>OY728146.1:985680135-990680135 GCA_963277665.1 Viscum album | reverse complement strand
TCTTGGAAGTTTAGAGTAAGTTTATTAACCATATAGTGTAAGAATACAAGAAAAAATGGTAAAAGTTAAACTATTTAACTATAAGTTAAATCTAAAATATAAGGTTAAAATGGTAACATAAACTTGTCTAAAACCTATAAATTGAGCTTATTTCGACCCATAACCACCTAATGCTCTAAATAAATTTATTTGGATCCATTATAAACCGAATATGATTGTAAAATAAATTAATATTTTAATCTTTTCCTAAAGTGACCCCCACTCCTCTAATAAACGGGCACTTCCCCTTCTCTTAATTTTACACCTCCAAAGCCATTTGGATCAGCCAAAACTGGCCCAAATATCCTCCAAACTTACCTCACATCAACCTATAGTCCTTAAATTGATAAGAAATCCAACCTAAGTAACCTTTTTGATCAACTCAAAAAAAACACCTGAAGAAGAGGTAATAATTTCACCACCCTCTTTCAAGTTATTTTCTTCTTCCACTTCCTCTTTCTTTGTTGTTTACATACAAAAATAATAACTCCATTACATTCTATATACTATTATGTTATTGTAAATATGGTACAACAATATTCTTTATTCTCTCCATCCTATAAATGACAAAGTCACCATACGTGCATATGTACGGCTTACCGTCTCCACGTCTTGGTGTAGTTTGTTATTCAAACACTTCATTATTTGGATGGGTATAATAATGTGTATAACTGATTTAAATAATAAATATAACATGTTAAATATTCTTTATATATGATATTCCATCCAATTACATACGATTTCACCATCAATATAATGATATTGTTGCTCGTGCGTACGTACGGATTATCGTCTCCACGACGCGATGAGATTCATTTCCACATTCACCATTCAATGATGATTATAAAAATATATATTATTAATAAGTATAAATCATGTTTTATATTCTGGAAGTATTTAAATTAGGATCTAAGTGATATGATCAAGAATAACAAGTTAAAACACATACGATAAAGAAAGTGATTATTACCCAAAATGTTAATTTGACATGGAAATCATTATTAAATGGATATTATAAAGTTATAAATGAATCATGTATGATATAATAAATATTAATATGGTTCTGGTATAATTTAATATCATACTATGGTCATTATACAGGTGTTTAAACATACCCTCGACCAAATGAAAGTGCAAGTTAAGGGTTAATTCCACAATCTATTTATTGTCTGAGGGTGTTTTTACGTAAGTATCTACTGGGAAATATTTATTATCCATGTCCATGTTTCATAAAAGTGTTTTCAAATGGATTATTTTTATGGGAATTTTTTACTAAAACATCATTTTAAATGTTTTAAATATTTATTCTTTTAAACCTTTCTCATTAATGTTCATGTTTTCAAAATGGATTTAAGGATTTATTTATATGAACATGAATGTTTTTAAAATTTCAATTCCATTCAAAAGTTTCAAAGTGGTATGGGACACTTTGATTCAGAAATTTCTTTAAATGTCTTCCATTCTAAATTGTGTGACTTTTAAATGTTTTCATGAAAATGGGTATTTCTCTCAAAGAGTTTTAAAAATCATTTTCATTTATTTCAACATCCTTTGATGGATTTTAAACTTGTTTGAAGTTGATTTATTATGATACAAATCTTCCATATTGTATTGAAGTTTTTTTATATATTTAACTATGGATGTGTTATTTTTATATCATTAATGGTTTAGGGTTAAATTATTGACATTTCGTATGCTATTTTTAATACGAATGTTTATGTTATGTTTCAACCTTTTCATATGAGGAATGTATTGGACTTAGTCAGTGACGGGTGGAGCCTACTATAGCTCCTCAATTCATCAGTTGGTCTCATGAGACAATTAGATGTGGAATTGTCCGAGGCCTTTACCAATTTGATATATGGTTATGGCTGATGCCTTAATCATTTTTAGACATCTTGGTCGAGGCCTTGACAAAATTTTTCATAATTTCCCGCATTATAAATTCCCTCATTATGAAAATAATATTGATGGTTCATGTGGTTATTCGACTAGTAGAATACCCTTGAATATGTTTTATTATAGCATTATTCACTTAACTCATATTTCTTCCATAAAGTTTTCATGTTTATTATTTGTAAAGGAATGTGTTTTCTATTATTCATCATGCCTAAATTTTATGTTATCTTTCGCTGTATTGCTTACTCTTACTGTGTGTTTGAGCTCACCTCTTTCTTATGTTTTATTTTCCCAGGATTCCAGGAAGTGTATTATGATTGACCTACAGGTATAGTCTAAGGGATATGAATGTGGTCAATGGAGACAATGTTGTTGTTGTTTTTCATTTTATAATGTAATGTAAAACTTATGAATGTATCTAGTACTTACAAGGCTACTAAACTGATCGGTCTTTCAGGATTTGGTCCCTTGTGATCATGCCAATGTTATGTAATAAAGTATCAGCTCTGGGTAACTGGGGTTGGGGCATTACATAAGTCATAAACTTTTTATAAATTTAAATAGTTCAAGAATAAAGTGGAAAATCAACTTGGTAAGAAGAAAAATAAGTTTTGATCTGATCAAGGTGGTGAGTATATTAACTAATAATTCATCTACTTTATACAAGAGTATGGGATTATATCTAAACTCACTTATCCTTATACACCATAGTGAAATAGTGTTAGTGAAAAGAGTAATCATGCTTTTCTTGACATGGTAAGGTCGATTATGAGTCATGAAAGTCTTCTATTATCCTTTTGGGTATATGAATTACATGTTGTAGCACACATTATAAATAGATTTCCAACTAAAGAAATATATGAGATACCATATGAGTTAATGTATGGAAAGAAATCTATGTTGTCACATACGCGTGCTTGGGGTTGTGAGATGTTTTTTAATGCCAAATTTAGAAAAAAAAAACTAGCACCCTAAGATGTGAAGTGTATCTTTATATGGTATCCAAAATAAACAAGGGGATATTATCTATAAAACCCCTCAGGAAATAAGGTGACCATTGTAAGACAATCTATTTTCCTTGATAGGGGGAACATCCTTAAGAAATGGGATAAATATTGACTTTTACAAATTTGATTCTCAAGATACAAAATATTCAGTGCAAGAACAGAGTCTATAAGTCCCCATGGAAGATGATGTTCCTAAAATACAAGTATAGTATTGGATTACTAGGGAGGTTAGAGAAAAAAAAGTTATATTTTTTCAATCACCAAAGATGGTGAATCATTATTAGTTTACAATAATGATCTTATTTCCTATAAGGAGGCAGTATAGATCTCATAAGCTGCAAGATGGAAAAAAGATATTAATTCTAAGATGGATTCCATGTATCATAACTAAGTCTAGGTTTTAGTAAATATTCTAGTTTATGTAAAGATTATTGGGTGAAAATGGGTATTGAAGAGAAAACTAGACATGGAAGGTAAAATAAATACCTATAAATCACGGTTAGTTGCTAAGGGGTTTAAACAGCGTCAATTAATTGACTAAAATGAAACCTTTTTTCTAGTTTCCATGTTTAAATCCATCAGAATTAAAATTTGGAATATAGATTTTAAAACAACTTTATTTAATTGGAACCTTTATAAAGATTTCTATACGGCACAACCTGAAGAGTTTGTAACTCCAAGAAATGATAATAAGATATGAAAGTTACAAAGATCCATTTATGGGTTAAATAAAAAATCTAGGCCAGGGAACATTTGGTTAGATAAATCTATAAAATATTTTGTTTTCATAAATAATGAATGTGATCCATGTATTTACAAGTGTTTTGGTAAAAGTGCAATCATATTCCTAGTAGTATATATTGGTGATATATTACTTATTGGAAATGAAATACCAATATTATAGTCAGTTAAGGACTGGATAAAAAAGTGTTTATCCATAAATAAATTAGGTGAAGTAGTATATATCCTTGGAATCAAGATCATTCATGATATATCCAAAAAAAATTGGACTAAGTCAAAGTATATACATTAACCAAATACTAAATATATTAGTATAAAATAATCCAAGAGGGTATTAGTTCCATTGTCGTGTGGTATACATCTCTCCAAGAAAATATGTCCTTAGATACAGTAGATTAGATAGATAATGAGTATAATATCATAAAAATCTATGATATGATACATCATGTATGCCATGTTATGTACTAGTATTCATGTTTCCTGCACTTTCAGCATAGTAGGTAGATATCAAGCAAATCCAGGAAAACAACATTGTTCTTCTATTAGGTTTATCCTTAAGTATCTAATGTGGATTAAGGATATGATCATGTTATATATAGGAGACATGGAACTAGTAATCATAGGATATATTGATGTTAGTTTCCAAATATATTAGAATGATTTAATCTATAGTTGTGATTTTTATTTAGTCACAATAGAGGATATATGAGCTAGAAGAGTTCAAAACAGACAGTTGTTTTTTATTCTACAGTGAATTTAGAGTATATAACGGCTTCTGATATAGTCAAATAAGGATTTTTAATTTTAAACTTCATCCAAGATATTGATGTGGTACCTAGTAGTAAATATCCTATCACATTGTATTGTGATAATACTGTAGTGGTGTATCTCAGAAAGGAACCAAGTTCACATCAACATACAGAGCGTATACTCTACAAATATCACCTCTTAAGGGATTTTATCAAAGGGGTGAAGTCATTGTGAGAATATTTTCCATGGAAAAAAAATTTATGGATCCTTAGACTAAATACTTATCTTATCAAAATAATAAACATCATGTGATATCTAACGGACTAAACGTTGTTACTAGTTAACTCTAGTGAAAGTGGGAGTCTGTTGGAGTTGGTTCCTTAAAACTAACTTATAAATATTTTAAGATTGCTTATATTAATGTATTTGAATATTAATAAAATTTATTATCACATCATGATTATTCTTCCACATGAAATTTTATGTGATAATGTCCCAAGGGTACTTGTTTCATTTAAAGGTCATAGCATATGAAAACCCATATTTTAATACGCATTAATTAATGATTTATTACATAATAACACAATTAACACAATACCAAAATATTATGAGCCCTAGTGTCTTTGGTAAATTAGGTACACAAAACATTCACTTGAAACATGGATACAACATCATTATTCAAAAACTCTATAGTATTCCCCTAATATTCATTGATCTTCTAATACTTCATGGGATAATTTGGGGATGTGTATAAGAAAACAGTGATGTATAAATCCTAATAACGTAATAATAAAAGAATAACATGATGAAAGTAATACATATGAGTTAATATGAATATCAAGATGACATAAAATGTGTGAGAATCATAATCTTGAACAATGATCCATGATATAACATGATAAAATCAAGGTAGTATAGGAATGTGGCAACAACATAAAACATGACATCATAAACATAAGTCAAGGATAATTGTCAAGACATCGTAACATAATATTATCAGGATAACCTCTCATGAACCATACATGATATATCATGAGATAAAAACATTACATAATGCATTAGAGGGCTATATAATTTTGGGCCCACCTGTTACTTTCATATCATGTACATGCATAAGTGTACCACATAGATCATAAAACATAAGAACGTATTTAATAACTTTTAATCCCATAATTAAGGAGTGTGGGTTACATAATTAGAATTAATTTGTCAATGAATTATAGGTACATCTAGGTGAATACCCTTGAGTGTAAATAAGAGTGAGTATTCACTACACAAATGTTTGGCATGGGAAATTGCAGGATAATTTTGGCAACATAAAGGAGATACATAAAGATTTATGGAATGGTTTAATGATAGTGAAAGGGGTACCTCATCACATTTAAATAATAATTAAATTAATATGGATATGTAAAAACATATTAAAACAAGGTAAATAAGAAATAAAAATACATAATATAAAGAAGGTGCCTGAGTAAAGAGGAGAAGGAGAGGATCCTTTACCATGGGATGATGCTTCTAAAAGCTTGGGAGGAGCTTATTAAGAGCTTAGTGACACCTTGGTATGGATATATAGAGGGAAGGTTAGAGTAAATTTATGTTCCAAGGGTTTTTATTGGAGGGTAATTTGAGTTTTGGTGGGTTTTTATAGCAAAGTAGAGGGGATTTTTTATTAATTTCCAAACATAGGTTTTGGACTCTATATGAAAAAGTAATCAAAACCACAAACCTTACCATGGTTTTTTCCCATAGTTTCAACCAAATAAGAGTGGTTTTTATTATTTAATAAGGATAATAATATAACTTGTTGAAATAATACTCATGATGATGTGGAAGTGAGTGATGTTCATAAAGAATTAATTTTAAAACCTTAAAAAATAATATAGGTTTTGGAGGATTCATTAAGGGTTTATAAAATTAATTAAATAACTTAAAAAATGTTATTTTAAAGGGTAAATAAAATTTGGGTCATGGATACTCTTTATATTATTTATTACATCACTTTAGGACTTTTATGATGTCATAATACACACCGTATATTTATATTGTATGTAATTTCAACCCAAAAAATCAAATGTCTCCAAAGATTATGAAAAATTAACCATTAGATAATTTAAATATACTGATTTCAAAATAAAATTTATTTCATCAAAATAATTATCTAAATATTAAAATTTACACTTTTAAATCAAAAGTTATCATTCATTGAAAAATACATGTTTTGTGATGATAATAGTTTTTTTACATTAGAATAATTACATTTGACTTAATGCAATTATAATATCATTTATATTTAATCAAATATTATTTAATAATAATATTTTATTAAAATAAAATTTATTTAAAAAATTATTGAATTCATCAAAAAGAGTATCTTGATTGAAACTATATATTTCCCAAAAATACAATTAGAGTTTCATCATATCAAAATCTAATTTTTATCAAACTCGTTATTTAATCAATAATAAAGTAATAATAAAAAACAAAAAATATTATCATTATTTTAAATATATATATATATACACATTCATGTTGTTAAGGTCTGGGTACATGAATCTTTATTACACCAGAGTATGTCCTAAGTGTAAGGTGTGCGATGGTGACACTTTCTTGGGGTGATTCGGTGAACATGGTTTGGGTCATGATATCGACAAGATTGAACTTACCCTATAAATGGTTTCACTCTTGCTTTAATTATTGAATCTCAAATTATTCTTGGTCAAGGGAAAAACCTAGTGATTTCATCTACCTTATGTGTTCTAATAAATGGGGTTCATAGGGTATGATCCTACTAGTAAAGGTCATCACTTCTTCTATGTGTGTCAATTGGACATTATCATAACTCTTAATATATACTAATCATAATGGTCATTATACAATGGATATATTATTAATAGTTATTATTTTTAACAATCTCTTAAATCTAATAGGATATAACTTATAATGGACCAAAATAACCAAATTAGTGCATATGTTCCTATAACTATATTACATAATAATAAATTTATTCATTTAAAAAGATAATTTCATTTATTAAACTTTGTGTCATTATATTCTTCCCCCTTTATAAATTTCTCCCTCAAAATTTTCATATACTAAAATAGATGATGGTTATTTTTTTTCATCATCTCTTTCATAGTGATGTATGAAGGAACACTTTATCTCCGACCTCAAACTCTAGGTCTCATTAACGAGTGTATGAATAGATTTTCTATCAAATTTGTGTGAATTTTAAATAGTGTTTAATGGTTTGAACCTTCTCTATCATCTCTTGGAAAACATTAGGTCCCATCATCTTCCACTCTCCAACTTCATCCCAACATGTCTGAGTCCAACGCCTCTTCCCATATAGAGCCTCATAAGGTTCCATTTGAATGATAGAATAGAAACTAGTATTATATGAGAACTCCAATGGGGTAAGGTGTTGATACCAACATCCTTATAAATCCATTTAATATAATCTCAACATATCCTCCAGTGTTTGAATGGTTATCTTAAACTGACCATCTATCTAAGGGTGATAAGTAGTACTAAAACTCAAAATTGTATCCAACTCTTACTGAAGGATTCTCCAAAACCTTAAGGTAAACCTCAGATCTCAATCATATATGGTGGATAGTTTCACTCCATACATTATTACCACTTACCTTATATATATATATATATATTGGTGAGTGGTAAGAGATAAATATTCCTTGATATCAGTGAAATGTTCTGACTTTATAAGGTGATCGATTACCACCAAAATGGAGTTATTACCTTTAGGTGTCCTGGGGAGTCCTATGATGAAATCCATGTTTATGTTTTCTTATTTGAATAATGGTATGGGAAATGTTTGAATCATACCCTTAGACTTATATCATTCAATATTTTCTTTCCGGTATACCAAGAATTGAGATACAAATTCTACAATCTCTCTCTCTTCATGTTATCCCACTAAAGATTTTGATTAATATCTCTATAAATCTTAGTGATTCCTATATTAATAGAGAAGGATGAGTTATTCACATCATCTGGAAGTTACCTCTTCATTTTTTGTTTTTATGGGACACATATCTGGGTTCCAAACATTATAACTCCATATTTAGAAAATTTGAACTCCAAAATATTTTCAACCTTTTTCTATAGCACCTAATTATCTTTCTAGGCATCCTTGATCCTATCAATAATATATGGTTGAGTATTTATTTAAGAAAGGTAGGATAAATATCTTTTTATGATTCTCATGTCCATCTTTTGCATGTCCAAGAAGATTATATCCCTTACAATCCTTGTTATGGATACGGTTATGGGATCCATTCCACTCATAACATATTCCACTTTGTTCGCATTCCTAGAATGAAAATGGATTAAACAATCATAATCCTTCATTAGATTTAACCACCTCTACCAGTGAATATTGATCTCTTTTTGTGTGAATATATACTTGAGTCTTTTATGATCTGTATATATGTCACACTTCTCCCTATAAAGGTAATGTCACAAAATATTTAGTGAAAATATCACTATAGAAAATTCTAGATCATGGGTTGGGTAGTTCTTGTCATGGATATTTAATTAGAACGAGGCATAGGCTATCAATTTTTCATCTTTTATGAGTACACAACCTAAACCATTTTTGGACACATCATTGTAGACCAAAAATCCTTCCTCGCTGGTGGGTAATATGAGAAGAGGTTCAATGATTATCCCATTATTCAACTATTTAAATCTCTATTCACATTCATTAGTCCATAAAAACTTGACTCTCTTTTGATTTAACTTGGTTAGTGGGATTGAAAATCATGATAATTTTCTCAAAAATCTATGGTAGTACCCAGCTAATCCAATGAAACTATGGATTTCCTTCACAAATGTTGGTTTGGACCATCTTTTAATTACCTCTATTTTTAAAGGATCCACATACATCCCTTTACTGGTGGTAACATGCCCTTGGAAAGTTACTTTCTACATCTGTCACGTACGTAACCTATTCTAGGGTTATTTTAAATTTATTTTCCACTCATGATTTGTTTTGGTGGTTTCCAAAGGTTTTATTGAGAATAGGTGAGTTTTCATGAATTGGTCCAAACTGCGAGCCCAATTCCAGATTTAAAAATAAATTTTGTTTCATTTATAACTTTTTCAATTTTTAATATTTTTGACTCATTCCAACTCCTAATTGTTCTACCCTGATATATTAACCCCAAATTTAAATTTGGGGCCTTTATAAATCCATAAGCACGGTGGATTTTTGTTTTTATTTGAGAGTTGGGCCAACCCGAAGGCCCATTTTCCAGTTTTAAATTGTTTCATTAATTTATTAATATCTTATTCATTAAAATGTATTTTTCGGTGATTCCACCTCCCTATCTACCCTAAGAAGCCCAGGCGCGACCCCATGCCCTCCTCCCACAATTTTGAGCTCGATAGAGTCGCGAAAATAGTCGAAACGTTCTGGATTTCAGAAATCGTCCAGATTTTGGAGAGGTAAATTGATCCTTTCATAACTCCTTCTATTCTTAATCTTTTACCTCCATTACAATTCATAAATGACCTAATAATTCTTGTGAGACCATCCCCTGAGTTTTGGCCGTTTTAAATTTCAGATACTAGTGTTTTTGGGAGATTGATTCTAGATTTCTCAAGTAAGTTTGTCCATTTCTTTTCCCCTTTCAAATTGATTAGGGTTTCATTCTATTTTTTTAGGGTTTCCTCCCTTTTTATTGAATTGAACAATGACAAGTGGGTAGGGGTTAGAACCTAAGGTTTAACCTTGGGTTTTATTGGTCCAATTTTCTATTTTTAGGTTTGATCTACCCTTCTTGAGGTGCGGCGGTGGTGCGTTTGTGTTTTCGCACAAAGGATTCAATGGTTTCATTTGATTTGGTAGGTGATTCCAATGTTGATGCAATCTTTGTGTATTAGCATGCTGTATTTATCATATTTTCAGATTTATATAATTTTATTATTGCTACAAAAATTGGTTCTAATGATGTTTCCATTGCAATTGAATTTAAAATGCCAATTTGGTGTGAAATTGGGGGTTTTCCAAAGAAGTGTTTTGTTTGTTTATTTGGGGATTACCTATAAATACTTAGTTGTTTTTATTGATCTGTAATAAGGCATAAAATACTGTTTATAATGTTTATCCCCTTTGGTAATTTCTGCAAAAAAATGGGTTTTAATTGTGTTTGTAAAGAAAGTGATGTTTTGGTTCCACTTTTGTGTGAAAATGAAGGTTTTACAAAGATAACACTTCTTGTTTAACATAAGGATGCCCAAAAATTGATTTGTTGTTTTAATTGATATTTATTGGGCTGCATTTACTGTTTTGGTAACTTACAATTGTGAACATCATGTACAAGTGGGTTTCTTAAGGGGTTTTGTGTGCAAAACTACACGAGATTTTGTGAAATTGATTTATTCAAATTCAAAGAGTTTGTTGTGTGTTTTAAGTGGTAGAAAATGAGATAGATACTGTATTTGGTGTATTTGACCAGTATTGGTGTTTTACATTAAAATGTATGTGTGTTAAATCCTGAAATTGTTTGAGCACAAAGGGGGAAGCCCGGGTACCTAGGTGGGGCGGATTTGTACTAGTACGGCTAGTGGACCGGATGGGTTTTGTCCCTGTTTCACTTAGCATTTGGATAACAACAACTCTAACTAAACTTTGTGGATGATGATTGGGGACCAATAGGTTATGGGTATGTTCCCTACTAGTGGCTCGTGCACGAGAAAGGATTTTACTATGGTTACATTACACTGAGGTACGAGGTACATGGGGCCTGAGACTATCTAGTGCCTAGGGGTGTTCCCAGTTTTGTTGCACAGTGGATTTGTGGTATTTTCCCTTGTTTTTGGGTGTCTTTGAAATTATAATGAAGTATCTAATATTCCTATTTAAATGTGTTAACATTCTGAAAGTTTTATCTTGAAAAATGTTTTCAATTTAAAGTTTCATTTTGTGGAATTTTTCACCGCTTTTAATTGCATATTAAAACTGCTTGCTTTTTCACCTTGTATTGCATGCACCTTGGAATCATAGGGTGGTATCCTATTGGGCTTAGGCTCACACCCTACTTACACCCCTTGGGTGTAAGTAGACCCTTTTTTTTTACCCAGGTAAAGGAAAGGCTAAGGGTGATGGCGGTTCAGGGTGTTAGTCCTCATCCTTGGGGCGGAGTAGTGGAGACGACTTGGGGGTGATGACCCCTTGTCATGTGGAGTCCATGGGGCTGTTTTGTTTCTGTTCTATTGTGTCTTTGGACCTTTTGTATTGAATCTAAACCTATGTATTCCGTTCTGGTATTTGTTTAAACATCATTTGGTATAAATTTTCAGATTCAGTTTATTGATTGTTTTTAATGGTTTATGACTTCATATTCGGGTAAATCGTTCCCAAACCTAAATAAATGATACCCGGGCACTTGTGCCAGCCCGTGGGGATAGGGAACGCCCTTCGGGTCATGTCACGGGCTGGGTTTGGTGCCGGTTTGGGCGGCGACCTGATTTGGTTCGTGACAAAATGGTATCAGAGGAGGTTCGCTCCATTTGAGTCATATTATTTGGGAAATAGTCAGGATAGTCTAGAGTTATGATTGTTGGGACATGGAATTCTGGTTATGGGTAGTGTGCTTGATCACCACACCTCATTTCAGGATTCAAGTCGCCAGGGGAAGTTGGGATTTGTCTATGTCTTTGGGTTTTCTTGGTTTGATGATGATTAGGGGAAATGAAAAGAGAGTTGGGTTAATGGTCTCAATGAGCTCGCAGGGTCTGGCAAGCCATGTGGAGCCGGGGATATTCCCTAGAACACTCTCTGTGATAGTGAAGTGATTGGAATATGGCCGCCAACCATATGTCCAAGTCACCCACTGAAACTAGTTTCCTCTCGGATTGTCTAGTGTTATTTAGTTTTGAAATCTTGGCATTTTGGTTTTAAGGTGACTTGGTTTTAAGAAGCGTAAAGTTTTTATGAAATGATTTTCAAATAAAGAGGGAATGGTTGGGTTTATGAAATGGCAGAACTGAATTTTCAGAATTGTTTTGAAATATAAAATGGTGTGATTACACCTCTTTGAAAGCAGGAACTATATTGAAGTTGGTTTTGAAAAGTGTTTCCAATAGAGTTTTCTAAACAATCAGAGTGTGTTTTAATGGGATGAGATGTTTTGAAATTGATGTGAATATCTTGAAAGTGAGTTATTTTCTAAATGGTTGTGACTTTCTGAAATGTTTTTTAAGATGTGAGTTGGGATTTTGATCTCGTGGTTAGCGATTTTGAGAAAAAAGGATGTGTTGGTTGACCGTTTTGGTTTTGAAAAGTGGAACAATTTTTTGTTTTACCCTTTGGTATTTCCATGAGTGACCACATGCATGGGGTTATATGGGATGATGGATGGTTGATGGCATGACTGGATGAGTGCTGGGATGGTTATGAGGAGGGTGCCCAGTGTGACACAAAAACATGCATGTGTGAGGGCCATGGGGTACCATTGGTGGATACGCCTACTGCAAAACCATTTGTTTTCAAAGAAATAGTTTTAAAGAAAAACATGATGTATTGATGAATAGTTTGGTATAGTTTTTATTATGGGTTTTTGATAATGTTGATGTTGTGGGATGTTTTGAGTCCAAGAACCCCTCCTGTTTGAACTGTGTTTTGGGTTTGTGTTTGTTCGGTGAGCCGTGTTGTAGGGACGATTAGTGGTCTCTTCTGAAAAATGTTTTAGGATGCCTTTACGGTGGTTCCCTTCATGTGTTTGGATCTGGTTTGAGGCATGATTTGACTAATGGACCAGCTTGGTTGGGTCCTTGGGTTCTCTCATTGGATAAGGTATGCCCCCATTAAGGGTTAATGCACAGCTGAAGTGCAATCCATATTGTTTCGCCATTTGAAAATCCTCCAGTTGATCAATATAAGGAATATTTTATCAATCATTGTTGATTGAGTCTACACCCATTCCTATATTTGATTTTTAGATCCTCTTGTAATGGGAGAGTGCTTGTGGATGGGTGAAAGAGACCATAGTTTCTTATGTTTCCTAATTCGTCGAAGGTGGATGTGGTCTAGGGTTGTTATTGTGGATGAGTGTATCGATGGTGTCTAAGAGGGCCTTTGGGGTTCTTCAAAGATTCTTTGAAGCATGAGTTCATGTTAAACCACCAGTGTGAGAAATATTGTCATGATAAGATATTGTGGCCACTTTCTATAATTGTGGGTTGTTTGGGGATGTTGTATAAGGTCCCTCTCCATGCATTGTTTCTATCAATCACAAGGGTCATGTTCGGTGACGCATTGTGATGTTGTGTGCTCTTTTGACTGTAAAGGTCAAGGTCACACAATCCTCTTAGGTTCTCTGTTATGTTGGGAGTATGTCTCCCTTGGGAAAAATATCAAATCTCTTATCTTAGAGGAAGGTGTTTATACGTGTCCTTCCCTTCTGTTGTTTCTAACCTAAAGAAACAAGGTGTGATGTGTGTGTATCTTCTTAGCCCTTGTTTCAGTGAAATATCGGGATCGGTTAAAGTGAGTTTGGAATGTGTTATGTCTGGAAAACTTATCTGGGATTGCGTTGTAGTTGTTGGTTTCATTGAAAGAAGAATTATCGTTCATGGGGTTTCCAAAGCCTAACTGCGAGGCCGAAGATTCTTCAATCATTTTAGCTCCAGCCATAGGTCTCGGAGAGAAGCTGGCTCGTAGTCAGGGAAAATCCCAGGGCCATTTAAACCCTTGTACAAAGTCCTATCCTCAGTATAAAAGATGGGAATAGTTCAAACCTATGGTTTCTTCATGGTTGAGAACATAGTTTGTGCACGTTTAGTAGTGGTCGTGTGCTAGGAATCCATGTAGAAAGAATTATATTCATAGTTAGTGCACAGTTTCCCAAACCATGCATACTAATCCTGCGCCCTTCCTAAATCTTTGATTTCTTTTTGGGTCTTTCTGTGTCGGCCCATGCTGGTCGGTTAAGATGGTCAGTTCTTATGGTGGGGAGACCCACTATGATTCTCATGAATATTCCTTCATAAACATTTAATGGAAGTATATCCCTTTTACTAGAGAGTATGTTTGGGCCTCCCACTATTAGTGTCTTGATTCTGTCTCGGGAAAACAATTTAAGTTGTCTCTTATGGTGGGGAGCCCATTTGTGTCTCTTCATACGAGTAACTCATATTTTTTTTCTTTGGACTTGTCTGGGAAGTAGGTATTATCATTCTAAGATATCTAACTACCTAAATATTCATTGGGTAAACATTGATATTGGAGAGTTTCCAATGGTTTAGTTATAGTAGGGAAGTGTAACCTTGTTCAATGTTGTTGTTTTTTTTTTGGGTAAATTGATTGAGTATTGTTCAGATTGTATTTGAGGAGTTTTCATTTGGGATAAATCCTGAATGTACTTTATTGTTTCAGTAAAGTGGTGTATGTTTGGTTTGTGATAGTATTCCTTCCATCATTGATCACTGGAGGTGTTTTGACCTTTGGGGGTGAAACCTGGCAAGGGTGTACCTATTGGTTTCTCAGTTGGGTTTGGTTGTTGCTTTGACCTTGCTGTGACTTTCCGGGGCGGAAAGTTTTCAAGGTGGGGAGAATTGTCACGTACGTAACCTATTCTAGGGTTATTTTAAATTTATTTTCCACTCATGATTTGTTTTGGTGGTTTCCAAAGGTTTTATTGAGAATAGGTGAGTTTTCATGAATTGGGCCAAACTGCGAGCTCAATTCCAGATTTAAAAATAAATTTTGTTTCATTTATAACATTTTCAATTTTTAATATTTTTGACTCATTCCAACTCCTAATTGTTCTCCCCTGATATATTAACCCCAAATTTAAATTTGGGGCCTTTATAAATCCATAAGCATGGGAGGTTTTTGTTTTTATTTGAGAGTTGGGCCAACCCGAAGGCCCATTTTCCAGTTTTAAATTGTTTCATTAATTTATTAATATCTTATTCATTAAAATGGATTTTTCGGTGATTCCACCTCCCTATCGACCCTAAGAATCTCAGGCGCGACCCCATGCCCTCCTCCCACAATTTTGAGCTCGATAGAGTCGCGAAAATAGTAGAAACTTTCTGGATTTCATAAATCGTCCAGATTTTGGAGAGGTAAATTGATCCTTTCATAACTCCTTCTATTCTTAATCTTTTACCTCCATTCCAATTCATAAATGACCTAATAATTCTTGTGAGACCATCCCCTGAGTTTTGGCCGTTTTAAATTTCAGATACTAGTGTTTTGGGGAGATTGATTCTAGATTTCTCAAGTAAGTTTGTCCGTTTCTTTTCCCCTTTCAAATTGATTAGGGTTTCATTCTATTTTTTTAGGGTTTCCTCCCTTTTTATTGAAGTGAACAATGACCAGTGGGTAGGGGTTCGAACCTAAGGTTTAACCTTGGGTTTTATTGGTCCAATTTTCTATTTTTAGGTTTGATCTACCCTTCTTGAGGTGCGGCGGTGGTGCGTTTGTGTTTTCGCACAAAGGATTCAATGGTTTCATTTGATTTGGTAGGTGATTCCAATGTTGATGCAATATTTGTGTATTAGCATGCTGTATTTATCATATTTTCAGATTTATATAATTTTATTATTGCTACAAAAATTGGTTCTAATGATGTTTCCATTGCAATTGAATTTAAAATGCCAATTTGGTGTGAAATTGGGGGTTTTCCAAAGAAGTGTTTTGTTTGTTTATTTGGGGATTCCCTATAAATACTTAGTTGTTTTTATTGATCTATAATAAGGCATAAAATACTGTTTATAATGTTTATCCCCTTTGGTAATTTCTGCAAAAAAATGGGTTTTAATTGTGTTTGTAAAGAAAGTGATGTTTTGGTTCCACTTTTGTGTGAAAATGAAGGTTTTACAAAGATAACACTTCTTGTTTAACATAAGGATGCCCAAAAATTGATTTGTTGTTTTAATTGATATTTATTGGGCTGCCTTTACTGTTTTGGTAACTTACAATTGTGAACATCATGTACAAGTGGGTTTCTTAAGGGGTTTTATGTGCAAAACTACACGAGATTTTGTGAAATTGATTTATTCAAATTCAAAGAGTTTGTTGTGTGTTTTAAGTGGTAGAAAATGAGATAGCTACTGTATTTGGTGTATGTGACCAGTATTGGTGTTTTACATGGGTACCTAGGTGGGGCGGATTTGTACTAGTACGGCTAGTGGACCGGATGGGTTTTGTCCCTGTTTCACTTAGCATTTGGATAACGACAACTCTAACTAAACTTTGTGGATGATGATTGGGGACCACTAGGTTATGGGTATGTTCCCTACTAGTGGCTCATGCACGAGAAAGGATTTTACTATGGTTACATTACACTGAGGTACGAGGTACATGGGGCCTGAGACTATCTAGTGCCTAGGGGTGTTCCCGGTTTTGTTGCTCAGTGGATTTGTGGTATTTGCCCTTGTTTTTGGGTGTCTTTGAAATTATAATGCAGTATCTAATATTCCTATTTAAATGTGTTAACATTCTGAAAGTTTTATCTTGAAAAATGTTTTCAATTTAAAGTTTCATTTTGTGGAATTTTTCACCGCTTTTAATTGCATATTAAAACTGCTTGCTTTTTCACCTTGTATTGCATGCACCTTGGAATCATAGGGTGGTATCCTATTGGGCTTAGGCTCACACCCTAATTACACCCCTTGGGTGTAAGTAGACCCTTTTTTTTACCCAGGTAAAGGAAAGGCTAAGGGTGATGGCGGTTCAGGGTGTTAGTCCTCATCCTTGGGGCGGAGTAGTGGAGACGACTTGGGGGTGATGACCCCTTGTCATGTGGAGTCCATGGGGCTGTTTTTTTCTGTTCTATTGTGTCTTTGGACCTTTTTTATTGAATCTAAACCTATTTATTCCGTTCTGGTATTTGTTTAAACATCATTTGGTATAAATTTTCAGATTCAGTTTATTGATTGTTTTTAATGGTTTATGGCTTCATATTCGGGTAAATCGTTCCCAAACCTAAATAAATGATACCCGGGCACTTGTGCCAGCCCGTGGGGATAGGGAACGCCCTTCGGGTCATGTCACGGGCTGGGTTTGGTGTCGGTTTGGGCGGCGACCTGATTTGGTTCGTGACAACATCCATAACTTAAATTTACTATAATTCACAAATAAATGTTCCATTTTCAAAGTCTTCAATATAGAATTAAAATTATCCTTATGTTTCTATTTTCTTTTGGAGTGGATAAGAATATCATATATAAATACCACCACACATTTGTCAAGTTAATCCCTAAACAATTTATTCATCATGTTAATGATGATTTTTAGAGCATTAGTGAGTCCAAATGGTATCACTATGAACTCAAGGTGCCTATAACTTATACAAGAAAAAATCTTGGGGATATCCTCTTTCTTTTCTTTTACTTGATAATATCTCAACTGAAGATCCACCTTAGAGAAGTAATGGTATCCATATAGTTGATCAAACAATTCATCAATCCATAGTAGAGGATAATTTTTATTTATTACGATTTTTTCAAGTTCATGATAATCAATTCATAGGTTCATTAACTCATCCTTCTTCTTGATGAATAGGATTGGTGCACCCCGTGTTAAAGCACTTAATCATATAAACCCTTTATCCAGATTATCCTGTAGTTGCTTTAAAAACTTCTCAAGTTTAATAATGGTCATTCTTTATGGAGTCTTGGATATTGGAAAATCTCTAGGTATAAGTTTGATCAAGAACTCAACCTCTCATCTAGGAGGAAGACCATGCAATTCTTTAGAAAACACATCGACAAATTACCTTATAATGGGAATGTCATCAAGGATGGTCTTTTCCTTAGTATCAATCATTTGAGCTAGATATAATTTCTCACAAGTTAATAATATCCATGCTTGAGATGATGATTCCAAATGAGATCTATCATCCTCCTTTCACTAGTATAGAATCGGAGGTTAATTTTTGATACAAAGGGTGATTTTATTCTCTCATAAATTTATATTAAATCTATAAAAGGAAAATCAATTCATGCACAAAATATCATCGAATTCCACTAAAGAGAGTATCATAATATTTTCTAGGAAATTTAGACCACAGATATGGAAATGGAGGAGTTATAAACTTTGGATGGAATAATTTCCCCATTTCTCTTCTTCACTAATAACCTTAATTCCATGTTTTGTGGTGGTTTTCGAATAGTTCTACTAAACTTTTGTGATATGAAATAGATTGTAGAACTATAATCAAATATTATATTCTCTATCCTTGAATTAATAGAAAGTATACTTATCACCACATTGTTTTCAAGGTACAATTCAATGGTTATGATTACATAAGCCTACACTTACTCTCTAGGAATTTGAGGTTGTTGTTTTTAGTTATCCTCAACAACCCCTATCTTAGTGCATTAGTTTTCATGGTATCCTTATTAATTATAGTTGAAACATTGGACAGTAGGTTGAGGGTTGACTAGATAATTCCTTTATTCCATAACATTGGTGGGTTTCTCTTGTCATCAATCACTATCTAGGTGACCTTCTATAAGATACCGACCTTTTCTAGAGAAGTCTTGGTCTTGTTTTCAGGTACTAGTTTTCCAAGTTTTGAGTATTTTTTGTTTATGTTTTACCTGGGGGTGTGTTTGGGTGAAAATTAGAAAATTTTAAAAGAGATTGGGCAGTACACGGTTGGCACATCGTTTTCCCAAACCGTGCACCCTGACCCAACAAACTGTGTGAACCCAAACAAAATGGTATTCACATGGATGGTGCACTATTTTTCTAATTGTGCACTCTTTTAGGATAAACCATGCCCCCCCCTATAAGAGGTGAACAGTTTGGAAAACCATCCACCCCTACCTAGAAAACCGTGCACGGGTTTTTATTTTACCCGAAAATTATATTTTAAAAAACCGAAACCCTCATATTAATCCCAAATCAACCCCCAATCGATCCATAATGTTTTCTATCAATTTTGGAGGATCTTGACCTCAGTTATTAGTGATTCAAAGCCCAGATTGAATATCAATACCACCCGGGTATGTTGTTTCTTCCAGTTTATATCTCTCACTCTCTCACCTCTTCCCAGATAAAAGGGGGATGTTTTTATGTTGTTGGATCTATATATAGATCTAGTTTTGTTAGATATTTATTTTTTTAAATCTTGGATCTAGTAATTGAATCAAGATCTTGTTCTTCACCATTGTTCCGTTCAAATTTTGGATTTTTGTTGGTGAGCGTTTATCGTCAATCTTGAAGTAGGTGGTCTATTATTCAAATCCCAAAGTTAAGTGTATGTAATTGTAGAAATTATATTGGATGATTAGAAATTGATTTTCCTAAATTGAATAAATTAATTAATGAATGAATTGTTAAATTAGGATATTGAGATTGTGAATTGAGTAATTAATTGTTGAATTAATTATGGGATATTGAGATTGTGAATTGAGTAATTAATTGTTGAATTAATTTTGGGATATTGAGATTGTGAATTGAGTGATTAATTATTGAATTAATTATGGGATATTGATATTGTGAATTGAGTAATTAATTTCTGAATTAATTATGGTATATTGATATTTTTAATTGAGTAATTAATCGTTGAATTAATTATGGGATATTGGTACTGTGAATTGATTAATTAATTATTGGGTTAATTAATGGGAATTTTTGTGAGTATGGAATTGATTGAAACTGTTTAATGGATTTTTGAATTAATTAATAGATTTTGTGATCATAAAATGTGATGATAATTCTAATGTTTATTAACATTGATTGAAGTGATATATGTGTATTTGTGATACTTTTGATTATTTTTATATTCATGTGTGGGACATGGCCTACTGTTTCAAAAGCCTATAGTGACAAATTGATGTCCTTTTGTGGGACATGGCATGCCACGTCAAAATCCCATAGTGATAAATTAATATTCATGTGTGGTACATGTCATGTTGCATCAAAATCCCATAGTGATAAATTGATTAAAGAGTGTGGGACACAGTCTACTGCATCAAAAACCCACGAGGTCCTGGGCATGGCGACCTAGACCTAAAATGTTAGCATTGGACCATAGTTCCAATTATCCATATTATAAATTGAAATGAAATGGATAATGGAGGCACATGTGTTGTAATAAATTATGAATTGATTTTTTGATATGGTTCAGAATTCGGAACATACTTAAGCAGGTATTGACAGTTCATGTGTTCTCAAGAACCTGAGGGTTATGTGGTTAAATATAGATTTTGTTGAATAAATGTAAACTATTTACTTTGTTTCTTTTATTTATTCTTTATACAACTGCATGCACTATTTTGATTGGATATTGATTTTGACACCATTGGTGGTGGCCTATGGATTTGTAAACACACCCTACTTTGGTTGCTTGATCATTGCCTGAATAGATTTCATGTATATAGGATGGGATAATGAAAAATTCCATGTGTTAGACAGCTGATTTGCTATGGATCCTGGATGAGGGAATCGAACATGCTCCAGGACCTTCTTATGAGTTGATAGTGTCTTTACTTTTGGGTTTTCATTTTGACACTTGGCACATACTATGGAATATCTATTGTTCAGTTTTGATATTGTATTTCTAGTTTTGGTCATATTGTGATACTAGTATTGTTCTAGTTATGGTTATATCATTTGGTTATTGTTTATTTATTTTTGTTATTGTGTTGCTTTAATGAAGAGGGTATAGTTTCCCCATAATCAATATTAGACCCTCACTGTTAGTTAGAATCCTCTAGTATATGGGGAGGCACTACTGAGGTCATGTGACTAACCGAATCGGGGCACTGATGTGTGGCTCCTGGGTTAGGACATCAAAAAGTGGTATCATAGGAGAGTTTTATTTTTTTTTATTTTTTCTTACTATTTGGGAATGGTAGATAAGAGACTAAGAAGATTCGGGCCTTCGTTATGAACTCATGCATGAGAGTAGATGACCCATGTATGAGGGAGAACCCAAGTACCCAGGGTGGTATTGTTGTTACTGATGTGTGTTGCTATAGTTGATGTTATTTCACCTTGGGTGATGCACTTGTTGTGTGATGTGATAATTGTTTTTGAGTTTTTCTGAGATTTGAATTGTGGCTCGGTATGGCATGAGATTTTAGTAGGGATGAATCATTCTAGAAACTCATGATTATTTTTTTACATGCATCATTTTAGGCATGCATGGGAAATTGGGTTTTTGGTAAGTTGTTGAACTTGAACTATTTTTCCTTTCTTGTGTATTGAATTGAAAATGGTTCCTAATATGAATTTGAAGTTGTAATGATAAAAAATGTGAATAAATGGGTGTATAATGAGAAAATTGAATAATGAGAATGTGTTTACCCTTATTAACCATGACCAAGATGTAGGATGGTTAAGGGTGGTGATAGCACCTCAGTTTTGACCATGTGGCAGGGTGTGGTGAAAAGACTTGTTGTTACTTATTTTGTTTCCCTCTTATGTAAATTTGATAAATTAATGTTATGTGTCTAAAGACATGTGTTTGGAATTGTAGAGATATTCCTCAATAATGATGTTTGTTGAGAGGAAGATATGGGGACATGTCTAGTAATGATCCTTCAATGGTGGAACCTGAGGCACCAATAGTGCAGGGTGAGGAAGTAGGGGACCAGTTCTAAGAGAACTTTTCTTGATTCATGTAGTTCACAAAAAGATACCCAGAGAGGTTTCTAAAAATAATGTCTTATCAGATGAGGTAATTCTAGTTGCATTACCCCCCGACTTTCACCGGAGAGGGTCGACCTGAGGTAGTTGAGTTCTGCATTGAGTCTATCCAAACTATACTTGATCACTTGGAGACTCCTAGTGAGAAGAGAATCAAATTGGATGCTTATATGTTATGTGGTCAAGTGAAACATTGGTGGGACATCTTGACTCAGTATGGATAGCTGGATAATATGGAATGGAAAGACTTCCAAGAGAATTTCTTAGAGAACTTTTATCCTAAGATGCTCAGGCAGGAGAGGGAAACTAAGTTCATGAGACTGACCTAAGGGAGTATGTCAGTGATAGACTATACTGGACGCTTCATATATTTTTATTGATTTGTTTCAGTGTTGTTGGGGGATAGGGATACTGTGAAAAAGTGTTTTTGAGATGGAATTTAATGTGAAATTAAGTCTTAGGTGAATATCTTCAGGCTAAAGAAGTTTTTAGAAGTGGTAAATCAGGCTCTCATATTTGAGGGGGACATGAAGGAGGCTTCTAATGGTGGATAGAAGATTCTAGAAAGATGTTTAGGAGGTATGAATTTTGAGAGTAGGAATCATCACTATGAAAATGTTACTAGAGTAGTGGGAAGTAGAGTACCCAGACAGAGATATCAATTACTCAAGATCTTACCTGAATGATTTGTCACCAGTGTGGTAGGTCGGGAAACTTCCGGAGATAGTTCCCTTGAGCACTAATAGAGTGTCGAGGATGTGGGAGTATGAGACATCTATAGAGGTTCTATAGAAACTTGTGATAGATGGGTAGCGATGGTGTAGCTAGAGAGAACCAGAGTGTATGAAGGGGATCTTCTATAGCTTATCATTCAAGCAACTGGAGTTCTACTGGATGAGGTAGTAGAGGTAGTGGATAAGGTGATTTTAGGCAGGAGTGCATGTATCATCATAGTGGTACAGCTCAGGGAGTTTAGAATGTATCATAGGGAAGAGGGGTAGGATAGTTACATGTCATTTAGCCTACACTTGTGGATAGCAAGGCTAGACTGTCAACAGTAAGAGGTACTATTTTTTATAGATTCTATGCTAGTTAGTGCCTTATTTTATAATGGTGCCTCTCATTACTTTATTTCTACACAACTTTTGAATGGTTTTATCCTGGTGGTGGAGTTTATGAGTGGGGTTTGGATAATAGATACACCTTTGGGAGTATGGTTGAGAGACATTTGTTTGTTCGAGGGGTGTTCTCTCAAGGTTGGAGAGTGTCACTTTTTTTGGGATCTTCAAATCCTTTACATGATAGTCTTTGACCTAATTGTGGGTATGGAATATCTAGTAGCATACTAAGCCTACACATATTTTTACCATGGTAGAGTGATGTTTACATCTCCTTAATGTGAAAAGTATACTCACTATGGATAGTGGGATGCCATGGCAGTTCGTGCAGGGCCAGTTCACCAGCAACTGGGGGAGCTTACCGCCTAGGTTTCTATTTTTTTCTAGATGATGGAAGAGTAAATCAGGCTATCTTTCCACTCATGTTGTAATGGTTTTAAGATGTGTTTCCTGAATACTTCCCATGGCTTCCACCTGATAGAGATGTGGAATTTAAAATTGAGCTCATATCGGGGGCTGATCTGATTTTTATTCCACTATACATAATGGAACCAATAAATATTTAGGAGATTGTGACTCATTTCGAGGAGTTAGAGGATGAGGAATTTATCTACCCGATTACATCACCTTGGGGTTCTCCAATGTTGTTTTCTAAGAAGGATGATGGGACTTTGTGCTTATGTGTTGATTACCAGAAGTTGAACTGGATGATTGTGAAGAACTGGTATCCTCTTCTGCGAATCAATAATCTCTTTGACTAGTTAATAAGATCTTGTGTTTTCTCCAAGATCAACTTGAGATTAGGGTATCATCAGTTGATAGTTTGAACTTCTGATATACTAAAGACTAATTTCAGAAGAAGGTATGGACTATATGAGTTATTTGTAACGTTGTTTGGGTTAACAAATTCACTATACTTGTTTATGGACTTGATGAATAGAATCTTCCATCTGTACCTATATCATTTTTTGGTTGTGTGTGTGGATTATATCTTGGTGTATTCCAAGAATCATGATGATCATCACCGACATCTTGAAATTATCTTGAGTATACTGAGAGATCATCAGCTATACGCCAAGCTATCTAAGTGTCATTTCTGTATTGATCATGTACACTTCTTGGGTGACATCATCTCAGAGGAAGGTTTGTTAGTATACCTAAAGAAGGTTCAGATAGTTTTTTCTTAGGAGTAACCCCAGAACATTTTTTATATCCATAGATTTTTGGGGTTATCTGGATATTATCGGAGGTTCATTCAAGACTTTTACTGGTTGTAAGAACCTCTTTTGGTCTTGACCAAGAAGGGGGTAAAGTTTTAATGTTCTAGATTATGTGATAATTCTTTCTAGGAGTTGAAGAAGTGTTTGACCATATCACCAATCTTGATCCAACCTGAACCAAGTGAATAGTATATGGTGTTTTTTGATGCTTTTGGAATAATTCTTGGAGTAGTCTTGATGTAGGGAGGTCAAGTTATGGAATATGGGTCTCGAAAGTTGATGCCACATGAATTTAAATACCATATGCATGATCTCAATTTGACCATAGTTATTTATACTTTAAAGTGTTGGTGACATTATCTGCTGGGTGAAAATTTTACGGTGTATTCTGATCACGAGAGATTAAAGTACATATTTCCCCAATGAGATTTGAATCTTCACCAGTGAAGGTGGGTTGAGTATATGTATTCATTTGATTTTTATCTATCATATATACCCAGGAAGGGGAATAATGTTTCTGGTTCTTTAAGTAGGAAAACTCAGACTCAGGAAATTTAGGAGTCAAGTGCTAAGGGGAAGATGATGACCTTGCTGGTTGAGATGAATGTTGTGGTTCAGGAGAGTCAAGAGAAGGTGACTCTCCTATCTGTTTTAGTAAAGTCTACACTCTTGAGCCTGATCAGGGATAGAAAATATAAGGATCCAGAATGTTTGTCCTTAAGGTAAATCCTTGAATGTGGGGAGACACCTTTAGATTTGACTATAGATGAGGATGAGACCATCTATGTCTAGAATCAGGTTGTTGTGCCTACAATCATGTGGGAGGAGTTGACACATAAGTTTCATGCCTTAAATTTGGTGGTACATCCAGGTGTGATCAAAATGCACCACGGAATATGATGATAGTTTTGGTGGCCAAGTATAAAAAAGGAGATAGTAGGGTTCGTGACACATTGCTATAATTTCCAACAGGTGAAGTTCAAGCATCAATGACCTGGTGGTTTATTGCAGTTGTTTCCCATTCCGGAATGGAAGTGGGATGACATTACCATGGACTTTGTGGTGGGTATCCCAATAATGACTCAGAAGAATGATGATATTTGGGTGATTGTGATCTATTTAACAAAGGTAGATCATTTCTTACCAGTATGGGAGACTTTCTCAGTGGATCAGATGGGAGAGTTATATGTTCGGGATAGATTCCATCTACACTGGGTTCTATGGACTATTGTTTCAAACTGTAAAACATGTTTTACTTTGTGCTTATGGTAGGTCTTGCAGAAGGCACTTGGTATGCAGGTTTTATTGAGTATGGATTTCCACCCACAAACATATGGGAATTCAGAACATACTATATAGGTTCTTCAGGATATGTTTTGGGAATGTTTTCTAGACTTTAATGGGTCTTGGGAGAAGCACCTATCTTTGGTTGATTTTTCCTATAACAATAGTTATCAGAAAACTATATACATGGAACCATATGAGGCTCTTTATAGTAGTCCATGCAGATCACCTCTATGATGGATGAAGGTAGGTGATTTAGATTTTTTGGGACCAATTCTTTTGTAAGATACATCAAAGTAGGTATAATTGATTCAAAAGTGACTGGTTATGGATCAGATTAGACAAAATTCATATGTTGATAGACGTTGACGAACCCTTGAGTTTACAGAGGTTGATCATGTATTCCTTCAGGTGACGCCTAGGTTGGGTCATCGTAGGATATAGATATAGGGAAAGTTAGCACCTAAGTTTGTTGGACTATTTGAGGTTATGGAGAGGATAAAGCTAGTGGTGTACCAATTTTTTCTCCACATAGATACAATGTTATGAATGATTTTTTCCATGTGTCACATTTTTGGTGGTATCACCCCAACCATTCTCATGTGATTTATGTGGATGGTGTTGAGCTTGAGACTGATGCATCATTTTAGAGCATTAAATATGTGTGTTGGATCATAGTGGGAAAGAGTTGTAGGGGAAGACCATGTCGATAATGCATGTATTGTGGAAACATGTTTGTTTTTTGGAGGAAACTTGGGAAATATAAGTGGATATGTAGGCTTAGTAGCTATATCTTTTTGACTTGGAATATTAGAGATGCTTGGGAGTATAGCTCGAGGATGAGCTATTATAAGGTAGGGAGATTGTAAAATCTTAACTTTTTTTGTAGAAGTCTTGGGATTATTTTTAGGTACTCTTTTTCCTAGTTTTGATTACTTTTTGTTTGAGTTTTACCTTGGGGTTTGTTAAGGTGAAAATTGGAAAATTTGGAGGGAGATTGGGAAATACACAGTTGGCGCACAATTTTCCCAAACTGTGCGCCCTACCCAAAAAAACCATGAAAACCCAAATAGAGGGGATTTTCATGGCTGGCACACGGTTTTTCTAACCATACACCCTTTTAGGATAAACAATGCACCCCCCCCCCCAAACCCTGGAAGAGGCGCACGGTTTAGAAAACCATGTGAAGGTTTTTATTTTACTTGAAAAATAGATTTTAGAATAATTGAATCCCCATATTAACCCCAAATCAACCCCCACATGACCCCTAATATTTTATCTCAATTTTGGAGGAACCCAGATGATTTCCTAAGGCTCTCGACCTCCATTCTTGGTAATTCGAATCCCGGATTGAAGATCAGCACCACCCAAGTATGTGGTTTCTTCCCATTTAGATTTCTCTCTCTCTCTCTCCTTCTCCTCTTCCTAGATAAAAGATGAATTTTTATCCACTTTTAGATATAGATCTTGATCTAGGTTTATTATATCTTGATTTTTTAAATCTTGGATCTAGGAATTGAATCAAGATCTCATTGTTCGTCATTGTTCAGCTCAAATTGTGGATTTCCATTGGCAAGAATTTATCATCAATCTTGAGGTAGGTTGTCTATTATTCATATCCCAAAATCTTGATTTCAATTACATGTATTTAATTGTATAAATTATATTGTATTATAAGCAATTGAGTTTCATAAATTGAATTAATTAATTTGGTAAATTAATTAATTAAGGAATTGTGAAGTTGGGATATTGAGATTGTGAATTGAATAATTAATTATTGAATTAATTATGGAATATTGATATTTTAAATTGAGTAAATAATTTTTTAATTAATTATGGGATATTGAGATTAGGAATTGAGTAATAAATTGTTGAATTAATTATGGAATATTGAGATTGTGAATTAAATAATTAATTATTGTATTAATTAGGGTATATTGATATTGTGAATTGATAAATTAATTAATAGGAATTTTTGTGATTATGGAATTGATTGAAATGGGTTAATTAATTTTTTAATTAATTAATAGATGTTATGATCATGAAATGTGGTGATAAGGCTAATGTTGATTAACCTTTCTTATATTGATATATGTGTAATTGTTATACATGTGATTATTGTGATATTTATGTGTGGGACATGGCCTACTGCGTTAAAATACCATATTGATAAATTGATATTTGTGGGTGGGACATGCCCTACTATGTCAAAAGGCCATAGTGATAAATTGATTAAAGGTGTGGGACATGGTTTTCTGTATCAAAAGCCCACAAGGTCCTAGACAGGGTAACCTAAACCCAAAATGTTGGCATTGGACCACAGTTATGATTAGTTGTATTATATTGAAATGAAATGGATAATGGAATCACATGTGTTATAATAAATTGTGAATTGATTTTATGATATGGTTCAGAATCTGGTATAGGATAAAGCAGGTATTGATAGTTCAAGTGCCCTAGGGAACCCAAGGGTTATGTGGTTAAATAAAGAGTAATTGAATAAATATAAATTTTTTAGTTTATTGATTTTATTTATTCTTTATACAACCGCATACAATGTTTTAACTAGATATTATTGTAGACATTGTTGGTGGTACCCTACTGAGTTGTACTTATACCCTACTCGGGCTGCCTGATCAGTACCCGAATAGACTTTACATTTGTAAGAAAGGATAAGAGAAAATGCCTTGTGTTAGATGGATTATTTGGGATGGATCATGGATGAGGGAACCAGACGTGGTTTGGGACCCGCTTGGGATTTTTCAGAGTCTTTAATTTTGGGTTTGAATTTTGACACTTGGAATGTACTATGGCATATATATTATTCAGTTTTGATATTTTATTTCTAGTTTTGATCATCTTGTGATACTAGTATTTTTATTCTTATGGTTATATAAATTGGTTATTTTTTATTTATTTTTGTTGTTTTAGTGGGACAGCGATGAAGATGTGTTGATGGATGGAGATGAAAAAGCGGTACTTGTGATGATGATTACTAGAAAACAACAATGGTACTCATGATGATGATGCAGATCATCGGGTTTTGTTGATGTATTTTGAATTTTGAAATGTTGTCATCGGGTTTTGCAGAGTTTTTGAATTTTGAAATGTGTAATGGGTTACTTCTCTTTTTGGTTCCCGCTCACCCTTAAAGAGGCTTTTGATAATCTAATAAAAATGAATTTTCAGTCATAAAGAGGGTATAGTCTCCCCAAGATCAACATTATACCCTTGCTACTAGTTTTCATGCTCTAGAATATGGGGAGGCACTCCTGAGGTCATATAGCTGACCAGATCGATGTACTGGTGTGTGTAACCTAGGTTGAAATGTCACACCTTCCTTCTCGCACCTAAAGAATCTCCTTGTCCCATTCATGCAATTTCTAAAATTCTTCTTCCCACACTATTGACAAGTGGGATGTTGGAATTTATTTCCACTTTGATTTTTCTCCATCATACCGCCAGGATTACAATCCATTCCCCACTTCTAATCTCATAATCCATGAAACTTGTGAGATTCACCAATTTCCATTTTGACTTTGAGGGCACATCGTACAATTTCCTCATAGTCTTCAAAGTCTCAAATTTCCAAATATTTTTGTAGACTCGACTTTATCCCACCAAAGAAGTGATTAACTTTACTTTTGGGGGAGATGAAAATGTCATATGTGTATTGTTCAAGTCATTAAAGTTCACTTCATACTCCCTGATGGATTCATCATCCTTTTTCTTAAGGCTAAGGAAATACCTCTCCATTTTAATTTGGAGAGTGAGAAAAATATTTTTCAAAAAATATTCTCTAGAATTCCTTCCACTCCATCGCTTTGATCTCCTCCTCAGGCATCGTATTTTTTACCAACGTCCACCATTGATCATATTCTACTTCCATATGATAAATAGGAAGCATGAACTTTTCTTTCTTAGATCATTGGATGATGGAGAAGGTATTTTAAGTGTATTTTATCCACAATTTCAAAATTAAAGGATCGAAAGATCCAATAAGATTTGATGTCCTTTATCGTATAAAGGTCTCAATTGCAACTTTCACTTTCTTATGGGGATTTAGGTATTCCTCCTGATTCAAGTTTCAATTAAAAACTTGAGTTAATTGAAAAATTATTATCATGAAGTTATCTAATCCTTCTCCCATCAGGTTTGGCATCTCATTTGGGAATTCATCACATTTCACCTCACATTGGTTGTTGACTCGGTTTCTCCTATTTCAAGCCATATACTAAAATAAAGGGGAAATTAGGGATGATAATTTTAAAGACATAAACAAGAAACCATGAATATTAAAGTTATAACTCATAAATGAAATATATTATTTAACCTATTAATGTATAGCTTTCAATATGAGTTATCCATGATCTATTTCCAAATATAAAATCTTATAGAAGTTTTTATTCCCTTTATAATAGTTTATAAAGATCTTGTGAATTTATCAAAGTATATCCCCTAGGAGTGTCAAACCAATTGTGTATTAAGACCCATTTTCATGCACTAGGTGGCAATCGAGTCTATCCCAATATTCCCTTTTCAGGGTTATTACCCCTAGTTACAATAGTGTCAGATCCACATCCACTTGTAGTATTTGAACAAGGATTTATTTTCATAGAAACCACTTAGTCTATACTTTATCAAAATTTAAGGATTTTTCACTATATTTAGTCATATTCCTAATGTTTTCACTAGAGTTTTCTAATTCTAATCCCAAAAATAACTAGACCTTTCTCTCATATAAACTATGAAAACTGATATTTTCATACACATTAATTCCTGATTTATTATGTAAGAACACACATAATACAATATCATAAGATCACGAGGACTAGTGTATTTGGGAAATTAGGTATATATAATATTATCTTGAAAATTGGATACAACATCATTATTCAAAAACTCCACAACATGACCTTAATATTCATTGATCTTCTAATATTGCACGGGATGACCTAGAGACATACATAAGAAAGGTGTGAGATATAAAGACTAATAAGGGAATAATAAAATCATAATATAATGAAAGTAATACATATGAGATAATAGGAATATCAATATGACATAAAAGGGGTGAGAATCATAATCCTGAACAATGAGTCATAATATAACATGATAACATCAAGGCAATATAGGAATGTGGAAATAACATAAAACATGACATTATAAACATAAGTCAAGGCTAACCACTGAGGCATCATAACATAATTTTCTTAGGATAACCTCTCTTACAACATACATGGTATCTCATTAGATAAAAACATTACCCAATGCAATGAAGGGATATATAATTCAAAGCCCACCCATCACTTTCAAATCACGTGCATGCATAAGTGTGCCACATATATCATACAACATAAGGATGACTTTTAATAATTTCAATCCCATGATTAAGGAGTGTGGGTTAAATACTTGGAAGTCCCTAATTAATGAAGGATAGGTACATCTAGGAGAATACCCTTGAGTGGAAATGGGGATGATTATTGACTATATAAATGTTTGGCATGGAAAATTTTAAGATAATTTTGGCATCATATCGAGTACATATAGATTCATGGATAGGTTTAATGAGAGTGAAAGGGGTATCTTATCACATAGAAATTATAATTAAAAAAATAAGGATATGTAAAAACATATTCCAACATGATTAATTATAAATAAAAAGTCACAATATAAAGAAGGTTCTTGAATAAATAGGAGAACGAGAAGATCCCTTACCTTGAGAGGGCACCTCTAAAAGCTTCGGAGGATCTTCTTAAGAGATTGGGGACACCATGGTAGGACTCTAGAGAGGGAAGCGTAGAGTAAATTTTTTATCCAGTGGTTTTTAGTGAAGAGGAATGGGAGGTTGGGTGGGTTTTAATGGAAAAAGAGAGGGTAATTCTTTATTAATTTCCAAACTTAGGTTTTGAACTCCGTATGATAATGTAATCAAAACCACAAAAATTCTCATGGTTATTGCCCATGGTTTTTGAAAGAGTGGTTTTAATTATTTTATAATCGTAATAACTAAACTATTTAAAATAATATCTTTCTTGATATGGGAGTGAGTCATGTTCATAAATATTTAATTTCGTAACCTTAAAATATAATATAGGATTTGGAGGATTCATTAAGGGTTCATAAAAATAATAAAATGACTTCAAAAACAAATTATTTTAAAGGGGAAACATAATTTATATTTTTGATACTCTTTATATTATTTATTATATCACTTTAGGGATCTTATGATCTCATAATACACACCGTATATTTATACCATTTTTAATTTTTACCCAAAAATTCAGCTGTCTTCGAAAATTATGAAAAATTCACCATTAGCTAATTTCAATATTTTGATTCCAAAAATAATATTTTTTTATCAAAAAAATTCTATAAATATAAAATTTTGAACTTTTAAATCAAAATTCCCTATTTTTTGAAAAAATATGGTTTTTTGTGACGATAACAGTTTTCTGACCCTTGTAAAAATTACATTTGACTTCATACAATTATATTATCATTTTTATTTAATTAAATACTATTTGATATTAATATTTTATTAAAATGAAATTTATTTCAAAAATTATTTAATTCATCAAAAAAAAGTGTCTTGATTGAAGCAATATATTTCCCAAAAAAATGAGTTTCATCATATCAAAATCGAATTTTTATCAAACTCGTTATTTAATAAATTATAAAGTAAAAATAAAAAGGGATAAATATTATCATTATTTTAAAAAATATACATATAAAACCATATTTTAGGGTCTAGATACATAACTCCTTTTTACACCGATGTACACCCTATGGGTAAGGTGTGCGATGGTGATACTTTCTTAGGGTAGTTCAAAAAACATAGTTTGGGTCATGATCTAAACAAGATTTAAATTCTCTCATAAAAAATTTCACTCATGCTTTAGTTGTTGAATATCGGCTTGGGAATGGTCAAGGGAAAATCTCAATGATGCCATCTATCTCTAGAGGTTTGATAAATGGGCATCATATGGTGTAATCCTACTGGTTGAGGTAATCGCTTCTTCTGTGTGTGTCAATTAGACTTTATCATAACCCTTAATATATACTAATCATAATGATCACTATACCATAGATATGTTATCAATGGTTATGATTCTTAATGGTATTTTAAATCCGATAAGATATAACTTATAACGGTCCAATATAACCAAAGTAGTGAATGTGTTTTCTACAACTACACTACTTACTAAGGAATTTATTCATTTTAGAAGCGAATTTCATTTAGAAAACTTCATGTTGTTACATAGAAGTTCCCCTTTATGATGAGAACCTAGAAGTACCATGGTGGTATTATTAAATATAATTTCTATAGATGGTTGATATCATTTGATGGGACAAAAATGATACATTCTATTAGGGGTGGAGACTCATAAGACTTTTAGACACTTTCTCATGGGGTGCGACCTTGATAATATTCATTATAAAAGATTATGGGAACATGACCGACCAATAGGAAAACCACATTTATATGTTTTATTGGATATTCCTATCTACAGACATGTGTAAGGATCCTAAAAGGACCAATCGTTATTTATGTGATCACTGAGAGAGGAAGAGTTGAATTAGTGATCTTCTCTTTTTATTTTTTTCTCACTAATAAACAACCTTCACCTACGGTTAGTGAAATTTGACTTTTTTTAGAGAGAAAAATAAGCACACCCATAGAAACACATGTATTTAAAAGGTTTACTACTCAATAAGAGTATCCATTCCTTGGCATGGATGGGAAATAATCTAAGACCACACAACCACTAAAAAACAATCCATTTTTGGTTTACAGCAAGAAGGGAATATTCATCACTTACATAGCACTATAGTCATTCAATAGTATATGTGCTCCTATCACAAATAATATAATATAATAATCTTTTGTAATAATAATAACCTTCACCAATAGGATTCAGTACATTGTAACTATGTAGCATGAACTTTCTTCACATTTTCCTTTTTACATGTTCTTATTCTTCATCTTCTATTTCTTATACAGTAGAAAAAAAGAACTTATTTATAAACTTATCCATCTAAACCTATATGTATTGTAGTAGTACATCTATTACACATGGACCATTCACTTTGTCTGGTTCCCTTTTCATCTGATACCAATGGATAGTCTAACACAACTTTTTCTAGTGTTCTATGTCCAGTACCTTTTACACATTGTTCATCTAATGCCAACTGCTTTTCACCCTTTGTCTGATACCTCTTCATCTAGTGCTACTACATTTCATGCTTCAATAATTAGTCAGTGCCTCTCTTCTTCAAAAAAACACACATTATAAACAACATTTCTAGGCACAGCTACTCCCCCTTTATATAGGCATCGATTCTTCAAAAACTTATGCAGAAGCATGAACTTCAAATTCAAAGTTTTCGTAGAAACTTTGAATATCCAATAAAACCTTTTAATGTTTTACAACCTTCATACTTCCTAAAAGATAGGATTCAAAAAAACTCTGTATAAAACATCCTTAAATCATAGTGTTAATGAATTCTTTAAACTTCCTAAAATCTAGGCTTGAATCACGATCTTCCCTTCATGATTATTGGGGCATTGAACATCCAACTCAACATCATCACATTTAATGACATTACTAAAAATTTGTAAAGACTCGTGAAATTTCATCTTGTGTATCTTCCTATAAATTTCTCCATCCAGTAACCTCATAAGGTTCTTCTTTTTCAGGTCACCCTCGGTCCAGTTGACATCATATCTCTCTATTCAAAAACCCTTACAAGTTTCTTTTGATTGGTGCACTTTGAGTTCCTCTGATTAAAGGCACTGCATGAAACACTTTTTCATATGCCTCCACACACTCTTCATCCAGTGGACTCTATCTAGAGACACTCTATCTGATGAACTTCATTAAGAAACCATTGTTTTTTGCCTCCGCTCGGAAACCTCTATATGCTACCTTCTTCAAACTTTCTTTAGCCCAAATGGCCCGAAGGCCTTCTTTTTATTTTATTAAGGATAATACCCCTTTTAAGAGTTTAAGGGGAACCCTTACATGACCCGTAGGCCCAAGGAACAAGTCCTGACATGACCCAAAAGCCAATACATGACCCGAAGGCTTAGAGGCATACTATGTCCATTACATGACCCGTAGGCCCAACGCACTAAAACTGCCCCTCCCCAGCTTCTGCATCATTGATTGCCTTGCTCCCCACCTTGCAATGTTGATCGATTAGCATTGTCTCGTACAAAGTTGCATGGTGCCTGGTCCCAATGGTGGTTTCCATACCCTCTCATTCTTCCAATCTGGTTAGATCTTCTTCTGGTGGCTGCTACTCTTTGCTCTGATCCTCTTCTAGGGCCTGGTCTATGTGATCTGGGCTACTCCATGGTCTTTTTGGCCTGAAGGCCATGAAGCCCAAAGGCCTTTGATGACCCAAAATCCATGAGGCCTGTAGGCCTGAACCGGTGGCCCGAAGGCCCATTTGGTAGACTTCATACTCTTCTTTGACCACTCCAACTTCATCAGTAGCTTCTAAAAATCTATTGTCCATTAATGATGAAAACATTATTCATTCAAACAACTTAATCTAGAATCATGAATACATTCTTATAATTATTATGTTAAGTAATTTTAATATTAGAAAATTATCTCCTAATTTCAACTTTAACGAACATCTCTAGCTGATAGAACAACAATGACTTTTTCCATTCACGTCAATCTAATTGCCTCAGTCTGTTGGACTCGATCTGATATACTCATTCCATTCACCTCATACATCCCTCTATGGAACATTCTATCTAAAAAAATTTAAGGAGGGTTTAAAAATTGTTAATTAATTTATGTATGACAAAAAAATACAACACTTAAGAAAACCTTATTCCTTCATTACCAACTTCTTCTTAACATAGAAAAATTTTAGAACTTCTTGGTCACAATAATCTCCCCCTTTTGATTTTTTTTCAACCAAGAAACATAAATCACTAAAACACTGAAACTCGACAAATGGATCATTATCCAACAATTCTAAGCTTACATGAGAAAACTTGGTATAGGGAAAAAGAATTATTGAAAAACAATACCATGTTTCCCATAAAGCAGTGATTAAGAAACTTTTCTTAACTTCTTCCATTCCCAAGTCATCGTAACAAAAACCTGTAAGAAATAGTTCCTACAACCACTTCAACAAACTGTTAAAACATTTCACACACATTTTTTTTATTTCACATACATTGAAATCATCGCTTACCCCTTTTAAAAACTCCCCAAAAATACATAATCCCCTTTATAGGTAAATCTCATACCAATGGATTGATTAATGTTACATATTTTCTACCCCTTTGAAAACACTATTCAAATACAATATGAGAGAGGGGATGGATAGTATGTACCTTAGCCTTGAAGTGGGTGAGATTATAAACCAATGATCAACCTCAACTTATGAAATTTTTCATTCGATGATGGTTTAGTAAAGATATCAGAAACTTTCTCTATTATAGGAACAAACTTTAAATTAAGTTAATTTCTTTCGACATGTTCTTTGAATAAATGATATTTAATATCAATGTTCTTAGATAAAGAATTATGAATTGGATTCTTAGTGAGATTTATAGAACTTTGATTATCACAACCCAAGAGAAGGGGTAACTTCACATCAATGAACAAATCTTCCAATTGTGTCTTCATCCACATCAATTATGTAGCAACTTGAGTGGAAGCTATATACTCAGCTTCTACGGTATAGATAGTCATTGAACTTTTCTCCTTTGTATGTCATCTAAAACATATTTCACCCAAAAAGAATACTCCTCCAAATTTGGATCTTCTGTCATCGACACATCCTGTCCAATTTTCATCTCTGTAACCAAACAGGTGAATCTTTCATGTGTTGTCATATTTCAACCCAAAATCAGTTGTTCTTTTAATATATCAGAGAATTATTTTCCAACCATAAGATTAGATTCTTTAGGGGAACTTTGATATTTGGCACAAAGAGTGATGGCATATACTAAATTAGTCCTTGAAGCTACAAGATATAATATGCTTCTAATAAACTTTCTAAACTCTTTAGGATCAACATCCTTTACTTTCCTATATTTTTACAAATTTTCCCCCACTGAAATGGGTGTGGAAATAGGATTTGAATCTTCCATTACAAATTTATTTAGGATTTACTTAGCATACTTATCTTGAGAAAGAAAGATATACTTTTTCTTTTGATAGATTTGTAGGCCAAAAAAGTATTTCATTTATCCCAGCATAGACATTTCAAATAACTTCTTCATATCCTCATAAAACTTTTCACATGTTTTTCATCCTTCTTTGTGAATATAATATCATCAACATAAACAATCACAATGAGGGAAACCTATTGATTCTATTTTATGTTGTGGTTTCTATCAACTCTTCCTTTCTTGAAATTCAACTTCTTTAAGAAAGTATCCAGTTTAGAATACCAAACTCTCAGAGATTGATTCATCCCATACAAATATTTCTTCAACTTACATACATAGTTGTTTTGTCCAGGAAAGAAACCACATGGTTTCTCAATATAAACTTCTCTATAAATCTCTCCATTAAGAAAAGTTGACTTGGTATCCATCTGGAAAATATTATATCTTCATTGTGCATTAATAGAAAGAAATATTCTAATGGTTTAAAGTCTTTCTACTGGAGGAAAGGTATCATCAAAATCAATACCTTCAACCTATGAGTAACCTTTACAAACCAGTCTTTCTTTGTTTCTTATCACTCCACCTTTTTCATTCAACTTGTTTTGAAAAACCCATTTTGTTCCAATCACTTTCTTATCTTCCAGTTTGGGTACAAGTTATCATGTCTCATTCTTCCCAATCTAATTCAATTCTTCATTCATGGAACCAACCCACTCTTGATGCTTTAAAGATTCATCAACAACTCTTGGATCAACCTATGAATATGAAGAGGTATGCGAAACTAACCTCAATGTTCTTTTGGGTTGAACCTACTATCATTGATCTCCAATGATGTTTTGGACCTCCACTTGATTTCTTAGTCTTGGATGAGATGAACGCACTCGTTCCTCATCACTTGAAATGGATGGATCAACATATTCATTTTGAATAGTTTCCAAATCATCACTTATGTTAGAAACTTTGTTACGTTGTTTAACAGTAACAACTTCATCTACACTTTCTCTTATATTTGTAGCTGATTGTGAAACGTTTCTATCAGAATATTCTAGCACTTTAACATCTGCAGTGTTAACTATCTTTCTTGTTTCATTATTATAACAAACATATCCTATGTCATTAGGTGGGTAGCCAAGAAATATAACATCAATACCTCTTTGAACAAACTTCCTAAGATTTTCACCTTTGAATTTAATAATGTAGGGACTGCTAAACACCTTCAGGTATTTCAAATTTTATATTTCTTTGGTGTATATCTTGTAAGAAGTTATATCAAAGTTTTTCCTATAGAAACAACAATTCTGAAAATAAACTGCAACTCCAATAGATTGTCTCCAAAAGAAACAAAATTATCATGTTCAATTAGTATAGTTTGATCCATCCCAACCAAATTCTATTCTTTCCTTCAGCAACATCATTATTTTGTGGTGTATATAGTGTGATATATTCATGACGAATGTCATGATTTTTAAGGTAATCTTTGAACTTCCCTTTTTTATATCCAGCACCATTATCAATTCCAATCTTCTTCATAGAATATCCACATTCATTTTCAGCACTTCTCCTGAAACTCTTAAACATTTTGAGAGCCTCTAATTTATGTTTCAAAAACATAATACATATAATGTGAGTAAAATCATCAATAAAGGAAATAAAGTGCTTGTCTCCATTTATTGATTTCTTTCTCATGGGCCTACATATGTCAGAATGGATAAGCTCTAAGGGACCAGTTGAATGTATCTTAGCTTTCTTATGTATAGAGTTTGTAATCTTCCCTTTCTAACATATAAAACAACACCAATCTCTTCTTCTCATCATGTTAGGAATGTCACGAATACTTTCTCTCTTTATCAGTTTTCTTATATTTCTATGGAACATATGTCCAAGTCTCTTGTGCCATGTATGATTTTCTTCCATCATGTTTAGATAGAATGATCTTTATGCATCTCTTACTTGAAACAATTTTCTCTTGGTTCATTGTCCTCTTGTTACAACTCTCACATCTTCAAGACCTTTTACAACAAAAACATGTCTTCTAAAAAAACTTTTTTACCTTCATTACAAAGTCGTGAAACACTCAAAAATTTGTGCTTCAGTCCATCAATAAGCATAGTGCTTCTAGACGTCAATTTTTTCTTTTCCTGCGATAACAGATTCAACGCCTTTTTTTCTGAGTGACTCATCATTTCCAAATGTCACCATCCCTTTTTTTTAATCTTTCACATTTTTAACAACTTGAAATATTTGGTCATATGTGAAGAACACCCACTATCCAATATCCAAGGTCATTCTCCTTTTGTAGCTTTGAGATTTGTTTTAACTACTAAGGAATTTTCCTTACCTTTTTCTTCTTTCACATGAGGCTTCTGATATTTTTCATACAAACTTTGTAGAGATGATGGCATAACAAGACATCCTTTAGCAAGATGTCTAGGCTAATCACATCTTTCATAAAAAGTTTTCAAAGGTGGAAACCTATTTTCAATTTTCATGTAAGATTTTTTAGGTTGTCTTTGTTGAGTAGGTCAATTCCCTCTCAAAATCTGTCTCCAATACCTCATGGATTCATTATATTGTTGATGATTGAACCGGCACATCTTCATTGAATGCCCAAACCTTACAATACCAGCAAAAACCATAGAAAGTATATTTTCCTCTGTAAATTGTATGTTGTTTAGAACTGTGCACCCATTTTCTATCATCTATCTTACCATCATCTTTCTTCAGATTCAACTTCTTCTTGGCATTAACAAAGTCTCATATTTTGGTGTTTTTTGTTTCAACCCTTGATTTCTCAAAAAAATCATAATTTTTGACTTTGTTAGTTTTGGCTACATACATGGTCTTCTTAACTTCTTAATCTGAACATATTCAACCTTGTTATTAACCTATGATGATGATCATTGTTGATCCTTCTGGGGTTCACATTGCTTAGAACTTTCATCAATTTTTGTAACTAAATTTTTTGAAAGTTTTTTATTCCTTGCTCAATTTTAATAAGTTTATATTGAACAAGGTCAATTTCTTTCTCCTTTACCTTGATCATTTCTTCAAGCTTGATGTTGAGATTTTTTTTCTTCATCGAGTAACTTCTTCAGATCATCAATCTCTTTTAACAACCTGAATTTTTCTTCAAGAGCTAAATCCTGGTTTTTTGCTGACAGGTCTTCAATCTTCAGCTTCTTGTTCTCTTTTTCAAGCTTAACAATCTTTGAGATACATTATCTCGGTTCTCTTTTAAGAATAAACTCTATATGATTCTACACTTATTCTTTTTTAGAGATTCAATTTTCATCACTGGTGAAGTTATCATCATTCACTTTTGCAATAAGTAACTTCTCAGTAACAACATCACTCAAGTTTTTAGCTTCCACTTCACTATCATCATCTTCCTTACATTTGGACAAAAAGTTTCACTTTTTATATTTAAAGAACTTCTTATCCTTTCCTTTTGAAACATACGTTGATTTATTTGTCTTCTTCTTTAGTGATATTCTTGACTTTCTATCTTCTTCAACATTATCTTCGTCTTCCTTAAGTCTTGGGAAATTTGCAGAAAGGTGTCTAATGGCTCTGCAACCAAAGCACTTCAATGGTAACTTTCATTTATACTTTTGTGTGCCTCTTTTTACCTTTATAAAAAAACAAATACATGAATTCATCAAAGAATTTGCTTACCTCATCTTCAGTGTCGGAGTAGTCACTAACTTCTTTCTTGGGAACTTTCTTTGAATTTTTTTTCTTTGTAGCTTTTAAAGTGATTTCCCAATAATCCTTTTTTTTTGTTCTTGAAATTTTCTCTTTTCTCATTTCATATGTGATGAGAATACTGTGTAGATCATCCAAAGAGAGAGTTTCAAGATCTCTATCTTCTAAGGATGATACCTTGACATCAAATCTGCCAGGACGAATTCTTAGAATCTTTTTAACAACAGTTGAATCTTCCAATTTCTCACCAAAACATCTTATGATGCTTATAATATCATTGTCCCTTGTAAAGAATTCACCAAAAGACCCGTCATCTCCCATTTTAAGATCTTCATACTTCAATCTCTAGATCTTCAAGTAAGCCTTATTCACTTTTTTATTTCCTTCATAGATATTTTTAAACTTGTCTCGGATGCCTTTAGTGGTTTCAATTCATTTAACCCTTATAACTTCACTTTCAGAGAGGGAAGAAAGTATAGAATTTCTGGCTCACCCATCATTCTCCAGACTCTTCTTATCAGCAGTTGTTAAGGGAACTCCTTCAACGGGAGGAAGGAGACCATTTATAGTAGCTTCATGAACTTCTTAGCCAATGGATATAAAATAAGGTAACATTCTGTCCATCCAAATATGATAGTTCTTTCCATCGAAATCCCCTTATTGTAAATAGAGTACTTAACATTCATGGAAACATTCCTTACATTCAAACTTCAATGAAGATTCAAGGAAGGAACTCCCACTCTGATGTTAATTGAAAGGACCAATCAGGATCTACGTGATCACTGAGAGGGGGCAGAGTGAATCATTGATCTTTTCCTTTAATGTTTTCTTACTTAGGAAACAACCTTCACCGCCGGTTAGTGAGATTTGACTTTACTAGAAAATAAAAAACAAGCACACCCACAAGAACACAAGTATTTATAAGGTTCACTACTCAATAAGAGTAGTTAGTCCTTGACATGGTTTGGAAATGATCCAAAACCACACAACCACTAGAAAACAATACTTTTGGTGGTTTATAGCAAGTAGGGAATACCATCACTTGCATAGAACTATAGTCCTTCAACATTGCATGTGCTCCTCACACATATAATATAATTTAAAAATCTTTTGTAACAACAATAAGAACCTCCACCAACGTTGTCACCGTGCTGCTTGAACTTTCTTCACACTTGTCTTCCTACAAGTTCTCCCTCTTTCACTTTCTTACACAACAACAAGCAAGAACTTCTTTATAAAATTCTTTGTCTAAACCTGTTCACCTCATGCCTTCTCTGCCTGGTAGCAGTCTGTCCATTACACTTGGCCCGGTCACTATTTATGATGCCATGTTCGTCTGATACCAACTAATAGTCTGACACAAGTCTATCTGGTATCTTGCGTCTGGTAGCTTCTTCACACAGTTTTTCTGATGCCAACTGCTTTGTACTCTCTATCCAGTACCACTTTGCTCGGTGCTATTGCATCCGATCTTCGGCAATTGGTCTCTCTTCAACAAAACGCACGATAGAAGTGAAAGTGCGGCCGATTGTCGCCTATCGACCGTTCAAGGTTCCGGTGCTCTGCTAATGTGTATAGCAGCACTCGGGTCGAATCCTCGGCGATGATACTTTGTAGTAGTCGTTTGTTTTTAGTTGATTGTATTTTGATTAGGGGGGTTTGTTTGCAGAGCTTAATTGAAATGATTTATGGATGATGTTTGATTTACCAAATTGATAAAGATTGGGGTGAGTTCATCATTAGGTTAGTTAAGCTTGTGATATCCTTGAGCTTTGCTTTATATTGCATTTAAATTAACACCCATGTCACAAGATGATGTTGATTAGAATTCTTAAGTGTTAAGGCTTTAAACCAAGACTTAACTTAACTTAAGGTTATAATCTCAATCAGATCTTATTTATGGTTGTGTATTTATGGTTCCAATAATCCATGGAAACCACATGTTAAACAAAACAAGTCATTAATCCATGACATGTTAAGTCCAACATACACAATGTTAATTCAAAGAATATTCATCGAGCAGAAGCTCTCAATCACTTAACATACCTAAATTATAACTCACCCCAATGAGAGATTTACTCAGCCATTTGGGTGATTAATAATCTGGTTATAATGATTATGATTATAAATTAATAAGAGAAGAAAAAGAAAGGGATAAGAAAAGAGTGGTACGTCGACACACACACACGAACAATGATAATAATTAAAAACGAACTTTCGATTGAATGAGGAAGCTAAAGAAGGGAAGGGGATTGAACTGAATTTAAACTATTTTAAGAAAATTAATATTAAAATACAGAAGGTGGAAGAGAATAAGAGATATTGAAGAAGTAACTTGCATTAAAACAGAATTACAAAGAAAGAGAATTACAAGATTACAAAAATGAAGAACACAAAAGTAAGTGAAAAGAAAGAGAGGAGGAAAGGTCTCTCAAGTGAAAACTTGAGTATGTCAGGTCCTCCCAAGCCTTTGGCAAAGCTTTGGTCGTGCCAATGTGATCTCCTCTCTTCTGAAATGCCAACCCCTCTCAAGGAGAGAAGGGAAGAGTATTTATAGCCCAAGGAGTGGACTGTTTGCATTCCCAATCTGTCCCTCCACTTGCTTCGCCAATTGAGCTATACAGACAGCCGAATCTTCAAAAACATCCTTCTTCAAAGTTGTATACAATAATGTTGGCCGACTACTCTCAAAATTTGGAGGCATTTGGACAATTGGAGCCAAAGTTATGGCCGGTTGATTAAACAAAGGTAAACTGTCCATTTCTATCCATTCTTTTTCGATGGCCAAAATGTGAATGGATTTTTGAACAGGAATATGCCTTCAAATTTGAATGACTTCTTCAACAAAGTCGGCCGCCTATATATCCTCTTTCACACTGCAAAATCTCAGCTCGATTGGATGCTTACATCAGGAGATATGTCATGCATACTATACTGATTTTCATTCTCGGCCAGAATGGTGGGCTGGACTTCAAAGATTCATTTGGGCCCCTTGTACTTGGATTTGGGCCATGAAATTTTTATCCAAGATGAAATGTAGTGTCCCCCGAATTATGGTGGAGAGTTAAGGTTTTTGAACTTCTGGATGGAGCCCAGTAAATCAATCTTCATGAATAGTCCAGTTTCTTCACAGATTCTTTGGTCTTGTTTGTGAGGACCATATGACCCTTCAAATGGCAGAATTGGATCCTGGTTCCTTCTAATGAAATGTTGTATATTGAAAGGAGAATCCTACAAAACAAGAACCACACAATTTGGATCAGTATAGTGATAGTTATAATTAAAACATTAAACTGACTCAATTTGACTACTTCTAAAAATGCTCAAATATTATACTTAATATTAAAACATTAATATTTCACACAAATTATGCACATTTCATATAAAATAAGTAAAGGGGGAATATAATAAGTCGTGAAAATATTAATAACATCAACTCCCCCACACTTAGATTTGCGCGTGTCCTCATGTGCAACAAATATAAAAACATGACAAAATCATTTTCACTCACCAACAAATATTAAAATTTTGTTTTCTCCAATCAGGGGAGGTTTAGACTATTTCACTCATCCATATTGAATTCCATCACAAATTTGGTTCACAATAATGCATCATAAACAATTCATTTTTTCATGTTCAAGGTTTGAATTGGAAAATGTAGGCACTCCAAACTTACTCCTCTCAAGATGATAAAAATGTATTTTAGGAGGTTCACTCATTCACCAACAAAAAGTGAAAATCAAGAGTTTGTAAGAGCTCTCAGCTTCCATTCCCAAATCTAATGTGTACAATAATCAAGAGGTCTTTTAAGGGGTTTTTCAGTGGCTATGGGACGGTAGGTATATAATGTCCAAAGGAAAAGAGGGGTTAAAAACACCAACATGGAAAAATCAATGCACATTTTTTTTTGAAATTTGATTTGAAAGGAAATAGAAACACATATTTACAAGGGAATGAATGTGTGATGAATGAAAAGTGAGGGAGATAGAAAATGGAATAGGTTGAGATGATGGAATATGTACAACATGGAAGACTTCCAATAATGACACAATACAAGATGAGTCAAGTGTTCTTTTTTTTCTTTTCTTTTTTGCTCTTTTTTTTTCTTTCGAAAGTTGTGCTTGAAACAAGTCTCACAGTCATCTCCCAAACCATGCTTGATCTCCTCATGGAACTAATTTTAGTAGTTATAACATGATCAAAGGTTGATGATGAATGATTTTTGACCCACCCAAGACACAACCCATTTCTTTTTTTTTATTTTTCATTTTTTTTATAATTTTTTTTCTTTTTTTTTTGAACACTTTTCAATGACTTTTGTACAAATGACAATTACACATATACAACCCAAAGCTCACAGAATTACAACCTCTCCCCCACACTTGAATGGATGCTTGCCCTCAAGCATATGATGACACATTGGAAATCAATGAAAGTACGCCCAAAAATGAAGTCCATTCCCCCCACACTTAAATTTCAATAAATTGTACAATGAAAATCCATGAAGATGTTGGGTGGGACAAGGTATTAGGCTTGTAATGTGGCTATCAAAAGAAAGGGTTTCATAGGCTCAAAGGGGCTTTCAAAAGTAGGATCAATGTAAGGGTAACGGGAGGCTATTTGGCTATTCTGATTCTCATGTGGCTTAGAAAATGCCTCTATCATATTAATGCACACAAAAGATGGAAATTCAGCTCGAAGGTCCACAAACGCAAGACTCACAATCAGTGGTGAAGACACACAATGAAAAAGATGGCCATAGATGACCTTGGCATGAAGGCTAATGTTATTCCTCACGGTAGGGGAGAATCATTTTCCACCAAAAATTGTTCATTCAAAATGTTTGTTATTGACACAAAATTTTTTACCCAAGTTTGAGATAAAAATTCAATATATTTGAGTTTAAAACAAGCCTTTTGACTCCCCAAAATGGTTGGACAAAATTTCAAAACTAGATGGTGAGTAAGCATGACTCTTTTTTTGTAATTTTTTTAAGTAATTGTGTTTTTTTGTTTTTTTTTAGTTTTTAAGGTTTTTTTTTTAAAATACACACCCACACAAGAAAGATAAAAAGAAAGGGTTTGATGAATAAAGTGGTAACAAAATGAAAGAGAGAGGAAGAAGAAGAAAGAGGTAGAGAGAGGAAGAGATAGAGAGAGAGTTAAAGGGAAAGAGGTGCCCCCTGGTTTGGATTTGGTGGGTCGCCATTTCCATCTAGTGGTGGGTCAATGGAAGTCGATGTGGAACCTGAAGTGAATGGCCTCTCATGGTGATGCTTTAACCGGTGTCCATTTACCGTGAATGTTCTTTTTGAAGAAGGGTCTTCGACTTGCACTGCACCAAATGGGTAAACATTAGTAATAATAAAAGGTCCATCCCAACGAGAATTGAGCTTACCTGGGTGAAGTCGAAATCGAGAATTGAAGAGCATTACCTTTTCACCTTCATGAAATACCTTTCGAAGAATGTACTTGTCATGGAGTGACTTTGCCTTTTCTTTGTAGAGAATGGAGTTCTCATACGAATCGAGTCGAAGCTCCTCCAATTCAGTCAACTGCAACAATCTTTCTTCACCAGATTTTTCACAATCGAAATTACATGTTTTGACAGCCCAAAATGACTTATGTTGGATTTCAACTGGTAAATGACAGGCTTTACCAAAGACTAGCCTAAATGGAGACATCCCAATGGGTGTCTTATAGGCTGTTCGATAGGCCCAAAGTGCTTCACCAAGTCTATCGGGCCAGTCTTTTCTTGTGGGCTTAACAATTCTTTCAAGCACTCTTTTCACTTCTCTATTAGAAAGTTCAGCCATTCCATTTGTTTGAGGGTGATATGCAGTGGATGTTTTATGTACAACCCCATTCTTTTTCAAAAGTGACTCCATGGTTCTATTACAGAAATGAGTTCCTAAGTCACTTATCAAAGCACGTGGTGTTCCGAATCGATGGAAGATATGGGTTTTGAGGAACTCACTCACAGTCTGAGCATCGTCTTTCCTAGTGGGTTTGGCCTCGACCCACCTAGAAACATAGTCAACAGCAAGGAGAATGTAGGATAATCCATTGGAAGGGGGAAAAGGTCCCATGAAATCGATGCCCCAAACATCGAAAAGCTCACAGAAGATTAATGGCTTTTGAGGCATTTCGTTTCTTTTAGAAATTGTGCCAAACTTTTGGCAAGTGGGACATGATTGACAGAACTCGTGTGAGTCCTTGAAGAGTGAAGGCCAAAAGAATCCAGAATCTAGGACCTTTCGAGAAGTCCTTTGTGGTCCAAAGTGGCCACCTCCAGGCATTGAGTGGCAGAATTCCAAGATGGAGAATTGTTCAGTTTCATCAACACATCTCCTAATTACCATGTCAGCCCCAGTTTTCCAAAGTTTATTATCTTCCCACAAATAATGCTTTGAATCACTTTTCATCTTTTCGTTTTTTTCTTTTGAAAAATATTCAGGGAAAACACCAGAAACCAAGTAATTGACAATTGGGGCATACCATGGTAACTTTGGAGTGAGAGATGAGAGGTGTTCAGTTGGAAATTCAGGATCAATTATTTCAGAATGAGAAGAATTAGAAATTCTACTCAGGTGATCAGCCACAGGGTTTTCTTTTCCAGGTTTATCTTTTATCACAAGGTCAAACTCTTGGAGCATTAAAATCCATCTTATTAGCCTTGGTTTGGAATCACTTTTCTTAAGTAAGAACTTTAATGCTGAGTGGTCCGTGAAGATGATGATTTTGGCACCTAAGAGATAGGGCCGGAATTTATCCAAGGCAAAAACCACAGCTAAAAGTTCTTTTTCAGTCACAGTGTAGTGTGATTGAGTTTCATCCAATGTTTTTGAGGCATAAAAGATGACATGAGGAATGTTTTCTCTTCTTTGACCAAGAACAGCCCCAATGGCCCTATCAGAAGCATCACACATCAATTCAAATGGTAAGGACCAATCTGGGGGTTGGATTATTGGAGCAGATGTGAGAGCAGATTTGAGTTCAATGAAGGCTCTCTTGCAAGCCTCATCAAAATTGAATGTGACATCATTTTGAAGTAAACGAGTGAGTGGGAGGGAAATCTTACTGAAGTTCTGAATGAATCGCCGATAGAAACCGGCATGACCAAGGAAGGACCGAATGTCTCGAACTGATTTGGGTTCAGGAAGTGATTGGATCACCTCAATTTTGGCTGGATCAACTTGGATACCCTCTTGAGAAATGATGTGCCCTAGAACAATCCCATTTGAAACCATGAAGTGACATTTTTCAAAATTCAGCACAAGGTTGCACTTGACACACTTTTGAAGGACCAAAGAGAGTGAATGTAAGCAAGATTCAAATGACTCGCCATAAATGGTAAAGTCATCCATGAAGACCTCCATGCAATTCTCAATGAATTCAGAAAAAATACTCATCATACACCGCTGGAATGTTGCAGGAGCATTACAAAGGCCAAAAGGCATTCGCCTATAGGCATAGGTTCCAAAGGGGCAAGTGAATGTGGTCTTTTCTTGGTCTTGAGGTGCGATTGGAATTTGGAAGTAGCCGGTGTAACCATCAAGAAAGCAATAGTGTGACTTTCCGGCCAATCTCTCAAGCATTTGGTCAAGGAAAGGAAGTGGGTAGTGATCTTTTCGTGTTTCAGCATTCAATTTGCGATAATCGATGCACACACACCATTTGTTTTTCACCCGAGTTGTGACCACTTCTCCATGTTCATTTGTGACAACTGTTATCCCGCCCTTCTTAGGAACGACTTGAATTGGACTAACCCATTCACTATCAGAAATTGGGTAGATAATACCAGCTTTAAGAAGCTTGGTAATCTCTTCCCTAACTACCTCAAGTATGAGTGGATTGAGTCTTCTTTGAGGTTGCCTAATTGGTTTGGATGATTCCTCTAGATGGATGTGATGCATGCAAAGGGCAGGGTTGATTCCTGGAATATCATCTAGGGTCCAACCTAAGGCATTTTTGTTTTCCTCTAACACTTGAACAAGTTGGGACTCCTCAGTTTCAGAAAGTGCAGTAGAGATAATGACAGGGTAGGAGGGATCATGGAAAAGGAATTCATACTTGAGGTGTGAAGGAAGTGGTTTTAGATCAGTTTCAGCCTTGATTGGAGAGCTAGACAAGTTAGGAGTAGGAGAAGGGATTCTAGATGGGTTTAGATCATTTTCCTCAACACTGTCCAAGGTGGAGCAGTAGAGATCAGAGTTGATGTGGGATTCAAGAGAGTTTTCAAGTTCCTCTAGATTGATGGAGTCTATGAATGAGAGGTCCACATCAACTTCACCATTTATGACTTTGTTAATCATGGTGCAGATTTCACAAGATCCTTTATCATTAGAACATGAAGAACATGGTGGATTGGGGTTTGATTGAATCTTAGAAGTGTCCTCAAAAGCATGGATTGAGAATGCAGAGTGATCCTCAGATGGATATCGCATGGCTTGGAAAATGTTGAACTTGACCAGTTGGTCACCGAATTCCATGGATAAGATGCCTGAGTGGACATCAATCTTGGTTCTCGCAGTCATGAGGAATGGTCTTCCTAGAATTAGGGGAGATCGAGAAGAGGTCGTCTCACCTTCCATGTCAAGGACATAGAAATCAGCTGGGAAGATAAGATCATTGACCCGAACAAGAACATCCTCAATTATCCCCTCAGGACTGGCAGTGCTTCGATTGGCTAATTGAATGACAATACCTGTTGGGTGCAAGGGACCTAGACCAAGGTTGGAGAAAATGGATTTGGGCATGACATTTATTGAGGCTCCAAGGTCTATGAGTGCATCATCAAAGTTGGAACTCCCTATTTGACATGGAACCGTGAAGGTCCCTGGATCTTTGCACTTCATGGGAATGGACTGTTGAGTTGAAACATTTTCAATGTTCCTAAGTTGCCTCTTATGGGTGCACAATTCCTTAAGAAACTTGGCATACTTAGGGATTTGTTTGATGGCATCTAAGAGGGGGATGTTCACTTCAACACGTCTAAACATGTCAAGCATTTCAGGATCAGGTTCAAAGGACTTCTTAGGCTTGGAGATGGCTTGAGGAAAAGGAATTGGGTTCCTAAGTGGAATGGAAGAAGGTGAAGGAGTGGATTCAAGTTCCTTTTCCAGCTTTTTGTTCTTTTCATTTTCTAGATCAACATTGAAAGGGGAGGTAGAGGAATCAGCATGGGGCATAGCAATTTGCTTTCCCGATCTAAGTGCAATTGCACTTACATTACCCTTAGGGTTGGGTAATGGTTGAGCTGGGAGTTGGGATGAATTGGATGGTTGTTGCTGGCTAAGGTGGGATGCAAGTTGACCTATTTGGGTTTCAATGTTCTTGAGGCTAGAACGGGTGAAGGAAGCAAGATCCTCTACAGCACTTTCCCATGGTTGTTTAGAAGAAGAGGCATGTCCCAAATTGGGTTGGCCTTGATTTTGGTTCTTGGGAAAGCGATTGTATTGGGTGGGGAATTGGGAAGGCTCGTTAGGATAGTGGAATCCAGGAGGAGGATTGTTCCTTTGGGGTTGAGGGACAAAAGGGTAAGGTTGTTGGAAGTTACCAACACCTTGACTGTATTGAAACTGGTTTGGGTTTTGAGGAGGGAACTGCGGAGGATGAGAAATGGGATTACCATACCTCAGAGGTGGGTTAAAGGTAGAAGAGAAGGGCTCAGAGTGGGGTTGGTTGAAGTTTCTAATAAACTGACCTGATTGTTGAGGGTTGAAGTTTCGCTGAGCATATGCCGCATTGAGCTCCATTGGACTAGATGAATCAGATGGATCATCTTGAAGTTGTGGACATGTGTCAGTCGGATGAGATGGAGAGTTGCAGATTCCACAATTCTTGATAGGTCCAGGGAATAGTGACTGTGGAGAAGATGAGGTTGGGGCTTTGGTAGCCACCGCTAGTTGACGCACAAGACCTGTAAGTTCACTCATCCACTCAGTCATCTTGTTGGGCTCTATGGATTGATTATCTTGGGCTTGTTTCACTTGAGCATGTGCTCGAGTATGGAATTGCTGCGTGTTTGCAGCCATGTTGCTTATGAGTTCTCGTGCAGCTGCAGGAGTTTTGTCAACAAGAGCACCGCCACTTGCGGCATCAATGAGAGTTCGCTCCATAGCCAATAACCCCTCATAGAAGTATTGGATCAGGAGTTGGTCAGGGATTTGATGGTGTGGACAAGTTGCCACAAGCTTTTTGAACCTCTCCCAATACTCATGGAGTGATTCATTAGGGAATTGACGGATGCCGCTTATTTCCTTTCGGATAGAAGCTGTTCGGGAAGCGGGAAAGAACTTCTCAAGGAAAAGTCTCTTCATGTCAACCCATGAGTTTATGGAACCAGGTGGGAGGTAGTAGAGCCAAGACTTGGCAGAATCTGCTAGGGAAAAGGGGAAAGCTCTAAGCTTGATTTGTTCTTCAGAAACCCCTTGAGGTTTCATGGTTGAGCAGACCACTTGGAACTCTTTGAGGTGAAGATGAGGATCCTCACCGGCTAGCCCGTGAAAATGAGGGAGAAGATGAATCAAACCCGACTTGAGTTCGAAGTCAGCCTCTATGTTTGGATATTGAATACCAAGAGGTTGGTAATTCATATCAGGGGCAGCAAGTTCTTTCAATGTTTGTTCCCTAGGATTGGCCATATCTAATTCAATTGGTAGGGCAATGATTGGTTCTTGGGTGATTTGGTTATCCCTAATGGTCCTCCTAATTCGACGAAGAGTTCTATCAATTTCAGGGTCAAACAAATCTGAGGGATTGTTTGGAAGGCTACGGGGCATTCAGAGAGATTTTGGAAGAAAGAGGAAGACGGTTTTTTCTTTGTATTTTTTTCAGTTTATGATTTTTAAGAGGAAGACGGGTTTTTCTTTGTGTTTTTTTTCAATTTTTTTAAACTTTTGTATTTTTTGGGTTTTTTTTTTTACAATAACCAGAAACTAATGACTACTTAAAGCACCATTCCCCGGCAACGGCGCCATTTGAAAGTGCGGCCGATTGTCGCCTATCGACCGTTCAAGGTTCCGGTGCTCTGCTAATGTGTATAGCAGCACTCGGGTCGAATCCTCGGCGATGATACTTTGTAGTAGTCGTTTGTTTTTAGTTGATTGTATTTTGATTAGGGGGGTTTGTTTGCAGAGCTTAATTGAAATGATTTATGGATGATGTTTGATTTACCAAATTGATAAAGATTGGGGTGAGTTCATCATTAGGTTAGTTAAGCTTGTGATATCCTTGAGCTTTGCTTTATATTGCATTTAAATTAACACCCATGTCACAAGATGATGTTGATTAGAATTCTTAAGTGTTAAGGCTTTAAACCAAGACTTAACTTAACTTAAGGTTATAATCTCAATCAGATCTTATTTATGGTTGTGTATTTATGGTTCCAATAATCCATGGAAACCACATGTTAAACAAAACAAGTCATTAATCCATGACATGTTAAGTCCAACATACACAATGTTAATTCAAAGAATATTCATCGAGCAGAAGCTCTCAATCACTTAACATACCTAAATTATAACTCACCCCAATGAGAGATTTACTCAGCCATTTGGGTGATTAATAATCTGGTTATAATGATTATGATTATAAATTAATAAGAGAAGAAAAAGAAAGGGATAAGAAAAGAGTGGTACGTCGACACACACACACGAACAATGATAATAATTAAAAACGAACTTTCGATTGAATGAGGAAGCTAAAGAAGGGAAGGGGATTGAACTGAATTTAAACTATTTTAAGAAAATTAATATTAAAATACAGAAGGTGGAAGAGAATAAGAGATATTGAAGAAGTAACTTGCATTAAAACAGAATTACAAAGAAAGAGAATTACAAGATTACAAAAATGAAGAACACAAAAGTAAGTGAAAAGAAAGAGAGGAGGAAAGGTCTCTCAAGTGAAAACTTGAGTATGTCAGGTCCTCCCAAGCCTTTGGCAAAGCTTTGGTCGTGCCAATGTGATCTCCTCTCTTCTGAAATGCCAACCCCTCTCAAGGAGAGAAGGGAAGAGTATTTATAGCCCAAGGAGTGGACTGTTTGCATTCCCAATCTGTCCCTCCACTTGCTTCGCCAATTGAGCTATACAGACAGCCGAATCTTCAAAAACATCCTTCTTCAAAGTTGTAGACAATAATGTTGGCCGACTACTCTCAAAATTTGGAGGCATTTGGACAATTGGAGCCAAAGTTATGGCCGGTTGATTAAACAAAGGTAAACTGTCCATTTCTATCCATTCTTTTTCGATGGCCAAAATGTGAATGGATTTTTGAACAGGAATATGCCTTCAAATTTGAATGACTTCTTCAACAAAGTCGGCCGCCTATATATCCTCTTTCACACTGCAAAATCTCAGCTCGATTGGATGCTTACATCAGGAGATATGTCATGCATACTATACTGATTTTCATTCTCGGCCAGAATGGTGGGCTGGACTTCAAAGATTCATTTGGGCCCCTTGTACTTGGATTTGGGCCATGAAATTTTTATCCAAGATGAAATGTAGTGTCCCCCGAATTATGGTGGAGAGTTAAGGTTTTTGAACTTCTGGATGGAGCCCAGTAAATCAATCTTCATGAATAGTCCAGTTTCTTCACAGATTCTTTGGTCTTGTTTGTGAGGACCATATGACCCTTCAAATGGCAGAATTGGATCCTGGTTCCTTCTAATGAAATGTTGTATATTGAAAGGAGAATCCTACAAAACAAGAACCACACAATTTGGATCAGTATAGTGATAGTTATAATTAAAACATTAAACTGACTCAATTTGACTACTTCTAAAAATGCTCAAATATTATACTTAATATTAAAACATTAATATTTCACACAAATTATGCACATTTCATATAAAATAAGTAAAGGGGGAATATAATAAGTCGTGAAAATATTAATAACATCAAGAAGCAACATTTCTAGGCACACCTAATCATCAACTCTCCAAAAACTTAGGGAGAATCACGAACTTCAAATTCAAAGTTCCCACTCAAACTTTGAATATCTCACTCAAACCTTTCAACGTTTGACCACCTTCAAACTTCCTAAAAGATAAGAGGCAACAAAACTTCATAGGAAATTTTTCTTAAATCTCAGACGTCAATGGATTCTTCAAACTTCCTGAAATCTCGGTTTGAATCACGGTCTTCCCTTCATGATTATTATGGCGTTGAATGCCCTACTCACCATCTTCACATTAAATGACTTTATAAAAACTTTGTAAAGACTCACGAAACTTCATCTGGTTCATCTTCATAGGAACTTCATCCGGTAACCTAGTAAGGTTCTTATTTTTTTGGTTGCCCTATGTTCGGTAAACTTCATATATGTCTTTCTAGAAACCCTTACAAGTTTCTTCTTCTTGGTGCACTTCGAGTTCCTCTGATCAAAAGCACTGCTCAGAACCCTTTGTTTGATGCCTCCACACACTCTTCCTTCGGTGGACTCTGTCTGAAGACAAACTGTCTGATGGACTTCATTCGAAAACCTATGTCTGTCATGTTCGCTTGGCAACCTCTGTCTGATGTCGTCTTCAAACTTCCTTTCATCCCAAGCTTCCACAACAACTTCTTTGTTCGATGATCTTGAGTTTCTCTATCCGATAGGCATCCTAAAACTTTGTCCAATGGACTTGCAATGATCATTTGGTAGACTTCATACTCCTCTTCGACCGATCCAACTTCATCATCACCTTCCACAACTCCTTTGTTCGTTAATCAAGTAAACATTCTCCCTTAAAACAACTTAAACTAGAATCATGAATACCTTCGTATAAACATGGTGTTAAGAACCTTAAAGATCAAAAAATCATCACCTAATTTTGACTTTACCGAACATCTTTGTCCAACAAAACGATAAGGACTTCATATGTTGACATTAGTCTGATCACCTCAATCTATTGGACTCTGTCTGTCCACCTCATACATCCCTGTCTGAAACATTCTATCTGGAAACTTTATAAGGAGGGCTCAAACATTTTAAGTGATTTATGTATGACAACAAAAGACAACACTCTTCCTTCATAACTAACTTGTTCTTAACATAAAAACACTCCAGAACTTCTTGTTCTCAACAAATCCTTATACTTTAAGATTATTATTAATACATGTCATGAAATGTTTACTTTATGTATTGACGAAAATCGTGACAACATATACTCATGGCGAGGTAGGATATGTTAGGTGTATCATGAATGATATTGTATTAATGAATAATGTGAGAAAATATTTATCACATTTGTTCTTTTAACGAAAGACGGTATCTCTAACCCTTTGATAAGAATTGAACTGCCTAATTAAGTTCATAGTCATGACGGTGTTATCGGCAAGTTTGTTTCCAGAAAATCAAAGAAACAAACATCAAACACATAAATTAATGACACTACCATGCAATCTATCACGTGGAAGAATCATCAAAGTTGCTACACTTACATTGAATGATTAGACCACAAGGATGATGTTAGAGCAATAAGAGGAGGAATAAACATTCTAAATTCTAGGATTCCCGATTATAATAGCTTTACTTTCCACCATTTTGATTTCTTTGTAATTTCTCTATGATTATTCACCTATGTTCACCTCCTTCCATGGAGGATTAACCGTCGATGTTGATCCAAAGGGGACGAACCGGATCTGTACTTTTTGAGTTCATGCTATGTAATTTCATTCTTGTTTTATTTCCATTATGAGAAATTTACAACAAATAGTTTGAATGATTAACCAGCGATCACCACCGTTGTCATTATCTGACTACTGTAATTTTTCTTCTCTCACTTGTCCCACGATGTCTCCCCTCCATGGTTATTCACCATATGGTGAAGCTGGGTTGTTATAGAAAGTGGTGCGCAACGGCATTCATGTATGTCAGACCACAATACTTGTAACTCACTATTTGATAGGTTGTTGAGCGGACCGAGCGGTCAAGATTGGTACACACAGGAGGATACAAGAGGCGCTGCGCTCTAGGATCGCAGGGTGACTAGATGAAAGATACCGAGTTGAGTCAATAAGTGGAAAATTTAACTGGAATAAATGAAGGAATACACTCAGGAATAACCCAAGAATCAAAACATTTGAAAAAAATATGATAAATCACTGATGCCTTGGCATATATATTCAATATCAACAGTAAATCTTCCTTTCTGAAGTCACATCGATCGAATCATGTAAATTTTTTACATTTGTGCAATTGTTTTCCCTACTCTCATATAAACACAAGACAGATAAATATGCTTACCAGTTTCACCACCTGCTACTCGGACTCAGAATCCGAAAGGGACAATTGGTAAGCATTCTTGGGTTCCACGTCTGTTATCGAGGAAACAGGAAGATCCATGGTTGAAATGGCGCCTGCATGCTCTCCTCGTCTTCGTCGCCTTTCCCCGGCCTTAACCTAGAAGAACAGCCAACATTACTGCCATTGACACAGTGGAGGACCATGAAATACAATTTGTTTTCACCTCACAGCTCTGTTGAATGGGCTGATTTGACTGCACTGGGACGCCAGATTTGGTCCTCAGCCAGATAGTGCTGAAAGACATTAAAGCTGCCAAGAGCAACATGGGCCCCAAAAATAGATGGGTTCCGCTTATAATCCACAGCAGCCTCTGTTTCACATACTTCCCAGTGGTAACAAATCTCTGAGCGCTTCTGGGCCAAGCAGCCTCTGCATCCTCGGGAATGAGTGCAGGAGTTCTTGTTCTCTGTAGAAAAAATGCACAAGGAAAGGCTTGACCTAAAAACCAGACCTTTAAAACAGAATGTGCATCAACAAAATACCCCAGACCATAATTTCCAATGATAAAACAAAACATTATTTTATTACAAAACCCAAATCCCCAATGCTTAATCACCCTTAAAATTGGGATAAGTTTACGTTTATGAATGTGTTAATTGTTCAACCATATCATGTTCAATTCATTTATTCATTGTATCAATAAAAAAATAGTAATAGAAATAAATGATTTGTCAACTCATGAAAGAAAATAAAATAAAATAAATGATTATAATTTTCTCTCATTCTGTTTGGATCAAGGACTCAGTAAAAGAAAAGAAATGATTTCTCTCCAAACCATACCATTTTATGAGTGATTTGAAATAGGGTGTTGGAGAGAAATCCATTTCTCCCCATTTCTCTCCCTATCATTTTCCCATCTAATTTCGCAAAACTGAACCAGTATAAGAAATTGATATCTTCCGATTTCTTTTCATTTCTCCCCAAATTAACTCTAACAAACACTGTAAAGGCTTAAATTGGGCAGCACTTATTAAAAACTGCTGATAGCACTTGTTTTCCCACTTATTTAAATGGGTTGCTTCCCGAATTTATGTGTGAGTGTTTTTTCAGAAATACAACATCACTTTTTCCAACTGCTTATCCGAAGTAAAAAGTGCAATACGCAGGTTTCAATAAGTGCTGTCAAAATGAGCTTTGTGTTTCCGTTGAGGATCATGCTGTTCTGCCCAACTTGATTAACCCTAAATTTATATTGGGAAGCCATGCAACGTTGTCCTTGTAAGAATTGTCTATTTTGGTCATCCTGTGAATCCATTTAAGCTCAACTCTAACCTGACCCATTTAATTAAACGGATCAACCAATCCAACCCATTTTTGAAGGGGTCAACCCTAACCCCACCCACCAACCTGTTATAACATAGGCTACATCATGACATGTCCAAGTAGTTCAAATCACATAAATAAAATGACCCAACTAAATTGAATTATCCCACCTAATCTAAAAATAAACTAATTTATATGAAAAATACGTTATCCATGTTGCAACTTGACCTTAAACCAATTTAAAATAAATAATGAGCTATAAACATGTTGAATTATTTCAGATTAAGTTGAATATAAGAATAAAATATACTATAAAATTTAATATTATTATATTTTTAATATTCTATATTATCATTATATTTTCAATCAGGTTACATGGGCAGACAAGTCATGAATGGTCAACCCGAACCCCAACCGAATATTATTCATGTCATATTACTCGACCTGATTACAAAACAAACTCATTTATGTCGCAAACTTATTCAACTTGTGTCGGGTTTAAAATTGTCACCTCTACCCAATATTGATATTCAAGATCATTTAACATGGTAACATAAACACGCCCAACAAAACAATGATGCCAATAGATTAAACAAACAGCATGTTGCACACAAATACTAATTACACCTTCATTCCTTAAAAATGATGTGAATGCAACTCACATAGAATGGCAGGTTGTTGCTGTCACCATCCCTAATTATCTTTGCAATCCATTGAATAATCTGCAGAAACAACACATCCACAAAACCAAGGGCCAAGCAAAGCACTTTAAATAGTATACGAATTCCATGAAAATTACATGCTATTACAAATCCAGCGATACCTGCAGGGGTTCTTCAGTGCCATTATACCTTGCCACAAGCTGTGATGCATGATCAACATCTTTTTCGAATAACCGAACAATTGGTTGTGGCCTTCTTTCAACCTTCAAATTTTCTTCAGAATTGTTCCTTTTGTAGCGTACAATAAATAGTTTTGGTTCATCGATGGGATATCTCCTTGGACCACAAGCATCACTGCTGGATGGTGCATCCAAGTAGAAATGACAATAATCCTGACAATGAAATGAACACCAAAATAAAAAATTAAAATCGCATCACTCATGCTGAACAAGATTTTCAATTCATGTTACAAATTGGAAGTATAAGGATAAAATGATAAAAACCCAAGCTACAATAAATATGGCTTGGCAATATGTTACTCAAAACATATGAAGCATAAATACACTACTGAAATATGCTGGCTCAGTGCAACAAACCCTGTCCAGTCCAACAAACCTTCCAGTTTCATTTTACACGTTTTATCCAATATTGTCAAAACAAACCTTCATGGAATCATTTTGAGCACCCTGCACCCTAAAAGGTTGCATTACATCAAAGAATTGATCTGAAAAAAGTCTAAGATCTTAATGAAGATCTATTATGATGCTATGCATTTTCATTCTCTTTCTTGATTTTTCTTAATGGTCTGTACATGTATGATGTCGCAGCAGAAGAAGACCACGAGAAACTAAGAAAAATAATAATATATCTATATTCCATCCAAAAGTGTTCCTCCTAAAACAATAACTAAGGCTTTCTATAAGCCAAACCCCCTGATAGATATAAAAATAAATGGAAAAAATATTATCTAAAGGAAAGAAAAAGGTAGATAGACAAAATATCCTTTTATCTAAAAAAAATGGAAAGATGCCAATAGACTAGCAACTGGGCCAATAGGCCTGCTGGATAGCCTGGGACCGGTCCAAGTAGGGGGGCAGAAAAGCCCAGCAGCTGCTACACCCGCCGGCTGGCCAAGGGCTGGTCCGGGTCCTATGGCATGAACAGTTTCCCAACGGAAACCACTATTTCCGAAGATGCACCATAACGAGCTATCCCGCCTTAAAAACAGTTCGGCGCCTCTTCTTCAGTTTATTGCCAAGATCCTAAGTGTCCGCCGGCCTTGTTAAAGGTGACAAGGTGTAGCGGACCTTGTTCTTGGTGAATTCAACTATGTTGGCACGACCATTGTGATGGGCATCAACATTAAATTGTCATGGCAGTCCCAACATGAGTTGACAGGCATCCGTCACCATGTCGCAAGTCATTTGGTCTTCGTACCGTCCGATAGAAAATGGTGAGTTGCATTGCACCGTGATTCGAATGTCGCTCATGAACTTTGTAAAATCGTACTTCTTGCCTCAATGAGGTGGAGCCCTTTATTTATAGATAGAAGAAAACTAATACATAAAAGAGGAAATCAATGTGAGACTCTAAAATACATGTAAACGGGTCCAACACTCCCTCTCAAGCTAGAATGGGTATTGTAACACCCCGAGTTTTTTTGAACTTTTCTTTTCAAATAAATTAATTTGCATTAATGTCTTGCATTGTGTTAAATCAAACATTTCTTTCACACGACACCAACTTGGCTTTCACTACACACAACACCGACTTAGTGTACGTTAAACGCAACATCGAGTTTCCACAAAACATCATTTTATTGTTATAATTATTTAAATAAGATGGTTATAACATAGTCGTTAAACTTAGTAATATGAATAGTAATAAATATTTTACAAATATTATTTATAATGGTTTTTGTTAGAGTATGTGACCCACATCGGACGTGAGTGTTTTGTCATCTTTATATTTCCCTATAAATAAACTTCAAGGCCTCTCTTAAGAGGCATCTTGGGTATTGGGCTCACATTTTTATCATCTACATGGTATCAAAGGGTAAAACCTAAACCCACCCTCCCGTCACTCTCCATCTAGGGTTTCAACAGGTTTTTTCCAAAAGGGGGGGGGGGGGGGGCATGGCCAGCAACAGGCCCTTCTTTTCTGTCGTCGCCCCTCACATGGAGCGCCCCTCCCTCCCGAGCAGCCTCCGCCCCAGGCAGCCCTTCTCCCGTTGTGAGCGGCCTCTGCCCCTAGCAGCCCTCCTCCCGTCGCGAACACCCTCATCCCCTACCGGCGCCCTCCTCCCATCCTAAGCGGCCTCCGCCCCAAGCGGCCCTCTTCCCATCGTGAGCGGCCTCCACCCCTAGCAGCGCCCTCCTCCCGTCGCGAGCTTCCTCTACCCCTAGCGCGACGGTCTCCTGGGCAACGCCCCTCCTGAGCGGCCTCCTGCGACGGCTCGCTTCTTCCCCTTGCGCGATGGACGTTCTAGCCTACGCGATCCCTGCGCAACAGCCGCTACGCCCCATCGTCAGCCTCTCTCTACGCAACTGCGCCTCGCTCCAGTCGTCGGCCCCTCCTGCGGAAGCCCCACCTCCCGTCGCCGACACCTCCTTCCAGACTCGTGCCCCGCCTCACCGGCTTCTCCCAGTGCGGCTCCTCCGCGACTCCCGTGCGATGGCTCCTGAGCGACGGCCCCTCCCAGTGCGTCCCTCCTCTGTCGTCCATGACAGCCCTCCTACGACCTCGATCTCTGGCCCTCCCACCCCCTGTCGCTGACACGCTCCCGCACGGCTCCCTTGTGCCCCTGTCACCGGCACTCCCGCACGGCTTCCCCATGCCCCTGCCGCCGGCATGCTCCCGCGCGGCTCCCCCTACGGCCCCGGGATTTCCCGATCATTTTCTCCGGCATATGAGATTCCTTTCAACGACCGGGATCCGGAACTATTTTTCCGGCTCCTCTCGCTCCGCACCGGCAACCCCCCTCCAGATCCAGGGCCTTCGATTTGCAGGATCTCCCCGCGAAGGCCCGGTTCTACGGTATCGAGGGACTCTTTCTCGCCTCCCAATCCGAACCTTCCCAATTCGAGGCCTTTGACCTGCGGCGCTTGTCCGTCCTTCCGCTTAGTAGCGGTCGTCAGCTCTCTCGGCACACCATCGCCCGGCCCAGCCTGTGCGGCTCTCCCGGCACCCCGACGACCGGCCCCGCCTGTGCGGATTTCCCGACATCCCATCGACCAACCCCGCCTGTGTAGCTTTCCCAGCGCCCCGACGACCAACCCCGCCTATGCCGCTTTCCCGGCGGCCCATCGACCAACCCCGCCTCTGCGGGATTAGCGTTAAACTTAATTTTTCTACTTCTGTGAATTGAATTTCGAAAAGCGTACATACACGGTTGTAATTAGTATGATATTTAGAGTCTAATGGGATCAACTTAATTTTTTTGGATATTATGAATAGCAACGTTAGTAAATTTTTATTTAGCACGATTAAGGGTAAATTGGGTAATTAAAGATAAAAAAAATACTATAATATTATAAAATTATCTTAACACTTGTCCTAATTTCATTGGATGAGTGGGTTTCGACCAAAATCAACCTTAGAACGAAATTATAACATTTTTAAGCCACTTGGGTAAAAATATGACATTTATTATATTTTATTTTAAAATAAGTTAAAAATGTCATACTCATATTTTTAATAACTATATCATTTTTAATATAGGTTATACAAAAGATAAATTCGACTATAGTCATTTGAAACCTAAAAAAATTTATCTCCATCATGATAAATTCTTTTTAATTTTTAGAGAAAAAATAATTTAATTTAAGTCTTTCACAATGATGATGCAAAAATTGTTTAATTAAAGGAAATATCAAATAAATGATATTAAAAATAATAAAATAAATATAATGTGAGATAATTAATGACATCCACGAATTTTATAGATAACTTTGACATATTAGTAAGATATTAAAAGTGTTGGTTCCAAGTTATTATGTTAATATGATTTTTTTTAAAAACAAATAATGAATAGTATCAAAATTGACATAAATGATACTTTAAAATAAATAATATTTTATTAAATGATATAAAATTCATAAAAATCTAGAATTCGTCCAACTAACTAGAATAAGGTTAAACATGTCATCGATGATCCAATTGGGGTTAGTTTGGCATTTTATAGTAATTATATTAACCCTAAAGAGTAAAATGTCAAGCTGTCATGGTAAAATTATAGGGTTTAGCTACGGGTTAAAGCCAAGAAATAAAGTTAATATTGTGATATAAACATGTCTAAAAATCATTGGTTGAGAGGATTTCGACTCATCCTTATAATAGATTCGAAATAGCTCACTTTGGAGCTATTAGAAATCAAAAATCAATTTATATTAATTTAATATTTTGAGAGTTCCCTAAAGTGCTCCTCCCCTCTCTTATAAAAGTACATCTCTTCTCTCACTTCCTCACACCACCTTGAGCCTTCTAGCTCGACCAACCCCTACTCATTTCTCCTCCCAACATTCTTAACTAAGTTCTAGAGGTGATGGTCTTCTCAAAAGACCAACTCCAATGTCCCTAAGAGAAGATCTAGAAGGAGTTCGCCGAAGAAGAAGTAATCTCCTTTACCGACTCTCTCAAAAGTATTTCTTCTACTTCCTCTTCATGTGTTGTTTCCATTCTAAATTAATAACTCCAGTATCACCTATATACTGAGATTTATTATGATTATGGAACAACTATATTCCACCTTTTATCCATCTTACGAAAAACGAAATCATCACGCGTGCGTACGTATGGTCTACCGTCTCCACACCGTGGTGTAATCTGTTTTTCATCACCACTTTACTTGGATGAGTATAATGATGGAAATAATGAATATATATTATAATTATAACATGATATTGATTCTGGAACAAAATATATATCATCCACTCTCGTACCATCTCACAATTAAGGGAATGATATCGTCGCTCGTGCGTACGTAAGGTCTACCGTCTCCACGACACGATGCGATTCATTCTCTATGATCACCAATAAATAATGATAACATAAATGTATATAATGCATAAATATGTTATCTATTACCTTAATATTATTCTGTAAATGATATCTGCATAAACTAAGCCGTATACGACAAAACATGTATAAGAAAAAGAAACAGTTAACACCCGAAAAAAGAGTAATAATAAAATATTATTAACAAACAGGAGATAATATGATCATATGTGATATCATATGAATATGGTTCTGGAATAATTTAATAACATTCTTTAATCCATTATACAGGAGTTTCATATACGTAGCAAAGAAATCATACATAAGGTAAGGGTTAATTTCACAATCTCATTATTTTCTAAAATTGTTTATACATAAATATTTACTGTGGTATATTTATCATCCATGTCTATGTTTTTTTTTTAAAACCAGAATATCTTTACTATTCTTCTACAATTGTTTAAAATCATTTTTACCCATGTATGACTTTTTATTAAACGTTTTGAAAGAAATCTTTTGTCGTTTTCCTAATGGGATATTGTTGACTTTTCTGGCAAAAAGTACGGGAAGAATGTTTTTTTAACTTATACGGCAAGAACGGATTTTTATGCTTTCATGACACCTTATTATCTTGAAGCTTCTCTTACAAGTTTATAAGGTTATTTTCAAAAAAAAATATTTTCTTTCAAATTACACGGCATTTCAAGTAAAGAAAATATTTTCAAAGCAGAAAAGATATTTTCCTCAAGAATTGTTTTCAAGAGTTCTCTCAAAATTATTTTTCATCTAAGATAACATTGCTTGATGTTACTTACGTTTTACAGGGGATATGCTTCAATGTTTTCATTCTTATTCTTTCTATGAATGGTTATGTTTATGATGGAATGGTATTCATGAAACTTATTTCTTTTCCGTGGGTTATGCTATGATTTCATGATGTTTATGAAACTTGTAGGAAAATAAAAGAGAGACTCGACCCCCCAAGGTTCTCTCTAAAGGAGCCATTGGGGTTATTTTATAACAAATAATTAAGACCACACCGGACCTCAAGTCCAATGTGGGATGCAGACTCCAACACTCCCCCTCAAGCTAGGTGTACCTAGCTTGGACACATGAAGAAAAAACAAAGCAATCAAAAGACGCTGCAAACACTCCCCCTTAAGCTGGACATACCCAGCTTGATTACAAAACAAGACAAAAACAGAATAAAAGATAAAAACTGCAAGGTTGCTGTTCCCCCTCACGATCGCAGCTCCCCCGCAGGATGATGGATGGATGATGTCGCGGACGCAGCAGATCAACCACTCAGACCGGCCGGCTGACGGAGCGCCAAGAATGCCGCACTAGTGGGGCCGGTCGATGAAACGCCGGAAAATCCACACTAGCACCGGGAAAACCGCACTTAAGGGGCCCTCCCTCCCGGCGACACTCCCTCACGGCGGCCCTCCCTTCGCGCTGCAGCGCCCTCGCCCCGACGCCTCGCCTCGACGCCTCGCCCTCGGCGCGCCTCGCCCCGGCTCCCGGCGGCACTCCCTCACAGCGGCCCTCCCTTCGCGCCGTAGCGCCCTCGCCCCGGCGCCTCGCACCGGCGCCTCGCCTCGATGCCTCGCCCTCGGCGCGGCTCGCCCCGCCGTCTCGCCCCGCCGCCTCGCCCCGTCGCCTCGCCTTCGGCGCGCCTCGCCCTTGGCGCCTCGCCCCGACGCCTCGCCCTCAGCCTCGCCCCGGCGTCCTCGGCCTCGCCCCGGCGCCCTCGCCCCGGCACCCTCACCCTCTCCCAGCGGCTCCCCTCCCGGCGCCCTCTCCTGGCGTTGTTCCCGGCCCCGGCTTCCGGTGCTCGGCGCGCCCAGGTCCCGCACCGCCCTCGGCCCCGCGGCGCTCCTTCCCAGCACCCGCGCCGCCCCTGCCCAGCCGCACAATTCTGAGCGCGACCCCCTGTCGCTGCTCCCTTCAGCGACCTCTCCGGGCCGCCTCCCTTCCACCGCACGCCTCCCGACGAACAGGTCCAGCGCCCGCGCTCCATGGACGCATCCTCCGTTCTGTCGTCCCTGATCACGGCCTCCTCTCGGCTTGTCGATGATCGGCTGGATGCCACTAATTTCTCCGTCTGGCGGAAGACGGTCTTGATGTCCCTCCGCGGCCCTACTAGCCCTCGAGGGCGCCCTACTGGCCCTCGAGGGCGCGGCCGTGGCGACGACCGCCCTCGCCCCCTCTGCCAGCACTGCGGCAAGCTCGGCCATCTGGTCGACCGTTGCTGGGTTCTGCATGGTCGTCCCGAGCCGCACCCCCGCCAGGGCCAGACTGCGCTCCGCGATGCGTCCTCACTTGTTGCTGCTCTCCCCCCGTCTTTGGATCTCTCCCTGGCTGAGATCCAGCTGATTCACGATTACCGGACCACCTCCATCCCGGGCTCTTCATCAGCTTCTCTTGCCCATTCCGGTGTCAGTCATCGTTCCCCTGCATGGATGCTTGATTCGGGTGCGTCCGACCACCTCACCGGGGATGCAGGTATGCTCTCCAACTACCGTTCCTATAGTGGATCCTCAGCCATCACTGTTGCTGATGGGTCCACTCTCCCCATAGCCGGCTTTGGCACCTGTTCCCTCACTCCTCCCTTCACCTATCCTCGGTGGCCCATGTACCCCAGAGTCCATTTAACCTGTTTTCCATTAGCAAACTGACCAAGGATCTCAATTGCACTGCTATCTTTTCCTCGTCTTCTGTTTTGTTTCAGGAGCGGACGACGAACCGGGAACTTGGTAGAGGCCAGCTTCGGGATGGGGTGTACATGTTCGCGGGCCCGACTTCCATCGCCTGCGCGTCTATCCCTGCTCATGTCGTCGACCTCCATTCTCGATTGGGTCACCCCTCCGCCTCCGCACTTCATCAGCTCTACCCCGATATTAGTCCCCGTTTATCTTTTCCTTGTGAGTCGTGTCGTTTTGCGAAACATCATCGCACATCATATTCTCCTCGAGTTGACACACGGGCTGCCAAACCCTTTGATTTGGTTCATTCCGATGTCTGGGGTCCCTGTGCCACCTCGAGTCAATCTGGGTATAAATATTACATTTCTTTCGTTGATGATTATTCCCGGATGACATGGCTTTATCTTCTTCGGGATCGGACAGAGGTTCTCTCCACATTTCAGACCTTTTTTCATGAGATCCAGACACAGTTTTCTATCCCTGTCAAATGTCTCCGATCTGACAATGGGCGGGAATACTTATCCACTCACTTTCAGCAGTTTCAGCGGGCCCACGGCATCATCCACCAGACCTCCTGTCCTGATACCCCTCAGCAAAATGGGGTGGCCGAGCGGAAGTACCGGCATATTTTGCAAACCGCTCGTGCCCTCATCTTCCACCGCCAGGTCCCTCTTCTCTTCTGGGGGGATGTCATCCTCACTGCTACTTACCTTCTGAATTGTCTTCCCTCTTTCATCCTTCAGGGGGAGACTCCCTTTCATACCCTGTTCCCCTCTAGTTCTCCTCACTCCCTTCCACTCCGCGTCTTCGGATGTCTCAGTTATGTCCGGGACACTCACCCCAATCTCTCCAAACTTTCTCCCAAATCCCTTCGCTGTATTTTTCTTGGATATTCCCGCACTCAGCGCGGGTACCGATGCTTCTCTCCAGACCTCTGCCGGTATATCACCTCTGCCGACGTATCGTTTGTCGAGGTCTCTCCTTTCACTCTCCCCTCTCCTTCTCCCGACACTACCATCGATGACTGTCTTCCGCTCTTCGTTCACCCGCCTCTGGTGTCTCCCCCACCCGGTCATCTCTTTGGACAGACCTACTCCCGTCGTCATTCCGCTGTACCTCCCATCCCGGCCGAGGACAACCTTGTTCCTGCTTCGTCCGATGCTCCTGTCACAGCTCCCGAGGACGTGTCGATCGCGCTCCGGAAAGGTACTCGCTCGTGTCAGACTACTCCTCTCTTTGTATCTTCATACAGGGGCCTGTCAGCGCTGGAGACCGTGTCGATTCCTCGGACAGTTGGTGAAGCAAAATCTCACCCCGGGTGGTTAGCCGCCATGAGGGATGAATTGCAAGCTCTGGATGACAACCATACATGGGATCATGTTCCACTTTCGGCGGGCAAACAGGCGGTCGGCTGTAAATGGATTTTCACGATCCGTCTAAATCCCGATGGCTCTCTTTGCCGCCTCAAAGCCCGGCTTGTCGCCAAGGGTTTTGCTCAGACATATGGCATCGACTACTTTGAGACCTTTTCTCCAGTCGCAAAGATGGCCTCTGTCCGCCTTTTCCTCTCGTTGGCTGCTCATCATCACTGGCCGCTTCATCAACTGTATGTTAAAAATGCTTTTCTCCATGGCTTTCTTGATGAAGAAGTCTACCTGCAGCAGCCTCCTGGTTTTTCTGCCTCTGGTGCCGACCGGCATGTCTGTCGTCTCCGTCGCTCCCTCTACGGCCTCAAGCAGTCTCCTCGGGCTTGGTTTGGCCGCTTCAGCACGATCGTCACAGCCTTTGGCCTCTCTCGGAGTATGAAAGATCACACAGTCTTCTTCCGTACGACGGCGCACGGCTGTATCCTGCTTGTGGTTTATGTTGATGACATCATCATCACAGGGAGCGACTCCAGAGGCATCGCCAGCCTCAAGGCGCATCTTCACCAGCACTTTCACACCAAGGATCTTGGTCCCCTCACTTACTTCCTTGGCATCGAGGTCTCCCGGACTGCGGACACTATCACTCTCTGCCAGCGCAAGTATGCTCTTGATATCTTGCAGGATGCCGGGTTGAGCACCGCCACCGCCGTGGACACTCCACTTGAGCCTGGGGAACGCTCCCTTCATTCCGACTCGGAACCATTTCCTCATCCCGAGAGCTATCGACGCCTGGTCGGTAAACTCAACTACCTCACCATGACGCGTCCCGACATTGCCTGTGCCGTTGGCAAAGTCAGCCAGTTCATGGAGCATCCCACCAAATCTCAGTGGGATGCTGTCCTTCGCATTGCCAAATACATCAAGAAAGACTCTGCACGTGGCATTCAGTACTCACATCATGCTCACATGGATGTTGAGGCCTTCTGTGATGCGGACTATGTTGGCTGCCTCGCTACCCGCAAGTCTATTTCGGGTTTCGCCGTGTTCTTCGCCGGCAATCTCATCTCTTGGCGCAGCAAGAAGCAGACTGTTGTCTCCCGGTCGAGTGTCGAGGCTGAGTATCGAGCCATGGCCACCGTCACTACTGAGATCCTCTGGCTTCGTCATCTCCTCCATGAGCTCGATTTCCCCGCATCGACTCCTGCTCATATCTGGTGTGACAATCAGGCCGCCACGAAGATTGCCTCGAATCTCGTCTTCCATGAACGGACGAAGCATATCGAGGTGGACTGTCACTTTCTCCGCCACCATCTGGAGCAGCACCATATCAGTTTCGGCCATATCCCGACGGCCGATCAGCTTGCCGATCTCTTCACCAAAGGTCTTCCAGGAGCTCGCCTTGAGTCTCTCACTACCAGGATGGGTATTCACAGCCTCCATGGCCCAGCTTGAGGGGGAGTCTGAGATGGTCATGTGTCTTGTCATCTTTGTTTTCTTTGTGGGACTCTATCCAATCTGGGCATGTCCAGCTTGTGGGGGAGTGTTGGACCCCATTTAACCTTATATGGGTATTTCTGAGTCCCACATCGGACTTACCCACCTTGTAATTAGATTTACTCATCTATAAAAGAGTATCCCCACCTCACATTGAGGTAAGGGGAATTCACCATTTACAAAGTTGTTGAGTCGTCATAGAACTTATCTTTTGGTATACTTTTGGAGACTTCTATATGTATTTGTTGCCATTGTTCATGCATTGCGGGATGGTTTTGGTTTTCTTTTATATCATGTGATGAAGTTGTTTTGCAGTTGATTTATCCTATCTCCCGATCCTATATTATATGGAGGGTAATATCTCTCATACGTGAGATTTTTATACCATCGGTGCTTGTCGCCAACACGAAGCCTGCTGAAGACGGGACTCGGGGGTCATCATCTATCTTCCCTCACTGTCGGCCTGGGAGGGGTACCTTTGAAGGGAGGGGGTCGTGACAGCGTAGAGACCCCATACATCAGAATGGGCTAAGTCAAAAGGTTTAGATTCACGCATCACCAAATGAGGAACATAAGACCCGCGATGATGTTTTGCAAATTTACAGGACTCACAATAGAAAGAAATGTGTGGACTGAAATGGGAGTAAAGCTGATATAAGACTAAAGCCAGTGGATGGTCATAGTGAAAATGTAGATCCAGGGCATAAGCAGTGATAGACGAGCACGCAAGGGATGTTGAGGTATCGAACATGTACACCCCATCGCGAAGATGACCTCTACTAAACTCTCGATTCATCGACCATTCCTGAAAAATAACATCAGATGATAGGAAAACAGCAACACAATTCAAGACCTTTTGTGAGCTTATTGATGGAGATGAAATTAAAAGGACTTCGATAAACATGAGTCACTGAAATCAGGCAAATATAAGTATTTAAGGAAAAAGGGTCAAATCTCACAATAGGGATAATGTATATGTCAGCAATAGTAATTGCAGTGGTGCCAGTATACAGACGATAGGTAGTAAGCATACATGCACCAACAGTGAAATGATCGGAAGCACCAGAATCAAGTATCCAAGTAATCGAGCGATGAGAGACAAACGGTAGGGCCACCAGTCTGAGCAACAGAGGCCGAAGAGGAGGCAGGTAGCGAAGTGGCTCGATGAGAGTGTATACGCTCGATCTCATCTATTGATAGTTCCAGGTTGTGATAGATATCGAATGGTGGAGGAGAGTCAACTAGAGCTGCCTGAACCTGCCGAGGTGGCTGAGACGGACGTCCATGGAGAACCCAGCAGCGATCAATAAGATGGCCAGACTTGCCACTGTGCTAACAAAAGGGACGACTACGGCCCCCACCATAGCCACGACCATGAGTACCCAAAAAACGACCACTGCCACGGCCCAGTAGTGCGGTGTGATCTGGAGTGTCAATAGGTGGGGAAAGCACCCGATGAGCTTTTCCAAGGCGATGGTAGACCAATGGAATCTCAACAGAGGGGTTGGTCAAAATTTCGATGGTAATCGTTGTATGCTCTAGATCAATGTCATGAAGAAGATTGAAGAGACATAACTGATCCCATTGAGTCAAAGCATCCTCTGGTGTTTGGGAAATGGGTCAAAGCTCAAGTAACTCATCATGCAAAGCCTTCTATTCGGTAAAATATGCCGAAAAAGGACAGTGGTGCTAACGGATAGTGGAAAGGCATCGAAGAACATCTGACACTCCAGCTAAATTTTTGGTTTCGAAAAACATGAGAGTCAAGGAGTAGGTCTTTGTACCGAACCTTGTAAAAACACCGTGAGCCTTTTATCTGCTTTACTTGCATGCATGTGGTGTTGATTGCCTGGTTAAACTAAAATAGATCTATATGCACTAACCGAGAATAGAGATTAAATTACAATGGAGGCTCAAGTTTCCAAGAGCATTTGGAATTTGGTAAAAATAGGCTACATCGGATTCACCCACCCCCCCCCCCCTAGGTGTCTGCACCGATCCAAAAGGGCATTTCAATCCAAGTTAGGTAAACCTAGCTTGATAGTGTCAGGGTGTTTAGATATTTAAAATATGAATCAACGGTCAAAGGTTAGAATGGGTCAATAAGTTGACGTAGGGATTATTTCCGAACCACGTAAATCTTTGTGTCCTTGTTCTTTTTTTCCTTTTTACTCTTCTTCTTTTTCGTCGTTTCTGTTGCTGCAACTCCGGGCTTTTCCGCAACAAGGAGCGGATTCTGAGACTTCTCCTATAACTTCCAAATCACAGCTCAAACTCAAGAAATTCATCATAGTTATCAATCAACAATTACAATAGGAACCTAAATTGTGAATTTTTATATGTAGTATGAACAGAGAAAATGTAAAACGAATCACCTTTTGCATCTCTCCATCAAGCCAGGTGAATGATAACCGCTTTTGTTTGAGTGCAATCGCTGATGGCTCCCATGATTGATCTTTATCTGCAGCCTCTAACTCGTCAACATAAGATGGTATTATTTCCTGAACCCTGCGCAAGGTCTGCAAATTCTGTAATTTACACCATTTGCTTAATGTAAAGAATGAAAGCATCAAAATTTTAATATAATTTCTTAAAGCTCATTCATATTTATGATGCATGTCTTAGTTCGATAACTCTTACACATTCAAACAAGTAAAGCTGATCATAAAGGTTGAAAGTTAAAAGAGCTCACTCCACGGATTCTGTCAAGTTCGGGACTTCTCCTTCCAGCAAGAATGACACAATACCAAATTGCAGTATTATTTCCAGCACGAGAATAGCCTCGAGGATCACAACCAAGCTCCATTGAGGTCACACTCCTCAATTGGGGAAGCTCTGGACACACAATCAAATTGGGATTTCATTGGGGTTATAATAAGTACGGGATATGGATAATGAGGTTATGTTTCTCATGAGGTGTGCATTGCAAATGTGAAAGCATGTGAGTGCGTTTGGACATGGTTTTGTAGCTTAGTAGTAAGCTAAGCTTTGGGGCTGCACATAATTACGGGAATTAATCTGGGTAACAAAGGTAGATTATCAAGAATCAAGGAACTGAAAATTTGGGGACAAAAAGGTTGCAAACAGAATGGCAGAAAAATGGAGCATCTGCGATGATAAAAAATGTTCATGCTGTAGATGAATAATATTAACTTCGAATGATATAAAAAAAAAAGACCTTGATGTTTGTTTTCTTCCAATATGCTTAAAAGCCTTGAGCTATTAACAGATCCTACAGCATAGACAACAAACATAGCCTGTTACAGTACACGGAAGATAATCAAATAATCACTTAAGTGGTAGGCCAAAGCGTGAAAGGAGAACTTATGACATAATACCATGGTAGACAAAAGGCCTGGCACCTGGATCTTTCAAAATTACAATAGCTGGAGCAGACTCCACCGCAAACCTGCCAACAGTCAAAAAAAAATTACCATGCCATGAACAATTTTTCACCTGGAAAATAAATAATAATAAGTCCAAAGTTTAGACTGCTCCAACGTCAGACAGGACAAACAATCCCAAAGTAAACTGTAACACCAACACACTAACAAGCTGAAATTCCTACAAGAAAAATATTGGCCAGAAAAGAACAAATCAACCCATGCTAGGCAACAATTCAACTTTCTGTGAGTATATAGGTGTATGTTTAGAGACACGCATAAAGAAACATGTGACATACAACATCCCTAAACAGAATCATGAGGGCATTTTCTGCAAGATAACTGACAACACATTCCTACAGCATCTCTGAAGAATCGTCTTGCCAATGAATTACATCAGGGGAACAGCAAAGCACTTTGAAAAAACCATCTCTGCTCGGCAATGAAATTTTGTTGGCCCAGTCACACGAGAGTGGTAGACCATGTTTGGTCCAATTTTGTGCTCGTCAAACTGCTCAAGGAAACTACATACAAGTATTTCACAATCACTGCCAATGCCCATTGTTGGAGGAGTTTGTTGTGTTCTTTGATATCACAACATTTCTTTATGTTGATGTTCACAAAAAACCTTATATTTATTACTAATGACTTTATTTCAAGTTTGTCAGGAAATTAGTTTATTTCAGGTTATTAGGATTTGGAAACTTTATAAAGTCTGAGGTATGTTAAGTAGAAAGGAATTCTACAACACATAAAAGTATTTGTGCAAAGAGATACCCAGAAACTGTATCCCCAAAGTGAGGCACGGGAGGTTTATTTATAGATGGAGAAATGAGATACAATCCCGAGATAAGGGAGGATTTGGAATTTAAAAAATACATCAACAGATGACCAAGTCAAATTCTCATATTCTAAATATCTAATATTCAAAATACTCCAACACCTCAAACTGAAGCATATATATTTATCATGTCTAGCTTGTCGCACAAAAATTTCACCTATGTTCTTGGAACTCCTTTAGTAAACACATCACCACCTAGCCAAAGGTAAGATTCGCCTTTTGGAAATTTTCCCGAACAAAATGGCAATCAACCTCAATATGCTTAGTTCATTCATTAAACATCATATTTGTAGCAATCTTGATCGCTGCTTTGATTGTCACACCATATGTGTGCAGGCCTTTTGAGAGGATAGCCAATCTCATGCAAAAGATGTTGTGCTCACAGGATTTCAGCTGTTACACATGCCATTGCTCGGTACTCTCACTCAATAATCGAGCGGGAAACAATGGTTTGTTTTTTGCTCTACCAAGAGATGAGATTCCCACCAATAAAAACAACCTAGCCAAATGTGGATCTACGAGAGGATAAACAACTTGCATAATCAGCATCACAAAATGTCTCCATGTCAATATGCCCATGATTTGAATACAGCAATCCCATACATGGTTCCCTCTTGATATATCTAACGATACAGACCACATCCCACTATAATGTGGTTAGATGATCCATGAATTGACTTGCCTTGCTTATAGCACACGCAATATCTGATCGGGTCATAGTGAGATAGTTTAGTTTACCAACAAGCCAACAATACCTGTCAAGTAAGGAAAAAATCTCACTCTCTGCATGAAGAGACCTCTCACCAGGCTCAAGAAAAGCATCAACAGTATCAGCACGAGACAATCTCGTTTCCAAAAGCAAATCCAAGATGTACTTCCGCTTAGATAGGAAAATCTCTTTCAAGCATCGAGAGACCTCAATTCCCAGAAAATACTCAAGTCCCTCATCTGAAAGTAGTTGTGAAGGAAAAGCTTAAGTCGATCAATCCTCGCTGAATCACTACCTGAAATAACAATATCACCCACATAAACAAGCAAAATGCTTCTAGCAGTGGACTGCTAATATAAAAACCGAGGGATCTTTTACACTCTGAGAGAGCCCAAAATTCATCACAACTGCATAAAACTGACCAAACCATGCCCGCGGGGATTATTGGAGTCCATATAGAGAACGTCTAAGGTGAAACACCTTAGAGGACTCCCCCTGAGCAACAAACCCTGGAGATTGCTCTATATGGACTTCTTCATCCAAAAATTCATAAAGAAATTTTTAACATCAAATTGGTGAAGAGGCCAATGATAAGAAGCTGCAAGAGAAATCAATAGGCAGATAGAGACCATTTTGACAATCGAAGGGAAGGTATCAAAATAATCAATCTCACAAGTCTGAGCAACTATTTGTATATTTCCACCAGCAAGATTTACGTACATGAATAGCAGAAAAACAGAATTACACTTGAGAGACAAAGGGAAGGTTAGGCGAGGGAGAGAGACCACCTCCTGTCGCCTAAGGCTTCCACTGCTGTGATGAAAGGAAAGAGTGAGACCACCACTCTGTTGTGCACCTGCTCCCAAGCTGTGCACCCTCCAGTCTGGAAAATTCCTTCCTACCTCCCGAAGGAACTCCTACCCCTAAAATATATACTGGTACTGTAGGAGCTGTCCAATAAACCAACAAGCTGGCATAACTGTCCAACAATCTGACAGGCTGGCATAACTGTCCAACAAACTGACAGGTTGGCATAACTAACTAACCAATATTTCCCCTTTTACCCCTCCTCTGATAAGTATGAATAATTGGGGGGGAAATGAGACTTCCAGAGGGAAAAATACCATCACCTGAGGGAGTTGATCCCTCACGAGTACTAACATTTCACCCCTCCTCAAATCTCTCCTTGTCCTCAAAGAGGAAACCAGGGAACTGTTCAAGAATTTGCGTTGTGTCCTCCCAAGTAGACTCCTCTGCAGGTTTTCTAGACCACCTGATAAGCCACATCCCCTTTGGGCGTCCAGGAGCTTCTTTGGTCGCCAGTACCCCGGCTGGTTTAAACAAAGGAAAAGGCTCCACCTCCCATAAGTCAGGAGGTACTGACTGCACAACCGCGTTTCCCACAACTTTTTTGAGTTGTGACACATGAAATACAGGGTGCAACCGATTAGTTTCTGGCAAAAGTAGCTTGTAAGCAGTGTTGCCAATTCTGGAGAGCACCTAGTAAGGGCCATAGTACCGAGCAGCTAGTTTAGAATAAACTCTTTTAGACTTACAAGTCATGATACTAGGCCTCATCTTCACAAAAACAGAATCCCCAACAGCAAATTCCACTTCTCTTCTATGCTAGTCTGAAAATTTGGACATCAACTGTTGTGCCCGGCGGAGGTTTTGGTGGAGCTAACTTAAAATTGTGTCGCGCTCCACTAGGGTTTTAGCCACTGAATCTACAGGTGAATCTCTTGCAAACCGTGTTAAAGTGGGTGGCTTCCGACCATAAACCACTTCAAACGGGGAGAGCTGGATAGAGAATCAGTGTCTGTGTTATAGCTATACTCCGCCCAAGGTACCCAGCTAGCCCATGTTGTAGGCCTTTCAGAAGCAAAGCATCTCAGATAAGTGGCAATACAACGGTTGACAACCTCAGTTTGCCCATCCGTTTGAGGATGATAAGAGGAACTCATTTTTAATGTCGTGTCCTCCAAACGAAAAAGTTCCTTCCAAAAATTGCTAATGAATACAGGTCCTTGTCGCTGAAGATAGAGCTAAGAATTCCGAGTAAACGGACTACTTCTCAGACAAAAACCTCAGCTACGGACTTAGCAGTATACGGATGCCTCATTAAAATAAAATGAGCATATTTGGATAGCCGGTCCACCACAACCAAAAGAATATCATACCCCTGCAATTTAGGCAACCTGGATACAAAATCCATGGAAATTTGGCCCCAAACCAATTCTGGAATTGGCAAAGGCTCAAGTAAACCTGCTGGAGACATAGCTAAATATTTCTGTCGTTGACAAACTTCACATTCCCGGACAAACCGGAGAATTCACTGTGTCATTCCCTTCCAAAATAATCCAGCTGCCAATCTTTTGTAAGTTTTAAGAAAACCAGCATGTCCCCCAACAGGAGAAGAATGATAATATTGTAGGAACTTAGGGATAAGACTTGACTGTTTGGACAGCACCAATTTTCCATGAAAATACAGCAATCCATTCTGGAATTTATATCCTAGTTTTAAACCAGGCTATCGCTCAAGATCTACTATAAGTTTAGAAAGTTCAGGTCCTGCAAAAGTTCCCTCTTTAAGGTTTCAACCGCCATCCAGAAAGGTTCTGACACGGACTCTACCAACTTAAGGTCTGGTAAATTTGTTTCCTGCCCTTTTTCGGTCATTCTGAACAACAAATCTGCTGCCCGATTCTGCCGGCCAGGTTTATAAACCACCTCAAAATCCAACCCTAGCAACTTGGCTTGCCAAACTTGTTGGTCAGCTGCATGGTAACGTTGGGTAAGCATATGTTTAAGGCCTTCATGATCCGTATAAACTACGAAATGTTTTCCCAACAAGTATTGTCTCCAATGATTTACGGCCAAAACAAGTGTCATAATTTCTTTTTCATACACAGATTTTGTCAAATTGGTGTATGCTAAAGCCTTACTGTAGTAGGCGACTGAGCGTCCAGATTGCATGAGCACACCTCCAATTCCCTTTCCGAAAGCATCACAATCAATAGTAAAAGTTTTATTGAAATCTGGCAGCACCAACATGGGAGCAGTAGTCGTTTTATCCTTCAATTCTTTGAAAGAGGTCTCGGCTGCAGAATCCCACAGGAATCCATTTTTTTTAGTCAATTCAGTCAGGGGCTTTGCAATCTTTCCATATTCCTGGATAAATTTCCTATAGTACCCTGTAAGTCCCAAAAAACCCCCAACTCCCTTCACATTCTGTGGTCGAGGCCATTTTACAACACACTAGCTTTGTGGGATCCATAGACACTCCATCAGATGAAATAATTTGACAAAGGTACTCCACTGATTGTTGTCCAAAGAAACATTTTTCCCCATTGATTTTGAGTTGGTTGTCCAGCAACAACTAAAAAACTACCCTTAAATGCTCCAAATGAGTTGTCCAAGTACTGCTGTAAATTAAAATATCATCAAAGAAAACCAACACAAACCGTCTCAACACTGCCTTAAACAAGCGGATCACGGTAGATTGGAAGGTAGCCGGAGTATTCATTAGCCCAAAAGGCGTAACAAGAAACTCATAATGCCCCTCATATGTACGAAAAGCAGTTTTGCTAAAATCTTCCGCCTTTTCCTGAACTTGATGAAATCCGAAACTCAAGTCAAGTTTAGAAAAATAACAAGTCCCACTAAGCTCATCCAACAATTCATCAATTATTGGAATTGGAAACCTGTCCGGCAAAGTAAGCTTATTTAGCGCTCTATAGTCCACGCACATTCACAACTTCCATTTTTTTTTCTAAACCAAAATAATATAACTGGCATAAGAGCTATTACTATGTCTGATGATTCCATTTGCCAACATTTCCCGAATCTGTTCTACTGCATCCTTCAAATAATGTGCTAACTTATATGGCCGAATATTCACTGGTTTTCCCCCTTCTATCAATGTTATAGAATGATTTGTCAGCCTGCTAAGAGGCAGCCCTCTTGGTTCTTCAAAAAGTTTATGGAATTCCTGCAAAATTTCTCCAAGTTGCCTCTGATTTTTATTTTTCACCAGTTCCGTCTCTGCTGCCGGCAGCTTCAGCTGCATCTGCCAAATCCACCCATCCCTGGGTAATGTTTTCAACAGAATACACTGCCCAAGTTTCATAATGGTCGGCCGGTCTTCGGTCACTCCCGGTAATTTAATCTTTTTCCCCTCTAATACGAATTCCATGGTCTTCTTATTCCAATTTGTCATTACAAATCTCAAACTCATTAACCATTCCATTCCCAAGATCAAATCCGACCCAACAGTCTCAAAAATGTAGGCTTCCACAGATAATGTGATATTCTCCAAACAGATCATAACTTTTCTACAAACCCCCTGTGAAATTACTCGATTTCCATCTCCCAACCTAACTCCAAATGGTTTGGTTGGGTTAATCGCTACATTAGCCATTTTGGTAAGGTTTTTAGAAATAAAATTGTGACTCGCACCGCTATCCACAAGAACTTCCACTGGCACCCCTGAAACACTTCCCACAAACATGAGTGAATCTGCCCTTACTTCACCTAAACTCCTGAGTTCCAACAACTCCCCTGTTTGTTCCTCTGTTTTTTCTTGTAAATCAGCCCCTGCTCTTTTACGACCCAAACACTGTTGTGATTCATTCACTGCCTCGTTCTCTTCTTCAAATCGCTCTTCTATTTCCCAAACAAGAAACTTTCAAGTGCTTGTCTGGGCAGCGGTGCATGGGAGAAAAAGGTTGTCCACAACGAAAACAAAGGCCCTTTAACTTCCGATCTTCCCCCTCCTGTCTGCTAATAGTTTTCATTCCATTCCATCAATCCTCAACCACGGTTTTTCTAACTTCCTCTTCTTTTTTACCCCTGTCCTCCATGAATCTATCAGGTGGTTGAGATCCCATCGTTCCATATGCACGGTAAACTGGATTAACACTAACACGAAAAATTTTAAGTACTCCGATAAGCTCACGTTCTACATTTCTGGCAAGTGTTTGCATTTTATACTTGTCAGCAGGTTCGTGTGTGGACACACGGTTTTCAATTTCCGGTCGTAGCCCTCCCATAAACAAGCTCATTTACCATGGTTCTGGAAAATCTGCTACCTGCATTGCTGCCTGCTCAAACTCTTCAATATATTCCTCCACAGTCCCTGTTTGTCGAAGCGTCTTCAAGTGCCTCAAAGGATTTCCCTCGGTGGACTTCGCAAATCGTTTCGTAAGAGCCGATTTGAACTGCTCCCAAGCTGCTCCTGGATTTGCATTTCGCCAAGAAAGATACCAATACAATGCTGAACTCTCTAGACTGATCTGAATAACGTGTAGCTTCATTTCTTCCGAAATCCGATTTACTAAAAAATATGTTTCGGCTCTTTCTATCCATCCAAATGGATCCATTCCAAAAAAAATAGGAAGCTCCACACGCCTCGACACACTTTGACTTTCTACTGTCTGGAAGCAATCTTCTGATTTTGTTTTACCATTGAATCCATATCCGGAATTTGTTTTTCCCTTTCCATTTCCTACAGAACTATCTAGTGTGGACATTCCTTGTTTTTCACTCCTAGGAATTTGTTCAGTATGCAATTCAATTTGCTTGATTTTTTCTATAGTTTGCTCCTCCGGGTTCCGCACTCGTTGTGCCACCTGCTCCTTAGTTAGTTGCAGTCGTTCGTGTGCTATCTGTTTTCCTTCGTTCTGTCCTCGCCGCATTTTAGCTAAATTTTCCAGTATTGAAGACAAAGTTTGGCCATGATCGCACTCCTTTTCTTCATATATATGTCTGAAACTACTGAACGCAGATTCAACCGAAGCAATTCTCGACTCCATTCTCATCTGCATCCACTCGCTGGAAAACAACTGTAATCTTCTTTTCCATAACTCAATCTGAAATCACGAGTCAACTCGTTTTCTTCTTGGATGTTTTCCTGCACCTGTGTTGGAAGAACACTTCTTATCAATCACGTTCTTCTCCCCTGTGTGCTCAGCCAAACGCTACAGAAAAAATGTTCACTCCCAAAACGTGCGTATCTCCAGCAACGAACACGAGTTCCCCAGCGGAGTTGCCAAAAAATGTTAGAACTATGAGTTCATCCAGTGTAGATCAACTATTTGTATATTTCCACAGGCAAGATTTATGTACATGAATAGTAGAAAAATAAAATTACACTTGAGAGACAAAGGGAAGATTAGGCGAGTGAGAGAGACCACCTCCTATCGCCTAAGGCTGCCACAGCTGTGATGAAAAGAAAAAGAGTGAGACCACCACTCTGTTGTGCACCTGCTCTCAAGTTGCGCACCCTCCGGTCTGAAAAATTCCTTCCTGCCTCCCAAAGGAACTCTTACCCCCAAATATATACTGGTATCGTAGGAGATGTCCAATAAACCAACAGGCAGGTATAACTGTCCAACAATCTGACAGGCTGAGGGAGCTGGTCCCTCGCGGGTACTAATACATCTGCATTAATACGAACAGCATATACCCATTTACATCCAATAGCCAACTTACCCAGTGGAAGAGTAACAAGATATCGTGTATGATTGTCCTCTAGAGCATAAATCTCATCAAACATAGTCTGCAACCAACCCGGATGGGCTTTGGCCATGGTGAGAGTATAAGGGACAGTCGTCGTGGCCAAAGTGCTAATAAAAGTTGTAGTTAGTGCAGATAAGCCCAAGTAAGTGCGAGTATATACAAGATTTTTTTGACAAGTACAAGTACTTTTCCACAGGGGAATCGAGACATCCCCGATGATGGATGGTGGAGCTAACGACGAAGCAAGAATAGAGGTGTCAGAAGGAGCTGCAGGAGAGTTGTCATGAATGCAGCGAGTATAGACCTGACTAAAGCGGGAAGCGCCAGGCTCAGGAGTAGGTGGCGAGATAGGTGGTATGGGGGGTATGCTACCAAATTTAAGACCACCAACTTCAAGAGGAAGTGGTGGAGTATAGGTAGAGTGATGGTGAATGGCGGACAACCCTCGAGATCAGGAGTCGAGATGGCTAATAGAGCTAAAGGAGGAGCAAATGGGGGGTGACTGAACAAAGGCCAACATCAATAAACACAGCATGTTTTCCCAAATCTAGAGAGTAGCACTGATAGTTGCGTTGGATATGAGAATGACCGAGAAAGATACATGAAGAGAACAAGCATCAAATTTGGTGAGTGGGACGAATATCGCAAAGATGGCACAAACAATCAAAGACCCAAATTGGTAATTGTTAAACCCTCTTTTGTATTATTATGGGTATTTCCGAGTCCCACATCGGAATACTCCCTTGTACATTCCGCATTTTCATTCTATAAAAGAAGAGCCCCACCTCACCTTGAAGGTAAGTGGGTTTCTCTATTCTACATGGTATCAGTGGGATTTTTATCCCGAACCCTCCCTCCCTTGCAGATTCCCGGCGTTCTCCCGGCCCCGCCTCTCTCCCTCCTGCCCTAGCCTTTCCCGGCAGACCCTCCCTCCCAGCGGCGCTCCCGGCCAGCCCCACCGTGCGCGCGCCCAGCCTCTGCGGACCTCCCTCCCAGCGGCGCTCCCGGCCAACCCCCACCGTGCGCGCGCCCAGCCCCTGCGGCTCACCTCCCGGCGGCCCTCCATTCCCCCGGCGCCTCCCGCTGCTCCCGCGCGCTCCAGGCTCCCCGGCGTCCCACCTCCCGACGCCCGCGGCTCCCGGCCCTCCCGTCGCACCGCCCTCCATCCTCCCGGCTGCCCTGCGCGCTCCATCCTCCCGGCTGCCCTGCGCGCTCCCTTCCGGCGGCATCACCCGCGCGCCCCGCCGGCGGCCTCCCGCTGCTTCCGGCGGCCTCCCGCTGCTCCCGACGCCATCACCCGCTCGCCCCGCCGGAACGCCCTCGGCCGCTCTGCCCTGCGCGGCTTCCCAGCGCCTCCCGCGCCTCCCTCTGCTCTCGCGGCCTCTCGCGGCTCCCGGCTCCCGGCGGCATCTCTCGGCTCCCGGCTCCCCGGCTCCCGGCTCGCCCCGCTGTCCCAACGGACCCTCCCGGCAGAGCGCCCTTCTCCCGGCAGCACGCCCTCATCCCCGCAGAGCGCCCTCGTTCCGGCAGCCCTTCCAGCACGCGCACGTCCTGCGCCCGATCATCCCGCCGGCCCGCTGCCTCAGCTCCCGCCGCTTCCATGGCGGACTCCTCGGGACGTGGTCGTGCTTCACGTCGTCCACGTCCCTCCTGTCACCATTGTGGCAAGTTTGGCCACCTGATCGCCCGATGTTGGGTCCTACATGGCCGACCATCTCAGCACCTGCGGCAGGGACAGCCCGCAGTCCGGGACGTGTCCTCGACTGTCGCCTCTCTTTTCCCGTCTCTAGCCCTGTCTATGACCGACCTCAAGCGGCCTCATGATCCACCGGCCTCTGTCCGCCCCGCTCCCTCCTCGGCTTCTCTGGCCCGTACTGTTTCCCCCACTGCCTTGGTCAGCCATTGCTCCCCTGCATGGCTGCTGGACTCAGGTGCCTCCGACCACCTCACCGGTGATGCTGGTATGTTGACGTCTTATTGCCCATATGTCGGTTCTTCCGCCATCACCGTCGCTGATGGGTCCACTATCCCCATAGCGGGCTTCGGCGCATGCTCCCTGACTCCTTCGATACACCTACCCTCTGTGGCACATGTGCCCCGCAGTCCCTTTAATCTGGTTTCCATCAGTAAATTGACTAAAGATTATAACTGTGCGGCCATATTTACCTCCTCTGGTGTTGTGTTTCAGGAGCAGGCTACGAACCGGGAACTTGGTCGAGGCCGGCTTCGAGACGGGGTCTACATGTTCGAGGGGCCAGCGCCCATTGCTTGCACGTCTACCTCTTCTCGGGCACTTGATCTCCATTCCCGATTAGGGCACCCGCCTGCATCCACCATTCATCAGATGTTTCCGGACTTCAGTAGGACTCCTACTTTTCATTGTGAGTCATGCTCTTTTGCAAAACATCATCGCTCTTCCTACATTCCTCGCACGGATACACGGGCCTCCCACCCCTTTGCTCTGGTTCATTCCGATGTTTGGGGCCCGTGTACCGTTCCGAGTCACTTGGGCTATAAATACTATATCTCCTTCATTGATGACTATTCGCGAATGACGTGGCTTTACCTTCTTTGGGAACGCTCCGAAGTGTTTTCCACCTTCCAAACCTTTTTTCATGAAATTAAGAATCGTTTTTCTATCTCGGTCAAATGTCTCCGCTCGGATAATGGGCGCGAGTATCTCTCCACTGCTTTTCGGCAGTTTCTCCGGGAGAATGACATCCTTCATCAGACCTCCTGTCCTGATACAACCCAGCAGAACGGCGTGGCCGAGCGGAAACACAAACATATTCTAGAGACTGCCCGTGCCCTCATCTTCCACCGACAGGTGCCTCTGCTCTTTTGGGGCGATGCCATTCTCACTGCTACCTACCTCCTCAATCGCCTTCCTTCTTCTATCCTTAAGGGGGAGACTCCCTTTCGGGCTCTTTTCCCCACTCTCCATCTTCATTCCCTCCCTCTTCGAGTGTTTGGCTGCTTGTGTTATGTTCGTGACACTCGCCCTGGCCGCACCAAACTCTCTCCCAAATCTCTCCGCTGCATATTCCTCGGTTATTCCCGCACTCAGCGCGGATACCGCTGCTTCTCCCCGGACCTTCGCCGGTATGTCATCTCCGCAGATGTCTCCTTTGTGGAAAGTTCTCCATTCTCCTTTCCCTCTCCTCCTCCTGACTCTGCCATTGATAACTGTCTTCCCCTCATCATCCAGCCTCTTCCGGATTTGCCTCCTCCTCCTCTCCTCCTCCATCCTCCACCGGCGTCAACCACTGTTGACACCCATTTTGGTCAGGTCTACTCCCGCCGTCCTTCGACTGTATTCCCCGTTCCGGCCAGTGACACTGATGCTCCCGCTTCGTCCGCTGCTCCTGCTCCGCCACCCGCGGACTTGCCCATCGCTCTACGGAAAGGTACTCGCTCCTGCCAGAGTACTCCTCTATTTGCATCTTCTTACAGGGGTTTGTCCGCTCTGGAGACGGTTTCTATACCTCGCACAGTTGGTGAGGCCAAATCTCACCCCGGGTGGCTCGCAGCCATGCGGGATGAATTGCAGGCTCTGGAGGAAAACCATACTTGGGATCTTGTCTCCCTTCCAGCAGGCAAACAGGCGGTGGGCAGCAAATGGATTTACACGGTCAGGCTGAATCCCGATGGTACTCTCCATCGCCTCAAAGCCCGCATTGTGGCCAAAGGCTTTGCTCAGACATACGGAGTTGACTACTTTGATACCTTCTCCCCGGTTGCCAAGATGGCCTCTGTCCGGCTATTCATCTCTCTCGCCGCCCATCATCGGTGGCCTCTTCATCAATTGGATGTCAAGAATGCATTCCTCCATGGCTTCCTTGAGGAAGAAATCTATCTCCAGCAGCCCCCCGGATTTTGTGCCGCCGGCGCTGAATCTTGTGTCTGCCGTCTCCGCCGCTCTCTTTACGGCCTCAAGCAGTCTCCCCGTGCTTGGTTTGGCCGCTTTAGCACGGTCGTCAGCGACTTTGGGCTTTCCCGCAGTATGAAAGACCACACTGTCTTCTACAGGACGACTCCACATGGCTGCATCTTATTGGCCGTCTATGTGGATGATATCGTCATCACCGGCAGCGACTCTGTGGGTATCACCCATCTCAAGGCTCATCTTCACCAGCACTTCCACACTAAGGATCTTGGTCCTCTCACATACTTCCTCGGCATCAAGGTTTCCTACTCCTCTGCCACCATCTCCCTCTGCCAACGGAAGTATGCATTGGATATATTGCAGGATGCTGGGCTGACTCAGGCCACTGCGGTCGATACTCCTCTGGAGCCTGGCGAACGGTCTCTTTATGCCTCCTCGGCTCCATACCCCCATCCCGAGCGGTACCGTCGATTGGTGGGCAAACTCAATTATCTCACCATGACTCGACCCGACATTTCCTGTGCGGTAGCCAAAGTGAGTCAATTTATGGAGCATCCCACCACATCTCAGTGGGATGCTGTCATCCGCATCGCCAAGTACATCAAACGGGATCCTGCCCGTGGTCTTCACTACTCCCAGCATCCTCATCAGCATATTGAGGCCTTTTGCGATGCTGATTACGCTGGCTGCCTTGCCACTCGGAAATCTACCTCTGGGTTCGCCATTTTCTTGGCAGGCAACCTCATTTCGTGGCGCAGCAAGAAACAGACGGTCGTCTCTCGCTCCAGTGCCGAGTCTGAGTACCGTGTCATGGCCACCGTCACTACCGAGATCCTTTGGCTTCGGCAACTCCTCCAGGAACTTGGCTTTCCTCAGCAGACTTCTGCTCACATATGGTGTGACAATCAGGCAGCCACTAAAATTGCTTCGAATCCCGTCTTCCATGAACGCACGAAGCATATTGAGGTGGACTGTCACTTTCTTCGCCACCACCTGGAGCACAACCATGTCAGCTTTAGCCACATTCCGACGGCTGACCAGCTTGCTGACATCTTCACCAAAGGCCTCCCTGGTGCTCGCCTTGCCTCGCTTAGTTCCAAGCTGGGGATCCGCCACATCTGACACCCAGCTTGAGGGGGAGTAGTTATGGGTCTTGTGTGGTGTCTTCTTATTCTTTTTTGTGGGACTTGTTGTCCAAGCTGGGTCTGTCCAGCTTGAGGGGGAGTGTTAAACCCTCTTTTGTATTATTATGGGTATTTCCGAGTCCCACATCGGAATACTCCCTTGTACATTCCGCATTTTCATTCTATAAAAGAAGAGTCCCACCTCACCTTGAAGGTAAGTGGGTTTCTCCATTCTACAGTAATTAATGTGATGGACATGGTGGATAGAGTATGTGATATGGAGTCTCCCCCACAAGAACTGAAGATGGAAGACGGTTAATAAGATATGTCGTTATCAGAACATCATCACCCCAGAAGGTTGTGGGAACTTTCATATGAAAAAGAAGGGCGAGTATTATCTAACAAATGTCAGTTTTTGAGCTCAACAACACCATTTTTCTAAGGTGTATCAAGACACGATGTCTAATAGATAATCCCATGGACGTTAAGGAATGTGGAAAATGAGTTGGACAGATATTCATGACCATTATCGGAGCATAAACATTTTATAGACAGAGAATTGTTCTTTAATTTCATGATGAAAGGTGCAAAACATAGAAAACACATCAGCCTGACTTTTCAATAGGTAAATCCATGACATTCATGCGAAGTCATGGATGAAAGACGCATGATATCAGTAGCACATTTTACAAGGAACTGGGTTGGGGCCCCGTGCATCAAAATGAATTAACTCAAACGAACTCGAGACATCCTTCTGCGAGCGAGGAACATAAGTGACCCGATGATGTTTGGAAAGATGACATTGAAGGTTCCGGGCGCAGCGGAAGCGCGTTGGTGGGTTTGCCCAACTTAATTTTTCGTTAAACAGTGTTCAATCCGAGATCCGTCACGATATAAAACGCCGAATCTTCGGAATAGAACGAAGAACGAAAAGAAAAAGGAAGAGTTCGGGAACCCTTGAGGAGGATCATCATATGTTGATTATAATTAATTTAATTAATGCATAAGAATTACCTCGTTGGAATTCTTTCTTCGTTGATGTGTTCGGTCACGATTCGGTGATCCGTCGTTGCGTTGTAGAATCCAAGTGTAGGATTCCTCTAGCGGTGATCCACACGTGTGTCACGTATCTCTGGACGTCGCCGAAGGGATCTCCGAGTGCTAGCGCGGAAGAACCTTCGCTTGCGATATCCGCCTTTGACCGCCTTGATCCGATGGAGGATCTTGCTCTCGTAACTTGAGGGCGTTCTTGGTGGAAAGGGAGTTCTCTCTTGGCTTGAGAGTATTTCCAAATCCGTTGTGCACAACCAATGGCTCTCCAAAATGTTGGGGTTGTGAGGATATTTATAATCATGTTTAAGGTTAATAGAGTTATGACAAAAAATAAACGCGTTACGCGTTTTATTTATTTCATTAACTCTTATTGAAAACCCCCCCATGTCGAATTATTAATTCCTTGACATGCGCCAACGCTGATTATAATAAATATCATTTAATAAAACAATATTAAATCCTCAAAATCCCAACTGGAAAAACTACACAGCGTGTAATAATTAATACACGGCGTGTACTTTTATTTTCCATTTTTCTCCACCACATTTATTAGACCTTGAGTAATGACTATTTATTTCTTAAATAAATTTAACTGCATTACTCGCTAATAAATATATTATTTCGTCCACAATATATTCTCTCAAATAACTAGTGTCAAAATAAATGCGATCAGACATCCTTAAATAATTATTAAACCACATTCGGGAATAATATTTATTTAACTTGTTAAATTAATATTTAACTGAGACACATGAACACACTTAGTGTGTGACCCTCTAGGCCTCTTTCTCAGTGGCATTAGGCTGAGTCTGCCTAAAGTCCAAGGTTAGCGTCTAGCAACACGCCAAGGCACCCATAGAGAAAAAAGTTAACGCCACAATGACGTGTTACCTCCTACGAACGCTTACCGTGTAATATAATCTCTTTGTCACGATATCTCCAATCAAGCGGGTTGCATGCTAGTGTCATCAACCCATGTGCTTGATTATTCTTTCTTTGACTTCCCGGAATTGAACTTGCCCATACCTTACCATGCCCATGGATTTATTTAGGCTATATCAATTCCATCAAAGGGCCTGAGATATCTACTTCCGTTATGGAACGGAAGGGACAAATCCTTTTTCGCATTATCTATTAATGCGGTATTACTCGTGACGCACCCAACGTATCCTACCTCGCTGCGAACAGTGTGTCGTCATAGTTTTCGTCAATACATCTAAGTGCGCGAGTTGTAATACCCATTAATAATAATCTTAAAGTCTAAGGATCAATACACACGTCCGTAGATAGGAACATCCAATGACACTATGAAATGTGGATTTCCTACTGGCGGGTCTCGTTCTCATAATATCCTCTTGGATATTACCAAGGGCGCACACCATGAGAAGGTGCCTCAAAGTTTTATGAGTCCTCACCCCTAATGACCTGTATTATTTGTGTCCCTCAAATAATATCATTCGGCCATAGAACATACATTCAAGAACAGTGTTATGGCACTTCCAGGTTCTCATCACAGCAGGGATCCGCTACGAACCTTTAATGCAACAGCTGTCCTTAGGACATTATCACATGACATGTCACGCAGAAGAACAATCAAGATGTGATAAGGCTTTTATTTAATGAATAAAGTACAAAGTAGTTGGTTCTAGACCACCAACTCCAACAGACATGACTCGTAATTGATATGTGAAAGAGGGCACAACTCTGGATAAAGGCTAGAGAACTAGCGCGGGTAGATGATCCTATCAGAAATGAAACTCATGTGTACATAGGAGGAAAGAGACGAACAAGCAAGTGGCAAGTCCAGCATGTACACCCCACCACGCAGGCGGCCACTACCAAGTACCTGATTCGTTGATAGCTCCTAAAAAAGAACATTCGTCGGTGAGAATTTAGCAGAGCGGTGCTCCACGGAACATAAGCCACCAAGTGTAATTTCAAGAGTGATGTTGCAAGTGTCAAAACCAGCGATAGGTATTGAGGAACCGTCAGCCACAGTGATAATACTGTCATCTGAGATCAAGCGGTATGACCAAAGAATACCTTTATTGTCAATGACATGATCAGAAGCACCAAAATCTAATAACCAGGTTGCAGGACACTGAGATAAACAAGTAGAATGTTGTTAAGTCCGAGCCATACAAGCAATGAAAGAGATAGGTTCAAAACGGCGGGACTGCAGAAGGTGATATTCTTCATCAGATAACTCCAGCATATGGCGATGATCAAAAGGAGGATCCATAGAATCAGTCACCTCAACTTGAATAGGATGAGAGCGGCTAGGTGGTAGATTGTTGGGGCGACCATGGAACTGCCAACAAGTGACAATAGTGTGACCCAAATGGCCACAATCAGAACACTAAGGTCAAGGACAACAATGACCCCCACCACCGGATCGACCACCAAGACCGCCACCACGTCCACCATAACGAAAAGCAAGGGAATTGCGATCAGAAAAATCACTGGAAGCAGTAGAGTGTGGGATGACTTGCTCAAATGAGACAACTAAACACCAAGGATGGATAGAGAGCACTATGACTAGAAAGAATCCCAGTTACAAAAGTGGTCAATTTTGGATTCAATACTTATAGAAGTGAAAACAAAAATAAGTTGGCACGTTGAGTCTGCATCTCATCAGGAGTCTAGGGACTGGCCATAAGTCATGGATCTCATCCACAATTGTCTTCCATCCGTTATAATATGGTGGAATCAAGTGGGAGCCCTAACCAAGGGAGAACAGCTGCTGGAAGAGATCAGAAACACAAAATAAATTATCGGACTTGGAAAACATAAAAAGCAAGGAGTCCTAGAGCAACTTGATAGTAGTCGCATTCTTGGCGACATGCTTATGAACATATCCATGGAATTATAAAGAAGCGCAAAGATCTTATTATTTTGTTGCTCTCCTATCACAAAGTCGAATCCCTTAGGGTCCGAAGGAGAATTCACAAGATGGGAATAGTGAACCATCCCTTTTAAGGAGACAACCAACGACTTCCGCCGCATGGTGAAATTGTTAAAATTGAGGCGTCAAACCACATGGCGCATAGAGGTTGTGATCATCTCATGTAGAGGTGCAGCAGCCAAATCAAATCAAGAACGGGAGAGGAAGCAGTGGTCATGGCAGCGGGCGGGTGAGCAACAGATCCTTACAAGATAGAGGTTGGCGTTTTAAAGAAAAACATGAGAATTCATGAGGGGGAAAAGGAAACTGATCAAAAACAAGGTGCCAGAACTGGAGCTGTTGCGCACACCTGGACAAGGCGGGCGTCTAGAAGGGGGCGCCCCTGGAAGGTCGCGTCTCCAGGGGTCGCACCCTGGAAGGTGGTGTGCCTGGAAGGTCAAATCGTCAAGAGTCGCAGCTCCTGGGTGGGTCACGTCTCCTGGGGCGACACACCTGGGTTATGTCTCCTAGGAGAGACGCGCTTCATAGGAGAGGCGGCCTAAAGAGAGGAACAGGAGAAGATGAGGTCGATGCCTGGCCAGGAGAAGAGAAAGGGAGGGACAGTGATGGGGCTACGTCGGGGGAGGTGTGGGTAGTGCACCATAGAATGAAGGAGCCAAAAAATTCTGGGCTCTGATGCCATGTTGAAAGAGACCCAAAAACCGTATCACCAAAGTGAGGCATGGTGGGTTTATTTATAGACGGAGAGATGAGATACAATCCTAAGATGGGGGTTTGAAATATAAAAAATACATCAGTTGATGGCCCGATCAAATCCTCATATGCTAAATATCTAATATTCATGTAGAATGATAAAGAGGGGTGAACCTGATACCCAAGGTGTCTCTCTAAAGGCCTTGAGGTTATTTTATAAGGAATAATAAAGATCACAACGGACCATAAGTCCAATGTCGGATACAGACTCCAACACCCCCCCTCAAGCTAGGTAGGTGTACCTAACTTAAATACATAAAGAAAAACAAAGTAATCAACAAACGCTGCAAACACTCCCTTTCAAGCTGGACATACCCAACTTGATTACAAAACAAGACAAAACAGAAGAAAAGACAAACCACAATTACTGTTGCTCCCCCTCAAAAAGGTGATGGATGATGGAAGAAACCGCTGAAAAAGGATGTGCTAACGAGGCGCCAGGAAAGCTGCATAGGCGGGGTCGGACATTTGAGCGCCGGGAAATCCGCACTGGTGGGCCGGTCGTCGGAGCGTCGGGAAATCCGCAATGGCTAGCCGGTCGTCGGAGTGCTGGGAAACCAAAAGAGGAGGCCGGCATGGAGGCGGGGGCTGCCGCAGGAGGAGGCCGGCATGGAGGGAGGGGGCTGCCGCAGGAGGAGGCAGGCATGGAGAGAGCATCAATGGAGGCGTCGCGCAGGGGTCGCTGATCTGGAGGGACGGAGGAGCTACGGAGGAGCCAGCGAAGCAGTGCAGGGAGGCGGATGAAACTGGTGGGGAGCGTTGCCTTGCAGAGAACCAAAAAATGGGGTGCAGGAAGGCAGGCGACAGGGCGCAGCACAACAAAGGTCTGCAGCACAGAGGGGCTAGCACACTGGAGGGGATAGCGCACAGGAGGGGATGGCGCACCGGAGCCTTCAGGTGGGATCCGCCGGGAGGGAGGAACCACCGAGGTTCATCGCGCGGATAGGAAGAGTCGCAGGCGGGAGGGCCGCCGTGCTGGAGGGGCCGCGGGCGGAAGAGTCGCGGGCGGGAGTAGCTGCAGGCAGGCGAGATGTCGTCAGGGAGGAATTCTACACGGAGTCGTGAACCCTAGAGGTGTCGACGCGAGACGGTGCCGACGGGGGGGTCGTTGCGGGCAGGGAGTAGCCGCGCAGGGGGTCATCAGCGACAGGGCACAGCAGAGGACGCCGAGAAGCTGCAGGGAGGGCGGCCGGAAAAGCGTTGCAGGAGGGTGGGTCGTCGGGACGCCACAGGAGGAGGCGGGACTGTGGGATTCCGCCTGGAGCGATCCGGGGCCTGGCATAGCCGGGAAACCGCAGGAAGGCGTCGGCAGCGATGGGAGACTGCCTCGGAGGAGCGGAGGGGCGACGGCGGAGGACTCATAGCTCCCAGGCCATGGAGGTCGCCGCCCCCCACGGGGGAAAAACGTTGAAACCCTAAACGGGAGAGAAAAAATAGAAGGGAGGGCTCGGGTTGGATTAAACCTCCTCTGATACCATGTAGAATGATAAAGAGGGGTGAACCTGATGCCCAAGGTGCCTCTCTAAAGGAGGCCTTGAGGTTACTTATAAGGAATAATAAAGACCACATCGGACCATAAGTCCGATGTGGGATACAGACTCCAACAATTCAAAATACTCACCATTATTGAGGGTTAATGTTGAAGGTTCTAGATGCAGCGGAAGCACCTTGGATGGTATGACCAACTTGCCTTTTAGTTTTAATTTACATGTAATCGCTGCCGCACATGATTAAAACGTCATATCCAACGAAAACCGTAGATTATTTGACTAAATGAAAACGCCAGAACCAAAAGAGAGAGATTTTCACATGTAATTTATAATTATTTTATGAGTATATATAGAATTACCTCAACTTGTAATTCCACTTCCGTTGATGATCCGGTGGACTAGACCTCATCGTACCATCGTTGCGTTGCGGGATCCAAGTGTAGAATCACTCTCGTGGTGATCCACACGTGCACCACAATCATTGAACGTCGTTGTAGAATCGTCGTGTGCAAGCACAGCCGATCCTGATCACTTGCGTTGTTCATGGTTGATCGCAACAGTATTTTTCTAGAAAGAGGAAGAACTCTTGATGCTCTCTCAAGAGCTTGAGAGAGGAGGGAGTGTGCGCTCTAGATCTGTAGATCCCTTTCTAAGGCATGAGAGAGTCTATCCATTGTGCACACCAAAAAGTGATTATGGAAAGTGTTATAATTAGATATTTATTATGACAGGTTTAGGGTTGGAAAATCACACACAAACCCCTTTCAAACCTAATAATTCTTAGTTGACCCAATGTCCAATAATAATAATATTATCATTATTAATTGTTTGACATGTGCAACAAATTAAGAATATAAATAAATATAATTTATACCTGTAGATTGCGAATTTCCATTACCTCAAGGTGAGGCGGAGACATTCTTTTATAGATGGGTAAAATAGATTACACGGTGGAGTATTCCGATGTGGGACTCAGAAATACTCTTTATAATAAAACAGGGTTCAATACTCCCACTCAAGCTGGACATGCCTAGCTTGCACCATGAGTCCCACAAAAGAAAGACGACATCGAATAAGACCATACACACTCCCCCTCAAGTTGGGCCGCTGATGATGTGGATACCTAGCTTAGTACTGAGAGAGTTCAGACGAGCTCCCAAGAGGCCTTTGATAAAGATGTCGGCAAGCTAATCTGTCGTCGGTATGTGCCCTAAACAGACATGGTTCCCTAAACTGACATGGTGCTGCTCGAGGTGATGGCAAATAAAGTGGCAGTCCACCTCGATATGCTTCGTTCGTTCATGGAAGATGGGATTAGAAGCAATATTTGTGGCTGCCGGATTGTCACACCGGATATGAGCAAACGTCTGTGGGGGGAAACCAAGCTCATGGAGGAGATAACGAAGTCAAAGAATCTCAGTAGTGACCGTGGCCATTGCACGGTATTCAGACTTCGCACTAGATCTAGAGACGACAGTTTGTTTCTTGTTGCGCCACAAGATGAGATTTCCTACCAAGAAAACGGCAAACTCGGAAGTATACTTCCAAGTAGCAAGGCAACCAACATAGTCAGCATCACAGAAGGCCTCAACATTCAGATGATTGTGATGTGAATATCGAAGGCCACGGGCAGAGTCTTTCTTGATCTATTTGGCAATGCGGATGACAGCATCCCACTGAGATTTGGTCGGATAATCCATGAATTGACTAACTTTGTCAACAACGCAGGTAATGTCTGGACGCATCATGGTGAGATAATTGAGTTTTCCCAAAAGATGACGGTAGCTCTCTGGGTGAAAATAGAGTTTCGTTTTGTCATAGAGAAACCGTTCTCCATGCTCAAAAGGAGTGTCAACGGCAGTAGCCTGAGTCAAACCAGCATCCTGCAAGATATCCAAGGCATATTTCCGTTTGCAAAGAAAGATGGTGTTCGTAGAACGTGAGACCTCAATGCCAAGTATGTTAGTGGATCGAGATCTTTGGTGTGAAAGTAGTGGTGAAGATGCCCCTTGAGTTGGGTGATTCCAGTTGAGTCGCTCCCAGTGATTATGATATCATCAACATATAACACTAGCAGGATGCAACTGGAAGGCGTCGTACGGTAGAAGACGGTGTGGTCCTTCATACTTCGAGAGAGCCCAAATGTAGTGACGACGGTGCTGAATCGGCCAAACCAAGCACGAGGAGACTGCTTGAGGCCATATAGAGAGCGACGAAGTCGACAGTCATGAGAGTCGGCTCCAAAGGCACAAAATCCTAGAGGTTGCTGCAGATATACCTCTTCTTCAAGAAAGCCATTGAGAAATGCATTCTTGACATCATGTTGATGAAGGGTCCAATGATGATGAGCGGCCAGAGAGATAGATAATTGGACAGATGTCATCTTTGCAACCGGAGATAATGTATCAAAATAGTCGAAACCATATGTCTGAGCAAAGCCCTTCGGCACAAGTCTGGCTTTGAGGCGATAAAGAGTGTCATCTGCATTGAGGCGGACCGTATAAATCCATTTGTTGTCGACTGTCTGTTTGTTTGCTGAAAGGGGGACCAAATCCCACGTGTGATTGTCGTCCAGAGCCTGCAATTCATCCGCATTACTTGAAGCCACCCAAGGTGAGATTTGGTGTCGCCAACCGTGCGGGGAATAAATATCATCTCTAGAGCGAAAAGACCCTTTTATGAGGATGTGTACAGAGAAGTATTCTGGAAAGAACAAGTACATTTTCGTAGTGCAATGGACAAATCGTCTGAAGCCGAAGCAGGAGCATCGAACGAATTTGGGACGATGGTGTCCTCAGCCTGGATGGGGGATACAATCGACGGGCGACGGGAGTAGACAGTGTCAAACCGGTGACCAACAGAATGGGGCACCGAAAGTGGGTGGATGATGAGAGGAAAACAATTATTGATGGTGGTGTCTGGATGGGAAGAGGGAAGAGTGAAAGGAAAACTCTCAACAAACGATACATCAGCAAAGATGATATACCGCCGTAAGTTGGAAGAGAAGCACCGTATCCGCGCTGAGTGCGGGAATATCCGAGGAATATGCAACGGGGGGATTTGGGAAAAAGTTTGGAGAGGTTGGAACGAGTGTCCCGAACATAACACAGACACCCAAACAGACGGAGTCGAAATGAGTGAAGAGAGAGAGAGGAGAACAGAGTTTGGAAAGGAGTCTCCCCCTGAAGGATAGAAGAAGAGAGGCGGTTTAGGAGGTAGGTAGCAATCATGATGACATCGCCCCAAAAAAGGAGAGGCACCTTCATGTGGAATAGAAGTGCACGAGCAGTCTCCAGAATATGGCGATGTTTCCGCTCGGCCACTCCATTCTGCTGAGATGTATCGGGACAGGATGTCTGATAAATGATGCATTTATCCTTGAAAAACTGTTAAAAGGGAGTGGATAAATATTTTCATCCATTGTCGGAGCGGAGACATTTAAGGGAGGTGGAGAACTGAGTATGAATTTCATTATAAAAGGTTTGAAAAGTATAAAAAACTTTAGACCGATCACAAAGAAGGTAAAGTCATGTCATGTGTGAGTAGTCATCAATAAAGGATATATAATAACTGTACCCGGACTGCCTAGGAACCCTGCAAGGACCCCATACATCGGAATGAAAAAGTTTGAAAGGATTTGTTGCACGCGGTTCTAGTCGAGAAACATACGTCACCTGATGATATTTAGCAAACTTGCAGGATTCACAATAGAAGAAAAGGTGGGGACTGAAGTGGGGGTAAAGCTTATGAAGGACGGAAGCCGATGGATGACCAAGGCGAAAATGTAGGTCAGAGGCACAGGCCGGGGTGGATGAGCAAGCAAGAGATGGTGGGGTATCAAACATATACACCCCATTCCGAATACGACCTCGACCAAGTTCCCAATTCGTCGTCCGCGCCTGAAAAACAACACCAGAGGATGTAAAAGTAGCAACACAATTTAAGTCTTTGGTGAGTTTGCTGATGGAGATAACATTAAACGGACTGTGAGGAACATGAGCGATCGAAGCCAGGCGAATAGACGGGGTCAAGGGCATGTGTCAAATCCGAAAATGGGGATCGTTGATCCATTAGCAACAGCAATTGTAGGCACCAGTGTACGGATGATAGGTAGTGAACATACTGAAGTCCCCTGTGAGATGTTCCAACGCATCAAAGTCAAGCATCCAAGCAGTTGGTCGATGAGATCCACAGGCGGTAAAGCCATCAGTCTGAGCAATGGGGGCCGAAGAAGAGAACGGTGGCACAGCAGCCCGATAAGATTATATAAATGCAATCTCCTCCTTCGAGAGCGCCAGTCTGTAATGGTTACTGGATGAAGGGGGGCCGCTTTGCGGGAGAACCGGTGACGGAGCATGGGACAGCTGCTCAGGCGGCCGCACAGACGCAGGGATGAAGCGTGGGGCTGCCGCACGGGAAGACCGACAACGATGGTGAGGGGGCAGCCTTGCAGGAAAGTCGGTTGTCGGAGGTGGTGTTAAGAGGGTCGCGGGCAGAAGAGCCAACCATTGAGTCGGCGGGCCGGGAAGCACCGAGTGAGGCGTGGCCGGGACCGCCGAGGAGGGAGGGGCCGGGATGGCGCTCGCTGGGAAGGCTGCTCGTAGGGAGCCACGCAGGAGGGAGGAGCGCGCAGGGTGAGGCGGGGCCGGGACATCGAAAGGGAGGCGGGTGCCGAGAGGCCGCGTCGGAGGCGAGGTCGGGTGAAGCTGGAAAGCCGGGAAGCCGTTGGAGGGTGGGGTCGGGAAATTGTCGCGGGAGGTTGGGGTTGGTCACGAAGCGAGGCTGCGAACGTGCGGGGCCTGAAGATCACCGCGGGAGGGTGGGGTCGGTCGTCCGCGTCGAAGGCAGGCTGGGACATTCCGCGGGAGGGTGAGGTCGATCGCCGTCGGGAAGTTGCGCGGAGGGCGGGATGGGAGTCGCCGCAACAGAGGCAGGTTCCATCGGGAGGGCTCTGCTTGGGCGGGACGGAGGGCCTCGGGCGGGATGATTTTGTCGGGCGAGAGAGTTCTGTCAAGAAGGATGGAGGGCCGCATCGGGACCGGGAGGTGCCGAGTGAGGCGGGGTCGGTCGTCGTGAGGGAAGCCGCAAGGAGGGCGCGTCGGGAGTCGCGAAGGAGGCAAGTCGGGACGTCGCCGCGTCGGAGGCGAGGGGTCGGGAGACTGCATCAACCGGGAAGGTTCCGCCTAGAGGGAGCCGAGAGGGAGTCAGGGCCGATCGTAGTCGGGAGGCCAAAGGGAGGGCGGGGCCGTGCAGAGCCAGGAGTCCACAGAGAGGGCGGGGCCGAGCAGAGCCGGGAGTCCACAGGGAGGGCAGGGTCGGAAGAAGTCGGGACGCCGCTGGGAAGGCGGGGCAGGAAGCGTCGTAGGAGGGATTCTTCGGAAGGAATGAGGGCAGCGGGAAAAAAAATATCGGGATTTTTCCTCTGATAACATGTAGATTGTGAATTCCCCTTACCTCAAGGTGAGGCGGAGACATTCTTTTATGGATGGGTAAAATAGATTACACGGTGGAGTATTCTGACGTGGGACTCAGAAATACCCTTTATAATAGAACAGGGTTCAACAATACCATTTACAATCGGACCATTAAGCTCGATCCGCTTTTCTTCATCGATATTTAAAGATCCACATATAAAAAGGTATGCAAGTTGCAGAGATCCATCTATGGATTAAAGCATAGTAGTATATGTTAATGACATATTACTTATCAAAAATGATATACCAGCCTTACAAAAGGTTAAGGCATGGTTAAACAAGTGTTTCTCCATGAAGTACTTACGTGAAGTATTCTACATTCTAGGGATCAAGATCATGTGTGATAGATCCAAGAGGCTGCTTGAACTAAGTCAAGGTACACATTGACCAAATACTAAAGAAGTTCAGTATGAAACAATCCAAAAAGAGATCCGTTATAGTGTCACGTGATATACATCTTTCCAAGAAAAATATGTCCTCAAACACACGAGGAAAGAAAGAAAATGAGTAAGATCTCATACGCTTTTGTAATCGTTGTCACACATGATTAAAACGTTATGTCTAACAAAAATCGTAGATTATTTGACTAGATTAAAATGCCAGAACCATAAAAGGGGGATTTTCACATTTAATTTATAATTAATTTATGAGCAGATATAGAATTACCTCAACTTGTAATTCCACTTCCGTTGATGATTCGGTAGACTAAATCTCGGCGTACTGTCGTTGCGCTGCAGGATCCAAGTGCAGAATCCCTCTAGTGTATTCCACAAGTGCACCACAATCTCTGAACGTCATCGTAGAATCGTCGGGTGCTAGCACGCCCGATCCTTATCGCTTGTGTTGCTCGTGGTTGATCGCAACGGTAATCTTCTCGAAAGAGTAAGAACTTTTGATGCTCTCTCGAAGGCTTGAAAGAGGAGGAAGAGAGTATGCGCTCTAGATCTCTAGATCTCTCTCTAGGGCTTGAGAGAGTTCATCTCTATCCATTGTGCACGCCAAAAAGTGATTATGGAAAGTGTTATAATTAGATATTTATTATGACAGGTATAGGGTTGGCAAATCGCAGACAAACCCCTTTCAAACCTAATAATTCTTAATTGACTCTATGTCAAATAATAATAATATTATTATTATTAATCATTTGACATGTGCAACACATTAAGAATATAAATTAATATCATTTATACCATTTCCGGTCAGACCATTAAGCTCGGTCCGCTTTCCTTTGTCGGCATTTACCGGTCGTCGAATAATGACTATTTAATAAATAAATGTCATTGCATTATTCTACGATAAATATAATAAATATTATATTTTCCAAACTTTCAAATAAATATTTATTATGATTATTTAACTCACTTATTTTTTTGAATAACTTGTGATTAAATTATGGTGATGAATCAAACATGAATAAATATTATTTATTCTAACTTGTTAAATTTAATACTTCAATTTAACTGAGATTGTTGGTGCACTTAGTGTGTGACCCTATAGGCATCTTTCTCAATGGCATCAGGCATAACCGTCTAAAGTCTAAGGTTAGCGCCTAACAACACATAAGCACCTATAGAGGAAGAAATTAACGTCACAACAACATCCAACTTCCTACGAACGATTACCGTGTAATATAATATCTTTATCGCGATATCTCTAATCAAGCAGGTTGCATGCCGGTGTCATCAACCTATATGTTTGATTTCTCTTTCTTTGACTTTTCGGAAATGAACTCGCCCAACGAACATCATGGGCATAGATTTTTGTAGGCAGTTTCATTCTCATCAAAGAGCCTGATATATCAACATGTGCTATGGGACAGAAGGGATAATTCATTTCTCACATTATCCATTAATGTAATTTCATTTGCGACATACGTAACGTATCTTACTTCGTCGCAAGCATATGTCGTCACAGTTTTCGTCAATACATCAAAGTGTGCAAATCATGATATCCATTAGTGATAATCTTAAAGTCTAAGCATCAATATACACGTCTGCACATAGGAACATCCAATGACACATGGAAATGTGGATTTTCTATTAACGGACATGTTCTCATAACCTCCTATTTTGGAGATTACCAAGGACGAACATCATGAGAAGGTGTCTCAATGTCTTATAAGCCTCCTACCCTTGATAGCCTGTATCGTTTGTGTCCCGTCGGACAATATCATTCGGTCATAGAATATATATTCAAGAATGATGACATGGCACCTCTAGGTTATCAACATAGCGAGGAACTGCTATAACCTGTTAGTGCGACGTATATTCTTAGGACATTGTCACATGCAAATGTCATGCACAGGAACAATAATGATGTGATAAGAAAAGTTTATTAATAATAAAAAAACATGTAATCAAGTACCAAGAAAGTCGGTTCTAGGGCACCAACTCCAACAGATGTAGCATGCAACTTCTTAAAGTATAAAAATTTGATTGAGTAATTTTTGCGTTAAACGGTCTTGATTATCCTATTACATGCAAATTTATAAGGTTAAATTTCTGGTAACTTTTTTTTGTACATGAACCAGTTTTGAGGATTCAATTTGGGATTTGGTTATGAGTAGTCAAAAATCATGGAGACTCCTGAATTATTCAAGGGCTGGAGATCAGAGATTTAAAAGCAACGAATTATTTTAAAAGATACAGCTTGTATATTTTTGAGATGTATTAATCTACAGAAGAAATCAGAGAGATTCACAATTGATGAAACATAAGAATTTTGGAAATATTTTTTACTGCTGTGTTTTTCAAAAGGCATTACAATTGCGTTGAGCCTTCCAACTTCAACAACAGATTCACAACTTCTTCATTTTTATGATTCCGATTGATTCATTTTCTTTCTATTGTGTTTTTACACAATCCTGAAAGCTTCACTGCTAGAACAATAAATAAGTTACACATCAAGAGGACAAAACCTAGTCAAATTCAATAATAGGTTAGTGCTCATACATTAGTTGTGAGTTCAGGTTTGACATACAATTTTGTGTTTGGACCAGTTGGTTAACAAGCAGGCATTCAAGTGAAGAATGTAAGCGTAAACACTTACGCATTCCACCAAACAAGAGATTCCACCTCTCGCCATAAAATGAAAGCAAAGGAGGCATGCGCCCAGTAATTTTTAGCAGCCTGACGAACAATTGGGGAAGCACGCTCCCCAGTTCTTGAGAAAAAAATAACTTTCACCTAGGCACCAAAAGCATGGAAGACAGTGTCACTAGAAGGCAGACAAATGTAAAAAATTATTCTGAAAACTTGTAACATAAGATATTATTGTTAGGAAATAGGGGAGCTTGTTGGGGGCTGTCCAATATGGAGTGAGTATAATATTCTGTTAAGGGGTAGTTTGGTATTTTAGCATTTAAGTTGGTTATAGTTGCCAGCTGTGCAGTGGGCTGGTGGGGGTATAAAAATAGGCAGCAGGGGGCTGGGGTGAGGGGACTGATATTCTGAAGATTATTCTCCACAGCAGGCGGCTGAGAGAAGGGTTGGAGCGTTGGGACGTTCCAGCAGGGAATCAGTGGAGTGGTCTTCCACAGGTTCCTCGTTCTCCTACATCTCTCTCTGCCCCCCCCCCCATTGTTGTATTTCTGTAGGTTTTCTGCTACTGTAATTCTGCTGCTATATTCTATATACACAGTTTACTCCTCTTTTCTCCCTCTCTCAATTATTTTTCATAACAATTTGGCGACTCTGCTGGGGAAAATCGCTCGAGAGAGAGAGGCCGCTGCTAAGAAGGAAAAGGTAGGGGAACACAACTGCAGTTGCAAGTACGCTGGAAGTGTCGGACGACTGCAGAAGAAACTCCTTCATCGTCGCTGGAGGAGAGGCGTCGCAGGAGCTGGTCAAAAAAATCCTGCTCGAGCTGCGTATGAGTGTTCGTTCAGTTTGGGAATTTTCTGGCGCAAACCAGTACTAACAAACGAAGCTGGAAAATCGGGAGAACATTCGCTGCTGAAGTGGTTCTGTGAGCAGATCGAGGTAGACGATCACTACAGTGAATTCGTCTTGACTGTGGAGTGCGTCCGACGTTATTTCAATACAGCAGTGCGGCGTGCTTTGTAAAGGAAGAGACGTGCACTGCTAGAGCAGAACTAAACGCAGCAGAAGAACGTTCGTTCGCTGGAGGAAGCTCGGTTATTTCTGGAAAACGTGGTTGCCGCTGCGGAGGACACGAACAGTGCTTCCGCTGTTCATTGCGAGGCGCGACCGTTCTTGAAAAAACGGAAGCAACTGGAGGTTTCGAGATTAGTGGTAGCTGGAGAAGACGCGCGAACACGGGAAACGCGTAGTAGCAGCAGACGCGTGCTGGTTGGGATCGATCGCCAGAATTGGGTGAGGAGAACTGACAGTAGTGAATGTCGCGACGGGAAAATCGTTTGTTGTGGTAAGCGTTCTGATAGCTGGAGGCGACCCGAGCTGGAGACGCGAAATCTGGAAGTGCGTTTGGAGCTGAAGGCGCGTTCGATGCTGATTGATCATTGAGAGTTGCGATCGCTAGAGGACGATTGAAGTGCGACGTACTAATGGGAAGCCGATTTTGCTGTACTGGGAGTTGAGACGCGCGACCGCTGTAAAGGCGAACGGAAAGAAAGTGGTTGGAGCAGCTGCTGACTGACACACACAAAAAAAAGAACAAAAAGAAAAAGAAAAAGAAAAAAAAGAAAGTTGTAGGCTGAGCACTGAAAAGTCGGGGCGCATACTGGGACGTTCGTAGAAATAGTTTAGTCGCAGAAGTGGAAAACGAGACCGCAACTGTTGTCGGACGGACGAACAAGAAGTTTTTGTGAGCAAGGTGGACAATGCAGGGACCATATGGGGAGGCACAGAGACAAACATCATTTTTGGAAGATTTTACTAAGAGACAAGTGAAGAACGAAAGGCTATTTAGTGAGCTGAAATTCGACCTGGAGGAACCAAAGTTGGTTCCCTCTGTTCATGCAGAGTGTCGGAATGCTCCTGGACAGTTGAGGCGTAGGCCGTGGGAGCAGGAGCAAGCACAATTGTGGACAGATGGAAGGGCACTGAAGCAGATACAGAATTTGCAGTCACAGGTAGAACAAAATTCTGTATCCATAACCCGAAACCAAACAGCTGCAACATGTTCTCTTCGAAGCAACATCGGGGCAGTGGAGTTCGGAATGAAACAGGAGACGAGTCCTATGCTTGACAATTTGTCGCCAGTTAATGGTATGAGCGGTATCGTAACAAGAGTTGAGCTGCCTAGTTTTTCAAGGAACCGCTTAGTTGGATCACAAAGGCAGAGACATATTTCTTGGAAAATCATACAGCAGAGGACATGAAGATACACTATGCGCAATTAAGTCTGGAGTACACAGTTTTGCATTGGTTTTTGTCTTGGCTGAACAAAAATCCGGGTTCTGAATGGGCGCAGTTGAAGCCGGCGCTATTAGAGAAGTACGGTTCCGACAAGGAGCAGGAAGAGTTTTTACGACGGCAGTGTGACAAGCAGCAATCCACGCAGGCTCTGGGAAACATAGAGGAGGACATGTCGGCTCTTCAATGTTTAGGACAAGAGAAGGTTGATTTAATTCGGATACACCAAAGCATGGACTGGTCTGGAACTGGAACGGAAGAAAAAGAGGAAGTCGATCACTTCGTAAAGGAAAGAATAGCAGCAAATTTGGGGGAATTACAGACTGGACAGGAATGGGACATTTGTAGCAATCTAGTGGAGAAAATAGTCTCCAGTTTGGCCTGGACGGAAGGAAAAAAAATGAGGTGGTGCAAAAATTAGATCCTCCTGTTGGCATCACAAGGGATCAGGTACCAGCACCACCACTCCAGATAGAGCTATTTCATTTACCAGATTTTATAGCAAGTGAGAAAGTTCAAGTTGTTGGGGTAACTCATCCTATCAGAGATAAATTTGATTTTTGGGTCTTGAAGTATGGCCTCCAAATAAGAAGTAGATACTCACTCATCCCACTTGCTACTACGGCAGGATTTGGTAGGAGAAATTCTGTTATAATGATGAAACGACCAGCAAGAGAAGCAATAGTGGCAGGGCTGAATGAACTTGTTGGTGGTGCCTTAGTTTCGTTTGAAAATTGTGTTGTAGTTCTGAAAGGAGGTTGGACAAGCAGGAGTCGAGTATGGTGTTGGTTGGCATACGTGCAGGTTGGGCCTGAGTTGGATGAACTCCTCCACAGAGATGCCGATGCTACTCCCAGGATACAGTTTTCCCAGCTGACTATGGTTTTGAAAGGACGGGTAACAACATGTTCATTGGCACTGGTTGTTGCTGACCACCTATGCCAAAAAAAGTTCCATTGTATTCCAGCTGCTGATGTTATAAAGGACTTTGGTTTTTTTCTTGTTGTTTTCCTTGCAATGGATGGTTTAAGGGATGGAAATACCATTTTTGGGTACCCCGGAATTCTCTATTGGGACATTAGTAATGTTGAGAAATTTATGCTAACTGGAAGGTCCGTTTTTACTCCAGATATCTGGTGTTTGGCCCAATTAAAATTAGACAAAAAGGTGGCGTCAACCCTGTACAGGGAATTGTGGTTTGTGGAAGGACTATACACTTCTAGTCCGTTGTTTGGAGCAGCTGTTGGGACTAAGTATGGGGAGTTGAAGACAGAACTTATTAATACAGTAACTTCAGGAAATGTTGTAATTGTTACCCAGCAGCCACCGTATTCTCAGCATGCCAAGACCGTGAGAGAAGGCACTTTGAAATATTTTTCCAGCAGCTGCGATGAAGCTTTAAATGCTGAGCATCCCTTTGATCAAACAGTGAGGCTCTTGTCGCAGGGGCTCTTTAATATTTCGATGACACGCTTTTGGATGGGAACGATTTGGAAACAAGGTTCACTTGGGCAGCAAGGCCGAAACTTACCTTACCAACAAGGGGCTTCCAATCCACTTGCACTGGGTGTCTTAATTTGCCCGAGTGTGTTGCTGATTTCCAATAAAGCTGCAATGATGCCGAGGCCTCCACCAAAACCGCCACCAGGAGCTGCTGACCCAATGCACAGCTGAGCAAAGGATGAGTTGTTCCACCTTGAGGACAAGGTGGTTTTTGGGTGGGAGGGAATTGTTAGGAAATAGGGGAGCTTGTTGGGGGCTGTCCAATATGGAGTGAGTATAATATTCTGTTAAGGGGTAGTTTGGTATTTTAGCATTTAAGTTGGTTATAGTTGCCAGTTGTGCAGTGGGCTGGTGGGGGTATAAAAATAGGCAGCAGGGGGCTGGGGTGAGGGGACTGATATTCTGAAGATTATTCTCCACAGCAGGCGGCAGGCGGCTGAGAGAAGGGTTGGAGCGTTGGGACGTTCCAGCAGGGAATCAGTGGAGTGGTCTTCCACAGGTTCCTCGTTCTCCTACATCTCTCCCCCCCCCCCCATTGTTGTATTTCTGTAGGTTTTCTGCTACTGTAATTCTGCTGCTATATTCTATATACACAGTTTACTCCTCTTTTCTCCCTCTCAATTATTTTTCATAACAATTATTCTTGAGCATAACAAATAAAACTGGAAAATCTATACTTGTATGCATATACAAACTATATAGCACAGCTAAGAGTATGACATGTGATTGTGACCAAGTTTTGTGGTATTCCATGTATTCATTGGGTGGTTTATATAATTATCCCTGATTAGCAAATAGGCCGATCCATCTCTCATTTAACAGTGTTAGGGACGTTATGTTCACAATGAAGAGTTGATTAAACTACATATTACAATATTCATTGACTTTGCAATCCATGGACTGATAAGATATGCATCCATACAACTAAAAAATAACCTGATTAACCTCTCTAACTAAGATTTTCTAGAGACGATAATTTCATAGTGATGAAGTAGAACATCATTCATGTCTTCTTTAGTTCATTGCAAGTGTTTTTTAAGGGAACTAAAAGAGGAAGTGGAAGGAGAAGTAGAAAAATAAGTGAAAAGAAGATGAGATTTAAGGTCATGTTTTATGGCATCCCGTCTTTTTATTACATAACTTTTCATTACATTTTACGAACAAAAGTTTAGTGTCTTGAAAATAAGATACATAATACATGAAAATATGAAAACATTCTTCTAATCCACTTGAATGGCTTCATCGTAGATTCATCCTAAATTCAATTATTGCATCTCATTACTTGGGGACATACATCAAAGGAAATGGTGAGCAGAAGTCCCAATAAAAGTAAACAAGAAAAACAGTTTACTTGTGATCTTTATGAATATCAATAAGAACTTGATAAATACATAAAGGCATGAGCAGGAGGCATATCATAATATTAAGAACATAAATCATTACTTGAAAATGTGGCTACAACATTTACTTTAGACATTTATAAGCATATCACCAAGGTTTGTCACCGAGTTGTCATACAAATTACCAAGGTTATTCACTAAGATATCGTAAAACATGTCATCTCTATAGATTAAATTCTTTACTCAATGCATTGGAACACTATCATAGTGCACCCTTCATATGTCTTTGATAAATGATAAAAAGAGAGACTCGAACCACCAAGGTACTCTCTAAAGGAGGCCTTGAGGTTCTTTTATAACAAATAATAAAGACCACATCGGACCATAAGTCCAATGTAGGATGCAGACTCCAACACTCCCCCTCAAGTTAGGTGTACCTAGCTTGAACACATAAAGAAAAAAAACAAAGCAACGGGCTGCAAACACTCCCCCTCAAGCTGGACATACCCAGCTTGATGACAAAACAAGACAAAATAAAAAGAAACAAGCGACGATCGCAGCTCCCCCTCAGGATGATGGATGGATGAAGTTGTCGCAGGCGCAGCAGAGGAACCACACAGACCGGGCCGGTTAACGGAGTGCTAGGAATGCCGCACTAGCGGGGCCGGTCGATGAGACGTCGAGAAAGCCACACTAGCACCGGGAAAGCCGCACTTGCGGGGCCGGCGACGGGAGGCGGGGATTCCGTAGAATTGTTGCGGGATTTGGCGGCGCCAAAGGGCCCGGATCCTAGGCGATCGAACTGCTGCACCACGGTGGGGGAAGTGCAAGGGCGTGTCGGCGGACAGGGAGGCGGCTGTCGGGAGTCGTCGGGAGATGCCGGCGGCAGGAGGCGGGGATTCCGGAGGAGGTGTCGGCGACGGGAGGCGCTGCTGGAAAAGGAGGTGTCGGAGATCCGGATCTTGAAGCAGGGCAGCTGTTGGGAGAGACGAGAGCCGGGAAGGGGGGGGCGTAGGGCAGGAGTCGGGAGGGGAGGCCGCGTAGGGCAAGAGCCGGTTTGGGAGTCCCGCACAGGAGCAGCGGGCCGGGAGTTTGGTCGGTCGAGAAGTCCACACAGGAGGTGGGTCGGGAAAAACGCGAGGAGGCGGAGCCGAGCGACGCCAGAAGTTTCCGACGCGAGGGAGGTCCGTCAGCCGTCACGCGCAGGAAGGTGAGCAGGTCCGTCGGCCGTCGCGTGGGAGAGGGGCCAGGAGCCGCGACAAAGGTGGAGGCTGAAAGCCGCGACGGGAGGTGAGGGAGCCGCGAACCGCGACGGGAGAAGTGCTCAGCGGGGGCGTCGGGATGCACCGCGGGAGGGCGATCCGGGATGCGCCGCGCTGATCGGGAGGCGGAAGGAAGGGTGGGGCCGGACAACGTCGGGAGTCCGCAGGGAGGGCGGGCAGAGGCATCACACATGGTAACGGCGTAGAGGATGATCAAATGGCGCTGGAGGGCCGTCGCGCACAGCGTGGAGGGGACACCGAGGAAGGAGGCGCCGGCGGGGGGAGAGTCGTCGGACAGAACCTGGAGGGAGCTGCGCGGAAGGAGTCACGCGCAGGGAGGGAGGGGAGATCCGTCGGGAGAGAGGTAGAAGCAGGAAGGGATCCGCCGCCTAGGAAACGAGCCCGGAGGGGCGGCGGCAGAAAATAAACCTAGCCCTACATGGGGGGCCGCCGCCCCCACAGAGGAGAAATTAATGAGAAACCCTAGATAGGGGGAATAAAATGGGAAGAATGGATCAGGATTAGGTTCCCTCTGATACCATGTAGAATAATAAAAGAAGGTAAACCCGAATCCTCAAGGTTCTCTCTTAAGGAAGTCTAAAGGAAGCCTTGAGATTCTTTTATAATGAATACTAAAGGCCACACCGGACCACAAGTCCGATGTGGGATGCAGACTCCAACAGTCTTAATTAATGTGAGCCACATAGATCATAATAAACATTTCATAAATAACCTGTGGAAAATAAAAGAAATGGGCTTCATATCAAAATCATGGAGTTTTAAAAAGTTTTTAAAAACAAGATCCTTTTGTCATTTTAAACCCACGGAAAAGGAAGGCGGGTTTCGTGTATGTTAATCCCAGAATAGAATAGATCATTTTGACATCTATGTGAATACCCCTAGAGAAGAAAGAGGTTTGGATATTAACAAAAAGAAAATAAAAGATTTTTTTTGGAAAAAAGAGAAATTTTGAGAAGAAAATTTTCTAGCATAACGGATAAGAAACATGGTTTTAGAAAACATTAAAAAGAGAGGGGACAAGGGTCTCCCATTCACAAAAGACTCTTAATACAATAAAAGAATAAAATAAAATGGACAGAAGAACATAGTATGGAAATTTGAAAGACATACCACATAAAAAAGAAACTTGAAAGGAAAAGAGAAGTTGAGATTTCCCTTACCTTGAAGAGTAACCCCTAAAACTCGAAGATCGGGACATTGGGAGCTTGCGGATACCTTGAAGGACTCATTGGGAGGTAATACTATCAGAGCTTCGTGGAGGATGAATTGGGAAAAAAAGGAAACGAAGAAATGGATGGGTATTTATAGCAAAAGTGATGGAGTTTTTTATTAATTTCCTTAGACACCTTAGTAGTGGTATTTGCAAAACCATGGGCTTACCCATGGTATTCGTTGCTTAGGACACCAATTAAATTATTTTAATCCACAAGAGTCGACCAGCATTTTACGATACTCATTACATCATTATGACATAGTTATGATGTCATTAAAGATATCGAAAAAGTCAAACTGTATTTTTACTATCCACGAAAAACTAAAGTATTTTATAAAATTCTCGTAAATTCAGCATAACTTAATATCGACGTTCTCATTCAAAAATGACATTTATTTTATCATAATAATTCTCTAAATATGAAAATTTTAACTTTTAACAATAAAAATACTTATTTAGTAAAAATAATATCTGACAAAAAATGCATTGTGAATGCATAGTAAAATTTCAGACATTTTAAAAAATAAAATTATTTTATCATTTATAATTAAAAAGAAATGTTTTTATAACACTGTTTCATTATAATAAAAATTATTAATAAAACCTTAGTTTAATATAATAATTTCTCTCTGAAAAGTACAATTTTTGCCCAAAAAATCAATTTATCAAATTCCATCTCAATTTTTAAGCAAAACTATTCTTAAAACAAAAATGATGAAATAAAAATTTTATTTAAACAAAGGGATTACGTTTTAAGTAACTAGGACTTCGACACATAACCCCTTATAACACCCGCATACGACCTAAGGGTAAGGTGTGTGATGGTGATAGACTCATGAGGCGGCTTAGGTAACATCACCCGAGGGGTAATCTCCACTAACTTGAACTTCTCCCATAGGCGATTTCGTTCAAGCCTAACATGTTAAAGTTCGGCTTGGGCTTGGTCAAGAGCGAAACCCAGTGAAGCTAGCTCCTTCCCAAGCTCCGACAAATGGGCTTCGTACGGCACGATTCTACTGGATGAGGTTATCGACTCTTCTTTCTGCATTAATTAACCATTATCATTTCTATTTATAACACTAATTATAACGTTAAAATTATTATTAAAAGTATTGTTTCTAACGGTCATAATTGATCAACGGTCATAATTGACCAACGGTCATATAACGGTCGAAACTCAATGGTCACATTTCAATTATACTCACTTCATTATTAAAGGGATATAGTTTTGTTGAGTACAAAATAATATAACACACATTTTCAGAAAACAATTATCATTCAAAAAGTTCGGGTCGTTATATTCTTCCCCTCTTAAGAAATTTTGTCCCTGAAATTTCATCTTATTCCCTCAGATGAGAAAAGGTGTAGGTACTTTTGCCTCATTGTCTCCTCTGGTTTCCATGTGGCTTCTTCATATTTGTGATTCCTCCACAACACTTTAACGAGGTGGGTAGTCTTGTTTGTAGAACCTTGTCTCTACGGTCCAAGATCTTCACCGGCTGCTCCTCATAAAAGAGGTCATGTTCCAGTTGTACCACTTCAGGATTCAGTACGTGTAAAGGGTCAAGTATGTACTTTCTCAAAAGAGATACGTCGAAAACATCATTAACTTAAGCTAGGTTTGGTGAAAGTGCAAGCCGATAGGCCACTGCTCTCATGCGATCAAGGATTTCATAGGGGTCAATGTACCTAGGGCTAAGCTTCTCTTTCTTCTCAAACCACATGACTCTCTTCCAAGATGAAATTCGAAGGAAAACTTTGTCGCCAACATCTCCAAGTCCCTTCAACGGTTGTCAGCATAGCTCTTTTGCCGACTCTGAGCAACATTTATGTGTTGTTGAATGGCATGAACTTTTTTTGTCATCTCTTGCACAAGACCAGGCCCAAGAAGCTTTCTCTCACCAGCTTCATCCCAATAAGTAAGAGTTCCGCATCGATTCTCATATAGAGCTTCATAGGGTTCCATTTGAATACTCGAATGAAAGTTGTTGTTGTATGAGAACTCAATTAATGGGAGATGTTGATCTCATCTACCTTTAAATTCCATTGAGCATATTCTCAGCATATCCTCGAGTGTTTGAATAGTCCTTTCAGATTGACCATCAGTTTTGAGGGTGATAGGTCGTACTGAAATTCAATTCGGTGCTCAAAGCATGTTGAAGACTTCTCCAGAATTTTGATGTGAACTTTGGATCACAATCAGATATGACAGAAAGTGGCACTCCATGCAGCCTTACCACTTTACGTATATCTTGGCGAGTTAGTCAAGAAAAAAATCTTTCCGAATAGAGATAAAATGGGCAGTCTTGATGAGACAGTCCACTATAACCCATATCGCATTATTTCCTTAGGATGTTTTTGGAAGACCAATGACAAAATTCATAGTGATATTGTCCCACTTCCATGCCGGTATAGGTAGTAGTTGTAATACCTCTTTAGGAAGTTGTCGTTCTGCCGTCACTTGTTGACACACCAGACACCTTGTAGTGTAGTCAGCAATCTCTATTTTCATGTTATCCCACCAATAATGATCATAAAAGTCCATGTACATTTTCGTGCTTCCAGGATATATAGAGAAAGTAGAGCTATGAGCTTCATCTATCAGCTCCTTTATTTCTGGAAAAATGGAACATGTAGCTTTGTACGAAATTTCAGTACATCTTCTTGATCAATATTGAACTCAGGAAACTTCTCATTCTTCACGGTCTCTATCTTTTTCTACAACAAAGGATCTTCTCTTTAAGATTTCGTAATCTTCTCTAGTAATGATGATTAAGAAATCATTTGGGATGGGGTTGATAATATCTCTTCCATTACAATTACCATGTCCAGTTTTACTAGGTCTTTGATCAAAAGATCTCCTTGAATCCTCATCATTGTCAGAACAACAGGGTCTTCCCTACTTAATGCATCAGCGACTTTATTTGCTCTACTAGGGTGATAATGAATTGAACAATCATAGTTTTTAAGAAGTTCCAACCATCTTCTTTGTCTCATGTTCAATTCCTTTTGCGTGAAAATATACTTCAAACTTTGATGGTCAGTGTATATATCACATCTCTCCCCATAAATATAATGCATACATATTTTCAGAGCAAAAACAACCTCAGCTAGCTCCAAGTCATGTGTAGGATAGTTCTGATCATGAGGCTTCAACTGCCGAGACGCATAAGCAATCACATTGTCATTTTGCATGAGGGCGCACTCAAACCCTTTCAGAGATGCGTCGCAAAAAATAACGAATCCTTCTCCAATAGAGGGTAGAGTTAACACGGGTGCAGTAACCAATCTTTTCTTCAGCTCTTGGAAACTTGACCCCTTTTCGAGTTAACTTGGTTAGTGGATTAAAAAGTCGTGAAAAGTTTTTTACAAACCTCTTATAATATCCTGCGAAACCAAGAAAACTACGAATCTCAGTTACTGTTATAGGATGAGGTCACTCCTCCACAACCTTTGTCTTTGCAGGGTCAACTGAGATTCCTTCATTGGTTACAATGTGCCCCAAGAAAGCAACTTGTTATAACTAAAATTCACATTTGCTGAACTTTCCAAATAACCTCTCCATCCTCAGAGTTTGCAATATAACTCTTAGATGATCCTCATCTTCCTCGCGACTTTTGAAATACTTCAGAATATCATCAATAAAAACTATCACAAAGTTATCAGGGTAGTCCTTAAAGACACAATTCACAAATTCATAAAAATAGCGGGAACATTAATCAAGCCGAAGGGCATCTCAACAAACTCGTAATTTTCATATCTTGATCGGAAAGCGGTCTTTAAAATATCTTCTTTCTTCACCCTCAATTGATGATAACCAGATCGAAGATCAATCTTGGAGAAGAATTGAGTCTCATTAAGCTGGTCAAATAAATCATCAATTCTTAGAAAAGGATATTTATTCTTCATTGTGATCTCGTTAAGTTCTCTATAACCGCATTGATTCAACCTTCTTCTTCACAAAGAGAACAGGTGCTCCCCAAGAAGACACACTTGGTCGGATAAACTCCTTCTTTAAAAGATCTTGGAGTTATTTCTTTAATTCCTCCAGCTCCACATTTGTCACTCTATACGGGGTCTTTGATATCGACGTGGATCCAAGCATAAGTTCAATGGAGAACTCTGCCTCTCTTTTTGGGGGAGGTCCAGGTAACTCCTCAAGAAATGCGTCAATGTATTCCTAAACGATGGAGACGTTCTCTATTCGTACACTTTCATTTCCTTCTTTATCTTCACCGATCATCTCCATAAAGAAGGCTACGAGTGGTGCTTCTAGACAAAACTCAGGTCGAGATATCTCTCATTTGAAAATGATTGTAGGTTGTTCAGTCAAGACTACTGATATTTTCTTACTTCTGCAGTTGATCTCAGTATTATACTTTGAGAGTCAGTCCATCCCTAGTATAATGTCGAATTCCAACATGAGAAAGACTACTAGATTTTCGATGAGATTGTGTTCACCAAAGTGAATACTAGAGTTTCTATACACTGTTGATGCTTGGATAATCCCTCCAGGAGTCTTGAATGATAGTTCTACTTCTAGCAGTTCAGGGATTAATTCTATATTCTTTGCAAACTTGGAGGAAATAAAGGAATGCATAGAATCAGAATCAAACAAAGTATTTTTTAGCTTTAAGAGAACAACGAGAGTACCTGCCATCACATCATTTGGAGCTTCTACTTCAGCCATCGTGATAGCAAAAGCATGACCTTGCTCCCTTGGCCTATGTTGAGGTTGATGGTAATTCCCCTCCACTGCCCTCGGATTTGGACAGTGATTGGAAAAGTGGTGAAGCTATCCACACTTGAAGCATTGGACTTCAGAAAAAGCCTTCATCATCTTCTCTTTATCGTTTGTGTTGAGAAGTGGAGGTTTCACTTCACTATGACAGTTCCGAGCGATATGGTCATCTTTTCCACACTTGTAACACTTCCCGCTCCCGAGCAGGCAGTTCCCCGAATATTTCTTCCCACATTTGTTGCATGTGGAAAGTTGCACTTGCTTTCCTCCTCTTCCTTGGTCAAAGCTCCTCCCCAAGTTTGGCTTCAAAGATCTCTTCTTTTCATTCAATTTGTGAGACCACTGCGTCTCATCAAACTCCAGTTCAACTTTCATAGCACACCTCATGATCTCCTCATAATTGTCATAGTCTCGGTTGGCAAGATTCTTCCATAGATGAGGTCTTAGTCTACCAAAAAATCTATCAACTTTCCCATTAGAATCCATGGCAAAGCTAGAGGTGTAACGGGAAAGTCTTGTGAAGTTCATCTCATAGCTTCTCACATATTCATTTTTTTTCTGTTTCAGCTCTAGGAATTCCTTATCCATTTTCGTTCGCATTGAACGGGGAAAAAAGTTCTTGAAAAAAGTTCTCCTGAACTCACCCACTCCATAGTTTCAATCTCCCCTCTTGGATTCGTAATTTTGATCAATTCCCACCGCTGATCAGCTTCTCCCTCTAAGCGGTAAATAGACAGGGTGACTTTCTCTTGTTCTGAACAACGGAGTACAAAAAAGATCTTTTCGATGGAACTTATCCATTGTTCAGCAATCAATGGATCAGTAGATCCACTAAAAGATGGTGATCGTTGACGCATAAAGGACTCAACGGAAAGTTGTTTCCTTCATGGTGAATCCGGTCTCTCGGCTTGATGCAAGTTATTATCCATAACTCGAGTCAGTTGATTCATCATTCTCATGAAGGTTTCCATTCCGGCTTCCATCAGAAGGTCATCAGCGCCTGGTCCGTTGCACTCACAATTTACGCTGTCGCGAACCGAATCTGGTCGCCGTAAAAACCAGCACCCGACCCGACCCGTGGCAAGTCCCGAAGGGCGTTCCCGATCCCCACGGGCTGGCACAAGTGCCCGGGTATCAAAAACTGAAAATTGGGAACGATTTACCCGAGTTTTTATACTTGAAACATCAAATGAATCCAAGAAACCAAATCTGGATTTTTCAAACCGAAACATCTTTTTAATAAATTCAGAACTGAATTGCACAATTTTAAATAATGTTTGAAGATCATTACAAAGGTACAAACCCAAGAAAAGACAGCCCAAGAAACTCAACATGGCAAGAGGCATCTTCCTCAAGCCATCTCCACAACACCGCATCATGAATGACCAGTGGAAACTCGAACTGTTGGCACAAAAGTTATACCCAAACCTGCGACAACAAAATAACCAAGTCTACTTACACCCAAGGGTGTAAGTAGGGTGTGAGCCAAAGCCCAATAGGATACCACCACTAAGATATTCCACATAATAAGCATTTAAAGACGAAAAGCATGCAAGTTTTCAAAAACATGAAAAGCTAGTTACAATTTCTAAAAGCTGCAACTTTGAATAAGAAAAGTTTTCAAGTGGGCTATTTTAAAGGATTAACACTTTTTTAAAATAAATACCAAAGATACTGAATTTTCCAGCAAAATGTACCGTATGCCGACGATAAGCACAAAATATCCAGCGAGCACAAGCAATGGGAAATAACCCCTAGGCACTAGCTAGCTGTGGGTCCCAGGTACCTCGTATCTCAGTGAGAGTAACCATCACAAATATTCGTTCTCGTGCACGAGCCACTAGTAGGGAACATACTCATAACCTAGTGGTCCCCAATCATCATCATCTTAGTTTAGTTAGAGTTGTAAGTGTCAATCTTGCTAAGTGAAACTGAGGCCAAACCCCACGGGATCACTAGCATACTAGTACACGTCCACCCACCTAGATACCCGGGTTTTACCTTTGTGCTCAAACAATTTCAACAAGTCAATGAATATACATTTCACATGAAAATATCATTTCCATATCATAAATTCATCAAACATCTCACATGTATACAACACAAGTCACAAAAGTCCACTTTTCATTCAAATGCATTTTGAAATCAAACCCACACCAAAATAGCCCACAACACTTTTTGCATAACATTCACAATCCAACACATCCTTTAAAAATTTTATAAAATACCTACAAATATACTAAACATCACATAACAGCCCACTCACATGTTTCCTAAAACCCTTTTTATAAACAAAATCCACTTTTCACATCGCACTCACACAAACAGCCCATATAATGTTCACACCTCTTTCACATTTTAGTAAATCCATTAAACATTTTTATAAAACATTTCCAAGAGGATACACATAACATAACATAACAATTAACATTTAAAATGGTCCATTTGAAAGTATAAACAATCCAAAACAGTTTTCCAATATGGTTTCAATCTTACATAAATCATTAAACCATTCAAAACTTTCATAAAACAATTCTAAAGAGTACCAAATCTTTTCACAAAAAAAAACTCATTTCAAAACCATATTTCAAGGACAAAATCACACCAATACAAATTCAAAACAGAATTTTCATCCCCAAAAACATTTATTAAACTACCCCCATGTGTTATAAAAACACCTCAAACAATATCACAAAAGATCCACATGAAAAGCACACATTTTCCAAATCACTTTCAAGAAGTACAATAAGGCTTTACACCTTAAACCCATTAAACGAAACCTCTTTAAAACCTAATGTCACACAAATACTATACCAAATCAGAATTTTCAGCCCAAACAAGATTTATTAAACCAATTTCATATGTTATAAAACACACCCAAACAATACCCAAAGGGTTGCACATGTAAAACACCCAATTTTTCAAACTAAAATGAAACTGTAAAAACAAATACTTTACCAAATACAAAATAAACAGTTCCCGCACAACACACAGCATATTAGTAAATGCATAATAAGTAATTCAAGCAAACTAACTCATCTAGAAATGATTACACATGGAATCACCTACCTTTTATGCCAAAACCCTCAAAACATGGTGCGAAACATCAACCGCACCACCGCCGCACATCAAGGAATACAAATCCAGACCTAGACCACCAAAAATTAACCCAAAAGATACCATATAATACCATATGTTCGAACCCTATGTTCTGGACATTCTATAAACTCTTGAGATAGGGTGGAAACCCTACGGAGAAGAGAAGAATTGAAAAGAGAAACATTACCCAAAATAATCTTGAAGAAAACGACCTAAACTCCACCTGAATATGAATTTAAAAATATCAAACCATTGAAGGGAAGTTCGAACAGGGATTATGAGATAATGTAGGAATTGGAATGGGGGGAAAAGAGTAAGAATTGAGAGAGTTATGATGGAATGAACTTACCTCCTCAAATCTGCCCGATTTTAGAAACCCCAAGCATGTCAGCATCAAATCGCGATGAAATAGATCTCCAAAGTGGGGGGAAAGGCAATGGGAGCGCTCCTGGGCTTCTTAGGGTCGAGAGGGAGGTAGAATCACCGAAAAATCCATTTTAATGAATAAGATATTAATAAATTAATGAAACAATTTAAAACTGGAAAATGGGCCTTCGGGTTGGCCCAATTCTCAAATAAAAACGAAAATCCCCCATGCTTATGGATTTACAAAGGCCCCAAATTTAACTGTGGGGTTACTATATCAGGGGAGAACAATTAGGAGTTGGAATGAGTCAAAAATATTAAAAATTGAAAAAGTTATAAATGAAACAAAATTTATTTTTAAATCTGGAATTGGGCTCGCAGTTTGGCCCAATTCATGAAAACTCACTTATTCTCAATAAAACCTTTGGAAACCACCAAAACAAATAATGAGTGGAAAATAAATTTAAAATAACCCTAAAATAGGTTACATACGTGACATACGTGATTTCTCCTATATCCCGCCATTTTCTAAAAGAAGAAAACCTTAGTGAGAAATGTGTTTCATTTAATAATCTTATAGTTCCAAAGCAACTTTTATGTCATATAACATCATGCTTAAACATGTTATTCATTAAAAACAACTAAATTTTCTATAAATACTTCACAATGGTTCATAAAAAGCTTGTGATTAACCAAAAATATCTCCCGGCAGTGTCAAACCAGGAGTGCAGCAATGCCCGTTGTCGTTCACCAGTTCTCATTCGAATCTAGCTCAAAGCGGTGTTTTCGGATTTTACCCCTCGATATATCTGTGTCAGAACCACATCCACTTGTTCATATCCAGACATAGATTTCTTTGCTCGGAAAACACTTAATATTTCACTAAAATATTAGGACGTTTTCCTATATTTAAACTTTTCTATAGGGTTCTTCCTAAAGTTTTCAAATCCTAATTTTCACAAATAACTAAATCATCCTTGTAGAATAGGGAAACCCACTTACCTTCAAGGTGAGGTGGGGCTCTTCTTTTATAGAATGAAAAAGCGGAATGTACAAGGGAGTATTCCGATGTGGGACTCGGAAATACCCATAATAATACAAAAGAGGGTTTAACACTCCCCCTCAAGCTGGACAGACCCAGCTTGGACAACGAGTCCCACAAAAAAGAATAAGAAGACACCACACAAGACCCATAACTACTCCCCCTCAAGCTGGGTGTCAGATGTGGCGGATCCCCAGCTTGGAACTAAGCGAGGCAAGACGAGCACCAGGGAGGCCTTTGGTGAAGATGTCAGCAAGCTGGTCTGCCGTCGGAATGTGGCTAAAGCTGACATGGTTGTGCTCCAGGTGGTGGCGAAGAAAGTGACAGTCCACCTCAATATGCTTCGTGCGTTCATGGAAGACGGGATTTGAAGCAATTTTAGTGGCTGCCTGATTGTCACACCATATGTGAGCAGAAGTCTGCTGAGGAAAGCCAAGCTCCTGGAGGAGTTGCCGAAGCCAAAGGATCTCGGTAGTAACGGTGGCCATGGCACGGTACTCAGACTCGGCACTGGATCGAGAGACGACCGTCTGTTTCTTGCTGCGCCAAGAAATGAGGTTGCCTGCGAAGAAAATGGCGAACCCAGAGGTAGATTTTCGAGTGGCAAGACAGCCAGCGTAATCAGCATCGCAAAAGGCCTCAATATGCTGATGAGGATGTTGGGAGTAGTGAAGACCACGGGCAGGATCCCGTTTGATGTACTTGGCGATGCGGATGACAGCATCCCACTGAGATGTGGTGGGATGCTCCATAAATTGACTCACTTTGGCTACCGCACAGGAAATGTCGGGTCGAGTCATGGTGAGATAATTGAGTTTGCCCACCAATCGACGGTACCGCTCGGGATGGGGGTATGGAGCCGAGGAGGCATAAAGAGACCGTTCGCCAGGCTCCAGAGGAGTATCGACCGCAGTGGCCTGAGTCAGCCCAGCATCCTGCAATATATCCAAAGCATACTTCCGTTGGCAGAGGGAGATGGTGGCAGAGGAGTAGGAAACCTCGATGCCGAGGAAGTATGTGAGAGGACCAAGATCCTTAGTGTGGAAGTGCTGGTGAAGATGAGCCTTGAGATGGGTGATACCCACAGAGTCGCTGCCGGTGATGACGATATCATCCACATAGACGACCAATAAGATGCAGCCATGGGGAGTCGTCCTGTAGAAGACAGTGTGGTCTTTCATACTGCGGGAAAGCCCAAAGTCACTGACGACCGTGCTAAAGCGGCCAAACCAAGTACGGGGAGACTGCTTGAGGCCGTAAAGAGAGCGGCGGAGACGGCAGACACGAGATTCAGCGCCGGCGGCACAAAATCCGGGGGGCTGCTGGAGATAGATTTCTTCCTCAAGGAAGCCATGGAGGAATGCATTCTTGACATCCAATTGATGAAGAGGCCACCGATGATGGGCGGCGAGAGAGATGAATAGCCGGACAGAGGCCATCTTGGCAACCGGGGAGAAGGTATCAAAGTAGTCAACGCCGTATGTCTGAGCAAAGCCTTTGGCCACAAGGCGGGCTTTGAGGCGATGAAGAGTACCATCGGGATTCAGCCTGACCGTGTAAATCCATTTGTTGCCCACTGCCTGTTTGCCTGCTGGAAGGGAGAGAAGATCCCAAGTATGGTTTTCCTCCAGAGCCTGCAATTCATCCCGCATGGCTGCGAGCCACCCGGGGTGAGATTTGGCCTCACCAACTGTGCGAGGTATAGAAACCGTCTCCAGAGCGGACAAACCCCTGTAAGAAGATGCAAATAGAGGAGTACTCTGGCAGGAGCGAGTACCTTTCCGTAGGGCGATGGGCAAGTCCGCGGGTGGCGGAGCAGGAGCAGCGGACGAAGCGGGAGCATCAGTGTCACTGGCCGGAACGGGGAAGACAGTCGAAGGGCGGCGGGAGTAGACCTGACCAAAATGGGTGTCAACAGCGGTTGACGCCGGTGGAGGATGGAGGAGGAGAGGAGGACAATCATCGAGGACAGGGCCAGGAGGAGGAGAGGTAGGAGGAGGCAAATCCGGAAGAGGCTGGATGATGAGGGGAAGACAGTTATCAATGGCAGAGTCAGGAGGAGGAGAGGGAAAGGAGAATGGAGAACTTTCCACAAAGGAGACATCGGCGGAGATGACATACCGGCGAAGGTCCGGGGAGAAGCAGCGGTATCCGCGCTGAGTGCGGGAATAACCGAGAAATATGCAGCGGAGAGATTTGGGAGAGAGTTTGGTGCGGCCAGGGCGAGTATCTCTCCACTTCTTTTCGGCAGTTTCTCCGGGAGAATGGCATCCTTCATCAGACCTCCTGTCCTGATACACCCCAGCAGAACGGCGTGGCCGAGCGGAAACACAGACATATTCTAGAGACTGCCCGTGCCCTCCTCTTCCACCGACAGGTGCCTCTGCTCTTTTGGGGCGATGTCATTCTCACTGCTACCTACCTCCTCAATCGCCTTCCTTCTTCTATCCTTAAGGGGGAGACTCCCTTTCGGGCTCTGAGTCGGGGGGAGCCGCGGGGAGGAAGGAGGGCGGTGCGACGGGAGGGCCGGGAGCCGCGGGCGTTGGGAGGGAGGGCCTGCCGGGAGGGTGCAGGCCGGAGAGGAGAGGTGCGCCGGGAGGGAGGGCCTGCCGGGAGGGATGGCCTGCCGGGACGGGCTAGGGCAGGAGGGAGAGAGGCGGAGCCGGGAGAACGCCGGGAATCCGCAAGGGAGGGAGGGTTCGGGATAAAAATCCCTCTGATACCATGTAGAATAGGGAAACCCACTTACCTTCAAGGTGAGGTGGGGCTCTTCTTTTATAGAATGAAAAAGCGGAATGTACAAGGGAGTATTCCGATGTGGGACTCGGAAATACCCATAATAATACAAAAGAGGGTTTAACAATCCTCTAATACCAAATATGGCATCCCGCCTTTTTATTACATAATTTTTCATTACATTTTACAAATAGAGGATCTTTTAAAGTTTAGTGTCTTAGAAATAAGGTACATAATATATGAAAATATGAAAACATTCTTTTAATCCACTTGAATGGCTTCATCATAGATTCATCCTAAGTTCAATTACTGCATCTCATAACCTGGGGACATACATCAAAGAAAAGGGTGAGCAGAAAACTCAATAAGGGTAAACAAGGGAAACAGTTTACTTGTGATCTTGAGGAATATCAATAAAAACTTGATGAAATACATAAAGGCATGAACAAGAGGCATATCATAATATTAAGAACATGAATCATAACTTGGAAATGTGGCTACAACATTTACTTTAGACATGTATAAGCATATCACCAAGGTTTGTCACCGAGATGTCATACAAATTACCAAGGTTATTCACCAAGGTATCGTAAAACATGTCATCTCTAGAGATTAAATTCTTTACCCAATGCATTGGAGCGCTAACAGGGCGCACCCTTCATATGTCTTAATTAATGTGACCCATATAGATCATAATAAACAATTCATAAATAACCCGTGAAGAATAAAAGAAACGGGTTTCATATCAAAATCATGGTGTTTTAGAAAGTTCTTAAAAACAAGATCCTTTTGTCTAAACCCACGGAAAAGGCGGGTTTCGTGTATGTTAATCATAGAATAGAATAGATCATTTTGACATCTATGTGAATACCCCTGGAGAAGAAAGAGGTTTGGATCTTCACAAAAGAAAATAAAAGAATTTCTTGAGAAAAAGAGAGAAATTTTAAGAAGAAAATTATGCAGCAAAACGGGTAAGAAACATGGTTTTAGAAAACATTAAAAAGAGAAGGAACAAGGGTCTCCTATTCATAAAAGACTCTTAATACAGTAAAGAGTTAGAATAAAATGGACAGAAGAACATAGTATGAAAATTTGAAAGACATACCACATAAAAAGTAAACTTGAAAGGAAAAAAGAAGTTGACATTTCTCTTACCTTGAAGAGTAACTCCTAAAACTCGAAGATCGGAACCTTTGAATCTTGCGGACACCTTAGGAGGACTCCTTGGGAGGTAATACTATCAGAGCTTCGTGGAGGATGAATTGGGAATGAAAGGAAACAAAGAAATGGATTGGTATTTATAGCAAAAGTGTGAGAGCTTTTTATTAATTTCTTTGGACACCTCGGTAGTGGTATTTGCAAAACCATGGGCTTGCCAATGGTATTTGCCCATGGTATTGGCCGCTTAGAATGCCTATTAAATTATTTTAATCCACAAGAGTCGACCAGCATTTTAGAATACTCATTACATCATTATGACATATTTATGATGTCATTAAACATACCGAAAAACTCAAACTGTATTTTTACTATCCACAAAAAACTAAAGTATTTTATAAAATTCTCATAAATTCACCGTAACCTAATATCGGCATTTTAATTCAAAAATGACATTTATTTTATCATAATAATTCTCTAAATATGAGAAATTTAACTTTTAACTATAAAAATATTTATTTATTAAAAATAATAGTGGACAAAAAATGCATAGTGAATGCATAGTAAAATTTCTGACATGAAAAAAATAAAATTATTTTATCATTTATAATTAAAAAGAAGTGTTTTTATAACACTTTCATTATTGTTAAAACCCTTTTTTTATTATTATGGGTATTTCTGAGTCCCACATCGGAATACTCCCGTGTATATTCCATTTTCTCAATCTATAAAAGAAGGTCTCCGCCTCACCTTGAGGTAAGGAGAGTTCCCCTTTTACATGGTATCAGAAGGAAATTAATCCTGAACCCTCTCTCCCCTACGGATTCCTGATTCTTTCCCACCCAGCCTCTGCCCTCCTCCCGGTTCTGTCCGGCGTGATCGGCCCCGCCTCCCTCCACGTTCGGGCTTCTCCTCCCCGTCCAGGCGCGCTCGCCCCTGTAACCGCCCTCTCCTACGATGCCTCTCCCCAACACCGCCCCTCCTTCCCGGCGAAGCTCGGCCCGCCTCCAGTCGGCCTCCCTTCCATCGCAGCCCGCTCTCCCGTCGTGCGTCCCGCCAGACAACCTCCCAACAGGCCTCCCTTTGACGCTGTTCCCGCCCTCCCGTCGCTCGTCCCGACGGCCCGCTCCCCGGCGCCCCTGGTTCTCTCGGCGCCCCCCCCCCCCATCTATAGACGGGATCCCCCGCCTCCGCAGCTCCAGCCGCGGGTCCTCCTCCCGTCGCGGCCTCCCGACTCCCACTCTTCCCGACGCGATCGACCCCTACCTCTATCGCGCGATCGGCGCGATCTGCCCCGCCGCCCTTCCCGCCACCCGTCGCAGCTGCATACGTCGGCTTTCCCGCTGCACTCCAGGCGGACGACCGGCCCTGCACTTCAGGCAACCGGCGCGGACGACTTCGCTTCGCCTCATCACGCCTCCAGTAGCTCCCGCATCTCCAGGCGGCTCCCGTACGTGGCATTCGCCCGGCTCCCGGCTACTTTTTGCACGGATTCCCTGGCCCGGCGCTCTCGCCGACAGTCCCGCCCTCCTCCGGCATCCTGGCGCCCTTCTTGCTGTTCGCCGCAACTCCCGACTTCTTCCCGACGTTCAACCAGCCCCATCATCCATGCCGATTCCCGATGCTTCCGGCTCCCATCGTTGCCCGCACCTGCGGCTTCCTGGCTTCAACCGACCCCGCCTTCTTGCGACCGCTCATTACGACATCTCGCTGCTCCTGACATCTTCGGCTGCAATCCACCACGGCAGCCTCTTCTGCTCTGCCCCAGATGATCACCGCCTCCACCCGCCTCGTAGATGAGCGGCTCGACTCCACCAACTTCTCCATCTGGCAGAAGACGGTGTTGATGTCACTAACAGGAATGGACCTTGATTCTTACCTTGAGGATCCCCTCCACCTGCATCGGACGATCTCAAATACCGTCCATGGAAGTTGGCTGACAGCAAGATCTTCGCCTTGCTCGTCAACTCCACGGATCGCTCTGTCAAGGACGTCAGCCGGACTGCGAATACAATCAAGGAACTGTGGCATTCCTTGCACATCATGTACTCCGAGACAAACAACTTGGCTCGGGTATCCGATATTCTCCAGTGACTATCGCATATCCGCCAGCAGGAACAGTCCTTCACAGCATATTTTATGGCCTGGAAAGGTCTTCGAGATGAGTTACAGGAGTTGTGGCCCGTTCGCCAGACACCGGCAGACGCTCAGACCCAGCGGGACCAACTCTGCCCCATTCAATCTTCTCAACGGCCTCGCACCAGAATTTGCCACAACGACTACCGAGCTGCTCGCCAGCCCTTCGACGCTGGCGATACCACAAGTATATCATCGTCTGAGCAAGGCTCAGCGGGCTCTTCCCCCGACCACCCCCATCATCGACCACTTAGCTCTCATCAGTCATGGCGGAGGCCGCACTCGTGATCGTGGCCGTGTGGAGGGTCGTCCACGACCTCTCTGCCACCACTGTGGCAAGCTCGGCCACCTGATCGACCGATGTTGGGTTCTTCATGGACGCCCCTCTCAGCACCCGCGGCAGGGTCAGACGGCGGTCCAAGAGGCTTCCTCCTCAGTCGCCACTCTTCCACCATCTTTAGACCTGTCTATGGCAGACATCCGGTTGAGTCATGATTCTCAGAACCCCGCAGGACTCGGTCCATCTTCAGCGTCTCTAGCCCATTCCACTGGTTCTGCTGCCTTCGTCAGTCGTCCGATGTTGGGTTCTTCATGGACGCCCCTCTCAGCACCCGCGGCAGGGTCAGACGGCGGTCCAGGAGGCTTCCTCCTCAGTCGCCACTCTTCCACCATCTTTAGACCTGTCTATGGCAGACATTCGGTTGAGTCAAGATTCTCATAACCCCGCAGGACTCGGTCCATCTTCGGCGTCTCTGGCCCATTCCACTGGTTCCGCTGCCTTCGTCAGTCGTCGCTCCCCTGCTTGGATGCTCGACTCAGGTGCCTCCGACCACTTCACCGGTGATGCTGGTATGTTACACTCCTACTGTCCCTATACCGGTCCATCAGTCATCACCATCGCAGATGGCTCTACTATCCCCATTGCGTACTTCGGTGCATGCTCCCTGAATTCCTCGATTCACCTGCCCTCTGTGGCACATGTGCCCCGCAGTCCATTTAATTTTTTTTCCATCAGTAAACTTACCAAGGATTACAACTGTGCTGCCATCTTTACCTCCTCTGTTGTTGTATTTCAGGAGCGGACTACGAATCGGGAACTTGGTAGAGGCCAGCTTCGGGACGAGGTCAACATGTTCGATGGCCCAACAACCGTCGCCTGCACATATATCTCTGCGCGTGCATTGGATCTCCATTCCCGGTTGGGACATCCCCCCGCCTCCACCATTAATCAGCATATCTCTTTTCATTGTGAGTCTTGTACATTTGCGAAATATCATCGCACTTCATACATTCCTCGAGTGGATACACGGGCCTCCAAACCTTTTGATCTGGTTCATTCAGATGTTTGTGGTCCCTGTACCATCTCGAGTCATTTAGGATATAAATATTATATATCTGTCATTGATGATTTTTCGTGAATGACTTGGCTATACCTCCTTCGAGAACGCTCCGAGGTGTTTTCCACATTCCAGACATTTTACAATGAAATTCATAACCAATTTTCCATCTCTGTTAAATGTCTCTGCTCGAACAATGGACGTGAGTATCTCTCCACTCCCTTTCGGCAGTTTCTTCAGGCGAAAGGCATCATTCATCAGACCTCATGTCCTGATACGCCCCAGCAGAATGGAGTGGCCGAGCGGAAACACAGACATATTCTGGAGACTGCTCGTGCCCTCCTCTTCCACCGACAGGTGCCTCTGCATTTTTTGGGAGATGCGATACTCACTACCACCTACCTTATCAACCGCCTTCCTTCTTCTATTCTGCAGAGGGAGACTCCTTTTCGAGCTCTGTTCTCCTCTCTCCCTCCCCCCTTCCACTTTGAGTGTTTGGATGCCTCTGTTATGTTCGGGACACACGTCCAGTCCTCTCCAAACTCTCTCCCAAATCCCTCTGGTGCATATTTTTTGGCTATTCCCGCACTCAGCGCGGATATCGCTGCTACTCACCGGACCTTCGGAGGTATGTCATCTCTGCTAACGTCTCATTTGTTGAGAGATCTTCATTCTCTCTTCCCTCTCCTCATCCTGACTCTGTCATAGATGATTGTTTTCCTCTCATCATCCACCCTCCTCCGGTGTCTCCCCCAGCTGCTGACACCCATTTTGGCAGGGTCTACTCTCGTCGTCCATCCACAGTATCCCCCGTCCCGGCCAATGACACCGTCGTCCCTGCTTCGTCTGATGCTTCTGCCCCGGCACCAGACGACTTGCCCATTTCACTCCAGAAAGGTACTCGCTCTTGCCAGAGTACTCCTCTATTTGTATCTTCATACAGGGGTCTGTCAGCTCTAGAGACAGTATCAATTCCTCGGACCGTTGGTGATGCAAAATCTCACCCGGGGTGGCTAGCGGCAATGCGGGATGAATTGCAGGCTCTGGAAGAAAACCACACTTGGGATCTTGTCCCCCTTCCCGCAGGCAAACAGGCGGTTGGCAGCAAATTGATCTTTACAGTCAGGCTAAATCCCGATAGTACTCTCCATCGCCTCAAAGCCCAACTTGTGGCAAAGGGCTTCGCGCAGACTTACGGTATTGACTATTTTGATACCTTCTCTCTGGTTGCCAAGATGGCCTCTATTCGATTATTTCTCTCTGGCGGCTCATCATCATTGACCTCTTCATCAACTGGATGTCAAGAATGCATTCCTCTATGGATTTCTTGAGGAAGAAGTTTATCTGCAACAGCCCCCCGGATTTTGTGTCTCCGGCGCCGAGTCTCAAGTCTATCAACTCTGCCGCTCTCTTTATGGCCTCAAGCAGTACCCTCATGCTTGGTTCGGCCACTTCAGCACTGTCGTCACCGACTTTGGGCTCTCTCGTAGCATGAAAGGCCACACAGTGTTCTACAAGACGACCTCCGCTGGCTGCATCCTGTTGGTCGTTTATGTGGATGATATCATCATCACCGGCAGCGACTCTGATGGTATTACCCACCTCAAGGGCATCTTCACCAGCACTTCCACACTAAGGATCTCGGCCCTCTCACCTACTTCCTAGGCATTGAGGTATCTTATTCTCCGAACACCATCTCCCTCTGCCAACGCAAATATGCGTTGGATATTCTGCAGGATGCTGGGCTGACACAGGCCACTGCTACGGACACTCCTCTGGAGCCAGGGGAACGGTCTCTCTATGACTCCTCAGCACCGTATTCACACCCAGAGCGGTACCGTCAACTGGTGGGCAAGCTCAATTATCTCACCATGACCCGTCCGGACATTGCCTGCGCTGTTGGTAAAGTGAGCCAATTTATGGAGCATCCGACCACCTCTCATTGGGATGTTGTCCTCCGCATCGCCAAATATATCAAGTGCAATCCTGTCTGTGGTCTTCGCTACTCCCAGCATCCTCATCTCAACATTGAGGCCTTCTGTGATGCTGATTATGTTGGTTGCCTTGCAACCCGGAAATCTACTTCTGGATTTGCCGTGTTCTTGGCAGGCAACCTCATCTCCTGGCGCAGCAAGAAACAGACTGTCGTCTCCTGCTCCAGTGCGGAATCCGAGTACCGCGCCATGGCCACCGTCACTACGGAGATCATTTGGCTTCAACATCTCCTCCAGTAGTATGGCTTTCCTCCGCAAACACTTGCTCTCATCTGGTGTGACAATCAGGCAGCCACCAAGATGGCTTCGAATCTCATCTTCCATGAACGCGCGAACCATATTGAGGTGGACTGCCACTTCCTTCGCCACCACCTGAAGCAAGATCGTGTCAGCTTTAGCCACATCCCGACGGCGGACCAGCTTGTCGACATCTTCACCAAAGGCCTCCCGGGGGCTCACCTAGACTCGCTCAGTTTTAAGCTGGGCATCCACAGCATTTGCGACCCAGCTTGAGGGGGAGTGTGTCTGGTGTTTTCTGATGTCATCTTTCTTTTTGTGGGACTCGTTGTCCAAGCTGGGCATGTCCAGCTTGAGGGGGGTGTTAAAACCCTTTTTTTATTATTATGGGTATTTCCGAGTCCCACATCGGAATACTCCTGTGTATATTCTGTTTTCTCAATCTATAAAAGAAGGTATCCGCCTCACCTTGAGGTAAGGAGAGTTCCTCTTTTACAATTATAATAAACATTATTAATAAAACCTTAGTTTAATATAATAATTTATCTTTCTGAAAAGTACAATTTTTGCCCGAAAAATCAATTTATCAAATTCTATCTCAATTTTTGAGAAAAATTATTCTTAAAACGAAAATGATAAAATAAAAAATTTATTTAAACAAAGGGATTACATTTTAAGTAACTAGAGCTTCGACACATAACCCCTTATAACACCCGTATAAGACCTAAGCGTAAGGTGTGCGATGGTGATAGACTTGTGGGGCGACTCGGCTAACATCGCCCGAGTGATGATCTCCACGAAATTGAACTTCTCCCGTAAGCGATTTTGTTCAAGCTTAGCATATTGAAGTTCGGCTTGGGCTTGGTCAAGAGCGAAGCCCAATGATGCTACCTTCTTCCCAAGCTCCGACAAATGAGCTTCGTACGGCACAATTCTACTGGATGAAGTCATCGACTCTTCTTTCTGCATTAATTAACTATTATTATTTCTATTTATAACACTAATTAAAACGTTAAAATTATTATTAAGAGTATTGTTTAATTGACCAACAGTCATATAACAGTCGAAAGTCAATAGCCACATTTCAATTATACTCACTTCATTATTAAAGGAATATAGTGTTGTTGAGTACAAAATAATATAACACACATTTTCAGGAAACAATTATCATTCGAAAAATTCGGGTTGTTACTGTTGACTAATTACATGTTTGATATGCTAGAAAAGGGTCTTCTTCTTTTTCTTCATCTTCATCTTCTTCTTACTATTACTAATAAAAACAACATAATTATTAAAATTTATTTTTAAAATAATTAATTAATTAATAGTTATAATTAAAAATATATATTAAAAGTAAAATTATAAAAATTATAATAATCAAATACAGTTTTATATACATATATATATTACGAAACATAAAAAATAAAAAATATATATAAATTAATAAGAATATTATAATTCAAAATATAATTAAAAAAGTAATTGAAATTTTTGTACTAAAGTTACATTTATTAAATATAATTATAAATAATTATTATAAATATTAATATAATATAATTGAAAACATGATTAAAAAGTAGTTTGGTCATTTACCAAAACTTCCAAGGATGTGTCAATGCATCCTCCATATGGTGGAAGTCAATTCCACCCATTTTGATGGAAGAGGATTTCAAAAAGAAACCGCTTCTTTGACTCAAAATAGACAACTTTAAAACTTTCATTTTAACTAACACTTCCTTGATTCTAATTCTAGCATACCAAATAGGGCATTATTTTGAGTGAACTTCATATCAATAAATTAAACGATGAATTAATTAACTCCTATTCTTTGATAATGGGGCGGTTGGTGGAAGTTTAGGGAGTAACTTTACGCCTATAAAGTAAACAATGATCAAAGAAATAGGATATTTGAATATTTTTAAAGATCAACAGAATGGAAAGAATGAAAAGAAACAGAAGAAAATAAAACCCTAATCGGTGGCAGAAATAAAAGAACTAAGAGACAAAAACATGTACCTTATGTGGCCTGCTTTTTGCAAGAAAATTTTGTCCCTAGAAAAAAAATCATATGTCATTTAAAGAAGTGCATACATGTATTAAACAAACACGATGGTAGCTTGCATTAGAAATCACAAAAAGCCAATCCTGCACAAAACGATGCATAGTAACAAACATTGCAAACCAGAATCCATTTGTGGCAGGACAACGAGTGCATAATTCATATGCAAACTGATCATTGCAAAAAATATATATAAATAATAGCATTTTACCCTCCAAATCACTGTATGTTGTGAATATGACGGCTTTTATTCCAATCTAATTAAATTTTATAGCAGATTGGTCCCTTGTCCAATGGTCAATCTAACCATATAATTTTCAATCCTTGACTGGTAAATTGATGAATTTTGGCATCTAGTACTTTTTGTTTCTTTTTCCATTTTTTATTCTTGTTCATCACATTCAAACTAGTTAACTACAAAAAACATTATTATTTTCTGATCTTAATCCTCAAAAAATAATCATTATGATCAAAAAAATTCACAATTTAACAAGCAAGTGTTGTATCACATAAAGTGGCAGCTGGCTCTGTGAAAAAGATTGAACTTCCAGATTAGATGATATGTTAGCAAATAATCAACTGTTGCTCACCAACTAAGTCGTCTAAAAGAATTGTAAAAGAGAGTGCTAACAAAGAACGAGTTTAGAATATAGTCACAACAAAAAACTCCCCTTAACCACCCCAAAACCCTAACCGCTCTTCGAAAGACCATAATCACAGTGGTTCTTCATGATAAACTTGCATATATCACTACCAAGCCAGCAGAAAACAACTAATAAATGCAGGACACTAGAACAACAAGAACAAAAGGAACTGAATTAATTTATTATTGGTTTTTTGGAGATCTTCAGTTTGGCATCGTTCCCAAATTCATCTTCTCCCCAGATAGCTTTGCAACCCTTTCCCTCAATACTTTTTCATTTGCTATACAAAATAAAAACATGAACATTATCCCATGGCTAAAGGCATGGAATGTGAACTAGACAATTAACTAGTTCATTTAATCAAGATACACATGTTTCACTGTTCAACATAAAAACAGTCATATCCTTGCGCATTACCAGGGACTCCTTTGTGTAGTACAAAATGCGAGGTAAGTTGAGTACACTGGTTGCAAACCAATCGGTAAATGCATCAACTGAAAGCATTCCATCATATCTGCCGCAACAAAAAATGAAGAATGCAGTTAGAAAAATACAGAGCATGTAAAAAAACCAATGCTTCTTGTTTAAAAATAAACCCACTAAAAAGCTCACCTGACAGAACAATGCAATTCTCTACAATCCTGGGGAAATGCTACAAGTGATGGAATGCCTGCAAGTGTTAAATATGGTAAGATAGCAAGTGCTACTCAGATCTACAAACACGATACCAGAAAACCAGATGACAATAATGATCAAAGAAGCTCTAAATACACAGCAATACTTTGACCCCAATTATCTGAAATTATTCCATCATAACGAAGAACCAAACACTGGCAATATTGATATCCATCCTAAGAAAGAGCGAGTAAAGCAGCTTCTTCAGCTGAATATTCAATCACAGAATTTCCTTTTTGGGAATAAACACCATCACCATGCCTTCTATGTATAATTACCTAATTGTTCTCTAAAATATAGAATGAGTTAATGATTATATAAATAACATTGTTCAAGACTTTCATGCAACCATATCATATGACACTAACAGGTTTCACTCAACTCCGGCCACAATAAAAACAAAATATTTGAGCGACACTGATTTCTAATCCATTTTGCTCAAAATCTTGAAAAAGGGATGGGGGAAAAATGCAAAAAAAAAAAAAAATTAACGTTATTACTTACCATTGGAAAAGAAAGGTTGCCATGTTGGTCTCTTCTGAGCAAAGTATCTTGCAAGTTGAACATCACCAAGTTCCACCATACCTATATTAGCAACCCCCTCTAACAATGCAGCTGAATATGGCAAAGGAATTACATAAGAATAGATATGCTAATGATAACCCAACTGAAAAAATAAGAAATAGTCCCAAAAAATCTAATTATATAAAATCTTAACTTTAATTTTTAAACTTTAATCATTACATATTGAAAAAAGTTAAACCAATCCTGTAGAAAATGATGGCAGCAGGTATCAAAATGGGAGAAATCAAATATATCAAAATCACTTCAGACTTGTTGTATTGTTAGCGTTTTCCTAAAGTGGTAATGTAATGGAATCAACAGAATGGGGAACAAGAGTCCTGCATATTATATCAATAATATTAGCTCATTGAAATTGTCCCCTCTTTCTTATCAAGTTCTCTGGGAAAATTTTTGAAAATAATAACCCCTCCTACAAATTAAACAAATAAAAATTACCAATACTTCTCCATGTATCAGAAAACTCTGCACAGCTCTTGCTCCCATGAGAACATATCTGTATTAAGGTTTCAAGATGAAATGTAATTTACAATAACAACATTAGTGAGGACCAATTGCAATTAACAGTGTCAAACATTAAAACTGCCATTGGAATCAACAATCAACAGCTTAATGAAATTATTGACCAAAAACAATCAGACCTAAATCTAGGGTAAAATATATACATCATACGGAAAATATACAGCATACTGACATGTGTTGCAAATATATGGTGCGATCAATGAAGCACCAATATAGGTAATTCATGCCAGTTGGTACTTAAGTATGGGAATGTAGTACAGAAATATAAAGATATTTAAGTTTTCAAAACAAAAAGGATCAGATAGGACAGGAACAGCATTAGTTATTTCCACCTTCAGTAGAAAAATGCATCATGCATTCTACAGTCAAACTAATGAACAACAAAAAAGGGTAACTAAAATACTATATATTAGCAGCAGTATCAATGTAAATGAGGATGCTGAACAGAGGCAGCGCCATACCGTCATTTGAAATGAATATATAATCCAACTTCATAACACTTGGAAATTATGTAGAAAGAAAAAAAACATTACTAAAGATCAAAGAGGGGTTCTCAAAGTAGAGGAAAAAATAAAAGAAGTCATACATTTATTAGCAAAGCCTTGTTGTTCTCATACATATGTTGAAAATTCTCAGAGATAATATGAAAAGCACCATCTCCAAAATCTGTTTATAAAAAGCAGTCAAATAATAAAGCTTCCCACAAAAATTTACAAAGTAAACGTCGCTATATAAAAAGAATCAAACTCAAAATTAAAGATAATAGCCAACCAAAAGATACAGCCTCCAATAATGGGACCTTTATTTCCCAATATTTTTTTCCAGCATACAGCCCTTTGACCCTATCTATGACACCCTGCAAGCAATAAAATCAATACAGAAAAAAATAAGCAGCTGCTAAGAATTGATAATAAAAGTAGAGAAGCTACAACTAAGCATCATGAATTTTGCACAATAGGCTGGGCACAAACTACTGACATGTTGCTCCTCAATGCCGAATATGTCGTAGTTCCTTTTCCACAATGGATTGGACAAAAGTTCAAAACTATATTGAATCTGCAAATGAGCAATCAATTTCAAAGGGTGTGATGCTGAATGATCACAAATAGAAGACAATTTCATCCCTGAGAAAACATGATGTAATATAAACAGAAAACAGAATCCGGAGCCAACAAAGATAGCGACAATCAAATATGTTAATTTCATAACAAATTTCAATAAATTTTTCCAGCGGTTGAACATCAAAATGTCTATCACTTTAACAAGCTCTATAAATGAGCATCAGCACCATTTGAACAAGCGGAAAACCTCTAAATACTTAAATCTTCCATCCTCTCCAGTTTGCATCGTCGCGTAGTAAAATCATGAGCAAATCAACCTTAATTCATGGTAAACACACACTGAACGAACATCCAACGAACGCAACGAACATCCAACGAACGGGATCAAGAACCGGGCACCTAAGAGAAAACAAGAGAGCTGCATACAAACACATACACACCGGTGTATATGTTGGGTGTGAGCCAAACATATGTTATAGAAACGCCTAGAGTCACAACAACAAAACAGGTTCGCAGATAAAGAAAAAGTCGGAAACAAAAGAAGAAGAACACGGGACACAGAGATTTACGTGGTTCAGGAATAATCTCTATGTCCATGGAAAGGCATAATCACTTCAATAGTTTTGAGAGTACAATTACAAGGAGATCTCAGAATTTCAAAGCACAAGAAACCCTAGCCTAAAATGGGCTTATAAAGAAGATGAAGCATTATTCCACCAACCCCACAGAAAGTTCGTTGTGCTACAGTGAAAGGCAGTTGGAAGTCTGTATCGGTACAGTGTCGCGGTCACCCAAGTCAAAGTTGCTACAGTGGCTGGTGGCTGGAAGTCCGCAGAGCTACAGTACTGTTGTCTCCAAAGTCCGACTTGCTACAGTAGTCGTGCCAAAGTTCGCGCTGCTACAATGCTCTGTCGGTGTCGGTCGGTCAGCTCTGCTACAGTTGGTTAGAGTTGCTATAGTGCCCCAAATTTTGGACCGAGGACCTTCGGCCCCCAGAACACGGGCGTGTTGCCCCCTGCAACCCCCCAACGAGCTCACCGCGGAACTCAAGCCGTGGAGTTGCGTCCTAGTGCACAGTATGGATTGCAAGCATTTAGCCCAACAACATCCAAAGCGGATCAGGCTACACCAATCCAACAACATACCCAACAAGATTTCGCCAAAAAGTCTATGTGTTAGGAATATGTGTTAATTGACTTGAGTGGGCAGCTGCCCGTGTAGGGGGGGAGAAGCAGCAGTGGCTGGAAAGTCTGTTAAGGGTCGTGGGGGCTGCCTGTGTACAACTGCCAAGGGGCAGTGTTATCTTTGGGTTGTTTGTTAGTGTTTGTTAGTTTGTTAGGAGCTGGTGACAGCTGGCGGTAGGTTGTTAGCAAGTTGTTAGCTGGCTGATAGCTGGGTTATAAATTGGAGGGGTTGGCTGTAAGAGGGGGAGACGATCCATTCTTGAATTTCCAGCCGGTTGCTGTGAAAGGAGGCTGATCTTGGGAGGTCAGCCAGCTGCTACGAGGAGTGGTCTTCTCCGGCAGCACCTTCTTCTTCTACCTCTATCTTCTTCCTTCTACTTCTCTCTTCCTCCCTACTGTAATAGCTATATTTCTGCTGTGTTTATGCTGTAATTCTGCTGCTACATCAATATATACAGTTTAGCTTCTCTTTTCCTCCCCCTCTATCATTTTTTACATAACAATTGGCGACTCCGCTGGGGAGTGTCGTGCGAGAGGATTGATCGCACGCTGGAGGTGAGGAGGATCGCTGCTGGAAAATCGTAGCAACCGGAAGAGAAAAAGAAGAAGAAGAAAACGACTCTGACGCATTGGAGCAGAGAGGAGCGTTACTGCATCGCGTCTCCGTCTGCGATGTGTTGTGCCAGATTCTAACCTGCCGCTGGTTCACGTTGCATCTGAGGCGAGGCAAGAACCGGTCGCAGCAGAGAAAGATGCACCGTCGAGTATGCACGCGTACTCAGGAGCCGAACTGTGCTGAACTGTAAAGGCGACGGAAAGCCTGCTTGAAGGAGGACGATTGGAGTTGGATGGAGCTAGACGATTACTGGAACCGCATACGTTGCAGGAAACGGGATCGCCGTCGGTTTTGGTCGACATAGGGAATACTTGCGTGCAGAAGTGGTTGTCAATCTGAGTTGCAGAATGAGGAGGAGACGCAAGCGCTGGCCGAAACAGACGAAGGCGACAGGAAAACACGTCGTAGCAGGAGGCACGTACGAGTCGGGAGTGATCGCTGCAGAAGTGATTTAGTGAGCAGCGATGAAGGTTGTGCGCGACTGGGAGACTTTTTCAGGCCACGGTACGTATTCGAACTAAGAGCTGATGACGGACAGGCTTATTTTCTACCAGGCAACAGTGAGGCGCGCGTCATAACAAAAGAAGCACGTACGGGAGTTGCTGTAGAGGAAGTCCAACGTGGTTATAAAAAAAAGAAAAAAAAACGAATTCAGTTGTGCAGAATTATCTTTTTCTGTGATACCAGAGCACCTTTTCTGCTTGGGTCGGCCCAACAGAATGGCAAGAGTTTCGCTGCTTGATTTTTCTGGTGATGATCCACTTAGTTGGATCACGACAACTGAGACGTATTTTAGGGTGAATCGGATATTGGAAGAAATGAAGCTGCACTACGCCCAGTTTTATATGGAAGGTATTGCACTACTATGGTTTTTGTCCTGGCACAGTGCTACACCAAACTCATCATGGGAAATTTTTAAACCGGCGTTGCTGGAGAAATATGGAGACGATGAACAGCAACGTGGATCACGACCAAAGAAACTTAAGGAGTTATTATTTGCTCCCAGTTTGGGCGTGGATGAGCAGGAAGGGTGTGCCGAGGAGGAACCGTATGCCCTTGGTTTGCCAACAAAACTATTGGTTGAAGCAACTGCGAGTCCGAAGCAGGAAATACATGATTGCGGAGGAATGGAGCGACTGCAGATGGTCTGTGTGGAATATGAGAGACTAAGTGAGGCAGCCACGCCATCTTCTTTTAGTAGTGGCGGCAAAATGGTGGTCAACAACCGTAAACAGAAAGGAGGTTTGGCTCCTGGCTCGATGCTGGATGACAATTTGGGAGGCACGTTGGAGCTAGGCGAGGATCGCAGTACCATCAGAACTAGTGCTCACAAGTTGTCCAAAGGTTGGAAACTTACAGCGAGAGGAGAAGCAGCAGTGGAGCTGCAACCACTTAATGCGCTGCCCTCTAGCAGGTATATAGAAAATGACGAAGCAGTGGCTCTTATATGGAATGTGGAAGTGAAGGGTGTCAGTGTGAAGAAAAACCTTGAGTGTCATGAACCACCACATCGGAAGGAGCTGCATCGAATTCCAAATACTGTTGCCAAGGATGGAATGCAGGCCGCTAAGTGCACATCAAAATTATGCCCTACTGGATTGGCTTCTATCTTCAGCTTGGGGATAAACGAAGTGCGCAATGGGGGAGGACAACCAGCTCGTGCTCTATATAACTCCTCTAGTTTAGGCCAAGAAGCTGTTGCAGCCTGGGCATCACATTTTTACTAGTTTGAACTAGAGGAATGGCTCTCTAATGTGGGAAAGGAAGAGGACAACCAGCTGGTGTTCTCTTATGTGATAGCTCTGTTTTATGTTGCCGTGCTTGCAGGACTTCTCCGCAGGTTTCCTGTGAGTTTTTCCATGCACACATATGGTCAGATCAGGAACCGCAAGTCTGCAGGCTCTGGTGGATCAAAATCTTCTGAAAATGGAGAACTAGTCACCTTTGCTGATATCGCAGGTGTAGATGAGGCCAAGGAGGAGATGGAGGAAATTGTGGAATTTCTTCAGAATCTTGACAGATATGTGAGATTGGGTGCCTGTCCTCCTCGAGGTGTTTTGTTAGTAGGTCTTCCTGAGACAGGCAAGACTCTTATTGCCAAGGCGGTGGCTGTTGTAGCTCCAGTTCCATTCATAAGTTGTTCTGCAAGTGAATTTGTTGAACTGTATGTTGACCTGGGCGCATCCCGTGTGTGTGAACTTTTTGCACGGGCAAAGAAGGAGGCACCCTCGATTATCTTCATAGATGAAATAGATGTCGTAGCAAAAAGTCGTGATAGTAGAGCACGTATTGTTAGCAATGTTGAGCGTGAGCAGTCCCTGAATCAGTTGCTTACTGAGATGGATGGGTTTGATAGCAGTTCTGCACTTATTGTTCTTGCGGCTACTAATCGTTCTGATGTTTTGGACCCTGCACTTCGTCGACCAAGGAGATTTGATCGTGTGGTCACGGTAGAAGCGCCTCATTGGATTGAGAGAGAAGTCATTCTAAGTGTACATGCTTCAAGGAATGAACTTCCCCTTGTAAAGGATGTGAATCTTAGTGAGATTGCTTCTAGGACCACTGGTTTCATTGGGGCAAACCTTGCAAATTTGATAAACGAAGCTGCTTTGTTAGCTGGAAGGAAAAATAAAGAAGTTGTCGAGAAGATTGATTTTATTCATGTTGTAGAGCGATTGATAGCTGGAATAGAGAAGAAGACTGTGAAGTTACAGGGATCTGAGAAGGTTGTTGTTGCTCGGCATGAAACTGGACATGCAGTTGTTGAAACTGCAGTTGCTAATCTTATTCCTGGACAACCTGGTGTTGAGAAACTGAGTATATTACCTAGGTCAGGTGGGGCATTAGGGTTCACATACACGCCACGAACGAACAAAGACAGGTACCTAGTGTTGACTGACGAGCTGCGTGGGCGGTTGGTGACCCTACTCGAGGGGCGAGCAGCGGAGGTGGTGGTGTACTCGGGGCGCATATCAACAGGAGCACTGGACGACATCCGGCGAGCTACTGAGATGGCATACAAGGCAGTGGCATGGTCTGAGCCGGAGCATCGGCCCAGTGTCATTGGAGTGCCACCTTGAGGACAAGGTGGTTTTTAAGGAGGGGCGAATGTTAGGAATATGTGTTAATTGACTTGAGTGGGCTGCTGCCCGTGAAGGGGGGGAGAAGCAGCAGTAGCTGGAAAGTCTGTTAAGGGTCGTGGGGGCTGCCTGTGTACAACTGCCAAGGGGCAGTGTTGTCTTTGGGTTGTTTGTTAGTGTTTGTTAGTTTGTTAGGAGCTGATGACAGCTGGCGGTAGGTTGTTAGCAAGTTGTTAGCTGGCTGATAGCTGGGTTATAAATTGGAGGGGTTGGCTGTAAGAGGGGGAGACGATCCATTCTTGAATTTCCAGCCAGTTGCTGTGAAAGGAGGCTGATCTTGGGAGGTCAGCCAGCTGCTACGAGGAGTGGTCTTCTCCGGTAGCACCTTCTTCTTCTACCGCTATCTTCTTCCTTCTACTTCTCTCTTCCTCCCTACTGTAATAGCTATATTTCTGCTGTGTTTATGCTGTAATTCTGCTGCTACATCAATATATACAGTTTAGCTTCTCTTTTCCTCCCCCTCTATCATTTTTTACATAACACTGCAATTCCTTTCATAATACAATCCATAAATGCTAGTTTGAAAATACTTAATAAAATAGGTTTTTCATATTAGCAAGCATAAAGAAAAACAAGTATCACATTTTATCTCTTTCTTTTCAAAACTAAGAAAAACCTTTCGAAAGCAAACGAGCCTCATCCGGCCTAAAATCATCGCTTTAAACTCAGTCAATAAAACAAAGCTTTCCTTCAAAATCTCTTTCAAACCACGAAATAGGACTTTTAAACTTATTGTCAGAGGATGTGAGTCTCACATCGAAGTTAAGGTATCATGTTATCTTTACTATTCATTATAAATAAACAAAAAAGTCTCCCTTAAAGAAACATCTTGGGTATTAGGTTATTTGATCCTCCATTATAACATGGTATGAAAGGAGGTTCTCTAACCCTAGCCTCCCTCCCCAACCGCTCTGTCGCCCCTCCCTGTGCATCTCCCTCCCAGTGTGACACCCTCCCCCCCACCCCGCGTCACCCTTCTCCAGCGGCTGCGACAACCCCCTCCTGACACTACTCTGCCCTCACGGTGCCCCTACGCAACGACTCCTCTGCCCTCACAGCACCACTCTACGACAGCCCCCTACGGCCCCCTTTCCACCCCTGCGCGATGTCCTTCTTCCGCCCCTGCACGACGACCCTCTTCCACCCCTGCGTCCCTGCGTGATGGCCCCCCCTTCCTCCCCGAGCTCCTGTGCGACGGCCTCCTGCAAGTCGCCCCACCCCCCCCCCCCCCCCGTGCGCCGACCCCTCCGCACATCCTGTGCGACGCCCCCATTGCGTGTCGCCCCTCCCTGCATGACGACCTCCAGTGCGACAGCTCTCCAGCGCGAGTGCCCCTTCTGCATTCTCTCCCGGTGCACATATGCGACGCCCCAAAATGCACAATCGTGCCCCGCCACCATCCATGTTGATCTTTCTTCGATAACCTAATTGATACCTGGATGTTCTAGCCGTGCACTTTCAGCACTTATTCTCTACCAACTGTGCACCTTCTGCAATCTGTCGACGTGCATTTTTAGCACACAATTTATGGCATGATCAAACACCACTGTTGCCATAGTGATACTCCAACAGTGTGTCTACCCCAACGGTCCACCTCATGGATTCTTGACTCTGGTGCCTCAGAGCACATCACTGAGGATGTAGGTATTCTTCGGTCCTATAGATCGACCTCGACTGGAGGTAATATTACTGTAGCCAATGGTCAGACAATGCAGATTGCTGGTTATGGAAGTTGTTCAATTACGCCTGGCTTGACACTACGTTACCTTTATTCTCAGTCGTCCCTTTAATTTACTATCAATTAGTAAACTTAGAGCTGACTTACAGTGTCAGGTCATCTTCTCACCTGTTTTTGTTATATTTCATGAGCATTCGACGACTCGGGTGCTTGGTAGTAGACGTCTTCAGGGTAGTGTGTATGTGCTTGACTCGACCCCAGCTCCAGCTTGTCCTGCCACCTCTAATCATGCCCTCCAACTTCGCTATCGTCTTAGTCATTCACTTGCCCCCATCCTTCAAAAAAAAATTCCGAAGTTGGGTCTTCTTCCTTTTGAATGTGAGCCTTGTTACTACGCAAAGCATCATCGGGTCACCTATATTCCCTAAGCAATCCTCTATGCATCCACTCCTTTTCATTTGGTTCATTCTGATATCTGGGGCTCAGTCCTAGTCCATCTAAACTGGGTTATCATTATTTTGATACTTTCATTGATGATTTTTCACAAATGACTTGGGTCTATTAATTGAAAAATCATTCTGAAATCTTTTTCGTGTTTCGCTACTATTATCAAAAAATCACCACTCAATTTTCCGTTAAACTTCACTACTTTCGTTCTGACAATGGTCGTGAATATTTATCTGGATCATTCCAGTCTTTTCTCGATGACCATGGCATTATCCATCAGACTTCTTGTCCTAAACACCTCAACAAAATGGGGTTGTTGGACGAAAGAACCGTCATTTGTTAGAAGTTGCTCAGACACTTTTATTTCAGAAGAAAGTTTCAACCATTTTTTGGGGTGATGTCATTCTCACAGCCTATCTTATCAATAGACTTCTCTCGTCTATTCTTCAGGGGGAGACACCCTTCAATTCTTTATTTCCAACAACACCCCCTCATTCCCTACCCCTATGCATTTTTGGCTGTGTGTGTTATGTTCGAGATATTCGCCCCTCGATTACCAAATTTGATGTGCATGCTCTAAAATGCATCTTTCTTGGCTATTCTCACACCCAACGCGGATATCAATGTTTCTCTCCAGATTTGCATCGTCATGTTGTCTCAACTGATGTTTCCTTTGTCGAATCATCAGTTACCTTTGTTCTCATGTTCCCACCGCCATCTACTTCTCCTGATTCCAAAGCCATTTTATCATATTCTCTCAATACACCACCACCCCTATCTTTTTCTAGTGATGTTGTTGGATCACGATTTAGCCAGGTATATACTGGCCGATCTAGCACACCTGTCACCCTGCCACCTAATGTCGCTACCACACCTAATGACTCACCTGCTTCTGATGCTCCATCACCAGAGTTTCCTATTGCGCTTCACAAAGGCTCACGCTCCTGTCAGTCTTATCAGGAATTATAGACATCTACCACACGAGTTATTGAGACACTAGCTGCTTACTCGACACTGCGCACTGTTGTTGAGGTCATATCTCATCCCGGCTGGTTACAGGCTATCCAGGATGAACTTCAGGCTCTGGATGCCAACCATACTTGGGATCTTGTCTCTCTTCCTTCGGGTAAGCAGGTGGTGGTTGCATATGGATCTATATAGTACGCGTCAACACCGATGGCTCTCTTAATCGTCTCAAGGCTTGCCTTATTGCCAAAAATTATGCGCAGACATATGGAGTTGATTATTTTGACACCCTCTCTCTAGTGGCAAAGATGGTCTCGGTTCACCTACTTATCTCTCTTGTTACCTCATCTCACTGGCCTCTCCATCAGTTAGAGGTTAAAAATGTTTTTCTTCGTGGATTTCTTAATGAAGAAGTATATATTGAACAACCACCCGGGTTTGTTGCTCAGGGGGAGTCATCCAAGGTTTCTCGTCTTCGTCGATCGTTGCATGAACTCAAGCAGTCGTCACGTGCTTGGTTCGGCCATTTTTGCATTGTTATGCTTAGCTTTAGCATGTGTCAAAGCATAAAAGATTCTTCTGTTTTCTATCATTAATCTGTAGCAGAAAGCATTCTTTTGGTGGTCTATGTGGATGACATTGTTATTACTGGCAGTAATACTACTGACATTGGTCAACTCAATTTTTTTCTTCATCATAATTTTCAAACAAAAGATTTGGGTCAACTGCGATATTTCTTGAAGTCTCCAGATGTAACAAATGAATTTTTCTATCTCAAAGAAAGTATGTTCTTGATCTGCTGCAAGAGACTGGCATGACTCGAGCCGACTCGGTTGACTCACCCCTCGAACCTGAAAAAATGTCACTTCATACTAATAGTGAGATGTTTTCATCACCCTGACAAATATAGACAACTTGCTGGAGAGCTTAACTATTTGACGATGACTCGACCTGATATTGCTTGTGTGGTTAGCAAAGTGAGTCAGTTCATTGAAACTCCAACAAAAACGCAGTAAGAGGCTGTTCTTCGCATTGTTATATAAGTGAAAAAAGAACCAGATTTTGGTCTTCTATATTCTGATTATGGGCATACAGAGATTGAGGCATTTTGTGATGCAGATTATGCTGAATGTCTCTCTTCTAGGAGATCTACAGCTGACTTCGTAGTATCTGTTGGAGGAAATTTGATCTCATAGCGAAGCAAGAAGCAGACGGTTATCTCCCAATCAAGTGCAGAGTCGAAGTATCGTGCCATGGCATATGTAACTGCAGATATTATTTGGGCATGACAAATTTTTCAAGAGATTGGGTATACGACCAAGAAACCGGCACATATCTAGTGTGACAATCAAGCTGCTATCAAGATTGTCACAAATCCAGTATTTCATGAGCGGGCAAAACATATTAAAGTTGACTTTCATTTCGTTCGAGAAAACTTCGAGAAGAAGATCACATTCGGTCATGTTCACACCTCTAATCAACTTGTTGATGTTCTTATAAAAGGGGTGTTTGGACCACGTGTTCAATTTTTGTGTAACAAACTGGGCATGATATATATGTCTCAGCTTGAGGGGGGATATTAGAAGTGTGGAAATGTTTCTTTTTTGTTTTTTTGTATATCCAAGTTAGGTACAACTAGCTTGAGGGGGAGTGTTAGAGGATGTGAGTCTCATATCGTAGTTTAGTTATCATGTTATCTTTACCATTCATTATAAATAAACACCAAGGCCTCCCTTAGAGAGGCATCTTGGGTGTTGGGTTATTTGCTCCTCCGTTATAAAACTTATAAACAAAACAACCATTTCTTCCTCTTCTCAAAACATTTCTCAAATGTTGTTTCAAAACAAACCCCACTTTCCTTTTTAAAACCATGCTTTCCAAACTGTTTCAAAATCAATTTGAAAGTAAACCGAAATCACAGCCAAAAATAAGGCATAAATACAACAGGCATCAAAATATCAATCGAACAAAGTAGAACAACCAACAACCAAGCCAAGGTGTCATGCAACCGAATCAAGCTAGGGGATACAACCAAGGTGTACATCGAGATCCCCTAAATCATTCTCAAAAGGACCTAGCATCATGGGCAACTCACTAGGCGCTAACATGAACGATACTGGACCAAGTTCATCGGATCACTATCTCTAGGGGCTTCTTATGTGAAACTGGAACATCCCATTCAGCACCCTTTCAGGACACCAAGTACAAAATAAACCCCTAGAGGATGTAACTTTCCTAAGGCACTAGCTAGCCTACGCACACTAAACTAGCATAACACGCGTCCATACCTTATACTTAGTCACCTAGGTTTCTCATGATATCAATAAAAAGGAGGTGAGCAATCAAACGAAACACAAGAATCATCACTATAGCATAAGCAGTAAACCTCATCTCACCTCCTAACACCCTCGCACGAAACAGCCCTTTTCACATCCAGCATCAATAATAAACACCTCTAACTAGGTCACAACTGGTAAAAACATGACATAAGCAAAGGGGTTTAACAATGAGGGTAAACACAATTTCAAGTCAACTCTTTTAACAAGGTGTCAAACAAGTCTTTGAAAACACGCTTGGAATGCCAAACCACATTATCAAACTTTTAAAAACAATTCCATGAAAACTGTAAATGGTGAATTCCCCTTAACTCAAGTTGAGGTGGAGACATTCTTTTATAAATGGAAAACTGTAAATGGTGAATTCCCCTTAACTCAAGTTGAGGTGGAGACATTCTTTTATAAATGGATAAAAAGGATTACAAGGTGGAGTAATCCGATGTGGGACTCGAAAATACCCTTTACCCGGAAATATAATAAACCGGGTTCAACACTCTCTCTCAAACTAGTACATGATAGTTTGGATCAAGAGTCCCACAAAAAAAGAAGGAAGACATCAAAAAGACCATACACACTCCCCCTCAAACTGGGTCGCTGATGCTGTGGATACCCAGCTTGGTACTAAGAGAGTCCAGACGAGCTCCCAAGAGGCTTTTAGTGAAGATGTCGGCAAGCTGATCTGTCGTCGGTATGTGGCCGAAACTGACATGGTGCTACTCCAGGTGATGTCAAAGAAAGTGGCAATCCACCTCGATATGTTTCATGCGTTCATGTAAAACGGGATTAGAAGCAATCTTCGTAGCTGCCTAATTATCACACCAAATATGAGTAGACTTCTGCGGCGAAAAGCCAATCTCATGGAGGAGATGACGAAACCAAAGGATCTCAGTAGTGATCATGGTCATCGCACGGTATTCAAACTCCGCACTATATCTGGAGACGACAGTCTGTTTCTTGCTGCGCCAGGAGATAAGGTTACCTGCCAGAAAAACGACAAACCCAGAAGTAGACTTTCAGGTAGCAAGACAACCGGCATAATCAACATCACAGAAGGCCTCAATATTCAGATGACCGTGATGTGAATACCGAAAACCATGAGCAGGGTCTTTCTTGATATATTTGGCAATGCGGAGGACAACATCCCACCGAGACTTAGTCGGATGCTCCGTGAATTGGCTAACTTTGCCAACAGTGCAAACAATGTCTGGACGAGTAATGATGAGATTATTCAGTTTTCCCACAAGGCGGTGATAGCTCTCTGGGTGAGAATATAGTTTTTTATTGTCGAGACCGTTCCCCAGGCTCGAGAGGAGTGTCAACGGCAGTTGCCTAACTCAAACTAGCATCTTGTAAGATGTTGGAGTCTGCATCCCACATCGGACTTGAGGTCCGATGTGGTTTTTTAATATTCATTATAAATACACCCCAAGGGATCCTTTAGAGAGCACACCTTGGGGGTTTGGGTTCCTCTTATTTTTCTCAATCTACATGGTATCAGAGGAGGTTTGATCCAACCTGATCCCTCCCTCATTTTTTTTATCACCCTTTAGGGTTTTCCCGTCCGGGGGGCGGCGGCTCCTATCCAAAAAGTCGGCCGCCCCCCCTGCTCCTCCCGGTCGCCTCTGGCCTTTCCCTCCCGGCGGCACCTCCCCACGGAGGCCCTCCCTCCCGGCGACCCTCCCCACGGCGGCTGCTCCCTGCGCGACTGCTCTCCTCGCGGCGGCTCCCTAGGCGATGTCCCCGCCCCGCCTTCCGCGGCGGCTCCCTGCGCGAAGGCCCCGCCTCCTCCTGCGGCTTCCCTCGGCGCCCTTCCCCGCGATCTGGCGACTCCAGCGCGGGTCTCCCGGCGCGCTTCCTCTCCCGGCGCGCTTCCCATCCCGGCGGACCTCCCCATGTCGGCGTCTCCTTCAGCCGCGGATCCCTCCCGCCGGTCCTCCTCCTGCGCGTCGTCCTTGGTCGAGCGGCCCTCCCTCCCGACGTCCGCCGTCCTCCCGCCGTGTGCACTCCTCCTCCCTGCGCGGCTCCCCGGCGCGACGCGGCTCCCGGCTCCCCTGCGTCCCGTGGCCTCCCGCGACTCCCGCTGCTCCCGGTGCCTCCCGCTGCTCCAGCGCCTCCGGCGCCTCCCGCTGCTCCAGCACCTCCCGCTTCTCCCGCACGCTCGCTGCTCCCGGCTCCCGACTCTCCTGGCCCTCCGCGCGCCTCCCGGCCGGCCCTCCGCGCGCCCTCCCGGCCGGCCCTTCCCGGATTTTTCTGCCAGATCCCGAGATTTCCGGCCAGATCCGGACAGCTCCGGCCGGCTTCGGCCTGATACAGGCTACTCCGGCCGGATCCAGCGTGTTCCGGGCAGATCCGGGCAGATCCGGACTGTTCCGGGCAGATCCGGGCAGATCCGGACTGTTCTGGGCAGATCCGGGCAGATCCGGACTGTTTCGGGCAGATCCGGGCAGATCCGGACTGTTCCGGCCAGCAACCGGCCTCCACCCGTGCCGGCCGCTCCACGCAGGTGGCCTCCTCCAACTTCCAGAGCCGTCTCCCGGCCTCCTGCACCCTCGCCGGCCTCCTCCTGCGGCATCCCCGCCTCGCCGGCATCTCCCGGCAGCCGCATCTCTCTCCGCCGGCACGTCCTTTCGCTAGCGCAGCAACTCGACCACCTAGGATTCGGTCCCCGTTGGCGCCGCCAGCCCCGCAACACTTCTGCGGAATCCCCGCCTCCCGTCGCCGGCCCCGCAAGTGCGGTTTTCCCGGTGCTAGTTTGGATTTCCCGGCGCTTCATCGACCGGCCCCACTAGTGCGGCATTCCTGGCGTTCCGTCAACTGGACGGTCTGCGTGGTCATCTGCTGCGCCCGCTACATCTTCCATCCATCATCTTGCGGGGGAGCTTCGATCGTGAGGGGGAGCAGCAACTTTTGCAACTTTCTTTTTATTTCGTCATGTTTTGTCATCAAGCTGGGCATGTCCAGCTTGAGGGGGAGTGTTAGTCTGTTTTATTGTTTTCTTTTCATTATGTGTCCAAGCTAGGTACACCTAGCTTGAGGGGGAGTGTTGGAGTCTGCATCCCACATCGGACTTGAGGTCCGATGTGGTTTTTTAATATTCATTATAAATACACCCCAAGGGCTCCTTTAGAGAGCACACCTTGGGGGTTTGGGTTCCTCTTATTTTTCTCAATCTACATAAGATATCCAAGGCATATTTTCATTGGCAAAGAAAGATGGTGTCCAGAGAACGGGAGACCTCAATACCAAAGAAGTATGTCAGCGGACCGAGATCTTTGGTGTGGAAGTTGTGTTGAAGATGCCCCTTTAGTTGGGTGATTCCAGTTGAGTCGCCCCCGGTGATGATTATATCATCAACATACACAACTAGCAGGATGCAACCAGAGCACATCGTACGGTAAAAGACGATGCGGTCCTTCATACTCCGAGAGAGCCAAAATGTAGCGACAACGGTGCTGAATCGGCCAAACCAAACACGAGAAGACTGCTTGAGGCCATATAGAGAGCGACGAAGTCGACAGACATGAGAGTCGGCTCCTGAGGCACGAAATTCTGGAGGTTGCTGCAGATAGACCTCTTCTTCAAGAAAGTCATGGAGAAGGGCATTTTTGATATCAAGTTGATGAAGGGGTCAATGATGATGAGTGGCCAGAGAGATGGATAATCGGACAGATACCATCTTTGCAACCGGAAAGAATGTATCAAAATAGTTGATATCATATGTCTGAGCAATGCCCTTCGCCACAAGTCTGGCTTTGAGACGATGAAAAGTGTCATCTGCATTGAGACGGACCGTATAAATTCATTTGTTGTCGACCACCTGTTTGTCTGCCGGAAGGGGGAGCAGATCCCAAATATGATTGTCGTCCAGAGTCTGCAATTCATCCCGCATTGCTTGTAGCCACTCAGGATGAGATTTGGCGTCGTCAACTGTTCGAGGAATAGATATCGTCTCCAGGGCGGAAAGACCTCGATATGAGGATATGTAAAGAGGAGTAGTCTGCCAAGAACGAATACATTTTCATAGTGCAATGGGAAAGTCGTCTGGGGCCAGAGCAGGAGCATCAAACGAAGCTGGGACAATGGTGTCCTCGGGCTAGACGAGGGGGCACATTTGATGGGCAACATGAGTAGACGGTGGCAAACCAGTGATTAGCGGAGTGGGACACCAGAGATAGGTGGATGGTGAGAGGAAGGCAATCATCGATGGTGGTGTCTGGATGGAGAGAGGGGAGAAAGAAGGGAGAGCTCTCAACAAAAGATACATCAGCAGAGATGATATACCACCGTAAGTCTAGAGAGAAGCATCGGTATCTGCGCTGAGTGCGGGAATAGCCGAGAAATATGTAATGGAGGGATTTGGGAGAAAGCTTGGAGAGGTTGTGATGAGTGTCACGGAGATAACACAGACACCCAAATACACGGAGTGGAAGTGAGTGAGGAGAGAGAGGAGAGAACAGAGTCTGAAAAAGAGTCTTCCCTTGAAGGATAGAAGAATGAAGGCGGTTAAGGAGGTAGCTAGCAGTAAGGATGACATCCCCCCAAAAAAGGAGAAGCGCCTACATGTGGAATAGGAGGGCACGAGCAGTTTCCAGAATGTGGCGATATTTTTGCTCGGCAACTTCATTCTGTTGAGGTGTATCGGGGCGGGATGTCTGATAAAAAATACATTTAGCTTTGAGAAACAGCTAAAAGGAAGTGGACAAATATTCTCGTTCATTGTCTGAGCGGAGACATTTAACAGGGGTGAAAATCTAAGTATGAATTTCATGATAGAAAAGTAGTGAACACCTCGGACCGATCACGAAGAAGGTACAGTCATGTCATACGCGAGAAATCATCAATGAAGGATATATAATATCGATATCCTAAGTGACTCGAGACGGCACAGGGACCCCATACATCTGAATGAACCATATCAAAAGGTTTGGAGGCCCGTGTAACCATTCAAGGAATATATGATGTGCGATGATGTTTCGCAAATTTACATGACTCGTGTTGGAGTCTACATCCCACATCGGACTTATGGTCCGATGTGGTCTTTATTATTTGTTATAAAAGAACTTCAAGGCCTCCTTTAGAGAGTACCTTGGGGGATTCGGGTCTACCTTATTTTATCATTCAACATGGTATCAAAGGAGGTTTGATAAACCCGACCCCTCCCTCCAATCTATTTTTTTTTATTCCACTCTAGGGTTTACTGAAGTTTTCCCCGTAAGGGGGGCGGCGACCTCCATGGCCAGATCTGTCGTCGCCCCTCCCCTCCCTCCCGAGCGCCGCTCGGCCCGCCGTTGTCCCGACGGCCTGCTGCAGCTTCTCTCGCCCGACTCGCGCCTCTCGTTCCCCGCCTGCTCGCTCTATCGGCGCCCTGATCGTCCCGGCGTCGTCTGGTCCCCGATCGGCCCCCCCTCTCCAGGCGGAATCCCCGACGCGGCACTTTCCTGACTTTGCCTCCTTGCGCGACTCCCAACCCACCTCCCGTCGGCGTTTCCCGGTATCGCCTCCGACGTCATCGCCTGGCCACCCGCGGCGTTTCTCCCGGACGACGCCCCTCCCGCTCCAGCATTCTCCCGATCCTGCTCGTGCCTCCTGTCGCGCCTCCCGATGGGATCCAGCCACTCCCCCTACGGCGGTTCTCCCTGACGACGCCCCTCCTGCTCACAGGCACCTCCGTTTCGGCCTTCTGCTGTCGCGCCTCCCTGCGACGGCCTCCTGTGCACCGCAGTGGTGCACCAGCACTCCGCTTCCTCCACCGTGGCGCAACACTTCGACCGCCTAAGATCCGGGCCCTTTGGCACCGCCAGATCCCGCAACAATTCTGTGGAATCCCCGCCTCCCATCGTCGGCCCCGCAAGTGCGGCTTTCCCGGTGCTAGTGTGGCTTTCCCGGCGTCTCATCGACCGGCCCCGCTAGTGCGGCATTCCTGGCACTCCGTCAACCGGCCCGATCAGTGTGGTTCCTCTGCTACGCCCGCGACAACTTCATTCATCCATCATCCTGAGGGGGAGTTGCAATCTTGAGGGGGAGCTGCGATCGTCGCTTGTTTCTTTTTATTTCGTCTTGTTATTTCATCAAGCTGGGTATGTCCAACTTGAGGGGGACTGTTTGCAGTCTGTTGCTTGCTTTGTTTTTTTTTTTATGTGTTCAAGCTAGGTACACCTAGCTTGAGGGGGAGTGTTGGAGTATGCATCCCACATCGGACTGATGGTCTGGTGTGGTCTTTATTATTTGTTATAAAAGAACCTCAAGGCCTCCTTTAGATAGTACCTTGGGGGATCCGGGTCTACCTTATTTTATCATTCAACAACTCGCAATGAAAAGAAATATGCGGACTAAAATCAAGAAAAAACTGATAAAGGGTGGAGGCGGGTGGATGTCTCAACCGAGAATGAAGGTCCAATGCACAAGCAAAGAGCGTCATGCAGGGTACTGATGTCGGACCATCCAACATGTACACCCCATCCCGAAGCTGACCACTACAAAGTTCCTGGTTCGTCGTCTGCTCCTGAAACACAACAACAGAAGATGTAAAAATGGCAATACAGTTGAAGTCCATTGTAATTTTACTGATAGAGAGAAGATTAAAAGGACTTCGAGACACATGTGTTACAGACGGCAAGCGAATATAAGAATTCAGGGAGCATGCGCCAAATCCCGCAATCGGGATAATGGATAAAGGTTCCGGGCGCAACGGAAGCTCGTGGGTGGATGTGCCCACTTGGCTTTTTGTCATTAGCAATGATCAATCCGGGATCAATACGACGATAAACGTCAGACTCCACGGATCGAATCACAGAAATAAACAAAAAAGAATAGTCCCAGAACCACAAACAAGGATCGTCACAGGTTGATTATAATTAATTTAATTAATTGACAAGAAGTACCTTTTACGGCGTTCTTTCTCCGTTGATATTTCTGATCACACTCCGATGTGATTCGTCGTTGCGTCGCAGAATCCAAGTGTAGTCTTCCTCTAGCGGTGATCCACACGTGCACCACATATCTCTGGACGTCGCCAAAGGAGTCTCCGGGTGCTAGCGTGGAGAAACATTTGCTTGCGTTGTCCGCCTTAGATCGCGTTGATCCAATGGAGGAGGATCTCTCTCGGTCTTCAGAGCATTCTTGAAGAAATGAATTCTTTTGGCCTTGAGAGAATTCTCCAGAATTGTTGTGCACAACGATTAAGGAAAAGTGTTGGGGTTGTAAAGATATTTATAATCGGGTTTAAGGTTATAGAGTTATGACAATAAATAAAAGCGTTACGCGTTTTATTTATTTCATTAACTCTTATTGAAAACCCCATGTCGAATCATTAATTTCTTGACATGCGCCCACGCTGATTATAATAAATATCATTTAATAAAACAATATTATTTCCTCAAAATCCCGACTGGAAAAACTACGCGGCGTGTAATCATTAATACACGGCGTGTACTTGTTTTTCATTTCCTTTCCAAAATGAAAACTACACGGCGTGTATATCTTGTTTTCATTTTATTCTTCCTCCATCATTAAAACGATTTAGGCTTCTTTGAATAATTATTAAAGCACGTACGGGAATAATCTTTATTCTACTTGAGATACTTGGATACACTTAGTGTGTGACCCTCTAGACCTCTTTCTCGTTGGCATTAGACGGGCTTGATTAAAGTCCAAGATTACTGTCTAGCAACGGGTCAAGGCACCCAAGAGAAAGAAGTTGACGCCGCATTGACGTGTCACCTCATACGAACGCTTACCGTGTAATTTAATCTCTTTGTCTCAATATCTCATCAAGCAGGTTTCATGGCAGTGTCATAAACCTATATGTTTGATCTGTCATTCTTTGACTTCCAGAAATAAACTCATCGTTACACCATGGTCATGGAATTTGTGCGGCAGTTCTATTTCAATCAAAGGGCCCGAGATATCTACTTCCATAAATATGGAAGGGACAAATCATTCATCGACTTATCCATTAACAACATGTCATTCGTGATGCACCCAACGTACCCTACTTCCCGCCAACTGTCTTCATGACGGTTTTCGTCAGCAAATCAAAGTGCACGAGTCATGACATGAGTTAATGATAATCTTCCAGTCTAAGGACCATTACACACGCTCGTAGATAGTAATGTCCGATGACACCAAGACATGCGGAATTACTACTAGCGGGTCTGTTCTCATAATCTCCCATCTTGGAGATTACCAAGTGCGAACTCCATGAGAGAGAGTCTCGTTTTCTTATGAGTACTCGCACATGACGGTTTGTATACTATGTGTCCTGTCATAGTAGGCCATCCAACCGTAGAACTTTATTTAAGAATGTTGTTATAGCATTTCAAGGTTCTCATCATAGCGGTGATCTGCCATGACCTTATTAATGCAACAAATATTTCAAGACATTATTATATTATAGTCATGCAGAACAATGAATAATATATAATAAGTGTACATTCATGTAATCAAAATACAAACAGTTGGTTCTCAAGACACCAACTCTAACAGTGGATCCATCAGCAACAATGATGGCTGAGGGGCCAGTATACGGACGGTAGGTAGATTACATACTTGCATCACCTGTGAGATGATCGGATACACCTGAGTCAAGCATCTAGGCAGGTGGGCAATGGATGACACACGCAGTGGATCCACCAGTATGGGCAATAGATGTCGAAGAAGAAGAAGAACCTGATAGAGAGGTGCTCCGATGATTGTAAATCGACTGGAGCTCAACCATGGAGAGGTCCAGAGTTGGAGGAAGATCAGAGGCTGGTGGGGAAGCATCATGGACCGCAGTCTGACCTTGCCGAGGTTGCTGAGATGAGCGGCCATGAAGAACCCAACATCGGTCGATGAGGTGGTCTAGCTTGCCACAGTGGTGACATAGAGGACAGGGAAGGCCCTCAACACGGCCACGTCCACGAGCGCCTGAAGAGCGTCCGCTGCCACAGCCCAAAAGGGCAGTAGGATCGATGCTGTGAGTGGGCGGGGGAAGTGCTCGATGAGCCTTTCCAAGGAAGGCGATGATAAACCTGTGGAATCTCAAACGAGCAGGGGCTGACAAGTATCTTTGTGGCCGTTGTCGCATATTCGAGATCAAGGTCATGGAGAAGGGTAAAGAGGCATAATTAGTCCCGCTGGGTCAAGGCTGCCTCCAGTGTCTTAGGAATGGGTCATAACACAAGTAATTCATCCCGAAGGGTTTCTATTCCATGAAGTACGTTGGAAATGGACAGTTTTGCTGGCGGATGATAAATAGGCGCTCAAGAACGTGTAACTTCTGAGCCAAGTTGTTTGTCTCGGAATACGTAAGGTTTAAGGAGTCCCAGAGTTCCTTAACCGTATTTGTTGTCCGAGTGACATCCTTGACCGAGCGGTCCATGGAATTGACAAGTAAAGCAAAGATCTTACTCACAACAAGCTTCCATGGCCTGTATTTTGGATCTAATGGTGGTGGCGGAGGAGCCTCGAGGTGTGAATCGAGGTCCATGCCAATGAGAGACATCAGTACCATCTTCCGCCAGACCAAAAAATTTGTTGAGTCAAACCGCTCATCAACTAGGCGAGTGGAGGTGGTGATCAGTGGAGGCAGGACTGAAAAGTCAGTCATTGGATAGGCCAAAATCCGCACACGAGGGTACGATCAACAATGCGCCGAGAGGGTTGAGATCCTACCTAAAGTCGGCGCGCGGTATGGCTAGGGCGCAATCACCGTAAGCAACGCCGGGAGTTGCCGAGAGAGGCAGGGCCGGGAATCGTCGCGGGAGGAGAGGTTGGGAAGCCGCGAGAAGGCGGGGCCGGGAGTCGCCGAGGAGGCGATGCCGAGAGACCGTGTCGGAGGCGGGGTCGGGAATCGTCGAGGAGGGCAGAACCAAGAGCCGCATCGGAGGTGGTGTCGGGAATCGCCGAGGAGGGCGGGGCCGGCAGGCGCCGAGAGAGGCGGGTCGGGACATCGCAAGGGAGGCGGGTTGGGACATCGCCGCGGGATGCGGGTCGGGATGCGCCGAGAAGGGTGGGCCGAGAAACCGCATCGAAGGCGGGATCGAGAGGCCCCGAGAGAGGTGGGGCCGGGACGTCGCGAGGGAAGCGGGCCGGGACATCGCCATGAGAGGCGGGAGGGCCGAGAGACCGCGTCGCTCAGGCGGGAGGATTCCGCCTGGAGGGAGCCGGGAGGGAGCCAGAGCTGGGCATAGCCGAGAAGCCGCAGGGAGGGCAGGCCGGGAAGCACCGCGGGAGGGCAGGGTCTGGCGTAGTCGGGACGACGCTGGGAGGGCGGGAGCGTTCCGCCTTGAGGGTTCCTTCGGGAGGAATGAGGGCAACGGAAAAATTGTCGGGATTTTTCTTTTGATACCATATAGATGGTGAATTCCCCTTATCTCAAGGTGAGGTGGAGACATTCTTTTATAGATGAATAAAAAGGATTACAAGGTAGAGTAATCCGAGGTGGGACTCGGAAATACCCTTTACTTGGAAACATAATAAACCGGGTTCAACAAAAAAATTCTTTGAAATCAGCTTGTGTCGAGCACCCCTTTGAAGTAACTCATTTCCCTTTGAAATTACTTTAAAACGCCATAAGACTAATAAGTCTTAAAATCATTAAATATGGGTAAATACACCCCTTTTTAATAAAGGGCCACTTTAAAATGCCGAACTTCCTTTTCAAAAATAAGCCGGTGTCAAACACCCTTTCAAAACACTTTAATTCCTTCAAAAGAGACACTGGGGCATTTTCAAAAAATCTTGGCATGTGACAACTCCATGCCAAGTGAAAAAAACCATTTCAAACCCCTTATGGGCAACACATATAGGTATACTTTGAAAGATAAAGCATTTAAAACATCCAAGCATTTCATGGCATATAACATAAAAGAACGGCATAAAAACACCTACCTCAATCCAAGCGGAAACAAGCCACAACACGTCACCTTCAACGATAGAAGCCAAACCAAGCAAAAAGACACCCTCCTCAAACCCTAACAACCAAAAGCCATTTAAGTCCATCCCAAACCCTAAAATCAACCCACACCGCGATTAGGGTTCACAGGGAAAGGGAAAACCAAGGGGAAAGGAAGAGGGAAAGAAAGGAGAAGAAAAGATGGAACTGGCCTTAGAAATCAGCTTGAATCCAAAGGAAAGGAGCCAAGAAACCAAGGAGGAAGGAGGAGCCCCAAGGGCTCTCCCTGGGTCCGAACGCCCAAGTGGGGGGGCAAAACCCCTAATAATCAAAGAGGGACAAAACGGTAAAACCACAAAAATTTCACACTCAGGCAAGGCACCACGGCATGCACCACGGACCATTTTCGGCGGTAGTATTCTCATGCCCCCTTGAAATGGTCGTTTGAGCGGCCAAACCCAAAGTAATAGTAGGCAATCCTTCAACGACTTTCTTATTAGACAAAAGTTTTCCAAATCTTTTTGAGGTAGGCTTTTCTATTTCATGATCACTTGCCTGAATGCATATGAAAATGTTGCTTTCAGTTGTCCTTGTCTTTTTCCCATCAATGGCAATAGCAGCCTTCGCTTCCTCCACAGCAATAACATTAGGAATATGATGAAACTCCGTTCGACACGGTCTCTCTTGATCCTCCAAGTTTTACTTTCAAACCCCAACATCTATGTCTTCTAGCAACCATTTGTAGCTCCCTACTGCAGCTTTTTGAACCGCTTGTCTTTCCTTGCGTTCTTCCTCAACATCTACAGCTCCCATTTTAAACTGCTCACTCAGCTCGTTTGAGGTCACGGTCTCTGGCTTCTTGCATCATCCTCTTAGTAACGCACAAGGATACAGCAGAAGAAAAATGGAGAAGAAAAATGAAACTCTGCAGGGCAGCTGCACCCAAGGCCAAAGCCGAGACCTCCCTTCAGCTGCAGCTGAAACTACAAAATATCTGCCCCCCACCCCCCCAACTACTCCCAAAAGCCCACATTTAACAGCCCCTGGCTACCCAGCCAGCACAACAACTGATGAAAAGACAACACTGCCCCTGGCAGTAACCAACTCAGCCCTCTCACAGAGAGCCCCTACCCACAGTCCTATCACAACACCTCAACCCGTTCTCAAAATATCCAGACAGCAGAAAACAATCATTCAACATGTTTGTTTTATTTTGGAAAAAGACACGTGATTGCATTTCATTTCAGGAAGAAGAAAAAAACCTCATTTAATTGAACCTGGAGAATTAATACTAAGAGTCTAATAAAAATATGACATAGTAAAGTTAACAAAAAAACAGATGCTTAATCACTGACCTCAGCAAAATTGCTAGAACTAGGAACTTCCAGGCCTAACTTCCTGAAATATAAATATTCAATCGTTTGAGCTAATAAGCAGTGAAAGCTAAAATGAAATTCAATAATATACATTGTTTCAAACACCTGAAAAAATACACATAATTTGTTTTGTGAACGGTTCAAAAAATCTACATGAACAACATTAACAAACATGAACCATTCTAACATTCATGTGATGAAGACAGTAAAAAGGCAAATCCCCATGTTAAATATCTGAAGAAAAGAAGTATCCAACCTAGACCTGTTAAACAGGATTACAAAAAATAGCAATTCAGATATTTACAGCTGCCAAGCAACAAAATCAGTCATCCATTGAAGTCAAAGAAAATCTTTGATTGCAAATCAAGTCTATTTATTAAAACACTAAACCGGTGACACTGACATTGCCAAGACTTGGATTTGATTGCCACTTAGAGTAACCCTTTAGGCCACAATAAGCACTGGCCCTGAATTCATTCAAGGTATTTTGATAGAAGACTTGATGCGGGGTTGACAAAAACCTAGGATCAAAACCCTTCAAAATTAGATGAAAAAATAAAACTTCTGACAAGCAAGGTCTGAAGGCAGAAAGTATCAATAGCTTTAACAGAAAAAGATGCATATTAATGGAACCTTCGGTAATTAAATTCCATCAATTTAGAAGTCTACAGGCCAGTTGAAGGACATGCACAGAGCCTTCATTGTGGCTGTCCTTTCCAGGTTCAAATCATGTAAAAACGATCTGCCAAAACACCTGGCAGATTCAAACCAGCCAAAAGAATGAAAAATGAAAAGTCCTATATTATCTTTGATCCTTGCTGACCACTTAGGAAAGAGGGATGACACGAGCCAACCGCGTTGAGACCCCTCCCTTTTATTCAATAATCCAAATCCTGAACAAAAGAAGAATTAGAGGGAAGGGAACTTCCTAACTTCTGAAAATCCACCTACCGGAAAACAGATGACGAGCACAACCGTATTTTCGAACTGAACCATGCCTAACGATCTTCCCTCATTGAAGCCTCAGAGAAACCCTCTGGAATTTAATTTAGCATCAACCATCCTGAACCCTTCATAAGCAACACCACTATCCGAAAACTCCAGTGGACAGATCCTCCATCGAACGAAGGAAAAAACAGCAGGCAAACCACTAGAACCTTCTGAAAACCCGAAACCATCCGCTAGCACCCAGAATAAGGAGAAAGAGATAGGGCATCGATCTATCAAACTCCAGAAAACGACCCTACGAAACAGAAAGAGAACAAAACTTCAACTCCCAAGGTCTGACCACCTTCCAGCTGAGCTGAAATGCCAAAACAGTATTTGTATCCCCTTCCCATCTAACATCCCCCCTATTTATTACCCCAACCACTCCTAACAAACCCCTACCTGCTACTGCCAGCCCAACATTTAACTAATGCAAAATATTAAACAATACTGCCTCTGGCATTTAGACAATGCATGTCCCTATACGGACATCCCCAGCCAGCCTCCCATTCCTAACATTCCCTCCCTCTTGAAAACTCACCTTGTCCTCAAGGAACTCATTCTCCATAGCAGCCCATCAAAAATCTGTTCCGCTAGGACTATTTTTGCTGGCTTGTAGATGCTTTTTGCAAGGAGGACAGTACCACATATCTTCAGGTTCAAGTGGCTCCTCCGGTAAAATGAGGATACTGAACCGATTGCCACAGTAATACTCCAGTTGTGCAAAATAGTAGCCGGGAATGAGCAGAGAGCTTTGCCTAAATGCGAATCTGATAACCCACTGTTTCTCCAAGACTCTCCCCTTTCTGAAGATACCTGTGCTGCAGCAGATATGACAGATATACGTCGGGCTGAGTACATACTATCCAGTAATCAGCACCACATACTTTCTCCCCTTTCTGAAAGACGGTCTGCTAACAGTTTTCAATGAAAAAGTGATTTTGTTGGACCATTTCCTTTGTAAGAAGTTTCACCCAAACAATGACCAGTAAGCTTCGGCTGGTCAACATCACTCTGTCCCAGTGAGGAGTCGCTCAAGCCTTTCAATGCACCACTGGACAGCACTTGATATGTAACTACTTTAGGCCCATCCAAACTGCACAATGTATCCCGGGATCCATAAGAGCTACACATTTTAGTTGTATAATGCTTCTTGATTCGACATGCATGAGCATCAGTGATCTTCCCGTGATGAGAAGAATCTATGGCAACAACAGTTAGTTGATATTGGAAGGAGGGTACTTGAGCAAGATAACCCTGGCCAGCACCATCATCGACGATCTTGTGAGAACCGACACTCTTTGCAATTGGACTGAAAACAGCAGAGAGAACCTTTACCAGCACATTCCAATGCCCTGCCAATGCATGTCGAGCAGCATACCAGAGGGGACTGCTGCTTTTTGATGCATGGTGAGGAGTCGGGTATCTATGCAGATTTGACTTAAATGAATCACTTCTGTAGATTGCAAATTCCCCTTACCTCAAGGTGAGGTGGAGACATTCTTTTATAGATGGGTAAAATAGATTACACGGTGAAGTATTCTGATGTGGGACTCAGAAATACCCTTCATACTAAAATGGGGTTTAACACTCCCCCTCAAGCTGGACATGCCCAACTTGGACCAAGAGTCTCACAAAAGAAAGACGACATCGAACAAGACCATACGCACTCCCCCTCAAGCTGGGTCACTGATACTGTGGATACCCAACTTGGTACTGAGAGAGTCCAGACAAGCTCTCGGGGGGCCTTTGGTGAAGATGTCGGCAAGCTGATCGGACGTCGGTATGTGGCCGAAACTGATATGGTCCTGCTCGAGATGATGGCGAAGAAAGTGGCAGTCCACCTCGATATGCTTCGTTCGTTCATGGAAGACGGGATTAGAAGCAATCTTCGTGGTTGCCTGATTGTCACACCAGATATGAGCAGACGTAAAAAAAATAACGGGATTTTTCCTCTGATGTCATGTAGATTGCGAATTCCCCTCACCTCAAGGTGAGGTGGAGACATTCTTTTACAGATGGGTAAAATAGATTACACGGTGGAGTATTCCGATGTGGGACTCGAAAATACCCTTTATACTAAAATAGGGTTTAACAACTTTCATCCAATTCTGGTATGTATTCAATTTCATGATTCCCGTCCGCATATCTCCATGGTTGAAATGCACCACTTGGCTCAATAAAATGACCCTATGAAACCCATCTAATGCCAACATCGACATATTCATATTTGGCTGTTGGGAGAAGATCCAAACTACTATATGCATGCAAAATTTGGAGTTCGGGGCTGAGAAATTCTTGCTCCATGACAGGCTTATGCACTGGAGAAGCTTGCTCCGAAGAGCCATCCACCATCAACACTCTTGTACTAAGAGTTAACAATGGATAAACTAGTACATTGACTTTTTGACATGGAAGTAATGCCTAGCATTGAGCATTTTCCTTAAACGCCTTCATACAGGTCCCCAGAAATGATCTTTGTAACAATGGCAGCTTCAGCCACTTGTGGCTTCAAACCAAAAACATTGCTGGGCATAGGAGGAGTGTTGTTTCCGGCAGACGTTGCTCTTACTACTTGTCAAACATGCTTGTGGCTTCTGGTAAAAACAACTGCAATTTCTACCAACAAAAACGCTGCATGTGGAGGTGTGAAACAATAATCATAAACCAAAACAAATGCAGTCCCTTGCCCTTTAAAAGCTATTGTCAGATATGAGAATTGCATGCTGGGTGAAAATTGAATAATTTCTAAAACTTGAGTCATTCACAGAAATACAGATGCTAGGAAGAAGATGAATTAGAGAGGGAGAGAGAGAGAGAGACTCGAGGGATCAAAGGATCCTCTCGCCCAAGCCCAAAGGCCGCACTTCTCAAACAGAATTATTCCTGCGTATCACTCTCTCCAGCTCCTCCTTATAACAGCCTCTCTAACAACTGTGGGCCCCCTCTCTGGAATATTCCCACAAGATCCCAAGCATATTAACAGCCACACTCTTCTCCATTTAATGCCCCACGTGAGGCCCCTAACAAACCCCTCCCAGCTGTCCATCCAACCACTCTCAGTTGTCCAACCTTTTCCAGGTTGTACGCCCCACTCATAGTCTTCCATGTTGGGCCCACCAGCTCACTACCCAGGCTGTACGCCCCACTATTAGAGTATTCAATGATGGGGGGCAGGTCTCTATCACTCTCCCCACCTTGAAATTCAGTCTTGTCCTCAAGACTGAAAGAAGTGAAACAGAGAGGGTTAAAGGCACCTTTAAATTCTCTTTTCCATGTAACTTGTGCATCCAAAGCTAAACTGCCCGTACATAATTCTTCAATCTGGATTCCACCAAAATCTTTAATTGACGTCCCTTTCTTTTCAAAAGGCTGCACTGTTTTTGTTATGCCCAGGTCGGGTGGCCACCAATGTGGCAGATGAAAATCCCAGACATATTGTCGATCTACAATAAGTGGTTGAAACTGCATATATAAATCAGCGGTGCATGCCCAGTGCTTAAGACCCCTGTTACTTTTAATTTGAAGCGCCTGATGTGGATCACATCTCAAGCAGTGTGGTCTGCTGAGAAAGTCGGACCACCTCGTGCTGCATCCCCTTGAGGTGACATGCCCGTAGTAGGATCTTGTCCAGAAATTCTGCCTGGTCTTTCTGTGATTTGTCAACTTGCTTTTGTCACCATCCCTCTGCGTCTTCACCATGCTGAAGTTGACTTTCCGATCTGGATCCGGCCACTCACATCCCTTTCGTGTCAGTATGTTCATCCAACAGACAGTCTTGTCTTCAGCTGGTGCCATATGCACGTGAAAAAACCGGTGACTGGTGCGATCACCGTCAACTGTTTCACCCCCCCTACTTCAAGTCCAGAAAATTGCTTGTCGTGCTCAATGACGGTAGTATCCGTCGCCACAAGCACATCCAGACTAAACATGCTCGACGCCCAATTCTCAGGTCGCCCGTGCGCCTCCTCGGCATCGTCTCCAACCAAACGCACATCGCCCCCTTCCGTATTCAGTGTTGACGCAGTAGATGCATCCTGGAATTTTGTTTCTATATCTGTCATAGCCACATATGGAGTCTGATCCGCTGATTCACCAAATCGGTCCATGAGTTCCTCCATGAAAACCGACCAAGATAAAGTCGTATGGAATTCCAGCAAAATATTGAACCAGTGTTTCGCGACCCCTTCCATACATACCTGAACATAGGAAACCTTGGATGTTTCTGAAATCCCCTGAATTTGGAAGTGTAGTTCTATACCCATGATCCAGCCCTGTGGATCGTTTCCATCAAACACAGGCATTTCCATACCTCCGGCAGACATAATTGGCGCTTGTGTAGATGTTGCAGCGCCAGCTATATCTGTTTTCTAGGCCGCCTGCTGCTCCTGCACCTCCCAGGCGTTGTCCCCTCTCAATCGTGCGCCTTCTATGAATGCTCGGAACATTTTACGGAACTTCACTTGTTCTTGCAGCTCCTGTTCCCACCTCTGCTGGTTGTGCACAATGGTTGTTGTTGCCTGGTTCTTGATTTCAACTTTATTCGCCGCTAAAAACGCATTCTGTCTTGCGTCGTCGTGCCCTTCCCTTGGTGATTCGTCCGAGGTCACGGAGCGCACATCAAGCAGCCCGGCCGTCCGAGGAGGCGGAGTCGCCTCCTGTTGCAGCTGCTTCCTGGTGAAGTCCTGAATCCTGTCTCCCTTGCTACAGTCGTCAACCAAGCCCGATTTGCTCGCCACCCTAGCCGAAGGAGTCACCAGCGCATATAGCGTCTGCTCGTGTGTCTCCTTATCATCCAAGAGCGAGATAGAGGAGCAAGATTTTCCTAGCCCCGTCGGTAGGCGTGGAACCTCCTGTTGCGGCCTTGGCGTCCATCAACGCACCACACCGACCATGTATTTTCGGAAAGCAGCTTCCTCTTGAAAGTGGCGATCCCAGCGCTACTGCCTTGTTAGCTCGTCTGAAAAAATCATTTGGAGCTGAACAGAGAAGAAGTCGTGGAATCGAAGGGCAGGTTGGACCAATTGATAAATCCTAAGATCCAATAGTTTTAAAAGAGGACAGACTTCTTTATATTAGCAGAAAAAGTAAACAGAAATAAAGATGCTAGGAAGAAGATGAATTAGAGAGGGAGAGAGAGAGAGACTCGAGGGATCAAAGGATCCTCCCGCCCAAGCCCAAAGGCCGCACTTCTCGAACAGAATTATTCCTGCGTGTCACTCTCTCCAGCTCCTCCTTATAACAGCCTCTCTAACAACTGTGGGCCCCCTCTCTGGAATATTCCCACAAGATCCCAAGCATATTAACAGCCACACTCTTCTCCATTTAATGCCCCACGTGAGCCCCCTAACAAACCCCTCCCAGCTGTCCATCCAACCACTCCCAGTTGTCCAACCTTTTCCAGGTTGTACGCCCCACTCATAGTCTTCCATGCTGGGCCCACTGGCTCAATACCCCGGCTGTACGCCCCACTATTAGAGTATTCAATGATGGGGGGCAGGTCTCTATCAGCAACCACCTCCACCAATGCTAACCAAAGTTGGCTGGGAACCATATAGTTCTAATCCAACCCCTCCGAGAGGAAATCCAGGAATCATCTCGCCTTTAACTGCAACGGCCTTCACTTCCTCTATAGCAACAGAATTTGGAACACGACAATACTCCTTTCTATGCAGCGGGCCTTGATCCTCTATTTGGTCAATTGCCTAAGACACAAATGAGCCACTGTTTGGTCAATTGCCTAAGACACAAACCTGGACACCCTGTCATTGCTAGTGTGCAGTGCAATCAGAGGACGGTGCAGAGGACTAGCCCACGGCAACAGGCGTAGCCTCAGCGCATCTCCTTTCGCTATAGGTTTCCTACATTTGGATAGCTCGTGAGCACTCATCACAGATATAATTTCACTAGGAAATTCAAATTTTACCTCTTCCAATTTAACATATTTGGAGTCATACTGCATCTTGATGATAGGAACTTGGTATGTAGGGGGTTGTTTGGGAATATTCGTAACTACCAAAGGTAGTTAAGTAATTGTTGTATAGAGCGGTTGGGCTGTTGGTTGTGTTTGGTTGGGTATTAAATAGGGGAGGTTGTGTTAGGTTGGGTACTAAAGAGGGGAGGCTAAGGGCAATGGGGTATACGGGGATGTATTTAGATTAGCTTCCAGCGGAAGCAGTTCAGAAGGGTTAGGCCTTTGGCCCAGGGTGTGGCATCTTCCGGGAGTTCTTCTACCTCTTCTCCGTCTTCTTTTTCTTTCATCTTCTAATTCTTCCGTTTTTCTGCAATTCCCATACGTGTTATTGTCAGATATAATATAAATCTACTACTATCCTGTCTCTAACCTTATCAATTGGTGCTTCCATTGAGAGAATTCTTGAGAGAGAATCCAAATGCAGCAGTCGTAGGAACTCAAGACGCTGCAGTGGAAAGCGACCTATGGCAGAAGAGAACATCACAGTAGCTTGTGTCGACTCGCAGTTGTGGAATAAAACTCCACGCAACAGTTTCTTGATCAAACTTAACGTTCTTGATCGTGATCATTGGAAGTTGTCACAGCAGACGCATCAGATGTAGGTTCTGGTCCGTACAATACAGCTGAGGAGGGCCCACCATCTGGAAGAAGGTTCTTGATCGGGGCTTTTTTTTTTTACACTGGCACGGCAGAGGAAACTGACTAGAAGCGGTGGTATTTTGCGGCAACCTGCTATCTGCACGCATGAAGCTACAAATGTGGGAGATATGGGCGAATTTGGTCAGGCTAGAAAGCAGCTAAGAAGATAATTTAGGGAAAGAAAAGATACCAGGCCTGAGGCTTCGATCACGGAAGCGGAATCATACTTTTCAATCCATCAAACTAGACACCAATGGCGAAATTGAGTATGCAAGGAAAAGGTTGGGTTTGGAATTTCTTGTTGGGACCGAATAAGATTGGGCTTACATGAATGCAATTCAAAGAAGCATTGCTTCAGAGATTTGGAAGTGCGGTAGTGGATGATACAGTGGTTTCAGCTATACAAGAGCCGGAAACTGAAGATAGTGTTGAGGAGAAGCAGCCTGAATTGTTGCAGATGGTGTTGGTACAAGCATCTTGAGTTGTGCAGGAAGCCAAAGATTGTGCTTATTGACCAGTTGTTTGAACAGACCCAACCAGTACGCCATGTTGCTGAGAAACTTGTTCAACAGCAGCGAGTAGAACAGGTGTCCAATTCAAAGCAACAATGTAGGTCTCCATTTGAGTTGTTGGATCAAACAGAGATATACATCGAGATGTCGATGCGGATGGAATTTCCAAATTGGATTGAAAAGAAGCTAGAGCTGGTGGTTTCGCTCGGGCTAAGCGAGCGGTACTAGGCAAGCGCTGTTGATGCTGGGGAAAAGTGTTAAAGAAGACGAGCAGCTCAAAAGACTATAAGAGGGAGCCACACACAGCAGTTAGGAGTAAAAGCTTCTGGTACTGGGTTCATAAAGAACCATCACACTGAAAAGAGCATCAACGTGTAGCTAGTACTCTTGCTATGAAGGAGGGAAGTTCATTAAGTCTTATTGTTTCAAATGAGCGAAAAAATCACCAGTTGAACGTGGTGGTGGAATGAGAATATTCAACTAAAAGTTAAAGTGAAACAAGAATGTTTTTAGACTTCACACCTTCGTAGTAATGAAGATACTTGGGCTCGATATCATGTTGCTCATAATGAGGCTAAGAAAGCATTAAGTGAGGCTAAATCTCAAGTTTTTGAGTCGTACCATTCAATACATATTAAAAATGGTGAAAGCAAAAACTACAGTTTAGCTAGAGGTAGAGAACGAAAATCTAGAGATTTAGATCAAATTCAGTGCATAAAAGATAAAGAAAGGTATGCCCTCTTTAAGGATGAAGAAATTAAGAAAAGATGGAGATGCTACTTTAATAATCTCTTCAATGAACAATGGGTGTGTGGATTAGACTTGGAGAATCTAAGTATTGGTAGAGAAAAACTCAATAACAGCTATGATCGAAAAGTTCGTCCTTTTGAGGTTAAAGAGGCTTTAAGAAGGATGGAAAATGGTAAAGCAGTTGGATTAGATAACATGTGCATTGAAATGTGGAAATATTAAGGGGAGTTGGGTATTAATTGAATCACTAGGTAAGAGATTATGAAATCTAAGAAAATGTCCGATGAATGGAGAAAAAGTTCTCTAGTACCTGTTTATAAAAATAAAGGATACAGTTTAAGTTGCGAGAATTATAGACCCATTAGGCTTATGAGTCATACCATGAAACTTCGGGAAAGAGTGATTCAACAGGGGATTCGAAGAGAAACTAAAGTTTCTGATAATCAATTTGATTTTATGTCTGGATATTCAACCACAGAAGCAATTTATTTGATTAGATGTCTGATGGAATATTAGCAACAAAAAGATCAAGATTTGCATATGGTTTTCATTGATTTAGAAAAAGCATATGACAAAGTTTCTAAAGAGGTTTTATGGAAATCTTTTGAAAGAAAAGGGGTGCAGGTGACGTATATTAAACTCATCCAAGACATGTATTGTAAAATCAGAAATCCCCCCACTTTCAAGGTGAGGAGAGAGCCTTCATTTATAGAAAATATAGGGAAGTTACAAAGAGAGGTTACAAAAGAAGTGGGGCTGGAAGTTACAAAGTTAGTGGGGCTGGAAGTTACCCATACTCCAACACTCCCCCTCAAGCTAGGTGTACCTAGCTTGGACACATAATGAAAAACAACGCAAGCAACAAGCTGCAAACACTCCCCCTCAAGCTGGACATACCCAGCTTGATGACAAAACAAGATGAAAAAAAAAAACGGAAGATACAAAAAGAATAAAATCGTTGATGATGCTGCTCCCCCGCAAGATTGTAATGTGATGCCGCTGAAAATGATGGGTCATCGCCGGAAAAGTGCGGGGCCGGACAACAGAGCGCCGGGAAATCCACACTGGCGGGTGCCGGTCGTCAGAGCGTCGGGAAAATCCGCACTACGGGCTGGTCGTCAGAGCGCCGGTAAACCGTAATGTCGGGCCGATCGTCAAAGCGCCGAGAAATCCGCTCGGGGGGTGGGGGGGCGGTCGTCAAAGTGCCAAGGAAATCCGCAATGGCGGGTGCCGGTCGTCGAAGCGCCGGGAAATCCGCAGGAGGAGGCCGGCGATGAGATGTAGTGATTCCGCAGGAGATGCCGGGCTGAGAGGCGGGGATTCCGCAGGAGGCACCGGGCTGAGAGGCGGGGATTCCGCAGGAGGCACCGGGCAGTGAGGCAGAGATTCCGCAGGAGGCACCGGGCAGAGAGGCGGAGATTCCGCAGGATGCAGGAGGAGGTCGGCATGGAGGGAGCAATTGAGCAAAGGTGGCACGGGAGGCCGGCAGGGCTGTAGGCCGACTGCTGGAGGAGCCGGCAGGAATGGAGGCCAGCTACTGGAGGAGCCGGCAGGAGTGGAGGCCGGCAGGGATGGAGGCCGATCGTCAAAGGAGCCGGCGAGAGATCGCACAGGAGGCGGGCTGCCGAAAAGAGCCGCAAGCCGGGCAGTGAGGCGGAGATTCCGCAGGAGGCACCGGGCAGAGAGGCGGAGATTCCGCAGGATGCAGGAGGAGGTCGGCATGGAGGGAGCAATTGAGCAAAGGTGGCACGGGAGGCCGGCAGGGCTGTAGGCCGACTGCTGGAGGAGCCGGCAGGAATGGAGGCCAGCTACTGGAGGAGCCGGCAGGAGTGGAGGCCGGCAGGGATGGAGGCCGATCGTCAAAGGAGCCGGCGGGAGATCGCACAGGAGGCGGGCTGCCGAAAAGAGCCGCAAGCCGGGGAAGGGAGGTCCGCCGGGAAGAACAAGGCGGGAAAGGCGCGGCCGGCCAACTGGAAGGGTCGCCGGGAAATCCGCAGGAGAGCTGCCGGGAGAAGGATCTGGCCGAATAATCCAGGAAGGGCTGGGAGAGCGCGCGGAGGGCCGGCCGGGAGGCGCGCGAAGGGCCGCTGGACAGGAGGAGCGCCGCGGGAAGAACACCGCCGGACTGAGGCGGAGCAGGGAGGCTGCCTGGATTCACCGCGTCGGGAGGGAAGACGGGTGTGCGCCGCCGGGAGGGAGAGCCGCTGCGACTGAGGATCCACACTGGATCCGGTCGTCGCCGGGAAGAGCCGCGAAGGACTGACGACGGGAAGGCGGGAGAACCGTCGGGCAAGGAAGCCTGTCGCCGGGAGGAGTCGCGCGCAGGAGGAGCGGGCGCCGGGATGAGCGCGCAGCGGGACCGCGAGGGGCGACGGGAGGCGTCACGGGCAGCAGCGGGAGGCGCGGGAGCCTGAAGGGAAAGCCACAGTGGGGCAACGCAGAAGGCGGGGCCGGCGGGAGCCGGGAAGCCGCAACAGGAGGCGGGGCCGGAAGTCCGCCCGGGAGCCGCGCATGAGGAGCGGGCGCTGTTGAGGGAAGGCGCACCGAGGAAGGAGGGCGGGGGCCGTCGCGCGCAGCGGGGATGGGAAGCGCGCCGGGAGACCCGCGCTGGAATCGCCGGATCGCGGGGAAGGGTGCCGAGGGAAGCCGCAGGAGGAGGTGGGGCCTTCGCGCAGGGAGCCGCGAGGGCGAGGGCGCGGGAGCCGGGCGGAGGCCCGCTGGGACGAGGGCGCACCGCTGGAGGACGGCATGGAGGGCCGCCGAGGGAGAGATGCGCCGGCATGGAGGGCCGCCGAGGGAAGGAGCCGCAACGGGAGGCTGGGCCGTCGCGCGCTGGAGGAAGAGCCGGCGGGAGGCGCGCCGGGAGAGAGGGCCGCCGTGCGCTGGAGGGCTGCGCGACCGGGAGCCGGCAGGGAAGAGGCGGACGGGAGAAAGGGCCTGCCGGGAGGGAGGGCCGCCGCGCGCAGCGGGGAAGCAGGCGCCGGCAGAGGAGAACCGCCAGAGACACGAGCCCGAAGGGGGCGGCGGCTAAAAAAAAACTAACCCTACAAGGGGCCGCCGCCCCCCCACGGGGGAGAGAGGATTCCGAGAAACCCTAGAGAGGGGGGATAAAATGGGAGGAGGGGGGTCGGGATTAGTTCCCTCTGATACCATGTAGATTTCAGAAATCCCCCTCACACCTCAAGGTGAGGAGAGAGCCTTCATTTATAGAAAATATAGGGAAGTTACAAAGAGAGGTTACAAAAGAAGTGGGGCTGGAAGTTACAAAGTTAGTGGGGCTGGAAGTTACCCATACTCCAACATGTATGAAGAGAGTTGAACTCGAGTTAGAACTTCAATAGATGACAATGCAGATTTTCATGTCTCGATAGGACTGCATCAAGGTTCAGCTTTAAGTTCATACCTTTTTGTCTTAGTCTTAGAAAAACATACAAAACATATTCACAATGAGATACCTAATTGCATGATTTTTTTAAGATGATATAGTTCTCATTGTAGAATCCAAAACTATCAATTTAAAGTTAGAGCTTTGGAGAGACTTTAGAATCGAAAGTATTTTGTCTAAAAACAGAATATATAGTGTTGTTTTAGCAAAAAATTGTCTGGCAATGTTGTGGATGTGAGATTGGGAGACCACCTTATTTCAAAAGTTGATTGTTTTCGATATTTAGATTCATTTATGCCGTCTCACTCGGATGACATTGTTTGGACGCGATTGTCAGTCCGTAGGATCTCACATGCGACAAACCCCAACTCATTGTCATCGCTTTTATGGCGCACGACCTCGGGCAAGACAAGCCCCAAGCACGGGATGAATCATCAAGCATTCATGGCATTGGGTCGATGCCATTTTTCCATGTCACTGGGCATGTCATTGGGTGGCTCTGGGCACGCAGGACAAGACCCACGCCCGGGGGGGTCGCCGACCACTCCCCCCCTAAAGAGACATTTATGCATTTTCAGCTATCCCACCAGGAAACATCAACATTGACGAGCAGACATACTAATGGGTTTAGACCACCCTGAGGGCACCGCAGCGCATGAAAGACAACACGTGTTGCCCTAAAAGAACTATGAAACCATAGGAACGGCCACCGACGTGACCCCTTAGTGTGATAGAGATATTAATGCAGATATCTATCAAAAGATTCAAATTGGATGGATAAAATTAAGAAAAGCTTCTAGGGTGTTTTGTGATTGTAAAATTCTTTTGAAATTGAAGGGTAAATTTTATAGGGTTGTTATTAGACCAACTATTTTATATAGACATGTGGACATCCTAAGATGGATAGAATTAGAAATGAATGTATTCAAGATAAAATTAGAGTGGCTCCGATTGACGAAAAGATGACTGAAACTAGATTAAGATGGTTTGGACATGATTAGTCACTGAATAAGGCTAATATTCATTGTTAATATATATAATATTCATGTGTTTTATTATTCATAAACATCGCTTTAGTGCATTTTACACTTTGAACATCATTTCACATTATGATTGTAATCCCCCTTAAAATGCACTATTACATGGTACATTTTTGAACACCTCCTAAAATACAAAATGGCTTTGATTTTATTTTCATATTTTATTTTCAGGTCTCTCATGCTGCAAGGAACAATTCATACTTTTTAAGTATTTGAAGATTCACATTGGAAGACCACCAAAATGGGCTTTCATGGCAACACATTCTGGGCAAAGTAAACTGGATAGCAGCCCAATAAAGAGACTGTAGCAGCCAGGATCTAAACCCAATGATTCTCAAAATTTAACTGAAGATAGAGGACATCATGGAGAACATTTCATTAAACAGTGGCCAAAGCTAATTCAGATGTTTGAATGGAGTTACAGGCGGCCCAAGTTGGAGATAAAATTCTAGGCCAGATTCTGCGGCCCAGAAAAACAGTCCACCAATTTAATCATATCTCGACAACCACAAATTCATTTGGGCTGAAATTTTACAGAGAGCTAGGAGACATCTGGAGCTTCATGTTTTTCTTCTACGGCCCACTCCAATTCGGCCATCTAGAAGGACATTTAGGCACCTATGTTCGGTGAATGAAAGTTGGCTGCCACTTCGGGTCAAGGATAAAGAAGTCCACTCTCCCTTACTTTCCACAACCCTAGGCCTACCATACTCAAGTGGAATCCTTTGTACTGTTGGAAGCTCGACCCAAGCCTCTTGAAATGCCTATTTAAGGCAGTGTTGGTGGAGGAGTTGAGGATCTATGGTGCTTGGTTTCATTGTAGTGTTATGCTGCCGCTTTGTGTTTGTAATCATTTCTTTTTCATTTAAGTTATTCAATTCATCTTAGTTTCTTAATAAATGTTCTTCTTCTCCTCTTATTCTGTTCTTATTCATATCACGTTAATACCGTTGGCTCAAGGTTTGAATTTATTCACCAAATCTTGTGAAATTATCACACAACGGTGGAGTGATCGTTATTTCATTATTATTATTTTTTTACTTCTCCATTTCCTCCCTCATGAGTCTACTTCTCACTTTCATTGAAACCATAGCATCAATGGAGGGCTAACCCTCTTATGGGTTGATCCAAGGGAGTAGCAAGGGGCTGGATTGGATGTTATTTATCACCCCATTAATTTCTAATCACTTCTTTTAATTGAGATTTTTATTTGATTATTTTAAAACTTCTTCGTCCTTGTTGAATTTTAAGGCCACACACTTCAAATGTTAATACGAACTTTTACTTTGGAGTGCTCATAAATTTGATCCTCCAAGTGTATAGGTGATTAGTATTATGGTGTGTTGGTATTAAACCAACAAGTGATGAAGTTGTTTGATCTTCTTGAATAAACACATCTCAAATATAAGAAATTGAAACCGTTAAAAAAGAACTTCATCCAATCCACCCCAAGTGATAATCAAGGATCAGCTCATTCTTTTAAATTGAATTCACTTAAGTCTCTTAGCGTTCACTTAAACCCATCTAAAATCAACCCAAGTTGGTCACTTCATAGCCAAAAACAATCCATAGAATGTACGTGTCTGTAGATTACTTCTTAGGTCTCTGAGGATTCGTCAACCCAAGCTAAACTACAAGCGACCGATTAACCTTCAAAACTTAGGTAAATTTGGGCGAGACCAAATTTTGGCACTGTTGTCGGGGACCCAAGTAAGTCATCTCAACACTCATTCTATTCTCCCTCATTTCTTCTATTCTCACCCAAATTCTCTTATCTTTTCCCTTTCTCGTTTTTTTTTCTTTTGGCGCATGTCCGCTTACACCCGTGACCAAACAAACCATCTAGTTAGGGTGGATAGTCCTGGGGTTAGAGAGTCAAGTACACCAAGGGAACTCTTTCCATTAGATCTTAATCTTCCTAATACTCCAAAGTCAAAAATTGAGCTCATTTCAATGGAAGGTCTTCAAAGAAACCAACTCATAAACCCGGGTGGGAACCAAAATGGAAATCCAAATGAGGCAGCCCCAAACGTGGGGAATGCAGTCGATCAAACTATGAATGACTACCTCACACCTGCCTGGACCAATGCCCCCTCATGCATTAGACACAATTCCCTAGGAGATACCAACTACATCTTTAAACCCCATGTCCTAAATCACCTTCCCACATTCCATGGAATAGAGTCCGAGATGCCTTTCACGTTAAGGAGTTCAATGACATTGTAAAAACCATGTGTCCCCCACATCAACTAGAATCAGCTAAGATGAGGCTCTTTCCTTTTTCTTTAAAGGATCGAGCTAAAAATTGGCTAAACAATTTGAGACCATCATCCATCAACTCTTGGGACCAATTGCAAAGATAATTCTACAAAAAATACTTTCCCCACCACAAAACAATTGCACTTAAAAAGAGCATCCAAAACTTTTTTGAAAAAGAGGGAGAGTCGTTCTATGAAACGTGGGAGAGGTTCAAAGACACCCTAAACATGGTTCCACACCACGGTTTTTCTATTCCTAAACAAGTGAGAATTTTCTATGAAGGGTTGGGCCCGGAAAACAAACAATTCATTGACATGATGTGTAATGGGACCTTTAAAAACAAAGCCCCAAATGATGCTTACGAGCATCTAGAAAACCTTGCTGAACAAAACCAAACATGGGGAACATCACCTTATTCTGAAAAGCCACAAAGAACTACTGCAATGCATACACTTATAAAAGAGGAAAGCCTTAGGGCTAAACTCGCAGCACTCACTAGGAAGGTTGAAGAGATGGACCTTAGAAAAATCCATGAAATCCAAACTATAGAACATGTTTGCACAATTTGTGACAAACATGACCACAAAACAGACAACTGTCCAACCATTTCATCCATCAAGGATGTTCTTCTAGGAGGACCACCTATTGAAGTCAATGTCCTAAACTTCCAAAAGCCCCAATACCAAAACACATTCAACCCAAGGTATAATGACCACCCAGGCTTTCGCCGGAAAGATAACCAACAACCTAGCCAACCACAAGGACCAAACCCCTACCCTACACAAAATTTTCAAAACCATAACCAATTCAAACCACAACCAGTCCAATACCAACATCCTCCTGTCCAATACCAACAACTCATCCAACAACCAAAGTATACTCCTGGGATAAACCAACCAACACAAGCCCCCACCCAATCTGTCCCTCTTCCAATCCTTGAACAGTTGTGTAAACAAATGGACAAAATGAACTCAGAATTCTCTGCCCTTAAACAAGAACTTCAAACCATCAAAACTGGAAAGGCACCCATGCCTACTCAGGCGGTACCATCCTCAACTTTAAAGGGAGTCAAGTTGCACTCAAACAACTCATGAACAACTAAAGGTTGTGACAGTTTTAAGAAGTGAGAAATCAATTGAGAAACCTGAACAAATAAGTCAGAAACCATATGAAGCTTCAAACTCTAATGAAAATTCAAATGAACCACATGATCAAACTGAGGAAACTGATAACAATGTGAAAGAAACAACCCTTCAACAAACAAACCCACAACCTGCACCATTTCCTCAACGCATGAGGGGGAAAACCAAGCCTGAATTGAATGAAACATTGAGGAAAATATTCTCACAAGTCAAGCAGAACAGTCCACTCCTTGATGTTATTCAAACCATTCCTGCATACTCAAAATACCTAAAGGACCTATGCACATTTAAAAGGAAATTCTCACATAAGAACCAAGTCCTAGCAGCAAATGTTAGCACAACAATCCAAGGAACCCTTCCACCAAAGATGAAAGACTCATCCAACAACCAAAGTATACTCCTGGGATAAACCAACCAACACAAGCCCCCACCCAATCTGTCCCTCTTCCAATCCTTGAACAATTGTGTAAACAAATGGACAAAATGAACTCAGAATTCTCTGCCCTTAAACAAGAACTTCAAACCATCAAAACTGGAAAGGCACCCATACCTACTCAGGTGGTACCATCCTCAACTTTAAAGGGAGAGTCAAGTTGCACTCAAACAACTCATGAACAACTAAAGGTTGTGACAGTTTTAAGAAGTGAGAAATCAATTGAGAAACCTGAACAAATAAGTCAAAAACCATATGAAGCTTCAAACTCTAATGAAAATTCAAATGAACCACATAATCAAACTGAGGAAACTGATAACAATGTGAAAGAAACAACCCTTCAACAAACAAACCCACAACCTGCACCATTTCCTCAACGCATGAGGGGGGAAACCAAGCCTGAATTGAATGAAACATTGAGGGAAATATTCTCACAAGTCAAGCAGAACATTCCACTCCTTGATGTTATTCAAACCATACCTGCATACTCAAAATACCTAAAGGACCTATGCACATTTAAAAGGAAATTCTCACATAAGAACCAAGTCCTTCTAGCAGCAAATGTTAGCACAACAATCCAAGGAACCCTTCCACCAAAGATGAAAGACCCAGAATGTCCTTACATCAATGTTGAACTAGGAGAGAACAAAGTTGTCAAAGCCTTGTGTAACCTAGGTGTCAGTTTCAATCTCATTCCCTATGTTGTGTACTGCCAGTTAAGCCTGGAAGAGCTCCAACCCACATCTGTCACACTTCAACTTGCTGATCGTAGCATTAGGGTTCCAAAGGGGATTTTAAAGGATGTTCTAGTAAAAGTAAAAAACTTCATCTACCCTGCCGACTTTATTGTCCTTGACAACAATCCAAACTTAGGCAACAAGGAACAAACTCCAATCATCCTTGGCCGTCCCTTCCTTGCAACAATCAACTCTGTTATCCGAGTCCGAAATGGGAACATGACCATCACCTTTGGAAACATGAGTCTAGACTTGAACATCTATAATGCAAGCTCACAAATAGGGGATGATGAGGATATTCATGAAGTAAACATGATGGGAAGCGTCGATAATGAATCCATAGAACATCAAGGAATATTTGAGGAATGTTTAAGTCGGGATGAGATTAATTTCCTTTGTTCACATAAAGGAAGTCTATCTCCTTGGCTAGAATCACATTCAGATTGCTCCTATGATGAAATCTTAAAACCAACAATTAGTGAAATCTTTCAGGAAACCACATTCATGGAGACCACTCCAACTCCCTTCCCTAACACTGATCAAACCAATCTAGTAGCTGAAACTTCTACACGTGGGGAATCAATCCTATCTAAAACTCTTAAAAAAGAAGTTGATCTTGAGCCAATGTCCCAATCTTCTGCTGAAATTTTGAACCAACCTGATCTTAAATTGAAAGAACTTCCTACTGTACTTATGTCTTCTTAGGAGAAAATAGAACACATCCTATTGTCATTTCTTCTTCTCTTCAAGCCGATCATGAGAGGATGCTTCTAGATGTCCTTAGGAAACACAAGAAAGTCATTGGATGGACCCTGTCTGATATTCCTGGGATTAGCCCACTTATCGGGACTCATAGGATTATTCTCAAATCTGATTCAAAGTCATGTCGTCAACCTCAGCGACGACTCAATCCTAATCTCATGGAAGTAGTGAGAAAAGAACTTCTGAAATTATGAAAAGTTGGTATCATCTATCCCATTGCAGAGAGTGAGTGGGTAAGCCCAATTCAAGTTGTCCCAAAGAAGGCCGGAATCACAGTGATAACCAATAAGGATGGAGAGATTCGTCCAACTAGGGTGAGTAGTGGATGGAGAGTCTGCATCGACTACAGGAAGCTAAACTCATTTACCAAGAAGGACCATTTCCCCTTACCATTCATTGACCAGGTCCTTGAGAGAGTCGCAAGTCACGCCTTCTACTGTTTCTTAGATGGGTACTCGAGGTACAATCAAATTGAGGTCTCCCTAGAGGATCAAGGGAAGACTACATTCACCTGTCCATTCGGCACCTTCGCCTTCAAACGCATGCCCTTCGGGTTATGCAATGCCCCTGGAACCTTCCAGCGGTGCATGATGGGAATCTTCTCAAACATGGTAGGGGATTTTCTAGAGGTCTTCTGTAATGGTCCGGACCTCTCCAGCCCATTCCTTTGTCAAAAAGAAGGTCAAGAAGTGTTCTGGAGGGTAAAATGGACTTTTTCCACACTTTTCAGAATTTTGAAACTACACGCCGTGTACCCCCTTTTCCGGGTATACCCCGTGTTACAAGCCGTGTCCTTGCTGTGTGGAATAATGGGTGCACGCCGTGTGACCAGTTCTACACGTCATGTAGTCCTTCCCCGCGTACGTGTTACCAGTCAACGGCCGTGTACCGTGTTGGAGCCGTGTCCTTGCCGTGTGCAATAAATGAGTACACGCCGTGTGTCTAAACTACACGCCGTGTAGTCCTTCCCCGCGTATGCGTTACCCTCAAACCGTGTGTTGACCAGTCAACGGTCGCGGAGCCGTGTTGGAAGCCGCGTGGAGACCGTGTGAAAGAACCGAGTACACGCTGTGTACCATAAAGTACACGTCGTGTACCATAAAGTATACGCCGTGTACTTTTGCTTTTCACACCTATAAAAGGAGGGGTCCCCTCCTCCTTTCAACCCACCCCTCTCCTCCCCTCTCCTCTGAGCAGAGCTCTCTCAAGAGACTCGAAGGCTCTTCCTTCCATAACTTCTTCGTCCGAGCTCCGATTTACGATCCGTCAGCGGCCACGGGATCGTAATGGCGAGGTGGAGCTTCCGAGCTTGAATCCGTTGTCTTTCCTTCGGCCTTTCCTTTCCGACTTCCACCCGATGAGGTTTTGCCGGGACCCGACAGAAGTGACGGACGCCGACGGACGTCTTCTAAGATTGATCCGGAGGAGCGTTGCAATCAAGAACCTGTTGAGGTAGGGATCTTACCTTTGTCTCTCTCTATTTTGTGCATCATGCGGAGTGGGTATCCTCTTGTTTTCATGAGAAACAGTTGAACCTAAATAAAGATAATAATTGGTTAAAGAACGGGAATGGGAAGTTGTGATTGTTGTTACTTTATATCCTGTGATATTATGTTGTGAATTGAATAGGCTTATGCCTACTGAAAATCACGGTCGTTGGGGGCCTTTGCTTGCGCAATTAAATGTTGCCCTATCTTCTAGACCATTTTTTGAATGGAACTTTGTGGAATGTGGAATTGGTTAATCACGTAAAGTTGGCTGTTTAAAATCTGGAACCCTTGTGTGATCACCCCGGTTAAACAAAATGGAATAATGAACATGTGGGTGTTGGCTTGGATACGTGGCATGTGATGATGGTGTTTTGTGGGTTGTTGTGGATAGGGTGAGCAGCGGGGCTGCGGTTGACTTGGTTGTGGGTTGGTGTGAATGTTATGTTAGTGACGGGCAGCGGGGCTGCGATAAATGGTATTAAAGAGATAATGATGGATGGGTTTCGGTGCGGTTGTGGTTACGGTGGTTGGCAGCGGGGCTGCGGGGTTGGGTTGAATGTGAACGGACTTTGGGTTGTGGTTAATAAATAAAAGTGGAAGAGTTAATGAATGATGGGGCAATGAAACGGAATTAATAATCAATGGGTTGGTTAGGGACTTGGTTGTGTTGCTTGTGTTTTCCTAACTTGATTTGTGGATGGCAGGGATATGTTTTACGAACGATTGATGTGGTTGGTTGTGGATAGTTGTCCAGTAGTTAAGGAACTAAATAAACTAATTCTGTTGAAACGTGAAAACCTAAATGGAGTTGGGGTTGTTTGTTGTATGCATGCTTCGTAGTAGCAGTGCCGAGGCACGTGCTCAGTTTCTCTGTTTAGAAGCCATAGGTTGGGCTGTGGGGTTGGTATATATATATCTGTATCTTTTGTGTTTTATCGCACCCCACCCATGTTAAGCACTTAATGTCGAACACTCCCATTTCATGGGAGAGGGTGTTTTTCCCTTAGTTACTAGCTCCTTCCTGCTCCTTCTCCCCTAGGTTGTGATGGCTTGAGGCGACCTTACACCTAAGACTCTTCGGGTAGGTTTCGATTGGGATGGCTTTAGCCCAAGACTCTTCGGGCAGGTTCTACTGTTTCCCAAGAATCTTCGGGATGAGGCCCAGGTGTGTGCGGGCGGGATACGTGGTGGTGAGGCTCAGGTGTGTGCGGGTGGGATACGTGGTTGTGAGGCCCAGGTGTGTGCGGGCGGGATACGTGGTTGTGAGGCCCAGGTGTGTGCGGGCGGGATACGTGGTTGTGAGGCCCAGGTGTGTGCGGGCGGGGAGAGTGTGGCAGCGTCAGGACGTTCGCCGTTAGGAAGAGCAGCTAACAAAAAGGGAAATGGTACGGGGTATCCAATACTCTTGTTCTTATATACTACTACCTGTTGTGATTGTGTTTTTGGTGAGTGTGGCTGGTGAGATTGGGTGGATAGATTTCCTTGCTAGGGTTCTTCTATTGTTCTCACGGAACATTAGGATATTTCCCCACTTGTGCACGAGAGCTTTAGGTTTCCCTACTGAGTATACTTGTATGCTCACCCTACGTTTACTTTCAGGTTTCCAGGAGGACTACCAGGGTCGTGCGGGACCCTACTAGTCAGACAGTTGGAGTTGTTGCAGTTGTTGTTCTCTTGTTTCTTTTGGTATTGTATTATGAGCTTTCTTGTACTTGTACCTTGTTATAAAATTGTTTAAACATGCATGTGGGCTTGGTTTGGGTTTATTTCTATACACTTGTTCTTTTTCCTTTTTTTGGTGGTTGACTTGTCCTATTTCCCGATCCTAAATAAATAAAAAGGGTAATGCCTCCCATATTTGTGAAAACTCATACCCTTGGTGCTAGTCGCCACCCCGGGGCCTACTGGAGACGGGACTCGGGGGTCATTATCTCTCTTTCACCATTGTCAGCTCAGGAGGGGCATCTTTGGTGGGAGGGGGTCGTGACATCTTCATGGATGACTTCTCTGTGTTTGGTGATACATTTGAGGGATGTCTGAGGAATGTGGAGAGAGTCTTGTCAAGATGTGAAGAAAAGAATTTAGTCCTAAACTGGGAAAAATGTCATTTCATGGTTAAAGAGGGACTAGTCCTTGGCCATCTAGTCTCAGGTAGGGGAATTGAAGTTGATAAAGCCAAGGTTAACATCATTTGTCACCTTCCATCACCCAAAACTGTCAATCAAGTGAGGCATTTCTTAGGACATGCTGGTTTCTATAGAAGGTTCATTAGGAATTTCAGCTCTATTTCTCGACCACTTTGTGCTCTATTGGTGAAAGATGCTCCATTTTTATGGACAGAAAACTATGAGGAATCATTCTCTACACTCAAGTCAGCTCTTATCTCTCCACCTATCATGCAATCTCCAAATTGGAAACTTCCTTTTGAGCTCATGTGTGATGCTAGTGACTTCGTTGTAGGAGCAGTCTTAGGACAATGGTGTGAAAAAACTCCATGTGTCATTGCTTATGCAAGCAAATCTTTAAATGATTCACAAATCAACTACACCACTACTGAGGAGTTACTTGCTGTTGTGTTTGCCTTAGAAAAGTTTAGGTCCTACCTCTTAGGATCCCCCATCACTGTGTTCACTGAACATTCTGCACTAAAATACCTCTTCCAAAAACAAGATGTTAAAGCTAGACTGATTAGGTGGGTCCTGCTCTTACAAGAATTTGACCTCACAATCAAGGACAAAAAGGGTGTTGAAAATGTTGTAGTTGATCATCTCTCTAGGATATAATTTAATGACAAATTGTCTCACCTTCATGTGTCTGATTCATTCCCTGATGAACACCTATATTTTGTGAGTGACTGCCCTTGGTATGCCGACATAGCCAACTTCTTAGTTACAGGAGTCATTCCAAAATTCTTAGGGTCTCAAGCTAGAAGGAAATTCCTTTCTGATGTCAAACACTATGTGTTTGATGATCCATACCTCTATAAGTTCTGCTCATACCAAGTCATTAGGAGGTGTGTCCCAGAATATGAACAAGAATTCATCCTTAAATTCTGTCATAGTGAGGCGTGTGGAGGTCACTTTTCCTCTAAGAAAACTTCTGCTAATGTTCTTCAGTGTGGTCTCTTTTGGCCCACCCTCTCAAGGAACTCCTACACATTTTGTCAAAGTTGTCCTAGGTGTCAACAAGTAGGGTCCATCACAAAAAGGAATCAAATGTCACTCTCATCTTAGTGATTGAAATCTTTGATTGTTGGGGAATCGATTTCATGGGTCTCTTCCCAAACTCTAGGGGATATTTGTACATCCTTTTAGCAGTCGATTATGTCTCCAAATGGGTTGAGGCCATTCCTACAAAATCTAATGATCATCAAACTGTGATTAGATTTCTCAAGGAAAACATCCTCTCTAGATTTGGAATTCCTAGGGCTATCATTAGTGATCATGGAACTCATTTTTGCAATCGTCCATTCTCAGCACTCATGGAAAAGTATGGAATTTCTCACAAATTGTCCACTGCTTACCACCCACAAACCAATGGTCAAGCTGAGTTAACCAATCGAGAAATCAAACAAATTCTTGAGAAAACTGTTAATCCATCTAGGAAAGATTGGTCAAGCAAACTCTTAGATGCTCTTTGGGCCTATCAAACCACATATAAAACCAATTTAGGAATGTCCCCATATAGGTTGGTTTATGGTAAAACATGTCATTTGCCAGTGGAGATTGAACATAAAGCCTTTTGAGCAATTAAGAAAATGAATTATGACCTCTCATTGGCCGAAACAAAAAGAAAATTAGATCTCAATGAACTTGAGGAACTTAGGATGGAGGCTTATGAAAATTCAAGGATCAATAAAGCTAAAGTATAAGCCTACCAATCTCAAAATCTTAAAATCAAACATATTGTACCGGGTAAACCTATTCTTTTGTATAGTTCTAAACTTCAATTACACCCAGGAAAGTTGAGGTCTAGATGGTCAGATTCATACATAGTGCATAAGGTGTATCCCCATGGGGCTGTAGAAATTCAAGATCCCACCAATGGTCAAACCTTTAAAGTTAATGGTCATAGAGTCAAACCATTCCAAAAAATGAAGTTGATGAAAACTTGTGTGAACCAACCTTAGATGAGGAAAATACTTAAACAATTAAAGGTCTAAATCGAGCTAGCGACGTTAAACAAAAGCGCTGCACGAGAGGCAACCCGTGATTTTCATCTATGTGAATCATCTTTGTTTTAAAATAGGATTAATAAATCGATTTTATATTTAAAAAAAATACTTAACTCTGAATATGATAGTATCATAGACTGTTGATCTGTTCTTCTATTATGAGTATGGATGGGTATGAAAGGGGAGCGTCATATTCATCCGTGTCACGTGGTGTGATCCTTGAGTAATACCTTACCCAGAAATTTAAAAAGAAGACAATGTATCATCAGTTTATTTTTATGGGTTTGTAGGTTAAAATAAAAATACAAAAAAATTATATAATAATAATTAAAATATATATATATAAAAGGACACGTCGTAGGTCGTAGGGAAAACCCCATCACAACCGGCGAAGCCGCGGGGACTCGAACTCGGGACCGAAGGGAGACAGGGTAGTGCGCCTACCACTGACCTACGGTTTATAGTGCTTCCTTATTCTATAATTTTTGTATATATACTTATATTTTACTTTTTTATTATTATTATATAAATATATATATATATATTGTTTTGTTTGTTTGTTTTTCCTTTTTCCTCTAGGGAACTCTGCAAGTGACATGGATATCAAAGGACTAAATTGGAGTAGCACGAACTTCAACTTCAACCACCAGGTGACTTCATTCCATGATCCTCATTTTCAATTTCCTTTTTAAACTCTCATTCCCTGCCTCTATGTAAGAACCCGGACCTTCTTTTCAGGTATGTTTTCCTTTTCTGGTCGTTTTTGAGAATAAGAGGTTTTTCGGGAGGTTGTGCAGGGGCGCACGGTTGGCAAACAGTCTGAACAAACCGTGCGGCCAGCCCAGGAAACCGTGCACCCTTGACAGTGGGCTTCGCACGGGATGTGCATGGTTTGTCAGACCGTGCGGGCAAACAGTGCAAAGTCTCTGGATGAGACAGTAGCAACCGCACGGTTGGCGCACGGTTTGCCAAACCGTGCGGGGTAACCGTGCGGCCACTTAAAGTTAGGGTTTTAAGTTCCGGGCCACTTGGGATTTCTCATTCCTCCACAATTCTTCCTCCTACTCGTGGCTCACGCAGGAGTTGCGATTTTCAGAGGTTGGGGGGGCTCCTTGGCTTGTTTTGAAGGCAAATCGGAGGGGTTTCTTGGCGGATCGAAGGCGGTTCTACTCGGGTAAGTCCCTCTTTTGATTCTTTGAGGTTTTAGTTAGGGTTAGCCCTCTTCCTCTCTTAGTTTCCTAGATCTACAAGGGTTGCATGTAGATATAGGGTTGTGTTGCCTTTGTGTGTTAAAGGTTAACCTTGTTGATGTTAGGGAAGAGTTTTTTAGGCGGTTTCGAGGAGGCGTTCACCCGGTTTGGAGCGCGTTTGGGCGAAGAGGTCGTTTTCGCCAAACCCTAAAAGGTAGGTGGTTTGTGCCTTTCGGTTTAAGGTCTTTGAATTGTATGTGCAAAAATCGCCAATACCCATGAACGGGGTATTGGGCGTTTACCGTTTTTAACCCTGTTAATTGCCTGCTTTGCTGGTGTGTGCGAGTAGAGATTATTTGTATGTGAATAGGGTTGATTGCTATGCTTTGGAGGTGTTTCTCATGCATGTTCTTTTTATGACCATTTGGTTCTGCTTAGCCTGTTAGGCTGCTTTGTTTGTTTCCCATGCCTAGTATTATAGGATGGAGTGATCTTGTTTATCTGACATGCTGATATGTTGTAGACTGCTAGCCAAGTAGTTCTTGAGGTTTACTTGGGCCGATACGCGTTGTTATACTTGTTTGCCTTACACAGGGCCGTGAGAACCTGGTGTAGTAGACCATAGGGAGAATGGACGTAAGGGCTTCTCCAGAGTGTCTTTATAATTTACGATGCGAGATCACAGGGGGAATTGACGTTGAGTGCTTCCCCAGAGAGTCCGTAGTTCCTCGACGCGGGTCACAGAGGGAATGTGACGTAAGTGCTTCCCTAGAGCGCCTTTAGATACGATACGAGACTATAGGGGGAATTAACGGCGAGTGCTTCCTCAGAGAGTCTATGCTTAAGCTGAACCAAAGGGGTTAGACTGAGTGTGCTGCCCAGAGGGTTGCTTGTACTTGAAAGGTAGAACCAGAGGGGATAGGCTGTGGGCACTTCCCAGAGGGTTACCTGTTTGTTAGCTGTTTGCTTGTATCTGTTAGGTAGGACCAGAGGGGATAGGCTGTGAGTACTTCCCAGAGGGTTACCTGTTGTGATTATCTGCTTTGTTTAGTTGTTGCTTGATATCAGAAACTGTGGATTGTTACTATTGAGTATTTCCTTGTTTACTGCTTTCTGCACTTTTACCTGTCATATATTCACTGACTGTTAGGCACAGATCTTGTGATAGTTGCCTACTGGGATTCGTCTCACACCCTGTTTGGGTCATGTTTTTGGGCCCAAACAGATTATATTGTTGCAGGTAGAGACAAGGGCAAGCGCCCTTCTACTTCAGGTGCTTGATTGTTGTGGAGCTGGAGAGCATGAGACCAAGCTTAGGCTTGCGATGATGAGGAGTTGTTTGGCTGTTTTCCTAGACATATGTACCATGCATCATTTTATATATATGTGTGCTCCAGTTGTTTATTATTTCAGTCTTCCGCTGTTTACTACTGTTGGATATTTACTGTTTCTGCTATTGTATAATTGTTTCTCTTCCGCTGTGTTACTCTGCCAATGAGGGCATAGTTTCCCCACTATCACACCCAAGGCTCTCGCTGCTAGTCGGCAGCCTCTGGCGTTCGGGGAAATGCGCTTGAGGCCATGTGACCAACCGGGCACGGGGCGCCTCTGGGTGGCTTCCGTAACCGAGACGTTACACTCTACCCCCTTCTAAATTTTCTTTTCTTAAAACACTGGGGACAGTGTTATTTTAAGTTGGGGGGAGATGAAATAAAAAATTTGTCTATGTAAAAAAAAAATTTCTTTTGGGTGAAAAAAAATGAATTGAAAAAATGTGTGTAAATGGAAGGAAAAATTCCTTTAACTTTGAACATGATAATACACATTGAAAATTTTGAAACTGAATATAAAATAATTTAGCATGCCCCGATTCTGATTTTAATCCATGTATAATTTCATGAGCATAGATTTTTGGAAAGTGTGGCTGTTTAATGTGATATTTCATCATTTATATTTTCATCCAAAAAAAAATTCACAACGCATGTCCTTTGGATAGTGGGGTATTAGTTTTAGTTCATGGAGTCCCCCAAATAAATAGCATAGGTTTGGTGATCATTTTAGTTTTAATATGAGTATTCAAAAAAAAAGAAAATCAAATAAAAAAATCAAAAAAAACAATAAATTTGCGCGTAGAGCAATGAAATGACCTAATGCGTGGCTTTCGGTACTTGGGAATCGGGACTCCATAGTTGTCTAGCCCAGAGTTAGTAATTTTATCTCTATTTGTGGTAATTTGACTTTGTTTTTGACTGATTTAACTCGAGATGATGCCCGAGTATGTGGGCTTCACTTAGTGCCCTAAGGTCTTTGAGCCTGGGAATCATCGGCAAAGTCTCGCTACATGGGTTGACTCTTTTGAGTGCAATTTCAATTACCATGGCAATATTGCAAAAAAAAATTGAATACTCATCTTAATATTGAAATGTGATTCCACCTAGCGCTTCCATCATTTCCCCCTTGAATAAAGATGAACCCCCATGTCTATTGCGATGCACAACACATCATCATGCTTAATTAATATTAGATGAAATATGGCGATTAAATTGAACAAAGAAATGGGCTTGGGATTGGGATCTGCTTATGAAACTATCTTGTATTAAAATATGTTGACAGGTTTCATGATTGTTTGGTATAAGGGTTCTTGGTGATCAGTGTGTATTAAAAAGTTTTTGGAAAAATGAATTCGAATTTCATATTGTTGAGATATATTTTGCTCGGGACTAGCAAAACTCAAGTTGGGGGGTGTGAGTAACTGAATGAGGCTAATATTCATTGTTAATATATATAATATTCATGTACTTTATTATTCATAAACACCATTTTAGTGCATTTTACACTTTGAACATCATTTTACATTATGATTGTAATCCCCCTTAAAATGCACTATTACATGGTACATTTTTGAACACCTCCTAAAATACAAAATGGCCTTGATTTTATTTTCATATTTTATTTTCAGGTCTCTCATGCTACAAGGAACAATTCATACTTTTTAAGTATTTGAAGATTCACATTGAAAGACCACCAAAATGGGCTTTCATGGCAACACATTCTGGGCAAAGTAAACTGGACAGCAGCCCAATAAAGAGACTGTAGCGGCCAGGATCCAAGCCCAATGATTCTCAAAATTTAACTAAAGATAGAGGACATCATGGGAAACATTTCATTAAACAGTGGTCAAAGCTAATTCGGATGTTTGAATGGAGTTACAGGCGGCCCAAGTTGGAGATAAAATTCTGGGCCAGATTCTGCGGCCCAGAAAAACAGTCCACCAATTTAATCATATCTTGACAACCACAAATTCATTTGGGCTGAAATTTTACAGAGAGCTAGGAGACATCCGGAGCTTCATGTTTGTCTTCTATTGCCCACTCCAATTCGGTCATCTAGAAGGACATTTAGGCGCCTCTGTTCGGTGGATGAAAGTTGGCTGCCACTTCGGGTCAAGGATAAAAAGTCCACTCTCCCTTACTTTCCACAACCCTAGGTCTACCATGCTCAAGTGGGATCCTTTGTACTGTTGGGAGCTCGACCCAAGCCTCTTGAAATGCCTATTTAAGGCGGTGTTGGTGGAGGAGTTGAGGATCTTTGGTGCTTGGTTTCATTGTAGTGTTATATTGTCGCTTTGTGTTTGTAATCGCATTTCTTTCTCATTTAAGTTGTTCAATTCATCTTAGTTTCTTAATAAATGTTCTTCTTCTCCTCTTATTCTGTTCTTATTCATATCACGTTGATACCGTTGACTCAAGGTTTGAATTTATTCACACCAAATCTTGTGAAATTATCACACAACGGTGGAGTGATCGTTATTTCATTGTTTTTTTTTTACTTCTCCATTTTCTCCCTCATGAGTCTACTTCTCGCTTCCATTGAAACCATAGCATCAATGGAGGGCTAACCCTCTTATGGGTTGATCCAAGGGAGTAGCAAGGGGCTGGATTGAAAACTGAACCAGTTGACGGTTCACCAGTCCATTTCGCGAAAAAGGTAGACGGTACCCTTAGGCTATGCGTGGACTATCGAAAACTGAACCAGTTGACGGTTAAAAACCGATATCCCTTGCCACGGATAGATGACCTGTTTGATCAACTTCGAGGAGCTCGAGTGTTATCAAAGATTGACCTAAGGTCAGGATATCACCAGGTACGTGTTCGACCGGCAGACATACCTCGTACAGCCTTTCATAGCAGGTATGGTCTATATAAGTGCTTGGTTATGCCATTTGGCCTCACGAACGCGACAGCAGTTTTCATGGCGCTGATGAACCGAGTGTTCCACCCTTACCTAGATTCTTTTGTGGTGGTTTTCGTGGATGATATCTTGTTGTATTCTCACAATTGACACGACCATGCCAAACACCTTGAGATCATTTTGAATACACTGAGAGAGCATCAGTTATATGCTAAGCTCGCAAAATACCACTTCTGGATGGATCAGATTCACTTCCTAGGTCACGTCATCTCGGAGACTGGAGTATCAGTGGACCCAGAGAAGATAAGAGCAGTAGTTACCTGGGAGCAGCCCAAGAACGTTTTTGAGGTGCGGAGTTTCTTGGGGCTAGCTGGTTACTACAGGCATTTTATACAGGACTTCTCACGCTTAGCAGCGCCGATGAAGGGCTTGACTAAGAAAGGTGTGAAATTTGAGTGGTCAAATTCTTGTGACGCAGTCTTTCAGGAGTTGAATGGACGTTTGATTTCAGCGTCGATACTGATACTGCCAGAGCCGGGCAAGAGTTGCACTGTGTGTTGTGATGCATCAGGTATTGGGTTGGGAGCAGTGCTTATGCAGGGGGATCGAGTTGTTGCGTATGGATCTCGGCAGTTGAGGCAACATGAGAGGAATTACCCAACGCATGATCTCGAGTTGGCTGCAGTTGTTCATGTCTTGCGTTGTTGGAGACATTATTTATTGGGAGAGCATTTTGTGGTGTACACGGACCACAAAAGTCTCAAATACATCTTTACTCAGCGTGATTTGAATCTGAGGCAGCGAAGGTGGGTGGAATACCTTCAGTCGTTCGATTTTGAGCTTGCCTATACGCCGCAAAGGCAATGCAGTGGCGGACGTACTGAGCAGGAGGACTCAGATACAGACAGTGCAGGAGGCCAGTGGTGAATGGCAACTTATGGCCTTGTTCTCTGAGATACATTTAGAGATGCACGACAGTCAGGGACAGACTTCTCTTTCATCTTTGGCAGTTACCTGTACCCTACTGGACAGAGTGAGCATAAAGCAGCTGTCAGATTTCGAAGACCTAGTTCTACGAGAGTGGCAGGTGAGGACCCCCCTCCTGGATGGACGATAGGTGAGGATGAAGTTTTGCGTATCCATGGACGTGTGTGGGTTACAGGAGATATACGCGAGGAGCTGATGCGAGATTTTCATTCCTCGCTCTGGGAAGTTCATCCTGGTGTCACCAAGATGTATCGAGATCTACACTGTCAGTATTGGTGGTCAGGCATGAAGAGGGATGTTGCTGGTTTTGTCACAAGGTGTTCCGTCTGTCAGCAGGTGAAGGCGAAGCATCAGCGACCGGCAGGGCTTTTACAACAGCTACCCGTTGCTGAGTGGAAATGGGATGATGTCGTGATGGATTTCGTAACGGGGTTACCGAAGTCTCCTAAAGGCAACGATGTTGTGTGGGTTGTAGTTGACAGGCTTACAAAGGTCGCTCATTTCTTGCCGATCAAGGAGACCTTCGTTGTTGATGGGCTCGGAAAACTGTATATCTGAAAGATGGTACGACTTCATGGGGTCCCTCGTTCTATCGTTTCAAGAACGGCCTCAGGTTATAATTAAACTATTGAATGGAATAAATTTTGACACGTCTGTCAAGGCAAAGCACAAACTTGGATTCAGTCTTCACTTACTTGTTAGAAGGTCTTCTGAGACTTCTGTTGTTCTTACTTTGTTGCGGGGAATGTCGGGCTTAGACCGAATTTCGAGACTTAAATACTTTAGGTAAATGAATTGTTAATGAACATAATGAACTCTAGAAATGAATGTCAGTAATTGTAGGATTGTTTACTTCTGAGTACCTCCTAGTTTACTGCATTTCATTATTATACACTACTGCTGCATATACTCACTGACAGATTGGCACAGACCTTAGGTGGTTGCCTACTAGGATTCATTTCTCACACCCTGTTTGGGTCATGTTTTTGGGGCCCAAGCAGACTATATTGTTGCAAGTGTCGATAGGGGCAAGGCTCCTTATACAGGTACTTGATTGCTGCTTAGGAGCAAGAGAGCATAGAACCAAGCCAAGGCTTGCGATGCTGTTGTGTTTCTTTTGTATTGTCGTACCTGAGTATTGTACTGTACTTGATAGCAGTGTATCTTGTTTTCGCTGCTTTCTTAGAACATGTAACATGGTGCATCATTCTGATATTATATGTCTTCTGGTTATCTTTACCTTTCAGTCTTTCGTTGTTTACTTCAGTTGCATGTTGTTTACTGCTTCCGCTATTGTTATTATTTATTCTGTTGTGTTACATTCTGCCAATAAGGGCATAGTTTCCCCACTATCACACCCTAGACCCTCGCTGCTAGTTGGCAGCCTCTAACGTTTGAGGAAATGCGCTTGAGGCCATGTGGCCAACCGGGTACAGGGCACCAGTTGAGTGGCTTCCAGACCCGGGACGTTACAGCGATACATGGAACGCATTGTATCAACGTCAACTACGGTGGTAGTGTTAAACGGTAAGCCACTTTCCCCACCTACTCAACAACCTCAAAAGGTCCCACAAACCGTGGTACAAGCTTCCCCTGTTTCCAAAGTCGTCGATGACCCAAACGAGGTGAAACTCTCAAAAACACCTTGTTACCAACTGAAAACTCCAAAGGTCGTCTACGACAGTCAGCATATGATTTGTATCGGCTCTGTGGCATCAAAATTTTATGACGGATTAACTGAATCTTCATAGTCTCTTAGACAAAACTCGGTCCTACCAAGGAAGCTTCACTAACCTCTGATCAACACAACAGAGATTTACACGGCCTACCATACAAGGTTTCAAAAGGAGATATCTGAATTGCATACCGGTAACTGCTATTATAAGCAAACTCAACCAGTCCCAAATGAAGGTCCCAAGCTCCACCAAAGTCGAGAACAAAAGCACGTAACATGTCCTTGCGAATCTGTATAGCCCGTTCTGTCTGGCAATCCGTCTGCGGATGATATGTCGTGCTCAAACATACATGAGATCTCAGTGCCTCCTGGAGGCCTCTCCAAAAGCGAGAAGTAAAACGATCACTATCAGAGACTATAGCAGAAGGGACTCCGTGCAATCTGACAATCTCCTGCACATAGAGGTGCCTCAAGTTCTCAACTTTGGTTGTATCTCGAATAAGTATAAAGTGAGCTGATTTGGTCAGTCTATCAATCACAACCCGTATAGCATTCTTCTTCCGAGGGGTACACGGCAACCCAACCACAAAGTCCATAGAGATTTCATCCCACTTCCAAGTCGGCACTGGAAGTGGATGAAGCAAACCCCAAGGTTTCTGATGCTCGGCATTGAACTGCTGACAGGTATAACAACGAGAAACAAAGCCAGCGATGTCTCGTCTCATATCTGACCACCAGAATCATCGCCGCATATCATAAAACATTTTCGTGGTTCCAAGGTGCACCGCCCACTGAGAATTATGGCAATCCTCCATTACAGCATTTCTTACGGTTAAAGGTACCACAAACCAATTCCAAAAACATAGGATGCCCTCAGAAAAGAATGTTCACTCGTCGATGGTCTCTCCACCATAAAGAGAGTCTCAAATGCTACGGAATTCATCATCAAGCGGTTGCTCCTTAAGAATCATCTCGAGAAGAGCGGAGGTCAACTAAACACTTGTCAAGACAACCTCGGCCACTTCCTCTCGGACTCCCAGATGCAACTGAGCTAAAAGAGCCATCAGGTTCCACTCTTTTGACGATTCTTTCACGGCTTCTTTCACGGCCTGGGTCAGAAGTTTCCAGCTTAAAGCGACAGCAACGACATTCTCTTTTCCCGGGACGTAGGAAATGTCGAAATCAAAATACTGCAGGTACTCCACCCAACACCTCTGCCGGAGGTTCAAATCTTTTTGAGAGAAGATATAACTCAAGCTTTTATGGTCAGAATAAACAGTAAACCTTTCTCTAAAAAGATAATGTTGTTAACTCTTAAGAGCATGCATCACAACTGTGAGTTCGAGATCGTGGGTCGGATAATCCTTCTAGTGCGGCCTAAATTGTCGGGAGCTATAGGGTACCACATGATCACCCTGCATAAGAACACGGCCCAAACCCGAACATGATGCATCACAGAAAACCACATAGCTCTGCCCAACCTCTAGAAGAGTCAACACTGGCGCAGAAATCAAAGAACGTTTTAGCTCAACAAAAGAACTCTGACGTTTCACATCCCAAATGAACTTCACTCCCTTCCAAGTGAGAACGATCATCGGAGAAGCTAACTTCAAGAAATCTTTGACAAACCTGCGATAATAACCCACCAAGCCCAAGAAGCTTCGTATCTCGAAACCACTACGTAGTTACTGTTGGATTGGTGTAGCCCGATCTGGTTGGGCCGAATGCTTGTGGCCCGCAACTGTCGCGGGTCGAGCTCCGCGGTGAGCTCGTTGGGGGTTGCAGGGGGCAACGCGCCCCTGCTCCGGGGGTCCGGGGGCCGAAGGGGCGGAGCTGACCGACCGACACCGACAGGCACTGTAGTAGTGCGGACTTCGGGGGTCAACTTAACTGTAGCACTTTTGACTTCCAGCCGGCAGCCACTGTAGCGTTTTTGACAAAGCTGGCCGTCGTTCACTGTAGCGACGCGGACTCACTTTTCGAACAGTGATCGTCTTCTCCATTGTTTTATAGCCCATTTTCAGACTAGGGTTACTACTGGAAAAAAACCTCTATAATTTGTGCTCCCGATATAGTGAAATTTTGCCTCTCCCGTGGACGTAGGGATTATTCCCGAACCACGTAAATCGTTGTGTTCTTGTTGCTTTCTTTCTTTTCCTTTTCTCGTTTCTGTCGTTGCGTCTCCCGACAATTCCGCAACAACTGCTCTCATGGCATAACAGCTTTCACCACCTCAGGATCAACTGAGATACCAAGTTCCAACACCACATGTCCCAAGAATTTCACTTCCCGAATCCATAAATTGCATTTTGAAAGCTTCATGTAAGGTCTATAATTTCTCAACATTTCTAGGACTGCTCTCAAATGACTCACATGATCCTCCTCGGTTTTGAAGTAAACCAAAATATCTTCCACAAATACTACTACGAACGAATTGAGGCACTCATGGAATATTTTGTTCATCAAAGTCTTAAAGACCGCAGGAGCATTAGGAAGGTCAAAGGGCATAACAAGATACTCAAAATGACTATACCTACTTCTGAAGGCGGTCTTTAGAATGTCATATTCTTTAATTCTTAACCATATCAAAAACAATTCTCAAGAATCACTTTGCCCCTTTCAACCGGTCAAATAGATCATCAATACATGATAACGAATGTTTGTTCTTTACCGTGATTTGATTGAGTTTTCAATAATCAGCACAAAGGTGAAGTGTTCCGTCAACTTTCTTCGCAAAGAGAACAGGTGCCGCCCAAAGTGACACACTCGGGCATATGAAGTCTTTCTCTAAAAGATCATCCAACTGAGTCTGTAACTCTTTTAACTCTGCTGATGCCATACGGTAAGAAGAAATAGATTGTTGAGGAATCGTCGGGAGTCACAATGACAGAAACGAGAAACGAAAGGAAATGCATAAGAAAGAGAAAACAACGAGAACACAGCGATTTACGTGGTTCGAGAATAATCCCTACATCCACAGAGAGGCAGAACTTCACTAATTCGGGAGCACAAATTACAGAGGTTTTTCAGTAGTAACCCTAGCCCGAAAATGGGCTATAAAATGGAGAAGACGATCCACTGTTTGCATAGGAAATTCGCGTTGCAACAGTGAAAGGCAGTCAGCTTTGTCAAAAGCGCTACAATGGCTGTCGGCTGGAAGTCAAAAGTGCTACAGTACTGGGACTTCGAAGTCCGCACTACTACAGTGTTTGTCGGTGTCGGTCGGTCAGCTCCGCTACAGTGGTCAGAGATGCTACAGTGCCAAAAAAATTGGGTCGGGGCCCTTCAGCCCCCGGAGCAGGGGCGCGTTGCCCCCTGCAACCCCCAACGAGCTCACCGCGCAGCTCGACCCGCGACAGTTGCGGGCCACAGGCATTCGGCCCAACCGGATCGGGCTACACCAATCCAACATAGATATCGGCTGAGTACCAGGTACTAAATCAATAGAGAACTCTACCTCTCTTACCAGTGGAAGGCCAAAGAAATCAAAAAGGAAACACATCGGGAAACTCGACGACGACTGGAAAGAGATCATCACTCAAAGATTCTCGCTCCAAATCAAAAGCAAACACCGATAATTACTCTGCCCAACTCCGAAAAAGACAGTCTGGCTCTACTCGACCTCGAGTCCCATTCTCCCTGAAATACACAGCACACCCCGTTGGGCGCAGTAAAGGAGACCCGCCGAAGGTAACAGTCAATTCGGGGCTTATGAGCGCTCAATCAATCCATCCTGAAAATGACGTCAAGAGGTTTAATGTCGAAAACCATAAAATTCCAGGTAAACTCAATCTCTGATAAAGAGAAAGCACAATCAGGACAATTGAGGCCCTGCTCTCTCTTCGTTCTGAGGGGCGTAATAATACCCATCACATAAGACAAAAACTCAGTAGGAAGATTTAGCAGGTTCACAATACGAGTCGATATAAATGAGTGAGATGCATCAGTATAAAATAAAGCAGTCACTAAAGATGAAGCTATAGTGATAATACCTCTCATAGTCGTTGGACCTGTATCAGCTTCCTTTGGAGACTCTTCCACTGTGTGAGGAAGCTTTGTTCTGGATGTTTGCAGCTGGAACCCCTTAGATCTTGAAGCATCTAATTGCACCGCAATACTTTTTGGAGCTGATGAGCCCGTGCCACTGCGTGGAACATAAAAGAAGTGGCCGAACTTCAATAGATGTCCTGAGCGATCACAAGAACTGCAGATCTTTGGTGCCTCAGTACAAACTCGTCTCAAATGCCCGACCTTGCCACACTGAAAGCAAGTCAACGGACCTCTGCTAGGCACTGCAAGAGGTCTGGAAGACGCCTGTTGTCTAGAACCGCCATGAGACTCGTCACGCTTCCTCTTTCCTTTAAAGGAACTCACAGAACTGTCACTGGGAGAAAAAAAGAACTCATGTCAGCCCTAACTTACTAGCCAAGTCAAGCTCAATCATCAATGCTCTATCCAGTACATCAGCATAAGAAGCCAGTTTCAGCAAGAAAACCTGAGATCGGATGTCAGATCGAAGACCCATCTCAAATCTTCGTGCCTTCAACTTCTTATTAGTCACCGCCTCAAGAGAAAAATGAACAAGCTCATCAAAGCGGTTTGCATACTGAGTCACGGTATTGTCACCCTGCTGGAGGTTGAGAAACTCCATGGATTTCGCCAAGACCATAGATTCTGGATAGAACTGATCAGTGAAAGGAACTCGAAAATCTTTCCATTCCAAAACCCCGTGCTTCTTCTTCGTCGCCATCGAATCTCACCATCTCCTGCTAGGCCCTTCCAGCTTAAAGGTAACACATTTCACATTAATAGCTTCAGGTGTTTCCAAGAACTCAAAAAGAAGCTCTATCTTTTTCAACCAGTCCACAGCCTCTTGGGGATCATTAGAGCCTTGGAAAGGAGGTGGCTTCTGGCAAAGAAACTCTTGAGCACGATCACAAGATTCATCCCTTCGAGGTTTTACTACCGGAGCCTAAACGGGAACGAGTGCAGGTACTTGTCCTAGAGCATGGATAGCCCGCACCACTATCTCGACAAGATTCTGGTCCACTGGAGGATTTTCTCGCTGTGGTTCACCAGCAGCGTCCTCCTGGGGCCAATTCATACGTCTTCTTGGAGGCATGATGCTACACGAAATCAACAGACAACACTGAAGACATCAGAAAAGATATACAAATCAACAACTCACACAACAGATACAGGAAGATCAATTCCATCAAGCAGAAATTTAAGATTGGGATTTGTAGAATGATAAAAAGAGGTATGACCTGTGTAAGAACCCGGTTCTTATTTTTGAGGTACGGGTTTCTTCTTTTCTCTTTTCCTTAAGTGTTTTTGAGAAAATAAGGAAAATGAGGAAAAATCCCAAATTTTGTGGGTACACGCCGTGTACCATGACCATGTGGGATGAGTACACAGGGTGTGTAGCCCTGTCGGCGATGAAGGGTGTAAAAACCGACTACACGCCGTGTAGTGGGTATTTACACGCTGTGTAGTCAGTCGGCAGGTGAATAGTAAGGCGGTGGAAGCAGCCGCCAGCTGAGCGACAGTACACGTCGTGTATTCGGGAATACACGTCGTGTACACATGTCGACGAATGAACAGTGCTGCGGTGGAAAGAAGTCGTCGAAGGAACAGTTAAAAAAATGAAAAGTACACGCCGTGTAGTTTGTTTTTTTCGCTTAAAATGGGCAGTAGCCTCCCCTGTTCACAGTTTTGGCTTAGAACCGGAGAAGGGCTTGGGAGAGACGGCCGGAGCTTTGGAGATCACCCGAGCGAGCACCGGAAATCCGATTCCGCCTCCGTCGATCTCGTTGGAACCGTACGGGTAAGCCCTTCCTTCTCCTTAAGCTGTTCTTACCAATTCTTTCCCGAGGGAAAGTTATTTACGTTTGAACGGGATTTCTTTTACCTCAGATCTACGTCGTTCTTGGACGATTCAAGGAGCGTCGTTCGCGTATACCGATCAGGGGCGATCGAGGTAGGTGGTTTGGTGTTTAAATTCCAACTGTTGTGCGTTTGTGTGTACCATTTTGCTACGAACCCATGTTGGGGTGTCGTGTGGCTGAGGCCTTGGCTGTTTTGAATACCTAGAATTGTATAGGTAATTAAATGTGATAATAAACTGCTGTTTGGGATCGCTGTTTGGATCCAGGACCACCTCGGGGGTGCGTTCCTCTGTTTGGCCGTTTGGCCAGGATACCCGAGGGTATGCCATGTTTATATTGTGCATTACTTGCCTTGAAAGGAATTGTATATAATTGCATGTTTATGTTTTGGGCTTGGCCCGGTTACTTGCGCCTGAAGGCAGTGTTCTCTTTAGTCTGAGGGCAGTGTTCTCTTTAGCCTAAGGGCAAGGTACTGCTTAGCCTAAGGGCATTGCTTGTTTAGCCTGAGGGCAAGATTCTGATTACCTGAGGGTTTCGTTTCAGTTTGGCCTGAGGGTAAGATTCTATTTCGCCTGAGGGCAAGGCCTGAGGACAAGGTTTTGAATGGCCTGAGGGCAGTATTCGATAGCCTGAGGGCAAGCCTGAGGGCATGGTTTTACTATATTAGCCTGAGGGCAAGATTCTGATTGGCCTGAGGGCTTAGTTCTGATGAGCACAGAATGTTATTAAATTGAATGGTTAAATGAATAATAAAACGGCAATATAACTGGTAAAGTTAGTTACTTTTGAGTACTGCTTAGTTTATTGCATTTACTACTGCATACTGTTGTTGCATATTTTCACACAGTTGGGCACGGGCCTTTGGTGGGTGCCTACTGAGATTTATTTCTCACACCCTGTTTGGGTCATATCTTCGGCCCAAATAGATTATGTTTCTGCAGGTGTTGATAGGGGCAAGAGTCCCTATACGAGTACTTGATTGCTGCAGAGGAGTAGGAGAGCATGGGACCGAGCTTAGGCTTGCGATGCTGCTGAGTTCCTGTTGCACTGTTTTGTTTTTCTTTACTGTACCCTGTACCTTGAGCTGTATTGTATTGTACTGTATTGCTGTGTAACATGTTCTGACTGTTTTCTTAGAACTTGAGACACGTTGCATCATTATCTATATGACTGTTGGTTATCTTTTACTGCAGTTGTTCATTGTAAATGTGTATGGTTTATTGCTTCCGCTGTTGTTGTATGTTATTTATCTTTTCCGCTGCGCTACACTTTGACAAATGAGGGCATAGTTTCCCCACTATCAGACCTGGGCCCTCGCTGCTAGTTGGCAGCCTCTGGCGTTTGGGGAAATGCGCTTGAGGTCATGTGACCAACCGGGTTCGGGGCACCCGTTGAGTGGCACCCGGATCTGGGATGTTACAACCTGAATCCCCAAGGTGCTCTCTAAAGGAGGCCTTCAGGTTCTTTTATAATGAATAATTAAGACCACATCGGACCATAAGTCCGATGTGGAATACAGACTCCAACACTCCCTCTTAAGCTAGGTGTACCTAGCTTGGACACATAAAGAAAAGAGACCAAAGCAACGACAATACAAAGCAAACAAGACATGCTGCAAACACTCCCCCTCAAGCTGGACAAACCCAACTTGATTAGAAAACAAGACGAAATAAAAAGAAACAATCGACGATCGTAGCTCCCCCTCAAGATTGCAGCTCCCCATCAGGATGATGGATGGAAGAAGATGTTGCGGGCGCAGCAGAGGAACCACACTGACCGAGCCGGTTGACGGAGCGCTAGGAAAGCTGCACTAGCGGGGCCGGTCGATGATACGCCAGGAAAGCCACACTACCACCGGGAAAGCCGCACTTGCGAGGCCGATGACGGGAGGCGGTGATTCCGCAGAGTCGTTGTGGGGGCGGCGCCAAAGGGCCCAGATCCAAGGCGGTCGAGGTGTTGCGCCACGGTGGAGAAAGCATGAGGGCGTGCCGGCGGACAGGGGAGACATTGCTCTAGATTTGGAAGGAGCGTGCAGAAATGGTTCCGCCAGGAAAGGGAGGCGGCTGCCGGGAGAGCAGCACAAGAGGAGGGAGCAGTGATTGGGGAGGCGCACAGGGAGGCGGAATCGCAGCGGGATCTAGCGGTGCTGCAAGAGCCGAGGTGCACAGGGAAGCAGTGCAGCAGATGTGCGCGCGGGCCGGATTCGGCTGCATCTGGGAGGGTTACCACGCGGGGCTCACCTGAACAGAAGCCCAGGCGGACGGGCTGGCATGCCGTCGCAGGCAGCAGGAGGGAGGAGCGGCCCGAAATGAAAGTCGTTAGAGGGTCGTCGCGCGCTTCAAGGTCGGGAAGCCGTGTCGGGATCTAGCGTCCGGGCGGGGAGGCGCGCACTGGAGGGTCATCGCCCGCTGGAGGGCTGGTCGTCGAAGGAGCACCGCGTCGGACGGGAGGAAGGGGTCGCCGGGATCGGGATCGGGCGGGAGGAAGGAGCCGCCGGGATCTGGCGTCTGGCCATCAGCCGTCGCGCGCAGCGGGAGAACTGACGCGCAAGTGCGACGCAGGAGGGCCGTCACGCGGGAGTGGCACAGGGATTAGGCGAAGCCGTCGTGCATGAGGCCGACGCGCAGCAGAGGACGCCGGGGAGTTGGATCTGTCGGGATCAGGAGGCGCGACGGGAGGCGCGACCTAGGGCGGGGTTGTCGCGCATGAGGCCGACACGCAGCGGAGGACACCGAGGAGTTGGATCCGCCAAACAGAACCGGGAGGTCGGATAGAACCGGGAGGCCGGTTGGGAGACCGAAGGGGCGGCGACAGAAAATAAACCCAGCCCTACATGGGGGGCCGCCGCCCCCACAAGAGGGAATTCTGGAAAAAAAAAACTAGGACAGGAAAAAAAATGGGTGGGAGGTTCGGGTTTATAGACCACCCTCTGTAGAATGATAAAAAGAGGTATGACCCAAATCCCCAAGGTGCTCTCTAAAGGAGGCCTTGAGGTTCTTTTATAATAAATAATTAAGACCACATCGGACTTATGTCGGACCATAAGTCCGATGTGGGATACAGAATCCAATAAGATTTCAACATACTATGATCAAAGACGGAGAAAATACTAAAATCAGATCAAAACATTCCTTAGACACTTTTTCCAAACACACATGGTGACTTAAGGCTCGTTACGGTGAGAGTTGGTCAAGCACTTACTCGCAACTACCTCCTAAGTCTTACTCGCAACTACCTCCTAAGTCTTACTCGCAACTACCTCCTAAGTCTTATAAAGACACCCCAAACTGCATACTGACATCAAGGAAAGATGTTTAACCTGCACCTCTAATACCACTTTGTCACGAACTAGCCCGGATACCTTGGTACTCTGATACCCGAGCCAGCTCTGACATGGCCCGAAGGGCGTTCCCAATCCCCACGGGTTGGCGACTAGCACCTGGCATCATATCAAGATCAAAAGGAAACAAATTTGCCACAAAACAGCAGAAAATAAGAGATACAAGTCAGCATGTTAAACACTTCAAATGGAAAAAAGTACCAAAAACAAACAGGTAAAACAGAACTCGGACAAAAAATAAACATCCCAAAGAAAACAACAACAACCAGACGAAAGTCTCAAAAGCTCCTGTGTAACAAGTAGACAACAGCTCCACCTGTCACCATCATCACTCCATAGTTCCAATGATCAAGAACATCCACCACCTCCAACTGGTGTTTTCCCTTTGCTCGAACCTGACATAAGAAAATCTACAAACACCCAAAGGCAAAGGTAGGGTGTGAGCTATAAAGCCGAGTAGGGTCTCACCAAGTGTTCTATAATCAATGTCATGACAATTAACCCAATTATGCTTTCATTTAAAATTCAACGAGGCATGATATATCATTCACATATTTTAAACCAAAACATGCTTTCACATCAGAAGAGATGGCGTATATATCAAAACCGGCTTAAAAAAACATTTTATATAAAACACTTATATAAAGCAATTGGCATAAATAAAACAGTTTAATAATCAATGGCATGTACATTCAAGTCAACAAATCATGGCACCATGTACAAAAGCCCCGCGATGTGTTAGTTCAAGTAATAGGATCCTCACACATCTCAATAATGATCTCGGCTCAGGATAGGTGTGCACAATGAAATAAATCTACACCCCAATCGGGGGAACCCTTATGGGCCATCTACACCCCCAAAGGGGAACCCTCTCGGGCGTTCATGCCGCAATTGTTTAGTTACAATTGCCCAGTTTCAGTTTTCAACATGCCTTACTCGTTTCAAAACAAAAACAAAGGTTTTCATCAAATCATATTTTTTCAAATCATCTTTCACTTCAAGCCATTTTTCTCAAGGTTCGGCATCAAATCAATTTATCACATCAATTTCAAAATCAAGTCATCTTTTTCCCAAAATCCGCCCCATATTTCATTTCCATTAAAATTGGGATTTTTCATCAATTTCATGCCCATCTCAAACCAAACATCATATCCTTTCAAATCAGGGTTTTAAATCAATTAAAAACTCATTTTAATTCAATCATGCAATATAAGGTTTCGATCATAGGGAAAATCATTATGGAACCACCTACCTTTAAATCAAGAGATCACAACACACAATACCCGCAACGGGGAACGCCAACGAAGAACGAACGCGAGAGAGATTAAGAAACGTAACCTAGAATCAAGATCCATCAAAAAGGAGATTAGATCCATCAATAACATGATGATTCATCGATTTCTGAGGAGAGAAAGAGGGATCGGAAGAAACCACACGAGAGGAGATCCACGTACCCGGAGGCGAACGCAATCACCAGAGCTTTGATCCGTCAAGAAAAAGGTTTGGAAGAGTCAAACATCTCTTGGGAGCCTTCAAAGACCAAGGATTCGAGTTAGGGTCGAAATAGGGTGATTAGGGGTTAAACCGGAGGGTTTTGGAATTTTAATAAAATTTTCGGGGGAATTAAAACCCGCACACGCGGTTTGCTGGGTAGGACCTCAAGGTTAGACAAACCGTGCGACCCTGCTTTATGGGGTGCACGGTTTCTCCTAGGTGGACGCAAGGTTTGTCAAACCATGCGCCAACCATGCAAACTCTCATTGTCCGATGGTGCACGGTTTGGAGGGGTTGGCCGCATGGTTTGGACAAACCGTGCACCCCCTTCCAGAGGCTCAACCTAAGGCGCAGGGTTTCCTGAGCCAAACCACACGATTTCCTAAGCCAAACCGCACGGTTTGCCCTAACCATGCATCAACCACGCACAGCCCCTTGGACTTTCAAAATTTTCCAAATTCTCTCGAAACGACCCCAAAATAAGACCCAACTTAAAAGAGATCAAAACAAGGGTCAAGTAATACCTGAAAGAAGGTAACGGGATGTTACATCACCTTGGGGTCAAGGTGGTTTTTGAGGAGAGATAACTTGTTAGGAAGCGCCCCCCTCCCCCCCCCCCCCCCCGCATATTTAACAGAGGAGAAGGTTATTAGGCGATGCCCCGATTTCCACGGTGTATGTTTGTCAATCGGTTGGTTGAGGGGACTAGCTATAAGCATTTAGACGGTTGGTTGAGGGAGGGAAAATATCATTTTCGAGAATTAGAATCTGCAGGAGTGGTCTCACGGGAGAGGTGGTCTCTCTCCATTACTTTCACTCTCAGGCTCTCATTAGGCGCTGCTAAACTGGAAGCTCATAGAGGTGGTCGCTCTCCGGTTTGATCCACTCAGTATTGTAGCTTTACCTTCTAGCCATTGCATGGGTCATATTCTTGTTGTCCGTATAGATTTACCATCAGTTGAATGGAATAAATCGTTCTTTGATTTACAGACTTCCATCTTAGTCTTGTTTTGCACCTATTGGTTGTTAGAAACCTAACAAGGGGTAGTCTTGATGGAAGAGGGCAGTTTTTTTTAGGAACGTGGGGTTGTCCATGTGGGGAGAAGTTGGTAGTAGGTCAGGCATTAGTTGCAAGGGGCAGTACTGTAACCAGCATTATATGGGCAATTAATAGGTTGTTTGGCCGGTTGTAACGGGGTGGATAGTTTTGAACTTTGTTGTCGCGCTTGGCAGGTAGGGAGGATGGTTGTAGAAGAGGGTCATGGATCATTTTGCATTCTTGCTTGGTAGCAGCTGGGGTCAGTCCTTGAGACAGATTCAGCTTAGCTCGAAAGAGTGATCTTCTTCTTTGGAGTGTTCTTTCCTTCACTTCCTTCGCTTCCTTCTTATTCACCTGTAATTTCCTACTGTAATTTCTTTATTGTAGCTCTCAAGAAGGCTAATATAGTTTGTTGATTTCTTTCCTTCTACCTAAATTCGATCGAAGTGTAGGTTGTGTTCACCACCTGCACACCATGCAAAAAGGAGTTCAACTATATATAAAGTTGCATAGATTTCTATGCAATTGTGTCAATAAGTCATATCAAGGAAGCAAAAGTTTTATGTTTGAAATTAAAAGGTGTTGGAGTGTGCGTCCCACATTGGACGTGAGTGTTTTGTCATCTTTATATTTCCCTATAAATAAACTCCAAGACCACTCTTAACAGGTATCGTGAATATTAGATCCACTCTCTTTATCATTTTACATGGTATCAAAGGGGGTTCTCTAACCCTTGCGTTCCCTCCCTTCGGATCTCTACCTCCCGTACATTTTTTTATTTCCTGACGGGGGGCGGCGGCCCCATGGCCACGGAGCCCTAATCTGTCGCCGCCCCCTCTATCTTTGTGTGCAGCTCTCCCTGCAGAACCAGCCTCCGTCTACCTGGACTCGTGCCCCGCCTCGCCGGAACGCTCCCACAAAGCTCCCTCGTGCCCCCGTCACTGACGCTCCCGCGCAACTCCCCCGTGCCCCTGTCGTTGGCACGCTCACACGCGGCTCCCTCTGCGCCCCCAGGTTTTCCTGATCATCTTCTCCGGCATATGAGGTGTCTTTCATTGATCGGGATCCGGAGCTGTTTTCCCGGATCCTCTCGCTCCTCCACACCGGCAGCCTACCCTCCAGATCCAGGGTCTTCGATTTGAAGGATCTCCTTGCGGAGGCCTGGTTCTACGACATCAAGGGCCTCTTTCTCGACTCCCAATCCAACCCTTCCCAGTTCGAGCCCTTCAACGTGCGTCGCTCGTATGTCCTTCCGCTGAGTGGCGGCGAGACGCCATCGGCTCTACAGGTGTCCCGTCGACCGGCCCTGCCTGCGCGGTTCCTCTGTTGTGCCTCATCGACTGGCCCGCCTGTGCGGCTTTCCCGGCACCCCGATGACCGACCCCGCCTGTGCGACTTTCCTGGCATCCCGACGAATGGCCCGTCAACTGGCCCTGCTGCCTATGCGACTTTCCCAACGCCCCGTCGACCGGCTCTGCCTGCGCGGTTCCTCTGCTGCGCCTCGATGACTAGTCGCGCCACTGATGTAATCCGGCTATTTCAGCGACATCTTCCATCATCCATTATTTTCATCTCGAGGGAGAGTTGCGATCGTGAATGATTTCTTTTTTGTTTCGTCTTATTTTGTAATCAAGCTGAGTATGTCCAGCTTGAGGGGGAGTGTTTGCTTTGTTTTCCTTATTTGCTTTGTTTTATTTAATTATGTATTCAAGCTAGGTAAACCTAGCTTGAGAAGTTGTGTTGGAGTGTGCGTCCCACATCAGATGTGAGTGTTTTTTCATCTTTATATTTCTCTATAAATAAACTTCAAGGCCTCTCTTAAGAGGTATCTTGGATATTGGGTTCACCTCTTTATCATTCTACAAAAGGTTTTAACAAGTCGTGTTCATACATCTACACAGTTGATGCTTAAGATAACTAAGAGATCAAGTTGGGAGACAGCGCGTAGTGTTCTATTCTACATAAATCATACCATGCTGAGTGGATAAGGATCAATTGAGAAGAGGTGGGAGCTATACACCGCGTGCATCGAACATGCTCATGAGTAGATGTAAGTGTCGACACTTAGTGTTCTTCATTCAAAAAGTCATGTGTCGCGTTTCAAAAGATAGTTATTCGAATCAAGATGCATCAACACGTTGTTTCGATCATTAGCACGATTGTGTTAGTTTCGACAAAATTTTAGAAGTTCCTTATTTATTTAATACATTTTTTAGAAAGCAGTAGGGTTTGGCCAAGACCGTCATAATTTGCCTAGGGTTTATAAAAAAGGAACTAAAGGAAGGTCAATGAAACACTCATAAAGAATTGAAACACTCAAGCAGGACTTCATCGACACAAGGTGGAATTGTTGAGTTTTTTATTCATTCTTTTATCCACCGTCTTTCTCGTAACAATTTTATTATTGTTAATAAGATTGGTTGTCATGGGTTGATGTGTGGCTGATCTACCTCATGTTGGGATTGTAAATGAGGGATCTCAATGATGTAAAACTTCTGATTTTATTTTATTAGTTAGGTTCAGATTGAGTTAGTTGTTGGGTTTCATTTAAATAAGATTTAAATTGTGTATTCACTATAATTTGTTGATCATGTGAATTAAGTATTGGAGCTTTGAAGTATTGAATGTATTCATAACTAAGATATTTAATTAATCCATAACCATTGAAAATAATGTGTTGTACACTTGATTAGAATTTTGAGTAAATCAGCTTTGAACTAGTCGTTGCAAACCGATAAATATATTGGGTCGAGTTGAGAGATTAATACTGGATCAAGATTCTCGCATTGATTCTTGCTTCAATCATGTTAATTAAGTAATGTGATCATACCATTTAATGTCGCATCAAGTCAAATCATGACTTTACAACCATAACATGTTCATCTTCTAGGTGCTTCAATTCATACTTTGTTGTTTAATTAGTTAACCAAAAATCTAGATTTGATTCATCCTAAATATTCATTTGAGGCTAAAATCCAAAAATTCTCTCTTGAACATGGGATCGAATCACTACTGTCATTTGCTATCTAGCTAGTTTTACTTCGGGTCAGTATAAATTATAAACTCACTATGACACACTCGATCACTTATGTATGCATTGGCACGAATCATATGATTATAATTTTTTTTTAACAAATATGTGCATGTATGTTTATATGATGGATTGACCTCTAGCACGGGAACCGGCCCCAACGGGCTGGGGAGGGTTAAGCCTGTGATGAGCTTCTCCTATAAAAAAAAAAGGAAATATATGTATTATGATTATCAATGTTATTATATTATTAACATTCGTGCATATATATATACATATAGACATACATATGTGAGCTTTATTGTCGTTGCTACGTATATACAAAAATAAATTTTTTTAAAAATGAAAATTTGTATAGAAGTCCTATCACTGCTATCAAACCTTTTCCTACCATAATGTGAGAACATAAGATCACGATGTCAAACTCAAATTTTGTGAGACGATGCTCATTGCAGAAATTTAACACAGACCTTAGTTAATACGATGGATATATATATTGCCCCGTTTTGATAGAATTTAAGATCATTGCAGTCAGAGTTCCAAAAGTTGCTGATTTCAATCAAGTTGATTCTGGGTGTGATTTCCGATATTCAAAAGGTTAATTTTCAAGAACCCAAACGTCCATGCCCTGCCACTTCCAAAAAAAAATACTAGAGTGCTTGCTTCCGAAATTCAAATTAAAGCAGTAAATAGACGAGGAGACAGTGGAAAGACAAAAGGCTTCCATTGACCAGCATTGCATAGACTGAGTATCGATGCATATATATGAAATGGACGTCAAACTCGTAAGGAATTACCATTTAGATGCGAGCTTCTCGTATGCACCAGTCACTTCGTCGATGGAGCTAAACCTTTCTATGCCAAGAACTACAAAATCAAAAAAAAACGATTGGATGTGAATAAAAGAACTACAATAAATATCAGCTAGAACGTAGAAGACACTCAGAAGTACACAGATAGATAGACCGACGGAAAGAGAGAGAGACCGTCATAGCGAGACGGGGGATAAGAAGATGGGATAACGATGAGCTGGAAAACAAGGGAAGCTAAGAACAGCATCAAAGGAAGCCTGTAAATTTTGAGCGGGGACACCATTGACCCGACTGCCATCGACCATGCAACCTTCTGCTTTCGAAGCCGTCAGCAAATTTGGTTTTTGATCAAATCGAAAATAGATGATCATATAGTTTTTATATAATCATTTTTTTTTTAATAAACTTCACCCTCATAAAATCGAGTTATTCCCAACCTGCTTCCCCCATTAAAGCGCGTACGAGGACCTCGCGTCTTAAATTTGATCCGTGAAAAAATTGGATAAAATTGGTGCACATTCGGTTACTTTCTGTTCTCTGTCTATAATTTTCAAAACCATTATAATCAATTTTAAACTTTGAAATTACCTACAAAACCACTTTAAAACCTCTTTATAATGTATAGAAACAACTTCCAATGAAACCAATCCCCAAGCACTGAACACTCTAAGCAAAGGAGGGGTTCCGAAAAATCTGAACCCAATACCTCTCAAAAAAAAATTTGTCCTCCCTAATTTAAAACAAAAACTGAGATGGAGAGTAAAGGAATGGAAAATAACTTAACCACCTTGCGAGGTAGATTTCAAAGAATTCGTTATATTTGGAACACACCAACAATTCTAAAAGCAAACTTTTTGAGGGGAGACACTTATCAAAGAAGAACAACGTCACATAGATGGCCACAACAAACTCCACAAGCATTAGTTAACAATTAATTTGACAGAATTAGATATGTTATTTGCAACATTTCATCAAGTCATGGTGGTTAAGGAGCTCAACACAAGCTTGTCAGAAGATTTCTACTTGCTAGACATAAATCACAACATTTCGTATTTAGACATGTTTAAGTACAAAAGCATGTTGATAAAAACTTTCCCACTAAGTTACTTGCATTTAAGAAAATCAGGTTGGTCAGAAAACCATTTTAAATGAAAACTCTTCTTAATACTCCCCATAACAAGGTATTTATCCAAAGCCTCTTTGTGGAAACACTTTCAACGCATTTTGCAGAAATGCTTTTTAAATAACTGCAAATTTCATAAAACAATTATTGTAGTCCATTTAAGAAAACTTGTTGCCACAAAATCAATTTTTGTCAAGTGGGTCTCACTAAATTGTATTACATGCATGAAGGTAGCTCCCAAGGATGACATTATCGAGGTAAATTTTTCTCTTCAAAAAAAACATTTCATTACCGGTTAAACAACTAAGCTGACCAAAAGATTAACTAATTTAATTCACAGTGCAACACATTAATTAATTTAACGACCCACTATTTCATTTATAACCCAAAAAACTTTCATATCAATCACTTTGATGTTTATAAGAAACGTAAAATAGCACGAGCATGATATCCAACCTTTCATACTTAACATGCATCCAAAAATATGTAGTCAAGTCACATGATTTCATCAAATTCATTTTATTCAACTAACGCACCTCTATCATGCTCTTTACCAAAATAATATCAATACACGTAACTTCAAAATTGGAGAGCCCGATTTAACATACGACATGCATCACAAACAAGAAACGAGGTTGCTGCAATCCACTTCATCCAGCTGTAAAGTTTTTCATGTCAGCTAACAAGCATTATTTACTGAGAGCACACTCATGTAAAAATTAAATGGGATTTATGTTCCAAGTTCCATTTTTCCACAGGTGTATGTCATCACTTTCAAGGGTTTTTAAATTAACACCACATAGATTTCCTCAACCAACACCGACACTTACATCATCACAATAGAGTTGTCGCGAGCATAAAAATTAAAGGAACTCATTCACCGCCCCATGATATTGTCTGCTTTAGCCAACACTGACTCACTCGCATGATTTTAAAACATGTCATAATATAACGCATCATGATGGGTGAAGTATTCCCTCTCTTTATATGCTTGAGGCTATAACACATTTCTCCAACATAATATCAACAACAAACCCAACCAAAAGGATAATAGTCAAACACTTTCATCACTTTTTTCATAATAATTAAGGTGTGACAAGCAAGATTATTTTCATCAATTTCAAGATTTTCCAAACAATCTTTTTCTTTTATTACCGACTTTAAAGGATTAACCCTTTTATGGGAGGTGTGTGATTTTAACAGTACAACCATAACACAACACACAACAACCCATCTTCGTCACACCAAAAAACCCCACATTACCACCATTTTACATCACAACCTATAATAAACCAGCCCAGGGTCGATCAAACACATCACCCGAGTTGGCCAACCACAAGATGAACATTAACAAACAGCCAAAACAGTCTCATGTATAACTGAAGAACAACCAACGCACACAACGAAAGAAAATAACATAATCATGAGACATACAAAGCCATGCCAAACGACTAATCCCAAAAAGGAAAACAAGACGACCTAAGGCTAAAACTCCATGTGACCATCTGTCACCACCAAATTGTCCCTCTACAAAAATGTCGATACTCAAGAAAATTTGACTCACTACATGACGCCCTTCCCTTTACCAGTGTCCAGCAAAACCACATATACAAATGTCCAAATGCAAAAGTAGGGTGTGAGCATAAAGCTCAGTAGGATTTCACCAAAGAATCCATACAAAGTTTAATATCGATAAGACGTTAGTTCTAACTTTAAAACAAATCCAATTTATAAAGTATTTTCATAAAATAAAACCATTTTTTAAAGCAACCCTTGGTTTTCATAAAAGGCATCCACATATTCTCATAATCAAGGAATATTATAAGTATGTAAGAAAGCAGGTGATAATAATCAAAACCATCCATGGATACACCATAAGATAAACATGTGAGCAACCAACCATGAAATATATCATCATGCGTCAAACCAATCATAAATGATAAAGCACGCCATTTGGGATCTAACCCATGAGAATACGCACTAGACATAAACGAAGCATAAACCATACATATGTTGGATCCAACCGATATCGAGTCCTGTCAAAGTCTGTTGGTATCATAAAAACCACTAGTGGCGTTACACACACTAAGTGACATGTTCATTTCCCGACACACCCAAGGTTCCCAATGTACTATGCTTTTCAAAAACCATTTGAAACCCTTTCTCACATTTTATAAATCATTTTCACAGAGAAGCATCATTGATTTCATGCTTGAAAACTAACTTCAAAAGCCAAAACCACCTTTAAGGAATTTCACAAATCATTTTTCACAGTGAAGTATTACTGCTTCCATGCTTGAAAACCCATTTTTAAAATCCAAATCCACTTAAGAACATAGATCTCATGAAGGAAATCCAACTTGATATCAAATGAAACCTTTTCATTACAAAAACTAAGGAATTGAATAATAACATCAAATTATTCAATAATTAGAACTTTTGTATATAGACAACTACCACAAGAATGGAGAGGAAAAACCAAGAATAGATCTCCCAATATTGGGGGTTGTTCACGATTAAAGAGGGGATTCTAGGCCTTCAAAACTCTCCTTTTAGAACCTAGAGTTCAAAAGGAAAAGATAGGAGAAGAATTCATTTAGAGAGGTGCCTAGGTATTTATACCTAGACTGTAAAACATAACACCACGGTGCAACCTCAAGGACCATGCCGCAGGGCCCTCCGGACCACACCACAGACCCCCCAGCCATGCCCCAATCACCCTTAGTCAATCGACCTCTAAAAACCACACTGAAAACCTCACCCATATCCACTTCTCCCAAGGCAAGGTTATGACGTAGTCAAAGGCACCATGTTGTAGGGGTGTCAGTTTTGGCAGAACCGAAAAACTCACCCCTGTAGGACTCCTTGCTGCAGCCCTTACCTCCACATCGCAGGGATCATCAAGACATATGAGATACGCCATAACCCTTACTCCAAGGCACAAGTTTTCCTGAATAGGAATTATCCCTAAAAATCCTCTTCCCAGGAGCCAATGCCGCAACCTATTAGACCATGCCGCAACTAGCATCACCAGCTTGTACCCTCCATAACACAACCCTTGGATTTTTTTTCCATAAAACTCAAGCACACCCCCAAAACTTCTGGGACTCGTACTATCAACTCTTAAATGTTAAATGAGAGCGTACCTAAACCCATAGGGTGTCACAATTATCCCAACTATAAAATATTTTTGTCCCTAAAAATTGATCAAGACTCTTGACTCACAAAAAGAGATGGTCATTGCTGACTCACCAATGATTTTCACTCCCACATCTCATGGCTATCCCGTTCTCATTACCACAGTTCATGGACCAAAGGAATTGTTTTACTATGAAATACCTTATCCTGACGATCCACAATCCGAACTGGCCTCTCAACTATCGTGGCGTTGAGCTTAATATCAATGTTTTCCCATTCAATTGCATGGGAAGGGTCCAGTTAGTACCTCCTCAACTGGGAAACATTAAATACATATTGAATCGATGTCAAACGAGACAAAAATTACAACCAATATGTTACCTTTCCAATTCATTCAACAACCTCAAAGGGGCCAACAAACCTTGGTGCCAACATGCCCTACTTACTCAATTAATGGTGCCCCAAGCGAGGTGAAACTATGAGAAAAAACCATTCAACCACTTCAAACTTCAGCATCCACCACTAGCAATCCACATAGAATTTATAACAACTCTATGCTGTGACTAATATCTTTTGGATCAATTGCACATTTTTCACCATCTTCTGAATAAGGCTCAACCCAACCAGGGACCGCTTTTCCAACCCTACCAAGCATAAGGGAGATCTACATGGCCATTCATACAACACTTCAAAGGGTTGCATCTTAATCAAAGCCTGATAAGTATTATTATAGGAGAATTTGAAAAGAGGAAAATGCTTTTCCAAAGAACCACAAAAATTAAGAACGCATGCCCAAAGCATATCCTCAAGAACCCAAATAACCTTATTTATCTTCCCATCCATTTGTGGATGATATGTCACGCTCAATTTTAACTGGGGACCCATTTCCTCTTGCAAACCTCTCTAAAACCTAGATGTGAAACTCGAGTCCCTATCAGAAACAATTACAAAGGGAACCCCATGAAGTCTCATAACCTCTCAGACATATAAGTGTATGAGATGTTCCACCTTCATCATCTCCTTGATGAGGAGGAAATGGACTGATTTCACAAGTTGACCAATGATCACCCAAATCACATCCTTCCCACTAGGAGTCCATGGTAAACCAATGACAAAATACATGGAAATCTCATCCCACCTTCATACTAGTATGGGTAAAGTTTGCAACAAACCAAAAAGTCTTTGGTTCTCTGCCTTAATCCTCTGACAAGTCAATGCACCATGACACAAAAACTGCAATCTACCACCTCATACCCAACCACCAATATCGATGTTTCAAATTATGATACATATTGGTAGTCCAAAAGTGTACGTACCAAAAAGACCTATGTATATCATCCGCCAACTCCTACCTCAGAGAAGTAGGAACAACCAACACGCCTCAGAAGTACAAGGCACCAACGAGAGACCAAGAACACTCTCCTTGTAACGACCCAAAGTTTCATTAATGGAAATCCCTCTTGATCTAATTAAATACCTCTTTATGTAAAATGTTTATATAAAATGTCAACTTCTTTGGTTTTATGTTAAGAATTGTGACTGTTGCTTTTATAGTTGTTGAACAGTGATCACATGATTAGTATAAATATAGGGCATTAACAAACCCAATTTACTCAAACAAAAGAAGCGATGACCTCATCCAGTAGAATTGCTCCATACGAAGCCCATTTGTCGGAGCTCGGAAAAGAGGTGACTTCCTTGGGTTTCGCTCTTGACCAATCCCAAGCTGAGCTTCATCATGTCAAGCTTGAACGGGACCGTCTATGGGAAAAGTGGAAGTTGATAGAGATTATCACTCGAGCGATATTATCTGAGCCACCCCATGAGTCTGTCACCATCGCACACCTTACCCTTAGGTCTTATGCGGCTGTTTTAAGGGGTTATGTAACAAATTGCTAGTACTATGTTCATGTACATTATTTTTTGTATATAATAATGAATATACTTTCTTGTCATTATTGATACATTGTAAATAGTTTTTAAAGTACAAATAGTGTTTTTAGTTATTATTTAATTAAGAATTCTATTTTATTAAATTAAGGGATTTTTGAATTAAATAATATTTTAATAAAATATTATTATTATTATTAAATTAATTTTTATTTAAATATAAATGATCTTATAATTTTATGAATGCAATTGTAATTTTTATTAAGGTTTGAAAGCCATTTTTGTCAAAACCCGTGAATTTTCGATAAATATCGGTTTTTTATTTTAAAAGTGAAAATTAACATATTTAGAAAATTATTTAGATAAAATAAATGTTATTTCTGGAATTAGGACATCGAAATTATCCAACGGTGAATTTTACATAATTTTCTGAGACAGTCAAATTTTTGGGTAAAAATTAAATACCATTTAAATATATAATGTGTTTTATGACGTCATAATGACCCAATAGTGATGTAATAAAATACTATAAGATTTATGTTCAGCCAATATATGTTTTAAAATTAAAATAATGTGATTTTGGGTTTGTTTGACTTATTTTACAAAGCATTAATTGACCCCTCAAGACTTATTAAACATCTTGTCTTTTTAAATTATTTTCCATGGGAGTGTGACTCACCTCCACATAAGAAACCCCATTATTTTAAGAATTTCGGACTTTGGACTTATAAAATATTGTTTTCCTATCCCCTTTTCCAAAAACCATGGGCAAAAACCATGAGCTGATTTGTGGTTTGGATTAGTTTAATGTAAGGGGTCCCAAACCTAAATAATAAAGAATTCACTCACCTTTCCTATATAAACCCACCCAAGATCCCACTTCCTCCTCACTAAAATCATTTGGAGTTAATACAACATCTTCCCTACTCTCTCTAGAATCCTACCAAGGTGCCCCAAGCTCCCAAAAACTCTCTCTCAAGCCTTTGGAAGCACACTTCCAAGTAAGGGTTTTTATTCCTTTCACCTTTTTGTCCAATTTTCTCAATATTGTTATGCCATTTTAATTTCAATTATAAATGCTAGGGTATGGTTTCGCACCTCCCCCATAATTCCCTCTCATTGTTTTAATTATAGGAGACCCCTTTATCTCTCATTAAATGCCTCCCATGTACACTCGTTACTATGCCGAAATTCCGAAAGGAACTTCTCTCTCCTCATTTACATTCAAGCAATACTTGTGTATCATGAATCTAAATTCCATTACAATTGTTGGGACATGTATCTATATGACCCCACCTTACTGTCCATTTCATGTAGATATGATGGGACACCCCTTTCTCTCTCATCAACCATTTTTATAAATTCTTATATCACGCCGTTACGCTGCCAAAATTGCACCGATTTTCTAAGCCAATGCCATTGTGTAGTGAATACCATGCCCATTTCTCCATCAAGGGTATTAAACTTCATTCACATTTACTTATTGATTATAAAGTTTCATTACACATTCCTTTGTCGTGGAATAAATGATTATGTTTTATGAATCCATGTTTTATGATCCATGTGGCACACTTATGCATGAAATGAAATGTTTAAGAAGGGTGCGCCCTTATAGCGCTCCAATGCATTGGGTAAAGTATAGTATCATGATATGTCATGTGAAATGAGTGTTGACTCATGCTAATTCAAGTGCAATGAGGGTCTACTCGTGCTTCATGTACAATGAAGATTTACTCATGCTCCATGTGCAATGAGCCTTGTCTCATGCTAATTCCATGTTAAGTGTTGTTGCCACATTTCCATGTTATGATTATCATGCTTTATCATGCCTTTATGTTTATATTTATATTATGATCTATTCATATGCCTGTTGTCTAACATGTATTTTACTCCTCATGTATTCCATGTTTATTCCCTTACTGGGCTTTATAGCTCACCCCTTTTCTTATGCATGTCCTCAGGTTATCCCATGCAATGCTAAGTACGAGGGAATGTAGTGGTCATGTAAAGAAAGTTTTCAATAAAGATGTTGTATTTCATGTTTTAAGTTGTTATGTAATGATCCTAAGCCCCAAAGACACTAGACCTATCGATCTTCCATGTTGTATCAAGTGAACAGTTTATGTAATAAATCGTGTTTAAGTTTGTAATAAAAGCAGGTTTTTCATAGTTGGTATTAGAGGATAGGTTTAGTTATTTTTGGGATTAGAATTAGAATACCCTATTAAAGCCTTAGAGACAAGACTAAGTATAATAAAAACATCCCTAAGTTTTGGTAAGTACTAAGTAAGTGGTTTATCAAACAAATACATCCCTGTCTGGATACGAGCAGGTAGAGGCGACTCTGGCACAAATGTATCCTAGGGGTACAACCCGAAAATACCGCTTTGAGCTAGACTTGAATGGGAACTGGTGCACGACAATGAGCCTTTCTGCACTGTTGGTTATGACACTCCCGGGGGATATGTTTTGATAAATTCACAAGCTTAGTATGAACCCTTATTAAGGGGATTAAAAAAAATGCCCCTAAGAATACATGTTAGAAAGTAGATCATGAAAATCCTAGATTGAATACTATTGACTCATGAGTTAAGGAAATAAAAGTTTATTTATAAATCATCAACTTTTGTCTTTGGATTACCCTTTATGTGTTACCCCCCTAACTTTCCTTTTATTCCAGCCAATGGCCGGTAATAGGAGGACTCGGGCTAACAACCGATGTGAAGATCAGTGTGATGACTATACTAATGAGATGCCCAATCCAATGGGAGCGGGAATCACGAACTTTTTCACACTTATCTCTCAGCTAACTCAAGATTTGAATAGAAACACGGGTCAATAGGAATGTCCAAACCCCCCTAAGAAGGAACAAGTCGCTATCGAGAGCTTCATGAGACAAAGGCCTCCTACTTTTAGTGGATCATCCGATCCCATGATCGTTGAACAATGAATCAACTCCATTGAAAAGATCTTCTACATCCTTCAATGTTCTGAACAAGAGAAGGTTCTCCTAGAGGCTTATCGTATGGAGGGTGAAGCTGATCAATGGTGGACGTTGATAAAAAAAATGAAGTCTGAGGAGGATATCGAGGCGTTGGAATGGAAGGATTTCTGGAAGATGTTTTTCGAAAAATATTTTCCGCGCACCCTCCGACTTAAGATGGAAAGGGACTTCCTTTCCCTCAAGAAAAAAGAAGAAGAATCTGTTGGAGCGTATGAGGAAAACTTCACAAGGATTGCACGATACGCTTCCAACTTTGTCGTTACCCTCGAATGCAAGGTTGACCACTTCTTTGGTGGGCTGAAGCCTAGCCTGTGGAAAGCATTAGCGATCCGTGACTTCGACAGCTATGAGAAAATTTTCCGATGTGACCTCAAGGTTGAAATGGAGATTGGGGAATCACAGGGGTATCATGGGGACAAGAAGCATAAGGTGGAATTCAATGCTGACAGTCCGATAGATAAATCCAACGGTGCTAAGAAGATCCAACACCCAACTTGCCAAAAGTGTGGAAATAAGCACCCTGTAAATTGCCTCAAGGGGACGAGGAAATGCTTTAGGTGTGGAAGAGAAGGGCACCTAGCTGTTAACTATCGGCAAGAAAGACCCGCAGTTGCGATAGAGGAGAGTAACGCTCCATTCGAATCTCAACGCATTGTTCCTTGCTACAACTGCAAAGAACCGGGGCATTTTTCAAATCAGTGCCCTAATCCAAGGGTTTTCAGAGGCAACCAACAACCTCCAAGGCAACAAGGAAGAGATTTTTCCATCACTTCTGCCGAAGTGAACCCCGAAAACGAAGTGGTGATAGGTATGCTAGTTATTCATTCAAGAATAGCGAACGTACTTTTTGATTCAGGTTCTACGCATTCTTTTATATCTCGAAAGTTTAGTAGAACAATCCCATAACCACCACAAATCATGGAAGTGAAGATGTCGGTGAGTACGACAAATGGGGCAATCATTGCATCCCATGAATATAAATCCTCCCCTTTTATAATCTTTGGATTGAATTTCCCGGTGAACCTCATCCTACTCCCTCTGGTGGGATTTGATGAAATTCTTGACATGGATTGACTTTCCTTATATAGATCTAACATAAATTTTCGGGAGAGGGAAATCACACTCCATATAGAGAATCGACCCCCGATTCTTTACAAGTGTAAGGAGGAATATGAATCTCCTTTAGCTCCATCATCTCAAGCATGGATATTACTGCCCTATGAGCACGCATATCTGGCTCAGATGATTGAGTCCAACGAAGAAACCATCCTTGAAGAAATGCCTATTGTGAGGGAATTCGCTGAAGTGTTTCCCGAGGAACTGTCTGGTCTTCCTCCTAGAAGAGATGTTGAATTCTCAATTGAACTTATACCAGGGGCGCTACCAATATCCAAGACTCTATATATAATGGCTGTCATGGAGCTTGAAGAGTTAAAGAAACAACTACAGGAGAATCTGGATAAAGGGTTTATATGCCCAAGTGCATCACCATGGGGTGCACCAGTCCTCTTTGTCAAGAAGAAGGATGGGTCAATGCGGCTTTGCATCGATTATCATGAAATTAACAAAATCATGATAAAGAACAAGTATCCTCTACCACGGATCGATGACTTGTTTGATCAGCTGCGTGGAGCACAATACTTCTCCAAGGTAGATTTGCGGTCGAGATATTATCAAGTAAGGGTGAAGAAGGAAGATGTCCCCAAGACTACTTTTCGTACAAGATGCAGGCACTATGAATTCATAGTAATGCCTTTCAGACTCACTAATGCTCCAGAAATCTTCATGGACTTGATGAATAGAGTCTTTAGAGATAACCTCGACAAATTTGTGGTAGTCTTTATAGATGATATTCTAATATACTCCAAAACCAAGGAGGATCATGAGGAGCATTTAAGAATTGTACTAGAGACTTTGCGCAAGGATAAGCTCTATGAGAAGTACAACAAGTGTGAGTTCTGGTTAAATGAGGTCTCATTCTTGGGCCATATCATCACAAGCAATGGGATATCTGTGGATCCCTCCAAAACAGATGCAATTGAGGGATGGACGAGACCAACATCGGTAACGGATATCTGTAGCTTCTTAGGGTTAGCTGGATATTATCGACGATTTGTGAGAAATTTCTCACGATTGTCCAACCCTCTTACCAAGCTAACTTGAAAGGGAGTAAAGTTTTCTTGGAGTGATAAATGCGAAGAAAGCTTCAAGGAGTTGAAAAAGATGCTTATCACTACGCCCGTGCTCACTTTACCCACAAGTGGGGAAATTTTTGTGGTATTCAGTGATGATTCGAAGAAGGGATTAGGCTGTGTGCTGATGCAGAATGATAGAGTGATATCCTACGCCTCAAGGCAGTTGAAAATCCATGAGCGAAACTATCCAACGCATGATCTGGAGTTGGCGGCGGTGATCTTTGCCTTGAAACTCTGGCGACATTATCTCTATGGAGAGAAATGTGAGATATATACTGACCACAAGAGTCTTAAATATATATTCACACATAAAGATCTTAATATGTGCCAGAGAAGATGGATATAGCTCATCAAGGATTATGACTGTTCAATACATTACCACCCTGGGAAAGCGAACAAGGTGTCAGATGCCCTAAGTAGAAAGGACCCAACGATTCTATCAATGATGAGAATTGAGAAGGATCCAATCTTCTTAGACTTGATGAAGATGGACATGGGAATCATAAAGAAGGGAACATCATCAATCCTTTCACAAATGATTGCTCAACCGTATCTTTTGGAAATGTTAAAGGATGCTCAAAAGGATGACGTGAGAATTTAGGAAAAAGTGGAAGCTATCAAAAAAGGGGAATCCTCAGAGTTTAATGTTAATGAAGAAGGAATTGTTCGATTTGGGAAAAGACTATGTGTTCCATCAAGTCCAGAACTGAAGAAGGAACTTTTGGATCATGCACATAGTTCAAATTTCTCTATTAACCCAGGGAGCACAAAGATGTATCGAGATCTCTGAGAAAACTTTTGGTGGGAAAATATGAAGAAGGAGATCTCTGAATATACATCAAAGTGTCTGGTGTGCCAGTAAGTGAAGGCAGAGAGGCATAATTCTAAGGGGACGATGCAACCATTGCCCATACCATAATGGAAATGGGAGAACATCACCATGGACTTTGTCATCGGACTTCTGAGGACATCCAAAGGCAACAATGTAATCTGGGTTGTGGTGGATCGTCTTACAAAGACTACACACTTCATTTTTATTCGAGAGGATTTCTCATTGAATCAACTGGCACAGATATATATCAGGGAAGTGGTAAGGATGCATGGAGTACCACTATCTATTGTGTCTGACCAAGATCCAAGATTCACCTATAAGTTTTGGAAGAGTCTTCAACATGCTCTAGATACTGAACTGAACTTCAGTAGAACCTATCATCCTCAAACTGATGGCCAATCTGAGTGGACTATCCAAACACTTGAGGAAATGTTGAGAGCGTGCTCAATGAACTTTAAAGGATGATGAGATCAATATCTTCCTCTAGTTGAGTTCTCTTATAATAATAGTTTCCACTCGAGTATCCAAATGGCACCATATGAATCCCTTTATGGGAAAAGGTGCAGAACACTGGCGTGTTGGGATGAGGTCGGTGAACGTAAGCTGGTTGGACCGGAAATGGTCGAGGAAATGGTGGAGAAGGTGAAAACCATTCAGCAACATATCAAGGCAGCCCGGAGTTGAGAGAAAAGTTATGCAGATAATCGTCGATGAGACCTTGTGTTTAAAGTTGGAGACATGGTTTTTCTACGCATATCTCCATGGAAGAAGGTCACGAGGTTTGGAAAGAAAGGTAAGTTAAGTCCAATATACATCGGCCCCTTCGAGATTCTTGATCGTGTCGAGGATGTGGCCTATCGACTAGCACTTCCACCTACCATGGACAAAGTACATGATGTCTTTCATGTATCTCTCTTAAGAAAGTACATACCAGACCCTTCACATGTACTCTCTTCTAAGGTGGTATAGTTGGAGGATGATATTTCTTATGAGGAGAAACCAGTGAAGATCTTAGATCGTAGAGAAAAAGTTCTACGAAATAAGACAATGCCCCTCGTCAAGGTGTTGTGGCGAAACCAAAAGTTTGAAGAAGCGACTTGGGAATCGGAGGAAATGATGAAGTTGAGTTACCCACATCTGTTTTAGTATAGGAAAAGGAAATTTCGAGGGCGAAATTTCTTAAGGGGGGAATATTGTAATGACCCAAAGTTTCATTAATGGAAATCCCTCTTGATCTAATTAAATGTCTCTTTATGTAAAATGTTTATATAAAATGTCAACTTCTTTGGTTTTATGTTAAGAATTGTGACCGTTGCTTTTATAGCCATTGAACAGTGATCACATGATTAGTATAAATATAGGGCTTTAACAAACCCAATTTACTCAGACAAAAGAAGCAATGACCTCATCCAGTAGAATTGCTCCATACAAAGCCCATTTGTCAGAGCTCGGAAAAGAGGTGGTATCCTTGGGTTTCGCTCTTGACCAAGCCCAAGATGAGGTTCATCATGTCAAGCTCGAATGTGACCATCTATAGGAAAAGTGGAAGTTGATAGAGATTACTACTCGAGCGATGTTATCCGAGCCACACCATGAGTCTGTCACCATCGCACACCTTACCCTTAGGTCTTATGCGGTTGTTTTAAGGGGTTATGTAACAAATCACTAGTACTATGTTCATGTACATTATTTTTTGTATATAATAATGAATATACTTTCTTGTCATTATTGATACATTGTAAATAGTTTTTAAAGTACAAATAGTATTTTTAGTTATTATTTAATTAAGAATTCTATTTTATTAAATTAAGAGATTTTTGAATTAAATAATATTTTAATAAATTATTATTATTATTTTTAAATTAATTTTTAATTAAATATAAATGATCTTATAATTTTATGAATGCAATTGTAATTTTTATTAAGGTTTGAAAGCAATTTTTGTCAAAACCCGTGAATTTTCGATAAATGTCGGTTTTTATTTTAAAAGTGAAAATTAACATATTTGGAAAATTATTTAGATAAAATAAATGTTATTTATGGAATCAGGACTTCAAAATTATCCAACGATGAATTTTTCATAATTTTCTGAGATAGTCAAATTTTTGGGTAAAAATTAAATACCGTTTAAATATATAATGTGTTTTATGACATCATAATGACCCAATAGTGATGTAATAAAATACTATAAGCTTTATGTTCGGACAATATATGTTTTACCATTAAAATAATGTGATTTTGGGTTTGTTTGACTTATATTTCAAAGCATTAATGGACCCCTCAAGACTTATTAAACATCTTGTCTTTTTAAATTATTTTCCATGGGAGTGTGACTCACCTCCACATAAGCAACCCCATTATTTTAAGAAGTTAGGACTTTGGCCTTATAAAATATTTTTTCCCTCTCTGCTTTTCCAAAAACCATGGGCAAAAACCATGAACTGATTTGTGGTTTGGATTAGTTTAATGTAAGGTGTCCCAAACCTAAATAATAAAGAATTGACTCACCTTTCCTATATAAACCCACCCAAACTCCCACTTCCTCCTCACTAAAAGCCTTTGGAGTTCATCCAACCTCTGCCCTACTCTCTCTAGAATCCTCCCAAGGTGCCCCAAGCTCCCAAAAAGCCTCTCTCAAGCCTTTGGAAGCACACTTCCAAGTAAGGGTTTTTCTTCCTTTCACCTTTTATGTCCACTTTTCGTAATATTGTTACACCCTTTTAATTTCAATTATAAATGATGGGGTATGGTTTCGAACCTCCCCCATACTTACCTCTCATTTTTTTAATGATGGGTGACCCCTTTATCTCTCATTAAATTCCTCTCATGTACACCCGTTACTATGCCAAAATTCAGAAAGGAAATTCTCTCTCCTCATTCACATTCAAGCAATACTTTTGTATCATGAATCTAAATTCCATTAAAATTGTTGGTATATGTATCTATATGACCCCACTTACTTTCCATTTCATGTATATATGATGAGACACCCCTTTCTCTCTCATCAACCATTTTTATGAATTCTTATATCACGCCGTTACACTGCCGAAATTGCACCGATTTTCTAAGCCAATGCCATTGTGTAGTGAATACCATGTCCATTTCTCCATCAAGGGTATTCACCTTCATTAACATTTACTTATTGATTATAAAGTTTCATTCCACATTCCTTTATCATGGAATAAATGATTATGTTTTATGAATCCATGTTTTATGATCCATGTGGCACACTTATGCATGAAATAAAATGTTTAAGAAGGGTGCGCCCTTATAGCGCTCCAATGCATTGGGTAAAGTATAGTATCATGATGCATCATGTGCAATGAGTGTTGACTCATTATAATTCAAGTGCAACGAGGTTCTACTCGTGCTTCATGTGCAATGAGGATTTACTCATGCTCCATGTGCAATGAGCCTTGGATCATGCTAATTCCATGTTAAGTGTTGTTGCCACATTTCCATGTTATGATTATCATGATTTATCATGCCTTTTTTGTTTATGTTTCTCTTATTATATATTGATATTCCTGTTGTCTAACATGTATTTTACTCCTCATGTATTCTATGTTTATTCCCTTACTGGGCTTTATAGCTCACCCCTTTTCTTATGAATGTCCTCAGGTTATCCCATGCAATGCTAAGTACGAGGGAATGTAGTGGTCATGTAAAGGAAGTTTTCAATAAAGATGTTGTATTTCATGTTTTAAGTTGTTATGTAATGATCCTAAGCCCCAAAGACACTAGACCTCTCGATCTTCCATGTTGTATCAAGTGAACAGTTTATGTAATAAATCGTGTTTAAGTTTGTAATAAAAGCAGGTTTTTCATAGTTGGTATCAGAGGATAGGTTTAGTTATTTTTGGGATTAGAATTAGAATACCCTATTAAAGCCTTAGAGACAAGACTAAGTATAATAAAAACATCCCTAAGTTTTGGTAAGTACTAAGTAAGTGGTTTATCAAACAAATACATCCCCGTCTGGATACGAGCAGGTAGAGGCGACTCTGGCACAAATGTATCCTAGGGGTACAACCCGAAAACACCGCTTTGAGCTAGACTTGAATGGGAACTGGTGCATGAAAATGGGCCTTTCTTCACTGTTGGTTACGACACTCTCAGGGGATATGTTTTGATAAATTCACAAGCTTAGTATGAACCCTTATTAAGGGAATTAAAAAATGCCCCTAAGAATATATGTTAGAAAGTAGATCATGAAAAGCCTAGATTGAAGCCTATAGACTCATGAGTTAAGGAAATAAAAGTTTATTTATAAGTCATCAACTTTTGTCTTTGGATTACCCTTTATGTGTTACCCCCTAACTTTCCTTTTATCTCAGCTAATGGCCGGTAATAGGAGGACTCAGGCTAACAACCGATGTGAAGATCAGTGTGTTGGCTGTACTAATGAGATGCCCAATCCAATGGGAGCGGGAATCACAAACTTTGTCACGATTATCTCTTAGCTAACTCAAGCTTTGAATAGAAACACTGGTAAAGAGGAATGTCTAACCCCCCTAAGAAGGAACAAGTCTCTATCGAGAGCTTCATGAGATAAAGACTTCCTACTTTTAGTGGATCGTCTGATCCCATGATCGCTGAACAATGGATCAACTCCATTGAAAATATCTTCTCCATCCTTCAATGTTTTGAACAAGAGAAGGTTATCCTGGTGGCTTATCTTATGGAGGGTGAAGATGATCAATGGTGGACGTTGATAAAAAATACGAAGCCTGAGGACGAGATCGAGGTGTTGGAATGGAAGGATTTCCGGAAGATGTTTTTCGATAAATATTTTCCGCGCACCCTCCGGCTTAAGATGGAAAGGGACTTCGTTTCCCTAAATCAAAAAGAAGAAGAATCTGTTGGAGCGTACGAGGCAAACTTCACAAGGCTTGCACGATACGCTTCTGGCTTTGTCGTTACCCCCGAATGCAAGGTTGACCGCTTCTTTAGTGGGCCGAAGCCTAGCCTGGGGAAAGCATTAGCGATCTGTGACTTCGACACCTATGAGGAAATTTTCTGATGTGCCCTCAAGGTCGAAATGGAGATCGGGGAATCACAGGGGTATCATGGGGACAATAAGTATAAGGTGGAACTCAATGCTGGCGGTCTGATGGATAAATCCAACGGTGCTAAGAAGATCCAACACCCCACTTGCCAAAAGTTCGGAAAGAAGAACCCTGGAAATTGCCTCAAGGGGACGAGGAAATGCTTTAGGTGTGGAAGAGAAGGGCACCTAGCTGTTAACTATCGGCAAGAAAGACCCACGGCTATGACAGAGGAGAGGAACACTATGTTTGAATCTCAACATGTTGTTCATTACTACAACTGCAAAGAACCGGGGCATTTTTCAAATCAGTTCCCTAATCCAAGGGTTTTCGGAGGTAACCAAAAACATCCAAGGCAGCAAGGAAGAGCTTTTTCCATCACTTATGCTGAAGTGAACCCCAACAACGAAGTGGTGAAAGTTACTCTAGTTATTCATTCATGAATAGAAAACGTACTTTTTGATTCAGGTTCTATGCATTCTTTTATATCTTGAAAGTTTAGTAGAACAATCCCAACACCACCACAAATCATGAAAGTGAAGATGTCGGTGAGTACGACAAATGGGGAAATCATTGCATCCCATGAATATAAGTCCTCTCCTATTATAATCTGTAGATTGAATTTCCTGGAGAACCTCATCATACTCCCTTTGGTGGAATTTGATACAATTCTTGGCATTGATTGACTTTCTTTATATCGAGTCAACATAAATTTTCGGGAGAGGGAAATCACACTCCATATGAATAATTGACCCCCAATTCTTTACAAGTGTAAGGAGGGAGATGAATCTCATTTAGCTCCATCATCTCAAGAATGGATATTACTACCCTATGAGCATGCGTATCTGTCCCAGATGATTGAGTCCAAGGAAGAAACCATCCTTGAAGAAATGCCTATTGTGAGGGAATTCGCTGAAGTGTTTCCCGAGGAACTGCCTGATCTTCCTCCTAGAAGAGATGTTGAATTCTCAATTGAAATTATACCAGGGGTGCTACCAATATCCAAGACTCCATATAGAATGGCTATGGTGGAGGTTGAAGAGCTGGAGAAACAACTACAGGAAAATTTGGATAAAGGGTTTATATGCCCAAGTGCATCACCATGGGGTGCACCAGTCCTCTTCGTCAAGAAGAAGGATGAGTCAATGTTGCTTTGCATCGATTATCGTGAACTTAACAAAATCACGATAAAGAACAAGTATCCTCTGCCACAGATCAATGACTTGTTTGATCAGCTGCGTGGAGCACAATACTTCTCCAAGGTAGATTTGCGGTTGGGATATTATCAAGTAAGGGTGAAGAAGGAAGATGTCCCCAAGACTGTTTTTCGTACAAGATACGGGTACTATGAATTCATAGTAATGCCTTTAGAACTCACTAATTCTCCAGCAATCTTCATGGACTTGATGAATAGAGTCTTTAGAGATTACCTCGACAAATTTATGGTAGTCTTTATAGATGACATTCTAATATACTCCAAAACCAAGGAGGATCATGAGGAGTATTTAAGAATTGTACTAGAGACTTTGCGCAAGGAGAAGCTCTATGAAAAGTACAGCAAGTGTGAGTTATGGTTGAAGGAGGTCTCATTCTTGGGCCATATCATCACAAGCAATGAGATATCTATGGATCCCTCCAAAACAGATGCAATTGAGGGATGACTGAGGCCAACATCGGTAACGGATATCCGTAGCTTCTTGGGGTTAGCTGGATATTATCGACGATTTGTGAGAAATTTATCACGATTGTCTAACCCTCTTACCAAGCTAACTCTAAAGGGAGTAAAGTTGTCTTAGAGTGATGAATGTGAAAAAAGCTTCAAGGAGTTGAAAAGGAGGCTTATCACTGCGCCCGTGCTCACTTTACCCACAAGTAGGGAAATTTTTGTGGTATTCAGTGATGCTTAGAAGAAGGGCTTAGGCTATGTGCTGATGCAGAATGATAAAGTGATATCCTATGCCTCAAGGCATTTAAAAATCCATGAGCAAAACTATCCAACGCATGATTTGGAGTTAGCAGCGGTGATCTTTGCCTTGAAAATCTAGTGGCATTATCTCTATGAGGAGAAATGTGAGATATATACTAACCACAAGAGTCTTAAATATATATTCACACCTAAAGAGCTTAATATGCGCCAGAGAATATGGATAGAGCTCATCAAGGATTATGACTGTTCAATACATTACCACCCTGGGAAAGCGAACAAGGTGGCAGATGCCCTAAGTAAAAAGGACCCATCGATTCTATCAATGACGAGAATTGAGAAGGATCCAATCTTCTTAGACTTGATGAAGATGGACATGGGAATCCTAAAGAAGAGAACATCATCAATCCTTTCACAAATGATTGCTCAACCGTCTCTTTTATAAAGGTTAAAGGATGCTCAAAAGGATGACGTGGGAATTCAGGAAAAAGTGGAAGCTATCCAAAAAGGTAAATCCTCGTATTTTGATGTTAATGAAGAAGGAATTGTACGATTTGGGAAAAGACTATGTGTTCCATCAGGTCTGGATCTGAAGAAGGAACTTTTGGATGACGCACATAGTTCAAATTTCTCTATTCACCTAGGGAGCACAAAGATGTATCGAGATCTCCGAGAAAACTTTTGGTGGGATAATATGAAGAAGGAGATCTCTGAATATACATCAAAGTGCCTGGTGTGCCAGCAAGTGAAGGCAGAGAGGCGGAAGTCTAATGGGATGATGCAACTATTTCCCATACCAGAATGGAAATGGGAGAACATCACCATGGAATTTTTCACCGGACTTCTGAGAATATCCAAAGAGAACAATGCAATCTGGGTTGTGGTGGACCATCTTACAAAGACTGCACACTTCATTGCTATTCGGGAGGATTTATCATTGGATCAACTGGCATGGATATATATCAGGGAAGTGGTAAGGTTGCATGGAGTACCACTATCTATTATGTCTGAACGGGATCCAAGATTTACCTATAAGTTTTGGAAGAGTCTTCAACATACTCTGGATACTGAACTGAACTTTAGTACGACCTATCATCCTCAAACTGATGGCCAATCCGAGCGGACTATCCAAACACTTGAGGAAATGTTGAGAGCGTGCTCAATGAACTTTAAAGGAGGATGGGATCAACATATTCCTCTGGTTGAGTTCTCTTATAATAATAGTTTCCACTCGAGCATCCAAATGACACCATATGAAGACCTTTATGGGAAAAAGTGTAGAACACTGGAGTGTTGTGGTGAGGTCGGTGAATGTAAGCTGGTTGGACCGGAAATGGTCAAGGAAATAGTGGAGAAGGTGAAAACCATTCAGCAACATATCAAGTCATCCCAGAGTCGACAGAAGAGTTATGCAGATAACCGTCAACGAGACCTTGAGTTTAAAGTTGGAGACATGGTTTTTCTACGCATATCTCCATGGAAGAAGGTCATGAGGTTTGGAAAGAAAGGTAAGTTAAGTCCATGGTACATCAGCCCCTTCGAGATTCTTGATCGTGTCGGGGATGTGGCCTATCGACTAGCACTTCCACCTACTATGGCCAAAGTACATGATGTATTTCATGTATCCCTCTTAAGAAAGTACATAGCAGACCCTTCACATGTACTCTCTTCTGAGGTGGTACAGTTGGAGGATGATATTTCTTATGAGGAGCAACCAGTGAAGATCTTAGATCATAGAGAAAAAGTTCTACGAAATAAGACAATGCCCCTCGTCAAGGTGTTGTGGCGAAACCACAAGTTTGAAGAAGCGACTTGGGAATTGGAGGAAATGATGAAGCTGAGTTACCCACATCTGTTTTAGTGTGGGAAAAGGAAATTTCGAGGGCTAAATTTCTTAAGGGGGGGATATTGTAACGACCCAAAGTTTCATTAATAGAAATCCCTCTTGATCTAATTAAATGTATCTTTATGTAAAATTTTTATATAAAATGTCAACTTATTTGGTTTTATGTTAAGAATTGTGACTGTTGCTTTTATAGTCATTGAACAGTGATCACATGATTAGTATAAATATAGGGCATTAACAAACCCAATTTACTCAGACAAAAGAAGCGATGGCCTCATCCAATAGAATTGCTCCATACGAAGCCCATTTTTCGGAGCTCGAAAAAGAGGTGGCGTCCTTGGGTTTCGCTCTTGACCAAGCCCAAGCTGAGCTTCATCATGTAAAGCTCGAACGGGACCGTCTACAGGAAAAGTGGAAGTTGATAGAGATTACCACTCGAGCGATGTTATCCGAGCCACCCCATGAGTCTGTCACCATCGCACACCTTACCCTTAGGTCTTATGCGGCTGTTTTAAGGGGTTATGTAACAAATTGCTAGTACTATGTTCATGTACATTATTTTTTGTATATAATAATGAATATACTTTCTTGTCATTATTGATACATTGTAAATAGTTTTTAAAGTACAAATAGTGTTTTTAGTTATTATTTAATTAAGAATTCTATTTTATTAAATTAAGGGATTTTTGAATTAAATAATATTTTAATAAAATAATAATAATATTATTAAATTAATTTTTAATTAAATATAAATGATCTTATAATTTTATGAATGCAATTGTAATTTTTATTAAGGTTTGAAAGCTATTTTTGTCAAAACCCGTGAATTTTCGATAAATGTCGGTTTTTATTTTAAAAGTGAAAATTAAAATATTTAGAAAATTATTTAGATAAAATAAATGTTATTTTTGGAATCAGGACATCTAAATTATCCAATGGTGAATTTTTCATAATTTTCCGAGACAGTCGAATTTTTGGGTAAAAATTAAATACCGTTTAAATATATAATGTGTTTTATGACATCATAATGACCCAATAGTGATGTAATAAAATACAATAAGCTTTATGTTTGGACAATTTATGTTTTACCATTAAAATAATGTTATTTTGGGTTTGTTTGACTTATTTTACAAAGCATTAATGGACCCCTCAAGACTTATTAAACATCTTATCTTTTTAAATTATTTTCCATGGGAGTGTGACTCACCTCCACATAAGCAACCCCATTATTTTAAGAAGTCCAGACTTTTTCCTTATAAAATATTGTTTTCCTATCCCCTTTTTTAAAAACCATGGGCAAAAACCATGAGCTGATTTGTGGTTTGGATTAGTTTAATGTAAGGGGTCTCAAACCTAAATAATAAAGAATTCACTCACCTTTCCTATATAAACCCAACCAAGATCCCACTTCCTCATCACTAAAAGCCTTTTAAATTCATCCAAACTATGCCCTACTCTCTCTAGAATCCTCCCAAGGTGCCCCAAGCTCCCAAAAATCCTCTCTCAAGCCTCTCTCAAGCCTTTGGAAGCACACTTCCAAGTAAGGGTTTTTCTTCCTTTCACCTTTTTGTCTAATTTTCTTAATATTGTTATGCCCTTTTAATTTCAATTATAAATGATGGGATATGGTTTCTAACCTCCCCCATACTTCCCTCTCATTTTTTGAATTATGGGAGACCCCTTTCTCTCTCATTAAATGCCTCCCATGTACACCCGTTACTATGCTGACATTCTGAAAGGAACTTCTTTCTCCTCATTTACATTCAAGTAATACTTTTGTATCATGAATCTAAATTCCATTACCATTGTTGGGACATGTATCTATATAACCCCCTTACTATCCATTTCATGTAGATATGATGATACACCCCTTTATCTCTCATAAACCAGTTTTATGAATTCTTATATCACGCCGTTACGATGCCGAAATTGCACCGATTTTCTAAGCCAATGCCATTGTGTAGTGAATACCATACCCATTTCTCCATCAAGGGTATTCACCTTCATGAACATTTACTTATTTATTATAAAGTTTCATTCCACATTCCTTTTTTGTGGAATAAATGATTATGTTTTATGAATCCATGTTTTATGATCCATGTGGCACACTTATGCATGAAATGAAATGTTTAAGAAGGGTGCGCCCTTATAGCGCTCCAATGCATTGGGTAAAGTATAGTATCATGATACGTCATGTGCAATGAGTGTTTACTCATGATAATTAAATTTCAACGAGGGTTTACTCGTGCTTCATGTGCCATGAGGATTTACTCATGCTCCATGTGCAATGAGCCTTGGCTCGTGGTAATTCCATGTTAAGTGTTGTTGCCACATTTCCATGTTATGATTATCATGCTTTATCATGTCTTTATGTTCATGTTTCTCTTATGCTCTATTGATATGCCTGTTGTCTAACATGTATTGTACTCCTCATGCATTCCATTTTTATTCCCTTATTAGGCTTTATATCTCACCCCTTTTCTTATGCATGTCCTGAGGTTATCCCATGCAATGCTAAGTACGAGAGAATGTAGTGGTCATGTAAAGGAAGTTTTCAATAAAGATGTTGTATTTCATGTTTTAAGTTGTTATGTAATGATCCTAATCCCCAAATACACTAGAACTCTCGATATTCCATGTTGTATCAAGTGAATAGTTTATGTAATAAATCATGTTTAAGTTTGTAATAAAAGCAGGGTTGTCATACTCCTGAGGTCTCCCTACCATTTAGGATTTTACTACAACACTGGAAATCAGTGTATGGCACTTGATCGAGTTGAAATAACTCATTAAATGATTATCCGGCCTTTACTAAAGCTAATAACACCTACGAACTAGCCTCTTCCACTCCCAAGTTCATCTCAACAAACAAACTCATCAGAGACCACTCCTCCACTAATTCCTTTAAGGCCTAAATCAGTAATTTCCTGCTCAATGCATCAATGACCACATTCCCTTTTCTAAGATTGTAAGAAATATAAAAATAAAAAGTCTGGAGATACTTAACCCAATGTCTCCATCACAAGTTTAGGTCCCTATGAGTAAAGATATACTTCATACTTTTATGATCAAAATAAATTGTAAACCACTATCCAAAGAGATAGTGACACCACATTTTGAGTGCATGCATAACTACTGCCAACTCAAGATTGTGGGTAGGGTTGTTCTTCTCATGAGGGCATAACCAGTGATATATATAGGCCACCACCTGCTTTCCTTACATCAATAAATAACCCAATCTTGTACCTGAAGCATCGTAGAATCATCATATCCTGAACCCAATTTTGAAAGAATAAAAACAGAAGCTGAAATCAACCTCACATTTAGTTCCTCAAAAATATCTCTAACAATTTTCATTCCACTTAACATTATACCCTTGAAATTAAAATCTATCATTGGAGGTTAAATCTTGGAAAAATCTAGAACAAACCGCCTGAAATAACCAGCCAAACCCAAAAAACTCTAGATATCAAATGCATTTCTTAGATACTCCCAAGACATTACTACCTGGATATTTTTAAGATCCACCGATATGATCCTCTCAGATATGAAATTCCTTAGAAACCTCACTTCTTAGATACAAAAATCTCACTTGAAAAGCTTAATATACAAGCAGTGTTCTTTCATGGTTCCAAGGATGACATACAAATGATCCTGGTGCTCCTACTCTGACTTAAAGTACACTAAAATATCATCCACAAACACAACCATGAATGACTCTAAAAAATAATGAAAGATTTAGTTCATAAATGATATAAATACCATAGGAGTATTAGTGGGACCAAATAGCATAACCATATACTAAAAATTCCCATATTGACTCCTAAACTCTTTCTTAGGTATATTCTATTCTCAGACCCTCAACTAGTAGAATCCCGACTATAGGTCAATCTTAAAAAACAAACAAGACCCTATAAGTTTATCAAAGGGATCATCAATTCTCGGTAAGAGATATTTATTCTTAACAGTCACCCTATTTAGTTTCCAATAACCAATGCAAATCTTGAGGCTTCCATCCACTTTCTTGGAAAAGAGAACCGGTGAAGCCCAATGTGACACACTGGGACAAATAAATCCATTAGCCTCAAGATCTACAAGCTAGAATTTAAGTTCCATAAACTCAAAAAGTTTCATGTGATAAGATGTCATAAAATTGGTCATCATATTAGGGAGCAGTTCAATAGTAAACTCGACCTCTCTCTATGGTGGTTACCCAGAAAAATCATCAGGAAAGTCCTCGAGGTATGCATATACCACTACTAGAAGTGTAATTCTCGAATGAGAGTCAATGACATTAAAGAAAATCTCTCATAACTAACTTGAGATTACTCTAACATAAAGAACAACATGCACCACTCTCCCAGATCAAGAATACCACTCACCTTGAAACACATGAGTGGCTCCATCAGGAGATAAAAATTGGTTTCAAGGATGATAAAAGTTGGTCTAGGCCTTTACACTAATCATCCAATCTATTATAATAATTAGGTTGAAGATATCAAGATCAAGAAACATGAAATCTCACATCACTTCGAAGTCAGCTATCATCACTTGACACGTGGAACATTTGAAACCTTGTTCAGGCCTCTTTCCCAAAGGTATGGAATGATCCAACAAGAATGACATAAGTTCTGAATGTAATCCAAAAACTCTAACTAACTTTTAATATATAAAACAATGGGGAACACTTATATAAAAAAAAGATGATACCATAGAGGATAAAATAAACACCATACCTCTAACAATATTCAACCTTACCTTAGATTCCTTTGGTGTGTACTCTACTATATAAAGAAATTCAATCTCTGCCCCTCCTTGATCCTTCTTAGCCACATGAACAACCCCCTTCATATGAGGATAATACCCACCATCCTTGAAAGCTTCAGAACGAACTTGTGAACCCTTGGTGAGAGTGGATATAGCCTTACTACCTTGGGAAATACTTCCACATAAATGCTTGAGATTATTAGATTGTCCACAATGATGACAAGTTTTGGGAGCTTACACATAATTAGGCTTGGTATGACCAGACCTACCATACTAATATAAAATAACCTATTGTTTTCCTAATGAAGAACCTAAAATAGGTCCTAAAGAAAACCGACCACCCTTGCATTTCATTTTCTGGCCAGAAGACACACCCTGGATAACAACTTCACCAACCAAAACTCCACCCAAACTTGCTCTCCCAGCTACGTATGCCTCATCCATAGCTGATTTGTTGACCACTTTCAAAAAATTCAGAAGGAATAAGAGAATCAACATTGACTGAATATCGTCCCTTAGACCCATAGTGAACCTCCAAGCCTTTAGGTGATCATTTTCACCAAGCTCGGGTGATGGGTTCACAAACTCAGTGAAATGAGTGGAATAATCCAAAATTGTATACTCCCCCTACTCTAAGGTCATAAATTCATGGGTATTCACCACACACAACATCTCAGGTTAAAATTACTGATTGCATATTTTCTTGAAATAATACCAAGTGAGATCCTCATGCAACTTAGCTTTCATGATAGAGTCACACTATCTCCTTCTCGGTACCTCAAACATATATGTGAAAAAACCCACCCTGGAGTCCTCATGAGTTTTCAAAAAATGGAAGATCCTTTCATTCTGATCAATCCACTCTTAAAATTCCTAGGGTCCCTTATTACCATGGAAGATGGATGGATTATACTTAGTAAATTTTGAGCCATGATCCATCGGTCATCCCTGGTTTCTAACACCCACTCGTCCCAAAGTTCTAATAGTAAAAATTATAGTTTTCACTACAGAAGGGTCCACTAGAGGATTTTCCTGCAGAACTTGTCTCATAGCTTCCTCACTCAATTTTGGAAGAGCTATTATAGGAGGCATTGTATAATAAACACCAGACAATAGAAAATCAACTTAGGAGTGTTTCAAATCAAAAGACCAACTTCCAAAATCCGTGTAAATGGATTTAAACAATAAGAATATAAGTTATCATGGATTCTTCAAATGAAAGAAAAAACTTTAGGAAGGAGAGAGTTCATTTAAATAAAACCCAAATCTAGTTTATTCAAATAAACCCAAATACCAATTCTCAAGTTTGGTAAAAATTCCCAACCACCCATGGTAACTCGAGTTTAAACATGAAAGTGAGCTATCTAGACACCCTCCTACACTTACTATTTGAATTTTGATGATCCTAAATTCTATCAACCAAAACCATAAACTAAACCCAAACAGTGTCATAACACTTATGGATAGGTATCCCCATTGATACCGTTTTGTAATAAACCAGCCTGGGGTCGATCAAATAAATTACCCAAGTTGGCCAACCATAAGATGAACATCAACAAAAAACCAAAACAGTCTCATGAATAACTGAAGAGAAACCAACATACATAGTGGAAGAAAAGAATATAATCATGATATATATAAATCATTTCCAAATGGATAATCCCAAAAAGGAAAAAAAGATGACCCAAGTCTAAAAATCCACGTGACCATATATCACCACCAAATTGTCCCTTTATGGAGATGTCAACACTCAAGAGAATTTGGCTCACTGCATGTCACCCTTCCATTTTTCTATTTCCTAAAAAACCAAATCTATAAACACCCAAAGGAAAAAGTAGGTGTGAGCATAAATTCCAGTAGTATTTCACCAAATAATCTATATAAAGTCCAATATCAAGAAAACATTAGTTCTCGTTTTAAAATAAATCCTCCTTATAAAGCATTTTTATAAAATAAAACCATTTTATGAAACATATACTATTTTTCATAAAAAGAATTTCCATATTATCATAATAAAGGAATATGAAAAGTATATAAGAAAATAGGTGATCATAATAAAAAACTATCTATGGATACACAATAAGATAAGCATGCGAGAAACCAACCATGGAATATATAATCACACATCAAACCAATTATAAATGAAAAAGAACACCATTTAGGTCCTAGCCTATGGAAATACATAATAGATATAAAAGAAGCCTAAATTAGGTATATGTTGGATCCAACTAATATCTAGTCCTGTCATAGTTTTTCGACATCACAAAAGTCTCTAGTGGCAATACACACACTAAAGTGACATGTCTATTTCCCAACACACCCAAGGTTCCCAATGTGATATGCTTTTCAAAAACCATTTGAAAAACTTTCTCACATTTTATAAACCATTTTCATAGTAAATAATCACCAATTACATGATCAAAAACCAATTTCAAAAACCAAAACCACCTTCAATAAATTTTACAATTCATTTTCCACAACGAAGTATTACCGCTTCCATGCTTGAAAACCCATTTTAGAATCAAAACCATTTTAAATCAAAATACATTTAAAAACATAGATCCAATGAATGAAATACACCTTGATATCAAATCCAACCTTTTAATTACACAAACCAAGTAATTGAGAAAGAACATTTAGTTATTCAAGAATTATATCCTTTTCATAGAGACATCAACCTCAATAATGGAGAGGAAACACCAAGAATCAATCTTCTAATGTCGAGGGTTGTTCCTAATCAAAGTGGATATTATTGTCCTTCAAAACTATAATAAAACTAGCCTTTTACACATATTATTACATGATTTTAATCATAATTAGACTTCAAATACAAACCAAGTATTGTAAAGTCTAATGTCTTTGGATGATTAGATACATAATTAAAAAACATGAAACCAAAATAAAAACATCATTTATTTAATCTTTATAATGAGATCCTAACACCCTTTGAGCCCTTACATATACATAGTATAACCTGAGTAATAAATGAACAAAGGGATGAGCTAAAAATCTCAGTAAGGGAATAAACATAAGAATAAATCACAACACATGGGTTAGAAGGCATAACATGATGACATAAATAAGGCATGAAACATGAATAAACACATGTAACCATAATATATAGAACATGGGATCATATAATCATGGAATAATAGTAATGTGGCAGCAACAAAAAACATGAAATAATCATGATTCAAGGATCATTTTACATGGAGTAACACAATTTAAGGCTAACCAAAAAAATTGGTGCACATGGAGCACACATCAAGGATAACCACCAAGATCATCGCACATGACGTCTCATGAGACTAAAAATTACCCAAATAATTGGAGTGATATCTGGTCACACCCATCATAACATGTTCATGAATATGTGTTCCAAATAAAGAATCACACATAAGGAATCAAACATAAACATAAGGGTTACCCATGAAAATAATTGGGTATCATAATCATGTCAAAAGACATATCCAAAGGGAATATCATAATGGTGTCCATGAAAGAATGGATTTAAATCATAAATGGAAATTAATAAGGGAAAATTAACATAGTTCATGATAAGTGATGTCAAAATGAAGTGGAAACATGTAAAAAATAGTGTTTAAGAAACTTTAGAAATAAAACATTTTAGTGTGGTTTAAGAGAAAATTTTCAAGATTCTTTAAAACGGAAAAGGAGTCATTGTTTGAATAAAACCAGAAATAAACCTAGATAGTTTTTCATATTAAAATGAGTGATTTTAGAAAAATAATGGTGTATTTAAAAATATTATGGAGTGAACTTGAAAATTGTTAAGAATTCGGGAAGTTCCTTTTAATCGGTCTTACTCATCAAGAAGAATTGAGAATGGAACCCTTTTAAAACATGTATATCCGCAAAAAAGAAAGATTAAATGATTTGGATACATGTGTTTGGAGCATATATACAGAATTTATAAGAATTATATAAAAATAAATAAGTGTTACATTGGGGTAAAGAGAGAGTGAGAGTAACCCTAAGGAAAAATAATGGTTCAAAGAGAATCTCTTACCTTATGTCTGAAACTATTCTGCACTTGATCTTAATGTCCTAAATAATAAAATTAAAACCATTAATTAATTAATTAATAACCTTTTATACATTAATTTTATTTATTATAATTTTACTAAGTTCATTCATGGCCTTTTTGTTGAGTTATAAAATATAATTTCATCATTCAAGGGTGTTTGTTTCCTTAGTTTTCATGATCAGTTCATTTGTATACGTGTATGAAAGATCATGTAGAATGAGAATAGTTGTCCAGAATTGAAATTATATATTATTAATGAACTTAAAACAATTTATTTTGTCTTATATATCATTTTTTATTTGGTATTAGGATGAATCATTAGATAAAATGTTAATGATAATCATTTAGATTAATTCGATGATTTCTCGATCATCACGAGCTAGTTTTGTTCTATTATTTAATATTATGTATATATAATAGTTTATGAGTATTAAATAAGTTATAATACATATATTATAATCTTTTTAACCATAAAAATGGTTTTATGACCATCCTTGAATGTGTTAAAGTAAATTGAAAGCTCATCGTCCTTGAATGTGATAAATTAACACATCACAGATGATGTTTTTATTTTTAGAAAAAAAAGAGAGGGGAAGAAAATGATGATGGGTTATTACATTAACATAATAAAATTAAAGTATATGTGAGATACTGTATTTAACATTCTACTTATATAAGGGGATGTGAGGAGAGAATAATAAAATAAAAGAAATTGGAAAGAAATTAAAAGAAAAGGAAAGAGTTGTTTACCTCTTGAATTCTTCTCCTTGAGAACCTCCTTGAGACACCTGAGTTTGGTATTTTATTGAGACCAAAGGATCCTGGATATGGGGTAGAGACTTGGGAAGAGGTTTGGGCAGAATTTGTACAAGATTAAAGGCTTTAGAGGTGTGAGGAAAAGAGGTGGTGAGGAGTGGTATTTATAGTGAAGGAGAGGGGTGTTTTTTGATTATTTTATTCATTTGTTTATTATTTTGGCTCAAGACTATGAATAGTATGGATTCTTGTGACTAAATACAGTAACTAGTTCATGTTATTTGGAACCAATAGTGATTAAATCATCCATACATCATCCATGACTCAATAATTCATGTATTTAGCTTATACCACAAATTATCACATTTCACTACTCACAAAAAATTCAATTATTTTAGAAAAATATAAAAAATTAAACCTAACCATTTTTTTATTTGTAAAATTCAAAAATAGAATCCATTTTATGAAAAAAATTCTAAATATGATAAATTTATTTTTTAATTAAAATAATAATTTACTAAAAAAATACCGATTTTCAAATTATAACTGATTTTATAATACTTTCAAAAATTAATTGAGGTCTCATAAAATTATGTTATAATCATAAGATAAAAAAATATCAATTTATTAATCTATTTTATGGAAACTAATTTTATTTTAAATCATTATATTAATTATAAAATTATAAATACAAATTTATGTTTTATAAAAATACCAACACTTAATTTATCATTTTCAAAATATTTATTTACTTATAATATGATACAATTATATCATATTTTCATTTATATGATGAATAAATTTTATTTATACTTTCATAGGTGATGTTACTACTATATTTTCCGAGTTTTTATTCTTAAGGTTCACATTACTATTCCATAGGTCATGTTACTATTCCATTGGTTTAGGTTCCTTAATTTCTATAAATACTTCTTATTTCATTTATTTATTTATAAAGTTTGTATTGTGTTCTATATGTGATTTTATGTGATTTATACTATATAACACAATTATTAGAGGGCAATTTTTTTGATAAAATTTTAGGTCATTACATTCTTCCACCTTATGAAATTCTTCCCTTGAAAATTCATTTTACAAACTATGGGGAAAATAGGTAAGGGTACTTCTCCTTCATCACTTCCTCTAGTTCCTATGTTTCCTCTTTATACTTATGGTTCCACTATAGTACTTTGACCAGGTGAGTGGTCTTATTGCGTATAAAATTATCTCTGCGATCCAATATCTTCACTAGTTTCTCCTCATAAGAGAGATCATTCTCTAACTATACCACTTATGAATTCAGTACACATCAAGGATCCGATATATACTTCCTCAAGAGGGATACATGGAATACATCCTATACTTGTGACATGGTTGGTGGAAGTTATAGTCAATAGGCTACAACTCTAACACAATCAAGAATCTCTAGGGGGATTATGTATCTGGGACTTAGATTTCCCTTCTTTCCAAATATCATGATTCTCTTTCATAGAGATATGGGAGGAATACCATGTCTCCAACCTTAAACTCCAGGTTTCATCGACGATTGTTTGCATAACTCTTCTATCAACTTTGGGCTGCATTGATTTGCTATTGAATGGTTTTCACCTTTTTCCATCATTTCTTCAACCATTTTAGATCCTAGAAGCTTATGTTCACTGATTTCATCCCATCATGTCGGTGTTTTTCATATTTTACCATAAAGGGATTCATATGGGGCCATTTGGATGCTTGAGTGGAAATGATTATTGTAGGAGAACTCGACCAGAGGCAAATGTTGGTCCCATCCTCCTTTGAAATCCATAGAACATGATCTTAACATGTCTTCCAGTGTATAAATAGTCTACTCATATTAACCATCAGTTTGAGGATGATAGGTCGTAATGAAGTTTAGCTTAATGTTTAGGTGACAAAGTCCATGGTGATGTTTTCCCATTTTCATGTTGGTATGGGTAATGGTTGCATCACCCCCTTATAATTTTCCTTTAAAACTTCACTTGCTAACACACCAGGAACATTGATGTATATTCAATGATCACCTTATTCATATTGTCCCACCAATAGTTTTCTCAGAGATCTCGATACATCTTTGTTCTATTTGAGTGAATAGAAAAGGTTGAACTATGCGTGTCACTCAAAATCTCTTTATTTACCTCTATATTGGATGGTACACATAGTCATAAACCAAATCTAATGACTCATTCCTCATTTGTTTGTAACTATGAGGATTTCTCATTTCTGATAACTTCAACCTTTTTCTGAATTTTCACATCATTTCTTTGAGCATCATTTATTTTCTCTATGAGGGATGGTTAAGAAATCATTTGATAAAGGATTGATTATGTTCCTTCCTTAAATATTCTCATGAAAATCCTTTGAAAGTCTAAGAATATAAGATCATTATCAATTATCATCATTGATAAAGATGCAAGACACTTTCTACTTAGAGCATCTGCCACCTTATTTTCTTTACCTGGATGGTAGTGGATTGAGAAGTCATAACATTTGATGAGTTCTAACCATATTTCTGGTGTATATTAATATACTTATGTGTGAATATATATTTGAGGCTCTTATGATTAGTATATATTTCACAATTTTACCCATAGAGATAATGCTGCCAGATTTTTAACATGAGGATCACAACTGAAAACTCCATATTATGCGTGGGATAGTTCTGCTCATGTATCTTCAACTACTATGATGAAGGTTCTGGGTGCAACAGAAGTGTGGTTGGACAGACACCCAACTTTGATTTTTACCATGATCAATGATTATTCCGAGATCAATACGACAATGAACTCCAGTATCCATAGAATAAAATCCAAGATTTAGATAAATAAGGAAGAGGCCCAAAACCTTTAGAGAGGATCTTTCATATCATGTTTATAATTAATTTAATTAATTTCATAAAGAAAATAATACCTGGATCTTTGGTATTTTCTTCTTTGATGATGTTGATCATCCAGAATGACCCTTCCAAATTATCTTGTTGTGCTTTCAAGGATCCAAACTAGAATACCTCTAGCGGTGATCCACACATGCTCTGATGGCCTTCAATCGACACTGCTCATTCTCTGGGTGCTAGTGCGGTGAAGCGAGTGTCTTATGTCGGTCATTCTTAATCGCTTGGTCTTCAGCCTTGAAGAACGTCTCTCATTCTTGAGAGGGGAAGGAATAAAATTCAAGAGAGAATTTTTTTAGCTCAAAAATTCTCAATTCACTGGGTGTGCGGTTTGGTGCATGACACAATAGACGTATGTGTTTATTTATTAACATGGGGCTTCAGTTACAATATTTAATTGCATAACAGAAATTAAATACATTTATAACCTTATATAAAACCCATGCTATTAATAATAACACCACATCATTATTTATGGTGCGCCAAATTGCGCAAAACAGAATTATAAATAAAATTCCGTGTCACAAAATAATAGCAGTGTTATTTTAATTTGTGCCAACTAGTTAAATAATTATTTATTGTCTTGCAAATAATTATTTTACTACTGGACCAGCCTTGTTACACTCTAACTCCACTTCCATTTATTGAATAACCAAATAAATAAATAAATAATTTATTCTCTTAAATAAATATTTTATTTACAAACTAGTAAATAAATATTTATTAAATGTTCAATAAAATGAATAAATATATTTTAACCACAATCCGATGAATAAATATTTATTTAATTTATGAAATCATTTTAACTTGAATAAAATTATTAAATTGTCTTGAGAATAATATTTATTAATTAAATTCAAATAGAATTTAACTGAGACCACCAGAAACACTTAGTGTGTGACCCTCTAGGATTCTTTTTCGTTGACATTAGGTGGGATTGCCTAAAGTCCAAGAGTACTGTCTAGAAACAGGTCAAGGCACCCAAGAGAAAGAACTTAAATTAACAACAATGACATCCACATACGAACACTCACTGTGTAATATAATCCATTTGTCACAATATCTCATCAAGAAGGTTTCATGATAGTGTCATCAACTTTTATGCTTGATATGTCATTCTTTGACTACTTGAAATAAACTTGTCATTACACCATGACCATAGAATTTCACATAAAGGTTCTATTTCAATTGAAGGGACGAGATATAAACTTCCATAAATAGAAGGGACAAATACCCCCTCGACTTATCCATTAATAACATGCCACTGGTGACGCACCCAACGTACCCTACTTCTCGCCAACTGTCTATGTGATGATTTTCATCAGAAAATCGAAGTGCGTGAGTCATGACACATATTAATGATAATCTTAAAGTCTAAGTATTATTATACATGTTTGCAGATAGAAATATCCAATGACACCAAAACATGTGTAATTCCTACTGGCGGGTTTGTTCTCATAATCTCCTATCTTGGAGATTACCAAGTACGAACTTCATGAGAGGAAGTCTCATCTACTTACGAGTAATCACACCTGACAGTCTATATGCTATATGTCCCATCATAGTATTTCATCCAACCGTAGAACTATATTTAATAATATTGCTATAACATTTCAAGGTTCTCATCATAGTGAAGAACTGCCATGACTTTATCAATGCAACTAATACTCTAGGATATTACTACATCATAGTCATTCATAACAATGAATAATATGTAATAAGATGTTTAATATTTAAATAGATTAAATATACATGTAATAAAAGTACAACCAGTTGGTTCTAGGACACCAACTCTTACAAAATCCCACTTGGACTAGAGCCAACTTCCTACGACTTTCATTTTGCTAGACCTCACATGGTGATCATGTTTCTGCTGAGTTAAGGCTTTATTCAAGGGGTCTTCTATGTTTTATTCCATGGAAATAATTCTCACTGAAACTTTACCACTCTGAGAAAAATCTCTCAAAATATGATACTTTCAAAGTATGTGCTTTTTCCACTAATGTGACCTTATCTCTTTTGCGAGAGCCACCGCTGCAGTATTATCACAGTACAGTGTGATGAGATCTTTACTTCTAGGCATCACAACCATCTCCTGAACGAATCTTCAAATTTAAACTACTTCTTTAGATACCTCAGAAGATGTGATATACTCAGAATATACTGTAAAATCTGCGACCACACTCTACTTTGATCTCTTCCAGCTCAGTTCACCTCCATTCAAAGTGAAGATGAATCCCATTTGCAAATTCATGTCATCTTGATCAGTCTAGAAACTAGCATCTACATATCCTCTGATGACTAGTTTTTCATCTCCTTCATAAACTAGGAACATATCCTTAGTACACCTCAAATACTTTAGGATAGTCTTGACTGTCATCCAATGGTGGTCACCTGGGTTAGCTTGATATCTGCCTACCACACTTAATGCATAGGCGACATCCAGCCTAGTACATAGCTTAACGTAAATGAATGACCCAATCACTGATGTGTATGGATTCCTTGCCATTATTTTTCTTTCCTCATGTGTCTGAGGACACATTTTCATGGAAAGATGAATGCCACGTGATGCTGGAAACAACACCCTCTTGGATTGTTCCATACTGAATCTCTTCAGTATCTTATCAATGTATGTACTTTTACTGAGGCCCAAGAATCTATTGGATCTATCATGATGGATCTTGATCCCAATAATATATGATGACTCACCCAAGTCCTTCATGGAGAATCATTGATTCAACCATGCCTTAATAGACTATAAGACTGGTATCTCATTTCAAATAAGTAATATGTCATCAATATATACTATTAGTAAAATGACTGCACTCCCACTACCATTTGTAAACACAAGGCTCACATTCATTCTTGATAAAACCAAATTTAGTTATGGCTTCATCAAAATGAACGTTCTATGGCCCGAATGATTACTTTAATTCATAAATGGATTTTTTCAACTTGCATACCTTATCGGTATCCTTTGGAGTCATAAACCCTTCAGGTTGTATCATGTAGACATTTTCCTGAAGGTTCCCATTAAGGAAGGATATTTTGACATCCATTTTTCAAATCTCATAGTCATGGAAAGTGACAATGGGCAATAGAATTCTGATGGATTTCAACATTGCAATGGGTGAAAAGGTTTCTTCCTAGTCAATTACTTGACATTGTTTGAACCCTTTTGCAACCATTCATGCCTTATAAGTACTGACTTGTCATTTCATATCCAGTTTCTTCTTGAATACCCATTTGTAACCAACAGGATTTACATAAACTGGAGGATCTACCAAAATCCATACTTAGTTTTGGTACGTGGAATCCATTTCAGAATCCATGGCTTCTATCCACTTGGAAACATCTGTGACACTTACTACTTCTTTATAGGTTATAATATCATTATTATCAACTAATAATGAGTCACCATCCTCGGTAACTAGAAAACCGTACCGTTCCAGTTCTCTAACCTCTCTTGTACTCCTACGCAACTCTTGTGTCTCTAGAACAATTATTTCTTCCATAGGGATTTGTGGAATCTATTACTGTACCAACTTTTGTGTACCTTGAGCCTCAACTTCATCGAAGTCTATCTTTCTCCCACTATCTCTTTTGGACATGTGCTTCCTCTCAATAAAAATGTCGTGTCTTTCCACTATAACCTTTTTGTCTGAGGGGTTGTATAGGTAATATCCCCTTGTTTTTTAGGGTATCCTATAAAGGTATACTTTGTGCCTTGGGATGCAAGTTTGTTACCTGAAGAGGCCTTAAAAAATGCATCGCTCCCCCACACATGTAAATTTGATAATATGGATTTCCTTCCACTTCATAACTTGTATAGAATACCATTTATCGATTTATTTCATACTTGGTTTAGTATGTGCGCCACTGTTTGTAATGCATATCCCCAAAAGGATAATGGAAGACTCCCATGACTCATAAATTGATCTCACTATGTCCAATAGGGTTTGATTCCTCCTTTCGCTCACACCATTCCACTGGAGCGTGTATGGAGGAGTGAGTTGGGATAGGATCCCAAACTCCCTTAAGTAATCAATGAAGTATTGATTAAGATATTTTCCACCTCGATCTGAGCGGAGTTTCTTAATTTTCTTACCAATCTGGTTCTAAACTTCATTCTTGGATTCTTTGAACTTATTAAAATAATCCGACTTATACCTCATTAAGTAGATATATCCATATCTACTAAAATCATCAGTAAAAGTTATGAATTTTGAGCACCCTCCTGTTGCTTCAACTGGAAATGGTTCACACACATCGGTATGAACCAATTTAATAAGTTATTTAGCCCTTTAACCTTTCCCACTAAATGGGGCTTTGGTCACTTTGCCTTGTAAACATGCATGACATACACCAAGTGGTTTTAGTTTGAAAGAATCTAAATTTCCATCTTGATGTAACTTTGTCAAGCATTTCTCATTTACATGACCTAACCGGTGATGCCAAAGTTGGGTGTGGTATGAGTCATGTGAAGTATCTTTGTTATCAATTTCCATTACTTGGTTTGTCTAATACAACATGTAAAGACCGTTGTATAAATGTTCCCTAACAAAACAAATGCTATCTTTGTAAAAAGGGAACATTCATTTCCATACTTGTAAAAAAATCTATATGTATCTAATCTGGATACAGAAATAATGTTTTTAGAAAAAGATGACACATAATAACAACCCTTTAACACCAAGATCATCCCAATTGGCAATGTGAGGTGGTATTCCCCAACAGCTACAACAATAAGTCTAGCTCCATTGGCTGCTTGTAGATCTACCTCCCCTCGGCCAATCTTCCTAAATCTACTTGGTTTCTATATTTGGATACATATGTGAGAACCAAAAGCTGTATCTAATACCCAATTTTTAGAAATGGATTTATTGCATTCGATAAAAAATGCACCTGAATTTTCCATTTGCTTCTTAGGTTGGGTGTAGTTCTTCTTCTAGTGTCCCTTCTTTCCATATGTGAAACAAACAACCTCTTGTTCCCTTGCCTCCCCTTTGATCTTCCTTTTCTTGGAAGGCTGTGAAGAATATTTAGGATTAAAGCTCTTTGCCTTCCCCTTCCTATTATTCATCATAAGGAAATAATGCTTTTCGTGCTTTATATCTTTGTCCACTTGGAGAATGAGGATAAGAAGATCAGATAGAGACTTTTAAATGTTGTTCATATTGAAATTTACAACAAAGTTAGAGATGATATGAGTGAGTGATGCGAGAATGATATTGGTGCCCAGTTCTTCAAGGAGTTAAACCCTAGAACCTCTAGGCACTCAATGTTGCCAATGATCTTGACTACATGAGGCCCAGCTGGGGCACAATATCCAACCATACTCTGAAAGACTGCATTAGAGATCCTTTCTTGTCTTTCTCTCTCCTGGTAAAGAGCATGGAGGTGACCAAGAATGCTATAAGCATCCATGTTTTCATGAGACTTCATGAGCTCACTAGACATTGATGATAACATCAAACATTGAACATCAACTATGTCATTCATATGTTTCTCATAGACCAGGAAATCCTCATCACTAACCTCTTTGGTAGGAAGATAAGGTAATGATGAATCCAACATGTAAGACTTCCGTTCATGGTGTAGGATAACCCGAAGGTGTCTAAACCATTCCTAGAAGTTACTACCGGTGATGACATGGTCTTTATCCAGAATTGATCGGAGGGATAGTGTGGTCGAAGATCTTGTCATTTTTATTGTACAATTAAAAGAGCAGATCATTAGTACTTTCTTGATTACATTTTATGAGAAATAATAAATTTTATTAAGTCTCCCACTATTTTATCAAGTCCCAATGGCTCTCACCATTGAACTCGGAATGTCTAGTTGCTATGAAATTCTAGTGGAAAGGATCCATATTACCCTTTGCATAACCCCAAAAAGGGTTGGTCAAGCTATTAGAAGGTATTTAGGTAGGCAGGCCTTTGCAAACTATGGCCTTACAGATCCTTGATTTGTTGAGTGGACTCCCCAATCCTGAAATCATGACTTTAGATTTCCTCAACTCTTGCCACCAATATCACACCAAGTCTAGAAAGGGATAATCCTCTTGATGTAATATGGTCAAGTCAACCCGAAACCTTTCATAAGGTATTCCTTTATAAAAGTAAGTGTCCCAACAAGGTTTGGTCAAACACATAGTTTTATTGAGTGTTTACCTTAATCAAGTAATAGAAGGATTAGTCTGACTTAATATTTTATTTGAGGGATTTTTATCTCTTATGCGTGAATTTATTATTATCATTATAACATACTTGTTAATATTAATTGGAACTTACTTAAATGATTAACCATGTATTGATAATATTTACGCATTAGTCTGGTTTATTTTAGTTCCATCTTGCATGCTAGTTTAATTCATTAATTATGTGATCATGACAACACATCCATAATGATAAACCATGAAACTAACAGAAATAAATTTAAGTAAAGGGAATGATCATGATATTTTCTAATGTTTAGTTTATATATTGGTTGATAAACTAACCCTGACCTAGGGGAGAAACATCTTGAACCTTTTGGATTCGCGTTTATAGCCTTCCACCTATCCACCTCGGTATATCCTGAGATTGGTTTCGTCTTGGCTCCCACTTAAATCACCTCCACTAGCTTTGGTGTTCCATCCATTACATATGCCTTTTTTTAACTCACATGCAAGTAAGGGATAAAAAAGGGTTTTACATAAAAGAAACCTTGGACACACATGCCCTACATATTAATGAAAATATGGCTCACAGGCCAAAAAATTTAATATAATAATAAATAAATTAAAATAAACCATTCACATACAAATATTACGGTCTCACTCATGACCATACATACACGAAACGATATTTACACATAAATAAAACTAGCATCTGCATATCCTCTAATGACTATTTTTTCATCTCCTCCATAAACCAGGAACATATCCTTAGTATGCCTCAGATACTTTAGGATAGTCTTGACTACCATCCAATGGTGGTCACTTGTTCCAGCTTGATATCTACCTACCACACTCAATGCATAAGCGAAATCCATCCTATTACATAGCATAACATAAATGACTAACCCAATCGCTGATGTGTATGGAGTCCTTGCCATTATTTTTCTTTCCTCATGTGTTTGAGGACACATTTTTGTGGAAAGATGAATACCATGTGATACTGGCAACAATCCCCTCTTGGATTGTTCTATACTGAATCTCTTCAGTATCTTATCAATGTATGTACTTTGACTTAGGCCCAACAATCTCTTGGATTTATCATGATGGATCTTGATTCCAAGAATATATGATGCCTTGCCCAAGTCCTTCATAGAGAAGCATTGATTCAACCATGCCTTAATATACTATAAGATCAATATCTCATTTCCAATAAGTAATATGTCATCTACATATACTATTAGTAAAATGACTACACTCCCACTAAACTGTTTGTATACACAAGTATTACGTTCATTCTTGATAAAACCAAATTTTGTTATGGCTTCATCAAAACAAATGTTCCATGAACTAGATGCTTTCTTTAATCCATAAATGGATTTTTGAAACTTGCATACCTTATCGACATCCTTTGGAGTCATAAACCCTTCAGTTTGTGTCATGTAGACATCTTTCTGAAGGTTCCTATTAATGAAGGCTGTTTTGACATCCATTTTCCAAATCTCATAGTCATGGTAAGCAGCAATGGCCAATAGAATTATGACGGATTTCATCATTACAACTGGTGAAAAGGTTTCTTCTTAGTTAATTCCTTGATTCTATTTGAACCCTTTTGCAACCAGTCATGCCTTATAGGTACTGACTTGTACTTCCATGTCCAATTTCTTCTTGAATACCCATTTGCAACCAATAGGATTTACATCAACCAAAGGATCTACCAAAATACAGACTTGGTTTTGGCACATGGAATCATTTCAGAATTCATGGCTTCTTGCCACTTGGTAACATCTAGTCCACTTAATGCTTCCTTGTAGGTCAGAAGATCGTTATTATCAACTAATAATGAGTCACCATCCTCAGTAACTAGAAAACCATAATGTTCTAGTTCTCTAACCTCTCTTGTACTCCTATGTAGCTCTTGTGTCTCTAGAACAATTCTTTCTTCCACAAGGCTTTGTGGAATCTGTTCCTGTACCAACTCGTGTATACTTTGAGCCTCAACTTCATAAAAGTCTATCTTACTCCCACTATCTCTTTTAGAGATGTGCTTCCTCTCAAGGAATATGGTGTGTCTTTCCACTATAAACTTTTTGTCTGAGGGGTTGTATAGGTAATATCCCCTTGTTTCCTTAGGGTATACTATAAAGGTACACTTTGGGCCTTGGGGTGAAAGTTTGTTACCTAAAGAGGCCTTAACAAATTCATCGCTTCCCCACACATGTAAATTCGATAATATGGCTTTCCTTCCACTTAATAACTTGTATGGAATACCATTTATCAATTTAGTTGGTACTTGGTTTTGTATGTGTGCCATTGTTTGTAACGCATATCCCCAAAAGGATAATGTAAGACTCGCATGACTCATCATTGATCTCACGATGTCCAACAGGGTGTGGTTCCTCCTTTAGCTCATACCATTCCACTGGGGAATGTATAGAGGAGTGAGTTGGGATATGATCCCAAGATCCTGTAAGTAATCAATGAAGTCTTGATTAATATATTCTCCACCTCAATCTGAGAAGAGTTTCTTAATCTTCTTACTAAGCTGGTTATCAACTTCATTCTTGTGTTCTTTGAACTTATCAAAATAATCCAAATTATACCTCATTAAGTAGATATATCCATATCTACTAAAATCATCAGTAAAAGTTCTTAATTATGAGTACCCTCCCCTTGCTTCAACTGGAAATAGTCCACACACATCGGTATGAACCAATTCAAGAAGTTCTTTAGCCCTTTCACCTTTCCTACTAAATGGGGATTTGGTAAATTTGCCTTGTAAACACACACGACATACAACAAGTGGTTTTAGTTCGAAAGAATCTAAATATCCATCTTGATGTAACTTTGTCAAGCGTTTCTCATTTACATGACCTATCTGGTGATGCCAAAGTTGGGTGTGGTATGATTCATGTGAAGTATCTTTGTAATCGATTTCCATTACTTGGTTTGTGTAATCCAACACGTAAAGACCATTGTATAAATGTTCCCTACCAAAACAAAATGATATCTTTTTAAAAGAAGGAACATTCATTTCTAAACTTGAAAAAAATCCATATGTATTTAATCTGGATATAGAAAAAATGTTTTTAGAAAAAGACGACACATAATAACAACCCTTTACACCCAAGATCATCCTAGTTGGAAATGTGAAGTGGTTGTCCCTGATAGCTACAACAAGTCTGGCTCCATTGGCTGCTTGTATATCTACCTCCCCTTAGTCAATCTTCCTGAATTTACTTGGTTCCTATATTTGGATACACATGTGAGCACCACAAGCTGTATCTAATACCCAATTTGTATAAATAGATTGATTGCATTCGATAACAAATGCACTTGAAGCTTCCCCTTGCTTCTTAGGCTGGGTTCAGTTCTTCTTATAGTGTCCCTTCTTACCACATGTGAAACAAATAGCCTCATGTTCCCTTGCCTCCCCTTTGATATTCCTTTTCTTGGAAGGTTGTGAAGAAGATTTGGGCTTAAAGCTCTTTTCCTTACCTTTCCACTTATTAACCATAAGGATAGAAGGATTTTTGTGCTTCATATATTTTTCCACTTTGAGAATGAGGATAAGAAGATCAGATAGAGACCTCTCAATGTTATTCATATTGAAATTGACAACAAAGTTAGAGAATCTCTGAGGGAGTTATGCAAGAATGATATCAGTGCCTAGTTCTTCGGGGATTTTAAACCCTAGTACCTCCAGGCGATCAATGTAGCCAATGATCTTGACTATATGAGGCCCAGATAGGGAACCTTCTCTAAGCATACTCTGAAAGACTTCCTTAGAGATCCTTTCCTATCTTAATCTCTCATGGTAAAGACCATAGAGGTGCTCGAGCATGCTATAGGCATCCATGTTTTCATGAGACTTCATGAGATCACTTGAAATTGATGATAACATCAAACATTTAATGTCAATTTCATCATTAATATGTTTCTCATAGACTAGGAAATCTTCATCACTCACCTCTTTGGCAGGTGAACTAAAAGGATGATGAATCAATTGGTACCTATGAGGAAAATTTTAGAAGGATTGAATGGTATTCCACTGGTTTAATTATTAGCCCTGAAAGTAAAATTGATTGATTCTTTGGTGTAATAAAACCAAGTATCTGAAAGGTATTAGCTATAAGAGATTTTAGTACCTATGAAAAAATTGTTCAATATACTCTTAAGGTGGAGATGGGGATTGGAGTTACACATCAATCTCATGGGTTTAATAAGAAAAAAAAATGGAATTCAAAGTCAATTCTAAAAACCATGAAGAAAATAATATGATATTTACTTTATGATCAAAGTGTTTAAGAAAACATGGGGGAAATTTTCTAAAGGTAATTGGTAAATGTTTCAAGTATGGAAAGGAATGTCATCAAGAAATCGAATATCTAAGTGATGGGAAGCAATTAGCTAATGATGTGAATATAGAAAATGATCCACAGAATGAACCACCCATTCTACGATGCTACAAATACAAGGAGTATGGGAATTATTCCAATTAGTGCACAAATATAAATGTTTTTTATGATCATAATTAATAACCTCTTAATCACAAAGAAAAAGGAAATCTAATGTGATCATGACTGGAAAAGTGGAATACAATAATGACATGGTAAAAAGTACACTTATAATCTACTATAGAATAACTAATGTCTTATTTGATTCTAGATCCACCCACTATCTTATTTCTTAAGAATTTTCTAATGGTATCATCATATCACCTCAACAATTCGATGTTGAGTTAGCTATGAAAACTACCAATAGTAACAACGGTCGCATCTCAAGTTTACAATTATTCTCTGATCAAATTTTGTGGGAAATTGTTTCCTAAAAATCTTATGATTATCCCTTTAGTTTAATTTTATGTGATTCTTGGCATGGATTTTATTTCTATATATAGATCCCATATTATTTATCTAGGATGGGAAGTCACATTTAATATTTTGAATGATCCTATAATCATTTATTGATGCAAGGATGAATATGAACCTCTAATGGAAATTTCTTCCATCTTGTGGGTCTTAATTCCTATAAAAGAAGGAAATCTATCTCATATGGTTAGGGAGAAACTCAACATTAACAATACACTTATTACACATGATTTTGTTTGTAACGCCCTGACCCCAGAAGACCGAAGCCCGAAGCCGATGCATTATTTTATTACATTGGCATGATTACAAGGAATCAAATCTGAAAGGATAGATAAATTTAGAAGTATTGGAAATCTATATTACATATATGATACTCATAATACATTGTTAAATAGGAAATAAAAACATGATACATGAAAATAAAATAAACTGTGTTCTTGAAAACCTATCAAAATATTTTCTCTTTATAACCTAGGGAAAGGAAACATAATAACGGTGAGATCAAATGCTCAGTAAGGGTAAATAAAGTGAAAATAATAATGAATCGATAGAAATAAATTAGCATAAAAAGGTAAATAACTGATAAAAAATTTTATTCAAATAAATATATAAGGAAAAATCAATATGGAAAGGTAAGATACTAAAACACATGTCATTTAATCGATGAAATGAAAATGAAATGTATCCATAGATATGTCAATGAAAAATATCATGGATGAATAATACCAAAAATAAATTAGGGAAATTATTTCTTAATGAACGTCATGTCTAAGGTACATGAAAACCTATACCATCAAGAACTTTCATAAGATGATTTAAAACTATGGATAGAAACCTATTTAATTTTGCCAACTTAATAATTTCATGAGAACCTATTGATGTATCGATGGGAGATATAAAGTTCATTCCCCACCCATAATTACCATTACAAATAATTCCTCATATCAATTAATCAAAATAAATAATATTCCTTATCAAATATCTGCATTGAATAAAGAATACAGTTTTATCAATAATTCCCTAGTTAATCAAATAATTGTAAATGTGAATACCATATGTAAAATGATATACGGTTTAGGCAATACTAATAACCATTGGATGAAATATGGATATTCAAGAAAAATTACAAGGTAAAATGATTAAAATAAAGTGATTGTTTTAAAAGAAACTTAATAATCACAAAATGAAGTGAGATTTGAAAGATTATAATTAAGAACATTCTTTAGGAGAATAATCTCTAAACCTTTAAAAGTATCCCATACCACTTTGAAAACTTTAAATCCTAATACCCATGATGGAATAATATGAGAGTAAGTATATTCATGATATAAAATATTAAAAGGAAGTATATACACCAAATAAAAGTGAATTGGTGTATAATAAAAAATAAGTCTCAATGGAATTTAAATTGAGATGCAATTCCATGACCTTATCCTTACTCATTGTTGTGTGATATTTAGACTCCTGTATAGTGGTTTAAAATATGTTAATAACTAATACCATAACTATACTCATATAAATAATATCATATATGAACTTCTTATAATATTTTACTACCCATTTTAACACCTTTTCATTATTTTAACTATTTCGGGTGTTAATTGTCTAGTTTTGTCAAGTATGTTATATAGGTTTATTAAAAACATCCTTTATACATTCCATGTATGGAATGAATGAGTCATATTACTTTGAGGGGGCGGTAGTCCACACTTCCTCAAACGAAATTATCGTATTTACACAAGATGTAAAGCATAAAGGTATATTCTAAATAAAAATTAAAGAAGAATAAAGTAATTATAAATATAATATATAACATATATAAACATATTTTATATCTAATGCACACCATGATAGGTGGTAAAGTAAAAATGAACACTCATTATTTTGTGAGGCAATAGTTTGCCGTACACAGAAACAGTATGTTCGTTACCCATTAGATGGAGGTGTGTGAAAGTATAGGTAAAAAAAATTATATAAAAACATCATAGTATATATATTATACTATTTTTTATATAATCATGGAAAAAAGATATTTTAGAGGGTGGATAATAGAAATGAAACTAGAGAGCTTGAGAGAAGACGTTACCTCTTAATCAGGTAACTTTTTTTGGGTTGTACCAAAAGGATTCCTCAGAAATATTTATTCCAAAATGGGGGATTAAATATTTAGGAGAGGTATTTTTAGAATCTATATGAATATATATTGTTTTAACCTAAGTGTTTTTAGAGGTTTTAGGAATGGGGAGAGGTGGTGGCCTTTTATAAGGGAGGAAAAGGACTCACTTGGTATTTTAGAAAAAGTTAGGTGTACCCATGTTTTTAACCAAAAAAGCCTTAAAAAACAAACCAAAATAAATAATGGAAGTTTAATGGATGAATTATGTCCCTAAAATGGGTGTTGGACAAGTATCTAGATCATTTGTCCCCTTAAGATAAAGGTTTAGTCCTTTATTAAGCTTAATTTTACCTAAATAATTATAATTACTTTCGCTAATATTTTTTGGTAAAAAATAGTATTATTATACATTATAAATTATTATTATTATAAATATGGAATAAATTTTTCTAAATTCCAATCATATAAGTGGCAGAAATTAATTTAAAATTCATCTCACATGTGGGACGACAATGCAGGTTTTTAAAGTAAAAATGTTTGAAAGCTTTCTATGTTTTTATAATCAATTTCAAAGTGAAATTGGTTCCAATGAAATAAATTGTATTAATTTATAAAAATATTATCTAATTAAACTTTAAAACCAATATAAAACATAATTTAACCTTATAAATAAATCAGATGAAAAAATAGTTTTGAACTAAAATTCAGTATTTTCACTATTCATTAATAAATGAAACTTCACAGAAAAATACAAAAAAATCACCATAAGATAATTTTTATTTTTATATTAAAAATATGAAGTTTATTTTGATATATTAAATTTATAAAAAAGTCAAAATTTATATTTAAAATGGGTTCGCCACTAAAAGGCGATAAAAACACCTTAATAAAAATATAGCATTTTATGCACAAAATTGAGTTTGTTTTTATCTAAAGCCTATAAAATATATGTGATGAATATAAAAAATATTTTATTGAATAATATATATATATATATATTAAATTAATATAACCCACTAATTTTAATTAATTTAATTTATTAGGGTAAAACAACTTTTTGACCATAAAAATAGTAATATTTTCCTTCATATTCAATCAGTTTTCATTTTCATTTATATTTAATTAGTAACCAATGAAATCATTTTATATATGTGTAAAATATATATTTTCATAATTTAGTTTATACTATTCATAAAATCCAGTTTATATCTTATTATATTAAATAAAAATATTTTAATAATATGTTATTGTTCGATAAAACTCGGTCTTGCGTATAATGCAAGATATTGAAGAAGGTTGGTCTCGCGTGTAATGAAAGCTAACCCGATGTTGAGTGAATTGAAATATGTAGAATATATTGAATATATTTAAAATACTAAATAAAATATAAATTCTTAGGATATTATATTCTCTCACTCACTTGGTGATGTGTGTGACACACGTTATCGAATACAATGTTCTTACTTTATAATTTTAGGGTGTTACATTATTGATGTATTTCCTAAAGAATTTTCAAGTCTTCAACCAAATCACAAAGTTTAATTTTCAATAGAACTCATACTCAGTGCTATGCCTATTTAAAATAATCCTTATAGAATATCCACAATTGAGTTATAAGAATTGAAAAAGAAACTCTGGGAGAATCTTGATAAGGGATTCATACAACCTATTACATCACCTTAGGGTGAACCTATTTTATTTTTTATGAAGAAAGATTGTTCATTGTGAATATTCATTGATTATCGAGAGCTTATAAAAATCACATTCAAGAACAAGTAACCTCTCACCCGTATTGATGAATTATTTGATCAAGTATGTGGAGATCAATACTTCTCCAAGATTTATCTTAATTCTAGATATCATCAATTAAGGTTCAAGAAGGAGGATATACCCAATATGATATTCCATACAAGGTATGGACACTATGAATTTATAGTGATGCATTTTGGTCTTACTAATGCCTCCTCTATATTCATTGACTTAATGAAGAGAGTCTTTAGTGACTATCTTGATCCATTTATGGTAGTATTTATAGATGATATTCTTATATATTCAAATAACAAGGAAGATAATTAATATCACTTGAGAATTATGCTAAATACCCTGAGGAATAAGAATATTTATGAAAAATTTACCAAGTATGAATTTTGGATTTAGAAAGTTTCTTTTTTGGTTCATATAATATCAAGTGAGGGTATATTAGTAGATCCTTTAAAGAAAGAAGTTATTAATATATGGCATAGACCAACCACAGTGACTTAAATCCGTATTTTTCTTGGGTTGGATAGATATTATTGAAATTTTGTGAAATATTTCTCATGATTGTCTAATACACTCACCAAGTTGAATATGAAAGGTGTTAAGTTCATATAGATAGAGTAACATGAATAGAATTTCAAGGAGCTAAAAAGAAGGTTGGTCAGTGCACCTGTGATCACACTAATCTGTAGTTGAGAATGTTTTGTGATCTATAGTGATGCATAAAAAAGGGATTGGGATGTGTTCTCATGAAAATGATATGGTGATGTATTATACCTCATTCCAATTGAAGGTCCAAGAGAAAAATTATCCAACTTGTGATTTGGAGTTAGTTACAGTATTTTTTTATTAAAGATATAGAGGAATTATCTTTATAGAGAATGGTGTGAAATATATAATGATCACAAAAGTTTAAAGTATATTTTCACTCAAAAAGAGTTTAACATATGCCAAATATAATGGTTATAGATGATTAAATATTATGACTACTCAATACATTACCATCCCATGAAAGTGAACAAGGTGGAAGATTCTTTGAGCCGAAAGGATCATACTAGCTTATCTATGATGAGGATCACAAAAGATCCAATATTTATGGATTTGCAAAGGATGGATCTGGAAATATTAATGGAAGGGGAGAAATATTATCTGGATCAAATGAATGTTCAACCATATATCCAAGTGAAGTTTAAAGAGGTACATAATGAAGATGTAGAGCTTTAAAATAAGGTGAGAAATGTTCCTGAGTTAAACCTTGATTACGATGAAATAATATAAGGTTTAGTTTCCATGTATGTGTCCTAACCATACCATATTTTAAGGACATATTGGAAGAGTCTCATAGTTCATCATTCTCTATTCATCATGGAATTTCAAAGATATATAGATACCTGAAAGAGTATTTCTAGTGGGATAAAATGAAGAGAGATATTGTAGAGTATTCTTCTTGGTTATTGGTTTTTCAGTAAGTTAAGAATAAGAGACATAATTATAAGGGGATGTTACAACCATTAACCATACCTGAATGGAAATGGTAAAACATCATCATGTATTTTTTCATCAGACTTCCCAAAACTTCTAAAGTACATAATTCTATATGGGTTATAGTTGACATCCTTATGAAGTCAGCACATTTCATTGCTACCAGAGAAGATTTATATCTTGATTAGCTTTCTAGAATATATATTAAGGAAGTGGTAATATTTCATAGAGTAAAATTTCTATTATATCTGATCGGGATACAAGGTTTACCTCAATGTTTTGGAAAATCCTTTAGTAGGACTGGGATTTAGAGTTTTTATCACTTCTTATCATTCTCAGATAGATTATCAGTTTAAGAGGACTATTCAAACTCTAGAAGAAATTTTGAGATCTTTCTCTATGGATTTAAAAGGTGTTTGGGACCAACACCTTACTTTGGAATAATTTTCTTATATTAACAACATCCACCCTAACATTCATATGACTCCTTATGATGACCTCTATAGTAATAAGTGAAGAACTCCAACATGATGGAATGAAGTTGGGGAAAGAAATCTATTGGGACCTGATCTAGCCATAAATATGACAGAGAAGGCTAGATCCATTCAACAACACATAAGAGAAGCTCAGAGTTGACAAAAACTTATGCTGGCAATCATTGGAAAGATCTAGAGTTTGAAGTGGGTGATAAGGTATTCCTATCATCGAGAAACCTAGTTAAAAAATCCCTTCCCATTCCTCTTCTCAACATACTTATATATGTTTTTAAGGTGATTGTCTCCCCAAAAGACTAAACCTAGGTTCCTTAATAATGTATCTAAATGAGGTCTTCTGAAGAAGAGGTAATTGTCTTACATGATGTCTTTAAATTTATTTATTCTTATAACTCCTATAAATCTGTAACGTCCCATCTTGACTCACCACTAAGACGATGGTCAGACCGGTGGGTCACATGGACTCAAGCGTGCCTCCCCGTATGCAAGAGGCTGCCGACTAGCAATGAAGATCTATTGATGGTACAATGGGGAGACTATACCCTCTAGATCAGAGTATCACAACACTTTATCAGATAATAAATAATAGATAAAAATGGAATTAGTAAATAAAAGAATGAAAAATAGCTGAATAATAATATAATATCTAAATAAAAATTTCCAACACAAATTTAAAAGAATTCATGTATTACAGATGATGCTATAAGTGAAAGCAATATGAATTACAAAAACAATAAAATGTAATAAAAGAAAATTGCCCAATGACTAGCTCCATGGGCATCCTGAGCTCCAGCTCGGTCCTGTGCTCATAACTCCCAGGTACAAGCTAAACAATACAATCAATAAACCAAGGTCCTATAAATATAAGGTCAACTTAGGTACCTCATTACAATGACTACCCAAGCAGGGTGTGAGATAATAATCTCAGCAGGACGACACCCATGATATCTATCCCAGTCCATTACTGATATTTAATGTAAATAAGTGAGCAAGTATAAGTAGAAAAATAAACAAGCAGTGCTGAATAAATGAACAATAGCCCGCTCAGGTTCCTAAGAGACACATGTATACTATACCTACTTCAACGCTCTGTTGAGTATCTATTTATGTGGGTAGATCCTCCTGCATCAGGATCGATAACTCAAATCAGCGTCAGATTCTCCTACCAAGGATGAATCACTCAGAAAAATACCATAAACATATAGCCTCTAATATCAGGCTAACCAAAATCTCTCCCTTACGCATAACTAGAATCTTACCCTCATGCATCGTGTGATTATGCATCTAGACCTCAGGCATCCAACATAATCATATATCTTACCCTCAGGCATTCAGTTTCAATACACCTTTATCTCAAGCGGTATGAAAATGTGCACCAAGCCCTCAGTAATCAACACCATTCATGAGTCCTCAGACATCCCATATAACCATATACTCTACCCTTGGGCATAAAATTCCTATGTGCCTTTCCCTCAGGCGGTATGTAAGAACATGCAACAATCCATCAAGAGTCCACATTAAACATGAGTCATATCTAGACAAACTCAACTTGATAATCATTATCAAACCCTCAGGTATCAATCACATTGATATCACATAAGCTCAAAATATAAGCAAGAAAAATCAAAATTTTAGTATCAAACACACCAGATTTATCATCATAAGACACAATGATCAATTTATAAAAATTTCCATTTATTGAACCAATTCATTTCATTATTCCAGGTTCCTAATTATCATCATAATTATAACAAACTTGTTTAATTAACAATTCTAACCTAAGGTCGTTAATATATTAATTAAACAGTTTAGCCAAGGTGATTTTACCATAATAAATCACAAAATTTATTATTATTCCAATTCAATAGTCTAAATTAGTAATCAAAAAATTTATATGATTTATTATTGGGCTTTAAAGTCAATCAGACAAAGTCTTAATAATGTCTAAGGTGGGACACCTATCAGGTGGTTGTAGGTCTCAGTATCCTTGCCTATGAACCCAAAGGAATTTAATGACAGTTTAAAAATAAAATATTATAGTTTAACAGGGATTATCCAATTTATTTGGTCAAGCCTGCAATATATCGGTGTGATCGCACACATCAAAATTACTATAAATAATTATATCAGATAAAAAGGGATTTATCTTATACTACCCATTTTTGGAAGAAAGTAGTAAGCATAAAGTGTGAAACACGGTATAAGAAATTTTTTATATTCATAATTAAATACATGAGGCAAAGGCCTCTCATGCATATCATTATCCAAGGCCAAATCCATTTAGGCATTTCATTTCATTATAAGCATTTTCTTATGCATAAAAAAGGGCATGGAATTACCATCCATTGGGGTCAATCCATTTAATACCATTTGATTCATTTTAATATAAGCAAACCTATCATGCATTGGCCATTTATTTTAAAACAACTCATTCAATTTATCAAAATATGAAAAATTCACTTACAAGGCTCAACAGTTCAAATGGAAAGTGTCATCAGAAAAGGGGAAATTATCTACACTTGTAATTCCCATTTATAAATCAATTTATTAAGTTTATAAGATAGGATAAACACTAAATGTGATTTGGTTTATTAAACATCTTCCCAAGGGTGGGAAACTCCATTTATGAATATCAATGATGGTCGTACACAAAACATGCCATATTACAAACATAAACTCAAGCATAAAGAAACACCAATGAAATAGGCCAAGAAAGAAATAATTTATAAACATTACTTTTTATCTTGAAGATAGTGAACCTACGCTAGATGGGTTTTATTATTAAATAATGACATTGTTTTTAAAAAAAATTTACTTGTTCAATTAAGCATCATATTCGATTTACCAAAGGAAATCATTTTATAAAAATTACCATATATGGAAAAGAATTAATTAAAGGTGAGAAGGAAATTAATTAATGTATAATTAAATTTAAGGGGTAAAGGAATGAGACCCTACCTCAAGAATTATACCAAGCCAAATGCTCAACAATTGAAAACTTTGACGACTACAATGATCATTAAAACTTGCACACACATACATTCCCATATATATATAACCCTCAATCTAATATACATATTACCCTTATCAAGAGGGAATATTTACAAGGAAGATAAACACACACAAACATTTATGTATGTGAGTTAAAGCCCTCAGAGGGTCATCAAATTCTCTATAAATAAAACTAGGAACTAAAAAACTATGAAATTCCCAATTATAAATAGAGAAACAATAAAAAATGAGGGAAAAACTTACCCCAAAATGATGGCGGAATACTGAAACAATCCGAACTACTTCGTCTTCATCGGAAATTATTAGAATATGAACCAAGGAGTCCTGAGAGACCCTTCACATAACCTAAAACTGAAATAAAACAAAAAAATCATCATTATCCCAACCCTAGGGTTTTGATCGCACCTCACCAGGTGATATAGAGGAAAAGATTAGCCAAAGTGATGGAGGAGAAGGAAGGATAAGGCCATAACTTGACAATTTGAACAAGAATCGTGAAGAAACTGGGTGGAAATCAACCCATGAAGAGAAGCCAAGGAGAGGGGAGGTCGTGCCATGGGGGTTCATCCAAGGGAGCTCGTGCGATGTAGGGAAGGAGAGGGGAGGGGGTGTCGCATGTAGGTAAGGAGGGGGAGACCCCTTTTGGTCTCTAAAAAAACTAACTTAATAATAATAATAATAAACATAAACACAAACATAATAATAATAATAATAATAATAATAATAATAATAATATTATTATTATTAAATCTTTTCTTTATTTCTAATCCCCATTTATTTATCATTTAAATTTAATTTAATTAATTTAATTTCTTTAAAAAGAAACCACACTATTTTTTTGCCGAGGTCCACATGGTTTTAGACTAACCGTTCACTGTTGCTTGCTCCTCCTAACTTGAGGTTTCAGAGCCTAACATTCCCAAAACTTGACGGAACATCTGGGGTACCCCCCGGGCCTCAAAACACATCCAAAAACAACACACTTAATTGTTGAAACTCTCAAAATTAAGTTATGAAGTTCAATTTAAGAAACAGACCGTCTAGTAAATGCCAAAAGTTCAAATTCCCTTGGATTTTGTCTAGTTCAAAACATAGGATGTTATAAAATATATGGTATTTATAATAAAATAATCACTTTAGTATAAAAAATACTAAAATGTTATTATGATTATGAAACCACCATTAACCACACCATTTTCCATCAAATGAGAAGTGAAAGTATCGCTCATGCATACTTACGACTTACCCTCTTTATGAATTGATCAATATTTCAAATAAGGCCTTTAACAGAGCTAGTAAAAGGGTTTTATAAGTGCTTTAAAAGTGATGATATTGTGGGAAATGTTAAAATTTGACCTTTAAGAGTGATAAAAAAATCTAGTTAAAAAATTTGAAAAAGAAACAATTCTTCATGCACCCCCAACATCCACCTTTCTCAGCGCTTACAACCCCCTTTCTTATCACTTTCAATTCCCCAACGGTCACCATGAACCCCACTCCCTTCCTCAGCACTAGAAGGCTACCCCAAATACCTATGCATGCCTGGATTTGATCCTAGGACCTCCCTTATGTGACTGGATGCTCTTTACTACTATGCCATGCATGTTTTGTTGTATATTTGAATACTTTTCTATTTATTTGTATATATTTAGAAATGTGTGCTATATATATATTATTATTATATTTATTTAAATATATTATATATTAATTTTCATTTATATATATATTATAATATATATATATATATATATATGTTTATTAATACACACACACACATATATAAAAATCATATATACATATTAATGCATTTTTATAATGTAAATAAAATGGACAATTTTTTACTTTAAATAAAAAATATAAAAAATATTTATTTTATATATTTAAAAAAACATTTTTTACATAAATATGTTAATATATGTATTTATATAATTTATTTATTATAAGTAAATATAAGAAAATATGCATATATTTAATTATAAATAAAACTAAATTGTGAAAAAATGATAAAAATTAAAAACCATAATATCAATATAAATGTAATCCATGGAAATAAATTCAGTATCCATCAAAAAATTCAATAATACCCCCTTAAACGAGGTTGAAATTCCACCGAATGTTAAAAAATTGAGATACCCCAACTAAAAACTCAGTTTTGAAGGCATTTTAGGCCTTTTTTTACCTCTATGTGGCTTCCCTAGGGTCATTATGGAATATATCTCATTGTAGGATTCAATTTTAAACATGATAGAGCCCAAATAGACACCCGAATCAAAAGTTATGACTGTTTGAAGTCCAGATCATGTTTTCAAATTATCTTAGATTGTTCATTGATTCATTTAATTTTTATGTCATATAATTCTTATTAAATGACTATTACTAGATAATAATGAGAAAATTATTAATTAATATTATTTTTTAATTATTTTATAAGCCATTTTCACTAAATATCTTATATATTAAGTGTAAATGCATATTTAGCCTTATCTAAAGCATATTTAAAAAATATATATTATATTTTTGTCAATATAAATATATTTATATATTAATATAATATTTTCAATTAAATATTTTTTTATTAAATATACACTCTATCAGCACTAGTAAAAAACATTGATTAATTCCCCCCCTTTATCATTGTTTTTTTACAAGCACTGATAAAGAGCCCCCTTTATCAATGATTTTTTTCTAGCACTGATAAAGGGTACCTTTTATCAATGATTTTTTATTAGAAATGATAAAGGGCACCCCTTTATCAATTATTTTTTATTATCATTGATAAAGGGGTCCTTTATCAGCGCTTTTAGCTAGTATTGATAAAGTCTAGCACTGTTAAAGGTCGAATTTATAGTAGTGAATACAATTCATTTTCTATCACTATATTTTATGGGTATTATTATGGTTTTAATGTTTATATATGAGATTATGAAATAATCATTCTTATGGAATAATAATAATATCATATCTAACATCTTACTGTCTAATTCATTGGAAAATGATAACGTTGCTCATGCGTAAGTGTGGACTACAACCTCCATGAAGTGATATGATTCGTTTTTCATTTCCGCTTTACATGGATGATAATAAGGGAAAATTTAATAAATATATATGATATAATAATGATTCTTTAAACGTGAATTATTATTTATCTTACTTTTGTTCCATTTGTCGAAAAATAGAAACAATGTTCATACATATATATGACCTACCGTCTCCATGAACGATGTAATTCATTTTTCCATATCTATATTTTATGGATTACTATAAATATATATATAATGAATATATATGATATTTATATAATTTTTAACACTCTTGATATTATATAACCATGATACAAATAAAATAATCAAAACTAACAAACCAAAAAATACATGAAAAATGAAGCAATTATTACACAGAATAGTGATTTTAACAAATAATTGTTAATAAATGGGTGCCAAAATATTATAATTAAATAATATATGGTATTATATATATGATTATGGTTATATAATATATTTATAATAAATATATATTTACTATACAAGAGGGTGAAACACATATGAAGGAAGTCAAACTTGAGGTATGAGTTTATTTCATAATCACATCATTATTCAGGATTGTTTATGTTTAAGTATTAGTGGAGGTAATTGTTTGATATTTCTATATTAAAACCAATATATTTTATTCTACTATATTTATTTCTATAAATTACATGTTATCCTTTCATTTTATTCTCATTATGTAGTTAAGATACTGAAATAATGTTTTAAGGAAAACTGACCTTATTTTTCCACTCGATCGAGAATCTTTCTCTTCTATATCCATATTTTCCTTAACATGTATTAAATGGAATTTTTAATATTTTAAAATGATTTATTGAAGAAATTTTTATTTATGCTTTATTTTTTTTAAAATGTTTTAAAATGAATCTTCTTGTCAATTTCTAAATGGGGTAATTTCTGACCTTTTTACAAAAGTGTGAAAGTAATGGTTTTTTTAACTTATACAACATGGATGGAATTTCTCTCCATCATGAATAATCAATGATTTTAATCTTACTTTATAATTTTACAAGTTTATTTTTATAGAATTTTTTCCCTTAATATTTTGGAAATTCATATATTTTAAATTAATGATTTCGAAGTGAAAAAGATTATTTTCCACAAAAAGGTTTCCAGTGATCTTTTGAAAGAATTTTCATATATATCATCATAATTTATTGAATATTATGATATATTAAGGACACACTCTAATGATACCATCCAACATATTTCTCTGTTTGGTTTATGATAAACTTTACTATGAAAAGTATTGATATTCCATATAATAGTTATTCTAATACGAACAATTATTGATTTGTAAGGAATGTCGATTAAGTTATATTATTTATTCATATGATAAATACATTGGAATTATTAAGTGATGGGTGGGGACCATAATTACATATCCCCTCTATGCATCGGTAGGTCTTATGAGACAAACTAGATTGAGTATTTGGTCGAGGCCTTACCCATTTATGTAGATGTCTTGGCATGAAGCCGTGCCAATATTTTTAGATGTCTTGGCACACAACCTCCATGGTAAGTTTAAGATGTATGTAATTATGAATTCCATAATTATAAAATCAGTTATTGATGTCAATGACTTTATTTGAATAGTTTTTATATCCATGGATATGTTTCAAACTCATGTGATTATTTATATGGCATTATTTGATCATCTTTTATTCTTGCTATATTATTTATACCTTATTTAGCTTCTGCTATATACATTCCATTACTAAGTATCTAATATCACACTTTTCTTATGTTTCATTTACCCAGGTTGTAAATAAATATTTTATGATTGATATGAAGTGGTATGCTAGAGGGAATAAAGACGATCCAAAAGAAAATAATATATTGTATTTTATGTTTTCAAATGTAATGTAGGATTCCGACATGTATCTAGTTTACCAATACTACTAAACTATTCAGTTCTTTAGGACGTGATTGATTGTATTTAGTAAAATTATAATAAATCAACCCCCAGTATTTGGCTACTAGGGTCGGGGTCTTTATAGTTAGTATCAGATAAAGTTGAGTAGAAACTTTGGTAACTAGATTTCGGAAAATATAGATTATGGAACTTAACCCTATGATATACCTTGAGAATATTCCCAAATAAATCAAGATTATAAATTTGAGATTATTTATACATAATTTTTTAATTCATTTGATGTGTTTACTATTTTTAAAATTATACATTATGATTCATAATGTTATGATCAAATCTAGTGTATTCCATTGTTTTGAAATGATACCTAGCAAATAAAATGGAGATAAAGCGATGAAGTTGAGGTGGCGAAAAGTATACTGAAAATTTGAATTATATTATTTTATATTAGTTATAAAAATTCCCATATGTCATGAAAAATCTCTATTAATGTTAATTCCTATACTAAATGATTAGACATTGAGTTGGCGGTGACAACTCTTAATGGTATGATGACTTCATCTCAAGTTTATAACTCCTCTATGATAGAAGTTTATGGGATGGTTCTTCCTATGAATATTTTTATTCTTACTCTATTTGAATTTGATGTAATTTTGGGTATAGATTAGCTCTCCCAGTATAAATCCCATATCAATTGTTGAGGAAGGGAAGTTACATTTTATATTTTTAATCAACGTTTAATCATATATCAATGCAAGAATGAACTTTAACACCCAATGGAAATTACTTCTAACATATGGGTTCTACTAACTATTCATGAGGGATATTTATCTTAAATGTTTGGGAAAAAACTCAACATTGAAAATGTGTCTATTGTTTGGGAATATGTCGATGCGTTTCTTGAGGACTTTCTTATTCTTCCCCCAAATCGTGAAGTTGAGTTTTTGATAGAACTCTTACCTAGTGATATACCTATTTTAAATATCTATATAAAATAGACCTAATTGATTTGAAATAATTGAAGAAGAAACTTTAGGAGAATATAGATATGATATTTATTCATCCAAGTGTTTTACCATGGGGTGCAACTATTCTTTTTTGTTATTAAGAAAGATGGGTCAATTCATATTCACATTGATTATCGAAAACATAACAAAATTAATATTAAGAAAAAATATCATCTACCCCGTATTGATGATTTATTTTATCAATTATAAGGAGCTCTTTATTTTTTGAAGATTTATCTTCAATCTAGATATCATCAAACAAGGATAAAAAAGGAGTATATACCCAAGACTTCCTTTTGTAGGAGGTATGATCATTATGAATTCAAAGTAATTCCATTTAGAATTAATAATTATCCTACCATATATATGGATTTAATGAATATAGTTTTTATATATTACCTTGATTAGTTTTTGGTAGTCTTTATAGGTGATATTATTATATATTTAAAGCATAAGGAAGAGCATGAATAACATTTGAGAATTGTGTTGAATACCATGAGTAAGGAAAATTTGTTTGCTAAATTTACAAATTGTGAATTTTGGATTTAGAATGTTTCATTCTTGGGACATATAATCTCAAGTGAGATTATATTAATGGATCCTTCAAAGATGGAAGTTGTTGAGTAATGAACTAGACCAACCATAGTAACTAAAATATATAGTTTTCTTTGGTTTAATGGATATTACCGATGCTTTGTGAGAGATTTCTCATGACTATCTAATCCAATCACAAAGTTGAATTATAAGGGGGATAAGTTATTGTGGGTAGATGAATGTGAAGAGAGTTTAAAAGAACTAAAGAGAAGGTTGTTCAACTTACATGTGTTTACACTACCCTATATTGGAGAAGGGTTTGTGATCTACAACGATACATCAAAGAAGGGACTGAGATGTTTCCTTATGAAAAATGACATGGTGATAAATTATGCCTCATGCTAGTAAAATTTTTATGAATAAATATTACTCAACTCGTGATTTGGGGTCGTCAATGGTAATTTTTACATTGAAAATATGGAGTTATTATCTGTATGATAAAAGGCATGATATATATACTGATCATAAAAGATTGAAGTGTATATTTTCATAGAAAGAGTTGAATATGTTCCAAATAATATGATTGGATTTAATAAAAGATTATGGTTTCTAAATACATTACCACCCTAGGAAGGTGAACATGGTAGATGATTCTATGAGTCATAATGACCATAAAAGTTTTTCCATGATGAGGATTTAAAGTGATCCAAAATTTATGTATTTATAGAAGATATATATTTAAATCATGAGGAAAGGGTAAATATATTATATTTCTTAGATGAATGTTTAACCATCCATCCACGAGAGGATTAATAAGGAACTTAAAGGAAGATGTGGAATTATAGAAGAAGATAAGGAATATTCCTGAGTTCAACCATGACCATGTTGGAATGATAAAGTTTAGAAACTAAGTATGTGTCTTATAAATACTATACTAGAAGAAGGATCTGTTGTATGAGGCCCATATTTCATTATTCTCTATTTATTTTGGAAGTACGAAGATGTATAGAGATCTAAAAGAGTATTTTTGGTGGGATAACATGAAGAGAGATATTATTGAGTATGTATCTCGGTGCATGGTATATCAATATGTTAAGGTAGAGAGACTGAAGTCTAAGGGAATGTTATAACTATTAACCATACCAGAATAGACATTATCATAACCATTAATATACACTAATCATAACAGTCACTATATAATGACTATATTATCACTGATTATGATTCTTAATAGTATTTTAAATCAAATAAGTTATAACTTATAATGGTGCAAAATAACAAAAAATAGTGCATGTGTCTCCATAACTAAAATACTTAATAATGAATTGATTCATTTGAAAAGGTAATTTCATTTATAAAACTTTGGTTCATTACATTATTTCCCCATTCATAAATTTCTATCTTAAAAATTTCATAAGCTAAAACAGATGAGGGTACTTTTGTTTCCTCATATCTTTCAATTCCCAAGTTACTTCCTCAAACTTGTGGTTTATCCATAACACTTTGACCAGGTGAGTTGTATTTTTTCGTTGAACTTTTTATCTATGATATAATATCTCCATCGGTTACTCCTTATATGAAAGATCATTCTCCAATGGCACCACCTCTGGATTCTATACACGTGAGGGGTTTGGTATGTACTTCTTCAATAGGGATACATGTAACACAACATGTTCTTAAGATATGTTAGGTGGGAGTGCTAGTTTATAGGTCATAGCTGCGATGTGATCAAGGATATAAAAGGGTCAGATTTTTCTTGGACTAAGATTTTGCCTCTTCTCAAAACTCATGAATTTATTCCACAATGATATATGAAGGAACATTTTATCTATAACCCCAAACTCCAGGTTTCATTGATTATTATCTGCATAGATTTTCTGTCAACTTTTTGTGAATTTCATATGACACTAAATGGTTTGAACCTTCTCTATCATCTCTTATAAAAGATCATGTCCCAACATCTTCTACTCTCCAACTTCATCTCAACATGTTGGAGTCTGAAACCTATTCCCATATAGAGCCGTATAAGGTTCCATTTGAATGCTAAAATAGAAACTATTGTTATATAAGAAATCCATTAGGGTAATGTTTTGATCCCAACATCCTTGGAAATCCATTGAACATGATCTCAACATATACTTTAGATTTGGAATGGTTCTCTCAAATTGACTATCCTTTCAAGGGTGATAAGTAGTATTAAAACTCACATCCATATCCAAGACTTACTAAAGGCTTCTCTATAAGCTTGAGGCAAACCTTGGATCTCAATTATATACAATTAATAGTTTAAATCCATCTAGTCTTACCACTTATCTTATGTATATCTTGGTGAGTTAGTCAAGAGAGAAATTTTCCATGATAGCAATGAAATGTGCTGACTTTCTAAGCTGATCGACCACCACCCAGATGGTGTTATTGTCTTTAGGTGTCCTGGGGTTTCCTGTGATGAAATACATGGTTAAGTTTCCCCATTTCTATACTCATATACGAAATGGTTTCCTCATACCCTTAGACTTATTTCATTCATCCTTGATTTTTTGGCATACCAAGCACTAAGATATAAATTTCACAATCTCTATATTCATGTTATACCATCAGAATTTTACTTCATATATCTATACATCTTAGTGCTTATTGAATGAATATAGAAGTATGAGCTGTGTGCATCGTCTAGAAGTTCCCTCTTTACTTTTGATTTTGATGGGACACATATCCAGGTTCTGAACCTTATAACTCTATATTTAGAAAATTTAAACTCTAGAATATTTTATACCTTTTTGTAAAGAGCTGCATCATCTTTTTGGGCCTCCCGAATCCTCTCAAGAATAGACAGTTGAGTAATTATTTTTATAAGGTAGGATGAAGATCCTTTTATGATTCCCATGTACATCATTTATATGTCCAAGAATATTGGATCCCTTATAATCCTCATCATAGATAGGGATGTATGATAATTTACACTCTGAGCATCTTCCACTTTGTTCACTTTCTCAGGATGATAATGGATTAAAAAATCACAATCCTTGATCAGCTATAACCATCTCTATTAGTTCATATTGAGCTCCTTTTGTGTGAATATATACTTAAGGCTTTTATGATCTGTATATATGTCACACTTCTCCCTATAGAGGTAATGTCAAAAAATATTTAGCGTAAAGATCATTACAGCCAATTCTAGATCATGGTTTGGGTAGTTCTTCTCATGGATATTTAATTTTAAGGAGGCATAGACTATCATTTTTAATCTTTCATGAGTACATAACCCAATCCATTTTTGGATGCATCATTTTAGATCACAAATACTTCCCCACTGGTGGGTAATGTGAGCACTAGTTCAATGATCAACATCTTCTTCAACTATTTAAATCTCTCTTTACATCCATTAGTCCATATAAAATAGAATACATTATGAGTTATCTTAGACAGTGGGCTTGAAAATCTTGAGAAGTTTCTCACAAATCTATGATAATACCCATCTAATCCAAGGAAACTACATATTTTCGTCACAGATTTTGGTCTGCTCCATCCTTAAATTACCTCTGTTTTGGAAGGATCCATATATATCACTTTTTTAGTAATAAAATGCCCTAGTAAAGTTACTTTCTCCATACAGAACTCTCATTTACAATAATTCAAAAACAACTCTTCCTTTTTCAAAGTATTTATTACAAAATTCAAATGAATCTCATGTTCCTCCTTTATTTTGGGGAAGATAAGAATATCATCTATAAAGACTACCAGACATTTGTAAAGGTAATCACTAACAACTCTATTTTTCAAGTCCATGATTATTTTTTGAGAATTAGTGAGTTTGAATAGAATCACCATGAACTCATAGTTCCCATACCTTGTTTGAAATTCAATCTTGGGGATATCCTCCTTCTTCACTTTTACTTGATAATATCCTGATTGAAGATCCACCTTAGAGAAGTATTGATCTCCACATAGATAATAAAAAAATTTAACAACCCATGGTAGAGGATACTTGTTATTTATTGTGATTTTTTTGATATAATGATAATCAATGCGTAGGCGCATTGAACCATAATTATTCTTGATGAAGAGGACCAAGACACCCCACGATGAAGCACTTGGGAGTATAAACCTTTTATCCAAATTATCCAGTAGTTGCTTCTTCAGCTCCTTAAATTCAACAATGGACATTCTGTATAGAGTCTTGGATATTGGAAAATCTTCAAGAATAATTTCAATCGAGAACTCAACCTCTCGGCTAGGAGGAAGACTAAACAATTCTTTAGAAAACACATAGTGAATTCCCTTATAATAGGAATTCCATCAAGGATATTCTTTTCCTTAGTCTCAATCATTTGAGTTAGATATTCTTTCTCACAAGGAAATAATATCCATTCTTGAGATAATGATACCAAAGGATATTCATCCTACTCTTTGTAATTAAATAGAATCAAAGGGTGATTTTTGATATAGAGGGTGATTTACTTCTCTCAGCAATTTATGGTGGCTCTATACAAGGAAATCCAATCCATGCCTAAAATAACATCAAATTACACTAAAAAGAGTATCAAAAAGTTTTTAGAAAATCCATCCCACAAATATATACAGGGGAGGAGTTATATACTCAGGATTAAATAATTTCACTATTTTTAATCTTCACTAATAACCCGACTTCCATGTTTTGTGGTGGTGTTTGAATAGTTCTACTAAACTTGAATGATATGAAAGAATGTGTAGAACTAGAATCAAATAGTATATTCTCTATACTTGAATGAATAACTAGTGTACTTATCACCACATCATTGTCAGGGTCCACCTCAACAGTTGTGATTGCATAATCCATCCCTTTCTCTCTATTCCTTAGAGTTTTTTGTTGTTGGTTGTGTTCGAAAACCCATGGATTAGTGTATTGGTTTTCATAGTGTACTTATTACTTTTTGTTGAAACATTGGAAAATAGGACGAGGGTTGACTGGAACATTCCTTTCTTCCATCACATTGGTAATTTTCTCTTATTTGAAATTTCTATCTAGGTTCTATTCCTTACCACACCTAAACCATTTCCTTGTCCCTTTCAGGAAATTTATTGGATGCTTCTTCCCATAATTTTGACAAGTGGGATGTTGGACTTTCATACCATCGTGAGATTTCTCCATCATACCGCCAAGATTAAAATTAATTCTCTACTTTTTTATCTCTTGACCCATGATACCCATGAGATTCACCAATAACAATTTTAACTTTAAGGTAACATCATAAAATTTCCTTGAATCCATCAAAGTGTCTCATTGCTAAAGATTTTCATAGACTCATCTTTATCCCACCAAAGAAGTGGTCAAATTTACTTTTGGGGGAGATGAAAAAGATGAAGGCATATCATTCAATTCTTGTGAATTTATCTTCATACAACCTGATGGATTCATCATCCTTTTAATTTAATATAATAAAACCCCTCTCCATTTTAATTCAGAGAGTGTGAGGAAAATATTTTTCAAAAAACATTTTCCAGGATTCCTTCCACTATATTTCTTCGATCTTGTCCCTAGGATTCATATTTTTGACCAACGTCCACCATTGATAAAATCCTCCTTTCATATGATAAACATCCATCACAACCTTCTCTTTCTAAAATCATTATAGGATAGAAAATATCTTTTCAATGGAGTTTATCCATTATTCCCTAATTAAAGGATCAGAAGATCCACTGAAATTCAGAGGCCTTTGTTGCATAAAGGTCTCAATTGAAACTTGCTATTCATTGGGGGGGGATTAATAAATTCCTATCAAGTAAATTTTTATTTCAAAAATTGAGTTAATTGAGAAAGTATTATCATGAAATTCCCGAATCTTACTCCCATTAGGTTGGGTATCTCATTTGGTCAGTCATCACATTGCCCCTCACATTTGTTGTTGACCCAGTTTCTCATATTTCCATCCATATAATAAAATAAAGGGGAAATTAGGGATGATAATTTTTAAACTATTAAAGAAATAAATGGGAAACCATAAACATTAAAGAGATAACTCATAAATTTCACACATTCTTTAACCTATGAATTTATTAGTTTTAATATAAGTTATCCATGATTTATTTCCTAATATAGAATCTTATGGGCATTTTTATTCCCTTCATAATGGTTTATAAAGAGATTGTGCATTTAACAAAGTATATGAATTATTAATGTAAAACCAAGTGTGCAAAAAGACCCATTTTATTGCACTAGATGGCAATCAAGTCTAGTCCAATGCACCCTTTTTGGGGTTATTACCCCTTAATACAACTATTTCAAATCCACATCCACTTTTAGTACCCAGACATGGATGTATTTTATTAAAAACCACTTACTCTATATTTTATCATAATTTAGGGATGTTTTACCATGCTTATAATTATCCCTAATTCTTTTACTAGTTTTTTATAATCCTAATAAAAAAAACTAGACCTTGCTCAGATACTAACTATGAAAACCAATATTTTAATAAGTATTAATTCTTGATTTATTACATTTGAACACACTTAATAAAATCCCAGATGATCATAAGGCCTAATATATTTGGGAAATTATGTACATAGAACATTAAATTGAAACATGGATATAACATAATTATTAAAAAACTCCACAATATACCCTTAATATTCATTGATCTTCTAATACTATATGGGATAACCTGAGGACGTACATAAGAAAGGGGTGAGATATAAAGCTCAGTAAGGGAAAAAATTAAAACATAACATGATGAAAGTAATAAATATGAGTTAAAAATCATATAAAGATGAAATAAAAGGTGTGATAATGATAATATTGAATAATTATGCATGATATAACATGATAACATCAAGATAACATAGGAATGTGTCAAAAACATAAATCATGACATCATAAACATAAGTCAAGGATAACCACCAAGACATCATAACATAATGTTATTAGGATAACCTCTCATGAAACATACATGATATATCATGATATAAAACTATAACACCCTGATACTTTTTATGAAATATTTCTCTTTAAATAATTTGACTTCTTTGATAGCTTGCGTTGCACACAACAATGAGTTTAAATGAATCATGTAACATTATTAAAATATTATGGGTTCTTTATCATATATCCATTAGATTTAAAGATATAAATAATAATAACCAGATTATGAAAAATATATGGTCTATACTTTTATAAAATAAATTCATTATTATAATTAAAAACAAAAAATTTATTTTAAAATAAAGGTGATGTTTTTCTTATAAAAAAATATGTTTTAATCATATAATGAATTTTATATAAATATATTAATCCCTATTGGTGAATGATTCTAATGAAATGTATATATTATTTTCTTTATAATTTTTTTTAAACATTCAGAAAATATTTTTCTAATCATAGGATAATAATAAATTCATTTTTATGCCTAAAAATGCATTTTTCTGAAAAATCAGTTTTTATCACATTTTACACACTTAATTTAAAATTAATTTATGCCATCTATAGGTATTAAATTATATAAAATAATTAAATATTTAGAATAATTTGGATCAATTATGTTAATTAGGATTCTTTTATCTTTTATCAATATGAATAGTAACCATGGTAAAATTTATCACCTCGGTAAAGGGAAAATCAGGTTAATCTAGGTTAAAACTAAGTGATAATGCCATAATTATTCATCCTAATTATTATTGGATGAATTAAATTTGAATATTAACACACAAGGTTATAAATTTAGTTATTTAATGGGAACATTTCCCTAAAAATGACTTAAATTATATTCATGATGGTAATTTGTTTATAAATTTTAGGAATCAAATAATTACCTCAAATAATCACACAACATTGATGTAGTAATTATCTAATTAATAGAAAAATAAAATAAATGATATTAAAAATAATAAAAGTAACATGATTTGAGATATTTAAGGTGATAAAAAAATTATATTGGATCCAATGAAAATTTTAGGATATAATAAAATAGTTTTTTCTAAATTTAAATGTTTTTTTATGTTTTTAAAGTCAAAGTAATGAATAGTATCAAATTTGACAATAATGATATTTTATAGGGTTAATATTTTATTAAATTATTTAAAAATAAAAAAATATTAAATAAAGATAAATGGGATAATATATGGTCTAAAATTTCCTCTTATATTAATTTATAGTCCATTTGGAAGCATATGTATCTAAAATAGTCTTATTATATTTTAATATTTTGAGAAATTCAAAAAGTGTCCCTCACCTTAATTATAAAAGGGAAATTCCTCCTTTAATTAATTATACCAATTTTAGGAATTTTCTCAACCATACTATGAAAAATTATTTTTTTAACTTCCCTATACACATTCTAGAGTTCCTGGTATTCACAAAATACCAACCCTAGATCCCTTTAGAGTAAATCTAAAGGAGTCTTTTTGAAGAAGTAGTAATCGCTCTAACCAATCACTTTATTTTTATACACTTATTTACCTACTATAAATCTATGATATTTATAATAAAATATTAAATTAAGTGTAATAAATACGATTAAATGTTATTATGATTATGAAAAAACCATTATAAAATCTCTTTCCCATCAAATAAGAAGTGAATGTATCGCTCGTGCATGTATAGAACTTACCGTCTCTACGTAGCGATATAATTAATTTTTCATTACCATATTTTATGGATGAGAATTATGATGGGTTTAATATTTATATATGATATTTATGAAATAATTATACTTCTTTAATGATAATAGAATATCTATATTCTTATCATCCAATCTTTTGGGAAATGATAACGCCGCTTGTATGCACGTATGGACTATCATCTTCACAATGTGATGTGATTCGTTTTTCATTTACATTTAATGTGGATGATAATAAGGATTAATTTTATGAATATATAAATGATATAAATGACATAATAATGTTTCTATAATGTTTTATTATTATTTACATTTCTTTCATTCCATCAGATGAAAAATGGAAACAATGTTCATGAGTATGTACGATCTACCATCTCTATGAATCATGTAATTAATTTTCTATCTCTAAATTTTATGAATGATTATAAATATGTATATAATTAATATATATTATTATTATACCATTATTAAAATTCTAGGAATTATGTTACCATGATCAAAGTATATGGACTAGGACTACTGAACCGAAACATGCTTGGAAAACGAAGCAATTATCACACAAAATAGTGATTTTAATAACAAATTATTAATAAACATGTAATAATATGTTATAAATAAATCATAAATGGTATGATATATATTTTTATGGAATAAATTTATAATAAATCCATATTTATTATATAGTAGTTTTGAACATGAATAAGGAAATGGGATACTTGAGGTAAGATTTTATCTCACAATCTCATCATTATTTAGGATTATTTATGTTTAAGTCTCAATTGGGGAATATTTATCTTCCATGTCCATGTTTTCTAATTTTTTTTTCAATTTTTTTTTTCTATTGTTTAAAATAAATTTTTCCCTTTTTTTTATTTTTTACAAAATGGTTTGAAAGGAATCTTTTTGTCATTTTCTAAATGAGGTTCTTTATGATTTTTCCGAAAAAAATACAGAAGGGATGTTTTTTCAAATTATACGGCATGAGTGAATTTTCCCACATCATTAAGACTTAATTATTTTAAGATTAAATTACAAATTTATAAGGTTATTTTCAAAGAAAATATTTTTCTTTATAATTATGTGACTTAAAAAATGATTTCAAAATGGAAAGGATGTTTTCCTCAAGAATTATTTCAAGTGATCTTTCAAAAATATTTTCTATATAAGATAACATTATTTTATGTTACTTATTATTTACTAGGTATATGATCTAATTATTCCATACTTATTTTTTCTCTGGTTGGTTTATGTTTATGATGACATGATGTTTATGAAACATGTTTCTTTTCCACATGTTACGCTATGATCAAATTTTTATGAAACCCATATATTTCCATGGGTCCTGATATGATTTATGTTATCATGGAACACACATATATGAATTTAATTATGTGATGGGTGATACCTATATATCCCTCCAATAAATTGGGTAAAGAATGATATCTCATGAGATAAATAGGGCAAGAATGAAGAGTGAACTCAGTTCATTAATGGACCTTATCCACCAAGATAGTCTTGGGAGTGAACCTTGACTACTATGATGGTTTGGGGAGTGAATCCATTACACTATGATAGTCTTATAAAATATCCTTGAACACTAAGGAAATAATTTTCTATGATTATTTCTATGCCTAATTCCATGTTTTATGCCAATGTTACTCTCTCATGGCTCATGTTCCTTTATGATTCAATTCTTATGAACTGCCATGATTTATTCCACAACTCAAGATTATGATATTTGATATGAAATTTATAATTTTTAAATGTTATGTTCATGTTATTATTCCCTTATGATCATGTTATGATCGATATATCCATTTTTAACCCTATTGAGCATCTTATCTCACCCTTTTGCTATGTTTTCTTTCCCTAGGATATGAAGAAGGTTATTAAGTATGATGTGTCAAAAAGGAACTACTGAAAAAATTACTTATACCCAGAGTTCAAAATTGTGGGTATAGCCCCAAAAACTGTGGGTATTGGCTATACCCAAGGGTTTAGAAACCATGGACAACCGAGGAATCGGTATAGGTCCGCAGCCTATACCCATGATTCTGCAAACTGTGAGCAAAGATCCATCCAATGTGTCACTGCCTTCTTTCCACCATGTCACAACCTTCTACCCATGGTTTTAAAACCATGGGTCTAAATATATTGAAAAAAATCAATGGGGATTGATCCCACGACCTGAACTTTGATCACCGAACACCTATCCATCTAACCTACTTGAATTTCTTATATATATATATATATCCATTAACGTAATTATATTAATATTTCCTGTCGGTTTTAGGAAAAAAAGTACAACGAGTTTAGAACTCGTGACCTACACTTTGAATACACGGCACCTCACCACTCACTCTACAAGAGTTATATTGTTTTAATACTACATTTGTGTAATTATATTAATTTTTAATTTCACATATGAAAATAAAAGGCAACAGGTTACGAACCCGAGACTCATTTCAAGAAAAAATAGCACTTCAACAACCGTGCTATGTGAAATTTTTAAATAGAATTCTATATTTTTATAAATATATTAATCTAAACCATGGGTATAGGATAAAAAACCATTAGTATAGGGTTTTCCCACCTTAATTTTCCCCACTTTCACTGGGGAAACCTATACCCACGGTTCTCTAAAACTGTGGGTATAGGGTATTTTTCCAACACCGATACCCAAAATTTTCTTAGTAAACCATCAGTATAGGTATTGAACCGAGACCTATAACCATAGTTTTCTGAAAATCATGGGTATAGGTTCAGAACATACCCTTATACCCACGGTTCTGGGAAAACCGTGGGTATAGGGGGACCTATACCCACAGTTTTCCCAGGAATGTGGGTATAGGTCCGGACAGACCTGTATTCCCATGGTTTTGATGAAACCATGGGTATAGGGGGACCTATACCCATGGTTTTTTCCAAAACCGTGGGTATAAAGGCTTTTTCCATTAGTGAGGATACTAGTTATGAAGAAATAAGTGGGAGATGAAGTAGATATTTTATGAACCAGTTGTTTATGTTTCTATGTTTCCAAAGGCACTGTACCTTTATGATCCTCAGACATCTTTCTATGTAATGTAATGAATATTCATCTAAAAATATGAAATATCTATTTATAAAGAGCATGGATCACTATAGTTGGCATTAGAGGATAGGTTTAGTCAGCCTTTAGAAAATAGGATGATAAAAATTTAGGGTAAGTCTAAATACATGATAAAATTCTAAAATTTTGATAACCATTATGAATGAACTAGGTTAAACCTAAGGTTTCATAAAAGAAGGTGTCACAATTTAGACATCATATACATTATTTTTCAATATTATATAGATTTATACTATGATTATTATCTACAACACTATAATTTTTGGTTTTAGTCAATGTACTGAACCCAAAGGAATCATGTTCTTATTGAATGTAATGGAAAATGAAATGATTGTCTTCCTGAGAATCCAAATGTCATGGGAGTTGGAATAAAAAATCTTGATTCTATTCACATACAACTTTCTCTAGCTATAAATCATGTTGAGTTTCTAAATTATCAAAGGAGGGAACAATGTTCTATTGAATAATTCATGAGGCAACATCCACTTTCTTTTAGTGGATCTTTTGTTCCACTAGTGGATGAGCAATGGATCAAAACCATTGAGAAAATATTTTATGTTCTTCAATGATTAGGATATGAAAAAGTTGGCTTAGATATTTATTGTTTAGAAGGTGAAGCAAATAAATGGTGTATTCTTATCAAGAATAAAAGGAAATAATAAGAAATTTAATCCATGAAATAGGATGAGTTCAAGGGGATATTATTCAAAAATTACTTCCCTCATATTCTATGTACAAAGATGGAGAAGGAATTTCTTGAGTTGAACTAAAAGGATGATGAATCAATTGGTACCTATGAGGAAAATTTTAGAAGGATTTAATGGTATGCCACTGGTTTAATTATTAGCCCTGAAAGTAAAATTGATTGATTCTTTGGTGTAATAAAACCAAGTATCTGAAAGGTATTAGCTATAAAAGATTTTAGTACCTATGAAAAAATTGTTCAATATACTCTTAAGGTGGAGATGGGGATTGGAGTTACACATCAATCTCATGGGTTTAATAAGAAAAAAATGGAATTCAAATTCAATTCTAAAAACCATGAAGAAAAGAATATGAGATTTCCTTTATGATCAAAGTGTGTAAGAAAACAAGGGGTAAATTTTCTTAAGGTTATTGGTAAATGTTTCAAGTATGGAAAGGAATGTCATCAAGAAATCGAATATCTAAGTGATGGGAAGAAGTTAGCTAATGATGTGAATATAGAAAATGATCCACAGAATGAACCACCCATTCTACGATGCTAAAAATACAAGGAGTATGGGAATTATGCCAATTAGTGCACAAATCTAAATGTTTTTATGATCATAATTAATAACCTCTTAATCCCAAAGAAAAAGGAAATCTAATGTGATCATGACTGCCAAAGTGGACTACAAGAATGAAATGGTAAAAAGTACACTTATCATCTACTCTAGAATAAATAATGTCTTATTTGATTCTAGATCCACCCACTATCTTATTTCTTAAGAATTTTCTAATGGTATCATCATATCACCTCAACAATTAGATGTTGAGTTATCTATGAAAACTACCAATGGTACAACGGTCGCATCTCAACTTTAAAATTATTCTCTGATTAAATTTTGTGGGAAATTGTTTCCTAAAAATCTTATGATTCTCCCTTTAGTTGAATTTTATGTGATTCTTGGCATGGATTTGATTTCTATATATAGATCACATATTATTTATCTTGGATGGGAAGTCACATTTAATATTTCGAATGATCCTATAATCATTTATTGATGCAAGGATGAATATGAACCTCTAATAGAAATTTCTTCCATCTTGTGGGTCTTAATTTCTATAAAAGAAGGAAATCTATCTCATATGGTTGTGGAGAAACTAAACATTAATAATACACTTATTACACATGATTTTTTTTCTAACGCCTTGACCCCAGAAGCCCGAAGCCCGAAGCCGATGCATTATTTTATTACATTGGCATGATTACAAGGAATCAAATCTGAAAGGATTGATCAATTTAGAAGTATTGGAAATCCATATTACATATATGATACTCATAATACATTGGTAAATAGGAAATATAAACATGATACATAAAAATAAAATAAACTGTGTTCTTGAAAACTTATTAAAATATTTTCTCTTTATAACCCAGGGAAAGGAAATATAATAAGGGTGAGATCAAATGCTCAGTAAGGGTAAATAAAGTGAAAATAATAAGGAATCCATAGAAATAAATTAACATAAAAAGGTAAATAACTGATAAAAAGTTCTATTCAAATAAATATATAAGGAAAAATCAATATAGAAAGGTAAGATACTGAAACACATGCCATTTAATCGATGAATTGAAAATGAAATGTATCCATAGATATGTCAATGAAAAATCTCATGGATGAATAATACCAAAAATAAATTAGGGAAATTATTTCTTAATGAACGTCATGTCTAAGGTACATGAAAACCTATACCATCAAGACCTTTCATAAGATGATTTAAAACTATGGATATAAACCTATTTAATTTGGCCAACTTAATCATTTCATGAGAACCTATTGATGTATCGATGGGAGATATAAAGTTCATGACCCACCCATAATTACCATTACAAATAATTCCTAATATCAATTAATCAAAATAAATAATATTCCTTATCAAATATCTAGATTGAATAAATAATACAGTTTTATCAATAGTTCCCTAGTTAATCAAATAACTGTAAATGTGAATAACATATATAAAATGATATACAATTTAGGCAATACTAATACCCATTGGATGAAATATGGATATTCAGGAAAAATTACAAGGTAAAATGATTAAAATAAAGTGATTGTTTTAAAAGAAAGTTAATAATCACAAAATGAAGTGAGATTTCAAAGATTATAATTAAGAACATTCTTTAGGAGAATAATCTCTAAACCTTTAAAAGTATCCCATACCACTTTGAAACCTTTAAATCCTAATACCCATGATGGAATAATATGAGAGTAAGGATATTCATGATATAAAATATTAAAAGGAAGTATATACACCAAATAAAAGTGAATTGGTGCATAATAAAAAATAAGTCTCAATGGAATTTAAATTAAGATGAAATTCCCTGACCTTATCCTTACTCTTTGTTGTGTGGTATTTAGACTCCTGTATAGTGGTTTAAAATAAGTTAATAACTAATACCATAACTATACTCATATAAATAATATCATATATGAACTTCTTACAATATTTTACTACCCATTTTAACACTTTTTCATTATTTAAACTATTTCGGGTGTTAATTGTCTAGTTTTCTCAAGTATGTTTTGACTTGTGATTTTTCATCACTATTAATTAGATCATGATTTAAGATTTAATCATATAAATAATTTAAAACATGACTTAATTATCATATATATTCAGTATATATATTTATTTATAGTATTCCTTAATATTTGGAGATTAAAAATGAAGTGCACCGTTCATGGAGATGGTAGGCCGTACGTACACATAAACGCTGCTTTCATTTATTTGTTTTATTAAAAGAGTGAAAAATAAATGATAAATATGTATATTATAATTAAAGTATCATATATATGTTATATATGTTATATAGGTTTATTAAAACCATCCTTTATACATTCCATGTATGGCATGAATGAGTCATATCGCTTTGAGGGGGCGGTAGTCCACACTTCCTCAAACGAAATTATCGTATTTACACAAGATGTGAAGCATCAAGGTATATTATAAATAAAAATTAAATAAGAATAAATTAATTATAAATATAATATATAACATATATAAACATATTTTCTATCTAATGTACACCGTGATAGGTGGTAAAGTAAAAATGAACAATCATTGTTTTGTGAGGCAACAGTTTTCCGTACACAGAAAAAGTATGTTCGTTACCCATTATATGGAGGTGTGTGCAAGTATAGGTAAATAAATTTATATAAAAACATCATCTTATATATATTATACTATTTTTTATATAATCATGGAAAAATATATTTTAGAGGGTGGATAATAGAAATGAAACTAGAGAGCTTGAGAGAAGACGTTACCTCTTAATCGGTAACTTCTTTTGGGTTGTACCAAGAAGATTCCTCAGAAAGATTTATTCCAAAAGGGAGGATTAAATATCTAGGAGAGGTATTTTTATAATCTATATGAATATATATTGTTTTAACCTAAGTGTTTTTAGAGGTTTTAGGAATGGGGAGAGGTGGTGGCCTTTTATAAGGGAGGAAAAGGACTCACTTGGTATTTTGGAAAAAGTTAGGTGTACCCACGTTTTTAACCAAAAAAGGCTTAAAAAACAAACCAAAATAAATAATGGAAGTTTAATGGACGAATTATGTCCCTAAAATGGGTTTTAGACAAGTATCTAGATCATTTTTCCCCTTAAGATAAAGGTTTAGTCCTTTATTAAGCTTAATTTTACCTAAATAATTATAATTACTTTCACTAATATTTTTTGGTAAAAAAAATTGTCTTATTATAAATTATAAATTATTATTATTCTAAATATGGAATAAATTTTTCTAAATTCCAATCATATAAGTGGCAGAAATTAATTTAAAATTCATCTCACATGCGGGACGACAATGCATGTTTTTAAAGTAAAAATGTCTGAAAGCTTGCTATGTTTTTATAATAAATTTCAATATGAAATTGATTCCAATGAAATAAATTGTATTAATTTATAAAAATATTATCTAATTAAACTTTAAAACCAATATAAAACATAATTTAACCTTATAAATAAATCAGATGAAAAAATAGTTTTGAACTAAAATTCAGTATTTTCACTATTCATTAATAAATGAAACTTCACAGAAAAATACAAAAAAAATCACCATAAGATAATTTTTATGTTTATCTTAAAAATATGAAGTTTATTTTTATATATTAAATTTATAAAAAATTCAAAATTTATAATTAAAATGGGTTCTCCACTAAAAGGCGATAAAAACACCTTAATAAAAATATAGTATTTTATACACAAAATTGAGTTTGTATTTATCTAAAGCCTATAAAATATATGGGATGAATATAAAAAATATTTTATTGAATAATATATATGTATATATATATTAAATTAATATAACCCACTAATTTTAATTAATTTAATTTATTAGGGTAAAACAACTTTGTGACTATAAAAATAGTAATATTTTCCTTCATATTCAATCAGTTTTCATTTTCATTTATATTTAATTAGTAACCAATGAAATCATTTTATATTTGTGTAAAATATATATTTTCATAATTTAGTTTATACTATTAATAAAATCTAGTTTATATCTTATTATATTAAATAAAAATATTTTAATAATATTTTATTGTTTGATAAAACTCGGTCTTGCGTATAATGCAAGATATTGAAGAAGGTTGGTCTCGCGTGTAATGTAAGATAACCCGATGTTGAGTGAATTGAAATATGTAGAAAATATTGAATATATTTAAAATACTAAATAAAACATAAATTCTTGGGATATTATATTCTCTCACTCACTTGGTGATGCGTGTGACACACGTTATCGAATAGAATGTTCTTACTTTATAATTTTAGGGTGTTACATTATTGATGTATTTCCTAAAGAATTTTCAAGTCTTCAACCAAATCACAAAGTTTAATTTTCAATAGAACTCATACTCAGTGCTATGCCAATTTAAAATAATCCTTATAGAATATACACAATTGAGTTATAATAATTGAAAAAGAAACTCTGGGAGAATCTTGATAAGGGATTCATACACCCTATTACATCACCTTAGGGTGAACCTATTTTATTTTTTATGAAGAAAGATTGTTCATTGTGAATATTCATTGATTATTGAGAGCTTATCAAAATCACATTAAAGAACAAGTAACCTCTCACCCATATTAATGAATTATTTGATCAAGTATGTGGAGATCAATACTTTTCCAAGATTTATCTTAATTCTAGATATCATCAATTAAGGGTCAAGAAGGATGATATACCCAATATGATATTCCATACAAGGTATGGACACTATGAATTTATAGTGATGCATTTTGGTCTTACTAATGCCTCCTCTATATTCATGGACTTAATGAAGAGAGTCTTTAGTGACTATCTTGATCCATTTATGGTAGTATTTATAGATGATATTTTTATATATTCAAATAACAAGTAAGAGAATTAATATCACTTGAGAATTGTGCTAAAGACCCCGAGGAAGAAGAATATTTATGAAATATTTACCAAGTATGAATTTTGGATTTAGAAAGTTTCTTTTTTTGGTTCATATAATATCAAGTGAGGGTATATTAGTAGATCCTTCAAAGAAAGAAGTTATTAATATATGGAATAGACCAACCACAGTGACTTAAATCCGTAGTTTTCTTGGGTTGGATAGATATTATTGAAATTTTGTGAAATATTCCTCATGATTGTCTAATACACTCACCAAGTTTAATATGAAAGGAGTTAAGTTCATATAGATAGAGTAACATGAATAGAATTTCAAGGAGCTAAAAAGAAGGCTGGTCAGTGCACCTGTGATCACACTAATCTGTAGTTGAGAATGTTTTGTGATCTATAGTGATGCATAAAAAAGGGATTGGGATGTGTTCTCATGAAAAATTATATGGTGATGTATTATACCTCATTCCGATTGAAGGTACAAGAGAAATATTATCCAACTTGTGATTTGAAGTTAGTTACAATATTTTTTTATTAAATATATAGAGGAATTATCTTTATAGAGAATGGTGTGAAATATATAATGATCACAAAATTTTAAAGTATATTTTCACTAAAAAAGAGTTGAACATATGCCAAATATAATGGTTATATATGATTAAATATTATGACTACTCAATACATTACCATCCCATGAAAGTGAAAAAGGTGGAAGATTCTTTGAGCCGAAAGGATCATACTAGCTTATCTATGATGAGGATCACAAAAGATCCAATATTTATGGATTTACAAAGGATGGATCTGGAAATATTAATGGAAGGGGAGAAATATTATCTGGATCAAATGAATATTCAACCATTTATCCAAGTGAAGTTTAAATAGGTACATAATGAAGATGTAGAGCTATAAAATAAGGTGATAAATGTTCCCGAGTTAAACCTTGATTACGATGAAATAATAAGGTTTAGTTTCCATGTATGTGTCCTAACCATACCATATTTTAAGGAAATATTGGAAGAGGCTCATAGTTCATCATTCTCTATTCATCATGGAATTTCAAAGATATATAGATACCTGAAAGAGTATTTCTAGTGGGATAAAATGAAGATAGATATTGTAGCGTATGCTTCTTGGTTCTTGGTTTTTCAGTAAGTTAAGAACAAGAGACAAAATTATAAGGGTATGTTATAACCATTAACCATACCTAAATGGAAATGGTAAAACATCATCATGTATTTTTTCATCAGACTTCCCAAAAATTCTAAATTACATAATGGTATATGGGTTATAGTTGATATCCTTACGAAGTCAGCACATTTCATTACTTCCAGAGAAGATTTATCTCTTGATTAGATTTCTAGAATATATATTAAGGAAGTGGTAATATTTCATAGAGTAAAATTTATATTATATCTGATCGGGATACAAGGTTTACCTCGAAGTTTTGGAAAAGCCTTTAGTAGGACTGGGATTTAGAGTTTTTAGCACTTCTTATCATTCTCAGATAGATTATCAGTTTAAGAGGACTATTCAAACTCTAGAAGAAATTTTGAGATATTTCTCTATGGATTTCAAAGGTGTTTGGGACCAACACCTTCCTTTGGAATAATTTTCTTATAATAACAACTTTCACTCTAGCATTCATATGACTTCTTATGATGGTACCTCTATGGTAATAAGTGAATAACTCCAACATGATGGAATGAAGTTGGGGAAAGAAATCTATTGGGACCTGATCTGGCCATAGATATGACAGAGAAGGCTATATCCATTCAACAAAACATAAGAGAAGATCAGAGTTGACAAAAACTTATGCTGGAAATCATTGGAAAGATCTAGAGTTTGAAGTGGGCGATAAGGTATTCCTATGAATATATCCCTATAATAGAGTGATGATATTTAGAAATAAGGTAAATCTATTCCCTAGGTATATCAATCCTTGTGAAATTATTGGTTGTATCAGGATGGTATCTTATCGATTAGTGCTTCCACTGAATCTCTCTTAAGTCCATGATGTGTTCTATGTATCTCTCTTGAGAAAGTACATACCTGATCCTTAAAATGAACTAAAATTAGAGGTCATTCCACTGGAGTAAGATCTTTCTTATAAATAATAACCAGTAGAGATTCTTGATCATATAGATAAAGTTCTATGAACCAAGACCACTCACTTAGTTAGATTTTTGTTTAAAAACCACCAATTTGAGGAAGCTATGTGGGAACTTAAGGACGTGAGGAGGTGAAGGCATCCTTATCTATTTGTATATGAGCGATAAATTTCGAGGGTGAAATTAATTTTAAGGGGGGTATAATGTAATATCTTTATATTTTTATGAAATATTTCTCTTTAAATAATTTGATTTATTCGATTTTCACACAACAACAAGTTTAAATAAACCACATAACGTTATTAAAAATATTATGTTCCATTTATAGCATAGCCATTAGATTGGAATGTATGAATAATAATAACTGAATTATGAAAAATATATGGTTTATACTTTTATAAAATAAATTCATGATTAGAATTAAAAAAAACAAATTATTTTAAAATAAAGGCAACATTTTTCTTATAAAAAATATGTTTTAAGCATACAATGGATTTTATATCAATATATTAATCCCTATTGATGAATTATTTTGATGAAATTTATATATTATTTACTTGATCAAATTTTTTAAACATACAACAAAATTTTTTCTAAGCATAGGATAATAATAAATCTAGTTTTATGCCTAAAAATGTATTTTTCCTAAAAAATAGTTTTTCTCACATTTTTCACACTTAATTTAAAATTAATTTCTATCATTTATAGGTATTTAACTAGATAACATGAATTAAATATTTATAATCAAGAGGATAATTTTTTTAATTATATTCCTTTTATTTTTCGTCAATATTAATAGTAACCATGATAAAATTTATCACCTCAGAAAAGGGTAAATCAGGTTAATCTAGGTTAAAACTCAGTGATAAGGACTTAATTATTCATACTAATTATTATTTAATGAATTAAATTATACCCTTAGAATCTAAGGGTAAAAATTGAGTTATTTAATGGACACTTTCCCTAGAAAATGACTTATATATTATTTAAACCAAAGGAAGTGACAAAATGTTACTCTCTTAGTTTTAAATATCGTTTATGTGTCCACATAGGGAAAAAATTAGTTATTAATGAATATTAATATTAATTTTTTGTATAATGAAATTATATTCATTATGGAAATTTATTAATAATTTTTAGTAATTAAATAAATACCTTAAATACTTACACAATGCTGATGTAGTAATTATTCAATTAACAGAAAAATCAAATAAATGATATTAAAACTATTAAAATTAGCATAATTTGATATATTTAAAAAGATACATGAATTATATAGATTACCATGATATTTTTAGGATATAATAAAATAGTTGGTTCTAATTTCACATGTTTTTTTATGTTTTAAAGTCAAAGGAATGATAAGTATCAAAATTGACAATAATGATATTTTATGGGATTAATATTTTATTATATTATTTAAAGATCAAAATAAAATATTAAATAAGAAGAAATGGAATAATATATGGTCTGAAATTTCATCCCTTGTGCATTTATATTCCATTAGGAAGAATTTGGATCTAGAAAAATCATATTATATTTTAATCATTTGAGAACTTTCAAAAGTGCCCCTCACCACAACTTCATCCTTCAATTAATTACACCAATTTGAGACTTTTATCTCAACCATATTCTGAAAAATTATTTTCCCAAATTCCATAGAAAAATTATATAGGTGATGGTATTATCAAAATACCAACCCTAGATCCTTTTAGAGGATATCTAAAGTAGTCATTTTGAAGAATATGTAATAGCTCTAACCGATCACTTTCTTTTTCTACTCTTATTTACCTCATCTAAATATGTGATATTTATCATAAAATAATAAATTAAGTATAATAAATATGATTACATGTTATTTTTATTATTAAAACACCATTATAAACCCTATTTACTATTAAATAAGAAGGGAACGTATCGCTCATGCGTACATACAACTTACCGTCTCCACATAGAGATACAATTCATTTTTCATCACCTTATTTTATGGATGAGAATTGTGATGGGATTAATATTTATATATGATATCTATGACATAATTAAACTTCTATAATGATAATATCATGACTAACTTCTTATCATTCAATCTTTTTGGAAACGACAACGTCGCTCATGTGTACGTATGGACTACCATCTCCACGATGCGATGCGATTCGTTTTTCTTTTATATTTCAAATGGATAATAATATGGATTAATTTTATGAATATATATGATATATATAAAATAATAAAAATTATATAAATTTTTATTATTTTTTACCTTTCTTTCATTCCATTATATAAAAAATGTAAATAACGTTCATGCGTATGTATAACCTACCATCTCTATGTACAATGCAATTCATTTTTCTATCTCTACATTTTATGAATGATTATAAATATGTATATAATTAATATATATAATTATTATACCATTATTAAAATTCTATAAATTATGGGACCATGATCAAATTATAAGGACTGAGACTACTGAACTGAAACATGCTTGGAAAATGTAGTTATCACCCAAAAAATTAATTTAATAACAAATTATTAATAAATGAGTGATAAGATGTTATAAATAAATCATATATGGTATGATAGGTATATTTTTAGATAATAAATGTATAATAGATCTATATTTATTATACACGTGGTTTGAATGTGAAAAGGGAAAGGGGAGACTTGAGGTAAGTGTTTATTTTACAATCTCATCATTATTTGTGATTGTTTATATTTAAGTATCTATTAGGGAATATTTATCTTCCATTTCCATGTTTTTAAAAATGTTTTAAAAATGGTTTTTAATATTTTTAAAAATAATTTTTACCCATGTTTTACTTTTTACATAATGGTTTGAAAAGAAAATTTTTGTCGTTTTCTAAATGAGGTTCTTTGTAAATTTTCAGAAAAAAATATGGAAGGAATGTTTTTTAACATATATGAAATGATGTGATTTTACCGTTATCATGATACCTTAATTATTTGAATCTTCCTTCAAAAGATTACAAGGTTATTTTAAAATAAAATTATTTCCTTTATAATTAATCATCTTTAAACAAATTATTTCAAAATAGAAAGTATATTTTTTGCAAAAAATATATTTCAAGTGATCTTTCAAAATCATTTTACATATAAGATAATATTATTTTATGTTACTTATGATTTATTGTGGATATAATCCAAGGATACCATCATTATTAATTATATGGTTGGTTTATGTTTATTATGGAATGATGTTTATAAAACCTGTTTCTTTTCTATGGGTTATGTTATGATGAAATATTTATGAAACCCATTTCTTTTCATGGGTTCTAATATGATTTATGTTCTTGTGGTACACATATGTATGGTTTTAATTATGTGATAGGTGAGATCTATATATACATCCAATTAATTAGGTAAATAATGACATCTCATGAGATAAATAGGGATGGAATGGGGAGTGAACCCAGTTCAGTAATGGACCTTGTTCACCATGATAGTCTTGGGAGTGAACCTTGAATATTATGATGGTTTGGGGAGTGAACTCATTTCACTGTGATAGTCTTGGAAAATAGACTTTAATACTAAGTAAATGATTTTATATGATTATGTGTGTGCCACAATTCCATGTTTTATGCTAATGTTACTCTCTCATGGATCATGTCCCTTTATGATTCATGTCTTATGAACTACCAAGATTTATTCCATGACTCAAAATTATGATCTTTGATATGCAAGGTATAATTTTTAAATGTTATGTTCATGTTATTATTCCCTTATGCTCATGTTATGATTGAAATAACCCCCTTTTACCATTATTGAGCATTTATGATAACCCCTTTATTATATTTTATTTCCATAGGATATGAAAAATGGTATTAAGTATTATGTTTCAAAAAGGGTGATAGTTATGAAGAAATAAGTGGGAGATGAAGTAGATATTTTATAAACCAGTTCTTTATGTTTCTAAGTTTCCAAAGGCGCTATACATTTACAATACTAAAGTTTTTTTTGTGTAATGTAATGAATATTCATCTAAAAATATGAAATATATTTATATGAACATCTTGGGTCACTATAAAAACATAATACAATGCATTGGAGGGCTATATAATTATGGGCCCACCCATCACTTTAATATCATGTGCATGCATAAGTATTCCACATAGATCATAAAACATAAGGATGCCTTTTGTCAATTTTAATCCAATTATTAAGAAGTGTGGGTTACATAATTTTAAATCCCAAATTAATGAAGGATGTGTACATATAGGTGAATACCATTGAGTGTAAACGGGGATGAGTGTTTACTACAATAATGTTTGGCATGAAAAATCACATGATAATTTTGGTAGCATAACAGGGGTACATAAAGATTCATGGGTATCTCATCACATGTAAATCATAAGGAAAACAATAGGGATATGTAAAAAATATTTCAACATGATAAATTGTAAATTAAAAGGAATAATATAAATAAGGTTCTTGAATAAAGAGGAGAAAGAGAGGACCCATTACCCTAAGGGGCACATCTAAAAGATTGGGATGAGATTCTTAAGAGGTTGGGGACCCCTTGTGAGGGATATATAGAGGCAACATAAGAGTATATTCATTCTATAAGGGTTTTTAGTGAAGATTAATGGGAGGTTGGGTGGGTTTTTATAGCAAAAGAGGGGGGAATTCTATATTAATTTCCAAACTTAGGTTTTAGAGTCTATATGATAAAGTAATCAAAACCAAAAAATGTACCATGGTTTTTTCCCATGGATTCTACCAAATAGAAGTGGTTTTCATTATTTTATAAGTATAATAATTGAAATATTTAAAATAATACCCTTTGTGATGTGGAAGTGATTCATGCTTATAAAGAATTAATTTTAAAACCTTAAAATATAATGCAGGTTTTGGAGGATTCATTAAGGGTTTATAGAAATAATTAAATAACATAAAAACCAAATTATTTTAAAGAGAAAACATAATTTGGATTTTTTATACTCTTTATAGTATTTATTATATCACTTTGGGTCTTTTATGATGTTATTATACACATTGTATATTTATACCGTATTTAATTTTATCCCAAAAATTCATCTATCTTCAAAATTTATGAAAAATTTACCACTGGATAATTTTGATATGATGATTTAAAAAATAATATTTATTTTATAAAAATAATTATCTAAATATGATAATTTACACTTTTAAATAAAAATTACCCATTTATTGAAAAATACGGGGTTTTACAACAATAATAGTTTTCTAACCCTTATAAAAACTACATTTAAATTCATACAATTATATTATCATTTATATTTAATTAAATTTTATTTAATAATAATATTTTATTAAAATAAAATTTATTTAAAAATTTATTTAATTCATCAAAAAGAGTGTCTTGATTGAAATAATATATTTCCCAAAAATACAACTCAAGTTTCATCGTATCAAAATCTATTTTTTTATCAAACTCATTATTTAACCAATTATAAAGTAATAATAAAATGGATAAATATTATCATTATTTTAAAAAATAAATATATAAAAATATATACTGTAATGTTCTAGATATATAACCCTTTATTACACTAGTATATGCCCTAAGGGTAAGGTGTAAGATGGTGACACTTTCTTGGGGTGGTTTGATGAACATGGTTTGGGCCGTGATCTTGACAAGCTTGAACTTCTTACATAAAAGATTTTTATTGTTCTTTAGTTGTTAAATATATACTTAGGAATGGTCAATGTAAAAGTCCAATGATGACATCTTCCTTATGATTTCTGATAAATGTGATTCATAGGGTATGATCCTACTGGTCGAGGCCATCACTTCTTCTGTCTGTCTCAATTAGACTTTATCATAACCCTTAATATATACTAATCATAAAAGTCACTATACAATGACTATATTACAAATGGTTATGACTCTTAATAGTCTTTTAACTCTAATAGGATATAACTTATAATGGTCCAAAATAACCAAATTAGTGAATGTATTTTCTATAACTACATTACTTAATAAGGAATTTGTTCATTTTAAAAGGGAGTTTCATTTATAAAACTTCAGGTCATTACATAACAACTCCCCAATATGATGAGAACCTAGAATTACTATGATGATATTCTTAAATATAAGTTCTATAGATGAATGATATCATTTTACGAGACATAAGTGATACATGCTGTTATGGGTGAAGACTCATAGGACTTTGAGATAATTTTTTATAGGGCATGTCCTTGGTAATCTTCAGTATAAGAGATTATTAGAATATGACCATACAATAGGAAAACTACATTTATATGTGTCATTGGATATTACTAGACATGTGTGAGGATCCTTAAAGGACCAATTAGGACCAATTTGATCACTGAGAGGGGAAGGGGATGAATCAATGATCTTCTCTTTTTATGTTTTCTTACTAAGAAAAAACCTTCAACCCCAGTTAGTGAGAATTGAATTTGATGTAAAATAAAAAACAAGAATACCAATAATAACTTAGGTATTTAAAATGTTCAATACTCAATAATAGTAGCTAGTCCTCATTATTATTAGGAAATAATCCAAGACCACACAACCACTAGAGAAAAATCATTTTTGTGGTTTAAACTAATCCAAATTTTATTTTTTAATGATATTTAGAACATATAATACCTTATATTTAAATATATGACCATTTGTAAACATTGTTATTTATAATTACTTAGTTATATTTTAATATTTTTAATAATTCCAAGTGTGTCATTTCCCTCCCTTATAAAAGGATACCCCTTCCTTAACTTATTTACACTACATTGAGAAACCTAGATCAAAAAATCCCTTCCCATTCCTCTTCTCAACATCCTTATATATGTTTTTGAGGTGATGGTCTCCCCAAAAGACCAACCCTAGGTTTCTTAATAATGGATCTAAATGAAGTCTTCTGAAGAAGTGGTAATTGTCTTACATGACATCTTTAAATTTATTTATTCTTATAACTCCTATAAATCTGTAACGTCCCATCTTGACTCACCACTAAGACAATGGTCAGACCGGTGGGTCACATGGCCTCAAGCGTGCCTCCCCGTATGCAAGAGGTTTCCAAATAGCATTGAAGATCTATTGATGGTACAGTGGGGAGACTATACCCTCTAGATCAGAGTATCAAAACACTTTACCAGATAATAAATAATAGATAAAAATGGAATTAGTAAATAAAAGAATGAAAAATAGCTGAATAATAATATAATATCTAAATAACAATTTCCAACACAAATTTAAAAGAATGAAAGTATGACAGATGATGCTATAAGTGAAAGCAATATGAATTACAAAAGCAATACAATGTAATAAAATAAAATTGCACAATGACTAGCTCCATGGGCATCCTGAGATCCAGCTCGGTCTTGTGCTCATAACTCCCAGGTACAAGCTAAACAATACAATCAATCAACCAAGGTCCTATAAATATAAGGTCTACTTAGGTACCTCATTACAATGATGAACCAAGCAGGGTGTGGGATAATAATCTCAGTAGGACGACACCCATGATATCTATCCCAGTCCATTACTGATATTTAATGTGAATAAGTGAGAAAGTATAAGTAAAAAATTAAATAAGCAGTGCTGAATAAATGAACAATAGCCCGCTCAGGTTCCTAAGAGACACATGTATACTATACCTACTTCAACGCTCTGGCGAGTATCTATGTATGTGGGTAGATCCTCCTGCATCAGGATGGATAACTCAAATCAACGTCAGATTCTCCTACCAAGGATGAATCACTCAGAAAAATACCATAAACTTATAGCCTCTAATCTCAGGCTAACCAAAATCTCTCCCATAGGAATAACTGGAATCTTACCCTCAAGCATCGTGTGATTATGCATCTAGACCTCAGGCATCCAACATAATCATATATCTTACCCTCAGGCATTCAGTTTCAATACACCTTTCTCTCAGGTGGTATGAAAATGTGCACCAAGCCCTCAGGAATCAACACCATTCATGAGTCCTCAGACATCCCATATAACCATATACTCTACCCTTGGGAATAAAATACCTATGTGCCTTTCACTCAGGTAATATGGAAGAATAAGCAACAATCCCTCAAGCGTCCACATTAAACATGAGTCATATCTAGACAAACTCAACTTGCTAATCATTATCAAACCCTTAGGTATCAATCACATTGATTTCACATAGGCTCAAAATATAAGCAAGAAAAATAAAAATTTTAGTATCAAACACACCAGATTTATCATCATAAGACATAATGATCAATTTATAAAAATTTCCATTTATTGAACCAATTCATTTCATTAGTGCAGGTTCCTAATTATCATCATAATTATATCAAACTTGTTTAATTAACCATTCTAACCTAAGGTTGTTAATATATTAATTAAACAGTTTAGCCAAGATGATTTTACCATAATAAATCACAAAATTTATTATTATTCCAATTCAATAGTCTAAATTAGTAATCAAAAAATTTATATGATTTATTATTGGGCTTTAAAGTCAATCAGACCAAGTCTTAATAATGTCTAAGGTGGGCACACCTATCAAGTGGTTGTAGGTCTCAGTCTCCTTGCCTATGAACCCAAAGGAATTTAATGACAGTTTAAAAATAAAATATTATAGTTTAACAGGGATTATCCAATTTATTTGGTCAAGCCTACAACATATCGGTGTGATCGCACACACCAAAATTACTATAAATAATTATATCAGATAAAAAGGGATTTATCTTATACTACCCATTTGTGGAACCAAGCAGTAAGCATAAAGTGTGAAACATGGTATACGAAATTTTTTTATATTCATAATTCAATACATGAGGCAAAGGCCTCTCATGCATATCATTATCCAAGGATAAATCCATCAAGGCATTTCATTTCATTATAAGCATTTACTTATTCATAAACAAAAGGGCATGGCCTTACCATCCATTGGGGTCAATCCATTTAATACCATTAGATTTATTTTAATATAAGAAAAACTATCATGCATTGGCCATTTATTTTAAAACAACTCATTCAATTTATCAAAATATGAAAAATTCACTTACAAGGATCAACAGTTCAAATGGAAAGTGTCATTAGAAAAGGGGAAATTATCTACACTAGTAATTCCCATTTATAAATCAATTTATTAAGTTTATAAGACATGATAAACACTAAATGTGCTTTGGTTTATTAAACATCTTCCCAAGGGTGGGAAAATCCATTTATGAATATCAATGATGGTCGTACACAAAACATGCCATATTCCAAACATAAACTCAAGCATAAAGAAACACCAATGAAATAGGCCAAGAAAGAAATAATTTATAAACATTACTTTTTATCTTGAATACAGTGAACCTCCGCTGGATGGGTTTTATTATTAAATCATGACATTGTTTTTAAAACAATTTACTTGTTCAATTAAGAATCATATCTGATTTACCAATGGAAATAGTTTTATAAAAACTACCATATATGGAAAAGAATTAATTAAAGGTGCGAAGGAAATTAATTAATGCATAATTAAATTTAAGGGGTAAAGGAATGAGACCCTATCTCAAGAATTATACCAAGCCAAATGCTCAACACTTGACAACTTTGACGACTACAATGATCATTAAAACTTGCACACACATACATTCCCATATATATATAACCCTGAATCTAATATACATATTACCCTTATCATGAGGGAATATTTACAAAGAAGACACACACACACACAAACATCTATTTATGTGAGTTAAAGCCCTCATAGGGTCATCAAATGCTCTATAAATAAAACTAGGAACTAAAAAACTATGAAATTCCCAATTATAAATTGAGCAACAATAAAAAATGAGGGAAAAACTTACCCCAAAATGATGACGGAAGACTGAAACAATCCGAACTACTTCGCCTTCATCGACAATTATTAGAATATGAACCAAGGAGTCCTGAGAGACCCTTCACATAACCTAAAACTGAAATAAAACAAAAAAATCAGCATTAGCCCAACCCTAGGGTATCGATCGCACCTCACCAGGTGATAGAGAGGAAAATATTAGCCAAAGCGATGGAGGATAAGGGAGGAGAAGGCCATACCTTGACAATTAGAACAAGAATCCTGAAGAAACTGGGTGGAAATCAACCCATGAAGAGAATCCAAGGAGAGGGGAGGTCGCGCCATGGGGGTTAATCCAAGGGAGCTCGTGCGATGTAGGGAAGGAGAGGGGAGGGGTGTCACGTGTAGGTAAGGAGGGGGAGACCCCTTTTGGTATCTAAAAAAAACTAACTTAATAATAATAATAATAAACATAAAAACAAACATATTAATAATAATAATAATAATATTATTATTTTTATTAAATCTTTTCTTTATTTTTAATCCCCATTTATTTATCATTTAAATTTAATTTAATTAATTTAATTTCTTTAAAAAGAAACCACACTATTTTTCTGCTGAGGTCTGCATGGTTTTAGACTAACCGTGCACTGTTGCCAGCTCCTCCTGACTTGAGGCTTCAGAGCCTAACATTCCCAAAACTTGACGGAACACCTGGGGCACCCCCCGGGCCTCAAACCACATCCAAAAACAACACACTTAATTGCTGAAACTCTAAAAATTAAGTTATGAAGTTCAGTTTAAGAAACAGACTATCTAATAAATGCCAAAAGTTCAAATTCCCTTGGATTTGGTCTAGTTCAAAACATAGGATGTTATAAAATATATGGTATTTATAATAAAATAATGACTTTAGTATCAAAAACACTAAAATGTTATTATGATTATGAAACCACCATTATCCACCCTATTTTCCATCAAATGAGAAGTGAAAGTATCGCTCTTGCATACTTACGACTTACCGTCTTTATGCATTGATCAATATTTCAAATAAGTCCTTTAACAGAGCTAGTAAAAGGGTTTTATCAGTGCTTTAAAAGTGATGATATTGTGGTAAATGTTAAAATTTGACCTTTAATAGTGATAAAAAAATCTAGTTAAAAAATTTGAAAAAGAAACAATTCTTCATGCACCCCCAACAACCACCTTTCTCCGCAGTTACAACCCCCTTTCTTAGCACTTTCAATTCCCCAACCGTCACCATGAACCCCACTCCCTTCCTCAGCACTATAAGGCTACCCCAAATACCTATGCATGCCTGGATTTGATCCTAGGACCTCCCTTATGTTAGTGGATGCTCTTTACCACTATGCCATGCATGTTTTGTTGTATATTTGAATACTTTTCTATTTATTTGTATATATTTAGAAATGTGTGATATATATATATATTATATTTATTTAAACATATTATATATTAATTTTCATTTATATATATATTATAATATATATATATATGTTTATTAATACACACACACACACACATATAAAAATCATATATACATATTAATGCATTTTTATAATGTAAATAAAATGGATAATTTTTTACTTTAAATAAAATTAATAATAAATATTTATTTTATATATTTAAAAATACATTTTTTACATAAATATGTTAATATATGTATTTATATAATTAATTTATTATAAGTAAATATAATAAAATATGCATATATTTAATTATAAATAAAACTAAATTGTGAAAAAATGATAAAAATTAAAAACTATAATATCAATATAAATGTAATCCATGGGAATAAATTCAGTCTCCATCAAAAAATTCAATAATACCCCCTTAAACGAGGTTGAAATTCCACCGAATGTTAAAAAATTGAGATACCCCAACTAAAACTCAGTTTTGAAGGCATTTTAGGCCTTTTTTCCCTCTATGTGGCTTCCCTAGGGTCATTATGGAATATATCTCATCGTAGGATTCAATTTTATACATGATAGAGCCCAAATAGACACCCGAATCAAAAGTTATGACCGTTTGAAGTCCAGGTCATGTTTTCAAATTATCTTAGATTGTTCAGTGATTCATTTAATTTTTATGTCATATAATTCTTATTAAATGACTATTACTAGATAATAATGAGAAAATTATTAATTAATATTATTTTTTAATTATTTTATAAGCCATTTTCACTAAATATCTTATATATTAAGTGTAAATGCATATTTAGCCTTATCTAAAGCATATTTAAAAAATATATATTATATTTTTGTCAATATAAATATATTTATATATTAATATAATATTTTCAATGAAATATTTTTTTATTAAATATACACTCTATCAGCACTAGTAAAAAACATTGATAAATTCCCCCCTTTATCATTTCTTTTTTACAAGCACTGACAAAGAGCCCCCTTTATCAATGATTTTTTTCTAGCACTGATAAAGGGTCCCTTTTATCAATGTTTTTTTTATTAAAAATGATAAAGGGCACCACTTTATCAATTATTTTTTATTATCATTGATAAAGGGGTCTGTTATCAGCGCTTTTAGCTAGTATTTATAAAGTCTAGCACTGTTAAAGGTCGAATCTATAGTGGTGAATACAATTCATTTTCTATCACTATATTTTATGGGTATTATTATGGTTTTAATGTTTATATATGAGATTATGAAATAATCATTCTTATGGAATAATAATAATATCATATCTAACATCTTACTGTCCAATTCATTGGAAAATGATAACGTTGCTCATGCGTAAGTGTGGACTACAACCTCCATGAAGTGATATGATTCGTTTTTCATTTACGCTTTACATGGATGATAATAAGGGAATATTTAATAAATATATATGATATAATAATGATTCTGTAAACGTGAATTATTATTTATCTTATTTTTGTTCCATTTGTCGAAAAATAGAAACAATATTCATACGTATGTATGACATACCGTCTCCATGAACGATGTAATTAATTTTTCCATCTCTATATTTTATGGATTACTATAAATACATATATAATGAATATATATGATATTTATATAATTTTTAACACTCTTGATATTATATAACCATGATACAAATAAAATAATCAAAACTACCAAACCAAAAAATACATGAAAAATGAAGCAATTATTACACAGAATAGTGATTTTAACAAATAATTGTTAATAAATGGGTGCCAAAATATTATAATTAAATTATATATGGTATGATATATATGATTATGGTTATATAATATATTTATAATAAATATATATTTACTATACAAGAGGATGAAACACATACAAAGGAAGTCAAACTAGAGGTATGGGTTTATTTCACAATCTCATCATTATTCATGATTGTTTATGTTTAAGTCTTAGTGGAGGGAATTGTTTTATATTTATATATTAAAACCAATATATTTTATTCTACTATATTTATTTCTATAAATTATATGTTTTCCTTTCATTTTATTCTCATTTTGTAGTTAAGATACTGAAATAATGTTTTAAGGAAAACTGACATTATTTCTCCACTCGATCGAGAATCTTTCTCTTCCATATCCTTATTTTCCTTAACATGTATTAAATGGAATTTTTAATATTTTAAAATGATTTATTGAAGAAATTTTTATTTATGCTTTAATTTTTTTAAAATGTTTTAAAATGAATCTTCTTGTCATTTTCTAAATGGGGTACTTTCTCACCTTTTTACAAATGTGTGAAAGTAATGGTTTTTTTAACTTATACAACATGGATGGAATTTATCTCCATCATGAATACTCAATGATTTGAATCTTAATTTATAAATTTACAAGTTTATTTTTATAGAATTTTTCCCTTAATATTTTGGAAATTCATATATTTTAAATTAATGATTTCGAAGTGAAAAAGAGTATTTTCCACAAAAAGGTTTCCAGTGATATTTTGAAAGCATTTTCATCTATATCATCATACTTTATTGAATATTATGATATATTAAGGACAAACTCTAATGATACCATCCAACATATTTCTCTGTTTGGTTTATGATAAACTTGACTATGAAAAGTATTGATATTCCATATGATATTTATTCTAATATGAACAATTATTGATTTTTAAGGAATGTCGATTAAGTTATATTATTTATTCATATGATAAATACATTGGAATTATTAAGTGATGGGTAGGGACCATAATTACATATCCCCTCTATGAATTGGTAGGTCTTATGAGACAAACTAGATTGAGTATTTGGTCGAGGCCTTACCCATTTATGTAGATGTATTGGCACGAAGCCGTGCCAATATTTTTAGATGTCTTGGCACACAAAATCCATGGTAAGTTTAAGATGTATGTAATTATGAATTCCATAATTATAAAATCAGTTATTGATGTCCATGAGTTTATTTGAATAGTTTTTATATCCATGGATATGTTTCAAACTCATGTGATTATTTATATGGAATTATTTGATCATCTTTTATTCCTGCTATATTATTTATACCTTATTTAGCTTCTGCTATATACATTCCATTACTAAGTATCTAATATCAACCTTTTCTTATGTTTCATTTCCCCAGGTTGTAAATAAATATTTTATGATTGATATGAAGTGGTATGCTAGAGGGAATAAAGACGATCCAAGAGAAAATAATATATTGTATTTTATGTTTTCAAATGTAATGTAGGATTCCGACATGTATCTAGTTTACCAATATTACTAAACTATTCAGTTCTTTAGGATGTGATTGATTGTATTTAGTACAAATATAATAAATCAACCCCCAGTATTTGGCTACTAGGGGCAGGGTCTTTATAGTTAGTATCAGATAAAGTTGAGTAGAAACTTTGGTAACTAGATTTCAGAAAATATAGATTATGGAACTTAACCCTATGATATACCTTGAGAATATTTACAAATAAATCAAGATTATAAATTTGAGATTATTTATACATAATTTTTTAATTCATTTGATGTGTTTAATATTTTTGAAATTATACATTATGATTCATAATGTTATGATCAAATCTAGTGTATTCCATTTTTTAGAAATGATACCTAGCAGATAAAATGGAGATAAGTGATGAAGTTGAGGTGGTGAAAAGTATACTGAAATTTTGAATTATATTATTTGATATTAGTTATAAAAATTCCCATATATCATGAAAAATATCTATGAATGTTAATTCCTATACTCAATGATTAGATATTGAGTTGGCGGTGACAACTCTTAATGGTATGATGACTTCATCTCAAGTTTATAACTCCTCTATGATAGAAGTTTGTGGGATGGTTCTTCCTATGAATATTTTTATTCTTCCTCTATTTGAATTTGATGTAATTTTGGGTATAGATTGGCTCTCCCAGTATAAATCCTATATCAATTGTTGAGGAAGGGAAGTTACATTTTATATTTTTAATCAACGTTTAATCATATATCAATGCAAGAATGAACTTGAACACCCAATGGAAATTACTTCTAACATATGGGTTCTACTAACTATTCATGAGGGATATTTATCTTAAATGTTTGGGAAAAAACTCAACATTGAAAATGTGTCTATTGTTTGGGAATATGCCGATGTGTTTCTTGAGGACTTTCTTAGTCTTCCCCCAAATTGTGAAGTTGAGTTTTTTATAGAACTCTTACCTAGTGATATACCTATTTTAAAGATCCATATAAAATGGACCTGATTGATTTTAAATAATTGAAGAAGAAACTTTAGGAAAATATAGATATGATATTTATTCATCCAAGTGTTTTTCCATGGGGTGCGACTATTCTTTTTTGTTATTAAGAAAGATGGGTCAATTCATCTTCACATTGATTATCGAAAACATAACAAAATTAATATTAAGAAAAAATATCATCTACCCCGTATTGATAATTTATTTTATCAATTATAAGTATATATGTATTTTTTCAAGATTTATCTTCAATATAGATATCATCAAACAAGGATAAAAAAGGAGGATATACCCAAGACTTCCTTTTGTATGAGGTATGGTCATTATTAATTCAAAGTAATTCCATTTAGACTTACTAATTATCCTACCTTATCTATGGATTTAATGAATATAGTTTTTATAGATTACATTGATTAGTTTTTGGTAGTCTTTATAGGTGATATTATTATATATTCAAAGAATAAGGAAGAGAATGAAGAACATTTGAGAATTGTGTTGAAGACCATGAGTAAGGAAAATTTGTATGCTAAATTTACAAATTGTGAATTTTGGATTTAGAATGTTTTATTTTTGGGACATATAATCTCAAGTGTGGTTATATTAATGGATCCTTCAAAGATGGAAGTTATTGAGAAATGACCTAGACCAACCATAGTAACTAAAATCTATATTTTTCTTTGGTTTAATGGATATTACCGATGCTTTGTGATATATTTCTCATGACTATCTAATCCAATCACAAAGTTGACTTAGAAGGGGGATAAGTTATTGTGGGTAGATGAATGTGAAGAAAGTTTCAAAGAACTAAAGAGAAGGTTGTTCAACATGCATGTGTTTACACTACCCTATATTGGAGAAGGGTTTTTGATCTACAGTGATACATCAAAGAAAGGATTGAGATGTGTCCTTATGAAAAATGACATGGTGATAAATTATGCCTCATTCTAGTAAAATGTTTATGAATAAATATTACTCAACTCGTGATTTGGGGTCGTCAATGGTAATGTTTACATTGAAAATATGGAGTTATTATCTTTATGATAAAAGGCATGATATATACACTGATCATAAAAGATTAAAGTGTATATTTTCATATAAAGAGTTGAATATGTTCCAAATCATATGGTTGGATTTAATAAAATATTATGGTTTCTAAATACATTACCAACCTAGGAAGGTGAACATGGTGGATGATTCTATGAGTCAGAATGACCATAAAAGTTTTTCCATGATGAGGATTTAAAGTGAACCAAAATTTATGTATTTATAGAAGATATATATTTAAATCATGAGGAAAGGGTAAAGATATTATATTTCTTAGATTAATGTTTAACCATCCATCCATGAGATGATTAATAAGAAACTTAAGAAAGATGTGGAATTACAGAAGAAGATAAGGAATATTCCTGAGTTCAACCATGACCATGTTGGAATGATAAAGTTCAGAAACTAAGTATGTGTATTATAAATACTATACTATAAGAAGGATCTATTGTATGAGGCCCATATTTCATTATTCTTTATTCATTCTGGAAGTATGAAGATGTATAGAGATCTAAAAGAGTATTTTTGGTGGGATAACATGAAGAGAGATATTGTTGAGTATGTATCTCGGTTCCTAGTATATCAGTATGTTAAGGCCGAGAGACTGAAGTCCAAGGGAATGTTATAACTATTACCCATACCAAAATAGACATTATCATAACCATTAACATACACTAATCCTAACAGTCACTATATAATGACTATATTATCACTGATTATGATTCTTAATAGTATTTTAAATCCAATAGGTTATAACTTATAATGGTGAAAAATAAACAAAAATAGTGCATGTGTTTCCATAACTAAAATACTTAATAATGAATTTATTCATTTGAAAAGGTAATTTAATTTATAAATCTTTGGTTCATTACATTATTTCCCCATTCATAAATTTCTATCTTGAAAATTTCATATACTAAAACAGATGAGGGTACTTTTTTTTCCTCATATCTTTCAATTCCCAAGTTACTTCCTCAAACGTGTGGTTTATCCATAAAACTTTGACTAGGTGAGTTGTATTGTTTCATTGAACTTTTTCTATATGATATAATATCTTCACCGGTTACTCCTTATATGAAAGATCATTCTCCAATGGCACCACCTCTGGATTCTATACATGTGAGGGGTTTGGTATGTACTTCCTCAAAAGGGATACATATAACACAACATGTTCTTGAGATATGTTAGGTGGGAGTTCTATTTGATAGGTCATAGCTGCGATGTGATCAAGGATATAAAAGGGTCAGATTTTTCTTGGACTAAGATTTTGCCTCTTCTCAAAACTCATGAATTTATTCCACAATGATATATGAAGGAACATTTTATTTATGACCCCAAACTTCAGGTTTCATCGATGATTATCTGCATAGATTTTCTGTCAACTTTTTGTGAATTTCATATGACACTAAATGGTTTGAACCTTCTATATAATCTCTTAGAAAATATCATGTCCCAACATCTTCTACTCTCCAACTTTATCTCAACATGTTGGAGTCTGAAATATATTCCCATATAGAGCCTCATAAGGTTCTATTTGAATGCTAAAATAGAAACTATTGTTATATGACAAATCCATTAGGGGAATGTTTTGATCCCTACATACTTGGAAATCCATTGAACATGATCTCAACATATCCTTTATAATTTTAATGGTTCTATCAAATTGACTATCCTTTCAAGGGTGATAAGTAGTATTAAAACTCAAATCCATATCCAAGACTTACTAAAGGCTTCTCTATAACCTTGAGGCAAACCTTGGATCTCAATTAGATACAATTAATAGTTTAAATCCATCTAGTCTTACCACTTATATTATGTATATATAGGTGAGTTAGTCAAGAGAGAAATTTTCGATGATAATAATGAAATGTGCTGACTTTCTAAGCTGATCGACCACCACCCAGATGGTGTTATTGTCTTTAGGTGTCCTGGGGTTTCCTGTGATGAAATACATGGTTAAGTTTCCCCATTTCTATACTTAGATACGAAATGGTTTCCTCATACCCTTAGACTTATTTCATTCATCCTTGATTTTTTGGCATACCAAGCATCAAGATATAAATTTCAAAATCTCTATCTTCATGTTATACCATCATAATTTTGCTTCATATATCTATACATCTTAGTGCTTATTGAATTAATACAGAAGTATGAGCTATGTGCATCATTTAGAAGTTCCCTATTTACTTTTGATTTTGATGGGACACATATCCAGGTTCTGAACTTTATAACTCTATCTTTAGAAAATTTAAACTCTAGAATATTTTCTACCTTTTTGTATAGAGCCTCATCATCTTTTTGGGCCTCTCGAATCCTCTCAAGAATAGATGGTTGAGTAATTATTTTTATAAGGTAGGATGAAGATCCTTTTATGATTCCCAATAGGGCTGCATGATAATTTCCACTTTGAGCATCTTTCACTTTGTTCACTTTCTCAGGATGATGATGGATTAAAAAATCACAATCCCTGATCAACTATAACCATCTCTGTTAGTTCATATTGAGCTCCTTTTGTGTGAATATATACTTAAGGCTTTTATGATCTGTATATATGTCACACTTCTCCCTATAAAGGTAATGTCAAAAAATATTTAGCGTAAATATCATTACATCCAATTCTAGATCATGGTTTTGGTAGCTATTATCATGTATATTTAACTTTAAGGAGGCATAGACTATCATTTTTAATCTTTCATGAGTACATAACCCAATCCATTTTTGGATGCATCATTTTAGATCACAAATACTTCCCCACAGGTGGGTAATGTGAGCACTAGTTCAATGATCAACATCTTCTTCAACTATTTAAATCTCTCTTCACATCCATTAGTCTATATAAAATAGAATACCTTATGTGTTATCTTAGATAGTGGGCTTGAAAATCTTGAGAAGTTTCTCACAAATCGATGATAATACCCATCTAATCCAAGGAAACTATATATTTTCATCACATATTTTGGTTTGCTCCATCCTTAAATTACCTCTGTTTTGGAAGGATCCATTGATATCACTTTTTTAGTAATAACATGCCCTAGCAAAGTTACTTTCTCCATACAGAACTCTCATTTACAATACTTCAAAAACAACTCTTCCTTTTTCAAAGTATTCATTACAAAATTCAAATGATTCTCATGTTCCTACTTTCTTTTGGAGAAGATAAGAATATCATCTATAAAGACTACCACAAATTTGTAAAGGTAATCACTAACAACTCTATTTTTCAAGTCCATGAATAATTTTTTAGAATTAGTGAGTTTTAATAGAATCACCATGAACTCATAGTTACCATACCTTGTATGAAAATCAATCTTGGCGATATCCTCCTTCACTTTTACTTGATAATATCCTGATTGAAGATCCACCTTTGAGAAGTATTGGTCTCCATATAGCTAATCAAACAATTTAACAATCCATGGTAGAGGATACTTGTTATTTATTGTGATTTTTTTGATTTCATGATAATAAATGCGTAGGCACATTGAACCATCATTATTCTTGACAAAGAGGACTAAGACACCCCACGATGAAGCACTTGGGAGTATAAACCCTTTATCCAAATTATCCTGTAGTTTCTTCTTCAGCTCCTTAAATTCAATAATGGACATTCTATATAGATTCTTGGATATTGGAAAATCTTCAAGAATAAGTTCAATCTAGAACTCAACTCTCGGCTAGGAGGAAGACCAAATGATTCTTTAGAAAACACATAGTGAATTCCCTTATAATAGGAATGCCATCAAGGATATTCTTTTCCTTAGTATCAATCATTTGAGTTAGATATTCTTTCTCACAAGGAAATAATATCCATTCTTGATATAATGATACCAAAGGATATTCATCCCACTCCTTGTAATTGTATAGAATCAAATGGTGATTTGTGATATAGAGGGTGATTTACTTCTCTCAGCAATTTATGGTGGCTCTATACAAGGAAATCCAATACATGCCTAAAATAACATCAAATTACACTAAAAACAGTATCAAAAAGTTTTTAGGAAATCCATCCCACAAATATATATAGGGGAGGAGTTATATAATTAGGATGCAATAATTTCACTATTTTTAATCTTCACTAATAACCCGACTTCCATGTTTTGTGGTGGTGTTTGAATAGTTCTACTAAACTTGCATGATATGAAAGAATGTGTAGAACTAGAATCAAATAGTATATTCTCTATACTTGAATGAATAACTAGTGTACTTATCACAACATCATTGTCAGGGTCCACCACAACAGTTGTGATTGCATAAGACCTCCCTTTCTCTCTATTCCTTGGAGTTTTTTGTTATTGGTTGTCTTCAAAAACCCATGGATTAGTGTATTGGTTTTCATAGTGTCCTTATTACTTTTTGTTGAAACATTGGAAAATAGGACGAGGGTTGACTGGAGCATTCCTTTCTTCCATCACATTGGTAAGTTTCCCTCATTTGAAATTTCTATCTAGGTTCTATTCCTTACCACACCTAAACCATTTCCTTGTCCCTTTCAGGCAATTTATAGGATGCTTCTTCCCATAATTTTGACAAGTGGGATGTTGGACTTTCATACCATTGTGAGATTTCTCCATCATACCACCAAGATTAAAATTAATTCTCCACTTTTTTATCTCTTGACCCATGATACCCATGAGATTCACCAATACCAATTTTAACTTCAAGGTAACATCATAAAATTTCCTTAAATCCATCAAAGTCTCTCATTGCTAAAGATTTTCATAGACTCATCTTTATCCGACCAAATAAGTGGTCAAATTTACTTTTGGGGGAGATGAAAAAGATGAAGACATATCTTTCAATTATTGTGAATTTATCTTCATACAACCTGATGGATTCATCATCCTTTTAATTAAATATAAGAAAACCCCTCTCCATTTTAATTCGGAGAGTGTGAGGAAAATATTTTTCAAAAAACATTTTCCAGAATTCCTTCCACTATATTTCTTTGATCTTGTCCCTAGGATTAATATTTTTGACCAACATCCACCATTGATCAAATCCTCCTTTCATATGATAAACATCCATCACAACCTTCTCTTTCTCAAAGCATTATAGGATAGAAAATATCTTTTCAATGGAGTTTATCCAATATTCCCTAATTAAAGGATCAGAAGATCCACAGAAATTTAGAGGCCTTTGTTACATAAAGGTCTCAATTGAAACTTTCTCTTCATTAGGGGGGAAGGGGGAGATTCATAAATTCCTATCAATTAAATTTTTATTTCAAAAATTGAGTTAATTGAGAAAGTATTGTCATGAAATTCCCGAATCCTACTCCCATTAGGTTGGGTATCTCATTTGGTCAGTCATCACATTGCCCCTCACATTTTTTGTTGACCCAGTTTCTCCTATTTCCATACATATAATAAAATAAAGGGGAAATTAGGGATGATAATTTTTAAACTATTAAAAAAATAAATGGGAAACCATAAACATTAAAGAGATAACTCATAAATTTCACACATTCTTTAACCTATGAATTTCTTAGTTTTAATATAAGTTATCCATGATTTATTTCCTAATATATAATCTTATGGGCATTTTTATTCCCTTCATAATGGTTTATAAAGAGATTGTGCATTTAACAAAGTATATCCCTTATTAATGTAAAACCAAGTGTGCAAAAAGACCCATTTTATTTCACCAGGTGGCGATCAAGTCTAGTCCAATGCGCCCTTTTTGAGGTTATTACCCCTAGGTACAACTATTTCAAATCCACATCTACTTTCAGTACCAAGACATGTATGTATTTTCTTAAAAACCACTTACTCTATAATTTATCATAATTTAGGGAGTTTTTACCATGATTATAATTATCCCTAATTCTTTCACTAGAGTTTTATAATCCTAATCCAAAAAAACTAGACCTTGCTCAGATACTAACTATAAAAACCAATATTTTAATAAGTATTAATTCATGATTTATTACATAAGAACACACTTAATAAAATCCCAGATGATCATAAGGCCTAATATATTTGGGAAATTAGGTATATAGAACATTAAATTGAAACATGGATATAACATAATTATTCAAAAACTCCACAACATACCCTAAATATTAATTGATCTTCTAATACTATATGGGATAACCTGAGGACGTACATAAGAAAGGGGTGAGATATAAAGCTCAGTAAGGAAAAAAATTAAAACATAACATGATAAAAGTAATAAATATGAGTTAAAAATCATATAAAGATGAAATAAAAGGTGTGATAATGATAATATTGAATAATTATGCATGATATAACATGATAACATCAAGATAACATAGGAATGTGTCAAAAACATAAATCATGACATCATAAAAATAAGTCAAGGATAACCACAAAGACATCATAACATAATGTTATTAGGATAACCTCCCAGGAAACATACATGATATATCATGATATAAAACTATAACACCCTGAGACTTTTATGAAATATTTCTCTTTAAATAATTTGACTTCTTTGAAATCTTGCGTTGCACACAACAATGAGTTTAAATGAATCATGTAACATTATTAAAATATTATGGGTTCTTTATCATCTATCCATTAGATTGAAAGATATGAATAATAATAACCAGATTATGAAAAATATATGGTCTATACTTTTATAAAATAAATTCATTGTTATAATTAAAAACAAAAAATTTATTTTAAAATAAAAGTGATGTTTTTCATATAAAAAAATATGTTTTAATCATATAATGAATTTTATATAAATATATTAATCCCTATTAGTGAATGATTCTAATGAAATGTATATATTATTTTATTTATAATTTTTTTAAACATTCCAAAAATATTTTTCTAATCATAGGATAATAATAAATTCATTTTTATGCCTAAAAATGTATTTTTCTAAAAAATCAGTTTTTATCACATTTTGCAAACTTAATTTAAAATTAATTTATACCATCTATAGGTATTAAATTATATAAAATAATTAAATATTTAGAATCATTAGGATCAATTATGGTAATTAGGATTCTTTTATCTTTTATCAATATGAATAGTAACCATGGTAAAATTTATCACCTCAGTAAAGGGAAAATCAGGTTAATCTAGGTTAAAACTAAGTGATAATGCCATAATTATTCATCCTAATTCTTATTAGATGAATTAAATTTGAATATTAACACCTAAGGTTATAAATTTAGTTATTTAATGGGAACATTTCCCTAAAAACGACTTAAATTATATTCATGATGGTAATTTATTTATAAATTTTAGGAATCAAATAATTACCTTAAATACTCACACAACATTGATGTAGTAATTATCCAATTAATAGAAAAATCAAATAAATGATATTAAAAATCATAAAAGTAATATGATTTGAGATATTTAAGGTGATAAAAAAATTATATTGGATCCCATGAAAATTTTAGGATATAATAAAATAGTTTTTTCTAAATTTAAATATTTTTTTGATGTTTTTAAAGTCAAAGTAATGAATAGTATCAAATTTGACAATAATGATATTTTATAGGGTTAATATTTTATTAAATTATTTAAAAATCAAAAAAATATTAAATAAAGATAAATGGGATAATATATGGTCTAAAATTTCATCTTATAGGAATTTATAGTCCATTTGGAAGCATATGTATCTAAAATAGTCTTATTATATTTTAATCTTTTGAGAAATTCAAAAAGTGTCCCTCACCTTAATTATAAAAGGGAACTTCCTCCTTCAATTCATTATACCAATTTGAGGAATTTTTCTCAACCATACTATCAAAAATTATTTTTTTAACTTCCCTATACACATTCTAGTGTTCCTGGTATTCACAAAATACCAACCCCATATACCTTTAGAGTAAATCAAAAGGAGTCGTTTTGAAGAAGTAGTAATCGCTCTAACCGATCACTTTATTTTTATTCACTTATTTACCTACTATAAATCTATGATATTTATAATAAAATATTAAATTAAGTGTAATAAATATGGTGAAATGTTATTATGATTAATAAAAAACCATTATAAAACCTCTTTCCCATCAAATAAGAAGTGAATGTATCCCTCGTGCATACATACAACTTACCGTCTCCACGTAGCGATACAATTAATTTTTCATCACCATATTTTATGGATGAGAATTATAATGGGTTTAATATTTATATATGATATTTATAAAATAATTATACTTCTTTAATGATAATACCATATCTATATTCTTATCTTCCAATCTTTTGGGAAATGATAACGCCGCTTGTGTGCACGTATGGACTACCATCTTCACAATGTGATGTGATTAGTTTTTCATTTACATTTAACATGGATGGTAATAAGGATTAATTTTATGAATATATATATGATATAAATGACATAATAATTTTTCTATAAAGTTTTATTATTATTTACGTTTCTTTAATTCCATCAGATGAAAAATGGAAACAATGTTCATGAGTACGTATGATCTACCATCTATATGAATCGTGTAATTCATTTTCTATCTCTAAATTTTATGAATGATTATAAATATGTATATAATTAATATATATTATTATTATACAATTATTAAAATTCTAGGAATTATGTTACTATGATCAAAGTATAAGGACTAGGACTACTGAACCAAAACATGCTTGGAAAACGAAGCAATTATCACACAAAATAGTGATTTTAATAACAAATTATTAATAAACATGTAATAATATTTTATAAATAAATCATAAATGGTATGATATAGATTTTTATGGAATAAATTTATAATAAATACATATTTATTATATAGTAGTTTTGAACATGAATAAGGAAATGAGATACTTGAGGTAAGAGTTTATTTCACAATCTCATCATTATTTAGGATTATTTATGTTTAAGTCTCAATTGGGGAATATTTATCTTCCATGTCCATGTTTTCTAAATTTTTTTTCAAAAAGTTTTTTTCTATTGTTTAAAATAATTTTTTCCCTTTTTTTATTTTTTACAAAATGGTTTGAAAGGAATATTTTTGTCATTTTCTAAATGAGTTTCTTTATGATTTTTCTGAAAAAAATACAGAAGGGATGTTTCTTCAAATTATACAGCATGAGTGAATTTTCCCACATCATTAAGACTTAATTATTTTAAGATTAAATTACAAATTTATAAGGTTATTTTCAAAGAAAATGATTTCCTTTATAATTATGTGACTTAAAAAATGATTTCTAAATGGAAAGGATGTTTTCCTCAAGAATTATTTCAAGTGATCTTTCAAAATTATTTTCTATATAAGATAACATTATTTTATGTTACTTATTATTTACTAGGTATATGGTCTAATTATTCCATACTTATTTTTTCTCTGGTTGGTTTATATTTATGATGACATGATGTTTATGAAACATGTTTCTTTTCCACATGTTACGCTATGATAAAATGTTTATGAAACTGATATATTTCCATGGGTCCTGATATGATTTATGTTATCATGGAACACATATATATGAATTTAATTATGTGATGGGTGATACCTATATCTCCCTCCAATAAATTGGGTAAAGAATGATATCTCATGAGATAAACAGGGCTAGAATGGGGAGTGAACCCAGTTCAGTAATGGACCTTATCCACCAAGATAGTCTTGGGAGTGAACCTTGACTACTATGATGGTTTGGGGAGTGAATCCATTACACTATGATAGTCTTATAAAATATCCTCGAATACTAAGGAAATAATTTTCTATGATTATTTCTATGCCTGAATTCCATGTTTTATGCCAATGTTACTCTCTCATGGCTTATGTTCCTTTATGATTCAATTCTTATGACCTTCCATGATTTATTCCATGACTCAAGATTATGATATTTGATATGAAATTTATAATTTTTAAATGTTATGTTCATGTTATTATTCCCTTATGATCATGTTATGATCGATATCTCCATTTTTAACCCTATTGAGCATCTGATATCACCCTTTTGCTATGTTTTCTTTCCCTAGGATATGAAGAAGGTTATTAAGTATGATGTGTCAAAAAGGAACTACTGAAAAAATGACTTATACCCACAGTTCAAAATTGTGGGTATAGCCCCCAAAACTGTGGGTATTGGCTATACCCACGGGTTGGAAAACTATGGACAACCGAGGAATCGGTATAGGTCCGCAACCTATACCCACGGTTCTGCAAACTGGGAGCAAAGATCTGTCCAATGTGTCACTGCCTTCTTTCCACCATGTCACAACCTTCTACCCATGGTTTTAAAACCATGGGTCTAAATATATTGAAAAAAAGCACTGGGGATTGATCCCACGACCTGCACTTTGATCACCGAACACCCATCCATCCAACCTACTTGAATTTCTTATATATATATATATATATATATATATATATATCCATTAACGTAATTATATTAATATTTCCTGTCGGTTTTAGGAAAAAAAGTACAGTGAGTTTAGAACCCGTGACCTACAATTTGAATACTCGGCACCTCACCACTCACTCTACAATAGTTATATTGTTTTAATACTACATTTGTGTAATTATATTAATTTTTAATGTCACATATGAAAATAAAAGGAAACAGGTTACGAACCCAAGACTCATTTTAAGAGATGATATCACTTCAGCAACCGTGCTATGTGAATTTTTTAAGTATAATTCTATATTTTTATAAATATATTAATCTAAACCATGTGTATAGGATAAAAAACCGTTGGTATAGGGTTTTCCCACCTTAATTTTTCCCCACTTTCACATGGGAAACCTATACCCACGGTTCTCTAAAACTGTGGGTATAGGGTATTTTTCCGACACCTATACCCAAAATTTTCTTAGTAAACCATCAGTATAGGTATTGAACCGAGACCTATACCCATAATTTTCTGAAAATCATGGGTATAGGTTCAGAACATACCCTTTTACCCACGGTTTTCCCAAAACGGTGGGTATAGGTTCGGACAGACCCGTATTCCCACAGTTTTGATGAAACCATGGGTATAGGGGGACCTATACCCATGGTTTTTTCCAAAACCGTGGTTATAGAGGCTTTTTCCAGTAGTGAGGGTACTAGTTATGAAGAAATAAGTGGGAGATGAAGTAGATATTTTATGAACCTTTTGTTTATGTTTCTATGTTTCCAAAGGCACTCTACCTTTATGATCCTCAGACATGTTTCTATTTAATGTAATGAATATTCATCTAAAAAGATGAAATATATATTTATAAAAATAATGGATCACTATAGTTGGCATCAGAGGATAGGTTTAGTTAGCCTTTAGAAACTAGGATGATAAAAATTTAGGGTAAGTCTAAATACATGATAAAATTCCAAAATTTTGATAACCATTATGAATGAACTAGGTTAAACCTAAGGTGTCATAAAAGAAGGTATCACAATTTAGACATCATATACATGATTTTTCAATATTATATAGATTTATACTATGATTATTATCTACAACACTATGATTTTTGGTTTTATTCAATGGATTGAACCCAAAGGAATCATGTTCTTATTAAATGTAATGGAAAATGAAATGATTGTCTTCCTGAGAATCCAAATGTCATGGGAGTTAGAATACAAAATCTTGATACTATTCACATATAACTTTCTCTAGCTGTAAATCATGTTGAGTTTATAAATTATCAAAGGAGGGAACAATGTTCTATTGAATAATTCATGAGGCAACATCCACTTTCTTTTATTGGATCTTTTGTTCCACTAGTGGATGAGCAATGGATCAAAACCATTGAGAAAATATTTTATGTTATTCAATGATTAGGATATGAAAAAGTTGTCTTAGATATTTATTGTTTGGAAAGTGAAGCAAATAAATGGTGTATTCTTATCAAGAATAAAAGGAAATAATAAGAAATTTAATCCATGAAATAGGATGAGTTCAAGGGGATATTCTTCAAAAATTACTTCCCTCATATTCTATGTACAAATATGGAGAAGGAATTTCTTTATTTGAACTAAAAGGATGATGAATCAATTGGTACCTATGAGGAAAATTTTAGAAGGATTGAATGGTATGCCACTGGTTTAATTATTAGCCCTGAAAGTAAAATTTATTGATTCTTTGGTGTAATAAAACCAATTATCTGAAAGGTATTAGCTATAAGAGATTTTAGTACCTATGAAAAAATTGTTCAATATACTCTTAAGGTGGAGATGGGGATTGGAGTTACACATCAATATCATGGGTTTAATAAGAAAAAAAATGGAATTCAAAGTCAATTCTATAAACCATGAAGAAAAGAATACGAGATTTTCTTTATGCTCAAAGTGTGTAAGAAAACATGTGGGAAATTTTCTTAAGGTTATTGGTAAATGTTTCAAGTATGGAAAGGAATGTCATCAAGAAATCGAATATCTAAGTGATGGGAAGCAGTTAGCTAATGATGTGAATATAGAAAATGATCTACATAATGAACCACCCATTCTACGATGCTACAAATACAAGGAGTATGGGAATTATGCCAATTAGTGCAATAATATAAATGTTTTTTATGATCATAATTAATAACCTCTTAATCCCAAAGAAAAAGGAAATCTAATGTGATCATGACTGCCAAATTGGACTACAAGAATTACCTGGTAAAAAGTACACTTATCATCTACTCTAGAATAACTAATGTCTTATTTGATTCTAGATCCACCCACTATCTTATTTCTTAAGAATTTTCTAATGGTATCTTCATATCACCTCAACAATTCGATGTTGAGTTAGCTATGAAAACTACCAATTGTACAATGGTCGCATCTCAAGTTTACAATTATTCTCTAATCAAATTTTGTGGGAAATTGTTTCCTAAAAATCTTATGATTCTCCCTTTAGTTGAATTTTATGTGATTATTGGCATGGATTTTATTTCTATATATAGATCCCATATTATTTATCTAGGATGGAAAGTCACATTTAATATTTTGAATGTTCCTATAATCATTTATTGATGCAAGGATGAATATGAACCTCTAATGGAAATTTCTTCCATCTTGTGGGTCTTAATTCCTATAAAAAAGGCAATCTATCTCATATGGTTGGGGAGAAACTCAACATTAACAATACACTTATTACACATGATTTTGTTTGCAACTCCTTGACCCCAGAAGCCCAAAGCCCGAAGTCGATGCATTATTTTATTACATTGGCATGATTACAAGGAATCAAATCTGAAAGGATCGATAAATTTAGAAGTATTGGAAATCCATATTACATATATGATACTCATAATACATTGGTAAATAGGAAATAAAAACATGATACATAAAAATAAAATTAACTGTGTTCTTGAAAACTTATTAAAATATTTTCTCTTTATAACCCAGGGAAAGGAAACATAATAAGGGTGAGATCAAATGCTCAGTAAGGGTAAATAAAGTGAAAATAATAATGAATCGATAGAAATAAATTAACATAAAAAGGTAAATAACTGATAAAAAATTCTATTCAAATAAATATATAAGGAAAAATCAATATGGCAAGGTAAGATAGTGAAACACATGCCATTTAATCGATGAATTGAAAATGAAATGTATCCATAGATATGTCAATGAAAAATCTCATGGATGAATAATACCAAAAATAAATTAGGGAAATTATTTCTTAATGAACGTCATGTCTAAGGTACATGAAAACCTATACCATCAAGACCTTTCATAAGATGATTTAAAACTACGGATAGAAACCTTTTTAATTTGGCCAACTTAATCATTTCATGAGAACCTATTGATGTATCTATGGGAGATATAAATTTCATGCCCCACCCATAATTACCATTACAAATAATTCCTCATATCAATTAATCAAAATAAATAATATTCCTTATCAAATATCTGCATTGAATAAAGAATACAGTTTTATCAATAATTCCCTAGTTAATCAAATAATTGTAAATGTGAATACCATATGTAAAATGATATACGGTTTAGGCAATACTAATACCCATTGGATGAAATATGGATATTCAAGAAAAATTACAAGGTAAAATGATTAAAATAAAGTGATTGTTTTAAAAGAAAGTTAATAATCACAAAATGAAGTGAGATTTGAAAGATTATAATTAAGAACATTCTTTAGGAGAATAATCTCTAAACCTTTAAAAGTATCCCATAAAACTTTGAAAACATTAAATCCTAATGCCCATGATTGAATAATATGAGAGTAAGGATATTCATGATATAAAATATTAAAAGGAAGTATATACACCAAATAAAAGTGAATTGGTGTATAATAAAAAATAAGTCTCAATGGAATTTAAATTGAGATGAAATTACATGACCTTATCCTTACTCTTTGTTGTGTGGTATTTAGACTCCTGTATAGTGGTTTAAAATATGTTAATAACTAATACCATAACTATACTCATATAAATAATATCATATATGAACTTCTTACAATATTTTAATACCCATTTTAACACTTTTTCATTATTTTAACTATTTCTAGTGTTAATTGTCTAGTTTTCTCAAGTATGTTATATAGGTTTATTATAACCATCCTTTATACATTCCATGTATGGCATGAATGAGTCATATCACTTTGAGGGTCGGTAGTCCACACTTCCTCAAACGAAATTATCATATTTACACAAGATGTAAAGCATAAAGGTATATTCTAAATAAAAATTAAATAAGAATAAAGTAATTATAAATATAATATATAACATATATAAACATATTTTCTATCTAATGTACACCATGATAGGTGGTAAAGTAAAAATGAACACTCATTGCTTTGTGAGGCAACAATTTTCCGTACACAGAAACAGTATGTTCGTTACCCATTAGATGGAGGTGTGTGAAATTATAGGTAAAAAAATTTATATAAAAACATCATAGTATATATATTATACTATTTTTAATATAATCATATAAAAAAGATATTTTAGAGGGTAGATAATAGAAATGAAACTAGAGAGCTTGAGAGAAGACGTTACCTCTTAATCAGGTAACTTTTTTTGGGTTGTACCAAAAGGATTCCTCAGAAATATTTATTCCAAAAGGGGGGATTAAATATTTAGGAGAGGTATTTTTAGAATCTATATGAATATATATTGTTTTAACCTAAGTGTTTTTAGAGGTTTTAGGAATGGGGAGAGGTGGTGGCCTTTTATAAGGGAGGAAAAGGACTCACTTGGTATTTTAGAAAAAGTTAGGTGTACCCACGTTTTTAACCAAAAAATCCTTAAAAAACCAACCAAAATAAATAATGTAAGTTTAATGGATGAATTATGTCCCTAAAATGGGTGTTGGACAAGTATATAGATCATTTGTCCCCTTAAGATAAAGGTTTTGTCCTTTATTAAGCTTAATTTTACCTAAATAATTATAATTACTTTCACTAATATTTTTTGGTAAAAAATAGTATTATTATACATTATAAATTATTATTATTCTAAATATGGAATAAATTTTTCTAAATTCCAATCATATAAGTGGCAGAAATTAATTTAAAATTCATCTCACATGCGGGACGACAATGCAGGTTTTTAAAGTAAAAATGTCTGAAAGCTTTCTATGTTTTTATAATCAATTTCAAAGTGAAATTGGTTCCAATGAAATAAATTGTATTAATTTATAAAAATATTATCTAATTAAACTTTAAAATCAATATAAAACATAATTTAACCTTATAAATAAATTGGATGAAAAAATAGTTTTGAACTAAAATTCAGTATTTTCACTATTCATTAATAAATGAAACTTCACAGAAAAATACAAAAAAATCACCATAAGATAATTTTTATTTTTATCTTAAAAATATGAAGTTTATTTTGATATATTAAATTTATAAAAAAGTCAAAATTTATATTTAAAATGGGTTCGCCACTAAAAGATGATAAAAACACCTTAATAAAAATATAGCATTTTATGCACAAAATTGAGTTTGTTTTTATCTAAAGCCTATAAAATATATTGGATGAATATAAAAAATATTTTATTGAATAATATATATATATATATATATATATTAAATTAATATAAACCACTAATTTTAATTAATTTAATTTATTAGGGTAAAACAACTTTGTGACCATAAAAATAGTAATATTTTCCTTCATATTCAATCAGTTTTCATTTTCATTTTCATTTAATTAGTAACCAATGAAATTATTTTATATATGTGTAAAATATATATTTTCATAATTTAGTTTATACTATACATAAAATCTAGTTTATATCTTATTATATTAAATAAAAATATTTTAATAATATGTTATTGTTCGATACAACTCAGTCTTGCGTATAATGCAAGATATTGAATAAGGTTGGTCTCGCGTGTAATGAAAGCTAACCCAGTGTTGAGTGAATTGAAATATGTATAATATATTGAATATATTTAAAATACTAAATAAAATATAAATTCTTGGGAAATTATATTCTCTCACTCACTTGGTGATGCATGCGACACACGTTATCGAATACAATGTTCTTACTTTATAATTTTAGAGTGTTACATTATTGATGTATTTCCTAAAGAATTTTCAAGTCTTAAACCAAATAACAAAGTTTAATTTTCAATAGAACTCATACTCAGTGATATGCCTATTTAAAATAATCCTTATAGAATATCCACAATTGAGTTATAATAATTGAAAAAGAAACTCTGGGAGAATCTTGATAAGGGATTCATACACCCTATTACATCACCTTAGGGTGAACCTATTTTATTTTTTATGAAGAAAGATTTTTCATTGTGAATATTCATTGATTATTGAGATCTTATCAAAATCACATTCAAGAACAAGTAACCTCTCACCCGTATTGATGAATTATTTGATCAAGTATGTGGAGATCAATACTTTTCCAAGATTTATCTTAATTCTAAATATCATCAATTAAGGGTCAAGAAGGAGGATATACCCAAGACGATATTCCATACAAGGTATGGACACTATGAATTTATAGTGATGCATTTTGGTCTTACTAATGCCTCCTCTATATTCATTGACTTAATGAATATAGTCTTTAGTGACTATCTTGATCCATTTATGGTAGTATTTATAGATGATATTCTTATATATTCAAATAACAAGGAAGATAATTAATATCACTTGAGAATTGTGCTAAAGACCCTAAGGAAGAAGAATATTTATGAAAAATTTACCAAGTATGAATTTTGGATTTAGAAAGTTTCTTTTTTGGTTCATATAATATCAAGTGAGGGTATATTAGTAGATCCTTCAAAGAAAGAAGTTATTAATATATTGCATAGAACAACCACAGTGACTTAAATCCGTAGTTTTCTTGGGTTGGATAGATATTATTGAAATTTTGTGAAATATTTCTCATGATTGTCTAATACACTCACCAAGTTGAATATTAAAGGAGTTAAGTTCATATTGATAGAGTAACATGAATAGAATTTCAAGGAGCTAAAAAGAAGCCTGGTCAGTGCACCTGTGATCACACTAATCTGTAGTTGAGAATGTTTTGTGATCTATAGTGATGCATAAAAAAGGTATTGGGATGTGTTCTCATGAAAAATGATATGGTGATGTATTATACCTCATTCCAATTAAAGTTCCAAGAGAAAAATTATCCAACTTGTGATTTGGAGTTAGTTACAGTATTTTTTTATTAAAGATATAGAGGAATTATCTTTATAGAAAATGGTGTGAAATATATAATGATCACAAAAGTTTAAAGTATATTTTCACTCAAAAAGAGTTTAACATATGCCAAATATAATGGTTCTAGATGATTAAAGATTATGACTACTCAATACATTACCATCCCATGAAAGTGAACAAGGTGGAAGATTCTTTTAGCCGAAAGGATCATACTAGATTATCTATGATGAGGATCACAAAAGATCCAATATTTATGGATTTACAAAGGATGAATCTGGAAATATTAATGGAATGGGAGAAATATTATCTAGATCAAATGAATGTTCAACCATCTATCCAAGTGAAGTTTAAAGAGGTACATAATGAAGATGTAGAGATATAAAATAAGGTGAGAAATATTCCCGAGTTAAACCTTGATTATGATGAAATAATATAAGGTTTAGTTTCCATGTATGTGTCCTAACCATACCATATTTTAAGGACATATTGGAAGAGTCTCATAGTTCATCATTCTCTATTCATCATGGAATTTCAAAGATATATAGATACCTGAAAGAGTACTTCTAGTGGGATAAAATGAAGAGAGATATTGTAGAGTATGCTTCTTGGTTATTGGTTTTTCAGTAAGTTAAGAACAAGAGACATAATTATAAGGGGATGTTACAACCATTAACCATACCTGAATGGAAATGGTAAAACATCATCATGTATTTTTTCATAAGACTTCCCAAAACTTCTAAAGTACATAATGCTATATGGGTTATAGTTGATATTCTTACGAAGTCATCACATTTCATTGCTACCAAAGAAGATTTATCTCTTGATTAGATTTCTAGAATATATATTAAGGAAGTGGTAATATTTCATAGAGTAAAATTTCTATTATATCTGATCGGGATACAAGGTTTACCTCAATGTTTTGGAAAAGCCTTTAGTAGGACTGGGATTTAGAGTTTTTATCACTTGTTATCATTCTCAGATAGATTATCAGTTTAAGAGGACTATTCAAACTCTAGAAGAAATTTTGAGATATTTATCTATGGATTTAAAAGGTGTTTGGGACCAACACCTTACTTTGGAATAATTTTCTTATAATAAAAATATCCACTCTAGCATTCATATGACTCCTTATGATGACCTATATGGTAATAAGTGAATAACTCCAACATGATGGAATGAAGTTGGGGAAAGAAATCTATTGGGACCTGTTCTAGCCATAGATATGACAGAGAAGGATAGATCCATTCAACAACACATAAGAGAAGCTAAGAGTTGACAAAAACTTATGCTGGCAATCATTGGAAAGATCTAGAGTTTGAAGTGGGTGATAAGTTATTCCTATGAATATATCCCTATAATAGAGTGATGAGATTTAGAAAGAAGGTAAATATAATCCCTAGGTATATCAATCCTTTTGAAATTATTGGTTGTATCAGGATGGTATCTTATCGATTATTGCTTCCATTGAATCTCTCTTAAGTCCATGATGTGTTATATGTATATCTCTTGAGAAATTACATACCTGATCCTTAAAATGAACTAAAATTAGAGGTCATACCACTGGAGTAAGATCTTTCTTATGAATAATAACCAGTAGAGATTCTTGATCATATAGATAAAGTTCTATGAACCAAGACCACTCGCCTAGTTAAAGTTTTGTGAAAAAACCACCAATTTGAGGAAGCTATGTGGGAACTTAAGGACGTGATGAGGCGAAGGCATCCTTATCTATTTGTATATGAGTGATAAATTTCGAGGGTGAAATTAATTTTATGGGGGGTATAATGTAATATCTTGATATTTTTATGAAATATTTCTCTTTAAATAATTTGATTTATTCGATTTGCACACAACAACGAGTTTAAATAAACCACATAACATTATTAAAAATATTATGTTCCCTTTATATCATAGAAATTAGATTGGAATGTATGAATAATAATAACTGAATTATGAAAAATATATGGTTTATACTTTTATAAAATAAATTCATGAATAGAATTAAAAAAAACAAATTATTTCAAAATAAAGGCGAAATTTTTCTTATAAAAAATATTTTTTAAGCATACAATAGATTTTATATCAATATATTAATCCCTATTGATGAATTATTTTAATGAAATTTATATATTATTTACTTTATCAAATGTTTTAAACATACAACAAATATTTTTCTAAGCATAGGATAATAATAAATCTAGTTTTATGCCTAAAAATGTATTTTTCCTAAAAAATAGTTTTTCTCACATTTTTCACACTTAATTTAAAATTAATTTCTTTAATTTATAGGTATTTAACTAGATAACATGAATTACATATTTATAATCAAGAGGATAATTTTTTTAATTATATTCCTTTTATTTTTGGTCAATATTAATTGTAACCATGACAAAATTTATCACCTCAGTAAAGGGTAAATCAGGTTAATCTCGGTTAAAACTAAGTGATAAGGACTTAATAATTCATAATAATTATTATTTAATGAATTAAATTATACCCTTAAAACTTAAGGGTAAAAATTGAGTTATTTAATAGACACTTTCCCAAGAAAATGACTTATATATTATTTAAACCAAAGGAAGTGACAAAATGTCACTCTCTTAGTTTTAAATATCATTTATGTGTTCACATAGGGAAAAAATTAGTTATTAATGAATATTAATATTAATTTTTTGGATAATGAAATTATATTCATTATGGAAATTTATTTATAATTTTAGTAATTAAATAAATACCTTAAATACTTACACAATGCTGATGTAGTAATTATTCAATTAAAAGAAAAATCAAATAAATGATATTAAAAATATTAAAATTAGCATAATTTGGGATATTTAAGGAGATACATGAATTATATAGATTACCATGATATTTTTAGGATATAATAAAATAGTTGGTTCTAATTTCACATGTTTTCTTTATGTTTTAAATTCAAAGGAATGATAAGTATCAAAATTGACAATAATGATATTTTATGGGATTAATATTTTATTAGATTATATAATAATCAAAATAAAATATTAAATAAGAATAAATGGAATAATATATGATCTAAAATTTTATCCCTTGTTAATTTATATTCCATTAGGAAGAATTTGGATCTAGAATAATCTTATTATATTTTAATCTTTTGAGAACTTTCAAAAGTGCCCCTCACCACAACTTCATCCTTCAATTCATTACACCACTTTGAGACTTTTATCTCAACCATATTCTGAAAAATTATTTTCCCAAATTCCATAGAAAAATTATATAGGTGATGGTATTCTCAAAATACCAACCCTAGATCCTTTTAGAGGATATTTAAAGTAGTCATTTTGGAGAAGATGTAATAGCTCTAACCGATCACTTTCTTTTTCTACTCTTATTTACCTCATCTAAATATGTGATATTTATCATAAAATAATAAATTAAGTATAATAAATATGATTAAATGTTATTTTTATTATTAAAACACCATTAAAAACCCTATTTACTATTAAATAAGAAGCGAACATATCGCTCATGCGTACGTACAACTTATCGTCTCCACATAGAGATACAATTCATTTTTCATCACCATATTTTATGGACGAGAATTGTGATGGGTTGAATGTTTATATATGATATATATGACATAATCACACTTCTATAATGATAATATCATGACTAAATTCTTATCATTCAATCTTTTTGGAAACGACAATGTTTCTTATGCGTACGTATGGACTACCATCTCCACGATGCGATGCGATTCGTTTTTCTTTTATATTTCAAATGGATAATAATAAGGATTAATTTTATGAATATATATGATATATATTAAATAATAATAATTATGTAAAGTTTTATTATTTTTTACCTTTCTTTCATTCAATTATATAAAAAATGTAAATAACGTTCATGCATATGTACAACCTACCATCTCTATGTACAATGTAATTCATTTTTCTATCTCTACATTTTATGAATGATTATAAATATGTATATAATTAATATATATAATTATTATACCATTATTAAAATTCTATAAATTATGGGACCATGATCAAATTATAAGGACTGAGACTACTGAACTGAAACATGCTTGGAAAATGTTGTTATCACCCAGAAAAATGATTTTAATAACAAATTATTAATAAATGAGTGATAAGATGTTATAAATAAATCATATATGGTATGATAGGTATATTTTTATGGAACAAATGTATAATAGATCTATATTTATTATACACGTGGTTTGAATGTGAAAAGGGAAAGGGGAGACTTGAGGTAAGTGTTTATTTTACAATCTCATCATTATTTGGGATTGTTTATATTTAAGTATCTATTAGGGAATATTTATCTTCCATGTCCATATTTTTAAAAATATTTTAAAAATGGTTTTTAATATTTTTAAAAATAATTTTTACCCATGTTTTACTATTTACATAATGGTTTAAAAATAATTTTTTTTTTCATTTTCTAAATGAGGTTCTTTGTAAATTTTCAGAAAAAATATGGAAGGAATGTTTTTTAACATATATGAAATGATGGGATTTTACCGTTATCATGATAACTTAATTATTTGAATCTTCCTTAAAAATATTACAAGGTTATTTTAAAATAAAATTATTTCCTTTATAATTAAGAATCTTTAAACAAATTATTTCAAAATAGAAAGTATATTTTCTGCAAAAAATATATTCCAAGTGATATTTCAAAATAATTTTACATATAAGATAATATTATTTTATGTTACTTATGATTTACTGTGTATAGAATCCAAGTATACCATCATTATTAATTATATGGTTGGTTTATGTTTATTATGGAATGATGTTTATAAAACCTGTTTCTTTTCTATGGGTTATGTTATGATGAAATATTTATGAAACCCATTTCTTTTCATGGGTTCTAATATGATTTATGTTCTTGTGGTACACATATATATGGTTTTCATTATGTGATATGTGAGATCTATATATACATCCAATTAATTAGGTAAATAATGACATATCATAAGATAAATAAGGATGGAATGGGGAGTGAAACCAGTTTAGTAATGGACATTGTCCACCATGATATTCTTGGGAGTGAACCTTGAATATTATGATAGTTTGGGGAGTGAACTCATTTCACTGTGATAGTCTTGGAAAAGAGACTTTAATACTAAGGAAATGATTTTATATGATTATGTGTGTGCCACAATTACATGTTTTATGCTAATGTTACTCTCTCATGGATCATGTCCCTTTATGATTCATGTCTTATGAACTACCAAGATTTATTCCATGACTCAAAATTATGATCTTTGATATGCAAGGTATAATTTTTAAATGTTATGTTCATGTTATTATTCTCTTATTCTCATGTTATGATTAAAATAACCCCTTTTTACCATTATTGAGCATTTATGATCACCCCTTTATTATATTTTATTTCCATAGGATATGAAAAATGGTATTAAGTATTATGTGTCAAAAAGGGTGATAGTTATGAAGAAATAAGTGGGAGATGAAGTAGATATTTTATAAACCAGTTCTTTATGTTTCCAAGTTTCCAAAGGCGCTATACATTTACAATACTAAAGTGTTTCTTTGTGTAATGTAATGAATATTCATCTAAAAATATTCAATATCTTTATATGAACATCTTGGGTCACTATAAAAACATTATACAATGCATTGGAGGGCTATATAATTATTGACCCACCCATCACTTTAATATCATGTGCATGCATAAGTATTCCACATAGATCATAAAACATAAGGACGACTTTTGTCACTTTTAATCCAATTATTAAGAAGTGTGGGTTACATAATTTGAAGTCCTAAATTAATGAAGGATGTGTACATATAGGTGAATACCATTGAGTGTAAATGGGGATGAGTGTTTACTACAATAATGTTTGGCATGAAAAATCACATGATAATTTTGGTAGCATAACAGGGGTACATAAAGATTCATGGGTATCTCATCACATGTAAATCATAAGGACAACACTAGGGATATGTAAAAAATATTTCAACATGATAAATTGTAAATTAAAAGGAATAATATAAATAAGGTTCTTGAATAAAGAGGAGAAAGAGAGGACCCATTACCCTAAGGGGGCACATCTAAAAGCTTGGGATGAGATTCTCAAGAGGTTGGGGACACCTTGTGAGGGATATATAGAGGTAACATAAGAGTATATTCATTCTATAAGGGTTTTTAGTGAATATTAATGGGAGGTTGGGTGGGTTTTTATAGCAAAAGAGAGGGGGGAATTCTATATTAATTTCCAAACTTAGGTTTTAGAGTCTATATGATAAAGTAATAAAAACCAAAAAATGTACCATGGATTTTTCCCATGGATTCTACCAAATAGAAGTGGTTTTCATTATTTTATAAGTCTAATAATTGAAATATTTAAAATAATACCCTTTGTGATGTGAAAGTGATTCATGCTTATGAAGAATTAATTTTAAAACCTTAAAATATAATGTAGGTTTTGGAGGATTCATTAAGGGTTTATAGAAATAATTAAATAACTTAAAAAGCTAATTATTTTAAAGAGAAAACATAATTTGGTTTTTTATACTTTTTATAGTATTTATTATATCACTTTGGGTCTTTTATGATGTTATAATACACATTGTATATTTATACCGTATTTAATTTTAACCCAAAAATTCATCTATCTTCAAAATTTATGAGAAATTTACTACTGGATAATTTTGATGTGATGATTTAAAAAATAATATTTATTTTATCAAAATAATTCCCTAAATATGATAATTTACACTTTTAAATAAAAATTACCCATTTATTGAAAAATACGGGGTTTTACAACAATAATAGTTTTATAACCCTTATAAAAATTACATTTAAATTCATACAATTATATTATCATTTATATTTAATTAAATTTTATTTAATAATAATATTTTATTAAAATAATTTTTTTTAAAAATTTATTTAATTCATCAAAAAGAGTGTCTTGATTGAAATAATATATTTCCCAAAAATGCAACTCAAGTTTCATCGTATCAAAATATATTTTTTATCAAACTCATTATTTAGCCAATTATAAAGTAATAATAAAATGGATAAATATTATCATTATTTAAAAAAATAAATATATACAAATATATACTGTTATGTTCTAGATATATAACCCCTTATTACACCAGTATATGCCCTAAGGGTAAGGTGTGCGATGGTGACACTTTCTTGGGGTGGTTCGACGAACATGGTTTGGGCCGTGATCTTGACAAGCTTGAACTTCTTACATAAAAGATTTTTATTGTTCTTTAGTTGGTAAATATATACTTAGGAATGGTCAATGGAAAAGTCCAATGATGACATCTTCCTTATGATTTCTGATAAATGGGATTCATAGGGTATGATCCTACCGGTCGAGGCCATCACTTCTTCTGTCTGTCTCAATTAGACTTTATCATAACCCTTAATATATACTAATCATAACAGTCACTATACAATGACTATATTACAAATGGTTATGACTCTTAATAGTCTTTTAACTCCAATAGGATATAACTTATAATGGTCCTAAATAACCAAAGTAGTGAATGTATTTTCTATAACTACATTACTTAATAAGGAATTTTTTCATTTTAAAAGGGAGTTTCATTTATAAAACTTCAGGTCATTACATAACAACTCCCCACTATGATGAGAACCTAGAATTACTATGATTATATTCTTAAATATAAGTTCTATAGATGAATGATATCATTTTATGAGACATAAGTGATACATGCTATTATGGGTGAAGACTCATAGGACTTTGAGACACTTTTTTATAGGGCATGTCCTTGTTAATCTTCAGTATAGGAGATTATTAGAATATGACCATACAATAGGAAAACTACATTTATATGTGTCATTGTATATTACTAGACATGTGTGAGGGTCCTTAAAGGACCCATTAGGATCAATTTGATCACTGAGAGGGGAATGGGATGAATCAATGATCTTCTCTTTTTATGTTTTCTTACTAAGAAAAAACCTTCAACCTCGGTTAGTGAGAATTGACTTTGATGTAAAACAAAAAACAAGAATACCAATAAGAACTTAGGTATTTAAAAGGTTGAATACTCAATAATAGTAGCTAGTCCTCATTATTATTAGGAAATAATCCAATACCACACAACCACTAGAGAAAAATCATTTTTGTGGTTTACAAAAAGTAGGTAATATTTATCCTTTTCATAGTACTATAGTCCTTTGATGGTGTATGTGATCCTCACATAGATGATATAATATAAAAATATTTTATAACAATAGTAAGAACCTTCACCAATAGGATTAAGTACATTATCACTGTGTTTCTTGAACTTTATTCACACTTGAATTCTTACAAGTTCTTATTTTTCATATTCTCTTTATTATACAACAGTGAGAAAGCGCTTATTTATGAACTTCTCTATCCAAACCTATCCATCTATTAGTAGTACATCTGTTACACTTGGCCTAGTAACTTTTTATGATTCCCTATTTAGATAATACCAACTGATAGTATGACATAAATTTTTCCGATATCCTATGTCTGGTATCTTCTTCACATTTTTTATTTGATTCCAACTAATTTTTACCCTTTTTATGGTACCACTTTTTATGGTTATACTACATTTGATGCTTTGAAAATCGGTCAATGCCTCTCTTATTCATCCAAATTCACAAAAACAACAACATTTCTAGGTTCACTTACTCCCCATTTATATAGGCATCAATTATATGAAAACTCAGGGAGAATAACAAACTTAAAATTCAAATTCCTTACTCAAACATTGAATATCCTGATCAAAATTTTCAATTTTTTACAACATTCAAACTTTCTAAAATATAAGATTCAAAAAAATTCTTAGAAAACTTTCCTTAAATCTCATTGTAAAAGATTTTTTCAAACTTACTAGAATCTTAGCTTGAATAATGATATTCCATTTGTGATTATTAGAGTACTAAACATACCACTCATCATATTCACATTTAACAACATTATAAAAACTCTTTAAAGACTCATGAAACTTTATCTACTTCATATTCTTATAAAATTATCCATCTGGTAACCTCGTAAGGTTATTATTTGTCCAGTCAACCTTAGTTCAGTAGATGTCATATCTATTTGTTCGAAAACCCTTGAAATTTTCTTCTTCTTGGTTCAGTTTGAGTTACTTTTATCAAAGGCATCACTCAAAACCCTTTTTCACATTCCTCCACATACTCTTTATCCAGTTGACTCTTTCTAAAGACACTATGTCTGATGGACTTCATTTAGAAACATCTATCTATTGTATTTTCTTGGAAACCTCTATTTTATGCCTTCTCCTAAGTTTATTTCTTCTTGGTATTCCAAAAAAACTTCACTGTACAATGATCTTGAGTTTCTATGTCAAATGGAAATTGAAAAAATTTGTTTGATGGACATGAAATTATCATTCTATAGATATCATACTCTTCTTCAACCAATCCAACTTCATCAACAACATCCACAACTCTTCTATACATTGATCAAGAAAACATTATTCATTCAAAAAAAGATAGAATCATGAATTTTTTCATATAAACATGATGTTAAGTACTTTGAAGGTTTTAAAATTATCACCTAATTTCTGATTTACTGAAAATTTATGACTGATAGAATGACAATGACTGTCCATTCACATCTATCTAATCACCTCAGTCCACTAGACTCAGTCTGATAGACTTGGTCCATTCAAATTTTACATCCCTATTTGTAACATTCTATCTGGAAACTTTATAAAGAGGTTTCAAACACTGTTAAGTGATTTATGTATCACAAAAAAAGACAACACTTAAGAAAACCTTCTTCCTTAATAACCAACTTCTTCTTAACATAGTAGTACTTCAGAACTTCTTGCTCTCAACAATCACCCCATTTTGATTTTTTTTCAACTAAGAAACAAAAATCATTGAAACACAAAAAATACAAGAAATATATTACTATCAATTCTAAGCCTACATGAGTGAACTTGGTTTAGGAAAAAAATCATTGAATAAAAATACCATGTCTTCCATAAAGTAGTGATTAAGAAACTTTTATTAATTTATTCCATTATCGCTTCATGATAATAAAAACATATAAGAAAAAATTCCTACAACCACTTCAAAAAACTATTAAAATAGTCCACACATATTGAAATTATAACTTAACCCTTTTAAAAATTCCCCTAATGCATACCCCCATTTATAGGTAAAGAACATACCAATGGATAGATTTATGTTACATATTTTATCCCCCTTTGAAAACACTATACAAAGACAAGATGAGAGAAGGGATATATAACATGTACCATATCATTGAAGATATTGAGGTCGTATACCCATGATCAACCACAAATTATGAAATGTTTCCTTCAGTGATGGTTTAGTAAAGATATTAGCAACTTGATCCTTTTTAGGAAAAAAATCTATATTAAGTTTAGTTATTTCATCACGCTCTTTGATGAAATGATATTTAATATCAATTTGATTAGATCAATAATGATGCATTGAATTATTAGTAATATTTATAGCACTTTGATTATCACAATCCACGTGAAGGGGAAACTTCACATAAATGAAAAAATCTTCCAATTATGTCTTCATCCATATCAATTATGTAACATATTGTGTGGTAGCTATATACCCAAATTATATATTACAGAGATTCATTGAACTTTGTTTCTTTGTATGCTGACTAACACATATTTAAACCAAGAAAAATAATACACTCGATGTGGATATTCTGTTTTCGATGTTGGAGTTGGTGGCCTAGAACCAACTACTTTGTACTTTATTCATTAATAAATACCTTATCACATATTGATTGTTCTTATACATGAAAATTCATGTGATAATGTTCTAAGGATAACTATTGAATTAAAGGGTCATAGCGGATCCCTGCTATGATGAGAACCCGGAAGTGCCATAACACTGTTCTTGAATATATGTTCTCTGGCCGGATGATGTTATTTGAGGGACACAAAAAATACAGGCCATTAGGGATGAGGACTCATAAAACTTTGAGGCACCTTCTCATGGTGTGTGTCCTTGGTAATATCCCGGAGGATATTATGAGAATGAGACCCGCTAGTAGGAAATCCACATTTCATAGTGTCATTGGATGTTCCTATCTGCAGACGTGTGTATTGGTCCTTAAACTTTAAGATTATTATTAAAGGGTATTACAACTCACGCACTTAGATGTATTGATGAAAACTGTGATGAAAAACTGTTCGCAGTGAGGTAGGATACGTTGGGGGAGTCATGAGTGATACTACATTAATAGATAATGCGAGAAAGGATTTGTCCCTTCTGTTCCATAACGGAAGTAGATATCTCAGGCCCTTTGATGGAATTGATATAGCCTAAATAAATCCATGGACATGATGAGGAATGGGCAAGTTCAATTCCAGAAAGTCAAAGAAATAATAATCAAGCACATGGGTTTATGGCACTAACATGCAATCCGCTTGATTCAAGATATCAAGACAAAGGGATTATATTACACGATAATCATTCTTAGGAGGTGATACGTCATTGTGGCATTAAATTCTTTCTCTATGGGTGCCTTGGCATGTTTATAGATGCTAACCTTGGACTTTAGGTAGGCTCTGCCTAATTCCATTGAGAAAGAGGCCTATAGGGTCACACACTAAGTGTGTCCAAGTATCTCAGTTAAATATTAATTTAAAAGGTTAAATAAAGATTATTCTCGATTGTGGTTTAATAATTATTTAAGGACGCCTGATCGCATTTATTTCGACACTAGTTATTTGAGAGAATATATTGTGGGAGAAATAATATATTTATTAGAGAGTAATGTAGTGATATTTATTTTAGAAATAAATAGCCATTATTCAAGGTCTAATAAATGCGGTGAAGGAGATAAAGAAAAATGGAAAAATAAAAGTACACGCTGTGTATTGTTTTCTGGGAATTTATGAGAAATAAATATTATTTATTTAATTAAATAATATTAGGTGTAATTCGCTGGGTACATATCAGTTAATAATAATAGTCAAATATTATTATTAAACATGGGATATTACTAAGAATTAAATGAAATGAATAAATGATTTCAGGTAATTAATTCATTTTATTATTCTATGTAATTAAAAATCCCAATTATATATTTCTCATTACCCTAGCCATTTTTTTGTGGTTGTGCACAATGGATTTGGAAAATCTCTCAATACAAGAGAGAATTATTTTTCCACCGAGAATGCTCTCAAGCTATGAGAGAGAGATCCACCTCCACCAGATCAAGGCGATCGAAGGCAGACATCGAAAGCGAAGGCTCTTCTGCGCTAGCACCTGGAGATACCTTCGGAGATGTCCATAGATACATGTATCACATGTGGATCACCGCTAGAGGAATCCTACACTTGGATTCTATGATGCAATGAAGGATCACATCAGATCGTGATCGGAAACATCAATGAAGAAATAATTCCATCAAGGTAATTCTTGTCAATTAATTAAATTAATTATAACCAACATATGATGATCCTATTTATGGTTCTAGGACTCCCCTCTTTCGTTTTTTATATTCATTCTATTTTGAAGATACGGAGTTTTATTATCGTGATAGATCTTAGATTGATCATTTTTAACGCTAAAATTAAAGTTGGGTATACCCACCAACGCACTTCCACTGCGCCCGTAACCTACAATCGACACATCTTGCTCAATTTTCATCTGTGTAACCAAACTAGTCAATATTTCATGTGCTATCATATCTCAACCCAAAATCAATTATGATTTTAATATATCATAGAATTACTTTTCCATCCATAATATGAGATTTTTTTGGAACACTTTGATATCTTCCATAAAGAGTAACAACATATAGTAAATCATGCCATGAAGATGTAAGATATAACAAGATTCTATAAAAATTTCTAAACTCTTTTAGATCAACATCCTTTCTTTTCCAATATTTTCCAACTTTGTTCCCACTAAAATGGGTGTGGAAACAAGATTTTAATCTTCTAGTGAAATTTTCTTCAAGAGTTCCTTAACATACTTATCTTTATAAATAAAGATATACTTTTTCTTTTGAGAGATTTATAGGCCAATAAAGTATTACATTTCTCCCAGTATAAACATTTCAAATAACTTCTTCATCTCCTAATCAAACTTTTTACACATTTATTCATCATTCCCTACAAATATTATATCATGAACATAAACAATTACAATGAGGGAAACTTATTGATTCTATTTTATATAGAGGTTTCTATCAAATCTTCCTTTCCTGAAATTAAAATTATTTAAGAAAGTATCTAGTTTAGAATGAAAAGTTCTCAGAGATTACTTCATCCCATAAAAATATTTATTTAACTTTCATACATAGTTTTTGTTTTATATAAGTAATAAAACACATGGTTTATCAATATAAAATTCTCTATATATCCCTATATTAATAAAAGAAAACTTGGAATCCATTTGGAACATCTTATATTTTCTCGATGAAACAATAGTAAGAAAGATTATGATGGTTTTAGGTCTTGCTACTAGAGTAAAGGTTTAATCAAAATAAATGAATTCAACCTATGAGTATCCTTTAAAAACTAGTATTTACTTGTTCTTATCACTTCACCATTTTCATTAGTATTGTTTTGAAAAACCCATTTTGTTCCAATCATCTTTTTATATTATAGTTTGGGTATGAGTTCTCATGTCTCATTTTACTCAATTTGATTAATTTCTTTATTCATGGAATCAATATGCTCTTGATGTTTTAAATATTCTTCAACATCTCTTTGATCAACCCTTTAATATAAAAAGGTATGTGAAACTAACCTTGATGTTCTTCTAATTTTAACCTACTTTAATTGATCTCTAATGATGTTTGGGAACTAAAATTTCTTTATTATCCTTGGATGAGATGAACCCACTTGATCTTAATAACTTGAAATGGATGAATCAACATGTTCATTTTGAATAGTTTCTAAATCATAACTTCTATTAGTTATATTGTTTAACAATAACAACTTCATCCTCACTTTATCTTATATTTATAGATAACTATAAAAATTTTCTATCAAAATATTATAGAACTTTCTCATATGTAGAGTCGACAATATTTCTTATTTATTTATTATAGCACCTGTATCCTCTACCATTAGGTGGGTAGCCAAGAAATATAACATTAACACCACTTTGATCTAACTTCCCAATATTTTCACCTTTGAATTTAATAATGCAGGGACTTACAAACACCTTTAGGTATTTCAAACTTGGTACTTCTTTATAGTACATCTTGTAAGGAGTTATATACGAGTTTGGCCTATAGAAACAATAATTTTTGATATAAAATACAATTATGATAACTTGTCTCCAAAATAAATGAGAAGTATAATGTTCAATCAGCATAGTTTGAGCCATCTCATCCAAACTTATATTATTTTCTTCACTATCATCATTATTTTTTGATGTGTATGGTGTGTATGGTGCACTATATTCATTATGAATGTCATGATTTGTAAGGAAATATTTGAACTTCCCATTTTTTTATTCATCACTATTATCAGTTAAAATATTCTTAATAGAATATCCATATTCATTTTCAACACTTCTCTTAAAGCTCTTAAACATTTTGAGATCCTTTAATTTATGTTTAAAAATAATAATACATGTAATATGAGTAAAATCATCAATAAAGGAAATAATGTACTTATATCTATTTTTGATTTCTTTCTCATGGTGCCACAAATGTTTATGTACAAAGTTTGTAATCTTCCCTTTAAGACATATCGAACAACAACAATATACTCTTCTCATCATATTAATAATGTCATGAAATCACTTTACTCATATTTATCTAGAACATATGTCCAATTCCCTTGGGTTATAGCTAATTTTCTTCCATCATGATCAGATAATATGATTATTATGCATCTACTACATGAAATAAGTTTACCTTGGTTCATTTTCCTCTTATGAAAACTTTCCCATCTTCAATAATTTTTACAAAAAAACCATATCTTCCAAAAAAACATTGTTACCTTCATCAAAAAACTGTGAAACACTAAAAAGTTGTGTTTTAGTCCATCAAAAAACAAATCTCTTCTAGACTTCCATTTTTATTTTAATATGATAGAAGATCCAATGTCTTTAATTCTGAGTGACTCGTCATTTCCAAAAGTCACCATCCCTTATTTTTAAACATTCATATTTTTTAAAAACTTTAAATATTCCATCATATGTGAAGAACAACCACTATCCAATATCCAATGTCATTCTCCCTTTGTATATTTGAGAGTGGTTTCAACTATTAAGGCCCTTTAGTTACTTTTTTCTTCTTTCAAATAAGTCTTTTGAGATTTTTCATTAAATATTTGTTGAAATGGTACCATAACAAGACATAATTTATAAATATGTCTAAGATAATAATATATTTCAAAAAAAAAACTTCCAAAGGTTGAAACCTATTTTTAATTTCTAGGAAATATTTTTCAGGTTGTCTTCATTGGGTAGGTAAATTCCCTCTCATAATCCACCTCCAATACCTCATAGATTCATTATATTGTTGATGATTGAACCAACACATATTTATTTAATTTCCAAAGACTTCAAAATACTAGAAATAACCATAGAAATAATATTTTCATTTGTAACTAGTATGTTGTTCAAAATTGTGCACCTATTTTGTATCATCATTCTTTCCATCATATTTATTTAGATTAGAATTCGTCTTTTCCTTACCATGGTCTCCAATTATGGAGTTTTTCTCTTTAACCATTGATTTATCAAAAAAATTCATAATTTTTTTGACTTTGTTAGTTTTGGATAAACACATAGTCTTCTTAACTTACCTATTCTTCTGAGCACCTTCGACCTTCTTATTAACCTATGATGACGATAAATGTTGATCCTTATAAGGTCCAAATTTCTTATAACTTTCATCAACTTCTGTAAATGATTTTTTTAAAGTTTGTGATTCCTTTCTCATATTTAATAAATTTATACCGAAAAAGGTTAATTTATTTCTCTTTAACCTTGATCATTTCTTCAAGCTTTATGTTTAAATTTTTCTTTACATCAAGTAACTTATTTAGATAATTTATCTCTTTTAACTACCTGAATTTTTCTTCAATATCTAATTATTGGTTGTTTTATAATAAATCTTCTTTATTCATCTTCTTGCTATTTTTTTTTAAGTTTAAAAATATATAAGATAAATTATATTAATTATATTTTAAGAATAAAATACATTTTCATATCATCCTCTTCTTTATATATTCCATTTTTATTACTGGTTCATCATTCACTTTTGCAATAAATAACTCCTTAGCAGTAGTATCACTCGATTTTTCAGCTTCCACTTCACTCTCATATTATTACTCACATATATTAAAAAATTTATCTATTTATATTTAGATAAATTATTATCCTTTCCTTTTTAAATTTACTTTTATTTATCTATATTTTTATTTAGTGATATTCTTAAATTTATATCTTCTTCATCACCATCTCCATCTTCCTTAAGTCTTAAGAAAATTTCATAAAAATTTATAATGAATATACAACCAAGAAACTTCAATAGCAACTTTTATTCATACTTATTTGTGCCTATTTTACCTTTTTTTTAAAAAAATACATGATTTCATCAAATTTTTTACTTACCACATCTTCATTGTCATAGTCTTCACTGACTTCATACTTGGGAAATTTCTTAGACTTTTTTTACTTTATAGCTTTGAAAGATATTTTTCAATCAGTATTTTATTTGTTATTGAAATTGTTCTCTCTTATCATTTAATATGTGATGAGAATAAAATTTAGACCATAAAAAGAGATTTTTAATACCTATATCTTCTAAGGATGATACCTTAGCATTAAATTTGTTAGGAATAATTCATATAATCTTTTCAACAATAGTTGAATCTTCCAAATTCTCATCAAAACCTCTTATGATTCTTAGAATATCATTGGAACTTATAAATAATTCACAAAAATATTCATCATATCCCATTTTAATATCTTTATAGTTCAATATCTATATTTTAAACTTAGACTTATTAAGTTTTCCATTTCCTTTATAGATATTTTTCAACTTGTCTTAGATGCCTTTAGCAGTTTCAATTCATTTAACCCTTAGAAATTCACTTTAAGAGAGGGAGTAAAGAATACAATTTCTATATTTACCATAATTATATAGATTCTTTTTATATGCATTTGTTAAGGGAAATCCTTAAATATGAGGAAGGAAACCATCTGTAGTAGCTTTAAGAACTTCATATCCAATGAATATAAGATAAGGTAACATTTTTTCCTTCTATATATTATAGTTATTTTCATTGAAGATAGGAATACAATTACTACTAAAAAAGTATTAAACATTCATGGAAACTTTCATTACCAACAAACTTTAACAAAGAGTCAATGAAAGAACCCCCCTCTGATATTGATTGAAAGGACTAATCAGGATCTGTGTAATCACTAAGAGTGGGTGGGGGTGAATTAATGATCTTCTCTTTTTATATTTTCTTACTTAGGAAAAAACCTTAAAAACTAGTTAGAGATAATAGAATTTGTTGGAAAACAATAAATAAGAAAACCCACAACAACACATGTATTTATAAGGCCCTCTACTCAATAAGAGTAGTTGGTCCTTGACATGGTTTGGAAATAATCCAATACTACACAACCACTAGAAAATAATCCTTTTGATGCTTTATAATATGTAGGAAATACCATAACTTGAAAAACACTATAGTCCTTTGAAATTGAATGTGATCCTTACATATATAGTATGATATAAAAATATTTTTTAACAACAATAAAAACCTTCACCAACCAGCTTCAATACATTATCACTATACTGCCTGAACTTTCTTCACACTTGTCTTATTGTAAGTTTTGATTCCTCTTCAATTTATTGTACATTAGTGAGAAAGAAATTATTTATAAAATTCTCTATCTAAACCTAACCATCTAGAAACTTTTATGTCTGGTAGTAGTATATCCATTACACTTAGCTCGATCACTCTGTTTGATGTCCTCTTCATCAGATACCAACTGATAGTCTGGCATAACTCTATCTAGTATCTTATATCTAGTAGCTTCTTTACACTATTTTTCTAATGTTGAATGATTTGTACCCTATGAATGGTACCAATTCATCTAGTTCTACTACATATGATGCTTACAAAATTGGACAGCACCTATCTTATTTAACAAAACCCTGACAACAAAAAAATTTATAAACACACCTCCAAAAACTTTAGGAGATGTGTGAAATTCAAATTAAAAGTTCCCACTCAAAATTTGAATATATCACTCAAAACTTTCAATATTTGACCACATTTAAACTTCATAAATGATATTAGTCAAAGAAACTTCATAGGGAAATTTTCTTAAATCTCGAAATCAATGAATTATTCAAACTTCTTGAAATCTTGGCTTGAATCAAGATATTCTATTCATGATTATTGGGGAGATGAATACCCATATCTATAACACCATAAGGTTTTAAAAATAAATTTAAATGCATGAAATACTGAATCTCTACATAATGAAACTTTATTTTAAAGAGATAGTTATAAACAAGCTGTTAAATATAATTTTTCCACTTCTATGATTTTAATTTTGAAAAAATGGACATCTACGGTTGTGATAAGTAAGTTATTTGGAGTTTGATAGAACCAACTTGATTTTTTTGGTTAATAGTAACATAACCTTATGAATATTAATATGAATAGTAATATTATCCTTATGAATAGTAAATAATATTATTATTTTATTTTCTTAAGGTTATAAGACAATGAGATCTTGATTAATTTTTCAAGGTGATATAAAATCAGTTATAGTTTTAAAATTGTTATTTTTGGAATAAAATATGATTTTATTTAAAAGTTAAATTAATCAAATTAAGAAAATTATTTTAAAAAAATTTAGTTCAATTTTTAATTCTACACATCAAAAAATGGTTAGGGTGAATTTTTTGGATTTTTCTAAAATTCTTGAATTTTTTATGAATAGTAAAATACGGTAATATACTGTATATATACATTATCAGTTAAATACACTATTACTAGTGTCATGGATGATGTAAACACCCTTGGTTCGAACTCACATGCTCTATTTACTATTTAGGGTCACATGAATCAATACTATTCATAGTCTTGATCAAAAATATTAAAATAATGATTAAAATAATAGAAAACCCCTCCTATCCTCCACTATCAATACCACCATCACCCCCTCTTCCTATCACTCCTCTCAAGATTTAAGAATTGTCTAAATTCTGAAAAATAGTCTTACTAAGTTCCTTCTCCATGTCCAAGACCTATTGGTCTTACCAAAAGGCAAAAACCAAAGGCCCTAAGGATGATCTCAAGGAGAAGAGATCAAGAGGTAAGATCCTATTTCATTTTCTTTTGTTTTATTTTTTAATTCTTTTTATTTTCTTATACTATCTTCTACTCCCCTTATCTAAGAATCATTAAAGATAAATTATTATATATATATTCTGGATTTTTATCATGTTTATTGAAAAATTCATCATCATTCTTCCAATCCTCTTCCTCTTATTCTAAAAATAAAAACACCATCTGTGATGTGTCAATTTACCAACATCCTGGATGATGTGTCTTCAATTTAATTTAATTCCTTAAAATATGGTTGTAAAACCATTTAATGGTTAAAAAAGTTTGTAAAGTGTATTATACGACCTCTCTTATGTCATTTAATTAAATTATATTCATAATATTAAAGGTATATGACGAAACAAGTTTTTGATTATCGAAGAACCTTCAAAATGATCTAAATAAAATTCACTAATGATTTATCTAATGATTCATCCTCATACCATATAACCAATTTTTTTATGGAATAATTTAATATTATGGAAACATATTAACACAATTTCATTCTACTTATAGTTTTTCTCTTCCTTTCTATAAGAAAATCCGTTACAAACCAACCATGGAAACCATGTAAAGAACACACCTAAAACAATGCAAATAACAAAATATTATTAATGAATGGGTGTAATGATGTTATAAAATGATCATATAAGGTGTTATAAACATGAGTATGTTTCTTTAAAATATTAATAACACTCTTTTAAGCATTATAAAATAGGTTTATGCACATTTTATGTAAGACAAACTTGAGGTAAGTGAATTCTTAACCAAATTTACATTCTTTGGGTTAAACTTATACTTCATTAATTGTGTAGTTTTAAGATCATTTTTGTGATGAATTTTTTGTTTATATTATGTTTTATTATGTGTATTTACATTTTATACACATATTAATTTCTTTATATTGACTCTCATATCAATTTTATGTTATTTGTAAGGGACTTTTCTTATAAAATCCTCTTTTAAACTTCTAGTTTTACAAAATTAAAAGTGAATATTTTTATGAAAGTATTATTGGTTTATTATTATGTTATGGTTATTGGGAATTGTTTATTATGAAGGGTGGTACCTATATCTCCCTCCAATTCATTTAGTATGTGTAATTTAGAGGTTGGTCGTATGGTTATTCCAAGTGTAACTGCGGTGGTTACACTATAAGGTAGCCGCAAGGGTTACATTGTAAGGCAGCCGTGAGGGTTTCAAATCATAAGGTAGCCACAAGGGTTACAATATAAGTAAGTAATTCCTCAATATACCTTTATGGTTTTATATATATTTTACTTAATTTTTTATGGAAATACCATGTTTCATAAAGTAAGTATATATGGGTGAGAAGTATGTCTTTGTGAAATGATTTCATATGTTTATAAGTACTCACGGACTAATGGTTTTCTTCCTACTTTTTATATCCCTTACTAAGATTTTTATACTCATTACATATTTTTAAATTTTTTTCAGAGTTTATAATGATGTATAAGAGAAATAAGGTAGTCAAGTTAAATGTTATGAAGATTTTTCAAAGAAATCATGTTGTTTTTTTTGCGATAAATGTTTTATGTTTTGGAAGAAATAGATACTTTTTTTAGTGGTGACCACTTTTTATAATTGTGGGTTCATATTTATGAGTTATGTCATAAATTTTTAAAACTCTAAACCAAAAGGATCTTTGGGAATATAAAGAAGTATATTAATTAATGTTTAAGGTCGGGTCCTTATAGTTGGTATCGAAGCACATTTTAGATTACTTTAGGAGTTAGTATGATGTTAAAAAAATACCATAAATTATTTTTACCTTATGTTTATGTTGAAAAGGTATAGAATTTAAAGATTACCATGTTTCTTCATCTAAGATATGTCTTTTCAGAGTGGTTTTCCGCAAAAGAAATAGGGAAACTGAATTTGGAAGGAACCGAGAGGCTGACACCTTTTTAAATCTGCAACTGGGAATGGTGGTAATTGGAACCGAGAAGTTTGTGATAGTAATGTATCAGTTGAAATAGTCAATAAATGGCAGTGGAATCCATGAAATAGAACAACCAGAGCTTCCATAAAGTAACATGACATTAGTGGAACGTTTTATGAGGCAATACCCTCCTTCTTTTAGTGAAACTTCCGACCCAGTAGTAGATGAAGTATGGATAAAATCCCTTGAAAAGATATTTGATGTTATGGTATGTTTAGATAATAAAAAGTTTAGTCTTTACATTTATCATTTTGAAGATGAAGATGACCAGTGATGTTCAATGGTTAATAATATCAGGGATAGAGGGGAGATTGATGACTTAGAGTGGGATGAATTTAAAAGTATTTTCCTTGAAAAATATTTTCCAATGGTGGTCTGACTTAGGATGGAGAATCAATTCCTTGAATTGAAGTAGAAAGAGGAAGATTTAGTGGCCATGTATGAAGTGAAATTCACCCAAATGGCGAGTTATACTCCAAATCTTAGTCTAGATATTGATAGAAAAATAAACCGTTTTTACTCAAGATTAAAGCCAAGATATCGAAGGGCATTGGCTTCCCATGAGTTCAAAATTTATGAGAAACATTTTTGATGTGTAGAGAGGGTAGAAATGGAGTTTTCTAATGATAAAATGTACCTTGAAAACAAATAGAATAAGAGGTCCATATGGAAAGTGATGGATAAGAATCAATAAAAGAAATTTGATGGTAAGAAAGTTTAGTTTTCAGTTTGTGAAAAGTGTGTCAATGTGGTAAGTTTGGAAATATGACCCGAGATTATAATGAAAATGATCCTAAGACTAATCCTGATAATAAAACTCTAAAGTGTTTTAAATGTGGTGAGATGAATCATTATTCAAATGCCTATTCAAAGAGATATCCAAATGATGCAAAGAATCCAGACTATAAGAAGAAAGGTGTAGTGAGATCCTTTATGACTATGTTAATAGACCTTGAGCCATACAATGAAGTTGTATTAGGTACCTTGTTTATTTACTCAGATTTTTCTATAGTTTTGTTTGATACGGGGTCTAAAAAATCCTTTATTTATGATAAATTTTCTGGTAAATTGGAAATATCATCTCAAAAAATGAGACTGGAACTTATTATTAAAACACCAAGGGGAAATATTATAGTAAAGAGGAATTATAATATTTTTTTATTGTGGTATGTGTAAATACTTTACCTAAAAACCTTATTGTTTTTCCCTTAGTAGAGTTTTATGTCATTATGGGTATGGATTTTATTTTTGTTTATCATGCTAAGATTGATTGCAGAGCTAAATAAGTTGTTTTTATAAAGAGTCACAATTTGTATAAAATAATTAACACATATAATTGATAAGATATCAGGAAGATGAGAAACTATTGAAATATGGAAATGAAAGTTATCTTGCTCATATTTTTGAAAATAAGGGAACTGTTCAGATTAATAATGGCCCATGGTAAATGGATACCTTGATATTTTTTTCAATGAGTTATCTGGTGTTATACCTGATCAGGAATTTGAATTCACAATTGACTTAGTTCTTTATGATAAGCTAACTTCAAAACCCCCTTATCGAATGGCTCACATGTAACTTCTTGAATTGAAAAACCAATTTTAGGAGTTTCTTGATAAAGAATTTATTCTTCATAGTACTTCACCATGGGGATCTCCAATTTTTTTCATTAAAAATAAAGATGGTTCAATGAGACTTTGCATTGATTATAGAGCCTTGAATAACATCACTATTAAAAACAAGTATCCTTAGCCTCATATTGATGATTTATTTGATCATTTCTAGGGATCACAATATTTTTCGAAGGTTGGCCTGAGGTGATGGTACCATCAGTTGAAAGTAAAGAAAGCATACACCCCAAAGACTATGTTCCATATTAGATATGAGAATTATGAATTTATTGTATTTATTTTTGGGTTAACTAATTCACCTACTATATTCATGGATCTTATGAATAGAATATTTCATGATTTATTGGATAAGTTTGTGCTTATTTTTATTTATGACATTATTTTATATTCTAAAAGTAAAGAAGAGCATGAAAAACATATAAGGTATGTTTTTAAACCCTTAAAAGAAAAGAAACTATATGGAAAATTCAGAAAGTGTGAATTTTGGTTGCAATAAATTTCTTTTCTTGGGAATATTGTAAATAATTATGGAATAATAGTTTATCCTTCCAAAAAAAGTGGCTGATGAATGGCTAATACCTAAAAATGTTATATAGATTCATATTTTTCTTGGATTAATAGGTTATCACTGATGGTTTATTAAAAACTTTACATGATTATCTATCCCACTAACTAAGTTAACAAAAAAATGGGTAAATTTTGTTTGGACAAAAGAATGTGATGTTTATTTTCAGGAACTGAAGAAGAGATTGGTGAATGCTCAAGTTTTGGAACTACCTTCCAGAAATGGTGAGTTTGTCATCTACAATGATTATTAATTGAAGGGACTTGGTTGTGTTCTGATTCAGAATGATTAGGTAATTTCTTATGCTTCAAGACAACCAAAACCTCATGAGTTAAATTTCCCTACACATGATTTGGAATTAGTAGCTATGGTTTTTGATTTTAAAATTTGGAGGCATCATTTATACTGAGCCAAATGTGAAATATATACTGACAATAAAAGTTTGAAGTATATATTCAATCAAAAGGAACTAAACATGAGGTAGAGAATATGTATTTAATTGATAAAGGATTATGATTTCACAATCAATTACCATCTAGGAAAAGAAAACAAAGTGGTGGTTGACTTGATTCGAAAACATCATGGACCATTAACCATGTTATGATTGGAACATGAACCCTTGATTAATGATTTGATGAATTTTTTCCTGGAAGTTATTAGTGCAGGAAATTCCTCTATTTTGTTTGAGGTTTCAGTGAATTCATATTTGTCAGACAGAATTAAGAAAGCATAGAAGGTAGACGGGGAGCTACAAAAAAAGGTAGAATTAGTTAAAATGGGTAAGTTTCCAAAATTTAACATTGATAAAGATTGTGTTTTGAGATTTGGAAAAACATTGTGTGTGCATTGTGATTCTCAGCTAAAGAGAGTGTTTTTGTATGAATCTCATAGTTCTCTATTTTAGTTCATCCTAGTAGCACAAAGATGTATAGAGACCTTTAGGAGTATTATTTGTGGGATGGAATGAAAATAGATATTGCATATTTTACCGTGAAATGTTTGACATGTCAATAGGTTAAAGCAGAGCGGTAGTTACCATAGGATATTCTTCAGCCTTTATGAGTGCCATAATGAAATTGGGAAAATATATCCATGGAAATCATTGTGGAGCTACCAAATACTTTCTTAGGTAACAATGTAATCTGGGTTATTGTTGATTAAATAACTAAATCTGCTCATTTCTTTCCTATTTGAGATACTATGTATTTAGACTAGATTTCTCAACTATACCTTAAGGAGATTTTCAGGTTACATGGAGTTCCTCTTTCCATTTTATCTGACTGTTATCCCAGGTTTACTTCTAACTTTTGAAAATCCCTTCAAAATCCATTGGGAACAAAATTAAATTTTAGTATAACTTTTCATCCTCAATTAGATGGGAAGTCAGAACGGATGATTCAAACTTTGGAGGATATGTTTCGATATTGTTCAATAGATTACCAAGGAAGTTGGGATCAACATATTTCTTTAGTTGAATTTTATTATAATAATAGTTTTCATTCTAGTATACATATGCCACCTTTTTAGGAATTATATGGGAAACAATGTCGAACTGCAACATTTTGGGATGAAGTCGGGGAAAGAAAGTTGATGGGACTAGAATTAGTAGAGTAAGTGGCTGAGAAAGTGAAGATGATCCAGAAACACATGAGGAAAACTCAGAGAAGGCAGAAAATTTCTGCAGATAATAGGAGGAAAGACTTTTCTTTTAAGGTAGGTGATCTTGTTTTTCTTAGAATCTCACCATGGAAAAGTGTTATGCATTTTGGTAAGAAAGAAAAGCTAAGTCCATGGTTCATTAGAACTTATGAAATTTTATAGAAAGTTAGAATAGTCACATACCGAGTAGCTTTGACTTTGATTTTATCTCATGTACACAATGTTTTTCATGTTTCGATGTTGAGAAAGTATGTGCCAGATTCATCTTATGTTTTGAGCCCAGAAGTAGTTCTGTTGGAAGAGAACCTTTCTTATGAAGAGAAACCTGTTCGAAATCTTAATTGAAGAGAACAAGTATTGCGGAATAAGGTAATCCAATAGTTAAAGGTTTTGTGGAGAAACCACATGGTTGAAGAAGCAACATGAGAATCTTAAAATTCTATGATGGAAAGGTACCCTCACTTGTTTAATAAGTAAATAAAAAAAATTGCGAGGACGCAATTTCCAAAAGGTGGGGAAAATATAACACCCCATAGTTTTAAAAATAAATTGAAATACATGAAACATTGAATCTCTATATAATGAAACTTTTTTAAGATGATAGTTATAAACTAGAAATTAAACATAAATTTTCCGCTTCTATGATTTGGATTTCGAAAAATGGACATCTACGGTTATGATCAGTATGTTATTTGGAGTCTGATAGAACCAACTTAATTTTTGGGTGAATAGTAACATACCCTTATGAACAGTAATATTAATAGTAATACAACCCTTATGAATATTAAATAATAATATTATTTTATTTTCTTAAGGTTATAAGAAAATGAGATCTTGATTAAATTTTCAAGGTGATATAAAATCAGTTATAACTTTAAAATTGTTATTTTTGGAATAAAATATGTTTTTATTTAAAAATTTATTTAATCATATTTAGAAAATTATTTTAAAAAAATGGAGTTCATTTGTAAATTCTACACATAAAAAAATTATTAGGGTGAGTTTTTGGGATTTTTTTGAAATTCTTAAATTTTTGATGAATAGTAAAATACAGTAATGTACCGTATATATACATTATCATTTAAATACTCTATTCCTAGAATTATTCCTGATATAAGAAACCTTGGTTTTAAATCATTTTCTCTCTTTACTATTTAAGTTCACATGAATCAAGACTATTCACAGTCTTGAGCAAAAATATTAAACTAATGATTAAAATAATGGAAAACCCCTCATCTCCTCCACTATAAATACCACCATCACCCCTCTTCCTATCACACCTCTAAAGCTTTGAGAATTGTTTAAATTATATCAAATCCCCTTACCAAGTCCCTTCCCCACTTCCAAGACCTTCTGGTCTCACCAAAAGTCCAAAACCAAAGGCCTTAAGAAGGATCTCAAGGAGAAGAGATCAAGAGGTAAGAATCCTCTTTCATTTTCTTGTGTTTTATTTTCAATTATTTTCTTTTCTTATACTATATTCTCCTACCCTTATCCAAGAAGCATGAAAGATCATTTATTATATATATTCTTTATTTTTATCATGTTATGAGAAAATTCATCATCATTCTTCCACTCCTCTTCCTCTTATTCTAAAAATAAAAACACCATCCGTGATGTGTTGATTTACCGACATCATGAATGACGTGGCTTAAATTTCATTTAATTACTTTAAATATGGTTTTAAAACCATATTAAATGTTAAAAATGTTTTTAAAGTGTATTATATTCCCTCTATTATGTTCTGTAATTAACTTATATGCATAATATTAAAGGTATATGATGAAAAAAGTTCATGATTATTGAAGAACCGCCAAAATGATCTAAACAAAAATCACTAATGATTCATCATCATAACATATAACCAAAATTGTTTATGTAATAATTTAATATTATAGAAAAATATTAACACAATTTCATTCTACTTTTGGAGTTTTCTTCCTTTTGATAAGAAAATCCATTACGAACAAACCATGGAAACCATGTAAAGAACGCACCCGAAACAATGTAAATAAAAAAATATTATTAATTAATGGGTGTAATGATGTTATAAAATGATCATATAAGGTGTTATAAACATGAATATGTTTCTGTAAAATATTAATAACACTCTTTTAACCATTATACAGGATGTTTAAGCATGTTTTAAGCAAGACAAACCTGGGGTAAGGGAATTCTTAACAGAATTTCCATTCTTTGGGTTAACCTTCTACTTCATTAATTGTGTGGTTTTAAGATCATTTGTGTGATGATTTTTTTATTTATATTATGTTTTATTATGTTTATTTACAGTTTATACACATATTAAATTCGTTATATTTATTCTCATATCAATTATATGTTATTTTTAAGGGGCTTTTATTTTAAAATCCTCTTTTAAACTTATAGTTTTACAAAATTAAAAGTGAATGTTTTTATGCAAGTATTATTGTTTGATGATTATGTTATGGTTCTTGGAAATTGTTTATAATGAATGGTGGTAACTATATCTCCCTCTAATGCATTGGTTATGTGTAAGTTGGAGGTTGGCCGTATGGTTACTCCAAGTGTAACAGCGATGGTTACACCATAAGGTAGCCGTGAGAGTTACATTGTAAGGTAGCCATGAGGGTTACAAATCATAAGGTAACCATGAGGGTTACAATATAAGTAAGTAATTTCCCAATATACTTTTATGGTTTTATATATATGTTCCTTAATGTTTTATGTAAATCTCATGTTTCACAAAGTAAGTATATATGGGTGAGAAGTATGTCTTTGTGAAATGATTTCATATGTTTATAAGTACTCATGGAATAACAGTTTCTTTCCTAATTTTTATATCCCTTAATGAGATTTTTATGATTATCCCATGGTTTTAAATGTTTTTTCATAGGTTATAAGTATGTTTAAGATAAATAATTAAGTCAAGTTAAATTTTATGAATATTTTTCAAAGAAATCATGTTTTTTTTGTGTTAAAAATTTTATGTTTTGGAAGAAATGGATACTATTTTAATGGTACCCACTTTGTATACTTATGGGTTCATATGTATGAGTTATGTCCTAATTTTATAAAAATATAAACCAAAAATATCTTTGAGAATTTAAATAAGTATATTATGTAATGTTTAAGGCCGGGTCCTTATAATCTCAACATCTTCACATTTAATGACTTTATAAAAAATTTATAAAGGATCATGAAACTTCATTAGGTTCATCTCTATAGGAAATTATCTATCCAATAACCTTGTAAGGTTCTTATTTTTATGGTCACCCTCTATCCAATAGAATTCATATTTTTTGTCCAAAACCCATTAAAAGTTTATTCTTATTAGTTTATTTCGAGTTACTCTAATCAAAGGCATAGATTAAAACCCTCTTTATGATGCCTCCAAACACTCTTATTTTGTTGGACTCTATCTGAAGACACTCTATCTGATGGAATTCATTTTAAAATCTATATCTATCATGTTCTCTTGCAAGCCTCTATCTGATGTCTTTTTAAACATCCTTTTATCCCGAGCTTTCATGAAAACTTATATATCCTATGATCTTGAGTTTCTCTATCTGATAAACTTCCCAAAACTCCATCCAATGGACTTGCAACAATCATTCAATATAATTTATACTCTTCTTAGACCGATCCAAATTCATCATTATCTTCCACAACTATTTTTTTCTTTGATCAAAAAAACATTCTTCCTTCAAAAAAATCAAGATTGAATCATGAATACCTTTATATAAACATGATGTTAAGTACCTTAAAGATCAAAAAATCATATCCTAATTTTGACTTTATTGAACATCTCTATCTGATAGAACAACATGGACTTCATCTATTCACATCATTCTAATCAACTTAGTTCATTGGACTCGACCTGATGGACTTTGTATTTTCATCTCATATATCCATATCCAGAATATTCTATCTATAAAATTCATATGGAGGGCTCAAAAAATGGTTAAGTGATTTATGTATGACAACAAAAGACAATACTTAAGAAAACCATCTTCCTTCACAACTAGCTTGTTCTTAAAATAGAAACACTTTAGAACTTATTGGTCTCAATTTAACCTTATAATTTAATATTATTATTAATACATGTCATGGATTGTGTACTTAGTGTATTAAATAAAACCGTGATAACATATGCTTGCAGTGAGGTAGGATACATTGGGTGCTTCATGAGTGATGTTGCATTAATGAATAATGTGAGAAAATATTTATCCCTTATGTTATTTAATAGAAGTGAGTATCTATGTAAATTTAATGGGAATTGAAATTCTTGATTAGGTTTTTGGTCATAGTAATGTTGTCGAAAAGTTTGTTTCTGGAAATTTAAAGAAATAGACATCAACCACATCGGTTGATGACACATGCATGAAACCTATCACATGAAAGAATCATCAAAGTTACTACACTTTAAATTTAATGATTATTACAAAAAGATAAAGTTATATCTATTAAATATGATTAGGGGAATAAAAATTATAAATTCTAGAATTTTGGATTATAATAGCTTTACTTTCAACCATTTTTTCCCTTTTTAATTTCTATGTGATTCTTCTCCTATGTTCACCTCATTCCATGGAGGATTAACCATCAATGTTGATCTAAAGGGTAGGAACTAGATCTGTATTTTTTGAGTTCATTATATGTAATTTCATTAATGTTTTATTTCCATTATGAAAAATTTACAATAAAATATTGGAATGATTAACTAGCGATCAACATTGTCCTTATTATCTCATTGTAATTTTTCTTCTCTCACTTGTTCCACAATGTCTCCCACTCCATGGTTATTCACCATATGGTGGTGCTAGGTTATTATAGACAGAGTGGTGCAAACCTTCATTAATTTATGTCAAACTAAAATAATTGTAACTCACTATTTGATAGATATATCTCTTGATTGAGGATATTTCAAGTGGCGGGACCATATATCTCTTGATTGAGGATATTTTAAGTGTTCTTGGGTTCCACATATCTTATCGAGGAAATAGAAAAATCCATGGTCAAAATGGATCCTATGATATCTACTAAAATTAATCTCCTTTCCATGAACTTACCCTAGAAAAATGTTTTCCCACATTACTACCATTGAAACAATGGAGGACCATGAAATACAATTAGTTTTTACCTCATTACGCTATTGAATTGGATGATTTGAATGCACCGGGATGCCAAATTTGTTCCTCATCTAGATAATGCTGAAAGAAATTAAATATTATGAGAGAAACATATACCCTAAAATTACATGGGTTACACTTATAATCTATAATAGGCTCTATTTCACATACTTCATAGTAGTAACAAATCTCTGAGTTCTTTTGGGACAAGTATCCCCTGCATTGTTAAGAATAAGTGAAATATCTATTGTTCTCCATAGAAAAAATGAACAGTGAAAGGTCTGATATAAAAACTATTCTTTAAAATAGAATGTGAATTAGAAAAATACCCCAAACCATAATTTCCAATGATAAAAAACATTAATCTATTACAAAACCCAAATCCCTAATGTTGAATCACACTTAAAATTTAGACAAGTTTATATTTATAAATGTGTTTTTTTAACCATATCATTTTCAATTCATTTATGAATTTCTCATTATATCAATAAAAAAATAGTAATAGAAGATAAATGATTTTCAACTCATGAAATAAAATAAAATAAAATAAATGATTATAATTTTCTATCATTCTGTTTGGATTAAAGAGCTAGTAAAAGAAAAGAAATGATTTCTCCCCAAACCATACCATTTTATGATTGATTTGAAATAAGGTGTTAGAGAGAAATCAATTTTACCCATTTCTATATTTGTTGTTTCTTCCCATATAATTTCACAAAATTTAACAATTAGAAGAAATTTATATCTTCCGATTTCATTTCATTTCTCCCCAAATTAACTCTACCAAACACTATAAAGGCTTAAATTTGGCAGCACTTATTAAAAAATACTAATAGTACTTATTTTACCACTTATTTAAATGGTTTTATTCTAGAATTTATGTGTAAGTTTTTTTTTTCATAAATACAAAAAACATCACATTTTCCAACTGCTTATCCTAAGTAAAAAGTGAAATATGCATTTTCCAATAAACGCTTTCAAAACGAGTCTTTTGATTCTATTGAGAATCAAGTTGTTCTGACCAACTTGATTAACCCTAAATTTATATTGAGAATCCATGAAACATTGTACTTGTAAGAATTTCCTATTTCGGTCATTATGTGAATCCAATTAATCTCAACTCTATCCCGACCCATTTAATTAAATGGATCAACCGATCCAACCAATTTTTGAAGGGGTCAACCCTAAACTCACCCACCAACCGGTTTAAATATAAGTATATAATATAGGCTACATCATGAGATTTAAAAGTAGTTCAAATCACATAAATACAATGACCCAACTAAATTTAATTATCCCATTTAGACTAAAAATATACTTATTCATATGAAAAATACATTATCCACGTTACAAATTGTCCCTCTTAAACCAATTTAAAATAAATAATGAGTTATAAGAATGTTGAATTATTTCAAATTAAGTTTATTATAATAATAAAATATATTATAAAATTAAAAATTATTATATTTTTAATATTTTATACTATCATTATATTTTTAATTAGGTTACATGGGTAAAAGAGTCATGATTGGTTAACCCAAACCCGAATCAAATAATATTCATGTCATATTAGTGTAAAAAAACTCATTTATGTCTAACTCAAATTTATTCAACTATTTTTTGGTGTAAAAATTTCACCTCTACCAAATTTTGAAATTCAAGAGAATTTAACACGGTAACATAACTATGCCCAATAAAACAATGATGTCAATAGATTAAACAAACATCATGTTGCACACAAATACTAATTATACCATAATTCATTAAAAAATATGTGAATGAAACTCACATATAATGTCATGTTATTACTATCATCACACCTTATTATCTTTGCAATACATTGAATAATACGTAGAAACAACACATCAACAAAACCAAGGGTAAGGAAAATCACTTTAAATATTATATGAATTCCATGAAAATTACATGCTATTACAAATCCAATGATACCTACAGGGGTTCTTCAGTGCCATTATACCTTTCCACAAGCTATGATGAATTATTAACATGTTTTTCAAATAACCAAAAAATTGGTTGTGACCTTCTTTCAACCTTAAAATTTTCTTTAAAATCATTCCTTTATAGCATACAATAAATAGTTTTGATTAATCGATGGGATATCTTCTTGGTCCACAATAATTAGTACCATATGGTGCATCCAAGTATAAATTACAATAATCTTGACCAATGAGATGAAATCCAAAATAAAAAATTAAAATTTCATCACTCATGATGAACAAGATTTTCATTTAAAGTTACAAATTGAAATTATAATCATAATATGATAAAAACCCAAGTTGTAATAAATATAGATTAGAAAAATGTTACTCAAAACCTATGAATCATAAATATAGTACTAAAATATACTGTCTCAGTGAAACAAACCCTTTCTAGTCCAAAAAATCTTCTAGTTTCATTTTACATGTTTTATCCAAATTTTTCAAAACAAACCTTCATGGAATCATTTTGAGCACCCTAAACCCTAATAAGTTTCATTACATCCAAGAATTGATCTGAAAAAATTCTAAGATATTAATGAATATCTATTATGATTCTATTAATTTTCATTTTATTTCTTAATTTTTCTTAATGGTATGTAAATGTTTTATTTCTCAATAGTAATTAAATGAATCCTTGTGTGAGTAGTTCATAGAGAATACAAAGAGAAAATAATAAAAATAATAAAAAGATCTATATTCAATCAAAAAGTGTTCCTCCTAAAATAATAACTAATGTTTTTTATATTCCAAACCCCATGATAGATATAAAAATAAATAGAAAAAGTATTATTTAAGAAAAGGAAAAGGTAGATATACAAAATATACCTTATATAAAAAGGAAAGATGATAATATACTTTAAACTAGGATAATAGATGGGGTACAATAGAGGCCAAGTAAACTTAAGATGAGGTGTGGCCTACTGGATAACCTAGGGTAGTTTGAATTGGGGCACAAAAAAGAACAATAGCTGCTACAACCGCAGTTGGAAAGGGGCTGGTCCAGATCCTATGGCATGAATAGTTTCACACTGGAAACCATTATTTTAAAATATGAACTATAACAAGATATCCCACCTTAAAAATAGTTAATTGGTTATTCTTTAGTTTATTTCCAAGATCCTAAGTGTCCACCTACCTTCTTAAATTCTATAAGGTGTAGCAGACCTTACTCTTGGTGAATTCAACTATGATGGAATGACCATTGTGATTGACATCAACATTAAATATCCATGTAAGTACCAAAAAAAGTTGATAGACATGCATAACCACCACATCACAGGACATGAAGTCTTTATATCATATGATAGAAAATGGTATGTTGCACTACACCATGATTTAAATGTTTCCTATGAACTTTTTAGAACCATGCTCCTTACCTCAATGAGGTAGATTTCTTTATTTATAGATAGAGGAAAAATAATACATGTAAGAGGAAATAATTATGGGACTATAAAATACTTGTAAATGATTATAAAACTCCCCCTCATGCTAGAACAAGTATAGATTGGAATAAGAGTCCCATAAATAAAAAACAAAGAGAGAATACATCAAAAATACCAAACACACTCCCCCTCAAGCTGGGTTGTTGATGTTGTGTATGCCGAAATTGGTTCATATAGAATCTAATCGAGCTTCCGAAAAGCCTTTGGCTAAGATTTAATCAAGAAGATGAGTAGTTGGAATGTATCTACATGATATATATTTTTTCTCATGGTGATAGTGAAGGAAGTGACAACCAATTTCAACATACTTCATGCATTCATGTAATACTGGATTAGAAGCAATATTTTTAGCCATATGATTAGAACACTAAATATGAGAAGGAGTCTTATGGTGGGAAACCAATTTAATGAATAAGTTGATGAAGCCAAATAATTTTGATAGTGACCATGGTCATCATATAGTAACCAGATTCAGCATAGGATTTGGAGATAATGGTTTATTTCTTACTCTACTAGGAGATTAAGCTACTAGATGGAAAAACCAAAAATTCAGAAATAGAATCCTGATTAGATAAGAATTTATATTAGTCAGTATCACAAAAAATAAAAATATTCATATGATTTTGATGTGGATATCAAATACCATGGGAAGAGTATTTCTTGATGTATTTGATAATATGAAGGATAATGTCCCATTAGGATTTCATCAGATATCCCATGAATTGACTGACTTTACTAACAACCCATGAAATAACTAGATAAGTCATTGTAAGATAATTGACCTTTACCACAAGATGAAAATACCAATCTGGATGATAATATGGTTTTGTAGGATCATGAAGGGACCATTCCCTTATTTTTAGAGGAGCATCGATGATAGTTTCTTGAGACATGCCATTATCCTGTAATATATCCAATGCATATTTTCACTGGGTAAGAATGATATTAGTTGGAAAGTGAGAGACTTTGATGTTAATAAAATATTTCAAAGTACCCAAGTCTTTTGTGTGGAATTACTATTTAATATAAGTCTTGGGATGGGTAATTCCATGTGATTCATTTCTAGTAATAATTATATCATCAATATACACAACCAATAGGATTAATCTGGAGGCTGTTTGTTGATAAAAAATAGTATGATCCCTCATACTATGATATAGAAAAAATGTAGTTATGATAGTGAAAAATATATCAAACCATGCACAAGAATACTACTTGAGTCCATAAAGAGACCGATGAATACATCTAACATGAGAATCGACCCATAAGGCATTGAATTTAAGAGGTTGTTTTGGATAGAATTCCTCATCAAGAAAACCATGTTATAATGCATTCTTAACATCAAGTTTATGAATAGGATAATGATAAGCAATTTTAAGAGAGATGGACAATTGAATAGAATCATTTTAGAAACTGTAGAAAAGGTTTCGAAATAATCAACACCATATGCCTGAGAAAATACTTTGGTCACAAGGCATGATTTAAGGTGATAAGTACCATTAATATTTAAATGAATGATATAAATCCATTTTATACCAATAACTTGTTTAGCTCCCAAAATGGGGACCATATCTTAGGTTTTATTATTTTCCAATTCCTATAATTCATCCTGCATTGATTAAATCCAACCAGTGTGATATATATCCTAAAAAACTACACGAGAAATAAATATCATATCCAAATATGAGAATACTTTATAGGATTTTTTTATATAGGATTATTAAGGAAATGTAAATTAACTTTATACAATGAAAAAGGAAAATTATCTATGCTCAAAGAAGAAGTGACTGATGAAGTCAAGGAAATATCTTCCATGGTACGAGTAAAGGGAATGTTTGATGGGAAATGAGAGAAAACAGAGCTAAAATGATAATCATAAAAGTAGGAAAATGGAGGAAGGGGTGGGTGGATGGTGAGAGGGAGACAATGATTGATGGTGGTATTAGTGTGGGGAGAGGGTGGAGATGATGAGAATTTAGAGTTCTCGATAAAGGATACATAATCAGAGATGATATAATGCTATATGTCATGATAGAAATAGAGGTACCCATGTTGGGTGTGCGATTATCCCAAAAATATGAAATAGAGGTCTTTTGGGGAACATTTAGAGAGAATAGATGAGTGTCATGAACATAAAAGATACACCTAAACACATGAAGTAGAAGAGGGTGAGGATAGAGATGGGATAATAGGTTCCCCTAAAAATTAATAGGCACTTTCATGTGAAATAATAGGTAATGATTAGATTTTATAATATGATGATTTTTATGATTGGAAACACCATTATGATAAAGTGTATTAGGGTAGGATGTTTGATGAAGGACACTATGATCCTTGAGAAACTGTTAAAGTGAAGAATATTAATATTCTCATCCATTTACTAAGTGGATACATTTAATAGGAATGGATAACTGAGTTTGAATTTCATGGTAAATGTCATGAAAATATTAAACACCTCAGAATGATCATGAATGAGAAAAATTCATGCCATAAAAGAGAAATAATATATAAAGGATACATAATAATGATACCAAAACTGAATTGGGACCACACATGTAATGACTTGGTTCCTAAAAACCTTCCCTTTGCGTTTTACCTAGGATTGAAGGTGTTAAGGGGGTGTCTGGGGTCTTCTTTTTCTCAAAATTCTCAAGTTTTTCCATGGTCTGGCAGTATCAAGTTGTTTTTGGGGTAGCAAGTTGTTCTGGATGAAGAAAGTTATTCTAGAAAAAGATTTTTTTATGGAATTATCAAGTTATTCTAGTGGTATCAAGTTGTTCTGGTGGTAGCAAGTTGTTTTGGAGATAGGAAGTTGTTCTAGCGGTAGCAAGTTGTTTTAGTAGTAACAATTTGTTATGGTGGTCTCAAGTTATTCTGGTGGTGACAAGTTGGTCTAGGAGTAGAAAGTTGGCCTAGAAGTAGAAAGTTGGTCTAGCAATAGCACTTTGGTATGGGGGTATCAATTTTTTTAGCGATATGGTGTTTTTATGGTGACAATAAGTTGGTCTGGTGGTAGTAGAAGCAAAATTTCCCGTTTTTTTTCAAAATTTACAATTTTCCCAAAATGTTATAAATATGACTTTTTAATATAAAATGGGTTTAGATATTTAATTAAGGGAAATTAAAGTTTATTTAAAATAGGATATTTATATCTTTTATTTCTTAAAAGTCTAAATCTTTTAATAGGGTCGTTCCATGTATAAATTAAAATATAATTAAACCGTGTTAATTGTAAAAAACCGTATCCTGTATCTTAAAAGTATATAACATTTTGACTTTGAGTCTTCCTTGTTTTATTAAACTCTAGATGAACTAGAATCGTGTTAATGAACCTTTAAGAGACATTTGAATCCACCCAAACCACCCTGTTCATGTTTTCTGGATGTGTTAACAGTTTGGTTTGCACTTTGTTTTCTATAAAAACGAGTTGCATTTGAGGTTGTGACACTATATCTTTCTCCCAACTTGTTTTTAGTGCACCATGATTGAAAATATTTTTAAGGTATTGGATCCATGTACTCTCCCTATTTTCATACATATTTAGATAATTCATTCTTTTGGCTTCATTTGGGTGGATAGTAAGGGTCAACTTAATAAAGATAATGATTTGGATAAATCTAAATGTACTAGGAATGAGGATAAGTATCATGTTTTTACTAATTTTATGATATTGAATTTATATTTATTCATTCTTGTTTCCATTGGTGAAAATCACAACTATTGGGAGCATTGCTTATTTATAGTTGTTTTGTTTATGAAAGGATTTTTCATTTTGGTTTTTTGAACTCACCCTGAATGAAATTTCTAATCACTTATATATGGTTAAAGAATTAGTTTCCCAAGGAATGATGTTTTTTTATGATACTTATATGTAAATAATTAAAGTAATGAAATCCCTTCTGTTGAATCTAGAATAGAGTGTTGTAAAAACTAGATTATGTTATTGTGAGTTGACTGTTGTGGTCTTGTGAACCCTATTGGGGCTTGAGTTTTATGAGTCCAGTGAAGTTAATCCACTTTTTTAATCACATCAATAGGTTCTTATTTCTCAAATAAATGAAAATTTTGGTAGGGGGCATTCAAGATTGATCCTAAAAGAAAAACTGATAAGAACATAAAATCAGTTGATCATATTACTTTTAGGGTATGATCAGTCAATTGAATGTGTTTACTAAGTTTTATTCACTAAAATCACTATACCACCTTATTTTAAAACTTGAAATAGATTCAATAGATAAAAAATAATCTATTTAGTAGCACACCGATAGTCTAAAAGGTCCAGGTCAAGCTAAAACAATTTATGATTATTCTTGAATGATCTGATCCTATTTATATGCACCTGTAATGGAATTATTTGACCCTTTGAAGGAACTAGCCTAGTATTTAAATCCAAAGGAGAAATACCAAATAAATCTAGTTGTGAACTATTAATGTTATTAGATAGTTCAAGGGAGTATTGACCCACAATGAATCAAGTCAAGTTAGTCAGTAACTCACCCTAGGTTGGTTTCAGTCCAATATTAGTAGAAAACCACCTGTAGTTGACATTTAATAAGTTTAATCTTTTTAATATGTGATCTTTGTATTATGAGTCTCTCAAAGTAGGGGATTCACCTGGATATATATGATAGGAACAAAATGTAGAATAACACACCATGTTCTAAGCATATAAACGTTTTCCCTATCATGGTGGTAGCTTAAGAAGAACTATTTCTCTTAGTTCCTGTATTGATGTAGTGAAGGGTGTGAAAAGGATGTGGTAAGGGAACCAATTAAGTTCTTATAGAAGGTGAGATACAAAAAATAAGGTATTATAAGAGGTTATATTGATAGTAAGGTACTCATGGAAAATTAACTCCAATCAAGAGTATTAAAGTTTTTTATAATAAATTTTTTGGACATCATCAGGTTTGAAATGTTCTTGACAGGGTGATTGGACAAAGTATTCATTTTTTATTTAGATGAAGGTAGGATAGAGAAGGAAAATGGTTCTAAAAAAACTACTATACAAAAACTGAGGGACTGAACTCCCTTACCATCATCTATTCCCTTCCTACAAGATCGTTTATTCTGCTCTCTATTATAGAAGTTCATTTTTGATTCACTTATATAATAGAGAATTGAGTTGGGATTGATCCCTTATATTCTATGGTTGCAGATAATTTGACAATTTCACAAATAAATATGGACTCTCTTACTCTAACTGATAGCTATTTTGAACCAATCTTTAGAAAATATATGCTTTTAACTTTTTCACTCAGAGTTCTTTCTAAAATAGAACCTACTAAAGAAACAATTGCAGTTATTCTACCACATCATTAGTTATTTCTTCAATATAGAATCTCTCAGTTATTGAGGTATAAAAAGGAACAAAAATAATAAAAAAACAAAAAAATCCTTCTTCACCAAAAAATATTAATAGATCCTATACACCTTTTGATAACTAAGTATCAAAAATAATTAAAGTGGTTCTTCACTCCTCCCTGATATATATTTTTTCTAACATAGGGAATTGACCCTCTAAGAGTTTCTAGAATGTATTCTTTCTTCAATAGAGTGAAAACACATCACTAAAGGCTAGAATAGTGTGATGCCACCCTCTCTAGCCCCACCTCTCTTTCACTAGTAAGATCTTTGGCGAGAGGTGAGAAGATTATATATAGGTTTTCATTCGATCATGCATATCATGTATATTTCTAAATTATGAACCAGTGAAATCTGATGACCAAAAAAATATAACTGTTTTCTGGGCCAGACAAATATACCCACCTAATATTTCTTTCTCCCCATGTAGAGAATCAATTATAAAAAATATGCTTAGGTCCAGAAGACATAGATTGAGGAGTTTACTATTATACTAATAAGGCTTTCACATATCTGACCCATTCTAGAGAATAGATACAGAAAGAGAAGAGAGAATAAACCTTATCAACTAAGACCAATTGAGGTAAAAAATTCATTAGAAGCACTTTTAAAGGAAATTGGAACCATATCATCATTAAAAAAGGGTCCATTCTAAGATTTATACTTTACTCTTTATTGGACTACTTGATTCTCACCAATTTTCAGGATCTAAGTTTGATTCGAACTAAGATTAGGCCCTAAATTGGTCACATTGATTTAAGGTAGGTTGCATTAGGTATAATTATTATTCTAATATAGACCCAATGTTTGAAACAAAGATATTCTTAAAAAATCCTTGCTATAGCTACCCGAACCAAGCCCATTCTTGTAGTGGATCAATCGATTGACTTGCTGTGACTACAATCCATTCAGATGCACCTATATAAAGTTGGCTAAAATAGGTCAGTTTTTCTTTTGGTGAGGTTCTTTATCCCTTAATAAATGCTTCAACCATATCAAACTATTTTACATGACCAAGTTTTGAATATAGGACCCAACTTCTTATTAGTGGTATCCCATTCAATCATAGATCTTTTATAATATCCCATACCCAAAATGGTTTGATTGAATATTGGGTATTTCTGGAATGAAAATAACCTTTCAAGTAGATCCTTATGGATTTAAAATTTTTAGTACTCTTCTTCTCTTTATCCTTAAACTTAATTAGGCATTAACATCAGAAGGCTAGAAGTATGTCCTTAAGAACATAATCTTATAAGGGTAATAGACAAGAAGTTCAACCATTTTCATATTTCCTCTTTTTTTCCAGAGAGAATTTCACCAGTGATAAGGAAATATATAGAAGAAATTCCTATATAAAAGGTATGAAATACTCTTTTTGAGAGTATTTTTTAACTAATATAAGTAAATGGAGACTGAATTGAGTGAAATAAAGCATGATCAATCACTTTTAATCTTCTAGAACAAGGGAGAAGAGTATCTAAAATGACTAATTGAATAAGGTGAACAGATCCATAAGTGTAAGCTAGGTTATATAAATGATCATGTTTGGTAAGTGAGAGTGTTTGGAGACTATAAGAAACCCAATATTCTAGATTTTCTAGAAATAATGTATCTAAAGGGCTATCTTCTCTATCCCCTAAACCTCATTGATTAATCAACACCCATTACTATTGATTCTAGATTCTATTTATTAATGGATGGACTTTCCACCTCTTGAATTCCATTATTGTTATTGATAAAGTCTCAAAGAGGATCAGAGGTGGGGTCTCCTAAAAATTTTAGATACTGGGATATTTGTTTTCTTTGGGACCAAAGCCCATCAAAATGACTATTAAAACCCTATTTTCATAAAGATTCAAGTCAATACCTTTGGAATCCTTATTTATCACTTGAATTGGCCAGAAAAAAGAGTCAAGAAGACATAGGTTAGAATATAAAGTTAGAACCCAAGCAACTATAGATCTTCCGTGATCTATCTTTTCCAAAGATCAAGCTAGTAGTCATAGTCAGAGTTGGAACTCAACTCCTAACAATAGTAATCCCTACTCAAGGGATGACTTATTAGGCTACCTGAAGGCTAGTTTCTTTATTACTATAGGCATAAAGATTGATCCTGACCATAATATAATCGTTTATTCCTATAAATTACACTTTAATTCCTGTCTTATAATCCATTTAATTACATAAGACATAGGGTAAAAATGATAGCATGGTGAATGAAGTAGGTTATAGAGAAAGAGCTACTAGAAAGATGGATTTTTTCAATATGGTTTGATAGTAAGAGAGAAGTAGTACCCTTATGGAGTATGGACCAAACAATAGAGTACTCTAAAATATCTATCTTATCAACCAATACCCTTTTTGGTTATACCCCATTCTATACACAACTGAGAAATCTCACAATCAGTCGAACTTGATTTCTACTCTAGATTCAATGCTAGATCACTCCTAGGATCATGATGTAAATACAAAGATCTTAGGATATGATTAGAACCTAAATCTGGATAACAACATAACACTTTTATGATATATATATTTTTAGTTATGGAGCTATAATACCTCTATGTGCTCGCCTTTGAGTTCCCTAATGTAGTTAATTTTTAGACCAGTAATAACCACCCCTACCTTATTACAAATTTGGAGCTAATAAACCTCATACTTGGATACTATACCATCACTTTATTTAATTTAGGTGTTATTATCTATACATTAATATAATGAATCAATTTCTCTATTTTAAATCGATATAAACAAAGTTCCACTAATAGAACAACTAGCAAGAGGTTCCCAGGTACCATTAAAAAGATTATGAATTTGACTTTCAAGTGAACTTGATGGTTTTAGATCATATTTTTGTATAAAACTTTCTAATGGTTATCTGTAATTTAGAAAAGGGATATCACCTTCTTGTTTTCCTTTCTTTCTTTTATTCCTACCTACTTTATTTCTAGCTTGACTTTCTCGATGTCAATTCACTTTCTGTTCTTGTGTCTTTAAAATCTTCTAAGATTCCTTTTATAATATAACTTTGACATTATTAGACCACTGTATTTTATTCTGATTGATAAATAGAATATTTGAGTACTGGAAAGTAAGTATGAGTAAGGTCCAAGTCTTTTTGACTCACTCAGGATAGAGATATTCCTTTGGGGCTAAGAGAAGGGGTGGAGTTTGTCTTTCTGCAATCGATTATAGGAAAATAAATTCTTAATTATATATATTTGGTTATCACTTTAAGGAAATGGGTTGAAATAATACATATTATTATTATAATGTATAAGAATCAAGTAATCACACACTTCGTTAGAGAACTAATCATATGGAAGTCCTAAAAGGGAAGTCATCAGGTACACTATCTACAGGTGTGTCTGGTCTAGTGACTCTCTTCCTAACACTAGAAGTAAAATAACAACATTAATAGATCCTTAACAGCCTAAATTTTGTTAGAAATTCCAAAAGGAAAGGAAAGATAATAAGGTAAGGTTCTAATCCTATACTTCTATCTCCCAATCTTTCCTTTTGATTTCATATTGGTCTTATAAATTTACACCCGACTCATTTTCTTTCTCTAGGTTTTATAGTGAGTGGGTTAAGAATATTTTTTCCACATTTAGTATTTCAATTTAATCCATCTCATTAATCTACTTGACCATTCTAGAATGAGTGATATTTTGTATCAATATTGAATAATTTGGTTATCTACTTAGAAGTTATTGAATCTAAGACAATTGAATCAACAATCATTGGTGTAATAAATGGTGTTCAAATATCCATTGTTGGGATCTTATTTAACGCTAGATATTATTTTTTACTTGGTTATTATTACTCATAGTTCTATGGAAAATTATTGTCTCATACACACTCTTATTAAAGTGTTTATGAATCTAAGATCAAATATGAGTAGTTTTGGTAGTTCCTTGGTAGTTAAAGAGCGCTCGTTTGACATAAAATGAGATCAAGTACTTGAGAAGCTAAAGTGGTTTACTTATAAAAAACAATTTCCTATCTAAGTATCTTCCATTATTTATGAAATTTCCTAGATTTTGTGAAATAATAACATAGGGCATTTACTTATTAAAATATCAAGCTCTATTTCAAAGGGAGTTAACCTTCATAATGGAAAATAGTTTCCCCTATAAATAATGGAAGGGAGAATGAAAGGTCCTTTAATCAGAGTAAAGGTAGATAAAAACTCAATTCTTGGTACTATAAGCTCAAGTTTTGATGTGATAAAGGAACAAAATGTATCTTGGGGGTTATCTGGTATCCAAGGGTGAGGTATTTATTTGAGGATGACAGTGAAATTTTTAGCCATCATGACTCTGATATCTTTAAGATAGATGTGTTAGCTAGAGACCCTCTTCCTAAATTTGATGGTGTTTCTCTATCATATTCCATTGGTGAACTAGGATAAATATCCTTTGGTATATCTTGGATTATTTAAAGATAATTCCGATAGGTAAAACTTAAAAGGAATGTAATAACCTCTCATAATAGTCAAGACTCTCCCCATACTCTGCCCCTAGATCTCCTTTCTTTCTCTATGGGGCATTATCTTTTATAGATTAAGAAGGTGTAGGAAAGATCAATTTACCATTACTTTACCAATCACTAATAATCTCATGACGGTGGGAATGACATGATATAATCTTTTTATCCACTTCAGTTAAAGTGGAAAGATCATAGAAGAAAAAATGACCAGGGTAAGGAACGAAATGAAATGAATTATATAAGATTGAACATAGGCTTAATAAGAAATTATAACACCATTTTATTGATGAATATAGTTAAGCAACATTCCTATAGTTCAAATATTCTCTCAAGATTAAGCTAGTCCCTTATCTTTTTAAAAAGGAAGAATCAAGATGGTACTAATCAAAATATTAGGGGATCCATACTCTAACAAGCAAGAAACTTAAACACAAGCACTAAGTAATAAACCTACCTCAATAAATCTATCACTTTAATAAGATAAGAAATAAATTAGGCTAGTTCGAATGAAAGTTATTCCACAAGGTTATCTGAGTTCATAGGTGGTTTCAATCTTCATTGAGATTAGGTTGGTGTGAATTCTACCAAATGGATTAGATTAGTACAAGAGAGGGATGAAAGACTATTTGAAAGGTAAAAATACCATATATTATTCTTATTGGTCAAAAATAAACCCCAAATCTATCTAATATTTATTATAGAAATCCTTAATGGTAGAATATATAAAGAATACAAAAATATAAATGATAATATTCAACAAGAAATGACTTTATAGAATTTACATGAAGGGAGTTGTTTGTTCCATTTTTCTTTTCTTTTAGCTAGTTTAATAATAGGATGACTTAGTAAAAGTGTGAAACTATAGTTAGTGAATTTATTTCACTTCTATTAAGGTGTTCAATAGGGTTTTAGAACTAAAGGGATATGATTGGAATAGTGGGAGAAAAATGATGAAGATGACACATAATCCAACACAAGAAAGTTGAGGGTGAAAAATATATTTCCATGTGACTTTGATAATTCTATTCTATGCATGTAGGGGGGGGGGGGGTCATAATAGTAGGGTTTATTAATTCAAGGGTTCTTAGAGAAATTGGGGAAAAAGTTAGAAACTCTATCTCTTTTTATTTTTGTTTTTTCTTTCACTGTGATGCTTCTTTGTATTTGTTTCTCATATATCTATTCAACATGACTATATGACAATATTAACTCTTAGGCAGAGGGATTACTTAATGGGTGAGTTAGTGTTAAACTAAAGACCATAGTTGTCTTATTAAATTGATTGATTCTGAATTTATAACCACTATGACAATAAGTTTGAACTTAAGATCATGGGTTAGTAAGTCCCACACCAAGTAAATTCAACAGAACAAAGTGTGACTTATTTAGATGAGGTTTCATAGGATCTCATCACTCAAGTCCTTTTACAACCCTATATAATATTATCAATAAAAATAAACTATAAATAAGTCATTATCTACTAAATAAACTACCAAATTTCCTCTTTATTGCACAATATAGATAGATATTAAATAAATAGAAAGTAACTTACCTCTTGGAGGAGTCCCACATAGGATAGAATAACACTAATTAGTGATTATAAGGATAAATACTATTATGAAACCTTATTTTTATTTCATTTGATTATTTTATTTCTATAAGAAATATCACTTCAATTATCTAGGGGTGATACTTAAGGAATAAAACAAAGTTTTACTTCAGGAATGGTAGCTCAGATGGTTAGAGAAAAGGAACTAAAATGTTTATATCAGTGGTTCAAATCCACTTCTAAGTGGTCAAAGTGTCCAAAGGGTAGGAGAAATAAGTGAAATGGGAATCCAAAAAATGTGACCAATCTAGTAATATATGGATTGTTTTCCTCACACTATCTTAATGGAGGTAGATTTTATAAACAAATGGTTGATTACTCAGATTGGTTCTCATGTCCCTGTGCCCAAAAGGATGATCTAGTTCAGTTTGAGTCTTCATTGATCATATGGATCTATATGAACAGTGGATGAATGATATGAGGTATATCAAAATATGTTCAGCACATCTATTTGGGTATAGAGGTCCACATGTTTGAATCCACTCACCTTTATATGATAGGCTGATTTGCACAATCCAGTAGGCCTCTTAATGTAGGAAAAAAAGAAAAAAGAAAAAAAAAACTAGGGGATATTATGATTTATTATTTCCTTACCTTACTTTAATAGGATCACTAAGATAATAATAAATCACTATAATGACCAAATGAATTAATCTCTTATTGATTGGGATCCTGATCTCAATATCAATTCTTCTCTTTCATCAATATTATTTTTTATTTAAATAGAAATTATGACTATAAAGTTGTTTGTATCATTTATATATACCTTATTTGTTTCACCTCATCTTTTTTCTATTATATCCATATCTATCTGCTTTACCATATTGTTTTTTTCTCTTTGATGACTTGGCAGTGCATATGAGCACTTGTGTAGTTTTGGGGTCGAGTGGTGAACCATTCTGAAAATTTAAAAGGGAAGCTATGAGCACAAGTCAAGTGATTAATAGGAATAGTTCATTCCCTTATCATCCTTTTCCTAAGGAATAAAACTCTTCATGAACCTTCCCTCTCCTATATCTCTTAGCTGTAGTGTTTTACAAGAGGAAAATACTAGGTAGGTGATCCTTTTCCATTCTTCTAGTTATACATGCGAGAGGGATCATACTTTTATTTATCATTTGGGAAGATGGTATGAACTTAAATAATGAATATAATTAATTAGTTAATTGAAATTTAATTGTAAACAAAGTTTCACCTATATTTTACTAGATTTATTCATGTTTTGGATTTTTGATTCCCAAGAAATTATTATCCCTTTCATAAAGAGTTATTATTATTATTATCTCATGTTGTGTCAAATTAAATAATAAAAAATATTATATTGGAAATAGAAAGTGATTATCATATGAAGATAATTAATATTGTTTTTCATAAAAAGGGAGTTCTTCCATGCTTTTAATTATTTTGTGATATTTTTTAAAGGATTATCCATGATTGATGCTCTTGTTGAAAATTAAGGCTACTGAGAGACTTAATTTTTTTTTTGTGTGATTGTTTGATATCACCTTAAATGAAATTGGCTAATAATGTATATTCTACTAATTAATTTATTTCCCATTTAAAATCCTAGTTTAAGTGAAAATTCTATTGAAAGTAAAGAAGTGACTGTGATGAAATCCATTTTTGAAAGAAGTGAAAAGTGGTTGTGTTTTGTGGTTGTGATATGTGGAGGCTATAATAAGAAGTAGTTGTGATGTGTCAGTTTTTTTAAGATATTATTATGATGATATGTGGAAGTTGTGATGAGGTAGTCATTGTGATGTGAAATGGTGGCCATGTGGGGCCTATTGGAATGAGGAGAATGGGTTTTTATACGTTGTGTTTGTGTTCTAATAGTTTTCTAGTAGCTATAAAATGGAAATACTATTAATATGAAAATGGTTGGGGATGAAAATAATGAATTGTAAATGGGATGGGGATGTTTAATTTGGATATGGAAATATAACAATGGATGTGAAAATGGTTGGTAATTGAAATGGTTAAATGAGAACTATGAAATTGATGTGTGATTTTTTCCTTAAATGAATTGAATGATAAAATAATGTGTTGTGTTAATATTAAATGAATGGGATTCATAAATAAATGTGATTGATAATTTGAAAATATAAAAAATGGGATTAACTTGAAAATAAAGGTGGAATGTGGTTTGTGGATTGTGGCTTGTTCATGTGGAATTATACATTTAGTTATGGTAGTGATGTTGACACATGGTAGTGGTGATGTGGGGGTTGTGGTAGTTAGGTGGTTTTGGTTGTGTGAAACCATGGGATAGGCTTGTGTGTAACCATTATATATTATATTTTCATTGTGATTTTTATACACACATCACCCACATTGATCACCATGTGTCAACACCCAAATGTATTGGGGGTGTTTTTTTACAACATCCAGATGGTGAGGATGGATGAATGGCTACCCCCTCTTCCCCATTTTCTCTTATGGTAAAGGTTCTTACACATAGGTTGTGATAGCTTGTGGATTTTAGTGAACTCGTGGTTGTGTTTTATGATAAGATAATGTGGTTCATAGTGGGGGTCGTTCATGGTAGGAGGAGGGAAAAATGTTGATGTCCTTCTTGTTTATGATACCCTACCATTCTAGTTATAGAAATGGTTGGGATGTGATGTGATAACCCATGTGTCTTTAGGTGAGATGTGATGTGATGACCTAGATAACTTCAGGTGTGAAGTAATGGGTTGTACTTGGTTTGTTTAGGTGATATGTAATGTGTTGGACTAGGTGTCTTCAGGCTGGATGTGATGTCCAGTTGTACATGAGGCTCTTGACAAGATGTGGTTTCACAGGTGTCTTCCAGAAAGATTCTACAGAAGATATGGGATAAATATGACATAAAATGTTGGTGTTTTAGAGTAAAAAACTAGTGGTAAATTGGTGTGGGGTACCATTTTTATTGATATTATTCTTATTATATTACTATACTTGGATGAGTTATTTGGCGAGTGAGCCTTGGTGAGGCTGGAACTAGTTGACCTGATAGGTTCTTGTTGATTATTTTGTTTGTTCATTGGGGAATTAATATTCTCTTCTCAAATTTTTATGAGAGTACTTGGGTATGATTATACTTAGTATACATGTTATGATCACTCTACATATATATAAACTATTTTCAGGTTTCTAGTAGGATTTTAGGGACTAAGATGGGAATTACTAACTTGGATGTTGGTGCTGTTGTTGAGTTGCTTCCATAGGATTGTCTTTAATGTTTTACTTGAATACATTTTTTATTCATATTAAATTACATTCATGATGATATATTTTGGTTTTTACCTTTTATTATGTGCTATAGTTTCTTAGTGGTTGTTTATCCTATCTCCCGATCCTATATAATTAAAGTGGGTAATGCCTTCCATATGTGATATTTTATAACCATGATGCTTCTCACCAACCAGGGGCCTATTGAAGGTAGGAATTTGTGGTAATTATCTCTCTTCATTCATTTTAAACCCAGTAGGGGTACATTTGGAGGGAGAGTATTGTGAAAAAGTGGTATTAAATGTTTATATTGAGAGATAAGATAGTGTTTGGAGTTAGGCATTGTGAGGATTGCACGGGTTGGTAGGGAAACGGTTCTAGTAAACATTTATGCATAAAATAGTCCATGTATACTTTCTAGGACATAGAATTTTAGGCCCCCCCATGATCTTATGAAAGTAATATGAGCCTATGGAATGACCAAGTGAGGTGGTACTACTTGTAGGGTAGAGACCTAGGAGAGGTACATGCATCATGATTGGTTGCGCTTATGATTTAATAGGGTGGTTCTTGGGAATTTAAGGAATTTAAATTAATAAATATTAAAATTTTATATGTTTTTCTATAATTGTACCCATTCTGTGATTTCTAATTAACTTTTATTGTCTACTGCGTTTATCTTATAAGCTGAAAGGAAAGAGTAAAATGGAAATTAACCGGATTGAGCCATTTGTTTGAAACCTTACTGAGACTTGACTATGTTGTTTTATTCCTTATTATAACATAATTATTCTTGAATTAAATATATTACCATTATTGAAATGAATAACATTATAACTTATTTTCCTAACATTTAAAGTTGTTACTGAAGAATGATTAGTATATTTTTCTCTAAATAGTTTCTGAATTTTAGAACCACAATGAATCATGTTACCTTGAATAAATCTTATACTATCATAAGAAAATGATTGTTTTAAAAACCATGCTTAGGAGTATTCTAGTTCCCATGAGGGTTAATATTCTATTCTTTAATTTCCATTTTTAATTTATCATGAGCAAGCATTGGGATTTTATTTTAAGGTGGGATTTTGATTATTGTTTTAAACTTTCTAGAAAATGAAAATCATGTTTTGTGGTAACCTGTTATTTAAATGATTGGAATTATTATTTTCAATACTAATAAAATATTTTTTTGTACTAAAATTATTGTGCCTCACATGTTCATATATATGTATTTTGTTATGGGAAGCATGTATAAAGTTGAAAATGTTTGTGTAGTATCTATGAAATTTCTAGTATGTGAATCTTGAGCTTGTAACATGTTTAGTATATTATATTTAGAATATGAAAGAACATTATATACTGATCATGTTATATCTAAATATAGAAGTAAAATCATTCCACCCTTATTAAAAGTATATAAGAATGTTTTCCTAAGTAATAAAATGTTTAGATAATTTTTTAGTTTGAGCATGATAAACATCACACATAGTAATACAACATATGAAACTTTTGTATTTAACTTGAGCACATTTAAATTCAAGTCATGGTGTTTTCCTGAAAATGAATCAGAAATTTTGATTGTTTTTTGTGGTTATTTATTGATTACTACATTGGAGTGTTGGTATGTCTTGTTGAAAACATGTTCTTGGATTATAAAATGACGTTCTAATGGATATTTAATAAGATGTACCATAATGAAGTTTAATCTATAAACCCTTTATGTTTCTTAACTTAGAAAACTATGTGATCTTTGAGATGATATATCTTGCTATTGAGGACATGTATCCCTAATATAATTGTGTGTTGTTATGTGGTTGTATTGATGGAATCACCCACCCCCCATAAAATTTAAATCACTTAAATCTAGTGATAGAAAAAGTTGTTTGGAAAATATTGGAATTGATGGAAATGATATTTCTTGATACTCTTGAATTATTATGAAAGAAACAATGAAAGTGTTTGACTGTTATATTTTTGGTTGGTTTTGTTGTGTTTTATCTTATGTTTGGGGAATGTGTTATGGATTAGAGCATATTAAGAGGGGGAAATCATTTCCCACATCAAAACTTGTTATATTACGACATGTTTTTAAACCATGCGGGCAAGTTAGTGATGCCCAAAGTGTATAATATTATGGTGTAGTGGATGAGTTCCTATGATTTTGATAGAAGCACTATTAATGTTGATATAAGTGCTTATTTTGGTTAAGAAATGTTATGTGAAACTCTTGGAAGTAATTAAATATACCTGTGGAAAATTAATATTGGAACGTTGAACCCTTTATTTTTTTTCATGGGTGTGCTCCTCGTAAATAATGTTTTTTTTAAAAACTAGGATAATTTTACAGTAGAATACATGGACTATTATAACCTCATGTTTTGTTTTTGATGCATGCATATGTTAAATTGGGTTTCATAATTTTAAGTTTATATGTTGATGCTAACTTAGTAAAGGGAATTATAGATCTATGTTAGTTGAATAAAATAAATTTGATGCATGAAAGTAACCTTTTAATTTATGTAAGTTATTTTGGGAAGCATGTTAAATATGAAAGGCTAGATATCATGCTTGGAATGTTTTAATTATCAATTTTTTTGACACAAAAACATGTTTGAGTTTTAAATAATGATGGTGGGTAGATAAATAAAATCTTGTGATGCTTGATGAATTAAATTAGTTAATCCTTTGGTCGACTTAGTTGTTTAAATGGTAGTGAGATGTTTTTGGAAAATAAAAATTTACCTTGAGTATGTCATCTTTGGAAGTTTCCTTCATATTGTGTAATAAAATTTAGTGATACCTAATGGAAAAAATTTATTTTGTGATAACAAATTTTTTCAAACAAACTACAAAAATTGTTTTATAAAATTTGAACTTATTTAAAAATCAGTTTTAAAAAATGTTTTGAAAGTTTTTTCAAAAAGAGGCTTTTGATAAATACCATATTAAGGGAAATATTACAAAGGGTTTTCATTTAAAATGGTTTTATGGCATAAAATATTTTCTTAAATACAAGAGGCTTGGTGAAAAGTTTTTTCCAGTATGATTTTGAACTTAACATGTTTCAATATGGAATGTTGTGATGCGTGTCTAACAAGTAAAGAATCACTTAAAAAGCATGATTTTGTTTTTAGTTGTTCAGCCATCAGAACATAATGAATTATTGTATCTAATACTATCAATAAATTATTATGCAAGCATGTTAATATACTTTATTCATGGAATGTTAAGCATGACATCTCCTGAATTTTATAATAAATCATGTATAGATATTCATTCAATAACATGCCTGAGTAAGGTTGTTAAAGTGAAAGATATAATACTATTTTATTTAACAAGAAGTTCAATTATTTATATTTAAATCAATGTAGTGTAAATGTTTCTAAAGTTTTTCCCTTATGTTATGTTTATTTTATATAATTATTTTATTGTGATATATTTATGTCTGGTTTTGTTATGGATATATATATATATATATAATTTGTTCTTATTTAAGAGGTGTATCCCTCAAAATATTGTATTTAAAGTTATTGTGTTCCAAATACAGAGGGATCCTTGAGAGGTATCTCATGGGGTGGTTAAATTATCTCTCCTTCCTTTTTTCCCTTTCTAGTTTTTGTTTTAATTCTCAAGGGATAGATTTTTTTGAGCGGTATTTGATATAATGATCGAGAATATTATTTATCCTTACTTTTACATTTTTAGGTGTTTTTTAGTTCGGGAGTGGTTTCATAAATTCTAGAATATTTTTTAAAATTATTTTGTAATTTATAATGTAGTTTTAAAAAGGGTTTTCAAAATATGGAAGTAATTTCAATATATTAAAAGTTTATTTTTAAATTAATTTGGATGTTTTTAAAATGATTATAAAGTTTTTGGAAGTGTTTTAGAAGTTTTAAAGTAATAATAAATCCATTTATCAATTATTTATAAGTTAGTTTAGTTGAAAAGTTAATATTTTCAATGGAATATTTACCCTTACATAGAAAATTGAATTTATGTAAGAGTAATAGTGGGTTTTAATGGTTTGATTAAAGGTAAAATAAAGTTTAGACTTCCAACATAAGTGTAAGAAATTATTTTTAAACCATGTGTAAAGGTTAGGCCTTGTTTCTTTGTGTTGCGTAAGGGTAAGGGAGTGTTTCTAAAGCTTGCATAAGGGTACCGATGTGTTTTCAATACTCATGTACTTCTTGTAATGGTAGAGTTTCATAATGGTATTCGTGTAAGGTTCATCTAGATTTTCCAAATTATATATAAGGGTCATCTAAGTTTTCCAAAGCCTGTGTATTGGTGGCCAACTGCATATAGATAAGACTCAGTTACCCTTACACAATGTATACTCCAAACACAAGGGTAAGGAGGAATTTTCAAATATTGTTTATAAGTAAGGTGGACTTACTCTTATATGAGTCTTTCTAAGGCATTGTGTAAGGGTAAAATAGATTACCCTTTCATAACATTTATATCCCGTGTATGGGTTACTATTTTTACCTAGTTTTCAGTTTTTTATTCCTCCTTTCAATTTGAAAACAACATGAACTACTTTTCAATGTTTTTTAAATAAAAAAATCATGGAATTAAATTCTTTTGACTCATTTGATGATTTAAACCTTATTTATAGAAGGTTTTATTAATGTATAATTAAATTCTAAACAATAAACCACTGGGAAAATTTGATGGGGGTTTCAACACTCCTTTTACATTTTATGTGTTTCTATTATTTTAAAACACTCGAATCCCACTCCATTTTTTTTACTTCATTTCCCCTCATTTAGATGACCCAAAACACTCTCTTTAAGTTGATGAACTTTAACCATTTTAAAAAACTATTCCTTTTCAATTTCCTGGTGAGGAACAACCTCCTATATCCTATATCCCTTAGCTATAATAGAAAATACCAAGTAGGGTATCCTTATTATTTTTTCTATTTATACATGTGTGTGTGTGTGGGGGGGGGGGGGTATCATGATTTTTTATCCTTAGGGAATATGGTATGCACTAACACAATGCAAATAATTAATTGGTTAATTAAAATTAAAGGGGCTGGGGATTTTCACCTATATTTTACCATATTTCTTCATGTTACAGATATTTGATTCCCAAGAAAATATATTCACATGCATAATGAGTTATTATTATTATTATCTCATGTTGTGTTAAATTAGATAATTGAAATATTATCCTAGAAAGATAAAGTGATTACCTGATCAATATAATTAATATTTTTTTTTTCATAAAAAGATATTTATCACATGATTTTACTTGTTTTGTGAGATTGTTTAAAGGATTATCCATGCTTAATGACATAAATGAAAATTATGACTATTAGGATCATTTTTAGTGTTTTAGTATGATTATTTTATATCACCTTGAATGAGATTGGATAAGAACACATACGAGTCTAATTAATTGTTTTCCTATGGAAAATATTAGTCTGTGTAAAAATTACCTTGAAAGTAAATAAGTGAATGCGATGAAATACCTTTTTGAAAGACTTGAAAAGTTGTTGTATTGTGTTATTATGATAGGTGGTAGTTATAATGGGAAGTGGTTGTGATGTGGCAGTTGTGGTAAGATGCAGTTGTGATGATATGTGGAAGTTGTGTCGAGGAAGTGGTTATAATGTGAAATGGTGGTAATGTGGGGCTTGTTGGAATTATAAGAATGGGTTTTTGTGTGTTGTGTTTGAGTTGTGCTAGTTTCCTAGTAGCTATGAAATTATAGATATGGAAATGGTTGGGGATAGAAATAATGAATGGTAAATGAGATGTTGATGTTTAATTTTAATATGGAAATATTATAATGGATGTGAAAATGGTTGATGATTAAAATGGTTAAATGAGAACTATGAAATTGATGTGTGGTTTTCTGGATTAAAATAATTTAAAAATTAACCAATGGGTTGCTGTAACATCCCAACCCGGGTTCCACTATGAGCAGTTCCTGAATCCAGATAGCCACATAAACTCTAACTCACCTCCCCATACACTAAAGGCTATCGACCATCAGCGAGGATCTAAAGATTTATCTGGGAAGACTATACCCTCTTTAACAGAGTAAAGTAATAGAGGAAATAAATATAAACAATAACTAATTAGTGATAACAATAACCACACATCATGTAATCAATTCCCAAAATTGGGTAAATGCCCACAATAATACAATAACCATGTCACACCATAATAGTGTCAAGTTCTAATAAAACCCAAATAAAAACACACTATAAATACCCAAAATGGGTCCCAAAATCACGATTGGACCCCTCATCCATGATCTTACCAAATATCATATCGGCCATATAATAGAGGGATTTTACCCTTATCCTGACCTGCAACCACAAAAAATGTTCAGGTACATAATAGAAACCTGAGAGGGGTGTAAATACAACTCAGTAGGCCACCACTAACAATGTATACAATAATATACAGTCATAAGTAGTGTATGAATAAGTGAATATAAACAATTGAAAAATAATTTAATAAAATAGGTTACATTACTAAGAAAATATCAATTAGCTCCATGGGCCCTTAGGTCCCACCAAGTCATCATCCACCAAACCTACTTTATCTTATGCCAAATTCTGATCCACAACCATAAGGGGGTTTAAAACTACACAATGCAAGGGTATTTACAAAGTAATCTAAATATGATATTATACCTTGGATACTCAGTCAAAGTACTCATATCTTGTCCAAATCATTCATTATTATAGAATTAGTCCAACACCTCACCCATAAAGCATAATAGTGGGGCTTTGAGCTTTAGTTTAGCCTAAACCATAGGAATCTATAGCATTAGTCCAACCCATACCATTTGGTTTTGGAGCATCAGTACAAATTACTAAAAATCAGATGCATCATGGGCCTAGAACACTAGTCTAGCTAAACCCGAGGATAGAGAGCCTCAGTCCAACATCCTAACCATATCGTCAACAATGTTTCCAAATACCATCATTTTTGGCAATTTTTATCAAGTATTTATCACAAGGGGGGGGGGGGGGGTGGGGGTCCCATCTCATTTTACAATATTATCACGGTTTATTACTTTCAACACATTTTCTCAACCCCTTAACTAACCAATTTCACTACTTATCCATGGCTGCAATCATTAAACATAGCTTTAAACATTTCATAACCTAAATATTCCCACTCAAACCATTTTAAAATCATTACCCATAGTCATCCCATAACTTATTTAACATAATACATTTAAGAAAAATGACCAATTATACCATGTTAACATGATAAATACAATTATAATTGGTTTAATCTCATAAACCCTTCAATTCACCATCTGAAAACTCAATTTTCATGTTCAATGGAGTGGTCCACCCCATGAGTGTCCTTAATTATGGTCTACTCTTTACCAATGGGTACAAAGAGGTCCATAAAAGTCTAACACATCAATTCAACACCCAATTAATATTTTCTTATCAAGAATTCAAATTTTTAGCACAATTAAACACATGCAAAACCACATACACATGATTAAACATCAATACTATGAGATATAACTTATATACCACCTACATAAAGATTGTAGACAATTGATTTATCAACCTAGGGAATTGATTCAATACCAAACCACCATCAAAATCCAAACTAATAATCTTCTGGAAAATATTGGTTTAGATTATTTAGAAGGATAAGAAAAAACACACCATTTTTATTTTATAAAATAGAGGAAAGTGGAGTGATAGAGTCATCCATATATTCAGTTCACAACCAAAGGTGCTTCAGAAAACTAATAATTTAAGGGGATTTATCCTTAGAAAGATTGGTATGGAAGGTTCATAATCCTTTCTTATAGAGGTAGAAATGAGGGAAAAATTAGTTAAGAAACATTTAATCTCGAGGGATAAAAATGAAAAATTCCTCTCATTAAATGAGGTACACAGTTTGGCCGCATGGTTGGCCAAACCATGTGCCATCTATGTAGAACCCTCTATCCAAGAGGGGGTCCTAGGTCGTATAGTTTTCTTGTGATCCCGCACGATACATAAAAATATGCGAAAGCTATGCATATAGCTATTTACAAGGCTGTACATTTTCCATGCTCCCTTGTACAATTTTTCAACCACACACCCTTTCCATATGGGCTGCATGTTTGAGGTTCACATTTAGTATTAACTATTCTCCAACCATGTTCCCTACACAATATGATTAATTTCCCCCCATTTTCATACCCCGAACCCCTGGGACACCCCTGAGAACCCTTACACTCTCAGGAAACATTTTATTAACCATTATATAGGGAGTTAACTTGAAATTTAAATAAGAAAGTACCTCCTTGAAGGGACAAAATATTATAGTTGTATTAAAATTAAATGAATGGGCTTGATAAATAAAGTCAGTTAATAATAGGAATATTTGGAAATAGGCTTAAGTTGAAAATAAATATGGAATATAGATTGTGGATTATGGGTTGTGTCTTGTGGATTGTGGATTTCTTGTGTGGTGTTATGCATTTAGTTGTGGTAGTGAAGCTGTCACACAATAGTGGTGATGTGGAGGTTGTGGTAGTTGGGTGGTTTTGGTTGTGTGAACCCATTGGTTGGGAATGTGTGTAACTATTATATATTTTATTTTCATTATTATTTCTATACACACCCCACCCACATCAAGTACCATGTGCCGATGCCCAAATGTTTTGGGGGGTGTTTTTTCCAACATCTAGATGGGGCAGATAGATGGATGGCTACACCTTATTCCCCCCTCTCTTCCAGGAAAGGTTTTTACACACATGCTATGATGGTTTGTGAATTATAGTGCACTTATGGTTGTGTTTAGTGATGGTATGATGTGTTTTATAGTGGGGTTCGTGCATGGTAGGAAGATGGAATGAGTTTAATATCCTCTATGTTTAAGATACCCTAATATTCTAGTTATGGCTATGGTTGGGATGTGATGTGATAGCCTAGGTGTCTTTGGGTGAGATATGATGTTATGGACCATGTGTATTTGGGTGAGATGTGATGTGTTGGACCTATTATATCAATTGATATGTGATGTGTTGGACCAGGGGTCTTCAGGTGGGATATAATGGCCATTTTCATGCGTGGTTCTAGACATGATGTGGTTTCCTAGGTGCCTTCAGGTTGGATTCTATATAAGAAATGGGAGTTCTAAGATATACACCATTGGGATGTGAGAGCATAAAATCAATAGGAAAGTGGTTCAGGGTAACCTTTTTATTGATATGCTTCTAATTATTTCACTATACTTGGATGTTTTATTTAGCGAGTAAGACTTAGTGAGGTCGGGAACTAGTTGACCTAATATGTGGTTATTGATTATATTGTTTGTTCACTGGGAATTATCATGGTATTATCACATTTTCATGAGATTCCTTGGGTATGTTCCAATTGAGTATACATGCTATTCCTACCCTACTGTTTCTTCTGGAAATGAGGACTACCTTGTTTGTTTAAGGTTCAAACTTTACAATCGGTTTCTAATGGGTTTATTCGTAGAACCAGAAACATCCAATGATTCTATATCCATTTGGACCTACTTTCCAAAGGTAGGTTCCCATTAGTTGTAGACTGATGAGACTTAAGAATTTGCATTGGTTGAGAGGATGGGAGGTCAGACTCATCACACCTTTTTAGGGGGAATTATTGTCTACTCCGGGACTGTCTTATAGATTTGAATTATGTTTGTGAATCCTTATTAATTTACCAAGAATGAAAATTATTATTTTTAGATATGGAAATAAATGATTGATATGTATGAGATTTATAGAATATTTTATATGTATTTTAGGTTATTCATCGATAGAGAATCACCCGTATTTATTAGAGATTCTTAGTCAATGGTATCCTTCAATACATTATATATAAATCTCTAGGTCATTATGATAATCATACTAGTTTTAAAGCCACTCATTGGGGCACTTGAAGTTTATTGTCATTCAGAAGGACAAATATTATTTCAGAGTTGGGATCGTACCCGCAGATGGGCTACCTACGCATCCTTGTTAGAAAAGGATTCAGAACCCATGTAGTTCAAGAGGAAGGATGTAGTTTAACGTCATATGGGACAGAAAAAATTAATGAAAGATGAGCTTGGACCTTATAAAGGCTTCCTACGTACTCTACTTTAAAGGCATAGATCAAAGTCCACGTAGTTAGAGTGGAGAAGTATGAGGTTTATGCATGATTAATGTCCCAAATAGAGATTTCATAATTACTTTTACACTCTAAGCTCACGTGAGTCATGCTTGATGTGAGAAAAAAGAGGTATTAGTAAAACCTGACAATTGTGCCATGAAAGATATAATCATAAGAAAGAATGTGGGGATTACGTATGTATGACTACCTAAGTAAATTAAGATTAGGAATTAGTTTAGGAATGAAGCCCAGGAGCAGGGTCCATAAAGGTATTTGTACTTTATGGAGATTTGGAATTTTAACTCAGGACTTACTCCTCATAAGGAGGTCCAAATTAAGAGGAACTTATGATTGGGTTTTATTCCTGAAAAGGAAGCCCAAATCAAAAGAAATTAAGACTGGGGATTACTCCTAAGGAGTATGCCCATGATTAGGGAACTTGGGGATTACTCCTAAGAAGGATTCCCAAGTTAAGGAAAATTATGACTGGGGCTTACTCCTGAAAAGGAGGCCCTATTTAAGGAGACTTGAGACTTGGGGATTACTCCTGAGAAGGAGGCCCAAGTTAAGGAAAATTATGACTGGGGCTTACTCTTGAAAAGGAGGCCCAGGTTAAGGGGACTTGAGACTTGGGGCTTACTCCTGAGAAGGAGGCCCAAGTTAATAGAAATTATGACTGGGGCTTACTCTTGAGAAGGAGGCCCATGAACAGGGAACTTGGGGATTACTCCTAAGGAGGATGCCCAAAGTTAAAGATCTTCTCATCTTAAAGGATGAGGTTTAATGGAGGAAATATCTAAACTTAGTGACATAAAGTTTATGTAAATCATGAGGTTTTGAGAGATGTTCCACAGAATTCCTTCCAGATAAGGAAGCCAACAAAGGAACCATGCCATAAATGGATTTGAAGAGGGTTTTGAAGGCTAAATATTGAAGAGGAGAGGTGAATTTGAGGAAAGGAAGTGAATTGGAAGGAGGCACGCAAGTATTGGTCTGGCGCGCAAGTCCTGGTAGCACAAGTATACTTTCACGACATGATTTCACTTGGGCGACGAAGAACTTGTGAAGTGATACTTGGGAGAATTTGAATTGGATCCCTTAGTATCATACCTAGAGGCTTTCAGATGGGTGGTGCACAAGTTTCCTTGAGATGGAAAGGCTGCGCGTAAGTATCATCACTTATCTTAAAGGGATGGATACTTAGGCACGCAAGTATTGATGAGTTCTAATACTTAGGCCTTATTATTCCTCTTTAGAGATTCCATTCTAGGTAAAGAATTACCTTAGAAGTGTTTGGAAGACTTCAGATGGAGACTTGGGTGATCAGAGCTTTAATCCGAGTTTTGGATTTTTTCGCCCTTCAAATGGGGGGCCCACAGGGGTTATTTATAGGCCACCAGAGTTTTAGGCAAAATTTCACTTAGGGCACGCAAGTGACTTGCGCACAGGTATACTTGTGCGCCTTAATGCCTTTGCAATATATGATGAATCTTCCCTCTTCTTTGCTCAAGGTATTCCCCTTAGTCAATCTTTGGACTCTGTGACGGAACAGAGCATCAAAAAAAGTCCCCCCTCAGAGTTGGATCCGAAAAAGTAAAGAGGATTTGACTCTGAGATATAGGAGAAAACTAAGGATTTTGGGCGCACAGGGTTTGAGCGCACAGGTATCAGCGCGCAGGTGCGAGGCACATAGGTTACGACGCACATGGGTACTACTTTGCCTATAAATATATGGGCGTCACTTCACGCAAAGCACCTGTATTCAAACACTTCTGAGCTATTAGTGCGTAAGTAGCTTGGTTTTCGCTCGTTCGCGCTTCTGCAGTCTGTTTCTGACTTGCACGCCAGTACTAGCACGGTAAAACATGCGCGACCGACTTAGACTTACGTGCCAAGATTAGACTTGCACGCCTTAATTCCTTAGCCATTTTTTTTTCAATTTCTTCACAAATTTTATGAAAAACCAACTCACTTAAAAGTTAATTATTTGATCTTTGTGCAGACTAAATGGATCCCAAAATAATTGGATCGGATGATGAGTTATCTAGCAAGAGAATTGATGACATGATGAACATCATTGGCCAGGATTAATATGATATCTGTGATATCACTCTCCCAGATTTGTACAAGTACTTGAATAAGTATCATCTTAATTTCCCATAGAGTATTTACATGCCTTTATATGGCCATGGTCATCTATAAGGAGTCAACGTTCCAGAGCTAACGAACTATCTCCCACATTCTTGGCTTCAAACTTACACCAACTTTTATTCAGCAAATGTTTCCGTTGCAGGATCATTTGTTAATGCTGGAACAGTGGAGAAGGCCTACATAATGCATCATAGCCCTTGGGCCCAAGATCTGAAACCTCAAAATCCTGAGCTACAGCCGCATTGTTATCCCTCAATCTTCCGAAATTCTCAGATGGATCAATCCAAGGGATGGAAAAAGAGATGTGATTTTTGTCTTGGAGGAGGTGTGAAGCCGACTTGGATGTGGGAATATTGGGTGTGACAAACCCGTGCAGAGTTTTTCGAGGATCTGAAAGGAGCTGCAATATATGAAGCTGTTTGGGATGGGCAGACATATGTATATAGGAATGATAACTTTGTGCTGGAGCTAATCAGCCGCTGGAGCCCAGAAACCAATTCTTTCCATCTGACTCATGGAGAAGTAGGCATCAGTTTGTGGGATGTCTACAAGATCTCGGGGGATCCAATTTTGGGTGATATATATGATGAATTCATCCCCCAAGGTGACTTGGAATGATTCAAATAAGTCTCCGGCTTTGGCTTGAGGATTATTTAAAATTTTTCACAAGCTCAAGAATTCAAAGACCTCCAAAACTCATTCTAGAAAGGATATTCATCTAGAGGAGTGGATGGATATGTTTCTTATCAAGAAGAAGGAGAAGGGGCCCACTTGTACTCTTCCTACCAGCTGCCCCAGAATAGAGAAGAGGGGTGCTCTTGGAACATTCTGGCCGACCCTGGAAGCGGGAGAATTTGAAAAGTGGGGGTATGAAGTGGATCAAAGAATCCCAGAAAAGACTCATCTGGTGAGCTTCTTAGCCTTGTGGCTCAGCATTTATCTTTTTCGAGTTATGGATTCGAAGGGAGGAATCAAGCTAGGGACCTTCATTGTTGTAGTAAAGTTGGCTGAGAGGAAAATGGTTGGGTTGGCCACCCCAATTTTGGAGAAGATTCACAGGAGCTTACTCCATGTCTATATGGGTAAGTCTCCTTTGAGAATAGTGGGACCATTCCAAGTTTTGTAGGTATGGATCACCACTCACTTCAGAACATACATTGTACAGAGTGGAGTACAGGTTCCTAGAAGTTCTTTCAGGCCATCAGTGCTGGCATATTCTGGGATTTTTTTGTTGTCCCTCAACCCCTATGATATGAAGGTGAGGCAGAGCATGTTCAAGGAGAAAGTTGTCCAGCAGATGCATCTTCAGCAACAGTTAGATGCTGTTACTGGGGAACTTGACCAGCTTAATAATTCACTAGAAGGAGTTCAAACGAATGGTATGAAATCCATCACAAATGCTAAGAAATCACTCCATCAATCTTAAAAGAGTGAAGCTGGTCGAGTGAATGAACTTCAAGTGGCTGCTGATGAAGATCAGGATGTCGTAAATCAAATGAAGAGTTATGTTGAAAGCCTCTTGTAATTCTTGAAAAATAGAAGAGACTCCAGTCTTTGGATTTACTTCTAACTCTTGTGCATCAATGAAAAAAACTTTCATCTTCAATCATTTGTACCTGCATCCTCTTCCTAATTACTTTAATTAATTTTACCTAATACAATGGGCCTAGTAAGCATAGTTTTATTTTTTCTAGGATTATAAAAATAACCCTACAAACTTTGAATCTTTTTATTGCTCAATATTTCCGAAATCATACAAAATGCACGTTTAGCGAGCTGGGACTCGACTTTTTTTCAAAGTTCCTTTTACAGGTTTCCAATTTAATGAGTACCCTCTCTTGTTGGCAGTTTAAATTCATGCATGTTGGACATAAAAAGGATAATGTTTAAGGTCGAATAGCTTTGACCGAATGGATTAAAATTAACTCAATTCCTTGATAATTTATCTGAAAACATATTACCACATTCAAGTATGGGGGGAAAATGTAAACTATGACTTAAGAAATTTTGAATCTGAGGGATGATATGAAAAAAGGGCTAAAAGGAATTAGAGGATGTATTTCCTAAGAGTGAAGTTACCACTATTTAACAAACCCATTAGGGGGTTGAATTATGCAGGGACACTTAAAGTAATTGGTTGCTGTTTCCGACGCTTTTATGCCGGGGCGCGCGTGCGTTTTCGTCACGCGAGGGGAGGACACACGGCTTGTTGCCCCACATTCCCGCTTTCCAAAGGCAGGAAGCATCTGATCCTTGTTCAGGGACGTTTGCTCCTTGATCGAAACCGAGATGATGGGATGTCAGTTCTTCCTTCCATGGATTCCTCCTCGGAGCTCGTCACCTAGTCTGGGTCTCCCTCATAGATTTAATACGAGTTCATGAAGCTCGTTCTCGGCACCATATCTGCATGGACTCCAGTTAATTACGCTGCTTCCGTCGAGACACTCCAAGGGGTCTGGTCAGGGCAGCAACCTTCGGTGAAGAGAATGGTCACGCTGGGGTGTCGTCGGCGCACCTTGACGCTGGGGATTGGCATGTATGTCTTCTTTCCCTTATTATAGGGATTCTAGAGGGCTCAGAAGCCTGAGGCATCCCACATCGAACGCGGGGGATCGCATGTCATCTGAGGTTTTCCTCATCTTCCCATGTTTAACACGGGGTATGCCGCGAGTTTAACGTCTTGTAGAGATGGATCAGACTAATTGAAACACTGAGAGTGGATCAGATTGAAGGACCCCCTAGGGGGAACACTGATGTTGGGTCCAACACATGGGCGACTTCCTGGATATTGTGGAGTGGAATGAGGTGGCATTCTCCCACTGTGATGTGGCGGCTCGGATGAGGATCAAGATGAGTGATGGAGTGACGGGCTTGAACCTCATGGAGGCTTCCTACGTATCCCCATGGTAGGGAATCAAAGTCCGTGTAGTTCGGTGATACGGTGGGACACCTGAAGAGGTGACCCATGAGAATGAACGCATGGATTGGAGCCTGGAGGAAGTAAGATCTCCAGGATAGGGAATGAGCTTCCCGAGGCACATGGGCTCGAGGGAGAGGTCTGGATGAGACGTGGGTGTGAGGTATGGGGCTTATGCTCCAAGGCATCCCATAACGGTGGTTGTGAACCGACACGGAGGGGTCAGAACAACTGAGTGATGGGCTTGAACCTCATGGAGGTTTCCTACGTACCATGCGTTAGCACGGATCAAAGTCCACGTAGTTCAGGGCATACAGTTTAACATCATATGTGACGAGGGAATATAGTTTAACATCATGCGGGACGAGGGCATACAGTTTAATGTCATGTGGGGTGAGGGAAATTTGGGGCTTACACTCTGAGGCAGCCCAAAGTATTGGCGAACCGACATGAAGAAGTCGGAATGACCGGGTGGTGGGCTTGAACCTCATTGAGGCTTCCTACGTACCATGCATTAGCACGGATCAAAGTCCACGTAGTTCACTGGGATGGGGCTTATGCTCCGAGGCTGCCCATAGGAGGATGTCATGGTCAATGTGCGCTCTAAGCCCATGTGAGTCATGCTCAGTGTGAGAAACAAGAGGCAGCAGAGACCAGATGATCACATCGCAATGGGTGCGTCCATGAGAAGCGGAAAGGGGCTTACGCATTGAGCAGCCCAAATAGGAAACAGGGGCTTACGCATGGTTAGCAGCCCTTGGTGCCGGGGCTTACTCCAGGATGGAGGCCCGTGGTGCGACAAAGCGCAGTGGGAAAGGGACTCCACTGTCCTTGGCAGTGGGGAAGTAAGGAGGTGCATGGGTGCAACCTTCCGCAAGAGAGGCGAGGGGCTTACGCTCTGAGGCAGCCCTTCCCCCGTGGACAAACGCCACTCCTACAAGGAGGATCTCATTCCATGTGAGGAAGAATCCATTCCCATGGATATGAGTGGGCGTAAATAATGTCCGAGCTGGGGGGACCCTGCGTGCAAGGCACGGGGTCGGACCACAGTTTAACATCATGTGTTAAGGACGAGGTGCTTAGCATTTTAACGTCCTGCATCTTGGACGAGGTGGGATTGCTCCACACCCCTAGGGCTTACATGCCCAACAACCTCTACCCCTTGTGGGAGGGAAGGCATTGGCAAGGCCATAGTGAAGGGGGGCCGTAGGGCGAACCATCGAGGGTTCCACGTTAGCGTGGCTATGCGAAGAAGCAATAGCCATTAGCGTGCCTATGCGAAGAAGCATAAGGCAAAGAAACACAACGGAAAAAACCACCTAAGGGACCTTGAGGTTACTTCGTATGAGCCTGGAAGGCTGTACGAGAAAACAACGCATGGCGTGCATGCCCGACATGGAAGACATCGGGTGCCTACGCAGGGCGTCAAGGTGAGAGGTCCTAGGTTTTGCGCGCAAAGAGAAGGTTTTCACGCAAAACATCGGGATGGCACGCAATTGGGTCAGAGGATTGTGCGTGGATAGGGGATTGCAGATAAAGGGCTTGGATTATGCGCGGGGGAAATGGCCGATCCCTAAGTCATGAAGAAACCTATCATAGGGATTGTGCACAATTTGGAAGGGATTGCACGCAATTGGAAGGGATTGCGCGCAAGGGGAAAGGATTGTGCGCAAAGGAAGAACCCGAAGGAGTTGGAAAATTCACTTAAACCAGTGGGGTTGCATGCAAAGGCGAACCCTGGGGAAAGATTGTGCAAAAAAGGGAATTACCTGGAAGTCATCTTGCGCGCGCGGGAGTCCGAATTGCGTGCATGGGAGCTGGTCCGAATTCCTCAACCCCAAAACAGTTGAGTTCGCCTTCTAATTATAGTCATCCGCTGGCGCGGAATCAAGGCGACGTGCGAAATATTCCACACCAGGACCAGTCGGCACGCAAAACCTCATCGTGCAGAACTGGGCATGCAAAATTGTGCACCATCCCGGTGTTTTACGTGAATCCCGAACTTCCTTCACGCGGACAACATTTTTTTGCGCAAGTCCTCCTTAATTTCGCGCACCACTCCTGGGTCCTCCGGGTCGGGCCTCTGAGTCCGAATATGACTTCACTCCATCCGTTCGAAACTTCCTCTGGGAGTTACAGACTTTTTCAGCGTCTACAAATGCCCCCCTCAGAATTGGATCGGCGAGAGGTCGCCACGATCGGATTCTGAGGGAAACTTAGAAACTCCAAAGTAGTGCATCTTCTGGGAATTTTGCGCGCAAAAATACGAATGGGTGCGCAAAACGAAGGATCAGTGCGGAATTCTCTTTCTGGGCGGCGCAGAACCCTGGACTCACCTATAAAAAGGGGAGCTGGGTCCCAAGTTTTGTACTCAAGATTTTTCACGGGATAGGCATACTGCTCTCATGCACGAAATTGCTCCCATGGATGCACGTAAAAACGCTTTGGCAGCACTTAATTACTTCCGAATTTTGGCCGCATTTGCGCGCCTACTCGGGATATTCCGCACCTAGTGTGCTGATTGTGCGTCGAACTCCTGGATTTTGTGCCAAAGCTTCATATTTCGCGCAACTCTCTCCGATTCCGTGCACTTCATCCTGATTTCGTGCAACTCACGAAATATTCGAGATGGATGCAAACCAAGTTGATGAGGGGAAATCCGCCGCTCGTAGAGCCGAAATGGTGGCAAACGAGGAGGTTTATGGTGCCAAGGTGATCGTTTCCAACAACCTAACCTTGTTCAATCTACTGACCCCATCCCAGAAGGAGTATCCCTTATCTGACAACCTTAAGCTCTGAAACTTTGGCATCCTGGAGGAGGTTCCCCTGCCGGGATTCGAGGTGGACACACCACGATCATGGGTGACCCGAGAGGACGAGATTCCCCGCTACAACATCACCAACAAAGACTATCCTTCTAGGGAAACCAGGCATATGGATGTATATGTCCTGAACCCAAGTACCAGGACCATTACCAGGGATGATCCTGTCACAGAGAATTCTTCGGCCCTCTACGTGAGTACGTTCCGTCAGAGCGTCACAGATGACACTAAGGGTTGGCTGAAAGATTGGGACCTGCAGTCCAGGGGAAACTTTACCAGTGAGTGGGCCTGGGTGTTCTGGGTTCGCCATACTTGTGACCAGTTTGGGGCCGAGCTACGGTATATTGGCCTGTTCAAGGTGGTATGGACGTCGCAGTTCCACTTCCACCGTCAACCTGAGATCGGGCCGGATCTATTCACCCGGTGGTCTCATGATACCAACACATTCCACATTCACCATGGGGAAGTTGGCATCAGCCTCTGGGACGTTCACTGCATCAGAGGTATCCCACTGGAGGGCTACCAATATGACGAGTTCGTTCCTCCAAAGAACACCTGGGAAGACTGGTCACGGACCCCCATGCTGACGTGGCACCTGTTGGAGCCGGCCAAAGAGAGGCTGGGGGTCAAGGACTTCCTAAAGGACATTGCCTACAAGGGTTGGTTCAGCCAGTTCCTAGAGAAGGATCTGGCAATCAAGATGTCAAGACGGGGTAAATGGTGCCCAATCGTGGCTCAGAGGAGCAAGGATGGGTCGTATTGGAGGACCCTGGAGGTGGGGAAATACCAATCATGGGGATACCACGTCATTGAGGCCCAGGACCCAAATGTCTAGTACGCCGGGTTCCTCTCCGCCTTCCTGAGAAGGTGGATCCTACCGGTGCGGGACGCGAGGATGGGCGTCCGTCCAGCAACATTGGTGATGGCGGGCACCATGGCCGCCAAAAAATAGTTCAACTTGGGGGGTCCCCGTTCTGGCCAAGCTGTATTCCATCTTGGGATGCATCTCACGAGGGGGGTCGCCTCAGAGAGTATGTGGCCCCTTCCAGATCTTCCATGGCTAGGTGGCGGCTCATCACGGCGGGTACACTTTCCCAAACGCCATCCGTCCTACAGGAAATGGCCTGCGACCATCCCTACTGAACATCACTGGGGTGGCGCCGATGATGCTCAATGAGGAGGGCATGAGGATACGCATTGGTAACCACACCAACTTCAACTTCAGCCCGTTCCCCACCCCGATCGGCCAGATGGTGGACAATGGGAGAGGCTCTCTAGAACAACATGAGTATATTCAGAGCATCTGGGGCGGGGTGCTCGTGGCTCAGATCGACGGGAAGGTGATCTGCGAGCCTTAAGTGCCATCCCAATTCTCCAGGAAATTCGGGTACCTCCAACGAATGTCGAAGAAGGTATTGACGGCTGTCTGGGAGGAGAAGAATCCCTGCGTTCTGTGCCAGATGTGGTTGATGTTAACCACTTTTGGCTCCGGTGATGTCATTACTCTTCCTCCCACCGGGGTCGATGCTGGCCTAGAAACTGAGTATGCTGAGCACTGGACCATTGCGTACCCTGAGGGGATTTTACGCAAGCGATTCCAGAAACTCAAAACTACCCGTGTGGAAACCGGGCGATGGGGGAGCAGACAAGGTGCTGCTAGAAGGGGGGAACCGGGGGTGCGTCAGGCAGGGAGGCCTGCGCAGTCCGGGACCTCAGCGGCAGGAACATCACATAGTGCCTCCGCGACCTCGTTGCCCGTAGGGGGGGTCACATGAGGCGGCCAGGGAACTTCCCGAGAAGTAGATAAGGCACCTGATCGAACCTTCCCAAGATGCAATTTTCCCAGCACTGTGGTCGGCCTAGATGACCCTGCGACAATCACTGGGCATTGAAGCCATCTGACAGAAGATAATGTAGAACGGGATCTAGCTGCCAGAGGTCGGGCTCATTTGAGTTACCGATAGAGTGAACTTCCATCGGCGGCATGCTTATATGACGGCCATGGACACATACGTATGCCAAAGGGGTCAGCGTTCGGATCCACCTTTACTAGTGAAAGTGATGCTCGACCAAGAGCATGATCCGGAAGTGATGTTGTCGGGAGAAGGTGACAGTGATGAGGAGTAGGAGGGGGAGGAGGAAACCGGAGAAGACAAAGGAAAAGGAGAAGATGAAGGAGAAGGAGAACCCGAATGTGAGGGGTCGCAGGGGGCGACCTACCTAGGGAGTCTCCGGGAGAGCGGTGAGATTGTCGGCTCTGATCTCGACATAACCAAGATACTCAGGGTCTGTCTCTATCTTCATTCATTTTCCTTCTTCATCCATTCTCCTTTGAAATTTATAACCCATCTATCTTCCTCACTCAGGAGCTCCTAAGTGTTGGTCTAGCATCCCCACTAGAGGAGGGAGGAGAGGAACCGGTGGGACATGATGGGGATCCGATGCCCATCATTGAATTGACAAGCGCAGAGGAGTCTCCTATCATGGAAGCTCCTGTAGCGGCCGAAACACTGGACACCGACGCTCTGGGTTCCTGTAAGTCCCACGCTTCAATACTGGTGCTTGTTATCAATAGATCCCAACTAACCAGGGTATGACTTTCACAATGACCTCAAAATTGGAGGCTCATCAAGCTGCGGAGCCTGGGCCGTCCGTGAGCGGACCAGTGGCGGACATACCACATCGTTCAGAACATGCTCCCCACACTGAGTCGGCCCCGGAAATTGGTGAGCAGGGGGCAGCGGACATCAGCGGTGCTATCCTTGTGGCGAGTCCGGAAGCTAACGGAGGCACCGTCACTATTGGTGCAAGATAGGAAGGTTGCCCGGACATTGAGGATCCTATTCCTCATGAAGACATCCCTGAGGCAGATCCTGCCGCCGACCTACTGTCTGCCTTTCCTGTGTATCGGCCCACTAATCCCGAGGAGGTAGATGACTCGGACTCAAAAGCGGCAGAGGAGAGCTGGATGACACGGTGCAAAGGGTGGAAGTGTATCCAGCGCTTTCTCAGGCAGCCCCAGTCGGATTGGCTGAGACGGATTGGATCACTTCAGACCTGGCTGCGTTTCCTATGCACCAGAGGGGCTGACGCTCATTGCCTTCATCTGACGGTCCGTGATTACATGGCCAAGAAGATATACGAGAGCAGTCGGCGCACTGACGTTGCCCAGTGTAGGGAAAGATTGGAGAGCACCCGAGCATTTCTGAGGGCGGTGCGGGAGGTCCGGCACCTCGAAGGGCAGGCGGTAGAGAAGGAGGCCTTCATTGCAATGTGCTCTGAGCTCATGGAACAACTGAAGACCCAACTGGATGACGCCCAAGAGAAACTGACGGAGGTGAGTCACCAGATGACCATACTTCAAACCGAGCGGGCACAGGCATAGGCCAAGGTTGGCGAGCTGTGCTCTGCGGCTACTGATGAAGAGAGAGTCTTCAAGGAGCGAGAAGCAGTCCTGGAGGCTACCATCCAAAGGGTAACATCGTTGGAAAGATCGATCCAACACACTGATCCTTAAGGGATTTGTTTCGTCCATCTCATGAACATTTTGCTTTTACTGCTCAACATTTTGACCCATGTATGGACCAATCTATTTATCTGTACTTTTGGTCTAATATGCTCACAATAGTTCTGAAATGAATAACAACTCACCCCTAAGATCCTGTGGGTCACACCCAACACGAGAAGTAAAGGATTCTTGTGTTATCATTTCGTCCAACTGTGGGGAATTAACCAAGCTTCAGGCATCCGAAATCGGGCCTAGATTTATGAGGAGAAGAGGGAGGTCCAGCCGACAGGAGGGGACCTTAGACCGATCGATGTATCATCTCCCCAACGTGCCCTAACACACGAGCGGGGCAATGTCGGGGGCATTAAAATTCCTCCGAACATAGGGAGATAAAAAAGGTGAATCACGTTACCCGAATTTGGAACACAATGGGGCGCGAAGATGGAGGATAACTGTTAACCGTGGCGAAAACGCATCATCCATATCGCATTGGCCTGAAATGGGGACAATAAATGAGGGATGACCACTGACCATGTTTGTAACATGGGGCCTAACTCAAATATCGCCAATCAGTCTTCCAGAACATTGGCCCAGGATAGCAGGCAGACTATAGGTCTATCATCCATATTGCTACAATAGGTGGACCAACAGTCTATCATCCATATTGTGGCAGCAGGCGGACTAAAGTCTATCATCCATACTGTTAGGGGGTCCCATAAAACATGACCAGTATTCTGGGACGTTGGCCCAGGACAGTAGACGGACCATAGGTCTATCATCCATACTGTTAGGGGGTCCCATCGAACATGAAAGAGGATGAGGATACGAATAAAGGGGCACACAAAGTGTGGAAATTGGAGTGGTGGTTTGTTCGAACAGAGTCCAACACTCCCGAAATTGCACCACCGTAGCGAAGGCACATTGGGTGGACGTACCAACCTAATCACAGATCATCCCAATTTTCATACAGGACCTCTATGGCGAGAGAAATGTCACTTCACACCATCACTATGGGGCATCACAAACTTATTCGGGGTAGATGTCGCAACTACACCACTCCCCAAGAAGTCAGGACGAGGGACCGACAGTAAGGAGGGATGAGATTTGGTAATCCCTGGGGCTGGACCCAAGACGAAATTTCCAAGCATTCCTATGTATCTCATAAGGATGAGAATCAAGACACACGTAGTTCTTAAGAGATCTTAGTTTATGGTCTTAGAGCTCGGACCAAAGGGGCCCAAATATAGGAAAAAAATGCAGTTTAGGGTCATGTAGGACCGTGAAAGGATCTTAGTTTTAGGTCTTAGAACTCAGACCAAAGGATAAAGGGAATGGGAGACACACAGTAAAGAGGTTGCGAAACCCGACATAAATGGGGGAAAGAACCTGCTTACTATATGCTCCTAGGGACGTGTTTAGGCTGAGGGACCGAACACAAAAAGTTAGGCTGGGCCCATGGGAAAGTGCCTAGGTGCTTCTACGTATCTCATAAGGATGAGAATCAAGCCATACATAGTTCTTGAGAGGTTGTGTGGAACGACATGGTGCCTGCACAAAGGAATAGGGAGACGTGCGGGTCTAGACCTCGCACCAAAAGAAGCGGAATTTGATATATCCTTTTTTTCCTTGAAGGTGAGTGATTTTTCTTTTATGGAGCAACTGGCCTGGGGCAGGAACTCCTGGAATCGCCACAATAATCAAGCCGTAACAGGCATTGAAAAATGGTATTAAAATTGACAAATACCCGACATGATGTAACCTATGGGGAGGTCACCACAATGTAGTGTCGTTTCTCATCACAGTTTAAGGTCGTATGGATTGGACCTGGCAGCACAGTTTAAGGTCGTATGTCTTGGACCTGGCAGCACAATTTAAGGTCGTATGGCTTGGACCTGGCGGCACAGTTTAAGGTCGTATGGCTTGGACCTGACAGCACAGTTTAAGGTCGTATGGCTTGGACATGACAGCACAGTTTAAGGTCGTATGGCTTGGAACTGATAGCACAGTTTAAGGTCATGTGGATTGGACCTGACATCACAGTTTAAGGTCGTATGGCTTGGACCTAGGGAATACGCACGATGTGGTGAGGCGTACCTGGTGTGGATGAGGGAATATCCTCATATCGTCACTGTGGGCGATTCTGGGAGAGGGGTCTTGGGCCAAAGGGGCCTACGAGGGTCCAACAATCAGGGGGTAGGAGATGCTAGATCCCAGCTACGCTGGGCCCGAAATTCAATGTCTGGGTGACTCTTCGTTTCCCATGGGGATGAGGGTCAAGCTGGACACAATCCTTAAAGAAAAAACCCAAGCACATACTCTAACGTTCAGATCGCGGGAGCCCCGAGAGACACCGTTACGCAGCTTGGTCCGTCTGACGTGTGGGGGTGAACTGAGGGTTAGTGCAAGGAGTGTCGAGATTCTACCTTGACACGGTGGGGTGGAACATAATTTGAATCATGCAACCAACATTTAGGTCCAGAAGAAGCCGGCGTGACGACTGAGGATTACTGTTGACCATGTTCGTAACACAGCATCCTATAGCGTTATCCTAGAGATAGGGGAAAAAAATGAGCATCAACCGTTGACCACATTTGAAACACGGGATTTGTATCAATTTGTTTCTCGAAACCCTCGGGGGCGTTGGCCCATGACGGTAGGAGAGCCCTTAGGTGTTGTATCCAGGCCGTTCTTGGGGGTCCCTCCGGGTGTGAAAGATAATGGGGCCCGAATGAAGGGGAGCATGAATCTTGAAAAGTGGACGAAAACTTGCCTAAGTCGAATATGACACTCTAGGTTCTAGACCAGAGTACTTTGAACACATTAGTAGACCACTGAAAAGGTTCTAAGGGCTCAGCCTGAGAGCAGACAAAAGATGGCGGATTCCCGGGGGAAGGGGGCGTAGTTCCAAAAACCTTGTACCACACCTATATGTCCCCCCTTGGGGAGGGATAGGCCGAAAGACCGAGGTGACCAGGAGATCATGGGATCTCCTAAGAGATGGGACTGGACCTGACATCCAGGTGTTCAGGTGGTCCTACGTATCCCATAAGGATGGGAATCAAGCCGCATGTAGTTCTTGAAGCGCAGTTTAACGTCATGCAGGACGATATGGGGCACTTCTTCCAGGGGGAGTGTATGGCGTAGTAGATAAAATGCCTCGAATTAGGACCTAATCCTACACTACACTGCATGCTTCGGGTGAAGGCTTTGGCTAAGAGGCCCGAGGAGGCCAAGGGGCCTGAGGCTAGGCCTTGGTCAGGGATGCCTAACCAGCTTGCAGTTTAACATCTTGCAGTGAGGACGAGCACGCGGTTTAAGGTCACTCTAGACCATAATGGTCTTAGTTTAAGGTCTTAAAACTTGGACTGGAGGGGCCCAGATGTAGAAAAAAATGTAGTTTAAGGTCTTACTAGACCGTGTAAGGATATTATTTTTAGGTCTTAGAACTCGGACCCAAGGGGATCAGGCAAACTACCATTTGAGGAACCTGGTGTTGGTGGGAGGAGTGACAAGCTCACCATCCATAGTCACCAGGTAATACATACCATTGGGATAGACCTTATGGACAATGAAAGGCCCCTCCCATTTGGGCTCTAACTTGGGTGGTTTCCTGCCGGGAATCATTGGCGCTCTGAGATCCAGCACCAGGCCACCTTGCAGGAAGGAGTGGAGGCGAACCTTCTTGTTGAAAGCTCTAGCCATCCCGCCCTGATGCCTTTCCAAGTTATGTAAAGCACGAAGCCTATTTTCATCCAGCGCTTCCAATTCAACTAGACGGATTTCGACAACTCTATCAGGTGCTTGTTGGTCATAGACCGCCGTGCGCAATGAGGGAAACTGAATCTCGATGGGCAGGACGGACTCAGCTCCATATACTAGGGAATACAGAGTCACCTGAGTGGAGTTACGAGTCGTCATCCTATATGCCCAGAGGGCATTGGGGAGCTTGTCCGGCCAACTTTTCTTGTTATGACCAACCATTTTTTGCAGAATGCTAGAGAGGGTTTTGTTAAACGCCTCGATCTATCCATTCACCTGTGCATGATAGCGGGAGGTGTGGTTAGAGCGAATGTTGTACTTGGCGTATAATTTCTTTAGCTCGGCTTCTTGGAAGTTGGTTCCGTTATCTGTGAGGATAGTGTGAGGTAATCTAAATCAATAGATGATATTGGAGCTCATGAAGTCAGTGATAGAACAGACTTTGACTTCCTTGAGCAGAATTGCCTCTGCCCACTTGGAAAAGAAATCCATAGCGGTCAGGATAAACCGGCACTGGCGGGCCATCGCCGGCGGGTAAGGTCCTACGACATCCAACCCCCAGACTACAAAGGGCCAAGAATACTTGGTAGTATGGAGAGGCTCCAGTGGCCGATGCACAAAGTTAGCGTGAACTTGGCATGCATGACACCTCTTGGAAAACTCGATGCAGTCGTAGATCATGGAGGGACAGAAGTACCCCAGCCTCTGAATCTGGTGGGACAACTTCGACCCGGCCTGATGGGCGCCACAGGAACCAGTATGAAATTATTGCATGACCTGTGGGATCTCGACTCCTTGAAGGAAACGGAGGAGAACACCATCAAATCCTCACTTGTAAAAGAGATGCTCAAGGATGGGACTGCTCTGAAGGGTAAACTGCAGCGCGCAGTGTCGGATTCGCTCACGCTCGGCTTGGTCCGACGGAAGATTTCTGTGCTAGAGATATTCAACCAAGGGAGTCCTCCAGTCAGAAACCATTTCGATTACCACATCTGAAGTCCCCAGGGATCCTGGCATAGGTGCACCAGCGGTGAGATGGTTCACCCATGGGCCATGATCATCCTCTGGAATAAAAGGAGCAATGAATCTCCGGTGTGCCACGTGGATAATCAGGTTGTCCTGTTTAGGCTCCGCAAGTGACCCGACCAGGCTGGCCAAATCATCTGCTCGACTGTTCTGCGACCGGGGGATATGAACGACCTCTGGCCGAGAGGGGAACTTATCCATTAGACGGAGGGTGCACTCCAGCAATGGCACGAGTTCTGGCTTTCTGACAACATAGTCACCATTGACCTACTTGATGACTAGATCGGAGTCCCCTTTCACATATAGATGGGGTACGTCAATCTCGAGAGCCAACTCGAGGCTAGTGATGAGGGTGTGATATTCTACCTCATTATTGGTGCAGCCTTCTGACAACAGGAATGAATACAGAAGAACGTCTTGCTCCGGGGTGATGAAGACGACACCCAGGACCACTCTTTTGAGCCTAGGATCATTGATCCTTCTACCAGTGGGGCTCCGAGAGTCATCATCAAAGTACATTTTACAGCATGGGATGACATGATCGACTGAGAGGATTACCACATCAGGAAAGCCTAGATCCAGTGGTTGATCCATGGAGGTTGGATGAGTAGATAAGAAGTCTGCCAATGCCTGTCCTTTGATATCCTTCTGAGGTATGAACCTGATGTCGAACTGCTGGAGGATCACCACCCAGCGCGCCAATCGGCCGGTCAACATAGGCCAGTTCAGGATGTATTTCAACGGGTCTACCCGAGAGACTAGCTGTACCTCGTGGTGCTGCAAGTAGTGCCGCAATTTCTACATGGCAAATACGAGCGTCGGGCAGCTCTTCTCGATGGGAGAATACCTAATTTCCGTATCGAGGAGCATGCAGTTGAGGTAGTAGAGGCTATTATCTATTCCCTCACTGTTCTTATGGGCGAGAAGTGCACCGAGGGATCCTTCCAGGGGGGTCACGTAAAGGACCAGTGGATTTCCGGAAACGAGTGGCATCAAGACTAGAGGTTGGAGTAGATATTGCTTGATTTCCTCAAAAGCGATCTGACACTCTTCGTCCCATTCATGGGTAGCACCTTTCTTAATTAGCCAAGAAAAGGGCTTACACTTTCCGACCAGATTCAAAATGAATCGGCGTATATAGGATAAGTGGCCTTGGAGGCCTCTCAGCTCCCGAATATTACTCGGGGGAGGCATCTAGATGATGGCCTTGATCTTCTCCGGGCCAATCTCGATGCCTCGTTATCTGACAATGAAGGCAAGAAACTTTCCGGACATGACCCTGAAGGCACACTTTATGGGTTCGTCTTCAAGTGGTGAGAACGGAGGAAGCCGAAAACTTTCTCAAGGTCTTTGAGATGGTCCTGGCGCTGGCGAGATTTAACCACCAGGTCATCCACGTAGCATTCCACCAGTGTCCTGAGAATCGGCTTGAATATGCGATGCATGGCCCGTTGATAGGTGGAACCTGCATTTTTCAGGCCGAATGGAATAACCTGGTGACAGAAAGTACCTTGGTGGGCCCTAAAGGCATTGAACTCTTTATCCTCGGGGGCCATCTGGATCTGGTTGTACCCGGAGTACCCATCCGTGAAGGAGAGGGCTTGGAACCCGGCTATGGCATCGATCAACAAGTCTGTCACTGGAAGGGGAAAATCATCCTTCAGACAGTGGAGATTGAGATCACGGAAGTCGATACAAACCCTGATCTGTCCGTTCTTCTTCCGGACCGGCACAATGTTGGCTAGCCACCGAGGTACTGAACTTCTTTGATGAAGTTGGCTTTGATGAGATTATCAACTTCGGCATCAACCATGGCACCGTGAGAGGGGTGCATCTTTCTGGGAGGCTGTTTGAACCTGCGATGGTTTGCCGGAAGGCCAAGGCGGTGGACGGATACCTGAGGATATAATCCTGGAATATCATCATAACTCTAAGTGAACACATCACGGTGCTATCTAAGAAAGTCTATGTAATGTTTCCGCTCCTCGGGGGGCATAGCGGTGCTGACCAATGTGGGTCTTGGATCCGCCTCACTACCGAGGTTCACCTGCACTAACTCTTCGACTGTGGTGGAGACGCCCTCCTCAAAGGCAGGGGGTGCATCTTCCATGTCTTCCTCTCTACTTATGGAGGGATCATCCATGGGGGGAGCCGTTTCAGGGCTGCCAGACCCTGATGGGAAGCTGGTGCCGGCTTGGGCGGTAGAGGTCGTCACGTCAGGAGACTCATGCACTACAGAGACCATGGAAACAAAGGCGGTTGATCCAATCCCATCTGGCCTTCATCCCAAGGGGCCACGCTTTATGACATCAAAGCAGTAGTGGCGCGTTGGCTTGAGCCGGTCGATTCCGTCCCGGCGAAACAGACACGTATGACGTACTTCCGTTGCCATGAGCCTAACGTCCCAATATCATACAGGGGTAGGAGGCTCAGGGATCACCTGAGCCTGGTTGGTGTAGGAGTACGAGGTGATTTCCCACCGCCTCTTAGACCCAGAAATATGCCTTTCTCTGGTACCCGAAACAACAAAACACTACCCCATGTCGGGGGTTGTGGCCTCCAACCGATGGACTGGGAAGACATAAGCGTCATCCAAACCTACCCAGGGATCTCTTGTGACAGTGGCGGGCTCAACCTCACCTGCCAGGATCTGATTTTCCTTGCTCTTGTAATAGTCGGCGTCCAGATAACGGGCTTCACAAAAGGCAAAAGGAGACTCATCTCCTTGGAGCACACCTACTCGACCCTTAAGGGAGTATCTGAGGCACTGGTGATACGATGAGGGGACCGCTGCGTGAAGGTGGAGCCACGGCCTGCCCATCAACGCATTGTAGGCAGTGTCCTGAGAGACAACCATGAATTCGGTATTGGAAATTAGGCCGACGAACTGGGTCTTCAAGTGAGTCTTGCCGAGTGAAGTTTTCTCAGTCCTGTCATACCCCTGGATCCTGAGGTTAGAGGGGGTTAGATCATCCTCATACAACCCCAGCTTCCGCAGTGTCCGAGTTGGGATTAGGTTAATCTTAGAACCCATGTCAACAAGACAGCGTCGGACTTCCATGCCATTGAACTGGCCGGTGATGTACAGTGGGCGAATGTGCCTCTGTATGGGAGGGTCTTCATCTTCACCGGAGAATGAGATAACCACCTGACATTCGACATTATCAATTGCCTCGGTGTGGAAGGCTTCTACAGCTGCTACCTTCGTCTCAAATTGGAGGGGGCTCCTTAGAGCCTTGGTGAGCACCTCACGCATTTCAGACAACAGGCGAAGAGCCTCAAGGATAGAAATCCTTACCGGAATGCCAGCCAGGTGCTTCAGAATATCATACTTTTAGGCCAAATGCGAGCTTCTGCTTACAGGAGGCATGAAGGGCTCCACCGGCTGCACCGATGACTGACTGGTACTAGGCACGTCTCGTTGTTCACTAGTCGAAGCCCGGGAAGTGGCTGCCGGATTAGGACCAAAAGGCTATGGTCGGCTGGTGGCAGGGCAGAGCTGGTCGCGGCACGGCTGAGGCGGTTCTACCTGATCCAGCAACAGAAATGGTGGTAAAGGCGAACCTGTCGACACCGGATGAAGGGGCCGCCTGTGCTGAGCTCTATATTGGGCCTGCTGCCTGGTTTTAGTGGCGTGCACGGCCTGGCTAGAGGTGCCAACTACCGTGCCCCAGCGATTCACGTAGCCACGGCTCTGCTGACGTTGGCAATGACTGGGGACATTGGGAAGGTCCACCTGGCGTTCCTCATCGTCGGGAGTCAAAAAGGGATTTACCAACTCTACGGTGTTAACCGAATCATACCCTGAGCTTTCACTTGAGGAGTCATCCACTACTGGATGGAGTCTCGGAGGGATACCCATTTCTGGGGGCATAAAATTTCCAAGAGTGCGGGATGATGACAGCATTGGTAGGGCACGTTCTTTCTTCTTGCGCCGCCGCTTGCTCTTCTGGGAAGAGGTAGGCTGGGACGACAATTCCGAGGTGGTGTTCGCAGATTCTGAGGGCTCTGGCTAACTCAGGTGGGCACAGATGATTCCATGGGCACGGGCGACCGTCCTGCAGGCCATCCAATCGTTATACTTTCAGGACCCACGGTCAGAAACCTGTTGCCACTCATCCTCATTGCCACTACTTCCATCGGATCTCACGAAGACACCTGCCACTTGCGCTGGGGCTGGGCCCACCCTAATTATGTTGTTGTCAATCTAGTCTTGGAGCTAGTCCTTGAACACATAGCATTGCTGGATGGTGTGCCCCAGGGTCTGGTGATAAGGGAAGTAGTTAGGGTGATCAGTGAGACGTGCCTCTTCTGGCTTCTGGCACTCAGGCAGCCGCACGATCCTCTGTTCCAAGGCACTACAGAAATAACCGGGGACCTGGGCCTCGTCAAAGGAGTAAGTCCGATTCCTCCTATCTAGAAAGGGGGCTCTTAGAGCCTGGCCATGACTAGGGGCTGGAGGAGCATGACGAGGAGGCGGAGCCTGATTATATCGTCTAGGTGGTGGTGGTGCGTTACGCAGAGGTGCCTGCCGATTTTGAGGCGGTCACTGCTGGGCCGGAGGCTGTGCCCGTGGGGGTGGACCCCTATGGGGCTGCTGAACTGGACTCACTGGTAGCAACTCTAACTGCCTGGGGGCCTCTATCTGGGCCACAACAGTGGGCTCGGCTCTGGCAGCTCTCCTTTCAGGTATTACAGGAGGCAGCGGGCGTGCCTGACTGGCCTGTTGCAGGGCTTCTTCAAGGCGCTGAGCCTTGTTTGAGAAGTCATGGAACCCTCCGGGGTAATTCTGAGTGATCAGAGAAGGAACCAACTCTACCTTGACGTTCCCTATGAAAATTTTCAGTAATTGATTCTGAGTCAGTGGCATGTAAAGGGAGTACGTGAGCCCCTTCCGCCGGGCAATGAAGTTTGCGACTTGCTCATCGGGCCTTTGTTTGCACCTGAAGAGTTCTGCGATGTTCCTCTTCCGGGTTGTGGAACTAAACTGGTAGAGGAATTTCCTGCGAAGGTCCTCCCAGCTAGTCATAGATCTGACAGGGAGCTGGCTGTACCAGACGAATGCTGGTCATTCCAGTGTCTGAACGAAGCAACAGATCTTGGTGGCTTCCTGCTGTACCGGAGTCCCTAACATAGGCCCTCACCTTGAGTTGAAGTGGGATAGGTGCTGTGGCGGGTCTTTGGTCCTGTTAAAGGGTGCGAAAGTGGGGTTCCCAAATCCCGGCGGGGCCGGAATGTCATCCACCCATGCTGGGTATGGCTTACCGTCTGATGGGATTGCCACCTGCCGAGTTTCCAAAGCCTCTAAGAGGGCGATGAGTGCTTCCATTGGATCTTCCGGATGTGGGTTCCTATCCTGATGGGGATCTCTAACCACAAGCGCATTTCCAGGCTCTTTAATCTGTTAGTCAAGCTCAGAAACTTGTGGGGCGGCTGGTGGAGCGACTCTCGGGGTAACGGGAGGAAACCGAGCAGGGTCCCTCAGGTGATCACGCTGCTCAGGAGGGTTTAATGAAACGTATCGCGCCTGCTTTCCATGGGCTCCGACCTCTCCCCTATTGGCGAACGCGGCATGGTCGCGGTTGCCCGGGGGAATCTCGTCAAGGGGTAGGTGCTCCTGCCCCTGCTATCCTGGCCTAGAATTACCATAGTCAGGCCGCCACTCTGCAATGCATTTGGCCAAGAGCTCATCAACCAGCCTCTTCTGCTCAGCAAGCTGTTAGCATAGTGAGGCCTTCTTGAGATCTTGCTCTGCCTTCTGTACCGAGGCATATGGGTCAGCGAGCTTGATAGCCTCAACGTGCTCTTTACCCTTGCTGATGTTTCGGCTCCGTGTTAATGCCTCAGTGGGTGTGGGGAGACCTAGGAGGCTCCTCTGTTGGCGAGTAATCCTCCCAGATGGGTCCATTAGTGGATTTTCCTTAGGGTTGAGTCCCCATCGAGGAGTTACACACCGTTTCCCTCACCTGAAAGGTCGGCCATGTTGACCGCCACTGCCCTTGGCGACATTCCCTCAGAGCCGCCTAGTGATTTGGGCTGTCGGTGAATCGTACTGAAAAGAAGGGCAGCGTACTACCCCCATACATGGACGTGCACGTGGGGGGTGTCTTCCTCGATAAATTTGCGGAGTACTTGAAAACTCTGGATGCATTGTTGCTGGAGGGCCCTGTGGTGGCCGAGTGACTCGAGGTGCCGAACTGCGGGGAGCGCAACCAGGTCGACCCGACGACACTGCTCGCCGATATCCTCGAGATGTGCTTGACTCCTAGGATAAGGCACTAGTTTATGGAGAAGACGGTAGTGAGTCACCCAGAGAGTCTGGAAGAAACATTCAAACTCTCTCGGGGTGAGCGACTCTGGCATATCAAAATCCAATCCTGCGACCGGGCAAAACTTCTCGGGGAAGTGGCATGCTGCGAGGACGGTCCATAATCTCCACGACTCTGGTTCAGGATCCGGCCCTTTCTGCCCCTGCTCATCAACCAAGAATGGCCGGGGAGCTGGCAACGGTGTCGAGGCAGGCCGCTGGGCCGGTGAGCTGGCCGACAGAGAATAAGGTGAGCAGGCCGATTGGCCGCCGATACCTAAGTCATCCTCCGAGGGCTGCAGTGTCCTGGCTGCCACGTCACGATAGGATGGGCTGGAAAATAGGCCTCCTATCACAATATCGGTGCTTTATAAGGGTGTGTCATGTCACGACTCTTTCGTCGGTCCCCAGAAAATTTCCCCACCCTCTCTGACCGAGGTGGAAGGTGCTTCCGGGGAGCCAACGGTAACTGAAAGTTTGATCCTTGGGGGTACGCCAAGTCCTCATCCCCCTGGATATACCTTCGGAGGGAGACGAGAATCATGCGGATCTCGCATTCGTGGAGTACGAGGCTGACACGCCGTGTCCCCACCCTTTCCCTTGACTCATAGGACCGGGGGGAGGGCTCCATTGCCGAGTCGTACTACGCCTCGGAGTTTGAGAAATAGACTGGTCTGATTTCCATCCGGACTCCCCTGACATTCCTATTACGGCGACGATGTCCCGCCTTCCTGCCCCTGGGTGAATCCTCAGGGAAAGGATGATCTTCTTCATGGAGTCCCCTGGCCACAATATTGATGGGGCATAGAGGACTGAAGGCCGGGGTGCGAGAAGCCCCGAGACAGATGTCGAAAGGGACATGGGGAGGACCTCCATGTGGGTGAGCGACCGGATACACAATGACTCCATACTCACGACCAACGATAGGGTAAGTGACCTCATACCCAGTGCAATGATATTTGGAAATAGCCATACTCGGAACGTAGCTATCGTGGAGAAGCCTTCTTATTTCCAGATCAGTGGCACAGAATGGGACTTCATGGTGGGTGGCACTACTGTGGATTGGTCCGTAGTGGCCATTGCCTGTGCCTGAGACCGAAAGAGTCGACCCAACCTGCCTTCAGGGCGGTCGGGGCCTCGATCCGAGTCAGGAATATGACTGCCCCTGCTCAACGTGTGCGGGGGTCAGGTAATAGGAGTCAGGAGTGGCTCGGGCCACAGTGGTTGCTGATGTTGGTGCCCCAGGGTGGGCATTCTCTTCTGCTCATGCCCGACGCTGGCGTCAGGTCAGATTGGTTGGAGCCGGTGGTGTGGGAACGAAGATCGCCTACTCCTCGACCTGGGGAGTCGGGCGGCGGCATCGACGCAGCCTGGCGGAGGCTCTTGCCGTGAACCCCTGGGACGGGTCTCTGATCGGGCGGACCTGGACATCCCCCACCTCATCGGCATAGGGGAGGGAGGTGTCAAGGCACTCCGGGGATAGGCTCCCGAAGCGGTTGAACATCAAAGTGGGGAGTGGTGGCTCCCTGCACGGCCCATGGGGGCGGAGATTGTGGTGAGGAGCAACTGCCTCTAGATCTAAATGGGCCATGTACGTGGTGGGGACGACCCCTTCCTCCTCGTACCTACGAACCAAGTCGTTGATCACCCTTCGTTGGATGATTTCTGATGGGGAGAGGGGGCGTGAGCACCTGGTAGTTACGACGGTTGGAGTTGGAGCGACTGTGGAAAAGGCGGGACCACGCAGGGTGGCCGCGTCGGTACTGCCCCTGCCCCTGTGCCGGTGGGCATGTGGCGATCGAGCTCCGGATGCAGCGATCTAATTCCTGGAAGCAGGGAGATGAACCCATTAGTACTAATAGGAAAATAAATCAACAACCAATAGCCCAACGTCATTCTGTATTCCATGGTTGGAGAGAGGGATCCACGCTGACGACGTTGCAGAATGAAGTGCTCAACGTCTTGAATTCCTCAACCCCTGGCGGGTTTCACGTCTCGGTGCTAGGTGCCCAGACCTGGTGAAATGCTAATCTTCCGACACCCCGAATGCTACCAGTCTCCGTATTGAGGAGAAGAGATTCACGTCGGGTTCACCATTTTCTGTTTCTGATGATTTTACGCCAGGGAGCACGTGCGCATCCATTACGCAGGGGGAGGACGCGCGGCTTGTTGCCCCACATTCCAGCTTTCCAAAGGCGGGCGACATCCGTTCCTTGCTCAGGGACATTTTCTCCTTGATCGAAACTGGGATGATGGGATATCAGTTATTCCTTCCATGGATTCCTCCTTGGAGCTCGTCACCTAGTCCGGGTCTCCCTCATAGATTTAAGACGGGTTCGTGAAGCTCGTTCCCGGTGCCATATCTGCATGGATTCCAGTTAATTACGCTGCTTCTGTCGAGACGCTCCAAGGGGTCTGGTCGGGCAGCAACCTTCGGTGAGGAGAATGGTCATGCTGGGGTGTCGTCGGCGTGCCTTGACGCTGGGGATTGGCATGTCTATCTTCTGTACCTTATTATAGGGCTTCTCGAGGGCGCGTAATCCCGAGGAATCCCACATCGAATGTGGGGGATCATGTTCCATATGAGGTTTTCCTCAACTTCCCATGTTTAACACGGGGTATGCTGCGAGTTTAACATCTTGCAGAGACGGATCAGACTGATCGAAACACTGAGAGTGAATCAGATTGAAGGACCCCCTAGGGGGAACACCGATGTTGGGGCTAACACGTGGGTGGATTCTCGGATACTGTGGAGTGGAATGAGGTGGCATGATCCCACCGGGATGTGGCGGCCTGGGTGAGGATTAGGATGGGTGATGGAGTGACGGGCTTGAACCTCATGGATGATTCCTACGTATCCCCATGGTAGGGAATCAAAGTCCGCGTAGTTCGGTGATACGGTGGGACACCTGAATAGGTGACTCGTGAGAATGAACGCATGGATTGTATCCTGGAGGAAGTAAGATCTCCGGGCTAGGGCATGAGCTTCCCGAGGCATGTGGGCTCGAGGGAGAGGTTAGGATGAGACATGGGTGTGAGGTATGGGGCTTATGCTCTGAGGCGGCCCATAACGGTGGTTGTGAACTGACGCGGAGGGGTCATAACAACTGAGTGATGGGCTTGAACCTCGCGGAGGCTTCCTACGTACCATGAGTTAGCATGGATCAAAGTCCATGTAGTTTGGGCCAAACAGTTTAACGTTATGCGGGACAAGAGAATACAGTTTAACGTCATGCGAGATGAGGGCATACAGTTTAATGTCATGCGGAACAAGGGCAATATGGGGCTTATACTCTGAGGCAGCCCAAAGTATTGGAAAACCGACGTGAAGAAGTCGGAACGACCGGGTGGTGGGATTGAACCTCGTGGAGGCTTCTTACGTACCATGCGTTAGCACAGATCAAAGTCCACGTAGTTCGCTAGGATGGGGCTTACGCTCTGAGGTGGCCCATAGAAGGATGTCATGGTTGATGCACGCTCTAATCCCATGTGAGTCATGCTCGGTGTGAGAAACAAGAGGTAGCAGGGACCAGACGATCACGTCGCAAAGGGTGCATCCGTGAGAAGCAGAAAGGGGCTTACGCGTTGAGCGGCCCAAAGAGGAAACAGGGGCTTACGCGTGGTTAGCATCCCTTGGTACCGGGGCTTACTCTAGGATGGAGGCCCGTGGTGCGACAAAGCATAGTGGGAAAGGGACTCCACTAGCCTTGGCAGTGGGGAAGTACGGAGGTGCGTGGGTACAACCTTCCGCAAGAGAGGCTAGGGGATTACGCTCTAAGGCAGCCCTTCCCCTGTGGACAAAAGCCACTCTGACAAGGAGGATCTCATTCCATGTGAGGAAGAATCCATTCTCATGGAGACGAGTGGTCATAAATAATGTCGGAGCTGGGGGGACCCTGCGTAGGAGGCACGGGGTCGGACCACAGTTTAACGTCATGTGTTAAAGAAGAGGTTCTTATCAGTTTAACATCCTACAGCTTGGATGAGGTGGGATTTCTACACACCCATAGGGATTACATGCCCAACACCCTCTACCCCTTGTGGGAGGGAAGGCATCGACAAGGCTATAGTGAAGGGGGGCCGCAGGGCGAACCATCGAGGGGTCCCCGTTAGCGTGGCTATGCGAAGAAGCAATAGCCTTTAGCGTGCCTATGCGAAGAAGCATAAGGCAAAGCAACGCAATGGGAAGCACTGGTCAAGGGACCTTGAGGTTACTTTGTACGAGCCTGGAAGACCGTACGGTAAACCAATGCATGGCGTGCATGCCCAGCATGGAAGACATCGGGCACCTACGCGGGGCGTCAAGGTTAGAGGTCTTGGGTTTTGCGTGCAAAGAGAAGGTTTGCACGCAAAACACTGGGATGGCGCGCAATTGGGTCAGAGGATTGTGTGAGGATATGGGATTGTGCGCAAAGGGCTTGGATTGCACGTGGGGGAAATGGCCGATCCCTAAGTCGTGGCAAAACCTATCAAAGGGATTTTGCGCAATTTGGAAGGGATTGCGTGCAATTGGAAGGGATTGCACGCAAGGGGAAAGGATTGCGCGCAAAGGAAGAACCTGGAGGAGTTGGAAAATTCACTTAAACCAGTGGGGTTGCACGCAAAGGCAAACCCCGGGGCAAGATTGCGCGAAAAGGTGAATTACCTGGAAGTCATCTTGCGCGCACGGGAGTCCGAATTGCGCGCACGGGATCTGGTCCAAATTCCTCAACCCTGAAACGGTTGAGGTATCCTTCTACTTATAGGAATACGCCGGCATAGAATCTGGGCGGCGCATGAAATATTCCGCGCCAGGACCAGTCGGCGCGCAAAGCCTCACCGCGTGGAACTGGGTGCGCAAAATTGCGTGCCATCCTAGTGTTTTTATGTGAATCCCAGACTTCCTTCGCACAGAAAACATCTTTTTGTGAAAGTCCTCCTTAATTTCACGCACCACTCCCAGGTCCTCTGGGCCGGGCCTCTAAGTACGAATATGGCTTCGCTCCATCCGTTCAAAACTTACTTTGGGAGTTATGGACTTTTTCGACATCTATAGTTTCATAGTCAAATAATAGCATCTTTTGGATGATAGGTCCATTATGTAGACTACTTATGCAAGGCCATCTAGGGGAACGTGCTGCATAGTCAGGAAAAAGAACTCTTAGAAATTTTAATTTTCTATTGCTAAAATCCAGTGAAATTTATGGAGATTCAAATTGTCCAAATCATAGAGTTTGCTGTATGGAGAGAAGTACTTGAATATGGAGAGGATATTCCCAATCAAGATTGTCAAATAATTGGATGAATGTCACTCCTGCGAAGGTATGATCCAAAAGTTGGGAAGGGAAATATAAACCATAGACTTAAATACTTTCAGATCATGAAAAAGAGTATGGGAAAAATATGTTAAGGATGACTATTTTTTGAGGATCCCTACATATTTTCATTAAGATCAATAAAGAAAGAAAGGTTTTCCTCCCAAGAATGAAATTACCACTATTTAACAAACCTGTTAGGGGGTTGATTATGCAGGGCCACTTAAGGGCATTGAATGCGTAGTCAAATAATAGCATATTTTGGCTGACAGGTCTATTATGTAGACTACATATGCAAGGCCGCCTAAGGGCACGTGCTGCATAGTCAGGAAAAAGAATTCCTGGTTATCAGACATTTTGTGACCAGAAGTCAAGAAAAGGGTTATGGAGATCTGGAAGTATTTAAGGTTAGGAGTATGACACATGAAAATGGGTATTGTCCAATGCATGAAGGAGATACATAGACCAATTCTAACCATAATCATGTTGTGGCTGGGTCCTAAATTGAGATGCTGGACTTTACTACATATCTCATTAGAATGATAATAAATCCAAATATAGTTCTTGAAATACAGTTTAATGTCATGTGGGATGAGAGTTTAGGAGATCTTAGTTTAGGGTCATAGAGCTCGGACCATAATGAGGAATACACATTGTGTGTTTTATAAACTTGATGTGAATGAAGACCAGAGTTTTCATACCATATTCATGTTTTCACAGGGGGACTTTTTAGCCAAGGGACTGAAAGTGAAATTTGGGGTTAGGCCCAAAGACTTGGAGCTAGATTCGAGGGATGCTCGAATGTTCCTACGTATCTCATAAGGATGGGAATCAAGCCATACATAGTTCTTGAAATACCCTCTATACAGATTTGGTTCATACAAGTGAAGGGTGAAAGGGGAATTTAGTGCAATGATGGTTTGACCCAAGATTAAAGGTTTGAGCATTACCATGTATGCATGTAGTATTTGAAATATGACATGATTGGAGATCAATGTCAATGATGATTCCCTCTCAGGCAAGGGACAATGGGGGACTTTATAGTTTAACATCATATAGGAAAGATGATGGTGCTGCACAGTTTAGTGTCATGTAGGAGGGACAAAAGGGACGTACATAGTTTAACATCATGTGGGAAGAAGGTGAACTAATGCAAAGAGATTGGTTTTGGGATTCTTCACGGATCAACATCGTATGAGATAGAGGTGAACCGATGTGAAGAGATTGGTTTTGGGCTTGAACCTTAGGAGGTTTCCTACGTACCCAGCCTAGAAGGCAATGATCAAAGTCCACGTAGTTTGATTAAGAATGAATTGGTGATAAAATTGTACTTGAGGACAACCTAAAGATGATGTTGGGACTTACGCATGGTTAGCGGCCCAGAGAGGGTGTTATGGTTGAAGCTTACTCTAAGATCACATGAGTCATACTCAGTGTGAGAAACAAGAGGTAACAACAACCCTAATGATTCATAGTTTAATGTCATGTAGGACAAAAGGGTGCTGTACAGTTTAGCATCATGTAGCTAGGATGTATTGTAGTTTAATGTCTTGTAGGAAATGTGCCCAGTTTAATGTCATGTTGGATGAAAGAGACACAGTTTAACGTCATGTTAGATGATAGAGGGACCATGCAGTTTAAATTATTGTAGTAAGGACTATGGGGACTGTGCAGTTTAAAGTCATGTATTAAGGACTAGAAAAATAAGAAGAAACAGTTTAACATCATGTTTTACGATGGATGGACTATGTAGTTTAAAGTCTTACAGTTAGGACTATGGGGACTGTGTAGTTTAAAGTCTTCCAGTAAGGACTATAAGGACTGTGTAGTTTAAAGTCTTGCAGTAAAGACTATGGGTGTATTTGTGTTACACAAAATACTTCTTCAGAAATCTGGCATTGGCTGGAGTCATGATGCGTTCTCCATCCATCGAGATTAAAGAATAAGCTCCATTGGAGTAGACCTTATGTATTGAGTAAGGTCCTTCCCACTTGATGAAGATTCTGCCTGATGAACCAGTTCAGGCTATACTGTTTAGTGGGGCGGTGCTCGTGCTTTTGAAGTAGATAGCATAAAATCTGCCAGAGTCAAATACAACTTAGGCTTTGACACGAGCTCATTTTCTTCTAACTGTTCTCCTTTTTTAAAATTATTCCGCCTCTTTGAGGATTTTCCTTATGAAGAAGGGAGTTTTACTGTGTCAGAAATAACATAAGACATAATTGGTTTCTTCAATTGTGTTTGTAAAATAGCATGAGTTCGGTTGATGGTTTTCCTAACCATCCAATCACCATATTTCTATGCATTTTTTCTTTTGAATTCAAGCCACTCTCCTTCTTCCTCTGGATCTGTAGTAGTAACACATGCTGCTTGGGCTGAAGAACCTTTCATTTTTACCTGTCCAGAGTCCACTATCTTTTGTAGGAGGTATTTGAAGACAAAACACTCCTGAATGGGATGACCCAACATCTGATGAAATGGGAAATAGTTGGGAAGATCTTAATCTACTTCCTTGTTCGGCCTTTTGGGCCTTGGAAACTAAACCAGGTTATTTTCCAGAGCCGAGATGAAGTAACCCAGAACTTTTTCATTCTTGAAAGAATAAACTTTGTTCTTTAACTCCTAAAATTGTTTCTGCCTTTGATCTCTTTGATCATCTTGATGAGACGACCTCTGTTGTTGATGCTTAGGAGGTGGAGCCCTTCGATAAGATGAAGGTTTTGAAGTGGAAGTAGGTAACAGTGCTTGTTTAAGTGTAACTTTAGCAGTCTCTACTCTCCCAATTATCCTTCTTGGAGATGATGGAATTACACGAGTTTTAGCCTTAGTCTCTATAAGATAATCTTCGATCTGTTGAGCGATTAAAGTAAGGTCTCAAAACCCTCCTGTGTATTTCACAAGGATCAACAGTGTGCATAATTAATCACACAAAATTTCCACACAGATTGGCAACAATTCTTATTGAGGGAGTGCTAAGATTAAGAAATATGTTAATCCCTTCTAGCGAGTAATGAAATCTGAAACTCTTTCATTTTCCCTTTGCTTACAATTGGTAAGACTGAAAACTGTCATCTTTGGAAATGTTGAGCTAAATTGAAGGGGAAATCTTTGACAGAGATCTTTCCACCCAGTAATTAATCGGGATTACAAGCTTGTATACCAGACAAAAGAATGCCCTTGTAATGATTGTACAAAACACCTAATCTTAAATGTTTCTTGTCCTTGAGGAGTTACCATCATAAGATCACAATGAGAAAAAAAATGTGTTAAGTGTTGTTCTAGATCTCCTGAACCATTAAAAATTGGGAATGTGGTACTTGAAAAATTTGATGGGGGAGGAATTGAATCCACCCATTCAGGGTAAGATCTTTTTTCTGGTTGAATTTGTGCACGCTTTCCTTCCATAGATTCTAACTAAGATGTTAATGACTCAATGGTAGTTATTAACTTTTGAGAAACATCTGGTTGAGATTGGACCTGAGCAGGTGAAATAATTGGTGTTTGGACAGGTGTGGTGACTGGTACTGCAACTGATGGTATCATTACCGGTTGTTGTTGTGCATGACCCATAGGATTGGACCTGTGAGGGTGTACTTGTAAAGGAGGATATTATTGATCCATCCCAGTAACTGCAACAAATTCAATTGATTGACTGACTCCAGGATGCTTAGGAGGAAGACTACCTTGGAGTAGTTCTGCATTAAACCTCCTTAACTCCTTCATTTCTTCCTCTTGTTGTGCGAACCTTTCCTCTAATGAGATTTATTGGCCTTCACCAGAGGAAGGGTGGAATGTAACCTGAATTTTTCCCTTTTCCTTGGTATGTTCCTTTTTGGAGTATGGAAGGGAATTACCCAAGGAAATGTATTTCCCTTGGGAATCCCTCTATCTTCTGGTACACACACCTTCTTCATTTATTTCTATGTTTATAGCCTCTTGAACATGAAATTCTTCATCTGATTCCTCTGAGTGAACCTCATGTCTTGGGGGATCAGTGACAATGACATTAATAACATTTATCAATGCATAACACATTGTATCCCTTCTATCGGCATTTCTGCGATACTGTCTTTTTCCATGTACTTTATGAGACATTTCCTTTTGTTGAGTTGATCCCTCATGAACTTATTGATGAACCGTAATTTGGAGGGAATCTCCTGATAATTCGACTCTGCATTCCTCTTGTGGCTTCTTCCCTAACTGAGAGAAAACTAACTTTCACTGAGGAAGAGATTGAGGATTTGAAAAAGTCCCCAATCCGGTGGACTGGGGTTGTTCCTGCTTTTCCTGCTCAACTCCTTGAATCCCATCTGTTGATCCTAAGGGTTAGGCTAAAAGAGTCCCCAGTCTGGAAAGTTGAGGTGGTTCTTGAGCTTCTACATCTGAGACTTTCTTAAAAGCTCTCCTGATTTTGTAGACTTTAGTCCAGAAATTGGATGGATGCATCAATCTACATCCACTCAAATCACCTGGATCAAATGACCGTTGGATGATTTCTGACACTTCTATCACCTGACGATGTGTATGCTCTAAACAAGAAGCCTATTTGATATTCTCATTTTCTTGATGCAAAGGTAATTTGACAGCTTATTCTTTGTATGCCTGACTTTGGGAAGAACTATTTGAGGACTGTTCTTGAGCAATCCTTTGATTACACACAAAACCAATTGGCTGTGGCCAACCATGGGCAATAACATTGCATGAGACCATTTTTGGCGGGATTTGTTGACTGGAGAGTACAATGAAATGCAGTGCTCCATGAACACCCCATCCCCTGATATGAATACAAGATAAGGCATTGGTAATTAACTGGCGCAACCTTTTTAGTGCACCAAAGCATGCACACTGAAGGGCTCTCTGCTGCTTTTTAACCTTTGGATATCAGGAAACTGAGAGAGATGCCAAATCAATTTGGCGTTGTAACCCTTCTATTATCTTAACATGATTTTCATATTCATCATAAGATAATATTTTCTTTTTCAAGTGACAAAGAGTTTTCCACATGTTGAGATGAATATCATGAATACAATCTTCCATCAACATTTCTGGAATATCATACTGAGAGTCAGCCAAAGGCCAAAACATGACTGGTACTTCACCTTTCGCCAGTTGTTTTCTCATATTCAAAACTTCCTCATTGTAATTCGATGAAGATTATTCTACCTGATTTGACCAAAGCTGGTGCTTCTTTGTTGCTTTATCATATTCAACAATATTGGTAGAGAATTCATTTATCAAATTAGAAGATGAATGACCCAGGGATGGTTCAGAGAATGACCTACACCCCGGGCTATCTTCTGATTGAGAAAGTATTTCACCTACTAGCGGTAAAGCATCAGACATGAATGGATTCACATTTTCAAGTGCCTCAAGATAAGAGGGATTTCTCATTACTGAATTTTCCTTTGAATAATTTTCTAGGAAATGCGAATTACTACTGTAGAGAGTACTTTCGTAGCTAAATTCATCATCATGGGGAGGACCACCATGGTGGGTTATAGCAAAAGATGAAACCTTTTGCTCCTTGATCTTCTGGCCACACAGAGGGTTATCGCGGATCTCATCTGAAGATAATACTTCGAGATCGACCAAACTGTCATGAAGCAAGCCTTCATGAGGAAGTTTCTGATGAAGAACTTTGGAATTATTTTTCCCACTATTGGGAAATGAGAGAGTAGAATCTTGAGTTGCAACAGATAATTGTCTGAGGGCTTCAAGAACTCCAACATCGAGTAAGGCCTTATTACAGATTGTCTCTTGATTTCTCGACTGTGCTGGATGGGTCTTTTTCTTAGATGCCTTCTTAATCAATTTGGAAACAACTTGTTGACGAAAGTGGTTATTATGGGCAGGTGTATGTGCCTGCTCATAAGAAATAGTCAGGTTAGGATAATTATCTCCATTCAAATCGGGTGTATGTGCCCGACTTGATTGTCCATATGTCATGGGGGAGTATGCCCCATAACCCTCCTGGACTGGGACAGAGGTGGGTATCTGTTCCAGGGTGACATGTTGATGAGTTACTCCACTGATAGAGATAGATTTATGATTCCTTCCCTATGATGCTGCTGAAGTTGTTATAATATTCTGACAGGTGCCCAGAATATGGGCAGGGATTTTCTTCTTCTCTTTCACCATTTTCAGAATGTGCTTGGTGATTTCAGTTGCCAGAATGGGAATATATGTCCATTCCATGTCTGGAGTAGGTGTATGTGCCTGCTCATATCCTCCTTTTCCTGTCAGTGAATTTTGACAGTACTCATTGTGGGGGTAGAAAATTGTGTCTACCTCCTACTTGACATTGGAGCTTTCCAATTGACATCTCTGGGTTCTACCAAACGAGACTGTTGGTTAGCCTGATGAATTTCGGGTGTGTGCACCTACTGATTGTTCCCCACCACATTTGATTGGCGATTTTCTTTGGTTGTAGTCAGACGAGCCTGCTGACTTGCTGGTGAATTATAAACAGGTGTATATGCCTGCCTATAATACTCCACCGGAATTTCCTGGATGGATTGGCGTGTTACTGCCAGACGAGTCTGCTGGGTATTAACATCAGGACGGACGGGTGTATATGACCGCTTGTTGTTTTCCATCAAGTTGGCTTAATGGACTTCTCCGGAGGGGGTAGAAGTAATAACCTTCTCCCTATTGACCAGATTTCGCCTTTGACGATTCGTCTTGCATGCTCGGGTCTGAGGAACATGAGCCGAACCCCTAAAGGTGATATCCTCATCATGTTGAGGGTGCACTACCGCATGAGTCCGACGACGATTGTTGATGGGAGCCCTCGGGGATGACTTATGTTTTCTTGAATTAAGGACTTGATTGACCTTCTCATTCACCTCCCCATAATATGGGAGAGATTGGTGATTTCATTCCTGGGATAACGACCCGAAATGGTTGGAAACGGTGGTTAGAACCACCTGCTTCTTGACCACTATTCATCGCTGTCCGGACAACCAGGGTGAGTTGTTAACTTCGAGGGCTTGTCGAGCAGCCTCCAGAGTTGGAATGGTACCATGTTGACGGTATTCATTAACCAATGTATTTGAGACCCAGCGTTGCAGACGCTGAGTAGGTGATGTTGTCCTAAGAGCAGATGAGGATCTAGCAGGAGTAGTGGCTGAGGCATTCACAGGTGTGAATTTTAAAGAATCCATTTCTGTAATGTAGAGAGATCTTGGAAAAGAGTTCCTGTTTGATATAACAGACATAATCAAGATAAGTTTGGCTAGACTACATCTTTTGGATGAGCACATATGTAATTGATTGCTTTTCTGGCCCTCACATTACATTAAATAGGGGCCTAACAAACAAGTAAAACATCATTTAACTTGGTTAATTATTCGAGTCAGGTTCACCACTTTTGTTTCTTCTAGAAATGAGGATGACCTTGTTTGTTTAAGGTTCAAATTTTCCAATTGGTTTCTAATGGGTTTATTTGTAGAACTGGAAACATCCAATGATTCTATATCCATTTGGACCCACTTTTCAAAGGTAGGTGCCCATTAGTTGTGGACTAATGAGACTTAATAATTTTCATTGGTCGAGAGGATGGGAGGTCAGACTCATCACACCTTTTTTGGGGGAATTATTGTCTACTTCGGGACTCTCTTATAGATTTAAATTATGTTCGTGAATCCTTATTAATTTACCAAGCATAAAAATGAGTCTTTTCCTTTAGATATAGAAATCAATGATTGATATGTATGAGATTTAGAGAATCTTTTATATGTATTTGAGTTTCTTCATCGATAGAGAATCATCCATACTTATTATATATTCTTAGTCAATGGTATCCTTCAATACATTATATAGAAATATCTTGGTCATTATGATAACCATACGGGTTTTAAATCCACTCAGTGGGGCACTTGAAGTTTATTGTTGTTAAAAAGGACATGTATTATTTCAGAGTTGGGATCATACCCACAGATGGGATACCTACGTATCCTTGCTAGAAAAGGAATCATAGCCCACGTAGTTTGAGAGGAAGGATGTAGTTTAACGTCATATGGGATGAAAAAAAATTAATGAAAGATGGGCTTGGACCTTATAAAGGATTCCTATATACTCTAATTTAAAGGTAGAGATCAAAGTCCACGTAGTTCGAGTGGAGAATTATGAGGTTTATGCATGATTAATGGCCCAAAGAGAGATGTCATAATTACTTTTACACTCTAATTTCATGTGAGTCATGCTCGATGTGAGAAACAAGAGGTATCAGTAATACATAGCGATTGTGCCATGAAAGATGAAATCATAAGAAAGAATTTGGGGCTTACGTATGTATGACAGCCCAAGTAAATGAATATTAGGACGTAGTTTAGGAAAGAATCCCAGGAGCAGGGTCCATAAAGGTATTTCTACTTTATGGAGATTTGAAATTTTAACTCAGGACTTACTCTTGAGAAGGAGGTCCAAATTAAGAGGAACTTATGATTGGGTTTCATTCCTGAAAAGGAAACCCAAATCAAAAGAGATTAAGACTGGGGATTACTTTTAATGAGGATGCCCATGATTAGGGAACTTGGGGCTTACTCCTAAGTAGGATGACCAGGTTAAGGGAAATTATGACTGGGGCTTACTTCTTAAAAGGAGGCCCAGGTTAAGGGGACTTGATACTTGGGGATTACTCTTGAGAAGGAGGCTTAAGTTAAGGTAAATTATGACTGGGGCATACTCCTGAAAAGGAGTCCTAGGTTAAGGGGACTTGAGACTTGGGGCTAACTCATGAGAAGGAGGCCTGGGTTAAGAGAAATTATGACTGGGGCTTACTCCTGAGAAGGAGGCCCATGAATATGGAACTTGGGGATTACTCCTAAGGAGGATGCCCAAAGTTAAAGATCTTCTCATATTAAAGGATGAGGTTGAATGGAGGAAATATCTAACCTTAGTTACATAAAGTTTATGTAAATCACAAGGTTTTGAGAGATGTTCCATAGAATTCCTTTCAGATAATGAATTCAATAAAAGAACCATGCCATAAATGGCTTTGAAGAGGGTTTTTAAGGCTAAATCTTGAAGAGGAGAGGTGAATTTGAGGAGAGGAAGTGAATTGGTAGGAGGCGCGCAAGTATTGGTATGGTGCGCAAGTCATGGTCGCGCAAGTATACTTGCGCGACATGAGTTCACTTGGGCGATGAAGAACCTCTGAAGTGATACTTGGGATAATTTGAATTGGAGCCCTTAGTATCATCCCTAGAGGCTTTCAGATGGGTGGTGTACAAGTTTCCTTGAGAGGTAAAGGTGGCGCGCAAGTATCATCACTTCCCTTAAAGGGCTGGATACTTAGGCATGCAAGTATTGATGAGTTCTAATACTTAGGCCTTATTCTTCCTCTTTAGAGATTCCATTATAGGTAAAGAATTACCTTAAAAGTGTTTAGAAGACTTCAGACGGAGACTTGGCCAAACAGAGCTTTAATATGAGTTTTGGATTTTTTTGTCCCTCAAATGGGGGCCCCACAGGGGGTATTTATAGGCCACCTGAGGTTTGGGTGAAATTTCACTTAGGGCGTGCAAGTGACTTTCACACCACATATCTGGCGCGCAAGTGACTTGGGAGCCCAAGGCTGGTGCGCAGGTATACTTGCGCGCCTTAATGCCTTTGCAATATTTGATGAATGTCCCCTCTTCTTTTCTCAAGGTATTCCCCTTAGTCAATCTTTGGACTCTATGATGGAAGAGAGCGTCAACACCTATATATATATAAACTATTTTTTAGGTTTCTAAGGGGACTTCAGGGACTAAGATGGATATTACTATCTTAGATATTGGATCTATTGTTGAGTTTCTATCATAAGATCATTTTTGATGTTTTACTTGGAGATGTTTGTTATATTAATATGACATTACATACATGATGAGATATTATTGTTTTTATATTTATTATGTGTTGGAGTTTCTTAGTAGTGGTTTATCCTATCCTCTTATCTTCTATAATTAAAGAGGCTATTTCCTACCATATGTGAGATTTTATACCCTCGGCTCTTATCACTAACCCAGGGTCTACTGGAGGCGGGACTTAGAGGTCATTATCTCTCTTCCTTCATTATTGGCCTAAAATTTAGAGGTAGGGGGTAATGATAAAGGGGTATTAAAGATTTAGGTTGAGAGATATGATGATGTTTGGAGTTGGGAACTATAAGGATTGCATGAGTTGGTTGGGAAATGGTTGGAGTCAACCTTAGTGTGTGACAAAGGCTAGGGAGGCCTAATAGGATACATGATTTTAGGTCCCCCCTATGATCTGATGTAAGGAATCCGAGCCTACCAAATGACCAAGTGAGGCATTAATTCTTATAGGATAGTGACCTAGGAGTGGTACATGCATCATGATTGATTTTTATTGTGATTGAACATGGTGGTTTTTGGGAAGTTAATAAATTTAATTAAACAAATATTAAATTTTTATACTTGTTTCTCTAACTATTCCCATATCATGGTTGTTAATGAACTATTATTGTTTGCTGAATAAATATTATAACCTGAAAGGAAAGATTAAAATGGTGATTAATTGGACTTATCCATTTGTTTAAAACCTTTTTGAAACATTATTGGGTTATTTCCTTTCATGTTGTATCATTATTCTTAATGCATTAATTTTTTTCCCATTATTGAAATTCATAACATGATAACCTGTTTTCCTAACATTTCTAGTTGTTACTAAAGAATGATTAGTTTATTTTCCTCTAAATAGTTTCTGAATTTTAGAACCACTATGAAGCAAGTTATGTTGAATAAATCATATACTTCTATACCAAAATGATTGTTTTAAAAAACATGATTAGGATTATTCTGGTTCCTATACGAGTTAATATGTCATGAATTTATTTCAATTTGTAATTTATCATGAGCATGTGTTGGGAATTTATTTTAAGGATGCATTTTTAATTTTTGTTTTAAAATTCTTGGAAAATGATAAGCATTATTGGATGTAACATGTTGTTTAAACGATTTGACTTATTCTTTTCAAGACCAATAAAACATTTTTTTGTACTAAAATGGTTGTGCCTCATATGTTAACCATGTATTGTTTGTTATGGGAAGCATGTATAAACTGAAAAAATGTTTGTTTACTAACTATAAAATTTATAGTATTTGAATATTTAGATTTTAACATGTTTAGTATGTTTTATTTAAAATATGAAAGCATGTTATGTACTGATCATGTTGTATCTAAATACATAAGTAAAATCATTTCACCCTTATTGAAAGTATATAAGCATATTTTCCTGATTAATTAAATGTTTAAAGAATTTTTATTTCAAGAATGATAAGCATCACACATAATAATAAAACATGATCATATTCTATATTTAACCTGGTTTCATTTAAATGCAAGGGATGATATTTTCCTAGAAATGACTTGGGAACATTGATTGTTTTTTGTGGTTATTAATTAATTAACAAATTAGAGTGTTGATATGACTTGTTGAAAACATGTTCCTGGATTATAAAATAAAATTCTAAAGGCTTTTTCATAAGATGTTCTGTAATAAAGTTTAACTTATAAACCATTTATGTTCCTTAACTTGGAAAAATATGTGATCTTTGAGATGATGCATATTTCTTTTGAGGACATGTATCCCTAATGTGATTGTATGTTGTGTCATGGTTTTATTTATGGAATCATCGACCTCCAAAAAATGTAAAATCAGTTAAATCTAGTAATAAAAAAAGATTTTTTGAAATATGGAATCTGATGGAAGTAATCTTGCTTTCCACTCTTGAATTATTATGAAGGAAATGATGATTTTTTACTATTATTATATTGATTGGGGTTTTTTGTTTGATCATATGTTAGTGGAATGTTTTATGGCTTCAAGCATATGAAGAGAGGGAAACCCTTTCCCACATCAAGACATGCTATATTATGATATGATTAAAAACTATGTAGATGAGTCAATGCCATCCAAAGTAGACAATATCATGGTGTGGTGAATGGGTTCCTTTGTTTTCTATTCTAACGAAAGATCTATCAATATTTATATAAGTGATTGTGTTGTTTGTGAAATGTTATGTGAAACTCTTGGAAGTAATGGAATTCACATGTGGAAAATAGATATTGGAAAATTGAACCCTTTTTTGTTTTTGCATGGGTGTGCTCCTAGTAAGTAAAGTTTTGTTAACAAACTTGATTTTTTTTACAGCTAGATAAAGTGGACTGTTCTAACCTCATGTTTTGTTTGTAATGCATACATTATTTTGAATTTATGTGTTTATAACAACTTAGTAAAGGGAATGGTAGTGTTGTGTTAGTTGAATAGAAGGAATTTTATGAAATCAAGTATCCTTTTTGTTTATGTATGAAATTTTTGGGAAGCATGTTAAATATGAAATGTTAGATATCATGCTTGAAATGTTTTAATTATCAACCAGTTTAACATGAAAACAAGTTTGAGTTTTTAATGGCGATGGTGGGTGGATATATTAAATCATGTGATGATTAGTGAATTGAATTATTTAATCTTTTGTCCTACTTAGTTATTTAAATGGAAATTATATGTTTTTGGAAAAGAAAAATTTACTTTGAGTATGTCATCCTTGGAAGTTACCTTCATGCTGTGTAATAAAATTTAGGGAGACCCACTAGAAAAAAATTATTTTGTTACAAAAAGTTTGTTTTAAAAAACCACACCAGTTATTTTATAATATTTTCACATATTTAAAAATATTTTTTGAAAAATTTCTTGAAAGAGTTTTCACAAAGAGGATTTTGATAAATATCTTATTATGGGAAGTGTTAATAAGGATTTTCATTTAAAATGTTTTTTTGACCTACTAGATTTTCTTAAATACAAGAGGCTTGGTGAAATTTTTTTGTCAACATGCTTTTGAACATAACATGTTTCAATATGAAATGTTGTTATGCATGTCTATCAAGTAAAGAATCATTTAAAAAGAATTATTATGTTTCTAAATCTTTTACCAGTAAGGAATTATGGATTTTTGTATCTAATATTATCAATAAATTATCATGAAATCATGGTAATCTAATTTTTTCTTGAAATTTTAAGCATTATATATTCGGAATGTTATAATAAAGCATGTATAGATATTCATTTTATGGAATTATTGAGTAATGTTTTTAAGTGAAAGATATAATAATGTTTTGTCCAACTTTTTTTTATGATTTATACTTAAATAAATGTGAAGTAATTGTTTCTAAACTTGTTCTCTTATGTTGTTTTTATTTTTTACAATCATTTGATTATTTTGTATTACTTACTAGTTTTGTTATGGCTATCTACGAGGCCACATTCTTGTTTAAGAGGTGTCTCCCTTAAGAGATTATATTTAAAGTTTTTTTTTGTTTTAAATATAGTGAGATCCTTGAGAGTTATCTCATGGGGTGGTTAAATTATATCCCCCTTATTTTCTCTCCCTCCCATTTTTTTTAATTCTCTAAGATTAAAATTGTTTGAAAGATGTATAATGTATGGGACGAGAATATTCTCAATCCTTCCTCTGCCATTTTGGGGTGTCTGGTGATTCTATAGCGGTTTTATAAATTCTAGAAGTTATTTTAAAATGATTTTTTTAATTTATAAAGTAGTTTTAATATGTTTTTTGAAAATTATGGAAGTAATTTAAAAGTATTATATTTTATTTGGAAATTAATTTAGAAGTTTTTAAAATGATTCAAAAGTTTTTGAAAGTGTGTTCAAATTTTGAAGGTAATAATAAACCTTTTTCTTAATTATTTAAAAGTTAGTTTAATTAAAAATCTAATATTTTTAATTAAATATTAACCCTTATGCATGAAATTGAAGTTGTGTAAGGGTAATGGTGGGTTTTAATGGCTTGTGTAAAGGTAAAGGGATGTTAATAATTCTTTCATAAGGGTAAGATGTGTTTTTTAAACCACGCGTAAAGGTAAGGTCTTGTTTAATTTTTTTTGTGGAAGGCTAAGGGATTGTTTTTGAATCTTGTGTAAGGGTAATAATTAGTTTTGAATACTCACATAAGGGTAGTCATCACCATGCGTAGGTAAAAGGGTTTTCCCATGTGTTGTGTAAGGGTATCCCCTAGCTGCATAAAGGTAGAACTGAAATCCTAAAGGATATATAAGGGTATTCACATGTGGGTGGAGTTGCATAAGGGTATTTGTGTATGGTATATCTGGGTTTTCCAAATCCTATTTAATGGCCATCTGAGTTTTCCAAATCCTGCATAAGGGTGGCCAACTGCTTATGGGTAAGACCTAACCACTCTTACGTAGCGCATAATCCACACATAAGGGCAAGGAATAATTTTAAAAGATTGAATAAGGGTAATCTAAAATTATTGTTACATGATACTTTATAATGCGTTGTTTAAGGGTAAAATAGGTTACCCTTATAGAATGTGCATCTCATGTGTATGAGTAATTATTTTCCCCCAATTTTTATGTTTTCTTCCTCCTTTCGATCTACAAACCATGTGAACCCATTTTCAATGATTTTTAAAGCCTAAGATAATGTAATTAAATGAATTTGACTCATTTAATGATTTAAAACTCCTTCTTGTAATGTTTTATTGATATATAATTAAGTTCTAAACAACAAACCATTGGGAAAATTTAATGGGGGTTTCAAAACCAATTTTCCAGTTTATGTGATGCTACTATTTTAAAATACTAAAACCCTTATCCCTTTTTATTACTTCATTTTCCTCTCATCCAAACAACCATATAACCATCTCTTCAAGTCCACATGATTCAACCATTTGTGGTAACTCTTCCTTTTCAATTTCCTGGCAAGGTGGAAACTTATCTCTCCTCTATCCCTTGGCTACAATATTTTACAAGGGGAAAATACCAAATAGGGGATCATTTGTCTTTATTCTAGTTATACATGTGGGATGGATCATACTTTTTTTATCCTTTTGGAAGATGGTACACACCAACTAAATGAGGATAATTAATTTATTAATTGAAATTGAAGGGGATGCAGAGTTTTTCCAGTATTTTACCAGATTTTTTCATATTGCATATTTTTAATTTCCTAGAAAATATTATCTCATGTGTAAAGAGTTATTATTCTTATTATCTCATGATATGTCAAATTAGATAATCGAAATATTATCCTATAAAGATAAAGTTATTATCACTTGAATATAATTAAAATTATTTTTCATAAAAATGTATTTCTTGCTTGTTTTTACTTGTTTTGTGATATCATTTAAAATATTATCCATGCTTGATTACCTTGATAAAAATTAAAAATGTCAGGATCCTTTCTTATGCTATTGTGTGATTTTTTTGATATCATCTCAAATGAAATTGTGTAGGAATGTATATCTAGATAATTAATTGGTTTCCCTTATAAAATCTTTTTTTGTGTGAGAATTCCCTTGAAAGTAAATAAGTCATTGTGATGAAATCCCTTTTTTAAAGATATGAAAAGTGGATGTGTTGTATAGTTGTGATATATGGAGACTTTAATGGTAAGTGGTTGTGATGTATATTTTATGGTAAGATGCGATTATAATGATATGTAGACGTTGTGATGAGGAAGTGGTTGTGATGTGAAATGATGAAAATTTGGGGTTTTTTGGAATGAGGAGAATGGGTTGTTATGTGTTGTGTTGGATTTTTTCTAGTTTCTTAGAAGATATAAAATGATTTAAATAGATATCCTATTAATATAGAAATGTTTGGGGCTGGAAATAATGAATGATAAATGGGATGATAATGTTTAACTTGAACATAGAAAGATGATAATGGATGTAAAAATAGTTGCTAATTGAAATGGTTAAATGAGAACTATGAAACTGACACAAGGTTTTTAGATTAAAAGAATTGAAAGATAAAAAATGGGTTGTGTTAATATGAAATGATTGGGATTGATAAATAAAGGTGGTTGATAATGGGAAGACATAGAAATTAGATTAACTTGAAAATAAAGGTGTAATTTTCCTTGTGGCTTATAGCTTGGGGCTTGTTCATATGGTGTAAGGAATTTAGTTGTGACAATGATGTTGACACCAGATAGTGGTGATAAAGAGATTTTGGTAGTTGGGTGGTTTTTATTATGTGAACCCATAGATTGGGATTATGTGTAACTATTATATATTGTATTTTCATTATGTTTGATATATGCATGCCACCTGCGTTGAGCACCATGTACCGATAACCCAATGTTTTGGGAGTATTTTTCCTAATATCCAAATGGTAAGGATGGATAGTGGACTACTCACCCTTCCCTGGTCTCTCTTCCAAGAGAGGTTCTTATAAATGGTATATGATAGCTTATGGAGTTTAGTGAACTTTTGGTTGTGTTTGATGATAAGATGATGTGGTTCATAGTTGGGGTAATGCTTGGTAGGATGGGGACACAAGGTTGATTTCCTTTATGTTCATAATACCCAACTATTCTGGTTATAGTAGTGGTCAGGATGTGATTTGATGTACTAATTGTCTTCACGTAAGATGTGATGTGATGGACTAGGTGTCTTTGAGTGAGATGTGATGTGTTGGACCAGGTGTCTTCGGGAGAGATGTGATGTTTGGTCCAGGTATCTTCGAGTGGGATGTGATGGCCAGTTGTACTCATGGTTCTTGGAATGATGCGACTGCATGTAAATATTTGTGTAGCATTTTATGAAAGACATGGGAGTACCAGGACGTACGACATTAGGGCGTGAGAGTATAAAATTAGTGGGAAATTACTGTGTGGTACCTTTTTTATCGATATGCTTCTTATTATGTTACGATAAATGGATGAATTATTTGGTGAGTGAGTCTTAGTGAGGCCACAAACTAGTTGAGTTGATTGGTGCTTGTTGATTTAGCTATTTTTTCATAAGGTTATTTGTATAGTCTTCTCACATTTTCACAATATTCCTTGGATATGATCCTACCAATTATACATGTTATTCTCACCCTACATATATATAAACTATTTTCAGGTTTCTAGGGGGACTTCAAGGACTAAGATAAACATTACTATCTTGGTAATTTGAGAAGTTTTTGAGTTGCTGTCATAGGATTTTATTTGATGTTTTACTTAGATAATTTTATTTTATTCATATGACATTACGTGCATCATAAGATATTGTGGTTTTTACCTTTTATTATGTGCTAGAGTTACTTGGTGGTTGCTGATACTATCTCCCTATCCTATATAATTAAAGAGGATAATGTCTTTTATATGTGAGATTTTATACCCTCGATTCTTGTCACCAACTCGAGGAATATTGGAGGTAGGAATCATAGGTCATTATCTATTTTCCTTCATTACTAGACTAGGAGGGGTACCTTTGGAGGGAGGGGGTTGTGATAGAGTGATATCAACATTTTAAGTTAAGAGATAGGATGTATTTTAGAGTTAGGCACTTTGATGATTGTATTGGTTAGTAGGGACATAGTTCCAATCAGCCTTGGTGCATCGAATAGGTTAGGGAGACTAGTTAGGACACATGATTTTAGGGCCCCCATGATTCGATGCAAAGAATTTGAGCATACTGAATGATCAAGTAAGGTGGTACTACGCAGGGCAGAGACCTATGAGAGGTACATGCATCATGATTGGTTGCACTTTTGATTGAATGAGGTGGGTTTTGGGAATTTAAGGAATTTAATTAAATAAATCATAAAATTTTATATATGTTTCTCTGACTATGACCATGTTGTGTTTTTAATGAACTCTTATCATTTTTTTGAATTAATATTATAACCTAAAATCAAAGAGTATAATGGTGATAACTGGCCTATACCATTTGTTTGAAACCTTGTTGATATTTGATTGCGTTTTTTCTTTTCCTATTATAAAATGATTCTTCTTGAATTAAATTTGTTCCCATTATTAAAATGAAAAAATTGATAACCAATTTTCCTAACATTTAAAGTTTCTATTAAAGCTTGCTTAGTGAATGTTTCTGTAAATAGTTTCTGATTTTTTTTACAGCTATGAAGCATGTTACCTTGAATAAATATTATACCACCATACTGAAATGATTGTTTTAAAAACCATGAATAGGAATATTCTTATCCTTATATAGGTTAATATGTCATAAATTGATTTATATTTTTAATTTTTCATGATCATGTGTTTGGAGTTTATTGCAAGGATGGATTTTGATTGTTGTTTTAAAATTATTGGAAAATTATAAGCATGCTTCATGGTAACATGTTATTTAAATGATTGGAATTACTATTTTCAAGGAATTTTTTTTGTATTGAAATTACTGTGACTCACATGTTAATCCATGTGTATCTTGTTATTAGAAGAATGTATAATGTTGAAAACATTTGTGTAGGAACTATGAAATTTTTAGTATGTGAATCTTGAGTTTGTTACATGTTTAGTATATTGTATTTAGAATTTGAAATCATGTTATGTATTGATCATGTTGTATCTAAATATGGAAGTAAAATCATGTTACCCTTATTGGAAGTATATAAGTATGTTTTCATAAGCAATTAAATGTTTAAATAATTTTTAGTTCAAGCATGATAAGCATCACACATAGTAATACAACATGTGCATATTTTTTATTTAACTCGGCCACATTTAAATGAAAATCATGATCTTTTTCTAAAATGACCCAGAAATGTTAATTATTGTTTGTGGTTATTTATTTATTACTGCATTGGAGTGTTGATATTCCTTTCTTAAAACATGTTCTTGGATTATAAATTGTCCTTCTAAACACTTTTTAAGAATATGTTCTGTAATGAAGTTTAATAAAAAAACCCTTTATGTTTCTTAACTTGGAAAACTATTTGATCTTTGAGATAATGTCTCTTACTATTGAGTATATATATCCCTACTATTATTTTGTATTGTGTTTTGGTTTTATTTATGGAATCACCCACCTCCCATAAAAGGTTAATTACTTAAATCTGATAATAGAAAAATTTGTTTGGAAAATCTTGGAATTGATGGAAATAATCTTGCTTTCCACTCTAAAATTATTATGAAAGAAATAATGAAAGTGTTCGGCAGCTATCCTATTGGTTGTGTTTTTTGTGTTTGATCTTATTTCTATGGAATGTGTTATTGAAGGTATCAGAGCACACAACGGAAGTTGATGGGTTGTGTATTTAAAAAAATTCACCGATGATCAACGTAACTTTGTCATTTCTGGTGAAGCACAACCTCGATAAAAGTCCAAGGATCCCGCTTAATGAATTTTAATAAAAAAAATAAAAAAAATTAATTGATTCAATATGAAGATACATTATGTAACATCCCAGGTAAATAAATAATATGACTTTTTCATATTTATTAATATTTGTGAATAAAATATTAATATTACTTTAAAGGGGATGCTATGTTCGATGGCGTACCCAATACGCAACAATTCTTTGAAATCTTACGTTGCACACTAATAATATAATAATATTATTTTAAATGGTAGTTAATGCCTAGTCGTTGTAATGGAGGGAATGAACAAAACTAACTACAAAATGATTATATATATTTGTTAAATATTTTAACAATTACCCAATAAATGATAGAGGCTTAAAATGGAAATTAATCCAATTTTACGCACAAATATTCTAATATTCTTTAAAAGGTCGATTAATCACCTTTTGATAGAGAAACCTTTTTAAAACTAATTTTTTCCAATTTTATATGTTATATTTGAAAAAATAAAATCCTTCTTTATAATCGGGACATCAAAATTTACTTTGTGTAATTTTTTTTTATTTTTCTGATAAAGTTGATTTTTTATGAATAGTGAAAAATGCTGTATTTTAATTCAAAACCTCCTTTTAATATAATTTATTTATATGGTTATATTATCTTTTTAATTGGGTTTAAAGTATAGTTAAAATACATTTTTACCATTTAATTCAATGGTGGTCATTGGAATTAATTTCACTTTGAAATTTGACATAAACAAGTGTCAATCTTTCGATAGATATTGTTTCTTAAAAACATGCTATTTTTCTTGACAGCGGGAATTAATTATAAAATTAATTAATGAAACTTCCATGTTTTTAATTTGGTAAAATGGACATAATTTTTTAATTTGGAATATCAAATTTACTTTGGATAAATATTTGGTATTTTCTGACAAATGTTCATTTTTAATGAATAGTAAAAAATACTGTATTTCACTTCAAAACTGTTTTTTCATATAATTTATTTATATAGTTATATTGTCCTTTTAGTTGGTTTTAAAGTGTAATTGAATTATATTTTTATCATTTAATACAATTTTTTTCATTGGAAGTAATTTCACTTTTCAATTGGATGTAAAAACAAGTCAATCTTTTGATAAATTTTACTTCTTAAAAACCCGTCTTTGGTTGTGACAACGAGAATTATTTTTAAATTAATTACCTCAATTTCTATGTTTGAAATTTGGTAAAATTTATTCCATATTTGTAATCAGAAGGTCCAAATTATGTAATTAAGACTCTTTTGTTTTTGGACATTATGAATAGTAACGACGACAATTATCTTAAATTATCATGATTAATTAGTAATCAGGTAGTTAAGGGTAATAAAATAATATCATAATAATATAAAATGACCCCAAAATCTGTCCAAATCCTCTTGTTTGTGTCATGGACGACCATGGTATTCCTTGTTCCAACTTAGGGACCCCATGAAATCACTTTTGTGTGATAGTGACCATTTATCATATTATTTTTAAAGAAAGGAAAATATAACCAAACTATGTAACACCTAATTAAAACAATTTTAATTTTGTTTACATAAATGATATCTTAGACTATAAATATTCATTGGAAATCTAAAAATATTTCCTACATCATGGTATTTTTTTTATAATTTTTAGACATTAAATAAATAAATTTATTTATGACACCATGATGATGCAGTGATTCCTCATTAATGAACGATTAAAATAAAATGAAAAGATAAGGTAAAATATAAGACTTAAAATTGTTTAAAACCTATTGTATGTGTTTATTTAGAACCCTTATCACCTTATCCTCGAAATATATCATTGTGGGACCTTTAAAAACTGAAAACCATTTTATAATAAAGTAACATTTCAATACTTTCCAAAAGTGACCCTTCTCCCTCTTATAAAAGGCCTCCACCTCTACCCCATTAACCACACCTCTCAAGCCCTTGGATCATCTAAAATCTGCTCATATTATCTCTCCATATCCCTCTCTTACTCATATAATCCTCACTTTGGGCAGAAGTCTTTCCAAGGAAGTCTTTGGCTCAAATCAAAAAAGAGTTACCCGATTTAGAGGTAATGTCTTCTCTTATGTTCTTTTGTTTTGTTTTGCTTCTCCAAGCCCTTAAAATCTTTTTATTCCTTTATTTTGTAACAAAAACAGTATATTAAATATAAAAGGATTTTGTTATGAGAATTATCAGAGCTACACTTACACACACCTCTGTCTAATAGTTAAAGAACATACAGTTTCTATGGGTGGCGAATTACTGCCTCACAAAATGATGATTGTTCAATATTCTTTTAACACCATTCATGGTAGACATTATGATGTAAATATATTAATATATGATATATATTATATTTATGTACCCTCTATGATTCTGTATTTTATATTTAAAACATACCTTTATGCTTTGCATGTTATGCAAATGTGATAATTTTATATGAGGAAGTGTGGACTACCGCCCCCTCAAGTGATGTGACTCGTTCATGCCAAACAAGGAATTTATAAAGAATGTAATTAATGAACTTATGTTACCTATATAAAATATATATTATACTGTAATTATAATATATATATGTATAATTTAGTTTTAAAGTCCATTAATATGACAAAAAAATGAAAGCATCGTTCATGCGTACGTACGACCTACCGTCTCCATGAACGGTACATTTCATTTATTATATCCAAACATTATGGAATATTATTAAATAAATATATACTGGATATATATTATATTTAAATCATGAACACCATTCTGGAGATGATGTACTTATAACTACATGGACAATTCTCTTCAAACAAGTTCATTTTTGACTCATGTACCGAACATCAACAAAACGTATGATATGAACTCACATAATTAACTAATTATAATAACATGATAATATGTGATATTAATTGAATAATAAACTTTAAAGTAAGTCCTTAAGAAATTATAAATTGACCAAAGTTTATTATTCAGGAATATAAAGAAATGAACAAGGCAATTCAGACTTGAGGTAAGAGGATTTCTTATCTCACTTTTAATTCCGTGAGATTTCCATTGTTCGCCAATTATTTATTTCATGTGGTGTATTTTATACTGAAATTTGATATATATTATCATTATTCTATTTATATTCATGGTATTCTGTGATTCATTTGGTTCTTATTATCTTTTGGTCATACGACTTGATTGATTACAACGAGGTAAGGGGATTTCTTATCTCACTTTTAATTCCATGAGATTTACATTGTTCGCCAATTATTTATTTCATGTGGTGTATTGTGTACTGAAATTTGATATATATTATCATTATTCTATTTATATTCATGGTATTCTGCGATTCATTTGGTTCTTATTATCTTTTGGTCATACAACTTGATTGATTACAACGAGGTAAAGGGATTTCTTATCTCACTTTTAATTCTGTGATATTTCCATTGTTCGCCACTTATTTGTTGCATGTGGTGTATTGTGTACTTCCATTTCATATATATTATCATTATTCTATTTATATTCATGGTATTATGTGATTAATTTGGTGTTTATTATCTTTTGGTCATATGAATCAATTGATTACAATGAGGTAAGGGGTTTTTATCTCACTTTTTATTCCTGTGAGAATCATGCTATATTTGCCACTATCTCCTTTGAGTGGTGTATGTACTACCCATTATTCTACTATTTGAGTAATATACTTTTGTTTATGGGTATTTACATCAACTTTTTATATTCCTTCTTTCATGGGGTGTACGTTTCGAAAGTTACCCAAATCGGTAAGGGAACCTTTCTCCCTCCTCTTTTTAAAAGACTTCTTTTTGTTGGGTCTTTTAATTTACATCTTCTTAATGTTGGGATATGTTCTTATATGTCCTTATTACTGTAAATTTTATGTCCAAGTGATGAGATACCCTTTTTATCTCTCATCAACTCATTTTCTGAATTTTAAAGTGACGCCATTAGACTGTCGAATTTTTTTAAGGGAACTTCTTAACCCAATTTCAATTCTTTGGGTTAAACCTCTACTTCTTGATTATGTCATGATATGAATATGTGTGGATGAAATCTGATTTTATTACACTTAATATCCACTTATATTGAGTGTATTTATATTTGTCACACATAATTATGTAATTGATTTATCCTTAATCTAAGGATACCGTCTTTATATGGGACTAAGTCTCAATCTCCTTTCGTTGAGGCATACTTCAATTTATATACGACCTTATTTTATTAGTTTTATGATAAACCCCTTTTAATTTTAATTTCATTCAAAAGGAATCTTTTTACATGAAGCGTTTTACTAAATGACAAAAGGGAATGTTTTTGTTTTACGTATGCGGCGACAACGACTTCTCCGCCGCCGTGACCATTATTTGAGTTTCAACTTCCTCTACAAGCCATAACCTTTTTTAAATGAAAAATAAATACCATGTTTTACTTTATTTTGGTATTGAAAATGGTTTTGATAATGTTTTGATTATATCAATGTGTTGTATTGATATCTCGTGATTGAAATGTGGAAATGTTATGTTTCCTTTATGCTTGTTTTATGTGATACGATTATGTTATGGTTCTTGGGCATTGTTTATGAAAACGGGTGGTTCCGTGATAAACTAAGGGTAGGTGAGCCTGAGATAGATCTCTAAATAATTGGGTAATGCGAGGGAGTTAAACTCTAAGGTTTCTCCAAAGATATTTAGGGAATATACTGTGATGGGTATTCCAAACATAACCATGAGGGTTACTCCCTATGAAAGATTCTTATGAATGCCTCAAGTTACCTTTATGTCTTATGATTTCTATGAGTTATTCATAAATCTTATGATTTCATGAGGTATGTTAAAGTGCTTATGTTTTATGAGTAAAGTATGATTTCATTGATTCTTATGTATACATGGACTAATGTTTTCTTTTCGTATTTTTATATCCCTTACTGAGCTTTTTATGCTCATCCCAAGTTTTTGAATTTTTTTTCACAGGACAGATAGTGGAATAGGGTCAAAGATGGGATCAAGGAAATGTCATGCTGTCTAAAACATGGAACTAGACATGACTCATTTGTTAAAGAGTTTTTATTTTGTGAAAAAATGGAAACTGAGTAGATGTGTCTACTTTGTAATCATTGAGATGTAATAGTTATGTCCTAATTCTCTAAAACTCTAAACCTGAAAATATCCTCAATGTGAATTATTCATTTAATTCATGATTATGTAATGTTTTAAGGTCGGGGCCTTATAGTTGGTATCAGAGGTTGTTTTAGATAACTTTATAGGTTAGGGTATTCTTTAAGCTTAAGTGACATTACCATAATGATTAGGATTTCAGAAAGAGCCATAGTTTTTTTAGATAAAGTGAATGAGTTTAAGATAACATGAATAATTATATCTTAGTATGATATGATGATTTTACTGATATAATCACACTGACCTTTTTGGTTTTAGTAAATGGCTGGATCTAGCAGGCACCAAAGTAACAGTGGATGTGAAGAAAGATGTGACGATTTTTCGAATGAGAAACTGAATGACATGGGAGCTACAATGAGAACTCTTGTGGTTATTCTCAAACAACTATCTGGAGTCATGATTGACCACCTAAACCTTAGTGATTTTCATAAGTCATCATATATGTGAGAAACAAATCCCTACGGAAGTTCAGGTAATAATCATAAAGTTAAGTGTGTTAAAAAACCTATGTGTCAAAGATGTGGAAAGAAACACAGAGGAAAATGTTTCAAAGGGAAAGAAAGATGCTATAGATGTAGAAATTAAGGTCATAAAGCAAGAACCTACCATGGAAAAAGGAATCATCTAGTTGACTCTAGGAAAGGGAAATAATTCCTTTCCAAGGGATCAATTGAATGTTTGAAATGTGGTGTACATGGTCATTAGGCAAACACATGTCCTAAGAAGATGTTTCGGGAATGGGATCACCAGGATCATACAAATATTTGTTTACCAATACCTAATGCCATTCCGATTGAGGATGAAGAAACTGAAAATGACCAATGAAAGGTATGGATTATTTCTTAACATATGTTTTCCTATTATTAAAATATTAGGATATGATTCATGATTTTGTTTGTAGGAAAGAAGTATTTTAGAATAAGTTGGAAAGAAATGGTTATTGGATCAAGAAGAATGTTGAATGAGTAAGAATTCAATATATAAGTGATTCAAGAGTTATGGTAGATTTTAGGATGGTGAAATTATTAAAAGTATTAAGGCTATTTTGATGATGAGATTACATTGTAATACTTTTTATAGTATGTGTAACCCTGATGTTTGATATATGAAAATTGTATTCAAGGAATAATTATCTTTTCTTTTGTGGATATAATTATAAAGAACCATTTTGGGTTTATACGATCCTTGAATTTGAGGCAATTACTGGTTAATACATTTTGGGATGAAAAATGAGAGTAATTAGATAACATTTGTGGTTAAAATATGTTATGGTTATTTTTGATGAATCTCTTTTTGGGAATGTTATAAAATTATATTGTTTTTTTAAAAGGGACAACATGCAGACCGTGTGACAACCCGTCACGTCGGACGAAGCTGTGGGAATCGAACCCACAACCAAAGTGCAACTGGTATTTATTGCATACCACTAAGCTATGTGAAGTCCCTAGTTAGTATGACTAATTCTTTTTAGTTAGACAATTTTATGAATCAGGAATAAGTTGATTTTTGGTTATCTATGGAAATTATTAACCTATCATGGAGGATATGTGATTAGGTTAATTACTTTTCAGTATGAGACTTTAAGAGTAAATGATGTTATTTGGATATAAATGTTAAGATTTACCTTAGAAGACTATGTGATTAAATCCTTCAGAGATTTGGGTTTCAATCTTAGTTTGGATTACTTTGAATAATTTTATTGATAACTGTTTATTTAATGGTCTTTCTTGAACCTTGGGTTCTTTTTGTTAAATTTTGGAGATTAAGAGTAGTATTTCTTTTTATAAAGGATTATCCTTTTTGGGGATTATCTGATCTTGTACTAACCATTTTGGTTTTGGTTAAGGTCTAAAGACATGGGAAATATATAGTTCATCTTTTGTAGATTAGGTGATTCTCAATAAGTTGATTATAATGCTCTTAATGTGAACAAGTCATCCTAAATACTCATCGAAGGGAGAAAATATGAGTTTGTGTAATAAATATAGTAAGATATGAAAGTATACATGACAAATGAGTATGTTTCCTTATGTTTTAGTTAACCTCATAAATAAATTCATCAATGAAAAGTAACTTATAACAAAAACGTTGTATGTTAACTTTTCCTACTAGGGAATCAAATACCGTTTAACCCATCACAAGTTTTTGATTTTCTGGTGGATAACTTTCTCCTAAACATGTTTTCTATCACTCTCCATCAGAACTTGACCCTTTATTTTCTCTTCCATATCCATGTTTTCTTGGAATCCTAGTATCTGTTGTCTAGGGTGACCTTCTTACTTTTCTTTCATTCTTTTAAAGTGATAGTTTAATTTACTCCTTTTCCGATGTGGGGATTTCAATGAAGTTTCCATGCCCAATTTTAAAATTGTGAGGACGCGATTCCAAAAAGGGGAGAAGGATGTAACATACCGGGTAAATAAAGAATATGAAATTTTCATATTTATTAATATTTGTGAATAAAATATTAATATTAATTTAAAGGGGATGCTATGTTCGATGGCTTACCCAATACGCAACAATGAGTTTCTTTGAAATCTTACGTTGCACACTAATAATATAATAATATTATTTTAAATGGTAGTTAACACCTAGCCATTGTAATGGAGGGAATGAAAAAAACTAACTAAAAAATGATTATATATGTTTGTTAAATATTTTAACAATTACCCAATAAATGATAGAGGCTTAAAATTCAAATTAATCCAATTTTAAGCAGAAATATTCTAATATTCTTTAAAAGGTCGATTAACTGACTTTTAATGGAGAAACCTTTTTAAAACTAATTTTTGTCAATTTTATATGTTATATTTGACAAAATAAAATCCTTCTTTAGAATCCAGACATCAAAATTTACTTTGTTTAAATTTTTGTTATTTTTCCGATAAATTTCATTTTTTTTATGAATAATGAAAAATGTTGTATTTTAATTCAAAACCTCATTATAATATAATTTATTTATATGGTTAGATTATATTTTTAATTTGTTTTAAAGTATAGTTAAAATATATTTTTACTATTTAATCCAATGGTCGTCATTGGAATTAATTTCACTTTGAAATTGGACATAAACAAGTGTCAATATTTCGATAGATATTGTTTCTAAAAAATACGCTATTTGTCTTGATAGAAGGAATTAATTATAAAATTAAATAATACTACTTAGATGTTTTTAATTTGGTAAAATTGACATCATTTTTTAATTTGTAATATCAAATTTACTTTGGATAATTTTTTGGTATTTTTCTGACAAATGTTCATTTTTAATGAATAGTGAAAAATACTAGATTTTACTTCAAAACTGATTTTTAATCTAATTTAATTATATAGTTAGATTGTACTTTTAATTGGTTTTAAAGTGTAATTGAATTATATTTTTATCACTTAATACAATTTTATTCATTGGAAGTAATTTCACTGTTCAATTGGATGTAAAAATAAGTCAATCTTTTGATAAATTTTACTTCTTAAAAACCCGTATTTGGTTGTGACAACAGGAATTATATTTATATTAATTAATGAAATTTCTATGTTTGGAATTTAGTAAAATTGATTCCATATTTGGAATCAGAAGGTCCAAATTATGTAATTAAGACTCTTGTTTTTGGACATTGTGAATAGTAACAACGACAATTTCTTTAATTATCATGATTAATTAGTAATCGGGTAGTTAAGGGTAATAAAATAATATCATAATAATATAAAATGACCCCAAAATCTATCCAAATCCTCTTGGTTGTGTCATGGACGACCATGGGATTCCTTGTTCCAACTTAGGGACCCCATGGAATCACTTTTGTGTGATAGTGACCTTTTATCATATTATTTTTAAAGAAAGGAAAATATAACCAAACTATGTAACACCTAAGTAATTTTTTTTAATTTTGTTTAAATAAATGATATCTTTGAATATAAATATTAATTATAAAGATAAAAATATTTCCTACATCATGGTATTTTTTTTATAATTTTTTGACATTAAATAAATAAATTTATTTATGACACCATGATGATGCACTGATTACCTCATTAATGAACGGTTTAAATAAAATGAAAAGATAAGGTAAAATATAAGACTTACACTTCTCTAAAACCTATTGGATGGGTGGATTTCGAACCCTTATCACCTTATCCTAGAAATATATCATTGTGGGACCTTTTAAATCTGAAAACCATTTTATAATAAAGTAACATTTCAAGACTTTCCAAAAGTGACCCTCCTCCCTCTTATAAAAGGCCCCCACCTATACCCCCTTACACACACCTCTGAAGCCCTTGTATCATATAAAATCTGATCATATTATCTCTCCACATCCCTATATTAATCCTATAAGCCTCACTTTGGGCATAAGTCTTTCCAAGGAAGCATTTGGCTCAAATCAAAAAAGAGTTACCCGATTTAGAGGTAATGTCTTCTCTTGTGTTATTTTGTTTTGTTTTGATTCTCCAACCCCTTAAAATATTTTTATTACTTTCTTTTGTAACAAAACCATAATCTTAAATATAATAGGATGTTTTTATGAGAATAATTATAGCTACACTTACACACATCTCCCTCTAATGGTTAAAGAACATACTGTTTCTGTGGGTGGCGAATTACTGCCTCACGAAACGATGATTGTTCAATATTCTTTTAACACCTTTCATGGTGAAAATTATGTTGGAAATATATTTATATATTATATATATTATATTTATTTCCCCTCTATGCTTTTTTATTTTATATTTAAAACATACCTTTATGCTTTTCATGTTGTGAAAATGTGATAATTTCATATGAGGAAGTGTGGACTACTGCCCCCTCAAGTGATGTGACTCATTCATGCCAAACCTAGAATTTATAAAGAATGTAATTAATGAACTTATTTTACCTATATAAAATATATATTATACTGGAATTATAATATATCTATGTCTAATTTAGTTTAAAATTCCATTAATATGACAAAAAAATGAAAGCAGCGTTCATGCGTACGTACGACCTACTGTCTCCATGAATGGTACATTTCATTTCTTGTCTCAAAACATTATGGAATATTATTAAATACATATATACTGCATATATATGATATTTAAATCATTAACACTATTCCGGAGATGATTTACTTATAATTACATGGACAATTCTCTTCAAACAAGTTCATTTTTCACTCATGTACCGAACATCGACAAAACGTATGATATGAACTCACATAATTAAATAATTATTATAACATGATAATATGTGATATGAATTTAATAATAAACTTTAAAGAAATTACTTAAGCAATTATAAATTGAACAAAGTTTATTATTCAGGAATATAAATAAATGAACAAGACAAGTCGGACTTGAGGTAAGGGGATTTCTTATCTCACTTTTAATTCCGTGAGATTTCCATTGTTAGCCAATTATTTATTGCATGTGGTGTATTGTGTACTGATATTTGATATATATTATCATTATTCTATTTATATTCATGGTATTCTATGATTGATTTGTTTCTTATTATCTTTTGGTCATACGACTTGATTGATTACAACGAGGTAAGGGGATTATTATCTCACTTTTAATTCCGTGAGATTTCCAGTGTTTGCCAATTATTTATTTCATGTGGTGTATTGTGTACTGAAATTTGATATATATTATCATGATTATATTTATATTCATGGTATTCTATGATTCATTTGGTTCTTATTATCTTTTGGTCATACAACTTGATTGATTACAACGAGGTAAGAGGATTTCTTATCTCACTTTTAATTCCGTGAGGTTTCCACTGTTTTCCACTTATTTGTTGCATGTGGTGTATTGTGTACTTCCATTTCATATATATTATCATGATTCTATTTATATTCATGGTATTATGTGATTAATTTGATGTTTGTTATCTTTTGGTCATATGACTCGATTGATTACAACGAGGTAAGGGGGTTTTATCTCACTTTTTATTCTCGTGAGATTCATGCTATATTTGCCAATATCTCCTTTGAGTGGTGTACGTACTACCCATTATTCTACTCTTTGTGTAATATAATTTCATTTATGAGTATTTACATCAACTTTGTATAGTCCTTCTTTCATGGGGGTGTACATTTCGAAAGTTACCCAAATCGGTAGGGGAACCTTTCACCCTCCTCTTTTTAAAAGACTTCTTTTTGTTGGGTCTTTTAATTTACATATTCTTAATGTTAGGATATGTTCTTATATGTCCTTATTACTGTAAATTTTATGTCCAAGTGATGAGATACTCTTTTTATCTCTCATCAACTCTTTTTCTGAATTTTAAAGTGACGTCGTTAGGCTGTCGAATTTCTGTAAGGGAACTTCTTAACCCAATTTCAATTCTTTGGGTTAAACCTCTACTTCTTGATTATGTCGTGCTATGAATATGTTTGGATGACCTCTGATTGTCTTACACTTAATATCCACTTATATTGAGTGTATTTATATTTGTCACACATAATTATGTAATTGATTTATCCTTAATCTAAGGATACCGTCTTTGTAAGGGACACTACAAGAAATCAGAGTATTTGAGACGGGAACCCATCGTAAATGGAAATTTTCTACGGGATCTCGTCGCAAATAACCCGTCGCGGAAAACGGCGTCATAATTAAAACTATTAGCGATGGGACCGTCGCTAATAGTTTTAATTGCGACGGGAATGATTACCATCGCGAATACTTCTTGGGTTATTTTTAAAAAACCTTTTTACGATGGGCCCGTAACAAAGAACTTTTACGACAAGTATCATTGTCCGCCACAAATAGTTATTTCGAAATAACTATTGGCGATGGGACAGTCACAAATACCTTTTGCGACGGGCTCCTATTCCCACCGCAAATACCTTTTTGAAAACCATATTTGCGACGACCCATCGCAAATACCTTTTGAGACGGGCCTCTTTTCCCGCCACAAATAGTTATTTCGAAATAACTATTTGTGACGGGCCTGATGCAAATACCTTTTGCGATGGGTCCTTATTCCCGTCGCAAATAAGTATAAAAAAAAATAAAAAATAAAATTATAATATAATAAAAAAATACTATTTTAATAATAATAATAAAATTATAATTCAATCAAATATTAAAATAAAAAATAATTCCAATATTTAAAATATTATAATTAATTATAATTTTAAATATATTTAAAATTATTAATATAATAAAATATGAATAATATTAAAAAATATTAACAATCATATTAATACAATAATATAAAAAATATAATATAATAATGTTATTATTACTATTAATATTTATGAAAATCTATTATTAATATTATTAAAATAATTAAAATATAAAAATTATCAATATTTGCAAAAAAAATATATAAAAAAACATTAAAAAAATAATACTAATAATAAATCATAATTTTTTATCAATATTTGACACAAAAAAAATATAAAAAATAATAAAATAGTAAGAGTAATATTATTATTAATAAAATAAACAAACATTAAAAAAATAATACTAATAATAAATAATAAACTATTAAAAATAAATATGAATTAAATAATGCAACATTGACACCAATATAAAAAATACAGAAACTATAAATAGAAAATAATTCATATTTTGAATTCAAAAAAGTTTATAACATCAAAATAAATCACTAGTCTAAAGGAGGGGGGGGGGTGGTCACTGGTCCGAAGGAGGGGGGGAGCTAGAGGATCTAGAGGAGCTGGTGGAGGAAACTCTATCCCTAATGAAAAATTCAGACGATGCATGTACTCCATCTACTCCTGATGCTGCTGCTGCCACCGACTCATCTGCTCCTCATACTCCTACTACTGTCATCAGTGCTCCTCCTCATGCTGCTGCTGCTACTGCTAACACATCTCCTCCTGCTCCTTACAGAGACTCTCTATCACCTCATTCTATGATCGCAACTAATCCTCATACTGTGATGCGTAAGATGATGCACGAGCTCCTCTCGAGTTGGACGCTGACATCGCAACACTACCATAATAAGCCACAGGAGTCAACTAAGAGCTGATACCAACTACTTGGCACTTCTCGAAGCCATACTGGGTAGCCTGAATCCATGCGGCCTCATCAAAATGATGGCCACTAGTCTGATCAGATGTCTTGGCCTGACCCTCATCCTGGGTCTGCGACGTCGTGACCTCATATGACTCCTTCAGTTGCAATTTGAAATTAAAATTGTGAATATATTATATGCAGTTAATTTTCAAACTGAAAAAAATAATACTAACCACAATCTGACGCTGGCGATCACCTCTAATCTCCCTATTAACAGGATCACTATACATCTTTCGATATATGTCGTACTCCGTAATATCAGGCTTCTCGATATCCTATAAGAATATAAAATAAACTATTAATATTTAAAGTTATATAAAATATTTTAAAAAAATGTACATACCAGATGCTGTCTATGCGTACTGAATGTACAACTCCCAGCTCGATGAGTCACCTCCTGTCTCCCCCGATTCTGCCTCCCCAATGATGATCTCCTCTGAAAGTCACCACTCAACTAGTGTGAACATAATCCATCCCATACATGGGATGAAATGTACTCTGGTCGGTGGGCTCTATAGGACTCATCAAACACAGTCACTCAATATTTTTTCATGGTCATTTTTCTTAAATTGTGTAAAAACTGACGTAATCGCTGACGCATCACCACCTCCCATGCCTCGTGGATGGCGTCACACATGGTATCATCGATCAGATACCATAAAACCTACAAATAATTTACAATATCAAGTTATAAATGAAATAAATTTCAAAATAAAAACTATTTATTTACGCACCAACCAATGGCCGAACATGGCCTGCTGCACATCAACGAGAATCTGTTCCCACGTGGTCCATGGTTGAGAAAAATAGTTGCCCAAAATAGCGCTGCCCTGTCTGAATGCTATATGCAGAAAACTGTAAAAAAAATAATCGAACATTTATTATGTAAATAAATTAATGAAATCTTAATAAAATGCACAGGTTATCATACCTCTGCATGCGTGGATCAAACCCAAGACGCAGACGTTGCTCGGGGATGGGGTCAGGGATCATCAGTCGTGTAAGACCACGCCCCCTTCGCGTACTCCCTAAAGTGACAGTAGGATGAGGGTCAGATGACCTGAAATCATCCTCATCCAAAGGCAGGTCAGCCTCCGAAAACTGACGAAATAGCTCATCTTTCATCTGAAACAGAAAATGAATGTTGTTAGAAAATAATTAAAAATTATTATTATATATACATATATATAAGTTATGATTATATATAACTAGCATTGAATTGTATTAATGTCCACCTTCATCATCATCTTCATATCTGACGACGTCATCTTCATATTCCTCCTCAATATCATTGATATCCATTTGAGTTTCAGTTCCATCATCTCTTACCATTTCAAATTCATTTGTGACATCATTAACATCATCATCACCATCGAATCTTAATTGTGGGATGTCATCATCGATACTCATGTTTCTTTTTGAAAAAGATGGATTTTGAGTAGTCTTTTAAAAAACTTCAATTACTTGCACTTCAGTGAAACAATCTTCACTTTGAGAAAACTGATTGTCTCGAATTTTGATTTTTATTTTACTCCACCAATCACTCAGGTCTCTTGACGTAGCACAATACTTTGCATAATAAACTTGATGTGCCTATTGAGCCAGTAAAAATGGTTCATTTACTGCAAGAAGACTTTTATATTTAATATTGATTATTCCATGAGTAGGATAAACACGAACTCCTCTCTTAGTATCCAACCACAGACATTTGAACATCGTTATATAATACTATCCTAGATAACAGAGTTCAATAATTTCATCAAGCATGCCATAAAAGTCAACTTCATTTTCTCTATGATGAGATCCTCTCAAGAAAATTCCACTGTTCATTGTTTTTTTTGATTCCCCATATGCACGTGTATGAAATCGAAATCCATTCACCATATATACATTATAAGATTTAACCATTTTGGATGGTGGGTTACTCAATATACACAGATGTTTGTCAATTTTATCAGCATGTTGAGACACCTGAAAATTTGTAAAATAATTATCAATATAATAAACAATAAACTGAATGAGATGTTAAAACATGAAGAATTTATGATACCAATTTTTGAAATCACAGAGAAATTTTTTTCTGCCAGCGTTCTTCGAGAGCAGCTGCTGTAATTTGTGGAAGTTGTTTCTTGATATGATTATCATATAACCTAAAAAAAATAAAGTTACTTATTGTAACATAAATGATAGAATAAGTGATAGAAGCACTTATAGTACAAATTATGTCATCTCTTCACAGTCGAGAAGAACATACGTATGAGCTCTGTGATGTTCATCATCCGAAAGCCATCGTTCATGAACTCCACCGAAACCAAGCTATGACTGATTAAAAACTGATAATTGATTGTCCATTCCATCATCAACATTCCCCTCATTCCATCCCATGCAGTTGTGTTTTGAGGGATACTCAGATACAAAATAGTGAGAGTAGAAAAAAGATATTTCTTCTTGAAAATAAGCTTCAGCAATTGATCCTTCAACATATGATTTGTTACGTACTTTTTTTTTTCAACTTCTGCATGCATCTTTCGAATGGGTACATCCATCGAAATTGTACTGGACCTCCACACTTTGATTCATGTGGAAAATGTAATATCAAATGTTCCATTGAGTCAAAGAAATATGTTGGAAATATTTTTTCTAGTTTACATATAATTAAAACAAAATCTTCTTCAAGTTTTCTTAGAACATCGTAATCTGCTGTTGCTGCACAAATGTCTCGAAAAAAATATGACATGTCTGTTATCGAATCCCAAATCATGGAATTCAACATACCTCCTAATCGAATTGACATAATTCTTTCCATTATAACATGACAATCATGAATTTTTAATCCGCTAATATAACCATTCTTTACACATCTACCCAAATTGGAAGCACAACTATCTGGAAGTCTCAAATCTGCAATACACTGACAAAATAATAAGCGACTTTCTTTGGACATTGTATAAGCTGCTTTTGGATTCATTAACCTTTATGTTCTGACATTCTCAAACAGTTCGAGTTCTGGGCGCCTGCAAAACTGTATGAAATAAATTATCAAAATATTTCTTCTCAATATGCATAACATCCAGCATGTGGTGGACCAACAAATTAGACCAATATGGAAAATCCCAAAAAATGCTCCATTTTATCCAGTTGTGTTCTTTCCCAAAGCCAGAAATTTTCTGTTGGTTTATTGTGGGTCCAAATGTGATGGGAGGTAATGAAAATACAACTGATTTTAACTCCGTACCTGATAGCATTTTAGGAAGTCCATCTCTTTCAATTGTACCTTTTCTAAAATGAGATTTGTTCCTCCAAAAAGGATGATCTGTTGGAAGAAATCTGCGATGACAGTCAAAATAACAAGGTTTTCTTCAATGGAAAAGCATAAATGCTTTGTTCTCTCCCATACAGTAAGGACATGATTTCAGTCCATGTGTACTCCAGCCATGTAACACCTGAGACTTTTATAAGAAATATTTTGTTTTTATTTTATATAAATCATCAAAGGAATCTTTCACTACACACAACACTAGCTTGGCTAGCTTTACATGCAATCGCAACCTTCCTTGATAGCTTGTGTCGTACGTAATACCATGTTTCACTAAACAACAATATGCAATTAAAATATTATTAAAACTAGCCATTATGAATAGTAATAACCAATTTTTGAAATTTTGTAAATTTTATTTTTTAAAATGGACTTCGTTTTTGGATTCAGAATATCGAAATTAGCCTAGGGTGAAATTTTGGTATTTTTCTGGAAACTTTCAATTTTTAATGAATAGTGAAAACACTAGGTTACTATTTAAAAACCGAATTTTTATTTAAATAATTATTTATTTTATTTAAATTTATTTAAGGTCAAAATTGATACATAATACCTATATAAGTTCAATGTAATTCATTGGAGTAATTTTATAATAATTTTAGATATATAAAAATTTTATTGAACTTTTCACCGTCTTTTACCCACCTCCTAGGAGAATTTGCAAATTTACATAAAACTTAATTTTACTGATTTTGTGAGTGGAATTTCAAAAATCCAAGAGACACGGTTGATGTCAGTAAGTAAAATGTGGTTCAATGAGATGAAAATAATTTTTTGGTGAATAGTAACTTTTTACTTTTATTTACCACGGTTAAAAGTAAATAGGGTAATTAAGGGTAAAAATGATATTATTATTACCCTAAAACATGTACTAATTCTATTGGATAAGTGTAATTAGACCAAAAACATCCTTAGGAATAAAATATGACCATTTAGGCCCACTGGGATTAGATTAGGACATTTATTATTAATTTATTTAAAGAAGGGTTAAAATAATTAAAATCTAAGTTTAATAAGTACATAAATTTTAATATAGGGTTATACGTAAGATAAATTCGACTATAAATATTAATTAGAAAGCTAAAAATATTTCCTACATAATTATATTTTATTTGTAATTTTTAGACATTAAATAATTTAATTTATTTATGACACAAAGATGATGCAGTAATTATCTTATTAATGAAATATTGTCATAATTGATGTTATAAATACCCAAATAAATATAATTTGAGACTTTTTATTAATTAAACTAATTTTCTAGGTTAATATGACATGTTATTATTGATTTAATTAACTTTTTTAGAATTCATCATTCTTTTATGATTTTCACAAAAATCAATTACTAAATAGTGTTAAAATTGACATAAAATAGTTTTTAAAACAAATATTATATATTAATTGTTATTTTATTCCTAAAAATCTAAGGTTCGGAAACATGACTTATATAAGGTTATATATATTAATAATAAACAACTTGGGGGTCTCTTGTATGTATATGGTAAGTTTATTAACTATATAATATGAAAATACAAAGTGACATGGTAAATGTCAATCTAATTAGCTAAGAGTTAAAACTAAAAGATAAGACTAATATAATGACCTAAACTTGTCTAAATTCTATTGTATTAGAGGATTTCAAACCATACCCACCTTATCTTCTAAATAAATCAATTTTGAGCTATTAAAAACTGAATATGGCTTTATAATAAAATAGTATTTAGTTATTCCAAAGGTGCCCCTCTCCTCCCTTATAAAAGGGCACCTCCTCCCCCTCTTCCTCACACCACTTTGAGCCTTCAAGCTCGGCCAAAACCTGCCACTTTATCCTCTCCACTTCCCTAGAGACATCCTAGAGTTCCTGGTCTTCTTCAAAGACCAATTTTAGTACCCTAAAAGGAGGTCTCAAAGAAGCGCTTCAAAGAAGAGGTAATGTTAGTTACCGATTCTTTCAACTTTATTTCTTCTTCCACTTCTTCTTCTTTAGTTGTTTCATTATGAAGTAATAACATCAGTATCACTCATATACTGATATGTTATTATAATTATGAAACAACCCTATTTCACCATCTATCCATCCTACGGAAAATGAAATCACCGCGCGTGCGTACGTACGGAATACCGTCTCCACGCCGTGGTGTAAACTATTTTCCACCACCACATTACTTGGATGGGTATAATGGTGTAAATAATGACTATATATGATTATTGTAAAGTTATATTTATTCTTAAATAGTATACATACACTCCAATACAATTCCACGATCATGGGAACGATATCATCGCTCGTGCGTACGTATGGAATACCGTCTCCACGATGTGATGTGACTCGTTCTACATGATCTTCATTGCATAATGATTATATAAATGAATTGAATGAATGAATATGATATATATTACACTAATACCATTCTGGAAATGAGGTATCTATAACCTAAAAAGAAAAATAAGAATTTATTTGACAAAACACGCATAAGAACAAAAAGTAATAAACACCCAAATAACAAGTAGTAATGAAATAACACTAATAAGAAGCTAAGAATATGACCATATATGATATAATAAAAATATGTATGATTCTGGAATAAGTCAATAACATTATTTAAATCATTATACAGGAGGTTCAGACACTTACGAAGCAAATCGGACCTAAGGTAAGGGAAATATCACAATCTCATTTTTATCCGAGATTATTTATACTTCGGAATTACTGGGGTGTATTTTATCATCCAAATACATGTTTCCTCAATATTTAATATTATTTCCATCCAACTAAAATTGTTTAAATCCCATTTTACCCTTCGGTGAGTTTTTAGTAAAAGATATGAAAGGAATCTTTTGTCGTTTTTCGTACAAGGTACTTTTTTGACTTTTCCGACAAAAGTACGAGAAGATTTTTTTTAACTTATACGACATGAATGGATTTTTAAAAAAATATTTCCAATAATCTTCCTTTACAAGTTTTCAAGTTTATTTTTAATTAACTTCTTTTAGTTTAAAATTTTATGACATGTTAAGAAAGGAAAAATGTTTTTGAAGTAGAAAGGATATTTTCCTCAAGAATGGAGTTCAAGAGTTTTATCAAAATTATTTTCCATATAAGATAATATAGGGTTCTGTTTCTATCCCTATTATTATATGTATTTGATTATGTTGTGATGAAAATATTTTTATGAATTCCGTTATCTTATATGAATTGTTTTATGATGTCACGATGTTTAAGATTCCCATTTTTATTACATGGGTTATGCTATGATGTATGGTTTATGATTTTGTGGCACACATAAGAATGCTATCATTATGAGATGGGTGGGACATATATCTCCCTCCAATGCATTGGGTAAAGATTTTATATCTAATGAGATAGACATGGCTGGAACGGCAGGTTAAACCGGTTCAGTGAAACAGGACTGAAACGAGGAGTGAACTCGGTTCAGAAATGGACTTTGTCTACTAAGATAGTCTTGGAAATGAGTCTTGACTAATAATAAATGATTCTCTATGATTATGTGTGTATGACACAAAGTTTCAGGTTTTAAGTTATGATTATTGGGATTACATTTCACTACCATGATTTATCCCATGTTATGAAATTATGATCTCTTTTGCAGGATAAGATTTTCAAAACGTTATGTTCTTATGAATTTGATGTAATTGATATTTCTATTGTTTACCCTTACTGAGAATTTGAGCTCACCCTTTTGTATGTTTTCTTTCCCCAGGTTAGGAAGAAGGGTATTAAGTAAGATATGCCAAAAAGGGACTATAGATATGATGAAATAAATGGGAGACAGTGTAGATGCTTTATGAACCAGTTGTTTATGTTTCCCAGTTTCTAAAGACACTATACCTATACGGTCCTTTCATGGTTTTGTTATATGTTGTAATAAGTATGCTTCAATTTTTAAGTAATAACCATGTATGTAAAGTATGGGTCATTATAGTTGGTATTAGAGGAAGGGTATAATCAACCTTTGGAAACTAGGATGTGAAAGCCTTAGTAAGAATCCTAAGGATAAGTCTAAGCATAGAACACAATCTTAGTGTTTTAGAAATGGCCATGAATAACCTAGGATACGACCTTAAGTGTGAAATTTTATTCTTGATTATGTGGTTTTCCTATTATAAGTAGTGTTTCTCACACTATTCTTCTTGGTTTTAGTCAATGGTTGGAACCCGAAGGAACCATGTTAATGCGGAATGAGACGGTCAATGCAATGATTGTCCCCCTGAGCAACCAAACGTTATGGGAGCTGGAATGCAAAATCTTGTAGTCATGCTCACAAAACTTTCTCAAGCTATGAATCATGCAGGACTTCCAAATGAGCAAAGGAAGGAGCAAAATTCTGTTGAATCCTTCATGAGGCAGCGTCCACCTTCATTCAGCGGGTCTACTGATCCATTAGTTGCTGAACAATGGATTAGTACTACTGAAAAGATATTTTCAGTTCTTCAATGTTCTGAACATGATAAAGTCATCCTAGCAGTGTATCGTTTGGTAGGAGATGCTGATCAATGGTGGAATATTATTAAGAATACGAGGCAAAGAGATGAAATTGAGTCCACGAAATGGGACGAGTTCAAGAACATATTTTTCAATAAGTACTTCCCTCGTATTCTCCGAACAAAGATGGAGAAGAAGGTTCTTGAAATAAAGCAAAAGGATGATGAATCTGTTGGTACCTATGAAGAAAATTTTACAAGACTTTCAAGGTACGCTTTTGGGATTATTATCCAACCTGAGAGTAAGATCGATCGATTCTTTAGTGGATTAAAAACAAGTCTTCGAAGGGCGTTAGCCATAAGGGACTTCAATAGCTACGAGGAAATCGTTAGATGTGCTCTCAAAGTTGAGATGGAGATTAGAGTAACCCATCAGTCATATGGGTTTGATAAGAAGAGGAAAATGGAATTCAAAGGAAAATCTAAAGAGCACACTGAAAAGAAGATGAACTTTCCCTTACGCTCAAAGTGTGGAAAGAAACATGGAGGGAGTTGTCTTAAAGGGACAAGTAAATGTTTCAAATGTGGAAAGGAAGGTCATCGGGCATTTGAATGCTGCAATGATGGGAAGAAGATGTCTAATGATGCAAACAAAGGAAGGGATACACAGAATGAACCTCCTACACTTCAATGTTACAAGTGCAAGGAGATGGGGCATTATGCCAATCAATGCCCAAATCCAAGGGTTGATGATGATGATCGACGTCAACCAACTCTTAAGGCTAAAGACAAAGGAAAGTCACATGAAATTTCTATCAGCGATGTGGAGTACAATAACGAAGTGGTGAAAGGTACACTTACCATCCACTCTAAAGTAGAAAATGTTTTATTTGATTCTGGATCCACCCACTCTTTTATTTCTGAAGAATTTTCTAAGGGTATCATCATATTACCTCAACAATTAGATGTTGAGTTAGTTGTGACAACCCCTAATGGCACAACAGTCACATCAAAAGTTTATAATTCTTCTCCGATTGAAGTTTGTGGGAAAGTACTTCCTGCAAATCTTGTAATCCTTCCTATAGTGGAATTTGATGTGATTCTTGGCATGGATTGGCTTTATTTATATGGATCTCATATCAATTGCCAAAGAAGGGAAGTCACATTTCATATTCCAGATCAATCTATGACCGTCTATCGATGCAAGGATGAACATAACCTTCCAGTGGAAATTTCTTCCATCTTATGGGTCTTGATTCCACTAAATGAAGGTTATTTATCTCAAATGGTTGGCGAGAAACTCATGATTAAGAATATTCCCATTGTACGAGAGTTTTATGATGTCTTTCCAGAGGAATTGTCGGGTCTTCCACCAAATCGTGAAGTTGAGTTTTCAATAGAACTCATACCGGGTGATTTACCTATTTCAAAGACACCTTATATAATGGCCCCAATTGAGTTGTAGGAATTGAAGAAGAAACTCCAAGAGAATCTTGATAAGGGATTCATATGCCCTAGTGTGTCACCTTGGGGAGAACCTTTTCTATTTGTTAAGAAGAAAGATGGATCAATGAGAATCTGCATTGATTATCGAGAACTTAACAAGATCACTATCAAGAACAAATATCCTCTCCCGTGCATTGATGACTTATTTGACCAACTACACGGAGCTCAATACTTTTCCAAGATTGATCTTCGTTCAGGGTATCATCAATTAAGGGTCAAAAGGGAGGATATACCAAAGATGTATTTCCGTACAAGGTATGGACACTATGAATTTATAGTGATTCATTTGGTCTTACTAATTTCCCTGCTATCTTCATGGATCTAATGAATAGAGTCTTTAGAGACTATCTTGATCAGTTTGTGGTAGTCTTTATAGATGATATTCTTGTATATTCAAAGAGCAAGGAAGAACATGAAGATCACTTGAGAATTATATTGAATACCCTGAGAAAGGAGAATCTTTATGCCAAATTTACCAAGTGTGAATTTTGGGTTCAAAAAGTTGCATTTTTGGGTCACATAATCACAAAAGAGGGGATATTTGTGGATCCAGCAAAAACAGAGGTTATCGAAAGATGGTCGAGACCAACAACAGTAACTGAGATCCGAAGTTTTCTTGGTTTGGCTGGATATTATTGAATTTTTGTGAAATATTTCTCATGATTATCTAATCCACTCACCAAGTTGACTCAGAAAAGAGTTAAGTTTGTTTGGACGGAGGAATGTGAAGAGAATTTCAAGGAGTTGAAAAGAAGGTTATCCAGTGCACCTGTGCTCACACTGCCTTGTAGTGGAGAAAGGTTTGTGATCTATAGTGATCAATCCAATAAGGTATTGGGGTGTGTTCTTATGCAAAATGATATGGTGATAACTTATGCCTCACGAAAATTGAAAATACATGAGCAAAATTACCCAACTCATGATTTGGAGTTAGCTGCGGTAATATTTGCATTAAAGATTTGGAGGCATTATCTTTATGGAGAAAGGTGTGATATTTATACTGATCATAAAAGTTTAAAATATATTTTCACACAAAAGGAGCTGAATATGCACCAAAGAAGATGGTTGGAGCTGATTAAGGATTACGAATGCTCAATTCATTACCACCCTGGGAAAGCAAACAAGGTGGCAGATGCATTAAGTCGACAAGACCATGCCAGTTTATCGATGATGAGGATCACAAAAGATCCAATATTTATGGATTTACAAAGGATGGATCTTGGAATTATAATAGAAGGGGAAAAATCATATCTTTCTCAAAAGAATGTTCAACCATATATACATGTGAAGATTAAAGAGGCCCAGAAAGAAGATGTAGAGTTACAAAAGAAGGTGAGAAATGTTCCTGAATTCAACCTTGATTGTGATGGGATAATAAAGTTCAGGAATCGGGTTTGTGTTCCTCCCATCCCTGAATTAAAGAAGGATCTTCTAGATGAGGCTCATAGTTCTTCATTCTCTATTCATCCTGGAATCACGAAGATGTATAGGGACCTGAAAGAGTACTTCTGGTGGGATGTCATGAAAAGAGATGTTGCTGAATATGTCTCTCGATGCTTGGTTTGTCAGCAAGTTAAAGCTGAGAGACATAAGTCTAAGGGGATGTTACAACTATTACCCATACCCGAATGGAAATGGGAAAACATCACTATAGACTTTGTCACAGGACTTCCTAAAACATCCAAAGGAAATAATGCTATCTGGGTCATAGTTGATCGTCTTACAAAATCTGCACACTTCATTGCTATTAGAGAGGATTTCTCTCTGGATCAGCTTGCCAGGATATAGGTAAAGGAAGTGGTAAGATTTCATGGAGTACCACTTTATATTATATCTGATCGAGATCCGAGGTTTACCTCAAAGTTCTGGAGAAGTCTTCAGCATACTCTGGATATTGAGTTGAGTTTCAGCACTGCTTATCATCCTCAGACAGACGGTCAGTCTGAGAGGAAAATTCAAACTCTAGAAGATATGTTGAGAGCTTGCTCTATAGATTTCAAAGGTGGTTGGGATCAACACCTACCTTTGGTGGAATTTTCTTATAATAATATCTTTCACTCGAGTATTCAGATGGATCCTTATGAAGATCTCTATGGAAAGAAATGCAAGACTCTAACTTGCTGGGATGAAGTTGGGGAAAGAAAGCTATTAGGACCTGATATTGTTGATGAGATGGAAGAAAAGGTCCGATCTATTCAACAAAACATAAGAGTAGCTTAGAGTCGACATAAAAGTTATGCTGACAACCGAAGAAAATACCTAGAGTTTGAAGTGGGTGATAAAGTGTTCTTACGAATATCTCCCTGGAAGAGGGTCAAGAGATTTGGAAAGAAGAGAAAGTTGAGCCCTAGGTATATCGGTCCTTTCGAAATACTGGATCCTGTTGGGAAGGTAGCTTACCCATTGGCGCTTCCACCGAATCTCTCTCAAGTTCACAATGTGTTCCATGTATCTCTCTTGAGAAAGTACATACCTGATCCTTCACATGTACTCAGCTCAGAAGTTGTACCGCTGGAACAAGATCTTTCTTATGAAGAACAACCGATAGAGATTCTGGATCGTAGCGAAAAAGTCCTACGGAACAAGAGCACTCGCTTGGTGAAAGTTTTATGGAGGTACCACCAATTAGAAGAAGCTACATGGGAGCTTGAGGATATTATGTGGGAGAGGTATCCTCATATGTTTGTTACAAGTGAAGAATTTCAAGGGTGAAATTCATTTTAAGGGGGGTATAATGTAACACCCGAGACTTTTATAAGAAATATTTTGTTTTTTATTTTATATAAATCATCAAAGGAATCTTTCACTACACACAACACTAGCTTGACTTGATTTACACGCAATCGCGACCTTCCTTGATAGCTTATGTCGTACGTAATACCAAGTTTCACTAAACAATGATATGTTATTAAAATATTGTTAAAACTAGCCGCTATGAATAGTAATAACCACTTTTTGAAATTTTGTAAATTTTATTTTTCAAAATGGACTTCGTTTTTGGATTCGGAATATCGAAATTAGCCTAGGGTGAAATTTTGGTATTTTTCTGGAAACTTTCAATTTTTGATGAATAGTAAAAACACTGGGTTAGTATTTAAAAACCGAATTTTTATTTAAATAATTATTTATTTTATTTAAATTTATTTAAGGTCAAAATTGATACATAATACCTATATAAGTTCAATGTAATTCATTGGAGTAATTTTATAATAATTTTAGATATATAAAAATGTTATTGAATTTTTCACCGTCTTTTACCCACCTCCTAGGAGAATTTGAAAATTTACATAAAACTTAATTTTACTGCTTCTGTGAGTGGAATTTCAAAAATCTTAGAGACATGGTTGATGTCAGTAAGTAAAATTTGGTTCAATGAGATGAAAATAATTTTTGGTGAATAGTAACTTTTTAGTTTTATTTATCACAGTTAAAAGTAAATAGGGTAATTAAGGGTAAAAATGATATTATTATTACCCTAAAACATGTCCTAATTCTATTGGATAAGTGTAATTCAACCAAAAACAACCTTAAGAATAAAATATGACCATTTAGGCCCACTTTTATTAGACTAGGACATTTATTATTAATTTATTTAAAGAAGGGTTAAAATAATTAAAATCAAAGTTTAATAAGTAAATAAATTTTAATATAGGGTTATACATAAGATAAATTCGACTATAAATATTCATTAGAAATATAAAAATATTTCCTACATAATGATATTTTATTTGTAATTTTTAGACATTAAATAATTTAATTTATTTATGACACAAAAATGATGCAGTAATTATCTTATTAATAAAATATTGAAATAATTGATGTTATAAATAACTAAATAAATATAATTTGAGACTTTTTATTAATTAAACTAATTTTCTAGGTTAATATGACATGTTAGTATTGATTTAATTAACTTTTTTTGAATTAATCATTCTGTTATGATTTTCACAAAAATCAATTACTAAATAGTGTCAAAATTGACAAAAAATAGTTTTTAAAACAAATATTATATTATTAATTGTTATTGTATTCCTAAAAATCTAAGGTTCATCCAAATGACTTAGATAAGGTTATATATATTAATAATAAACAACTTGGGGGTCGATTGGATGTATATGGTAAGTTTATTAACTATATAATATGAAAATACAAAGTGACATGGTAAATGTCAATCAAATTAACTAAGAGTTAAAACTAAAAGATAAGGTTAATATAATGACCTAAACTAGTATAAATTCTATTGGATGAGAGGATTTCGACCCATACCCACCTTATCTTCGAAATAAATCAATTTGGAGCTATTAAAAACTGAATATGGATTTATAATAAAATAATATTTTTAGTTATTCCAAAGGTTCCCCTCTCCTCCCTTATAAAAGGGCACCTCCTCCCCCTCTTCCTCAAACCACTTTGAGCATTCAAGCTAGGCCAAACCCTGCCACTTTATCCTCTCCACTTCCCTAGAGACATCTTAGAGGTCCTGGTCTTCTTCAAAGACCAATTTTAGTTCCCTAAAAGGAGGTCTCAAAGAAGCGCTTCAAAGAAGAGGTAATGTCCGTTACCGATTCTTTCAACTTTATTTCTTCTTCCACTTCTTCTTCTTTAGTTGTTTCATTATGAAGTAATAACATCAGTATCACTAATATACTGATATGTTATTATAAGTATGAAACAACCCTATTTCACCATCTATCCATCCTACAGAAAACGAAATCACCGCACGTGTGTACGTAAAGAATACCGTCTCCACGCCGTGGTGTAAACTATTTTACACCACCACCTTACTAGGATGGGTATAATGGTGCAAATAATTACTATATATGATTATTGTAAAGTGATATTTATTCTGAAATAGTATACATACACTCCAATACAATTCCACGATCATGGGAACGATATCATCGCTCTTGCGTACGTACGGAATACCGTCTCCATGATGTGATGCGACTTGTTCTACATGATATTCATTGCATAATGATTATATAAATGAATTGAATGAATGAATATGATATATATTACACTAATACCATTCTGGAAGTGAGGTATCTATAACCTAAAAAGAAAAATAAGAATTTATTCAACAAAACACGCATAAGAACAAAAAGTAATAAACACCCGAATAACAAGTAGTAATGAAATATTACTAATAAGAAGCTAAGAATATGACCATATATGATATCATAAAAATATGTATGATTCTGGAATAAGTCAATAACATTATTTAAATCATTATACAGGAGGTTCAGACACTTACAAAGAAAATCGGACCTAAGGTAAGGGAAATATCACAATCTCATTTTTATCCGATATTGTTTATACTTTGGAATTACTGGGGTGTATTTTATCATCCACATCCATGTTTCCTCGATATGTAATATTATTTCTATCCACATACAATTGTTTAAATCCAATTTTACCCTTCTGTGAGTTTTTAGTAAAAGATATTAAAGGAATCTTTTGTCGTTTTTCGTACGATGGACTTTTTTGACTTTTCCGACAAAAGTACGAGAAGAATGTTTTTTTTAACTTATACGGCATGAATGGATTTTTAAAACAATATTTTCAATAATCTTCCTTTACAAGTTTTCAAGTTTATTTTTAATCAACTTCTTTTAGTTTAAAATTGTATGACATGTTAAGAAAGGAAAAATGTTTTTGAAGTAGAAAGGATATTTTCCTCAAGAATGGAGTTCAACAGTTTTATCAAAATTATTTTCCATCTAAGATAATATAGGGTTATGTTTCTATACCTATTATTACATGGATTTGATTATGTTGTGATGGAAATATTTTTATGAATTCCTTTATCTTATATGAATTGTTTTATGATGTCATGATGTTTAGGATTCCCATTTTTATTACATGGGTTATGCTATGATGTATGGTTTATGATTTTGTGGAACACATAATAATGGTATCATTATGAGATGGGTGGGACCTATATCTCCCTCCAATGAATTGGGTAAAGATTTTATATCTCATGAGATAGACATGGCTGGAACGGCAGGTTAAACCGGTTCAGTGAAACATGACTGAAATGAGGAGTGAACTCGGTTCAGAAATGGACTTTGTCCACTAAGATAGTTTTGGAAATGAGTCTTGACTAATAAGAAATGATTCTCTATGATTATGTGTGTATGCCACAAAGTTTCATGTTTTAAGTTATGATTATTGGGATTACATTTCACTATCATGATTTATCTCATGTTATGAAATTATGATCTCTTTTGCAGGATAAGATTTTCAAAATGTTATGTTCTTATGAATTTGATGTAATTGATATTTCTCTTGTTTACCCTTACTGAGCATTTGAGCTCACCCTTTTGTATGTTTTCTTTCCCCAAGTCAGGAAGAAGGTTATTAAGTAAGATATGCCAAAAAGGGACTATAGATATGATGAAATAAATGGGAGACAGTGTAGATTATTTATGAACTAGTTGTTTATGTTTCCCAGTTTCTAAAGAAACTATACCTATATGGTCCTTTCATGGTTTTGTTATATGTTGTAATAAGTATGATTCAATTTTGAAGTAATAACCATGTATGTAAATTATGGGTCGTTATAAGCCAGATAACATGTCATATGCCGGGAAGTCACTAATTGTCCACATCAATGCTGCTCTTAGTATGAAATTCTATTTCGCAGCAACATCATATGTATTGACACCAGTACTCCAAAATAAATTTAATTCATCAGTCAATGGTTTCAAATATACATCAATATTCTTTTTCGGAAGTCTTGGGATTAATATGGTAAAAAAGATATAGGGCTCCTTCATCAGCATCCATGGAGGTAAATTGTACGGAGTTATAATGACAGGACAACATGAATACTGATTACCATAAGATCCAAACGGACAGAAACCATCAGTGGAAAGACTCAGTCGCATGTTTCGAGCTTCTAAATCAAATGACATATGCACTCTATCAAAATGTTTCCATGAATCACCATCGGCTGGATGATTCAAGCTTTTACTGGTTGAAATATTCGTTTTGTGCCATGACATCATTGTCGCTGTATTCTTATACATGAATAAACGATGCAGTCTGGATGTAAGTGGAAAATATCTCAACTGTTTTACAGGAATCAAGCCAGACTTCCCATGTTGAGCTTCTTTATACCTCGGTTGTCCACATGTGGGACAACTATCCAATGACTCATTTTAACCAGAATATAAAATTCAATCATTTGAAAATGCATGAATCTTCTGACAACTAAGTCCCAAATTCCGAACCAGCCTCTTACTCTCATAGTAATTTGCAGGCAAAACATTTCCTTCGGGTAATAGTGTTTTAACCAAAGAAAACATCTTATCAAAACAGTTGTTTGAAATTCCATTATCTGATTTGATAGCCATAAATTTTTCAACTGCTTCTAACTTTCCTATCTTGCAACCAGGATATAATGCATCCTCAGTAGACCTCAGCAACTCATAAAATTCAGATGGTTCCAACTCAGGAGTTGAATCAATATCATCCCGATTTTCGGTATGTTGAACAGATGGACCTGCAAAATCATGTACTAAATTTTGAAACCGCGATGGATCTAGAATCAAGTTAGTATCACCTTCTCTGGAACTGCGTTCACCGTTTTGATACCAAAAAACATAATCCGGTTGAAAACCAAAATGCAAGAGATGTCCCCCAACTTTATCAAATGTGTCAACATTCTCAGTGCACATTTTTTACAAGGACATTTTATTGTGCCTTCTGAAACAAATTTTGGATTTTATGATGCAAATGATAAGAAAGTCTCTATACCCTCAATATATATAGGATTTAAACCAAAACTGTTTGAATTTCTACGTTGATTTATCCATACGCAGTCTTCTAATAATGACTGTTGACGACTTCATTGTTCCATATTTTTCTGCAAAACATTAAAACATTACTGGTTTTGAATAATTTGATATTAGAAAAATTCCCAAAAAGATAAGTTATTAGAACTACTTCTTAATAATTACCAATATTTACAAGCGACACAATTTTCAGTGAAATTACTGCTAATTACTGCTAATTATTGGTAATTATCTGTAATTATTACTAATTATTTCCAATTATCGGTAATTATTACTAATTATTGGTAATTACTGATAATTTTTCACAACATGATTTGATCTATTCTTAACATGTTCAAATCTTAAAGGGTCATGTGATATGATTCTTATAGATGAGAAAGACATGACTTGGATTGTCTTATTGCAATGCTACTTACGAGGCGATCAACTAAGCAAGGAAAATTATAGAGTTTACATCGGACACGGCTGACGCAAAATTTTTATTGAACATGACCTAAATATTAATATTATTTTTTCATAAATATTAATCATATAATAATTACATATGTTACTAATTATATACTAATTATGTTACTAATTAGTAATGGGAAGATATGCCTACCAGGTGATTAACCACTCGTTCAATGAAAAAACAAACGTGATTCAACACTCATCCACCTCAATTCTCTTTTCATCTATGTTTTAACGCTTGACAGGAAACTTCTATCTCCACATGTAATATTCACATTCACTGGTAGGTTGATTTTGACAGTGAATGCAAATATTACATGTGGAGATAGAAGTTTCCTGTCAAGCGTCAACACATAGATGAAAAGAGAATTGAGGTGAATGAGTGGTCACTCACATTTGCTTTTCCATTAAACGAGTGGTTAATCACATTTGTTGCTAATTACGTTTGTTGCTAATCATGTTTGTTGCTAATGACTTTGTTGCTAATGACTTTGTTGCTAATTAGTTTTTTGCTAATTAGTTTGTTGCTAATTAGTTTGTTGCTAATTAGTTGGTTGCTAATTATTTTAATCACTTGCTAATTATTTTAATCACTTGCTAATTATTTTAATCACTTGCTAATTATTTTAATCACTGGCTAATTATTTTAATCACTTGATAATTATTTTAATCACTTGCTAATTATTTTAATCACTCACTAATTATTTTAATCACTTGATAATTATTTTAATCACTTGCTAATTATTATAATCACTTGAATTAAATCACTATTTATTTTAATTCCTAATTATTTGAATTAAATCGATATTTATTTTATTTGATAATTATTTTAATTAGTTTCTAATTATTTTAATTAATTATTTGAATTAAATCACCATTTATTTTAATTATTTTCTAATTATTTGAATAAATCTAATGCTATTTATTTTAATTCCTAATTATTTGAATTAAATCTCTATTTATTTTATTTGATAATTATTTGATAATTATTTTAATTAATTATTTGAATTAAATCGCTATTTATTTAAATTATTTGCTAATTATTTGAATAAATCTAATTAAATAGCTGTTTACTTTAATTTTTAATTATTTTAATTAATTATTTGAATCAAATCGCTATTTATTTTAATTATTTGCTAATTATTTCAATAAATATAATTCTATTTATTTTAATTCTTAATTATTTGAATTAAATCGCTATTTATTTTATTTGATAATTATTTTAATTATTTTCTAATTATTTTAATTAATTATTTGAATAAATCTAATTAAATCGCTATTTATTTTAATTTCTAATTATTTTAATTATTTGCTAATTATTTTAATTATTTGCTAATTATTTTAATTATTTGAATTAAATCACTATTTATTTTAATTGTTTGCAAATTATTTTAATTATTTGAATATTTCTAATTAAATCTAATTATTACCAAATAAATATCCCCTAGGAGTGTCAAACCAAGAGTACAGTAAGACCCGTTGTCGTGTACCAAGATACCCCGGGTCAAGCCCAAAACTCCTTGTCAGAGTTTTCACTCCTAGGTACAGCTGTTCCAGAGCCGCCACTACTTTTTCGTATCCAGACAAGGATTTATTTGATTGATAAACCAAAAAATATACTTAACTACTAATTATACCGAATTAATTATGACTAATTATTACTAATTATTTATAACAATATCATTTTATTAATAAAACTAAATATAAATAATAAATTAATTAAAATGTAATTTAATTACAACAACAATTAAAATTAATATAAAAAATGAAATAAATATAAAATTAAATAAAATGTGAATACCTTTGAAAGATTAAAGCTATGGACCCCTTTGATTGCCCTCCGACGGTCTCACAAAAAGTATGGAATTTTTTTTTGCTTAAAATTAAAGCTTCAAGAAGGAGAGAGGAGAGGAAGATGATTTGATGGTTTTCAAAACTGAAATGGATGAGGGTATATATAGGTTAGTGTATTTGCGATGGGATTATTTGCGATGGGTTACCCGTCGCGAATACGACTATTTGCGATGGGTCCCGTCGCAAATGCCTGCCGCCCGTATTAATTACAGTCGACGTTTAAAAAGGCTTTTGCGATGGGAACCGTCGCAAATACTTACCTACCGACATACCTTTAGCGACGGGCGGAGTTTCCCATCGCAAATACCCTGACGTGGTAAATACTATTTGCGACGGGTAAATCCGTCGTCGCTACTGTTTACTTATTTACGACGGGTCCCATCGCAAATGCCCGCCACCCGCATTAATTACGGTCGGCGTTTAAAAAGGCTTTTGCGACGGGAACCGTCGCAAATACTTACCTGCCGACATACCTTTAGCGACAAGTGGCTACTTCCCGTCACAAATGCCCTGATGGGGTAAATACGATTTGCGATAGGGGGATTTACCCATCGCAAATAGTATTTACTGTGGCATGGTATTTGGGACAGAGAGTAGCCACCCGTCACAAATACTATTCCCGCGTTTTGGCATGAAATCGCGCCAAACCTATTGCGACGGGGACAATGTCCCCGTCGCAAATAATCCTTTCGTCGGACCTGTTGCAACGGGACATATTCTCATCACAAATAACCCGTCGCAACAAACCCTTTTTCCCGTAGTGGGACTAAGTCTTAATCTCCTTTCGTTGAGGCATACTTCAATTTATATACGACCTTCTTTTATTAGTTGTATAATAAAACCTTTGGACTTTTAATTTCATTCAAAAGGAATCTTTTCACATTCAGGGTTTTACTAAATGACAAAAGGGAATGTTTTTGTCTTACATATACGACGACAATGAATTCTCCGCCGTCATGACCATTATTTGAGTTTCGGCTTTCTCTACAAGCCATAACCTTTTTAAATGAAAAATAAATACCATGTTTTACTTTATTTTGGTATTGAAAATGGTTTTGATAATGTTTTTATTATATCAATGTGTTGTATTGATATCTTGTGATTGAAATGTGGAAATATTAGGTTTCCTTTATGGATGTTTTATGTGATACGATTATGTTATGGTTTTTGGGCGTTGTTTATGAAGACGGGTGGTTCCGTGATAAACTAAGGGCGGGTGAGCCCGAGATAGCTCTCCAATGCATTGGGTAACGCGAAGGAGTTAAACGCTAAGGTTTCTCCAAAGATATTTAGGGAATATACTGTAATGGGTACTACAAACGTAACCATGAGGGTTAATCCCTACGTAAGAATGTTATGAATGCCTCAAGTTACCTTTATGTATTATGATTTCTATGAGTTATTCATAAATCTTATGATTTCATGAGGTATGTTAAAGTGATTGTGTTTTATGAGTAAAGTATGATTTCATTGATTCTTATGTATACATAGACTAATGTTTTTTTCTCGTATTTTTATATCCCTTACTGAGATTTTTATGCTCATCCCAAGTTTTTGAAATGTTTTTCACAGACATAACACGGAATAGGGTCAAGGATGGGATCAAGGAAATGTCATGTTGTCTAAAACATGAAACTAGACATGAGTCTTTTGTTCAAGAGTTTTTATTTTGTGAAAAAATGGAAACTGAGTAGATGTGTCTACTTTGTAATCATTGAGATGTAATAGTTATGTCCTAATTCTCTAAAACTCTAAACCTGAAAAGATCCTCAATGTGAATTATTCATTTAATTCATGATTATGTAATGTTTTAAGGCCGAGGCCTTATACATTATACATCTTATATTTTCTGGTGATTACTACTCAAAGGATTCATAGCTAAATTCCTCTAGATCATCCGCACATGCTTTATAAGTCTGCCGGAACATCATTCTTTATAATCCAAGTGCTAGCATGGAAGTTCGATGATGCCTTTGAGATCTCATCGATCACCACTACTCCATTCTGAAAATTCATAAAATAGATCTTCGATCATCATCTTGGAATGATATATTCTCTCTCTAGGAAGTGGGATAAGAGATATATACTCTCATTTCTTGTGTAGTGAATAGTATACCATGAGAGAGAATCTCCTCCTTTATATACCGAGTTAATAAAATTAACCAGAAAGGGACCTTGACCCTAGAATATTTATTACTCACTATAAATGAAATCTTATTACTACTTTAATAAGTCATAAATATCATTTATATTTTCATCACTTACTTATAATATAATAAATATATTACATGATAAAAGCGAGCTATTAACTCAACTCATCATTCTCACAAATATTAAAAGAACCATGAATATTAAAATAGTAATTTTTCATATAATATTTTTTCCATATATTTACTTTAATACTTATAAATACATTTAATAAATAAATTTAGTACCAATTATTCTAAACTTTAATAATATTTATTTATTTATTCCTTGATGATCTTATATTCTTACACATATCTCAGACCCTGTGGTGAATCCTACCATGTCCTAAATTCCTATTCATCAAAATAAGACAAAATATTTTGTATGTTATTGCGTGTGAACCTTTAATCCATTATCTTGATAGTATTAAATAATATTCATAGTCTATAAGTAGAGTCTAGCAACTCATCAAGGCCCCTAAGGAGATAAAAAGTAGTCATAACAATAACAACCTTCCTATGAACACACACCGTGTAATATAATCTCTTTGTCTAGAGATATCTCATAAAGAAGGATGCACACTTTATGTAAGTATCCTTTATTACTTTGTTATTTATTGACCTTACTTGATGGACTTACCTTCTTCTATCATGCCCATGGGTTTAGTAAAGGTACTTACATCTTGATCAACTAGGTCTGGGATATATCTTCCTACCAGAAGAGGAAAATTTTCTCTCGATTTTTTAATCAATGTAATACTACCAATGATTCACACAATGAAAGATAACTTTATATGAATACATTTCTTTAGTTTTTTTCTTTCATCAAAGTAAGCAATCACATAGTATAATTGATAATAATCTAAAGTCAGGTAACAATTACATATGATCGCATATAGGAACTATAAATGACACATGAAACATATGGTGTTACTATTGGTGGGACAATCCTTATGATCTCATCTACTTGAGATAACTAAGTGAAAACCTCATGAGAATAAGTATCTATGCTTATGAGCCTCTAGCACATGATAGTAAAATATCACCTATGTCTAGTTAGAATTATGTATCTAAAATATAGGACATATATTTACAATTAATGTTATAGGATCTCAAGGTTCTCGTTATAGCCTGGTAACTACTATAACATTTTGATATGAAAAATAATACACCAACATTACCATGTAAATAGTTGATACAGAAATATCAAAACTATCATGGTAAGAGTATATCATGCATAACTCACTATATACATAATACAGTAATAAAAAAGTACTATTTAGTTGGGTTTAGGGAACCCACTATTAAAACCGTTATGGATTCAAGCATATGAACAGAGGGAAACCCTTTCTCACATCAAGATGTGTTATATTACTACATGTTTAAAAACCATGTGAGTGAGTCAGTGCCACCTGAAGTAGAAAATATCATGGGGTGATGGATGGGTTCCTTTAATTTGTATGCTTGCAAAAACTTTATCTATGTTGATATAAGTGATTATGTTTGTTTATAAATGTTATATGAAACTCTTTGAAGTAATGGAATGAACATATGGAAAATGGATATTGGAATGTTGAACCCTTTGTTGTTTTTTCATGGGTGTGCTTATAGTAAATAAAGTTTTATCAACAAACATGGAAAATTTTACAGCTGGATAAAGTAGATTGTTCCAATCCCATGTTGATGGAACCTTGTAATATTCCATGTTTTGAATTGGATGAAAAGTTCATGAAATTAACTTTTTCGTTAGCTGGGAAGGCCGCTTTTAAAATGGATCATCGTAACATCATTATGAGAATTAGAACCCCCCCTTTAATGTGTGTTCTTTTTAAAAGAAGTTAAATGAATTAAATTCAAAATTTAAAATGAAAATGAATTAATTGAAATTAAATGAAAAATTAAAGAAATAATAAATAAAAACTAAAACCTAACCTAACCCTACCCCCACATTTCGACGCAACACCCCAAGGGGTCTCTCCTATACCGTGTGCACGACCCCCCTCTGCACACCTCATCTGTTATTCTATTTATCCACCTTATTTATTCATGATTCTTCCTCGAATCATCATGGTTGTGAAAAGAAGCCATTGGGATGTGTTGGTGCATGTTACAGAAACCGATACCAAAGAAAAGGTGGTTCTATGTGTTTCAGACTGCTGACTTTACTTCAGGTACATTGAACTCCACCATGTGGTTTCGTCTCGTTTTGGTTCGTCACTGGCACCTGAGTTCATTTTTCCCTTCTTGTTGGTTTCAGGTCACCAAGTCAAGGTTGACTCACTTTCAAGTGCATAGGTATGTAAATATATACATGTTGGTTCCCCCATTACGTGTGTAATCACCCATGGCAATGATTAAACATGTTTGGGTCTAGGTGTGCCCATGTATATATATATAAATGCATTTGTAGGTGAGTGGAGACTAACATATGCATATAATAATATATGTAAGGATCCCATTATGCATTCCCATGGCCATGAAGGTGTGTTTATAGGGGATAGGTTTCCTTGTATGTATGTGAAAGTGTGTATGGTTAGTGGGGGGGGGGGGGTAGCAACCTCGAGTTAGAAAGTGCCAAGAGCTGAAGTGGACAACTTAGTCCCACCTTGAGGTTGAGTCCCTCTCCTAAACTCTTTAATTCAAGAATTCTTTAAATTTCATTTAGATCATTTCTTAATTATTCTTAATTATATTGAATTGCATATCATGAATAAGTTTTCTTTAATATAATTTTTTCGTTTGGTAAATAAAGTCATGGTTTTATTATAAAACCCCTCCAACGGAGGTGCGCTGTCTGCGAAAACATACAATGATAGTTATGTTGATCTAGTTGCTTAACTTATTGCATTTGATTGTTCTGAATGAGTTTTATAATAAATGTTAAATATAATTAAATGAATTGCATGATAAAGCAATGCCATGATTTTATAATAAAACCCCTCTAATGAAGGTGCACCGCCTTCAACCAAAAAAGTAGTTGTAGTGTTACATCAAGTTTGCTTGTGGTTTGAGTTTTCCATATATCTTTCTATTAGTACTGATATATAATGGGTTAATTCCATGGAATTAATATTTTATTTTTGAATTAATCTTGTGATTATGAGATTCTTGAATATTGTTAATTAATTATTGAATCAATTAAGGGATGTTAACCTTATTGAACCATTTTAATTAATTGTAAATTAATTAAATAGAAATGATATAATAAATTAATTGTTTTATTAATTAATGTGATATTTCATTTTGGATAGATTGATTTAATTATCTAGTTGACTTGCTTGTGGTTAAGAATAATTAATTGTAATTAATTATTGATGATCGAGATGTTTAATGGTTAATTAATTGTAGAGTTATTTGATGGGAGATTTTTGTTGTTAATTAGTTATTGAATTAATTAATGGATTTGATTAATTAATTTATGAATTAATTAATGGATTGTATTGAGGTGTTAGACATGGGATTCTACACCAATTATTTAAATGATTACGTTTAAGTCATGGGAAAACCACTAATTTAGTGGACGAGCTCATACATAGTTTTGAATAATTAAAATAAGTTGTGGGTGAACCACTAATTTAGTGGACGAGTTCACACTTAGTTTTGAATAATAAAAATGATAATTTTTGGGAAAACCAATAATTTAGTGGACGGTCTCACACTTAGTTTTGAATAATTAAAATGATAAGTTGTGGGTGAACCACTAATTTAGTGGGCGGACTCACACTTAGTTTTGAATAATTAAAATGATAAGTTGTGGGAGAACCACTAATTTAGTGTATAGGCTCACACTTAGTTTTGAATAACTAAAATGATAAGTTTTGGGCAAACCACTAATTTAGTGGATGGGATCACACTTAGTTTTGAATAATTAAAATGATAAGTTGTGGGAGAACCAATAATTTAGTGGATGGGATCACACTTAGTTTTGAATAATTAAAATGATAATTTGTTGGAAAACCACTAATTTAGTGGATGATATCACACTTAGTTTTGAATAATTAAAATGATAAGTTGTGGGTGAACCAATAATTTAGTGGATATAATCACACTTATTTTTGAATAATTAAAATGATCAGTTGCGGGAGAACCACTAATTTAGTTGACAGGATCACACTTAGTTTTGAATAATTAAAATGATAAGTTGTGGGTGAACCACTAATTTAGTGGATGGGCACAAACTTAGTATTTTGATTAATTATATGGAATGTCTTATGACACGTTTGATAAACCAAAATACAATCTTGGAATCGGTATTTAATTTTGATTGTTTAGATGGTCTTCTGAGACAACTGTTGTGATTGCTTTATATAGGGGATTCCGAGCTTAGGCTGGATCTCAAGATATATGTGATTCAATGTAATTGCATTTTTAATGAACATGAAATGAATGTGTGACCATTTTTATTTATGTATGAGAATTTTAGAGTTCTTGTTTGTACTCTAATCCCAGCTATGATCCAAAGCAGGTATCACCATCAGGTGTCCCTTAGGAACCTGGATGGGTCATCATTTATTTATCCAGTTCTATCATCACTTCTATAAACCTGCACACTGTTTAATTATATTTCTTAGTCTAGTTGTGTTAGACATCAGTGGTGCCGACCTACTGAGATTTATATCTCACAACCTACTCGGGCCACTATTGCACTAGGGTACCCAAGTAGTCTTTTCTTATTTATAGGATTGTGGATGATTATTGATTGCTTATGCAGTGATATTGTATTTGGGAATTAGGAGAAAAAGACCAAGCTGGAGATTGGGATGATCAAGGAGATCGCTCGTGGGGATTTGCTGTATTTTCTTTATTATTGTACTGGGTTGTCAAGCATGATGCATTGTTCACTGATTTCACTATGTATCATCACCATGAAATGAATTTATCTATTTTATAATTTGGATTTGGACACTTTTATCAAATTGTTAAATATTTTCTTTTTCTGTTTTGTCAATTATTTATATTGTCTTATGCTACTGTCAAATATTTATTTGCTGCTTCCACTATTGTCTTTTATTTTACCCTGTTATACCACTGTGAAACTCTAATCTATGAGGGCATAGTCTCCCCACAGACACACCCTAGGCCCTCACTGCTATTCAGTAGACTCTGGCATTTAGGGAGACATGCTTGAGGTCATGTGACCCACTGGTTCAGCCAGCATCTTAGAGGTGATCCGAGTTGGTATGTTACAAACCTACAATGCAAAAAAAGCATGAAAAACATGAAATTTAAAAATTTGGGTTCATATTCATGTTAAAAATACTGAATCCAAAAAACTATTTGCCCATGTTTCATAAATTATCATATGAAATTCAATTTAAGCATGAAAATTAAAATCAAATGGAAGCGAAAATGATACTTTATTCGTTTGAAATCATTGGTTTGATTCTCTCACCTTTGGTGTGTTGTGGCTCAAAGGTTCTAGTATAGGAATCAACTAGATTTTCCACATGTGAAACAAAGATTTTGGATAATCTATATATGATTCCTAAGAGATATCATGGGAAATCTAATATCTTTACGATGTCCCTTCAACTGCTTAAAGAACACATACTTGATCGAGAATATGGGATCAATCTAACCATTTTATTTCTATAAAATCTCTCTATAAGATATTTAGATGATATGATAGGATATATTCACTCTCAAAATTCTTAAAAATTATGTATATAACTATTAAATAGTAAAAAATGTGTTTTTATACTTAGGTTATACTTCCAAAATTTCACTTTTGTCCCTCGAAAGTAATAACCTTCATTTTAGACATTTTTTGCACATTTATGACATAATAAACTTGTAATAAATATCAAAAAAATATTTTATCACTCACTTTTAACACTTTAACACGTTTCATGATAAAATATGAACTATTAAATCAGATCATAATATCCCCAAAAAATTGAACAAGCCTTGAATGTGTTATGTTCATTAAAAAAATTCCATTCCCTTGTATTCACTTTTATGATCAAACAACTTGTGAATACCTTTATAAATAAAGTTAATCATCATTATTATAAACATGAATAATATAAATTAATTATTTTACTTTCTAATGATCACACTTGGACATTCATTAACCCCCCCACATGGGTCCCACTTCATCCTAAACACTTATTCACCCGAATACGTGAACTTGTGGATACACTTAGTGTGTGACCCTCTAGGTCCTTATCTCAATATTAGTGAGTAAAACTCATATAATAGGATAAGATAATAACAACCCATCATTACCTGTAATTCCCCGTCCCCAGTTACCCAGAGTCGGTGCATTATTACATAACATTGGAATGATCACAAAGGATCAAGTCTTGAACGACCGATTAGTTTAGTAGCCTTGGAAACACTAGATACATTCATAAGTCTTACATTACATCATAAAGTGAAAACAACAACAACATAGTATCCATAGTCCACACTCATATCCCCTCAGAATATCCTTGTAGGTCAGTCATAAAATACATCTTCATATCCTGGGAAAATGAAACATAAGAAAGGGGTGAGCTCAAACGCTCAGTAAGGGTAAGTAATACAGCAGAAAATGACATAAATATTAAGCATGGTGAATAATTGAAACCACATGACTTAAACAGTAATAAACATGAATAATTTTATGGCAAGAATATGAGATGAGTAAATAATGCCATAATAAAACATAATCATGGGTATTCTACTAGTCGAATGACCACATGAACCATCAATATTATTTCCATAATGAGGGAATGTATAATGCCGGACATTCTAAAACATTTTGTCAAGACCGCGGCCAAGACGTCTAAAAATGATTAAGGCCTCGGCCAAAACCATATATTAAATTGGGAAAGGGCCTCGGATAATTCCATGTATAGTTGTCTCATGAGACCTACCGATGCATCGAGGAGCTATAGTGGGCTCCACCCATCACTTACTAAGTCCAATACATTCCTCATATGAAAAGGTTTAAACATATCATAAACATTTGTATTAAAACTAGCATACGAAGTATCAATACTTTAACCATAAACCATGAATGGTATAAAAATAGCACATTCATAGTCAAACATATCATAACTCATTCAATACAATATGTAAGATTGTATTATAATAAATCAACCCCAATCAAAAATAATATCCATTAAAGGATGCTGACATAGTTGAAAATGATGAGTAAATTTTTTTGAGAGAAATATCCTTTTTGTAAAATCATTTAAAAGTAACACATTTATAAAGGATGTAATTTAAAATATATTTTCTAATCAAAGTGTCCCATACCACTTTGAAACTTTTGAAAAGAATTATCCTTTCAAAACATTCATGTTTATATAAATAAATCCTTAAAATCATTTTGAAAACATGGACATTAATTAAAAATATTTAGAAAGATAAATCTTTAAAACATTTAAAATTATGATCTTGATAAAGAGTACCTTTCACAAATCCTTAAAATATTCATTTTTAAATCATTTTAATGAAAAATGGACATGGATGATAAATATGTCCCAGTAAATACTTACACATAAACAATCTCGGATAATAATGAGATTGAGGACTTAACCCTTACCAATTTGGTAACTTAGGAAATATACACCCCATTAAAGGAGTATCATACAATGAATATGTAAATACAAATAAATTAAAGTTTATTACACAATGAATACAATTATGTGAAGTACATACACCACACAAAAGGTAATAGTGACAATATGGCATGAATCTCACGGGAATAAGGAGTGAGATGAAAACCCCTTACCTTGCACTTTCCTTTAGTCAATGGTATGTTTAACCTCCTGTATGACGACTATAGTATGTTATTAAATTATAACAGAACCATATTAATATATATGATATCATACATTATTCATTTATGACTTTATACTACCCATTTAATAACAATTTCCAAGTTATATTAATATTTCCGGTAATAATCGATTTCTTTATCGTAAATGTTTTAACTTGTTACTCTTGATTGTATCAATTAGATCATGATTTAAATACTTCCAGAATATAAAAAATTATTTATTTATCATATATATTTAGAATATAAATATGTATAACAGACATATATATGAAATGTAAAACACCATTTATGGAGACGGTAGTCTGTACGTACAAATAAACGTTGTTTCTGTTTTCATATAGTATAGAACAGAAGTTAGTGAATAAGATATATGTAAGTACATAAATAATTATATATATAAATAAATAAATATATCTCCAGTAGAATTATTATGTCATATATTACATACTTATTAGTAATATATATTTTTATAACCTTCGTTGAATGGTGAACTTGGAAATGAATCTCATCGCGTCGTGGAGACGGTAATCCGTACGTACGCACGTATGATGACATGTCATTCAAAGGGTGGATAGAATAATGAATTTGGTTGTACCATAATTATAATAACATTACAATATATAGAAGATAATGGAGTTATTATTTTAGAATTGAAACAACAAAGAAAAAGGAAGTGGAAGAAGAAAGGAACTTGAAAGTGGGTGGTGAAATCATTACCTCTTCTTTGAGTTCTTCCTTTTGATTTGATAAAAAATAGCTCCTTAGGTTGGCTTTCTGATCAAACTAAGGCCTCTAGGTTGAAGGTAGGATAGTTTAGAGGGTATTTGGGTAGGTTTTGTCCAAGCCAAATGGCTTAGAAGGTGTGAATTAGAGTGAAGGTGGAGTGCCCTTTTATAAGAGGGGTGAGGGGAACCTTAGGAAAAACTTAAAATATTATTTTATAATAAATTAATATTAGTTTTATAATGGATAAAAATTGATTTATTTATAGTATAATGTTGGTATGGGTCTAAATCAACTTAACCAATAGGTTTTAGACAGCTTTGGGTCACTTTATTAACCTTATCTTTTAGTTTTAACTCTTAGTTAATTAGTTTTACATTTACTATGTCTCTTTGTACTTTTATATTATATGGTTAATTAATTGACTATAAACTTCCAATAGACCCCCAAGTTGTACATTAATGATAAAACTATCATTATATATGTCCTTTTTCCTAACATTATATTTTTAGGAATAGAATATCAATTAATAATATAATATTTGTTTTAAAAACTCTCTTATGTTAATTTTGACACTATTGGGTATTTTGTTTTTGATAAATTCATAACAGCATTATTGCTTCGAACACAATTCATATAACCAATCCTAATATGTCATATTAACCTATAAAATTATTTTAACTCATAAAAAGTCTCAAATTACATTTATTTGGGTATTTATAGTATCAATTATCTTAATCTTTCATTAATACGGTAATTACTACATCATCATTATGTCATAAATAAATTAAATTATTTAATTTCTAAAAATTATAAATAAAATAACATTATGTAGGAAATATTTTTATCTTTCTAATGAATATTTATAATCTAATTTATAATATTTATAACCTTATATTAAAAATGTTTTAGTTATTAAACTTTGATTTTAACTCTTTTAACTTTTCTTTGAATTAAATAATAATAAATGTCCTAATCTAATACAAGTGGACCTAAATGATAATATTTTATTCCTAAGGTTGTTTTTGGTCGATATACACTTGTCCAATAGAATTAGGACATGTGTTAGGGTAATATTAATATCATTTTTACCCTTAATTACCCTATTTACTTTTAACCGTGGTAAATAAAAGTAAAAAGTTACTATTCATCAAAAATTATTTTTATTTTATTGAACCAAATTTTACTCCTTGATATTAACCATGTCTCTCGGAGTTTCTAAATTCCACTCACATAAGCGGTAAAATTAAGTTTTATGTGAGTTTGAAAATTCTCATAGGAGGTGGGTAAAAGACGGTGAAAAGTTCAATAAATTTTTTATGTATCTAAAATTATTCTAAACTAAATTCAATTAATTAAATTGAAATTATATAGGTATTATGTATCTATTTTTACCTTAATTAAATTTAAATAAAATAAGTAATTATTTAATTAAAAATTCTGTTTTAAACTATAACTCTGTGTTTTTCACTATTCATCAAAAATTGAAAGTTTTCAGAAAAATACCAAAAATTTACCCTAAGATAATTTTTATATTCTTAATCAAAAAATGAAGTCTATTTTACCAAATTCAAAACATATAAGTTTCATTTATTAATTTAAAATTAATTCCCATTGTCAAAACCAAAAGGCGTATTTTTAAGAAATAATAACTATCAAAAGATTGACACTTTTTTATGTCCAATTTCAAAGTGAAGTTACTTACAATGACCAAAATTGGATTAAATGGTAAAAATATAATCTATTTATACTTAAAAACCATTAAAATGTATAATTTAACACTATAAATTATTTCGATTAAAAAAGTTCTTTTCAGTTAAAATTTAGTATTTTTTACTATTCACCCTAATATGAAAGTTATCAGAAAAACACCAAAAATTTATTGAAACTAAATTTTTATGTCTTTATTATAAAGAAGAATTTTATTTTGTAAAATTTAATATATAAATGTTTCAAATATTGTATTTAAAAAGGGTTCTCCATTAAAAGGTGGTGAAATTGCATTTTTAAAAAAATACTTCTTTTATTTGAAAAAAATGAATTTGTTCTTACATTATTTCTAAGAAACTCATAATATGGATTCTAAAATTATAAGGATTATATAAATTTAAAAATTCAGTAAACACCATTCATAACCTCTTTTGAACGGTTAGTTTGGTGCGTCATGGTGTGCTTGAACTCGGTGTTGCGTGTAGTGAAAGTTATTGAATTACTTTGAACAAATAATGTAATATGAAATCTTGGGGTGTTACATTCTCCCCTACTTCAATAAATCGTGTCCTCACAATTTGAAATTTTTCTTCTAAAATAAAAGGTTGAAAATAGAAAATACCTTTGTGGGAAAACCCACATCGGAAATTGGGTTAATAAAATTTAGTCTTAATAAGAGGAAAAGAGAAATTAAAGGGTCACCACCAAATTATGATCTCGATTTGGAGAACATTGGTGGTAATTAGAGAAACATAATTGGAGGAAAAATGTAAATATTTATAGGGAGTTATTGAGGTCATTAGTCACAAACAATTGTAGAATTGAGGGCCTCAAATCCATCAATCTATGATGATTTAAAATATCATCAGTTCAACAAAACATAAGGTATTAGGATAACACATTTTTGGATTTAAGATCCCTTACCTAATGTTCAAGAATTAATTTCATCATAGAATAATAGAAGAAAAAAATAATATATATATATATATATACTTGAAAAGTATAGTTCGATCCTTTCACTAATTTATACCACAAACTCATCTTTCACTCTAAAAGATAATAGAACTTAAAAAAATTTATCCTATTTGTATAGGGTTCCAAAAAAAAAATGAATTTCTAATTCATCTACCAGACCATTTAAAAAAACTAAATTATTCAATCCAGGACATCACATGGGCTAGTGGTAGGTGATACACCCTTGTCGCCCTTCGGTTGTGGGTTCAAGTCTCCCGGCTTTTCCGGACGAGACGGGTTGCCGCCCGACCTCCAGGTTGTCCTTTTTATAGCAATCCAAAAATAACCTTAACAATAGTATCCAATTTCTAACTTAATCCATTCCAACCTTTAGAATTATCCAAAATACTTATATCCAAACTCTCAGTCCTAAGTTTATAAGGAAGTTAAACATAATGAGGATCCTTTTTGCCAGGTAATAACATGTGAACACCTTCATCGTGTATTCTTTTACAACACTGCAACATACTGAATTACCAAAATCAACCATATGTTATTCCAAAATCACTACCTCATTATCATGACCATATTAAGGATTACCTTTCCATCAACCATTTATTTTCCAAAAAGTGTATCTTACTATTAAGTCACTTTTTTTAGAACCATATAATCTCAAATCCTCAATAAAATAGTACTGCAGTACAATCCTTATTTATCACCATAATTCATGTAACCAGTATACTATTGATACAACACTGAAATGAAATAATTCTATAATAAGAACATAAGAACACTAGTCTTTCTTCTCCATCTGAGGTAGTATCATAACAATATTATTATCCAATAACATCATTTGCGATATACTCTTATGAATGGGATATTGATTCACGTAGTGTCACAATGCCTTGCAGATGAATCATTTTACATTTGAAAACTTTTTCTTACCCTTTCAATCACGTACTTGGTGTCCTTTTTCTCCGCACTTATAAAAAACTCCCATTTATTTAAAGAATTTACAAAGGCTATTCATTCCACATTTATCACAAATTGGAGAATCCTTCTTTCCCTTATTCCCTTTATCCATCTTTCTTTCTACCATCCTTTTCTTCTCTTGATTCCCTTCAAAGCCATAGGACTAAAATAATTCTTTACTTATCTTACTAACACATGATATTATTTCTTCATATGTTAAGAATACATGGGAGACTATTTCCCTTCTAAATCTTGGCTTAATACCATGAATGATATGAACCTTCTTACTCTTTGGATCATACGTATTGCTGGAGTTATCATTCCTTCTACTGGGCGCCATTTCTAAACAATGGAATACTCTAGGTCAGTTTATGAATTAGAATTCATAACTCCAAACATGTAAAATACATAACGTAAATTGAAAAATTTATGGATATAATCCATAATCACAAAAATGTTTTCTTTGAGGAGATATATACTCATAAACCCTTCATAGTGGTTTGTAAAGAAATTAATAATTATCCTAAGCATATCCCCTGGGGTGTCGTAATCAAGAGTGCATCAAGGCCCGTTGTCGTGCACCAGTTCCCGTTCGAGTCTAGCTCAAAGCGGTGTTTTCAGGTTTTACCCCTAGGTATATCTGTACGAGAGCTGCCTCTACCTGCTCGTATCCAGAGAGGGATGTATTGCTAGAAAAAGTCACAAAATCTCTACAATAACAAAATTCTAGGAAGTTCTTCAATACTAATCCTCAAAGTCTATCTTAGGGCTATGTTCTCTAATCAGAGTATATCTAAATATATATTCCAAGGTTTGTACTAAACTTTCTCTGATACCAACTGTAATGCTCTGACCCCAGTTACCCAGAGTCGGTGCATTATTACATAACATTGGCATGACCACAAAGGATCAAGTCTCTAAAGATCGATTAGTTTAGTAGCCTTGGAAACACTAGATACATTCATAAGTCTTACATTACATCATAAACTGAAAAACTACAACAACATAGTCTCCATAGTACACACTCATATCCCCTCAGACTATCCTTGTAGGTCAGTCATAAAATACGTATTCATATCTTGGGAAAATGAAATATAATAAAGGGGTGAGCTCAAACGCTCAGTAAGGGTAAGTAATACAGTGTAAAATGACATAAATATTAAGCATGGTGAATAATTGAAACCACATGCCTTTACCAATAATAAACATGAATACTTTTATGGAAAGAATATGAGTTGAGTAAATAATGTCATAATAAAACATAATCATGGGTATTCTGCTAGTCGAATGACCACATGAACCATCAATATTATTTCCCTAATGAGGGAATGTATAATGCCAGACATTCTGAAACATTTTGTCAAGGCCTCGACCAAGTCGTCTAAAAATTATTAAGGCCTCAGCCAAAACCATACATCAAATTGGGAAAGGGCCTCTGCCAATTCAATGTCTAGTTGTCTCATGAGACCTACCGATGCATCGAGGAGCTATAGCAGGCTCCACCCGTCACTTACTAAGTCCAATCCATTCCTCATATGAAAAGGTTTAAACATATCATAAATATTCATATTAAAACTAGCATACAAAGTGTCAACAATTTAACCATAAACCACGAATGGTATAAAAATAGAACATCCATAGTCAAACATATCATAACTCATTCAATACAATATGGAATATTTTATTATAATAAATCAACCCCAATCAAAAATAATATCCATTAAAGGATGCTGACATAGTTGAAAATGATGAGTAAAACTTTTTGAGAGAAATATCCTTTTTGTAAAATCATTTAAAAGTCACAGATTTATAAAGGAATTAATTTAAAATAGATTTTTGAATCAAAGTGTCCCATACCACTTTGAAGCTTTTGAAAAGAATTATCATTTCAAAACATTCATGTCCATATAAATAAATCCATAAAATCATTTTGAAAACATGGACATTAATTAAAAGGATTAAGAAAGATAAATATTTAAAACATTTAAAATTCTGATCTTGATAAATAGTACCTTTAAAAAATACTTAAAATATTCATTTTGAAATCATTTTTATGAAAAATGGACATGGATGAAAAATATGTCCCAGTAAATACTTACACATAAACAATCTCGGATAATAATGAGATTGAGGAATTAACCCTTACCAATTTGGTAACTTATGAAACATACACCCCATGAAAGGATTATCATAAAATGAATATGTAAATACACATAAATTAAAGTGTATTACACAATGAATACAATTATGGGAAGTACATACTCCACACAAAAGGTAATAGTGGCAATATGGCATGAATCTCACGTTAATAAGGAGTGAGTTGAAAACCACTTACCTTGCACTTTCCTTTAGTTGAGGGTATGTTTAAGCTCCTGTATGAAGACTATAGTATGTTATTAAATTATACCAGAACCATATTAATATTTATGATATCATAAATTATTCATTTATGACTTTATAATACCCATTTAATAATAATTTCCATGTTATATTAATATTCCGGGTAATAATCGCTTTCTTTATCATACAAGTTTTAACTTGTTACTCTTGATTGTATCACTTAGATAATGATTTAAATACTTCCAAAATATAAAACATGATTTATATATCATATATATATATATATAATATAAATATGTATAATAGACATATATATGAAATGGAAAACACCATTTATGGAGACCGTAGTCTGTACGTACGCATAAACGCTGTTTCCGTTTTCATATAGTATTGAACGGAAGTAAGTGAATAAGATATATGTAAGTACATAAATACTTATATATATCAATATATATATCTAAAGTAGCATTATTATGTCATATATTACATACTTATTAGTAATATATATTTTTATAATCATTGATGAATGGTGAACTTGGAAATGAATCTCATCACGTCGTGGAGACGGTAATCCGTACGTATGCATGTATGGTGAAATGTCATTAAAAAGGTGGATAGAATAATGAATTTGGTTATACCATAATTATAATAAAATCAAATTATATATAAGATATTGGAGTTATTATTTTATAATGAAAACAACAAAGAAAAAGGATGTGGAAGAAGAAAGGAACTTGAAAGAGGGTGGTGAAATCATTACCTCTTCTTCAGGTTCTTCCTTTTGATTTGATCAAAATGGATACTTAGGTTGGATTTATGATCAAACTAAGGCCTCTAGGCTGAAGGGAGGATAGTTTAGAGGGTATTTGGGGAGGGGTTGGCTGATCCAAATGGCTTAGAAGGTGTGAATTAGAGTGAAGGGGGAGTGTCCTTTTATAAGAGGGGTGAGGGGCACCATAGGAAAAACTTAAAATATTATTTTATAATAAATTTATATTCGGTTTATAATGGATCCAAATTGATTTATTTCGAGGATAAGGTGGGGATGGGTCAAAATACACTCAACCAATAGGTTTTATACAGGTTTGGGTCACTTTATTAACCTTATCTTTTAATTTTAACTCTTAGTTAATTAGTTTGACATTTACCATGTCTCTTTGTATTTTTATATTATATAGTTAATTAACTTACTATAAACTTCCAATCGACCCCAAGTTTTCCATTAATGATACAAATATCATGATATAATTCCTTTGGTCAAACCATAGATGTTTAGGAATAGAACATCAATTAATAATATAATATTTTTTTAAAAACTCTTTATGTCAACTTTGAAACTATTGGGTATTTTGTTTTTGATAAATTCATAACAACATTATTACTTCGAAAATAATTCATATAACCAATCCTAATATGTCATATTTAAATATAAAATTATTTTATTTTATAAAAAGTCTCAAATTACATTTATTTGGGTATTTATAATATCAATTATCTTAATCCTTCATTAATATAGTAATTAATGCATCATCAATGTGTCATAAATAAATTAAATTATTTAATTTATAAAAATTATAAATAAAATAACATTAAGTAAGAAATATTTTTATCTTTATAATGAATATTTATAATCGAATATATCTTATGTATAACCTTATATGAAAAATGTTTTAGTTATTAAACTTTGATTTTAACTCTTTTAACTCTTCTTTGAATTAAATAATAATAAATGTCCTAATCTAATCCAAGTGGACCTAAATGATAATATTTTATTCCTAAGTTTGTTTTTGGTCGAGCTACACTTGTCCAATAGAATTAGGACATGTGTTAGGGAAATATTAATACCATTTTTACCCTTAATTATTCTATTTACTTTTAACCGTGGTAAATAAAATTAAAAAGTTACTATTCACCAAAAATTATTTTTATGTTATTGAACCAAATTTTACTCCTTGATATTAACCGTGTCTCTAGGATTTTTGAAATTCCACTCACAGAAGCGGTAAAATTATGTTTTATGTGAATTTTCAAATTCTCCAAGGAGGTGGGTAAAAGACGGTGAAAAGTTCAATAAAATTTTTGTAAATCTAAAATTATTCTAAAATAACTCCAATTAATTACATTGAACTTATATAGGTATTATGTATCTGTTTTGAACTTAATTAAATTTAAATAAAATAAATAATTATTTAATTAAAAATTCGGTTTTAAACTATAACTCAGTGTTTTTCACTATTCATCAAAAATTGAAAGTTTTCAGAAAAATACCAAAAATTCACCCTAAGATAATTTCGATATTCCAAATCCAAAAATGAAGTCTATTTTACCATATTCAAAACATATAAATTGCATTTATTAATTTAATATTAATTCCCGTTGTCATAACCAAAAGACGTATTTTTAAGAAATTATAACTATCAAAAGATTGACACTAGTTTATGTCCAATTTCAAAGTTAAATTACTTACAATGACCAACAATGAATTAAATGGTAAAAATATAATCTATTTATACCTACAATAATAAACGTGAATAATTTTATGGGAACAATATGAGATGAGTAAATAATGCCATAATAAAACATAATCATGGGTATTCTACTAGTCGAATGACCCCATGAACCATCAATATTATTTCCACAATGAGGGAATGTATAATGCCGGACATTCTGAAACATTTTTTCAAGGCCTCGGTGAAGACGTCTAAAAATGATTAAGGCCCCGGCCAAATCCATATATCAAATTGGGAAAGGGCCTCGACCAATTCCATGTCTAGTTGTCTCATGAGACCTACCGATGAATCGAGGAGCTATAGCGGGCTCCACCCGTCACTTACTAAGTCCAATACATTCCTCATATGAAAAGGTTTAAACATATCATAAACATTCATATTAAAACTAGCATACGAAGTGTCAAAACTTTAACCATAAACCATGAATGGTATAAAAATAGCACATCCATAGTCAAACATATCATAACTCATTCAATACAATATGGAGGATTGTATTATAATAAATCAACCCCAATCAAAAATAATATCCAGTAAAGGATGCTGACATAGTTGAAAATGATGAGTAAAACTTTTTTAGAGAAATATCATTTTTGTAAAATCATTTAAAAGTAATACATTTATAAAAGAAGTAATTTAAAATAGATTTTTGAATCAAAGTGTCCCATACCACTTTGAAACTTTTGAAAAGAATTATCATTTCAAAACATTCATGTCCATATAAATAAATCCTTAAAATAATTTTGAAAACATGGACATTAATTAAAAGGATTTAGAAAAGATAAATATTTAAAACATTTAAAATTATGATCTTGATAAAGAGTACCTTTCAAAAATCTTTAAAATATTCATTTTGAAATCATTTTTATGAAAAATGGACATGGATGATAAATATGTCCCAGTAAATACTTACACATAAACAATCTCGGATAATAATGAGATTAAGGAATTAACCCTTGCCAATTTGGTAACTTACAAACCATACACCCCATGAAAGGAGTATCATACACTGAATATGTAAATACACATAAATTAAATTGTATTATACAATAAATACAATTATGTGCATTACATACACCACACAAAAGGTAATAGTTTCAATATGGCATGAATCTCACGGGAATAAGGAGTGAGTTGAAAACCACTTACCTTGCACTTTCCTTTAGTCGAGGGTACATTTAACCTCCTGTAAGAAGAATATAGTATGTTATTAAATTATAACAGAACCATATTAATATTAATGATATCATACATTATTAATTTATGACTTTATACTACCCATTTAATAATAATTTCCATGTTATATTAATATTTCGGGTAATAATCGCTTTCTTTATCGTACGTGATTTAAATTGTTACTCTTGATTTTATCACTTAGATCATGATTTAAATACTTAAAGAATATAAAATATGATTTATATATCATATATATTTAGAATATTAATATGTATAATTTACATATATATGAAATGGAAAACACCATTTATGGAGACAGTAGTCCGTACGTATGCATAAACGCTGTTTCTATTTTCATATATTATTGAACGGAAGTAAGTGAATAAGATATATGTAAGTAAATAAATACTTATATATGTATAAATATATATATCTCTAGTATCATTATTATGTCATATATTACATACTTATTATTAATATATATTTTTATAATCGTCGACGAATGGTGAACTTGGAAATGAATCTCATCGCGTCTTGGAGACAGTAATCCGTACGTACACACATATGGTAACATGTTATTCAAAGGGTGGATAGAATAATGAATTTGGTTGTAACATAATTATAATAACATTACAGTATATAGAAGATACTAGATTTATTATTTTATAATGGAAACAACAAAGAAAAAGGAAGTGGAAGAAGAAAGGAACTTGAAAGAGGGTGGTGAAATCATTAACTCTTCTTCGGGTTCTTCATTTTGATTTGATCAAAAGGGCTCCTTAGGTTGGCTTTATGATAAAACTAAGGCCTGTAAGTTTAAGGGAGTATAGTTGAGAGGGTATTTGGGGAGGGGTTGGTCGAGCCAGATGGCTTAGAAGGTGTGAATTAGAGTGACGGGGGAGTGCCCTTTTATAAGAGGGGTGAGGGGCACCTTAGGAAAAACCTAAAATATTATTTTATAATAAATTTATATTTGGTTTATAATGGCTCCAAATTGATTTATTTCGAGGCTAAGGTATGGATGGGTCGAAATAAATTCAACCAATAGGTTTTATACAGGTTTGTGTCACTTTATTAACCTTATATTTTAGTTTTAACTCTTAGTTAATTAGTTTGACATTTACCCTGTCTCTTTGTATTTTTATATTATATGGTTAATTAACTTACTATAAACTTCCAATAGACCCCCCAAGTTTTCCATTAATGATACAACTATCATGATATAAGTCCTTTTTTTCAAACCTTATATTTTTAGGAATAGAATATAAATTAATAATATAATATTTGTTTTAAAAACTCTTTTATGTCAACTTTGACACTATTGGGTATTTTGTTTTTGATAAATTAATAACAACATTATTACTTCAAAAAGAATTCATATAACTAATCCTAATATGTCATATTAACCTATAATTCTTTTTTAATTTATAAAAAGTCTAAAATTACATTTATTTGGGTATTTATAATATCAATTATCTTAATCCTTCATTAATACAGTAATTACTGCATCATCATTGTGTCATAAATAATATAAATTATTTAATGTCTAAAAATTATAAATAAAATAACATTTTGTATGAAATCATTTTAGCTTTCTAATGAATATTTATAATTGAATTTATCTTATGTATAACCTTATATTAAAAATGTTTTAGTTATTAAACTTTGATTTTAACTCTTTTAACTCTTCTTTGAATTAAATAATAATAAATTTCCTAATCTAATCCAAGTGGAACTAAATGATAATATTTTATTCCTAAGGTTTTTTCTGGTCGGGATAAATTTGTCCAATATAATTAGGACATGTGTTAGGGTAATATTAATATCATTTTTACCCTTAATTACCCTATTTACTTTTAACCATGGTAAATAAAAGTAAAAAGTTACTATTCACCAGAAATTATTTTTATATCATTGAACCACATTTTACTCCTTGATATTAACCGTCTCTCTCTTATTTTCTAAATTTCACTCACAAAAGAGGTAAAATTAAGTTTTATGTGAATTTGCAAATTCTCCTAGGAGGTGGGTAAAAGACGGTGGAAAGTTCAATAAAATTTTTATATATCTAAAATTATTCTAAAATAACAACAATGAATTAAATTGAAATTATATAGGTATTATGTATCTATTTTTAAATTAATTAAATTTAAATAAAATAAATAATTATTTAATTAAAAAATCAGTTTTAAACTATAACTCAATGTTTTTCACTATTCAGCAAAAATTGAAAGTTTTCAGAAAAATACCAAAAATTCACCCTAAGATAATTTCGATATTACAAATCCAAAAATGAAGTCTATTTTAATAAATTCAAAACATATAAGTTGAATTTATTAATTTAAAATTAATTCCCGTTGTCAAAACCAAAAGGCGTATTTTTAAGAAATAATAACTATTAAAAGATTGGCACTTGTTTATGTCCAATTTCAAAGTGAAATTACTTACAATGACCAGCATTGGATTAAATGGTAAAAATATAATCTATTTATACTTCCAAACCATTAAAATGTATAATTTTACACTATAAATTATTTCGATTAAAAAAGTTGTTTTCAGTTAAAATTTAGCATTTTTCACTATTCACCCAAATATGAAAGTTATCAGAAAAACACCAAAAATTTATCGAAACTAAATTTTTTATGTCTTTATTATAAAGAAGAATTTTATTTTGTAAAATTTAATATATAAAAGTTTCAAATATGGGATTTAAAAAGGGTTCTCCATTAAAAGGTAGTGAAATTTCATTTTTTGAAAAATACTTCTTTTATCTGAAAAAAATGAATTTGTTCTTACATTATGTCTAAGAAACTCATAATATGGATTCTAAAATTATAAGTATTATATAAAGTTCAAAATTCAGTAAACACTATTCATAACCGCTTTTGAACGGCTAGTTTGGTACGTCGTGGTGTGTTTGAACTCAGTGTTGTGTGTAGTGCAAGTTATTGAATTACATTGAACAAATAACGTACTATGAGATCTTGGGGTGTTACATTATCCCCTCCTTCAATAAATTACGTCCTCACAATTTTAAATTGATATTAGAAAAATAAAAGGTTGAAAATAGAAAATACCTTTGTGGGAAAACCCACATCGGAAATTGGGTTAATAAAATTTAGTCTTAATAAGAGGAAAAGAGAAATGAAAGGGTCACCACCAAATTATGATATCTATTTGGAGAACATTGGTGGAAATTAGAGACACATAATTGGAGGAAAAATGTAAATATTTATAGGGAGTGATTGAGGTCATCATTTACAAACAATTGTAGAATTGAGGGCCTCAAAGCCACCAATCTATGATGATTTAAAATATCATCGGTTTAACAAAACATAAGGTATTAGGATAATAAATTTTCAGTTTTAAGATCCCTTACCTAATGTTTAAGAATTAATTTCATCATAGAATAAGAGAAGACAAAAATGAATATATATATATATATATATATATATACTTGACAAGTATAGTTCCATCCTTTCACTAATTTCTACCACAAACTCATCTTTCACTCTAAAAGATAATAGAAATTTTAAAAAAACATTTATCCTATTCGTATAGGGTTAAAAAAAATTAATTTCTAATTCATCTACCAGACCATTTAAAAAACTACATTATTCAATCTAGGACATCACGTGGGCCAGTGGTATGTGATACACCCTTGTCGCCCTTCGGTTGCGGGTTCAAGTCTCGCGGCCTTGCCGGACACGACGAGTTGCCGCCCGACCTCTGGGTAGTCCTTTTTATGGAAATTCAAAAATAACCTTAACAATAGTATCCAATTTCAAACTTAATCCATTCCAACCTTTAGAATTATCCAAAATAGTTATATCCAAACTCTCAGTCCAAAGTTTATAAGGAAGTTAAACATAATGAGGATCCTTTTTTCCAGGTAATAACATGTGAACACCTTCATCGTGTATTCTTTTACAACACTGCAACATCCTGAATTACCAAAATCTACCATCTCTTATTCCAAAATCACTACCTCATTATCAGGACCATATTAAGGATTACCTCTCCTTCAACCATTTATTTTCCAAAAAGCGTAGCTTACTATTAAGTCACTTTTCTTAGAACCATATAATCTCAAATCCTCAATAACATAGTACTGTAGTACAATTCTTATTTATCTCCATAATTCATGTAACCAGTATACTGTTGATACAACACTCAAATGAAATAATTCTATAATAACAACATAAGAACTCTAGTCTTTCTTCTCCATCTGAGGTAGTATCATAACATGATTATTATCCAATAACATCATTTGCGGTATACTCTTATGAATGGGATATTGATTGGCATAGTGTCTCAACGCCTTGAAGAAGAATCATTTTACATTTGAAAACTTTTTCTTACCCTTGAAATCATGTACTTGGTGTCCTTTTTCTTCACACTTATAACAAAATCCCATTCCTTTCAAGCATTTACCAAGGCGATTTATTCCACATTTATCACAAATTGGAAAATCATTCTTTCCCTTATTCCCTTTATCCATCTTTCATTCTACCATCCTTTTCTTCTCTTTGTTCCCTTAAAATCCATAGGACTCAAAGAATTATTTACTTATCTTACTAACACATGATATTATTTCTTCATATGTTGAGAATACATGAGAGAACATTTCCCTTCTAAATCTTGGCTTAATACCATGAATGATATGACCCTTCTTACTCTTTGGATCATACATATTTCTGGAGTTCTCATTCCTTATACTGGGCACCATTTCTAAACAATGAAATACACTAGGTCAGTTTATGAATCACAATTCATAATTCCATACATGTAAAATACCTAACGTAAATTGAACAATTTATGGATATAATCCATAATAACAAAAATGTTTTCTTTGAGGAGATATATACTCATAAAGCCTTCATAGTGGTTTGTAAAGAAAATGAGAATTATCCTAAGCATATCCACCGGGAGTGTCGTAACCAAGAGTGCAGCAAGGCCCGTTGTCGTTCACCAGTTCCCATTTGAGTCTAGCTCAAAGCGGTGTTTTCGGGTTTTACCCCTAGGTACATCTATGCCAGAACCACCTCTACCTACTTGTATCCAGACAGGGATGTATTGCTTGGAAAACTCACAAAATCTCTACAATAAAAAAATTATAGGAAGTTCTTCTATACTAATCCCCAAAGTCTATCTTAGGGATATGTGCTCTAATTAGAGTTTATCTAAATCTAGCTTTCAAGGTTTGTACTAAACTTTGTATGATACCAACTGTAACGCCCCAAACCAAGTTACCCAGAGTTAGGACATTATTAAACAACATTTTCATGATCATAAAGGATCAAGTCTCGAATGACCGATTGGTTTAGTAGCCTTGGAAACACTAAATACATTCATAAGTCTTACATTACATCATATAGTAAAAAACTAAAACAACATAGTATCCATAGTCCACACTCGTATCCCCTCAGACTATCCCTATAGGTCAGTCATAAAATACGTCTTCATATCTTGGGAAAATGAAACATAAGAAAGGGGTGATCTCAAATGCTCAGTAAGGGTAAGTAATACAGTGGAAAATGACATAAATATTAAGCATGGTGAATAATTGAAACCACATGCCTTTACCAATAATAAACGTGAATACTTTTATGGGAAGAATATGAGCTGAGTAAATAATGCCATAATAAAACATAATCATGGGTATTCTACTAGTCGAATGACTACATGAACCATCAATATTATTTCCATAATGAGGGAATGTATAATACCAGACATTCTAAAACATTTTGTCAAGGCCTCAGCCAAGACGTCTAAAAATGATTAAGGCCTCGGCCAAAACCATATATCAAATTCAGAAAGGGCCTTGGCCAATTCCATGTCTAGTTGTCTCATGAGACCTAACGATGCATCGAGGAGCTATAGCGGGCTCCACCAGTCACTTACTAAGTCCAATACATTCCTCGTATGAACAGGTTTAAACATATCATAAACATTCGTATTAAAAATAGCATACGAAGTGTCAAAACTTTAACCATAAACCATGAATGGTATAAAAATAGCACATCCACAGTCAAACATATCAAAACTCATTCAATACAATATGGAAGATTTTATTATAATAAATCAACCCCAATCAAAAATAATATCCAGTAAAGGATGCTAACATAGTTGAAAATGACGAGTTAAACTTTTTGAGAGAAATATTCTCTTTGTAAAATCATTTAAAAGTCACACATTTATAAAGGAAGTAATTTAAAAGATATTTTTGAATCAAAGTGTCCCATACCAATTTGAAACTTTTGAAAATAATTATCATTTCAAAACATTCATGTCCATATAAATAAATCATTAAAATCATTTTGAAAACATGGACATTAATTAAATGGATTTAGAAAGATAAATCTTTAAAACATTTAAAATTATGATCTTGATAAAGAATACCTTTCAAAAAACCTTAAAATATTCATTTTGAAACAATTTTTATGAAAAATGGACATGAATGATAAATATGACCCAGTAAATACTTACACATAAACAATCTCGGATAATAATGAGATTGAGGAATTAACCCTTACCAATTTGGTAACTTACGAAACATGCACCCCATGAAAGGAGTATCATACAATGAATATGTAAATACCCAAAAATTAAAGTGTATTACACAATGAATACAATTATGGGCAGTAAATACACCACACAAAAGGTAATAGTGGCAATGTGGCATGAATCTCACGGGAATAAGGAGTGAGTTGAAAACCACTTACCTTGCACCTTCCTTTAGTCGAGGGTACGTTTAACCTCCTATATGAAGACTATAGTATGTTATTAAATTATACCAGAACCATATTAATATTTATGATATCATACATTATTAATTTATGACTTTATACTACCCATTTAATAATAATTTCCATGTTATATTAATATTTAGGGTAATAATCGCTTTCTTTATCGTACGTGTTTTAACTTGTTACTCTTGATTGTATCACTTAGATCATGATTTAAATACTTCAAGAATATAAAAAATGATTTATATATCATATATATTTAGAATATAAATATTTATAATAGACATATATATGAAATGGAAAACACCGTTTATGGAGACGGTAGTCCGTACGTAAGCATAAACGCTGTTTCCGTTTTCATATAGTATTGAACGGAAGTAAGTGAATAAGATATATGTAAGTATATAAATACTTATATATATAAATATATATATATATATCTCCAGTAGCATTATTATGTCATATATTACATACTTATTAGTAATATATATTTTTATAATCATTGATGAATGGTGAACTTGGAAATGAATCTCATCACGTCGTGGAGACTGTAATCCGTACGTACGCACATATGGTGACATGTTATTCAAAGGGTGGATAGAATAATGGATTTTGATGTACCATAATTATAATAACATCACAGTATATAGAAGATAATGGAGTTATTATTTTATAATGGAAACAAAAAATAAAAAGGAAGTGGAAGAATAAAGGAACTTGAAAGAGAGTGGTGAAATCATTACCTCTTCTTCGGGTTCTTCCTTTTGATTTGATCAAAAGGGCCCCTTAGGTTGGCTTTATGATCAAAATAAGGCCTCTAGGTTGAAGGTAGGATAGTTGAGAGGGTATATGGGTAGGGTTTGGCTGAGCCAAATGGCTTAGAAGGTGTGAATTAGAGTGAAGGGGGAGTTCCCTTTTATAAGAGGGGAGAGGGGCACCTAAGGAAAAACATAAAATATTATTTTATGATAAATTTTATTCGGTTTATAATGGATAAAATTTGATTTATTTCGAGGATAATGTGGGGATGGGTTGAAATACGCTTAACCAATAGGTTTTATACAGGTTTGGGTCACTTTATTAATCTTATCTTTTAGTTTTAACTCTTAGTCAATTAATTTGATATTTATCATGTCTCTTTGTATTTTTATATTATATGGTTAATTAAGTTACTATAAACTTTCAATCGACCACCCAAGTTGTCCATTAATGATACAAATATCATGATATAAGTCCTTTGGCCAAACCTTAGATTTTTAAGAATATAATATCAATTAATAATATAATATTTTTTTTAAAAACTCTTTTATGTCAACTTTGACACTATTGGGTATTTTGATTTTGATAAATTTATAACAATATTATTACTTCGAAAAAAATTCATATAACCAATAATAATATGTCATATTAACCTATAAAATTATTGGAATTTATAAAAAGTCTCAAATTACATTTATTTGGGTATTTATAATATCGATTATCTTAATCTTTCATTAATACGATAATTACTGTATCATCATTGTGTCATAAATAAATTAAATTATTTAATTTTTAAATATTATAAATAAAATAAAATTATGTAGGAAATATTTTTATCTTTCTAATTAATATTTATAATCGAATTTATCTTATGTATAACCTTATATTAAAAAATTTTTAGTTATTAAACTTTGATTTTAACTCTTTTAACTCTTCTTTAAATTAAATAATAATAAATTTCCTAATCTAATAAAAGTGGACCTAAATGATAATATTTTATTTCTAAGGTTGTTTTTGGTTGATATACACTTGTCCAATAGAATTAGTACATGTGTTAAGGTAATATTAATATCATTTTTACCCTTAATTATCCTATTTACTTTTAACCGTGGTAAATAAAAGTAAAAAGTTACTATTCAAAAAAAATTATTTTTATGTTATTGAACCACATTTTACTCCTTGATTTTAACCATGTCTCTTGGATTTTCTAAATTCCACTCACAGAAGCAGTAAAATTAAGGTTTATGTGAATTTGCAAATTCTTCTAGGAGGTGGGTAAAAGACGCTGAAAAGTTCAATAAAATTTTTATATATCTAAAATTATTATAAACTAACTCCAATGAATTACATTGAACTTATATAGGTATTATATATCTATTTTTACCTTAATTAAATTTAAATAAAATAAATAATTATTTAATTAAAAATTTGGTTTTAAACTATAACTCAGTGTTTTTCACTATTTATCAAAAATTGAAAGTTTTCAGAAAAATACCAAAAATTAAGCCTAACCTAATTTCGATATTCTGAATCAAAAAATGAAGTATATTTTACCAAATTCAAAACATATAAGTTGAATTTATTAATTTAAAATTAATTCCAGTTGTCAAAACCAAAAGGCACATTTTTAAGAAATAATTACTATCAAAAGATTGACACATGTTTATGTCCAATTTCAAAGTGAAATTACTTACAATGACCAACATTGGATTAAATGGTAAAAATATAATCTATTTATACTTACAAACCATTAAAATGTATAATTTAACACTATAAATTATTTCGATTAAAAAAGTTGTTTTCAGTTAAAATTTAGTATTTTTCACTATTCACCCAAATATGAAAGTTATTAGAAAAACACCAAAAATTTATCAAAACTAAATTTTTATGTATTTATTATAAAGAAGAATTTTATTTTGTCAAATTTAATATATAAAAGTTTCAAATATGGTATTTAAAAAGGGTTCTCCATTAAAAGGTGGTGAAATTGCATTTTTTGAAAAATACTTCTTTTATCTGAAAAAAATGAATTTGTTCTTACATTATGTCTAAGAAACTCATAATATGGATTCTAAAATTATAAGGATTATATAAAGTTCAAAATTCAGTTAACACTATTCATAACCGCTTTTGAACAGCTAGTTTGGTACGTCGTGGTGTGCTTGAACTCAGTGTTGTGTGTATTGCGAGTTATTGAATTAATTTGAACAAATAACGTACTATGAAATCTTGGGGTGTTACATTAACCCTAAGTAGATAAGGAATGTCATAACTATCACTACCTCATACGAACACATTTTGTGTAATATAATCTCTTTGTCTTGCGATATCTCATAATTCATGATGCACATTTGTTTCATCATCCTTTTTGATGCTTTATATATTTTATGACCTTAATATATAGAATTATATTATTGTACCATGGACATGGATTTTATGAAGGTACTACCATCCTGGCCAACTTGGTCCCACTAGATATCTCTTCCTCAAATAATAAGCAACAAATCTTATCTTGATCATTCAACCAATACCATACCACCAAAGGTGCACCCAACACAAGATAACTCTCCATGACTTCAATGCCATGAGTTTTTCCTTGCATCAAAGTATGTGATCAAATGGTACACATTGACAAGAATCTCAAGTCAGGAGACCAATACACATGTCTATAGATAAAAACAACCAATGACACCCAAAACATGTGGTTTTCCTATTGGCAGGACAATCCTCATTTTCACGACCCCTCCCATTAAATATTCCATAATAAAGGGATATAGATAATGACCCCTGATTACCACCTTCAGAAATCCTTAGGTTAGAGACTAGCACCGAGGGTACAAAAATCTCACAAATGGGAGGTACTACCCTCTATAATATAAAACAGAATCAGGATATTGGATATACAACCACCAAGAAACTCTATTAGATAAAATAAAGTTAAACAAAAAACCATCCAACAATGCATGAATAAAGTAAAGTTATATATATATAAAAGTCTTCAAAATATTCAAAAATACAAGTCTATGACAATGACTCAAAAATAGTTCCAACCTAGCTAGTAATGTTTATATCAGTCCCCAAAGTACATATGGAAACCTAAAAAATAGTTTATATTCATCGGGTGAGAATAATAGGTATAATAAGTAGGTACATAAACAAAGTCTCAAGTGAACATGTGAAAATTTTATGCTAATATTCTAGTGAAAAATCAGAAGAACCAACAAGTGCCTAAGTAGGTCAACCAACCAATCCCCACCTCACCATGTCTCACTCACCAAATCACGCATCCAATATAGTGATATAACATCGAGATCATAATAAAGAAAGGCACCCCACTACCACTTCCCCATGGATTTTATACTCTCACACCCTAACATCAAACATTCTATTCTACCATACCTTCCATACATATCAAATCACATCACATTTCGCTCGAAGACACTTGGTATATCTCTAATGCGGGTCAGGATGCATCCCTACCTACCCCGCCCTTGAAATGTCCAACATCATGCTCTGGCGTCAGGCATCACCATGCCACATCTCTCCCCAAGACACCTGGGACATCACATCTCATCCCATAACTAGAGTAGAAGGGTATCATGAATGTTAATAACATAAACCTCATGCTCTTTTCCTACAATGTATTCTCCCCAACACATATCACATCACATCAAAACTCTCCTGAAAAAACCTAGTCCATCACTACATATCTCACCCAAAGGCACTTGGGACATCACTACTAAAGGAAGAGCAGGGAAGAGGGGGTATCCTACCATTTATATCACCACTATCCTGTATGTTGAGAAAAAACATAGAACCTAAAAACTCCAAGTGTTGGTAATTTTATCTAACTCAGGTGGGGAACCTATAGAAATAACATAAATATACATGATATATAAATAACACACCATACCCAATCTATGCATTCACAATAATTTCACTAGTGAACACCACATCACCACCACTATAACACACATTAACTATAACTACCACTGGAACCACTATATGAGTCACACCACACCACGACCACACACATCCACACATACTATCACATCCAATTACAGGTTTCACCACCTTCCAGATATAAAAAATTCCACTATATTCCATTCACCAATCCAATTGATTCAAATTTACACATCTCGTTTATTTATTCATTTCATTTAATCCATTTAACAGATATCAATTACCAACCATTCATATTAAATTACAACATTATAATTATTCTATGAATAACTAGGGAAATACCACAACTATGCCTCACCACAACTATCCTAACTCACATCAACCGTTGCTAGAGCTCATCACATCCACCATCGTCACCGTACCACACCAACCAATCCATCTCACCACAATAGCCACACGTCACACATCTCAACCACATCTCACAACACAACTATTGCACACAACAACTACACAACACCACCACATTTCACCACCAAACCTCATATCCACACATCATATCCACCATTCACTACAACCTATATACACCAAAACCTCTATGTACCACATACATTGTACACCACATCATGCCACTACCCATGTCACATCTATGATAACTAACCACTACATCACATCACAACCCCACACACCACACAACCCAGCTGATCACCTCCATCATTGCACAAAAACTCACTCAAACCATACAAGGAAACAAAAAAAGCACATTCACACACAACAAAAACAACAACACACTAGATTACATAATTATTTAGGGGCCTTTATCACAATTACTCTTTATTTAGCATGGGTATTATCACACAAATCAGGTTTCTATAGGTGAGAAATTTATTAGTTGGATATATGTTTTTAGCCTTTTATTCATGGTGTGATCACACAAAAAAATAATAAGGGTCTCATAATATATCATCTACATCACAAAAAAGGCATCCAAAATCAATTATTTTTAGTATTGGTATCAAGCATGCACAATATCATCAAAAACATATATCAAAGCAGTAAAGTAGGTGATATCTCCCCATACACATCAATTTCAATTATACCAAACCTTAAAATCCACCCAAAGGAAGGAAAAACCATTAAAATCTCACACATAGCACATAAAAGTAGTGATAATGAGGATTCACTACCTTGAATAAGCTTTTTTTATCTCACTGCACACCATAAGGTAAAGAAGAAATCAACCGCAAACCACAAACACACGAGAAAACCCCAGATCAACATGAACCACACCAAAGGGTTGTTAAAAATACACCAAAATACAAAAAAAACTAACAATAATTAAACAAAATACCAGAGTAAGAACACAAGAAAAAATAGAGAATGGATGTAACACCCTGATCTTTTAAAAGAACACTATTCAATAGTATATTCAACATGAAACACTGAGTTTAAACAAGTCACAACATATTAATAAAATATTATTATTTGAATATGATCATTATGAACTAGCCATTAAATTGGTGGGTATGAATAGGGTTAAACACTTTATGAAATAGATATAAAGGTTCTAATCAATATAAAAGTATTTATAAATTCTTAGGAAATAAACACTCAATTTTTAATAAAAACATTTATTTCAAAAATGATTTTTATTGATTTTTGTGAGAAAATATTATATTTATTTTTCATCTATTTAAGAAATTTTATTTTATAAAATTAGAATTTTTTTTTAAATCAACATACCAAAATTTACTTAGGGTTAAATTCTTGGATTTTTCAGAAAATGTCTATTTTTCAGTGAAAAGTGAAAATACTCCAATCTAAATCACTTTTTTTTTGTATTTTCTAATAAAAACACTATGAGGATAAGTGGGAACAACTTATAGATCACAAAAATTTAATACCAATTAATAGATAACTAAAAAACACTAGAAAATACCACCATCGAATACCATCAGAAATAAAAAATTAAACAACACACTCAGAAACCACCACTGCACCATGAACCGCCACCAGTCCACTTTATCAAATTTGATATTCAAAATTAAAAAGGAAGAAATGATGAAACAACTATACTTATCCACTGAATGACCCATCACACCTTGATCTGAGAAAACTGACCTCCATCCCTATCATCTACAACTGCAACACCAGCTAGATCATCCCACCACTTCATTAGCCTTCACAGAACAATCGTCAACACACCAAACCAACAATGATGAAAAACTAAACAAAATCCATTAAACCATAACCAAAAAAATATGAATGGGATGAGCCTACATAGGTTGATCCATATTAAACACCATTTAACGACCAAAAAATATGTCCTAAAACTTCTACAAACCACCACACTAGACCGACAAGGAGAGTAAAAATGGAAATTGAAGCCAGAGTAGAGATTAGAAGCGACCATGACCTCAATAATGAGCTATGACCTTTTCCATGACTACCTATCCATGCCATAGAACCTACTAGAACCTTGAAACTGTATCTGAATCAACAAAATACAAAAATCGGCAAAAAATCACCAAGGAATCCTTCAAATCCACTAAACTATAGCCTATATCAAGCCACACCTCCAGGGAAGTCAATGAAGCCTTAGCCAGCATATCCCAAACCATTCGGAAAATCCAGCACTCCAGACCTGACAGAGGTCAGAACACAAGAATGGATGGTAAGAGAATAGTAATAGTCACCAAAACCTTAAATATAATGATGTCACCATAGATAAAAACAAAACCAAGCACAAAGACCTCCCACCAAGAAGAAGAAATAAAAAAAACTAATTTTTGTAAAATTATGACTTATTTTTAATAAAATAAGTAATTTAGAAGTACCATTATTATTTTAATTTTATTTATAAGAAACATAAATATTATTTAGTTATATATAATCCAGTTAATTACATTTAAATCACATTTATACTGGATTTTAGTATAAGGTTATTCTTAGGCTTAAAAACACATTTTTTTTAAAACAATTTTAAAGTGAATAATGTTTATCCATTTTAATTAATTAAAATAAACCCTTAAGTGGAATGATTTAAATAAAATTTATTTATTATAAATCTAAATTAATGAATTTAAATTCATATAATGAACATTAATATTCATATATTTAATTTAAAATCATATTTTCCTTGGAAAATGTATTTTTTGGAAAACCGTTTTTTCATCGCGCTTACAGGTTTTATTTTAAATTAAATTCTACCACTCCTGTGAATTGAATTTGATAAAATGATTTCCATAGTTTTAATCATAATAATTTATATTATATAATAATTTAAACTTATTTTTGGTCATAATGAATAATAAAACAGTAAAAAAACCAGTCACCATGGTAAAAAAATTAAAATGGTAAAAGTGAGTAACCTTAGAGGTAAATGGAATAACATGTTTTAAAACATGTTTTTTTAGTCTTATAGATGTTTATCAACCTAATTTCTCTAAAATAATTTATTTTTAAATTTTGGAGGCACTTGGAAAGAGAGATACTTCCCATTATTGAATACTTTCAGTTATTTACAAAGATGCCACTCCTCCTATATTATAAAAGGGTACCCACTCCCCTCACTTATTCATAGTTACCAAGACATGTTTATAGAAAAAATAATTCCAAAATATCTCCCCTAAATACTAATACACTTTATAGTGATTATTTTATTCCCAAAATACAAATATTAGGGTCATTAATAAGAGATCCAAAGGAGGTTCTTTTAAGCAAAGGTAATCGTCTTCACTGAGCTCCTTCGTTTTTACTTCATTTTTCACCTTTAGTTATGTCTTAAAAATTAAAATATAATATTAACATTATATCATATATAATAATATTTTATTATTTTTATGTCATAATATTTATCCATCCCCTCTTTTATCAAATGGAAAATGAAACCATCGTTTGTGTATACGTTGAACTACTGCCTCACAGACTGATATAATTCATTTTCAATCAAAGCCTCTCACATATATTTGTGATGATGGATTTAATGTTTTTATATGATATTAATGTAACATTAATTATTATATAAAATTAATATATCATATACTTTATTACCTTACCATCCATGGAAAAATGACAACTTCGTTCGTGTGTATGGAAGACTACTACCTCACGAAGCGATGTGATCCATTTTTTATTACCATGTCAGATGGATGGTATATGTAAGTATATTTAATTAAATAATATAATATTTATGATATTATTATCATTACTTAAATATAAAATAGTTCTTATATTCTTTCCATCATGATCATTGAAAAATGGAAATGTTATACATGTGTGAGTACGACCCACCGTCTTTATAACTGTAACGTCGTTCAATTTTTCATAACCATAATTCATGGTCATATTTTAAAGTATAATTTATTTATAAAAATTATAGTTATTCCATTATTATTATTATTCAGATGATATAACAATGACCCCCCTTGACCACGTTCAACACACCGATGTCATTTTGAAATTATGAATTGAGCATCCTTAAAGAACCTCACATGGACATAGATGATTAAGTAATTAAATACTTCATTAAAATAAATGAAGTAAATGGTTTAAGTATAAGGGATTAAACCTAGAAAATTTTATTAATAAAATAAATAATTGATATAATTTTATTATATAGGATACAAAATACACACATTACAAAGTCCACACTTGAGGTCAGGGCTTCGTCTCAAAACTTCATTCTTTGAGATACATATTATTTCCCCCCATAATTTCTTTTAAATGGAACTATATAATTACTTTTTACATATTATATCATGACTAATTTATAATTTAGGAAATTTTATGTTACAATTCATTTACTTCATTCATGGGTATTATGATTCAAAAATTACCAAAGCGGTAAGAGTTTACGTTTCAATCTCATTTTAATCAGGATTGCTTATGATTGAATTTACATTGTTGGAAATTATTTGATAATTTAATTATAAAACACTTCCATTTTATTCTCATATGGTTATTAATTAAACTTTCAAGTGATAATACCATTCCCCTCTCTTTGGTACTTAAAAAGATTGAAAAAATGATTTTAAATAAAATCAACTTTATTTCTCTCTTCGGTTGAAAACAATTTCTCTTCCATGTCCATGTTGTATTAAAAGTGTTTTTAAAAAAAATTATTTAATATTAATTTATTATTTTTAAAGTAATTTTTACCCTTGTTTACTTTTTTAAAAATATTTTAAAGGGTATTTTTTTTTTGTTTTTTGAACGAGGTACTTCTTGACTTTTTACAGAAAATGTGAAAAGAATATTTATTTTAACAATTACTCCATGAATATTATTTTCTATCATAATGACCATTATTTTATTTGAATATTCATTTATATGTTTCCAAGGTTATTTTCAAAGAAAATTATCTCCAAAATATTTTTTCAATTTTAGTTTTTCAAAAGTGATTTTCAAAATGGAAAGGTTATTTTCCTCAAGAATATTTGTAATCATTTTAAAAGTATTTCTATTCATCAATTAAAAAGCCTTTAATGTTATAGAATTATTATAAATAATTTATATATTTATCTTACATATTTACCTTTCTCTATTCCCCTTAAGTTTATGGGGGTAATATATGACTTATGTTCATCTATCAAATTCCTTCATTATGAAATTTCTTTTGATTATGACATGATACAAGATTATGAAACTCATTTCTTTCCATGGGTAATTATTATATTTATTACTTATGATTGATTTAATTTTATGTCACATATAAATCATGAACATGTTATGATGGGTGAGTCCATATAGCACCAAGTGAGCTCGATATAGCTTATATGATGGGTGCATCCACACAACGCTCCAATAAATTAGGTAATGTTTTTAGTCTCATGAGACATCATGTATGTGATTTTGACTCAATGGTTAGACTTAAATTATTTTGATGTATTGTTTTATATTTCTTTCACATTTACTATGATGCCATGATCTTATGATACCTTGTTATTTATGTTATACTCCCATGTGATTACTCTTGAGATTTATCTTTTATGATATTGTGTTATACCTTTGACCCACACATTATATTTTCTTATCATTATTATTATCTTAATAGATTTTTTATCTCACTACTTTTTTCCATGTATTACCTAGGTTATCCGATGCAGTTTTAGGAGATCTAAAGGATTTAGAAGGTCATTATGGATAATAAAATAAAGGATTTTTATTTTATCCTCACTTTGATGTATTGTGAACCTAGTCTTCCAAAGACATTAGGAATCATGATATTTGGGTTGTAATTAATACATGTTTATGTTAATAATAATATAATAATATTTGTAAAAGGTTTGAGTCACTATAAAGAAGGATGGATTAACACAGAATTAAAAAACACCACCACCAGAACCTGTAGATTGAAGTAGGAGGAAGGGGGTTAGAAGATCTCCCAGAGCTGTTGGGGATCCACCAAAATGAGAGAGAGAGACACTGGCCAAATGAAGAGGGATAAATAAAAAAATAAAAAAATAATCACTTAATAGTCTCCCAATTTATGGAATAAATCCCACATTTATGGGGTAAAACCCTCGGTCTCTACAAAACTTTCATCATAAAACCAACCTTTAAGTTGTTAAACCTCATATCTTCGGTTTCCATTGAAATTCATGGAAATTGGATAAAATAAACTTATGGAACAAACCCCCTTATTATATAATATACTAATTTTATAGTCTTCCCATCATCTCACACTCAAGACTTAAGTTTCTATCTATTCAATCTGAAAAACAAAGGATTCCTCCACAAAATCCTCTTTTACGACGTAAAATACTGTTGTAGTTCTGTTGCAGCTCTAACCTTCTCCAAACATCCTCTAGAATCTTATTTGTATTATCCAATAAATAAACCAACAAATTAATGTGTTAGTAAGGTAAAAAACATTATGTTATATTCCTCAAAAATGATTCTCATCCTCGATAATCAAAACAAAAACTGAAGAAAAGAAAGGGGTCCAAACAACCACCCCATGAGATACCTCTCATGGATATCATCACACATCAAATGTAGCCACCATACAAAAACTACCACATTTATACATAACCACATAATCACACAACCACATCAAAACCTATAACTGGGCACAACACCACTCATCCAATACCATCCATAATATTATCCACAAACCACTACTTTCCAAACATCCATACACATCAACATCTTAACCTCCACACAACCCAAACCAACTACTTATACAAAAAAAAACACTTACCCAAGCACAAAAATTAGGGAATTCAATCTTCCATGTCAATATATTATCCTATTTGGGTGGAACTAACTCTCCCACATGTTTTTAATCATGTAAAGGTATATCATGTATTGATTAAAAATATGGTATTACCTTTTTCATATACTGGAAGCTTTATCACATATCACACATCACACATCAAGGAAAATAACACATCTCATAAAATATCAATATCCAATCATCATATCATCAAAATAGAACATAGAAAAGAAAAACTTAAAAAATATTTGGGTATTGGGAACAAATATATGTCTTTCAGATCCAAGTAATCTCCTCTAGGACTCCATGCATCCACAAAACATGAACCAAGGGAGTGTTTCATCAATGAAACACCTTCTCTTGATGATCCCAGATCTCTAATGGCTACTCCATGAACATTGAATCATCCTTGATATCCAACTCTCCCCATTCGATGAAATGGTGGTCATCACAAAGATACCAAAAAAGATGGTACATGTAGAAGACATTATGGATCCTCTCCTTCCATGGGGGAAATACCAACTGATATTCCACCCTGTCAATACACCCCCACACCTCAAAGGGCCAAAAAAACTAGGGAGAAATCTTACTCCCCCTACCAAACCTCCACCACCCACATCGAGGGGAGACTCTCAAGAATACATTGTATCCTACCTCAAAATACAAGGGTCTCCACCTATGATCACCATAGGTCTTATGAAGGTCCCACATTTACCTCATACTATCTCAAACCAACTAGATATTCACATTCACACTCTACACTACATTAGGACCAAGAACTTCTAATTCCAAGACCTCTATCTGACAAAATTGAGAATGAAATGACCACCCATACAACACCTCAAATGGGGAAATTCCAATGGATGAGTGATATTTATTATTGAATGAAAAATCAACCAAAGTAAAGTTCCTTACCCATGATCCTCTAAAGTCTAGAATGTAATATCACAACATATTCTTCAATGTCTAGATGGTCTGTTCCATCTTTCGATCTATCTAAGGATGGAAAGCCATGTTTAGGAACAATTGGGATCCAAAATAATGCTAAAATACATTTTAGACTCATGAGGTAAAATGAGGATCATAATCAAATATGATGGTCCATGGTAACCTATGAAGTCTAACCACATCCTCCACATATCGCCTCACCAAAACATCCACATCACTCAAGTCACGGATTTCCAGAAAATGGGATGACATCACTATTTAGTCCTCTATCACCAAAACCAAATCACAACATCCTTGAGCTTGGGGTAACCAAGTGATGAAATACATCAATATGTATTCAAATTTCCACTTGGGAATATCCAAAGACTACAACAAACCGACATCAAAATGGTGCTATTCTTTCACCTTTTAAAAAACCACACACCTCGCCACAAACTCCGTTAATGACCATTTTATCCTTGTCCACCAAAGGTGTATCCTCAAACCACGATACATATCTTCACCAAAGGATGTACTACTAATGGTGAAATATGAAACTCAAGAATAACTCCCTCAAACAGAATCTTCATAATAAACAACCTCTCCCAAAACAACATATGGTTCCGACCATCCTAAGATCATGCCTCAGGGGAATCACTATAGCCAACATGGTCAAAAATCACATATATCTCTGAGTCTCCACAATGATACTCCTCAAACCTCTACATTAAAGGTGACTCTATAGTCATATGATATATATAACCATGACCAATACTCTCTCTGACGTCAAGATGCATCATTTCAAGCTCCTCTATCCCTTCCCAAACATCTACAGACTCTCGAACCACATCTCCTTGGGACTTCTAACTCAACACATCGGTAACCACATGTAATGGCCCAGACCTCCCTGGTATATTCCTTCGTAGAAATATTGTGTATGAGGTGTTCTAGGAGGTCAAGGTAACCTATCCCCAACACTTTTCCAAATTTCCAGTTCTGTGAACAGTGTTTCCAGTTTTATGAATAGTGTCATCAGAATCGATGAGTCATTTTGTGAACAGTACCATCAGTATTAGTGAGTCATTCTGTGAACAGTGTTTCCAGCATCGGTAGGTGTACAGTGTTTTCAACATTGGTAAGTGTACAATGTTTCTAGCTTCCTATAGTTTTGAACCTTTGACATTTTCTTTGATGTAAAACACATTCAAGGCCTTGTTTTAAGGCATTTATGGATGATTCAAAGCCCATACCTCCTATATTAATTTTTCCTAAGTCTTGGGATGCCTTTACTTGGTCAAACTTCATGGTTTAATGCAATTTTATTTTAATGTAAAATCCATCGTATCTTAAACCACTGCTCCATAAATCTTATAAAGGGATAGGATATCTTCCTCCCTTGTTCAACCTTATTATTCCCTAGTGTGAGATTCTCGAACCGTTCCTTTGTCCCATAGGAGAGGTGTGATCGAACCTTACTCCTTGGGCCATTTACCCTTGAATTTTCTTCCTACATATGCACCCTCTATTTTAGTGTAAGCAACGAATGTCGATCTATCATCGATAGAAGTTATGATCTACCTCTGTTATTATGTTTTCTTTGATCCTTATTCTCTATTTTCTCCTTTACATGTTATGGAATGTGATCTCCATGCTTCTAATTGAGTTTTCTTGGGTGTTGGTTGGTGAGATTGTGCTGTGGCGTCCTCGAGTGGATGCATTTTTCATGAGGGAGGTGATCGTGATCCGTTGCGTGGATCATTCTCGTGTGAAGAACATCAAGAACCTTTTGAGGTAGGGGATTTTTTGCTTCTCTATTATTTTACATGAATTTTTATATTTAGTATGATTTAGCCATTGGACCACAATGGAATTGACATAATAAATATTTGAATCAGATAAATCAATTGGTATCGATCGTATGTTATTGCCTCTTGTTTTTCTAGATAGTGTGATATATATGCTTGCCTTATTTAGCATGTCGTTCTTAATAGAAATTGGTAAAAAACATAAATTGGGATTAATTGTAATTATTTTTCAAAGATAAAGAGGCATGTAAATGAATCAGGTTGTTGTTGTTGTAATTTTATGTTAATCAAATTGTTGTAGTAAGAAAGTATAAATTTGTGATAGCTATGATAGATTTTTTTAGGTTTACCATAGTTAGAACCTACTATTAGTGAACTAGTTAATTCAAGATGGATTAAAGAATTGGTTGTTTGAAAAAAGATAATTCCTCATAGGGTTCTGAGTTACCCTCTTTCTTGTAAAGGCTAAGAGCCTTATGCTTGGAGCTATGAGAGCTCATTGCATGTGAAGAAAGAATGCCTTGTTTGAGGGCCAAGAGCCCAGCTGATATGGTGTTTGTTTCTTTCTACTTCTATTGTGATGTGATACTAGATGGCTATTATGATTTGTGGGGGTAGAGAGGCCCATTGGTTGTGGCCTAAATTGATGCCTAGAGTGGCTAGATGCATCAGTTTATGCATGTGGGTGTTGGGGAGGACACCAGAGATGATGAAATGTGTTGGATGTGAATGTTTGGATGCTTGCTATTTCTTTTTGGTTGTTTATCTACTTTATTTTCCCCACTGCTAAAGGCAGTTTTTCTTTCTTACCTTCCTTCCAAAAACGGTGAAGACACATGGGGTATGCCACATGCTTTCCGTGTTTATCTTATCAAGGGAGGATGGGTCTATGCTCTTGCTATAGGTGTCAAAGACTTTCCGGGTAGTTCAACTACCCACCATGTTAAGCCCCCTTGTGTTTAGTAGCTTATAATGTTTTTCTATAATTCCTAGGAATATAGGAAAGTAATAATACTGTTAATAAATGATTGAATAAATGATGTTAACCCATGGGGTTGGAGATTTCTAGGATCCAATGTTAAGGTTGCAATTTAAAGGAACAGTGGACTTTGGGTGTGATGCTAATAAAATATAATGTGGAAGTGTAAATGGTTAATTAATGAATAAATAAATAATTAACATAAAGTGAAACTAATAAAAATGGAATAAAGTAATATAATAAATCTATTTAAATGGTTGTGTGCTTATAGGATACCTAGTCTTAGTAGTGGAAGCTGGGAGTCTAAGAGATGTTAGCTGCAGTTGAGTCTAAGACTAGGTTATGCCTACAGTTTGGTTGGGAGCTATATTATATTCTGTACTTTTGGTGTTTCTATACGCTACTCTACCCCTTCAGTTAGAGAAACTGACACCCTATGGATTATGATCCCTAGGGGGTGTTTTCCCCAACATTTTGGTGGGAGGATAGATAGATGACTAACCCCTTTGGCCCTGATCTCTTCTCTTGGTAGTTACTTGTGATGGTAGGCACAACGGTTAGTTTTCCCATATATGTGTGTAGAGATATGTAATTACTTGTGGTTATTTACACACATATATTCTAGATATGGTTTCCTATGGACTACTATAGGTGTAAAGTGTATAGGCTGTGATGTCTTGAGGATCCTTACTCGGTGTATGAACTATAATGGCTTGAGGTTTAATACTCCAACGTATGATACAAATTATGCAAGATGTTGTGGATCACAAAAACTATGTGGTTACTTTGGTTACACGAACATGGTGGTTATGCTGCATGAGGTGCATGTTGTGGTGCTTCTCCCAGGTGTTTGTGGGCAAGATTTTTTGGATAGAGATGCTTAGAACGTGCGACATTTGGTCAAAGTAAAAAACCAATGGGGAAGTATTATTGGGGTAACCTTTATATTATTCATTATATTATATACTCTTGTATGATATACTAGGTGAGAGTATCCATAGTGAGGCTAGGAACTTATTATACCTATTTAGGCGATGAGTTATCATTACTTGTTGTTCACAGTGCTTTAACATACTTTCTTTACTTTTACATGAGAGGCTCTTGGGATGATCCTATTGAGTATACTGTTATACTAACCCTACATATATATAAACTATTTTTCAGGTCACTTGGGGTAGGTTGGAGATCAGGATGGTTTCTACTAGCTTGGGGTTGTAGGAGCTATTCGGGCTTCGTGGTTGTTGATGTTTTTAATTTATTTCGGTACTTGTAGTTTTACCTTCTAGTTGTAGTAGTTTTTCATGACATTACATATATGTACTTGGAATTTCTTTTATATTGCAGTTTGATTTGGAGTTGGTTGGTGTATATCTTATCTCTCGGTTTTGAATGAGTTTTCTTAGAGGGAAATGCCTCCCATTTGTGTGTTTACTATACCCTTGGTGCTAGTCACCAACCCAGGGCCTACTGGGGGTGGGACTTGGGGGTGACTATCTCCCTTCTCACATTGCTGGCCTAAGAGGGGTACACCTTATAGGGAGGGGGTTGTGACAGAGTGGTATTAGAGGTTAGGTTGAGGGATAAGATGGAGTTTAGTGTTAGGCACATGTGAGGTTGCATGGGTTGGTAGGGAAACAATGTCATTCAAGTTTATAAAGTGATGTAAACACTAGAGACCGTCTAAGACATTGGATTTTAGGGCCCCCTATGATCTAATACATAGAAATTTAAGTTTTTAGTGGCTACTAAATGGGGTGATACTAGTTGCAGGGTAGATACCTAGAAAAGGATCATGCATCATTATTCACTGTGCCTGTGTTTGAATGGGTAGACCTTGGGATAGGTTAACCTAAAATTAATAAAAGAAAACAATTAATTAATTAATGTTGAGTCTTCCATATTCTAGGTTTAGGATCTCTAAATATTTTTTTTATTTTATAGGTATGGTTCCAGGTCAACATCCTCATCAGGTTCATATAGAATATGTCTAGTAAGCTATGCCAGCAGATCGCTGTAGGGTATAGGTTGATGATGATGAAACTTGGAGGACACTCCATGAGTTTCAGTGCTAAAGTCTAGAGAAGTACAAGGGATCTGTTTTAGATGCAGTCATAGAAGACTGGTTGGAGGAGGTTTAGACAACCTTCAGTTCGATCCGTTCTCTAAAGGAGAACTGGGTGTCTTTGGTTGGGATGATGCTATGTGGGGCAGTGAGGAAATAATGGTTCTTGTTCCTCAGGGGTCATAAGGAGTCAGTGATCTCATGGGAGGAGTTTCGAGACAAGTTTAAAGTCGAGTTTCTTTCATTGAATATGAAGGCGTCTAGTCACCAGGAGCTACTTACTCTTCGACAGGGGATCTATAGTATGCAAGAGTTTGAAATACATTTTAGGAACCTTTTATAATATGCTTCAGACCTATTTCTAGATGAGGAGTCTAGGGCGAGGCATTTCGAGGAGGCTTTGCGTACGAAGATCTAGTGCCAAGTCACCCCGTTTATGCTGAAGACATATATTGAGGTGTTGGCTAGGGAAGAGGTTATCGAGAGGAAATTTTACAGATTTAGATCTTCATGAGTGGGGGGTCGTCATGATTCCTCATGAAGAAGAGATATGGTCCGGGGTTCCTGGTTTTCAGGGCAGAAGAGTTTCTGTTCGGCCGGGGGTAGGTCCTAGCTCTCAGCATCTCGTTTCACTAGGGGAAGCGGCTCTCAGGACTATTCCAAGGTACCAAACATTTTTTTTATTATGGAGGATGAGTTCATTAGCAATGAGAGTGCCCGAACTTTCAGATAATTAATCATGCACCATGTGTTCCTCTCTAGGTTCCTCCATTGAGGCAATTCCAACCGAGGCAGCAGCAGCAGGTTTCACCAGCTTTGGATCAGCAGAGGATAGATGGGGTACGCAGAGGAAATTCTAATGACGCTCCCCATACTCAGAGAGTAGAGCACAACCATAGTGGTGGTCATCATCAAGGTCAGAGAGGTCATGTTCAGCTTCATTATTTAGCGTTGCTAGTTCCAGGAAATCCAAACTTCATTTGAGGTACCCTTTACTTGTTTTTTACTTGGGTGTATACCTTGTTTGATTTAGTAATGACGCACACTTTCATATCACCTGCCCTTGATTTGGGGCTTGAGGTAGAGAGGCTTCTAGTGCCCTTGGCATTGACTACGCTAGTTGGAGTTCGAGATAACTTCTTTGAAGTATATATATATTTTGAGCTAGTGTTGGGGAAACAATGCTCTTAGGGAGATTTACTTTGTTTATAGATACAACTATATGATGTCATCCTTGGCATGTATTGGTTGTATTCGGTGCATTCTATCATGGATTGATTTAGGAGGCTGGTGGTGTTCTTCGATGTTGATGGATAGATGAAGGTGTTTGTTGGCAAGCAAGACCCTCAGATAGATCAGAGGCATGTTCAATCCTTATCATCCTTAATGTCTGAGCTGATGTTAAGTTCTTTGGATGTTTAGTAGTTGGCATTTCCCAGGGTCGTAGAAGAGTACCCTGATGTGTTTCTAGAAGAGGTTGTAACATTACCCCCTCGACGAGAGATTGATTTTGGGATCGAGTTACAACCATGAACATATTTTATCTCTATGTCTCTGTATAGTATGGATCCTTATGAGTTACGAGAGTTTCATATAGATCTTGATGGTCTGTTACAATGTGGTTTTTTTCTTCAGCTGAGTGTGTCACCGTGGGGAGCACTAGTTTTATTCGTGAAGAAGGCTGATGAAAGTTTGCAGTTGTGTATCGATTATAACCACTTAAACAAAGTGTCATTAGATAATTGCTATCCTATTCCACGGATTGATGATTTATTCAATCAACTAAAGGGTGAAAGTTGTTTCTCAATGATTGACTTGTGTTCAGGATATCATTAGATGCATGTGAAGGATGAGGATATCCCGAAGACTGCTTTCCATTGTCATCATGGGCATTATGAGTTCTTTTTAAGGTCGTTCGGTGTGATGAATGATCTAGATGTATTCATGGGATTGATTAAAGTTGTGTTCTATGAGTTCTTGGATAATTTTTTGGTGGTTTTCATCGATGAAATCCTTGTGTACTTCGCATCTAATGAGGAGGATACATAGCATCTCCACGCTGTTTTGAGAGTTCTTAGTCAACATCAGTTCTTTGGGAAGTTTTTAAAGTGTGAGTTTTGGGCTCAAGAAGTTTGTTTATTGGGGATTTTTTTATGCCAACAAGGCATGACTATCAATCCCTCGAAGATATAAGAAGTTGTGTCTTGGGCTACCCCCAAGATAGTATCAGAAGTACGAAGTTTCCTTGGTCTCATAGGCTACTATAAGAGTTTCGTAGCCAATTTCTCTCGGGTTGCAACTCCTTTGATATAATTGAATAGGAAGGATCAGACGTTAATGTGGAATGATCAGTGTTAGGTAGCTTTTAAGTATTTGAAGGAGAAGTTAGTAAGTGATCTAGTTCTTTGTCTTCCAGCAGAGGGAGTTTAGTTTGATGTTTTCTACGATTCTTTGCATCTAGGGTTAGGTTGTGTTTTGATGTAGTAGAGATTAGTTGTTTCTTATGGGTCTTAGCAGTTGCATCCCCATGAACGTAACTATGCCACCCATGATCTTGAGTTAGAAACCGTGGAGTTTTATCTAAAGTTATAGATACATTACCTCATTGGTGAGCACTTTATGGTTTTCACCGATTATAATAGCATGAGGTATGTTTTCTACCAGCGTGACTTGAACATGTGGCGGCATTAGTGGATGAATTTATTACAAGAATATGACTTCTAAATATTATATACACCTGAAAAGTGGAATTTTGTGGATGATGCGCTAAGCAAGAAGTCACATAGTGATGTAGTGCATGAATCTGGTGATTCTTAGAGAGTGATGGAATAACTTTTAGCATTAAATCTCGATATGGGAGAATTTGTGGGCATAGGTTGTCTTTTTCAGATGACAATGTAGTCATATCTAGTGCAGTAGGTGTTAGAGTCCCAGTTGGGGGATCTAGAGGTGGAGGTCTAGAGAGATCTAGTTGTTTGTGGAATTTCCCCTGATGGTTGGTCTAAGGATGAAAAACACCGAGTGTTATATCAGGTAAGTATTCTCATTACTTTAGAGATGCATGTGATATTTATTATAGAGTTCCATAGTTCTCCTTTAGTGGTGCATCCTGGTATGACAAAGATGTACCGAGCCTTAAAGAGTTAGTTTTGGTGGCCTGGGCTGAAGCATTCAATTACAGAGTTTTTGTCTAGATGTTTTGTCTGTTAGAAGGTGAAGGCCGAGCACTGTGTCCCTAGTGGTTTTCTCCAGCCATTAGATATTCCTCAGTAGAAGTGGGAGGACATCTCAATGGACTTTGTTACTAGTTTACCTCAAGTTCTGGGAGTCCATGAATCTATTTGGGTGGTATTGGATCATTTAACAAAATCATCCCACTTTATAGCGATCAAGGAGTTAAGCTCAGTGGAAGTTTTTTCAAGGCAGTATCTAGATGAGGTGGCGAGACTCCATGAAGTCCCGAGGAAGATAATTTCAGATCAAGATCCTCATTTTACCTCTAGGGTGTGGAGAGGTCTCCAGCATGCTTTCGGTTCTCAGCTATGCCTTAACACTTATTTTCATCCATAGATGGACAGTCAGACATAGCAGACTATCCAGACTCTTGAAGAGATGTTGCGCTCTTGTGTCATAGATTTTTGAGGTTTGTGGATGGGGAACTTAACCTTGGTAGGGTTCTCTTACAATAATATCTTTCACTCCACCATTTATATTATGCCATTTCAAGCCTTGTATGGCTGAACTTTCCATTCTCCATTATGTTGGACTGGGGTTAGAGAGTCAGCAATTCTTATACTGTAACTAGTTCATAATACGTTGGAGATGGTTTAGGTGATTCATGAGAGGATGAAGGCAACACAGGATCATAAAAAATCATATGATGATAAAAGGATAAGACCTTTGGAGTTTGATTTTGGGGATCACGTGTTTTTGAAGGTGACTCCCCGTCATGGGTATCGAAGGTTTGGTCATGGTAGTAATCTGTCTCCCCAGTTTGTTGGGCCTTTTGAGGTGTTGTCTGGTGTTGGATCCATGGAATATCGAGTAGAACTCCCCCCATAGATGAGATGGATATATAATGTTTTTCATGTGTCACAGCTCCATCATTATCTTCATGATGACTCCGACGTCATCGATTAGGGAGATATCGATGTTGATAATGATGCGACCTTCAAGGAGCAACCTATGGAGATCCAAGACTACAAAGAGAGGGTGTTATGCGGGCATTCTATCTCTTTGGTTTGTGTCTTGTGGTGACACAGTGGCGTGGAGGAGAGTACCCAAGAACATGAGTCACAAATATGTGCTCAATACCAAGAGTTGTTTTATGTTTAACTCTTTTCATGTAATGATGTTTTCTTTGTGGTTGTAGACCTTTCATGTTTATGATATGGCTTACTTTTGTTTCTTCTTGTGGCTTGCTCTATTTTGAGAGGTATCTCGATGGGTGGTTATTCAGACCCCTTTTTAGTTTCCTTTTAGGATGGTTTTGAATTCTCTAGGATGATAATGTTTTGAGAGGTATTTGATGTAATGGTCCAAACCTCTATGGTCTATTCCTTTGCTGAAATCTAGTTTCTGAGGTGTTCTAGGAGGTCAAAGTGACTTATCCCCAACACTTTTCCAAATTTCTAGTTCTGTGAACAATGTATCCAGTTTTGTGAAAAGTTCCATCAGTATCGGTGAGTCATATTGTAAATAGTGTCATCAGTATTAGTGATTCATTTTGTGAATAGTTCCATCAGTATCAGTGAGTCATTCTGTGAATAGTGTTTCCAATATTGGTAGGTTTATAGTGTTTCTAGGATCGTTAGATGTATAGTGTTTCAAGATTCCTATAGTTTCACCCCTTTGAAATTTTATTTGATATAAAACACATTCAAGGCCTTGTTTTAAGGGATTTAAGGATGATTTAAATCCCATACCTATTATATTAATTTTTCCAAAGGATTGGGATTCCTTTACTTGGCCAAATCACGTGGTTTAATGCGATCTTCTTTTAATGGAAAATCCAGTGTATCTTAAACCACTGCTCCATAAATCTCGTAAAGGGATAAGATATCATACTCCCTCGTTATACCTTCTTGTTCCCTGGTGCAATATTCTTGAAACTTTCCTTCTTCCCATAGGATCAGTGTGATCGAACCTTAATCCTCGGATCATTTCCCCTTGAATTTTCTTCCTACATGCGTACCCCCTATTTTGGTGCAAGCAATAAGTGTCGATCCGTCATTAATAGAAGGTATGATCTACCTCCGTTATTATGATTTATTTAATCATTTTTCTCCCATTTCTCCTTCACATGTTATGGAATGTGATATCCATGATTCTAATTGATTTTATTGGGTGTCGGTTGGTGCGATCGTGTCGTGGCATCCTCAGGTGGATGCAGTTTTCATGGTGGAGGTGATCGTGATCCATTGTTTGGATCGTTCTCATGTGAAGAACGTCAAGAAAATTTTGAGGTAGGGGATTTGTTGCTTCTCTATTATTTTACCTGCATCCATAGAGTTAGCATGATTTAGCCACTGGACCACAATGGAATTGAAATAATAAATATTTGAACTAGATAAATCAATTGGTATCAATCGTATGTTATTGCTTCTTGTTTTAATAGATAGTGTGATATCTATTATTGCCTTTTTTGTCATGTTGTTCTTGATAGAAATTGATTAATAACATAAATTGGGGTTAATTGTAAATATTTTTCAAAGATAAAGAGGCATATAAATGAATCTGGTTGTTTTTGTTGTTGTAATTTGATGTTAATCAAATTGGTGTAGTAAGCATGTATTAATTTGTGATAGCTATGATAGATTTATGTTTAGGTTTCCCATAGTTAGAACCCACTATTAATGAACCAGTTAATTCAATATGGATTAAAGAACTGGTTGTTTGAAAAAAAGATAATTCCTCATAGGGTTTTAAGTTACCCTCTTTCTTGTAAAGTCTAAGAGCCTTATACTTGGATATGTGAGAGCTCATTGCGTATGAAGGAAGAATGACTTGTTTGAAGGCAAATATCTCAGTTGATATGATGTTTGTTTCCTGCTACTTGTGTTGTGATGTGAGCTTGGATGACTTTTGTGATATGTGGGGGTAAGGAGGCCCATTAGTTGTGGCAGTAGTTGATGCCTAGAGTGGTGAGATGCATCAATTTATGCATGTGGGTGTTGGGGAGGACACCAAAGATGATGAAACGGGTTGGATGTGAATGTTTGGATGCTTGCTGATTCTTGTTGGTTTTTTATCTGCTTTACTTTGCTCACTGCTCAAGGAATATGGTCTTGCTTACCCTCCTTCTAAAAAGGGGTGAAGATGCGCAAGGTATGCCACGTGCTTTCCGTGTTTAGCTTCTCGAAGGAGGATGGGTATACGCTCTTACTATAGGTGGAAAATACTTGATGGTTAGTTAAAGTACCCACCATGTTGACCCCCTTATGTTTAGTATCTTATAATGTTTTTCTAGAATTACTAGGAATATGGGAAAGTAATAATACTGTTAATAAATGATTGAATAAATGATGTTAACCCATGGGGTTGGAGCTTGCTGGGATGTAATGTTGAGGTTGAAATTTAAAGGTAAAGTGGACTTTAGGTGTGATGCTAATGAAATATAATGTGGAATTGTTAATGGTTAATTAATGAATAAATAATTAATTAACGTAAAGAGCAACTACTAAAAATAGAATAAAGTAATATAATAAATCTCTTTAAATGGTTGTGTGCTTATAGGATACCTAGTCTTCGCAGTGTCAGCCGAGAGTCTGAGAGATGTTAGCTTCAGTTGAGTCTAAGACTAGGTTATGCCCATAGTGTAGTTGTGAGAAATAATATATTTTGTACTTTTTGTGTTTTTATACTCTACTCCACCCTGTTAGTTAGGGAAACTGATACCCTAGGGATTCTGAGCCCTAGGGGGGGGGGTGTTTTCCCCAACATTTTGGTGGAAGGATGGATGGATGACTACCCCATTTGGCCCCGATCCTTTATCTTGATAGTTACTTGCAACTGTAAAAACAATATTTAGTTTTCCCCATATATTTATGTGTGTAGAGGGCTATAATTTCTTGTGGTTATTCACATGCATATATTCTGGATATAGTTTCCTATTAACTACTATAGCTATAACATGTATAGGCTATGATGGATTAAGGATCCTTACTCGGTGTATAACCTATAATGGCTTGAGGTTTAATACCTGATGTATGATACATGTTATACGAGTTGTGGTGGCTCTCAAAAACTACATGGTTACTTTGGTTTTACAAACATGGTGGTTGTGCTACATGAGATGCATGTTGTGGTGCTTTTCCTAGGTGTCTGTGGACAATCCTTTTTAGATAGAGATTATTAGGACATGCAATGTTGGGGAAAAGTGGTAAACCAGTGTGGAAGTAGTAGAGGGGTACCCTTGATATTATTTATTATATTATATACTCTTGTATGCAATACTTGGTGAGAGTAGCCATGGTGAGGCTGGGAACTTAGTATACCTGTTTAGGAGATAAGTTAGTTTCACTTGTTGTTCACTGTGCTTTAGAATTATTTCTTTACTTTTGCACGAGAGGACCCGAGGAGTATCTTACTAAGTATATAGTTATACTCACCCTATGTATATATAAACTAATTTTCAGGTCACTTGGAGTACGTTGGAAATTAGGCTAGTTACTACTAGCTTGGGGTTGCATGAGATGCTTGAGCTTCGTGGTTGCTGTTGTTTTTACTTTCTTTCAGTACTTACAGTTTTCCCTTCCAGTTTTAGTAGTTTTTCATGATATTACATATGTGTACTTGAGATTTCTTTTATATTTCCGTCTAAGTTGGATTTAGTTAGTGTCTGTCTTATCTCTCTCTTTCGAATGTGTTCTCTTAGAGGCTAATTCCTCCCATTTGTGTGTTTATTATACCCTCGGTGCTAGTCTCTAACCCAAGGTCTACTGGATGCAGGAATCAGGGGTCACTATCTCCCTTCTCACATTGCTATCCTAGGAGGGGTAAACCTTGTGGGGAGGGGGTTGTGACACCACATTACCCTTTATTGGTGTGTAAGAGATCTAAAAATCACAATACTTAAAGAAATACATCAACCTATAATGTTGTATATTTTTATATTATTGAGAGAAAAGATATTTCATATTTTTTTGGTCTGTGAAAACCATAATGCTTTCTCCAATGAGGTAATGCCACCATTTTTTTTGTAAAAAAATCACTTTCAATAACTCCAGATAATGGTTGGAATAGTTACATTCATGGGGAAATAACTTTCTATACTTATAAGAGATCATCACTATCTCCTGGATAAACATGTTTATAATGTTTTTGAGAACGTCAAATTAAATGTTTAGTTTTACCTGATTTTTTGCAGTATAGCAGGAATCCTAGGATGTATCTTGTTGGAGCCTTTGATCATTAATTAAAAAAAAGGTTTTGATTATGTAAATAAAAGGAAATGGGATTTTATAAAACCTATTATTTTTTTGTTTTAAAACATAAATAGAAACTATATTACTAATTGAGAGAAATTGGTTAGAGAAATCATGATCAATCTAGGTGAGTGTCCCTTGATGTTAAATCCATTATCTCTCCCATGAGAATGTAAAAGATCATTGATTCCTTGATTTATACATAATTAAACTAGTATGTTATGCAAGTTCTTACTAGGTTACCACCTAGGATTTGATCGATCAGTGATATTGATTACCAGTGACTGCTCACAATCAATAAAATTATGTTGATGTAAGAACTGAACTCAATCAAGGCATCACATGAACGACAGGATGAGATGTTCATATTTGGGTCTATCTAAAAATTTTTCTCAAGAAAAAACATTCATAATAATGTGTTATACATTATGGATTTCATCAAACTATTCAACCCATATGAACACTCATGAAAGAGAAGAGGTGAGAAAAGAGGCAAACACACTCAAATCATCACAAGATCCGATTTACAAATGGAAGCATGGGGATTCTTGTTAATTTGATTGGTATTTGGTTATACCATAATAAAAAGAAAATAAAAATATAAAAATTAATAATAATTAATAATAAACCTAGAAATTCAATTATCCTCCAAAGAATACAAGTGTTGAGCTCGAGATTACAATAAAGAACACCCCCCACAAATTGATCACTAAGAGGTTTAGAAGTACATGAGGGAGAAGAGGATTAAAATGGAAGAATAAATATCTCAAATTCGACTCACCCTTACCCATGGTAATTTCACCCTTGATAATGAGAGGTATCAGTGATTTTATGGAAAATTACATCAAAATTTCCACAAAAGTAGTCAAGTATCAAAGGGGCTAGGTGACTATTCATGGATGAATTTTACTCCTTTTTATCTAGATGGTTGACTGAGAAAAACACATTAAAAATTCCTAAAAATAAATGGATAGCTAGGTCTTCTAGTTGTATTTTCAATGGAGGTCGAATTATAACAATTAGAGGCCCAAGACCCGAGTTATGGCCCAAATATATAAGGGCGGTCCAATTTGTCCCACCCAGAATGTTTTCACTTGTGGGCCACGTTTGGGATAATTATGCTCACATTCAGCCTTTAGAAAAATTATATGAATTGAATCCCAATGACCATGAAATCCCAAAAAAAATAACATTTTTATTAGTATATTTAATGATATGATAGAAACAATGAACTATTTTCAAATCAGGCCATTGTGAAATTGCATCTTTTAGGAATGTTTTCAAAAAATGAATTCAAAATAAATATTGAGTGAAAAAGGATTTAATAATGGGATTTTTAAACCAATAAACAATGTAATATAAATTTATAAGGGTGATAAAACATGTTATATATATGTGGAATCATACCCCACACCTAAACCTTTGTACTATTGGGAAAATTCTTATATCTTAATCATGTTCCATTCCTAAATAAAAGGTGCGAAAACTTCCAAGATTATTTTGAAATGAAATTCATCATGTATATTTTATGAAATCAATTTTCCTATCACTTTTATTATATCACATTCAAAAATTTTCAACTTCATTTGTTCACCCATGAAACATGTCACAACCAACCTCACCTAGAAAATTTCCCTCTTCACTCAAGAAACATATGAAAGTGGAGTTATTATATTTTCCTAGAGTTCATGTGATCTTACCATATGCTTGAAAATATTCTAATTTATCTTCTGGTAGAAACTAATGTGCTACTCAAGAGGACTTACAATAGGTTTTTCTAAGGTTCAAGGGTTGTTAGGATTTCATGTATACAAATATGAGGCAGAGAAGAGTGTTTAATATCTTGAGTAAAAAACATGTCAAAAATCAGAAAGTGTTCACAATTAATGTACACAATCAACCCCTGAGAAAGTGTATCAACTCCAACTCACTATCCCCATTGTCTATTTATGTGGTTCATAGTTGATTAGTGAATAATAATGAGTAAACTTCCTCTTTTCTCCATTTGTTTTTTTCTTTTATTCTATTTTTTTTCAATGCACAAAACTATATTTTTTTACAATTTTCATTGGATATAAAGAGGGAAAAAGTGTGTAAAAAATGATACAAAATGGATTTTGAACCCACTTCCCAAAGAAAATGTAGGCATGCTTTCTCTAAATCTGTTACAATAAATCTTTCCCTAGAATTCCATTGGAAACACCCTCCCCCCACACTTGTTGAATATAAAACAATAAGGTACACAAGATATGGGTAGGTAGGGATAAATTAGTTTGTAATGTGGCTACCAGATAGGCATTTCATGGTCTCCAAGTCTTAAGAAGGTTAAAATGTCATGGTGGATAAAAATAGAGGTTAATTGTAATAAATGGTTTTTTAATGAATGATGTACTCTATCATGAATGTAGCACACTTGAATATTATGGATTCAAACATAATAAAGGAAAGTTATAGTTTCTCTACATGACCCAAAAATCTCAATAAAGTGATTAAAAGGAAGAATATGTAGTAAAGGTCTTAGAATGTATCTCGAGTAATGGATTTAAATTATCTAAGAATGTTAATGAGGCATGGGTTTCAAAAACTCATTAAACTCTTAAGAATGATTTAAAAATAAAAATTCTAGAAAATATTTCATATCAAAATTCATTTGAAAAACATTTTACAAAAATAAATGAATTTTCCACATAATTGACTCAAGCATAAAAAGTTATTTTGGATATTCTATTTTAGATAAAAGTTTGTTAAAAAAATAAAATAAAGAAAAATGAAAGCCAAAATGGAAACATGATGATTTTTTTTCTGTGTTTGTTTTTTTGCTGTTTTTTTAAAATTTAAATTCTAAATATCCCATGTCACCCTCCCCCACACCTAAAAATTATATTTTCCTTAATTAAAGTAGTTTAAATAAATATAAAAATAAATAAAGGTTGGGAGAGGGGATAACCTGCTAAGTGGTGTCATATACAACATCCATCAGGTGAATTTCCTCCACCAGATGATTTGGAATAACTTCATAGAAGTGTTTGAGCCTCTACCCATTGATGGTTAACCTCTTTCCACTCTACTCATGAAAAACCTATATACCACCAAAATGGTAAACATTAGTAACTGTATAAGGACCGATCCATCAGGAATGAATCTTACCTAGGTGGAGATTTAACCTAGAATTGTACATGAGGAAATTATCATCAATATGAAACTTCCATTGATGAATCATCTCATTATGGATAGCCCTTTTATTCTATTTATAAATTCAAGAGTTCTCATATTCATCCCATACAATTTTTCCTAACTCTTGAATCTTAATCTTTCTATGCTCACCTATATATGAAAGATTCATATTACATTGTTTAAAAAACCAATATAAATGGTGTTATATCTCTACCAGGAGGTGAAAAGCCTTTCCAAACATAATTGTATATGGTGACATTATGATTGGGGTTTTAAAAGCTGTATGGTACACCCAAAGTGTATCATCCAAGCGTAGACTCCAATCTTTCCTATTAGTTTGTACCATTTTTTCCAAGATTTTTTAAATTCACGATTTGAGATTTCTACTTGACCATTAGTTTGGGGATGATATGTAGTGGAAACTTTATTAACAACCCCATACTTAAAAAGAAAATTTTTCATGTTGTGATTGTAAAAATGTGAACCCTGATAACTAATGATGAATCTCAACGAACCAAACCTACTGAAAATTTGGGACCTCACAAATTCAACAACCACTAGAGATTCATAGGTCCTGGTAGCCTTTTCTTCCACCCATTTAGAGATATATTCTACCATAAAAAAGATATACATAGAGACAAATGAATTTGGAAAAGTCCCCATGAAGTCAATGCCCCATGCATCAAAGATCTCACAAAATAACATGGGCAGTTGTGGAATTTCATTCCTCTTGGAGAAATTCCCTATGAATTAAAATTAAGTAAATGACTTAAAAAACTAATGGAAATATCTATAAAATGTTGTCCAATAAATTCCCAAAACAAGGATCTTTCATGCAGTGCGTTGAGAGCTAAAGTGACCCCCACAAGCTAAAGTGTGGCAGAAGCTCAAAACTGAGGTGAAATCATGGCCAGAGACACACTTAAGAACAAATTAGTCACTAAAAATTATCCAAAAGTATGGTCATACCAAATTTACCATCATGAATCATACTTAAGTATCTTGGATTTTTAAGTGTTGAAATCATTTGGGAACCTATATTCTACAAGAAAATTTAGAATGTCTACATACCAAAGGGTAAGGTCTACAACATCACAAAGGATCTCATGAGGGAAGAATTATCCAATGGAGAGGGAGAAGTCAACATGGTGGTCCAATGGTGGGGAAATCCTACTAATATGGTCAGTTACCACGTTTTACACTCCTATATTATCTCAAATATCAAGTTCAAACTCCTAGAGGAGGAGAATCCACTGAATGAGGTGGGTCTTAGCTTCATGTTTCTTTAAGAGAAAATGAAGAGAAATATGGTCAGAAAACACAATGACTTTTTACCCAAGAAGATATGAACATAATTCTCCAAGGAAAAAAAAAATTAGTTCTTTTTAGTGAATTTGTAGTTTTCTTGGGTAGGATAAAGGGTATGTGATTCATATTCAATGAAACAAGGAGCCTTCTCAACCCTTTATGATAAAACCTCCCCAAATGCAAAGTTAGAGGCATCACACATAAGTTTTAAGGGGAGATACAACCTTGGTTGTTTGATTATGAGAGGTTATGTCAGACTCCTTTTTAGTGAATTGAAATCATCCTCAAAAATTTTATCAAACACAAACTCCTATTTTTTTTGTAATAACTGGGACAAGGGAAGTGAGATCTCACTGAAAACTTAAACAAATCAATTGTAAAAACAAGCATGACCCAATAAATATCACGCCTCACGAACATATTTTGGATATGTAAGAGTTGAAATTAATTCAATTTTTGACATATACACTTGTATTCTCTCATTTGAAATAACATTCCTAAGAACTATCCTATAATCATACATGAAATGTAATTTCTCACAATTTAATATGTGATCCTTTTCAATGAAATGGTGGAGGATAGAACCTAGGTGTGCTAAAAAGTAATAAAAGTATGATCCATAAACCATGAAATCATCTATAAATAGTTTTCTCAAGGTACTCAGAAAAAATACCCAATATATAGTGATAAAACGTACTAGTAGCATTACATAAACCAAAAGGCATCCTTATGTATGAAAATGTGTCAAAGAGATAGGTCAATGTTGTCTTTTCTTGATCCTCAGGAGCTATATAGATTTGAAAATAACCTGAATATCCATCAAGAAAAATAATAATGTGACTTACCAGCCAATCTTTCGAACATTTGGTCAATGAAAGGTAGATAAAAGTGGTCCTTACTCATGGATTAATTATGTCGACTGTAGTCAATACAGACTCACCAACTTTTTTTCACACATGTTGGAACCAATTCATTCCATTCATTTGGAACAACCATTATTCCAATTTTATAGGCACAATTTGCACTGGGATAATCCATTTACTATTAGATATAGGATAAATGATCCCAAAAATAAGTAATTTACTGAATTCCAATTTTACCACTTCAAGGAGAGTGATATTTAACTGACAACAAGATTTTTTTATGGTATTAGCCTCATCATTGAAAAGTATATATTGTATAAAAATAGATGGGATAATCCCAATAATATCTTCCAATGTCCATCCTATCACCTTTTTACACTCTCAAAAAGGGTTAATCAGTTTTGATTTCTATTTTGGAGATAGGTTATTGGAAATAATGATAAGAAATTGGTCAATACCCTCAAGATATGCATAGTTAGAAGTGGTTTTAATTCCAACATCGGTGGTTTTTGGATTGAGGGAGGGGATTTAGAAGGAGTGATGTCCATTAAACTATATATCTGCTCATGTTTATTCTCTAAGGAAATAGAATCTATGGAAATGAGATTATCATAATCATCGATGGTTGTGGGTACCTTATAATGAACACACTCTTAAATTAAAACACAAAAGTTACACATTTTTTAACCCACACAACACTCAAAACTTGAATCAAAACTCAAATCATCCTAGGGTGAATAAGAGAAAAATGAATCATAGTGTGGGTTGAGGAGATAATTTTGTGTGTGTGCATCATTAGATAGAAATTACATCGAATAGATAGGAAGAGTGGAGTGCTCTTCAATGGGGTGTTTCATAGATTCAAGGATATTAAAACATACCTTGTCTCCACCTAAATCCCTAGAAAGTGTACCATTATGAACATTGATTATCATTCTTGTTTTTTTAAGGAATGAAATCCCAAGTATTAGAGGAGCATGACCTTGGGTTTGAGTATATTCCATATCAAGAATGTAGAAATCGACAGGGAAGATGGGATTCTTCAATCTTATAAGGACATCCTCAATCACTCATAATGGGAGCATTGTGCTCCGGTTGGGAAGTTAAATGATGATGCATGTTGGATGAATCTCTCCAACCTACAGAGAAGTGTACAAAGAGTAAGGCATCAGATTAATTGAAGTGCCCAAATCTAGAATTTCTTCAGAGAATAAATTCTCCCCTATAGTTGAAGGTATCATGGAAGTTCCCAAATCCTTGCATTTGGTTGACATTACTGGTTGTATTAATGTTGAGACATTCCTTCCTAGGTTGACTCTCTCATCCCACTTCAGTTTCCATCTATGGGTGAAAAACTCTTTAGGAAATTTAGAATATCATAAGATTTGTTTAACTACATCAATAAAAAAAATGTTAACTTGTACCCTTTTAAATGTATCCAATATATCTTTATCAATCTCATTATAAAAAATTTTCTTAGATTTAGAGAATCTATGTGGAAAAGAGAAATAGTTTTTAGTGGAATTCTTAATGATAATTTTTTAGAATTTTTGTTTTGTTTTTTCATCATTAGAATATTTTTAGGGTAGTAAAATTGAGTTTTCAAGAGGGGGACATACCTGTTTTATAGAATAATTTGAAGAAGAAAATTATTTACCACTACGAAGTTTGATTAAGATTAAAATACCATTTTCTTTTGGATTTTCAATAGGTTGGGATGGTAGTTGTCCAGAACCTTTCATATTTTTCTCACCAATGGTGTTATCTAATTGTACCAATTGAGTTTATAGGTCTTGAATAGATTATTTTGTGGTATGTTGGAACTGGAGGTTCTGGGTCTCCATTTTCTTTCCATGTCCTCAAGGATTGATTCATATTTGGGAGGAGGAGTGTTTTTTGAGATGTTTAAGGATAAGAAAGTTGCATACCTTGGCCCTATTGATACCAATTATATTTAAGGTAGATCGAGTATCTTCCTTGTTTGTACTGTGGTTTTTCTTTCCACCCAGAGTTTAGATTTGGTATGAATGGTTATTTCTTGAAGGGTGGTTCTTGTTGGAAGGGACACCCAGGTGATACTACTACACAAGACTTAGATGAATCCTGAAGTTGTGGGCACTGGTCAAAAAATGAGTGTTATCAGAAAAAATACCATAATGTAATGGGACCAAAAAGAGTGTGAGTTACCTTGTTCTTGAGATAATTAACTTATTAGGGTATGCATATCATCAAGTTTATTATCTATCTTTTTTTCTAGGGATGAATGGATTACCTCATGGACTCCTCGAGTGGGTGTAATTTCTCATGTACCAAATTATTGTTCATTTTGATCCATGTTGGCTATTAAGTCACAAGAGATAGTAAGAGTTTTATAAACAATAGAACCACCATCCACAACATCCATCATTCCATGATCCATGGGGATAAGTCCCTCATAGAAGTATTGAATTATAAATTTTTCACTTATTTGGTGGTGGGGGAAACTTAAGAAAAGTATTTTTAATTTCTACCAATATTCAAAAAGGATCTCTCCTTGTGATTGCCTAATCACAAGGATTTATTTTTAGATTGATGAAGTTTGGGAGGTAGGAAAATGATTCTCTAGGAAGAGTCATTTAAGGTTATTCCAACCCATAATTGTGGTAGGTAGATAGCATAGCTAGTCTTTGGCTACACCATAAAGGGAGAAAGGGAATAACCTAAACTTAATGAGGTCCTCAGACAAATTTTGGGGTTTCATAGTGGAGCACACTATGTGAAACTATTTAAGATGTTTGTGAGGGTCCTCACCCAGAAGACCATGGAGTTTAGAAAGGTGGAACTACAAGAAAATGACTATTTCATGACGTTTTTTAGAAATGGCAGCAGTTTAAACCGCCTCCATATGAATCTATGGTGGTTTAAAAAAACTACCACTAAAGTGTGTTTTGGCATAAAATACGCGGAAGTTTCCTCGATTTAGCGATGGCTTATGGTAACCATCATAGTGCATGCATTTTGCAGCGGTTTTTATGGTTTTTGCGGCAGTTATAACCGTCGCTAAAAAAATATCAGTTTTGCCGGGAAAAACTGCCACGAAAACCAAGTTAACTACAGTGAAATAATAAAGTAATATGAAAAATATGTAGCAGTGGTTAAAACTGCCATTAAATTATTTTCCACAGCGGTAATTTTAACCACCGCAGATAGAAAAATGCTGTAATTGTAGTGGCGGTTAAAACCAATTCTAAATATATTATATTTGTTTTGCAGCGGTTAAAACTACTGATAAAACCAGATTTACAAAAAAAGAAGCTGATACTACATGACCATTACCAATGCACTGAAAAAACCATTCTAATTGATATAACATATAACACATCATAACCACAACACATTGCAACAAACCCACATCAAAACCACCCCACATCACCACAACCACACATCATAACCACTACACATCACAACCAACACGTATAATTTAGTTTCAATAAAGGTTTTTATCATAATTACTTAATTATTATGAAGGGTATTCACATATAAATACAATATTTCATGGGAAAACAATTTAATAGTTCAATATATATTCTTAGTCTTTTTCATTGGTGGTGAGGTTATACAAACATACATAGAAAGTTTTATAAAAACCAAAACAACACACTATCTCAAAATAAGTCATAATTGGAAAACAAAGTGTGGCCATATAAGAATAAATAACAAGAATAATTAAAAATCACGTGATTTCTCCCTTCCCCTTAAAATTCAATTAATCTTGTTCAATATCTTTATTAAGATGATATGTACCTTTTAACCAAAGAAATACAAAAGCATGATATTACCAAATTTACATATAAAGAAGGGGAGATGAGGGATCCATAACCTTGACTGAATATTTAAGGAGAAATGAACAAGAACCAAGGATAAACCACCACTGATCTCAATTGAATCACTATTGAATCCAATGAATAATAAGACTCCATTAAAAACCACCCAAAAAAGAGAAGAATTACCACCATAATGAACTCTTGAATATAATATAAAGATAATAAAGGATTAATGGGAAAAGAGAGGTCTACCATGAATCAAATAACTTCAATCTAAATGACCAAATATGATCCAAGTGGTTTGGAACAGCAAGGGAGGTGACTGGGGAAGGGAAGGATGAGTAAGGGTTAACCAAGAATTGAGGGAAAGTCTAAAATTCAAAACAAGGAGGTAATAAAACTCATATTTATAAGTGAATCACACTGGAATCTACCAAAACATGGTTAATATCCAAAACTCATGTGGTGGGTTTAGTAAAAGTGTGATCTAGAACCCTCATTGTTGTTTTATCTTTTTTCCCATTTTAAAAAGGAATTTGGCCTCCCAAAAATCATAGAACATGGAGGTGTCTAAGCCATAATGGTTCTTATACATTATTCCATGTATAGAATCCATGACCTAGTTCTCATTTCCTAACTATTTTACCCTCACCATGCCCAAGGATACAATGTGGTGAGCTTGGGTTTCCTATTTTGGACAGGTGGTCCTACGATATTCCATGCCCACCTAAGGGCATTTCAAGATTCTCAAGGTGTATAGAAAACCCACTAAGACAACATGCATAGAACCATGTCATCCCCAAGTCATGGTTATATATCCCATTTTACATAAGAGCATGACCGACATAAAACTACCTCCTTCATATCTAGACAAGTCATTGCACAAGCTGTGGTGGCCTTTAAAAGGCTAAAACACCACGTCAAACCTCAAAATCACCACAAACCTCTCCCTAAACATCCCCAAGACTTGATAATGCATAAAGGGAAGTTCATAAAGGGTATGTACCACTACACTCATTCTATTTATTTTGGTTTCCCTATTATTTCTCAATTATAAGTCAAGGTGATCATATATTCCCCAAAAGTATAAGAACTATGTGTGGATTGATTCCTATTTTCATGGGATACATAGTGATTCCTAGATATCTTATCTCAAAACCAACCAAAAAACCGATATCAAATCCCCCACTTTATCTTAGTGATTGGGTTTCTTCATTAACATTGGTTTTCCATCCATAGGGTTGGCATCAAGACAAGTTCATTGCATTTTAAACATCTATTTAAACTACATTAAACCTTATATAATAAGTTATTTTTCATATGATCTTAAACTATAGATTATTTTAGTCATTTTCACATGACGTTAAACTATGTGATGCATGGTCCATCTTGTAAGACTTGAAACTTCTTAGAGAAGTCTACCTAGAAAGACCTATCTTCCTCTACATATTATCCAAATCTACATAAGGATCTTTAGCATGTGGTTCTTTATCGATAAACCTATGTTATGAAAAAATGACTCTTACCCTAGGAAAGAGCCTAATTTTTATAGGGTTATTATATAAAAACTATATATGAATTGATTTATGATGTTTCAATATATGTAATGATGTTGGGATCTTCTATAATAGGCCTTGATGAAAATTATAATCACACTAGTTATACCATAAAGGCGAGACCCTTCCTCATTCACACAAATTTGTTTATTTCTTTCTCACATAATGGTTCCCATAAATCTCATCATTCTCCTCCTATACACGAGACAAATTTTTATAGAGGACCTTTTCAAAGAACTATGAAAGGATTGATTCCTGTTACTATAGGATATGTTTTTAATCATTCATCCTTGGGTAAAACACCTAATAAATTTAGGAAAAATGAATCATAAAAAAATGATTCATGAAAATAAATAATTGACATATATGGTGCATACCAATCTCAAGATATCAAGACATAAAAGGAAACATTAGAAATCAATAAAATACATAAAAGGAAACATGAGAAATCAAGAAAACATTAGGTCATGAAAATGTTTGGTGGCAACTATGTGACACACATGATACATGTACAAACCGAATGTTAGCATATTTGTACAACATATAAAAAAACAACTAATCATGGTCTGATGATGAACACAAATCATCACCCTCTTAACCTCCATCTCTACTTACTGCTACCACCTGAAAGAACATTATATTGAAAATTAAATATTGTTGTATATTTATATTTAAACTTAAAACCAATAAAAGTTTTCAAACTAAATGATTTTGAATTTTTGTGATTGAACTGCTCACCACTAGTTGATGCAATACCACAGAGGGTAGATCTGGTCGTCTTCTGATATAAATCAATCAACTCTTTATGAAAAGAAGATATCTGAGCCCCCTGGTCGGGAACTATGTTTTATAGAGAAACAATCTCTCTCTGGGTATATCAGGGAATGGACTAACTAAAACCAGGATTAGATGCAGCTGAAATATATAGTGTCCTACCAAAGACCTCATATGGTACGGGTCCCAAACCCATCCCACAAACTATGCCAAGATACTTCTTCCCAAGTACTTTAGCAACTGAGTCAACCTAGGAGACTCAGTAAGACTATGTAGGATTTTCATCCCACATTTCTTTAATTTTTACCTATAAATAAAATAATAGTCATATTATAAGAAATATATATTAACATATTAACAAATGATAATAAGTTATTATTATGAAAAATGATTTCATACCATAACTTATTTGACAGGTTCATTAACAAAACATCCATCAGATTTTTAGTGAACATTCAAACACACTTCTGTTTGGGATGTTTTGTGTCCTAAACTCTGTGAATTCATTAAACAAACATAAATAAACAATTTAATATATTAAACAAAAAATATTTTCTTATAAATATTTAAACTAATGAAAAGATTACCAGAGAAGATCGACTTCTAGAAAAACTCTTTGACCCCGAAGTGTGAGGGATGGCCTGGTTAGAATAGCTTGATGCATTCTTTCTTGAAAGATCCTAGAATAAATAGAAATCAATTTAATAGTAATGTATTCAATTTCATCTCCTCCTAATATACATGTATAAATTTAAAATGATATTATTATATTAATATATATTTAAATACCATCTGCTTCTCATCATGATGTCTGTCAACAAAAACTTTCCATTGCTCTTTGGGTACCCCATCAGGTATCTTGTCATACATCTGTTGGGAGGTCAAAGAAGTATCGTTGAAATATCCCCACAATCTCCATTTAAATTATTTATATTTTTTGCCATGATTTTTCAATGTCTACTTTTATTCTATCACATTATCAACCGTAAAGTGGAAAAACATATGTACATAGAAATTTATTTTGAAAATATTAATAACATGACATTCAATTACACCATAATGTATTAAAATTACCTTTATTTTGGAATAAAAAACATCATTTTTCCAACTTTCAGGCATATTACTCCAATCATCATATGAAATAGGAAGGGAAATGGGATTCATAGCCAGATGGCCTAAAATCTGTCCAAGTAATCCTCTAGCATCATCTGTAGGGACCCCATATGAATCAAATGGGACAACTATCTTCTCTCTAGTAAGATTCCATACATCTATTTTTTTTATATTTTTATCCACAATTGCATTTTTTCAATCTTTAATGAACAAATAGTTAGTATAAAAAAAGTGCAATAAGTTTATTCATATTAAAATTTGTACCTATAACAGTCAATCTCCAGTATCCCCGCAAAGAACTAAAAGTGGAATGCCACTCCCCCACTGCTGAGGCATCTGAAGTGGGAGGTGATGACTGAGCTACTGAAGGGATGATCACAGAGGGTGTGAGAGATTTTGAAGTCGGAGATAGTGCAGGGGGTAGCCGGATGGTGGCATAAATGTCATAGGGAGGGAGACAGATGGATCATCATCTCTTACTGTGGTTGATGAAATTGTATATTGCTTCCTCTTTGGCTTTCCTATCATTTAATAAAATAAAATTAAGTTTAGAACATATATTTCAAAAAAATTATGTATTAAAAAAATTAAAAAAGATAACAGATGTACAGTACTAACAAACATAATATACATAACAATGATAATGAGTGATTGCCCAAATGAAATAAGTGGTTGCTAAATGAATGCATAACTGTACATATAATAATTTTCTCCTTCAATCATGTTGGTTTCCTACTCCATTACTTCATCCACTTCATTCATCCTTGGTAGAATAATATTTTCAATATCATGGTGGAAAAATAATTCTAATTCTTGTTGTTGATGAGATTCAATGTCAGAGGTCAAATCTTCCACTTTATCACCCATATCATACAAATATCTTTGTTTTACGTGAGAAAATACACTCCACCCTTCATCCAAAACATCATTCACATAATATACCATTTTTTATGATGATAAGATATATGGATCATGCAGTTCACAATCACCAACATCCATCAAGCGAGAGAAGTTCATAGAAGTAAATTGCAAGGAATCTCTTTTAACAACTCTGATAATATCAACCCAATTGAATTTGAATAAAACAACTAAAAAATGCCCATGGTAGTTTAATTCAATAATATTGGTCATATTTACACATTATCCCACTTCAAAAAATGTAAATATACCACTATTCTGTGTTTTCAAACCCTCTTGTCGATCGACTGTATGAAATCTAAATCCATTCACATTGTAAGCATCAAACTTTCTAACCTGTTTTAGAGGAAAGTCTCACAACTCTTATCAAGTATCATTATTCATGATCTAAAAAAATATACTTTATTATAATTAAAAAATATATGTGTCAACCTAATATTCGTATTTATGGCAATATTTATAAACTTACACATCGTGAAAAGCATTCTACAAGATCTTTATTAAAATATTTCATTATATCCTTCTCATTTCATGTTCAACCTCTCATTTTTATCTTATTTTGTATCCTAAAATCTTAAATAAATGGATCTACAATTTCACTATTTATTAGTGCATATCTATGTGCCTATAATAATTCCATTTCTGTCAGTGTAACATTTGAGGTCCTCCCAACTGATCAGCTAATAACATGAAATATTTTTGATTTCCCATGTATTTGGGATTGAGTTGATGTTTCTTCAACATGTAAAACTTAATTAAATCTTGTATCAATATCACTAAAGTATCTAGAACAAAAGGTAAGACACTCTTCTAACAAAAATACTTCAGCAATAGAGCCTTCTGGTTGAGCTTTATTTCTCATGTATGATTTCAAATGCCCAAGATATCTATGAAATAAAATAATCAAACATAATTATGCATTTAATTAAGTGAAAAAAGTTTTTTACTTAACTAAAAAACTTATAAATAAAGTACCTATCAATTAGATACATCCATCTATAATGAACGGGGCCTCCTAATTTAGCTTCCTCAACCAAATGCACAATTAAATGCATCATGGCAGTAAAAAATGATGGAGGAAAGATCATATACATTTCACAAAGTGTCAATACAAACCTCTCCTGAAGGTAGTCAAGCTCAAATAGATATAGAGATTTCTCACATAGTTTTATGAAAAAAGTTCATAATTGGAGTACAACAAAAGCAACTTTTTCTGGTAATAATGTACGCAATGCCAATGGTAGTAACAACTGTAACAAAATATGTGTATCGTGACTTTTCAATCCATGTAACTTACGATTCACTAAGTCAACAAACCTCGATATGTTACTTGAATACCCATAAAATACTTTCAGATGCATTAAAATTTTAAGGAGTGTATCTTTATCTCTATTTTTCATTGAAAAAATTACTGGAGCATACTTTTCATTCTCATCTGGACAGAGATCACATTTTATGTTCATTACTTGTAAGTATTTTTGAGAATTGAAATGATACTTCAACTTTCCATGCTCATTAAGTAATGTGAAGATCAAAATTTCATATACATTCTTCTCAATATGCATCACATCAAGATTATGCCACAACAAATTAAATTCCCAATACAGAAGTTTGAAGAATATACTTTCTTTCTTCCATTGTTGCATTCCGATTTCAATTGATAATGCACTTCGAACTTGTTTCCTACTATCATTCAAATGATAAACCTTCCCAAATTCTATTTTAACTTTTACAAGTTGTTTCAATATTTCCGAACCAGTTAACAACTTTGGAGGTGGTCTACGATCAATTAAACCATTAAATTTTGATACGTTCATCCAAAATCTATGAGATCCATTGATAAATATTCGATGGAACAAGAAGCACCATTTTCTATTGTGAGGTAGCCATTTGATATCAAAATCAAAGTTACAAATAGGACAATACAAACCCGTGTAAGTGTTCTAACTAGATAAATTCCCAAGCCTAGGGAAGTCACTAATGGTCCACATTAAAGCAACATGCATTTTGAACATTGTTTTAGAAGAAGCATCAAATGTCTCAACACTATTTCTCTATAAATCCTACAATTCTTCAATTAAAGTCTACAAGTATACATCAATATCATTTCCAGGCATTTGTTTTCCAGGAATAATCATTGAAATGATAAAAGACGTTTTTTCATACACATCCACAGATGAATATTGCAAGGGATCAGAAAAATGACCAAATGATATAACTGACACTCAAAGTCCCAAATGGGTTAAATAAATCAACATCCAATCCCAATCAAAAATTCCTAGGATTAGATGAGAAATCTAGATGTAAGGAATCAAATGTCTTCTACAATTGTGAATCTCATGAATGTCTCATTAACCCATCATTGCTATTATCTACATAATTCCACTTCATGTGTTTGGCGGTTTTCAATGACATAAATAATATTTTCAATTGAGAATTTAAAGGAAAGTAAAAAAAAACCTTTGAAGGAATGTTCCTTTTCTTCTTCTTCATGGTATTATGTTGATTCCAACTTCCAACATCACCCATTCACTACCATCTAGAAGAAGAACATTTTTTTCAATCATGTATACTTGAATCCTCTCGCCAATAAAGCATACAATCATTAGGACACACATGTATTTTTGTATAATTAAAACCAAGACTATTAACAAATTTTTCATATCATAAAAAGACTCAGGGATGTTTTATTTAGGAAATGCATAATGCAATAGTTCCATTATCATGGCCATTACCTTATTTGTAATTCCACCTACATTTTTGATATGGTACAACTTTAGCAGAAAAGAAAGTTTTGAATATTTCAAACATCCACTATACAACTCTTGATTTCCATCATCAACTAAATCATGAAATGTATTTTCCTCAGTGAAGTTTTCTCTTACATTAGTCTTCATATAATCAAGAGGAGGATCCATTGATATGTTACAATCTTTATCTGGTTTTCTTAAAGTCTCAAAAACATCACTTATCACATTTATATTTGTAGAATCTTCATCTGGTTGTTCTGATATGTTTTGATATTGATGGTGGTGTCTTTCAATTCCAAATTCATCATTTATATGGTTTTTCATTTCATTTCCCATTGTCGACGAAGTTGGGAGCTCATTCTGTGGATTGACATCAGTGATCAACCTTTTTGTAATGTTTGATTCTCCAGGCCAAATCCCACACAAATATTGACCAGGGAATTGATTCAATATTAAATGTTCAAAAACTTCATCTCTCTTAAACTATCTTCTAAATTTACATTTAAGACATAGACATCTTATTCTCCCTTCAACGGATCGATTGGAAATTAAAAAATCTAAAAACTCCTCCATAACCTTAACATACTGAGGTGTGCTCCTTAGTAATGTGATCTAGCTTTTATCCATGTATATCACAATGTACCTACACAATATTAAAAAAAATAAAACACATAACTATTAATAAATAGGGAAAAAGATTCATATTTAATAGTTGAATATATATATATATATATAAATATTTTAAATATTTTAAAAAAGTCTAGGATTTGATAAAAAAAATCAAAGACACTTTTTCCCAATAGCCCATGGTAACTTAAGGCACTTTATGATGATATCTGGCCAAAATATTACTCATAATATACCTATTAAGTCTCAAAAATACTATCTCATGTCTGCCAAGATATCCCAAACTATATATAAATTTCAAAGAAGAGGCATGAAAGCCTTTGATACCAATTTGTCACAAACCAACCTAGATAACCTGCCTAAGTGGCACATAATCTAGTTTTGACATATCTCAGTGGCTGTTCCCAATCCTCAAAGGCTGATGACTAGTGTCGAGGAATAAAAACAGACATGATTAAATCATTTCAAAGTGAATTTCCATAAAATTAGGGATACATAAGCATCTACTTCAAAATAAGAATGAATTTCTATAAAAATAGACATGATTAAATCATTTCAATCAATAATTGGCATGTATAAATCATTTTACATAATTTTCAATAATAGAACCATGGTGATAACTTCTAGGGTTAGTACCAGTCAAAAGGCTTCACAAAATCTTAGTGAAATATGCCTCTAGGTGTACACACACTCCTTATATCCACAAGCTTATGGGGAATATGATAACACCCTAAAGAATGAACTACCTTATCTCAAGTAGTTTTGTTTCATTTTCATCATCAAGTCGATGTAAGATATCAATTTACCTAGAATGAATATTATTTCTTCTAACTACCTTTAATCCCATGTGCTTTAAGGAAATTAGTCTTAATTTGGGATATCATTCAATACAATCAATAATTCAATCAATCAAATAAATAGTCCCCAAGTTAAAGTTTCAAAACATGACTTTCATTTCCAAAACCAATATCATATAGTTTTTATCAAAAACTCATGACTTTAATTTAAAATCATTTCATTTAAAAACATGAAACATTTTATGATTTTATATCTCATTAAATCATGCTTTAAATATTATTTTGAGGTATTTTAACGATTTTTTATAATAGATACCAGCTGAAAGGTCATACTACTTGAAACTAACATCTAATGGAAATTTTATCTATTAAATATAAAATTAGTTTTAAATAATAACTCTCTCTAAAGAATCAAATTAGTTATACTATAAATGGGTAAAAAATTAAATTAATAAAAAATAATTATAAGACCAGAAAAGGTAATTTCTCCTTGGTACACATATATTTCCACTAATATAATGGAACAAGGTTTCCAAAATTCCCCTTATCACATGAAACAAAAAATTTGGTATATGTTTTTCTTGTATTTATGTCAATGAATTGGTATTAATAATACATTATAATTTAATACTTTTATAATTTAAGGAATCAATGAGGAGTCAGTTAAAATAAAAGACTAATAAATTTATTTTTTCTTGGAATAGCAGTGAAGTGGATATTAGAAGGTATATTTATTTCATAGAATATAAATGTAAATGATAATATAATATTTCTTGGTAAGGAGTTAATTAATCTAATTCAAAATTAAATAATGGATAGATGGTACCTATTTTCAGAAAACATTGATATTTATTTCTTAGCTAAAATGTTTTAAAAATACCAATGACACACTTGAATCATTTATGCATAGTAATAGGGCCCCAGAACATTGAAAATCCACCATAAAATTAGTGGAACCAAAAAATGATAAGTATCTTCATGTAACCAAGAAGAATATACTGAATAATAAATAGAAATAATCCATATTTAGAGCCCAAAAATCATCAATGAACATATAAGCACTCATAAAAAATTCCTCATTACAAAATGATCATGAATATAACAATTTTCCCCAAATACCAATACACACAATGGTACATAATTAGCTTTAGGAATTATGATAATTGAAAATAGGATGTATTCATTCCAACACTCTAATATATAAGAGAATACCAATCATGCCCATATATATTTTAGGTGATAACTCAAAAAATTCACACCATAAGTATGATACAAAAAATATAATAAATAATATTAAACTGTACATCTAAACTACCAGAATGGCGAAGAGGTAGTGAGGGGCTAGGGATTAGGGGGTCTCCAGGGGGGGGGGTCTCGTGGGGGTCAGGGGGAGAAGGGGGGTCTCATGTGGGTGGGGTGGGGTGGGGAGTTTCGGGATTGAAAAAAAAGTTTTAGCAGTGGTTTATTAAAAACCAACACTAAATCATTAATTAAAAAATTAGCAGCGGTTTAGTAAAACGCCGCTAAAAAACCACCAAAAAAGTCTATTAGTGTTTTAGTGCAGCGGATGAATCCTGATATTAGCTCAAAGTTGGATACTTCTTTGGGATATTGGATGTACACAAGTTGGTACTCCACATCTAGGGTGGCCAGTTCTTTTAAGCTATAGTTATTTTCAGCCATGTTTTCTTAGAATTTATTTGGTTCAATTTTTGATTGGTTTTTTACCACTTGAGGTACCATAAATGCGTATTTTTACTATATTATACTACTATTTATGACCTAATTTTTCTGTGAAGTGTCTTTTCAACTTCTCAATAAAATTTAAGTAGTATTTCTTTTTCTGATTGGGTTACGAAAATATGTTGTGAAGCTTGATTTTTTGTATTCTTTTATTTTTATTTTTATGATATAATATGGATAAAATAAAAAAAAATTAAGAGGAATTAATGGAGAAAATAAAATATATTTTTATACTATAGAATTAGATAGAAAGAGAATAAGAATGATAGAGAGAGAGATAAAAATAAACACAAAAAATGAAAACAAAAAAAACCAAAAGGGAAGGGACAAAGATTAAAATGGGTAATAAATAAAAAAGAAAAATAAATGAATAAAAGGAAAAAATGATCTTGGATCCTTGTAAATGACACCAAAATTTGATCGCGTTTTTGAGAATTTCAAATTAGATGTTTAGTTTTACCATAATTTTTGTAGTATAGTAAGAAACCTAGGTCATATCTCAATGGAGATTTATATCATTAATTAAAAAAGATTTATTATGAAAATAAAAGGAAAATTGATTTGATAAAAAATGTTTTTTTAAAACAATAATGGAAACTATATTACTAAGTGAGAAATTGGTTGGAGAAATAATGATCGATCCAGGTGAGTGTCTCTTGATGTTTAATCCATCATCGCTCTGAAGGTAATATGAAAGATCATTGATTACTTGATTTATACACACTAATACCAGTATGGTATTTGAGTTATTACTTGGTTTCCACCTAATATTTGATCAATCAATGATATTAATTACCGAATATTGCTCACAATCAGTAAAATTATGTCGATGTAAGAACTAAACTCAATCAAATCATCACATCAACAACATGGTGAGATGTACAGATTTGGGTCTATCACAAAATTGTTTTAAAAAACATGCATAATCATGCATTATACCTTTTATATTTCATCAAACAATTTAATCTATAAGCACACTCATGAAAGAGAAGAGGTGAGAAAAGGGGAAAACACACTCAAATAATCACAAGATATGATTTAGTCATGGAAGCATGATGGTTATTTTTAATTTGATTTGTATTTTATCATACCAAAATAAACAAAATATAAAAATATATAAATGAATAATAATTAAAAGAAACCCTGTAAATTCAATTATCCTCCAAATATTACAAGATTTGAGCTCTATATTACAACAAAGAACACCCCCAAATTAATCACTAAGAGTTTTAAAAGTACATGAGGTAGAAGATAATTAAAATGGAAGAAGAAAGCTCTAAACTTTGACTCAACCTTACCCCTGGTCATTCCACCCTTGATAATGAGGGGATGAGTGATTTTATGGAAAATTACATCAAAATTTCTACAAAAAGTAGTCAAGTATCTAAGGGGCTATGTGATTATTCATATCATACTTTTTTCCCCTTTATCCATCTAGTTGAATGAGAAAAATGTGTGAAAAATTACTAAAAATTAATGGAGAGCTGTGTCTTAGAGTTTTCTATCCAATAGAGGTGTAATAATCCCAATTAGAGGTATGAGGCCTAAGTTATGGTCTAAATATAAAAGGGTGGTCCAATCTGGCATGCCCAGAATATGTTGACTTATGGGACATGTTTGGGCCCCTTATGCTTGCATTAATCCTTTGGCCTAGTTAGATGAATTGAATCCCAATGAACATATAATCACACAAAAAGTAATTTTAATGTTTGGATCAGTGTAGTTTATGTTATGATAGAAATAGTGAATTGATATCAAATTGGGCCATTGTGAAATTGAATATTTTAAGCATGTTTTCAACAAATAAATTCAAAACAAATATTGAGGGAAAAAGGATTTAATAATGGGATTGTTAAACCCATAAAAAATTCAATACACAAGTAAAAGGGATAAAAAACATGTTATATCACTGTACGATCACAAACATCCCCAAACTAAATGGGAATGTCATGAAAAACCTAAAAAACAGACCCTTCAATGATAGCCAAAGAAATAGATAACTGGTCAACTTCTCTTTCAGATAACCAAATACTATCTAATAATTACCACTCCATAAAAAATCATGGCCCTTCCTGTTAAATGTTGTTATCAGGGTTTCAATTTGAGATAAATCGAGTACAAACCTCCGATAATAGCCTACGAGACCAAGGATACTTTGAACCTCAGCCACGTTCTTGGGTGCTTCCCATTATACAACTGGATTGACCTTTGAATGGTCCACTTCCACACCCTTATGAGACATCACATGTCTAAAAAAATTCACCTCTCATGTAAAAAACTCACACTTGGATAATTCCCCATAGAGATCATGGTGTCAAATGACCTATAAAATAACTTTGAGATTCTCGCCATGCTCCTCCTATAAACTTAAGTTGATCAAGATTTCATCAATGAAAATGATGATGAACTATTCTAGGAACTCATGGAACATAGAGTTCATAAACCCTATGAACACGGATGGTGTGTTCTTAACACCGATATAACATGAGTACAAAATCAAAGTGACCATATCTATATATGAAGGAAGAATTCAGAATATCCTCACTTTTCACTCTCAATTAGTGATATCCAAACTATAGTTTGATCTTTGAAAACTACTTATATTCTCTTAGTTGAAAATATTATCTATCATCAGAAGAGTGTAATGGTTCTTAACCTTCACCTGATTAAACCTATGGTCGTCTATAAAAAAATATTATACTAAAGTTTGTATTCTTTGTGAAAAACACTAGAGCACCCCATGGATACACAATAGGTATGATAAAACCCCTCTGTATCAAAACATCCATCTATAATCTTAGCTCTTGCAGATATGTAAGTTCCATTTGATAGAGAGTCATCGAAATTAGAGATGCACATGGGTGAAAAATATATCTCAAATTTGAAATTCTTTCAAGGGGTTAGTGTCATAAATTAATCTGAGAAAATTTCTAGGAACTCCTCCATAACCTTGGGAACACCCTCTATCTGAGATCCCACCAACATCTTAGCCAATTGAGACAAAATAGGTTCCACTTACCTACCACCCATCTGAAAACCTCTCCCACCAATGAACACCACTCTCTAGTCCTCCACATCATAAACAATATATCCTTTGGAAATAGTTATTTATTTCATGCATGAAATACAACTAATCTATTCCAAGTATAACATCATATGGCTGTATCTACAGAAATAATAATCCTACCACTTATTGGTGCTTCCCCATCACCAGTCTATATCCCTAACACACATAAAACAATGAAGTCTGAACTCCAACTGGTGTAGATTACACCAGGGGAATTGGAATCCTCTCCACATACAATACCAAATAATAGAACAAATTAGGAGAGAAAAAGGAGTGTGATGCTCTTGAATAAAATAAATAACACGCAATGGTAGATGATAAGATAACTGTACCTCAAATAGCTCCTCTATTTGCTCGCACTGCACCTCCAACACATGAATTTGGCCACGCCCAGCTCCTCTAACTCTTTATTACCAGCCTACACAATTGTGGTCTATCTTCAGTAATTATGGATGATTACCATCATGAGTCTAACCTCTAATAACTCCACCTACCCTTGGATACTGAAAAAAACTGGAAGTCCCTACTCTTGAAACTGCCTTAGAAGAAATTGTTGCTGCTACTACTGAAAAGGGACCTAAACACCCATATGATACTAGCCCCCCTGGGTGGTTGAGAACTGAGCCTGATGATTCCCATGTCTTGAACAGACATAAAAAATTGGAAAGCCTTTAGTAGGTTCTTAGGATCCACCTTCCCAGGAAAAATGAAAGGAGATTTGTTATAGTCATATCCCCTCTAATTAGGACCCCAATTTCTTGAACACCCACAACCCACTGCCCAAATCCCTTCCCCTACAAACACCATGCTGGCCACTCTATCAAGGATCAAATCTAGGGGAAAGTATATTATTAATAATATAAGACTTTTTATACAACTAAAGATACATTGGGAGTATAAATAGAGTGATAAAATACTTGATCACTTTGAGTAAAGCCTCCTCTAGACACCGCGATCTAGCCTCATCATCTGGGAAAACCTCTGGAGAAAAGTGAAGGAGGACCTTGAACCTGATTCCAAATCCATGCATTCTCAAGATACCCTACTTAAGGGATATGAGCTCCCACCTCTTGGCTTCCCTCATCATCAATGATATGAACTCTACATGGAACTCCGTCTGAAAGTACGAACACAAAACATCTGCCTCCTCACAATTACCAAGAAATAGTATCCATCAATAAAATGTAGTTCCCTAGATATGAATCACTAAAAATGACACCCATAACTTATCCCATGCTCATATCAAGAAAAAATCAATCTCAATCTCCTCTATCTAGTGCTTTGTCTCTAGATATGAGATTCTCCCCTCATACTTTCCCAAACTATGCCACTGTAAGGTATACAAAGTCTGCCGCCAAACATCATCCTCCCCGGTCTGGTCAACCCTATGATAATCAACCATATTATCCTACTAAACCTCAACTATTTGAGCCACTTGTGGAAAATAAACAAGATCCATTAATGAAAATAATGGAGAAAACCTAATCCCAGTAGCATGAAAATTTTATCTTAGGTTTATTAATTTAATTCATTTTATTTTCCCACGGTAACCAAATTTCAACATGAACATAATAAATCATGATGTATCTACCACTCCTAGGTCTTTACCCTATAAACATGTCCACCTCACTTGGTCATTCAATAATATCAGAGTCTGTGCATTGGATTAAAGGGGGAATTAAAATCCCATTTCCTAGTTATCCTTTTTGGACCATGCCATGTACAAAGATAAGTTAAAATAATTACCCTACAAAACCATGAAAAACTCAAAATTCCTAACTCTAAACTCTATTATATCTCTCAACATCCCTTTGATATCAATCTATCACAACCCCCTCCCACAAAAAATGCCAAAATGGATGGATTGAGATAATGAATCATATGCCCCACCTTTAACAGGTTCTGGGTTAGCAACTAGCACAGAGGGTACAAAAATCTTACAAATAGGAGGCATTACCCTATATAATTTAAAACAGGATTGGTAGAAAAGATAAAAAACCACTAAGAAAATCCAACTGAGAAAATAAAGGTAAACAAAAAATCATACCACATTGCATGAATAATGTAAACTGATTTATATAAAAGTATCCAAATATACCAAAATATAATTCTAGAATAGAAAATCAACAATATCTCTAACCTAGAATGTAATTTATAGCTCAGTCCCCAAAGTCCTCTTAGAATCCTAGAAAATAGTTTATATACATAGGGTGATTAAAACATGTATACTTAGTATGTCTCAAGTGTACATGTGAAAAGATACTGTTAATGTGATAGTGAACAAATATAAGAACCAATAAGAACTTAAATAGGTCAACTAACCAATCCCATCCCCGCAATGACCCACTCACCAAATCATGCATCCAATATAGTAATATAACCACAAGATCACAACGAATCAAGGAACCCTGATGCTTTTTACCCATTGATTTTACATTCTCATGCCCCAACATTGGATGACCTATGATTCCATCCCTTCTATACATATCATATCACCTCACATCTCACCTGAAGAAACATGGACCATCTCTGATATGGTTTGGGATGCAACCCTACCTACCTCACCCTTGCAAGGTATAATATCCTATACTAGAATAAGGAATCACCACACCACGTATCTCCCAATGACACTTGATCTATCACATCACATCACATAACCAGAGTAGTAGGGTATCATGAATGTGAATGACATCAACCTTGTTCCCTCCCCTAACATGCATAACCCCCACCACATATCATATTATATCATCAACTCTATACATCAAAACTCACCCTAAAATGCCTGGTACATCACTGAAAATTCCCCCCAAAGATACCTGGTCCATAACTACTAAAGGAAGAGTGGGGAAGAGGGGGTATTTATCCATCCATATCACCACCATACTAGATGTTGGGGAAAAATCTCAGAACCTAGAACCTATGAGTATTGATAAGGTTATCCAAATTGGATTGGGAACATATAGAAATATCATAAACATACATGATATATGGATATGACATCATACCCAACCTTTGGATTCACAAAAATTACACTATCACCCACCACATCACCACCAATATACCACACATCAATTGTCACTACCACTTCCACCACTATATGAAACACACCACACCACCACCAAACTTAACTACACATACTACTACTTCCAATTATAGGTTACAGCACCATCCATATATAAAAAATTACACTATCTTTCATTTACTAAGCCACTTCATTCATATTTACACACATCATTTATTTATTTATTTCATTTAATTCATTTACCACATATCAATTCCAACCCATTCATATTTAATTTCCAAGTTATAATTATTCCATGGTGAACTAGAAAACTAACACAACCATGCATCACCAAAACTGGCCTAACTCATATCAACCATTGCAAAAACACTTCACATCAACCATCATCACCACACCATGCCAACCAATCCATTTCACCACAATAGCCACACATGATGAATCTCAAAAAATATCACAACACAATCTCCACACACAACAACTACAAAACACCACCACATGTTACCACTAAACCTCATCACCACTTTGCACCACAAAATATACAAACCACAACCCTTATTCACTATATACACTGTGGACTAAATCACACCACTACCCACATTAGGTCCTACCAACCAACCACCACATCACATCACAACCCCACACACCACATAGCCCAACTAGACACCTCCATCACCACACAAAAACTCACCTAAACCATGTAGGGTAACACAAAAAACACAAGCACTCATAGTAGAAACATGAAATGGATTCCATAATTATTCCAGGAATTTTATCAAATTACCAATTAATTATTATGGGTATTATAACATAAACCAAGTTTCCATGGGAAACCATTTTATTAGTCAGATATACATTTTTTAAACTTTTATTCAAGGTGTGATTACATAACAACACAACAAGGGTCTTAATATATACCATCAACAACATAAAAAATGCTTTAAAAATATATTATTTTGAGTATTGAAAATGAGCATTCACAATATCATCAACAACATATATCAAAGTAGTAAAGCATGTGATATCTCCCCATACCCATCAATTTAAATTATATAAATTAATTATATTTATTATGAAAACCCTTACTATCCACCTAAAGGAAATAAAAACCATTCATATCTCACACATAACACATAAAATTAGTGATAACTAGGATTACCTAACTCAAAGAAGCTTTTCGATCTGGCTGTGCACCACAAGATAAAGAAGAAATAGATCGCACACAAAAATGCAGAAGAAAACCTTGGATCAATAAGAAACACACCAAAGGGTTGTAAAAAATGGACTACAACACACCCCAAAACAAAATTAACAATTTCAAAATGAAATTACAAAGGAATAATTCATGAAACATTAGAGAAGGGAGTAGGGAATACCAAAGAATTCAAAAACACCTCCATCAAAACCCACATATCAAAGCAAGAGGAAGGGGGATAAAAGATATCACAGAGCCACTAGGGATCATCTAAAATGAGAGAGAGACATCATCCAAATAAAGATATATTCAGACAAAAGAAAACTTATAAACAACCTGGGTGTCTCCCAATTTATATAGTAAATTCCATATTTATAGTGTAAATCCCATGAGCTCCACAAAACATACATTGTAAAACCAAACCTTAAGCCATGAAAACTCATATGTTTGGTTTCCACTAAAATTTGTGGAACCTCAACCAGAATAAATATACAATATAAATACACTTATTAGGACCTAAACCCATTTTATAGTCTACCCCTCACCACACACATAATTCTTAAGCCACCAGACACTCAAGCTATAAAACAAAGGCTTATGTTGTAAAATCCTATTTTAAGGCATAAAGAATCCCACCACAGTTCTGTTGTAGATCCAATATCCATTGAACCTCCACTATATTACTCTAAGTACTCTCCAACTACAAAAATTTCAAAGTAACAGGCTAGGAGGGCACAAACCTTTACACTCATGATCTCATCTACTCAAGATCACCAAGTGAGAACTTAATGAGAAGAAGTCTCAATGATTATGAGCCCCCATCACCTGATAGTAATAAATCATTTTTATATTATTATCATGATATATCTAGAACATATTACATATATTTAGGATTAGTATCATAGTATATTGAGGTTCTCATTATAGCTAGGATCTGCTATAAATTTTTGATACAAGACGTAATCTAAGGACATTACTATATAAACCATGGATGAAAAAGTTTCAATATTATTTTTGATAAGAATAAAAACATGTATATATCAAACCATATACATGTAATTTTAATCAAAGTACATAAAGGAGTTGGTCCAAGATCACTCACTCCCTACACTCCCACTTGCACTGGAGCCAACTACAAACAATTCCCAACCCACTAGCTCTCAAATAAGAATCATGCTTCTACTAAGGTATGTATTTAGTTAGGGGGTCTACCATGTTATCCTCTGTGGATACTCTACTAACTGAAACTTCACCTATCTAAATAAAATACCTTAATAGATGAAACTTTCAAATTATATTCTTTGTCATCCAGTGTGTAATGACAAAAAATATTATAAATAAAAATTTCCCTCTTGATTTAATTAAATGTATTATTATATAATATGGTTATAGAAAAAACATGAAATTATTTTATTTTATTATATCCAATTGAATTTAAACTATTGTTAAGTATCTTTACAATGTATAATATATCCATTGAACAATGATTTCATGATTTGTATAAATATAGGGTTTTAACAAATACAATTGACACAAATAAAGGAAGTGATGGTCTCAACTAGTACGATCATACCCTATGAAGCTCATTTATCAGATCTTATGAGGGAGATAATGTTGGGACCAAGAAAATGATAAAGGTGATGAAGGTTTCAAGAGTTTTCTTTTGTTGTCAAGGTTGGTTTTAAAGAAAATAAATCACTTCACTTTGTTTTGGCAATAATTGTATTGGGTTTATTTTGGGTTTGTTTTGAAAATAATCGGACCCTTGTTTTCTAAAAATTGGAATCACATATTCAGAAAGTTTGTTATCATGATGAGAATTAGAAGGAAATAAAGAAATTTGAGTGAATAGAAATTTATGATACTTTCTGATGTAATTGTGACGATGCCTTGCTGATTTGTATTTCATATAAATCATGAGTTATATTGAGAACTTGTGATGCAAGATTGATAGAAGGAAATTGGAGTGAAATAGATGCTTCCAATTATAAAATAATCATAATCATATTGTTTTTTAAAATGATCAGAAAATAATTATATTCAGATTGTTTTTTAAAACAATCAGAAAAGAATCATATTCAGATCCAGATGACAGAGAGAAAGAAGTGGTACCTATTTTTTTTCAAAAAAATCAGAAAAGAATCATATCTAGATTGTATCAATTGTTTTTAAAAACAATAATATCCATATTATATCGATTATCTTTCAAAAAAATTTGATACTGAGTCGAATTAAAAGATATAGTGCTGATTTGTATTCAGGTGGTGCCGATGAAAAGTGGTGCCAATTGAAAAATGTGCTGATAGAAGAGTAAGAGATGATGATGATTGTTTTTAAAAATGATTGTATCTGGGTGAAATTTAAATAATAGACATGGTGCTGATCAAAGATCATTTTTTAGATTGTATTGCATTATACTCAGGTATATCATCGTTATCATATTGTAATTGATTGGATTTGTGTGAAAGAGAAGAGATGATACCAATCAAAAGGGTGTCATATTCAGAATGTAATTGATCATATCTGGGAAGATCATTGTTTTCAGATTTTATTTTATGGTATCCAGGAGATCATTTTTTTTCAGATTGTATTACATCATACCCAACAATCTTAACCAGTGATTGTATCCAAAATGATTGTATCTTGAATGATCATAACCAGAATAATCGTAACCTGAATGATCATAACCAGAAATGATCATATCTAGAATGATCATATCGAGAATGATCATATCAAGATGATTGTATACAAAACATTTGTATTAAGAAAATATCATTCTTGGGTTGAGATGGAAAGAAAGAATAAGTAATTAATGGAAAGTTACAATACTTTCCAATTTAATTTAGATGATGCTAAAGTTGATTCTCAATGATTTCAAAGTCATGAATGTATTCATGATTTAAGCATTGGTTTTTGAATGAAGTATTTTTTATCAAGAGGTTCAAGAGAAAATAAAAGAAAATAAATTAATATTTCTGAATGATTTATCGAGGGAGAGATGAACTTTAAAATACAAGATGTTGATTCAAATCGGTTATGAGAATTGTATTCAGCAATCAACATGAGGAATCAGACTCAGTTTATCAGACCCATGTATTACTAACAATTGAAATCAGTATCAGTAATTGAAATGGGAGTCTAAATAAGAATAGGTGAAGATTGTGGAAGTTTCAATAATAACCGAGAATCATTGATGAAGTCATAATTGCTTCGATATTTTAGAAGAAATTCATATTTGGGTGAATTTAAGTGAGCAGGAAAGTGTTTCGGGATTCCCACTGAAACTTGTTTTTGGTCACTTATAAAAGGGAAACAAGTACATTGTACTTTGTAGATGCTTTCACTATTCACTACAGAATTGGGAGAAACTCTGAGTTTCTAGAGATAAGAAGAGATCAGTTCTATTTGGATTGACAATTGTTTTGGGTGGTGCCAATTCATTTTTATTCTATTCAGATTGACAATTGTATTTGGGAATTGAAGTGGTGCCGATTCTACTCTATTGTATGCTATCAAAAAAGTAGACTGGGACTATTGTTTTGTAAGAATCAGACTTGGAGGAATGAAACTCAAAAAAGATCAAACTCAGTGTTTCATAAAAAAGTCCAGGTGGTTCTTACCTTTCTTCTAGGTAAGGAATTGACAAATTTTATTACAATTTGAAAACATTTTTTGAATTGAAATGAAGCACAAGTAACATGAGTTATTACAAAACAATTTCATCATATTATTATGCTAAGAGGATGCACATTCACTAGTTGTATTGTTTCATAGTGCTACACAAGTGAAAGGGTACATCATACTTGTTGTAATCTAAGGATTGATTTCTAGTGGATTTTATGGTATTCGATCATTTCAAAACCATACCAAGTATGTATCTATTCTTATTGATTAGTGAACCTTGTAAATCTCTTGTGTTCCTTTGGATGTGTTTTGATTTGTTTATCAGTAGGGAATTGAAATATTTAATAGGAGGTGGAGGTTGTTTCAATTGAAAAGAAACATAAAAGAAAAAGGGTATCACTGATTCACACCCTCCCCCTCTCAGTGATACAATACTCTGACTGGGAACTTTCAAGTGGTATTAGAGCAGGTTCCCTTCGTTATTCTTTGCTGATGGAGAACTTGAACTATGTAAATAGTAAATTTATTCTAGTCTTTTATGGAAATAAATATCATATCTAGAAATATAGAATGCTGCTATATCTTATATATATCAGTTATGATGTTCTTGAAGCTGCAACAATTGGGTTTCCACCCATTGATGATAGTGTTCTAGTTACACCTATTGAAATGAATTTTCTTGAGATCGATGGAAGGGACAATAATTCTATATTATCATCACTTTTTGAAAGTGAATTCTTGAGAGTGAAAGATGTTTCCATAGATAAAGGTATATGGGATAAATTTAAAAACATATATGAAGGCAATATAAAAGTGAATATGGAAAAGTTAAAAATATGGAGATTGAAGTATGAAGATTTGAAGATGGGTGAGCATGAATTTGTTAGGGAATTCTTTACCTGGGTGAATAACATTTTGATTACAATCAGATGTCTTGGTGAAAAGCATAAAGACTCTACTATTGTTGAAAAGTTCTTGAGAATCCTACCTGAAAAATTCAACGCAAAAGTTTATTAATTGGAATATAGAGATCTTGAAATATTATCTATTTTTGATTTACATACCACTCTTATCACTTATGAAATTAGAATATAAAATGATATGAAGAGTAGAAAAAATTTTGATAGAGAAATGTATTTCAAGGATATGAAGAAAGAGAATTCAAATAATATTGTTATTGAAGATGAAGCTGGTGATTTTGACTTTGAAAATGAGGTATGTAAAAATCTAAATGAAATCCTATCCTTATTTTCTAAAAATGTGAAAAGAGGTACAAGGAAATACAAAGGGAAAATTCCCTTTGAATTTTTTAAATGTAGAGGTGTTGATCACTTTACAGCTAATTTTCCTCGAAGAAATAAAGAAGTGGATAGTGATATTGAAGGAAGACAAAAAGTTCGTGGAAGAAAAAGGGAGACAAAGGAAAAGAAAATAAATTCTTCAAATCAAAAAGAAGAAGTTTATTGTCCAAAGATGATGATGAATAAGAGAGTGATGCTGAATCCAAAAATCCATTAAGTATGGTAATGAAAATACTTTCATTAAAAAAGTGAATGATGAAGAATTCAGAAGTAGTAGTTTTGAAGAAGAAGAAACTCATATTGAAATGAATTTGAAATAAGAGTTGGAAGAATGTATGAGAAAGATCAGAAGCCTTGAAAAGCAAAAAAAAGTTGGAAGATGAATGCTCAAGAAACCAAGAATTTTTTGCTGGTGAGGAAGAAAATCTAGTTAAAGAGATTGATGATTTGAAATAGTATTTTGAATATGAAAAGAATCATAATGTGCATTTGGAAGTAAAGATGAAGGAAAAAGAAGAAGAGTTGTAACTTTTCCAACAAAAAATCTCTGAAACTGAAAAGAAACATCTAAGTTTCCAAAACTCTATCACTAAAGTTTGTGAATGTTCTCATCATGAGAAACTTGAGAAGGTTCAACAAAAGATACCTTCAAAGGGTGATAAGAATAATTGAACTGTTTCTGAAAAGTATAATGATGGTAAAGTTATGTATGTGGTCAAAGTGAAAAATTTAGAAGTTTCAAATACTTCTGATCCTATAAAGGATGAAAAAATAAGAAGAATCCAATTGAAAGTGAAAAGAAGATAGTTGAGAAATGTTTTCACAATTCTGATCAATATGGAGGTTTCAGAGGAAAATAATCTTTCTATGGGTATTGCTGGTATTGTGGGGGATTTGGGAACATAGAAATTATGTTTTGGTTAAATCAATAACATTACTATTATCCCATAGGTTATGAAAGGAATAGATTGATGGGGAGTCAATCTCCTCAAAGAAAGAAAAATGAGAAGGTTATCTTGAAGAAATATAAAAAGAATAATGTAAATATTTAAAATAGGTTCTAACCCTTGGAAACTATTTTTGAAAGATGTGAACAAATTGAAAACCTTGTAAAAGGATTTATTGTGTTGTTACTGGCTTAGCAAAAGTTTCTCAATTCTAAAAAGCTGAAGGTGAAGAATGAAAAGAATAAAGAAAAGCTGCTTGTTTTTGAATATGGATTAAAATCCATGAAAGGAGAACTATCCTGGATACTTGATAGTGGATGTTCTTCTCACATGACATGATACATGAAATTTTTTAAGGATGTGAAAGATTATAAAGATGTCACAATGACATTTGTAAATGATGAATCATTGAAATCAAGGGTTTTGGGTCATCCATTATTGGAAAAGAAAAGATGGAATTGAATAAAACATTGAATGTTGATGGGATGAAACACAACCTTCTAAGTGTCTCACAATTGTGTGTTGAGGGTAACAAGGTTATCTTTAAGAAAGATGGATTGATTTTAAAGAGTGAAGAAGACATAAATATTGTTATAAGAGGCCAACATACGAAAGGAAATTTGTTTCAGGTTGGTGATTCACAAAACTCTTGTTACATGAGTATGGTGGAAGAGAATCAGTTATGGAATAAAAGTCTTGGACATATGTGTCAGAGAAATATGAGTAAGTTATCTAAAAGAGACAGTGTTTGAGGCATTCTTGATTTACCAAGAAGAATATATTTGTGTTGCACTATCTTCCAGAAAGGAAAAATTACAAATGTTGTGCGTAAGAAGGTTGATATTTTTTCAAAAACATCCTTGGAGCTGATCCATTCCGATATATGTGGTCCAATGAGAAAACAATCAGCACATGGATATAAGTACTTAATTAAATTCATTGATTATTTTACTCACATTACTTGTGTTATGTACATGAAACACAAATCAGATGCTTTGAAAATGTTTAAAAGTTTCAGAAGAAAAGATGAGAAAGAATGTGAGTATTCTATGAAGAAGTTGAGAACTGATAATGGTGGTGAATATAGAAGTGAAGAGTTTGAAGAATATCTTGAGAAGTATGGAATTCAGCATGAGTATATGTCTCCATACACTCCCCAACAAAATAGGGTTTCTAAATGAAATAATAGAAGTCTGGTATAAATGGTAAGAACCATGTTACTTGAGCATGGCCTTTCTCATTACTTTTGGAGGCAATCCATGAGTACTGATGTTTATATTCAGAACTGTAGTTTCTATAATCCCCAATCAGGTATGACTCCCTATGAATTTTTTATGAAAAACTCCAAGTTTGAATCACTTTAGAGTTTTTGGGAGTCCTTGTATTATAAATAAAAAAGGTGTAAACTATGGTAAGTTTGATCACTAAGGCGAGGATGGAATATTTATTGGATATTCTACGGAAGGAAGAGGGAACAAATGCTTCAACAAAGAAAAAAATAATAATTGTTGATTCAGTTGATGAAAAATTTATTGAAGTATCTGAGAAATAGAAACATGTTCAGACGGACAATGAAGTTAAGAAAGTTAAAGAAGATAATTATGATAATGATACAAATGATTGTAATCCTAATAAAGGTAAAGAACCAGAGTCAACCATTTCTAGTGTTGAGGATGACAATAAAAAATCTTATTGAAGGTTGAGGAAACATGTGGAAGAACAAAATATAATTGGTGATCAACATCAGAAGGTTCAAACAAGAAGAACAACCAATTCCATTACACATACTTATTTGTATTCAAAAGTGGAACTGAATGATGTGAAAGAAGATTTTGAGCATCTGGAATGGGTTCAAGCCATGAATAAAGAATTATATTAGATTAAAAAGAATAATACATGGAAACTTGTTCCTAATATTGAAAAAAACATCATTGATACAAAATGGGTTTTTCAGATCAAGTTGAATGAAAAAGTGAAGTTATAAGAAACAAAGAAAGATTGGTTTGAAAAGGGTATTCACCAATTGAGGGTATTGATTTTGATGAAATCGTTGTTCTAGTGGAAAGTCTTGAAACAATCATAATATTTCTTTCTATTTCTACACAGCAAGGCTACAAGATCTTTCAAATGGATGTTAAATATTCATTCCTAAATGGTGATCTTGAAGAGGAGGTTTATATTGAACAACCTTGTGGATTTGTTATTAGAAAATATGAAGGTTATGTGTTCATATTGAAAAAGAAATTGTATGGCCTAAAACAAGATCTGAGGGTATGGTATTCCAAGTTGGATACATGCTTAAGAAAGATGAATTTTAACAAAGGAATAGTGGATATAAATATTTATATCAGTGAAAATTAAGAGTATTCCCTCATTGTAATTCTTTATATTGATGATATTATCTTTGCTGGGAATGATGAAGGTATCTGTGAAAGATTTACTGAAGAAATGAAGAATTTATTTGAAATTTTGATGTTGGGAGAAATGAAATACTTTCTTGGGTTACAAATCCAACAAAATAAATAATACATTTTCCTCTCCCAAGAAAATTATTCAAAATAACATCTTAAGTTGTTTGGCATGGAAAATTAAAAACCTTTTTCCACACCCATTTTAGTGGGAACAAAGATGAGTAAATATAGAGAAGGAAAATATGTTGATCAAAAGGAGTATTATAAGATTATTGGAAGTCTATTGTATTTGATATCCTCAAGACCCGAAATTGTGTATGCTGTTACCTTATTTGAAAGATTTCAAAGTGATCTAAAATAATCACATTTAATTTCTAGAAAAATAATTCTCAGATACATCAAATCCACACAAAAAACTTTGGAATCAAACATGATAGATAAAATTGTATTGAATTGTTTAGGTATTAAGATGCATATTGGGAAGGAGATGTTAATGATCGAATATCCACATCTAGTGGCATATTCTTTCTGAGAAAGAATTGTGTTAGTTGGAATTCAAAGAAACAAAATTCAGTAACTCTCAGTACAGATGAAGCTGAGTATGTTGATGATACTTGATAAAACACTATTTTATTGAATATTTTATTGATAATAAATGATATAATTTCATCACATTGTTTTAAATATGTTCAATTATAAAGTATTTGGGATTAGATCATTCATTTGAATATTTGATTAAAATTACAGTTTTACCCTTTCAAAATCATTGTAGTATTTCAATAATAAATATTTATATTTAAATTAGTTGAACTTAATAGTTTTTAACTCTGTTCCTTACTTCATGGGATACAAATTTTATTCAGGACACTAGATCAAAATAATTCATTTGGATGGAGTAATTGGGTCATAAAGTCAAAGGTGGGATGGACACGCCAGAATGGAGAAGCTTCTGTATTTTGAACATAACTCCTTCATATGGGCTTGGATGGTGCCCAAATTTTGAGAGGATATACAGGACCCATATCCTCACATATAATCCTTCTAGAAGAAGAGCGTATTCACGCGTTTAGATAGTAAAATGGGCGGTACAAGTTGGATTAAAATATTTTGCCGAATTTCCATATTCACACTTGAAACCACTTGTAACCTCTCCTCCCCTCCCCTCTATAAATTAGAGTTTTTATCATTTTTAGGGGTTGGGAAGTGCATTGGGAAGTTGAAGGTAGAATAGAATATGTTTTACTCCAATTCTATAACCATTGTAAGAGGGGTACCTCTTGAAGCAAGGATCCCCTCATCAAGCCTTCCTCTTCTCCTTCTTCTTCTTCTTCATGTTGTAAGGATTTTCTTATTTCAATAAACTCTTAGTTTGTCTTCAATTTATTCTGTTATTTTCAATTTTCGTCTTCTATTAATCTTCTTATTTGAGTTGGAAATCAATAGTGGAAACAATATTGGGTTATAACCTTTCTAAACCGTTGAAAATGCAAAACGTTTCTACGATGACTACACCACTCATGGAAGAGTAGTTTTTTATGTAATCGATCTAATTCTCACCTCCTTCATTAATTTATTTTGAATCAATGAGATAATTTAATTTTAATAATATGGTATATTAATTTAGTTTTAATATAAATGAAATTAGAAAAGCAATTGAATAATTTACACAAAAACACGTGAGGTTGAAATTTTGTGTAAATTATGAGAGCGCAAACTTAATCTCTGAAACCAAGTCACACGAGATATATTTGTAGAGTTAAAATATTATACCTAAACTCAATCAATCCTCATTTCCAGAGTGGATTTGTGCCCTAATTAACTACTTACCATAAGCTATAATTAGAGCATTAATAAAAGCGGGGTGCTACGATTGCATGTTCCGAAACTAGACTAGGGTTTAATTCATTTCATGTTTGTGGTTAAGTTAACTCCCGTAGGGTTTGTAGAGACATGAAGCTTGACGTACATGGAAATTACATTACTTTTGCGGAATACTTAGTACATAACAAAAACATACACACAAGGACCGTAATAGTTTAGTGTCTTTGGAAACTTGGAATATAATATTCTAATCATGGTGAAAGATCTTCAACATATCTCATAAAGATCTTCCTTTTTTTTACCTAAAACCTTTATTTATATCCTGGGGCAAAGAAAACATAAAATGGTGAGCTCAAATCCTCAGTAAGGGTAAACAAAAGAAATATCAATCACATCATATACATAAGAGAATAACTTTTGGAAATCTTAACCAACAAAAGAAATCATAATTTCATAACATGGGATAAATCATAGTAGTGAAATGTAATCCCAATAATCATAACTTAAAACATTAAACTTTTTGGAATACACACGTAATCATAGATAATAATTTCTTATTAGTCAAGACTCAATGCCAAGACTATCATAGTGGACAAAGTCCATTTCTCAACCGAGTTCACTCCTCATTTCAGTCCTGTTTCACTAAACCGGTTTAACTTGCCGTTCCAGCCATGTCTATCTCATGAGATATAAAATCTTTACCCAATGCATTGGAGGGAGATATAGGTCCCACCCATCTCATAATGATACCATTCTTATGTCTACCACAAAATCATAAACCATACATCATAGAATAACCCATGTAATAAAAATGGGAATCTTAAACATCGGGACATCATAAAACAATTCATATAAGATAAAGGAATTCATAAAAAAATTCCATCACAACATAATCAAATCAATTTAATAATAGGGATATAAACATAACCCTATATTATCTTAGATGGAAAATAATTTTGATAAAACACTTGAACTCCATTCTCGAGGAAAATATCCTTTCTACTTCAAAAACACTTTTCCTTTCTTAACATGTCATACAATTCTAAACATGGATGTGGACAATAAAATACACCCCAGTAAATACCAAAGTATAAACAATCTCGGATAAAAATGAGATTGTGATATTTTCCCTTACCTTAGGTCTGATTTTCTTCGTAAGTGTCCGAACCTTCTGTATAATGTTTTAAATAATGTCATTGACTTATTCCAGAATCATACTCATTGTTATGATATCATATATGGTTCACTTATGACTTTATTTTACCTGTTCTTTTTTAAATTCCATGTTAAAGAGCGTTTTGGGTAAAATCGTTTCATTTGTCGTCCGTGTTTTGACTTGTAATTATTCATATGATTACTTAGATCATGATTACATAATTACAGAATATAAAACATGATTTATATATAATATATATTCAGAATATACATATATATAATAGACCAGTAAATGGAAATAAATACACCGTTCATGGAGATGGTAGGCCGTACGTACGCATGAACGCTGTTTTCGTTTCCTTATTGAGTTGAATGGAATTAAGTAGATGACATAAATATATATACACATAAATCCAGTATCATTATTATGTCATATATTTCATGATTACTTATTATATATACTTTATAATCATTCATGAATGGTTAATGTGGAGAATGAATCTCATCGCGTCGTGGAGACGGTAGTCCGTACGTATGCACGAGCGATGATATCGTTATCATGATCATGGAATTGTATTGGAGTGTATGTATACTATTTCAGAATAAATATCACTTTAAAATAATCATATATAGTTATTATTTACACCATTATACCCATCCAAGTAAGGTGGTGGTGGAAAATAGATTACACCACGGTGTGGAGACGGTATTCCGTACGTACGCACGCGCGGTGATTTCGTTTTCCGTAGGATGGATAGATGGTGAAATAAGGTTGTTTCATACTTATAGTTACATATAAGTATATGATTTATACTGATGTTATTACTTCATAATGAAACAACCTAAGAAGAAGAAGTGGAAGAAGAAATAAAGTTGAAAGAATTGGTAACAGACATTACCTCTTCTTTGAAACGCCTCTTTGAGATCTCCTTTTAGGGCAAGAAAATTGGTCTTTTAAGAAGACCAGGACCTCTAGGATGTTTATAGGGAAGTGGAGTGGAGAAATTATAAGGGTTTGGCCGAGATTTAAGGCTCAAAGTGGTGTGAGGAAGAGGGGGAGGAGGTGCCCTTTTATAAGGGAGGAGAGGGGCACCTTTGGAATAACTAAAACTATTATTTTATTATAAAGTCAAATTCGGTTTTAAATAGCTCCAAATTGATTTATTTAGAATATAAGGTGGATATGGGTCTAAAACCTCTAATCAAATAGAATTTAGACAAGTTTAGGTTCCTATTTTAACCTTATCATTTAGATTTAACATTAAGTAAAATAATTTTACTTTTACCGTGTCTTCTTGTGTTCTTATACTATAAGGTTAATAAACTTACTATAAGCAGCAAAACGAACCCCAAGTTGTTTATTATTAATATATATAACCTTATCTAAGTCCTTTGGCCAACCCTCATATTTTTAGGAAAAAAATAACAATTAATAATATAATATTTGTTTTAAAAACTATTTTATGTCAATTTTGACACTATTTAGTAATTGATTTTTTTGAAACTCATAACAGAATTATTAGTTATAAAAAAGTTAATTAAATCAATAATAACATGTCATATTAACCTAGAAAATTAGTTTAATTCATAAAAAGTCTCAAATTACATTTATTTGGGTATTTATAACATCAATTATGTTAATATTTCATTAATAAGATAATTACTACATCATCATTGTGTCATAAATAAATTAACTTATTTAAAGTCTAAAAATTACAAATAAAATATCATTATGTAGGAAATAGTTTTATCTTTCTAATGAATATTTATATTCGAATTTATCTTATGTATAACCCTATATTAAAAATGATTTACTTATTAAACTTTGATTTTAACTATTTTAACCCTTCTTTAAATAAATTAATAATAAATGTCCTAATCTAATCCAAGTGGGCCTAAATGGTCATATTTTATTCCTAAGGTTGTTTTTGGTCGAATTAAACTTATCCAATAGAATTAGGACATGTGTTAGGGTAATAATAATATCATTTTTACCCGTAATTACCCTATTTACTTTTAACCGTGGTAAAAAAAAGTAAAAGTTACTATTCACCAAAAATTATTTTCATCTCATTGAATCAAATTTACTTACTGACATCAACCGTGTCTCTCAGATTTTTGAAATTCCATTCACAGAAGCGGTAAAATTAAGTTTTATGAAAAATTCATTTTTCTTAACTACCACTTAGTGGTTTCACTATTCATCAAAAAATGAAAGTTTCCAGAAAAATAACAAAAATTAGGCCTAAGCTATATTTGATATTATGAATTCAAAAATGATGTCTATTTTACCAAATTCAAAACATATCAGTTTCATTAATTAATTTAAAAATTAATTCCCGTCGTCAAAACAAATAGTGTGTTCTTAAGAGATAATAACTATCAAAAGATTGACACTTGTTTATGTCTGGTTTAAATGTGAAATTACATCCAATGAACAAAATTGTATTAAATTGTAAAAATATATTCTAAATATACTTTAAAACCACTAAAATTAATAATTTATCACTATTAATTATGTCGATTAAAAAGGTTGTTTTTGATTAAAATTTAGTAATTCTCACTATTCATCAGAAAATGAAAGTTATCCGAAAAGTACCAAAATTTCACCCTAAGATAATTTCAATATTCCAAATCCAAAAATGAAGTCCATTTTGAAAAATAAAATTTACAAAATTTCAAAAAGTGGTTATTACTATTCATAACGACTAGTTTTAATAATATTTTAATAGCATATCGTTGTTTAGTGAAACTCGGTATTGCGTACTACACACGCTATCGAGGAAGGTCGCGATTGCGTGTAATGCAAGGCAAGTCAAGGATGCGTGTTGTGCAAGCTCCTTTTGGTGTAGCGTAGAACACAAGAATATTTTTCATAAAATCTCGGGGTGTTACATTCTACCCCCCTTAAAATGAATTTTGCCCTCGAAATTCATCGGGGTTATAAATGGTTTACTACTCGAAAGTTTCTTTAATAGAAACCCATATCGTAAAAAGGAATACCAAAACCAATCTTTAAAAACAAAAGTATGAAACGTAACGGTTACCCAAATAAACTAATCACTGGGTTTCCACATAGGTGAAAATATGGATATGGAAGAGAAATCTAACCATCATGTTCTGATGGAGAGTGGTAGAGAACATGGCTATGGAAAATACATCAATCACAAAGCCATAAATTTGTGATGATATAAGATACCATCTGATTCATCAGATATAAGAGCACTAGGACAACATTTTTGGTTTTCAAGATCATTTCCCTAAAGTTGAAGAATTTGAATTAGAATAAATACTTACTTTATTTTGGTACAATCTCACTGTTGTTTGTGCCTTGAACAATTTCCACTTCATCTCTTAAAGAAATGAAGTTGAATTTGTTATTCGTGAAGTGTTAGCAGATCATGTAATAGAATGACGGGTCATTCCATCTGTCTCAAACAAAAGGTTAGCAAAAGTTATTAAATATACATAAGTCGATCTATAGTGAGATTAATAATATATGGTTCCTAAAATGGACTTATACATATTATATCATAATAAAACTAGTTTCTACTAAACATGGACTTCTTGTAGGCCAGTGGTAGGCGATAAAGGCTAGTCGCACTTCAGTTGTGGGTTTGATTCCCACAGCCTTGTCCGACGCGATGGGCTGTCGCCCGTCCTACAGGTTATCCTTTTTCTAAAGCTATATTACTATAACATCCCATCAATAATATCGAAAAAAGTTCTATCCTAACTTATGTCCAACATAATCCATTCCAATCTTTAGGATTATCTAAAATACTTCGGTCCAAGCTCATAGTATAAAGAAAATTATTACTTGAAATGTCACATAACAATCACGTGAATGCCATCATTTATCCCCCATATATCATAAGATATATCTTGTTGGTCAAATTACAAACATGTGAATACCTTAATCATGTATTCTCTTGAAGAATGAATACCCATTGAACCTTAGTGAAAACATGAATGCAGTCAAAAGTTAACTCTTTCAACATACCAAAATCCAAAAATTCTATATACTCAAACCATCATATAACCTTCTCCTTATACCAGTCATGAGCTCATGAATACGGTCAAACATTTCATTTTCTCATTTTCCTTTCATTATGCGCATATCATCTTTTTTTCCAAAAATATCTCAATCACATTCTATGGTTACCGGTACCATTGAAAACCACAATAGACCAATACATAAATATTCCAATATTCCACGATACTATATACAACATTATTTTGGAATCCCATTACATAAACACTTAATCATTCCACCACATTGTTGTCATATTCAACATCACCAATAGTGATCGCATGTGACTTCCCTTTGTCCTTTGCCTTAAGTGGTTGCTCATGTCGATCATCACTAACCCTTGTATTAGGGCATTTATTAGCATAATGCCCCATTTCCTTGCACTTGAAGCATTGAAGTGTTGTTGGTGCGTTCTCTGCAGTCTTTTCTTTATTCACATCATTAGAAACCCTTTTTCCATTACTTCGACACTCAGCTGCTCGATGACCTTCTTTTCCATACTTAAAACATTTTCTAGTCCCTTTAAGACAATCTCCACCATGCTTCTTTCCACACTTTGAGAAAAAGGAAACATTCATCTTCTTTTCACCATTATTCTGAGATTTCTCCTTGAACTCCATCTTTCATTTCTCGTCAAAACAATGAGATGGATAAGTAACACCAACTTCCATTTCTACCTTGATAGCACAACACACAATTTCTTCATAGCTACTGAATTCTCTTATAGCTAATTCCCTTCAAAGATTTGGTTTTAAGCCACTGAAGAATCGATCAACTTTACTTTCAGGTTAGATGATAAATCCAGATGCATACCTTGCAAGCCTTGTAAAATTCGCTTCGTATATACCAATAGATTCATCATCCTTTTGCTTTAGTTCAAGAAACTCCTTCTCCATCTTTGTTCGAAGAATACGAGGGAAGTACTTATTGAAAAATAAGTTCTTGATCTCGTCTCATTCCATGGACTCAATTTCATCTCTTGGACTCGTATTCTTGATAAGATTCCACCATTGATCAGCATCACCTTCCAAACGATACACTGCTAAGATGACTTTATCATGTTCAGAACATTGAAGAACTGAAAATATCTTTTCAGTAGCACTGATCCACTGTTCAGCAACAAGTGGATCATAAGACCCACTAAAAGAAGGTGGACGTTGCCTCATGAAGGACTCAATAGAATATTGTTCCCTTTTCTGCTCATTTGGAAGTCCAGAACGATTCATAGCTTGTGTAAGTATAGTAATAAGACTTTGCACTCCATCTCCCATAACATTTGTTTGTTCAGGAGGGCAATCATTGCATTGTCTATTACATTGATCAACACAGTTCCTTTGGGTTCCATCCATCGTCTAAAACCCAAAAAGAATAGTGTGAGAGGCAAAAATCACGCTAGGGAAAACAATATAATAAAGGGGGAGTAACTTCAATATCTAACATCTTGGGTTACCGTAATTCTAGTACTATAACCTATACTTATACTTAACCTTAGGGACATCCCTATACATACGTTAGAAATATATTTAGGGATCTCACTAAAGTACTCGCATCCTAGTTTCCAAAGGTTGACTAAACCTTTCCTCTGATACCAACTTTAGAGACCCGATGCTTGACGTACATGGACATTACATTACTTTTGCGGAATACTTAGTACATAACAAAAACACACACACAAGGACTGTAACAGTTTAGTGTCTTTGGAAACTCGGAATATAATCTTCTAATCATGGTGAAAGATCTTCAACATCTCTCATAAAGATCTTCCTTTTTTTTTACCTAAAACCTTTCTTTATATCATGGGGAAAAGAAAACATAAAAGGGTGAGCTCAAATTCTCAGTAAGGGTAAACAAAAGAAATATCAATCACATCATATACATAAGAGCATAACTTTTGGAAATCTTAACCTGCAAAAGAAATCATAATTTCATAACATGGGATAAATCTTAGTAGTGAAATGTAATCCAAATAATCATAACTTAAAACATGAAACTTTGTGGCATACACACATAATCATAGATAATCATTTCTTATTAGTCAAGACTCAATACCAAGACTATCTTAGTGGACAAAGTCCATTTCTGAACCAAGTTCACTCCTCATTTCAGTCCAGTTTCCCTGAACCGGTTTAACCTGCCGTTCCAACCATGTCTATCTCATGAGATATAAAATCTTTACCCAATGCATTGGAGGGAGATATATGTCCCACCCATCTCATAATGATACCATTCACATGTGTGCCACAAAATCATATACCATACATCATAGAATAACCCATGTAATAAAAATGGGAATCTTAAACATCGGGACATCATAAAACAATTCATATAAGATAAAGGAATTCATAAAAAAATTCCATCACAACATAATAAAATCAATTTAATAATAGGGATATAAACATAACCCTATATTATCTTAGATGGAAAATAATTTTGATAAAATACTTGAACTCCATTCTCGAGGAAAATATCCTTTCTACATCAAAAACACTTTTCCTTTCTTAACATTTCGTACAATTCTAAACTAAAAGAAGTTGATTAAAAATAAACTTGAAAACTTGTAAAGTAAGCTTCTTGGAAATAATGTTTTAAAAATCAATTCATTTCGTATAAGTTAAAAAAACATCCTTCTCGTACTTTTGTTGGAAAATTCAAAAAGTACCTCGTACGAAAAACGACAAAAGATTCATTTTATTTATTTTACTAAAAACTCACCGAAGGGTAAAATTGGATAAAAACTACTATATAAGGATATAAATATTACATATTGAGGAAACATGGATGTGGATGATAAAATACACCCCAATAAATACCAAAGTATAAAAAAACTCGAATAAAAATGAGATTGTGATATTTTCCCTTACCTTAGGTCTGATTTTCTTCGTAAGTGTCCGAACCTTCTGTATAATGTTTTAAATAATGTCATTGACTTATTCCAGAATCATACTCATTGTTATGATATCATATATGGTTCACTTATGACTTTATTTTACCTGTTCTTTTTTAAATTCCATGTTAAAGAGCGTTTTGGGTAAAATCGTTTCATTTGTCGTCCGTGTTTTGACTTGTAATTATTCATATGATTACTTAGATCATGATTACATAATTACAGAATATAAAACATGATTTATATATAATATATATTCAGAATATACATATATATAATAGACCAGTAAATGGAAATAAATACACCGTTCATGGAGATGGTAGGCCGTACGTACGCATGAACGCTGTTTTCGTTTCCTTATTGAGTTGAATGGAATTAAGTAGATGACATACATATATATACACATAAATCCAGTATCATTATTATGTCATATATTTCATGATTACTTATTATATATACTTTATAATAATTCATGAATGGTTAATGTGGAGAATGAATCTCATCGCGTCGTGGAGACGGTAGTCCGTACGTACGCACGAGCGATGATATCGTTCTCATGATCGTGGAATTGTATTGGAGTGTATGTATACTATTTCGGAATCAAAATCACTTTACAATAATCATATATAGTTATTATTTACACCATTATACCCATCCAAGTAAGGTGGTGGTGGAAAATAGATTACACCACGACATGGTGACGGTATTCCGTACGTACGCACGCACGGTGATTTCGTTTTCCGTAGGATGGATAGATGGTGAAATAAGGTTGTTTAATACTTATAATAACATATCAGTATATGATTGATACTTATGTTATTACTTCATAATGAAACAAACTAAGAAGAAGAAGTGGAAGAAGAAATAAATTTGAAAGAATTGGTAACAAACATTACCTCTTCTTTGAAACCCCTCTTTGAGATCTTCTTTTAGGGCACTAAAATTGGTCTTTGAAGAGGACCAGGACCTCTAGGATGTTTATAGGGAAGTGGGGAGGAGAAATTGGCATGGTTTGGCCGAGCTTGAAGGCTCAAAGTGGTGTAAGGAAGAGGGGGATAAGGTGCCCTTTTATAAGGGAGGAGAGGGGCACCTTTGGAATAACTAAAACTATTATTTTATTATAAAGTCAAATTCGGTTTTAAATAGCTCCAAATTGATTTATTTAGAAGATAAGGTGTATATGGGTCGAAATCCTCTCATCAAATAGAGTTTAGAAAAGTTTATGTTCCTATTTTAACCTTATCATTTAGATTTAACATTAAGTAAAATAATTTTCCTTTTACCGTGTCTTCTTGTGTTATTATACTATAAGGTTAATAAACTTACTATAAGTAGCCAAACGAACCCCAAGTTGTTTATTATTAATATATATAACCTTATATATGTCCTTTGGCAGAACCTTATATTTTTAGGAATAAAATAACAATTAATAATATAATATTTGTTTTAAAAACTATTTTATGTCAATTTTGACACTATTTAGTAATTGATTTTTATGAAACTCATAACATAATGATTAGTTCTAAAAAAGTTAATTAAATCAATAATAACATGTTATATTAACCTAGAAAATTATTTTAATTCATAAAAAGTCTCAAATTACATTTATTTGGATATTTATAACATCAATTATGTCAATATTTCATTAATAAGATAATTACTACATCATCTTTGTGTCATAAATAAATTAACTTATTTAAAGTTTAAAAATTACAAATAAAATATCATTATGTATGAAATCTTTTTATCTTTCTAATGAATATTTATAGTCGAATTTATCTTATGTATAAACCTATAGTAAAAATGATTTACTTATTAAACTTTGATTTTAACTATTTTAACCCTTCTTTAAATAAATTAATAATAAATGTCCTAATCTAATCCAAGTGGGCCTAAATGGTCATATTTTATTCCTAAGGTTGTTTTTGGTCTAATTAAACTTATCCAATATAATTAGGACATGTTTTAGGGTAATAATAATATCATTTTTACCCGTAATTACCCAATTTACTTTTAACCGTGGTAAAAAAAGTAAAAAGTTACTATTCACCAAAAATAATTTTCATCTCATTGAATCACATTTTACTTACTGACATCAACCGTGTCTCTTAGATTTTTGAAATTCCACTCACAGAAGCGGTAAAATTAAGTTTTATGAAAAATTCATTTTTCTTAACTACCACTTAGTGGTTTCACTATTCATCAAAAAATGAAAGTTTCCAGAAAAATAACAAAAATTAGGCCTAAGCTATATTTGATATTATGAATTCAAAAATGATGTCTATTTTACCAAATTCAAAACATATCAGTTTCATTAATTAATTTAAAAATTAATTCCCGTCATCAAAACAAATAGCGTGTTCTTAAGAGATAATAACTACCAAAAGATTGACACTTGTTTATATCTGGTTTAAATGTGAAATTACATCCAATGAACAACATTGTATTAAATTGTAATTTTTTTTTACTTTAAAACCACTCAAATTAATAATTTATCACTATTAATTTTTTCGATTAAAAAGGTTGTTTTTAATTAAAATTTAGTAATTTTCACTATTCATCAGAAAATGAAAGTTATCCGAAAAGTACCAAAATTTCACCCTAAGCTAATTTCGATATTCCAAATCCAAAAACGAAGTCCATTTTGAAAAATAAAATTTAAAAAATTTCAAAAAGTGGTTATTACTATTCATAACGGCTAGTTTTAATAATATTTTAATAACATATTGTTGTTTAGTGAAGCTCGATATTGCATACTACACACGCTATCGAGGAAGGTCGCGATTGCGTGTAATGAAAGGCAAGTCAAGGATGCGTGTTGTGCAATCTCCTTTTGGTGTAGCGTACAACACAAGAATATTTTTCATAAAATCTCGGGGTGTTACAGGGTTCGAGGGTTAAAAAATTATGGGATCATAATTAATTAGATGTTAATTTAAATGATAATGATTAATAAGTAAATAAAGAGGTATAGTTAGATTTATTACGCCTTTTAAAATAGATTTCTAAAAAAAACATCTTATTGTTGTGTCATTTTAATCGAAATTCATTTCAAAACTAAAAATAAAAAAATACAATCTTCCTATAGAAAACTTCGTCTAGATTCATAAACTATAACCAACCCCCATCCTTTCAAGTAGTGTTTTTATTATCTTTTATTTTATTTTTAGAATACCTCTAAAAAGTTGTTTTAATTCACTTCCTCCTTTGAGAGACGACCTTGATCAGCCATTCTGCTGCACCTAAGTACCCCAAAATCACACTAATCATTTGAGGGTGCCCAAGACAGTGCTCTTGAAAATTGGAGCCGTTTCCGGGGAGGTAAGTAATTATTTCAACCAATTAGAGGTATTTATTTTATTTTACATTTTATTATCATCCTCTCTTCTTTCTTCCTTCTTTACCCAATCTGATTTTTTTCTTCTTCTTTTATTTTCTTCTACTTCTTTTTAGACCATCAACTCAAACATCAAATTTTTATTTTACTATGGTACACTTTCCTTATTTTCATACTTCATTGATTTATGACATGAAATAATTTCAAAGATATATTAGATCTTGACCCTGAGATTGAACGTAGCCTTAGGGCTCAAATCAGACATTCTCAGTCTACGGGAAGTTTCAACATTCAACCAGTTGGAGAATTACTCCAATATCAGAACATTGAAATTGGAATCAATTCAAATTAAACCATAAAATAAGAACCAATGGATGAAAATAATGTAAATGAACTTAATAGAACCATTCGAGAATTGGCTACACCTGATATTAACTATCAACCAAATTTTATTGCATACCAAAATCTCAAATCGAACTTTGAACTAAAATTTGGGTTAATTCACTTACTTCCAAAGTTTCATGGCCTCTCTGGTGAGGATCCCAATAAACATTTGAAATAATTTAATGTGGTTTGCTCAACCCTAAAACCTAGAAATGTCTATGAAGATAAAATCAAACTAAGAGCATTCCCATTCTCATTTGATGGAGCTGTGAAAGACTGTATGTATTATTTACAACCCGAAGATGTAACTTGTTGGAACAATTTGAAACGCCTTTTCTTCCAGAGATTTTTTTCCAGCATCGAGGACCACTTCCATTTTTAAGGAGATCTCAGGGATCAAGAAAGAACAAGGGGAGTCAATGTATGAGTATTGGGAGCGATTCAAGAAGTTGCATGCAAGCTTCCCAGATCACCAAATCAGTGAGCAATTACTCATCCAGTACTTCTATGAAGGACTCACACCTATGGAGAGAATCATGTTGGATGTTGTGGTTGGAGGAGCAGTGGTGGACAAGACACCAGTAGCTGCACGTGCATTGATCAACAAGATGACCCAAAACTCACAACAATTTGGCGATAGAGGTACACCGCATGTCAGGGGAGTACATCAGGTAAGTCCTTATTCTCTTGAAAGTCATTTGATTGATACCAAGTTGGAATAATTGACCACTATGGTGAGGAAGATTTCTTTGACTCAAAAGACATCCCAACCCACCCCTTCAAGGCCTTGCGGCATTTTCACTGAGACAATCCACCCAACTGACTGTTGCCCACAACTACAAGAGACAGAGGATTGCGCAACAGTATTCCCAAGGAGACCATATCAGCAGCAACAATAGACATACCCCCAAAAGAAGTTTGATTCATTTTCTCCAACATACAAATAATGGTGGAAGGATCAATTAGACATGAGGTATGGATCTGGGCAACAACAAAAGCCACCTTTTCAGCCAAACTTCCAGCAGCCACCACCTTACCAATAGGGTTTCCAACAACCCAAAGGATATTTGAAGCTCAAACATCAATAAGTCAGCAACAAGGGAATCTCTAACACAAGGTAGACTCTAACACTAATGATCTTTTGAAATTAATTGTTCTTAATCAACAAAATGAGCTGAAGAGTCAAGGTTCAGAGTTGAGGGAGTTGAAGACTCAAATCAGCCAGATTGCCACTACCCTCCATGAACTGGTAAGTAAGAATTATGTATATCTTCCTTCTCAAACTACTCCCAATCCAAAGGGGAATGTCAGTGCCATTACATTGAGAAGCGGGAAGCAAACAACTAATGCTTCTCCACCTATCATTCCACCAGGATTCACCTCAACTCCAGAGAAGCCCCATTCCATACCAACTGATGAGAAACCCAAGGAGAAAGATAAAGGTAAGAAAAATATTGATGATGTTCCTCCTAAACCTCTTCCCTTTCCAAATAGGGTTGTTCAAACCAAGAAGATGGATGAAGAGGTGATGAAAAAAGAGGTTTTGGACACATTCAAGCATGTTGAAATCAACATCCCTCTACTTGAATCCATCAAACAAATCCCAAGGTATGCCAAATTATTAAAAGAACTCTGCACCAATCGAAGAGGGCTCAAGGGAAATGAGAGGATCAACCTTGGAAGGAATGTCTCAGCACTCATTACACCAACTCTAGAAATGCAAAAGAAGTGCAAGGATCCTGGGACATTCACCATCCCATGTACCATAGGGGAGTTGCACTTCTCTGATGCTCTTTGTGATTTAGGAGATTCAATAAATGAGGTTCCTAACTCTATATTCTATTATTTACAGGTTGGTGAGTTGAAGCTGATGAGAGTAGTGGTGCAATTGAAGAATAGTGCTACGAGTGCTTAACATGGAGGATGATTAGGTAAGTTCTCATGCCCCCATTATCTTAGGTAGGCCCTTCCTCAAAACTGCAAACACTATCATAAATGTCAACGAGGGTACACTTTCCATGAAATTTGGGGATGAAGTTGTGATATTTAATGTTATGGATTCCAGGAAGTACCCCTCAGAGGATCATTCTGCATTTTTTATCTCCCATTTTGAACCACCAAGTAAAAACCCCATGGAAGTTGATTGTCCTATGCTTAGGGAGATTATGAGTATTGGTTCTAGTTTGATGTCTAAGAGTACTTCCACACCCATTTCTAATGAACAAGACTCTCTAAGATTTGATTTTGAAATGGAATCATATTCTGATTTTGATCATGTGAACTCTAATTATGACATGGCTGTTGAGTATACTGATGGATTTGATGCTTTATTCTCTGATTTTGATGATGTATATTCTGATACTAATGATCTTTGTGCACATATTTCAGTTCCTTCTATGACCCCATCCATACACCACCCCCCTACACTGGAACTCAAGCAATTTCCACCAAATCTCAAATACTCATACCTGTTAAGTGGCGGGAAATTACCTGTTATCATTGCTAAAAATATCCCTTTTGAACATGAAGAAAAACTTTTGAATCTTATGAAAGAGAACATCAGGGAAATCGGGTGGACCTTGGCTGACATATCAGGTATTAACCCCTCCATTTGCATGAATATGATTATTTTGGAGGATGAGGCTAAATCGGTGAAGAAACCACAAAGAAGACTCAATCCAACCCTTCTGGAGGTTGTTAAAAAAGAGGTTGAAAAATTTCTCTAGGCAGGTATAATCTATCCCATTTCAGATTCTCAGTGGGTAAGTCCTATTCAGGTTGTGCCTAAGAAAAGTGGTGTTACTGTTGTTAAAAATGAGAAAGATGAGTTAGTTCTAATGAGGGTACAAAATAGTTGGCGTATGTGTATTGATTATAGGAAACTAAATCATTCCACTCACAAAGACAATTTCCCCCTCCCATTTATTGATCAGATGCTTGAGAGACTAGCTGGGAAGACACACTATTTTTTCTTGGATATATTTTCTGGATATTTTCAGGTTCCTATAGCTCCAGAGGATCAGGAGAAGACTATATTAACCTGTCCCTTTGTCACATTTTTCTACCAGAGGATGCCATTTAGACTTTGAAACGCCCCAGGTACCTTCCAGAGATGCATGGTGAGTATTTTTTCTGATTTTATTGAGACTTGCATGGAGGTATTTATGGATGATTTTACAGTGTATGGATCCTCATTTGATGAATGTCTAAATAGTTTGTGAAAAGTATTGAATCATTGTATTGAGAAGAATCTGGTCCTAAACTTTAAAAAGTGTCATTTCATAGTAGAGCATGGCATTGTCTTAGGGCATGTAGTGCCAAAACATGTGATAGAGGTTGATAGATCTAAGATAGACATTATTTCATCCTTACCCTATCCTTCATGTGTGTGTGATGTTAGATCTTTCCTAGGGAATACATGATTTCATCAAATATTTTAGTAATATTGCTCTTCCTATGGCATGATTACTTCAAAAGGATTCTGATTTTGTGTTTGATGATTCTTACAGGACTTACTTTGATGAGCTAAAGAAGTGTCTGACCACTCCACCTATCATACAACCCCCACGGTGGGAGATTCCTTTTGAGATTATGTGTGACACCTCCAAATTTATGGTTGGATATGTCCTATCTCAGAGGGTGGAGGGACGTTCACATGTGATCACCTATGCATTGAGGACACTGGATTCAACCCAATCAAACTACACAACAATGGAAAAGGAGTTTCATGCATTCATATTTGCTTTAGATAAATTCCATTCATATTTATTGGGCTCTAAATTAGTTGTTTTTTCTAACCATGCAGCTCTGAGGTACCTCTTGAAGAAGCTAGATGAAAAGCCCAGGCTGATCTGATGGATGCTCCTTCTTCAAGAATTTGATATTGAGATAAAGGACAAAAAGGGGTCAGAGAACTTGGTGGCAGACCACATGAGTAGGCTTACTCACACACTAGAGTATGACACCTTGGACCAGGCACCACTTCGGAACACTTTCCCCAATGAGCATCTTTATTCCATCTCAGGTACACATCCTTGGTATGCAGATTTAGTTAACTACCTTGTTGCCTCTGAAATCCCTACAAATTTAAAGAAACATCAAGTCCAAAAATTAAAAATTGAGTCTCGATATTATTTTTGGGATGATCCATACCTCTGGAGCATGTGTAGTGATCAAGTTATTAGGATGTGTGTTCCTGATCATGAGTTGGAGTCTGTTTTACATTTTTTTCATACACTTGCTTGTGGTGGACACTTTGGACCCCAATGGACAGCTAGGAAAGTTTTGGACTCTGGATTATATTATACTAGCTTATTCCATGATTCCCATGTGTTTTGTAAGTTATTCTCCCATTTCCAACACACTGGGAACATTTCTAGGAGACATGAGATGCCCCAATAACCCATACTATTCTGTGAGATTTTTGATGTATGGGGAACCGATTTTATGGGTCCTTTTCCAAGTTCATTTGGATTTTTATATATTTTGGTTGCTATTGATTATGTGAGTAAATGGGTGGAGGCTAAGGCCACTAGGACTAATGATTCTCATGTTGTTGTGGACTTTGTCAAAGCACAGAATTTTTGTAGGTTTGGAGTACCGAAGGCCATCATTAGTGACCAAGGGACACACTTTTTCAATAGGAATTTTTCTTCCCTCCTTCGAAAGTTTGGGGTGACACACAAAACATCAACACCATACCACCCCAAACAAATGGCCAGGTTGAGGTTTCAAATCATGAGTTGAAACAAATCTTGGAGAAAACCGTGCAGCCAAATAGGAAGGATTGGAGCAAGCACTTGGATGATGCGTTGCGGGCTTATATGACAACATACAAGACCCCCATTGGTATTTCCCCATTTCATATTGTTTTTGGGAAAGCATGTCATCTCCCAGTGGAAGTCGAGCATTGGGAATATTGAGCTATTAAGAAATGCAACATGGATTTGGCCCAAGATGGAATCCAAAGGAAGCTGAAAATTCAAGAGATTGAGGATATTCGATTGTCTTCATATGAGAACTCAAGGCTCTACAAGGAAAGATCAAAAGAATCTCATGACAAAATGATCCAGAAAAGAGAGTTTCATGTTGGAGAGAAAGTCCTTCTCTATAGTTCACGATTGAAGCTGATGCCTGGTAAGTTGTGTTCCATATGGTTAGGTCCTTATGTTGTGACTAATGTTTTTCCTTATGGTGCAGTGGAGATCATAAAAGAGGACACTGGAAGGATCTTTACAGTCAATGGGAAACGTTGAAGAAATACATCGAGGGACTTTCTACCGATGCAGTTGATTTCATCAAACTACATGACCCCATCATCACTTGAGAATATCATGCTATTCTTAACCCTTTCACTTTTATATTACTTTTCCTAAATAAAATTATTCATTTCATATGGACATATCATCTCGTGTGTTCACATTGAGTACAATGCAATATTTTAAGTGTGGGGGAGGGAACCTTTATAGTTTAGTATTTTCATTTGTTGTTTGTTTAAAAAAATTCTGTGTTTTCAAAAATTTTGTGTGTTTCTTTATCATTTTTTGTGTGTTTTTTTATAAAAATTTGAGCTGAAATGATTATCATTTCCATTTTTGAAACTCGTGTCAATGGGTAAACCAATTTATTCCAGGAAACTGAGCTTAAATGAATGCTGAAATGATTTTTTTTTCAAGTTCAAATTTTTAGTAATTTCATGAAAAGTACACTGAATTTTAAATCCCATGCCAAATATCACTGTCTTTATATTTTAAATCACTTTCCTGTGAGGCTTATGAACCATTATTTCCCTATTCTTTACATTCACCTCACTTCTTGAGATAACCAAACCATGCTGGATTTAACCAGAATTTGATTTATTCCTGTCAAAACTTGAGGGTTTGAGGTACTTATGTTTAAATGATTGAGGCATTTGTTTGGTATTAAAGGCCCTATTTCAAAGAATCCTTTTTTATAATGGCCTACCTTTAACATTTAATCCTCTTAGCCCTAAGAATCCATGCATAGCCTGTTAGGTTAGCCCCATTACAAGCCAATTTTCCTTATCCAACCAACTATTGAAGTGAAATTGCATAATCTAGTAGAGATTAAGTGTGGGGGAAGCTGTCTTGTGTTGTGCAACCACATTCTGTGATACTTTGGATGGATAATTAAATTCTGAAGAGATGTGTTTTCTTTTGAAGAAAATCATTTTATTGAAAGCTGTTCCTTTTCTGGAGCTTCTAATAGAGGTAGAAAGTTATGCCTATCTGGAGCTTTCAAGAAAATCATGTTTGAGAAGATTGACATTTTTTATGCTGAAATGATGAATGGTGGAAACTTTCCATGACTTTTCATGATGATGGAGCTGAATTGATACTATGGGGATTGAGGAGGAGAACATATTTAAGCGAAAATTAGATTAATGCAATTTTTCTTCAAAAAGAGTCAATCCCTCATCATTCAACCTCAGAATTTTTCACATCTAAATACTACCAACCGAAAGCCACAGAACAACCCTAAAAAGTCCTCATGATAAAAATATTCCCTTTACTCACATTGGGTAGTTATGTAGGAATTTATCAACCCTATGGTGACCCTTGTATTAGTTTGGATGAGAAAGACATTACAAAAAAAATGACATTTGTGTGATAAGAGAAAATTCAAGTGAGGTAAGTGTTTTGTACATGGGAGGATAAATAAAGTGGAAATATATTGAATTATATAAATTAAGAACTTTAAATAATGGTTTTTTATGAGTCATGATATCCTTTTTTTTCTTGGTGTGTAATTGTTTGATCTCAAGGATATGTGTTTTAAAATTTGTTTTGATTTGATATTGATGTTTACTTGATATGAGGTTTTGCCTAGGAGTGAAAAAGGGTAAGTGTGGGGGAGTTGATAAAAAACTATTTTATTGAATATTTTATTTATAATAAATGATATAATTTACTCACATTGTGTTAAATATGTTCAATTAGAAAGTATTTGGGATTAGATCATTCATTTGAATATTTGATGAAAATTCCAGTTTTACCCTTTAAAAATCACTGTAGTATTTCAATCATAAATATTTTTATTTGAATTATTTGAACTTAATAATTTGTAACTGTGTTCCTTACATCATGGGATACAACTTTTATTCAGGACACTAGATCAAAATAATGCATTTGGACGGAGTAATTGGGCCATAAAGTCAAAGGTGGGCTAGACACGCTAGAATTGAGAAGCTTCTGTATTTCGGACATAACTCCTTCATCTGGGATTATATTGAGCCCATATTTTTAGAGGAGATATAGGACCCATACTCTCACATATGATCATTCTGTAAGAAGAGCTTATTCACGCTTTTATATGGTAAAATATGCGGTGAAAGTTGGATTAAAATATTTAGCCGAATTTCTATATTCACACTTGAAACCACTTGTAACCTCTCCTCCCCTACCCACTACGAGTTGGGACGTGCATTGGGAATTTTAAGGCATAAGAGAAGAGTTTTCACTCCAATTATTCAACCATTTTAAGAGGGGTATTTCTTGAACCAAGGATCCCCTCATCAAGCCTTCCTCTTCTCCTTCTTCTTCTTCATGTTGTAATTCTTTTCTTCTTTCAATAAACTCTAAGTTTGTCTTCCATTTATTCTGTTATTTTTAATCTTATTATTCTCTTAATATTCCTATTTGATTTGTAAATCAAGAGTGGAAACGAGATTGGGTTATACCCTTTCTAAACTGTTGCAAATGCAAAACGTTTCTACGATGACTACACCGCTCATGGAAGAGTAGTTTTTTTATGTAATCAATCTAATTATCACCTCCTTAATTAATTTATTTTGAATAAATGAGATAATGTAATTCTAATAATATGGTCTATTAATTTAGTTTTAATTTAAATGAAATTAATCAAGCAATTGAATAATTTATACAAAAACACGTGAGGTCGAGATTTTGTGTAAATTATGAGAGCGCAAACTTAATATGTGAAACCAAGTCACACAGGATAAATTTGTAGAGTTAAAATATCATCCCTAAACTCAATCAATCCTCATTTCTAGAGTTTATTTGTGCCATAATTAACCACTGACCATAAGCTATACTTAGAACATTAATCAAAGCAGGGTGCTACGATTTCATGTTTCGAAACTAGCCTAGGGTTTAATTCATTTCATCTTTGTGGTTAAGTTAACTCCCGTAGGGTTATAGGGTTAAAAATTAAGGGATCATAATTAATTTTATGTTAATTTAAACTATAATGATTAATAAGTAAATGAAGAGTTATAGTTAGATCGATTACACCTTTTAAAATAGATTTCTAAAAAAAACATCTTCTTGTTGTGTCATTTTAATCGAAATTTATTTCAAAACTAAAAACAAAAAAATACAATCTTCTTCCAGAAAAATTATTCTAGATCAATAAACTATAACCAACCCCCATACTTTCAAGTAGTGTTTTTATTCTCTTTTATTTTATTTTTAGAATACCTCTAAAAAGTTGTTTTAATTCACTTTCTCCTTTGAGAGACGACCTTGGTCAGCCACTCTGCTGCACCTAAGTACCCTAAAATCACAATAATCATTTGAGGGAACCCATGGTAGTTCTCTTTAACTAATAAATATACTACTCAACTTATGTGGATGAAAACACAATTGGAATACTTACTTGTTGAAGTGAAGTTACCCTTGCTATTGGGTTGTGATAATCAAAGTACAATCAATCTCACCAAGAATCCTGTGAAAAATTCTCATTCAAAACATATTGATATCAAATATCATTTTATCAAAGAGAATTTGGAGAATAATTAATTGAATCTATAGTATGTTCCAACATCGGAACAACTTGCTGATATTTTCACAAAACCTTTATCGGAGGAATCATTCTAAAAAAATGATGTTGAAAATGGGTTTCCAACCTATTTCTCTTCAAGGTTGAGGTATGTGTATATATCCCCTCTTTCATATTACCATTGTATTGTTTTGTATAGTGGGAGATTTTTTTGTTTCATAAATCTATTGTACAAAATAGAGAGTTATGTGTAATATGTGAATTCGACATTGTTTAGTGTGTAAACTATTCTAACTGTTTGTTGGAGTGGTTGTAGGAAAAGAAATTGATTTTTTTCCAGGGAGAATATGGAAAAGAAAGGGAAAAGTAAGCAGTTTTCATGATCACTTATTTTTGGATAGATTGGTTTTTATATTAATGATTCTTGTTTCCTATAATGAGTTAGCTCACATAAGCTTAGAATTATTGATATGTAATCCATTACTTTAGGTTACAAAGTTCAGTGATTTATGAAACTTGGTTGACAAAAAAATACAAAGGGAGATATTGTTGGGACCAAGCTGATGATAAAGGTGATGAAGGTTTCAAGAGTTTTATTTTGTTGTCAAGGTTGGTTTTGAAGAAAAGAAATCAATTCACTTTGTTTTGGAAACAATTGTTTTGGGTTTGTTTTGAAAATAATCGGACCCTGGTTTTCTAACAATTGGACTCATATATTCAAAAATTTTGTTCTCATTATGAGAATGAAAAGGAAAGAAAGAAACTTGAGTGAATGGAAAGTTATGATACTTTCTGATGTAATTGTGACGATGCCTTACTGATTTGTATTTCATATAAATCATAAGTTGTATTGAGAACTTATGATGAAATATTTATAGAAGGAAAGGGGAGTGAAAGAGATGATTCCAATCAAAAAAGAATAGTATTTAGATTTTTTTCAAAATAATCAAAAAAGAATTGTATTTAGATTGTTTTTTAAAACAATTAGAACAGAATCATATTCATATCTGGATGGTAGAGAGAAATAAGTGGTACCAACTATTTTTCAAAACAATAAAAAAATAATCGTATCCATATTGTATTGATTGTTTTTTAAAATAATAGTATCCAGATTTTATTGATTTTCTTCCAAAACAATTGGATACCGAGTGGAAGTAAAAGATCTGGTTCTGTTTTGTATTCAGGTGGTGCCACTGAAAAGTGGTTCTTATTGAAAAAGGTGCAGATAGAGGAGTAAGAGATGGTGCCGATTTTTTTTCAAAATGATCGTATCTGGGTGACAGTAAAAGAATAGACATGGTACTGATCAAATATCATTGTTTTCATATTGTATTTCATTATACTCAGGAAGATCATTGTTATCAGATTGTAATTGATCAGATCTAGATGAAAGAGAAGATTTGATACCAATAAAAAGGGAATTGTATTCAGAATGTAATTGATCATATATATAAAGATCATCATTTTCAGATTATATTATATCATATATAGGCAGATCATTGTTTTTAGATTGTATTATATCGTACCCATCAATCGTAACCAGTGATCGTATCCAAAATGATTGTATTCAGAATGATCGTAACCAGAATGATCGTAACCAAAATGATCGTAACCAGAAATAATCATATCTAGAATGATCGTATCTAGAATGATCGTATTCAAGATTATTGTATCCATACCATTTTTATTCAGAAAATATCATTCTTGGGTTGAGATGAAGAGAGAGAAGCAGGAATGAATGAAAAGTTACAATACTTTCCAATTGAAGTCAGACTATGCTACAACTGATTATCAATTATTTCAAAGTCATGAAGTTACACATGATTCAAGCACTAGTTTTTGAATGAAGTATTGTTTCTCAATATGTTCAAGAGAAAGAAAAGAAAAGAAGATTTCTGAATGATTTGTCAAGGGGGAGATGAACTTTCAAATACAAGATATTGATTCTAATAGGTTCTGATAATCATATTCAGCAATCAGCATGATGAATCAGACTCAGTTGATCAGACCCATGTATTCCTAATGATTGAAATTGGTCTCAAAAATTGAAATTGGAGTCTAAAAAAGAAGAGGTAAAGATTGTAGAAGCTTTGAGAAGAATCGATGAGCGTTGACAAAGTCATAATTGCTCTGATTTTTCAGGAGAAATTCATATTTGAGTGAATTTAAGTGAGTGGGAAAGTTTTTTGGGATTACCACATAAACTTTTTTTGGGTCACCTATAAAAGGGAAACAAGTACATTGTACTTTTTGGGCACTCTCACTATTCACTACAGAAGAGAGAGAAGCTCTGGGTTTCTAGAGATAAGAAGAGATCAATTCTGTTTAGATTGACAATTGTTTTGAGTGGTGTCGATTCATTCGTATTATTTTTGGATTGAAAATTATATTCAGTAATTGAAGTGGTATCGATTCAACTATATTGTATTCTGTTAGAAAATCGAGTTGGGAGTATTGTTTTGTAAGAATGGACTCAGAGGAAGTAGACTCAGAAAATATCAGACTCAGTGTTTCATAACAAAGTCTAGGTGGTTATTACCTTTCTTCTAGGTAAGGAATTTATGAATTGTATTAAAATTTGAATAATTTTGTTGAATTTAAAGTAATCACAAGTAACATGAGTTTTTACAAAACAATTGTATTACCCTATTGTTCTAAGAGGATGCACATGCACTAGTTGTATTATTTCATAGTGCTATATGAGTGAAAGGGTACATCCTACTCATTGTAATCTAAGGATTGATTTACAGTGGATTGTATGGTATTGGATCATTTCCAAACCATACTAAGGACATAACTATTCTTATTGAATAGTGAACCTTGTAAATCTTTGTGTTCCTTTGGCTGTGCGTTGATTTGTTTCTCAGTAGGGAATTGAAATCTTTAACAGTAGGTGAAGGTTGTTTCAATTGAAAAGAAAAATAAAAGAATAAGGGTATCACAAATTCATCACCGCCCCCTCTCAATGATACAATACTCTTACTAGGTACTTTCATATAGAATTTCTAGGATTTTACCTTTACCAATCCCAAAATTAGATCTAACAACTTAAGCCTGATAAAAACTGTTTATGGGAGAAGTTCAAGCTCATCGAGATCACGACCCAAGCCATGTTTGTGGAACAACCCCATAAAATTCCCACCATCACATACCTTAATCTTAGGAAATTTTATGGTGAGTTAAAGGGATATGTATCAAGAGCCTATAAATATGAATATTTAATTTTTTATATATAATGATGAATATATTTTCAAAAAAATATTATTTTACTCTGTAATTTTTTTTATTTCGACACAATAAAGCATAAATTATATTTTTGGTTAATATTCAAATTCAATTAATGAATTTATTAATGAATTTATTTTTTTAATAAATAATATTTTAATATTATTAAATATTTTTTATTATATATAAATGATTGTATATTTTTTATGAAGTCAAATGTAATTTTTTTAAGGGTTCAAAAACTGTTATTGTCAAAAAAACCCAGCATTTCTTAATAAATGTCAATTTTATTTTAAAAGTAGAAATTAAAATATTCATAAAATTAATTAGATAAAATTAGTATTGTTTTTGGAATTAGTATGTAGAAATTATCCAATGGTTAATTTTTCATAATTTTTTGAGATAGTCGAATTTTCGGGTAAAAATTAAACACCGTATAAATATACATTGTGTTTTATGACATCATAGAGACAAAAAATTGATGTAATAATTACTATAAATGGGATAAAAGAAAAAATAAATGTCTTCCCTTTACAATAATGTAATTTTAAGTTTATTTTATTTATTTTTAAAGCCATTATGAGTCCTCCAAAACCTATAATATATTTTAAGGTTTTAAAATCATTTCTTTAAGAGTGTGACTCACTTACAAAAAATAAATATAATTATTTTAATATTTTCAGACCTTGGAATTATAAAAAAATGAAAACCAAACCCATTTTATAGAAAACATGTGCAAAACATATGAGATAGTTTTTGGTTTTGGATATTTTATTAAAGTCCAAAACCTAAATAATAAATAAATCCCAATCTTTTCCTATATAATCCCACCCAATCCCCCATTTATCTTCACTAAAAATACTTGGATCACATAAATACTCTTATGTACCCTCTATAGTGTCCTCCCAAGGTTCCTCAAGCTCTCAATAAGCTCCTCCCTAGTATTTGGAGTCACACACTCATGTAAGGTATCCTTATCTTCATCTCCTTATTTCAATGAAAGCACATTATTTGGAATTTTTATTATTAATTACAATTTTTGATGATTTAATTTATTTATAAAATTCCCCTACTAAATAATGGATGTTATTTTAATTACGAATAATTTATTATCTCTCATTTTGACCATCACCTAAGTCGTTACTATGTTGAAATTCCGTAGTGGATTTCTCTTTTCCCATTTCTATTTAGGAACTCCTTTTATGTTATGTCTATTAAATTCCATTTGATTTTATTGAGACATGTTCTTACATATTAACATAACTATACATTTAATGTATAAATTATGAGACCCACCTTATCACTCTCATTAAGACTCCCATGATCCTTTATGTACACCTGTTACCATGTCAAAACTTCATAAGGGATCTTTTCCTTTATCCTCTTCATTAAAGTATCTTATTTACCATTTGTCTTTTATATTCTTTTAATTATGATGGGATATGTTATTACATACTCACATTTCAATATAATTTATTTCCAAATGACGAGAGACCCATTTCTATCTCATCAATCCCTATGATTTTTTAAGTAACGCCGTTACGATGCTGAAATTTCACTGTGATTTTCCATGCCAAAACAATTGTGTAGTGAATACCATACTCATTTTCTATGAAATATATCCACTTTTATGGACATATACTTATATTTTTTGGAATTTCATGTATTTTTACACATTACTTTATCATGGAATAAATTATTATGATGAATGAATCCATGTTGTATTATTTATGTGGCACACTTATGCATGAGAATGAAATGAATATGATGCGTGCGCCTAGATAGTGATCCAATGCATTGGGTAATGTTTAGTATCATGATACATCATATGCAGGTTCCAGGCACAGTGGAAGCGCATGGGTGGATGTGCCCACTTGCCTTTTTGTCTTTAATAATGATCAATCCGGGATCAATACGAAGATAAATGCCAGTCTCCACGGATCGAGTCACAGAAATAGACAAAGAAGAAGGTTTTTCCCAGAACCACAAACAAGTTGATTATAATTAATTTAATTAATTATAAAGAAGTAACTTTTGGGTGTTATTTCTTCGTTGATGTTATTGATCATGTTCTGACGTGATTTGTCATTGCGTCGTAGAAGCCAAGTGTAGACTTCCTCTAGTGGTGATCCACACGTGCACCTCGTATCTCTAGACATCGCCAAAGGAGTCTCCAGGTGCTAGCGTGGAGAAACCTTTGCTTGCGTTGTCCACCTTAGATCATCTTGATCCGATGGAAGAGGATCTCTCTCAGTCTTGAGAGCATTCTTGGAGGAAGAGGTTCTTTTGACCTTGAAAAAATTCTCCATAATTGTTGTGCACAATGATTATCTTGTGTCAGAAAAGAGTTGGGGTTATGATGATATTTATAATCGAGTTTGAGGTTGTAGAGTTATGACAATAAATAAACACGTTATGGGTTTCATTTATTTCATTAACTCTTATTGAAAAAACCCTTGTCAAATAATTAATTCCTTGACATGCGGTCATGCGGATTATAATAAATATCATTTAATAAAACAATATTATATCCTCAAAATCCTGACTGGAAAAACTACACAGCGTGTAATAATAAATACACAGCGTGTACTTGTTTTTTATTGAAAACTACACAACGTGTACATTAAATGTACACGGCGTGTATATATTGTTTTCATTTATTCATTTCCTTTCCAAAATGAAAACTACACGGCGTGTAAATTTAATAATACACGGCGTGTACTTGTTTTCAAAATAAAACTACACGATGTGTAATTATTGATACACGGTGTGTACTTGTTTTATTTTATTCTTCCTCCAATATTAAAATGATTTGGGCTTCCTTGAATAATTATTAAACCACATACGGGAATAATCTTTATTCTACTTGATATACTTGAATACACTTAGTGTGTGACCCTCTAGGCCTCTTTCTCGTTGGCATTAGGCGGGCTTGCCTAAAGTCCAAGATTTCTTTCTCGCAACGGGTCAAGGCACCCAAGAGAAAGAAGTTGACGCCCCAATGACGTATCACCTAATACGAACACTTACCGTGTAATTTAATACCTTTGTCTCAATATATAATCAATAAGGTTTCATAGCGGTGTCATAAACCTATATGCTTGATCCGTCGTTCTTTGACTACCTGAAATAAACTCGTCGTTTACACCATGGCCATGGAATTTAATGCGACAGTTTTATTTAATCAAAGGGCCGAGATATCAACTTCCATAAATTGAAGCGACAAATACTTCCTCGACTTATCCATTAACAACATGTCACTCGTGACACACCCAACGTACCCTACTTCCCGCCAACTATCTGCGTGACTTTTTTCGTCAGTAAATATAAGTGCGCGAGTCATTACATGAATTAATGACAATCTTCCAGTCTAAGGACCATTACACACGCTCGTAGATAGAAATGTTCGATGAAACCAAGACATGTGGAATTACTACTGGTGGGTCTGTTCTCAGAATCTCCCATCTTGGAGATTACCAAGTGCAAACTCTATGAGAGAGAGTCTCATCTTCTTACGAGTACTCACACATGAAGGTATGTATACTATGTGTCCTATCATAGTACTTCATTCAACCGTAGAACTTTATTTAAGAATATTGTTATAGCATTTCAAGGTTCTCATCATAACGGGGATCTTCCATGACCTTATTAATGAAACAAATATTCCAGGACATTATTATATTATAGTCATGAAGAAAAATGAACAATATATAATAAGTTAACATTTATGTAATCAAAGTACAAAACAGTTGGTTCTCAGGACACCAACCATTACAAACTCCCACTTGGAATAGAGCCAACTGCCTGTAACTTTTAGTCTGCTAGACCTCACATGATGATCATGTTTCTGCTGAGTCAAGGCTTTAGTCAAGGGGTCCGCCATGTTGTCTTCCATGGAAATATTGCTCACTACAACTTCACCTCTCTGAGAAAAATCCCTCAAGAGATGATACTTCTGATGTATGCGCTTTGTCTGCTGATGTGACCTTGGATCTTTTGCAAGTGTCACCGCTGAAGTATTATCACAATAGAGTGTGATAGGATCTTTACTGCTCGGTACTACATCCAGATCTTGGATTAAGATTCGCATCCATACTGATTCTTTAGCTGCCTCAGAAGCTGCGATATACTCGAACTCTGTTGTAGAATCTGCCACCACACTTTGCTTTGAGTTCTTCCAGCTCACTGCACCTCCATTCAAACTGAAGATGTATCCAGTCTGTGACTTCATGTCATCTTGATCAGTCTGGAAACTATCATCTACATGTCCTATGATGACTAGTTACTCATCTCATCCATAAACCAAGAATATATCGTTAGTACGCCTCAGATACTTAAGGATAGTCTTGACTGCCATCCAATGGCGGTCTCCTGGATCAACTTGATACCTGCCTACCGCACTTAATGCATAAGCAACATCTAGCCTCATACATAGAATATCATACATGACTGATCCAATAACGGATAAATAAGGGATCCTTTCCATTCTCTTTCTTTCCTCATGTGTCCGAGGACACATTTTCTTGGAAGGATGAATGCCATGTGACACTGGAAACAATCCCCTCTTGGACTGTTCCATACTGAATCTCTTCAGTATCTTTTCAATGTATGTACTTTGACTCAGGCCTAGCATTCCCTTGGATCTATCACGATGGATCTTGATCCCAAGAATATATACTGCCTCGCCCAAGTCTTTCATGGATAAGCATTTATGCAACCATGCCATAACTGACAGTAAGATAGGTACTTCATTTCCAATTAGTAATATGTCATCAACATATACTATTAGGAAAATGACTGCACTTCCACTGAACCTTTTGTAGACACAAGGATCATATTCATTCATAAAAAGCCAAATTTTGTTACAGATTCATCAAAATGAATGTTCCATGACCTTGATGCTTGCTTTAATACATAAACGGATTTCTGCAACTTTAATACCTTGTTGGCATAATTTGGAGTCACAAACCCTTCAGGTTGTGTCATGTAGACATCTTCCTAGAGGTTCCCATTAAAGAAATCTGTTTTGACATCCATTTGAAAATTTTATTGTTATGGTAAGCAACAATTGCTAATAGGATTCTGATGGATTTCAGCATCGCAACCGGTGAAAAGGTTTCATCATAGTCAATTCCTTGACGCTGTCTAAAACCTTTTGCAACCAGTCATGCCTTGTAGGTGCTGACTTGCCCCTCCATGTCCAGTTTCTTCTTGAATACCCGTTTATTACCAATAGGTTTTACATCAATAAGAGGATCTACCAAAATCCAGACTTGGTTTTGGTACATGGAATCCATTTCAGAATTCATGGATTCTTACCACTTGGAAACGTCTGTGCCTTCAATTGATTCCTTGTAGGTAATAGTATCATCATTGTCAACCAATAATGAGTCACCATCCTCGGTGACAAGAAAACCATATCATTCTGGTTCTCTCACCCCTTTCGTGTTCCTACACAGTTCTTGTGTCTCTGGAACATATTGTTCTTTCACGGGGCTTTGTGGAATCAGTTCTTGTACCAACTGTTGTGTATCTTGAGCCTTGACTTCATCGAAGTATATCTCACTCCCACTATCTCTTTTGGAGATGTGCTCCCTCTCAAGGAATATGGCGTGTCTTTCCACTGTAACCTTTTTTTTCTGAGGGGTTATATAGATAATATCCCCTTGTTTCCTTGGGATATCCTATAAAGATACACGTTGTGCCTCGGGGTGGAAGTTTGTTACCTAAAGAGGCCTTAACAAATGCTTCGATACCCCACACATGTAAATTAGATAACATGGCTTTGCGTCCACTCCATAACTCGTATGGAATACCATTTATCGATTTAGTTGGTACTTGGTTTAGTATGTGTGATGTTGTTTGTAATGCATATCCCCAAAAGGATAATGGAAGACTCGTATGACTCATCATTGATCTCACCATGTCCAACAGGGTGCAGTTCCTCCTTTCTCTTACACCATTCCACTGTGGCGTGTAAGGAGGAGTGAGTTGAGATAGAATCCCAAACTCCCGTAAGAAATAAATGAAGTCCTGATTAAGATATTCTCCTTCTCTGTCTGAGTAGAGTTTCTTAATCTTCTTACCAAGCTGGTTCTCAACTTCATTCTTGTATTCTTTGAAATGATCAAAAGAATCTAACTTATACCTCATTAGGTAGATATATCCATATCTACTAAAATCATCTGTAAAAGTTATGAAGTATGAGAACCCACCCCTTGCCTAAACTGGAAATGGCCCACACACATATGTGTGAACTAATTCTAGAATTTCTTTAGCTCTTTCACCTTTCCCACTAAATGGGGCTTTAGTCATTTTTCCTTGTAGACATGCATGACATACACCAAGTAGTTTTAGTTTGAAAGAATCTAAATACCCATCTTGATGTAATTTTGTCAAACGTTTCTCATTGACATGACCTAGTCGGTGATGCCAAAGTTGGGTGTGGTATGAGTCATGTGAATTAACTTTGTCATCGATTTAAATTACTTGGTTTGTGTATTCTAACACATAAAGTCCATTATATAAATGTGCCCTACCAAAACAAATGCTACATTTATAAAAGTAGCAACATCCACTTCCAAACTTGAAGATGAATCCATCAGTATCTAATCTGGATACTGAATTAATGTTTTTGGTTACAGAGGGTACATAATAACATCCATTAAAAACCAAGACCATCCCTGTAGGCAATGTGAGATGGTAGTATCCGACAGCTACAACAGCGAGTCTGGCTCCGTTGGCTGCTCGGAGATCTACCTCCCCTCGATCAATATTATTGAATCTACTTGGTTCCTGTATTTGGATACAAATGTGAGCACGAAAAGAAGTATCTAATACCCAATTTGTAGAAACAAATAGATTTCATTCGATGAAAACTCTCCTGAAGCTTCCCCTTGCTTCCTTGGATAGGTGCAGTTTTTCTTCTAATGGCCCTTCTTGCCACATGCGAAACAAATAAAATCTTGTTCCTTTACCTCCCCTTTGATCTTCCTTTTCTTGGAGGGCCTTGAAGAAGCTTTGGGCTTAAATCTCTTCACCTTCCCTTTCTGTTTATTCACCATAAGGACATAAAGCTTTTCACGCTTCATGTCATTGTCCACTTGGCGAATGAGGATAAGAAGATCAGACAGAGACTTCTCAATGTTGTTCATGTTGAAATTCACAACAAAGTTTGAGAAGCTCTGGGGAAGGGATGCAAGAATGATATCAGTACCCAGTTCTTCGGGGAGTTTAAACCCTAGAACCTCCAAGTGCTCAATGTAGCCAATGAGCTTGAATACATGATGCCCAGCTGGGGCACCATCTCCAAGCTTGCTCTGGAATAGAGCCTTGGAGATCTCAAACCTTTCCTACCTTGCTCTCTCCTGGTATAGACCACAGAGGTTCTTGAGCATGCTATAGGAATCCATGTCCTCATGAGACTTCATGAGCTTAATTGACATTGATGATAGCATCAAACATTGAACATCGAGTGCATCACTCAAATGTTGATCATAGACTAGGAAATCTTTATCACTTTCCACTTGGGCAGGAGGATCAAAAAGTGAGGACTCTAGCACGTAATACTTTCGTTCATGGCATAGGACAACCCGAAGGCACCTAAACCATTTCTAAAAGTTACTACCAGTGAGGATATTGTCTTTGTCCAGAATTGATCACAGAGAAAATGTGGTTGATGAATCTTTCATCTTGATTCTACAATTTAAAACATCAGATTTATAAGTACTTTCTTGATTACATTTTATGAAAAATAATAAATGAATTTATTAATTCTCCCACTATTTTATCAAGTCCCAATGGCCCTCATCATTGAACTCGGAATGTCTAGTTGCTTGGAAATTCTAGTGGCAAGGATTCATATTCCCCTTCACATAACCCCAACAAGGGTTGGTCAAGATATTTGAAGGTATTTAGGTAGACAGGTCTTTGCCAACTGTGAGATTACATTTCCTTGATCTATTGAGTGGACTCCCCAATCCTGAAATCCTGACTTGTATTTCCTCAACTCTTTCCTCCAATATTACATCAAGTCTAGTAAGGGATACTACTCTTGATGTAATATGGTTAAGTCAACCCAAAACCTTTCATAAGGGATTCCTTTATAAAATTAAGTGTCCCAACACGGGTTGGTCAAACACATATTTTTATTGAGTCTTTCCCTTAATCAAGTAACGGAAGGCTTGGTCTGACTTAATATGGTATTGAGGGATTTTAATCTTTTATGCGTAGTTTCACATTATCACATGCTTGTTAATATTAAGTGATACTTGCTTAAGTGATTAACCATGTTCTGATATTGTTTACGCATAGTCCGGTTTATATTTTATTCCATCTTTGCATGCTTGTTCATTTTATTAACTATGTGATCGCGACAACACATACATAATAAATAAACCATGCAATTTAGACAGAAATAAAATAAGATGGCATGATCATGAGCTTCTATTGGTTAGCTCATCTAGTGGTTTGATAAGCTAACCCTGACCTAGGGGAAAACACCTTGAACCCAGTGGTTCATGTTTTGTAGCTCCCACCTGTCCACCTTTGTATCTTCTTGCGTTGGTTTCACCTCGGATTCGGGATTTGAACCGTCTCCTCTATCATGGGAGATCCTCCATTACATGGGTTTACATTAAAGAAACCATGGTAATGAATTCCCTACATTTTATTGGAAGAAGGATCACATGCCAACAAATTTAAATTAAAAAATTTAAATGAAACAATACACATACAAAGGGTCTTTGATCTAGCTCATGATCATCCATAGCATGCAACGAAATTTACGCATATTTAGAATTCAAATTTATTTAATTGTTGTTTCATTTAAGATAAGTCACACTTGAATTAAATTAATTATGATCTTATAATTAATAAATTATTTATCTTAAATTCCTTTCTGAATTTCCTTGAGATTCTTCTCATCCATATTTCTTGTACAGGTCTTTGTACTTTTGGAGGAAACCTGGTGAAATTTCTGGAAATTACACGACGTGTAGTTTATAATTACACGGAGTGTATTTCTTTTCACCCTTTATCCAAAGTACACGCCGGGGGATTTGGCATGTTTTCTATACTTTGGAAATTTTGGAGTACACGGTGTGTAGATAAATCATACACGGTGTGTACTTCCTTGTTACGCGGTAACCAGCCTGGAAACCCCGTATACGCGGTATGCTGCTTATCCTTGTACACAGTGTCACCTGGGCCAGAACGGACTACATGGCGTATTGCTCCAACATACATGCCGTGTATTCTGGTTTCCACGCGTTGTTCAATTCTGGTCAACACGACGTGATTAATACTTAGGCATATTCAATTCACACGGCGTGGTTTAGCGGACCAGTGTCGGTTTGTTGAACCTAAGTACATGGCATGTAGTTTTAATTACACACCGTGTAATCCTGTTTTTTACAGACAGAAAGAGCGGATCCTCTAGATGAATTCCTTGTTTTTATTTTATTAAAAAATTAAAATTAAAAGGCTGTTTCTGTGATATGAATCGAGAAACAAAGGATGAAGAATAGATCTCGTTTATTTAGATTTATAGAACAATTTATTTCAAATTGAATCAAATATAAATGCATAAATTATCAACGAAAATTAAATAACTGTAATCAACTTTGTAAACCTCCCTCTAATACCATTTGCAGGTTCTGGGTGCAGCGGAAGCGCGTGGGTGGATGTGCCCACTTAGCTTTTTGTCATTAATAATGATCAATCTGGGGTCAATACGATGATAAAAACCAGTCTCCACAGATCGAATCAGAGAAATAGACAAAGAAGAAGTTTTGTCCCAAAACCACAAACAAGGATCATTACAAGTTGATTATAATTAATTTAATTGATTATAAAGAAGTACTTTTGGGTGTTCTTTATTCATTGATGTTCTTGATCATGTTCTGATTTGATTTGTCATTGCATCGTAGAATCCAAGTGTAGAATTCCTCTAGCGGTGATCCACACGTGCACCTCATATCTCTGGACGTTGCTAGAGGAGTCTCCGAGTGCTAGCGTGGAGAAAAATTTTCTTGCATTGTCTGAATTCGATCATCTTGATCTGATGGAAGAGGATCTCTCTCGGTCTTGAGAGCGTTCTTGGAGGAAGATGTTCTTTCGGCATTGAAATAATTCTCTAGAATTGTTATGCACAAGGATTCTCTTGTGTCGGAAAAGAGTTGGGGTTGTGAGGATATTTATATTCGAGTTTGAGGTTGTAGAGTTATGACAATAAATAAACGCGTTACGCGTTTCATTTATTTCATTAACTCTTATTGAAAACCCCCATGTCAAATAATTAATTCCTTAACATGCACTCACCCTGATTATAATAAATATCATTTAATAAAACAATATTATATCCTCAAAATCATGACTGGAAAAACTACACGACGTGTAATAATAAATACACGGCGTGTACTTGTTTTTCATTGAAAACTACATGGCATGTACATTAAATTTACCCGACGTGTATATCTTTTTTTCATTTATTCATTTCCTTTCCAAAATGAAAACTACACGGCGTGTACATTTAATAATACAGGACGTGTACTTGTTTTAAAAATAAAACTACACGGCATATAATTATTGATACACAGCGTGTACTTGTTTTATTTTATTCTTCCTCCAACATTAAAACGATTTAGGCTTCCTTGAATAATTATTAAACCATGCATGGGAATAATATTTATTCTACTTGAGATACTTGAATACACTTAGTGTGTGACCCTCTAGGCCTCTTTCTCATTGGCATTAGGCGGGCTTGGATAATGTCCAAGATTACTGTCTAGCAACGGGTCAAGGCACCCAAGAGAAAGAAGTTGACGCCGCATTGACATATCACCTCATACGAATGCTTACTGTGTAATTTAATACCTTTTTCTCAATATCTCATCAAGAAGGTTTCATGGAAGTCTCATAAACCGATATGCTTGATCCTTCATTCTTTGACTACCTGAAATAAACTCGTCGTTTACACCATGGCCATGGAATTTAATGCGATAGTTCTATTTAAATCAAAGGGAAGAGATATCAACTTCCATAAATGGAAGGGAAAAATACTTCCTCAACTTATCCATTATCAATATGTCACTCGTGACGCACCCAATGTACCCTACTTCCCGCCAACTGTCTGCGTGACGGTTTTCATCAATAAATCTATGTGCGCGAGTCATGACATGAATTAATGATAATCTTCCAGTCTAAGGACCATTACACATGCTCGTATATAGAAATGTCCGATGACACCAAGACATGCGGAATTACTACTGGTGGGTCTGTTCTCATAATCTCCCATCTTGGAGATTACCAAGTGCGAACTCCATGAGAGAAAGTCTCGTCTTCTTACGAGTACTTACACATGACGGTCTATATACTATGTGTCCTATCATAGTACGTCATCCAACCATAGAACATTATTTAAGAATATTGTTATATCATTTAAAGGTTCTCATCATAGCGGGGATCTTCCATGACCTTATTAATGCAACAAATATTTTAGGACATTATTATATTACAGTCATGCAGAAAAATGAACAATATATAATAAGTTAACATTTATGTAATCAAAGTACAAAACAGTTGGTTATCAGGACACCAACCCTTACAAATCCACCTTGCAATATAATTTATTTCCAAATGATTAGAGACCCATTTCTCTCTCATCAATCCCTTTGATTTTTTAAGTAACGTCGTTATGATGCTGAAATTTCACTGTGATTTTCCATGCCAAAACAATTGTGTAGTGAATACCATACTCATTTTTTATGAAATATATCCACCTTTATGGACATATACTTATATTTTTTGTACTTTCATGTATTTATTCCACATTAATTTATCATGGAATAAATTATTATGATGAATGAATCCATGTTGTATGATTTATGTGGCACACTTATGCATGAGAATGAAATGAATATGATGCATGCGCCCAGATAGTGCTCCAATGCATTGGGTAATGTTTAGCATCATGATACATAATATTGGTATAGAGAGTTAACTCAATTAATTTATTAGACCTTTTCTACCATGATGTCTTGGTGGGTTTATCCTTGACCTATGTTTATGATTTAATGTTTTAAGTTGTTTCCACATTTCCCATGTTATTATTTTCATGCTATATAATGGATTATTATTAATGTTCCTTTTATTCCTCATTTATAGGACTATTGTCTGACATGTATCACTTGTACTATGTTTATTCTCTTACTGGGCTTTATATATCACCCCTTTCTTATGTATGTCCCCTAGTTAACCCATTTAGTTTTAAGTTTGAAGGAGTATTTTGAGCATGTTAAAGAAGTTTTGAATAAATATGTTGTATTCCCTATTTTATGTTGTTATATAATGTACCTAATTCCTAAAGACACTATACTTATCAATCATTCAGGTTGTATTAAGTGTAGTCTTATGTAATAAATCAAGGATTAATGTGAAATAAATAGTAGGGTTGTTATAGTTGGTATCAAATGAAAAGTTTAGCTATTTTTGGGATTAGGATTAGAAAAATCTAGTGAAATAATTAGATATAAGACTAATTATAAGAAAAAATAACTAAATTTTAGTTACTATAAAGTATGTGGTTTATCAAGTAAATAAATCCCTGTTTGAAGACTATAAGTGGATGTGGTTCTGGGAGAGATGTACGTAGGAGTAACAACTCCAACAAGGTGTTCCAGGATAGACTCGGGGTAACCTGGTACACAATAATGAGCTTGACTACACACATGGTTTGAAACCTTGGGGGATATTCTTTGGTAAATTCTTAAGCTCATTATGAACCATTATTAAGGGATAAAGAAAATTCCATAAGGATATATGTTAGGAAATAGATCATGGATAAAATAGATTTAATTTTATAAATTCAGAAGTTAGGAAAATAAATTTAATTTATAAGTTATCCCTTTAATGTTATTGGATTACCCTTTATGTGTTTAATAATTTAAAATAATGATCCCTAATTTTCCTTTAATTCCATCAAATAGCCGAAAATAGGAGGAATTTAGTAAACAATCAATGTGATGGTAAATGTGATGATTGTCCCAAAGAGACTCCAAACCCAATGGGAGAGGGAATCATGAACTTTATATTGATACTCTCTCAGATGAATTAGGTTATGAATAGAAATCTAGATCAATAAGAGCATCCAAACCCCCTAAGTGAGAACAATCTATGATTGAGTTCTTTATGTAATAAAGGCGTCCAACTTTTAATGGATCAACCAATCCCTTAATCATGAAAAAATGGTTCAAGTCCATTGAGAAGATCTTATTAATCCTTTAATGTTCTGAGTAAGACAATGTTCTATTGGCTATTTATCATATGGAGGGAGAAGTTGATCAGTGGTGGTCCTTGATCAGAAATAAAAAGTCTAAGAAAGAGATTGAAGCAATGGAGTGGAATGAATTCCATAAAATGTTTTTTTGATAAATATATTCCTCATACTCTCCAAGACCAATTTGTTTATATAAGGTACATGCACTATGAGTTCATAGTAATGTCATTCAGACTCACTAATGATCCAAAAATCTTTATGTACTTGATGAATAGAGTTTTTAGAGATTACCTTGACAAATTTGTGGTAGTATTTATATATGATATTATAATATACAATAAAACAAAGGTGGATCCTGGGGAGAATCTCAACACTGTGATAAAGACCCTGTGAAAGGATGGGATTTATTCCAAGCACAACAAATGTGGGTTATGGTTAAATAAAGTCTAATTATTAGGGAGTATCATCACAAGCAATGGGATATCTATGGATCCTTCAAAGAAAGAAGAAATTGAAGGATGTCCAATGATAACATCCATGATAGATATCTGTAGTTTCCTTGGATTATCTATGTACCACCATCGATTTGTGAGAATTTTCTTACGATTTTAAAGACATATAACCAAGATAACTCGAAAGGGAGTCAATTTTGTTTGTAATGATGAATGTAAAGATAACTTCAAGTAATTGAAAAAGAGGCTTATCACTACACCTATTCTCACACTACTTATAAGTGGAGAGCCTTTCGTGGTATTCAGTGATGTTTCGAAGAAGGTCTTGGGTTGTGTGTTAATGTATAATGAAAAATTCATAGTCTATTATTCAAGGTAGTTGGAAGTTTACAAATAGAACTAACCAACACATGATTTTGAGTTGACAGTAGTGATCTTCTCCTTGAAAATATGGTGTAATTATCTCTTTGGGGAGAAGTGTGAAGTATATACAGATCACAAAAGCCTCAGGAATATATTCACATAGAAGGATATGAATATACACCAATAAAGATGGTTAGAGATAATCAAGGACTATGAATACTAAATCCACTACCATCCTATTAAAGAAAATAAAGTGGTTAATGATCTATGTAGAAATTATTTGAAGATTCTATCACTAATGAGAATTGAGAGGGATCTGATCTTCTTATATTTAGAAAGGATAGACATGAGAATCATAAAGGAAGGAAAATCATCAATCCTTTCACAAATTATTTCTCAACCAACCCTTATGAATATTTTAAAATATGCTAAAATGGATGATGTGGGGATTCATAATAAATAAGAAACTATAATAAATAATAAATCCTCATAGTTCAATGTTAATGAAGGAGTTGTGATATTTTGTTCAAGGCTATGTGTACCATCAAATCCTGAGTTAAAGGAGCTGTTGGATGATGCACATATCTCAAACTTCTCTATCCACTGAGGAATCACAAATATTTATTGATATCTCTGAGAATGATTTTAGTGGGACAATATGTGTAAGGAGAGCATGAAGTATACATAAAGATGTATTGTATTATAGAAAGTGAAAGAGTAAAGATAAAAATCCAAGTGGATGATACAACCATTACCCATACCCACATAGAAATTGGAGAACATCACCATGGAATTTGTCATTGGACTTCCGAAGACATCTCGAGAAACAATGTTATATGGGTTGTTGTGGATCTTCTTAAAAATTCGGCTCACTTTATCATAATTTAATAGGATTTCTCACTGGATAAACTTACATGGATATACATCAGAGAAGTGGTAAGGCTCCATGGAGTACCACTATCAATTGTATCCGATCGAGATCCAAGATTCACCTATAACTTCTAGAAGAGTCTCCAACATGCTCTGAATAATGAGTTAAAATTCAACACGAATTATCACCCTTAAACTAATGTCTAATCTGAGTGGACTATCCAGATACTTGAAAACATGTTGAGAGCGTGATAAATTAACTTCAAAGGAGGTTAAGACTAACATAATACTTTGGTTGAGTTCTCTTACAACAAATGTTTCCACTCGAGCATCCAAATGGCTCCCTATGAAGCCCTTTATGTGAATAGGTGCATAACACATTCACATTGGGATGAAGTTGGGGAGCGAAAACAGCTAGGTCCTAAAATGGATAAGGAAATAGTGGAAAAGGTTTAGACCATCCAGCAACACATCAAGGCTACTCAGATCCAAAAAAAGAGCTATATTGACAATTGTTGATGAGACCTAGAGTTTGATGTGGGAGAAATGGTATTCCTCCACATATCTATTTGAAAGAAAGTGATGAGATTTTGGAAGAAAGTAAATCTTATCCCAAGGTACATCAACCCTTCTGAGATCCTCAATCACATTGGAGTGGTGTCCTATCAACTAAAACTCCCATAAAACTTATCTCAATCACATGATGTATTTTATATATCCCTCCTGAGGAAGTACATACTAGTACCCTCACATGTACTCAATCCATATATGGAACCATTGTAGAATTATATTTCCTATGAAGAGCAGCTAGTGAAGATATTAGATCATAGTGAAACATTTATACGAAATAAGACAATTCACCTTGTCAATGTGTTGCAGAGAAACCATAAGTTTAAAGAAGTATTATGGGAATAGGAGGAGGTGATTAAGAAGAGTTACCCTCATCTATTTTAGTATGGGAAAATAAAATTTTAAGGATGGAATTTCTTAAGGGAAAATATTGTAACAACCAAAACTGTTATAAATAAAAAATTTCCATTTTGATTTAATTAAATGTATTATTATATAATATGATTATAGAAAGAACATGAACTTATTTTATTTTATTATATAAAATTTTATTTAAAATACTCTTAAGTATCTTTACCATTTATAATATAGTCGTCAAACAATGATTACATGATTAGTATAAATATAGGGTTTTAACAAATCCAATTGACACATACAAATAAAGTGATGACCTCAACCAATAGGATTGTACCCCATGAATAACATTTATTAGAGATTATGAGGGATATAGAATTTTTAGGATTTTACCTTAACCAATCCCATTTTGATATCCAACAACTTCAGCATGAGTGAAACTGTTTACGGGGGAAGTTCAATATCATTGAGATCACGACCCAAACCATGTTCGTCAAACCACCCCATGAAAGTCCCACCATCACACACCTTACTCTTACGGAGTTTGTTGGTGTATTAAAGGAATATATATCAAGACCCTATAAATTTTAATATGTAGTTTTTTATAGAATAATGAATATATTTTTATCCTATTATTGTTACTTTGTAAATGATTTTTATTTCAATACAATAAATCACAAATTATATTTTTGGTTAATATTAAAATTATATTAATGAATTTATGAATTAACGTATTTTTTGAATAAATAATATTATAATATTATTAAATAATTTTTATCATATATAAATTATCATATAATTTTTATGAAGTCAAATGTAATTTTTATAAGGGTTTTAAAACTATTATTATCAAAAGAACCCAACATTTTTTTTATAAATGTAGATTTTATTTTAAAAGTGAAAATTCACATATTTATAAAACTATTTAGATAAAATTAGTATCATTTTTGGAATTATAATTTCAAAATTATCCAATGGTTAATTTTCAATAATTTTCTAAGATAGATGAAATTTTGAGAAGAAATTAAATATCATATAAATATAATTTATGTTTTATGACATCATAATGATCTAAAAGTGATGTAATAATTACTATAAATTGTATCCATGACCAAATAAATTTTTTACCTTTAAAATACTATGATTTTAATTTAATTTAATTTATTTTTCAAATTTATTATAAATCCTCTAAAACCTATAATATACTTTAATGTTTTAAAATCATTTATTTAAGAGTGTGACTAACCTCCACATAAGAAAGGGAATTATTTTAATAAGTTCATCCATAGGCCTTATAAAATAAAAAAACTCCCATTTGAAATAAACTATGGGAAAAATCCATGGGCTAGTTTGTGGTTTTAGATATTTTATTATGTAGATTCCAAAACCTAAATAATAAAGAAATCCCCCTCTTTTCCTATATAAACCCACATAATCCCCCATTTATCCTCACTAAAAATCCTCAGATAATGTCCATAATATTATTTCTACAATATAGAGTCCTCCCAAGGTTCCACTAATCTCTCAAGAATCTCTTCCCAAGAATTTGGAGTTACACACTCAAGTAAGGGATCTTTACCTTCCTCTCATTCTTTCAATTCAAGCACCTTCTTTTGAATTTGTCTTCTTAATTACAAATTTTTATGATGTAATTTACTTATAAACATACCATACTGTCCAATGGATGTTATTTTAATGAGTTTTCATTTAATATCTCTCATTTTTACCTTCACCTAAGCCTTTACTATACTGAAATTCTGTAAGGGATTTCTCCCTTATCATTACCATTCAAGAACTCTTTTTATGTTATGTCTACTGAATTCCATTTTATTTTGTTGGGATATGTTCTTCCATATTCACCTTAATTTCAATTTAATGTATAAATTACTAGATCCAATTTTTCAATTTTATTAATCCTCCCATGATCCTTTATGTACACCCGTTACAATGGTAAAATTTAGTAAGAGATCTTTTCCTTTCTCCTTTTTATTCAAGTATATTCTTTACCTTATGTATTTTATATGAATTTACTTATGATAGTATATGTTATTCCATATAAAAAAACTGTCCAATTGATTTAAAAATTATGATATACCCCTTTCAATCTCCTAAATCCCTTTTATGAGTTATTAAGCAACACCGTTATGCTGTTGAAATTTCACTACGATTTTCCATGCCAAAACAATTGTGTAGTGAATACCATACTAATTTTTCTATCAAATGAATTAAAATTTATGAACATGTAATTATTTATTATGGATTTAAATGTATTTATTAAATATTCCTTGATCTTGTAATACATTATTATGATGAATGAATCCATGTTGTATGATTTATGAGGAACACTTAAGCATGAGAATGAAATGAATATGATGGGTGCACCCAAATAGCAGTCGAATGCATTGGGTAATATTTAGTATCATGATATGTCACATTGGTATATTGAGTGAAACTAATTACTTTATGGTAATTTTTCTACTATGAAGTCTTGGTAGGTTTGTCCTTGACCTATGTTTATAATTTAGTATTTTAAGTTGTTGCCACATTTCCCATGTTATGATTTTCATGCTATATCATGCCTTATTATTCATGTTCCTTTTATTCCTCATTTATATACCTATTGTATAAAATTTATCACTTATGGAATGTTTATTCCCTTACTAGTATTTATATCTCACCCCTTTATTAAGTATTTCCCTAGGTTATTCTATGTAGTTTTAAGTTAGAAGGAGTATTTTGAGAATGTTAAAGAAGTTTTCAATAAAGACTTATATTACATGTTTTATATTATTATGTAATGTACCTAATTACAAAAGATAGTATAATTATAAATCATCTGTGTTTTATTAAGCGTATTCTTTTGTAATGAATCAATTACTAATGTGAAATAAATAGAAGGGTTGTTATATGGTGTGACCTAGGCTCCTTGGAAACCACCACTGTCGCAATGTTATCACAATATACTTTAATAGGGTATGCACTAATAGTTACAATTGAAAACCTAAAAACAAATATACATATTCAAAATAATTCCTTAACTACATTGAAAGATGCTATATAATTTGGTTCTACTGTGTAATTGAAAACTATTGACTACTTCAAGCTCCTCCAACTCACTGCACCCCCATTCAGAAAAAATACATAGCTTAACTGAAATTTTTGATCATCCCAATCTATCTAGAAGATAGAATTGATCAAGATCCTAATCTCTTCAAGACACTATAAATACATCCTTTCTATATTTAAAGTACTTTTTTATATTTTTTACAACTTCCCAATGTAGCATGCCTTGATTGGATTAATATATTCCCACCATGCTTAAAGTAAAGTAAACATTAAACTCAGTACATAGTAAGACATACATGATAGATCTAACTGTTGAAGTATAAGATATTATACTTATTATTTAAATATCCTCCAGTGTCTTTGGACACATATTCTTGGAGATATTAATTCCACGTGACACTAGAAAAATCATCTCTTTTATTCTTCCATATTGTACCTTTTGAGCACCTTGTCAATTTATATACATTGACTTAGACTAAGAAGCATATAATATATATCCATATAGATATTTATCCCTATAATATAGGATGATTAGCCTAAGTCTTTCTTAGAGAATCATTCATTTAACTAATTCTTCATTAACTATAATAATTGCACTTTGTTTCCCATTAAGAATATGTCCTTAACATATAATATTAGGAAAATGATGGCAATCCCACTAAACTTCTTATAGTCACATGGCTCGCTTTCATTATTAATGAAACCAAATTCTCTTATGGCCCCATTAAAATAAAATTTCTATGATCTTGATGACTATTTCAATCTATAAATGGATCCCTATATATTGCATACTTTATTAGAACTCTTTGAAATAATAAACTCTTCAGGTTGTGTCATACATACATCTTCAACCAACTTCCCATTTAGAAAAGAAGTTTTGAAATCCATTTTTCAAATTTCATAATCATGGAAGGATTCTATTATAAGTAATATTCTGATGGATTTTAGCATAGAGACTAGTGATAAGGTTTCATTATATTCGATGTCTTGATGTTTTATGAAACCCTTCACTACTATCCTTTCCTTATAGGCACCCAATTGACCATCCATGTACATTTTTTCTTAAATACCAATTTATAACCAATATATTTTACATTAACAACAAGTTCTACTAATGTAAAAACTTTATTTTGGTATATAAACACCATTTTATAATGTAAATAATCTTATCATTTATCAGAAACCTTTCCGTGCACTACTTCTTTATAGGATTTAGTTTCAGTATTCTCTAGGAGTAATGTGTCACCTGGATTGATGACCAAAAAACAATATCTCTCTAGTTCTATAACCTCTTTTATTGAAGTACATAGTACCCATGTATTAAGAACATGTTCCTATCTCACCATATTTGTTGGAGATTATTCTCGTACCAACTCGTGTTCATATGGATCATTAACTTCATTGAAGTCAATTTTCTCCCACTATTTCTCTTAGAAATGAGTTACATTTCTAGAAATATAACGTGTTTTCTAAAATAACCTTTCTATCTTAAGGGTTATGTAGGTAATATCCTTTATTCTCTTTTGTATAACCTATAAAGATGCACTTTATTCTCTAAGATGCTAATTTTTCACTTGATATAGTCTTGATAAAACCTCCACATCCTCATACATGTATGTGAAAAAAATTTGGTTTCTTTATATACCATAAATCATATATAATTCCATATTTTTTACTAAATTTATTGTATATTCCACAGTCTATAGTGAATATCCACAAAAAGGATAATAGATAGATTTTCAAGACTCATCATTGGTCGGGTCATGTCAAGCAGGGTCTAATTACTCCTTTCACTAACACCATTCCACCGAGGTGTATAAGGAGGTGTGATTTGGGAAACTATCCCACATTCTTTTAAATGATTCATGAAATCTTGGTTAAGATATTTTCCACCATAATCTGATTGGTGTTTCTTGATCTTTTTACCAATTTGATTATCTACTTTATTTTTATATTCCTTAAACATGCTAAAGGAATCTGTCTTATACCCCATTAAGTAGATATATCCGTATCTACTATATTAATTAATAAAAGAGATAAAGTAAGACACACCAACCCTTTACTCTACTATAAATAGAACACATACATCAATATAAACCAATTAAAATGTTTCTTTGGATCTTTCTCCTTTACCACTGAAAGGTGATTTGGTTATTTTACCTTGTAAAAAAGTGTAACATACATCCAAGTGTTTTAAATAGATGGAGTCTAAATACCTTGATTGATGAAATTTTATTAAATGGTTATACTTTACATGACTTATCCTGAAGTGCCTTAGGTGGTTAGGATATGATCCATTCTCATTAGATTTTTAATTTATTTTCAATACTATATTTTCTTGTTTAAGTATATATAACACATTGTTAAGATGTGTCATACCGTAACATATGTCATCCTTATACATAAGAAAAATTTTATTTCCAAAATTGAAATAAAATCCCGGTGTCTAAAATTGACACTAATATTATGTTTTTTTCTAACAAATGGTACTTAATAAAAATTATTTTGTACAATAACCATTCTACTAGGTAAAGTAAGATGATAATCTCCCAATAATAATACTGCTAGTCTTGCACCATTTTCTGATCAAAGACCTACTTCACATTTTTCAATTGTCTTGATTCTACTTAGTTCATACATTATATTAAAAATGTGTGAGCCACATGATATATCTATTTCCCAACATGTACAAATAAATATATTGAATTTAATGATAACTATACGTAAAGCAGAAGCGTCAATTTGATTTTTCTTACTAGCTATGTAATTCTTCTTCCAGTAGCCTCTATTTACACATTAAAATTATAATTCAACCTTCTCATTGTTCTCTTTATATATCTTTGGATTCTTTAAAGGATGATGAATCAATGTCTTTGACTGGGACTTAGTCATTAATAATTTTTTCCTTTCCTTTATTCTTATTATTCACCAGAAGGATAGAAGAGTTGGAATTATTCATATCCTTATCATCTTAGAAAACTAATTCCAATAAATATGATAGTGACCTATTCATGTTATTCATATTATAATTAACAATGAAATTTGATAATGTATGTGATAAAGAGTCAATAATGAGATCATTTGATAGTTCTTGGTTCAGTTTGAACCTAAGGGTATCCAGTCTCTCAATGTACCCGATCGTCATGAGTACATGAGTTTCTGTTTGATTACCTTCTGCTAGCCTTCATCTATACAGATCACTTGATATATCATATCTTTATTGAAAATATCTCTCCAAATATAACTCTTGTAGGTAAGACAACATTTGGAAAGTATTTTTGTCCTTATGCATTTTCTATGTCTCACTAAACATAGATGAAAACATGAAGCACTTAACATATTTCACATCATCTAAATGATTATTATATTTATCTTTATCCACCTCAGTTACTCCCTAATGTGGATCAATAGTATGTGGGTATTCTAGAATATGAATCTTCCTATCATGGCATAGTACTATATGAAATAACCTATACCACTCCTAGAAGTTATGGCTAGTTAGGATATTCTATTTATCCAATATTGATCACAGTGAAATTGAATTGGTGATGGTTTCTATTTGATCTACAACAAATAATATTAAAAGATTAATAATTTATCATTATTACCAATAGAAATTTTCAATTTTTTAATTTTAAATGTCTCATACTATTTTATCAAATCTTAACAGCCCTCAACCACTAGATTTTGAATTCTCAGTTTCTTGAGTATTCTTGGGGAAATGACCCTTAAAACACTCTTTATAGCCTAAGTTATGGAATTTACACTACTCCAAGAGTTTATGGTAGGATTATGACTATCTGAAAATATTGTCTCACCACTCATTTATTTGTTGAGTGGATTATTATATCCCGTAAAGAATTACTTTTGATTTCACAATGATTTTCCACTAAAGTTACATCAATCTAGCTATGGATACTAATTTTCTTTCAAATTTAGTTAAGTCAACCCACAACTCTTATAATAAATCATTAGTAGTAAGATACACCCTCAAATATGACTTAAGAGCACATAAAACAATAGGTTGTGTCCAAATTCAAGTGATCAAAGGCATTTAATGACTATTTTCTTTGAGAGATTTGTTAATTTATCTTAGTGAATGAAATCCCTTTCTATTTAACATTTTTTTCTATGTGATCTTACTCAAAACTTAACCATGATTTAAATATAAAAAATTCACTAATTTTTTTATCTATGCATGCATGTTTATTATTATACTACATGATTGTGCATAATAAATACACATTCATAAAATAATAAACCATAATGACGTGATCACGAGACATTAAATATTGGTTAACCCATTAAACAAATAATGAATTAACCAAGACCCTAGGGAAATTCATTAAGCTACTACCTAATTATAACTGCAGTGCCCAGAACACCCATAAATGCCACATGTTTGGTTTACATCGACTCTAGACTCAAACTACTTCATCACAAACTCCTCTGATCTTTATAATGTATAATCACATGCAGGTGAGGGGAACTTGGGGAATGAAAATACATTTTATCACTAAAATGTGGACACATATTCCCTTATAAAAATTAAATATGGATGTACTATGTGCATAACACCAAAATAAAAAAATTATTACATTTTAAAAATTAAATAAAATAATTAAACATAATAAATAATAAATCAAACATGCATGGGTCAGTCTTAGCTCATGATCAGTCAACATGAAATTATATTTCATAAGGAAAATTAAATTTTCTAAAATTTGACTCGAGGGTATTTTTAATGCTTAAAATTTTATTAATATAATTTTAATTAATTATCAATACGTCCCACAACACCTTAAATAATTTTATTAATTCTTAGATAATTAAATTTTATTTATGTATTTTTTCATAATATTTTGGGTCTATTTGGACCTAAAGTAGATCCCTGATATTAATTTAGGGCTTCTAATGGGGTTTATGGGTTATGAAAAATGGATCTAGACTAATCTACTTTGGACCATGTTTAATTGGGGCATCCTTTTAATGGTACACACAAGATACACAATATATATATATATATATATAAAAGAGGTGAGGCCAACCAAAATAATAAGGCAACCAAAATATACCCTTTACCATAAAGGGTAAGGAACAATACACCCACAAACATTTGGGTGTGGACAAAACAACTTTTTCATTTCTATTAAAACTTATCCTTCCACTTAGAAGGATAAGTGTACACCTTTTTTTATTTTTTGAAAATGAATTAAGCTTTCACAACAAGATTCTATTTCCAATGGACTACCCATCCAACTTAAAGTATCCTTAGAAAATATATAACATGATTACATCATGATTCAGCTAAAAATTCATCACATTGGTAGTCATTAATGTGAATCAAAAACTAAAACTTAAATTTCCACCATAATTTTTATGCAAAACCCTCAATCATAGATTGACCATATCTTGGCGATAAAAAATTGAATCGACATTATATATTTCGTGTTGGGACCATATCAAAACTCTCTTTCTTAATCATAATATATTTAATTTAAATTTTAAAATTTTCAACTTAAATAATTTCACATTCACTATGCTACCAATTAAAGGAACCTGGGTTACAAAAAAGTGTAAAAAATGTGTAATTTAAAATTTTGGGTTCTAATTAATTTTAAAAATACTAAATACACAAACCACGTTTTCCATGTTACTTAAATTATTGTGTGAAATTCAATTTTAACATGAAAAATAAAATTGAATGAAAGCATAGATGATACCTTATTTTTTTGAAATCGCCAGTTTGATTTGATCACAATTAGCATGTCAGGGATCAAAGGAACCATTCTAGACATCCTATATATTTTCCACATATTCAACATAGATCTTGGATTTTTGATTTATGATTCCCAGGTGCTAGTTTATGAAATAGAAGTAATTTATGATTATCCTTCTATTTCATGACAAATGTGGACTTTATTGAGAAGATGAGATTCATCCGACCTTCTTCTTTCTTCAGAATCACTTTCTAAGAGCTTTAGAGGAGAGGAGAGGATATATTCTCTGTATAAATTTTTCCAAATTATGGATATCACTATTCAAGAGGCTAAAATGTGTTTTTTTAATTAGGCTATACTTTCTAAAATTTCACTTTGGTCCCTGGAATGTAATAAAATTCATTTTAGACATTTGTGCACACTTATAACTTAATAAACTTGTCATAAATGATTTTTTTATAAATTAGTTGTAACACTTTAAAATGATTTTTGATAAAATATGAACCATTAACTCATCTCGTATGATCCCCAAAAAATTCCACAAACCTGGAATGTGTTATGTTCATTTAAAAAACTATTTTCTCGTATTCAATTTTATAATTTAAAAACTTATGAATTCCTTGAGAAATAAATTTAACCATAATTATTATAAACTTTAATAATATAATTGAATTACTTTTCTTGTAATTAATCATAATCGGATGTTCACTGACCCCCACATGTGGGGCCCACTTTTTTCTAAACTCCTATTCATCCGAATAGGTGGGACTTGTGGATGCACTTAATATGCAACCTTCTAGGTATTTATCTTGATAGCACTGAGTCCAACTCACATTCCAAGAGTGGATTCTGGTAACCCATCGTGGCCCCTGATGAGATAAATAATTTCATAGCCCTGACTACCTCCTTAGAACATATTATGTATAATAAAATCTCTTTATCTTGCGATGGATCATAAATCATGATGCACACTTGTGTCATCATCCTTTTTTGATGCATTATATATTTCATGAACATGCTGAAAAGACTTACCTTCTTGTACCATGGCCATGAATTTAATGAAGGCACTACCATCTTGGTCAACTCAGGCCCACAAGATATCTCTTACTTAACTTGGAAGTGATAAATTCTATCTTGATCATTCAACCAACATCATACCACCAAAGACGCACCCAACACACACTACATCACCCTGAATTCAATGTCGTGTTTTTTAGCTTGCATCAAAGTGTAAAATCATAGTAAACATTGAAAATGACATCAATCGAGGAGACTAACACACCTGTTCATAGATAAGAACAACCAATAACACCTGAAACATGTGGTGTTTAAATTGGCAGGTTAGTTCTCATGATCTCATCTATTTGATATCACCAGGTGTGAACATCATGGGAATAATTATCAAGGATTATGCCCCTAGAACGTGATAGTTATACATAATCTATGTACCATCAATATGATGTATATATACCATAAGAAATATATTTAAGATTACTGTTATAGTATCTCAAGGTTCTCATTATAGCTGATAAATTCTATAACCTTTATATATGGAATGTAATTCAAGGAATTTTCCAAGTAAACAGTGGATGTAGAAGTATCAATACTATTTATAATAAGAATAAACACACATGTAAATCAATCTTTATACATGAAATGATACTTAAATTACATAAATGAGTGGGGTCTAGGGAAACCACTCACAACATAGTTTTTGTTTCTGACACTTGTCATATGTTAAATTGGATTATCAAATTTTAAAGTTATGTTTTTATATTAACTCATTAAATGGAATGGTACATATATGTTATTTTAACAAAAAGAATTTGATAAAATCAAGTAACATTTATGTTTATATAAGTTATATTTGGAAGAAAAGTAAATATGAAATTTTAGATATCATACTTTAAATGTTATAATTATCAATTAGTTTAACATGAAAACCTATTTGAGTTTTAAATGATGATGGTGGGTGGATAAATTAAATCACATAGTTCTTGATGAATTAAACTAGTTAATCATTTGGTAATATTGGTTATTTAAATGGTAATGATATCTTTTTGGAAAATTCAAATTTACTTTGAGTATGTCATCCTTATAAGTTCCTTTCATGATGTGTAATACAATTTAGCAATACCCACTAGAAAAAATTATTTTTTCACTATAATTTTTCTCAAACAAACTATAATAATTATTTTATAAAATTTAGACTTCTTTAAAATTAAGTTTTGACAAATGTGTTTAAAGTGTTTTCATAAAGTTTATTTGGATAAATATCATATTATAGGTATTATTAAGAAGGATTTTCACTTAACATGGTTTTTGACCTACCATATTTTATTAAATACAAGAGTATTGGTAAAAAGTTTTTTATCAACATGATTTTGATCTTAAAATGTTTCAATGTGAAATATTATGATGCATGTCTTGTATGTAAAGAATCATTTGAAAATCATGATTATTTTTTGAACACTTTAACCAACATGACACTGTGAATTATTTTATCTAAGATTATCAATAAATTATCATGCAAGTATGGTAATCTAATTTGTGGAATGTTAAGAATGATACGTTCCAAATTTTATAATAAATCATGTATAAACGTTCATTCAACAACATGAATGAGTAAAGTTGTTGAAGTGAAAGATATAATAATGTTTTCTCCAACATGAAGTTCTATGCTTTTAACTTAAATCATTGTGAAGTATGTATTTCTAAATTTTTTCCCTTATGTTATGTTGATATATCATAATTATTTGATTGTTATGTATTGATTTATGAGTTTTTTATGGTTAACTACGTGGCCTTGTTCTTATATAATAGATTTCTCCTTGGAGAGATTATATTTAATGTTTTTTGTGTATGTTTTAAATATAGCGGGATCCTTAAGAGGTATCTCACAGGGTTGTTAAATTATCTCCCCTTCAATTTCCCTCAATCTTAGTTTTCTTTTAATTCTTAAAGACAAGAATTGTTTGAAAGGTTTCTAATGTAAAGTTATGAAATATTTCTGAACATTGATTTTCCATTTTGTGGTGTCTGGTGGTTCAGAAGCAGTTTCATAAATTCTAGAAGTTGTTTTAAAAGTAATTTTTTAATTTTTAAAGTAGTTTTAAAAGTTTTTGAAAATTATATAAGTAATTAAAAGTATTAAAAGTTTATTTGGAAATTAATTTATAAGTTTTTTAAAAATATTCTAAATATTATGGAAATGTTTTGGAATTATTAAAGTAATACTAAACCCTTTTATTAATTATTTATAAGTTATTTTAATTGAAAAGTAAACATTTCAAATGAAATATTTACCCTTAGGCATGAAATTGAAGTTTCATGATGGTAATTGTGTTTTTTAATGGATTTAGTTAAGTTAAAGTCATTTTTAAACTTTCTGTGCAAGGGTAAGTCATAGTATTTAAACCATGAGTGAAGGTAAGGTCTTTTTCCCTTGTGTTCTGTAAGGTTAAAAGAGTATTTTTGAATATTTCAGAAGGGTAATACTCACCATGAATAAGGCTAAGAGTGAATTTCTAGGTGCTAAGTTAAGGTATCCCCCTAGATACATAAAAGTATCACTGAAATCCTAATGGTTGTGTAAGGGTATTCTCATGAAGGTGGAGTTGCATAAGGGCACTTATCTGAAGAATCTTTGTGGTGTTTTTTTAAAAAACGTTTTGTATTTGTTGACAACTAAAATTTTTGTTGAAGAATGTTTTTGATATAAAATAAGATGAAGTTTCTGGTTTCTAGAATTTTGTCATTATTGCTGAGAAAGAAAGAATTTTCTAAGTTTGAAAGATGTTTCTTAAGTCCTTTTTTTTGCTGAAGAATCTTAAAAGAGGATGTTGTTGAAGATTCAGAAGATAGAAAGTTTCTCAAACATTCTAAAAAAAATTAGATGATTATTTTCTAATATTAAATTTCCCAAAAATCATGAAAAGTTTCATGATTAAAGCTGTTGAAGAAATGGTGAAAAGATTTGATGATTTTCATAGAGCAACATTCTGAGAAAAGTTGGAACCTAATTTCTGAAAAATCTAGAACCAAATTTCTAAGAAAACTAGAACCTGATATCAAAGAAAATAGGAACATAATTTCAGAGAAAATTAAAACCTGATTTCTAAACAATCTAGAACATGATTTCTTTGAAAACCAAAACCTGATTTAAGAGAAAATCGGAACCTGATTTTTGAAAAATCTAGAACCTGATTTATGAAAAATATGAAACCTGATTTTTGACGAAACCAGAAACTAATTTATGATAAAACCAGAACTTGATTTCTAAAAAATTCAGAACCGGATTTATAGGAAAACCAGAACCTGATTTTAGAGAAAACCAGAACTTGGTTTCAAAGCATCTAGAACCTGATTTTTGAGCAATTCAGAACCTGATTTCTGAGAAAACCAGAACCATATTTTCTAAACAATCCAGAACCTTATTTTTGAAAAAACCGGAACCTGATTTATGAGAAAATCGAAACCATATTACTAAAAAATTCAGAACGTGAATTATGCACAAATTGGAACCTAATTTTTGAGTAATTTAGAACTTGATTTCTGAACAATTCAGAACCAGATTTCTGTATAATTCAGAACTTGATTTCTGAGCATTTTTGTGAGAAAACTAGAACCAATTTCCAACATTATCATTCTTAAAAAGATATGATGATATCAATAAAGAAAATATGAATTTCAACTTTGTGTAAATCTCAGATAAATTTAAGGAGTCTTGAATAAGTCAAATATTAAAGATTAAATGCAAGAGATATGCAGAGCTTTTGAGATTTGAGGAAGCAAGAAAGATTTTAAAGATTATTTCCTTTATTTTCTAAGTTGCCTATAAATATGTTCTTAGATCATTCTCTCATTTATAACATTCACACTTTCGGAAAAGGCGGAGTGTTTGAGAATTCAATGTGAAAATTTCCCACCAAGATTAAAGAAATTTTTCTTTGAGTGTTTAAGGAATAGAATAATTGGAACCATCCTTACCTTGCTGAGAAGATCAGAATAACCAAACTGGACCGAGGATTCAGACTGAGCATTTACAGAGCAGATTCAAGAAAGTTTTTATTCTTTCGTTTGGCTCATTTTTTACTTAAGAAAACATTGTAAACTAACGGGAGTTAGTATAACATTTCCTATCAAGATATAGAAGATTTCTAATGGGAGTTGGCACAAGTTCTATTCACTTCTTCATTATAGTAGATTTCCATTGACCCACGAGAGTGTTTATGGAAAGGATGTAGGTTCTGACATTGAGTCCAAACCTTCTAAATAAAGTGTGCCTTACTTTCTCTACTATTCTTACATGCTTAAGTATTTGATAAAGGTTGATAAGGAAAGAAATATTAACATGTTGAAAGGGTTAAGTTTCTTAAAGTTTTGAAACTTATATAAAGTGAACAAATAATTCAACCCCACCTTCTTAGTTGTTAATGGATCCTTTAAACTTTAAGTGGTATCAAATGGAGGTTCCCTTGTTTAATCCTTATCATGGAAAATATAAATTCTGTAAAAAATAGAGGAATTCCTACATTCCATGGAAATAATTATCATGGATGAAAAAAATAGGATTATTCTTTATCTCCTATATCTTGGCCTTGAAGTTTTTGATGCTTCCACTATTGTCTTTACACCGATTGAGAATGATTTTCCTACGATGTTTGCTGATAATAGAAACATAGAAGTTGATGGAAAGTCTAGAAATGCTATTCTCATGTCCTTATTAGAAAATTTTTATTAGAAGGTGATGGGTCTCACAACATCAAAAAGCATGTGGGATAAGTTAGAAAGTTTTTTTGAATGAAATACCAAAGTCAAGGATGCCAAGATACAAATCTGGGGTAGTAAGTTTGAAGAAATCATAATGAGATATGATAAAACAATTGATGAATACTTCGACAGAGTTAATGAAATTGTATGAAATATCAGAGGATTCAAAGAAGACTAGGAAGATTCTACAATTGTGTAGAAACTTATGAGAAAATTTCTAGATATTTTTGATTCTAAAATTTCTAAATTAGAAGATAAGGGTGATTTAACTCTTGATGAATTGCATAAATTTATTATTTCTTATGAAATGAGGAAGGCTCTAATATTTAAGAAGAAAATGAAAGACGAAATAGCTTTTTAATCCATGATAAATATGAAAATAAATTAAGTTGATAAATCTGATCCTTGTGAATAGGATAATAAGAAAGATGATCATCTGAATGAAAAGATCATGTCTCTTATATCTAAGAAATTTCATAGAGGAAGAGGAAAGTATGGAGGAAAACTTCCTATCAAGTGTTTTGAGTGTGTTGGAATCAATCACTTTACTATGAATTTCCCTAAGAAGAAATTTGTAGAATATCATGATGATTCTGATGAAAAACCTCGATTGAAGAAGTGGGAAAAAATGATAAAGAAGATAAGTCTTCTAAAAAATTCAAGAAGAAGTCTTTCAGAAAGGAGAGAAGCATGTTGAGCAAGAAGGTTGAATCAGAATCAACTATAAATGATTCTTATGAAGATGAAATTTCACAAATATTCAAAACCTTTATTTCAAAAGTTGAGAAAAAAAAGACTCCTTAGATAGTGAAGAAGGTGGTGAATAATCTTATAGAGAGTATTAGCTCAGAACCAAACTTATTTATTATATTGAGAAAAAAAATCTCTCAAGAAATAAATTAGAGTAATAAAGAAAGAACATGAAGAAGTTGCTGATGGAAGAAAAAATTTCTTCATGTAGAAGGATGAATACATTAAAGAGATTCTAAGCTACAAACTTAAAAAGGATGAATTGGTAAAGTTGATTGAAGATCTGAGCATGAAGTTGGAAGCTAAGGATTAAGAAGTGAACAAGGTTCAATCAAAACTCGTTGAGTCAGAAAATTCCTTGAGGAAGATGAATGTGAACTTCAAAAAAGCTACAAAAGTAAAATATGAGGTCTCTAAAATTGTTGAGAAGTCTTATTACGAGAATCGGGTGAAATATTCTCCTACCAAAAATAATGTTTCATCTGACTCTTCTAATATTTCAGGGGCTGTAAAAGGTGTTGGTAAATCTTAGGTGTAAAAAGGTTTTGAGATACCTATCAACTCTATAAAAGTTGAAATATCACTAAAAGGGAAAGATGGTCCACATACTGATAATTTTAGGGATGAAAGAAGTTACCAACCTCAATAAAGTTTCTATAGAGAAATATCATTATTTAATAGAAAATCATGATTTGAAGTCTATTGTTGGTGCTGCAGAATCTATGGGCATAAAGCTTATAATTTTTGGCACAATTTATCTCTACCCGAAAGAAGGTTTGAACAAAGTGTAATAAATAGTTAAAGAATAATGAGTAACTTTCCCTACTCATAGAAAGTTGAAAAGGTAAATTCTCAAGATGTCAAAAACATTCCAACACAGAATCAATTTTAATGTCTCGAAGAAGTTTGAGGAAGATGTGATCAGTCTGGTCTTCATGCCAAAATATGTATAACACTCCTTATAGAACAAGTTTCTTCTGATAAGAAATAAATGAAAGATAAAAATAAGTAGGTTTATGAGAGAGATTTCATTATTGAGATAGTTTTTAAATCAAGTAAGAGAAACAAACCATGGATTCTTGATAGTGGTTTTTCTTCATACATGACAACTGATATAAAAATCTTGGAACATTTTGAGAGTAGTGATGGAGGAGTGACTACTTTTGGCAATGATAGTTCCTTAAAAATTAAAGGAATCAGAATGGTAGAGATTGAATTAGATAAACTAAACTCTAAGGAAGTCTTTCTTATTGATGGGATAAAACATAACTTACTTAGTGTAAGTCAACATTGTGATGATGGGAAATAAGTAATCTTCATAAAGGATTCTTGTATCATCAAAAGTGTGAAAAACGAAAAAGTCATTACAAAAGAAGAAATTACCAGTAGGAATCTATTTCAAATTGGGGAATCCAATAAATCATGTTATTTGAGTGATGAAGATGAGAATAGGTTGTGGCATCAAAGACTTGGCCATCTTGGACAGAAGAACATGAACAAGCTATCTAAAGTTGATGCTATTTGGAATTTTCAAGAATTAAAAAGAAGAGATGAAGATGTTTGTATTACTTTATAGAAAAGAAATATGACTAAAAAAACTCATAAAAGAGTTGATATTAAATCTAGAAAACCATTGAGCTTATTCATTCTGATCTATGTCGGCCGGTGAGACATCAATCAATAAAATGAGATTTATAATTTATAACTTTTATTGATGATTTCACTAGGATGACAAACATCATGTTCATGAATCAGAAGTCAGAGGCTATTTAAATGTTCAAATTCATTAGAAAATATATTGAGAAAGAATTGGGGGTTTCCATAAAGAAGCTGAGAACAGATAATGGTACTGAATTAACAAAAAATTATTTTGAAACTTATCTAAGAAATCATGGAATAAAACATCACTATAGTGATTCCTATACTCTACAACAAAATGGAGTACTCGAAAGAAATAATAGGATCTTAGAAATGGGAACAAGTATGTTAGCTAAATACAAACTTTCAAAATTCTTTTGGAGATAAGCTGTTAGTACTGGTGTACATGTTCAAAATAGATGCTTGTTGAGACCTAAAACCAACATGACTTTTTATGAAATATGGTATAACAAAAATCCATCGTTGAAATACTTCAAATTCTTTGGATGTCCATGTTTTCTTAAAGTCAAAAATCCATATTTGGGAAAGTTTGATGAGAAAGCTTAGGAAGGAACCTTCATTGGTTATTCCCCAAATGGGAGAAGTTACAAATGTTGGAAAAAAAGTTTACAAAGGTTGATGGACTCATATTATGTGAAGGTAGTTGAAAATAAATGTTCCTCAACAAAATTTGTTGAAAATGATGGGGATGAAAAATTGGAGAAATCTAACAATAATGAATTATATCCAAAACAACCACATCATGATTCAGATGAGTCATGTGGTGAAGAAAGTGATACCGAGGAAGAAACCATGAGACTTATTACCTTATGAAAGCATGTTGAGTCTAAAAAAATTATTTGGAATCAGAAGGCTCTAGTTCAGACAATAAGGAAGTTGATATTAGAAAATCAGACATCACTTATCTCAAAAGTTGAACCAGAATCAGTTTCAAAGGCTATTCAATATAACGAATGGGTGGATTCTATGAATGAAGAGCTAGATCATATTGAGAAGAATGAAACATGGGAACTTGTTCCAAGGATAGAAAATAAAAATGTTATTGAAACCAAGTGGGTTTACAAAATAAATGTAATGGGCATGGATAAGTTTCATGAAACAAAGAAAGACTTGTTTGTAAATGAAATTCATAGGTAGAAGGTGTGGATTTTGATGAAACCTTCACCCTCGTTGCAAGGATAGAAAATATTTGAATGTTTTTTTTATAGTGGCTACCCATCAGAATTAAAAAGTTTATCATATGGATGTAAATTCATCTTTCTTAAATGGTGAAATTGAGGAAGAAGTTTACATTGAATGACCTTGTGGATTTATACTTGATGAGGATGAAAAAAAAGTTGGTAAATTGAACAAAGATTTATATGGGATGAAATAAGATCCACGTGCTTGGTATTAAAATATTAATAATTTTTTAAGAAAGATGAAAATTTCTAAAGGATAAGTCGATAGTAACTTGTATGTGAAAGATGTTGACCCTAGAACATTAATTTTAATTTTTTTGTGGATGATATAATTCTTGGTGGCGATGAAGAAAAGGTTTGTGAAGAGTTTGCTGAAGAGATGAAGAATAATTTTGAAATTTCAATGTTGGGAGAATTAACTTCCTTCCTTGTTTTACAAGTTCAACAAAAATAAAGATACATTTTCTTATCTCAAGAAAATATTCCAAGGAATTTTTAAATAAGTTTGGAATGATAGAATCAAAATAATTTTCGACTCCTATTTCAGTGAGCACAAAGATAAACAAAGATGAATCTGGAATAAGTGCGAATCAATTTTTTTAGAATCTTATAAGAAGTCTTATTTACCTTACAACTTCACTACCTGATATTGTTTATGTTGTTACTTTATGTGCTAGGTATCAAAGTAATCCTAAAGAATCACATATTTCAGAAAAAAATAGGATTATGAGATATGTCAAAGGAAAAACTTCATATGGGTTGTTATACAAAAGAAACAGTGAGTTAAATTTTCATGGTTACACTGATGCTAATTGGGTTGGTGATTGTAATGATAGAAAATCAACTTTAGAATAATTTTTCTTAGGTGGATGTTGTCTGAGTTGGCATAGCAAGAAACAAAGTTTGGTAACTTTGAACACAACCAAATCCAAATATGTTTCAACTACTCAGGATTGTACTTAAATGATGTGGATGAAAGTTCAGCTGGAATATTTGAAAGTAAAAGTTTTTAAACCATTGAAGATACTTTGTGATAATCAGAGTGCAATTGATCTTTTCAAGAACCCTGTCCAACAGTCAAGATCAAAACACATTGATATAAAATTTCACTTCATAAAAGTGAAGGTTTCTACTAGAGATGTTTTTTTGGAATACACATCAACAAAGTATCAAATTACTGATATATTTACAAAATAAATGTTGAAGGAAAGGTTTGTCAAATTGAGGTTGGAACTCCATATTCAACCTCCTCCTATGTCTTCCTAAACCTCATAAGGAAAGAACCCCCACTATTCTTTGGATTATGTTGACAAAGGGGGAGAGTATAGAAACAAATTTGTAAATAGTTTTTTCTTATCTTTGTTTTATGAATCTGAATATGTGGTTATCATATAATGGGGGAGTGAAAAAGAAAAATGAGAGACAAAGAGAAAGGTAAAAGTAAAGGGGGAGTTGTGAGTAAGGGGAGTTTATCTTTACATGTCCCTAAAATTTTATTGTCACAAAGAGATGGAAATCCTATAAAAAATTATTTTATCTAGTAGTGTGGTGTCAAAGAACTCTCTTTTGGGAAAGGATATGTTTTGATAAAAGTCAAAAACTTGAGTTGTTAAAAAATTATGAGAATTGGAAAAGTTATTAACAAGGGTTGTCAACAAATCCAAAGGGGGATATTGAATAACTTTTATGGTATTTTATTTTAAATAAAGTTTTGTATTTGTTGACAAACTAAAATTTTTGTTGAAGAATGTTTTTGATGTACAGGAAGATGAAGGATTTGGTTACTATAATCTTGTCGTTGTTGCTGAGAAAGAAAAAAGCTGGTAAGTTTGAAAGATGTTTCTTAACTCCTTTTCTTTTCTAAATAATCTTGAAAGAGGATGTTTTTGAAGATTCAGAAAATAGAAATTTTTTCAAAATTTCTAAAAAAAATAATACGATGCTTTGCTGATCTTAAAGTTCTCACAAATCATGAAAAGTTTCATGATAAAAGTTGTTGAAGAAATGGTGAAGAGATTTGACAATTTTCACTGAGAAACATTCTGAGAAAATTCGGAACCCAATTTCTGACAAATCCGAAACCTGATTTCTAAGAAAACCAGAACCTGATATTAAAGAAAACCGGAACTTGATTTCAAAGAAAACCAAAACCTAATTTTTGAACAATCCAGAACCTGATTTTTGAGAAAATAGGAACCTGATTATAGAGAAAACTGGAACCTAATTTTTGAGAATACCAAAACATGATTTCTGAACAGTCTAGAACCTAATTTATGACAAAACTAGAACCTAATTTATGAGAAAACCAGAACCTGATTTCTAAACAATATGGAACCTAATTTCTAGGAAAACTGGAACCTGATTTCAGAGAAAACCAGAACCTAATTTCTGAACAATTCAGAACATGATTTCTGAGAAAACTAGAACCTGATTTCAAAGAAAACCAGAACCCTATTTCAGAACAATCTAGAATCTGATTTCTGAAAAATCTGGAACCTAATTTCTGAGAAAACAAGAACCTGATTTCTGAATAATTCAGAACCTAAATTCTATACAATTCGGAACCTAATTTCTAAGTAATTCAAAACCTTATTTTTGAATAATTCAAAACCTGATTTCTGCACAATTCAAAAGTTTATTTTTGAGCATTTTTTTGAGAAATCTGGAACCAAGATCCATCATTATCATTCTGATAAAGATATGAAGAGTTGAAGAAGGAAAACCCAAATTTCAACTTTGCGTAAATCTCAGAGAAATTTAAGGTGTTTTGAAGAAGTCAAGGATTGAAGATTAAATGCAAGATATTTGCAGAGTTTTTTGAGATTTGAGGAGGTGGGAAGGATTTTCAATATTCCCTCCTTTTTTTTTCTGAGTTGCCTATAAATATGTGCTTAAATCGTTCGCTCATTTGTAACTTTCATGCACGTAGAAAAGGTGGAGCACTTGAGAATTAAAAGTGAAAAGTTTCCACCAATATTGAAGAAGTTTTTCATTGATTGTTTAAGGAACGGAATAATCAGAACCATCCTTACCTTGCTGAGAAGATCAAAATCATCCAAAGTGGACTGAGGATTCATACTAAGCATTTTTTGAGAAGATTCAAGAATGTTTTTATTATTATTTTTGGATCATTTTTTCTTTAATCAAAAATTGTAAACTGATGGGAGTCATTATAATCTTTCCTATCAAGAGATATAAGGTGTCTAACAGGAGTTGGCACAAGTTGTATTCAATTCTTCATTATAGTGGATTTCTGTAGACCCACGAAAGTGGCAATGGTAAGGATGTAGGTTCTCACATTGAGGCCGAACCTTGTAAATTGTGTGTACCTTACTTGCTTTACTATTCTTTCATGCTTAAATATTTGATACAGGTTGATAAGGAAAGAAATATTAATAGGTTACAAGTGTTAAGTTTCTTAAAGTTTTGAAACTTATATAAAGTGAACAACTGATTCAACCCACCCTTCTCAGTTGTTACTCGATCCTTGGAACTTCATTATCTAAGGGTAATCCAGGTTTTCCAAAGCATGTGTAATGGTCATCTGAGTTTTCCAAATCCGACGTAAGGGTGGCCAGTTGCGTAAGGGTAATACCAATTTATCCTTACACAACATGTACTCTATATGTAAGGTTAAGGAGGAATTTTCAATTCTTGTGTAAGAGTAATATAGATTTACCCATATGTGAGCCTTTTTAAGGCTCTATGAAAGGGTAAAACTCGTTACCCTTATGCAGCGTGTGTATCCTGCACATGGGTAGTGTTTTTACCCAGTTTTCTGGTTTTTTATTCTTCTTTTCAATCTAAAAACCAATTGAAAACCCTTTTAAGGATTTTAAAGTCTAAAATCATGGAATTAAATGCCTTTGACTTGTTTAATTATTCAAAAATCATTTTTATAAGGTTTTATAAATACAAAATTACGTTCTAAACTCCAAAACATTGGGAAAATTTAATGTGGTTTTCAACATTGCTTTTCAAGTTTACATATTACTACTATTTTAAAATACTAAAACCCTTTTGAATTTATTTTCCTTAATTTTATTCCCATCAAGACGATCCCAAAACCCTCTCTTCAAGTTGATAAGATTCATCTATTTGACTAAACTATTCCATTGAAATTTTATGATGAGGAAGAACCTTATCTCTCCAGTATCCTTTGGCTATAATGTTTTTCAAGGGGAAAATATTAGGTAGGGGATCCTTCATATTTATTCTAGTTGTATGCGTGGGATAGATCATGCTTTTGTTTATCCTTTTATAATATGTTATGCACCGAACTAATGAAGATAATTAATTAGTTAACTTAAATTGAAAGGGATGTGAATATTTACATATATTTTACAATATTTATTTATATTGTAAATATTTTATGTTGGTTGGAGTGGATACTCAAGAGGGGGGGGGGGGGGGTGAATTGAGTTCCAATTAAAATTTCTGTTAAAAACAATTTCTATTAAAATCCCCCAATTTCAAAAACAAATTAAACTGTAGTGAATTTATAGAGATTATAAAGGTTCAATTAGTTTCTCAAAGATTGATTAGTTCTCAGTTAACTTAATATTATGATTAAATTAACTTTTGAAACTAACTTACTAGTTTACAATAAATATAAACACTTGCGAGTTTAACTATCAAAGTAGCTTTGAAAATAAATTATATTTCAAAGTAATAGCAGCGGAATATGAAATAAATATATATAGTATGGATATAAACTTTAACTAAAAACATAGAGGAGGTAACCAAGAGGTTCCGTCTCAAGCCGAGACTTAGTCCTCTCAAAAGTTTATAAAGATGATCCACACCCTGGATCGGGGTTCAACAGTTTACAACTGTCCAGGTCCAAGACCTCTACCACTATTATTCGTGGGAAAAAAAACAACAGCAACCAGCTGTCCAGGTCACACACGACCTCTACCACTATCCATAGTGAGCAATGAAGTATAAAAAAGGTTTTCTGAGGATTTACAGATCCTCCAGTTAGAGTACAAGAGTCAGTGTGTGTGTTTAATACAGCAGATAACACACACTTCTCAAAGTGTAGAATAAATGAATCATAGAGCAGAGAAGTAGAGTTTAGAAATGGATCTGGTGATTTCAGTGCAGCTCTGGACTCTTTTGGATTTGATCAGAAGTAATTCTGAGTCCTCTTCTCGTTTTTGTTTGAGAAGCAGAGTGTCGTATGCTTCAGGTTCATAGGCAGTGAGATGTAGTCGATGAAGTTCTTCAATGTTCTTTTGTATGCACATAACTCTTCTTGAGTAGGCTTGATTATGTATGAGGTTCTGTGTAATCTCTTAATATGTATCTTCTATTCTTATTGGTTCTTCCCCCTCTTTCTTCTTGTATATCTCATGTGTTCTCTTCCTTTTTGTTCTTCTTCTGTTTGCTTCTGTATGTCCAGCAGCAGAATCTTCTTGTATTTATGTCACGTGCTTCGGAAGACAGAAAAGGTTTCCTTTTCGTAGGTACGAGGTATGGTTTCCTGACATCTGACAGCCTTTATTAATTAATTGATAGAGCATTAAAATATACCTGATATGACAATTGGTTAGATTAAATAAAGATAAAGAAAAAGAAATTCAAACAGTTGTTTATGACTATCGATGAGTTCTAGTGATCGGTAGGTCATCAGCATCGGTGGCTAGACATCGGTGTGTCCTGACCGGTGACTCAGATGATTAGCATCAGTGTGTTATTTGATCAGTGACTCATTTGCATCGGTGTATCATTCGATCATCATCGGTGAGTCAGATTGATCGGCATCGGTGAGTCAGATTGATCAGCATCGGTGACTCAGATTGATCAGCATCGGTGAGTCAGATTGATCAGCATCGGTGAGTCAGATTGATCAGCATCAGTGACTCAGATTGATCAGCATCGGTGAGTTAGATTGATCAGCATCGGTGACTCAGATTGATCGGCATCAGTGAGTCAGATTGATCAGCATCGGTGAATCAGATTGATCGGCATCGGTGAGTCAGATTGATCAGCATCGGTGAGTCAGATTGATCAGCATCGGTGAGTCAGATTGATCAGCATCGGTGAGTCAGATTGATCAGCATCGGTGAGTCAGATTGATCAGCATCGGTGACTCAGATTGATCGGCATCGGTGACTCAGATTGATCGGCATCAGTGAGTCAGATTGATCAGCATCAGTGAGTTAGATTGATCAGCATCGGTGACTCAGATTGATCGGCATCGGTGAGTCAGATTGATCAGCATCGGTGACTCAGATTGATCAGCATCGGTGAGTCAGATTGATCAGCATCGGTGACTCAGATTGATCAGCATCGGTGAGTCAGATTGATCAGCATCGGTGACTCAGATTGATCGGCATCAGTGAGTCAGATTGATTAGCATCGGTGACTCAGATTGATCAGTAACTCATTTGCATCGGTGCGACCATTGTCTTGATATTGGATCGGTGCGACCGTTGTCTTTATATTGGATCGGTGTGACCGTTGTCCTGATATTGGATCGGTGCGACCATTGTCTTGATATTGGATCGGTGCGACCGTTTTCTTGATATTGGATCGGTGTGACCGTTGTCTTGATATTGGATCGGTGCAGCTGTTGTCTGTTTGATCCAGAAGACTTCCAAAATACTTGTAAATCAATAAAAACATAGATAAAAACATGATAGCAGATTCACTAATAGATTGTGATTAAGTTTATGAGAAATCCAACCGGATTAAATAAAAACGATTTGTGATTATTAAAACAACAATCATAGGAATGAATTCAACAATCTTCCAGAGGGCTCAACAATCTCCCCCTTTTTGATAATCACAAATCAAAAAAAGAGTCAATAATAAAAACATAATGAGATATAAATCTCCCCCTTAGAGATTGATCTCCCCCATATATATATACATCCTTCTCCCCCATATATATACATCCTTCCCCCCCTTTGTGATAATCAAAAAGAAGGGAAAACATACAAATAAGAGAGTAAAAAAGAAGGCAGCATAGAGAATAGAGAGAGAGAAAAAAAATATTTTATAAAGTACAGAAGATTATAACCAACACATAGTCCACCCGATCAAAAACAATACACAACTATTTCTGTGGATACAAAGGGGCTTTGACTTTGTCTTTGGGATCAACAGAGGGTAAGTTGGAGGACTTGGAGGCAGGCTGTTCTGGGCGAATCTGAAGAGGTGGGAGGAAAACTCTGGCAGGTGTAGGAGAAGGTGCTATAGAGGTTTGTTGTTGAGTATCAGCAGTAGCTGGTTGAGAAGATGTCTGAGGAACTGGCCGTAGTTGAGAGAGTGCCTGAGCAATAGAGAGCTGATTTGGAGCTACATCAGAGGCAGGGAGAGGGTCAGCAGTAGGAAGCACAATGGCAGTGGCTTGGGCATTCAGATAAGGCTTCAAAAGATTTATGAAATTCTGAATAACTTCGGCTCCATACTGCATAGCCTTTTCAAAATCATCTTTGTTCTCCATGAACTGTGACAAATTAGGAGTAAAGTCTTGCAACTGACGAACTTGAGCCTTGAAATCTTGAGTGACTGGAGGTAGTTTTAGATTCTCTGCCAACACCTTGAAATTTGCAGCCATCTCATGCTTTGTATAAATCTTTGAAAAGTAATGATAAACCTTTTCCTTGATCTCTTTAAGAGCCTGTTTGGCATCTGCTGAATATACGGTTGCCATTTCATGACTGTGATCACAACGCTCCTTCATTTTCTTTAAAGAGTCCAGATCAAGAACTTGTCTAACAGCTGCTAACTCATCATGTACAACCTCCCTTAGAACCTTTACCTCATAGGTAGTGATTTTGGTTACTTTGGAAGTACTGGCTTTGCTAACTATTTGAGTTATCTTAGCTTTCAATCTTCTCAAATCAGACTTGTTGAGATGTTCAATTAAATTCCTCAACACTTCCATCATACCAGAGATGGTTGATCTAAATTCGCTTGATAAATATACTAAGCCAGTGTGGAGATCCTTCATAGTCTGGTTCATAGAGGCTATGTGCCTGCCAATAAGCTCACCAGTATTGGCCAGGTCTGGCTTCACAACATTCGATACTCTTTGTGAGAAAGCTTCCAAAGATGCTTCAGAAACTTTCAGAGACACTTGAGTAAGGGTATTTGAAATTTCTTCTCTGACTGTATCTCTCACAGCAGCCAGTAATTCAGTCTTAAACTTATCAAAATCGGCTTGAGAGATTGCAGAACCAGGTAGATGAACATCTGTAGAATCAACAACAGGAGCAGATCTTGCTTCACTTGGGAGGCTCTTCTTCATAACTGTAGTAGATTATGACATTTCCTCTTATTCTTCAGAATATTCTAATCCCAAAATAGCAAAACCAGGGTAGTGATCCCAAACAGCAGCACACAAGGTATATTTCAATTTCTCATAACTTGCTGTTCCACTGATTTCTGGTGATTCTCTCTTGCCAGTGGCATCTGTTCCTGGTACTGTTTGATGTGTTTCCGTTGGAGGTACAACAAGACCATCTACAGGTCGGTTAACACCATCATCACCATCAGCAACACTTTGTTGTGGTTCTATTGAAGGTTCAGCCAGACCATCTACAGGTCGGTTAACACCATCATCATCACCAGCACCATCACCATCATCATCACCACCATCATCATCACCATCATCATCACCATCATCATCACCATCATCATCATCACCTTTCTCATTATTACTCTTCTCAGAGTCTTCACTGGTAGAAACTTCAGTTTCAGTATCTTCTTCATCACCAAGAATTGGTTCAGATTCAGGTAAGGCCAAAGGTGGAGTAGCAGGTCCAAAATATATTCTTTTCTTTGGACTCACTGTATCAGGATCACTCCTATCATCAGGAGGCGACACACTTCCATCTTCTGTCTCAGCTTCTTCCATTCTTTGACCTTCGGTAGCTTCATTTCTTTCATCCTCTTCCTCATCATCAGAATAAACTGGTTCCTCATTTTCTTTCAAACCAGGGTCTCTCAAACCCTTAGGCCTCTTTCCATGATCTGTGGGATTGTAGGCTTCATACAACTTGTATTCATCAGCAACCCAACACTTCTTCCATGGATTCCAATTGATTTTCATCCTCTTGCAGATCTCTTTGTTGAGACAGAAAGGATGATCTGTTTCAGCTACTTCATCATCTTCATCAACACATTCTAGATTCTTGAGCATGGTAGAGATCATCTTGGAGTAAAATAAGGCAGTGGCTTTCTTGGACGGTTTTACCATTCCAGCTATGTGCACCATCACAAATCTACACAAATTGATCTTCTCATGGGTTTTCAGAAGAAACAACAGGAAAACATCCTGGTACTTTACATTAGCAAAATATCCTCTCCTAGGGCAAAGTTGGTGTTGAATAAACTTGAAGAGAAGTCTGCATTCACCATCCAACTCTGAGGATGTGATTCTCCTTGATTCTTTGTTTCTAGTCAGAAGCTCTAGAGCTAATTCATAAGAGAAGTAATCAGTGATTGGAGGAATATTCCCAGAATAATCCTCATACCGACCCTCATGGGGTACATTTAAGCATTCTTCCCACTGTTTAGATGAAAAGGATATTTTATTTCCTTTTACTTCAGACGACATCCGGGCAGCCTCCACACCATCTAGAGTGATTTTCTGATTCATATAAAACTCATGTACCAGCTTCGGGTAGTCTACTCGTGAGTTGTCTGAAAACTAGTCTGTCCATCCTTGCGATGCAAGAACTTGCAGCAACAGTGACTTACTTGATAAAATCCAGGCGGAACTGACTTCTCTTTCTACCGCAAAAATCCGAGTTTCCAGGTTCGGATTTATTGATCGTTGAGAGGTACTACTCAACTCGCCTCGAGCACGCTTTGGAGGTACAGGACTATCTGATCCTTTGCTCAGTCTCTTTTTCTTATCCATTCGAAGATTTTGGGGAAAGCAGGAGTTCGAAGGTTCGAAGTAGAGGAGAAGAGAAGTTGAAGGGTTCGGCGGGAAATGAAAGGTCAAAGGTTTAGGGAAGAGAAATAGCCGCATATCATTTATTTTATCATTTAGGGTTCCCATAAAAAGGAAAAAAGAAATTAATTAATTAATTACGACATAATAAAAAGTAATACAGAGAATCGGTTTGAAAAACCGGTGTGACAGATGGGTTTCACTGATCGGTTTCACAGATCAGTTTCACAGATCGGTTTCACAGATCGGTTTCACAGATCGGTTTCACAGATCAGTTTCAGAGATCAGTTTCACAGATCGGTTTCACAGATCGGTTTCACAGATCGGTTTCACAGATCGGTTTCAGAGATTGGTTTCACAGATCGGTTTCACAGATCGGTTTCACAGATCGGTTTCACAGATCCGTTTCACAGATCAGTTTCACAGCTCGGTTTCACAGATCCGTTTCACAGATCGGTTTCACAGATCTGTTTCACAGATCTGTTTCACAGATCGGTCTCACATATCAGTTTCACAGATCTGTTTCACAGATCAGTTTCACAGATCAGTTTCACAGATCAGTTTCACAGATCAGTTTCACAGATCAATTTCACAGATCGGTTTCACAGATCAGTTTCAAAGATCAATCATACACAACTCTTGTTTAATAAACTTCATTCTTTCAGAGCATAAAGGCTTTGTAAAGATATCATCTAATTTATGTTCATAGTTAATAAATTTTAGAGAGATATCACCTTTCTGATAATGATCTCTTAGAAAATGATGTCTGACATCAATGTGCTTAGTCCTAGAGTGAGACACAGGGTTCTTAGATATGTTAATTGCACTAGTATTGTCACAGTTAATTGAAACATGTTTAAAATCAAATCCATAGTCCAATAAAGTGTGTTTCATCCACAGAATCTGTGCACAACAACTGCCAGCAGCGATGTATTCTACTTCAGCAGTAGATAATGAAACTGAGTTCTGTTTATTACTACACCATGATACTAGTAATTTTCCAAGTAAGTGACATGTTCCAGATGTGCTTTTCCTATCTAACTTGCATCCATCAAAGTCAGCATCTGAATAACTAGTTAGGTCAAAATATTGTCCTTTTGGATAAAACAAACCTAAATTTATAGTATACTTAAGATATTTAAAAATCCTTTTAATAGCCAGTAAGTGTGACTCTTTAGGATTAGCTTGAAATATAGCACACATACACACACTAAACATAATATCTGGTCGACTAGCAGTAAGATAAAGTAAGATCCCAATCATACCTTTGTAATTGGTTTGATCAACTGGTTTCCCTGTTTCATCAACATCCAATTTGCAGGTAGTACTCATGGGTATATCACTTTCCTTAATACTATCCAAACCAAAACGTTTTAACAAATCCTTAGTATATTTACTTTGATTTAGAATAATTCCATCTTTAGTTTGAAAGATTTGAAATCTAAGAAAGTACTTAAGCTCTCCCATTAATCTCATTTCAAACTCATTTTGCATAACCTTTGAAAAATCAGTACATAAAGAATTTTTAGAAGATCCAAAAATAATATCATCAACATAGATTTGTACTATTAAGACATCATTTGAAAACCTTTTTATAAATAGAGTGGGATCAGCTATTCCTTTTTTAAATCCTTTTGAAATGAGAAAGTTTGAAAGTATTTCATACCAAGCTCTTGGAGCTTGTTTTAAACCATATAAGGCTTTAGAAAGTTTAAAAACATGATTTTGAAAATGAGGATTTGTGAAACCAGGTGGTTGTTCTACAAAAACATCTTCAACAATAAAACCATTTAAAAAAGCACTTTTCACATCCATTTGATATAACTTGAAATTCATATGTGATGCATAAGCAAGTAAGATCCTAATTGCCTCTAATCTAGCTACATGTGCAAAGGTTTCCTCATAGTCAATTCCTTGTTCTTGATTGTAACCTTGTGCAACTAGCCTAGCTTTGTTTCTAATGATGTTTCCAGATTCATCTACTTTGTTTCTAAACACCCATTTTGTGCCTATGATTATAGTTTCCTTAGGTCTTTCTACTAATTTACAAACATTGTTTCTTTCAAATTGATTTAGTTCTTCTTTCATAGCTATTACCCAAAATTCATCATTGATAGCATCATTGATATTCGTAGGTTCCAGCTGTGATAAGAAGACTTGATGTTCAAACTGATTTCTAAGAGAAGCTCTAGTCTGTGTCCCTCTATCAAGATATACTACAACAACATCTTAGGGATGATTTCTCAGAATCCTAGTTGATCTAGAAAAGGTAGGACTCGAGATTTCAGGTTCATCTACAGGTTGAGGTTCAACAGAAGCAGGGTCTAGAGAATTTCTAGAGATGGATGTTTTAACTTCAGGTCCACTGTTTTTATCATTAAGGTTCAAACCAGAGAGATCATCTTCAAGATTTTCAAGAGAGGTCTTAGGTTCATGTGGATCAGTTTCATCAAATTTGATATGAACAGATTCTTCCACACATTTGGTTCTTTTATTGAAAACTCTATAGGCTTTACTAGAAGTAGAGTAACCTAGGAAAATTCCCTCATCATTCTTGGATGCAAACTTGTCAAGATTATCTTTAGTATTAAGAATAAAGACTTTGCAACCAAAAACTTTGAAGTAGTTAACTTTAGGTTTCCTATGGTTCCATAACTCATAAGGGGTCCTCTTAAGAACAGGTCTAATCAAGACTCTATTAATAACATATCAAGCGGTATTGACAGCTTCAACCCAAAAATAAATAGGTAGGTCATACTCATTGAGAATAGTCCTAGAAATTTCTTGCAGGGTTCTATTCATTCTTTCTACTACACCATTCTGTTGAGATGTCCTAGGGGCAGAGAAATTGGGGCTATAGCCACTGTGTGAGCAGTAATATTCAAACTCATGATTTTCAAATTCACGGCCATGATCACTTCTCAGGGTCTTAATCTTAAGTCCACTAAGGTTCTCTACTGGAATATTTAACAAAGTAAGAACAAGCTTCACTTTTGTGAGCTAGAAAATATACCCAAGTATATCTAGAAAAGTCATCTACATGAACATAGACATAGTGCTTACCGTTTAAACTAGAAACTCTAGAAGGTCCAAATAAATCCATGTGAACCAAATCGAGAGGTTGAGAAGTTGACACTTCTTTCTTTGATTAGAAAGAAACTTTATGTTGCTTTCCATTTTGACAGGGATTACAAATTTTGTCTGCTGGAAATTCAAGTTTGGGTAGGTCTCTTACTAAGTTCTTCTTAGCAAGTTTTCTAAGTGAATGCACATTGCAGTGTCCTAATATTCTGTGCCAAAGCCAAGACTCTTTTTGAAAAGCATTTAAATAAGTACTGTTTTGTATAGCTAAGGAATTTAAGTCGACAGCATAAACGTTTTCATTTCTTAAAGCAGAAAACACTGAAGAATTTTTAGAATTAAAAACATTGCAAGAATCATGTTCAAATTTAACATAAAAACCATCATCACATAACTGAGAGATACTTAATAAATTGTATTTAAGGCCGTCAACAAATAAAACTTTAGAAATCAATACTGAGTTAGTGTTACCAATCTGGCCTAACCTGATGATTTTCCCTTTAGAATTGTCACCAAAGGTAACAAAACCTCCATCAACTCTGACTAAGATTTTAAAGCATAAAAAGTCTCCTGACATATGTCTTGAACATCCACTATCCAAGTACCAGGTCTTTCTACAGGATCTCTTTAAGCAGGTTTCCTACAAAACAGATTTAAATAGGAAATGATTTTGGTACCCAGATTTTCTTGGGTCCAGACAGGTTAGCCAATAATACTCTAGGTACCCATATTTGTCTAATGGGTCTTATATAATTTTTAGAATCACCATAAATTGAAAGATAAACCTTATTAGATCCATAACTATGAATATAACTGGTTGAGGTGTATGAAGTTCCAGAGCTAGTTACATTCTGTCCAGATTTAGGAATAAATCTATTCTTGGTCAATTGTCTCTATCCAGGTTTGTAACCTATTCCAGTAGTGTATTTTGGTGCAACTTGTTTTCCTAGAATTTGATTTAGAGTTTCCTAACCATTGGTAAATTTCTCTAAATCCTTTCTGAGTTTCTCATTAGATAATTTCAATTCAGTGTTCTCCTTTAACAGTTGAGCATTTTTCTCTTTTTCAATAGTGAGTTCAGTTCTAACTGTAGTGGTGAGAGCATGCTGTTTCTTTAATGATTTTTATTTATCCTTAAGTTCATTGCATGTCTCTTATAACATATCACAATATTCAAACAATTCAGATTTAGACATGTTATCACATTCAGAATCATCTCCAGAATAATATGAATTAGAAGGAGGAGTTTCTGAAGTTACCTCAGAAGTGTTGGTCATAAAACACATGTTTGCTTTATTTCTGTGTTCTGTTTCAGAAACTTCAGATTCACTAGAACTGTCCTCATAAGCACTCCAAGTATCCTTCATGGCCTTTTTAAACTTATTGTCCTTGTATTCATACTTCTTCCTGTATTTCAGCTTTGGACAGTCAGCTTTTATGTGTCCTTTCCTTTTACACTCATAACATACAACTTCATCTGATTTATCATATTTCTTCCAGTCCTTTTTCCAATGTCCCTTGTCACCATACTTACCTTTGTAGTTTGAATTTCTGAAAAACATATTCTTCCTACAAAACTTTTTAAATCTTTTAGCAATGTGAGCCATCTCAGCATCACTGTCAGAGTCACTCTCACTGTCTTCACAGCTTGAGCTTTCGTTTATAACTTGAAGTATTTCCTTATCCTTGTTCTTTGAGTTTGTAGTTTTGAGGGCAACAGACTTTCTTCTAGGTTCATCATCTTCTTCTTTATTTACCTTGAGTTCCTATTCATACATCATCAGTTTTCCAATTAGTTCTTTGACTGGAAGTTCTCCAATGTCACACGATTCTCTAATGGAGACAGAGGTTCCTCTCCATCTTTCAGGTAGACATCTCGAAATTCTCATGATTTGTTCCTTTGCTGGAACATCCTTTCCCAAAGTGGTCATTGTGTTGACAATTTCATTGAACCTGAGATACATATCAGAAATGGGTTCATCAGGCTTCATTTTAAAATTATCATACTTAATAGTATAGGTATTCAATCTCATCTCCTTAACATTTGTTGTTCCTTCATGAGAAACAGCTAAGGTATCCCAAATTTCATATGCAGTTTTACAAGATGAAATTCTATTAAATTCTTCATCTCCTAGAGCACAGTACAGGGCATTCATAGCTTTACAATTATTATTGTAAGCAGTCTTTGTAGGTTCATCCAAATTAGATCTAGCAGTAATGGGAATTTTATATTCAGATTCAATAGCAGTCCAAATATCAAAACCTATGCTTTCAAGATGAATTTTCATTTTGATTTTCCACTGAGCATAGTTGTTTCCATTGAAAAAAGGTGGCCGATTAGTAGCAGCACCCTCAAGTCTATTATCCATGATATCACAAAAAGAATTTTAAAGAGATAAAAATTTAGAAATAACAGAAATTTTAGGAACTTTAAAATACAACTAAAATCACAGTTGAAAAACAGAGTATTTTAGAAAATATTTTCTAACCACTGATACCAAATTTTGGTCGGAGTGGATACTCAAGGGGGGGGGGGGGGTGAATTGAGTTCCAATTAAAATTTCTGTTAAAAGCAATTTCTATTAAAATCCCCCAATTTCAAAAACAAATTAAACTGTAGTGAATTTATACAGATTATAAAGGTTGAATTAGTATCTCAAAGATTGATTAGTTCTCAGTTAACTTAATCTTATGATTAAATTAACTTTTGAAAATAACTTACTGGTTTACAATAAATATAAACACTTGCGAGTTTAACTATCAAAGTAGCTTTGAAAATAAATTATATTTCAAAGTAATAGCAGCGGAATATGAAATAAATATATATAGTATGGATATAAACTTTAACTAAAAACACAGAGGAGGTAACCAAGAGGTTCAGTCTCAAGCTGGGACTTAGTCCTCTCAAAAGTTTATAAAGATGATCCACACCCTGGATCGGGGTTCAACAGTTTACAACTGTCCAGGTCCAAGACCTCTACCACTATTATTCGTGGAAAACAAAACAACAGCAACCAGCTGTCCAGGTCACACACAACCTCTACCACTATCCAAAGTGGGAAATGAAGTATAAAAAGGGTTTGATGAGGATTTACAGATCCTCCAGTTAGAGTACAAGAGTCAGTGTGTGTGTTTAATACAACAGATAACACACACTGCTCAAAGTGTAGAATAAATGAATCATAGAGCAGAGAAGTAGAGTTTAGAAATGGCTCTGGTGATTTTAGTGAAGCTCTGGACTCTTTTGGATTTGATCAGAAGTAATTCTGAGTCCTCTTCTCGTTTTTGTTTGAGAAGTAGAGTGTCGTATGCTTCAGGTTCATAGGCAGTGAGATGTAGTCAATGAAGTTCTTCAATGTTCTTTTGTATGCACATAACTCTTCTTGAGTAGGCTTGATTGTGTATGAGGTTATGTGTAATCTCTTGATATGTATATTCTATTCTTCTTGGTTCTTCCTCCTCTTTCTTCTTGTATATCTCGTCTGTTCTCTTCCTTTTTTTTCTTCTTCTGTTTGCTTCTGTATGTCCAGTAGCAGAATATTCTTGTATTTATGTCACGTGCTTTGGAAGACAGAAAAGGTTTCATTTTCGCAGGTACGAGGTACTGTTTCCTGACATCCGAGAACCTTTATTAATTAATTGATCGAGCATTAAAATATACCTGATATGACCGTTGGTTAGATTAAATAAAGATAAAGAAAAAGAAATTCAAACAGTTGTTTATGACTATCAATGAGTTCAATTGATCGGTAGGTCATCAGCATCGGTGGCTAGACATCGGTGTGTCCTGACCGGTGACTCAGATGATTAGCATCAGTGTGTTATTTGATTGGTGACTCATTTGCATCGGTGTATCATTCGATCAGCATTGGTGATTCAGATTGATCAGCATCGGTGAGTCAGATTGATCAGCATCGGTGACTCAGATTGATCGGCATCGGTGAGTCAGATTGATCAGCATCAGTGAGTCAGATTGATCAGCATCAGTGAGTCAGATTGATCAGCATCGGTGACTCAGATTGATCAGCATCGGTGAGTCAGATTGATCAGCATCGGTGACTCAGATTGATCGGCATCAGTGAGTCAGATTGATCAGCATCAGTGACTCAGATTTATCGGCATCGGTGAGTCATATTGATCAGCATCGGTGAGTCAGATTGATTAGCATCGGTGACTCAGATTGATCAGCATCGGTGAGTCAGATTGATCAGCATCGGTGACTCAGATTGATCAGCATCGGTGACTCAGATTGATCGGCATCGGTGAGTTAGATTGATCAGCATCGGTGAGTCAGATTGATCAGCATCGGTGATCAGATTGATCGGCATCGGTGAGTCAGATTGATCAACATCGGTGAATCAGATTGATCAGCATCGGTTATCCAGATTGATCAGCATTGGTGACTCAGATTGATCAGCATCGGTGAGTCAGATTGATCAGCATCGGTGACTCAGATTGATCGACATCAGTGAGTCATATTGATCAGCATCGGTGACTCAGATTGATCGGTAACTCATTTGCATCGGTGCGACCGTTGTCTTGATATTGGATCGGTGCGACCGTTGTCTTGATATTAGATCGGTGCGACCGTTGTCTTGATATTGGATCGGTGCGACCCTTGTCTTGATATTGGATCGGTGCTACCGTTGTCTTGATATTGGATCGGTGCGACCATTGTCTTGATATTGGATCAGTGCGACTATTGTCTTGATATTGGATCGGTGCGGCCGTTGTCTGTTTGATCCATAAGACTTCCAAAATACTTGTAAATCAATAAAAACATAGATAAAAACATGATAGCAGATTCACTAATAGATTGTGATTAAGTTTATGAGAAATCCAACCGGATTAAATAATAACGATTTGTGATTATTAAAACAACAATCATAGGAATGAATTCAACAATACTCCAGAGGGATCAACATTTTATTCCCTATAAAATATTATCACATTCATAAAGAGTTATTATTCTTATTATTTCATTATGTTTCAAATATAATAAACAAAATATTATCCTGGAATGAGAAAGTGATTATCACATGAAGATAATTAATATTTTTTTCATGAAAAGGGTTTTCTCATATGATTTTACTTGTTTTGTGATATATTTTAATGAATTTTCCAAGCTTGATACCCTTGTAGAAAATTACGAATATTGGGAGACTTTCTTGTGGTGTTGTGAAATTGTTTTATATCACCTTGATTGAATTATTTTAAGAACATATATCCTATTAATTAATTGGTTTCCCATATATAATCATGGTTTGTATAAAAATTACATTGACAGTAAATAAGTGAATGTGATTCAATACCTTATTTTTATATTTGAAAATTGGTTGTGTTGTGTGGTTGTAATATATGGAGACTATAATGGGAAGTGGTTGTGATTTAATAGTTGTGGTAATATGTAGTTATTATGATATGTGAAATTTGAGATGAGGAAGTGGTTGTGATGTGAAATGGATGAAATTTGGGTCTTGTTATCATGAGGAGAATGGGTTGTTGTGTGTTATTTTGTGTTGTGCTAGTTTCCTAATAACTATGAAATACTTGAAATGGAGATCATATGAATATGGAAATGATTGAGGTTAGAAATTATGGATGGTAAATGGGATGATGGTGTTTAATTTTAAAATGGAAATTTGATGATGTTTGTGAAAATGTTGGTAATTTTAAAGGTTAAATGATAAAAATAAAGATGATGTGTGGTTTTTGGCTTAAAAGAATTGAAATATAAACAAATGAGCTGTGTTAATATGAAATGAATGGGTAATCTTGAAAAATAAAGGTGGTTGATAATGGGAAGATTTTTTAGATTATATTAACTTTAAAATAAAGGTGGAATGTGGCTTCTATCTTGTGTCTTGAAGATTTCGACTTTCTCATGTGGTGTTATTCATTTAGTTGTGGTAGCGATGTTGACACATGATAACATTGTTGTGGAGGTTGTGGTAGTTGGGTGGTTTTAGTTATGTGAACCCATAGGTTGGTCTTGTGGGTAATTATTATATAATTTATTTTCATTTTGATTTATATATACACCCAACCCGCATAAAGTACCATGTTATGACACACAAATGTTTTGGGGGTGTAATCCTAATATCCATATGGTGAGGATGGATGGTTGACTACACCTCCCCCCTATATTCTCTTCTAGGAGAGGTTCTTACATAAGGATTGTGGTAGATTTTAGATTTCAGTGAACTTAGGGCTATTTTAATGAGAGGATTATGTGGTCCATAGAGTGGGAAATTCTTGTTAAGATTAGTGAATGAGGTTTATGTCCTTTATTTTCAAGATACCCTACTATTCTAGTTATTGTAGTGGCCATGATGTGATGTGATGGATCAGGTGTATTCAGGTGAGATGTGATGTGATTTCCCATTTGTCTTTAGGTGATATTTGATGTGTTGGACCATGTGTATTTGTGCAATATGTAACATGCTATCCTAGGTGTATTCATGAAATATGTGATATCCAGTTTCATGTAAGTTTTTTGGCATGATGCAGTTTCCTAGGCATCTTCAAGAAGGAATCTACAGAAGATATGGGAACTCTAGGATATAAGAAGTTGGGGTGTGAGAGAGGAAAATTAATTCGAAAGTGGAGGGGGTACTATTTTTATTGATATTATTCTTATTATGTTATTATACTTGCATGCGTTATTTGGTGAGTGAGACTTGGTGAGGCTGAGAACTTGTTAACTTGATAGGTGCTTGTTTATTTTGGTGTTTATTCAATGGACCATTAATACTCTCTTATCATAATTTCATGATAGTACTTGGGTTTGATCTTACTGAGTGTATATGTTATACTCACCCTACATATATATAAACTATTTTTTAGGTTTCTAGGTGGAATTTGGGGACTAATAAGGACATTACTAGCATGGATGTCGGAGATATTATTGAGTTTCTATTGTAGGATTGTCTTTGATGTTTTAATTGGATAATTTCAATGTATTTTTATGAATTTACATGCATTATGAGATATTGTGGATTTTACATTTTATTATATGCTATATTTTCTTGGTGGTTGTTTATCCTATATGATAATCCATTATTATTAAATATGGTGATGTCTTCCATATGTGAGATTTTATACCCTCAGTGTTTTTTTTCACAATAGGGCTTACTAGAGGCTAGACTCGAGGGTCTATATCTCTCTTCCTTCATTTTCAACCAAAGAGGGTGCCTTTGGAGGGATGGGGTCATGACATAGAATCTAAACTTACATTGGACAACTTATTAAAAGTACTTTTTACTAGTGATTAACAACTTCAAAGTGTTTGGTAAAGCTACTAGAAAATTAATAATCCATTAATGGAATTATATCTCATGGATAATGATTTATAAAGGCTATAGTTGAGTAGGTATAGGTGTTCAATAAAATTATCTAATTTGGGTATCAAATATGCTTAAATGATTTGTAAATTTCAATAATATGCTTGAAATTAATATAATAATTCCTACAATTATTTTAGGTAGTTCTAAAGTTATTTGAGGTATTTGAGGAAGCTTGAAGCTAATTTGAAGAAGCTTGAAATTGATTTTAAGTAATTCTGGATTTGTGATTCTTGAACTAAAAAAATGCAAAAAGTCAATTCATTTATTCGAGGCACCAGGTGATATAATTCATCAATGTTAAAGTGAAATGGTTAGTGCATAAGATAATTTATCCATACTAGAGTGAATTGGTGAAGACAATTCATTTATTCAACCACTAGTTAAGAGAATTCATCTTTGCCAGAGTGAAATGAAAAAGAGATTTCTCTTATGACATATGACATCTTAGCTTTCATAAGATAATTATGACCCACGTAAGAGAATTTAGCTATGCAGATGAGAATTGTGTCCCATTTAAGGAAATTCATCTAAACAAAAGTGAAATAACCAGCATTTAAATGAATTCATCTGAATAAGAGACCACCATAAGATAATTCATTTATATTGAATAAATTCTAGTGATACAATGAGATATTTGGCTAAGTAAATTCATCTTACGTAAGAGAATGTTATCCAAAATAATAAAATTCATTTATATTAAATATATATTTTTTCTTATACAAGAATTGACTTGGAGAATTTTTGAGATCTCAGCACACTAAAAATTAAGATTTCTAGAATTTTAAGATTCTACAAAACAATTTGGGATTATTCTCAAGAAAATATTCAAATAAAAAAAGATTAAAAAATAAATGTGATAAAATTAAGAAGATAATGAGATATTTATCTTCAAGGAAAAGGAGAATAACATAAAATTATGAAGAAAGTATACAATATCAAATATATTGAAATGAATTTATTGGATTTTCAAGAATAATGTAGATATTTTCGAGTCATAGTTTGTCTATTAATCAGTTCCTTATGTCATTTATGAAGAAAAATGTTTGAGAAGAAGAAATAAAGTTTGAATAGTTTCTAATTGTTTTTATAGATTCAAGTTGAATTGTATGCTAGTTTTTTATGAAGCTCTCACACCACAAGTGTGATTTTGAAATCATAGATATGTTTATTGTATAAATTTTATACAATTATAGAGATTTAAGTGTGAGACCCTATGGAATTTTTTTAAGGAAGATGATTTCATGCTTGGGAAAGAATAAAATAAATAAATAATTTATCCATGTAAATAGCATTTAATGAGGGCATTTTTAGAATATCCTTTGAGTTGAAAAATTAAATTTTGGGAACCAAAATCTAGTTATTTAATAATTTTTTTGTATCAATGACTGGTTTGACCCTTATTACTCCATTGATGTAAAATGAAAGTAAAATAACCCATTTAATGTAGTTACACATCCATGTGGGATATTGAAAAGATTGAGGAGGGAAAAATTGAAATTTACGAGTCATTAGTGTTTTGTGTGGTTTAAACAAGAATGATCCAAGAGATTTTGTTGAATAATAAGTACTAGTGAATATTAATGAACATGAACAAAGAAAAGATGTTGCATGTTGCAATGAAGGTAAACAAAGAAGCTGAACCGATAGTGATGTTGTATATCTATTGGGTTTCAAGGAAGAAGAAGAAGTTGAGTGTACCAACATTTTTATGTTGATTTGTTACAGTCGAAGATAAAATAACTGTGGAGAGATCGACATACTGTGTATGTTATGATATATGTTTTTAATCTCTTAGTTTCCAATAAGTGAGTAAAAAATTTAGGTGAGAAGATCCATTAAAGAGCTACAAAGCAAAGATATATATAGGGAACTAGTTGCATGCAGTCTATCTTGAAGATTTACTAGTAGTTGAAGAACTTATTTGTGAAAATAAGTAGATCTATCTTATTGATTTAAAAGAATACTATTCATGTTTTCTAATTAACTTCCAAGAAGGAACTAAAATATAGCACTTATGTATATAGGGCGGGAAGCTCCAGAACCTTCACGATTCATGGTATATAAAGGAAGTATACTGAGAAATTATTATTATAACATGAAACTATTAGAGGAAGTATTATGAGATAGAATCAGTTGTAGGAGTGAGAAGAACAAAACACATTGTAGTTATATATTGATTATAAAGGATAACACATGATTGGGGCACATAACCAATCATGGAATGTAGTATGTCTTTGTACAATTATTATTTTATCTACTTTAATTTCATACATATGGTTGATGATTTATTGGTTAAACTATAATTGATACATATATACTAATTGACTAAAAAGGTTTAATTACAAAGTGATTTAATGTTTCCAAGAGCATTTTAAATTTAGTAAAAATATGCCCCACCTGATTCAACCCCTCAAGGTTTCTTCACTGATCCTAGGTGAATTTCAAATGGTATCAAAGTTAAGGTTCTCTCTTATTTGATCTAAGTTTAATTTCACATGTATTTTTTTAAGGAGACTCAAATAGAAATATCATAATCTATTCCTATTGTTACTCATGTGGAAGAATATTCTTTAACTGTAAAATAGGAAAAAAATCCCAAGAAGATGAGAACAATATCAAGGAAGAAATAAGAAGCAATAAAAGATAAAAGCAATAACGGCGGTTTTAGTAGTTCCAATTGTGATGAGACTGATGGGAATAAATTTACTAATTGCCTCTATTGTGATGTTGGAAGTTATTTGAGGAAAGCTCCTACCAAAATTATTGCTCATATATTTGGGTTTATTTAGGATCTAGATGATAAAAAATCATAGAGATAGATGATGATGAAATGATGAAAAATAAATTGGAAGGAAAATTATATAAATGAAACTCTCTCATTAATGAGTTGAAATCCAAAAAGTAGTACCAAAAAATTTGTAGAGAAAAATTGTCAATTACTGAATAAAATGTGAAATATTATATTTATGAGAAAGTAAATGTTATAGAATTCAATGAATAAAGGTTCCATTCTCTGTAAGAATCACACATGACTACTTTTAATGTAAAGGAATATCAATTATAAGTCAAAGTTATAAGAATAAAGGACCTCAAAAAGTTTCTAAAATAACATATCACTTTTTATAAGGATCAAGTTTAGAAGTTAAAAAAAGATTGGGAAGATAGATTGAAGTTAGTTGAGGCTGATAAATATTCCCTTAACATGATATTTATTAAACTAGAATTCAAAATGTTTTTTTAATTAGTAAAATTTGGATCTTCTTAAAAAACTACGAAAATAAGCCTTTTCACTCAAGTATCAAAAATTATTTTTCCCTCAAAAGAGACTCATAATAGTTACAAATAGAACTAGAGAAGTGTTGGGGTAACATCCACCTCAAACACATGAAAAAATATCACCCGCAGTCCAAAAATAGTTTCATTAATTGAAGTTATTTTATTAAACATTATTGGGAAAAGTTAAGTTTTGGTCAAATTTGGATGTTTTTAAAATTCAAAAAACCCACCAACAAGTAAATGGTGGATGTGAGTAAGTGTGATAAGAGAAATTCCTAAAAATGATCCCAAAAGGTTGTGATTTCAACTCAAAATATAAGTCTACACATAAGTAGAAGTAAGAGCATGTGCCTAAAGATATACTAATCATAAGACCTGATCAGTTGGAGCTTGCAAAGAAAATGGAAAAAGTTGAACAAAGTAAGAGTGATCTAGTTTCTCAAGTGAAAAATCGAATTCTATCTAAGAAAAAAAATTAGAATGAAGATGAATCTATGTTTCCTAAATATATTTGGATATGAAATTTCAAATATAAGACAATCATGAAGGGGTCCAAACATTTTAGATCCTCCAAGAAAGAAGAATCTAGGTTGATAAAGAAGTTCCAACCCTAGTGTTATAAATGAAAAGATAATAAAAGTATACCTCATCCCTGTATCTATCTAGATATGTTCCATTATGTAGAAATAAATGTGAAAAGGTGTGGAAAACATCCCTTGAGGGGGATCTATTGAAAGAGACCAAAATACTAATTTAAGAATTTCCCAAAAATCAATAATTCTAGAAAACATCGATATAAATGAATAAAGAGGTATGATTTTCATTATCTTAAAACTGTTTTATCTCATATTCATTATTTGTATTGAGGGAGGATGATTATCTAACCAAATGGGGAAGAAATAAATTCACACTTAAAATATTTTTATGTTTATATTAATGAAAAGGCCCTAAACCTAATAGACCATATTCAATGTTACTTTATTATATTGGTGTTAGATACAAGCAATCACATCCCAAAGGACCGAATAATTTAGTAGTCATAGAAAACTAGATACAAAATTTAATTTCACATTATAATTGAAACATAAAATAAAAAATACCAATTCCTTTGAGAACACTATTATTACCTTTAGAAAATCCCTACATATCAATCATAAAACACTTCTTGGCATCCCAAGGAATGGAAACATTATAAATGGGTTATATATAATACTGACTGACTGAACATTAAAATTTTTATTGATTTTGGAAACACACTAAAAACAACATACAAGAAACACTCACGGAGGTTGAAAGTAGTGGAGCCCCAAAGCGTCATTGATGACATAGATACTTCCACTGGATGGGAAGGAACCAAGGTTAAGGAAGAAAGAAACATTATGATTTGGGGAAGCCTGAGATGCCAAGAAATCCGCAACCTTATTCCCCTCTCTCCAAGTATGAGTGATCATTGTACGAATGCACATCAGCATTTTGCACTTGCGGACATTATATTCAATACACCACAGACAACTTCCACTTTCTGTGAGTGCTTTGTAGAGAATGAAAGAATCTGTTTCCACAGCCTTCAAGGAAAGATGTCTTTGATCACTTAATTACAACCCCGTAACCAAAGCCTTTTCCTCGGCCTGAAGAGTATCACCACTGCCGTAAAAGTCTAAGAAAGCAACAACAACAAACCCCCTTTGGTCTCTAATCACGCCTCCCCCCTCATCTGTCCCCTCAGGAAGGACCCATCTGTGTTGAGTTTTAGCCCATCTCTATGGGGGTACCAGCGAACCCAATTCCCCTGGCCCCTCCCCTCATACTAGTTGGATTCCCCTATATAGAACGACCTCACTGATGGGGCCCCCTGGAAATCTGAACAAACGCTTACTATGTCCAGCAAGGCATTCTTCATCTTGAAGCTGATACTGGTGCTAGTAGTCGAAGAGTTCTTGTGGCGCGCTTTGTTCCTGGCTTTCCAAATGATCCAACAGCCTGCCACGAGGATGATCTCCCTTCCTGTTTTCTCAGAACCGTTGTCGCATGCACCATCAAACCACCAGCTGAGAACATCCTCTTGAAACCCTCCGACATCACGCCAGCCCAAAAAATCTCCATACACCTTCCACGACCAGCGAGCCCAGTCACTGTCTAAAAAAAGATGCATCGCCGATTCTTGCTTGGGGTTTTTTGAAACACCAAAATTTGGATTCCAAAGAAACTCCAATATGTTGGATGTTTTCATCCATGGGAAAAGCATTATTCCTCACTCACCACATAAGGAAATTGAATTTCTGAGAGATCCCCCTACACCACAGCGTTCCACCCCACCGGTCACCTACATTAGGATCCCTTCTAAAACTACCATAAGCCTTCATTAAAAACTCTCCCGAAGAAGAGCCTGTAAATATTAGCCTATCAGGATCCTCACTGAGGACAATTTCTTTAAAAACATCATGTTGAGTATCATTGAGAATGGCCTACAAAAAGGAAGGGTGGCCACATGCTTCTCTGAATGATATATCCGGAGTGGGGCAACTAGGAAACCAAAGAATTCCTGCTCCCCAATACTAATGACATAAGTTCACCTCTCCTCTCCCCACTAGCCACCTTGTGTAAGAACGCAGTACCTCCATAAACAGTTGAATAAGCTTCCAAATCCTTGATGATCGAGACCGATGAACCACAACATCTAGGTCATATTTCTCATGCATGAGCATTCCCCAATGTGTTCGACCTACCATTGCCTCCCATGAAAGTTTTACATGCATCCCTTGCATGGTCGAGCTCACACATCGTAAATTGATTCCACCTTCAGCAAGCGGTTTTGCGAGACGCTTTCCTGATGCCTAGTGGTGACGACTTTCCAGCTAGCCATTCCAAACAAAGGACACCGTGATCTTCTCCATGTTAACAACCAAACTTTTTGGAGTCTTCAAGGTGGAAAGGAGATGTATGGGGATAGAGAAAAGGATGTTATTGACCAAGGTAATGCGTCCTCCAAACGAGAGGAACCTATTCTTCCAGTTGAAGATGCACCCCGTGATCTTTCCCACAATCTTATCAAAATGACAAACGCGAAGGGAATTAAGACTAACCGGAGCTCCAAGGTACTCCATGAGAATGGAGCCTCTCCTCATATTCAAGGTTTCTTCCAAAATACTGGCCCTCCTGACCAAGAGTGACTTAGAAGAAAAATATAGGCTGTTCTCTCTGTACACCTCCTGCCCGCTCCATTTACAATATTCCTCCAGCAACCCGTTCATGCCAATCACTGATCTCCTGCTGCCATTAATGAATAACTTAAATATGAAGAATAAAATGACAAGAATAATAGATGATAAAAATAATTCCACATAAATAGTCACATAATCATGAAACTAATCCATGGATATTCTTACTAATCGAATAATCATATGGAAATAAATAACTAATCTCATAATGAAGAAATTCATATTGTGGAGAATCATCACCATATCATCAAGGCCTTGTTCTAAGGCATCTTATATAAATGGATAAGGCCTCATCCAAATACCCAACCTATTTTTTCTCATGAGACCCACCGATGCATCGAGGGGCTATAACGAGCCCCATCCATCACTTAATAAGTCCAATTAATTCCTCATATGAAAGAGGAGAAACATAATAAATGTAAAAATTCATATTGAAAAACTACGAAAAAAATGTTAATAACTTCCTCAATAAATAAATATAATCAACATAAATATTCATATTAGAAAACTAACATATTAATGTTAATACTTTCCCCAATCATTAAACATAATCATAAACCATATTTAGTACTATGGATAATGGTATTAAAATAGTATATCCTAATCAAACTGATCATAAAACATTTGAATAAATAATAAATATGGTATCATTGCAACATATTACCAAGGTATCCTAATGTAAAATGAAGTTTGTTTTCATTGATGAATAAAAATTCCATAAAAATTATATTAAAAACATTCTTGAGGAAAATATACTTTTCACTTTGAAAATCAATTTAGAAAGCTAATTTTTTTAAAATATCAGGAAAAATATTTTATTTTAAAAGAAACTTGTAAATTTATAATGGAAGCTTGAAAAAAATGAGTGGTCATGATAGAAGGTAATTTTATACATGCCATATAAGTTAAAAAAAATCCTTTCACACTAATGTAAAAAGGTAAAAAAGCAGTTTATTTGGAAAACATCAATAATATAATTTTCAGAAAATTTTGTAAAAATTTAAAAATAGGAAAAAATTTATTTAATAAATCATTTGGATAATGTTAAAAAAAAATATGAAAATATTTTTAGAAAACACGGATATGGGATAAAAAGGATTTTCAACCAAAGAGAGACATAAAGTTGGATTTTCTTAAAAAATGTTCTCTATCATTTTTAGTACCAAATAGAAGAAAATGGTACTATTAATTGAATAGTTTATTAATAACTAATAGATAATTAAAATAGATTGAGTTTTAGATTGAAATATAAAAATTTTACCTTAAGTATGACTTAAACATAAACAATTCGAAATAATGATGAGACTGTGAAATAAACTCTTACCAATTTGGTAACTTTTGAATTGTAATAACTATGAAATAAATAAATTCAAATTAAAATTTAAACACAATTAATATAAATATATTCATGATATAACATATAAAATTGATGGTATATACACCACACGAAATAAATAAGTGGTGTATATAGAATATGTCTCACAAAAGTAAAAGTGAGATGAGAAACCCTTACCCTAGGTCCAATTTTCTTCATACATGTTCAAAACTACTATATAATAAATATATATTTATCATAAATCTATTAAATAATAATAATAATATATATCATTTCACACCTGGGTTTTTATTTTAGCCTCAGACCTGGATCGGGTAGGATTTTAGTTGTTTTTATCAGGAACCGAGTGTGACAGGTTTGAGGTTCTGAGATGGTGTTGTCGCAGTTCGGGTTTGGGTCCCAGTTTAAAATTTTAAAGTTAGGAAAATTTTCAGGTTTTAGGCCAGTGCGCGAGAAATGCATGGTTGCAGAAGCTGTGCGGTCAGCCCGGGTACCCGTGCAATCACTTCTTGAATTGCCAGAGACGGCCGCACAGCCCGCACACGGTCGCTTGAGTCGTGTGGGGTAATCGTGTGGTCACCTTAAATTAAAAATAATTAATTAATTAAAGAGTGTAAAATAAAATAATAAATGAATTAAATTAAAGGAATAATTTAATTAAATAAATAGAGGGAAGTGAAATAAAATTTTAAGTGTTGTTTTAAATAATAATAATAATGTTACAAGAGAATATTATTATTATTATTATTGATGTTAAAAATATTTTTATTAATATTAATATTATTAATCTTGTATTAAATAATAATAATAATAATATTATTATTATTATTAGTATTAATAATATTGATATTATTATTAATCAAATTATTGTTATTATTATTATTATTATTATTATTATATTTATTATAATTTTTTTGGGTGGGTTTAATTTTATTAGGGTATTATTTTTTGTCTCCCTCTCTCATATTTCTCCCCTCCTCCATACACCACACTTACCCCTCTTTTTTCATATCGTTCCCCACCCCATTAGGCGCCTCCTCCACACACCAGCCTCCCTCCAACTACTTATACTCCGACAAGTCCCCCTCCACATGCACCCCAAAATTCCACACACCCACCTATTTGTGACCCGAAGCCTCACACACACCCCCTACTCACACCCCACTCTCCCCAGTGTGACCCCTCTCCTTAGCCGGAAACATCCTCGGTTTCTCCCCCTTGGCCGACGACCCCTCCGCTTCCCTCACACTACCCTCATGCCACACTTCCTCACACTGGGTAAGCTTATTTACCTTTTCCTTAGGGTTTTAGTTGAGGTTTCTTTTTGTTGAGGGTGCGATCTTGATCTTGTTAGTTCAAATGCTTGAATTAGGGTTTGCCTTGGGTTCCTTATCATGTGTTTGGTGTGTGACTGTAGCTTCGCACCGAGTGTTGGGGTTTTCAACACATGAGGTTGGTGATTCCATGTTTAACCATTAATTGATGAATTTATTTGCTTGTTTGTTTAATTTGTTATGTTTTATGAAATATATGTGGGGTGTGTATGTGGTTTTTATAGAGTTTTGATATATATTTTATTTAAAAAAATATTTTTTATGTGAAATTTGGTATGTGCTCGGTGAAACCCCTATTATACATTTTTGAAATGTTGTGGATTGTGTAATTGTTTCATTAAAATATATAAGTGGTGAAAATCATGTTTTAATACGTTTAGGTTGTGTTTTTGATTTTAACTTGGCATTTTAAATGAAACCGGGTGTATTTTGAGTGTAAACTTTTTGTTTCACCATCTGTTAACTCTTTATAAACTATTCAAATGGTTCATTGAATTATTTGTGCAGTGAAAAAGTGGTAATTGGAATGATAGAGCATGATTTTAATTTTTAAAGTGATAGTTTTGTATAAATTAGGTATTTATCATGTTTAAGTCCTTGTGTGACCTTTAGTGTCATTTTAAAAAGCATGAAATTGATTTATTAAACAATTTGTAAGTTGAGAATTATGTTTTGATATAGAATTAATGTGCAGTTAATTTTTAAAGTGGTGTTTGGGTGAAATTTTGATGAAATAGAATTGTGGTGTTTATTGATTTTTTTATAAATAGTGTGAATGGTTTGTTAAATTATTAAAAAGGTGAAAAGCATATTTGGGAAACATTTCAGTGTGCGTAAATTTTCTAGAATGGGTTTGTGATATGAAAGTGGTGGTTTGTGATGCGTAATTCTTGGTTTGGTTGATAAATTGTGGGCGTGGTTTTATGTGATGTGTGAAACTTGATTGAGCATAATAGGGAAACCCAGGTATCTAGGTGGACAGACTAGGACTAGTACGCTAGTGATCTGGAGTAGTATCATCCCTATTTCACTTAGCAAGTTTGTTGATGACAACACTAACTAAACTATTACAATCATGATTGGGGACCACTAGTTCATTGGGGATTCCCCTCCTACTGGATCATGAACGAGATGAATATTTGTTATGGTTACTTTTACATTGATAAATGATGTACCTAGGGCCCCATAGTTAGCTAGTTACCATGGGAATTTCCCATGACTAGTCCTCAATGATTATATTGTACCTACCACCTACATATGGTATGTTGGTTTGGTAACTTTTTTTAAAAAACAAGTTGTTTCCTATTTAAAGTTTTACCCCCTTTGAAACTACTTTTCACTTATAGTGGCACTCTATGGAACTATTTTAATTAAAATTTCATTATTTTAAACTTCCCTATATTCTAAGTTTCACACATTTAAACTTGTTCTGTTTTAAATTTATTTTATTTAATTATAAAGTTTGAACATTTTATTTTTCATTTAATGTTTAATGCATGGAATATTTAATCTAGGTGGAATCATACTAGGCTTTGGCTCACACCCTGCATACACCTTTGGGTGTATACCGACTTTGTTGTCTTTTTTGTTTCAGGTTAAGGCAAGGTGTGTAGTGTAAGAAGGTTGATTTTATAGTGGCTTTGGATATGGATCTTGGATGAGATGGCTTGAGGATGTTGCTCCTCTTATTGCCTAGAGGTTTGAGGTGTTGTTTTTTGTTTCCCTTCGTGTCATATCATTTGTTTGGGTCTGGTTTAGCTGTAAAATGGAAGTCTAAATTTATTAATGGTGCATTTGGTTAAAATTTTCCAATATGTATTTTTGGTTTTTATGGGTTATTTTAATATAATTAATTTGGGTAAATCATTCCCCTACGTTTTATTTGATACCCAGGAACTTGTGCTAGCCCATGGGGATCAGTAACATCCTTTGGGCCTTATCGCGGACCATTTCAGGTGACCGGTTCGGGGTTGAACTGGGTTGGTTCATGAAAAAAATGGTATCAGAGGAGGTTCACACTTCTTGGGTCATGTTCATTTGGGAAAGAGTCTGGGTATACAAGATCTATGATTTGTGGGACTTGACCTTCTGATTATGAGTAGGGTGCCTAACCAGCACACCCCATGATGAGATTCAAGTCACCATGGTAAGTTGGGTTTTATCTATGTTTTTTGGTTCTTGTGGTTCCTTGATGATTGAGGGAATGAAAAAAGAATGGGTTCAAGGGTATTAGTGAGCTCGTAGGTCCTAGAAATCCATGTGTAGCTAGGGATATTTCCCTAGAACACTCTTCGTGGTAATGGAGTGATTGGCATATGGCTTCCAACCATATTTCCAAGTCATCCGCTGGCACTAGTTTCCTCTTGCATCGTTCTACCTCTCTTTGTTGTGTAATCGTGTAAATTTGGTCTTTAGAGTAAAAATGATTGGATTCTGGGGGAAATGGAATTTTATTTTCAAAAAGGAGTTTTAGAAACTTGTTTTAAATGAGAATATATAAATTTTTAATTAAATGGTTGAGAATGAAGTAAGGATTATTGTGAAATGGAAAATGTTTTAGAATAAAGTTCTTTAAAAATAAATTGGTGTGTAAGGTTAAAAAAGTGTGGGTTTAATGTTTTGGTTTTGAAAGGTGGAAATATTTGGTTTTGGTCTTTGGTGTTATCATGGGTGACTACTTGCATGGTTATATATGGAAAGGTGGATGGTAAATGGAATGAGTGAATGAGTGCCTGTATGGAAATGATGTGGTGCCCAGTGTGACACAAGAACATGCATGTGTGAGGCCCATGGGACACCATTGATGATTGTGAAACCAACAAACCCTATTTATTTTCAAAAATGATTTTTAAGGAAAATTTGGTGTTTTGATAACTAGTGATTATGTGGTGTGTATTTTGTATTTTGGGAATGTTGTTTGTAAGGTGTTTCAAGTCGAGAATCTTTTATGGTTGACTTGTGTATTTAATTTTAGTTATTGGTTTTCTTTCTTGGATAGCACACACCCCCATAAATAGTTAATGCACGTTTGAGGTACGGCCATGGGTGATTCACTATTGGCAGATCCTTCAGTTGATCAAATTATAGACTTCCTTCGGTTAAGTCCTTTTATCTTTTTTTTCTGATTAAGCATATCTTTTTTGTTGCAGTGGAAGAGTGGTTGTGGAAGGTTGGAAGAGACCTTATTTCCATAAGTTTACTACGTCTTTAAAGGAAAAGTTTGATTCTGTCATGTTTGAAGGTACTGTTTTAGATAAGTAAAGTGAATTCTAGTGGAAAAAACTTGAAAGAGTCTTGGGTTGTTAGTGTTGGAAAGGGACTTGGACCTCTCATCAGGTTCATATATGTGGAGGTTCGTGTTGGTCCACTAATGTGGAAAATCTAGTTCGAAGTCAAAATGGGTGGCACACATGTATCTTCTAAGCCCCTCTGTCAAAGTTCCATGTGGGAGTTAATGGTTTGATAGGAGTGTTGTATTATATTTACACTGTTTGATCACAGTGTAGTTGCCTATGGCACCAGAAGGAAGAAGTTTTTATCAGGGGGTTTAGTTCCTAATAGAAAGACAAGAGATGCTTGAACCATCAAAGCTCCATCCATAGGTCTCATAGTGAATCTAACATGTTGTAAGGAAACCCCCAAGGCTATAAGGGAGATCGGTCCAATGTCTTCTTTAAGTTTGGGATATAAAGAGAGTTTATGCTTTCTGTGAAGCTGTTGCATTCTAAGCGATCCCATTGGATGGAGGGGTTGTGAGGACCCTGTTTCTTTGCTATGAACCGCATGATGTCTTCTGTGTGGTTTGGAGTTTCTGCGGTTGGAACCTTGTGGTGGGGTGTAAAGTTGTGTGGGTATAACGACCCACACTTTACATACATTGTTAATACTTCAAAATTGAAGCACACTTATTACAACATATGACAAAACCACAAAGGACCGTATAGGTATAGTGTCTTTAGAAACTGGGAAACATAAACAACTGGTTCATAAATCTTCTACAGTGTCTCCCATTTATTTCATCATATCTAGGGTCCCTTTTAGCATATTCTACTTAATATCCATCTTCCTGACCTGGGGAAAAGAAAACATAAAAGGGTCAGCTCAAATGCTCAGCAAGGGAAAATAAAGGAAATAAAAATCATATCATATCTTTATGAAAATCAAAACCTGCAAAAGAGATCATAATATCTTAACATGGAATAAATCATAGAAGTGAAAATGAGATCCCCATAATCATAACATAAAACTTGAAACTTTGTGGCATGCACACATAATCATGGAAAATCATTTCTTGTTAGTCATGACTCATTGCCAAGACTATCTTAGTGGAAAAAGTCCCTTTCTGAACCGAGTTCACTCCTCGTTTCAGTCCTGTATCACTGAACCGAAATAACCTTCCGTTCCAGCCATGTCTATCTCATGAGATATACATGGCTGGAACGGAAGGTTATTTCGGTTCAGTGATACAGGACTGAAACGAGGAGTGAACTCGGTTCAGAAAGGGACTTTGTCCACTAAGATAGTCTTGGAAATGAGTCATGACTAACAAGAAATGATTTTCCATGATTATGTGTGCATGCCACAAAGTTTCAAGTTTTATGTTATGATTATGGGGATCTCATTTTCACTTCTATGATTTATTCCATGTTAAGATATTATGATCTCTTTTGCAGGTTTTGATTTTCATAAAGATATGATATGATTTTTATTTCCTTTATTTGCCCTTGCTGAGCATTTGAGCTCACCCTTTTATGTTTTCTTTTCCCCAGGTCAGGAAGATGGATATTAAGTAGAATATGCTAAAAGGGACCCTAGATATGATGAAATAAATGGGAGACACTGTAGAAGATTTATGAACCAGTTGTTTATGTTTCCCATTTTCTAAAGACACTATACCTATACGGTCCTTTGTGGTTTTGTCATATGTTGTAATAAGTGTGCTTCAATTTTGAAGTATTAACAATGTATGTAAAGTGTGGGTCGTTATAGTTGGTATCAGAGGAAAGGTATAGTCATCCTTTGGAAACTAGGATGTGAAAGCCTTAGTAAGAACCCTAAGGATAAGTCTAAGCATAGAACACAATCTTAGAAATGGCCATGAATAACCTAGGATAAGACCATAAGCATGAAATTTTTTTTTCTTGAATTATGTGGTTTCCTATTATAATTAGTGTTGCTCACACTATTCTTCTTGGTTTTAGTCAATGGCTGGAACCCGAAGGAACCGTGTTAATGCGGAATGCGATGGGCAATGCAATGATTGTCCCCCTGAGCAACCAAACGATATGGGAGCTGGAATGCAAAATCTTGTAGCCATGCTCACACAACTTTCTCAAGCTATGAATCATGCAGGATTTCCAAACGAACAAAGGAGGGAGCAACATTCTGTTGAATCCTTCATGAGGCAGCGTCCACCATCTTTCAGCGGGTCTACTGATCCATTAGTTTCTGAACAATGGATTAGTACTACTGAAAATATATTTTCAGTTCTTCAATGTTCTGAGCATGATAAAGTCATCCTAGCAGTGTATCGTTTGGAAGGAGATGCAGATCAATGGTGGAATCTTGTTAAGAATACGAGGCAAAGGGATGAAATTGAGTCTATGGAATGGGACGAGTTCAAGAACTTATTTTTCAATAAGTACTTCCCTCGTATTCTCCGAACAAAGATGGAGAAAGAGTTCCTTGAACTGAAGCAAAGGGATGATGAATCTGTTAGTACCTATGAAGCAAATTTTACAAGACTTGCAAGGTACGCTTCTGGTATTATTATCCAACCTGAGAGTAAGATCGATCGATTCTTTAGTGGCTTAAAACCAAGTCTTCGAAGGGCGTTAGCCATAAGGGACTTCAATAGCTACGAGGAAATCGTTCGATGTGCTCTCAAAGTCGAGATGGAGATTGGAGTAACCCATCAGTCACATGGGTTTGATAAGAAGAGGAAGATGGAATTCAAAGAAAAATCTAAAGAGCACACGGAAAAGAAGATGAACTTTCCCTTATGCTCAAAGTGCGGAAAGAAACATGGAGGGAGTTGTCTTAAAGGGACAAGTAAATGTTTTAAATGTGTAAAGGAAGGTCATCGGGCATTTGAATGCCGTGATAATGGGAAGAAGATGTCTAATGATGCAAACAAAGGAAGGGATACACAGAATGAACCTACTACACTTCAATGTTTCAAGTGCAAGGAGATGGGGCATTATGACAATCAATGCCCAAATCCAAGGGTTGATGATGATGGTCGACGTCAACAAACTCTTAAGGCTAAAGACAAAGGAAAGTCACATGCAATTTCTATCAGCGATGTGGAGTACGATAACGATGTGGTGAAAGGTACACTTACCATCCACTCTAAAGTAGCAAATGTTTTATTTGATTCCGGATCCACCCACTCTTTTATTTCTGAAAAATTTTCTAAGGGTATCACCGTATTACCTCAACAATTAGATGTTGAGTTAGCTGTGACAACACCTAATGGAACATCAATCGCATCAGAAGTTTATAATTCTTCTCCGATCGAAGTTTGTGGGAAAGTGCTTCCTGCAAATCTTGTGATCCTTCCTTTAGTGGAATTTGATGTGATTCTTGGCATGGATTGGCTTTCTCTACATGGAGCTCATATCAATTGCCAAAGAAGGGAAGTCACATTTCATATTCCAGATCAACCTACGATCGTCTATCAATGCAAGGATGAACATAACCTTCCAGTGGAAATTTCTTCCATCTTATGGGTATTGATTCCACTAAATGAAGGTTATTTATCTCAAATAGTTGGTGAGAAACTCACGATTAAGAATATGCCCATTGTACGGGAGTTTGATGATGTCTTTCCGGAGGAATTACAGGGTCTTCCACCAAATCGTGAAGTTGAGTTTTCAATAGAACTCGTACCGGGTGCTTTGCCTATTTCAAAGACACCTTATAGAATGGCCCCAATTGAGTTGCAGGAATTGAAGAAGCAACTCCAAGAGAATCTTGATAAGGGATTCATACGCCCTAGTGCGTCACCTTGGTGAGCACCTGTTCTATTTGTTAAGAAGAAAGATGGATCAATGAGACTCTGCATTGATTATCGAGAACTTAACAAGATCACTATCAAGAACAAATATCCTCTCCCACGCATTGATGACTTATTTGACCAACTATGCGGAGCTCAATACTTTTCCAAGATTGATCTTCGTTCAGGGTATCATCAATTAAGGGTCAAAAGGGAAGATATACCAAAGACGACTTTCCGTACAAGGTATGGACACTATGAATTTATAGTGATGCCATTTGGTCTTATTAATGCCCCTGCTATCTTCATGGATCTAATGAATAGAGTCTTTAGAGACTATCTTGATCAATTTGTGGTAGTCTTTATAGACGATATTCTTGTCTATTCAAAGAGCAAGGAAGATCATGAATATCACTTGAGAATTATATTGAAGACCCTGAGAAAGGAGAAGCTTTATGCCAAATTTACCAAGTGTGAATTTTGGCTTCAAAAAGTTGCATTTTTGGGTCACATAATCTCAAAAGAGGGGATATCTGTGGATCCAGCAAAAACAGAGGTTATCGAAAGATGGTCAAGACCAACAACAGTAACTGAGATCCGAAGATTTCTTGGTTTGGCTGGATATTATCGACGTTTTGTAAAATATTTTTCACGATTATCTAATCCACTCACCAAGTTGACTCGGAAAGGAGTTAAGTTTGTCTGGACAGAGGAATGTGAAGAGAATTTCAAGGAGTTGAAAAGAAGGTTATCCAGTGCACCTGTGCTCACACTGACTTGTAGTGGAGAAAGGTTTGTGATCTACAGTGATGCATCCAAGAAGGGATTGGGGTGTGTTCTTATGCAAAATGATATGGTGATAGCTTATGCCTCACGACAGTTGAAAATCCATGAGCAAAATTACCCAACACATGATTTGGAGTTGGCTGCGGTAATCTTTGCATTAAAGATTTGGAGGCATTACCTTTATGGTGAAAGGTGTGATATTTATACTGATCATAAAAGTTTTAAGTATATTTTCACACAAAAGGAGCTGAATATACGCCAAAGAAGATGGTTGGAGCTGATTAAGGATTATGACTGCTCAATCCATTACCACCCTGGGAAAGCAAACAAGGTGGAAGATGCATTAAGTCGACAAGACCATGCTAGTTTATCCATGATGAGGATCAAAAAAGATCCAATATTTATGGATTTACAAAGGATGGATCTTGGAATTATAATGGAAGGGGAAAAATATTATCTTTCTCAAATGAATGTTCAACCATCTATACATGTGAAGATTAAAGAGGCACAGAAAGAAGATGTAGAGTTACAAAAGAAGGTGAGAAATGTTCCTGAATTCAACCTTGATTGTGATGGGATAATAAAGTTCAGGAATCGGGTTTGCGTTCCTCCCATCCCCGAATTAAAGAAAGAGCTGCTGGATGAGGCTCATAGTTCTTCATTCTCTATTCATCCTGGAAGCACGAAGATGTATAGGGACCTGAAAGAGTACTTCTGGTGGGATGGCATGAAAAGAGATGTTGCTAAATATGTCTCTTGATGCTTGGTTTGTCAACAAGTTAAAGCTGAGAGACAGATGTCTAAGGGGATGTTACAACCATTACCCATACCCGAATGGAAATGGGAAAACATCACTATGGACTTTGTCACAGGACTTCCTAAAACATCCAAAGGCAATAATGCTATCTGGGTCATAGTTGATCGTCTTACAAAGTCTGCACACTTCATTGCTATTAGAGAGGATTTCTCTCTAGATCAGCTTGCCAGGATATATATAAAGGAAGTGGTAAGATTGCATGGAGTACCACTTTCTATTATATCTGATCGAGATCCGAGATTTACCTCGAAGTTCTGGCGAAGTCTTCAGCATACTCTGGATACAGAGTTGAGTTTCAGCACTGCTTATCATCCCTAGACAGACGGTCAGTCTGAGAGAACAATTCAAACCCTAGAAGATATGTTGAGAGCTTGCTCTATGGATTTCAAAGGAGGTTGGGATCAACACCTACCTTTGGTGGAATTTTCTTATAATAATAGCTTTCACTCCAGTATTCAGATGGCTCCTTATGAAGCTCTCTATGGAAAGAAATGTAGGACTCCAACTTGCTGGGATGAAGTTGGGGAAAGAAAGCTATTAGGACCTGATCTCGTTGATGAAATGGCAGAAAAGGTCAGATCTATTCAACAACACATAAGAGCAGCTCAGAGTCGACAGAAAAGTTATGACGACAACCGAAGAAAAGACCTAGAGTTTGAAGTGGGTGATAAAGTGTTCTTACGAATATCTCCCTGGAAGAGGGTTATGAGATTTGGAAAGAAGGGGAAGTTGAGCCCTAGATATATCGGTCCTTTTGAAATACTGGATCGTGTTGGGAAGGTAGCTTACCGATTGGCGCTTCCACCGAATCTCTCTCAAGTTCACGATGTGTTCCATGTATCTCTCCTGAGAAAGTACATACCAGATCCTTCACATGTACTCAGCTCAGAAGTTGTACCGCTGGAGCAAGATCTTTCTTATGAAGATTAGCCGATAGAGATTCTGGATCGTAGCGAAAAAGTCCTACGAAACAAGACCACTCGCTTGGTGAAAGTTTTATGGAGAAACCACCAACTTGAAGAAGCTACATGGGAGCTTGAGGATATGATGAGGGAGAAGTATCCTCATTTGTTTGTTGCAAAGTGACGAATTTCGAGGGCGAAATTCTTTTTAAGGGGGGTAGAATGTAACACCCGAGACTTTTATGTTATATAAATCATCAAAGGAATCTTTTTCTACACAACACTTGCTTGGCTTGCTTTACACGCAATCACGACCTTCCTCGATAGCTTGCGTCGTACGCAATACCGAGTTTCACTAAACAACAATATGCTATTAAAACTAGCCGTTATGAATAGTAATAACCACTTTTTGAAATTTTATAAATTTTATTTTTCAAAATGGACTTCATTTTTGGACTCAGAATATCGAAATTAGCCTAGGGTGAAATTTTGGTATTTTTCTGAAAACTTTCAATTTTTGATGAATAGTGAAACCACTAAGTGGTAGGTTAAAAACTGAATTTTGCATAAAACTTAATTTTACCGCTTCTGTGAATGGAATTTCAAAAATCCGAGAGACACGGTTAATATCAAGGACTAAAATGTGGTTCAATGAGATGAAAATAATTTTTTGGTGAATAGTAACTTTTTACTATTTTTACCGCGGTTAATAGTAAATAGGGTAACTAAGGGTAAATATGATATTAATATTACCCTAACACATGTCCTAATTCTATTGGACAAGTGTAATTCGACCAAAAACAAACTTAGGAATAAAATATGACCATTTAGGCCCACTTGGATTAGATTAGGACATTTATTATTAATTTATTTAAAGAAGGGTTAAAATAGTTAAAATCAAAGTTTAATAAGTAAATAATTTTTAATATAGGGTTATACATAAGATAAATTCGATTGTAAATATTAATTAGAAAGCTAAAAAGATTTCCTACATGATGGTATTTTATTTGTAATTTTTAGACATCAAATAATTTAATTTATTTATGACACAAAGATGATGCAGTAATTATCTTATTAATGAAATATTGACAAAATTGATAATATAAATACCAAAATAAATGTAATTTGAGACTTTTTATGAATTCCACTAATTTTCTAGGTTACTATGATATATTAGTATTGATTTAATCAACTTGGTTCGAACATATAATTCTGTTATGACTTTCACAAAAATCATATATCAAATAGTGTCAAAATTGACACAAAATAGTTTTTAAATCAAATATTATATTATTAATTGTTATTTTATTCCTAAAAAATCTAAGGTTCGGCCAAATGACTTAGATAAGGATATATATATTAATAATAAACAATTTGGGGTTCGTTTGGCATGTTATAGTAACTGTATTAACCATATAGTGAAATAAAACAAAAAGACATGGTAAAAGTTAAATTAATTAACTTAGAGTTAAATCTAATTGATAAGGTTAAAATAATACCCTAAACTTGTCTAAATCCTATTGTTTGATAGGATTTCGACCCATCCCCACTTTAGCTTCGAAATAAGACCCTTTGGAACCATTATAAACCGATTTTGACTTTAATATAAAATAATATTTTGAGATATTCCTAAGGTGCCCCTCTCCTCCCTTATAAAAGGGCACCTCCTCCCCCTCCTCCTCACACCAATTTGAGCACTCAAGCTCGGACAAACCCTTCAATTTTCTCCTCTACACTTCCCTAGAATAATCCTAGAGGTCCTGGTATTCTCCAAAGACCAATCTTAGTTCCTTAAGTGGAGGATTCAAAGAGGCGTTCCAAAGAAGAGGTAATATCCATTACCGATCTTTTCAATTTCTTTCTTCTTCAACTTCTTCTTCTTTAGTTGTTTCATGATAAAGTAATAACATCAGTATTACTTACATACTGATATGTTATTATAAATATGAAACAACCCAAATTCACCTTCTATCCATCCTACGGAAAAATGAAATCACCGCGCGTGCGTACGTACGGAATACCGTCTCCACGCCGTGGTGTAATCTATTTTCTATCATCACCTTAAAAGGATGGGTATAATGGTGTAATGAGTAACTATATATGATTATTATTAAGTAATATTGATACTGAAATAATATATATATATACTCCAATACAATTCCATGATCATAGGAACGATATCATCACTCGTGCGTACGTACGGAATACCGTCTCCACGATGTGATGCGACTCGTTCTACATGATCTTCATTTCATAATGATTATATAAATGAATTGAATGAATTAATATGGTATATACTACACTAATACCATTCTGGAAATGAATTATCTATAACCTAAAGATAAGAATAAGAATTTATTCGACAAAACACACATAAGAACAAAAGTTATAAAGACCCGAGTAACAAGTAACAATGAAATATTACTAACAAGAAGCTAATAATATGACCATATATGATCTCATATCAATATTTATGATTCTGGAATAAGTCAATAACATTATTTAAACCATTATACAGGAGCTTCGGACACGAACAAAGCAAATCGGACCTAAGGTAAGGGAAATATCACAATCTCAATTTTATCCGAGATTGTTTATTCGTAAGTATTTACTGGGGTGTATTTTATCATCCACATCCATGTTTTATCAATATGTAATATTATTTCCATCCACCTAAAATTGTTTAAATCCATTTTTACCCTTCGGTGAGTTTTTAGTAATACGTATGAAAGGAATCTTTTGTCGTTTTTCGTACGAGGTACTTTTTGACTTTTCCGACAAAAGTACGAAGAATGTTTTTTTTAACTTATACGGCACGAACGGATTTCTACTGTTTTATAAAGCCTTATTTTCATGAAGCTTCCTCTAAAAGATTTCATGACTATTTTCAATAAAATCTCTTTCTTTTAAAATTGCATGATGTTTTGTGAAAAGAAATTGATTTTGAAGAAGAAAGGATATTTTCCTCAAGAATTCAATTCAAGTGTTTTATCAAAATTATTTTCCATCTAAGATAATAAAGAGTTCTGTTTCTATCCATATTTTTACATTGATTTGACTATGTTGTGATGGAATTATGTTTATGAATTCCTTTATCTTATATGAATTGATTTATGATGTCATGATGTTTCAAGAATCCCATTTTTGTTACACGTGTTATGCGATGATGTATGTTTTATGATTATGTGGCACACATAAGAAAGGATTCATTATAAGATGGGTGGGACCTATATCTCCCTCCAATGCATTGGGTAATGATTTTATATCTCATGAGATAGACATGGCTGGAACGGAAGGTTATTTCGGTTCAGTGATACAGGACTGAAACGAGGAGTGAACTCGGTTCAGAAAGGGACTTTGTCCACTAAGATAGTCTTGGCAATGAGTCATGACTAACAAGAAATGATTTTCCATGATTATGTGTGCATGCCACAAAGTTTCAAGTTTTATGTTATGATTATGGGGATCTCATTTTCACTTCTATGATTTATTCCATGTTAAGATATTATGATCTCTTTTGCAGGTTTTGATTTTCATAAAGATATGATATGATTTTTATTTCCTTTATTTGCCCTTGCTGAGCATTTGAGCTGACCCTTTTATGTTTTCTTTTCCCCAGGTCAGGAAGATGGATATTAAGTAGAATATGCTAAAAGGGACCCTAGATATGATGAAATAAATGGGAGACACTGTAGAAGATTTATGAACCAGTTGTTTATGTTTCCCAGTTTCTAAAGACACTATACCTATACGGTCCTTTGTGGTTTTGTCATATGTTGTAATAAGTGTGCTTCAATTTTGAAGTATTAACAATGTATGTAAAGTGTGGGTCGTTATAGTGGGAATCCCCCCAGGTTAGCTCATGGTGAGATTTCTGTATCATCCCATGATAGTCATTTAGTTAGATGGATCTTATGGTGGGGAGAACAACTGTGGGTCTCACAAAAATTTCCCCTAAAGTAAATCAATGTTAGCATATTTTTTATGATCGGGATTCTGTTCGGGCCTCCTTGTGTGGGTATCCTGGTTCTATATCAAGTGCTAGTTTCCTCTTATAGTGGGGTGTCCACTAGTGCCTCCCCGTTTCAGAAATACAGTTTCATCCCTTGTGTTGGTTTGGCAGTTTATAGTCTTGTTTGGAGCTGTCTAATTTATTTCTGGTGAAATGCATGAGCCTATTTGGGAATGTTTAAGGTGTTTTTCTTGGGTTATTGAATATTACATTATGAGATATTATTTTTTTTAGTTATCAACTAGAGGTTTCTTGGCTTTTGGGGGTAGGCGTCACTTGGGGGGGAGTCCATTTTTGGTCTCCCGAGTTTATTTTTCAAGTCTTTTATCTTTATTATCAGTGTTCTTTCTTCTCTTTTGTTTCATTTTTTGGGAACCGATTTAAACTGAGAGGGTGTACCGGTTCTATTTCCTAAAAAATCTTGGGATATCTTTCTAGGGGTGAAAAGCATTTATGGTGGAAAGAATTGTCACACCCGGGTTTTTATTTTATCCTCAGACCCGACTCGATTTGGATTTAGGTTGTTTTTCTCAGTAGTAGAGTGTGACGGGTTTGAGGTTACAAGATGGTGTTGTCTCAATTTGGGTATGGGTTTCAGTTTAAAATTTTAAATTTTGGAAAATTTGTGGGTTTTAGGCCGATACATGGGCACCACGTGGTCGTGAAAGCCGTGCGGTCAACCCAGATACCCGTGCAGTCACTTATTGAATAGGCATAGACCACCGCACAACCCGTGAACAGTCTCTTGAGCCATGTGGGGTGACTGTGTGGTCACCCTACATTAAAAATAATTAATTTGTTAAAGCGGGAGTAAAATAAAATAATAAATGAACTAAATTGAAGGAATAATTTAATAAAACAAATGGAGGGAAGTGATTTTTTTAAGAGTTGTTTTAAATAATAATAATAATAATGTTATAAGATATTATTATTATTATTATTATTGGTGTTAATAATATTAATAATATTAATAATATTAATAATATTGTATTAAATATCAATAATAATATTATTATAAGAGAATATTATTATTATTCTTAGTATTAATAATATTGATATTATTATTATTCAAATTATTGTTATTATCATTATTATATTTATTATAACTTTTTTTGGATGAGTTTAATTGTATTAGAATTTTTTTCTCCATATCTCCTCTTTCTCCCCTCCTCCATGCACCACACCTACCCCTCTCTATGTAAATCACACCCCACCCCCTTGAGCGCCTCCTTCGTGTTCCAGCCTCCATCCAGACACTTCTCCTTCGGCATGACCCCCTCCGCAGGTGCCCCGATGCTCCACGTGACCTCTGATCACACCCCATAACCTCGTACGCACCCATGCTTACACCCCAATCTTCTCAGTGTGACCCCTCTCCTTGGCCAATGACAACTTGGCCGACGACCTCCTTGGCTGGCGCCCCCTTGGCCAGCGACCTCGTCGCTTCCCTCACGTTGCCCTCACATTACCCTTCCTCGCACCATATATGCTTCTTTACCCATTTCTTAGGGTTTCAGTTGGGGTTTATTTCTGTTTAGGGTGCGATCTTGATCTTGTTAGTTTGAATGCTTAAATTATTGTTCAACTTGGGTTCTTGTCATGCGTTTGGTGTGTAATTGAAGCTTTGTACCGAGTGTTGGGGTTTTCGACACCTGAGGTAGGTGATTCTGTGTTTAACCATTAATTGATGAATTTATTTTCTTGTTTATTTAATTTGGTATGTTTTATGAAATATATGTGGGGTTTCCTATGTGGTTTTTATAGAATTTTGATATGAATTTGATTTAAAAATATACATTTTTATGTGAAATTGGGTACTTTCTAGGTGTAAACCCGTATTATGCATTTTTGAAATGTTGTGAATTGTGGAATTGATTCATTAAAATATATAAGTGGTGAAAATGATGTTTTAATACATTTAGGATGTGTGTTTGGTTTTAAAGTGGCATTTTAAATGAAACCGGGTGTATTTTGAGTGTAAAATTGCGTTGCACCATTTTTTATGATTTATGAACTATTCAAATGGTTTATTGAATTATTTTTATAGTGAGAAACTGGTAATTGGCATGATGGAGCATGCATTTAACTGTTAAAGTGTCAGTTTTGTATAAATTGAGTATTTCTTATGTGTAAGACTTTGTGTGTCCCTTGGAATCATTTTGAAAAGCATGAAATTGATTTATTAAACTATGTGTTAGCTGTGAATTTTGTTTTGATATATAATTAATGTGGAGTTAATTTTTAAAATTGGACTTGGGTGCACTTTTGATGAAATGGATTTATAGTTTTTATTGAAATTTGTTTTATAAATTATGTTAATGGTTTGTTAAATTGTTAAAGAGGTATGAAGCATATTTGAGAAATATTTTGGTGTCTGTAAATTTTGAAGAATGGGTTTGTGATATGCAATTTGTGATGCTTAGTTTGGTTGATAAATTGTGTGCATGGTTTTATGTGATGTGTGACACTTGATTGAGCATAGTAGGGAAAACCATGTATCTAGGTGGGTGGACTAGGACTAGTATGTTAGTGATCTGGAGTGGTATCGTCCCTATTTCACTTAGAAAGTTTGATGATGAAAACACTAACTAAACTATAATGATGATGATTGGGTACCACTCATTCATTGGGGTTTCCCCTCCTAGTGGATCGTGCACAAGACAAATATTTGTTATGATAAATTTTACACCAAGATAAGATGTACCTAGGTCCCCACAGTTAGCTATTGCCCAGGGGAATTTCCCATGACTAGTGATCAATGATTATTTTGTACCTACTATTGGTATACATAAAGTTGGTTTGGAATTTTTTTTAAAAAATAAAGTTTTTTCCTATTTAAAGTTTTACCCCCTTTGAAACTGCTTTTCGATTATAGTGGAACTCTTTGAAACTATTTCAATTAAAATTAAATTCCTTAAAACTGATTAATATTTTCAGTTTCACACATTCAAACTTGTTCTGTTTTAGAATTATCTTCTTTAATTATAAACCATTCATGTTTTATTTTTCATTTAATGTTTAATGCATGGAATATTTTATCCAGGTGGCATTCTACTGTGATTTGGATCACACTTTTCATTAACCTTTGGGTGTATGAAAACTTTTTTGTCTTTTTGTTTCAGGTTATGGAAATCATTATAGTGTTAGAAGGTTGAGTTTATATTAGCTTTGTCTATGGATATTGGTGGAGGTGTCTTGAGGATGTTGCTCCTCTTGTTGCATAGAGGTTTAGAGTGTTGTTTTTAGTTTCCCTTTGTGTCCTATCCTTTGTTTGGGTCTCATTTAGATGTAAACTAGAATTGTGAAATTTATTAATGGTGAATTTGGTTTAAATTTTTAGATCTGGATTTTTGGTTTTATGGGTTATTTTAATATAATTAATTCGGTTAAATAATTTCCTTACATTATATTTGATACTCGGGCACTTGTGCCATCCCATGGGGATCGAGAACGCCCTTCGGGCCTTATCACAAACTGTTTCGGGTGATCAGTTTGGGATCAACCCTGGTTGGTTCATGAAACATCATACCATATATTATTTTATCATAACTTTTTATTACCTATTTATTAATAATTATTTATTAAAATCACTATTTTAGGTGATAAATGATTTGTTTTTCATGTTTCTTTTGGTTCGATTGATTGAGTACTTATACTTTGATCATGGCTAATTGATATAAAAGGAATTATACATGATATAAAAATCATATATATTAATTTTATATGTATTTATAGTAATCCATAAAATTTACATAGAAAAATAAATTACACCATTAATGGAGATGGTAGGCCTTATGTACACATGGATGATTTTTCCATTTTTTTAATAGTTATAAGGAAAGAATGGTAAATAATAATTAAAAATTATAGAATAATTATTATATAATATAAATCATATATATTCATTAAATATATCCTTATTACCATCCATGTCAAAATAAAAGGAAAAACGAATCACATCGCTTTTTGGAGGCAGTAGTCCACGCGTATGCACGAGGGACGTTTTCATCTTCCAATGTGTTGGAAAGTAATAAGGTAGATGTGATATTATAATTATATAGGTATAATTATTTAAAAAATATCATATAAAATAAATTAAATCCATCATTATATTCAACCATGTGAGTTAGTGATGGAAAATGAATTACATCGGTTCTCAAGACGGTAGTCTGTCATACACGCGATTGATGATTTCATTTCCCTTTTAATGTAAAATGATACGGATATAGGTTATCACATTAAAATAATATCTAAGTATATGTTATTTTTTTTTTATAATTTTTATGGTGATTTTTATGAGATATAATAAGAAATAAAATAAAAACTCATGGTTAATAACTATACCTCTTCTTCTGAAAACCTCTCTAGGTTTAAAAATAAAGCCTTACTAGATTAGTCTTCTAATCAAAAAAAGGACTCTTGGTAATGGGGATAGATATAATTAAGGTATTTGGGCAAGTATTGGATGAAAAAATGGATCTTTATGTGTGGATAGGAGTGGAGAGCATGTGTATTTTATAAGTTGGAGAGGGAACCTTTTTGAAAATTACTTGAAAATTTCCCCAAAGAATACAAAATGACAGTCATTCATAAGAAAAATTATTCAAAATTACCATATATTCATAGTTTTATTGTATAAACTCAAAAATATGTCTATAAAATAGTATTTTTAAAAGTTTAATTGGAAAACTTACCCCTATCTTTTGGCATAACCTCCCGGTAAACCCTTTTTAACATTAACCTAAGTAATTAATTTTTACTGTTTTTATTATTCATTATAAAACAAATTAAGTTTAAATTATTATATAATATTAATTACTATGATTTAAAATATTTAATTAATTTCTATATATTAATTTCAAATATGTGAGATAATTTAATTTAAAGTTAAACCCGTAGAAGTGATGAAAAAATGTTTTTTCAAAGGATTTTTTTTCAAAAAGTATAAAAAGTTTTTATATTAAAATAGAGAATATAATTGATTAAAATGAAATAAATTGGATTAATAATAATATAATTGAACTAATTTTACTTTTAAACCATTTAAAAACAAAATTTAACTTTGTAAATTCTTTAAATGAAAAGACAATTCTCAATAAAAATACGTATTTTTTACTATTCATTAAAAATTAATCTTTTCAAAAAATTATAAAAAAATAAACTCTAAGATAATTTTAAAATTATGATTTAAAAATTGATGTTTATTTTTCCAAATAAATATTCTAAAATTGGTAAAATCTAATTTTAATATAAGTTCACAAAATGCGATGAAACCGTTTTTTAGAAAAATATAGTTTTTGAGAAAAACCTTTTGTTTATTTCAAATGATTTCTATTTCATTTAGAATTAATTGAAAAAAATTAAGTTATTTAATTCATGTTTAAACCATATAATTTTCATAATTTAGTTATTATTATTCATACACACTAATTAAATGGCTAGGCGATCACTGTTACATTAAATAATAATATTTTAATAGTATATTACTATTTGTTTAAACTCAGTGTTGTGTGTAATGAAAACTATTGAATAAATAAAATTTATTTAAAGAGGAATATATTATAAATTATTAGGGTGTTATAATTTAACTGAAGTGTATATTCATGAATCTTTCTTGAGAATTTGTAAATGCAGCCCTAGAGAATTGAAAGACGGGGCTTGGTATTACATTGTAGATCATTTATGGATAGCTTTTGTTTCTAAATTGATTCATATTTTCCTCAAAACTAGGTTTATTTTCATTAACTTATTATTATCACATTCAATTGGTGAGTAGTGATTCTCTTAGATTTTATACTTTTATGGAATGAAAATAGAGATGACATTTTGTGATGATAAGAATGAGGAGACCCTTATCATAATCTTAATTAGGGAGAGAAGAAAAAGTTTTAATCCTATCGTATTATGTAAATAAGGGAGATAATATCTTTCTCATTTGCATTTATTATCAATTATGGGGATAATAATTACATTTATTAATGGATTTTATTTTAAATTGACAACAACCACAAAGGATAATATTTAAGTGACTAAATATATTTGGTTGTATTTGTTGTCAATTAGGATTACTTTCAAGAATATTTTAAGTGTAATTACTAAAAAGTTTATGTATTAGGTGATGGAAAAAGTATCCACACAAAATAAATGAAGTTATTTTTTCAGAAATGCTGAGAGTCATAGTGACAAAAAAGTTTGTAGATAAAGAAAAATTTGGAAGGAACAAAATAATGAGAAGAAGATCACAAAACACAAAAATATTTGTGGTTTGGGAAAAATAATGTCATATTTGGAGAGGCATAATCACTTCAATAATTTGGGAGTATAATTAAAGAGATATAATCATAATTTCACACATATAAACCATAGCTCGAATGAGATAATAAAGAACACAATGCACAGTTTCACCAACCACAAAGTAAGTCCACTGTGCTATGGTCCCACTACCACCCAAGTCCACCCTTGAATAGTAACATAACCATCGAAGCCCAAGCTTCTAAAATTTTGTTGGTAAGAAGTTCATGAATCTACAATAATATTTTCTCCAAATTAATAGATGCTACAATGAATGGTGCTAAAGTTTTCATGACTATAGTATCCTATCACTTACTACTATAGAGAGTTCACACTACTATTCTACCCTATCAGAGTTAAAGTCTAGTGTGCATTATGGGATGGTATCATTTGTCCCAACTTCATCCAAATGGATCAGGATACACCATTCCAAAAGTTTTTCCCATAATATTTGTGGTAATTACAAGTGGAAGCTGATACTTCCTATAAATATCTGTTTGGATAGATTCTAGGTACTGGTTATTACATCTGACCCTATAGAGTTGATCATTATGTCTAGAAAAGTGTCAAAGATTAGAAAATAAATATCTACAATGATATGAATCTATATGAGAGAAATAAATAAAATAGTAGTTTGTATTGATTTTAGAAACTACATGAATAGAAATTAAAAAAAAGACAGAGAATAACTCCCTAGGAATAACTATTCCAAAATCCTAGTTGAAACCCCAATCTAACCAATATATTATCCTAAAATACAATATGTAGTACCTCCCCATCAACTACCACCCTTATTAAAAAACCCACAAAAAACGCCAACCTTCTATTACCATTCCCAACAAACAAAAAGGGTAATGACTTTATTTCACTAGGCAGTTTACTAGACCCCCTTATAACACTCAATATCTGGTTCCCTATCTTTCCCTCCCTTAGATAATTCCAATACACATATATAGACATTGAATTTAATTTTTCTACCAATTTTTTCCTCTTAAAGCCAAATCTTTTACAAGTTGAGAAGGAGATTATTGAGAACTCCCACTGCATTAGTATCTACCACCTTGATATACTCACTGAACCTATCCTTTGGTGCCTCATTGTCACTGCCAAAGCACCAAGCATTTAGACATACCCATAATGGAGGCTATATGTGTTACTTTTATTGTAGTTCACCTCCATATAATAAAACAATCCCTCCTCAAAACATCTCATGAATATATGTTTTACCCTTTTACCAAAAAAAAATTCGTATAGATTAATTGGATGAACAAGATCAAAATAATTAAGTTCCATTCCAAACCATTACTGACCACATATCTAAGTTTTCAAATGGACATCACTATCTACCATGTGAAACATTTTCTATAAAAATATTGACAAAAGAAAAACTCTATAAAGGCTTGTTTATAGTACAACATCAACAACTGTGGCTCATACTTCTCTCGTTGCTTATTATAGTGAATCAAAGGAAGAAGACGATAGAAAATCTTAACCAACACTTGTGTATAGGCCCAAATGGAATACTATAGTAGGTCATTATATTTTGACAAAAAATAAACTTGGAATATTACCACCTTCATTTATAGAGTACAACAAATCTTGAACTAGAATCAAACCTATTTTCAACTAGAGTCGTACTCTCCACATATTCCCTTTCTAGGAGAACCACTGCCACCTTCAACTATGCACCAAAAATAACAACTCACTAGATCAAATCAGCATATTTACTTTATTGTCATATACCTCTACCTTGTTCATATTTTCTCCTTCATTTTATTCTTTAATTCTAATTAATTCATTCAATTTTACTACCAAATTCCTCTTACATTCATTCTAAGACAAAAAATCAACCTTCCTTCCTTCAAACTATTCTATAATATCCATAAGGTCTCATATTCAAATCTCTAGGATTTTTCTGGTTGGATTACACCTTTGTTAATATCCTTTACACTACCATGATTCATCTCTCCATGCGCACGAGATTAAAATACAAGATTCCATTTTTGCGTGAATGAAAAAAACCCAACTTCCTCCAAAATAGTTCAAAATTGAAAATGATGAATTTGTTTCAAAGTTACCAGTGAAGAATATTTTTCATCACCTTGAGCCATTTATTTTTTTCACTATCATTTCTGCTTCTTAACATCGACCAAGAAGATGCTTCATGGATTATATTTCACTTGGTCTAAAAAACATTGAGTCAAGAACCTTCATACCAATAACCTGCTGATCAAGATCCCATTGTATCAGCTCATTTGCCTCAGTTTTTTTTGCACAAAACAGGAAATCCAATGTGAAATTCATCTGCCTATATGTGTCCAAACCAAAACCTTTGATTAAGAACCCCCCTCTTTAATAATTTCTCTCTAGAATCTCTATCAATGAATTAACAAATTAATAAGAAAATAGTTGATAAGGATAAATAAAATATTATTTTTTATTGATTTCAACAAATATAAGAATATTAATTAATAAAAGAAAAAGAGGGGGAGGGAGAAGAAGAAATTTCTGGGAACCACTACTCCCATGGCTTATCCGTAGTCCCAATCTTCCTAGAAGATTATTCCAAAATACAGTTTATTGTCAAAAAAATCACTACCTCCCTTAATTAATATTCCAATAACAACACTGACCAATTAAAACCATCCGCGAAAAAATGGTAAATACTATACTTACCTTTTAAGTTTATCATATCCCCATACATCACCCCATCACATGCTACCACTTTGTGCCCTCCCTTATAGAATTCAAACCCTTTCACTTTCAAAGTTGAATAGATGAGATAATATGGTTGCTAAAAATACATTGGATAACTCAAAATATTTATTTTAAAAGTTATTAACAAGTTAAAAGTGTTTTATAAATCTATATAAAAGTATATAATCCATTATTGGTGTCATATCTCTGGGGTGATGATTTATAAAGGCTAGAGTTATGATGGTAGAGGATTTTGAGGAAATAATCTAACATGAGTATTTAATATACATCAAGGATTTAAATATTAATAAAATATGTTTGGAATTATTATAGTCATTCCTAGAATTATTGGAATCAATTTTTAAGTAATTTGAGGTGATTGAGGAGGTCTAGAGTTGATTTGAATAAGCTTAAAAATTATTTGAAGAAATTATGGATTTATTATTCTTGACTTTAAATTCTAAAAATGGGAAAATGTAATTCATTTACATAAGAAATCAGGTGATAAAATTAACCCACATGGATCTAAAATGGTTAGCACGTAATATAATTTATCAATATGAGAGTTAATTAGTGAATGAAATTCATCTACGTGACCATCATGTAATAGAATTCATCTATGTAGGAGAGAAATAATAAATTAATTTCTTTCAGAACTTATGAAATCTCAACCCATGCAAGATAATTGTCACCCATGTAATAGAATTAACCTACACAGATGAGAATTGTGACCCATGAGTGAAATGACCAGCGTGTAAAATAATTCATCCATGTAGGAGAACATCATAAGATAATTCATTTATGAGGAAGAAAGTCTGGAAAGGTTGTGAGATATTTGGATAAGTAAATTTATTTCAAGTAAGAGAATGTTATCTCATATAAGGAAATTCATTTTACCTAGAAGATAATTTTCTAATCTTACAAGATTTGACTTATTGAATTTTTGAGATCTCGGTAGACTAAAAATTGGTATTTCCATAAATGTAACATTCCAAAGATAAATTTTCTATGATGCTTGAGATAATATTCAACAAAAAAAGATCACAAAATAAATATGGTACAAGTAATAAGATAATAAGATGTTGATATTTAAGCCAAAGGATAATATCAAAGAATGAATAATGTCTACATCATTAGATGTGATGAAATAAAGTCATCATATTTTAAAAAATAATGTACATATTATTGAGTTGAATCTTTTTAGTTCATTAGTGCCTAAAGTCATTTATGAAGAAAGCCCCACCATCACGCACCTTACTATTATGGTGTTTTCTAGTGTAATAAAGAGATATGTATGAAGACCCTAGAAATATGAATATGTACTTTTTTTGATAGAATAATGAATATATTTTTATCCTATTGTTGTTACTTTTTAAATGATTTTTATTTTGATACCCCAAAGCACAAATTGTATTTTTGGTTAATATAAAAATTCAATTAATGAATTTATGAATTAATTTATTTTTGAAAAAAATAATATTTATTATATATAAATTATCATATAATTTTTATGAAGTTAAATGTAATTTTATAAGGGTTCAAAAACTGTTATTGTAAAAAACCTAACATTTCTTAATAAATGTTGATTTTATTTTAAAATTGAAAATTCAGATATTTATAAAATCATTTAGATAAAGTTAATATTGTTTTTAGAATTATAATGTCGAAATTATCCATTGGTTAATTTTTCAAAATTTTCTGACACAATTGATTTTTTGGGTAAAAATTAATATCATATAAATATACTTTGTGTTTTATGAAATCATAGTGACCCAAAAGTGATATAATAATTATTATAAATTTTATCCATGAACAAATAATTTTTTCCCTTTAAAATAATATGATTTTAATTTTATTTGAAATATTTTTTAAAGCCATTATGAATCCTCTAAAACCTGTAATACATTTTAAGGTTTTAAAATAATTTCTTTAAGCATGTGACTCACCTCTACATAAGCAATGAAATTATTTTAATAATTTAGACCCCTGAACTTATAAAATAATAAAAACAAATTTCATTTGGTAGAATTCATGGTTAAAAACCATGGGGTAGTTTGTGGTTTTGGATATTTTATTATATAGAGTCCAAAACCTAAATAATAAAGAAATCCCCTCTTTTACAATATAAACCCACCCAATCCCCAATTTATCTTAACTAAAAATACTTTATGCACGTCCATACTATTCCATCTCATATCTATAGTCCTATAAAGGTCCCCAAAAGCTCTCAAGAATCCCCTCACACACATTTGGATCCACACACTCAAGTAAGGTATCTTTACCTTCCCCTCCTTCTTTCAATTCAAGCACATTATTTGGAAATTATATTCTTAATTTCATTTTTATGGTGTAATTTATTTATAAAAATACTATAATTTCTAATGGATGTTATTTTAATGAGTTATTATTTATTATCTCTCATTTTACCTTCACCTAAGCCATTACTATGCCGAAATTTCATAAGATATTTCTCTCTTCTCATTTCCATTCAAGAAATCCTTTTATGTTATGTCTATTAAATTCCATTTTATTTTGTTGGGACATGTTATTACATATTCAAATTATTTTCCATTTAATTTATAAATTATGATATACCCCTTTTCACTCTCATTAATATTCCCATGATCTTTTATGTACACCTGTTACCATGCCGAAATTTCCTAAGGTATTTTTTCCTTTCTCCTCTTCATTCAAGTATCTAATTTACCTTATGTATTTTATCTTCATTTACATATGAAAAAAATATGTTATTCCATATCCAAATTACTGTAAAATTGGTGTCTAAATTATAAGATACCCATTTATCTCTCATCAATCCCTTTTATTTTTTTTAATTAACACCGTTATGTTGCTAAAATTTCACCATGATTTTCCATATGAAAACAATTGTGAAGTGAACACCATACACATTTTTTATAAAAGGTATTCAACTTTATGAACACATACTTATTTATTGGGGACTTGCATGTATTTATTCCAAATTAATTTATCATGGAATAGATTATTTTGATGAATGAATCCATGTTGCATGATCTATGTGGCACACTTAAGCATGAGAATTAAATGATTATGATGGGTGCGCCCAAATAGTGCTCCGATGCAATGGGTAAAGTTTAGTGTCATGATACATCATGTTGGGATAGATAGTGAACCTGATTCCTTTGTGAGACTTTTTAAACCATGATGTATTTATGGGTTTATCTTTGATCTATGTTTATGATTCATTTTTTTAAGTTGTTGCCACATTTCCCATGTTATGATTTTCATGCTATATCATACCATTTTATTCATGTTAATTTTATTCCTCATTGACATACTTATTTTACAACATGTATCACTTATTATATGTTTATTAAATTACAAGGATTTACAGATCACCCCTTTCTTATGTATGTCCCTAGGTTATCACATGCAATTTTAAGATTGATGTAGTATTTTGAGCATGTTAAAGAAGTTTTCAATAAAGATATTGTATTCCATGTTTTATATTATTTTGTAATGTACCTAATTCCTAAATACACTAGGATTATCAATCATCTAATTTTTATTAAGTACAGTCTTAAATCAGATATTAATGTGAAATAAAGAGAATGATTATTATAGTTAGTATCAAAGGAAAAGTTTAGTTATTTTTGGGATAAGGATTATAAAACTCTAGAAAAATCCTTGGAGATAAGTATAAGTATAAGAAAAAATCACTAAATTTTTGTTAGTATCGAGTATGTGGTTTATTAAGTAAATACCTCCATGTATGGATACTACAAGTGTATGTGGTTTTGGCACAAATGTACATAGAAGTAACAACTCCAATAAGGTGTTCTAGGACTAATTTGAGGTAACCTGGTACACGAAAACAAGCCTTACTGCACACATGGGTTTAAACTCCAAGGGGATATTCATAGGTAAATTCATAATCTAAATATGAATCAATATTATGGGAGAAAAAAATATAATAAGAATATATGTTAGGAAATAGATTATGGATAACATACATTGAAGCCTAGAAATTCATAAATTAGGGAAATAAAAGTAATTTATAAGTTATCCCTTTAAAGTCATTGGATTCCCCTTTATATGTTTAATAGTTTAAAATAATAATCCTTAATTTTCCTTTTATTATAGCCAATATCTAGGAATATGAGGAATGAGGTAAACAATCAATGTGATGAGAAATGTGATGATTGTCCCAACATGATGGAAAACCCAATAGGAGTGGGAATTGTGAACTTTATGATGATACTATCTTAGATAAATCAGGTTTTTAATATAATCCTAGATCAAGAGGAGCATCCAAACCCCCTAAGAGAGAACAAGATGCAATTGAGAGCATTATGTGACAAAGTACTCCTACTTTCAATAGATCATCTAATCCCTTAATCACTGAACAATGGATCAAATCCATTGATATTCTCTTCCACATCCTTCAATATTCATAGAAAGATTAGGTTTCATTGGATATTTATCATATAGAGGAAGAAAATAATTAGTGGTAATCCTTTATTAAGAACAAAAATCCTGAGGAAGAGACCGAAGCAATGAAGTGGAAGGAATTCCATAAAATGTTTTTTGATAAATATTTTCCCTGTACTCTTTAACTTAAAATGGAAAGGGATTTCATTTACCTCAAGATAAAAGATGAAAAATATATTAGGGTGTAGGAGGAAAACTTCACAATACTTTCATGATATACCTATGTCTTTTTTGTTACCTCCAAATTCAAGGTTGATCACTTCTTTGGTGGGCTAAAACCTAGTCTATGAAAATCCTCAGTGATCCGTGACTTTGATAGCTATGAGGAAATTTTCCAATGTACCTTAAAAGTCAAAATTGAGATCGAAGAATCTCAAGGGTATCATAGGGATAAAATTAATAAAGTGTAATTTAATTCTTGCAGTCTGATGGAGAAATTGAACAGTGCTAATAAATTTCAACATCCCAGTTGTTAAAGGGGTGGGAAGAAGAACACCAAAAATTTCCTAAGGGGAACTAAGAAATTCTTTAGGTGTTGGAAGGAAGGAAACCTAGATAGAAATTTCTAACAGGAGAAATCCACTAATTATATAGAGTAAAGTAATACTCTAGTCAAACCTTAGTGCATGTTCATTACTTCAACTACAAGTAACCAGTGCACTTTGAAAACCAATGACCTAAACCAAGGGGTTTTAGAGACAACCAACAACCTCCAAGGTAGAAAGGGAGATATTTATCTATCACAATTGCTAAGGTGGATCCCTACAATGATGTGGTTATAGGTGAAACTATATATTCATTCAATAATAGTAAACATACTTATGGATTATAGTTCTATTAATTCCTTGACATCATGAAAGTTTAGTATAACTATTCAGAAATAACCACAAAAAATGGAAGTAGATCTGTTTTTGAAAATGGAAAATTGGGAAATTATTGAATTCCCAGTATATAACTCCTCCCCTATCAAATTTTTTGGGATTAAATTCCTATAAAACTATGTAATACTATCTTTGGTGGAATTTAATGCAATTTTGGGCTTGGATTGGTTTCCATATATAGATCCAAAATAAATTTCCATGAGAAGGAAATAACTAACCATATTGTGAATCAACCCTTGATTTTGTACAAGTTCAAGGAGAAAGATGTATCTAATTTAGAAAAAATATATCAATTATGGATATTATTACCATATGAGAAAGTTTTTCTAACTCAAATTGTTTATTTTGAGGAAAAAATCATCCACTAAGACATGAATATTGTAAGAGAATACACTGATGTATTTACCAAGGAATTTCATGGTCTTTATCATAGATGAGAGGATGAATTTTCAATTGATCTTATACCTGTGGTGTTACCATTATCTAAGAATCTATATAGAATGGATGTTGTGGAACTTGAGGAGATGAAGAAACAACTATAGGATAATTTGGATAGAGTGTTTATACACCTAATTTCTCTACCATAGGGTGCACTGGTCCTCTTAGTTAAGGAGGATGCGTCAATGCACCTTTGTATTGATTATTGTGAGCTCAACAAGATCAAGATAAAGAATAAGTATCATCTACATTATATTGATGAACTGTTAGATCAGTTACATGGAGAAAAATACTTCTCCAAAGTGGATCTTTGGTTGGGATATTATCATGTAAGGGTGAAGAAGGAAGATATCCCCAAGAATTATTTTCATACAAGGTATGAGCACTATGAGTTCCTAGTGATTCCATTTAGACTCACTAATGCTTCAATAATATTTATGTACTTGATGAATAAAATATTTAGAGATTACCTCAATAAATTTTTGGTAGTATTTATAGCATATATTCTAATATACTCCAAAACCAAGGAGGAGCATAAGGAGAATCCAAAGAATATTCTAAAGACCTTACCAAAGGATAAGATTTATTCCAAGTACACAAATGTGAGTTATGGTTGAAGAAAATCTCATTATTAGGTAATATAATCTTAAGAAATGGCATATTTAGGGATCCTTCAAAGACAAAATCAATTGAAGTATGGATGAGGACAACATCCATGATAGATATCTAGATTTTCCTTAGATTAGTGGGGTACTATCATTGATTTGTGAGAAATTTATTATGATTGTAAAACCATCTAACCAAGTTAAATTAAAAGGGAGTCAAGCTTTTTGGAATGATGAATGTGAATAGAGATTCAGGGAATTAAAAAATAGGCTTATCACTACACCTGTTCTCACACTACCCACAAGTGGAGAGCCTTTTGTGGTATTAAACAACTCTTCAAATAAGGGATTGGGTTGTGTGTTAATGTATAATGACAAATTCGTAGCATATGATTCAAGTAATTTGAATTTTCACAAACAGAACTACCCAACGCATGATCTGGATTTGAAATTAGTGATCTTTACCTTGAAAATATGATGGAATTATCTCTTTGGGGAGAAGTGTAAAATATATATAGATCAAAAAATATTCAAGTATATATTCACATAGAAAGATTTGAATATGAACCAAAAAAGTTGGTTATAGATGATCAAGGACTATGACAACTCATTCTAATACCATCTTGGTAAATATAAATAAGTGGTGGATGATCTAAGTATAAAGGATCCAACAATTATATCACTAATGAGAATTTAGAGGGATCTTATCTTCTTAGATTTATAAAGGATAGATATTCTAATCATAAAGGAAGAAAAATCATTAATCCTTTCACAAATGATTGCTCAACCATCCCTTATGGAGAGGTTAAAATATTCTCAAAGGGATGATGTGGGAATTCAAAATAAAGTGGAAACTATAAGTAAAGGGAAATCATTGGAGTTCAATGTTAATTAAGAAAGAGTTTTAATATCTAGGTCATGACTCTATGTACCATAAAATCTCATGTTAGAGAAGGATATAGTGGATGATTCACATAGCTCAACCATATCCACTCACATAGGAAGTCCAAAGATGTATCAAGATATTTGAGAATTCTATTGGTGGGAAATATGAAGAAAGAGAGGGAGGAGTATACATCAAGATTTCTTATATGACATCAAGTAAAATTGGAAAGGAAAAAATCCAATGGGATGATTCAACCATTAACCATACCCATATGTAAATGGGAGAACATCACCATGGATTTTTTCACTATACTTTTGAAGACATACAGGGGAAACAATGCTATATGTGTTGTTGTGGATTGTCTTACAAAGGCAGGTCACTATATCACAATTCAATATTATTTATCATGGGATAAACTTGTGTGGATATACATCAAAGAAGTGGTATGGATTCTTGGAGTACCACTATTGATTTTATCTGATTGAGATCCCAGATTCACCTCTTAGTTATGGAAGAGTCTCCAACATGCTCTGAATACTGAGTTGAAATTCCAAATCAATTATCACCCTCAAACTAATGGCCAATATGAGTGGACTATCCCAACACATGAGGACTTTTTTAGAGAATGTTAAATTGACATAAAAGGAGGTTGGGACCAAAATCTCCCTACGACCGAGTTCTCTTACAACAACAGTTTCTACTCAAGAATCCAAGTGCCTCCCTATAAACCCATTTATGGGAAGAGGTTCAAAACACCTGCATGTTGGGATGAAGTTGGGGGCAAAAACTGCTAGGTCTTAAAATGGTTGAGGAAATGGTGTAAAAGGTTAAGGCCATTTAGCATCACATCTAGGATTCTTAGAGTCGATAAAAGAGCTATGCTGAAAATCATTGACGAGACCTAGATTTTGATGTTGGAGACATGATATTCCTCTAAATATCTCCATATAAGAAATTGATGAGATTTGATAAGAAGGGAAAGCTTAGTACAAGGTAAATTGACCCTTTTGAGATATTTGATCACATCAGATAAGTGGCCTATTAACTAGAACTCCCATAAAACCTATCAAAGGTACATGATTTATTCCATGTATCCCTATTGTGGAAGTATATACAATACCCTCACATGTACTCAATCTAGAGATGTTACCATTGGAGGATCATCTATCCTATGAAGAGTAGTTAGTGAAGTTCTTAGATCATAGAAAAAAAGTTCTAATAAATAATAAAATACACCTTGTCAGAGTGTTGTGAAGAAACCATAAGTTTGAAGAAGTAACATGGGAACCAAAGGAGGTGATGAAGCAGAGTTACCCTCATCTATTTTAGTGCATTAAAAAAAATTTGAGAATAAAATTTCTTAAGGGGGGAATATTTTAACGACCTGAACTATTATAAATAAAAATTTACCCTTTTATTTAATTAAATGTATTATTATATAATATGGTTATATAAAACACATGAACTTATTTTATTATATACAATTGTATTTAAAAGGACATTAAGTATCTTTACTATTTATAATATAGCCGTTGAATAGTGATTATGTGATTATTATAAATATAGGGTTTTAACAAATTCAATTGACACAGAAAAAGGAAGTGATGGCCTCAACCAGTAGGATTATAAAATATGAAGACCATTTATTGGAGCTTTCAAGGTTGATAGTATATATAGGATTTTACCTTGACCAATCCCAATCTAATATCCAATAACTTAAGCATGATATAAACCGTTTACTAGAGAAGTTAAAGTTTATTGAGATCATGACCCAAACCATGTTCATTGAACCACCCCATAAAAGTCCCACGACCGCACACATTACTCTTAGGGAATTTTCTGGCATATTAAATGGATATGTATCAATACCCTATAAATATGAATATTTACATTTTTTATAGAATAATTAATATATTTTAATCCTATTATTATTACTTTGTAAATGTTTTTTATTTCGATATAATAAAGCACAAATTATATTTTTGGTTTATATTCAAATTCAATTAATAAATTTATTAATTAATGGATATTTAAAATAAATAATATTTTAATATTATTAAATAATTTTTATCATATGTAAATTTTTATATAATTTTTATGAAGTCAAATGTAATTTTTATAAAGGTTCGAAAACTATTATTGTAAAAAACCCATCATTTATTAATAATTATAGATTTTATTTTAAAAGTGAAAATTAACATATTTGTATAATTATTTAGATAAAATGAATATTATTTTTGAAATTATAATGTCAAAATTATCCAATGGTGAATTTTTCATAATTTTCTGAGACAGTCGAATTTTCAAGTAAAATTTTAAATATCGTATAAATATACTTTCTATTTTATGACATCATAATGACACAAAAGTGATTTAATAATGATCGTAAATGATATACATGACCAAATAAATGTTTTATTTTTAAAATATTTTTATTTTTATTTTATTTTATTTATTTATTAAATCCATTATGAATCCTCCAAAACATATAATATATTTTAAGGTTTTAAAATCATTTCTTTAAGAGTGTGACTCACCTCCACCTAATAAAGGGAATTATTTTAATAATTTAGACCCTTGGACTTATAAAATAATAAAAACCACTACAATTTTTTAGAAAACATGAGAAAAAACAATGGTATGGTTTGTTGTTTTTGATATTTTATTATTTAGATTTCAAAACCTAAATAATAAAGAAATCCCCCTCTTTTCTTATAAAAACCCACCCAATCCCCCATTTATATTCACTAAAAATCCTTAGATCACGTCCATAATATTCCCTCACCTCTATATAGTCTTAACAAGGTTCCCCTAATATCTTAAGAAGACCCTCCAAAGCATTTAGAGTCACACAATCAAGTAAGGGATCCCCACCTTCCTCTCATTCTTTCAATTTAAGCACCTTCATTGGAATTTTTCTTCAAAATTTCAATTTTTTATGTTGTAATTTATTTATAAACATACCATACTATAAAATTGATGTTATTTTAATGGTTTATAATTTATTATATATCATTTTTACCTTCTCCTAATTTGTTATTATGCCAAAATTCTGTAAGAGATTTCTCTTTTATCATTTATATTCAAGAACTCCTTTTATGTTATTTCTACTAAATTCCATTTTATTTTGTTGGGATATGTTATTCCATATTACCATCACATTCCATTTAATTTATAAATCATGATATCACCCTTTTCACTCTCATTAAGCCTCTCATTATCCTTTATGTACACCCGTTACCATGTTGAAACTTTGTTAGGAATCTTTTCCTTTCTCCTATTTATTCAAGTATATTATTTACCTTATGTATTTTATCTTCATTTACTTATGATGGGATATGTTATTACATATCCACAATACTATCAAATTTATTTCTAGATGATGAGATACAACTTTTGATCCTGTCAATCCCTTTTTTGAATTTTTAAGTAATGCCGTTATGCTACTGAAATTTCAATCCGATTTTCCATGCCAAAAAATTGTGTAGTAAATACCTTACCCATTTTTCTATAAAAGATATTCACCTTTATTCACATTTTGTAACACCCTGAGTTTTTATGGACTTTTTTTCAAATAAATTAAATTTTCATTTATGTATTGCAATGAACTAAGTCAAACATTCCTTTCACATGACATCATTTTCACATATGCTACATGAAACAACGACTCAAAATACATTAAAACAACACAAAATTGGCATAAATTACATGTAAAATCGATTTGAAGTATGTTACATGAAACATCAATGTTTCTATGAAACATCATTTTATTGTTATACTTATTTAATAGAGATAATTATAAGCTAGCCATTAAAATTAGTGATATGAATACTAATAAATACTTTTAAATATTGTTTAAAATTGTTTTATTAAAATAAAATATATTCACAATGAAAGATATAATTTTTGGTAATGTCCTCATTTGTTTAAAAATACTATGAAATACACTTCATGTCATTCTATAGAAAATAATAAAATTAATCTTAGAAATATTTATAAATTTAATTTGATAAAATAAACTTAGTGTTTTTAATTTATAATTTTTAAATTATCTTATGGTGAAATTTTGGGATTTTTTTGAGAAACTCCATTTTTTGATGAATAGTGAAAAATACTGTTTTTTTGTTAAAAACTAAATTTTAATTTAAATAATTATTAATGTTAAAGTATATTTTAAATTTGTTTTAAGGTCAAATTAGATCAATTATACATCTATTAATATAGATTATGTCATTATAATCAATTTCACTTTAAATTTGATTATAAAAAACTTAATAAACATTTAAACTTCTTTCTACTTAAAAACCCATAATTTCGTCCCGTTTGAGGGATTATCATTAATCTTAATTTTTCCACTTCTGTAAATTTAATTTTTAAAATACAACATAAACCATTGTAATGAGTATAATATTTATAGTCAAATAGGATCAACTTATTTTTTACCAAAAAGATTAGAAAAAATGATGAAAATTAATCAGAATAATTAAGGTCAAATTAAGCTTAATTAGAGACTAAAATTTATTCTTCAGGGCCCAAATGACCTCGAAACTTATCAAAAACCCATTTAATAGACATATTTCATCTATAAACATTACATTATTGATTTATGTTGGTTTTTTATTATTTTTTTGGTAAGAACATGTGTACACATAACTTGTTTTAAAAAATTCCAAGTCAGTCCTTTTCTTTCCCTATAAAAGGCCACCACCTCCCCCATATCCTCACAACATAAAAACCAATTATGATAGGAAAATATCTACCCAATAAAATTAAAAAATCACTTCCTTACTCCTAGAATACTTCCCTTATGCAAAAGGCAATCCAAGGAATCCTTTTGACACAAACCAAAAGAAGTTACCCAATTAAGAGATAATGTCTTCTCTCAAGTCATTTATTTTATTTTCTTTCTCCACCCCTCCACACTCATTATTAAATTATTATATAAAAAAATTATATTAAATATAATATTATTTTTATGTTATTTTTTACCTGAACTTACATACACCTCCATGTAATGGTTAATGAACACATTGTTTACATGTACGGTTAACTACCACCTCCATAATTAATGATTGCTAATTTTTCCTTTGCCAGATCTTATGGTGGAAATTATGTTGGAAAATATGTTTATATATGTTATATATTATATTTATTATATATTTATTATTTTTTATTCATTTTGATACACATATTTCTTTTACTTTCCATTTGGTGTAAATACGATAATTTAGTTTGAGGAAGTGTAGACTACCGCCCCTCAAAGCGATGTGATTCATTCACACACTAAATGTAATGTATTAAGGATGATTTTATTAAGATTATATGATATATATAAAATTATAATGATAATTTAATGATATAATATACATATATCTATATATATTCCATTTTATTTCATTCTTTCAATACGATAATAAAAACGTTAACAATGTTCATGCGTATGTACGACTTACCGCCTCCATGAACGATGTATTCCATTTCATAATAATATATCATATAGATTATTATAATAAATATATAACAAATATACATGATATTTATATCATGGTTTACATTTTATAATCATGATTAAAGTATAATGACTAATGATATAACAAATTAAGGCACATACGAAGAACAAAGCAAATATTACCCGAAGTGAAACCTTAATAGAGGATGGTTGAAAATAGGGTAATATAAGGTCATAATAAAACTATATATGGTATTTTATATAATAATATGATTTTTTAAAATATTTATAATAAATTTATATTTATTATATAGGTGGTTTGAACAACTATGACGAGAGTCAGGACACAAGGTAAGGGGATTTCATATCACGTTTTTTATTTATGTGAGATACATGCTATGTTTTACACTCTTTTATTTTTATGTGGTATATGTACTTACCATGATTGTATTATATATATCTTATACTTAAATTTATGGGTATTCACCTATTCATTTATGATCTTTATTTCATGGGGTTTAAGTTTTAAAAGTTACCAAACTAGTAAAATAGTTTTGTCTCAATTTTCCTTCTTTGAGAATCATGTTTTTTATGTACCTAAATTATTTTTCAATGTGTATATACTTCCATTTTACATGTTATATCATGAACTTAATTATTTTCATGATATTTGAAGATTTATTCAATTTACCTTTCTTACATGGAGATTATGATCCCAAGTTACCATGTTTTAAGAGTTTATTGAGACAATCTCATCATTTTTTCAAGATTGTTTATATTTATGATTCCTTTGATGAAGTCTTATGATAAATATCTCAAGAAAAATCTTGAGTTTCCTTATACTATGTTTTTTGAAGATATATCAATGTATTAATAAATTTTTTCCACTCTTTGATACTTAAGATAATTTTTTTAAGTAAAATATGACCATCTATATCTCGTTGTAAATCTATTTTATACCAAAAACATGTATGAAAAAATGTTATAAAAAGATATTTTAAGAAAATTTGAAAGGAAAAATGATTTTAAAATTTCATTAGGGTCTTCAATTCTTTCTTTATAAGTTTTCAAAGCTATTTACCAAGAAAATGGTTTTCAAAAAGATTTTATGTTTTAAAAATCATTTTCAATGTAGAAATTAAATTTTCCATAAGATTTTTTTTTAAAATATATTTAAAAATTATTTCCCATATAAGATAAAATCTATTGGTGTTACTCATGAATTTCTGGGTAAATTATTTAATGTTTTAATTCATATTATTGCAATGAATGGATTATGTTTTGATGTCATAATGTTGATGAAACCCATTTCTATTTCATGGGTTATATGCTTTTGAAACCCTCTTCTTTTCATGGGTTAAATTTATGATAAAATTATTATGAAACATGTTATTTCCATAGATTATGATATGATTACATGTTTATAATATGCATTTCATTTCATGGGTTATGATATGATTACTTATGATCTTGTGTAACCTTTATATATGATTTCATTATGAGATGGGTAAGACCTATATCTCCCTCCAATGCATTGGGTAAAGATTTATATCTAATGAGATCGACTAATATGGTCTTGGGAATTAAACTTGACTACTAAGATGGCCATGGGAGTGAACTCTGACTACTAATATGGTATGAATAGTGAACTCACACTATTAAGATGACCATGATATTGAACCATGACTACCAAGACGGTATAGGGAGTGAAAATATACTACAATGATGGTCTTGGAAGCGATGCCTTGGATACTATAAAAATAATATTACATATACTTATGTGTCTACAATAATTCCATTTTTTATTTATATGTTATTCTTTTATGTTTTATGTTATCTATTTACTTATAATTAATTTCTTATGAATTTCCAAGCCTTATTCCATGATTCATGTTTTCGATCTTTGATACATAGTGTATGATCATCTATTTTAATGATCATGTTCTCCTTACCTTATACTCATGATTATTCTTACATATCTCCCTTATTTATCCTTACTAAGAATTTGAGCTCAACAATTTTTATGTTTACTTCCCCAGGTTATAAAGATATGTATTATTTTTAATGTGTATTAGAAGGGTTATTTTCAAGAAAAACCTAGTGGGAGATAATGTAGCTCACTTATGTATTAATGTTTATGTTTCCATATTTACAAAGACACTAGACTAGTACGGTCTTTGGGAATCTTTTTGTATAATTTTTTAAGTATTCCGAAAATGTTATCTAATGTTAATGTATGAAAAGAGAGGGTTACTATAATTGGTATCATATAAAAGGTTTAGTTACCCTTTGGAAGATAGGATGAAAAAACCTTAGTGAGAACCCTAAGGACATGTCTAGGGATAAGTCTATAGATAAAGAAAAGTATAGGAAAATGTACTAGAATTTTTTTGAAGTATAGAGTGAGTGGTTTCCTATAAATAAATCCATATCTAGATACTACACGTAAATGTGGCTTTGGAAAAGATGTACCTAGGGGTAAAAACTCTGACAAGATGTTCTGAGCCTAAATTGGGGTAATCTGGTACACAAAAAACGGGCCTTGTTGCACACTTGGTTTGACACTACTAGGGGATATGCTTGTGAATTCACAAACTCTTCACAAATCATTATTAAGGATTTAAATATAATTTTTCTTTGAATAACATAGGACAAAACTAAGGTGTTATATAGTAGGGAAGGTTTCATAAGTTTTAAATCCAATAAGTTATTTTTCTTGATTATGTGGTTCCTCAATATGATAATTATTTCTTAATCTATGATTTTGGTTTTATTCGACCAATGATACTTGAATGAATCATGTTAATAGTGATTGTGATGGAAAATTAAATTATTTTCCTCATGAAAAAAAATGAATTCTATGGGATCTAGAACAAAAAACCTCATTACTATGCTCATATAGCTTTCTCAAGATATGAATCATAGTGGACTTTGAAATGAGAAAAGGAGGGAACAATATTATATTGATTATTTCATAAGGAAATATCCAAATTCTTTAAAAGGGTATTCTAATCCACTTGTTACTGAACAATGGATTATTACTACTAAAAAGATATTCTTCGTTCACTAGTGTTTAGAGAATGAGAAAGTCATTCTGGCTATCTATTGGTTATAAGAAAAATTAGACCAGTGGTGGACTCTAATCAAGAATACAGACCAATAAGATGAGATTAAATACATGGATTTGGATGAGTTTAAGAACATATTTTTAAGTATGTACTTTCCTTGTATTCTTCATACTAAGATAAATAAATAGTTCCTTGAGTTTAAGCAAAGGGATGATAAATATTTTGGTACCTACAAGGATAATTTTATGAGAGTTGTGAGGTACACTTCAGAAATTATCATCCAACTCAAAATTAAAGTTGATAGGTTCTTCAGTGGATTAAATACAAGTCTCAGAAGGGCATTGTCCATAAGTGAATTTTGTAGATATGAAGAGATTGTACGTTGTAAAATCAAGGTTTAAATGGTGGTTGGAGTCAGGTATCAATATCATGGTTTTAATAAGAAGAGGAATATGGAATTTAATGGAAAATATAAAAACAATGAAGAGAAGAAGATGAGATTCCGCTTATGCTCTAAGTGTGGGAAGAAGCATGGAGGAAATTTCCTTAAGGGGTATAATAAATGTTTTAAGTGTGAAAGGGAAGGCCATCAAACATTTGATTTCCAAAGTGATGTGAAGAAGTTAGATAACATTACGAATGGGGAAAAAGTAGCGTAGAATGCACCTTCCATGATTTAGTGTTGAACGTGTAAGAAGAATGGGAATTATGATAACCACAACCCAAACCTAAGGGATGGTGATGATGATATATTTTAATAAACTCTTAAGTTGAGGGACAATGAAAAATATCATGCAATCACTATTTCTAATGAGGGGTGAGATAATGAAGTGATGAAAGGCACACTTACCATCCTCTCTAAAACTACTATTGTCATATTCGATTCTAGATATACTGACTCTTTCATATCTAAATAATTTTTTAAGGGTGTTAAGATTCCAAAAAAATGATTAGATGTGGAATTACCAGTCCAAACCTCTAATGGTATGATGATTTCATCTCAAGTATATGATTCCTCTCTGGTTGATGATTGTGGGAATGTGCTTCTTGAAAACCTTGTCATTCTTACTTTAGTTTAATTTAATGTCATCTTAGGTATATATTGGATTTCTATTCATAAATCCCACATCAATTGTCAAGAAAGGTAAGTTACTTTTGATATTTCAAACCCTTCTATGATCATCCATCAATGTGACGATAAGTATGAACTTCCAGTGGAGATTAAATCCAGTGTATGGGTCCCAATTACCATTAAAAATAGTTTTTTTATCTCAATTGTTTGGGGAGAAAATAAACATCGATAATATGCCTATTGTTCAATAATTTGTGTATGTATTTATAAAATAGTTTCCTAGTATATCATCAAAGCACGAAGTTGAGTTCTCAATAGAACTGATACTTAGTTCCACATAAATTTCATGGAATCCTTATATAATGGTTCTGATTGAGTTGAAAGAATTGAATAATAAACTCTAAGAAAACCTTGATAAGGGATTCATTCAGCCAAGTGTGTCAACTTATGGTGTACTAGTTCTTTTTTTGAAAAAGAAAGATGCATCAATGCGAATCTTCATTGATTATTGGGATGTTAAAAAAGATCACAATCAATATCAAGTATCCAATTCCCCATTTTGATGACTTGTTTGGTCAAATGCGTGGGGATCAATAATTTTCCATGATTGGAATTTATTTTGTATATCATCAATTGAGGGTAAATAAAAAGGATATACCCAAGACAACATTCCATATAAGGTATGGACACTATGAATATATAGTAATGCCTTTTGTTCTCACTAATTCCCCTACTTTCTTCATGGATTTAATGAATAGAGTCTTTAGAGATTACATTGATAATTTTGTGTATGTATTTATAGATGAAATTATTATATGTTCAAAGATAATGAAAAAGTATGAAGATCACTTTATAATTGTACTAAAAACCCTAAGGAATGAGAAGCTATATACAAAATTTAAAAAGTGTGAAGAGGTATAAGGACTTGAAATAATACTTTTAATTGGATGTAATTAAGAAAGATATCACATAATTTTTATCTCGGTTCTTGGTATGCCAACAAGTTAAGGCTGAAAGAAAAAAGTCTAAAGGGATGTTGCATTCATTACCCATACAAAAATAGAAATGAGATAACATAACTATTGATTTTTTTGTTATAATACCCAAATACTCTAAAGGGTTTAATGGTATATGGGTGGTAGTTGATTTACTTACTAAGTCAACAAACTTCATTGCTATCAATGAATAATTTTATTTATATCATCTTTCTAGGATATACATTAAGGAAGTGGTACGGTTTCTTGGAGTACCACATTCTATTATATCAGATTGGGATCCAAGGTTTACCTTAAAGTTCTGGTGAAGTCTTCAACAATCACTTGATATATAATTGAGTTTCTGCACTGCATATCATCCTCATACAGATGGTTTATATGAAATATTAATTCAAAACCTAGAGGATATTTTGAGATCTTGTTCACTAGATTTCAAAGGTTGTTAGGATCAACACCTTCCCCTAGTTGAGTTTTCTTACTACAATATATCTCACTAAAACATTCAGATGGCACTGTATGAATCCCTATATGGGGAGAAATGTAGAGATCCAACGTGTTGGGATGATTTTGGAGAATGAAAACTATTGGGACCTAAGATTGCTAAAGAAATGGCCGAGAAGGTTGGAACCATACAACAACATATCAAGACAACTCAAAGTCAGTAGAAACGTTATATTGATAATTACTGATGTGACAAAGAATTTGAAGTTGGTGAAAAGGTATTTCTATGAATCTCACCCTGGAATAAAGATATGAGATTCAAGAAGAAAGGGAAAATAATTTCTAGGCATATCAGTCTTTTTGAGATTCTTGATCATATTGAGACAATAGTCTATTACTTGGAAATTCCTCCAAATATCTCTCAATTTCATGATGTGTTCAATTTATATCTCCTAACTAAGTACATACCTAACCCTTAACATGTAATAAACTCATAGGTTATACTTATATAGTAGGATCTTTCTTATGAGGAGCAACCTGTTGAAATTCTGGATTGTACAGAGAAAGTTCTACAAAACAAGACCACTCACCTGGTCAAAGTTTTGTGAAAGAATCACTAGTTAGAGGAAGCTACATGGGAACTTTAGGAAATGATGAAGTATAATTAACCTCATTTTATTTTACTAAAGTGATTAATTTCAAGGGATAAATTCATTTTATGGGGGTATAATGTAACACCTCGAGTTTTTATGGACCTTTTTTCCGAATAAATTAAATTTTAATTTATGTCTTTCAATTAAATAAGTAAAAAATTAATTTCACAAGAAACCAATTTGGATTGTACTACATGCAACACTGAATCTGTGTACGTTACACGCAACACCGACTAGGCGTATGTTACATACAACATTGACTTGGCGTCTATTACACGCAACACAGATGTCTCTATGAAACATCATTTTATTGTTATACTTATTTAATCAAGATTATTATAACCCAAACCTTAAAATTAGTTATATGAATATTAATAAATAATTTTCTAATATTTTTTTATAATTTTTTTATAGAAATAAAATATATTGATAAGAAAAGATATAATTTTTGTTAAAGTCCTTATATGTTTAAAAATACTATGAACTACACTTCATGTCCTTCTATGAAAGAAAATTAATTTTATACACATTTAGAAATTGAATTTATAAAATAAACTTCATTTTTTTAATTTATAATGTCAAAATTAGCTTATGGTGAAATTTTTAGATTTTTCTGAGAAACTATATTTTATGATAAATAGTGAAAATAATGTTTTTTAGTTAAAATCTACCTTTTCATTTAAAAAATTATTAATGTTAAATTATAATTTAAATTTGTTTTATGTTCACATTAGATAAATTATAAATATATTAATACAATTTAGTCCAATAGAATAAATTTTAATTTTAAATTGAATATAACAAAATTAATAATCTTTTAAACTTCTTTCTACTTTAAAAACCTGCAATTTCGTCCCGTCTGCAAGATTATATTTAATCTTAATTTTTCCTCTTATATGAATTAAATTTATAAAAAATTACATAAACCATTTTAATCAGTATAATATTTATATTCTAATATGATCAAATTAATTTTTTACCAAAAATATTAGTAAAAGTGATTAAAATTAATCATAATGATTAAGGTCAAATTAAGATTAATTAGCGACTAAACTTTAATCACAGGGGACCAAACGACCTATTAAATTTTAAAAAACCTATTTTCTGGACATATTTTGTTCATAAACATCTACTCTTGATTTATTTTGGGTTTTACGACTTTTTTTGAGGTTAGAACATGTGTACAACTAACTTATTTTCAAAAATTCCAAGTCAGTCCTCTACCTTCTCTATAAAAGGCCACCAAATCTCACACATCCTCACAGCTCTAAAAACACTTAGGTTGGGCCAAGATATTCCCAATACACTTCAAAAAATTAATTCCTTCACATTATAATCTTTCCCATGTATAGATGGAAATCCAAGGAGGCCTTTGGGTATAAACGGAAAGGAGTTACCAGATTAAGAGGTAACATCTTCTCTCAAGTCCTTTATATTATTTTATTTCTCTACCACTCCACTCTCTTTATTCCATTATTATATAACAAAAAACTATCTTCAATATACTAGTATGTTTTTATGCTAATTGTTTTACCTACACTTACGCAAACCTCCATCTAATGGTTAATGAACATACTATTTATGTGTGTGACGAACTACCGCCTCACTAAACGACTATTGTTCATTTTTTATTTACCACCTATCATGGTGGAAATTATGATATAAACTCTGTTTATATATTTTATATATTAAATTTATTATTTCTTTAATATTTTTTATTCATTTTACAACACATGTCATTTTTAATTTCCATTTGGTGTAAATATGATAATTTTGTTTGAGGAAGTGTAGACTACCACCCCCTCAAAGCGATGTGATTAATTCACACACTACATGGAATGTATTAAGGTTTGGTTTAGTGAAATTATATAATATATATAAAATTATTATGGTACTTTAAATGTATTATATACATATATACACATATATTTCATTTTATTTCTTTCTTTCAACACAATAATAAAAATGGAAATAGTGTTCATGCGTACGTACGACTTACCATCTCCATTAATGGTGTATTCCATTTTATAATTATATATTCTATAGATTATTATAATAAAAATATAATGTATATAAATTCTATTTATATTATGGTTTAAATTTTATAATCATGATATAACTATAAGGACCAACAATATAACAAATTAAGAAACATATGAAGAACAAACCAGATATTACGTAAAGTAAAACCTTAACATAGGATGATTAACAAGAAGAATATATAAGATAATAATAAAAGAAAATATGGTATTATATATAATAATATAATTCTATAAAATAAATATAATAAATTTATATTTATTATATATGTGATTTTAATGAGTATGATGGGAGTTAAGACACAAGGTAATGGGATTTCATCTCACTTTTTTATTTTTATTTTTGTGAGATACATTATAAATTCACCACTCTTTACTTTTTTATGGTGTATTTAATTCACATGATTTTATTCTATGTATATTATACTTAAATTTATGGGTATTAACATATCAATTTTATGATCCTTATTTCATGGTGTTTATATTTCAAAATTTTGCAAATCTATAAAATAGTTTTGTCTCAATTTGAATTCTTTAAGACTCATGTTTTTGTGTATACCTAAATTCTTTTTCAAGGTGTATATAATTCCATTTTACATGATATATCATAAAACTACTTATTTTAATGATATTTTGAGATAAATTTAATTTCTTTTTCTTACATGGAGAGTATGATCCCAAGTTACCAAGTTATAAGAGTTTATTGAGACAATCTCATAATTTTTTAAAGACTTTGTTATTTTTATGCTTCATTTGATGAAATATTATGATCCATCTCTAAATAACACTCATGAGTTTTCTTATCCTCTATTTTTTCAAGATATATCCATGTATTAGTACCATTTTATACTCTTTGGTACTTAATATAATGTTTTTATGTAAAATATAACTGTCTATCTTTCAGGATGTAAATCTGTTGTATTCAAAAACCATGTTTTCAAAAATGTTTTCAAAATATATTTGAAGCCCATTTTCAACAAAAAAGAATTTTAAAAATGTATTATGGTTTTCAATGCTACCAATATAATTTTTCGAATCTATTTTCAATGAAAAATGTTTTCAAAAAGGTTTTATGTTTTAAAAAGTGTTTTCGATGTATAAAGGGTATTTTCATTAAGAAATGTTTTGAAAATATCTTTCAAAACTATTTAAAATCTAATATAACATCCATTAGTGTAACTCATGCCTTTATAGGGAAATTATTCAATGTTTCTATTCAAATTCTTTCTCTAAATGGATTATGATTTTATATCATGATGTTGATGAAACCCCTTTCTCTTTCATGGGTTATATGCTTTTGAAATATGCTTCTTTTTAATGGTTATGTTTATGATCAAATGATTATGAAACCTGTTTTTTTTCACAGGTTATGATATGATTATATATATATAATACCCATTTAATTTCATGGGTTATGACATGATTACTTATGATCTCGTCGCACACATATATATGATTTCATTATGATATGTATGGGACCTATATCTCCCTCTAATGCATTAGGTATATATTTAAATCTCATGAGATAGACTAAGATGGTATTGAGAATGAACCTTGACTACTAAGATGGACATGAGAGTGAACCATGACTACAATGATGGTATGAAGAGTGAAATCATGCTACTAAGATGGTTGTGGGAGAGAACCATGACTACCAAGATGGTATAGGGAGTGAACCTATACTACCAAGATGGTATTGGAAGTGATACCTTAGCTACTATGGAAATAATATTATATATTCTTATGTGTTTTACACAATTCAATGTTTTATTACTATGTTATGATTTCGTGGATTATGTTCTCTATTTAATTTTGATTCATGTCTTATGAACTTCCAAGACTTATTACATGATTCATGTCTATGATCTCTGATAATTAGGGTATGATATTATATTTTCATGATCAGGTTATCATGCCCTTATTCTCATAACTATGCTTACATATCTCCCTTGTTTACCCTTACTAAGCATTTGAGCTCACCCCATTTTACGTTTCCTTCCCTAGGTTATGAAGATATGTATTATGTTTTATGTGTCTAAGAAGGATTATATTCAAGAACAACCTAGTGTGAGATAATATAACTCACTAGTACAAAAACCTTTTTTTACATCAGTTTTTTTGCTTTTTAACGTCAGTTTTTAAGCGACGTTATTGCGAGCGATGTTAAAAGTATGATTTTTACATCAGTTATTTAATAAATGACGTAAAAAATGGGGTAATATATTTTTTAACGCCAGTTTTTAAAAAACTGATGTGAAATAAATTCTTGAAAATGGCGATAAGAAGCCATTTTTTACGTCGGTTTTTGAAAAAACTGATGTTATAAGTCATTTTTTACGTCAGTTATTAAATTAATGACGTAAAAAATGTGTACTATATTGTATAAAATTTTCTAATCTTTCATTTGACAGGTCATAGAGCTCAAACGGATTTACGGATCAAAATTTATGACCATCAGAAGTTTGATATTTTTTTCGAGGAAAGATTGAATGAGCCAACCGTAGCTTCATATTAGAAGGAATTTTTGAATCAGTATGGGGATTTGTTGTTTTATCATGATATAAAGAATCACCCATCATTATAATAAATTAACAATCGTTAAATGGTATATCAATTAAGAAAACTACTCATATAAAATATAAATCATGGGGAAATAATTATAAATACATTGATGAGGTCGCGGAAATAAGAAATCGTTGATTCACATTTAAGATAAAACAAGTTGATTCGGTGGAACGATGATAGTTTAATGAAATGATCATAAAATGGTATATCAATTAAGAAAAAAAATCATAAAAACCATAAATCAAGGATGTATGATTAAATATACCTTGACGAGATCGCGGAAAGAAGAAATAATTGATTCACGTTCGAGAGAAAAAGAGTCGATTTGGGGGAACGATAATGGTTGAAATAAATGATCGTCAAATTAGGATGGGTGTATAAGGGAAACATATAATTTAGATTCTATGAGAAAACACGGTATTAAAAATTTTAGGTGGCAATTCAAAATTTCGATGCCACGATGTAAAAAAATTGAAATTTCGCGTTCATGGGATATTAAAAATATCATTCATGTCAGTTTTATGATAACCTACATGAAAATATATTAAAATTTTCACTTATTTTTCACATTGGTTATTATAAAACTAACGTGAAAAATCAATCTTCATCACTCTTTCACGTCGGTTATTAAATAACCGACGTGAAAAATCGATTTTCATTACTTTTTCACATCGGTTATTTAATAACCGACGTTAAAAGGTATTTTTCACGTCAGTTTTTTAATAACTAACGTGAAAAAAGTTTACAAAAACTTAGTTCATTTTCCAAGATTTAATTTTACAGGTCACGGAACTCAAACGGAGTTACAGATTAAAAGTTATGGCCTTCAGAAGTTGGACATCCTTAAGACATCGTTTAGAGATGATCAACTTCTGAAGGCCATAACTTTTAATCCGTAACTCCGTTTGAACTTCGTGACCTGTCAAATTAAATATTGATAAATGAACTACATTTTTGTAAACATTTTTCATGTCTGTTATTAAATAACCAACGTGAAAAATAAGTGAAAAGTTTAATATATTTTCCTGGAAAAGGATTTTTCACGTCGGTTATATAATAACAGAAGTGAAAAATCAGATAAAATGGATTTTTAACTTCAGTTCTTATATAACTGATGTGAAAAATAAGCGAAAATGTATTTATACATCAGTTTTATAATAACCGACGTGAAAAATCAATTTTTAGATATTTTCACGTCGGTTCTAAAAAACCGACGTGAAAAATGGTGACGTAAAAAATGTTTTTGTACTAGTGACTAACTTATATATCAATGTTTATGTTTATATGTTTACAAAGGCCTAAGACTAGTATGGTCTTTGGGCACATGTTTGTATATTGTTTTAAGTATTCCACAAATGTTATGTAATGTTAAGGGAAAAACCTGTTCAGAGTACGAGGATGGTGGAAGGGGAAATGAATGCGACGTGGTCTGTAGAAGTCTCTCCGAAACAGAATCGGGTTTGAGGAGGGTCAGGAAGAAGAAGGGTAGGAGGGGTAGGAAGGATTACTCTTCCTTACCTCCTCCTATGAAGACCCGTTCAGCAAAGAAAATTTTGGTGGAGAAGATAGACAAGGAGGCCAGGTATAACCAAAAGGCAGATGGACAACATGATCCATCCCTGGATTTGGTCCTAAGCTCTGGCGATGTGGTGTCAGAACAGGTGTTGTATCTCAACGCCTCGGAAGAAGATGCAGCCAAGATTATGGGTAGGAACCTTGAAGTGGAGCTTAAGGAGGACCAGTATGCTTGGGTGGATAAACAGGACTCGATCCTGGTTGGAGGTTTTAATAAGGGGTTGATCAGCCTTGAGGAATATATGCAGGTTTGGAATTCACTAACTTCCTCCTTTGAAGACCTAATAAGGGGAGATCCTTTCCTGCAAGTATCTAGTTTATCCTAGAAACTATTCAGAGTCACTGACTCTGGTAAAATACATCTGGTGTTCAATGATTCTAGTTTACTTGTTTCTTAACTTATGTTGTGTTGAGTTTTCGTTCTGGCTGTGGGAGGAATACGGAAGGGTCAGTTCGGCTCGGTCGGGCTGGAGTATGCTGCTTGTTCCTCTGCAGGCCATTAGGGATGTGGTGGATACGGAGGGATGGCTTGCCATCGGGAGGGACCGTGCTTGCATGGGATCGCCGAGTGGTCCTTCTCTGGAGTTGGCGGATGCTGCTGTGCTTGGGTGAGGGTGTTTCTGATCTTCTGTTTGTTGCTGTTTGTGCCTGTTGGAACTTAAGGTTTCTCACTTTTCCTCAAAAGTGTTTTCTTAATAAAAAAATAATTTTCAGGAGTAATGTTAATGTATAAAAATATAGGGTCACTATACATATACTTATTGATTGGGGACTTACATGTATGTATTACACACTCCTTGATCATAGAATAAATTATGATGGATGAATCCATGTTGTATGATCTATGTGGCACACTTAATCATGAAAATGAAATAAATATAATGGGTGCACCCAGATAGCACTCTAATGCATTGGGTAATGTTTAGTATCATGATATGTCATGTTTAGAAAATTATTAAATGTGATTAATTTATGGGAATTTGTCTACCATGATGTCTTGGAGGGTTTATCCTTGACCTATGTTCATGATTTTGTGTTTTATGTTGTTTCCACATTTCCCATGTTATGATTTTCATTCTATATCATGACTTATTATTCATGTTCCTTTTATTACTCATTGATATTACTATTGTATAACATGTATCACTTATTCCATGCTTATTACCTTACTGGTATTTATATATCACCCCTTTATTATGTATATCCATTGGTTATCCCATGTAGTTTTAAGTTTGATTGTATATTTTGAGCATGCTAGAGAAGTATTCAATAAAGATATTGTATTCCATGTTTTATATTTTTATTTAATGTACCTAATTACAAAATAACCAATACTTATCAATCATCTAGGTTGTATTAATTATATTATTATATAATGAATCAAGTATTAATGTGAAATAAAGAGTAGTGTTGTTATATGGTGTGACCTAGGATCCTTGGAAAGCACCACCATCACAATATTATCACAATATACTATAATAGGTCCAACACTGCTAGGTACAAATCCAATATTGAAAATAAAGTAACATATATAAACTACTTCATTAACTACATTAAAAGATGCTATATAATCGAATTCTACTGTGGAATTGAAAACCATTAACTACATCGAGATCCTCCATCCCACTACACCACCATTAAAAAAAGGCCTAAACTAAGTACAATTTTTGATCATCTTGATATGTCTGGAATCTAGCATCGATGTATCCCCTCATAAGAAGTTACTAATCTATTCTATATAGTATAAATATTTCCTTTCTACATATCAAGTACTTTAGGATAGTTTTTACTATTTCTCAATTCAGCATGCCTAGATTGGTTTGATATCTGCCCACCATGCTTAAAGAAAAGGAAAAATCAAACTCAGTACATAACATGACATACATGATAGATCCCACTATTGAATCATAATATATTTTACTCATTATTTTAGTATCCTCCTATGTCTGTGGAAACATCTTCTTTGAGAGATTAATTCCATGTAACATTAACATAAATCCTCTCTTTGATTCTTCCATATTATACCTTTTGAGTACCCTATCAATATATTTACATTGACTTAGCCTAAGAATCCTTTGATATCTATCTCTGTATATCTTTATACCTAGAATATAGGATGCTTCACCTACTTCTTTCTTTGAGAATCATTTATTAAAATAATTCTTCATTGACTATAAGAATTGCACTTTGTTTTCCATTAACAATATGTCATCAACATATAATACTAGGAAAATGATGGCACTCCCACTAACCTTCTTCTAGTCACATGTCTCACTTTCATTATTAATAAAACCAAATTCTCTTATGGAACCATTAAAATAAAAATTTCATTATCGTGATGAATATTTCAATCCACAAATGGATCTATACATCTTGCATACTTTATTATAACTATTTTACATAATAAACCCTTCGAGTTGTGTCATATATACATCTTCAACCAACTACGCATTTAGAAAAGAAGTTTTGACATCCATTCTCCATATTTCATAATAAAGTAAAGCTTCTATTGTAAGTGATATTTTTATAGATTTTGGAATAGAGACTCATGAAAAGGTTTCATCATAGTCCATGTCTTGATGTTTTCTAAAACCCTACACTACTATCATTTCCTTATAGGTACCCAATTGACCATCCATGTCTATATTTTTCTTGAATACCCATTTACACCCAATATTTTTTACAATAACTGTAGGTTATACTAATTTCTAAACTTGACTTTGGTATATGGAAACCATTTCATAATATAATGCTTCTTTTAATTTATTTGAAACCTTTTCATACATTACTTCCCTATAGGCTTTAGGTTTATCATTCTCTAGGAGTAATGTGTCACCTCACTCAATGAACGAAAAACCATATCTCTATAGTTATCTAACCTCACTTTTAGACTTAAATAATACCCATGTATGGGGAATATGTTCCTCTCTCCCCATCTCTTATGGAGATTATTCTCATACCAACTATTGTGCATCTGAATAATTAACTTCATCGAAGTCAATTTTCTACCACTATTTCCCATAGAAATGTGTCCCCTTTCTAGAAATATAGTATGTTTTCTAGAATAACCTTTATATATTAAGGGTTATATAGATAATATCCTTTAGTATTCTTAGTATATACTATAAGTATCCAATTCATGATCCAAGATGATAATTTTTCACTTAGAATAGTTAGGATAAAATCCTCACATCCCCATACATGTATGTTCAAAAAATTCGGTTTCTTTCCATACCACAACTCATATGGAATCACATATGATGTACTTGATTTAGTGTATATGACACATTCTATAGTTAATATCCTCAAAAGGATAATGGTAGAGTTTCATGACTCATCATTGATCAGACCATGTCAAGAAGGGTCTGATTCCTCCTTTCACTAGCACCATTACACTGAGGTGTATTAGGAGGAGTGAGTTTGGAAAATATCCCACACTCCTTTAAATGATTGATGAAAACTTGGTTAAGATATTCTCTACCATGATCTGAGTGGGGTTTCTTGATCTTATTACCATGTTTATTATTTTATTTATTTTGATATTCCTTAAACATGGTAAGAGAATCCGTCTTATACCCCATTAAGTAGATATATCCATATCTACTATAGTCATCAATATAAGTGATGAAGTAAGATAAAACAACCCTCTCCTATATTGTAAATAGACCACATACATCCGTATAACCGAATTCTAATGGTTTATTTTCTCTTTCTCCTTTACCATTGAAAGGTTCTTTGGTTATTTTACCTTGTAAATAAGTATAACATACATCCAGCTGTTTTAAATAAATCCCATCTAAATACATTTCTGGATGAAATTTTCTAAAATTGTTACAATTTAAATGACCTAGCCTGAAGTTCCATAGATGGGTAGGATATTATCCATTCTCATTGGATTTTTCAATGATTTCTAATACTAGATTTTATAGTTCATGTATATACAACACATTGTTAACATTTGTCATACCATAACATATTTCATCCTTATACATACGACAAAATTTATTTCCAAACTTGAAATAAAATCCCATAGTGTCTAAAATTGATAATAATATTATGTTTTTGGTAATAAATGGTACATAATAAAAAATATTTATTACAATAACCATTTCACTAGATAAAGTAAGATGATAATCTCCCACTACTAATGCTGCTAGTCTTTCACCATTTTCTGATCGAAGATCTACTTAAACTTTTTCAATTTTCTTGAATCTAATTAGTTTCAAAATTATAATAAAAATGTGTAAGACACATGACATATCTAATTCCCAACATGTATAAATATATATATTTCATTAAATGACAACTATACCTGATGTATAATCATAAACATGCTTCTTATTCCTACCTATACAATTATTCTTCTAGTAGCCTCACTTTTCACATGAAAATTATAATTCCACCTCATCATTGTTCTAATTATGTATATCTGGCTTCTAGAAAGGATGATGCATCAATTTATTTGATTGAGACTTAGTCTTTAACATATTTTCCTTTCTTTCATTCTTCTTATTTACTATAAGGACAAAAGAGTATGAATTATTCATATCCTTATCATCTTAGAAAACTAATTCTAATAAATCTAGGAGTGAATTATTCATATTATAATTAAAAATTAAATTTTAGAATCTATGTGATAAATAGTCAATATTGAGATCATTTTATTATTCTTGGTTTATTTTGAATCCAAGGGTCTCCAGTCTCTCGATGGACCCGATCATCATGAGTACATGAGGTCCTGCTTGATTCCCTTATACTAGAAAACCTCTATACAGATCACTTTATACCTTATATATTTCTTTCTAATCCCTTTTCTGATATAACTCTTGGACATAATACAATATTTGGAAAGTATTTTTTTCCTAATGAATTTTATGCATCTTACTGAACATAGATAACAATATGATGTGATGAAAATATTTCACATCATCTATATAATTCTTATATTTATCTTTATCCACGTCAGTTACTCCATGATGGGGATCAGTAGGAAGTGGAGAATTCATCAAATAAATATTCATATATTGGAATAGTACTATACACAAGCACATGTACCACTCCTTGAAGTTATTTACATTTAGGATAATCTATATATCTAATATTGATCATAGTGAAATTGAATTGGTGATGGTCATCATTTTAACTAAAAGAAATAAAATTATAAGATTAGTACATTATCCTGATTACCAATATACATTTTCAAAATTTTATTTTTTAATTCCTCCCACTATTTTATCAAATTCTAGTAGCCCTCAACTACTAGATTTAAAATTGATAGTTTCTTGAGAATTCTAGTGGTAAGGATCCTTAAACATCTATTCATTTCCTGAGTTATGGAATCTCCCCTACTCCAAGAGTCCATAGTAGGATATTTACTGTCCAACCATATTGGAAAATGAATCATTGATATATTTAGTGGAGTCTTATCTCCTACAAATAATTATTTTTCATTTCTCAATGATTTTCCTCTAAAGTTACAAAAATCTATATATGAATAATCTTTTACTACCATCATTAGTTATGTAGACCCACTACTCTTATAATAACTCCCTGGTAGTAAGTTACACCCTCAAATAGGACTGAAGAGCACGTCAAAAAATCGGTTGTGTCCAAATTAAAGTGATGGAATACATTTAATGACTATTTTATTTTAGAAATTTGTTAATTTATCTTGGTGAATGAAATCCTTTTCTATTTAACAAGTTTTTTTGTGATCTCACAAAAAATTAACCATGATTTAAATAGAAAAAATTCAATAAATTTTTTTATTTTATCTATGGATGCTTGTTTGTTATTATACTTTGTGATTGTGCCTAATAAATACACATTTATAAAATAATAAACCATGCATAAGATAAATAAATAAATAATGTTGTGATCATGAGACGTTAACTATTGGTTAACCCATTGAATGAATAATTGATTAACCAATACCCTAGGTAAATTCATTAATCCAATACCTAACTTGAATTTTAGTGCCCCCAACACCCGTGCACATCACTTGTTTGGTTTATATTGACTCCATACCCAAACTAATTTGTCACAAACTCCTCTGATATTTACAATGTATACTCACACACAGGTGAGGTGAAATTGGGGCATGAAAATACATTTTATCACTTAAATTTGGACATGAAGTCCCTTATACAAGTTAAAGATGGAGGTAAAATGCCCAAATCGTCAAAATAAAATAATTATTATATTTTAAAAATTAAATAAAATAATTAAACCTAATAAATAATAAAGCAAACATGAATGGATCAGTATCAGCTCCTAATAAATAAAAATGAAATTATATTTCATAGGAAAAATTAAATTTTCTAAAATTCAACTTGAGGGTATTTTTAATGCTTAAAATTTTATTAAAATAATTTTAATTAATTATCGATACATCCCAAAACACCCAAAATAATTTTATTAAATCCTAGACAATTAAATTTTTTTGGGTATTTTTTTCATAATATTTTGGGTCCATTTGGACCTAAAGGATCCCTAATATCAATTTATGATTTTTAATAGGGTTGGCGAATCAGGAAAAATGAATATGGACTAACTTGGTCCAGACCAAGTTTAATTGGGTCATTCGTTTAAAGGTATACCCCCATAGACACATCATATATATATATATATAAACACACATAATATATATATATATATATATATATAAACACACATACAATATATATATATATATATATATATATATATATATTAGGTGGGGCCACCACAAATAATGGTGTGGCCAAAATATTCCCCTTACCATAAAGGGGAAATGATAATATTTCCATACCCATTTGGGTGTGGACAATACAACGTTTTCATTTTTATTAAAACTTATCCTTCCACTTGGAAGAATAACCGTACACATTTTTATATTCTTTGAAAATGAATTAAGCCTAAAAAACAAGATTCTATTTCCAATGGACTTCCTAGCCAATTTTTTGTATCTCTAAAAAATATGTAACATGATTACATCATGCTTCAGGTAAAAATTCATGACACTGGTATTGATTAATGTGAAGAAAAAACTAAAACTTAAATTTTCATCATATTTTTTAGGCAAAACCTATCAATCCTTGATCGACCATATCTTGGCAATATAAACTTGAAACGACATGATGTATATTATATTAGGACCATATCGAAACTCTATTTCTGATTTATAATAGATTTAATTCAAATTTCACAATTTTTGACTTAGATAATTTCACATCCTCTTTGATACCAATTAAATGAACCTAAGGCACAAGAAAAGTATAAAAAATGAGTAATTTAACTTTTTTGGTTTGAATTCATGTTAAAAAAATTAAATCCATAAACACCCTTTCCCAAGTTTCATAAATAATTGTGTTCAATTCAATTTAAAGATGAAAAATAAAATCGAACAGAAGCATAAATGATACCTTGTTTGTTTGAAATAACTGGTTTGATTCCCTCAACCTCTCTGTGTCGGGGATCAAAGGCACAAATATATACATCCTATATATTTTCAAAACATTCACCATAACTCTTGGATTTCCGATCTATTATTCCTAGGTTCTAGTTCATGAAATCAAATTACTTTATGATACCCCTTCAATTGCATGAATAATGAAGACTCGATCGCGAAGATGAGATCGATATGACCTTTTTCTTTCTTAAAAATCACTCTATAAGATATTTATAGAAGATTATAAGAGATATTATATCTAAAAATTTGTCCAAATGAAGGATATCACTATTAAAGGTGCAAAATTTGTTTTTATACTTAGGCTATACTTTCTAAAATTTCACTTTGATCACTGGAAAGTAATAACATTAATTTTAGACATTTGTGCACACTTATAACTTAACAAACTTATTATAAATTAAAAAATATTTCATAACTCACTTGTATAACTTTAACATGTTATGTGATATAATATGAACCATTAAAACATATCATAAGCTCCCCCAAAAATTCAACAAACCTTGAATGTGTTATGTTCATTCAAAAAATTATATTTTCTTGTATTCAATTTTTTTATTAAAAAACTTGTGAATACCATAAGAAATAAAGTTAATCATAATTATTGTAAAATTGAATAATATAATTGAATTATTTTACTTTCAATCAACTACACTCGGACTTTCACTAACCCCCACATATGGGGCCCACTTATTCTTAAACTCTTATTCATCCAAATAGGTGGAACTTGTGGATACACTTAGTATGTGACCATCTAGGTATTTATCTTAATAGAAGTGAATACAATTCACATACCAAGAGTGGAGTCTTGTAACCCATCATGTCCCCTAATGAGATAAGTAATGTTAGATCCATTACTACCTACTACAAATATATTATGTATAATATAATCTCTTTATCTTGCGATATCTCATAAATCATGATGCATACTTGTGTCATCATCCTTATTTGATGATTTATATATTTCATGATCATATTAGACTGAATTAACTTCTTATACCTTGTAAATGAATTTAATGAAGGTACTTTAATCTTGGTCAACCTGGAATCAGAAGATATCTCTTCCTCAACTCATAGGTGACAAATTCTATCTTGATCATTCAACCAGAGTCATACCACCAAAGACACACCCAACATAAGCTACATCGCCAGGAATTCAATGTCATGGTTTTCAACTTACATAAAAGTGCACAATCAAATAGTACACATTGAAAATGATATCAAGTTAGTAGAATAATACACATGTACATAGATAGGAAAAACTAATGACACCCAAAACATGTGGTGTTCAAATTGGTGGGCCAGTGCTCATGATCTCATCTACTTGATATCACTAAATACGAATATCCTGAGAATAATTATCAATGCTTATGGCCCCCAAGAACATGATAGTTATAATTCATCTGTGTAATGTCAGTATAATGTATCTCGACCATAAGAAATATATTTAAGATTACTATTATAGTATCTCTAGGTTCTCATTATTGTTTAGAACTTATATAACCTTTAGATATGGCATGAAATTCATGGAAATTTCTATATAAATAGTGGATGTAGAAGTATTGATAATATTTTTGATAAGAATAAAAAAATCTATATATAAAACTCTATACATGAAATTATAATCAAATTACATAAAGGAGTTGGGTCTAGGGATTCCACTCAAAACACATGTTTTTTTGTGATACATGTCATATGTTAAATTGGATTATCTAATTTTGAAGTTTTGTTTTTATATTTATTTAGTAAAGGGAATAGTGGAGCTATTTAATTTAAACAAAAGAAATTTGATAAAATCATGTAACCTTTCTATTTATATAAGTTATATTGGGAAGCAAATTAAATATGAAATTTTAGAGACCATGATTTAAATGTTTTAATTATCAACCAGTTTAACATGAAAACCTATTTGAGTTTTAAATGAGGATGGTGTGTGGATAAATTAAATCATATGATGCTTGATGAATTAAATTATTTTATACTTTAGTCATCTTTGTTTTTTAAAAGATAATGATATGTTTTTGGAAAATAAAAATTTACTTTGAGTATGTCGTCCTCATAAGTTCCTTTCATGATGTGTAATGAAACTTAGCAAGACCCATTGGAAAAAATTATTTTGTGACAAAACTTTTTCTCAAACAAACTACAACAATAATTTTATAAAATTTTCACTTATTTAAAAAGAAGTTTTAATAAATTCATTGAAAGTGTTTTCAAAAAGTAGATTTTGATAAATATATTATAATATGAACTATTAATAAGGGTTTTCATTTAAAATGGTTTTCTGACCTACCATATTTTTTAAATACAATAGGATTGGTGAAAAGTTTTTATGAGTATGATTTTGAACTTAACATGTTTCAATATGAAATATTGTGATGCATGTATATAAAGTGAAGACTCATTTGAAAAGAATGATTATGTTTTTAACAATTTAATTAATGCGACACAATGAATTATTTTATATAATATTTTCAATAAATTTTCATGCAATCGTGGTAATCTACATTGTTTTTGGCATGTTGAGCATGTAATGTTCTGAATGTTATAATAAATCATGTATAAATATTCATTCAACAACATTAATGAGTATAGTTTCTGAATTGGAAGATATAATAATGTTTTCTCCAACATAAAGTTCTATGTTTTTAGCATAAATCAATGTGAAGTAATTATTTCAAAAATTGTTCTATTATGTTATGCTGATTTTTTTGTAATGATTTAATTAGTATGTACTGCTTTATGAATTTGTTATGGATATCTATGTAGACCTGTTCTTGAATAAGAGGTGTATCCTTTAAGATATTATATACAATGTTTTTATTGTGTTTCAAATATAGTTGGATCCTTAAGAGGTATCTCAAAGGGTGGTTAAATTATCTCCCCTTCATTTTTCCTCTATCTTGGTTTTGCTTTAATAATTGAAGATAAGAATTGTTTAAAAGGTATCTAATGTACAGGTATCAAATACTTATGAACATTCCTTTTCCATTTTGTGGTGGCCATTGGTTTTGAAGTGATTTAAAAAATTCTAGAAGTTTTTTTAAAAAGATTTTGTAATTTTGAAAGCAGTTTCATAATGTTTTTGAAAATTATTGAAGTAATTCAAATTATTAAAATTTTATTTGGAAATTAATTTATAATTTTTTTTAAAATATTCTAAAGGTTTTGTAATTTTGGAAGAAATAATAATCCCTTTTATTAATCATTTATAAGTTATTTTAGTTGAAAAGTAAACATTTTAAATGAAATATTTACCCTTATGCATGAAATTAAAGTTGCATAATTATAATGGTGGGTTTTAATAGCTTTCTTAAAGGAAAATGGATGTTTATACTTCTTGTGTAAGGGTAATGCATAGTATTTAAACCATGAGTAAAGGTAATGTATTTTTTCCTTATGTTGTGTAAGGGTAATGGAGTATTTTTGAATCCTACAGAAGGATATTCCTCACTACGAATAAGGGTAAGAGGGTGTTCCCATGTGATGAGTTAAGGTATCCCCCAGCTATGTAAAGGTAACACTAAAATCATAATGGTTATTTAAGGGTATTCTCATAATGGTAGAGTTTCATAAGGATACTTGTGTAAGGGTTATCTAGGTTTTCCAAAGCCTATGTAAGAATGGCCAACTATGTAAGGGTGATACCAATATATCCTTACATAGCACATACTCCATAGGTAAGGTTAAAGATGAATTTTCAATTCTTACGTAATATTAATTTGAAATTACCCAAACGTGAGTATTTCTAAGGATCTATGTAAGGGTAAAACCGGTTTCCCTTATGTAGAATATGTATCCTACACATGGGTAGTGTTTTTTACCAAGTTTTATAGTTTGTATTCTCCCTTTCAACCTATAAACCAAGTGAACTCCCTTTAAATGTTTTTCAAATTTTAAAATCATGGAATTAAGTCTCTTTAACTCGTTTAATGATTCAAAAACTCATTTTTGTAAGGTTTGATCAATACAAAATTAGACTATAAAATGAAAAACATTGGGAAAATTTAATGGGGGTTTTAACACCACTTTTATAGTTTACTCATTATAGTTATTTTAAAATATTTGATCCCTTAAAAATTTATTTTACTTAATTTTATTCTCATCCAGATGATCCCAGAACCCTATCTTCAATTTGAAAAGCTTTTATCTATTTGTAGGAACTATTCCTTATAATTTTTCGATGATGAAGAACCTTCTTTCTCCTCTATCCCTTGGATATAATGTTTTACATGGGGAAAATACCAGGTAGGTGATCCTTCATCTTTATTCTAGTTGTACAAGCGGGATAACTCATGTTTTTTTATCCTTTTTGAAGATTGTATGCATCAACCTAATGAAGATAGTTAATTAGTTATCTTAAATTTAATGGGATGAGAATATTCACCTATATTTTACCATATTTCTTCATATTGTAGATATTTGATTGGTTATAAAGTATTATCACATGCATAAAGATTTATTATTCTTATTATTTCATTTTTTTTCAAATATGATAAACAAAATATTATCCTGGAATGAGAAAGTTATTATCACATGAAGATAATTAATATTTTTTTCATGAAAATGGTGTTCTCGTATGCTTTTACTTGTTTTTTGATATTTTTTAAAGGATTACCCATGCTTGATTCCCTTACTAAAAATTAAGGTTGTTGGGGAATTTCTTGTGTTTTTGTAAAATTGTTTGATATCACCTTAAAGGAAATTTGCTAAGAACGTATATCCTTCTAATGAATTGGTTTCCCATATACAATCTTGGTTGGTGTAGAAACTACCTTGAAATTAAATAATTGAATGTGATGCAACACCTTCTTAAAATATTTGAAAAGTGACTATGTTGTATGGTTGTGATATGCAGCGACTGTAATTAGAAATGGTTATGATGTGAAAGTTGTGGTAAGATTCAATTGTGGTGATATGTGGATGTTGTGATGATGAAGTGATTATGATGTAAAATGGTGGAAATGTGTGGCTTGTTAGCATGGGGATAATGGGTTGTTGTGTGTTGTGTTTGTGTTGTGATAGTTTTCTGATAGCTATGAAATACTGGAAATGGATATCCTATTAACATGGAAATAGTTGGGGTTAGAATTAAGGAATGGTAAATGGGATGATGATTTTTAATTTGAAAATTTAAAGATGATGATGTATATGAAAATAATTGGTAATTGGAATGCTTAAATGATAAAAATGAAGCTGATGTGAAGTTTTTTTCTTAAAAAAATTGAAATACAAACAAATTAGTTGTGTTAATATGAAATGAATGGGTGATATTGATAATTAAATTTGGTTGATAATGAGAAGATCTATATATTATCTGAACTTCAAAATAATGGTTTAATGTGGCTTCTGGCTTGTGGCCTGTGGATTTTGACTTTCTCATGTGGTGTTATTCATCTATTTGTGGTAAGGATGTTGACATATAATAGTATTGATGTGGAGGTTGTGGTAGTTTGGTGGTTTTGGTTGTGTGAACCCATAGGTTGGGATTGTGTGTAATTATTGTATAATTTATTTTCATTTTTATTTATATATACTCCCCACCCGCATCAAGACACATGATACAACATCTAAATGTTTAAGGGGGGTGTTTTCACAATATCTATATAGTGAGGATAGATGGTTTACAACCACCTCTCCCCCACACTCTCTTATAGGATAGGTTCTTGCACAAGGTTTGTTATGGATTACAGATTTTAATGAACTTGTAGTTTCCTTTTACGAGAGGATTACATGGTTCATATTGGGGGGAATGCATAGTTGGATAAGGGAATGAGGATGATGTCCTTCATGTTCATGATACCCTACTATTCTGGTTATAATAGTGTTCATGATGTGATGTGATAGATGAGGTTTCTTCGGGCGATATGTGATGTGATTGCCCATGTATCCTCAGGTGAGATGTGTTATGTTGGCCTAGGTGTATTTGTGTGATATGTAATGTATTGGCCTAGGTGTGTTTATGAAAGATGTGATGTCCAGTTTCATATAGTGTGCTTGGCATGATATGTTTTCCTAGGTGTCTTCAGGAAGGATTCTATGGAAGAGATGGGAGATCTAGGACATAAGAAGTTGGGTGTGAGAGGGAAAAATCAGTGGTAAAGTGGAGGGGGTGCCCTTTTTAGTGATATTCTTCTTATTATGTTACTATAATTTCATTATTTATTTAGTGAGTGAGCCTTGGTGAGACCGAGAACTAGTTGACCTGATTGGTGCTTGTTGATTCTAGTATTTACTGATTGGAGAATTAATATTCTCTTATCAAATTTTCATGATAGTCATTGGGTTTTATCATACTAAGTGTATATTTTATACTCACCCTATGTATATATAAACTTTTTTTAGGTTTATAGGAGGACTTTGGGGACTAAGAAGGACATTACTAGCTTGAACGTTGGAAACATTGTTGATTTTATGTCATAGGATTGTCTTTGATGTTTTACTTGGAGACTTTAATTGTGTTTTTATGAATTTATATACATAATGAGATATTTTGGATTTTACCTTTTATTATGTTCTTTAGAATCTTGGTGGTTTTTATCCTATCTCCAGATCCTTTATTATTAAAGAGGTTGATGTCTTCCATATGTGAGGTTTTATACCCTCGGTTCGTTTTTCCATCCCCGAGCTTACTTGAGGCTTGACTCAAGGTTCATTATCTATTTTCCTTCATTATCTTCCCAGAAGGGGTACCTTTGGAGGGATGGGGTCATGACATGGTAGCTGAAATTACATTGGGAAACTTATTAAAACTATATTTTATAAGTGATTAACAAGTTTGAAGTGTGTGGGAAATATAGAAGAAAGTTTAGAATCCATCAATGGAGTTATATCTCCTAGATAATTATTATAAAGGCTAGAGTTGAGAAGGTATAAGAGTTTGATAAAATTTTCCAACTTGGGTATCAGATATGCTGAAAGGATTAGGAACTTTATAGAAGATGATTGAAATTTTTATAATAATTCCTAGAATTATTTGAAGAGGTTCTAAAGTTATTTGAGGTGATTGAGGAGGATTGAAGATGATTTAAAGAAGATTGAAGTTAATTTGAATAAATTGTAGATTTACTATTATGGAGCTAAAATTATGAAAATGTGAAAAGGAAATTCATCTATTTGGGGAACCATGTGAGATAATTCATCTATGTGGAAGTGAAATGGTTAGTTCATAAGATAATTTAACCATATGAGATCTAATTGGTGAAGATAATTAATTTATAAACACACTATGTAAGAGAATCCATCTATAATGGAGTGAAATGAAAAAGGGATTTCTCTTACTACATATGAAATCTTATTCCACATAAGAGAATTGTGACCCACATAAGAGAATTTAACTATATAGATGAGAATTATGTCATGTTTAGGGAAATTCATCTACACTAAAGTGAAACGACCAATACTTAATAAAATTCATATGTGCAGCAGACCTAAGTAAGATAATTCATTTATATAGAATAAATTCTAGTGATACCATGAGATATTAGGCTATGTAAATTCAGTCTGCATAAGGGAATGTTATCCCACATAAGAAAATTCATTCATTTAAAAGAGAATTTTTTTCTTGTACTAGAATTGACTTGGAGAATTTTTAAGATCTCATAAAACTAAAAATTGAGATTTCCAAAAGTGTGAGATTAAAAAACAATTTGGGATTATGCTCACAAAAATATTTACAGACAAAAAGATCACAAAATAAATATGTTAAATGAAAGAAGATAATGAGATATTGATCTTGAAGCCAAAATAGAAGAACATCAAGGAATGAATAACGTCTACAATATCAAATGTGTTGAAATGAATTTATTGGATTTTCAAGAATAATGAAAATATTTTTGGGTTAGAGTTTGTCTATTAATCATTTACTTAATAAATTAATGAAGAAATATTTTTGAGAAGACTAAATAAGTGTGCAGAGTTTTTACTAGTTTTTTCTTACTCAGTTCACGGCCTGTGTAATTTTTATATGAAGCTCTCACACTAAAAGTGTGAGTTTGACATCACAAATATGTTTTTTGTATAAATTTCATATAGATATGGAGATTTAAGTGTGATACCCTATGAAATTTAGTTAAGTAAGATGATTTCATGTCTGGTAAAGAATAAAATAAATAAATAATTTAGCCATGTAAATATATTTTAAAGAGGGTATTTTTAGAATATACTTTGAGTTGAAAAGTAAAACCATGGGAACCCAAATATGGGTATTTTATAATTTTTTTTGTATTAGTAACTGATTTTTCATCTTAGTACTGCATTGATGGAAAATTAAAGTGAAAGAACACGTTTAATGTTGTCTCTCATGCATGTGGGCTGTTGAAAATATTGAGAAGGAAAAAATTGAAAAGTATAAGTCATTGGTGTTTTGTGAGGTTTGAACGATAGTGAGAAAAGAGATTTTATAGAACAATGAGAACCATAATATCTCAAGGAATAATAAAAATCACAATATGATGTATGTTTCAATTAAGAGAATCAAATAAGTTCAACTTATACTGAAGTCTTACATCTGTTGGGTTTCGAGGAAGAATAAGAAGTTGAATGTAATGACAAGTTTTTGTTGATCAGTTATAGTAAAAGATAAAATAATTGTGGTGAGATCGAAATACTATATATGTTATTATATATGATTTGAAGCTATTAGTTTTCAAGAAGTGAGTGAAAAATTCAGGTGAGAAGATCTGTTGAAGAGCTGCAAAGTTGAGATATATGTAGTGACTGAGTTGCATGTAGTATATCTTAAAGATCTACTAGCAGTCACAAACCCAATTTTAAGAAGAAGAAGATATATCATGTTGATATAAAAGAATACTATGTATGTTTTCTGATTGAATTCAAATAAGGAACTTAAATATAACACTTCTGTATATAGGGTGGGAAGCTGTGGAACCTGTATGACTCAGGGTATACAAGGGTAGTATAGTGATAAATTATGATTAAAATATGAAACTATTAGAGGAAGTCCTATGATAAATAATCATTTTTAGGTGTTAGAAGCACCAAACCCATTATAATCATAGATTTATTATAATGGATAATCCATGATTGGGGCACAAAACTAGCCATGGAAAGGAGTATGTATTTGTACCAAACCCTATAAAAATATTGTGTGTCTTTTATCTACTTTACTTGTATGAATATGTTTAATGGTTTATTGGTTAAAATAGAATACATACATATGTACTAATTGACTAGAAAGGTTAAATTCCAAAGCGGGTTAAAGTTTCCCAGAGAATTTGGAATTTAGTAAAAATATTCCCCACTTAATTCAACCCCTCAAGGTGTCTGCATCGATATTAAGGGGAATTTCAACTGGAATCAAAGTGAAGGTTCTATATTTTTGGATCTATGTTTAATTTCAGATGTATTAGTTTGAAGAGACTCAAATAGAAATATCATAATCTATTCTTATTGTTACTCATGTGGAAGAATATTATATGGCTAAGAAAAATATGAAAAAATAGATTAAGAAGATGAGAAAATTATCAAGGAATAAATAAGAAGCACTAAAAGATAAAGGTAATCAGAGTCGCGCTAGTAGTTCTAATTCAGAAGAGACTGAAGGGAATAATACTACTGATTGTCTCTATTGTTATGTTGGAATTTATATTAAGAAAGTTCCTACCAAAATTATTTCTAATATATTTGGTTTTATTCTGGAGCTAGATGATGGAAAATAATAATTATTGATGATGAAGAAATGATGAAAAATAAATTTGTAGGAATGTTATATAAATACAACTCTATCATCAAGTAGTTAAAAGACAAAGAGTAGTACCCAAAAATTTGTAGAGAAAAATTGTCAATGACTGAATAAAATGTTAAATATTATATTGATGAGAAAGTAAATATTAGAAAATTCAATGAATAAAGGTTCAACACATTGGAAGAATCACACAATACTACTTTTGATGTCAAGGAAGCTCAATTATAATTCAAAATCCTAATAACAAAGGAACTTTACAAGTATGTAAAAGAACATATCACTTTGCATAAGGATCAAGTTTAGAAGTTAAAAGGAGATTGGGAAGAGATATTGAATTTAGTTGAGGCTGAGAAATATTCTCTCAATATGAGATGTCTTGAACTAGATGTTAAAATTATTTTTCTTTGAATTAGTACAATTTGTACCTTCCCAAAAAACTAATAAAATAAGAATTGTAATTCAAGTATCAGAGACTATTTTTTCCTTCAAAATATATTCATACTAGTTATAAATAGAGCTACAAATTTTTATGGGGAGCATCCACCTCAAACATATGGAAGAATATCACCCACAGTTAAAAAAGAGATGCATTTATTGAATCTTTTTTGTTAATTGTTTTTGCAAAAAAGTTAAATTTAATGGAAAATTAGTATGTTTGAAAAATTAAAATAACCCACCAATAATTCAAAAATGGATGTGAGTAAGTGTGATAATATAGAACTCCCAAAAGGATCCCAAAAGGTTATGATTTCAACTCAAAATCGAAGTCCACACATAAGAAGAAGGTAGAGAATGTACCTAAAGATTTGATCATATGACCTGATTAGTTGGAGCTTACAAAGAAAATGGGAAAAGATGAACAAATTAAGAGTGATCTAGTTTTTAAAGTGATGAATCAAATTATAGATAATAAAAAAATTATAATGAAGAGGAATCTATGTTGCCTAAATAAATTAGGATCTTAACATTAAAAGATAAGAAAAACTTGATGGGGTCCAAAAATTTTAGATCCTCTAATAAATAAAAGTCTAGGTTGATAAAGAAGTCCCAACCCTAGTGTTATAACTAAAAAGAGGATAAAATTATACCTCATCCCCATATCTATCTAGACATATTCCATTTTGGATAATTAAATGTGGAAAGGTTTGGAAAAAATCCCTTGATGGGGAGCTATTAAAAGAGACCAAGCTACCAGTGATTTAAGCATTTATAAAAAATCTTGAATTCTGGAAAACATTGATATAATTGAAGAAGGAGGTATTATTTTTATTCTCTCACTACTGTTTTATCTCATATTCATTATTTTTATTCAGGGATGATGATTATCTAACCAAAAGGGTAAGAAATAAATTTTCACTTGAAATATTTTTATGTGTGTATTCATGTAAAGACCCCGACCCTAATAGACCAGATTTAGTGGTTACTTTATTTCATTGGTTCTAGATATAGTTAATCACATCCCAAATGACCGAATATTTTAGTATTCATAGAAAACTAGATACATAATTGAATTTAAAATTCTAATTTAAAATTAAAATACATAATATAAATTCCTTTAAGAACACTAATATTACCTTTATCATATCCCTATATATCAATAGTAAAAAACCTCCAAGAATCCTTGGGAAAGGAAACATTAGAAATGGGTGATATTTAAATTAGGCACCTTCATTGGATTTTTTATTCTTAATTACAATTGTTTATGATTTAATTTATTTATAAAAATACCATACTCTCCAATAGATGTTATTTTAATTGTGGATCATTTATTCTCTCTCATTTTACCTTCATATAAGCTGTTACTATGCCAAAATTATGTAAGATATTTTTCTCTTATCATTTCCATTCAAGAACTCCTTTTATGTTTTGTTTATTAAATTCCATTTTATTTTTTATGATATGTTATTACATATTAACCTTTCTTTACATTTAATTTATAAATGATGCGATCCCCCTTTTAACTCTCATTAATCATCCCATGATCTTTTATATACACCTGTTACCATGCCGAAATTTCATAAAGAATATTTTCTTTTATCCTCCTTTTTCAAGTATCTGATTTACCTTATATATTTTATATTCATTTAATTATGATGGGATATGTTATTACATTTCCAAATTACTGTCAAATTTATGTCCAAATTATGATATACCCCTTTTTTATTTCATCAATTCCTTTTATTTTTTTTAAGTAACGCTATTATGCTGCAAAAATTTCACTGTGATTTTCCATGAAAAAACAATTGTGTAGTGAATACCATACATATTTTTCTATAAAAGGTATTCAACTTTATGCACATAAAGTTATTTATTTAGGATTTACATGTATTTATGACAAATTTCTTTATCATGTAACTAATTAGGATGATGAATGAATCCTTGTTGTATGATCTATGTGTCACACTTATGCATGAGAATGAAATGGATACGATGGGCACACCCAGATAACACTCCAATGAATTGGGTAATGTCTGGTATCATGATACATCATATTGAGATAGTAATTAAACACGATTCATTTATGGTAAATTGTCCACCATAATGTATTAGCGGGTTTATCCTTGACCTATTTTCATGATTCAATGTTTTAAAATATTTACACATTTCCCATGTTATGATTTTCATGCTATATCATGCCTTATTATTCATGTTCCTTTTATTCCTCATTGATATTCCCATTGTATAATATGTATCAGTTATGCCATTTTTATTCTCTTACTAGTATTTATAGCTCACCTTTTTCTTATGTATGTCCCCAGGTTATCCCATGTAGTTTTAAGTTTGAAGGAGTATTTTGGGCATGTTAAAGAAGTTTTCAATAAATATGTTTTATTCCATGTTTTATATTGTTATGTAATGTACCTTATTCTCAAATAAACTATACTTATCAATAAATAAAGTTTTAGTAAGTGTATTATTATATAATGAATCAAGTATTAATATGAAATAAAATAAGGGTTGTTATATGGTGTGACCTAGGCTCCTTGGAAAGCACCACTGTCGCAATATTATCATAATATAATGTAATAGGGTCTGCAATGATAGGTACAATCCCAAGCTTGAAAAAAATATGTGTATCCAAATCACTTCCTTAACTGCATAAAAATATGATATATACTCATATTTTACTATGGAATTGGAAACCATTGACTACTTTGAGCCCCTCTAGCTCACTACACCACCATTCATAAAATTCATTTCCCAACTACAATTTTTAATCATCTTGATCTATCTAGAATCTAGAATTGATGTATCCAATAATAAAAAGATCTTAATATCCTCTATAATCTTTAAATATTTCATTTCTACATCTCAAGTAATTTATGATAGTTTTTACAGCTTCCCAATGCAACATGCCAAGATTGTCTTGATATTATCCCAATATGCTTTATGAAAAGGCAACATCAAATCAGTACATATCATGACATACAAGATAGATCCCATTGTTGAAGCATAATATATTATACTCACTTTTCAATATTTTCCAATGTCCATGGACACATCTTCTTAGAGGGATTAATTCCATGTGACACTGGAAAAAAATCCTCTCTTGGATTCTTCCATATTGTACATTTTTAGTACCTTTTTAATATACTTACATTGACATAGCCTAATAAACATACAATAACTATCTCTATTGATATTTATCCCTATAATATAGGTTGTTTCACATAAGTCTTTCTTGGAGAAGCATTAATTTAACCAATTCTTCATTGACTTTAAGAATTTCACTTTTTTCCCATTAACTATATGTCTTGATCATAAAATACTAGGAAAATGATGGAACTCCCACTAACATTATTATAGTCACATGGATCACTTTCATTCTTAATGAAACCAAAATCTCATATGGACCCATTAAATTCAACATTCCAGGATTGTAATGAATATTTCAATCCATAAATGGATCTCTACATCTTGCATGCTTTACTAGAACTCTTTGACATAATAAACCCTTTGGGTTGTATCATATATATATATATATATCTTCAACTAACTTCCTATTTAGAAAAATTGTTTTGACCCCCATTTTATAAATTTCATAATCGTTGAAGGATTCTATTGTAAGTAATATTTTGATGGATTCTAGAATAGAGACTCATGGGAAGGTTTCATCATAGTCGATGTCTTGATGTTTTCTGAAACCCTTCACTACTATCCTTTCCTTAAAGTTACCCAATTGACCATACATGTCAATATTTTTCATGAATACCCATTAAAACCCAATATATTCTAAATTAACTATTGGTTCTACTAAAGTCAAAACTTGATTTTGATATATGGACACCATTTTAGAATGTAATGATTCTTTTCATTTATCAGAAACATTTCCGTACATTACTTCCTTGTAGGATTTAGGTTCCTTATTCTCTAGGAATAAAATGTCACCTTACTCGATGACCATAAAACCATATCACTCTAGTTATCTAACCTCACATGTTAACCTACATATTACCCATGCCTCGAGGACATGTTTTTATCTCAATGCCTCTTATGAAGATTATTATCATACAAACTTTTGTGCATCTGAAGCATTAACTTCATCAAAGTCAATTTTTATCCCACGATTCCCCTTATAAATGTGACCAATTTTTAGAAATATAACATGTTTTCTTCAATCACCTTTCTATATTAAGGATTATATGGGTAATATTTTTTATTATCCTCAGAATAACCTATAAATATTCACTTCATTATCTAAGATTCTATTTTTTCACTTCATATAGTCTTGATAAAAGCCTCACATCCCCATACATGTATGTGAATTTTTTTGGTTTCGTTCCATACCATAACTCATATAGAATACCATTTGATGTACTTGAATTTGTGTATATTCCATAGTCTATAGTGAATATCCCCAAAAGGATAATGGTAGAGTTTCATGAATCATCATTGATCAGACTATGTCAAGCGGGGTCTAATTCTTCATTTCACTAACACCATTCCATAGAGTTGTATAAGGAGGAGGGTGTTAGGAAACTATCTCAGACTCCTTTAAATGATTGATGCAATCTTGGTTAAGATATTCTCCACTATGATCTGAGAATAATTTCTTTATCTTCTTGCCAATTTGATTATCTTCTTTATATTTATATTCATTAAACATGCTAAAGGAATCTATCTTGTACCACATTAATTACATATATCCATATCTTCTATAGTCATTAATAAAAGTGATGATGTAAGAAACACCAACCCTTTACTCTATTTAAAATATACCTAATACTTCAGTATAAACCAATTCCAATGGTTCTTTAGATCTTTCTCCTTTACCACTAAATAGTGCTTTGGCCATTTTACCTTGTAAACAAGCATTACACATATCCAAGTGTTTTAAATAAATTGATTCTAAATGACTTGCTTGATGAAATTTTCTTAAATGGTTACAATTTACATGACCTAACCTGTAATTCCCCGACCCTAGATACCCAGAGTCTATGCATTATTACATAACATTGGCATGATCACAAGAAAGATCAAGTCTCGAAAGACCGATTAGTTTAGTAGCCTTGGAAACACTAGATATATTCATAAAGTTTACATTACATAAATAATTGAAAAACTACAACAACATATTGTCTTTATATCCCCTCATACTATCCCTATAGGTCATTCATAAAATACTTATTCACATCCTAGAAAAAATATAACATTCAAAGGGGTGAGCTCAGATGCTCAGTAAGGATAACAATATAGCGAAAACTTTCATAAATAAAAATAAAAATTTAAGGCAATGTATAACTAAAACAAAAGCCTTTTAAACTTTAACTTTAGCATAATATGGAAAGGATAAAATGAAATAATGCCATTTATTTATTCACATGGATATTCTACTAGTCGAATAATCACATGAAAATATTAATAACGACTTTCGTAATGACAGAATGCATAATGCCAGACTATCATAACCACATAGCCAAGGCCTCGTGCCAAGACTACAAATAAGATTTTGTCAAGGCCTCGTGCCAAGACACTAGTTTGTCTCTTGAGACCTACCAATGCATCGAGGAGCAATAGCAGGCTCCACCCGTCACTTACTAAGTCCAATACATTCCTCATATGAAAAGTTTTAAACATAACAAAAACATTCGTATTAAAACTAGCATACGAAATGTCAATACTTTATCCACAAACCATGAATGGTATAAAAATAGCACATCCACAGTCAAACATAACTCATTCGATAAAATATGGAAGATTTTATTGTATCATAATAACCTCAATCGAGAATGATGAAGGATATTGACATAGACGAAAATAATCATCAAAACAATTAGAGTGAAATATCCCCCTTTTTCTTGAAATCATTTAAAAGTCACACTATTTGTCAAGAATCCATTTAAAATATATTTTAGAATCAAAGTGTCCCATACCACTTTGAAACTTTTAAAAGTAATTTTAATTTTAAAACTTTAATGTCCATATAAATAAATCCTTAAAACCATTTTTAAAACATGGACATTAATGAAAATGATTTAGAATAATCAATCTTTAAAACATTTTGAAATGTCATTTTAGTTAGAGTTCCTAACCAAAAGATAGACACTTGAATAAAAATAATGGAGGAAATAACAACTTTGTAATATCATGAGAATAAAGGGATTCATGATATATTATGTCAAAGTATATTATATAGACCATATAAAAGTGATTTGGTGTATAACAATAAAGAAGTCTCAATGGAATGTAAATTGAGATGAAATCTCTCATAAAGGCCATATCCTTAGGTTAAGGATAAATCAACAACATAATTATGTGTGAAAAATAAAAATAAACTCAATATTATTGGATATTCAGTGTAAATCAATAATATGACATTCACACATATTCTTGTAAAAACAACACCAATGAATTGGATGTTTAACTCAATAAATGGAGATTGAGTTAAAATTTCTCTGATCAAGTTCATACCGATGACTTGAGAATTTATCAATGGGGTGATTATGTGTATCAAAAGTATATCCAAAGAAAGGGGAGTGGAAATTATGACATAATAAAATGAATAGTGATTCCACACATAATCTTGGAGTAAAATAATCAATGAAGTATGTGTAAATCCGAATGAGTGGAAATTGAAATTTCAAATTCCCTTATCAATTTAGTAACTTACGAAACATACACCCATGAAATAAGTATCGTACAATGATGATGTAATTATCCATAAATTAAATTATATTACACAATGAATACAATCATGGGCAGTACACACACCACATACAATAAATAAGTGGTGAATAATGGAAATCCCACATAATTAAAAGTGAGATAAGAAACCCCTTACTTTATTCTTTTTCCTTGGTCGATGGTAGGTTAACCTCCTTTATAATGGTGAAATAATTGTTATTGAATTATACAAGAATCATTTACGTTAATATGATATCATATATGATCTTTTAACATTAATTTGTTAATAATATCTTAGTATTATCGTCATTTCGGGTGTTAACTTACTCGTTTTCCTTTATATTCTTTGTTACATAAGTCGTGTTTGTTATGGATAGGTTTTATCTTATTCATATCCATAATTATATCAAGCACTTAAACATTATTTTTAATCATAAAATGAGAATTATACTTGAATGGATACGATGGAGAATGAATCTCATCGCGTTCGTGGAGCTGGTAGTCCGTACGTACGCACGAGCGACAATATCATTCTTTTGATGATAAAATAATATATAATTGGATGGTATATCATATAGATAGAATAATTATCATGTTATATTTATTATTTACATGAATTACACATCATTATTATACCCATCCAAATAATAATTTATTGAATGACAATAACACCACGACGTGGAGACGGTAAGCCGTACGTACGCACGTATGGTGACATGCCATTCAAAGGATTTATAGAATAATGAATATGGTTGTACCATATTTATAATAACATCACAGTATATATAATATATTGGAGTTATTATTTTAGAATAGAAATAAAAAAGAAATAATAAGTCTAAGAAGAAAGGAAGTTGAAAGAGGGTGGTGAAAACATTACCTCTTCTTTGGGTTCTTCCTTTTGATTTGATGAAAAGGGCTATTTAGGTTGCCTTTATGATCAAACTAAGTCCTATAGGTTGTATTGAGGGAAGTTTAGAGAGTATTTGGGCAGGTTTTAGCCGATCAAAAAGGCTTTGAATGTGTGAATTTGTGAGAAGGGGGAGTGCCCTTTTATAAGAGGGGTGAGGGGAACCTTTGGAAAAGCTAAAAATATTATTTTATAATAAATTAATATTCGGTTTTTAATGGATCCAAAGTGGATTCTTTAAAGTTTATGGTAAGTATGGGTCGAAAAACACTCATCCAATAGAATTTATATAGGTTTGGGTCATTATATTAACCTTATCTCTAAGTATTAACTCTTAGTTAATTAGTTTCACTTTTACAATGTCTCTTTGTATTTTTAACTTATATAGTTAATAAACTTACTATATACATCTAAGAGACCCCCAAGTGGTCCAGTAATGATACCAATATCATGATATAAGTCTCTTGGCCGAACATTAGATTTTTAGGAATTGGATATAAATTAATAATATAATATTTGTTTTAAAAACCTTTTTATGTTAATTTTGACACTATTGGGTATTTTGTTCTTGATAAATTCATAGCAGCATTATTACTTCGAAAAAAATTTATATAATCAATCATAATATGTCATATTAACCTAGAAAATTAGTTTAATTCATAAAAAGTCTCAAATTACATTTATTTTGATATTTATAATATCAATTATTTTAATATTTCATTAATTAGGTAATTACTGGATCACCATTGTGTCATAAATAAATTAAATTATTTAATGTCTAAAAATTATAAATAAAATACCATTATGTAGGAAATATTTTTATCTTTCTAATTAATATTTACAATCTAATTTATCTTATTTATAACCCTATATTAAAAATGTTTTAGTAAATAAACATTGATTTTAACTCTTTTAACTCTTCTTTGAATTAAATAATAATAAATGTCCTAATCTAATACAAGTGGACCTAAATGATAATATTTTACTCCTAAGGTTGTTTTTGGTCGAGATAAACTTGTCCAATAGAATTAGGACATGTGTTAGGGTAATATTAATATCATTTTTACCCTTAATTACCCTATTTACTTTTAACCGTGGTAAATAAAAGTAAAAAAGTTACTATTCACCAAAAATTATTTTCATCCCATTGAACCACATTTTACTCTTTGATATTAATCGTGTCTCTCAGATTTTTGAAATTCCACTCACAGAAGTGGTAAAATTAAGTTTTATGAAAAATTCAGTTTTTTAAGTGCCACTTAGTTGTTTCACTATTCATCAAAAAATGAAAGTTTCCAGAAAAATACCAAAAAATAGGCCTAAGCTATATTTGATATTATGAATTCAAAAATGGTGTCTATTTTAACAAATTGAAAACATATCAGTTTCATTAATTAATTTAAAAATTAATTCCCGTCGTCAAAACAAATAGCGTGTTTTTAAGAGATAATAATTATCAAAAGATTGACACTTGTTTATGTCTGGTTTAAATGTGAAATTACATCCAATGACAAAAATTGTATTAGATGGTAAAAATATATTCTAAATATACTTTAAAACCACTCAAATTAATAATTTATCACTATTAATTATTTCGATTAAAAAAAGTTGTTTTTAATTAAAATTTAGTAATTTTCACTATTCATCAAAATATTAAAGTTATCCGAAAAGTACCAAAATTTCACCCTAAGATAATTTTGATATTAAAAATCCTAAAATGAAGTGCATTTCGAAAGATAAAATTTATAAAATTTCAAAAAGTAGGTATTAGTATTCACAACGGCTAGTTTGATTGGTTGTGGTGTGTTAGAATCTCGAAGTTGCGTACAATGCACGCCATTGCATTATTCAAATGGAAACGTACCGTGGAAACTTGGGGTGTTACATTATCACCTCCTTTAATAAATTTCATCCTCACAATGTTTTTTTAAAATTGGGCTTGAGAATATAATGGAAAGTCCCACATCAGAAAAAGATTCAATAAAACTATCACTTTAAAAGAATGGAAGAGAGGTATAAAGGTCACCCCAGATAACCCATACTAGGATTCCATGTAGGAAAACATGGATATGGATGATAAAATAAGTGTTATGTTTTGATGGAGAGGGATAGAAAAAATGATCAGGAGAAAGTTAACAATAAGAAAATCACAAACTTGTGTTGGGACAAACGGTCATTAGTCTCCCAGTATTAAAAGTAAATGGAAAACATTTTTTTTGTTTTAATTTACATTATATAAGGACGAGGAATTCATTTATGATATTGACTAGGAACATAAAGAGATATACTTACTTTTTAAGTAGAGTTTCATTCTTTAATAAAATTTTACCACTAACTAATTTTTTTTGAACAATGAGTATTTAAGAAGTCTTGGTCACAATGGAAGTGCTAGAATAAAATTCTACAGAAATACATGATACGCGTAGGATAAACTATATATTTACCTTGTATTTAGAGATTAATCAAAACCAAAATGGTTAGTATAATATCTGATGATCCCCCGAAATGGATATTCCATTAGAGAAAAAAAACACTAATCTTAATTTCTAAAATTAAACCATCAATACCCCAAAGTTAAATAAATACCATTCAATAATCAATTGTCCTTAAAATCCTTCAATATAATCCAAACTAATATTGAAACAAAAAACTTAAAAGAATGTAGTCTTCCATGTTAAATTGTATCTCCAAATGACATTAATTACTCTTAAGGTCACATACATAAAAGTAATTAACCTAATCTTTTCCATAAATAACCCAAATCACTATAAATCCACAATAAAAAAATAGATAAAAATCCACCATTACTCCTCAAATTAAATCCCATACTATTATATTTTCCTTGGGCATATAGTGTTCACAAGAAAGTGAACAACTTCCAAAATAACATTTATCACTTAACCAACAAATCATTTTCCTATACTAAGGGTATTCATTTGATAAGACATAAGATCCCAAAACAAATTATTATTGATCAATAAAATCATTTAACTAAAAATAATAGTCACACAAACCAGGGACTTCACGTAGTCCAGTGGTAGGTGATAAATCCCAATCGCACTTTGGTTGTGGGTTCGATTCCCATAGCTTTTTTCGACGCGACGGGTTATCACACGGTCTACGTGTTGTCCTTTTTCAAAAACTATATTTTATAACATTACCAAAATGAGATAAATTCCTCAAAATAACCATAACAAAATTTAACCACAAATCTTATCTCACACCTTGCATTTTCATCCCAAAATATAATAACTTATAATTTCCTCAAACCCAATGATCATACAAAACCAAATGGTTATTTATAACTATATCCACAAGATAAAAGATAATTCTTCCTCAAAAATCATTCTCACATGGAAAACTGTAGGGTTAAAAAAACAAGAGAAAATTATTCCAAAGTAAACCCATCAACAAGGAGCAATAATACTTTTTAAACATTTCTCCAACCATTTATTCCCACATAGCATCTTCTTTGACCAAGAAAATATCCTATAGAATAGGTCATTCACTCGGGTAATGGCCAGGTCCCCTACATTTACGGCAAATGGCTATAAATGGATTCTTGGGACCATTTTTATCTTCTACCATAGTACTCTTCATTTTTATTCGGAAATTCTTCACTTTATGTCCTTCCTTCCTGCACGAAAATCATTTCTTTGTCCCATTGAGACACTTTCCTGGGTGTCTCCTTCCACATTTCTTGCATGATGAAAATTGGGGATTCCTTTCTCTATGGTCTCCACTACTGGAGCTCTTATCATTCATCACCTTTCTCTTCTTTGTTGAGTCCCAGAATTGGTTAATATATATATTGTTGATCATATTTTTGGAAAATTAATTTGGCATAAAGATGATATATTTTACACCTATGAACATTCCATTTTGTTACTGATTTCCACCACCATTCCCACCTTTTACATCATTCTCAAAGTCACTATGACTTCCTTGGAATCCAGCCATTGACTAAAACCAGAAAGCATTGTGTGAGTAATAGTAGTCATAAAATCATTTAGAGATTAACATTTCACCATATTCTCAATTTGAAACACATTAGGATTAAACAAGGTCCTTTACTCTCATCTTATATATATAATACTTCAAATCAGTTTGTAAAGAAAATTTAAATTATACTAAGCACATCCCCTGGGAGTGTCGTAACCAAGAGTGCAGCAAGGCTCATTGTCGTGCACCAGTTCCCATTCGAGTTTAGCTCAAAGCGGTGTTTTCGGGTTTTACCCCTAGGTACATCTATGCCAGAGCCGCCTCTACCTGCTCGTATCCAGACATGGATTTATTTATCAGAAAACTCACAAAATCTCTACAATACCAAAATTCTAGAAAGTTCTTCTATACTAATCCTCAAAGTTCATCTTATGTCTACGTTCTCTAATAAGAGTTTATCTAAATCTATCTTCCAAGGTTTGTACTAAAATTTCTCTGATACCAACTGTAACGCCCCGACCCTAGATACCCAGAGTCGGTGCATTATTACATAACATTGGCATGATCACAAGAAAGATCAAGTCTCGAAAGACCGATTAGTTTATTATCCTTGGAAACACTAGATATATTCATAAAGTTTACGTTACATCAATAAGTGAAAAACTACAACAACATATTGTCTTTATATCCCCTCATAATATCCCTCCAGGTCATTCATAAAATACTTCTTCACATCCAAGGAAAAATATAACATTGAAAGGGGTGAGCTCAGATGCTCAGTAAGGATAACAATATAGCATAAACTTTCATAGATAAACATAAAAATTTAAGGAAATGTATAACTAAAACAAAAGACTTTTAAACTTGAACTTAAGCATAATATGGCAAGGATAAAATGAAATAATTCCATTTACTTATTCACATGGATATTAAACTAGTTGAATAATCACATGAAAATATTAATAACCACTTTCGTAATGACAGAATGCATAATGCCAGACTATCATAACCACGTAGCCAAGGCCTCGTGCCAAGACTACAAATAAGATTTTTTCAAGGCCTCATTCCAGGACACTAGTTTGTCTCATGAGACCTACCGATGCATCGAGGAGCTATAGTGGGCTTCACCTGTCACTTACTAAGTCCAATGAATTCCTCATATGAAAATTTTTAAACATAACATAAACATTCGTATTAAAACTAGCATACGAAATGTCAATACTTTATCCACAAACCATGAATGGTATAAAAATAGCACATCCACAGTCAAACATAACTCAGTCGATTCAATATGAATGATTTTATTGTATCATAATAACCTCAATAGATAATGATGAAGGATATTGACATAGATGAAAATAATCATCAAAACAATTAGAGTGAAATATCCCCCTTTTTCTTGAAATCATTTAAAAGTCACACTATTTGTCAAGAATCCATTTAAAATAGATTTTAGAATCAAAGTGTCCCATTCCACTTTGAAACTTTTAAAATTAATTTTAATTTTAAAATATTAATGTCCATATAAATAAATCCTTAAAACCTTTTTTAAAACATGGACATTAATGAGAAAGATTTAGAATAATCAATCTTTAAAACATTTTGAAATGTCATTTTAGTTAGAGTTCCTAACCAAAAGAGAGACACTTGGATAAAAATAATTGAGGAAATAAAAACTTTATAATATCATGATAATAAAGGGATTCATGATATATTATGTCAAAGTACATTATATACACCATATAAAAGTGATTTGGTGTATAACAATAAAGGAGTCTCAATGGAATGTAAATTGAGATGAAATCTCTCATAAAGGAAATATCCTTAGGTTAAGGATAAATAAACGACATAATTATGTGTGAAAAATAAAACTACACTCAATATGATTGGATATTCAGTGTAAATCAATCAGAGGACATTCACACATATTCTTGTAAAAACAACACCAATGAATTGGATGTTTAACTCTATAAATGGAGATTGAGTTAAAATTTCTCCTATCAAGTTCATACCGATGACTTGGGAATTTATCAATGGAGTGATTATGTGTATCAAAAGTATATACACAGAAAGGGGAGTGGAAATTATGACATAATCAAATGAATAGTGATTCCACACATAATGTTGGAGTAAAATAATAAATGAAGTATGTGTAAAGCCGAATGAGTGGAAATTGAAATTTCAAATTCCCTTATCAATTTGTTAACTTACGAATCATACAACCATGAAATAAGTATCATAAAATGATGTTGTAATTATCCATAAATTAAAGTATATTACACAATGAATACAATCATGGGCAGTACACACACCACATACAATAAATAAGTGGTGAATAATGGAAATCCCACGAAATTAAAAGTGAGATAAGAAACCCCTTACTTTGTACTTTTTCTTTGGTCAAAGGTAGGTTAACATCCTATATAATGGTGAAATAATTGTTATTTAATTATAAAATAACTATTTACATTAATATGATATCATATATGATCTTTTAACATTGATTTGTTAATAATATATTAGTATTATCGTCATTTCTGGTGTTAACTTACTCGTTTTCCTTTATATTCTTTTTTACGTAAGCCGTGTTTGTCATGGATAGGTTGTATATTATTCAATTCCAGAATTATATCAAGTCCTTAAAAATTATTTTTAATCATAAAATGAGAATTATACTTGAATGGATACGATGAAGAATGAATCTCATCGCGTTCGTGGAGCCGGTAGTCCGTACGGACGCACGAGAAACAATATCATTATTTTGATGTTAAAATAATATATAATTGGATGGTATATAATATAGACCAAATAATTATCATGTTATATTTATATTTACATGAATTACACATCAATAATTTATTGAATGACAATTACACCACGACGTGGAGACAGTAAGCCGTACGTACGCACATATGGTGACATGCCATTAAAAGGATGGATAGAATACTGAATATGGTTGTACAATATTTATAATAACATCACAGTATATATAAGATACTGGATTTATTATTTTAGAATAGAAATAACAAAGAAAGAAGAAGTTTAAGAAGAAAGGAACTTGAATGAGGGTGGTGAAAACATTACCTCTTCTTCGGGTTCTTCCTTTTGATTTGATCCAAAGGGCTCCTTAGGTTGACTTTATGATCAAAATAAGAACTCTAGGTTGTAGTGAGGGAAGTTGAGAGAGTATTTGGTCAGGTTTTGGCCATGCCAAAAGTATTTGAATGTGTGAATTAGTGAGAAGGGGGAGTTCCCTTTTATAAAAGGGGTGAGGGGAACCTTTGGAAAAGCTAAAAATATTATTTTATAATAAATTCATATTCGGTTTCTAATGGATACAAAGTGGATTATTTAAATGATAAGGTAATTATGGGTCTAAAAACACTCAACCAATATAATTTAGACAGGTTTGGGTCATTATATTAACCTTATCTTTATGTATTAACTCTTAGTTAATTAGTTTCACTTTTACAATGTCTCTTTGTATTTTTATATTATATGGTTAATAAACATACTATATACATCCAAGATACCCCTAAGTGGTCCATTAATGATACACCTATCATGATATAAGTCTCTTTTCCGAAACTTAGATATTTAGGAATTTAACATAAATTAATAATATAATATTTGTTTTAAAAACTCCTTTATGTCAATTTTGACACTATTGGGTATTTTGTTCTTGATAAATTTATAACAGCATTATTACTTAGAAAAAAACTTACATAATCAATAATAATATGTAATATTAACCTAGAAAATTAGTGGAATTCATAAAAAGTCTCAAATTACATTTATTTTGATATTTATAATATCAATTATTTTAATATTTCATGAATTAGGTAATTCCTGCATCACCATTGTGTCATAAATAAATTAAATTACTTAATGTCTAACAATTATAAATAAAATACCATTATGTATTAAATCTTTTTAGATTTCTAATTAATATTTTAAATCTACTTTATCTTATGTATGACCATATATTAATAATGTTTTAGTAAATAAACTTTGATTTTAACTCTTTTAACTCTTATTTGAATTAAATAATATTAAATGTCCTAATCTAATAAAAGTGGACCAAAATGATCATATTTTACTCCTAAGGTTGTTTTTGGTCGAGATAAACTTTTCCAATAGAATTAGGACATGTGTTAGGGTAATATTAATATCATTTTTACCCTTAATTACCCTATTTACTTTTAACCGTGGTAAATAAAAGTAAAAAGATACTATTCACCAAAAATTAATTTCATCTCATTGAACCACATTTTACTCTTTGATATTAATCGTGTCTCTTGGATTTTCGAAATTCCACCCACATAAGTGATAAAATTAAGTTTTATGAAAAATTCAGTTTTTTAACTACCACTTAGTGGTTTCACTATTCATCAAAAAATGAAAGTTTCCAGAAAAATACCAAAAATTAGGCCTAAGCTATATTTGATATTATGAATTAAAAAATGATGCCTATTTTACCAAATTCAAAACATATCATTTGCATTAATTAATTTAAAAATTAATTCCCATCGTCAAAACAAATAACGTGTTTTTAAGAGATAATAAATATCAAAAGATTGACACTTGTTTATGTCTGGTTTAAATGTGAAATTACATCCAATGACAAGCATTGTATTGAATGGTAAAAATATATTCTAAATATACTTTAAAACCACTAAAATTAATAATTTATCTCTATTAATTATTTCGATTAAAAAAAAGTTGTTTTTAATTAAAATTTGTAATTTTCACTATTCATCAAAATATGAAACTTAACCGAAAAGTACCAAAATTTCACCCTAATCTAATTTCAATATTAAGAATCCAAAAATGAAGTCCATTTAGAAAATAAAATTTATAAAATTTATAAAATTAGGTATTACTATTCATAATGACTAGTTTGATTGGTTGTGGTGTGTTAGAAACTTGAAGTTGCGCACAATGCACGCCATTCCATTATTCAAAGGGAAACGTACCATGGAAGCATGAGGTGTTACATAATCTGAATTTCCATAGGTGAGTAGGACGTAATCCATTCTAATTGGATTTTTCATTGATTTCCAATACTATAATTTGAAGTTCAAGTATATAAAATACATTGTTAAGATGTGTTATACCTTGACATATGTCATCCTTATACATAAGACAAAATTTATTTCCAAACATGAAATAAAATCTTGTAGTGTCTAAAATTGACACAAATATTATGTTTTTGGTATCAAATTCTATAAAACAAAAATTATTTAGTACACAAACCATTCCACTAGGTAAAGCAATATGATAATATCCCACTACTAATGCTGATAGTCTTGTACCATTTTCTGATCGAAGATCTAATTCACCTTTTTCAATTGTCTTAAATATACTTAGTTCCTACATTATAATAAAAATGTGTGATTCACATGATATATCTAATTACCAACTTTTAGAAATTGAAAATTTTCATTCAATGATAACTATACATGAAGTATAAGCATCAACTTTATTCTTCATTCTATCTATGTAATTCTTCTTCCAGTATCACCTCTTTCCACATGAAAAGTATATTTCTACCTTCTCATTGTTCTCCCTATGTATCTTTGGCTTCTTGATAGGATTATGAATCAATGTATTTTACTGGGACTTCATATTTAATAATTACACCTTTCATTTATTCTTCTTATTCACCAGAAGGGCAGAAGAGTTTGAATTCTTCATATCCTTATCATCTTGGAAAACTAATGCTAATAAATCTGGCAGTGACTTGTTCATTTTATTCATAATATAATTAAAAATGAAATTTTATAATATATGTGATAAATAGTAAATAATGAGATCATTTGATAGTTCTTGGTTCAGTTTGAATCCAAGGGTATCCAGTCTCTCGATGAACCTAATCATCATGAGTACATGAGGTTCTACATGATTCCCTTATGATAGCATATATCTATACAGATCAATTTATATATCTTTTTTTTCAAGTTCTCTCCCTATATAACTCTTGGAGATAAGACAATATTTGGAAATTATTTTTTTCCTCATGAATTTTATGCATCCCATTGAACATATATGACAACACAAACCACTGAACATATTTTACATCATCTATATAACTCTTATATTTATCTTTGTCCACCTTGGTTACTCCATGAGTGGGATTAGTAAGAAGTGGGGATTCCATCACATAAAGCTTCCTCTCTTGGCACAATACTATGAACAAGCACCTGTACCACTCTTATAAGTTATGGATAGTCAAGATGTTTTGTTTATCCAATATTGATCATAGTGAAATAGGATTGGTGATGGTAAACATTTGATCTACATCAAATAAACTTAAAATATTAGTAATTTATCATGATTAGCAATATAAATGTTCAAAATTTTAATTTTAAATTACCCCCACTATTTTATCAAATCCTAGTATCCCTCAACTACTATATTTTTAATTCTCAGTTTCTTTATTATTCTAGTGGAAAAGAACCTTAAACATCTCTTCATATCCTGAGTTATGGAATTTCCACTACTCCAGGAGCCTATGGTAGGATTTTGACTATCCAGCCATATTGGATCATGACACATTGATATATTGAGTGGAGTATTATCTCTTGAGAAGAATTAATTTTCATTTCTCAATACTTTGCCTCCAAAGTTACCACTAGCTAGCAATGGATACTCCTTTGCTGCCAATTTTAGTTAAGTCAACCCACCACTCTTATAATAACTCCACAATTGTAAGATACACCCTAAAATAGGACCAACGAACACCTAAAATAATCAGTTGGGTCCAAATTCATGTAATTGAAGGCATTTAATGACTATTTTATTTGATAGATTTGTAAATTTATCTTGGTGAATGGAATACCTTTCTATTTAACATGTTTTTTCTAAGTGATATCACTCAAAAATTAATCATGATTTAAATAGAAAACATTCATAGAATTTTTTATTTTATATATAAATGATTTTTTATTATTATATTATGTGATTGTGAAAAATATATACACATTCATAAAATAATAAACCATGAATAAAATAAAATAAATAAATAGTGATGTGATCATGAGACGCTAACTATTGGTTAACCCATTGAAATAATAATTAATTAACCAAGATCATAGGAAAATTCCTTAATCCAATACCTAACTTGAATTGTAGTGCTCACAACACCTATGAACCTCACTTGTTTGGTTTACATTGACTCTAGACCCAAAATGTGTCATCACGAACTCCGCCGATCTTTACAATGTATTCTCACATGTAGGTTATGGGAACATGGGGCTTGAAAATTCATTTGGTCACTTAAATGTGGACAAATATGAACTTATTCAAATTAAATATGGCGGGATGATATGCATATCATCGAAATAAAATAATTATTACATTTTAAAAATTAAATAAAATCATTAAAATTAATAAATAATAAACCAAACATGCATGGGTTAGTCTCATCTCCTGATCAATCGACATGAAATTATATTTCATAAGAAAAATTAAATTTTCTAAGATTAAACTTGAGGGATTTTTAATAATTAAAATTTCATTAAAATAATTTCAATTAATTATCGATATGTCCCAAAACGCCCTAAATAATTTCATTAAATCTCAGTCAAATAAATTTTATTTATGTATTTGTTTTATAATATTTTAGGTCTATTTAGACCTAAAGTAGATCCCATGATATTAATTTAGGTTTTGTAACATGGTTGAAGGGTCAAGAAAAATTGATCCGAACTAACCCGGTCCAGCCCAAGTTTAATTAGGGCATCTTTTTAATGGTATACACACACACACACATCATATATATATATACATACAATATATTATAATATATATTATATAAATGTATATATATATATATATACATTAGGTGGGGCCACCCCAAATAATGGGGTGTCCAAAATATACCCCTTCCCACAAAGGAAATGGGACAACACATCCACACTCATTTGGGTGTGGACAAAACAACATTTTCCTTTTTATTAAAACTTATCCTTTCACTTGGAAGGATAAGTGTACACATTTTTTTTATATTTGGAAAATGAATTACGCTTGCAAAACAATATTCAATTTCCAATGGACTACCTAGACAACTTCCAGTATCTTCAAAAAATACTTAACATAATTACATCATGATTCATCTAAAAACTTATCACACTAGTATTAATTAATGTGAAGAAAATAAATAAAACATAAATTTTTATCATAATTTTTATGCAAATCCCGTCAATATTCAATCAACCTTATCTTGGAGATATGAAATCGAATCGATGTGATGTATTTTTTTTGGGACTATACAACATTCTTTCTAAATAATAATAGATTTAATTGAAATTTTAAAAATTTCGATTTAAATAATTTCACATTCACTCTGCAACCAATTAAAGGAAATCAGTGTTCAAAAAAATGGGAAAAAATGTGTAATTTAAATTTTTTTATTAGAATTCATGTTAAAAACACTAAATCCACAAAACCCCTTTCCCAAGTTTCTTAAATATTTTTGTTCAATTCAATTTAAGGTTGAAAAATAAAATTGAACAGAAGCACAAATGATAGCTTGTTTGTTTGAAATCACCAATTTGATTCACTCACCATCGGTGTGTCAGGGATCAAAGGCACAAAGATAGTCATCCTATAGATTTTCCACATATTCTGAATAGCTCATGTATTTTTGATCTATGATTCCCAGGCTCTATTTCATAAAATATAAGTACTTATGGATTCTTCTTCGATTGCATGAAGAATGTAGGCTCGATCGAGAAGATGAGATTGATATGACCTTTTTATTTCTTTATAATCACTCTCTAAGAGCTTGAGAGGAGAGGAGATGATATATTATCTTTGTAAATTGGTCCAAATTATGGATATCACTTTTCATGAGGCTAAAATGTATTTTTTTTACTTAGGCTATAATTTCTAAAATTTCACTTTGGTCTCTAGAAAGTAATAACATCTATTTTAATTTTTTTTTACACTTATAACTTAATAAAATTTTAATAAACTAAAAAATATTTTATAACTCACTTTTAAAACATTAACATGTTATGTGATAAAATATGTACCATTAAATTATCTCGTAGGCTCCACAAATAATTTAACATACCTTTAACGTGTTTTGATCATTCAAAAAATTATATTTTCTTGTATTAAATTTTGTGATTAAAAAACTTGTGAATACAATGATAAATATAGTTAATAATAATTATTCTAAAATTTAATAATATAATTGAATTATTTTACTTGCAATAAATCACACATGAACATTTAATGATCCTCACATGTAGGGCCTAATTTGTCCTAAACTACAATTCATCTGAGTAGGTGGAACTTTTGGAGACACTTAGTATGTATCCAACTAGGTATTTATCTTGATATCAGTGAGTCCAACTCACATAAAAAGAGTGGTGTCTAGTAACCCATCATTCCCCTAAGAAGATAAGGAATTTAATAACCTATTCTACCTCCTATGAAAATATTATTTGTAATATAGTCTCTCACTACTAGAAAAGGGACCTATCCCCACAGTTTTCCCCAAAACCATGGGGATAGGTACCCCTATACCCATGGTTTTTGAAAACTATGGGCATAGGTAAATTTTCATGACCTATACCCATGATGTTCCAAAACCGTGGGTATATGGGGGTCTATCCCTAGGGTTTTCCAAAACTGTGGGGATTGGTCCTCAAAAGTCACCTATACCCATGGTTTTCCAAAACCGTGGGTATAAGGGTACCTATCCTCACGGTTTTCCCCAAAACCATGGGGATAGTTCTGGGATAAAATACATATACCCATAGTTATGAAAAACCGTGGGTATAGGTTTCCTATGTGTGCATGGGAAATTTTTTTTCCACGGGAAGGAAATTTTTTTTGGTGGGAGTCCTATACCCACGGTTCTTCCCTCTATACCCACAGTTTATATAACTATATTTAACTAAATATAAATATATATACACATATGTGATGTTAGGGTAGTGGTTAGACACAGTGTTTACATAGAAGAGGTTGCGGGATCGAAACTTGCCGCATGTATTATTTTAGGATCTATACCCACAGTTTTGAAACTGTGGGTAAAAGCCTTTGACACTGTGGAAATTGGGTATGTTTTGTTGACACGGTGGCAGAACACCTATACCCATGGTTATGGGAAACTATGGGTATAGGATGGGGACCTATACCGACTTCTTTCCAGCCCACGGTTCCCAAAACCGTGGGTATAAGCCTTTTTTCCTGTAGTGTATTTGTCTCACGATATCTCATAAATCATGATGCACACTTGTGTCATCATCATTTTTTTATGCTTTATATATATTTTATTACCATACTGGATATAATTTCCTTCTTATACTATGGACATGAATTTGATGAATATACTGCCATCTTGGTTAACCTAGACCCACAATATATCTCTTCCGCAACTCAGAAGTGAAAAATTCTATCTTGATCATTCAACCAATATCATACCACCTAAGACACACCCAATACAAGATATATCACCATGAATTCAAAATGATGGTTTTCACCTTGCATTAGAGTTAACAATCAAATAGTACACATTTAAAATGATATGAAGTCATAATACTAATATACATGTTCATAGATTGTAAAAACCAATGACAATCAGAACATGTGGTGTTAAAATTGGAGGGTCAGTTATCGTGATCTCATCTACTTGATATCACAAGGTTTGAACATAATAAGAATAATTCTCAATGATTATGGACCCCTATCACCTGATAGTTATAAATAATCTTTTTTTTTCTGACAATATGATGTATTTAGACCAAAGGCCATATATTTAAGATTATTGTTATAGTATCTTGATGTTCTCATTATAGCTGAGAACTTTTATAACCATTTGACATGGCATGCAATTCAAGGACATATCCATGTAAATAGAGGATGTAGAAGTACCAATACTAATTATTATAAGAATAAAAACATTTCTATATCAAAATATATAAATGAAATACTAATCAAAGTATATAAATGAGTTGGGTCTAGGGAACCCACTCAAAACACATGTTTTTTGTGACACATGTTATATTTTAAATTGGATTATCTAATTTTTAAGTTATGTTTTTATATTAACTTAGTAAAGTTCATGGTAGAGATATGTTATTTGAACAAAATAAATTTGATAAAATAATTTAACATTTTTATTTATATAAGTTATATTGGGAAGAAAATTAAATATGAAATTTTAGATATCATGATTTAAATATTTTAATTATCAATCAATTTAACATGAACACCTATTTTAGTTTTAAATAATGATGGTGGGTGGACAAATTTAATCATGTGATGCTTGATGAATTAAATTTTTCAATATTTTTTCTAACTTGGTTGTTGAAATTATAATTGTTTGTTTTTGGTAAATAAAAAGTTACTTTGAGTATGTCATCCTCAAAAGTTCCTTTCATAATGTGTAATACAATTTAGCAAGACCCATTGGAAAAATTTATTTGGCGACAAAAAATTTTCTATAAAAAACTACAATAATTAATTTCTAAAATTTCAACTTATTTAAAAATTAGTTTTGAAAACAGTATTGAAAGTTTTTTTGAAAAGTTTATTTTGATAAATACCTTATTATAGTAACTATTAATAAGGGTTTTTATTTAAAATGGTTTTCTAACCTACCATATTTTATTAAATACAAGAGACTTGGTGAAAAGTTTTTATCCACATGCTTTTGAACTTAACACGTTTCAATATGAAATATTGTGATGCATGTCTAGAAAGTAAATAATAATTTCAAAAACATGATTATGTTTTGAAAACATTAACCAATAGGTCACAATGAATAATTATATCTATGATTATCAGTAAATTATCATGAAATCAAGGTAATATACTTTGTTTTTGGAATGTTAAGAATGATATATTCTAAATTTTATAATAAATCATTTATAAATCTCCATTCAAAATCCTGAATGAGTAAAGTTTCTAAAGTGAAAGATATAATAATATTTCTCCAACATGAATTTTAATGTTTTCAGCTTAAATTAATGTAAAGTAATTATTTCTAAGGATGTTCCCTTATGTTATGTTGATTTGTTACAATCATTTGATTGTTATGTATTTCTTTATGAGTTTATTATGGATATCCATGTGGTGTTGTTCTTTTCTAAGAGGTGTCTCCTACAATAGATTATATTTAATGTTTTTGTTGTGTTTAAAATATTGTAGGATCCTTAATAGGTATCTCACAAGGTGGTTAAATTATCCCCTTTCATTTTCCCTTTATCTTGGTTTTGTTTTAATTATTGAAGAAAATATTTGTTTAAAAGGTATCTAATGTAAAGTTATGATGTATTTTTTGTAACGCCCCGACCCCAGTTACCCAGAGTTAGTGCATTATTACATAACATTGGCATGATCACAAGAAAGATCAAGTCTCGAAAGACAGATTAGTTTAGTAGCCTTGGAAACACTAGATACTATCATAAAGATTTACATTACATAAAAAAACATCTTGTCTTCATATCCCCTCATACTATCCCTACAGGTCATTCATAAATTACTTCTACATAATCCTGGGAAAAATAAAACATTGAAAGGGGTGAGCTCAGATGCTCAGTAAGGATAAAATTATAGCAGAAGCTTTCATAGATAAGCATAAACACTTAAGGAAATTTATAATTAAAACAAAATCATTTTAAACTTGAACTTCAGCATAATATGGCAAAGATAAAATTAAATAATTCCATTTACTTATTCACATGGATATTCTACTAGTCGAACAATCACATGAAATATCAATAACCACTTTCATAATGATGGAATTCATAATTCCAGACTATCATAACCACATAGCCAAGGCCTCGTGCCAAGAATACAAATAAGATTTTGTCTAGGCCTTGTTCCAAGACACTAGTTTGTCTCATGAGACCTACCGATGCATCAAGGAGCTATAGTGGGCTCCACCCGTCACTTATTAAGTCCAATGCATTCCTCATATGAACAGGTTTAAACATAACATAAACATTTGTATTAAAACTAGCATACAAAATGTCAATACATTAACCACAAACCATGAATGGTATAAAAATAGCACATCCACAGTTAAACATAACTCATTCGATAGAATATGGAAGATTGTATATTATTATATTATCCTCAATCGAGAATGATGAAGGATATTGACATAGAATAAAATAATCATCAAAACAATTAGAGTGAAATATCCCCCTTTTTCTTGAAAACATTTAAAAGTCACACTATTTGTCAAGAAGCCATTTAAAAATTGATTTTTGAATAAAAGTGTCCCATAACACATTGAAACTTTTAAAAGGAGTTTTAATTTTAAAACTTTAATGTCCATATGAATAAATCCTTAAAACCATTTTTTTAAAGCATGGACATTAATGAGTATTATTTAGAAGAATAAGTCTTTAAAACATTTAAAAATGGTATTTTAGTTAAAGTTTCTAACCAAGAGAGAGACACTTGAATAAAAATAATTGAGGTAATCAAAATATTTTAATATCATGAGAATAAAGGGATTCATGATATACTATGTCAAAGTACATTATATACACCACATAAAAGTGATTTGGGGTATATCAACAAAGAAGTCTCAATGGAATGTAAATTGAGATGAAATCTCTCATAAAGGCTGTATCCTTAGGTTAAGGATAAATCAACGACATAATTATGTGTGAAAAATATAAATACACTAAATATGATTGTATATTTAGTGTAAAAAAATCAAAGGACATTGGCACATATTCTAGTAAAAACAACACCAATGAATTGGATGTTTACCTCAACAAATCGAGATTGAGTAAAAATTACTCTTATCAAGTTCATACTGATGACTTGAGAATTTATAAATGGAGTGATTATATGTATAAAAAGTATATCCACAGAAAGGGGAGTGGAAATTATGACATAATCAAATTAATAGTGATTCCACACATAATCTTGGAGTAAAAATAATCAATGAAGTATGCGTAAAGCCGAATAAATGGAAATTGAAATTTCAAATTCCCTTATCGATTAGATAACTTATGAAAAATACACCCATGAAAGAAGTATCATACAATTATCATGTAAATACCCATAAATTAAAGTATATTACACAATGAATACAATCATTGGCAGTACACACACACCACATGCAATAAATAAGTGGTGAACAATGGATTTCTCACGAAATTAAGAGTGAGATAAGAAACCCCTTACTTTGTACTTTTTCCTTGGTCGACGGTAGGTTAACCACCTATATAATGGAGAAATAATTGTTATTGAATTATAAAAGAATCATTTACATTAATATGATATCATATATGATCTTTTAACATTGATTTGTTAATAATATCTTAGAATTATTTTCATTTCGGGTGTTAACGGGTTCATTTTACTTTATATTATTTGTTATGTGAGCCATATTCATTATTAATGGGATGTATATTATTCATATCCAGAATGATATAAAGTCTTTAGATACTATTTTTATATCATAAAATGATAATTATACTTGAATGGATATGATGGAGAAGGAATCACATCGCGTTCGTGGAGACGGTAGTCCGTACGTACGCACGAGCGACAATATCATTCTTTTGATATTAAAATAATATATAATTTGATGTTATATCATATATAAATAATCATTATCATGTTATATTTATTATTTACATGAGTTACACATCATTATTATACCCATCCAAATAATAATATATTGAATAACAATTACACCACGACGTGGAGATGGTAAGCCGTACGTACGCACGTATGGTGACATGTTATTCAAAGGGTGGATAGAATACTGAATATGGTTGTGCCATATTTATAATAACATAACATTATATATATGATACTGGATTTATTATTTTAGAATGGAAATAACAAAGAAAGAAGAAGTGGAAGAAGAAAGGAACTTGAAAAGGGGTGGTGAAAACATTACCTCTTCTTCGGGTTCTTCCTTTTGAGTTGATCAAAAGGGATCCTTAAGATGGATTTATGATCAAAATAAGGTCTCTAGGTTGAATTTAAGGAAGTTTAGACAGTATTTGTGAAGTTTTTGGCCGAACCAAAAGGCTTTTAAGGTGTGAATAAATGAGAATGAGGAGTGCCCTTTTATAAGAGGGGTGAGGGGCACCTTTGGAAAATCTTGAAATATTAATTTATAATAAATTCATATTCGGTTTCTAATAGCTCCAAAGTTTATTATTTACAGTTTAAGGTGGGTATGGGTCGAAAAAAACTCAACCAATATAATTTAGACAGGTTTGAGTCATTATATTAACCTTATCATTAAGTATTAACTCTTAGTTAATTAGTTTCACTTTTACAATGTTTCTTTGTATTTTTATATTATATTGTTAATAAACTTACCATATACATCCAAGAGACTCCCAATTGGTCCATTAATGATACACCTATCATGATATAAGTCTCTTGGACGAACATTATATTTTTATGAATTTAATATCAATTAATAATATAATATTTGTTTTAAAAACTCTTTTATGTCAATTTTGACACTACTCAATAGTTGATTTTTTTGAAACTCATAACAGAATTATTACTTCTAAAAAAGTTAATTAAATTAATCCTAATATGTAATATTAACCTAGAAAATTATTTTAATTCAATAAAAGTCTCAAATTATATTTATTTGGGTATTTATAATATCAATTATTCTAATTTTTCACTATTATGGTAATTACTGTGTTACAATTGTGTCATAAATAAATTAAATTATTTAATATATAAAAATTATAAATAAAATATCATTATGTAGGAAAGCTTTTTATCTTTATAATTAATATTTATAGTCTAAAATCAAACATGTATAACCCTATGTAACAATTGTTTTTCTAAACAATATATGCTTGTGTCATTTTTGTATTCATTTTAACTTAATTAAAATAAAGTGTCCCTATCACTTAAAAGTGGATCCATGGGGTCCCAAAATCAACCCAAAGATTCCCATGGTCGACCATGTATCAAAAAAATTGTTAATACACGTTTTAGGGTAATTTAGTATTATTATAATATTATTTGTTAACCCTTATTTACCGGATTTACCCTTAACCATGGTAAATAAAAAATTTACCGAAGTAATTATTCAAAGTGTCTAAAAATAAAAGTTACCTATTTAAACAATTTGGACATCTTGATTCCGAATATGGAATCCATTTTTCCAAATTCAATACACAGAAGTGGCAGAAATTAATTTAAAATTAATTCCCTTTGTTAAAACAAAAAAGCGTGTTTTTAAGAAATAATAACTATCAAAAGATTGACAATTGTTTATGTTCGGTTTAAATGTGAAATTATGTTCAATGACCCACATTGTATTACATGGTAAAAATATATTTTAAATATAATTTAAAACCACACAAAATTCATAATTTATCACTATTAATTATTTCGATTAAAAAAGTTGTTTTTAATTAAAATTTAGTAATTTTCACTATTCATCAAAATATAAAAGTTATCCGAAAAGTACCAAAATTTCACCCTAGGCTAATTTTGTTATTCCGAATCCAAAAATGAAGTCTATTTTATGAAATTAAAAACATAAATGTTTCATTTGTTAATTTAAAATTGATTCCCGCTTTCAAAACCAAAAGACGTATTTTTAAGAAATAATAACTATCAAATGTTTGACACTTGTTTTTGTGCAATTTCAAGGTGAAATTACTTAAAATATCCATAATTGGATTAAATAGTAAAAATATAATCTATTTATACTTCAAAACCATTAAAATTTATAATTTAAGAATATAAATTATTTTGATTAAAAAAAGTTGTTTTCAGTTAAAATATAGTATTTTTCACTATTCACACAAATATGAAAGTTATCAGAAAGACACCAAAATATTATTGATACTAAATTATTATGTCCTGATTCTAAATAATAATTTCATTTTTTCAAATTGAATATATAAAAGTTTCAAATATTGGTTTTAAAAAGGCTTCACCATTAAAAGGCGGTAAAATTTCATTTTTTGAAAAATACATCTTTTATCTGAAAAAAATGAATTTGTTCATAAATCATGTATTAGAAACTCATAATATGGATTAAAATTATAAGGATAATATAATATTTAAAATTTAGTTAATACTATTCATAACCTCTTTTGAACGACTAGTTTGGTAAGTCGTGGTGTACTTGAACTCAGTGTTGCGTACAACACACTCTATTTTATTATTCAAAGAGAAGTGTACTGTGGAAGATTGGGGTGTTACATTTTTGAACATTACTTTTCCATTTTGTGGTGTTCGGTGGTTCGGAAGTGGTTTAATACATTATAGAAGTTGTTTTAAAATGATTTTATAATTATTAAAGTAGTTCTAATAAGTTTTTGAAAATTATGGAAGTAATTAAAAGTATTAAAATTTAATTTGGAAATTAATTTATAAGTTTTTAAAAATATTCTAATGTATTTAGAAGTCTTTTGTAATTTTAAAATAATAATAAACCCTTTTCTTAATTATTTATATGTTAGTTCAATTAAAATGTCAACATTTTCAATGAAATATTTACCCTTACGCATTAATTTAAAGTTTCATAATGGTAATGGTAGATTTTAATGAATTTATTAAAGGTAAATGGATGTTTATACTTCCTCTATAAGTTAAAGTCTTGGTTTTTAATCCATGATTAAAGGTAACTTATTTTTTTTCCTTTTGTTGTGTCAGGGTAAGGGAATGTTTCTGGAGCCTGCAAAAGGGTATTGCTCACCATGAATAAGGGTAAGAGGATGTTCCCTTGTGCTGAATTAAATTATCCCCTAGCTATGTAAAGGTATCACTGAAATACTAATGGTTGTTTAAGGGTAATATCATGAGGGTGGAGTTGTGTAAGGGTACCTGTGTAAGGGTCATCCAGGTTTTCCAATGCCTGTGTAAAGGCCATTTAAGTTTTCCAAAGCCTATATAAGGGTGAGACCAATTTGTCCTTACACTGTACGTACTCCATATGTAGGGTTAAGGAGTAATTTTCAATTGTTGTATAAGGGTAATCTGGAGTTATCCATATGTGAGCCGTTTTGAGGATCTATGTACGGTTAAAACTGGTTACCCTTATGTAGCATGTGTATCCTGCACATGGGTAGTGTTTTTTACACAATTTTCTAGTTTTTATTCTTACATTCAATCTACAAACCAACTTAACTCCATTTAAATTATTTCTAATGCCCCAAATCATGGAATTATATTCATTTAAATCATTTAATGATTCAAAAATAATTTTCATAAGGTTTGATCGATACAAAATTACATTCGAAAAAACAAATCATCAAGAAATTTTAATGGGGTTTTCACCAATAATTTTCAAGTTTATGCATTGCAGCTATTTTTAAATACTAAAACCCTTCTACCTTTCTTTTCATTAATTTTCTTCTCATTCAGACAATCCCAGAACCCTCTCTTTAATTTGATGAGTTTCATCTATTTCTAGGAACTATTACTCTAAAATTTCTTGATGAGGCATAACCTTCTATCTCCTCTATCCCTTGGATACAATGTTTTATAAAGGGAAAATATAAGGTATGTGATCCTTCATATTTCTTCTAGTTGTATGTGTGGGATATATCATTCTTTTGTTTATCCTTTTCAAATATGGTATGCATTGAACTAATAAAGATAATTAATTTGTTAACTTAATTTGAAGGGGATGATAATATTCACCTATATTTTACAATATTTATTCATAACATAGATATTTGATTCCCTAGAAAATATTATCACATGCTTAAAGGGTTATTATTATTATTATTATTTCATTCTATTTCAAATATGATAAACAAAATATTATACTAGAATGAGAAAGTGATTATCACATGAAGATAATTAAACTTTTTTTTCATGGAAAGGGAGTTCTCACATGATTTTATTTATTTTGTAATATTTTTAATGGATTATCCATGCTTGATGCCATTGCTGAAAATTATACTTTTTTGGTGACTTGCTTGTGTTATTGTGAAATATTTTGATATCACCTTGAATAAAATTTTCTAGGAACGTATATCCTACCAATAAATTGGTTTACTATATACAATCTTGGTTTTTATAATAATTAACTTGAAAGTAAATAATTGAATGTGATGCAATACCTTTTTAAAATATTTTAAAAGTTGATGTGTTGTGTGGTTGTCATATGTGGTAGCTATAATGGGAAGTGGTTATGATGTGAACATTGTGGTAATATGCAGTTGTAATGATATGTGGTAGTTGTGATGAGGAAGTGGTTGTGATTTGAAATAATGTAAATGTGGGGATTGTTAGCTTTAGTATAATGGGTTGTTGTGTGTTGTGATAGTTTCCTCATAGTTGTGAAATACTTGAAATGGAGATCCTATTAATATGGAAATGGGTGGGGTTTGAAATAATGAATTGTAAATGAGATGATTATGTTTAATTTGAAAATGAAAAAATAATGATGTGTGTGAAAATAATTGGTAATTGCAATGGTTAAATGATAATAATGAATCTGATGTGTGGTTTTTGAATTAAAATAATTGAAATATAAACAAATGAGTTGTGTTAATATGAAATAAATTTGAGATCTTGATAAATAAATATAGTTGATAATGGGAATTTTTGGAGATTATCTTAACTTCAAAAGAAAGTTGGAATTGGGATTCTAGCTTCTAGCTTGTGGATTTTGACTTTCTCATGTAGTGTTATTCATTTTTTGTGGTAGTGATGTTGACACATGATAGTAGTGATATGTAGGTTGTGGTAGTTGGGTGGTTTTTGTTGTGTGAACCCATAGGTTGGGATTGTGTGTAATTATTATATAATTTATTTTTATTGTGATTTATATACACACCCCACCCGCATCAAGCACCACGTTACAATACCCGAATTTTTGGGGGTTTCTTCCTAATATCCATATAGTGAGGATGGATGGTTGACTACCACGTCTCCCCCACACTATCTTCTAGGAGATGTTCTTACACAAAGGTTGTAATGGATTTCAGATTGTAGTGAACATGTTGTTTTCTTTAATGAGAGGATTATGTGGTTCCTAGTGGTGGAAATTCATGGTAGGAGAAGGGTATGAGGTTGATGTCCTTCATGTTCATGATACCCTACGATTCTGGTTATAGTAGTGGTCAATATGTGATGTGATGGATCAAGTGTCTTTGGGGGAGATGTGATGTGATTTCCCTGGCGTCTTTAGGTGAGATGTGATGTGTTGGACTAGGTGTCTTTTTATGAGATGTAATGTGTTGGCCTAGGTGTATTAAGAAAAGATGTGATGTCCATTTTCATGCAGGGTGCTTGGAATGATGTGGTTTCCTTGGTGTCTCCAAGAAGGAATCTATGGAAGAAATGGGAGCTCTAGAACATAATAAGCTGGGTTGTGAGAGAGGAAAATTAGTGGTAATGTGGTAGGGTACCATTTTATTGATATTATTCTCATTAAGATACTATTTATGGATGCATTATTTGGTGAATAAGCCTTTGTGAGGATGAGAACTAGTTGACCTGATAGGTTCTTGTTGATTCTGGTGTTTCTTCATGAGATAATTATTATTCTCTTCTCACATTTTCTTGATAGTCTTTGCATTTTATCTTACTGAGTGTATATTTTATACTCTCCCTATATATATATAAACTATTTTTAGGATTTTACGGGGACCTTATGGACTAAACATGACATTACTATCTTAGATGTTGGAGATATTATTGAGATTCTACTATAGGATTTTCTTTGATGTTTTACTTAGAGATTTCATTGTATTTGTATGAATTTACATGCATGATGAGATATATTGGATTTTAACTTTTGTTATGTTCTGAAGTTTCTTGGTGGTTATTTACCCTATCTCATGATCCTTTATTGTTAAAGAGGGTGATGTCTTCAAAATGTGATATTTTATACCCTTAGTGCTTTTTGTAATACAAGGGATTACTTAAGGTTGGACCTAAGGGTCATTATCTTCTTTTCTTTATTGTCATTATTGGATGGGTACCTTTGGAGGGATGGGGTCATGACATGGTAGCTGAACCAACATTTTAAAACTTATTAAAACTATAGTTTATAAGTGATTACTAAGTTTGAAGTGTGTTGGAATTCTAGAAGAAAATTGAGAATCCATCAATAGAGTTATATCTCATGGATAATTATTATAAAGGCTAGAGTTGAGAAGGTTTAAGTGTTTGATAAAAATTTCCAACTTAGGTATCAAATATGCTGAAAGGATTTTGAACTTTATTGAAGACGATTGAAATTTTTATAATAATTCCTTGAATTATTTGAAGAGGTTCTAATATTATTTGAGGTGATTGAAAAGGATTAAAACTGATTTGACAAATATTGAAATTAATTTGAAGCAATTATGGATATACTATTATGGATCTGAAATTATGAAAATGTGAAAATAAAATTCATCTATTTGAGGAACCATGTGAGACAGTTCATCTATGTGGAACTGAAGTGTTTAGTGTATAAGATAATTTAACCATATGAGAGTAAATTGGTTATGATAATTAATTTATACAACCACTATATAAGAGAATTAATCTATGATGTAGTGAAATGGAAAAGGGATTTCTCTTATGAAATATGACATCTTAGTCCACATAAGAGAATTGTGACCCATGTAATAGAATTTAGCTATGTAGATGAGAATTGTGTTCTGTTTTGGGAAATTTATCTACATGAAAGTGAAACGACCAACACTTAATATATTCATATGTGTAGGAGACCTCTGTAAGATAATTAATTTATATAGAATAAATTCCAGTGATACCATGAGATATTAGGCTGTGTAAATTTAGACCGTGCAAGGGAATGTTATCCAACATAAGCAAATTAATTTATGTGAAATAGAATTGTTTTCCTTTACAAGAATTGAATTGGATAATTTTTAAGATCTCAGCAAAATGATAATTGAGATTTCTAGAATGGTGAGATTAAAAAAAAATTGTATTATGATTAGGAAAATATTTAAAGACAAAAATATCATAAAATAGATGTGTTAAAAGTAAGAAGATAATGACATATTCATTTTGAAGACAAAGGATAAGAATATCAAGGAATGAAAAATTTCTACAATATCAAATGTATTGAAATGAATTTATCATATTTTCAAGAATAATGAAAATATTTTTGTGTCAGAGTTTGTCTATTCATCAATGCCTTAAGTCATTAATGAAGAAATATTTTTGAGAAGACTAAATAAATAGTACAGAGTTTCTACTTATTTTTACATACTCAATTAAAGCTCTATGCAATTTTCATATGAAGCTCTCAGACTAAATGTGTGAGTTTGACATCACGAATATGTTTTTTATATAAATTTCTTATAGATAGGGAGATTTAAGTGTGATACCCTATATAATTTTGTTAAGGAAGATGATTTCATTTCTGGTAAATAATAAAATAAATAATTAATTTAGCCATGTAAATATAATTTAATGAGGGAATTTTTAGAATATACTTGTAGTTGAAAAATCAAATCATGGGATCCCAAATCTGGGTAATTTATAATTTTTTTTTATGAAAAACTGTTTTTTCCCCTTAGTACTCCATTTATTGAAAATTAAAGTGAAAGAACTCATTTAATTTAGTCTCTCATGCATGTGGGATGTTGAAAATATTGAGGAAAAATTGAAAAGTATGAATCATTGGTTCTTTGTGAGGTTTGAATGAGAGTGAGCCAAGAGATTTTGTTGAACAATAAGAACCAGAAAATCTCAAGGAAGAAGAAAAAGGAGAAGATGTTAAATGTTTCAATGAAGAGAAACAAAGAAGATAAACCTGTACTGAAGTTGTATATCTGATGGGTTTCAAGGGAGATGAAGAAGTTGAGTGTACATATATGTTTATGTTGATTAGTTATAGTCAAATATAAAATAATTATGGAGATATTGACATAATGGGTATGTTATGATATATGATTTTAAGCTCTTAGTTTCCATGAAGTGAGTGAAAAAGTATGGTGAGATGATCCGTTGAAGAGATTAAAAGATGGGTTATTTATAGGGACCAAGTTTCATGCAGTATATCTTAAAGATCTACTAGAAGTCACAAACCTAATTTTAAGAAGTATAAGATATTTCTTATTGACGTAAAAGAATCCTACGTAGGTTTTCTGATTGAATTCTAAGAAGGAACTTAAATATGACACTTATTTATATAGGGTGGAAATCCATGGAACCTTCATGACTAAGGGTATACAAGGGTTGTATAGTGAGATATTATGATTAAAATATTAAACTATTGGCGGAATTACTATGATACATAATCAGTTGTAGGTGTGAGAAGAACCAAAACTATTATAATCATAGATTGATTATAGTGGATAATCCATGATTGGGGCACATAACCAGTCATGGGAAGGAGTGCGTATTGATAACAAACCTAATGAAAATATTATGTGTCTTTTATATAATTTACTTGTATGCATATGGTTGATAATTGATTGGTTAAAATAGAATAGATACATATGTAATAATCGACTATAAAGGTTATATTCCAATGTGGTTTAAAGTTTCATAGAGAATTTGGAATTTAGTAAAAATATGCCCCACCTAATTCAACCCCTAGAGGTGTCTACACCAATCCAAAGGGAAATTTCAAATGGCATCAAAGTGAATGTTCTCTCTTATTGGATCTAAGTTTACTGTCACATGTATTTTTAAGGGACTCTAATAGAAATATCATAATCTATTTCTATTGTTACTCATGTGGAAGAATCTGATATGAATATAGAAAATATAAAAAAATAGTCCATGAAGATGAGAAAATTATCAAGGAAGAAATAAGAAGCACTTAAAGACAAAGGTAATTAGGGTGGCGCTAGTAGTTCCAATTGTCATGAGACTGATGGGAATAAAGCTACTGGCTGTCTCTATTGTTATGTTGTAAGTTATTTGAATAAAGTTCCTACCAAAATTATTTCTTATATATTTGGTTTTATTCATGAGCTATATGATGAAAAATAATAATGATATATGATGATGAAATGATGAAAATGGCATGGGAAGGAATGTTATAGAAATGCAAATCTATCATCAAGGGGTTGATAGATAAAGAGTAGTACCCAAGAATTTGTAGGGAAAAATTGTCAATGACTAAATAAAATGTGAAATATTATATTTATTAGAAATTAAATATTAGAAAATTTTATAAATAAAGGTTCCTCTCATTGGAAGAATCACACAATACTACTTTTTATGTCAAGGAAGCAAAATTATAAGTCAAAATCATAACAATAAATGAACTTTACAAGTCTCTAAAATATCATATCACTTTGTATAAGGATCAAGTTTTGAAGTTAAAAAAATATTGGGAAGAGATATTAAATTTAGTTGAGGCTGATAAATATTCCATCAACATGAGATGTATTGAACTAGATGTCAAACTATTTTTTTTTTGAATTAGTAGAATTTGAACCTTCCCAAAAAACTAAGAAAATAAGCATTGTCATTCAAGTCTCAGAGACTATTTTTTCTCTCAAAAGAGACTCATACAGGTTGTAAATAGATCAACAAAAGTGCTGGGGGAGCATCCACCTCAAATATATGGAATAATATCACTCAAAACCCAAAAAGAGATGCATTAATTGATTTGGTTTTGTTAAGTTTTTTTGGAAAAGTTAAATTTTGGGAAACTTTTGATGTTTGAAAAATTAAAAAACCCACCAATAAGTCAACGGTGGATGTGAGTAAGTGTGATAAGAGAAAATCCCCAAAAGGACCCCAAAGGGTTATTATTTAAACCCAAAATCAATTTCCACACACAAGTATAAGTAAGAGATTTTACCTAAATATATATTGATCATATGGCCTGATTAGTTGGATCTTTCAAAGAAAATGGAACAAGATGAAAAAAATTAAGAGTGATCTAGTTTCTCAAGTGAAGAATCAAATTATAGATAATAAAAATACTGATAATGAAGATGAATCTATGTTTCATAAATATATTTGGATCTGAAAATTCAAAGATAAGACAAGCATGAAGGGGTCCAGGCATTTTAGATCCTCTAATAAAGAAGACTCTAGGTTGATAAAGAAGTCCCAACCCTAGTATTATAAATGAAAAGATGATAAAAGTGTACCTCCTCCCCATATCTATCTATATATGTTCCACTGTGTAGAATTAAATGTAGAAATGTGTAGGAAACATCCCTTGAGGGGGAGCTATTAAAAGAGACCAAACTACCAGTGATTTAAGCATTTCTGAAAAATCTAGAATTCTGGAAAACATTTATATAAATGAAGAAGGAGGTATTTTTTTATTCTCTCACTACTATTTTATCTCATATTCAGTATTTTTATAGAAGGATGATTATTATCTAACCAAAAGGGGAAGAAATCACTTTTCACTTGAAATATTTTTATGTGTGTATTCATGTAAATACCCAAACACCAATAGACCAGATTTAGTGGCTACATTATTACATTGGTTCTAGATACAATCAATCATATCCCAAAGGACCTAATAGTTTAGTAGTTATATAAAAACAAGTTACATACTTTAATTTCAAATTACAATTGAAAATTAAAATACATAATATAAATTCCTTTGAGAACACTATTATTCCCTTTAGCATATCAATGTATATCAATCCTAAAACACATCCTGGAATCCTGGGGAAATGAAACATTATAAATGAGTGATATTTAATTCTTATTAAGGGTATGCATACAGATGGAGCTATCATAAAAAATAAAGAATAATTAATATGGAAAGTTAAATAACTAAAACATATTTCATTTAATAAATAACATGAACATGAATAATAAAATGGAAGGAATAACATTTGATCAAAATAATTCTATATAAATAGTCACATAATCATGAAACTTATCCATGGATATTCTGAATAATAAAATAATCACATGGACATCAATAACTAATCTCATAATGAGGGAATTCATAATATGAAGAATCTTCACCATATCATCAAAGCCTTGTTCTAAGATATCTTATATAAATGGGTAAGGCCTCATCCAAATACCCAAACTAGTTTGTCTCATGAGACCCACCGATGCATCTAGGGGATATAGCGAGCCCTACCTATCACTTAATAAGTCCAATGCATTACTTAAGTGAAAGGGGAGAACCATAATCAATGTAAAAATTCATATTGGAAAAATATGTTAAACAATGTTAAAAATTTCCTCAATCAATTAATATAATCAACATAAACATTAATATCAGCAAACTAGTATATTAATGTTAATACTTTCCCCAATCAATAAACATAATCATAAACCATCTAGAGTACTATAGATAATGGTATTAAAATAGTACATCCAAATCAAAATAATCATAAACCATCTGAATAAATAATAAATATGGTATCATTACAACATATTCCCAATGGATCATAAGGTAATATGATGTTTTTTGGTCATTGATGAATATAAATACCATAAAAATTACATTAAAAACATTCTTGAGTGAAATATACTTTTCACTTTAAAATTCACTTTTGAAAACAAAAAATTACCAAAATTTTAGGAAAAATATTTTATTTTAAAATAAACTTGTAAATTTATAATGTAAGATTCAAAATAATGAGTGGTCATGATGACAAGAAATTTTATGCATGCCATATAAGTTAAAAACATTCCATTTACACTATTGTAAAAAGGTAAAATAGTTCATTTTGAAAACATCAAGAATATAATTTTCAAATAATTATGTAAAAATATAAAAATTTCTAAAAATTTATTAAATAAATTATTTTTATAATTTAAAAAAATTAAAATATTTTTATAAAACATAGATAAGGAAGGAAAATGATTTTCGACTAAAGAGAGAAATAAAGATGTATTTTATTAAAAAAAGTTATCAATAATTTTATATACCAAAGAGAGGAAAATGTTAATATTTCTAGAATAGGCCATGAATAACTAGTGTATAATAAAATAAATTTGGTTTTATATATAAATACAAACTTTTCCCCTAAGTATGTCTTAAACATAACTATTCCCAAATAATGATGAGACTGTGAAATAAACTCTTACCACTTTGGTAACTTTTGAATTGTAAGTACCATGAAATAAATAACTTCAAATGAAACTTTGAACACAATAAATATAAATATATTCATGAAATTAAATATAAAATGGTCAGTATATACACCACACAAAATAAATAAGTGGTGTATATAGAATATGTCTCACAAAAGTAAAAGTGAGACGAGAAACCCATACCTCATGTCCGATTTCATTCACACATGTTCAAAACTACAAAATAATAAATATATATTTATAATAAATCTATTATATAATAATAATAATATATATCATACCATATATTATTTTCTTATAACTTTTTATTACCTATTTATTGACAATTCTTTATTAAAATCACTATTTTAGGTGATAACTGCTTTGTTTTTCATCTATGTTTTGGTTCGATAGATTCAGTAATTTTAATTATCATGAATAAATAATATAATAACTATTATACATGATATAAAAATTATTTATATTCCTTACATATACATTTATTGTAATCCATCATTGTTATATGGAAAAATAAATTACACCATTCATGGAGACGGTAGGTCATACGTACACACAGATGATTTTTCCCTTTTTTAATGGTTGGAAGAAGATAATGGTAAATAATAATAAAAACCTATAGAATAATTATTATAAAATTTAAATAATACATATTCATAAAATATATCCTTATTACCATCCATGTCAAAATAAAATGAAAAATGAATCACATCGCTTCTTGGAGGCAGTTGTCCACATGTATGCACGAGCGACGTTATCATCTTCCAATGGGTTGGAAGGTAATAAGGTGGATGTGATATTATAATTATATAAGTATAATTATTTTATAAATATAATATATAAACATTAAATCCATCATTATATACATCCATGTGAGGTGGTGATGGAAAATGAATTACATCGGTTCGGAAGGCGGTAGTCCGCTGTACACAAGATCGATGATTTCATTTTTCATTTGATGTAAAAGGATATGAATATAGTTTATGCCATTAAAATCACATATAAGTATATGTTAGATATTAGTGTTATTATTTTATCATTTTTATGGAGATTTTTAGGAGTTATAATAAGAAATAAAACAAAAACTCATGGCTAAGAACTACACCTCTTCTTCCAATAACCTCTATATGTTTAAAACTAGCGCCTTACTAGATAGGTATTATCATCAAACCAAGGAATATAGGTCATGTAGAGGGATATAAGTAATGTATTTGGTCACTTATTGGTTGAAAAAAGGGATCTTGATATGTACAGAGGAGTGGAGAGTAGGTGTCTTTTATAAGTGGGGGAGGGAACCTTTTTAAAAATTACTTGAGAATTTCCCAAAAGAATCCAAAACAATAATGTCATTCATAAGAAAAATTATTCCAAATGACCTTATATTCGCATGTCGGATAGTATAGGGTCAAAATATGGATATAAAATAGGATTTTTAAAAGTTTAATTGGAATCTTACCCATATCTTTTGGCATAACTCCCTCGAGAAACCCTTTTAACCCTAACCTCAATAATTAATTTTTACTTTTTTTATTATTAATTATGAAAAAATTAATTTGAAATTATTATATAATATTAATTATTATTATTTTAAATATTAAATCCATTTTTTCATATTAATTTTATATAAGTGAGAGAATTTAATTTAAATTTAAACCGGTAGACACGATGAAAAACGAGGTTTCAAAGGAAAATTTCTCAAAAAGTATAAAATGTTTTTATATTAAAATTGAAAATATAATTGATTAAAATGAAATAAATTATATTAATTATAATATAATTGAACTACATTTACTTTTAAATCATTTTAAAACAAATTTTAAATTTTAAATACTTTAAATGAAAAGATAGTTTTCAATAAAAATATGTATTTTTTTTACTATTCATAAAAAAATTAACTTTTTAAAAAATTAAAAAAACACACAGTCTAAGATAATATTTAAATTATTATTTCAAAAATTATTATTTTTTGAAATAAATTTTATAAAAATGGTAAAAATTATTTTTAAAATAAGTTCACAAAACGCGATGAAACCACTTTTTAGAAAATATTGTTTTGAGAAAAATATTTTTTTTATTTCAAATGTTTTTAATTTTAATTTAGAGCTAATTTATAACTAATTTATTTATTTAATAAATGTGTAAGCCATATAATTTTCATTATTTATCAATATTAATTCCTTCCAATTAATTGGATATGCGATAACTATCACATTAAATAAAAATATTTTAATTGTATATTGGAGTTCATTTAAACTTAGTTTCAAGTGTAATAAAAGATCTTGAAGAAATAAATTTTTTTAAAGAGGAATATATTATAAAATCTTAGGGTATTATAATTAAAGTTTAATATAGGTTTATTAAACTTTCAAATAATTTGTAAGCACTGCCCCCCAAGAATTGAAAGATAGGGATTGGTGTCCCATTGTGGTTCATTTATGGATAGCTTGTTTTTATAAATTGATCACTATTGTCTTCCACACTGGGTTTATTGTTATGAAGTTCTTAGAGTCACTTGTAATTGGTGAGAATTTCTATTGACCCGACCCCATATAGACTGATTCCATTATCTGATATCAATAACATTAATATGATTACTAGGAATCAAATCCCGAAAGATTAAAGAGTTTAATAGTCTTGATAAACCAGATATATACATGAGTCTTTAAAAAAAAGAATACACTAATTAATTTTTTTTCTTTTTTATAAATAAATATATTACTTAGAGGATAAATCTAATCCATATAGTAAATCCCTACATATCTTTCATAGTAAGACTCTTAGATTCTTGGTAAAAGAGGGTGAGCTCAAATGATCAGTAAGGAAAAAATATTGAATAATGAATAATGAATCAATGAGAATAATAATTATGACATGGTAAATAACTGAAATCACATTCCATGTAATCAATAAACTGAGAATATTGTTCATAAATAATATGGGAAGGTAATAACTAGAAACACATTCCATTCAAAGAACTAGATAAGGAAAAATAAATAAGGAATGATAAGAAACTAAATCACATCATTTAATAAATGAATTGAAAATGAAATGTATCCGTAGAGATGTCATTGAAAAATATAATGGATTAATAATAACTGAAACCATTATGAGGGAAATGATTTCTTAATGGATTTAAATTTTAAGGAACATGAAAACCTATACCGCCATGAGCTTTCACAAGATGGTTTAAAAGTACAAATAGAGACCCATTTAATTTGTGCAACTTATTTGTGCCATGATAATTTATCGATACATCAAGGAGCTATATAATTTTCAGGATCCACCCGTCATTACCAATCCAAAGAATTCCTCATATCGAATAATCAAAATAAATAACATTTCTTATCAAATATCCACATTGAATAAAGAATACAAAATTATCCAATAATCAAACAACTGTCAAAGTAGACATTGCATGTAAAGTGGTATATGGTTTAGAAGATAATAATATCTATTATAAATTAAATGGATAATTAAGAGGAAATTCAATGTTTAATGATCATAGGGGATCAAATATTTAACGGGGAAGAAAAAATGATTCAAGGAAGTGAATGTGAATACTATCCTTGGCCAAATCAACAATAAAATATCTAGAGGAAGAATAAGTATTTTATCAATATAAAAAATACCAAGTGGAGTAAAAATAAAGGGTTGTTTTTTTTGATGAATATAAATACTATAAAAATATATTTTAAAAGCATTATTGAGGAAAATATCATTTTGTTTTGTAACACCTTATAAAAAACCTTTACTTTGAAAATTACTTTTGAATTTTTTTTTGTTAAAAATTAAAATTTTATACATGAAAAGGAAGCTTCAAAGAAACGACAGTGAGTAGATCTGTACTTTCTATATGAGGTAAAAGAGCATTCCCTTTGCACAATAAAAAATATTGAAAAATGCCTTATCAAGAAATTAACAAGAAAATTCTTTTGAAGACATTGGTAAAAGAAAAAAGGTTAAAAATGTATTTAGAAAACCATTTTAATTTTTTTGAAAACATTCTATTAAAACATGGATTTTATAAGAAAACATGTTCTTCGACTAAAGAGAGAAATGAATACAGGTTTTCTTAAAAACATTTTTTAAAACACCTTGAGTACCAAAGATTGGGAAAATGGTACTTATACGTGAAATAGGTCATGAATAACCATAGTATATGAAATTAAGAGGTTTTATTGAATAATGGTTATATAATTTCCTTTAATGGAAATACATTGAAAGATAATTAAAGTTATTGTTAAGGAAAATAATCATTAAACATTCCAGAGTGTCCCATTACACTTTGAGACATTTTAAATCATAAACATAATGAAGGAATAAAATTAAATAAAAGTTTTAAATAATATGAAGATAAATGAATGCACAATATAAAATATAAAAATTTTCAGTATATACACCACATAAAATAAGTAAGTGGTGAACATGACATTTATCTTACAGAAGTAAAAAGTGAGATGAAAATACCTCACATTTAGTTTACTTTTAGGTGAAAATTATTTAAATTCATATATAAAAAATTAATTTAACTTTATACTTTATTTAGATCATTTTTCATTTTTATAATTAAATTTATTTAACTTATTACCATTGTGTGAACAACTAATTATACATTTATTTTTACATCAGTGGTTTTAACCAAATTCAATTTATGTGTCAAAACAACTTTGGTTTTTAATCTATGGTAAAAGGGGTCATTATATAACATCACAGAATAATAATAATGAAATAATTATCATATTTGTTCTTAAATTAAACATTTAAAAATAATCATTTCATACCTTTATGAAAAATGAATAAACATTACAATCATGGAGACTGTAGCCCTCATGTAAGCATTAGTAACGTTCTTATTTTTCAATGATCATCATGGAAATAAGGTAAGTAAAACCATATCCTTAAAAAATGATCATTATATCATGAATACCATATTATTTAATCATATATACTTATATATATAATTCTTACGAGGAAAAAGGAATCACATCCTGTCGAGAAGGGGGTAGTCCACACATCGATGAATAACGTTATCATTTTTTAAGTGTGTGAAAGGATAATAATGAAAATGGTAAATATTATTTTTATATAAATTTAATTATGTCATGAATATAATTTATATTTTTTTATGTCACATATTTTTAATTAAAACCATCATTTATACATTCCATGTATCGTGTGATTGAATCACATCGCTTGAGAGGGCAGTAGTCCACACTTCCACAAACGATGTTATCATTTTTACACAAAATTTAAAGTATAAAGATATGTGTTGTAAAAGAATTAAATAAGCTTAATAAAATATTAAATACCATATATAACAAATATAAAAAGAGTTTCTATCATAATAACCCAATGATAGGCAGTAAAGAAATAACGAACAATCATTATTTTGTGAGGCGATAGTTTTCTGTTCACATAAACCGTATGTTTATCACCCATTAGATGGAGGTGTGTGTTAGTGTATCTAGAAAAATTAATAAGAAAACATAAAAGTATATTTATAATAATGGTTTAATTATATAATAATGATTTAAAAAAATTATTTTAGGGGTGGAGGAGTAAATGAAAGAAAAATATTGTTTGAAAGTGTTACCTTAAAAATCAGGCAACTCCATTTGGTATATACCAAAAGGCATCCATGGAAGTATTTCTGACAAAAGGAAGGATTCAAGGTCAAGGGGAGGTATTTTGGTAATCTATTTTTCTATATATTATCAGAATATATGTGTTTTGAGAGGTGTGAAGAATGAGGAGAAGTGGTTGACTTTTATAGTGGATAAGTGACACTCTTGTAATATTTTGAAAAAGGAATTCTTCCCATATTTTTCAATTGAAATTGGATCTAATAATAGACCCAATTCAATCCAAGATAGTATAGGGTTGATATATGTCCATCTAATATCTCTTGGATAAGTTTATAGGTTGTTTTGGGCCTTATGGTTAAGGTTTAGTCCCTTATTAAGCTTAATTTAATCTTAATCGTTGTAATTAATTTTAATCACTTTCACTAATATTTTTGGTCAAAAACAAATTTAGTATTATTATAAATTATAAATTATGATTATTAAAAATATGAAATTAATTTTTCCTAATTCCAATCACATAAGTGGCATAAATTTATTTAAATATAATCTCGTAGGCGGGATGAAAATGCAGGTTTTTAAAGTAAAAATGTCCAAAAGTTTGCTATGTTTTTATAGTCAAATTCAAAGTGAAATTGATTAAAATGACCTAAATTGGATTAATTAATAAAAATATTATATAATTAAACGTTAAAAACAATTTAAAATATTATTTAATCTTATAAATAAATTATATTAAAAATAAGTTTTGGACTAAAATTCAGTATTTTTTACTATTCATTAAAAATGATACGTTTCTTAAAAATATCAAAAATCCACCCTAACCTAATTTTTATGTATTTATTTTAGATATGAAGTTTATTTTTACATATAAAATCAATTAAAGTTTCAAAAATCATATTTAAAATGGTTTCTTCATTAAAAGGTTGTAAAATTGCCTTTTAAAAAATATAGGTTTTTATGTGTGAAATTGGGTTTGTTCTAATCTTATGCCTATCAAACCTAATGGATGAATAGAAAAATTATTTTATTGAATATATAACATGTATATTTTAATTAATATAATTCACTAATTTTAATTAATTATGTTTATTAGGACAAAAATCCTTTGGAAGCATTAAAATAATAATATTTATTTTTATATTCAATTGGTTCTTATTTTCATTTCTCATTAATTGGTAAAAAATGAATTAATTTTATATTTATATAAACCATAATTTTTTATATTTTATTTAATAATATTTATAAACACAAAAATAACTTCTATATTGTATTATATTATATGAAATAATAATATTTTAATAATACATTGTTATTTGGTGAAACTTAATCATGTGTGTAACAGAAGTCGTTGAATAAGGTCTCTCTTGCATGTAATTAAGGATAAATTGGTGTTGCATACATTGAAGTATATAGAATATATTTGAAATAGTAAATATATTATCAAATATCTGGGTATTATATTCCCTTACATGTTTCGTGTATTGTGTCATACACTGTATTGAATACAAGGTTCTTACTTTATAATTTAAAGGTGTTACATTCTCCCCACATTAATTAAATTGCATCCTAGCAATTTAAACTTGATCTTGGTGATATATTGTTTGATATTTCATATTTTTAAATCCCACATCATATAAAAAGGTTCTTAAAACATACTATAGGAATGATATAATGGAAAGTACAAAGGTTACATGAATTACCATGTAACTAGGTCTCTAAGTAGGAGAACATTAGTGGAAAGTGAAAATACATACTTGGAGGAAAAGCATAAATATTTACAGGTAGTGAATGAGGTCATAAATTAAAAACAAGTGAATGATAAATAGAATGTTGTGTTACTCAAATCCATAAATTTTTAATGATTTAGAAGGACATTAGTTCAACCAAAAATAAGGTATTAGAACAACATTTTTATTTGAAGATACTTTTCCTAATATTGAGAAATTATTTAACTACCTATGTATACTTAATTGATATATTTCTATAATTAGAATTTAAACATTTGGTTGTTCTTTGATCTATTTTCCAATTCATTCAAAAATTAATATTGATGCATGAAGCACCAAAATAATTTCTAAAGGAACTTAAGGCCTATAAAAGAGTGTCAAGTCTAACTAGTTGTCCTTAACTATCTTAAAAAACCAATATGGTTGTTAGGTTAATCTCTAATCCTCAAAAGTGATACTATTGGTTAATCATTAACATTTTTTTAAAATTTTTTAACTAAAAAATGAAAAATTAACCAGGTCCTTGCATAGGTGAGTGGTTGGCATGAAAACCTTATCGTTCTTTGGTCATGGGTTTAAGAACTATGACCATATAGAATTTGATTGGTTATCACCTGAATAAAAGGTTGTACTTTTCTAAAACCATATTAATATAATTTTTAAATTAACTATGATATACATCCTTGAAATTAGGTTAATCACTAAATAACCTTTTAACTATGGTTTTAAATATAACCTCAAAATATAAATACTTATTCCATTTTATTTTAACATAGGTACTTCCCTAGGCTAATGTTTGTCCATAATATTATTTCTTGAATTTATAAACCATGAAACTTTATCTTCAATATAATATTCCTTAGGTTTAACATTTATCATCCATTTTAATTATCTATTCAAATTATTCATAATGGTTTGAAAAGAAAACATGGATTATCCTAAGCATATACACAAGAGTGTCAAACCAGGTGCATAGTAAGGTCCATGGTTGTGTACCAGGTTACACCAAGTTAGGCCCGACACACCTTGTCAAGTTGTTACTTCTTGGTATATTTGTTCTAAATCCACATCCAATTATAGTATCCAGACATGGATGTATTTCTAGAAAACTGACATAATCTAATCATTACAAAAATTCTAGAGTGTTCTTCTACACTTATCCTAAAATTATACCTTAGGGTTATGTTCTCTAATATATGTTTTCCTAAATCTAATTTCTAAGTAATATAATAAACTTCCTATGATACCAACTATAGATACCCGACCCCAGATAGCTCAGATTCAGTCTCTATTATCAATTACATTGGAATGATTATAAAGAATCAAATCTCAAAGGACCAAAGATTTTAGTATTATCAGCAAACCAAATACATACATGAGTCATTTATTACAAAAGAATACACTAATTATAATGATTATTTATTATTTATAAATAAATATAAAACATTGGGGATAAATCTAATCCATATAGTAAATCCCTGTATATATTTCATAGTACACTTCTAGGATTATTAGGAAAAGAAACATAATAAGGATGATCTAAAATGATCAATAAGAGAAAAATATAGCTGAAGAAATAATGAATCAATGAGAATAATAATTATAACATGGTAAATAAATGAACTCACATGACATATACTCAATAAACTAAGAGGAAAGTTCATAAACAATGTAGAAATATAATAAATCAAAACACATCCCATTCAAATAAATAGATAAGGGAAAATAAATATGGAAAGGTAAGGAACTAAAACACATACCATTTGATCAATGAACTAAAAATGAAATATATCCACAGATATGTCGATGCAAACTATCATGGATGAATAATAACTAAAACTAATACGAGTGAACTGATTTCTTGATGGATGTCATGTCTAAGGAATAAAAAACCTACACCATCAAGAACTTTCAGAAGATTTTTAAAAAATATGGATATAAATCAATTTAATTTGAAAAAATTATTTATCTCATGAGAACCAATCGATGCATTTAAGAGCTATATAAAGTTCAGGATCCACCCTTCATTACCATTCTAAATCATTCCTCGTATGAAGTAATAAAAATAAATAATATTCCTTATCAAATATCTATATTAAATAAAGAATACATAATTATCAGATAATATAATAAATTTCAAAGTAGACACTTTATGTAAAATGGTATATAGTTTATTCAATAGTAATATCCATGAAAAATGAAATGGATAATTAGGGGGAAATTCAATGTTCAATAATCATAGAATATTAAATATTTCAAGGGGAATACCAAATGATTCAAGGAAGTGAATGTGAATAGTATCATTAAACAAATAAATAATAAACCATCTAGAGGAACCATAAGTATTTCATTAATACAAAAAAAATCACATGTTGAGTAAAAATAAATGGTCGTTGTTAATGAATAGAAACACTATAAAAATATCTTTTAAAATAATTCTTGAAGAAAATATCATTTTATTTTGCAAAACATTTTGGAAAACATTTTCTTTGGGAATAATTTTTTTAAAAAATTTCATTAAAATAAACCTTATATAAATGTAAATGAAGCTTTAAAGATATTATTATGAGTAGTTATATACTTTTTTTAGGAGGTAAAAGAACATTCCTTTTTCATGGTAAAAGGGTTTGAAAAATACTGTGTCAGGAAAGCTATAAGAAGATTCCTTTGAAAACATTGATAAAAGATAAAAATGGTAAAAATATATTTATAAAATCATTTTAGGAACATTTTTGTAATTATTTTTTTAAAACATGGTTTTAAAATAAAATAGGTTCTTTGACTGAAGAGAGAAATGAAATAGGATTTTGCTAAAAACATTTTCTTAAACACATTTATTACCAAAGAGTAAAAAAATGGTAATAATAAACAAAAGAGGTCATGAATTATCATATGATAGGAAAATGAATGTTTTTATTAAAAAATAGTTATATAATTTCTTCAAATTGAAATACAATTTAAATATCATGATAGTTATTGTTAAAGAAAATAATTATTAAACATTTGAAAGTGTTCCATACCACTTTTAAACATTTTAAATCATAAACCTAATGAAGGAATAATATTAAATGAAAGGTTTAAATAAAATGAAGATAAATTAATTCATGGTATAATTTATAGAAATGGTTAGTATATACACCAGAAAAGTGAAGTAAGTGGTGAACATGACATTTATCTCAAAAAAGTAAAAAGTGAGATGAAAATAGTTTACCTTGAGTTCCCTTTCAGGTGAACATCCTTTAAATTAATGTATAAAAAAATTATGTTAACATTATAATTTATTCATAAATTTTTTAATGTTTATCATTAATTTTATTTAACTTATTACCATTTTATGTACAAATACTTATAAAATTAAGTTTACGTTAGTTGTTTTGACCAAATTCGATTTATGTGTCAAAAACAACTTTGGTAAGTCATCTATGGTAAAGGGGTCATTATATAACATATCCAGAATAATAATCATGAAATAATTATCCTATTTATACATAAATTATACTTTTAAAAATAATAAATATATATAGTTATAAAAAATTAATCAACATTACAATCATGGTGATAGTAGGTCATACATATGCATGAGTAATGTTCTTATTTTTCAATGATCGTCACAGAAAGAAGGTATGTAACACCAAACATTTATAGAATTATAATTATATCATAAATAACATATTATTTAATCATATATACTTATATATATAATTATTATTATGAAAAAGTAATTACATCATGTCGAGGAGGCGGTAGTCCACTTGTCCATGAATAACGTTATCACTTTTTAAGTGTGTGAAAGAGTAATATTGAAAATGGTATATATTATATTTATAAAAAGTTAATTATTTAATTAATATAATATAAATATTTTTATTCCACATATTTTTAATTAAAACCAACCCTTATACATTCCATGAATCATGTGAATGAATAACATCATTTGAGGAGGCGATAGTCCACACTTCCACAAACGATGTTATCATTTTTACACAAAATGGGAAGTATAAAGATATGTGTTGTAAAATAATTAAATAAGATTAAATAAATAAAAAATAAAATATATAACACATAGAAATATATTTTTCATCATAATTACCACCGTGATAGTTTTTAAAAGAATGACGAATAATCATCATTTCGTGAGGTGGTAGTTTTCCGTTAACAAAAACAATATTTTTGTCCCCCATTAGATGCATGTGAGTGTAAGTGTATATTGAACCCTTGATAAAACAACATCATAGTATATTTATCATAGTTGTGTAATTATATAAGAATTATTTAAAAAATAATTGATGTTTTGGGGGATTAAATGAACGAAAAGAGTTTGTTTGAAAGCGTTACCTTAAAAATCGAGTAACTCCTTTTGGTTTATACCAAAAGGCTTCCTTGGAAGCATTTCTACCAAATGGGTGGATTCAAAGTAAAGGGGAGGTATTTTGGGGAGATATTTGGGAAGATATTTCCCAAACCAATATGGTTTTAGAGTTGTGAGGAATGGAGATAAGTGTTGTCCTTTTATAGTGGAGGAGGAGTGAAACTCTAATAATATTTTGACAAAGGAATTCTTCCCACATTTTTCATGTTGCAGGTGGATCCAATAATGGACCCAATTAAATAAAAGAGCGAATAGGGTATATATATATATATCCATAAAATAGCTCTTGTAAAATTTTATAGGTCTTTTTCATCCTTATGGTTAACTTTTAGTCCCTTATTAAGCTTAATTTAACCTTAATCGCTGTAATTATTTTTAATCACTTTTACTAATATTTTTGGTAAAAAACAAAGTTTATATTATTAGAAATTATAAATTATGATTATTCCAAATATGGAATCCATTTTTACAAATTACATTCATTTAATCAGAAGAAATTGATTTAAATTTAATCCCACAATTGGGATGACAATACGAGTTTTTAAAGTAAATACATCCAAAAGTAAGATATGTTTTTAAAGTCAAATTTAAAGTTAAATTGATTCCAATGACCTAAATTGGATTAATTTATAATTATATGATAAGATTAAACTTTTAATCCAATTTATAATGTTATTTATATTTATAAATAAAATATATTAAGAAGCGGTTTTTGAACTAAAATTCAGTATTTTTAACCATTCATTAAAAATGACATGTTTCTGAAAAATATCAAAAATTCATCCTTACCTATTTTTATTTTTTTCATCCAAATTTGAAGTTTATTTTTACATATTAATCAATTAAAGTTTCCAAATTTATATTTAAAATGGTGTCTCTATTAAATAGTGGTAAAATTTCTTTTATATAAATATAGATTTTTATGTGTGAAATTGGGTTTGTTCTTATCTTATGCCTATCAAACCAAATAGATGAATATAAAAAATATTTGATTAAATATATATAATTTATATTTAATTAATATCATTAAATAATTGTAATTAATTATTTTCATCAAGAAAAAACTTTTTTAAAATCATAAAAATAGTAATATTTCTTTTTATATAAAACTGGTTCTTAGTTTCATTTCTCATTAATTAGTAACCAATGAATTAATTTTATATTTATATAAATCATAATTTTTCATAATTTAGTTAATAATATTTGTAACTTCTAAAATAAATACTATGTTATATCATATTATATTAAATAATAATATTTTAATAATACATTGTTATTTGGTGAAACTCAAGTATACATGTAACACAAGTCATCGAAGAAGGTCGCTATTATGTGTAACACACTCTAACTCAGTGTTTCATGAATTGAAATATATAGAATCTATTTTAAATATTAAATATGTTTCTAAGTATCTAGATATTATATTCCCTTATGTGATTGGTGTCTTGTGTCATACACACTATCAAATACAAGGTTATTTCTTTAGAATTTTGGGGTGTTACATCAGCGATTATCATAGATTATATATTTCTATGGAATAAAATCAGGGAATATGTTTTGAGATGATAACAATTAAGAGACCCTTATCATAATGTTAATTAGAGGGAGAAGAAAAATTCTTGATCCTACCCTATTTTTTCAATAAGGGATATAATATCTTTCTCTTTTTAATTTATTATCAATTAGGGGGATAATAATTACATTGATTAATTTATTTTATTTGAAATTGACAATAAACACAAAGGATAATATTGAAGTGACCAAAGATGTTTGGTATTATTTTTTATCAATTTAGATTATTTTAAGAATATTTTCAATTTAATTACTAAAAGGTTATGTCTTAGGTGATAGAAAAATGATCCACCAAAAATAAATGATTTTGTTTTTTTGAAACATTAGGATTCATAGTGACAAAAAAGGTTTACAGATAAAGAAAAAGTTTGAAGAAAAAAATAATGAGAAGCAGATCACATAAATCAATAATCTATGTGGTTTAGAATAAATCATGACATCCAAGGAGAGGAATAATCACTTCACTAATTCAGGAGTTGAATTACAGAGATAAATCATAGTTTCACACAAAGAAACCATAGCTCGAATGAGATAATAAAGAAGATGATATACTATTACACCAACCACAAAGTAATTCCACTATTATATGATGCCACTACCACCCAAGTCCACCCTAAAACAATACTATATCCACCAAAGTCCAAGCTACTGCAGTATTGGTGGAAATAATTTCATGAAGCTACAATAATATTGTCTCCAAAGGTAAAAGATGATACAGTGAATGGTGCCAAAATTTTCACTGTTATAATGTCCTATCACATACTACTATAGTGAATTCACATTGCTACTATGCCCTGTTGGAGTTGTAGTCTGGGATGGTTTCATTTGTCCTAACTTCATCCAAACAGATCATGATACACCATTCCAAAAAAAATCCAATAATATTTTGGGTAATGGAAAGTGTAAGATTATAATTATTAGAAAGATTTGGTTGGTTAACTTATAGTTAGTGGATTTTACATTAGATTTTGTAGAGATTATCATTATGTATACTCAAGTGTTAAAGCTTATCAAAGTAATTTCTAAAATTATATGAATCTCGATGAGAGAAATAAGTAAAAGAGTAGTCTTCATTGATTTTAGAAACCACCTAAATAGAAATTAACAAAAGAAGAAGAAGATATAGAAGAACTCCCTATAAATTACTACTCTAAAAGCCTAGTTGAAGCCTCAATCTTCCTAGAAAAATATCCCAGAATACAATCTTTATTCCCCCCCATATACTACCACCCTTATTTAATACCCCCAAAATATCCCCAACCTACTCTTATTATCCCAAAAAAACAAATAAAAGGGTAATGACAAGATTTCACTAAGTAGTTTACTAGATCCCCTTATAGCACCCAACACATTAGTTCCTTATCACACCCTCCCCTTGAGAATTCAAACCCACACAAATTTCCATTGAATTTAATTTTACTATTAATTTTTACTCTTAAAACCAAATTTTTTACAAGGTGAGAAGGTGATTATTGGGAGATACCACTACATTAATAGCTTATTCCTTGAGATACTCAATGAACCTATCTTTTGGGGAATCCTTGTCACTTCCAAAGCACCAAGAATTTAGACATATCCAGAGTGGTGGCTCTAGGGGTGACTTTTATTATAGTTCACCTCCATATACAAGAATAATTTTTCCTCTAGACAGCTCATGAACACATGTTATACCATTTTACCATTAAAAAATCATTTAGCTTTGTTGGATGAACATGATCAAAGTCATTAAGTACATTTCCAAACCATTATAGATTGCATCTACAAGTTTTCAAATGGACATCACTGTCACGACCCACCTTTACCAAAATGAGGGAAGGGACAATAGATTTACAGACCCTTCCTTATTCAAGTTGAAGGAGAGATAATGACCCCCGAGACCCACCTTCAATATATCCTAGAGTGGTGACTATCACCATGGGTATAAAATCACATGAAAAATGGAAGGCATTACCCTTTTTATTTAGTAGGATTGGGAGATAATATAGTAAATCCCAAACAACACCAAAATTGTATGTAAAAGTAAATAAAAAACAATACATTCCCATATGCATGTTCTAATAATAAGTGCTACAAAAATACAAGAAAACTCCATAGGAAAGTACCAAAAGAATAGAAAAGAATCAACGTCAACGGTCCCAACGTCTGAACTAGTAGGGTATGAAATAGTCCTTGAAGTCCTCTTAGAAACTTGAAAGCAGTTTTATATACATAGGGTGAGTATACAAGAATACTCAGTAGGGAAAACCAAAAGCTCTCATGCACAAGTGGGAAGGAATTCTAATGCCCTATGAGAAAAAAGAGATAAACAAAGCACCTAGGAAATAAACTATCCACCCAAACCTCACCAAGGAATTCTCCCCAAATAACGTAAGTCAAGTAAATTAATAGTAATAAGGAATCGATGTTTGGGTACCCCACGCCACTTTCCCACTGGTTATGGAATAAATCCTATGCATCATACTTACCCTTCCATTCTCACTACAGCCCCACTGCCATACCCCACTCGCAAACACCTGGGCTATCAAAACCACACATCCCGCCCGGAAACAGCTAGGACACACCAACCATATGTATCCACACATAAAGACACCTAGTCCAAAACAAATACCACTATACCTGAAGATACTTGGGCATGAATAACTACTGCCATGCTCGAAGACACCTGGGCCTCATCCCGAAGAAACTGGGGAAACAACCTACCCGAACACACATGGGCCAACCACCACAACATACTCTGCCTGAAGAATCTTGGGCTATAATGGACCTCATGCCATCATAGCCTACCCAAAGAATCTTGGGATTCTTGGGAAAGGGAGTAGAAAAGGATCTAATAACCATCCACTCATAGGAGTGTTGGAAAAAACACCATCCCCCATGAAATGGAGGTGTTCAGCATGAAGTGATCAACTTGGGTGGGGTGTGAATAAGAAACATAAGAAATAAATTATACTTATAGGTAGACAAACACTCTTCCCAACCTAGGGGTTCCAAATCTTGCCCATACACAAACACCCTCATTACTATTCATTCATAAGAAGCACCAAAACCACAACCAATTCACAAATCATTCCTAGAAAACAATTCCCCATTGGAGCCATTCTTGTTTTCATATTAAAGTTATTCCATTCAAATAATTCTTCACTACTGGGAAACTAACAGGAATACCCACAAGACAAGGAAGGAAAAATAGCCAAGAAGCAATTTAAGAATTCATACCAAGTTCCCTTGTAAAGTCACAACAACAAAATGGATCCGTGAGACCCCTTGAAGTACTGGAACCCAACCAAGCTCCAATATACATACCCTCATGGCCTCATATCCACAAACCAACAACCGCACAATAGGGGATCCCATCCCCATCCACATCACCCCATAACCAGAACAAACACACATGTTACCAAGATAGCGTAAGGGTGTTTCCAGATTCAAACACACCATTCAATAAGTTATTTCTTTCAGTTTGGTTAACCGGGGTGATCACATAAGGATTTTTTTTTCACTGGACATCCCTTTAATCAACCAAGTTTATGTGATTAACCAATTTTCATGTTACATCCATCCAATCATAGAATTATCCAAAAAATAGAGGTTCATAAGTGCGCAAGAAAGGACCACCAATGGCCACGATTTTCAGTGGGCATAATCCCATAAAATTCACAACATATAATAAAGGATAAAAGAGTACAAAAACATCTTCAAACACAACCCTTAATTATTTAAAAGTCAATTTATTATCTTCTTTAAGGTTTGGTTTCATCCATCCTTTAAGGAAACATTATCATTCCCACCCTGCATGATACACTGTAAAGAGAGATAAAGGAAGGACCCTACTTGGATGATAAATGATCAATGTTTTTCTCCTTGAGCCAAGAACTGGGGATACGTGACTTACAAGGGAATAACTCTGAGGACTCCAAGAATTAGAAGGACAGGCTCTAGCATAGGTGCACCACTAGAATTGGGAAGGGGGACACCAAACACACCAAGAAAATTAAAGGAGACTGGCCAAGAAGAAGAAAGAATCTCGTGCGATAAAAGGTGATATCATCAAGTTACAAGATATGAATTTTTAATGGATTTAAAGGCAGATTATGGTTTCACCACAGGGTTGGATGGTTACGAACGATGGAATTAATTATTTTTTAATAATTCTTATTGTAGAGGTGGCCATAACAGCTGTACTTTAAAGGATTTCATTTCAAGAGTGGAAAATGAGTCCGTTGAGGATCGACCGACTCTATGAGATTTAAAACATTTTTATGGGGCTAAAACGGCTTTAAACCACTTTAAAAAGGTTAAAAGTATCTAAAGTGGTGTTATGGGAAAACTAAGTAAAGAAAACCCGACAAGCCCTTGTGGCACCGATCGGTGTCACCGATGGGTGAGACCATGGTGACATCCTGCCACAGACATGCCGCCCTTCGGATCCAGAGTTAATGATGGGGTCTAGGGAGTCCCAAACACCAGAAATTTGGAAAAAGTAATGGACCAAGAGAGTAGGGTCATTTTAATCACTATCTTCCATGTGTAACATTTTTTGAAGAAAATATTGAAAAAAAGAAAAAACTATAAAGGCATTTTTCCAGTGCTATATTACCAACTATGGGTCATAATTCTCTCATTTCTTATTATAGTGAATCAAATGAAGAAGATGATGGAAAATTTTAACCAACACTTGTGTATGGGCCAACATAGACTAACCTAATAGGTCGTTCAATTTTGATAAAAATTCAATAATGAATATTACCACCTTATATTTATGTAGTAAAATAAATTTCGAACTAGAATCAAAACATTTTTCAACTAGAGTTGTACTCTCCAAATATTCCATTTCCAGCCAAATCATTACTACCTTTAACTGTGAACCTAGCATGAAAATTCTCTATAAAAATCATAATCTACACTTGCTTGTCATGAAACTCTACCTTATTCTGATTCTATCTTTCGTTTTCTTATTATAGTCTACTTTATCCATTAAATATTACTAACAACTTCCCCTTACTTTCATTCCAAGACAAACACTCAACCTTCCTTCCTTTAAACTATTCCATAATATCCATGAGATACCAAATTCGAATATCTAGGCATTTTTGGATAGATTACACCACTATTCCTATCTTTTCCACTATCATTATTCATCTCTCCATACACACAGGATTAAACTACAAGATTCAATTGTTACGTGAATGAAAAAAATAAAACTTCCTCCAAAATAGTTCAAACTAGAATATGAAGGATTTGTTTCAAAGATACTGATAAAGAAGATATTCCATCCACCTTGATCTATTTTTTCACTATCAGTTCAGCTTCATTGAATTGATCAATAATCTGTTTCATGGATTATATTTTACTCTATCTAAAAAACCATTGAGTCAAGAACCATACTATAAATAAACTTCCAATCAAGATCCCACAACATCAGCTCGTATACCTCAGTTTTTCTGCATGAACTAGGAAATCCAATGCCAAATGTTTTTGCCTCTTTATGTCCAAACCATAATATTAGATTATAAACCTCTCTCTTTAATAATTTCTATTTATAATCTTTATCAATGAAAGAAAAAATTTATATGAATATATATGACAGAGATAAAGAAAATATTAGTTTTTATTGATTTCAATGGCTACAAGAATAGGAATTAATAGAATAAAAAGAGGGAGAGAGAGATGTAGAAAAATCTAGAAACCAATCCTCCCAAGGCTTATCTGTAGGCTCAATATTCCCATAATATTATCCAAAAAAAATATTATCACTTAATAATCTATACCACCCTTATTTAATATCCTAATAGAAACCCTAACCAATTACAACCAGCCCCAACAAAAAAATAACAAGTTAAAGACTCCACATCCCTATTAAGTTTATCAGATCCCCATATAGCACCCCAAAACCTAGTAACCCTTCATGCACTCCCCTAGAGAATTCCAACCATTTCACTTACAAAGTAAAATATCTAAGATAATGTGGTTTCATAACATAAATTAGATAGATTAAAATATGTATTTTATAAGTGATTAACAAGTTCAACGTTTTTAGGGAATCTAAGTAAAAGTGTAGAATCCATTAGTGGTGTTATATCTCTGGGGTGATGATTTATAAAGGTTGGAGTTAAGATTGTAGAAGGTTTTGAGGGAATAATCTAACATGAGTATTTAATATAAATCAAGGATTTAAAAATTACTAAAAATATATTTGGAATTATTATAGTCATTCCTAGAATTTTTTGAAGCACTTTTGAAGTTATTTGAGGTGATTGAGGAGGCCCAGAGCTGATTTGAAGAAGATTATAATTGATTTAAAGAAATAATGGATTTATTTTTCTCAATTTGAAATTCTAAAAATGGGAAAAGGGAATTAATCTACCTGAGGCACCGTGTGATAAAATTAACCCACATGGAACTAAAATGGTTAGTATTTAAGATAATTTATCTATGCAATATTGAATTGGTGAAGGGAATTCATCTATGTGACCATCAAATAATAAAATTCTTCTATATAAGAGTGAAATGATAAAGGAATTTCTTTTACAATATACAAAATCTCAAACCATGTAATAATATTCTGGCCCATGTAATATAATTAAGCTACGCAGATGAGAATTGTGACACATGAGTGAAACAACCAACGTGTAAAAGAATTCATCTATGTAAGAGACCATAATAAGATAATTCATTTATGAGGAAGAATGTTTGGAAAGGTCATGAGATATTTAGATAAGTAAATTTAGTTAAAGGAAGAGAATGTTATCCCACATAAGAAAATTCATTTTACATATAAGAGAATTTTCCGATCATACAAGAATTGGCTTATAGAATTTTTGAGATCTCAGTGGACTAAAAATTGAGATTTCCATAATTATAACATTTTAAAGAGAAATTTGATACAATTCTTGAGACAATCTTAAAAGACAAAAATATCACATATGAAATATGATCTAATTAATAAGATAATAGGATATTTATATTTAAGCCAAAGGAGAATACCGAACAATGAATAATATTTTCAACATCAAATGTGATGAAACGAGTTCATCATATTTTAAAAAATAATGTAGAAATTAATAAGATGAATCTTTTTAGTTTATTAGTTTCCAAATTCATTTATAAATAAACTCCCACCATCGTGAACCTTACTCTTAGAGCACTTGGTGGTGTGTTTATGGGATATGTATCAAGACCCTAGAAATATGAATATGTAAATTTTTTTATAGAATAATGAATATATTTTCATCTAATTATTGTTATTTGTAAATGATTTTTATTTCAATAAAATAAAGCACAAATTATATTTTTGTTAATATTCAAATTCAATTAATGAATTAATTTATTTTTGAAAGAAATAATTTTTTAATATTATTAAATATAGTTTATTATATATAAATTTTCATATAATTTTTTTGAAGTTAATTATAATTTTTATAAGGGTTTGAAAACTGTAATTGTCAAAAAAACCCAGCATTACCTAATAAATTTAAATTTTATTTTAAAATTGAAAATTAATTTATTTGTAAAATTATTTAGATAATATTAATATTATTTTTGGAATTAGAAGGCCAAAATTTCCCAATGGTGAATTTTTGTTAATTTTCTAAGACAGTCAAATTTTCGGGTAAAAATTAAATACTGTATAAATATACTTTGTGTTTTATGACATCATAATGACCTAAAGGTAATGTAATAATTACTTTAAATGGAATCCATAACCAAATAAATGTTTCCCATTTAAAATAATGTGATTTTAAGTTTATTTTATTTATTTTTTAAACCCATTATGAATAATCAAAAACCTATAATATATTTTAAGGTCAGTATCATTTCTTTAAGAATGTGACTCACCTATACATAAGAAATGATATTTTTTAATACGTTAGGCCCTTATAATTATAAAATATTAAAAACAAATCCCATTTGGTATATACCAAGGGTAAAAAACATGGGATGATTTTTATTTTTGGATATTTTATTATATAGAGTCCAAAACCTAAATAATAAAGATATCCCCCTCTTTTCCTATATAAACCCAAAACACCCCCATTTTTCTTCACTAAAAATACTTTAAGAATATCCATAATATTCCCTAACATCTATATAGCCCTCTCAAGTTTATCCAAGCTCTCAAGAATCCCCTCCTAAGCATTTTGAGTCACACACTCAAGTAAAGGATCCTCACTTTCCTCCCCTTCTTTCAATTCAAGAACATTCTTTGGGATTTGTCTTCTTAATTGTAATTTTTTATGATTTAATTTATTTATAAACATCACATACTATCCAATGTACTTTATTTTAATTAGTTATAATTTAATAGAGACCCATTTTTCTCTCATTAATCCCTTTTATTAATTTTAAGTAATTCTGTTATGCTGCTGAAATTTCCCTGCGATTTTCCATGACAAAACGATTGTATAGGGAACACCATACCCATTTTTCTATCAAAGGTACTCAGATTTATGCACATATACTTATTTATCGAGGACTTAAATTTTTGTATTACACATTCCATTATCATGGAATAAATTTTTATGATGAATGAGTCTATGTTGTATGATCTATGTGGTACACTTTTGCATGAGAATGAAATGAATATGATGGGTGGTACCAGATAGCACTCTAATACATTAGGTAATGTTTAGAATCATGATAAATCATGCTGGGATATAAAGTGAACCCAATTCCTTTATGGGAGTTTTTCCACGTTGATTTCATGGTGGGTTTATCCTTGAACTATGTTTATAATTCAATGTTTTAAGTTGTCACCACATTTCCGATGTTATGATTTTCATGCTATATCATGCCTTTTAATTCATGTTACATTTATTCCTCATTTATATTTCAATTATATAACATATATCACTTATTAAATGTTTATTTTATTATTGGAATTTATATATCACCCCGTTTTATGTATATCCCTAGGTTATCCCATGCAGTTTTATGTTCAAAGGAGTATTTTGACCATGTTAGAGAAGATTTCAATAAATATGTTGTATTCTCTATTTTATTTTATCATGTAATGTACCTAATTAATAAATAAGGTAGAATTATCGATCATCCATGTTTTATTAAGTGTATTCTTATGTAATAAATCATGTATTAATGTGAAATAAAGAGCATGGTTTTTATAGATGGTATCAGAGGAAAGGTTTAGTTATTTTTTGGGATTAGGATTAGAAAACTCTAGAGAAAGCCATTTGGATAAGACTAAGTATAATAAAACATCCCTAAATTTTTGTTAGTATAGAGTATACGGATTATCAATTAAATAAATCCCTATCTGGATACTATAAGTATACATGGTTTTGGCACATATGTATGTTGGAATAACAACTCCTAAAAGGTGTTTTGAGCTTGACTCGGGGTAACCTAGTGCATGATAATGAGCCTTATTGTGGAACTAGTTTTACACTTATGAGAGATATGATTTGGTAAGTTCATAAGATAAATATGAAACATTATTATGGGAGAAAAAGATCTTATAAAAATATAGGTTAGGAAACAGATCATGGATAACATAGATTGAAGCCTAGAAATTCTTAAGTTAGGTAAATAAATATAATTTAAAAGTTATCACTTTAATGTTATTAGATTCCCATTTATATGTTTAATAGTTTTAAATACTCATCCTTAATTTTCCTTTTACTCTAAAAAAGGATGAAAAAAGGATGAATCAGGTAAAAATCAATGTGGTGAGAAATGTGACGACTATCCCAATGATATGCCAAACCCGATGAGAGCAGGAATCGTGAACCTTATAATGATAATATCTCATCTAAATCAGGTTATGAATAGAAAACTCGATCAATAGGATAATCCACCCCCCAAGAGAGAACACGATATGATTGAGACATTTATGTGACAAAGGACTCCTACTTTTAATTTATCATCCAATCGCTTAATCATGGAATAGTGGATCAACTCCATTAAGAAGATCTTATCCACCGTTCAAATTTATAAGATGGATAAGGTTATATTGGATGTTTATCACATGGAGGGATAAGCTGATCAGTGGTGTTCCTTATTCAAGGATACAAATCCTATAGAAGATATGGAAACATCGGAGTGAAAGGAATTCCGAAAAATTCCTTTTGATAAATATTTTCCCCATACTCTATGACTTAAAATGGAAAGGGATTTCCTTGATTTCAAGAAAAAAGGTTAAAAATCCATTGGGGTGTACATGGAAAACATAATAAGACTTTCACGATATGAGTCTGGTATTTTTTTACCCCTGAATTAACGTTTTATCACTTCTTTGGTGGGATAAAACCCATTCTATGAAAGGTCTTGGAACTTCGGGACTTTGATAGATATGAGGAAATTTTCCAATGTGGCCTCAAAGTCAAAATGAAGATCTATGAATATCAAGGGTATCATAGGGATAAGAATTATAAAGTGAAATTTAATTCTGGAAGTCTAATGGAGAAATTACATAGTTCCAAAAAATTTCAACATCCCAGTTGTCAAAGGTGTTGGAAGAAGCACCCCATTAATTACCTAAGGGGAATTATTTAATGATTTAGGAGTGGGAGGGAAATAAAACTAGCTAGAAATTACCAACATGAGAAGACCACTAATGTAATAAAGGAAATTAATGATATAGTCAACCCTAAGCACATGTTGATTACATCAATTACAAGGAACCAAATCACTTTGAAAACCAATTCCCTAAGACAATGGTTTTCAGAGACAACCAACAACCTCCAATGTAGCAAGGATGAGATTTTCCCATGACAACCACTGAAGTGGACCTCAGAATAAAAGTGGTGACTATTACACTAGTAATTTATTAAATAACAGGTAACATACTTCTTGATTATTGATATTTTAATTCCTTCATATCATGAAATTTTAGTTGAACTATCAAAAACCACCAAAAATCATGGAATTAGATTTATTGGGGAAAATGGAAATTGGGGAAATTATTTCATCCAAAGTATATAACTCCTCCCCTGTCCAAGTATATGAGATGAAATTCCTAGAGAAACTTGTCATACTACATTTGGTGGAATTTGATATAATTCTAGGCCTAGATTAGATTTCGTTATATAGATCCAACATAAATTTCTGCGAGAAGGAAATCACTCTCCGTATTGAGAATTGACCCCATATTCTGTACAAGTTCAAGGAGGAAGATGAATCTTTTTTAGAACCAAAATCTCAAGGATGGATATTATTACCGTATGATAAATCAAATCTATCTAAAATTATAGATTCTAAGGAAATAATCAACCTCTAAGACATGCCTATTGTGAGGGAATATGCTAATGTGTTTCCTAATGAATTTCTTAGTCGTCCTCCTAAATGAGAGGATGAATTTTCAATCAATATTACTCCTTGGGCATTTCCATTATCCATGAATCCATATAGAATAGAATTTTTGGAACTTGAGGAGTTGAAAAAAAACTACATAAGAATTTGTATAAAGGTTTCATATGCCTAAGTGATTCACCATGGGGTGTACCAGTCCTCTTCGTCATGAAGAAGGATGAGTCAATGAGCCTTTGTATTGATTATCATGAGATCGACAAGATAATGATAAAGAATAAGTATCCTCTACCTTAGATTTATGAATTTTTCATTCAGTTACATGGAGAACAATACTTATCTAAGGTGGATCTTCATTTGGGATATTATCATGTAAGGGTGAAGAAGGAAGATATCCCTAATACTGCTTTTCATACAAGGTACATGCACTATAAATTCATAGTGATTCCATTTGGACTCACAAATTCTTCATCAATATTCATGTACTTTATGGATATAGTTTTTAGTTATAACCTCAATAAATTTATGGTAGTATTTATAGAAGATATTCTAATATACTCCAAAACCAAGGAAGATCATGAAGAGAATCTGAGAACTATGCTAAATACCTTACAAAAGGAGAAGATTTATGCTAAGTAAAAAATGTGATTTTTGGTTGAAGGAAGTATCATTATTAGGGGATATCAACACAAAAAATGGGATATCTATGGATCTTTCAAATAAATAAGCAGTTGAAGGATGGATGAGTCCAACATCTATGACAGATATCCATAGTTTCCTTGGATTAGTTGGGTAGTTCATCAATTTGTGAGAATTTTATCATGATTATCAAACCCTCTAACCAAGATAACTTATAAGGGAGTCATGTTTTCTTAGAATGATTAATGTGAAGATATATTAACTGAATTGAAGAATAATCTTATCACTACACCTATGCTCACACTACCCACAATTGGAGATCCTTTCGGGGTATTCAATTATTATTGGAAGAATGGATTTGGATATGTGTTAATGTTGAATAAAAAAGTCATAGCCTATGCTTTAAGGAAATTAAAAGTTCATAAAACACACAATTCATGATTTGGAGTTAGAAGAAGTGATCTTTTACTTTGAAATATGGTGGAATTATCTCTTTGAGGAGAAGTGTAAAATATATATAGATCACAAAATCCTCAAGAATATATTCACACAGTAAAGAGGTGAATATGCAACAATTAATATGGTTAGAGCTGATCAAGGACTATGACCTCTCAATCTACTACCAACGTTGTAAAATGAATAAAGTGGATAATGAATTAGGTAGAAAGTATCTAGAAATTCTATCACTAATGAGAATTGAGATGGACCCGATCTTCTTTGATTTACAATGGATGGAAATGTGAATTATAAAGGATGAAACATCATCAATCCTTTCAAAAATGACTATTAAACCATCCCTTCTAGAGAGGTTACAATATTCTCAAAGTGATGATGTGGGAATTGAGAAGAAAGTGTAAACTATAAGAAAAAGAAAATCCTTGGAGTTAAATGTTAATGAATAAGGAGTTGTGATATTTGGGTCAAGACTATATGTAACATCAAATCATAAGTTGAAGAAGGATCTAGTGGATGATGCACATAGATTAACACTCTCTATCCACCTAGGAAGCACAAAGATGCATCGAGATCTCAGAGAATGCTATTGGTGAGAAATATGAATAAGGGGAGGGTGGAGTATACATTAAGATTTTTTGCATGACTATAAGTGAAAGTATAAAGGAAAAAATCCAAGGGGATGAAACAACCATTACCCATAACCATATGAAAATGGGAGAACATCACAATAGACTTTGTCACTCGACATCCGAAGACATCTAGGGGAAACAATGAAATATGGGTTGTTGTGGATTTGTTTACAAAGGAAACTCACTTTATCACAATAAAAGAATATTTCTCATTGGATGAAATCATGTGGATATACATTAGATAAGTTGTAAGGCTTCATGGGGTACCACTATCAATTTTATCTGACTGAGATCCAAGATTCATCTCTATGTTCTGGAAGAGTCTCCAACATGCTATGAATACTAATTTGAACTTCAACATGACTTATAATTCCCAAACTGATGACCAATCTAAGTGAAGTGTATAGAAACTTGAGGACATGTTGAGAGCATGATCAATTGACATAAAAGGAGGTTGGGACAAACATATTCCTCTGGCCGAGTTCTTTTAAAACAACAATTTCCACTCAAGCATCCAAATGGCTCCCTTTGAATCCATTTATGGGAATAGGATCAGAAAACATTAATGTTGGGATGCAGTTGGGGAATATAAACTACTAGGTCCTGAAATGGTCGAGGGAATAATGAAAAAGGTTAATTCCATTTTGTAGTACATCAAGGCTGCTCACAGTCGACAAAAGATCTATACTAAGAATCATCGATGAGACCTAGAGTTTGATGTTGGATAAATGGTATTTCTCTACATATATCCATATAATAAAGTTTTTTACATTTGGGAATAAGGGAGAACTTAGTCTAAGGTAAATCGACCCTTTTGAGATCCTTGATCTCATCAGAGCAGTGGCCTATCGACTAGCAGTCCCACAAAACCTATCTCAAGTATATGATGTATTCCATGTATCCCTATTGAGTAAGTACATATAATACCCCTAATATGTACCCAATAATGAGATGGTACAATTGTATAATGATATCTTCTTTGAAGAGCAGCCGGTGAAGATCTTAGATCATAGAGAAAAAGTTCTATGAAATATGAAAATCCACCCTTTCAAAGTGTTGTGGAGAAACCAGATGCTTGAAGAAGAAATGTGGGAACTAGAGGGGGTGATGAAGTAGAGTTATCCTCATATATTTTAGTGGTGGAAAATAAAATTTTGAGGATGAATGTTCTTAAGGTGGAAAGATTGTAACAAACCGAATTTTTATAAAAAAAATTCCATTTTGATTTAATTAAATGTATTAATATATAATATGGTTATAGAAAACACATGAAATTATTTTATTTTATTATATCCAATTGGATTAAAAATAATGTAAAGTGTATTTACAATTGATAATAGAGACGTTTAACAATGATTACCTGATTAGTATAAATATAAGATTTTAAAAAATCCAATTGACACAGACCAAGGAATTGATGGCCTTTTCCAGTAGGATTATACCTTGTGAAGCCCATTTATTAAAGATTTATAGGTATATATCTTCTCTAGGATTTTCCCTTGACCAACCCAATTTGATATCCAACAACTTAATCATGAAGGAAACCATTTAAGGGAGAATTTCATGCTCATCGAGATCATGAACCAATCAATGTTTTTAGAACCACCCCATCAATGTCCCACCATCACGCATCTTAATCTTAGGTATTTGGATGGTGTATTGAAGGGATATATATCAAGACTCTATAAATATGAATATTTACTTTTTCTATAAAGTAATGAATATATTTTCATCCTATTATTGTTAATCTGTAAATGATTTTTATTTCGATACAACAAAGTAGGAATAATATTTTTGATTAATATTAAAATTCAATTAATGAATTTTTGAATTAATGGATTTTTAAAATAAATAATATTTTTATATTATTAAATAAATTTTATCATATATAATTGATCATATAATTTTTATGAAGTAAAATTCAATTTCTAAAAGGGTTCGAAAACTGTTATTGTCAAAAAACCCATAATTTCTTAATAAATGTCATTTTATTTTAAAACTAGGAATTCAAATATTTATATAATTATTTAGATAAAATTAAAATTATTTTTTTAATTATAATGTCTAAATTATCCAATGGTTAATTTTTCATAATTTTCTGAGAGAGTCGACTTTTCAGGTAAAAATTAAATATCATATAAATATAATTTGTGTATTATGACATCATAATGAACCAAAAGGGATTTAATAATTACTATAAATGAGAAACATGAGCAAATGAATGTTTAAATTTTAAAATAATGTGATTTTAATTATTTTTTAAATCCATTATGAATCCTCCAGAACCTATAATATATTTTACGGTTTTAAAATAATATCTTTAGGAGTGTGACTCACCTCCACACAAGTAAGGGAATTATATTAATAAGTTTGGACCTTGGAATTATAAAATAATAAAATACACTCCCATTTTTCAAAAACTTTGGGCAAGACACATGGGTTGGTTTTCGGTTTTGGATATTTTATTATGTAGAGTCCAAAACCGAAATATTAAAGAAATCCCTCTCTTTTCCTATATATACCCACCAAACCCCCATTTCTATTCACTCAAAATCATTGTATCACATCCATACTATTACCTACCCTCTATAGAGTCCTAAAAATGTTCCCCTAAGCTCTCAATAATCCCCTCCCAATAATTTTGAGTCACACACTCAAGTAAGGGATCCTCACCTTCCTCTCATTCTTTCAAATCGGGCACCTTATATGGAATTTTTATTATTAATTGAAATTGTTTATGATGTAATTTATATATAAAAATTGCATACTATCCAATTTATTTTATTTTACTTATGTATAATTTATTCTCTTTCATTTATACCCTTATATAAGTCGTTACTATGCCGAAATTTCATAAGAGATTTCTCTCTTATCATTTCCATTCCAGAATTCCTTTTATGTTATGTTTATTAAATTCCATTTTATTTTGTTGGTATATGTTATTACATAATACCCTTTCATTACATTCAATTTATAAATGACTAGATCCTCTTTTTCACTCTCTTTAATCCTCCCATGATCTTTTAGGTACACATGTTACCGTGGCGAAATTTCTTAAGAGATCTTTTCCTTTATCCTCTTTAATTAAGCATCTTATTTACCTTATATGTCATATATTAATTTAATTATTATGGGATATGTTATTACATATCCAACGTACAGTCAAATTGGTGTCCAAATTATGAGATACCCCTTTTTTATCTCATCAATTCTTTTTTTAATTTTTAAGTAATGTTGTTATGCTGCATAAATTTCACTATGATTTTCCATGAAAAAACAATTGTGCAGTAAACACCATACAACTTTTTCTATAAAAGTTATTCACCTTTATGTACATATACTTATTTATTGAGGAATCAAATGTATGTATTACACATTCATTTATCGTGGAATTACATTGGATGACGAATGGATCCATGTTGTATGATATATGTGGCATACTTAAGCATGAGAATGAAATGAATATGTTGGGCACACCCAGATAATGATCCAATTCATTGGGTAATGTTTTGTATCATGATATGTTAAATTGGGATAGTAATTAAACATGATTCCTTTATGGTGATTTTTACACCATAATGTATTAGCAGGTTTAGCCTTGACCTATGTTTATGATTCAATGATTTAAGTTATTTCCACATTTTCCATATTATGGTTTTCATGCTATATCATGCCTTATTATTCACGTTCCTTTTATTCCTAATTGATATTTCTATTATATAACATGTATCACTTATTCCATGTTTATCCCCTTACTGGTATCTATATCTCACCATTTTCTTATGTATGTCCCCAGGTTATCCCATGCAATTTTAAGTTCGAAGGGGTATTTTGAGCATGTTAAAGATGTTTTCAATAAAGATGTTATATTCCATGTTTTATATTGTTATGTAATGAACCTAATTATCAAATAAACTATACTTATCAATCATACATGTTTTATTAAGTGTATTAGTATATAATTAATCAAGTATTAATGTGAAATAAAAGCAGGGTTGTTATATGGTGTGACCTAGGCTCCTTGGAAAGCACCCGTGTTGCAATATTATCAAAATACGCTGTAATAGGGTATTAAATACTAGGTACAATGAAAAGATTGAAAAAAATATGTTTATCCAAATCAATTAATTAACAGCATTTAAATATGCTATATATTCAGATTCTACTATGGAATTGGAAACCGTTAACTACTTTGAGCTCCTCCAGCTCACTACACCACCATTCAAAAAAATACAGAGCCTGACTGATATTTTTAGTCTTCTTAATCTGTCTGGAAGTTGTCATTCATGTGTCTTATAATGATAAGATATTCATATCCTTTATACAATTGAAATATTTCTTTTCTACATATCCTATACTTTAGGATAGTTTTTACAACTTCCCAATGCAACATTCCTAGATTGGATTGATTTTTTCCCACCATGCTTAAAGCAAAGGAAAAAATCAAACTCAATACATATCATGACAGACATGATAAATCCCACTGTTGAAGCATAATATATTATACTCATTATTTCAATATATTCCTATTTATATGGACACATCTTCTGGGAGATATTAATTCCAGGCGACACTGGAAAAAATCCTCGATTAGATTCTTCCATATTGCACTTTTTGAGTACCGTGTTAATATACGTACATTGACATAGCCTAAGAAGCCTATTATAACTATCTATATAGATCTATATCCCTATAATATAGGTTGGTTAACAAAATTATTTCTTGTAGAAGCATTCATTTAACAAATTCTTCACTACCTTTAAGAATTTCACTTTTTCCCATTAACTATATGTACTCAACATATAATACTAAGAAAATGATGGAACTCCCACTAACCTTCTTATAGTCACATGGATCACATTAATTTTTAATGAAACCAAAATCTCATATGGAACCATTAAAAAAATCCATTATTTTAATGTATATTTCAATACATAAATCTATCTCTACATATTTTATACTTTATGATAACTCTTTGACTTAATAAACCCTTTGGGTTGTGTCATATATATATATATATATATATATATCTTCAACCAACTTCCTATTTCAAAAAGAAGTTTTTCACTCCATTTTCTAAATTTCTTAATCATGGAAGGATTCTATTGTATGTAATATATTGACAGATTTTAGAATATAGACTCATGGGAAGGTTACATCATAGTCGATGTCTTGATGTTTTCTAAAAACCATTACTACTATCCTTTCCTTTCAGTTACCCAATTAACCATACATGTCCATATTTTTATTGAATTCCTATTTTAACCCAATATATTTTACATTAACTATAGGGCCTACTAATCTCCAAACTTTATTTTGGTATATGGACACCATTTTAGAATGTAATTCTTATTCATTTATCAGAAACCTTTCCGTACATTACTTGTAGGATTTAGGTTCATTATTCTCTAGGAGTAATATGTCACCATACTTGATGACCAGAAAACCATATATCACTAGTTCTATAACCTCACATGTTTTATTAAATAGTAATCATGCCTCTTGAACATGTTCATCTCTCACTATCTTTTATGAAGATTATTCTCATACCAACTTTTGTGCATCTTAATCATTAACTTCATCGAAGTCAATTTTTCTCCCATGATTTCCCTTATAAATGTTTTCCATTTTAGAAATATAACATGTTTTCTACAATCTCCTTTCTATATTAAGAATTATATAGGTAATATCCTTAAGTATCCATAGGATAACATATAAATATGAATTTCAAGCTCCGAGATGCTATTTTTTCACTTGGTATTGTCTTGAAAATAGAATCACATCTCCATACATGTATGTGAAACAATTTTGGTTTCCTTCCACACCATAACTCATATAGAATCCCATCTAATGTTATTGATTTAGTGTATATTCCATTTTCTGTAGTGAATATACTCAAAAGGATAATGGTAGAGTTGCATGACTCGTCATTGATCAAACTATGTCAAGAAAGGTCTGATTTCTTATTTCACGAACACCATTCCATAGAGTTGTATAAGGAGGAGTGAGTTAGGAAACTATCCAAGACTACTTTAAATGATTGATTAAATATTTGTTAATATTGTAATGCCCCGACCCCAGTTACCCAGAGTTAGTGCATTATTTTAATACATTGGCATGATTATAAGGAATCATGTCCCGAAGGACTAATCAGTTTAGTAGTCTTGGAAAATAGATTACATACAAGAATGTTACATTACACTTTAAGACATAAAAAAACATAAATAATCTTTATGAACTCCATTATTCCCTTGGATTAACCCTGCATATCAATCACAATACACTTCTTGGAATCATAGGGAAAATAAAACATAGAAAGGGGTGAGCACAAACGCTCAGTAAGGGTAAGCAATACAACAGAAACTTTCATAAATAAGCATAAACATTTAAGGCAATGTATAGCTAAAACAAACGATTTTTAAACTTCAATTTATGTATAATATGGAAAAAATAAAATTAAATAATGCCATTTACTTATTCACATGGATATTCTACTAGTCAAATAATCACATGCAATATCACTAACCACATTCATAATGATCGAATGCATAATGCCAAACTATCATAACCACGTAGCCAAGGCCTCGTGCCAAGACTATAAATAAGATTTTTTCAAGGCCTCGTTCCAAGACACTAGTTTGTATCATGAGATCTACCAATGCATCGAAGAGCTATAGCGGGCTCCACCCGTCACTTACTAAGTCCAATGCATTCCTCATATGAAAAGGTTTAAACATAACAAAAACATTCGTATTAAAACCTGCACACAAAATGTCAATACATTCTCCATAAACCATGATCAGTATAAAAATAGCATATCCATAGTCAAACATATCATAACTCATTCAATACAATAAGTAATATTGTATTATAATAAATCAACCTCAATCCAAAATAATATCCAGTAGAGGATGCTAACATAGTTGAAAATTATGAGTAAAACTTTTTGAGAGAAATATCCTTTTTGTAAAATCATTTAAAAGTCACACGTTTATAAAGGAAGTAATTTAAAAGAGATTTTTGAATCAAAGTGTCCCATACCACTTTGAAAATTTTGAAAAGAATTATCATTTCAAAACATTCACGCCCATATAAATAAATCCTTAAAATCATTTTGAAAACATGGACATTAATTAATAAGATTTAGAAAGATAAATCATTAAAACATTTGAAATTCTGATCTTGATTAAGAGTAACTTTCAAAATCCTTAAAATCTTCATTTTGAAATCATTTTTATGAAAAATGGACATGGATGATAAAAATATCCCAGTAAATACTTACACATAAACAATCTCAGATAATAATGAGATCGAGGAATTAACCCTTACCTTGCACTTTCCTTTAGTCGAGGGTACGTTTAACCTACTATACGAAGATTGTAGTATGTTATTAAATTATACCAGAACCATATTAATATTTATGATATCATACATTATTCATTTATGAATTTATACTACCCATCTAATAATAATTTTCATGTTAAATTAACATTTCGGGTAATAATCGCTTTCTTTATCGTATGTGTTTTAACTTGTTACTCTTGATTGTATCACTTAGATCATGATTTAAATACTTCCTGAATATAAAACATGATAAATATATCATATATATTTAGAATATAAATATGTACAATAGACATATTTATGAAATGGAAAACACCGTTTATGGAGACGGTAGTCCGTACGTACGCATAAACGTTGTTTCTGTTTTCATATAGTATTGAACGGAAGTAAGTGAATAAGATATATGTAAGTACATAAATACTTATATATATAAATATATATATATCCAGTATCAATATTATTTCATATATTACATACTTATTAGTAATATATATTTTTATAATCGTCGATGAATGGTGAACTTGAAATGAATCTCATCGCGTCGTGGAGACGGTAATCTGTACGTACGCACGAGCGAAAATATCATTCATTTGATATTAAAATAATATATAATTGGATGTTATATCATATATACAGAATAATTTAATTTTATATTTATTATTTACATCAAATAAATATCATTATTATACCCATCCAAATAATAATGTATTGAATAACAATTACACCACGACGTGGAGACGGTAAGCCGTACGTACACACGTTTGGTGACATGTCATTCAAAGGATGGATAGAATACTGAATATGGTTGTACCATATTTATAATAACATCACAGTATATAGGAGATACTAGAGTTATTATTTTAGAATAGAAATAATAAATAAAGAAGAATTTTAAGAAGAAAGGAACTTGATAGAGGGTGGTGAAAACATTACCTCTTCTTCGGGTTCTTCCTCTTGATTTGATCAAAAGGGATATTTAGGTTGGCTTTCTGATCAATATAATGCATCTAGGTTTAATTGAGTGAAGTTGAGAGAGTATTTGGGCTAGGTTTGGCCAAACAAAAAGACTTTTAAGGTTTGAAGAATTGGTTAGAAGTTGGGTCTTTTTATAAGTGGGAGGAGGGGCTCTTTAGGAAAAACTTAAAGTATTAATTTATAATAAATTAATATTCAGTTTCTAATGTCTACAAAGTGTATTATTCAAATTATAAGGTGGGTATGGGTCTAAATAATTTCATCCAATAGATTTTAGACAGGTTTGGGTCACTATATTAACCTTATCTTTTAGTTTTAACTCTTAGTTAATTACATTGACATTTTCCATGTCACTTTGAATATTTATATTATATAGTTAATAAACTTACTATATAAATCCAAGAGACCCCAAAGTGGGCCATTAATTAGACACCAATAATTATATATGTCCTTTGGCCGAGCCTTAGATTTTGAGGAATAGAATATAAATTAATAATATAATATTTGTTTTAAAAACCCATTTATGTCAATTTTGACACTACTCAATAATTCGTTTTTGTTAAAGTCATAAAAACTTTATTAATTCAAAACAAATTCATTTAAGAAATCCTAACATGGAATATTAACCAATAAAATTCGAGTATGTTATAAAAAAATTCAAATTATATTTATTTTAACATTTATAATACCAATTATTTGATTATTTCATTAATAAAGAAAAATACTACATCATTATTGTGTCATATATATTTCTACTTTTTCAATGTCTAAAAATTATAAATAAAATACCATTATGTATGAAATATTTTTATCTTTATAATGAATATTTATATTTGAAAATATAACATATATAACCCTATGTAAATTTTTTTAAAAGATATAAGCTTGTCATGTTTGTATTTACTTTAACTTAATTAATATAAAGTGTCCCTATCACCTACAAGTGGCTCCATGGGGTCCCAAAATCGACCCAAAGATGCCCATGGTTGGAAATGTATCTACCAATAAGGCTAGGACACGTTTTAGGATAATTTATTATTATTATAATATTATTTTTTACCCTTATTTACCAGATTTACCCTTTAACCATGGTAAATAAAATATTTACAGAAGTAATTATTCAAAATGCCTAAAAATAAAATTTACCTATTTACACAATTTGGACATCCTGATTAAAAATATGGAATCCATTTTTCAAAATTCAAAACACATAAGTGGCAGAAATTAATTTAAAATTAATTCCCACTATCAAAATAAAAAGCTTGTTTTTAAGATATAATAACTATCAAAAGATTGACACTTGTTTATGTCCGGTTTAATTGTGAAATTATGTCCAATGACCAAAATTTTCTTAAATGGTAAAAATATATTTTATGTATACTTTTAAACCACTTAAATTCATAATTTATCACTATTAATTATTTTGATTAATTTTTTTAATTAAAATTTAGTAATTTTCACTATTCATCAAAGTATAAAAGTTATCCGAAAAGTGCCAAAATTTCACCCCAGGATAAATTAGATATACCGAATCCAAAAATTAATTCCATTTGGAGAGATAAAATTTATAAAATTTCAAAAAGTAGGTATTACTATTCATAACAGCTAGTTTGATTGGTTGTAGTGTGTATTAGAACTCAAAGTTGCGTACAACACACGATACTGTATTTTTCAAAGAGAAGTGTACCGTGGAAGCTTGGGGTGTTACATTGTAAATTTTTGATATCCCCATTCTAAAGAGTAAATTTATTTAGTCAAATTGAATATATAAAAGTTAAAAATATAGGATTTAAAAAGGGTTCACTATTAAATATTAGTAAAAGTACATTTTTTTAAAAATACTTCTTTTATCTGAAAAAAATGAATTTGTTATTACATTATGTGTAATAAACTCATAATATGGATTCTAAAATTATAAGGATTATATAAAGTTCAAAATTTAGTTAATACTATTCATAACCTCTTTTGAACGGCTTGTTTGGTAAGTCATGGTGCGCTTGAACTCGATGTTGCATGTAGTGAAAGTTATTGAATTATTTTTAAGAAGTAACACACTATGAAATCTTGGGGTGTTATATTCTTCCCTCCTTTAATAAATTGCATCCTCACAATTTGATATTGTTCTTCGAAAATAATGGTTGAAAATAGAAAATATCTTTGTGGGAAAACCCAGATCGGAAATTTGGTTAATAAAATTTAGTCTTAATAAGTAGAAAACCGAAATTAAAGGGTCAACACCAAATTATGATCTTGATTAGGAGTACATTGGTGGTAATTAGAGACATATAATTGGAGGAAAAACGTAAATATTTATAGGTATTTATTGAGGTCATCGATCACAAACAAGTTTAAAATTGAGGTCCTTAAATTCATCAATCTATGATGATTTAAAATACCATCGGTTCAAAAAAACATAAGGTTTTAGGATAACACATTTTTGGTTTTAAGATCCCTTAAATAAATTATAAGAATTAATTTCTTCATAGAATAAAAGGAGACGAAAAATATATACCTGACAAGTAGAGTTCCATCCTTTAACTAATTTCTACCACAAATTCATATTTCACTATAAAAGATAATAGAACTAAAAAAATATTCTATTTATCCTATTCGTTTGTGGTTAAAAATAAATAAATTTATAATTCATCTATTATACCTTCTTAAATTAAACTACATTATTTAATCCAGGACATCTCATGGGCTAGTGGTAGGTGATACACCCTTGTAGACCTTCGGTTGTGGGTTCAAGTCTCACGGCCTTGCCGGTCGCGACGGGTTGCCGCCTGACCTCCAGGTTGTCCTTTTATGGAAATCCAAAATTAATCTCAAACTAGAATTATCCAAAATACTTCTGTCCAAACTCAGAGTCCAAAATTTATAAGGAAGGTAAACACAATAAAGATCCATTTTCCCGCGTAATAACATGTGAACACCTTCATCATGTATTCTTTTAAAACACTGCAACATCCTGAATTACCATAAAACCTTATTGATTACATTCATGATCCCTTATTCCTTATAGAATAATGGATATGCTCCTTCTATCCAAAAATGTTGTAAACTCCAACAATTATGCGAATAGAAATCATTAATCAGTTTCAAGGTAGTCAAGAATATCCAATATAATTTAGTCAAATCAACCATCTCTTATTCCAAAATCACTACCTCATTATCAAAACCATATTATGTTTTATCTTTCTCTCAACCATATATTTTCCAAAAATTTAACCTGCTATTGAGCCACTTTTCTTGGTTCCACACAATCTCAAGTCCTTAATGAAATAGTACTGTAGTACAATCCTTATATACTCCATAATTATTATAACCAGTACATTATTGATAAAACACTCAAATGACATAATTCTTTAATAACAACATATGAAATCTAGTCATTACTCCTCATCTGTGGTAGTATCATAACTTGATTATTATCCAATAGCATCATTTGGGGCATACTCTGATGATTTGGACATTGGTTGGCATAGTGTCCCAACTCCTTGCATATGAAGCATTCGACATTTGAAACCTTTTTCTTACCCTTACAGTCACGTACATGGTGTCCTTTTTCTCCACACTTATAACAAACTCCCATTCCTTTCAGGCAAGTTCCAGGGTGTTTCTTCCCATAGTTATCACATATTGGAAAATTCTTCTTTTCCCTCTTCCCTTTATCCATCTTTCTCTCTTCCATCCTTTTCTTCTCTTGCTTCCCTTCAAAGCCATAGGACTTAGTAAACTCTTTAATTATCTTATCAACACATGATATTATTTCTTCATATGATGATAATACGTGTGAGACTATTTCCCTTCTAAATTATGGCTCAATACCATGAAAGATATGATCCTTCTTATTCTTTGGATCATACATATTACTAGAGTTCACATTCCTTATACCGGGCACCATTTCTATACAATAGCATAAACTAGGTCAGTTTATGAATTGCAATGAATAATTCCATACTTTTAAAATACCTAACGAAAATTGAACAGTTTATGGATATAATCCATAATCATAAATTTTTTTTCTTTGAGTAAGTATATACTCATGAGCCCTTCATAATGGTTTGTAAAGAATAGGAGAATTATCCTAAGCATATGTCACGACCCGTCCGCGGGGCCCGTGCCGTAAATACCCCAAGCCCGCCTTCCATAGGCCAGGGGCTGGCGACTAGCACCAAGGCGTAATTTCCAGTAAAAAGGGAAGGCATTACCTTTGTAAAGTAAACAACACCACAGAGCAAGCAAGCAGAAGAAGTAAACACTAAGTAAAAACTGGGTACAACAGTAAGTGCGGAAAAGTAAGTGGGCTGGAATACAAACCCAAACTGAAAGTAAAGTAAATATGGAAAGGGAAAACAACAACTGAAAGTAAATATGTAGCCTCGAGCCGTCCACTGGAAGTCCCACCTGAAGGGCGGGTACAGATAGCCTCCACAGCTCCTCGAGTCCAGCCGTCCGCTCCGTGTACAACCCGCCCAATGGTCCACCTCCAGGTACAGACCTACTCCTCGTGCCTCAACCACGATCAGCACTGTCCATCGTCTGCAACCAACACAACGTAGTGCGGGCATAGCCCGTGCAGGGGTGAGTATAAGCTACTCAGTAGGGACCCCGAGACCCCCGAAGGTCTCCCAGAATCCACAAAGGATATTCCACAAAGGAAAGATATAATCATAAAGTAACATCTGACTCTACTTAGGTATATGCCCATACATATACCTAATTCATCAATTCCAGTTCGCTCTAACCTCTGAGCCCAAGTTCGATCATATCCACACATGAAATCACAACCCGATCCACACAGGAAAGCATACCGTAATCCACATAGGAAAGCAAGTCAAGATTCAGCTCACACAGGTATACTTCTTCGTATGACGATAGAGATGATCAGATATAGCCACTGATTCATCTAATCCGTCGGAACCACAAAGGATTGATAGGTACTAACCTCCGCTATGATCCAAAAAGGATCTGACCCACACAGGATCGATAGGTAACGAACCCCCGTAATGACCCACAAAGGATCAGACCCACACAAGATCAATAGGTAACTAACCCCCGCAATGACCCACACAGGATCAGACCCACACAGGATCTGTAGGCGCTGACCCACACAGGACCGCTGAGCGTGACCCACACAGGATCGGTAGCACTTATCCACGTAGGATCGTTTAGTGCTGTAGTCGTCACCGCCGAATCCACGAAGGATTTTTTCACAGTCGTCATCGTCATCGCAGTTGCAGTCGCAGCCAGCTCTAGGGTTCCCGCACACAGCAAGCTCATTCGGGAGGGTCCACTTCACGAGCCGAGGGGCTGATACATCAATTGAAACATAGTCCATAGTTGATGTATCCAAAAGTTCTGTATCGTCAACAGGAACTCAACGTCACAGACGACACGTCAATCGGATGCTCGGTCTGAGAGTTATTGGCTTTTTCGTCCTAGGGGCCCGGTTGGTTTTTAAGTCAAAACCAACCCGACCATACTCCAACTGCATCCAAACCTCGAGCGGAGTAAGCCAAAAGGTCTGTCTCACATAGAGGAATCCATCAAAGTCGATGACACGTCAATCGGACGTCCGGAGCTCAAGTTATAAGCGTTTCCGCTCCGAGGGCCCGGTTGGTTTCGTGTATGAACCAACCCGGCCGAACACAAAGTTCCCCGAAACCCTAAGTGCAATATACCGAAACGACCGTCTCGATCCAAGGATCTCATTTCAACTGACGGTGCGTCGATCGGAGGCCCGTATCTCAAGTTATGGGCAACATACTGAAAGAGGTTTGGTATTAGGGGGTTCGGGCCCGGTCTGACCCATCCCGATACCCCCAGGGTCGGTCCGAACCGGTTCGACCCGAACTGGGTCTGGGTCCGGCCCGCTTGGGCACGTCCTGGCCCGGATGGCGTGGTGCGGGGTGGTATGGGCACGGCGCGGCGTGGCGCGGCAGCACGGCCCGGCGCGCTGGCGCTGGCCGGGTGGCTAGGCGGTTGGCTCGGCCGTTACGGTAGAGCGAAGAGGGCGGGGGGGGGGGGGGGGGGGCTGCCCCCCCCCCCCCCCCCCCCCCGCATTGAGAACCCATGACCCCCATGTGGGGTTCTGCACCTGCTGGCCGACTGGGGGTTACGAACCCCCGATTTTTCCTTGACCGGCCGGCCGACATTGGCCGGCCGGCTGCTGCCGCCATGGGACCGACAAGGGCCGTTTGCTTTGTTTCGACGCCGGCGTCCTGGAACAGGCCGCCGGTCCCCCTGCTCTGCCGCGACCCAGAACCGGCCACAACCTTGGTCCGTCTGGCATGGCGCGATGGTGCCTCGCCCCTCCTCCGCGGCCCCGCTCCGGCCGGGGTGCTTTTGTGGTCCTCTGGCGCGGTGCGACGGCGCCGCGTCTTTGCTTCGTCTTCAACGGCGTGACGCGACAGCGCTACGCTTCTCCCCGTTTTCTTAATAATTCTCGCGCGGTGCTTCGGCACCGCATTGCCTTGCTTGTGCTGCAACAATATCAAACAACCAAAATGGAGAGGAGGTTCAGCCATGTTCGTGCGGTCCGACCCCCTCCCGTTATTGCGGTAACAGGCGGCTAAAATGGAAAAGAAAAAGGCAATAGAAGAAATCACGAACAACAACTATAATAAATCCCTACCTCGTCGAATTCGATGAGAGAGGATTCATTGAGGAAATAACCGTCACGGAAGAAGGCATCGCAGAGGGAGGATCATCGCGGGAGAAGGAACGTTATGGAAGAAGCGTCGCACCGTCGATCTCCAAAGATCTGGCGTTCTTCGCATTCTTCGTCGAAGAAGAAGGCTTTTCTCCAAATCCTCTCCATGCAACAAGTTCCAACACAAATAAAATAAGAGTTGTCTTATTTAATTAACGCACAAGCCAAAGTTTGAATTTCAAAAGAAACGAAATGAACAATTAATTGAGGAGTTTAAAACCGCCAAATTAATGAGGCTTTTAATATCCAGATTAAACGCAAGAGTTGACTTCATTAAAAAGGGGGGGTGTGGGTGCGTTACTTAGAAGAAAAGAAACGGTGGGGTTTATGTGGGTCCCACCTCACAAATATCCTACCAAGTGGGTAGAATATTGTGGGTCCCACATCATCCACTTAACTTATGTTCAGAAAAATAAAATAAAAATCGGTTGTGCCACCTTTATTTTATTTCTTAACTTAACCCCAAAAATTAAAAACCACACCCGAGAAAACGCAACTCTGGAAAAGATGTTTCTAAGAAAATACCGGCACTGTGATTCCATCGGTGCCCTCAGAATTTGATTCCGAGCACCAGTTCAACAGTTAGAAAAAACCCGCTCGTTCGTTCACTGAACGTACCCAAGCTAAACTTCGGAAAAAGATTCCGGGCACACCAGGCCTCGGAATTGGGTGCCGTCATAAACTGCATTCTTGTAAAATTACCAAGAATATTAAGAAAAAAATTTCCTTGAATTTTTCGTGTCTTTACATCAGTCCCACCTTAGGGCTTTAAGTCCCTGTAAAGATACATCATAAACTAGGGAAACAAATGTGGGTACTGAGCACACATCTAAGCCTCCCGCTCCCAAGTTCTCTTTTGGAGGTTCTCGTTCTGCCATCTGATGAACACTAGAGGAATCAACCATCCACGTAGGACCTGCTCCTGTCAATCCTCAATCTCCACCGGGACCTCTGCAAAAGTCTCCCCATCATCAACGTCCATCTCCCCATGGTCAACGATATGCGTCAGGTCCTACACATATCTCCTCAGCTAGGATACGTGGAAGACGTCATGCACCCGGTGCAACTGAGGTGGTAGAGCCAGGAGATAAGCCACCTTGGCAATCCTGCTGAGGACCTAGAAAGGTCCGATGAAGCATGGAGATAACTTGCCGCCTCGGCTAAATATCCGTAATCCACATTGAGATGAGACCCGAAAGAAGAAGTTGTTGCCATCCTCAAACTCTAATGGCCTCCGCCTCCTGTCAGTATAAGACTTCTTCTGGCTCTGAGCTGTCCTCATCCGCTCCTGGATGACCTGGACCTTCTCTGTCATGGCCTGGACCATCTCCGATCCCACAAGTGCTGACTCCCCAGGGTCTGTCCAGCACAGAGGAGATATGCAAGGTCGGTCATACAACGCCTCATATGGTGCCATCCCGATGGTGGAGTGGTAGCTGTTGTTGTATGTGAACTCCAACAAGGGTAGGTGGTCCTCCCACCTGCGACCAAAGTCGAGGACACATGCACGGAGCATGTCCTCGAGTGTCTGAATGGTCCTCTCCGTCTGACCATCTATCTGAGGGTGAAAGGCGGTGCTCAGACATAGTTGCGTCCCGAACGCCTCCTACAACCACTTCCAAGGCCTGTAAGTAAAGAGAGAATCTCGATCAGAGATGATATATGATGGAACACCGTGAAGCCGTACAATCTCCCGAACGTAGAGACGTCCCAAGCTCTCCACTGAGCCCTGCTCTCTGATGGGTAAGAAGTGAGCCGACTTTGTGAGTCGTTCAACAATCACCCAAATGGAGTTGTGACCCCTGGAAGTGCGTGGAAGTCCAGTCACGAAGTCCATAGATATCCAGTCCCACTTCCACTCCGGGACCTCCAAGGGCTATACCAAGCCTGCTGGTACCTGATGCTCTGCCTTAACCTGCCAGCAGGCGAGGCATCGAGAAACGAACTCTACAACAACCTTCTTCACGATCGGCCACCAGTGCTGTCATCTGAGATCCTGGTACATCTTCGCCACGACAGGATGTACCGCCAAAGGAGAAGTGTGAAACTCTCTCAGAACCTCCTCCCGTAAAGCAACTGACACCAAGGTACGTCCTCTAAAAAGGATGTCGTGCTCTCATCCTATAGAGAAACCATCTGGTGCCTATCCTGAGGATATCTGCGCACGCCGCGTCTCACAGTTAGCGTCCCCACGTTGTGCCTCTCTGACCCGCTGCAGTAGTGTAGGAGTGACTATGAGTGACTGAAGGAAGGCTACTCCATCTCTATCCACAAAGGATATCTGCAAAGCGGCTAACTACTCTGTTGCCTCCCCGAGTAGCTAAATGCCTATCCTCCTGCTGAGTGCATCGTTTACTAAGTTCCCCTTTCTAGGAGTATAGACTATCTCAAAGTCATAGTCCTGGAGGAACTCGAGCCATCACCGCTATCTCAGGTTCAGGTCCTTCTGCGAGAAGATGTACCTGAGACTCCGGTGGTCAGAATAGACTGTAAAGTGCTCACCCATCAGATAGTGTCGCCACATCTTCAGAGCGAAGACCACTGCTGCTAACTCCAGGTCATGGGTAGCGTAGTTCTGCTCATGTAGCCTCAACTGACATGATCCATAGGCAATCACTACCCGATCCTGCATCAGGACACATCTGAGTCCAATCCCTGATGCATCGCAGTAGACTACGTACCCTACTCCCTCCTCCGGTAGACTCAAGATAGGTGTGCTGGTCAATCTATATCTCAGCTCCTGGAATCTCTACTGATATCTGTCTGACCACACAAAGGGTTTCCCCTTCTTCATCAAAGCTGAGAGTGGTGCCGCAACTCTGGATAAGTCTAGCACAAATCTCCGGTAGTATCCAGCTAGTCCCAAGAAACTCCGTACCTCCATCATGCTCCTAGGTGGCTCCCACGCTAGAACTGCCTCGATCTTCGCAGGATCCACCACAACTCCCGCCTCAGAGATGATGTGTCCAAAGAATTGGAGCTCATGTATCTAGAACTGACACTTCGAGATATTTCCATAAAGCTGGTGATCTCAGAGTATGTCTAGTATAACCCGTAAGTGGTAGGTGTGATCCTCCTCAGTGGTCGAGTATATCAAAATGTTGTCGATGAACACCATGAAAAATCGATCGAGGTATGGCTGAAAGATCCTGTTCATGAGGCCCATGAACACTGATGGAGCATTGGTTACGCCGAATGGCATATCCAAGAACTCATAGTGGCCATACCGACATCTGAAGGTCGTCTTCTGCACGTCCTCATCCCGAACTCTGAGCTGATGATAGCCTGACCTGAGGTCTATCTTTGAGAACCACCGTGCTCCCTTGAGTAGATCGAAGAGGTCGTCAATCCTAGGTAGCCGATTCTTGTTCCTCACTGTCACCTGGTTCAGGCGATGATAGTCGACACAAAGTCTCAAGCTCTCGTCTGCCTTCTTGGAAAACAATATCGGGGAATCCCAGGGTGAAACACTGGGTCGGATGAATCCCTTTCCCTGCAAGTCCTCCAACTATACCCATAGCTCTCAAAGATCAGCGGGGGCCATCTGATACGCTGGAGTGGATATCGGGGCTATACCGGGGTACATGTCAATATAAAAGTCTACCTCTCTGCGAGGAGGTAGTCCTGGAACGTCGTCAGGTAAAACGTCCGCATACTGATCCACCACTGCAGGAAAACCAGGACTCTGCATGTCAACTGCTCCTAGTATGAGGCTATCCAACTGATGCGTGATGGGCTGTCCTCTCCTCTGCGATAGTCCATCATGTGCTTCGAAGGCTCTCTTCTCACCAGTGAAGGTGAACCTGCTCCCGTCAGTGCGTACACATCGCACCTTGCGCCTAATACAGTCAATCTGAGCATGGAATGTAGATAACCAATCCATGCCCAAGATGACATAGTAAGGCCTCGACGCCGCTATAAGAAGATCCCAGCCGAAGCTCTCGCCTCCTAGAGTAAGCTCACACTGCCGGCACCAGTGCATAATCGTCGAGTCTGCTCCCGCAGGAGTCTCTAGCCATAAGGATCAAGCCAACGGCTGTGTCGGAATCTCCAAGCTCCGAACAAGGGAAGCGACTATGAAATAATGACTCGATCATGTGTCTATAAGAACCGCAACAAGGGTGGAATAGACATAGATAGTACCTCGAATTATCTCGGGCGCGCCGTGGTCGTAGGCCTCCACTGCCTAGAGTTGTGCCTGTCTCTGCCCGCCAGCTCCCTATGGTTGTGGTGGACCTCCTGGTGGTGGTGGTGGTAGAGCCTCAAAGCATCGCCCTCCACCTGTTGCTCGGACAGCTCCTCTGCCTCATCTGCCTGCTCCCTGCGGACCGCCACGGTCGACCTTCTACCTCTTCCTGGGTGGCCCCTCAACTGTCTGCTGATCCTCGACACAGCGGGTCGGGCAGTCACGAGCCCTGTGGCCCTGCCCACCGCATGTGTAGCACTATCTGCCTCTTCGAAAGACTGGCTCCATGCTGTGTGTCCCACACTGCTGAGCCAGTGTCCTAATGTCGTCTACCTGAGGGTCTGGTCTGCCTGGACCCATGAGTCATCCATCGACTGCCTGCTGCAGAAGACTCTGCTACCTGCCGCCCTACGGTAGGTATCGCTGCTGATGCAGGCTCAACAAGGAAGCTCTCGATCAGAAGGGCTCGCTCCAGTACCCATGCCTGTGTCGGAATGCTGAGGGAGATCAGCGATGCCCTGATCTCCTGCCTCAATCCCTGCTCGAAGGTCCTGGCCTGGAAGAATGGGTCCCGTACCATGTCTGTCGAGTAGCGCGAGATATCGGTAAATCTCGCCGAGTACTAGGTGAATGTCAAGTTGCCCTACTGCATCTGTAGAAGCTCCTGGATGTGAACCTCACGGAGGGTGGCTGGGATGAGCTCTGAGAAGAAGAGACTCTCAAAGTTTGTCCAGAGGAGAGATGCCTCATCATGCACCTAGAGCATCAAGCTCCACCATCTGCCTACTGCCGCGTGTAGGAGACTCGTTGCGAGGATCACCATGAGGTCTGCTAGTGTCCTCACTAACCTGAAAACCTGTACAACTGCCTCCAGCCAATCCTTGACTGCCTGAGGGTCCGTCTCCCCGCAGAACCTGGGCGGTCGCTGGTGCTGAAACTCATGCAGTGCACTAAGGAGACGTGCATCGTCCGCGGCTGGAGCTGGTAGCATCGCTGGCTCGGCGGGTAGAGGTACTGCCGGTGCCTCTACTGTCAAAGGGCCCTGTACCGAGGCCTCGTCGCTCGGTGGGCTGTCGTCACACACAATACTCGGAACCCTAGTTGGCTGCCATCGTGGGGCCATACTGAAAAGAAACAGGTGCGCCACGTTCAAACAGTATACCTGGTGGTCTGACACAAAGTAATCACAAAGAAAACTTGAAACACACATGCAATCAATGTTTTCGTGCATTAAGTCAGAAATCAGAAGTCAGGGTCCTGGTGTACGGATACGTCGGCCACCACACCAACACTGGACTCCCTGGACTGATAACCACACTCAATACTCTTAACACTATTGCTTCACATAGGATAAGATCAGAGTCCTATGTTCTGCGGTAGAACCAAACTCCTCTGATACCAATTTGTCACGACCCATCCTTAGGGCCCGTGCCGTGACTACCCCAAGCCCACCTTCCATAGGCCAGGGGCTGGTGACTAGCACCAAGGCTTAATTCCCGGTAAAAAGGGAAGGCATTGCCTTTGTAAATTAAACAACACCACAGAGCAAGAAAGAAGAAGAAGTAAACACTAATTAAAAACTGGGTACAACAGTAAGTGCGGAAAAATAAGTGGGCCAGAATACAAACCCAAACTGAAAGTAAAGTACAACTAGAAAGAGAAAACAGCAACTGAAAGTAAAGCCGCAGCCTCGAGCTGTCCACTGGAAGTTCCACCTGAAGGGCGGGTATAGATAGCCTCCACAGCACCTCGGGTCCAGCCGTCCGCTCCGTGTACATCCCGCCCAATGGTCCACCTCCATGTACCGACCTGCTCCTCGTGCCTCAACCACGATCAGCGCTGTCCGTCGTCTGCAACCAACACAACGTAGTGCGGGCATAATCCATGTAGGGGTGAGTATAATCTACTTAGTAGGGACCCCGAGACCCCCGAAGGTCTCCTAGAATCCACAAAGGATAATCCACAAAGGAAAGATACAATCACAAAGTAACATCTGACTCTACTTAGGTATATGCACATACATATATCTAAGTCATCAATTCCAGTTCGCCCCAACCTCCGAGCCCAAGTTCGATCACATCCACACAGGAAATCACAACCCGATCCACACAGGAAAGCATAACGTAATCCACATAGGAAAGCAAGTCAAGATTCATCTCACACATGTATACTTCTTTGTATGACGATAGAGATGATCAGATATAGCCACTGATTAATCTAAGCTGTCGGACCCACAAAGGATCGATAGGTACTAACCCCAGCTATGACCCACAAAGGATCTGACGCACACAGGATCGATAGGTAACTAACCCCCACAATGACCCATAAAGGATCTGACCCACACAGGATCGATAGGTAACTAACCCCCTTAACGACCCACACAGGATCGGACCCACATAGGATCTGTAGGCGCTGGCCCACACAGGACCGCTGAGCGCTGACCCACACAGTATCTGACCCACACAAGATCAGTAGCACTGATCCACGTAGGATCTCTGAGTGATGTAGTCGTCACCGCCGAATCCACAGAGGATTTATGCACAGTCGTCATCGTCGTCGCAGTCGCAGCCAGCTCTAGGGTTCCCGCACACAACAAACTCGTTTGGGAGGGTCCGCTCCACGAGCCGAGGGGATGATACATCAACTGACACATAGTCCGAATTTGATGTGTCCAAAAGTTCTGTTTCGTCAACATGAACTCAACGTCACAGACGACGCTTCAATCGGACGCCCGGTCTGAGAGTTATTGGCTTTTTCGTCCCAGGGGTCCGGTTGGTTTTTAATTCAAAACCAACCCGACCATACTCCAACTGCATCCAAACCTTGACAGAGTAAGCCAAAAGGTCCCTCTCACTTTGAGGAATCCAACAAAGTCGACGACACGTCAATCGGACATCCGGAGCTCAAGTTATAAGTGTTTCCACTCCGAGGTCCCAGTTGGTTTTGTGTACGAACCAACCAGGCCGAACCCAAAGTTATCTGAAACCCTGAGTGCGATATACCGAAATGACCATCTCAATCCAAGGAATGCATCGCAACTAACAGTGCATAGATCGGAGGCCTTAAGCTCATGTTATGGGAAACATACCGAAAGATGTTCGGTATTAGGGGGTTCGGGCCTGGTCCGACCCCGCCCGATACCCCCAGGGTCGGCCCGAACCGGGTCCGGGTCCAGCCCGCTTAGGCGCGGCCCGACCCGGCTGGTGCGGCCTAGCCCGGCCTGGGCGCGGCCCGGTAGCTCGGCCCGGCTCGCCGGCACTGGCCGGGAGGCCAGGCGGCCAGCTCGGCCGTTACGGCTGAGCAAAGAGGGGGGGGGGGGGGGGGGTGCCCCCCCGCGTTGAGAACCCGCGGCCCCCATGTGGGGGGACGCACCTGCTGGCCGACCGGGGGTTACAATACCCCGGTTTTTCCCTAACTAGCCGGCCCGCACTGGTCGTCCGGCTGCTGGTACCATGGGACCGGCAAGGGCCGGTCCCTCTGTTCCGACGCTGGTGGCCCGGAACCAGCCGCCGGTCCCCCTGCTCCACCGCGGCCCGGAACCGGTCGTGCCCTTGGTCTGTCCGGCGCAGCACGACGGTGCCGCGCCCCTCCGCCGCGGCCCCGCTCCGGCCGGGGTGCTTTTGTGGTTCTCCGGCGCGACGCGACGACTCCGCGTCTTTGGTTCGTCTTCAATGGCGTGGCCTGAAGATGTCGCATCTTTGGTTCGTCTTCAACGATGCGGCGTGACGGCGCCGTGTCTTTGGTTTGTCTTCAACGGCGCGGCGCGACGACGCCGCGCTTCTCCCCCTTTCCCTAATAATTCCCGCGCAGTGCTTCGGCACCGCGTTGCCTTGCTCGTGCCGCAACAATATCAAACAACCAAAAGGGAGAGGAGGGTCAGCCGTGTTCATGCAGTCCGACCCCCTCTCATTATTGCAGTAACATGCGACTCCAATGGAAAAGAAGAAAGGCAACAGAATAATTCACGAACAATAACTATAATAAATCCCTACCTCATCGAATTTGATGAGAGAGGATTCATTATGGAAATAACCATCGCAGAAGAAGGCGTCGCGGAGGGAGGATCGTCGCGGAAGAAGGAACATTATGGAAGAAGCGTCACGTCCTCGATCTCTAAGGATCCGGCGTTCTTCGCGTTCTTCGTCGAAGAAGAAGGCTTTTCTCCAAATCCTCTCCACGAAACAAGTTCCAACACAAATAAAATAAGAGTTGTCTTATTTTATTAACGGACAATCCAACGTTTGAATTTCAAAAGAAACAAAACTAACAATTAATCGAGGAGTTTAAAACCGCCCAATTAATGAGGCGTTTAATATCCATATTAAACGCAAGAGTTGACTTCATTAAAAAGGGGGGGGGGGTGCGGGTGCATTATTTAGATTAAAAGAAACGGTGAGGTTCGTGTGGGCCCCATATCACAAATATCCTAACAAGTGGGTAGGATATTGTGGGTCCCACATCATCCACTTAAGTTAAGTTCAACAAAATAAAATAAAATTCGGTTGTGCCACTTTTATTTTATTTCTTAACTTAACCCCAAAAATTAAAAACCACACCCAAGCAAACGCAACTCCGGAAAAGATTTTTTTAAGAAAATACCGGCGCTGCGATTCCATCGGTGCCCTCAGAATTTTATTCCGAGCACCGGTTCAAAAGTTAGAAAAAACCCGCTCATTCGTTCACTGAACGTACCCGAGCTAAAATTCGGAAAAAGATTCCGGGCACACCGGGCCTCAGAATCGGGTGCTGTCAGAAACTACGTTCTTGTAAAATTACCAAGAAAATTAAGAAAAAAAATTCCTTGATTTTTTCAGGTCTTTACAGCATATCCCTCGGGAGTGTCGTAACCAAGAGTGCAGTAATGCCCATTTCCGTGCACTAGTTCCCATTCGAGTCTAGCTCAAAGTAGTGTTTTCGGGTTTTAACCCTAGGTACATCTATGCCAGAGCCGCATCTACCTGCTCGTATCTAGACAGGGATGTATTGCTCGGAAAACTCACAAAATATCTACAATACCAAAATTCTAGGAAGTTCTTCTATACTAATCCTCGAAGTCTATCTTAGGGCTATGTGCTCTAATCAGAGTTTATATAAATCTAGTTTCCAAGGTTATTGCTAAACTTCCTCTAATACCAACTATAATGCCCCGACCCCAGTTACCCAGAGTCGATGAATTATTTTAATACATTGGCATGATTACAAGGAATCAAGTCCCGAAGGACCAATCAATTTACCAGTCTTGGAAAATAGATTACATACATGAATGTTACATTGAACTTTAAGACATACAAAACAACATAAATAGTCTTTATGAATTCCATTATTCCCTTGTCTTAACCCTGTATATCAATCACAATACACTTCTTAGAATCCTGGGAAAAATAAAACATAGAAAGGGGTGAGCTCAAAAGATTAGTAAGGGTAAGAAATACAGTGAAAACTTTCAAAAATATGCATAAACATTTAAGGAAATGTATAACTAAAACAAAATCCTTTTAAACTTGAACCTCAGCATAATATGGAAAAAATAAAATGAAATAATTCCATTTGCATATTCACATGGTTATTATACTAGTCGAATATTCACATGCAATATCACTAACCACTTTCATAATGATGGAATGCATAATGCCAGACTATCATAACCACGTATCCAAGGCCTCGTGCCAAGACTACAAATAAGATTTTGTCAAGGCCTCGTGCCAAGACACTAGTTTGTCTCATGAGACCTACTGATGCATCGAGGAGCTATAGCGGGCTCTACCCGTCACTTACTACATCCAATGCATTCTTCATATGAAAAGGTTTAAGCATAACATAAAAATTCGTATTAAAACTTGCACACAAAATGTCAATACTTTCTCTATAAACCATGAATGGTATAAAAATAACACATCCACATTCAAACATATCATAACTCATTCAATACAATAAGGAATATTGTATTATAATAAATCAACCTCAATCCAAAATAATATCAAGTAGAGGATGCTAACATAGTTGAAAATGATGAGTAAAACTTCTTGAGAGAAATATCCTTTTTGTAAAACCATTTAAAAGTCACATGTTTATAAAGAAAGTAATTTAAAATAGATTTTTGAATCAGATTTTCCCATACCACTTTGAAACTTTTGAAAATAAATATCATTTCAAAACATTAATGTCCATATAAATAAATCCTTAAAATCATTTTGAAAACATAGACATTAATTTAAAAGATTTAGAAAGATAAATCATTAAAACATTTGAAATTATGATCTTGATAAAGAGTACATTTCAAAATCCTTAAAATATTCATTTTAAAATCATTTTTATGAAAAGTGGACATGGATGATAAAAATGTCCCAGTAAATACATACACATAAACAGTCTCAGATAATAATGAGATTGATGAATTAACCCTTACCTTGAACTTTCCTTTAGTAGAGGGTACGTTTAACATCCTGTACGAAGATCGTAGTATGTTATTAAATTATAACAGAACCATTTTAATATTTATGATATCATACATGATTCATTTATAACGTTATACTACCCAACTAAAAATAATTTCTATGTTAAATTAACATTTCTGGTAATAATCGCTTTCTTTATCGTACGTGTTTTAACTTGTTACTCTTGATCGTATCACTTAGATCATGATTTAAATACTTACAGAATATAAAAAATGATACATATATCATATATATTTAGAATATAAATATATATAATAGACATATATATGAAATGGAAAACACCGTTTATGGAGACGGTAGTCTGTACGTACGCATAAACGCTGTTTCTGTTTTCATATAGTATTGAACGGAAGTAAGTAAAAAAGATATATGTAAGTACATAAATAATTATATATATAAATATATATATCTCCAGTAGCATTATTATGTCATATATTACATACTTATTAGTCATATATAATTTTATAATCGTCGATGAATGGTGAACTTGGAAATGAATCTCATCGCGTCGTGGAGACGGTAATCCGTATGTACGCACGAGCGAAAATATCATTCTTTTGATATTAAAATAATATAAAATTTGATGGTATATAATATATAAAGAATAATTTAATGTTATATTTATTATTTACATCAAATAAACATCATTATTATACCCATCCAAATAATAATGTATTGAATAACTATTACACCGCGACGTGGAGACGGTAAGCCGTACGTACGCACGTTTGGTGACATGTCATTAAAAGGATGGGTAGAATACTGAATATGGTTTTACCATATTTATAATTACATAAAATTATATAGTAGATACTGGAGTCATTATTTTATAATAGAAATAAAAAAGAAAGAAGAAGTTGAAGAAGAAAGGAACTTGAAAGAGGGTGGTGAAAACATTACCTCTTCTTCGGGTTATTCCTTTTGATTCGATCAAAAGGGCTCTTTAGGTTGGATTTCTGATCAAACTAAGTCCTATTGGTTGACGTGAGGGAAGTTGAGAGAGTATTTGGTCAGGTGTTGGCCGAACCAAAAGGCTTTGAAGGTGTAAATAATTGGTTAGAAGTTGGGTCCTCTTATAAGGGGGAGGAGGGGCTCTTTAGGAAAAACTTAAATTATTAATTTATAATATATTCATATTCGGTTTATAATGGCTCCAAAGTGTATTATTCAAAGTATAAGTTGGGGATGGGTCTAAATATTTTCAACCAATATATTTTAGATAGGTTTGGGTCATTATATTAACTTTATCTTTTATTTTTAACTCTTAGTTAATTAGATTGACATTTACCATGTCACTTTGAATATTTACATTATATAGTTAATAACCTTACTATATACATCCAAGATACCCTAGAGTGGTTCATTAATGATACACCAATATATATAGATGCCTTTTGACCAAACCTTATATTTTTAATAATAGAATATAAATTAATAATATAATATTTGTTTTAAAAACTCATTTATGTCAATTTTGACACTACTCAATAATTATTTTTTTTAAGTTTTAAAAACATTATTAATTAGAACAAAATTCATTTAAGAAATCATAACATGGAATATTAACCAATAAAATTCATGTATGTCATCAAAATAGTCAAATTATTTTTATTTTAACATTTTTAATACAAATTATTTGATTCATTCATTAATAAGGAAAATACTGCATCATTATTGTGTCATATATATTTCTACTTTTTCAATTTCTAAAAATTATAAAAATATACCATTATGTATTAAATCTTTTTATCTTTATAATGAATATTTATAATTGAAAATATAACATATATTACCCTATGTAAATTGTTTTTTTCTAAAAGATATAAGCTTATGTCATTTTTGTATTTACTTTAACTTAATTAATATATAGTGTCCCTATCACCTACAAGTGGCTCCATGGGGTCCCAAAATCGACCCAAAGATTCCCATGGTCAGAAATTTATCCCCCAATAAGGCTAGGACACATTTTAGGGTAATTTATTATTATTATAATATTATTTTTTACACTTATTTACCGGATTTACCTTTTAACCATGGTAAATAAAATATTTACCAAAGTAATTATTCAAAATGTCTAAAAATAAAAGTTACCTATTTACACAATTTGGAAATACTGATTCTAAATATGGAATCCATTTTTCCAAATTCAAAACACAGAAGTGGAAGAAATTAATTTAAAATTAATTCCTGTTGTCAAAATAAAAAGCGTGTTTTTAAGATATAATAACCATCAAAAGATTGACACTTGTTTATGTCCGGTTTAATTGTGAAATTATGTACAATGACCAACATTGTATTAAATGGTAAAAATATATTCTATGTATACTTTAAAACTACTAAAATTCATAATTTATCACTATTAATTATTTTTATTAAAAGAGTTGTTTTTAATTAAAATTTAGTAATTTTCACTATTCATCAAAATATAAAAGTTATCCGAAAAGTACCAAAATTTCACCCGAGGATAAATTAGATATTCTGAATCCAAAAATGAAGTCCATTTTGAGAGATAAAATTTATAATATTTCAAAAAGTAGGTATTACTATTCATAATGGCTAGTTTGATTGGTTGTAGTGTGTGTTAGAACTCAAAGTTGCGTACAACACACGCTACTGTATTATTCAAAGAGAAGCGTACTATGGAAGCTTGGGGTGTTACATTGTAAAATTTTTATATCCCCATTATAAATAATAAATTTATTTAGTCAAATTTAATATATAAAAGTTTAAAATATAGGATTTAAAAAGGGTTCACTATTAAATGTTGGTAAAAGTGCATTTTTTGAAAAATACTTCTTTTATCAGAAAAAAATGAATTTGTTATTACATTATGTGTAATAAACTCATAATATGGATTCTAAAATTATAAGGATTATATAAAATTTAAAATTTAGTTAATACTATTCATAACCTCTTTTGAACTTCTTTTTTGGTAAGTCATAGTGCGCTTGAACTCGGTGTTGCGTGTAGTGCAAGTTATCTAATTATTTTGAAGAAGTAACACACTATGAAATGTTGGGGTGTTACAAATATATTATACACCATGATCTTAGTGGAGTTTCATCATCTTCTTACCAATTTCATTATCTACTATATTTTTATATTCATTAAACAAGCTAATAGAATCTATATTATACCCCATTAATTAGATATATCCATATCTACAATAGACATCAATAAAAGTGATGATGTAAGAAACACCAACCCTTTCCTCTATTGTAAATAGACTATATACATCAGTATAAACCAATTCCAAGGGTTCTTTGGATCTTTCTCCTTTACCAATAAATGGTGTTTTGGCCATTATACCTTGTAAACAATCATAACATACATCCAAGTGTTTTAAATAAATTGATTCTAAGTACTATTCTTGATGAAATTTTCATAAATGGTTATAATTTATATGACCTAACCTAAAGTTCCATTGGTGGGTAGGATATGATCCACTCTTATTGGATTTCTCATTGATTTAAAATACTATATTTTGATGTTCAATTATAAACAAGATGTTTTTAAGATGTGTCACACCATAACCTATGTCATACTAATACATAACACATAATTTAGTTTCAAAATTGAAAGAATTTCATATAGTGTCTAAAATTGACACAAATATTATGTTTTTGGTAAAAAATGCTACAAAATAAATTTTTTTTAGTACAATAACCATTCCACTAGGTAAAGTAAGATGATAATCTTCCACTACTAATGTTGCTAGTCTTGCACTATTTTCTGATTGAATATCTAGTTGAAATTTTTCAATTGTCTTGAATTTAATTTGTTCCTACATTATAATACAAATGTGTGAGTCACATGATATATCTAATTACCAACATATATAAATATACAGATTTCATTCAATGATAATTATACCTAAATAAGAAGAATCAACTTGATTCTTATTTTATCTATGCGATTATTATTCTAGTAGCATCTTTTCCCACATGAAAAGTATATTTCCACCTTTTCATTATTCTCCTAATGTAACTTTGGCTTCTTGAAAGGATGATGAATCAATGTCTTTGACTGTGACTTCATCTTTAACAATTATACCTTTCATTTCTTTTTATTCCCAAGAAGGGTAAAAGAGTTAGAATTCTTCATATACTTATCATCTTGGAAAAATAATGCTAATAAATCCATGAGTGACTTATTCATGATATTCATATTATAATTTAAAACGACATTTTAGAATCTATGTGATAATTAGGAAATAATGAGATCATTTGATAGTTCTTGGATCAGTTTGAATCCAGGGGTCTCCAGTCTCTCAATGTACTTGATAATCATGAGTACATGAGGTCTTTATTGATTCCCTTGTTCTAGAATATATCTATAGATATCACTTGATATCTCATATTTTTTTTCAAGCTCTATTTTTATACAAGTCTTGGAGATAAGAAAATATTTGGAAAATATTTGTTTCCTCATGCATTTTGTGCATCTCACTGAACATATATGACAACATGAAGCATTGAACATATTTTACATCATCTATATGATTCTTATATTTATCTTTTTCCACTTCAGTTACTCCATGAGGGGGATTAGTAGGAATTGGGGACTCCATTACATAATGTTTCCTCTCTTGGCACAATACTATGCACAAGCGCCTATACCACTCCTAGAAGTTAGAGATAGTCAGAATATTTTGTTTATTCAATTTTGATCATAGTGAAATTGAATTGGTGACAGTCACCATTTGATCTAAATCAAATAAAAATAAAATATTAGTAGTTTATCATGATTACCAATTGAAAATTGAAAATTTTTAATTTCTCCAACTATTTTATGAAATCCTAGTAGCCCTCAACTGCTATATTTGGAATTTTCAATTTCATTATCATTCTAGTAGAAAAGATCCTTAAACCTGTCTTAATATACTATGTTATGAAATTTACACTACTCAAATAGTCTATGGCAGGCTTTTGACTATCCAACCATATTGGCTCACAGATCCTTGATATGTTGAGTAGAGTCTTATCTCCTGAAAATAATCACTTTTCATTATAAATACTTTGAATATAAAGTTAAAAAAATCTAGATATGGATAATTTTTTGCTACCAACTTTATTTATGTTGACCCAACACTCTAATAATAACTACCCAATAGTAATATATATCCTAAAATAGGACTTAAGAGAACCTAAAACAATCAGTTGTGTTTAAATTCATGTGATGTAAGGCATTTAATGAATATTTTCTTTGAGAGATTTGTCAATTTATCTTGGTGAATAATGTACATTTCTGTTAAACATGTTTTTTCTATGTTATATCACTCACAACATAACCGTGATTTAAATAGAAAAAATTCATTGAAAGTTTTTATTTTACGCATACATGATTTTAAATTATTATACTTTGTGATTGTGTATAATATATACACATTTATAAAATAATAAACCAATCATAAGATAAAATAAAAAAATAGTTATGTGATCATGAGATGTTAACTATTGGTTAACCCATTTAACTAATAATTAATTAACCATGATCCTATGGAAATTACTTAAGCCAATGCCAAACTTGAATTGTAGTGCTTGCAAGACCCGTGCACGTCACTTGTTTGGTTTACATCGACTCTAGACCCAAAATGCTTCTTCATGATCTCTACCGATATTTACAATGTATACTCACATACATGTGATGGGAACATGGGGCTTGAAAATGCATTTTATCACTTAAATATGGACATAGAGGCCCTTATACAAATTAAATATTAAAGGATGATAAACAAATCATTAAAATAGAATAATTATTAAATTTTAAAAATCAAATACAGTAATTAAACTTAATAAATAAATAACCAAACATGCATGGGTTAGTCTCATCTCATGATCAATCAACATGAAATTATATTGTACAAGAAAAACTATATTTTATAAAATTTAACTTGAGGGTATTTTTAATGATTAAAATTTCATTTAAATAATTTCAATTAATTATTAATACGTCCCACAACACCCTAAATAATTTTATTAAATCTAAGACAATTAAATTTTATTTTTATATTTTTTATAATATTTCGAGTCCATTAGGACCTAAAGTATATCCCATGATATTAATTTAGGGCTTGTAATAGGGTTGACGGGTCAGGAAAAATGGTTCCAGACTAACCTGGTCCATCCCAAGATTAGTTGGGGCATCTGTTTAAAGGTATACACACAAATCATATATATATATATACATATAATATATATTATAATATATATATATATATAAATATATTAGGTGGGGACACCCCAAATAACGAGGTTTCCAAAATACCCACCTCCCCATAAAGGGAATGGGACAACACATCCACACCCATTTGGGTGAGGACAAAACAACTTTTTCCATTATATTAAAACTTATCCTTCCATTTGGAAGGATAAACATACACATTTATTTTTATTTTTGGAAAATGAATTAAGCTCGCACAACAAGATTCAATTTATAATGGACTACCTAGAAAAATTCCGGTATCTACAGAAAATACATAACATGATTACATCATGCTTCAGCTAAAAATTTATTACACTAGTAGTAATTAAAGTGAAGAAAAAAATTAAACCTTAAATTTTCATCATATTTTTTATGCAAAACCCATTAATATTCGATCGACCATATCTTGGCGACAAGAAATCGAATCGATGTGATGTATTTTTTGTTAGGACCATATCAAAACTCTCTTTATAAATCATAATAGATTTAATTGAAATTTAAAAATTTTCAATTTGAATAATTTGACATTCACTCTACTACCAATTAAAGGAGTTTGGGGCACAAAAAAAGTATGAAAAAATATGTAATTTAAAATTTTGTGTTCAAATTTATGTAAAAAACAATGAATAAACAATCTTCATTTGCCAAGTTTCTAAAATTATTTTGTGCATTTCAATTTAAACAGAAAAATAAAATCAAATAGAATCATAAATGATACCTTGTTTGTTTGAAATCACCAGTTTTATTCACTCACTGTTGGAATGTCAGGGATCAAAGGCACAAAGATAGAAAACCTATAGATTTTCCACACATTCATAAAAACTCATGTATTTTTGATCTAGGATTCCCAGGATCTAGTGCATTAAATAGAAGTACTTAAGGATGATCCTTTGATTTCATGAAGAATGCAGACTCGATCGAGAAGATGAGATTGATCCAGCCTTTTTCTTTCTTTATAACCACTCTCTATGAGCTTGAGAAGGAAGGAGATGATATATTATCATTGTAAATTCTTCCAAATGATGGATATCACTATTCATGATGCTAAAATGTATTTTTTTTACTTAGGATATACTTTCTAAAATTTCACTTTTGTCTTTGGAACGTAATAGCATCCATTTTAGAAATATTTTTACACTTATAACTTAATAAAATTTTAATAAATAAAAAGAAAATTTATAACTAACTTTTAACACTTTAACATGTTATGTGATAAAATATGTACCATTAAATCATATCATAGGCTCCCCAAATTATTTAACTTACCTTGAACATGTTATGTTCATTCAAAAAATTGTATTTTATTGTATTCAATTTTATGATTAAAAAACATGTCAATAACATGAGGAATAAAGTTAATCGTAATTATTCTAAAATTTAATAATACAATTGAATTATTTTACTTGTAATCAATCACACTCAGACGTTCATTGACCCCCACACGTGGGGCCCAATTTTTCATAAACTCATATTCTTCTAAAGAGGTGGAACTTGTGGAGACACTTAGTATGTGACCTACTAAATATTTATCTTGATAATAGTGAGTAGAAATCACATACCAAAACTAGAGTCTAGTAACCCATCATAGCCCCTAAGGAGATAAGGAATGTCATAACCTTGACAACCTCATATGAACATATTATGTATAATATAATCTCTTTGTATTATGATATCTCATAAATCATGATGCACACTTATGTCACCATCTTTTTTTGATGCTTTATATATTTCATCACCATAATGGATAGACTTACCTTCTTTTACCATGTACTTGAATGTAATGAATATACTACCATCTTGGTCAACCTTCACCCAAAATATATCTCTTCTATAACTCAGAAGTGAAAATTCTATCTTGATCATTCAACTAACATCATACCACCAATGTCTCACCCAACACAAGATACATCACAATGAATTCAATATCATGGTTTTCACATTGCATTAAAGTGAACAATAAAACAGTACACAATGACAATGATATCAAGTCAGGAGACTATTATACATGTTCATAGATAGGAAAAACCAATGAAAACCAAAACATGTGTTGTTAAATTTGGTGGGTCAGTTCTCATGATCTCATCTACTTGATATCACGAGGTGTGAACATCATGATAATAATTCTCAATGCTTATGGACCCCCAGGACTTGAAAGTTATAAATAAATATTTTTATCTACAATATTATGTATTTATCCCCAAGGTCATCTATTTAAGATTACTGTTATATTATCTTGAGGTTCTCATTATAGTTGTGAACTTCTATAACCTTTAGATACAGTTTGTAATTCAAGTAAATTTCTATGTAAATAGTGGATGTATAGGTATAAATACTAATTATGATTATAATAAACACATGTGTATATCAAACTCTATACATGAAATACTAATAACATTATATAATAGAGTTGGGCTTAGGTAACCCACTCAAAACACATGTTTTTTTTGTTACACATGTCATGCGTTAAATTGGATTACCTAATTTTGAAGTTATGTTTTTCTATCAACTTAGTAAAGTGAATGGTAAGGATATGTTATTTGATGAAAATTAATTTAATAAAATAATGAAACATTTATATTTATATAAGTTATATTAAGAATTAAATTAAATATGAAATGTTAGATATCATGCTTTAAATTTTTTAATTATCAATCAATTTAACATGAAAACCTATTTTAGTTTTAAATGATTATGGTGGGTTGATAAATTTAATCATGGGATACTTGATGAATTAAATTAGTAAATACTTTCTAACTTGGTTGTTTAAATGGTAATGATATGTTTTGGTAAATAAAAATTTACTTTGAGTATGTCATTATCAAATGTTCCTTTCATGATGTGTAATAAAATTTAGCCAAACAAATTTTAAAAAATTCATTTTGTGACAAAAAGTTTTCTAAAAAAAACAACAATAATTAATTTCTAAAATTTTCACCTATTTAAAAATTAGTTTTGAAAAAAGTATTGAAATTGTTTTCACATGGTTTTTTTGATAAATACCTTATTATAGGAACTATTAAGAAGGGTTTTCATTTAAAATTGTTTTCTAACCTACCATATTTTCTAAAATACAAGACATGGTGATTTTTTTATCAACATTCCTTTTAAATTAACACATTTCAATATGAAATATTGTGATGCATGTCTAAAAAGTAAAGAATCATTTGGAAAACATGATTATGTTTTGATCACTTTAACCAATAGGTTACAATGAATTATTATATCTAATATTATTAATAAATTATCCTACAATCATGGTAATTTATTTTGTTTTTGGATTGTTAATAATGATATGTTCTAAATGTTATAATAAATATTGTATAATTCTCCATTAAAAATCTTTAATGAGTAATGTTTCTGAAGTGAAAGATATAATAATATTTTCTCCAACATGAAGTTCAATGTTTTCAACTTAAATTAATGTGAAGTAATTATTTCTAATGTTGTTTCCTTATGTAATGTTTATTTTTTGTAATCATTTGATTATTATGTATTTATTTATGAGTTTGTTATGGATATCCATGTGGCGTTGTTATTTTATAATAGGTGTCTCCTCTGAGATATTATATTTAATGTTTTTTTTGTGTTTAAAATACTGTAGGATCCTTAATAGGCATCTCACAGGGTGGTTAAATTATCTCCCCTTCGTTTTCCCTCTATCTTGTTTTTTTAAATCTTGAAGAGAAAAAATGTTTGATAGGTATCTAATGTAAAGGTGTGAAGTATTTTTGAACATTCCTTTTCTATTTTGTGTTTTATGTTGGTTCAGAAGTGGTTTCATACATTCTAGAAGTTTCTTTAAAATGATTTTATATTCTTTAAAGTAGTTTTAAGAAAGTTTTTGAAAATTATAGAAGTAATTAAAATTATTCAAAGTTTATTTGGAAATTAATTTATAAGTATTTAAAAATATTCTAAAGTTTTTGGAAGTGTTTTAGAATTTTGGAACAATAATAAACCCTTTTCTTAATTATGTATAAGCTAGTTTAATTGAAAAGTTAACATTTTCAATGAAATATTTACCCTTATACATGAATTTTAAGTTTCATAATGGTAATGGTGGGTTTTAATGGATTTATTAAAGTTAAAGGGATGTTTATAATTCATGTGTAAGTTAATGTCGTAGTATTTAAACAATGAGTAAAGGTAACTTATTTTTTTTTTCCATTTGTTGTGTAATGGTACGAGAGTGTTTCTGAAGCCTCCCGAAGGGTATTCCTCACCATTAATAAGGGTAAGTGGGTGTTCCCATGTTCTGAGTTAATTTATCCCATAGCTATGTAAAGGTAGTATTGAAATCCAAATGGTTGTGTAAGGGTAAACTCATGAGGGTGGAGTTGCATTAGGGTACTTGTATAAGGGTCATCTAGGTTTTCAAAAGCCTATGTAAAGGTCATCTGAGTTTTCAAAATCCTATGTAAGGGTGGTCATACTATGTAAGGGTAAGAAAAATTTGTCCATACACTCCATGTAATTCATATATAAGGTTAATGAGTAATTTTCAATACTTATATAAGGGTAATCTGGAGTTACCCATATGTGAGCCTTTCTAAGGCTCTATGTATGGTTAAAACCAGTTACCCTTATATTGCATGTGTATCCTACACATGGGTAGTGTTTTTTACCCAATTTTATAGTTTTTATTCATCATTTCAATCTACAAATCAAGTGAACTCCCTTTATAAGATTTTTAATGTCCAAAATCATGGAATTAAATTCCTTTAAATCATCTAATGATTCAGAAATACTTTTTGGAAGGTTTGATCAATAAAAAATTACATTGTAAACTACAAAGCATTGGGAAAATTTAATGGGGTTTTCAAAACCACTTTTCAATTTTATGCATTTCTTCTATTTTAAAACCCTCAAACCCTCTTGACTTTGTCTTCATTCTCATTCAGACAATCCCCGAACCCTCTCTTCAAGTTGATGATTTTCATCTATTTATAGGAACTATTCCTCTGAAATTTCCTGATATAACCTTCTACCTCCTATATCCCTTGGATACAATGTTTTATAATGGGAAATATTGTGTATGGGATCCTTAATCTTTCTTCTAGTTGTATGTATGGGATAGATCATTCTTTTTTTTATCCTTTTGGAAGATTATTTGTGCTGACTTAATTCAGTTAATTAATTAATTAATATAAATTGAAGGGGATGAGATTATTCCCCTATATTTTACCATTTTTCTTCATAATGTATATATATGATTCCCTATAAAATATTATCACATGCTTAAAGAGTTATCATTATCACTATTATTTCATTCTATTTCAAATATGATAAACAAAAGATTATCTTCGAATGATAAAGTGATTATCACATGAAGACAATTAATATTTTTTTTTCATGAAAAGGGATTTCTTACATGCTTTTACATTTTTTTATATTTTTAAATGATTATCCATGCTTGACGCCCTTTCTGAAAATTACATATTTTTGGGTGAGTTTCTTGTGTTATTGTGAAGTATTTTGATATCACCTTGAATGAATTTTTTAGTAACATATATCCTACTAATAAATTGGTTTCACATATACAATCTTGGTTTTTATAATATTTCCCTTAAAATTAAATAAGTGAATGTGATGCAATCCCATTTTGAAATATTTGAAAAGTGGTAGTGTTGTGTTGTTTTCATATATAGTATTTGTATTAAGAAGTGGCTATGATTTGACTATTGTGGTATGATATGTGGTGGTTGTGATGTGGAAGTGGGTGTGATGTGAAATGGTGTAAATGTGGGGCTTGTTGGCTTTAGAAGAATGGGTTGTTGTGTGTTTTTATAGTCTCCTCATAGTTGTGAAATACTTGAAATAATGATCCTATTAATATATAAATGGTTGGGGTTTTAAATAATATATGGTAAATGGGATGATGATGTTTAATTTAAAAATGAAAAAATGAAGATGTATGCGAAAATAGGTGGTAATTTTAATGGTTAAATGATAATAATGAATCTGATGTGTGGATTTTGGATCAAAATAATTGAAATATAAACAAATGAGTTGTGTTAATATGAAATGAATGAGCAATCATGATAAATAATGGTGGTTGATAATGGAAATATTAATATATTATCTTAACTTCAAAAGAAAGGTGGAATATGGATTTTGTCTTGTGGCTTGTGGATTTTGACTTTCTCATGTGGTGTTATTCATTTATTTATAGTAGCGATGTTGACACATGATAGTATTGATGTGGAGGTTGTGGTAGTTGGGTGGTTTTGGTTGTGTGAACCCATAGGTTGGGATTTTGTGTAATTATTATTTAATTTATTTTCATTGTGATTTATACATACACCCCACCCGCATCAAGCACCATGTTACAACACCCAAATTTTTTGGGGGTTTTTTGACAATATCTATATAGTGAGGATGGATGGTTGATTACCACCTCTCCCCCCCACTTTCTTCGTGAAGATGTTCTTATATATGGTTTGTCATGGATTGCAGATTGTAGCGAACTTGTGGTTTTATTTAACAAGAGTATTATGTGGTTCATAGTGGGGTACATGCATGATAGGAGAAGGATATGAGGTTGATGTCCTTCATGTTCATGATACCCTACTATTCTGGTTATATTAGTGGTCAGGATGTGATGTGATGGATCATGTGTATTCGAGGAAGATGTGATTTGATTTCCCCGGTGTCTTTAGGTAAGATGTGATATGATGTACTATGTGTCTTTTTCTGAGATATAATGGGTTATCCTAGGTGTATTCAGAAAATATTTGATTTCTAGTTTCATGTAGGGTTCTTGGAATGATGTGGTTTCCTAGGTGTCTTTAGGAAGGAATCTATGGAATTAATCGGAGCTCCAAAACATAAAAAATTGGGTTTTGAGAGTGTAAAATTAGTCGGAAAGTGGTAGGGTACCCTTTTTATTGATATTCTTCAAATTATGTTATTATATATGAATGTATTATTTGGTGAATGAGCCTTGGTGAGGATGAGAATGAGTTGACCAGATAAGTTCTTGTTGATTCTTTTGTTTATTCATTGGAGGATTAATATTATCTTCTCACATTTTCATGATATTACCAGTATTTTGTCTTACTAAGTGTATATTTTATACTCACCCTATATATATATAAACTATTTTTAGGCTTCTAGGGGGACATTGGGGACTAAACATGACATTACTATCTTGGATGCTGGAGATATTATTGAGTTTCTACTATAGGATTTTCTTTGACGTTTTACTTAGAGACTTTCATTTTATTTGTATGAATTTACATGCATGATGATATATTTTTTATTTTTACCTTTTATTATGTTCTAGAGTGTCTTGGTGGTTATTTATCCTATCTCCTTATCCTTTATTATTAAAGAGGGTGATGTCTTCCAAATGTGATATTTTATACCCTTAGTGCTTTTTGTCATACTAGGGATTACTAGAGGCTAGACTCGAGGGTATTTATTCTTTTTATTCATTTTAATCCAAAGAGGGGTACCATTAGAGGGATGGGGTCATGACATGGTAACTAAAATTACATTGGACAACTTATAAAAACAATAATTTACAAGTGATTAAAAATTTAAATGTTTTTGGGAAAGATAGCAGAAAATTAAGAATCCATCAAATGAGTTATATATCATGGAAAATGATTTATAGAGGATATAGTTTAAAATGTATATTTGTTCGATACAATTATCTAACATTGGTATCTAATATGATGAAAGGATTATAAACTTTATTTAAGATTATTGAAATTATTATAATAATTCCTATAGTTATTTTAATTAGTTCAAATGTTATTTGAGGTGATTGAGGAGACATGAAGTTGATTTAATGAATCTTGAAATTGATTTTAATAAATTCTAGATTTACTATTACTTAGATAAAATTATGAAAATGTGAATTGGAAATTCATCTATTTGAGGCACTAGGTGAGATAATTCATTTATGTGGAAGTGAAAAGGTTAGTGCATAAGAGAATTTATACACACGAGAGTGAATTGTTGGAGAGAATTCATTTATGAAACCAATATGTTATATAATTAATATATGTTTGAGTGAAATAAAAAATGGATTTATCTTACAATATATGAAATCTTAGATGGCATAAGAGAATTTCAACCCGTGTAAGAGAATTTAGCTATGTAGATGAGAATTGTGTCCAGTTAATGTCAATTCATCTAAACGAAAGTGAAATGACTAGCACATAAGAGAATTCATCTATGTAAGAGACCACAATAAGAAAATAAATTTATATAGAATAAATTCTAGAGGTACCATGAGATATTAGGCTATATAAATTCAAGATTTGTAATAGAATTTTATCCCAAATAAAAAAAATCATTTATGTGAAATAGAATTGTTTTCTTTTACAATAATCGACTTGGATAATTTTGGGGATCTTAGCAGACTAAAAATAAATATTTCCAAAATTGTGAGATTATAAATTTTTTGGGATTATTTTATTCAATGAAATAAATATCACAAAAGAAATATTATAAAATCAAGAATATAATGAGATATTGATCTTCAAGGCAATGGATAATAATATCAAAGAATGAAGAATGTCTACAATATCAAATGTGTTGAAACAAATTTATCATATTTTTAAGAATAATGTTTATATTTTTGAGTCATAGTTTTTATATTCATAAGTTCCTTGAGTAATTTATAAAGAAATATGTTTGAGAAAAATAAATAAAGTGTGTTTGGGTTTATACTAGTTTTTATAGACTCAAGTTGGGGCCTATACTACTTTGATATGAAGCTTTCACACTATACGTGTGAGTTTGACATCACAAATATTTTTTTTGTAAAAATTTAATATAGATAGGGATATATAAGTGTAATACACTATAGAATTTTTTTAACAAAGATTATTTTATGTCTAGTAAAGTATAAAATAAATAATTAATGTTTCCATTTACAAATCATTTAGTGAGGGTGTTTTTATAATATCATTTGAGTTGAAAAATAAAATCATGGGAACTAAATATGGGTATTTTATAATTTTTCTTATATTGGGTACTGATTTCCCCTTTAGTAATCCATTTATGGAAAATGAAAGTGAAATAAAACATTTAATGTAGTCTTTCATTCACGTGGGATGTTGAAAAGATTGTGGAGGAAAAAATTAAAAATTGGGAGTCATTGGTGTTTTGTGTTGTTTAAATGAGAGTGATCCAAGATATTTTTCTGAAATAGAAGAACCATAGAATATCAAGGAATAAGAAAAAGGAAAAGATGATACATGTTTCAATGAAAATAAAAAAATAATCCAAACCAATACTGAAGTTGTACATATGATGGGTTTCAAGGAAGAAGAAGAAGTTAAGCGTATCAACATGTTTATGTTGATCAATTACAGTCAAAGATAAAATAATTGTGGAGAGACTGAAATATTGTGTATGTTATGATATATGGTTTTAAGATATTAGTTTACAAGAATTGAGTGAAAAAGTCAGGTGAGAAGATCCATTGAAGAGATTCAAAGCTAAGGTATATATAGGGACCGAGTTGCATGCTGTGTATCTTAAAGATCTTATGAAAGTTTATGGCCTTATTTTGAGAAGAAGTAGATATATCTTATTGATTTAAAATAGTCTTATGAAGGTCTACTAATTGAATTATAATAAAGAACTTAACTATAACACATATGTATATAGGGTGGGAATCTGTGGAACCTGCCTGACTAAGGGTATAAAAGGGAAGTAAAGTGATCAATTATGATTATAATATGAAACTATTAGAGGAATTCCTATGAGACATAATCAGTTGTAGGTGTGAGAAGTACTAAAACCCTTATAGGAATATATTTATTATTGTTGATAATCCATGATTGGGGCACATAACTAATCAGGGAAATGAGTATGTCTTTGTACCAAACCTTATAAAAATACTATGTGTCTTTTATGTACAATACTTGTATGAATATGATTGATGATTAATCGATTAAAGTAGAATATATCCATTTGTTATAACTAAATACAAAGATTAAATTACAAAGAGTGTTAACATTTACAATATGATTTTGAATTTAGTAAAAATTGGCCCCACCCAATTAAACCCCTCAAGATTTCTACATCGATGCTAAGGGGCATTTCAAATGGTATAAAAGAGAAGGTTCACTCTTGTTGGATCTAAGATTAATTTCACATGTATTTGTTTGAAGAGACTAAAATATTCATATCATAATATATTACTATTTTTAATCATGTGTAAGACTCTTATATGAATATGAAAAATAGAAAAAAAGAGGCCATGAAGATTAGAAAATATCAAGGAAGAAATAATAATAACTAAAAGATAACGGTAATTAGGGTGGAACTAGTAGTTCTAATTGTGATGATATTGATCGGAATAAATCTACTGATTTCATCTACTTTTATATTGGAATTTATTTGAAGAAATCTTCTGGCCAAATTATTTCTCACATATTTGGGTTTATTCACGAGCTAGATGATGAAAAATCACAGTGATAGATGATGATGAAATGATGGAAAAGGCATTGTAAGGAATGTTATAAAAATGAAACTCTCTCATCAAGGAGTTGAAATCCAAATAGTAGTACCAAAAAAAATTTTGAGAAAAATTTTCAATGACTGAATAAAATGTGAAAAATTATATTTAGGAGAAATAAAATGCTAGAAAATTCAATGAATAAGGGTTCCATTCATTGGAAAAATTACATAGGACTACTTTTGATGTCAAGAAAGATCAGTTATAAGTTAATGTCAAAATAATAAAGGTCATTGAAATGTATCTAAAATAATATATCACATTTCATAAGGATCAAGTTTAGAAGTTGAAAATATATTGGGAAGAGAGATTGAAGTTAGTTGAAGTTGAGAAATATTCCCTCAACATGATATTTCTTGAACTAGAAGCAAAACTTATTTTTTTGAATTCATACAATTTGGACCTTCCAAAAAATCTAAAGAAATAATAATTTTTACTCAAGTACCATATAATATTTTTCCTTAAAGTAGACTCATACTGTTGTAAATAGAGATAGATAAGTGTTGAGGAATATTACACCTAAATTAAATAGAATAAGATCACCCAAAGTCCAAAAATATATGCATTAATTGAATTTTTTTTGTTAAATATTATTTGAAAAAGTTATTTTTTTGGGAAATTTGGATGTTTAAAGAATTTAAAAAACAACCAATAAGTCAATGGTGGATGTGAGTAAGTGTGATAAGAGAAAGTCACAAAAATTATCCCAAAATGTTCCGATTTCAATCCAAAACTAAATTCCACACATAAGTAGAAGTAAGATCATACACTTAAAGATATATTGATCATATTTCATGATAAATTGTAGATTTAAATGAAAATAGAACAACCTCAAAAAAGTAAGAGTGATCTAGTTGATCTAAGGAAGAATAAAATTTTATAAAAGAAAAAAATAAATAATGAAGAAGAATATTTGTTGCCTAAAGATATTTGGATATGAAAATTTAAAGATAAGACTACCGTGAAGGGGTCCAGAAATTTTAGATCATCCAATAAATAAGACAATAGGTTGGTAAAAAAGTCCCAACCCTAGTGTTATAAATGAAAAGATGATAAAAGTTGACCTCATCACTATATTTATGTAGATATGTCCCATTTTGGATAATTAAATGTGAAAAGTGTGGAAAACATCCCCTGAGGGGGATCTATTGAAATAGACCAAGCTACTGGTTATTTAAGAGTTTTTGAAAAAATCTATAATTTTGGATAACATTGATATAATTGAAGAAAGAGTTATGATTTTTATTCTATCACTTCCATTTTATCTCATATACATTATTTTTATTTAGGGAGGATGATTATATAACCAAACGGGGAAGAAATAACTTTTCACTTGAAATATTATTATGTGTGTATTCATGTAAAGATCTCATCCCAAATAGATTAGATTTAGAGATTACATTATTACATTGGTGTTAGATACAAGAAATCACATCCTAAAGGACTGAATAGTTTAGTAGCAGTCTAAAGAACTAGATATATACTTTAATTTCATATTACAATTGAAACATAAAATACAATATATCAATTCCGTTGATAACACTATTATTACCTTTATCATATCCCTACATATCAATCATAAAACACTTCCTAGCATCCAGGAGAAAGGAAACATTAGGAATGGGTGAGATCTAATGCTTTTTATGGGTAAGCATACATAGGAATCCATCATGAAAAATAATAAATAATCAATATGGAAAGGTAAACAACTAAAACAAATTCCATTTAACCAATAAATTGAACATGAAGAATAAAATGGTTAAAATATTAGATGATTAAAATAATTCCATATAAATAGTCACATAACATGAAACTTATTCAAAGATATTATAACTAATTTTAATAATCACATCGACATCAATAACTAATATCTTAATGAATAAGTGCATAATGTGGTGCATCATCACCATATCATCAAGTCATTGTTCTAAGACATCTTATATAAATGGGTATGGCCTCATCCAAATACGCAAACTTGTTTTTCTCATGAGACCTACCAATGCATCGAGAGGCTATAGAGAGCCCCACCCATCTATTAATAAGTCCAATACATTCCTCATATGAAAGGGTAGAAACATAATCAATGTAAAAATGAATATTTAAAAATGATAAAAATGTTAATATTTTCTTAAATCAATAAATATAATCAACATAATCATTCATATCAGAAAACCAGCATATTAATGTTTATACTTTCCCCAATAAATAAACTTAATCATAAACCATCTAGAGCACTATAGATAATGGTGTTAAAATAGTACATACTAATCAAAATAATCATAAAATATTTGAATAAATAATAAATATGGTATAATTAAAAAATATTCCTAATGAATAATAAGGTAAAATGAAGTTTGTTTTCTTTTATAAGTATAAATACCATAAAAATTACATTAAAATCATTATTAATGAAAATACACTTTTCACTTTGAAAATAATTTTCAAAAAATAAATAATTCTAGAATATTAGGAAAAATATTTTATTTTAAATGAAACATGTAAGTTTATCAAGAAATATTCAAAAAAATAACTATTAATGTTGGAAATTAATTTTATATATGACATATAAGTTAGAAAAACATTCCTTTCACATTATTTTAAAAAATTCAAAAACTAGTTCATTTTTGGAAAAATCAAGAATATAATTTTCAAAACATTTTGTAAAAATTAAAAAATATGAAAAAAAGTAATTAATAAATCATTTGGAGAATTTAAAAAAATATATAATATTTTTAGGAAACTTATATATATAAGAAAAAGTATTTTTGACCAAGGAGAGAAATAAAGTTGGATTTTCTTGAAAAATAGTTCTCATTAATTTTAAGGAAAAAAGAGGAAAATTGTACTATTAATTGAATAGTTCATAAATAACTTGTATATAATAAAATATATTCAGTTTTAGATAGAAATATAAAACTTTTCCACAAAGTATGACTTAAACATAAACAATCCTAAATAATGACGAGATTGCGAAATAAACTCTTACCAGTTTGGTAACTTTTGAATTATAAGACTTATGAAAAAAATAACTTCAAATAAAACATTAAAAAAAGTTAATATAAATATATTCATGATATATCATATCAAATGGGGATTATATACACCACACAAATAATTGGTGTATATGGAATATGTCCTACAAAACTAAAAGTGAGATGAGAAAACCTTACCTCAGTTCTGATTTCCTTCATACATGTTCAAAAATAATTTATAATAAATATATATTTATCATAAATCTATTAAAAAAACATAATAATATAAACCATGCCATATATTATTTTCTTATAACTTTTTATTACCTATTTATTAATAATTCTTTATTAAAAACACTATTTTAGGTGATAACTGCTTTTTTTTCATGTGTGTTTTGGTTCCATAGATTCAGTACTAGTAATTTTACCCTATATCCATAATATAAAAATATATATCAAGGATATAAAAATTATATATATACATTTTATAAGTATTTATAGTAATCCAAAAAAGTTATACAGAAAAATAAATTACACTATTCATGGAGACAACAAACCGTACATACACATGAATGATTTATCCATTTTTTAACAGTTATAAGGAAATAATGGTAAATATTAATTCCTCCTTATATAATAATTTTTATATATAATAATTCAAATATATTCATTAAATATATCACTATCACTATCCATGTTAAAATAAAATGAAAAATGAATCACATCACTTCTTGGAGGTAGTAGTCCACGTGTATGTAGGAGTAGCATTATCATCTTACAAAGGGTTGGATGGTAAAAAGATAGATGTGATATTATAAATATAGAAGTAAAATTATGTCTTAAATATAATAAATAAACATTAAATATTTATTATATTCATCCATGTGAGGCGGCGATGGAAAATGAATTACGCCGGTTCACAAGGTGGTAGTCCGATGTACACACGATCGATGATTTCATTTCCCATTTGATGGAAAAGGATATAAGTATAGGTTATTCCATTAAAATAATATCTAAGTATATGTGAGATATTGGTTTTTTATTTTATCATTTTTATTGAGATTTTAAGGAGTTATAATAAGAAAAGAAATGAAAACTCATGGTTAATAAGTATACCTCTTCATTAGACAACCTCTCTACGTTCAAAACTAAAGCCTTCCTAGATTTGTATTATAATAAAAAAGGAATATATGTAATGGGTATGGATATAATTAAGGTATTTTGGAAATTATTTTATTAAAAAGGTATCTTTATATGTGTAGAAGAGGGGAGAGTAGGTGTCATTTATAAGAAGGGGAGGGTACCTTTTTGGAAATTACTTGGGAATTTAACAAAAGAATACAAAATGATAAAGTAATTCATAAGAAAAATGATTCAAAATGAACTTATATTTATAGGTGTTATAGAACACGGTCAAAATATATATATCAAATAGTATTTTTAAAAGTGTAACTGGAAAACTTACCCTTATCTTTTGGCATAACCCCCGAAAACCTCGTTTTAACCCTAACCACAACAACAAATTTTTACCATTTTTATTATTAATTATAAAAAAATAAAGTTGAAATTATTATATAATAATAATTATTATGATATAAAATATTGAATCCTTTTTCACATATTCTGTTCACATAGGATAGAGAATTTGATTTAAAGGTAAACCCACAGACTCGATGGAAAAACAGTTGTTCAAAGGAATTTTTTTATAAAAAGGATTTATATTAAAATTAAGAATATAATTGATTAAAATGAAATAAATTTGTGTAATTATAATATAATTTAAACAATTTTACTTTTAAACCCTTTTAAAACAAAATTTAACTTTTTAAATTCTTTAAATGAAAATGTAGTTTTCAATAAAAATATGTGTTTTTTACTATTCATCAAAATTATTCTTTAAAAAAAATTATAAATAATACTATTTAAGGTAATTTAAAAATGATTATTTCAAAAATTATGTTTATTTTTTCAAATACATTTTATAAAATTGGTGAAAATTAATTTTAAAATAAGTAAACAAAACGTGGCGAAACCGTGTTTTAGAAAAATATAGTTTTTGAGATTTTTTTTATTTCAAATGATTTTAATTTTAATTTAGACTTAGTTGATAAAAAATTAACCTATTTAACACATTTTTAACCCATATAATTTTCATAATTTATTTATTACTATTTATACCGACTAATTAAACGGCTATGTGATAACTATCAAATTAAATAATAATATTTTAATAGTATATTGTGGTTCGTTTAAACTTAGTGTTTTGTGTAATGAAAGTTATTGATGAAATAAAATTTATTTAAAGAGGAATATATTCTAAAATAATAGGGTGTTAAAATTAAAGTGATTTGTAGGTTCATGAAACATTCTTGAAAATTTTGATATTTAGCCCCCAATAATTGAAAGATGAGGCCTGGTATCACAGTGTGGATGATTTATGTATAGATTTGTTTTTATAAATCGATCACTATTGTCTTATACATAGGTTTTATTGTTATGAAGTTATTATAATCACTTTTAATTGGTGATTATTTATTCTTATAGATTTTATACTTTTATGTAATGAAATGAGAGAAGATGTTTTGTGATTATAATAATGAAGAGACCCTTATCATAATATTATTTTGTGAGATAATAAAAATTATTTATCCTACCATATTATGTTAATAATAAAGAGAATATCTACTTCCTTTGAATTTATTATCTATTAAGAGGATATTAATTTCATTGATTAATGGATTTTATTTGAAGTTGACAAAAAACAAAAATGAGAATATTGAAGTGACCAAAGATGTTTGATTATTTTAATTGTTAATTAAGATTATTTTCAAGAATATTTTCAATGTAACTACTAAAAAGGATGTGAATTAGGTGATATAAAAAGGATCCACCAAAAAGAAATTATTTTCTTGTTGTAGAAACATTGGGAGTCATAGTGAAAAAGGTTTGCAGATAAAGAAAAAATTGGAAGAAAAAAATAATGAGAAGAAGATCACAAAACACAATTATCTATGTGGTTTGAAAAAAATCCATACATCCATGGAGATATATAATCACTTCACTAATTCTGGATTATAATTACAAAGAGATAATCATAGTTTCATACATAGAAACCATAGCTCGAATGATATTATAAAGAAGACAATGCACCGTTCCACTAACCACAAAGTAATTTTACTGCTCTATGGTGCCACTACCAGCCAAGTATGCCCTGAAATAGTACTGAATCCACCAAAGTACAAGATGAGATTCAAGGTTTTTGGAAATAATTTAATGAAACTATTATACTATTGTGTCCAAAAGTCCAATATGCCATAGTGAATGGTGCCAAAGTTTTCTCTAATATAGTGCCCTATCTCATAATACTATAGAGAGTTCAAACTAATAATATTACCTATTAGAGTTGCAATCTGGTGTGCAGTTTGGGCTATTTTCATTAGGCCAAATTTCATCCAAACAGGCCAGGATACAACATTCCAAATTTTTTCCCATAATATTTTGTTAATTAAAATTGGAAGCTGCTACTTCCTGTAATGATTTGGTTGGATAGTTTCAAGGTAGTATCTATTACATAAGACGCTCTAGAGTGGATCATCTTATACAAAAAAGTGTCAATGCTTAGAAAATAACCTTCTACCATTATATGAATCTATATGAGAAAAAGAAATAAAATATAATTTTGTATTGATTTTAGAAATTACATAAACATGAATTAACAAAAGAAGAAGACAAAGAAGAAATCCTTATGAATCACTACTCACAAAGCGTAGTTACAACCCCAATCTGCCCAGAAAATTATCTCGAAATATAATATGTCATACCTACCCATCTACTACCACCCTTATTTAATACCCCAAAACAACCCCAACCTAGTCTTACAACCCCAAAAAACAAATAAAAGGGTAATGAATATATTTCACTAGGTAGTTTACTAAATCCCCTTATAGCGTCCAACATATGGTTCCATTTCATGCCCTCCCCTAGAGAATTCCAACCAATATAGATATCCATTTAATTTAATGTTTCTATAAATTTTTTCTTCTTAAAACAACATTTTTTACGATGTGACAAGGTTACTATTGGGAACTACAATTACATTAGTAGCTCCCTCCTTGTGATACTCCCTCAAAAATGTCCATTGGGGACTCCTTGTCACAGCTAAAGCACTAATATCCATAAATATTCATGGTGGAAGCTATAGGGTTTAATTTGATAGTAGTTCACCTTCATATACTAAAATAATCCCTCCTCCATATAGCTTGTGAACACATGTTGTACCTTTTTCCCATAAAAAATTTTTTTATCTTAGTTGGCTAGACATGATAAAAACCCTTAAGTAACTTTCCAAACCAGTATAGACCGCATATCTAATTTTTCAAATTGACATAACTATCTACCATGTGAAACATTTTCTAATGAAAATATTTATAAAAGGAAAATATTGTAAAGTCATTTTTCCAATGCTACATTCCCAACTATGGATCATACTTTTCTCATTTCTTATTACAGTGAATAAAAGCAAGTCAGTGATGGAAAATCTTAGCTAACACTTGCGTATGGATCTACATGGACAACTGTATTAGGTTATACACATTTTATAAAACTTTAACTAGGAATCGTACCACCTTTGATTTATAGAGTACAATAAATCTCAAACTAGAATGAAACCACTTTTCAACTGGAGTTGTACTCTCCACACATGCCCTTTCTAGCCAAACCATTACTACATTTAGTTGTGAACCTAGCATGATAATTATCTAGAAAAAATTAGTGTATGCACTTTCCTTTCATTCACCTCCACCTTATTCTGATTATCTCCTTAATTTTCTTCTTATAGTCTACTTTCTCCATTAACTTTTACTACAAACTTCTATTTACTTTCATTTCAAGCCAAACACTCAACCTGATTTCCATCAAACTATTCCATAATAGCTATGAGACCCCTCATTTCAATATCTAGGAATTGTTCATTAGATTCCACCTATGTTATTATACTTTACACTACCATGTTTCATCTATACATGCACGCGGGGTTAAACTACACGATTGAATTGTTTCGTGAATGATAAAAATACAACTTCCCTAAAAATAGTTCTAACTAGAAAATGATGCATTTCTTTCAAAGCTACTGATGAAGAAGATGTTTTATCCTCATTGAGCCATTTTTTTGTTCACTATCAGTTCAAATTCATTACATCGATCAAGAATCTTCTATATAGATTCTATTTCACTTGGTCTAAAAAACCATTGAGTCAAGAACCTTCCTATCAAGAACCTTCTGATAAAGATCCCATTGCATCATATTGTTTACCTCATTTTTTCTGCATGAACCATGAAATCCAATTCCAAATGCATCTACATCCAGGGTTCCAAACTAGATCCTTTGATTAAGAACCTATCTATTTAAGAATTTATCTCTGGAATCTCTATCAATGAAAGAAAAAATTAATATGAATATATATGATAGAGAGAGAGAGAAATAAAATATTAGTTTGCATTTATTCCAATATCTATAAGAATATAAATTAATATAATAAAAAGAGGGCAAGGGAGAAGAAGAAATCTCTGGAAAACACTACTCTGATGGATTATCTGTTGGCCCAATATTCACAAAAGATTATCCCAAAATACAATTTGATGTCCCTATAAAATCATCAGCACCCTTATTTAATATACCAACTATACCCCTGACCAATTACAGCCATCCCCAATTGAAAAATAAAACGGTAAAGACTCTACTTCCCTTTGAATTTTATCAAACCCCCATATATCACCCCAACACCTAGTACCCCTTAATTCCCTCCCACATATAACTCCAACAATTTCACTTCCAAAGTTGAATAGCTGAGATAAGATGGTTGTCGAACATACATTAGATAGATTACAATCTATATTTTACAAGTGATTAACATGTTCAAAGTGTTTTTGAAAGGTATATAAATGTGTAGAATCCATTAGTGGGGTTATAAGTATGGGTTGATGATTTATAAATGCTAGAGTTAAGACGATATATTATTTTGAGGAAATAATATATCATAACTATTTAATATTCCTCATGGATTTAAAAATTACGAAAATATTTTTGGAATAATTATAATAATTCCTATAATTATTTGACGAATTTTTGAAGTAATTTGAGGTGATTGAGGAGGCCCAAAGTTTATTTGTAGAAGCTAATAATTGATTTGAATAAATTCGGGATTTGATATTCTCGATATGAAATTCTAAAAATGGGGAAAGCGAATTCCTTTAGAAGAGGAACTGTGTGAGAAAATTCACACACATGGAACTAAAATGGATAGCACATATGATAAGTTATCCATGTGAGTGTTAATTGGTTAAGGGAATTCATTATGTGACCGTCACATAATATAATTCATCTATGTAGGAGTGAAATGATAAAGGATTTTTTAAAATATATGAAATATCAACCAACGTAAGAGAATTGTGACCCATGTATTAGAATTAAGCTACGTTGATGAGAATTGTGACCCATGAGTGAAACAAATAGCATGTAAAATAATTCATCTAGGAAAGAGACCATCATAAGATAATTCATTTATGAGGAAGAAAGCCTATAAAGGCCGGGAGATATTTGGATAAGAAAATTTAGTTCAATTAAAATATTGTAATCCCATGTAATCAAAAAGATTTTACATGGAAGATAATTTTCTGATCATACAAGAATTGACTTATATAATTTTTGAGATATTGGTAGACTAAAAATTACATTTCCACACTTGTAACATTATAAAGAAAAATTTGGTATGATTCTTGAGATAATATTCAAATACAAAAAGATCACAAAAGAAATGTGATAAAATTAACATGATAATAAGATTTCGATAATTAATCCAAAGGAGAAGATCGAAGAATGAATAATTTTTACAACATCAAATGCGATGAAATGAATTTTTCTTATTTTCAAAAGTAATGTAGATATTATTGATTTGAATATTTTTATTTTATCATTACCTAAATTCATTTATGAAGAAATCTATTTGATAAGAAAAATGAAAGAAAAGTGTTGAGTTACTACATGTTTTTATATACTTAAGATGAGGTCTGTACTAGTTTCATATAAAGATATCACACTGCAGGTGTGTGTTAGACACTGTAGATATGTTTGTTTCATGACTTTAATACATCTTGGGAGATTGAAGTGTGAGACCTTGTGGAATCTTGTTAAGGAAGATAAAGTTGTGGATGTTGAAGAATAAAAGAAATAATTTATTCATCCATATGAGGAGCATTTAATAAGGTTATTTTTGGAATCTCATTTGATTTAAAAAAGAAAATTGTGGAAACAAAAACCCATTATAGTCAATGATTTATTATAGAGAAGAATCTATTAACAGGGAGCATAACTAATCATGTCAAGGAGTAGGTATTTGTACCAAAACATATAAATATAACATGTTCCTTTTATCCAATTTACTTGAATGAATGTGTTTGATGATTGAATGGTTAAACTAAAATAGATATACAGACACTAACCATAAAAATATTTTAAATTAAAAAGGGGGATAAAGTTTCCAAGATTATTTTAAATTTGGTAAAATATGCTACACCTGATTCAACACCCCTATTATGTTTCTAAACTGATCCTAAATGAGATTATAATATAAGTTAGTTAAACATATCTTGATAGAGTGTCAAAGTGTTTAGATATTTTGGGCATTTAGATATTTAAAATGTAAATCAATGGTCAAAGGTTTGACTAGGTCAATAATTTAACTTGTATTTATACGCCATCTTGTATCCTTATATTCATCTATAAATATAACAATTTGACCTCATTTAGGAGAAAATAATGAAATTTATCCTTATATAACATCTAAATCAAATCCCAAACATAATAAATTCATCATAGTTATTAATCAATAATATCAATAGGAACATGAAATGCAATTTTCTATATAATATAAATAGATAAAATGTAAAATGAAGAACCTTTTTCATATTTCTATCAATACCGGTGAATGAGAACCATTTTTATGTGAAATCACTAACATATCACACAATTGATCTTTATTTGTATCCTATAAATCATCAATATAAGATGATATTATTTCTTGAACCCTGCACAAGGTCTGAAAATTCCATAATTTACACCATTTTATTAATTTAAAGAATGAAAGTATCAAAATTTTAATATAATTTCTTTATTCTAAATCATATTTATGATTCATGTATTAGTCAGTTCGATAATTCTTACACATTTAGATAAGTAAAACTGATTATAAAATTTTAAAGTTAAAACAGTTCACTCAAGGGATTTTTTCATGTTAGAGACTTCCACTTCCAGCAAGAATAACACAATACCATATTTTAGTATTATTTATAGTTTGAGAATATCATTTAAGATCACAACCAAGATCTATTTAGGTCACACTATTCAATTGGGGAATCTCTAGACACATAATCAAAGAGGGATTTCATTAGTATTATAATAAGTATGAGGTATGGATAATGAAGTTATATTTATCACGAGGTTTTCATTACAAATGTGAATTCATGTATGTGTGTTTGTACATGGTATTATAGTTTAGTAGTAAGATATGGTTTGGGGATGCACATAATTATTGGAATTAATTTCGGTAAAAAAGTATATTATCAAGAATCTAGGTACTGAAATTTTTGGGTCAAAAAGGTTACAACCAGGATGGAAGAAAAAAAAGATGATTTGTGATGATAAAAAATAACTATTCATGATATAAATGAATAATATTATCTTAAAATGATATAAAAAATATACTTTGATGTTTTTTCATCCAATATTCTCAAAATCCTTAATCAATTAACATATACTACAAAATATACAACAAACATAGCCTATTAAAATACATATAAGATAATAAAATAATCACTTAAGTGGTATTCCAAAGAGTTAAAGGAGAACTAATAACATAATACCATGGAAGATAAAAGGCCTGATACCTAGATCTTTCAAAATTACAATAGTTAGAGTAGACTCCACTAAAAACCCACTATCTATCAAAAAATTGCAATTCCATGAACAAATTTTCACTTGGAAAATAAATAATAAATAATAATAATTTCAAAGTTTTGATTGCATTAAATATGAATAGAAAATACAAAGGATAAATAATCCCAAATTTAATTATGACACCAACATAATAAAAATCTAAAATTCCTACAAGAAAAATATTTTCCATAAAAGAACAAATCAACCCATGATAGGAATCAATTAAAATTTCTGTGACTATATTAGTGTATATTTTATGAAATTAATAAAGAAACATGTGACAGACAACATCTCTAAACATATTAATTATGGAGGTTTCTATATGATAACTGAAAAAAAAATTAATAAAAAATATCTAAAAAATAATCTTGCTGATGAATTACATTAGGGGAACTACAAATCACTTTGTAAAATCCATCTCTCTTCTATAGTGAAATTTTATTAGCCCAACCACACAAGAGTGGTAGACTTTGTTGGGTCCAATTTTTTACTCATCAAAATTCTTAAGGAAACTACGTACAATTATTTAACAATCACTACCAATTCCCATTATTGTAAGAGTTTGTTGTTCTCTTTGTTATCACACCATTTATTTATGTTGATGTTTACAAAAAACCTTATATTTGTTACTAATGACTTCATTTAGAATTTTTCACGAAATTATATTAATTAAAGTTATCAGGATGTGAAAAATTTATAATGTATAATGTATTTTAAGTAAAAATTAATTCAACAAAAAATAAAAAAATTTGTGGAAAGAGATACCTAGAAACCATAACACCAAAGTGAGACATGGTAAGTTTATTTATAGAAAGACAAATGAGATATAATCCCAAGATAAGGGAGGATTTGGAATTTTAAAAATACATCTACTGATCACCCAATCAAATCCTCATATTTTAAATATCCAGTATTTATAATACTACAACATCCCCATGAAACTGAATCATTTATATTTATCATTTAAAGATTGTCACATAATGATTTCACCCATATTCCTGGAACACCTTTTGTAAACGCATCAACACCTATCTAAAGGTATTATTCTTATTTTTGAAAATTTTCTAAAAAAAATGAATCAACCTCAATGTGATTAGTTCAATCATTAAACACTATATTTGTATAAATCTTTATCTTTTATTTGTTATCACACCATATGTGTGCACTAATCTTGAGAGGATTACTAATCTCAGGTAAAAGATGTTCTTCTCAAAGTATTTTTTCTATTACACTTTCCATTACTCAGTACTTTGACTCAATAATCAAGTGAGAAATGATAGTTTTTTTTCTACACTAAGAGATTATATTCACACTAATAAAAACAACCGAGAAAAATATGGATATATGATAGGATAAAAGACCAACATAATCTACACCAAAAAATTCATCCATGTAAATTTTCCCATGACTGGAGTCCATTAAACTCATACATGGTTTCTTATTGATATATCTAATGAAATGGACTACATCCCACATTAATTTTATTAGATGATACAGGAATTGAATTTTCTTTATTATAGAATAGGAAATTTCTAATTGGGTTATGGTGATATAGTTTAGTTTACCGACAAGTCAATTATACCTACAGGGTGAGGAAAAATTATCACTCTCTGTATGAAATACCTCCCACTAGGCTCGATAGGAGTATCAATAATAGTAGCATGAGATAGTATCATTTATTGAATTAAATCAAATATGTACTTTTTCTTAGATTGGAAAATCTATTACAAGTATGAAGAGGCCTCAATTCCTATAAAATACATTAAGAAATCCAAGTCTTTCATCGAAAATTTGTGGTGAATAAAATAATTCAGTATATCAGTTATCACTGAATCACTACCTAAAATGACAATATAATCCATATAAACAACAAGTATATTGATTCATACAGTGTATTGATGATAAAAAATGGAGGGATCTTTTACACTCAAAGAGAGACCAAAAATCATCACAACTACACAAAACCAACCAAAACATTCCCACAAGAATAATTAGAGTTCATAAAGAGAATTTATAGGTTTAAATACATTAGAGGAATCCCCCTAAGTATAAAAACCAAGATATTTATTTTATAAACTTCCTTATATAAAAATACATGATGTAAGTTTTAACATCAAGTTAGTGAAGAGGATAATGACAATACACTTGAAGAGAAATCAATAGGCAGATAGGCTCCATTTTGATAACAAGAGATAATGTATCAAAATAATCAATCCCATATGACTGAGCATATCACTTAATGAAAATAAAATATTTGATGTGATTCATAGATCCATAAATATTAATATTAATAAATTATACCCATTTACATCTAATAGCTTGCTTACTTAGTGGAAGTGTAAAAATATATCATGTATGATTGTCTTATCAAGTATAAATATTATTAAAAATTTATTCCCACCAACCTTGATGGGATTTGTCTAAGGTGGGAGTTTAAGGGACAATAGTCATGGCCAAACTGGTAATAAAAGTTATAGTCAGTGCATATAATCCCTAGTAAGTGTGATCATATACATGATTTTATTAATATGTATGAGTACCCTTCCATGGGGGATCAAGATATCCTTGATGATGGATGGTGGAGGTAAGGAAAAATCAGTTATATAGGTGCGAGAAGGAGATACATAAGAGGATTCATTCATATGGTGAGTATAGAACCAACTAAAATGAGAATTTCTAAAATCAGGATTACGTGCCGAGATAAGTAGGCTGGGGGGTATTATACCAAATTAAATACAACCAAATTTATAAGTAGGAAGTGGTGGAGTATTGGTAAATAGGGTGATAGTGAATTCCAAACAATACTCAAGATCAAGAGTCGAGGTGGATAATAGATCTGAGGGAGAAGAAAATAGGGGGGGTGACTGGACAAAGGAAAACATAAAAACTCATAGAATATCAATTGATATATAGAGAGTAAAACTGATAGTCACGTTGTATATGAGAATATCCATTAAATATATAGAAGAAAAATTTCATCACATTTTGTGCGAGTGGGGAAAATATCGAAAACATGGTATAAACAATCAAAAACCAAATTATTATTTTTTGAATGCATACAAAAGATCAGTTCATAGTATTAACATGGTTCTTGAGGAGTATTGTCACAGGAGAGACGAAATCATTAACAAAGAAAAGAGCAACATATACTTCCCAAAAAAATTCTTAGATATTTGGGTTAAATCAATATGAAATATGGTTGACATGAATAGAGGGAACTTCCTAATGAAATATCTTAGAACCCCCATGTATTCAGGTAGAATCTACATTCAACACTTTGATCATATTGTGATAAGGATCATGACTCATATCTTGAATTGGAAAAACCAATTATTACCCTTTGGACACAGGATCAATCTTGTCAATAGTGTTCTTTAGGCTATTCCCATTCAGGTACTCTCAGTGGTTAAAGTCCCAAAAGTAGTTATATGTAATATTGATAATGTCTTGGTAGGTTTTACTTGGGATTATCTTTGAGAGGGGAAAAGGAATTGGGCCTCATTGGAAAGAATGGAAAGGACAACAAAGGAAGTGGGTATCAATGTTAGGAATCTTTCCGATACCCTTTACTGCTTCCATGAAAAACTAGCATGGGAAGTGGTGGAGGAACACACCCTTTGGGGTAGCATCACAGATACTAAATATTGAGGAAGTTCCTGGGAGCTAGGGAAATTTTCCTCCCCTCTATGGCCTATAATTTACCCTCATATTTCGTTCCTACAACCTCTTTCCCGATGGATCATGTGGAAAAGGGACATTATTTTTTGGAATAATAATTAGGTTGGACCATTGTTAGGAATCACAAGATATCCATCCCCTAATATCATGTTTAGGGAGGGAAGAGATTTTTAATATTTCACTGGGGCAGTTCTTGATGAGAACCAATGTAATTGATTTGATCTTATTGACCTAAACTCAGAGCTAGAAAAGTGCATCTTCACCGCCTCTATAATAGGTCTTTTCTCTTTAAAGGACTTCTATAAGAAAAAGTTTTGTTGACATCTGGCTGATGGTTGGATAGAGATTATTTGGTGAAAACTCATTCCTACAAAATATATCTTCTTAACCTTGATAATATTGAATCATGCCATACCTACCGTTGATAACATTAATCATTTGGGTATCCCTCTAGAATTCATATGTGCATGCTGTTGGTTATCCTAAGAGGAAACAGTGAGACATCTATTCTCTAAAAGTACCTCGGTGCATGTGATCTGAACATTCTTTGGGGATATCATGAAAATTTCCTCCAATACGAAACTCGGCTTTCTTGGATATATGGTTCCACAGTGTGGGGGATGATGGACCTGAGCGGACAGTACGGGCCCTGGTGCTCATTGATGGGTGATGGTGTATATAGAAGGCAAGAAACACCTTCCTCCATGAGGGGGTGGTCAAATATAAGAAGTCCATAATCACTAGAACTCATAACTTGTTACTTGAATTCATGAATATCTTTAATCATTGGCGTACTGCTCCTATGCTGGAATTTCTCTAGGTCAATTTCTATATGGCTCATCCTCAAACTGGTAACGTTTAGGGATAGTTAGTTTGGTGGATTCATCTAACTGAAGGTCTGAAACTTAACACTAAAGGTTCATGCACTCTTGGTGATATGCGAGGAGGATACATTGTCCACAACTCTAGAATAATTTAATGCTTAGATTTTATAGTTCATTTTTGATGGGGTCACTCTATTTCGGATGAAGTTATGTCTATGTTGATGGGATTGCTCTTTTTCTTGGAGAGGAGAATTGATATAATAGAGGCAGAACATACTCTATCCACCTTTACAATTGCATTCAAGGCACTGATAATAATCTATTGTCCATTTCCTACGTCATTATAAGGTGTAATGGTCTTCTTGGCAGGTATACTCAGGTCTTATAGACATGGATCCAAGTTAACATGGTTTTATAACACCTTTATTCCATAGCTATTTAGGGTTTTGGTGTTACCTACTTCCCTAGATCAAATTTTCTAAGGCCCAAGTGGGAGAATCTAGTTATAAAGGATTCCATTGGGATATATTATTACAGTCATCCTTAGTTCTCTTTTCACATTTTTCCTCTTGCCAATTTTTTTTCCTGTATGCCATCTTAACTCGTTATTTGGAATAGAAAAAAATATTTATGATGAAGGTGGATAGAGTATGTGATATAGAGTCTCCCATACTAGAATTAAATATAGGATATGGTTAAAAGGATATGTCACTGTTAGAATAGCATCACCTTATATGGTTGTGGGAAATTTCATATAAAAAAATAGACCTTGGGTAGTATCTAATAAATATCAGTTTTTTGCACTTAGAAACACCATTTTTATAAGGTGTATCCAGGAAAAATTCCCTACAGATAATTCAATGTCCACTAAGGGATGTGAGAAAGGTTGTTTATAGATATTTACAACCATTATTAGAACATAATAATTTTTAGAGACATAAAACTATTTTTTAATTTCATTATAAAAGGATAAAAATACAAAAAATCCATCAGCCTAAATTTTAAATAGTCAGATCCCTGAAATTCATGAAATGTTTTGGATGAAGGACACATAATACTGGTATACTATTTTATAAGGAATTGGGTTAGGGACCCCTGCATACAAATGAATTAAATCAAATGAACTCATGACGTGATTCTTCTTAAGGGAATATAAGTGACTTGATGATGTTTATCCAAATGACATGACTCCAAATTGACATGTGAAAGAGGGAACAACCTTGGATAAAGGTTTTCAATAATTAGAATGGGTAGATGATACTATCAGATATTAAATTCATTTGCATAAAAGGAAATAGAAAAAAAGTAATGGTATGAGTCTAGAATGATCACCCCACCACGCTGGTGGACACAACCAAGTACCTAATTCATTGATAGATCATGAATAAGAGCATTTGTCGATGAGAATTTAGCAGAGAGATGCTCCATAAAACATAATACACTAAGTGAAATTTCTAGGGTGATGACACAAGTTGTAAAACCAATGATAGGCATTTAGGAACGATCAACCATAGTGATAATACTATCATATGAGATCAAGCATTAGGGCTTAAGAATATTTGTATTATCAATGACATGATCGGTAGCACCATAATATAATCTCCATGTTATAAGACACTAAGAGAAACAAGAATAATATTACTAAGTATTTTCTATACAGAAAATGTAAGAGATATGTTTATCATTAAAGGACTACATAAGGTGATATTCTTCATCAAATAACTCCATCATATGGAGATGATCAAAATGAGGGTCTATTGAATTAGTTACTGTATCTTGAATAAGATGTGATTGACTAAAAGGTGGTAGATAGTTGATAAAATTGTAGAGTTTCTAAAAAGTGTCAATGGTGTGAATAGAACAACCATAATAAAAACATTAAGATCAAGGAAAACCCTGAACCACACCACTAAACCAACCCCCATGATCACCAATACATCTTCACAACAAAGTAAGGGCACCATGATTAGACAAAACACCAAAAATAATAGAGTTTGTGGGAAAACATGCTCGAATGAGAAAAATAAACACCAATTATGGATAAAGATCACTAGGACTATAAATAATCTTAGTTAAAATAGTGGTAAATTTTGGATTCAATACCTATAGAATAGAAAACTAAAATAAGTTGGCACATTGAGTCTGCATCTCATCAAGAGTCTAAGGAACTGGCCATAAGTCATGGATCACATCCATAATTGTCTTTCATACCTTATAATATGGTAAAATTAGGTGGGAACCATGAAAAAGGGTTAATATCATATGGAAGAGGGAAAAATAGAACATAAATTATTTTTCTTCTATAACATAAAATGTAAGGAGTCCTAGAGAAACTTGATAGTAGTCGCATTATTGGAAACATGCTTATAAACATATCTATGGAATTAAAAATAAGTGAAAAGATATTATTTTTTTCTCAAATCCCATAAAATATAATCCATTAGGGTTTAAATGAGAATTAATGATATGGGAATAGATACCCATCCCTTTTAAGGATACAACCAATGATTGTCATCGCATAGTGAAAATTTTAAAATTGAGACATCTAACCACAAGGTGCGTAGAGGTTATAATAATCTCAAGTAGAGGTGAAAAAAATGAATCAATAATAGTAAAAGAAAAATATTCATGGTAGTGGTAGGTTAAGGAATAGTTTATTGTAAAATATAGTATGGACTTTTAAAGAAATTCTTGAGAAGTTATGAGGGAAAAAACAAACTAATTAGAATAGGGAACCATAATTGGGGTTCTTGACACACATGGAAAAGGCACACATATAGAAGGGGGAACCCCTACAAGGTTGCATCCCTAGGGGTCTCTCCCTAGAAGGGGTTGTTCCTAGAATGCAAATTCGTCAGTGGAAACATATCCTAGGTGTCTCACATATCATGGAGAAACACACCTATGTTTCATCTCATAGGAGAGACACACATCATAGAAGAGGTGAACTAAAGAGAGGAAAGTTCATGGACTATATAATAGTATGCCAGCATGTATCCATGAGAAGAGAAAGTGAGGGAAAATTATGGGGCTATATCGAGGGAGGTTTGGGTCATGCTCCATAGAATGGAGGAGCTAAAAAAATTTCTACTCTAATGCTATTTTGAAAAATATACCCAAAAAACGTATCTCCAAAGTGAGGAATAGTGGGTTTATTTATAGAAGGAGATATGAGATACAATCATAAGATAAGTGAGGGATTGAAATATAAAAAATACATCAGATGATGACCCAATAAAGTTCTCATATTCAAAATATCTAAATTTCAAAATACTATAACAACATTATTGTGGGTTGACGTTAATGGGTTTTAATGCAATTAAAGCACCTTAGATAGTATGACCAACTTGGATTTTAGTCTTAAGTTATGTGTAATCATTTTTGAACATCATAAAAATGAAATTTAAAACTAAATTCATATATTACTTAACTAGATTAAGATTCCAAAACTAGAAGAAAATATTTTCACAAGTAATGCATAATTAATTTATGAGCAGATATATAATTACAATAACTTGTAATTCCACTTTATTTGACGATATAGTGGGATAAATATCATTGTACCATCATTATGCTACATGATATAAGTGTATAATTACTCTAGTGGTGATCCAATCATGAACCAAAATCTCTAAACATAACTATTGAATTGTCAGGTACTAGTGCAACCAATCCTAATCGCTTTCATTGTTCGTAGTTGATTGCAGTAGTATTCTTCTTGGAGAAAGAACTCTCGATTCTATCTCGAAATATTAAAAGAAGAGGAAGATAAAGTGTGCTATAGATATTAAGATATATCTACAGGTATTAAGAGAGTATATCTTTATTAATTGTGTACACCAAAAAGTGACTATGGAAAGTTTTATAATTAGATATTTATTTCGGTAGGTTAAGTTTGGAAAATCAAACACAATCCCCTTTCATACCTAATAATTCATTGTTGAACCCATTCCCAATTATAATAAAAAAACAAAAACAAAAACAATAATAATAATAAGAATCACTTGATATCTGAAACACATAAATAATATAAATAGATATCATTTATACCATTTCTAATTAGACTATTAAACTCATGCCACTTTCCATCAACGACATTTAATGACCCTCTAATAATTTTATTTAATATATAAATTTCACTGAATTATTCTCTAATAAATATAATAAATATTATATTCCCCAAAATTAAAAATAAATATTTATTATTATTATTTAGTACGATTATCATGGAGATCAACGAAACCAGAATAATATTATTTCATCTAATATTTTAAATTAAACACTTGAATTTAAGTAAGATTGAGGATACACTTAATGTGTTGCCCTATAGACCTCTTTCTCTGTAGAAATATGAATAACATCCCAAAGTACAAGGTTAGCAACACAATTAATGACAAGGAACCCATAGAGAAAGAATTTAATTTCAAAATGACATTCAATGTCCTGTAAATGATTACCCTGTGTTATATTATCTTTACCACAATATCACAAATCAAAAAGGTTTTATATTAGTTTCATCAACCTAAATACTTGATTTCAGTTTCATTGACATTTTGGAAATGAACTCACCCAATGAATACCATGGAAAAGGATTTATGTAATTAGTTCCATTCTCATCAAATGTCCTGATATATAAATTCGATTATAGGACATAAGGGATAAATACTTTCTCGTATTATCCATTAATATAATATCATATGTGATGTAAGAAACACATCATACCTCAACTCTAGAACATGTCATCACAATATTCATCCATACAATAAAGTACAAAATTCATGATATCCATTAATGATAATATTAAATTCTAAGTATTAATACACGTTCCCACACATAAGAACTTCCAATGACACATTAAAATGTTGATTTCCTATTAACATGTTTGTTCTCATAACCTCGTATCTTATAGATTGCAAACGCAGAACACTATAAAAAGTTTCGCAATTTATTATTAGCCTCGCACTTATGATATACTATATCATATGTGTCCAATAATAAAATATTAACCATATATAGAACATATATTCAAGAATTATTTCATGGAACCTCCAGGTTCCCTTTATAGTATGGAACTACTATGACCTACTAGTGTGATATACATTCTTAGGAAATTATTACATGAAAATTTCATGCATATTCAAACAATGTTATGATAATAAAACTTTATTAATAATGAAAAAACATGTAATCCTATAGTAATAATGTCTATTCTAGGGAATGGACTCCAACAGACACTCTCACTTACACTAGATCCAACTGATTTTGATTTTTAGTTTACTAACTCTCACCTCATACTCATTCCTCTACTAAGACAAATCCTTCATCAAGGGGGATACCATGTTTTCCTCTCTAGATAATATTCTCAGTAAAACTCCACCTCATTAAAAAAACACCTTAATATATGAAACTTCTGAATTACGTCCTTTATCCTTTGATGTGACCTCATAAATTTAGAGAGATCCACTGTAGTAGTGTTATCAAAGTAAACTATGATGATATCTTTACTAATGGGTACCATATCAAGATATTATAATTTTTTTTATTCCAAACTGATTCATTTTCTATATCAGAAACTGTAATATACTTGGACTCTGCTGTAGAATCAGTGATAACCGGTTCCTTTGAACTTTTCCAACTCACAACCGTTTTGTTGAGAAAAAACCATATCCTAACCTCAACACTAGATCATTCTGATTTATCTAAAATCAAGAATATGTACAAAACCTAATGAATAGATTTCAATCTACTCCATAAAACATGAACATATCCTTTGTTCTCCTAATATAATTAAGGATAAACTTAAAAGTATTCTAATGTTATTCACCTGGATTTTCTTGATATCTTCCTACCATGCTCAATGAATACGAAACATCAAGCCTCATATATAACATTTTCTATAATATATCCTACAGTATAATCATATGATATCTTTCTCATTCTATATCTTTCCTCTTGTTTCTGAGGAAACATTTTTTTGTAAATATGTATATCATGTGACACTATAACTGAACCTCTCTTAGATTGTTCCATACCAAAGTTATTCAATATCTTGTCAATTTATATACATTGACTTAGTCTATGTAGCCTGTTAGATATATGTAAAATGATCTTGATCCCTAGAATGTTGGTTAATTCATCTAAGTCCTTCATATAGAAGAACTTTCATAATTATGAAGTAAAATATTTTAAGGCTGATATATCATTTCTGATTTTTAACATGTCATCAACATGTACTACTATGAAATATAATGTACTCTCACTAAACCACTTGTAAAAACATTACTCACATTTATTCTCTATGAAACAAAATTTCTTTATGGCTTCATCAAATCAAATATTCTATAACCTAAATGCTTACCTTAATCCATAGATGGATCTGTGCAACTTTAATACCATTTTGGAATTTCCTTGAGTCACAAACCCTTCTGGTTGTTTCATATACACATCCTTTTGGAACTTCTTGTCAATGAAATAAGTTTTAATATCCATTTTCCAAATCTCAAAGTAATGTAATGTTGTTATGGAAATAAAAATTATAATGGATTTAAACATGGAAATCAGAGAAAATCTTTTGTCATAATTAATGAATTGACATTGTCTAAGCCCTTTAACCAGTAATAATGGTTTATAGGTATTTAATTTACCTTCAATTTCCATATTTATATTGAATATCCATTTTCACCCAATGATCTTTATATCAACTTACAAATCAATCAGAACCCAAACTTTATTTTGATAAATGGAATCTATCTCAGAATTCATGGATTATTTCCATATAATAGCTTTTTATCTATCTACTACCTCCAGGTAGGATAATGGATCATTATTTTTAACCAACAATAAATCACCATTATCATTAACTAGAAAACCATATCTCTATATTTCTCATACATCTCTAACAATTCTATATAAGGGACTTGTGGAATCTGTTTTTATAATAACTCTTGTGTATCTTGAACATCAATTTCTTATAACTAAATCTTTTTCCCACCATACTCATTGAGAATGTGCTCCCTATCAATAAATATTCCCTTTATTATGATGGTTACTTTATTATTTAAATATTTTTATAGATAATATCCCCTTGTTTCCTTAGGATACCCTATAAAGATACAATTCATGCCTCATGATTCTAGTTTGTTTATTTATCTTGAATTAACCAATTACTCAAAACCCCATGCATGAACATGTGAAAAAACATGTTTATTTCCACTCCACCACTCAAATGGAATACTATTTGTCATTTTTGGTTGGTACTTTATTTAGTAAGTATGATGAAATCTATAATTAATATCCCAAAAAGGATAATGGAAGGTTTTTGTGATCCATCATTGACCTTACCATATCCAACAAGGCACATTTAGTCCTTACATAACACCATTCCCCACTAGTGTATAAGGTGGATCGATTTGAGATAAAATATCACACTCCGACAAAAATTCAATAAATCCTTGGTTAAGATATTCACCACCTCGATCCGATCAAAGTTTCTTTATCTTTTTACCAAATTGATTCTCAATATAATTCTTGAACTCTTTGAATTTCTATAAGGATTTATACAGACACCTCATAAAGTAGATATAAACATACCTTCTCAAGTCATTAGTAAAAGTAATAAATTATGAGCACCCACCTCTAGTTTCTACTCAAAAAGGTTCACAAACATAATTGTGTATCAAATATATAATTTGTTTGTCCCTTTAACCTTGATCAACAAATGGAAGTTTGGGAATCTTACCTTGTAAACAAGTTTGGTATCTTTAAAGTGGCCTAATTTTAAAAGAGTCTAAGTAAACATCTTGATAGACCTTTGTTAAATGCTTATTATTTATGTGACCAAGATAAAGATTCCACAATAGGGTGTTATCTGAGTTATTCAATTTTGTTTCATTATAAATTGCAAATATTTTCTTTTCCTAATTTAATACATAAATTATATTATTTAACTAGTTTATACCATAACATATGATATCTTTATAAATTTATAAACCCTTACTTCCAAAGATGAAAATAAATTCATCCATGTCTAAAAAATAAACAAAAATATATTTTTTGGAAACACTAGGAAAATAATAGGAATTATTTAAAACCAAAATCAACCATGTAGGTAATGTGAAATGGTAGTATCTAATGGCTAGAGACTCCAACCTTTCTCTATTGGTAGACTATATATTCACCTAATATATGAAAATATCCTGAAATATAATGTTTTAGTGTATTTGGATACAAATTTGATCACCACAAATAGTATCTAACACCCAAATTATAGATATAAAAAGATTACCTTCAATAATGATTGCAACTGAATCTTCCCCTTGATTATTTAGCTGGGTGTAATTCATCTTCCAGTGTCCCTACTTGAAACATGAAAAACATACTGCATTTTATCCCTTTCATTACCTATAAATCTTTTTATTCTTGGAAGGATAGTGCTATAGAGATTTAGGCTTGGAAAGAGTATTTAACCCCTTTTTGTTGTTCCACCTCCTCTTATTCTGCATAATAAAAATGAGTTTTTCATTCCCCATATATTTTTCAACATGGTAAATAATAATAAGAAGTTATGATAGTGTCTTGTCACTATTACTCATATTATAATTCACAATAAAATTGGAGAAGTTTTTAGGTTGTGAAGACAAAATGAGTTATGTGGGTAGCTTATCAAGGATATTAAAAAAAATATGTCTAGGAACACAATGTAGAAAATCATATTTATTACATGTGACCTATTTGGTGTCAACTCTCGAAAATCTCATGTGAATAGTGCATTAGAGATCTCATATCTCTCTTATCTCACCTTCTCTTGATAGTGATACCAAAGGTGAGAAACAATGAAATACACTTCCATATCCTTATATTAATTTAGAATATCATTAGACATGAAGGATTACATGAAACATTGGACATCCATTGAGTGATTAACATGCCTCAAATAGAGAGATACTTCTTCCTCACTATCATCTATGGAAAATGACTCGGGAAGTGGGGTTTCTATATGTTCAATTTCCACTCATGGTGTAGTATAATGCATAACCACCCATAAAATTTTTAGAAATTTATGCTGGTGAGAATGTTATCATTCTCCAGTATAAATCATAGTTATATTGGTGAATTGATTTGATTTTCAATTTCTACCAATTATGAGTAGATGATTTGTACATTCTTGATTACAAAATAGATTAAAAAATTTAAATTAAATTAAATTACATTAATCTCCCATTATTTTTTGAAACAAAATATTCATTACCATTAGTTTCAGAATATATTGTCACATAGATATTTTAGTGGAAATGATCCATATTCCAATTTTCATATCCCAAACTTAGGTCTAACATGTTATTTGAAGGGTTTTATAAATTCATAACTTTATAACTACATTAACTCATAGTTCCTTGATCCATTGAATGGACTCCCCATTAATAAAATCATATTTTAATTATTTAATCAATGCTTTACACTTAGTTACCCCGATTCTAGCATGGGTAGTCAACCCTTTATGTAAAATTGGTTAAGTCGATCAAAATTTTCAATCTAAATGTTCCATGATAATTGAAATAACCCCAACATGGTATGGTCATGCACTTTAAACCATGAGGTTAATTCTAACTTATGTAGTGGAAGGATATATTGAATTAATATTTTAATTGAGGGATTTTTATTCTTATGTGTAAAATCCCATTTTATCTTATCACATGCATTGTTAATATTAAGCTGATTTTACTTATGTGATTAACCATGTTTAATAAAATTTGAACATAATATGATTTATATTTTATTACATATTTCATGCTTGTTAATTCATTTATTAGGTGGACACAAAACATCTAAAAACAAAAATAATTAACCTTACAATGGATAGAAATAAAGTATAAGTGATATTCTCATTAGATTATATAATGGTTAGTTTATATAGTGAATGATCAACTGAAACTCTATCATAGGGGAAAATTATTTGAACCATTTCTTGGTTTTTGTTCAATAACTCCACCTTTGGATCCTATGTATTTCCATGATTGGTTTTACCTTGGACCATATCCTCTTGACTGGGAGCTCCGTTGTAACGTCCCCAACCCGGATGCCACTAAACTGGTGCTCCGATGCGAGTGGTTACACGACCTTAAGCATGCCTCTCTATATACCAAAGGTTTCCAACTAGAAGCCGGGGTATGAATAGTCAATTGGGGAGACTATACCCCCTTTTATCAGAGTAAGCCATGTCATAAGATAAAAAAATAGCAGAATAACAATCAATAATACAAGAGCATGCATAAACAACCATTCCCCAAAATGGGTTACATACATGTCCAAAAGTAAATATGACATGACATGATACAAGTGAAAAAGTGAACAAAACCCAAAATGAATACAAAATAAAAAATCCCCAAAAATGGTCTTGACACCATTTCTGGGTCCTCCTCTACGTAAACCCAGGCGAACCCAACTGCCTAATAAGGGCCTTTGACCTTCTCCTGACCGGGAAACATGAAGTTTTCTTGGGTACCCAACAGCATCCCGAGTAGGGTGTGAGTACAACTCAGTAGGCCCCCACCAACGATGTCTGCAAAATATATAGTATAAACAATTATGACTGAAAAGGGAAATGAATAATAAATGAAAAGGAAAATATTAAGTTCCCTTAGCCAATTTTGGTCAATTACCAACATTTATTACCATTTACATATATTACCTTTTTTCCAAATTTATCAGGGGTTTATTAAACACAACAAGTTACACAACTTAAAGTACACAATCACATACATAAGGAAAACACATAGATTTCCTATCTCAATAGGATCAACTTACCCATGCCAACTATATCGTCACCTCAAATCATCAATTCGGGTGGATGTCAACCATATCCTCACCTCGAAGCATCAGTTCAGGTGGATGCAACTGATATGGAAACAAAGAATCAGTCCTATCCCTACCACGTGCATTTGGGATTGAGATTAGAGCCTTAGTCTGACTCGACCCATAGGCATATAACCTCAGTCAATACCCCACACTACCAAGATATGTGCACATTCTATACATATATGTAACCATTAACCATTTACACAACATCACAACCATTTCCCAAGGAAAAAATAACCCATAACAACAGCATGAGGTTTAACACCATGCCTTAACCCATTAACACATTTACCACACTTCACATTATTATCCATTTAACCCAATTCCATTTCATTATGCTTGTCTCACTAATAATTCATTCATTATGCCTATCTCAATAGGCTTTGATCATTATTCCTAACTCACTAGGATTTATTTTCATGCTCACAATACATTAAATTGTGGTCTTTAATTATTTCCACATATTAACCCAATATACCTTAGTTTATTATGAATCCTAGGTGCATCACCAATCTTCTATTCCAACACAAGCAATCACATCAACATGTTTATTAAGGGATCTACATAAATACTCAACAATTTCACTTGTTATTCACAAATTCCTAGGTATGGGAAAGGTGGATCACCCCATGGGTATCCCTAGATTAGTGTCATTACCCTCGATGCATCCCATGTAGATCATGAGGGTCTCTATTTACATTTTTAATAAAAATTTTACCAAAACATTCCATGGGTGATTAAAACATACCAAGAGACACCCAAGAACAAAAACACACATGAATAAAACCTCAAATAAACTATAAGATAAAACTTTTAAATCACCTACCTTAATTCCACGGTTGAACACACTCTAAATCAATACCTTAGATTCCACTTCAACCAACCTTTGAAGCTTCAACCTAAATCTAGCCCAAAGAGTAGGGTTTTAGAGCTTCGGAAAGAGAGGAGAAGAGGATACAAACCCTAAACTAAAATGAGAAGTATGGATGGGATTAGCCTTATCCGGAGCTTTGATCCACAACAAAAGACACAAAAATGCCTTAAAAATGAGGAAGATTGATCTCTGGGAGCTTTTGGGAGATTTGGTTTTTCCCTAGTGTGATGAGAGGAGAAATGGGAGGAATTCCTGAGTTGGGGTTAAAAATACCAAGGTGGAGAAATTGTAATTTTTTAGAAGTTTCTAGGATGCACGGTTTACCCACACAGTTTTACAAACTGTGCGCAAATTGCGTGGATGCCACTATCCAAAAACACATATACTACATGGTTTCCTAGGCTATCTGCATGGTCAGTACTAATTGTGCACAGACCATGCAACCTACCCAGAAAACCCCCTTTTCTCCACTTTTCATGTCCCGAACCCTTAGAACACCCCTGAGCCTCCTCTAGGACTTGGGTAAGCACTTAATTAACCAAAACATGGGTGTCAAACCAAAACATAAATGAAAACATTCCTTTACAAGATTCGGGATCTTAGATCCATCCTTACATAAGCTTTTACTAACACACAGGTGAGGGGAAAAAATTGATTGGATAAAGGGAGTTTACATAAAAGAAACCACAGTCACACAAGCCCTTAAATAATAAGGCAGAGGGGATGACATGCATGCCATTAATTTTAATTTAATAATAATAAATTAAAATGAACCAATCACATACATGGGGATGGTCAAATATCATGATCATATTCACAATATGAAAGAAGCATACATTTCCAACACTTATACCAATTACTTTAATTCATTCATTAATTAAGAGAATACACTACTAATTAATCAAAACAATTAAATTTATCTTTATTTTATACAAGTATCTTTAACATGCCATCATCTATGTTTTTAAACAAAATTAATTTCATTTAAAATTAATGTAGTACACAATTTTACTTAGATGAAACAAAATTTTCTTATCCAAAACATTAACACAAAAATTTATTTGATATATAATTATAAATCTTATGAAATGGTGTATATTATCAAACAAGTAACACATAGAACATATGTGAATAAGTTTGATTGTATATTTAATTTTTTCCAGGAAAAACTAGGCACACTGTCTATAACAGACTATATGACATATAATATAGTACATGATGTGTAATGTCTTCTGTATATGTATATTATACATGCCTAGGTACTGGATTTTTTACCTATCATAGGCACATTCAATATATATAGTGTGTACAGTCTTTTTGACTCTATCTACAACACAAGCCTTGGGACTGGGCATGTTTCCTTATACAAATGAGATAGGGGTAAATAAAATATTTTTCCAACATACATGGAGTGTAACCTCTGAGTATCATGAAATATTAGTCCTAGTGTCATGTATCCAATATACAACATACTAGAGAACCCCATTTTCTTGGTCGTAAGAAAATTGGGACTACATGTCATGTATATTATTGACACAATGTATAGTTCTTCATGCTATATGTCAGTCTGTATATATCTACACACTGATATTATTTATTTTGATATTATATCTGACATGATAAAATGAGATATAGATGAGAAAATCTAATAAAAAAATTTTATTTGGGAAGTACATTCCATGTACTCTATTTTTGTTAAGGTAGTGCCTTTAGCACCTTTAGATGGTGTTCTTCAGATATTTTTTCATTTTTTAATATCAATAATTTATATGCTATTTTAGAGAGAATAAAGCAGGGAAGAGGAAATAATGTCATATATTAAAATGAATCTATATAAGTGAAATAATATTCAAACAGATTCAAACAATTAAAAAATAATAAATAATTAAAAAATATTCATGTGATCCCTATGATACCACTTGGAGGTTCTGGGCATAGCAGAAGCACCTTGGATTCTATGAAAAACTCAGATTTTATTCATAATTTATGTTTCATAATTTATTAACAAGATTAAAATGTTAGGTCAAATGAAAACCATATATTAGATGACTAGATTAAATCTTTTAAACCAAAAGAAGGGTATTTTTACATTCAATTTATAATTAATTTATAAGAAGATATAGAATTACCTCAACTAGTAATTATGCTTTTGTTGATTATTTGGTGGACTAGAACTCATAATACCATCATTACACTTCAAGATACAAGTATAGAATACCTATATTTCTGATACAAAAATGCACCAAAATCTCTAAACATCATCATACAATTGTCAGGTTCTAGCACAACTGAACCTGATCTCTTGCATTATTCATAGTTGATGATAACTTTATTATTCTAAAATAAGGAATAAAAATTGATTATATCTTAAAGGATTGAGAGATAGGGAGGAGAGTGTGCATTAAATATCCATATATATATTTCTATGGATTTATAGAGTCTCTCTCTATCCATTCTACAGCCAAAAAAGTGATTATGAAATTTTTTATAATTAGACATTTTATTATGGATTGATTAGGGTTTCAAAATCACACACAAACCCTCTTTCAAACCTAATAATTATTATATAAAAATTCCCATCATAATTTATATCATATACATCATATATATTCTTATAAAATCTAAATTTAAAATACATTGAATGACCACTAGACATGGAAGATGTCAGTATAGTATAATTCTTGTCAAATATTCATCATTCATTGAAATAGACAACTTATTTAAATGAATACATTAAATTTCATACTTTCAAATACTTAAACACATCACTTGAAAATCAACTAATCATATCCATGCATTTAATTAGTATAATTCAATCATGGATCCAAATTTCATTATTTTCATATAGGAGGAAATATCTCATCTTGGTTAACCTCAACAAATGAAATGATTATCTACACACCCAACCACCCCTGATTAACTCAACCTCAACGATAGCATAAGAAAGTTATCAAAGTCGAAGGTTCACATGCCATGCATCTTTTTAACCTCAAATAATATGGATTCATTGTCACGACTCTTCCTTGGGGCCCATGCCGTGACTACCCCAAGCCCGCCTTCCATAGGCCAGAGGCTGGCGACTAGCACCAAGGCGTAATTCCCGGCAAAAAGGGAAGGAATTTCCTTTGTAAAGTAAACAAACACCAGAGAGCAAGCAAGCAGTAGAAGTAAACACTAAGTAAAAACTGGGTACAACAGTAAGTGCGGAAAAGTAAGTGGGCCAGTATACAAACCCAAACTGAAGGTAAAGTACAACTGGAAGGGAAAACAACAACTGAAAAGTAAAGCCTGCAACATCGAGACGCCCACTGGAAGTCCCACCTGAAGGGTGAGTACAGACGGCCTCCACATCTCCTTGGGTCCAACCGTTCGCTCTGAGTACGTCCCGCCCAGTGGTCCACCTCCAGGTACTATCCTGTTCCGCAAATCTCAACCACGATCAGTGCTTTCCATCATCTGCAACCAACACAACATAGTACGGGCATAGCCCGTGCAGGGGTGAGTATAAGCTACTCCGTAGGGACCCCAAGACCCCCGAAGGTCTCCCAGAATCCACAAAGGATAATCCACAATGGAAAGATAAAATCACGAAGTAACATCCGACGTTGCTTAAATATATGCCCATACATATACCTAATTCATCAATTCTAGTACGCTCCAACTTCCGAGCCCAAGTACAACCCAGTCCACACATGAAAGCCAAACGTAAATCCTCATAGGATAGCACAACACAATCCACATAGGAAAGTGAAACAGGTTTCAGCTCACACAGGTATACATCTTTGTATGATGATAGAGATGATTAGATATTTCCACTGATTCATCTAAGACGTCAGACCCACAAAGGATCAATATGTACTAACCCCCGCAATGACCCACAAAGGATCTGACCCACAAATGATCGATAGGTAACTAACCCCCGCAAAGACCCACACAGGATCAGACACACACAGGATCTGTAGGCGCTGGCTCACACAGAACCGCTGAGCGCTGACCCACACAGGATCGGACCCACATAGGATCGGACCCACACAGGATCGGTAGCACTGATCCATGTAGGATCGTTGAGTGCTGTAGTCATCGTCGTCGAATCCACTGAGGATCTCTGTACAGTCATCGTCATCGTCACAGTCGCAAATGCAGCTAGCTCTAGGGTTCCCGCACAGAGAAAGCTCGTTCGGGAGGGTCCGCTCCACGAGCCGAGAGGCTGATACATCAACTGACACAAAGTCCAGAGTTGATGTATCCAAAAGTTCCGTATCGTCAACAGGAACTCAGTGTCACAGACGGCGCGTCAATCGGACACCGAGTCTGGAAGTTATTGGCCTTTTCATTCCAGGGGCCCGGTTGGTTTTTAAGGCAAAACCAACCCGACCGTACTCCACCAGCAACCAAACCTCGGGCAGAGTAAGCCAAAAGATCCGTCTCACTTATAGGAATCCATCAAAGTTGACGGCACGTCAATCGGACGTCCGGAGCTCATGTTATGAGCGTTTCCGCTCCGAGGGCCCGGTTGGTTTCGTGTACGAACCTACTCGGCCAAATCCAAAGTATCCCAAAACCTTGACTGCGATATACCGAAATGACCGTCTCGATCCAAGGATAGTATCACAACTGACGGTGCGTCAATCGGAGGCATGTAGCACAAGTTATGGGCGACTAACAGGAAGAGATTCGGTATTAAGGGGTTCGGGCCCGGTCCGACCCGGCCCGATACCCCCAGGGTCGGCCCGAACCGGGTCGACCTGATCTGGGTTCGGGTTCGGCCCGCTTGGGCGCGTCCTAGCCCGGCTGGCGCGGCGCGGCCCGGCCTGGGCGCGGCCCGGCCTGGCGGACCGGCCTGGCAGTAGGCCCGGCCTGGACGCGGCGTGCTAGGCGCGCTGGCCAGGAGCTCGGCCTAACGGCCGAGCCGTTGAGGAGGGGGGCGCCTGCCCCCTGTCTTTGTAACCGTTACCCCCCATTATGGGGGCCGCTTGAGCTGGCCTCCGGTGGTTCGTAACCCCCGACTTCTCCACGACCGGCCGGCCCGCTCTGGCCGGCCGGCTTCTGCCGCCATGCACCGGCGACGACCGGCCCCCCTTGCTCTGATTCCAATGGCCCGGAACCGGCCGACGGTCTCCCTGCTCCGCCACGGCCCGGAACCGGCCACAGACTTGGTACGTCCGGCGCGGCGCAAAAGCACCGTGCCCCTCCGCTACGGCCTCGATCCGGCCGCGGTGTCTTCGGGTTTCTCCGAGGCGGCGCGACGGCGTCGTGACCCTGTTTGATTTCACGGCACGGCGCGACGGTGCCGCACATTCCTTGCCTCATGATCCCGCGCGGTGCGATGACACCGCGCCATTTCTGTTCCAAACCACATTAGAATCAACAACATAGTTAAGGGAGGAGGTTCAGCCGTGTTTGTGCGGTCCGGCCCCCTCTCGTTAATTGATAGAAAATGGTCATAATTCACAAAGAACATCAAGGTAGTAATCACGAACAAAAATAAACCCCTACCTCGTCGAACTATTTGAGAGAGGATTCGTCGCGGAGAAAACCATCGCGGAAAGAGGCATCGCGAAAGGAGAATCATCGCGGAAGAAGGAGTTGTTGGCGTCGCGTAGTCGATCTCCGAGGATTTGGTGTTCTTCATCGGAGATCGGTGCATTCTTCGTGTTCTTCATGTTCTTCGATGAAGAATATGAAGATCTTCTAGCCTCCCTTAGCTTTTCTCCCAAAGCTCTCAAGCAACAAGCCTCCAACCCAAAATAAAATATGTCCCTTACTTATTTTTTTAACAAAACATGAGTTTGAAATTTAAAAGTTGAATTAATCCACATAATTAATTAACATAACTTAAACTTTTGAAATTCAAACATTCACATAAAACTCACTTAATTAAATAACATAAGTTATCAAATTAATGGTGAGTTGAGGGAGGTAGAGAATATGAAGGGGTGGGGTTAGTGTGGGCCCCACCACCCTCATAACCTCCCATGGGAAGTTGGGTGGTTTCCTCCAACTTCCACCCAAAGGTTTTAACCACTTAGAAAAATAAAAATTGTAGTTAAATTTTTATTTTAACTTCCGCAATTTTTATCAACTTCTCTCGTGAAAACGAAACTCTGGAAGAGGTGTTCCTAAGAAAAAATCTGCAATGTGGTTCCATCGGTGCCCTCAGAATTTGATTCCGAGCACCGGTTCAAGAGTTAGAAAAATCCCACTCGTTTGTTCACTGAACGTACCTGAGCTAAACTTTAGATAGAAATTTCGGGCACACCGGGCCTCGGAATCAAGTGCCGTCAGAAACTTCACTCTTGTAAAATCTCAAATAAAATTAAGAAAAAAATTTCCTTGAGTTTTACGGGTCATTACATTACTCCCACCTCTGGGCTTTACGTCCCCGTAAAGATAAATCATAAGCTAGGGAAACAAATCTGGGTACTGAGCACGCATCTGAGCCTCCCACTCCCAAGTGCTCTCCTGGAGATTCCCGTGTTGTCATCTGATGCGCACTAGAGGAATCGAGCGTCCACGTAGGACCCGCTCCTGTCTATCCTCGATCTCCACTGGGACCTCCATAAAAGTCGCCCCATCATCAACGTTTAGCTCCCCATGGTCAATGATATGCGTCGGGTCGTGCACGTGTCTCCTCAACTAAGATACATGGAAGACGTCGTGCACCTGGTGCAGCTGAGGTGGAAGAGCCAGGCGATAAGCTACCTCACCAATCCTGCTGAGAACCTAGAATGGTCCGATGAAGCGTGGAGACAACTTTCCCCCTCAGCCAAATCTCCGTAATCCACATCGAGGTGAGACACGCAAGAAGACGTGGTCGCCATCCTCGAACTCCAGTGGCCTCTGCCTCCTATCCGCATAAGACTTCTACCGGCTCTGAGCTATCCTCATCTGCTCCTGGATGACCTGGACCTTCTCTGTTGTGGCCTGGACCATCTCCGGTCCCACAAGTGCTGACTCCCCAGGGTCTGTCCATCACAAAGGAGATCTGCAAGGTCGGCCGTACAACACCTCATATGGTGCCATCCCAATGGTGGAGTGGTAGCTGTTGTTGTACACAAACTCCACCAATGGTAGGTGGTCCTCCCAGCTATGACCAAGGTTGAGGGCACATGCGCGGAGCATGTCCTCGAGAGTTTGTATGGTCCTCTCAGTCTGACCATCCGTATGAGGGTGAAAGGCACTGCTCAGACGTTGCTGCGTCCCGAACGCCTCCTGAAACCCCTTCCAAAGCCGGGAAGTAAAGCGAGAATCTTGATCGGAGCCGATAGATGATGGCATACCATGAATCCATTCAATCTCATGAATGTAGAGATGTCCCAATCTCTCCACTGAGCCCTGATCTCTGATGGGTAAGAAGTGTGCCGACTTGGTGAGTTGGTCGACAATCACCCAAATGGATTCGTGACCTCTGGAAGTGCATGGAAGTCCAGTCACGAAGTCCATAGATATCCCATCCCACTTCCACTCCGGGACCTCCAAGGGTTGTATCAAGCCAGCTGGTACCTGGTGCTCTGCCTTCACCTGCTGGCAGGTGAGGCATCGAGAAATGAACTCTGCCACAACCTTCTTCATGCCCGGCCACCAATGCTGTCATCTGAGGTCCTAGTACATCTTCGCCACTCCATGATGTACCGCCAAAGGAGAAGTGTGAAAATCTCTCAGCACCTCCTCCCGTAAAGCAATTGGTACCAAGGTACATCCTCTGAAAAAGACTTCGTGCTTTGCTCCAAAGGAGAAACCATCAGGTGCCCGACCTGAGGATATCTCTGCATGCCGCGTCTCATAGTCAGCGTCCCCACGCTGTGCCTTCCTGACCCGCTGTAGTTGTGGAGGGGTGACTGTGAGAGCCTGACAGAAGGCTGCTCCATCTCTATCCATGAAGGATATCCGCAAAGCGGCTAGCTACTCTGTCACCTCCTCAAGTAACTGAATGCTCGTCCTCCTGCTGAGAGCATCAGCTAATACGTTCCCCTTTCCAGGAGTATAGACTATCTCAAAGTCATAGTCCTGGAAGAACTCGAGCCATCACCACTGTCTCAGGTTCAGGTCCTTCTGAGAGAAGATGTACCTGAGACTCTGATGGTCAGAAAAGACTGTAAAGCGCTCACCCATCAGGTAGTGTCGCCATGTCTTCAGAGCGAAGGCCACTGCTGCTAACTCTAGGTCATGGTTAGCGTAGTTTTGCTCATGCGGCCTCAACTGACGTGATCCATAGGCGATCACTGCCCGCTCCCGCATCAGGACACATCCAAGTCTGGTCCCTGATGCATCGCAGTAGACTACGTACCCAACTCCCTCCTCTCGAAGCCTCAAGATAGGGGCACCGATCAATCTCTGTCTCAGCTCTTGGAAGCTCTGCTGACATCTATCTGACCACACAAAGGGTTTCCCCTTCTTCGTCAAAGATGAGAGTGGTTCCGCAAGCCTGGAGAAGTCTGGCACAAATCTCCGATAGTATCCAGCTAGACCCAAGAAGCTCCTCACCTCAGTCACACTCCTGGGTGGCTCCCAAGCTAGCACTGCCTCGATCTTCGCAGGATCCATTGTAAATCCTACCTCAGAGATGACATGCCCCAAGAAGTGGACATCGCGTATCCAGAACTGACACTTCGAGAGCTTACCATAAAGCTGGTGCTCTCAGAGTGTGTCTAGTACAACCCGCAAATTGTAGGCGTGCTCCTCCTCAGTGGTCGAGTAAATCAAAATGTCATCAATGAAGACCACGACAAATCGATCGAGGTATGGCTGAAAGATCCTGTTCATGAGGTCCATGAACACTGCTGGAGCATTGGTTACGCCAAATGGCATAACCAAGAACTCATAGTGGCCATACCGACACCTGAAGGCCGTCTTCTGCATGTCCTCGTCCCGAACTCTGAGCTGATGATAGCCTGACCTGAGGTCTATCTTTGAGAACCACCATGCTCCCTTGAGCTGATCGAAGAGGTCATCAATCCTCGGTAGTGGATACTTGTTTCTTACTATCACCTAGTTCAGGAAACGATAGTCGAAACAAAGTCGCAAGCTCCCGTCTGCCTTCTTGGCGTACAAAATTGGGGATGCCCAGGGTGAAACACTGGGCCGGATGAATCCCTTGCCCTGCAAGTCCTCCAACTGTACCTGTTGCTCTTGAAGCTCAGTAGGGGCCATCCGATACGATGGAGTCGATATTGGGGTTTTCCTGGGGTACATGTCAATATAAAAGTCTACCTCTCTGCGAGGAGGTAGCCCTAGAATGTCGTCGCGAAAGACTTCCGCATACTGATCCACCACTGTAGGAAAACCAGGGCTCTGCACATCAACTGCTCCAAGGATGAGGCTAGCCAACTGATGAGTGATGGGCTGTCCTCTCCTCTGTGAGAGTCCATCCTGTGATGAAAAGGCTCCCTTCTCACCGGTGAAGGTGAACCGGCTCCCGTCGGTGTGTACACATCGCACCTTGCGCCTAATACAGTCGATCCGGGCATGGACTGTAGATAACCAATCCATGCCCAAGATGACGTCGTAAGGCCTCGACGCCGCTACAAGAAGATCCCAGCCAAAGCTCTCGCCACCTAGAGTAAGCCCACACTACCGGAACCAGTGCGTAATCGTCGAGTCTGCTCCCGTAGGAGTCTCTAGCCGTAAGGATCGAGCCAACTGCTCTGTCGGAATCTCCGAGCTCCGAACAAGGGCAGTGGCTATGAAAGAATGACTCTCTCCTGTGTCTATAAGTACTGCAGCAAAGGTGGAATTGACACAGATAGTACCTCAAATCATCTTGGGCATGCCATGGTCGTAGGAATCCGCTGCCTGGAGCTGTGTCTTTCTCTGCCCGCCAACTCCTTGTGGTCAGGGTGGACCTCCTGGTGGCGGTGGTGGTAGAGCCTCAAAGCGTCGCCCACCACCTGCTGCTCGGCCATCTCCTCTGCCATGTCCACCTGCTCCCTGCGAACCGCCACGGTCGACCCTCTTCCTCTACCTGGGTGGTCCCTCAACCATCAGCTACTCCTCGGCACGGCGGGTTGGGCAGTCACGGGCCATGTGGCCCTGCCCGCTGCATGAGTAGCACTGCCTGCCTCTTGAAAGACTGGCCCCGCGCTGTGTGCCCCGCACAACTGAGCCAGTGTCCTGAGGTCGTCTGCCTGGGGGTCTAGTCTGCCTGGACCCATGATTCATCCATCGACTGCCTGCTGAAGAAGACTCTGCTACATGCTGCCCTGCGGTGGGTCTTGGCGCTGCTAAAGGATCAGCAAGAAAGCTCTCGATCAAGAGGGCTCACTCCAGTACTCCTGCCTGGGTCGGAATGCTGAGGGAGATCAGCGATGCCCTGATCTCATGCCTCAATCCTGCTCAAAGGTGCAGGCCCGAAATAATGGGTCCCGTACCATGTCTGTCGAGTAGCACGAGAGATCGGTAAATCTTGTCGAGTACTGGGCGACCGTCAAGCTGCCCTGCCGCAGCGGAAGAAGCTCCTGGATGCGCACCGCACAGAGGGCGGCTGGGACGAACTCCAAGCAGAAGAGGCTATCAAAGTCCTTCCAGAGGAGAGATGCCTTGTCATGCACCTGGAGCATCAAGCTCCACCATCTGCCTGCTTCCGCATGTAGTAGGCTCGCTGCAAGCATCACCATGAGGTCTGCTGGTGTCCTCACTAACATGAAAACCCGTACTACTGCCTCCAGCCAGTCCTCGGCTGCTTGGGGGTCCGTCTCCCCGCAGAACCTGGGCGGTCACTGGCACTGAAACTCGTGCAGTGCACTAAGCCGATGTGCATCGTCAGCGGCTGGGGCTGGAATCATCGGTGGCTCAGCTGGTAAAGGTACCGCTGGTGCCTCAGCTGTCAAAGGGCCCTGTACCGAGGCCTTGTCGCTCGGTGGGCTTTCATCATGCATAACTCTCGGAACCCTAGCTGGCTGCCGTCATGGGGCCATCCTGAAAAGATACAGGTGTTCCATGGTCAAACCGTATACCTGGTGAGCTGAAATAAATTAATCACAAGGAAAACATGAAACACACATGCAATCAATGTTTTCGTGCATTAAGTAGGAAATCAGAAGTCAGGGTCCTGGTGTACGGATACGTCGGCCGCCGCACCAACACTGGACTCCCTGAACTGATAACCACACCCAATAATGCTTAACACTGTTGCTTCACATAGAAAAGATCAGAGTCCTGAGTTCTGCGGTAGAACCGAACTCCTTTGATACCAATTTGTCACGACCCATCCTCAGGGCCCGTGCCGTGACTACCCCAATCCCACCTTCCATAGCCCAGAGGCTGGCGACTAGCACCAAGGCATAATTCCTGGAAAAAAGGGAAGGCATTACCTTTGTAAAGTAAACAAACACCACAGAGCAAGCATGCAGTAGAAGTAAACACTAAGTAAAAACTGGGTACAACAGTAAGTGCAGAAAAGTAAGTGGGCCAATATACAAACCCAAACTGAAAGTAAAGTACAACTGGAAGGGAAAACAACAACTGAAAAGTAAATCCTGAAACATCGAGCCACCCACTGGAAGTCCCACCTGAAGGGTGAGTACAGATAGCCTCCACAGCTCCTCGGGTCCAACCGTTCGCTCTGAGTACATCCCGCCCATTGGTCCACCTCCAGGTACCATCCTGTTCCGCAAGTCTCAACCACGATCAGCACTGTCTGTCGTCTGCATCCAACACAACGTAGTGCAGGAATAACCCATGCAGGGGTGAGTATAATCTACTCATTAGGGACCCCGAGACCCTCTAAGGTCTCCCAAAATCCACAAAGGAAAGATACAATCAAGAATTAACATCAGACATTGCTTAGGTATATGACCATACATATATCTAAGTCATCAATTCCAGTACGCTCCAACTTCCGAGCCCAAGTACAACCCAGTCCACACAGGAAAGAAAAACGTAAATCCTCACAGGATAGCACAACACAATCAACATAGGAAAGTAAAACAGGTTTCAACTCACAGAGGTATACTTCTTCGTATGACGATAGAGATGATATGATATTGCAACTAATTCATCTAAGCCGTCGGACCCACAAAGGATCGATAGGTACTAACCCCCACAGTGACCCACAAAATATCTGACCCACAAAGGATCGATAGGTAACTAACCCCCACAAATACCCACATAGGATCAGACCCACATAGGATCTGTAGGCGCTGGCTCACACAGAACCGCTGAGCGCTGACCCACACAGGATCAGACCCACACAGGATAGGTAGCACTCATCCACGTAGGATCGGTAATTGTTGTAGTCGTCGAATCTGCTAAGGATCTATGTATAGTCATCGTCGTCATCACAGTCGCAAACGCAACCAGCTCTAGGGTTCCCGCACACAGCAAGCTCATTCGGGAGGGTCCGCTCCACGAGCCGAGAGGCTGATACATCAACAGACACAAAGTCTGGAGTTGATGTATCCAAAGGTTCTGTATCGTCAACAGGAATTCAGCGTCACAGACGGCGCGTCAATCGGACGCCCGGTCTGGAAGTTATTGGCTTTTTCATTCCAGGGGTCTGGTTGGTTTTTAAGGCAAAACCAACCCGACCATACTCCACCTACGTCCAAACCTCGGGAGGATTAATCCAAAAGATCTGTCTCACTTAGAGGAATCCATCAAAGTCAACGACACGTCAATTGGACGTTCGGAGCTCAAGTTATGAGCGTTTCCACTCCGAGGGCCCGGTTGGTTCCGTGTACGAACCTACTCGGCCAAACCCAAAGTATTCTGAAACCTTGAGTTCAATATATCGAAACGACCTTCTCGATCCAAGGATCGCATTGCAACTGACGGTGCGTCGATCGGAGGCCTGTAGCACAAGTTATGGGCAACCAACCAGAAGAGATTCAGTATAAAGGGGTTCAGGCCCAGTCCGACCTGGCCCGATACCCCCAGGGTCGGCCCGAACCGGGTCGACCCGAACCGGGTCCGGGTCCGGCCCGCTTGGGCATTGCCCGACCCGGCCTGGGCGCGGCGCGCTGGCCAGGTGCTCGGCCTAACGGGCGAGCCATTGAGGAGGGGGCGGGGGCTGCCCCCCTGTCATTGTAACCGCGGCCCCCCATTATGGGGGCCACTTGAGCTGGCCGCCGGGGGTTCGTAACCCCCGACTTCTCCATGGCCGGCCGACCCACTCTGGCAGGCCGGATTCTGCCACCACAGACCGGCGACGGCCGGTCCCCCCTTGCTCCAACACTGGCGGCCCGGAACCGGCCGCCGGTCTCCCTGCTCCGCCGAAGCCCAGAACCGGCAGCGACCTTGGTTCATCTGGCACGGCGCAACGGCGTCGCGCCCCTCCGCTGCGGCCCCGCTCCGGCCGCGGTGTATTCGGGTTTCTTCGACGCAGCGCAACAGAATCGCGACCCTTTTTTATTTCACGGCGCGGTGCGACGGTGCCGCACATTCCTCGCCGTATGATCCCACGCGGTGCGACGACACCACGCCATTCCCGTTCCAAACCACATTAGAATCAAAAACATAGATAAGGGAAGAGGGTCGACCATGTTTGTACAGTCCGACGCCCTCTCATTAATCGACAACAAATGGTCATAATTCACGAAGAACGTCAAGTTAGTAATCAAGAGCAAAAATAAACCCCGACCTCGTCGAATAAGTTGAGCGAGGATTCGTCGTGGAGATAACCGTCTCGGAAAGAGGCGTCACGAAAGGAGAATCGTTATGGAAGAAGGAATCATTGGCATCGCGGTACAAGGCGCCAAGTAGTCGATCTCCAAGGATTTGGCGTTCTTCGTCGGAGATCGGTGCGTTCTTCGTGTTCTTCGTGTTCTTCGACGAAGAAGATGAAGATCTTCTAGCCTCCCTTAGCTTTTCTCCCAAACCTCTCAAGCAACCAGCCTCCAACCCAAAATAAAATAAGTCCCTTACTTATTTTATTAACACAAAATGAGTTTGAAATTTAAAAGTTGAATTAATCCACCTAATTAATTAACATAACTTAAACTTTTGAAATTCAAACATTCACATTAAACTCACTTAATTAAATAACTTAAGTTGTCAAATTAATGGTGAGTTGAGGGAGTTAGAGAATATGAAGGGGTGGGGTTCGTGTGGGCCCCACCACCATCATAACCTCCCATGGGATGTTGGGTGGTTTCCCCCAACTTCCACCCAAAGGTTTTAACCACATAGAAAAATAAAAATTGTAGTTAAATTTTTATTTTAACTTCCACAATATTTATCAACTTCTCTCGTGAAAACACAACTCCAGAAGAGGTGTTCCTAAGCAAAAACGGGCACTACGGTTCCATCGGTGCCCTCAGAATTCGATTCCGAGTACCGGTTCAAGAGTTAGAAAAATCCCGCTCGTTCTTTCATTGAACATACCCGAGCTAAATTTCGGATAGAAATTCCGGGCACACCGGGCCTTAGAATCATGTGCCGTCAGAAACTGCGTTCTTGTAAAATCCCAAAGAAAATTAAGAAAAAATTTTCCTTTAATTTTACGAGTCTTTACCTTCATAATAATTATACAACCTTAATTATATAAATGACTATATGAAATGTTATTTAATATGATTTAGAAAGTTAGTACAGATAATAAGTCCCTACTTGATATCTCACGAGTCTACCATTTTAATTTCATATAGGATTCTACTTAGGCTAATCTTAAAAAATTACGAAAACCCAGAATACTCTTCGGTGATCATCAGTTAAGGAAATATAAAATATGTAATTTAAAGGGATTTTATAATTGCACCATTATATAATATATGAAACACATTTTAATGAATGATAAATGAATATTGTATTTATTTTAAAACCATGATACATTTTACAATCATTACATACAATCTCTAAAGTGTGTATAATTCCAAGAGATTCAATAGAACCCTAATGCTTCTTCTATATAAATAGTTTTTTAAAATAATCTACAACATTTTAATCTATATATGCTCAAAAATATTTACATTTCCCCTCTCAATGATCTATAAAATAAGATGGTATTTGTAAAGGATGTGTTTGATCCTTTAGTGAGACAAGGGTTCCATGGCCTATGAAATTATCCCAACCATTTCAAAATAAATCTCAATTCATCATTAAATTCTAGGAACTATCCCAAGTTTAATAATGAATTTATAGATTCTAATAAATTTTTTCATAACATTTGATGGAGTCATGTATTCCAGCTCTTTTATCAAGCCTTCTATAATGGATTATTTGTAACTTTTTTAACTAATGGCTCCAATGTTGAGGAAAACCATAAAACATGATTGAGGTCTTATATCATATTTTTTATATTGGAAACTAGTATCATTTGAACCCATTATAAGGACTTTATCCTCACCTATAAGGACCAAAAATACACATGTAATTAATATTTATACTTTAGGATATTTTTGACAATAACCTAGTGAATTTCACCTATAATTGATTGGTATATACATGTTTGCCAAATATATGTGTTTTTAATCAATTTACATAATCTATTAAATATATATCTATTGTTGTTTATACCTATTATACAAGCCACTTCACCAATATCTTTCACCAAGAAGCATTTTCCTAGCCACATTTTTATGAAATGTAAAGTTGTCATATCATTTCAACTAATAAGTATTACATCCATATACAATATGAAAAGACTCACATTTTTTATCCTAATATGTTAAGACTTATTTTATTTATTATCCTTATGAGTATTTATCTTGATCCATACTTTGGTGAAACTTTGTGGGCTTCGAGTATATTTTAGATGCATAAAAATGGATTTTAGAGTTTTTATATCCAAAATAGGAAACACCATGGTTGTGGTATAGGCCGTGGTGGTACCTATACACTTCAATACAAAATAAGAAAGGGTGGTTATGGTGAGTCCATGGAGTGGTTCTCAAGGAGGTCTCTAATGGGATATGGATTAGGTAACCTCACCACACTCGAGGTAGAAGGTGTAGTGAATGAAAAAAAGATAGATCCTAATAACATTCCATAAGAACTAGTCATGTTGGGTTGGAATGGTGAGGCCACAAAACTTGTTGTTAGCTATGGTGAAGGGCATAATGATGTAAGAATGATCTTATTATGGAAAAAACTTTCATCCTTCTTCTTAGATATTATTTTTAAAGGTAAAACACATACGTCATAAATGGGGTGGGTATTTAATGCATTTTTTAGTCAATTATTCTCTATATTAATTATTTGATGCTTCTCCACTTGGTAGTTCCTTAATCATGGATAAATCCCAAAAAAAATGGGCATTTTATGGAAAGTATTTGGATGAAATAACTTGTTGAATATACAACTTCATAAAACTAATTATCCTAGACCTTCCTTTTTATATAACAAATACTAAGAATAATGTGGTTGTTCTTATTATTTTAGACTCATAGGTTCCTTGAATCTCTTCTCCTATTACTATCCAAGAGTAGTGGAAATTACTCCATCCTCAAACAGACTTAAATATTTCCATTTTAAGTTCTTCAAATTGGTAAGTGTTAGTTATACCCCTTAGATTTTATTAATAGAATCTAATTATAGAGACATATCATATAGGATTGAAATCAGTTATAGGAGCTCTTGGCATGAAAACTTGTTTTAGTTAGTGTAAAAACATAGTTTGGGTGATGATACTCTTGCAAAACCTTGATTTTGATGTTAAAAATCATAAGGAAGAAATTACCTTACAATTTAAATGTTGTGTTTTTGTTTTTTATCATTATATTATGTTGTGTGGTTTTATTATTTAGATAATGATTTATTTTGAACTCATGTGTGTGTGCACATAGCCAGTGAGATGATGTTTGATTCTGATCACATGTGTGTGTGTTTGGATACTATTTATCACTCTTGAAATTCTATGGTGTGCCTCTAGATATATGTGATTGATATTTTGACATAGTTTCCATGTGATTTATTTCTATATTCTATGTTTTTGTTTTTCTCTACACGGTACCATTGTGATAGGTGGATCCATCATGGCTCAATAGCCCTAGAGGGGGAGCGTGTTTAGAATATGCATGTTTCGTGAAGATTGGTCCGAGTAGAAAAAAGGGGCATTATGGCCTTATGACTTGACCTAGTGGAATGATGGTATTAGGTGATTTAACTCGGAAGGAAATAACGGAGCATTATGGTACATAATGACTTGACCCATGACACAATATTAGGTATCATGGCCTTATGGCCTGACCCAAGGTAGTGTTGGGGTATGATGTCCTTGGGGCCTAGCCTATGAGAGAGAAGAATATGATTGACCCAAACAATTTTCATCCTTATGGTGGTTTTCGGATACATATAGTTACCTTGTGGTTAACTATAGTTTAAGAATTATATTATGACTAAGTTCTAGCATAGAGCCAAAATTGGTACGGTCGGGGTTTGTGGTAGCATGTTTAGAATATGATCACTAAGGATATGATTTTATGTTGATTTCTTGCACATTTATCTATTAATATTATACATGTGAACTCATGTTAAGGATGCATTGGTGGTGTCCTACTAGGTTTTATTACTTACACCCTGCATGAGTATCTCAACGCGCATGTGGAATTCATAATTAGGGATACAAAAAGGGTAAGGACCTAGAGATAGGGAGATATAAAATAGATCACGTTGATCAGAGGTGGTACTATAATAGACATAATAGTTATTCTGTAGTGTTTATATACTTACATTTTCATTTATCACACTTTTTTTAACCTACCACTTTGGGTTTCCTTGTTTTATTATTCTTTATGACATGACTTACTTTTCATACAGTATTTGTAACATTGTTTCTTTTATTTCATTGTGTTATTATTTATACATATATATGTTTATACTAAGGATTTAATTTTACCACTAATAGAATTTAGACCCTCACAAATAGCCAACAACCTCTTCCATGCGTGGATATGTACATAAGGTCAAGTGGTACTCTGACTCAGACTTAGTGACTTAGGTTGGGGTGTTATAGTATGGAATCAAAATTGGTTTACACTCTTTATTTCTTATTAATCATGTTTTGGGATATGGTATAATGGAGTTAGTCTATGTGGGACTCGATCAGGGGAGTTTCTTGTGTGTCTGTCCAACACATGTGCAACAATCATTAGAGTTATCATCGTTCAGACTACTTTTATAGTTATGGTTTTATAGTGTCATGTTGATCCTGAGAATATTTTAATTTTACAATTTATGAGATTTGGGTGAATTCATGCATCGTCACTAGGAAATTAGGATCATATATCCTATATATACACTTGTTGAGTACTTCATGGTAGTTATTAATTAAATTATTAATATGTTATTTCCATTGGGTTATATATTAGTTTTCCTAATTTCTATGATTTATTTGTGTGGAATTGGTTAGTTTAACTTAATCATGATATTATGATATATATATATATATATGACCATGAATAACATTTAGGTGCAGATAACTTGGCTTGATAAATGAGTAATACTATGAGGGTTGTGTTATATTATTAATAATTTCCCCTAGGATAGGATTTTTTGTAGAAATCACATGTGTGATTATGTTCTTCTTAATACATTATCTAAGTAAGATGATATTTATATTCTAATAATATGTATGAGATTTTATAAAAGGTAACCTCAATGTCATATTGTTGGGACATCTATAAAATTAGGCCTAGATACTCCCACTAGGGAAGAAATTTTGGTTTTACCACTAGACATACAAGAGAATTCCCCTACACCAACTCCAGTGGTACATGAAAAAGGATACTTCATTCTAGAGACTTATGCATTATGAATATTTAAGGATGATGATTTTATAATACTATGGTTTATTATGCTTGTGAATTTTAGCTCCAGCATCCTCCATCCTTCCAGGGCATTGGAGGCCCTCATGATACAAATGAATGAATATGAAAGATTGAGAGGATCTTCCACCCGGTGGAGACCCTAGAGGATTGAAAGGTAAATCTTGCTACATTTATGCTTTATGGATCTACATAAAAATTGGGGTGATTGTACTTATTTCTGGTAGACATGAAGGGATAATGTGGGTGACCTTCAAGGAATTTTTCTTTGAGAATTTATATATAAGTACTCTGAAGCTAGACCATTCTTTGGAGTTCAAGGAGCTTTTACAGGGCCCGATGATAGTAACTACTTAGTCATCATATTTTATAAACTTTCTTTTATTTACTCTTATATTATCTGGAAATGAATCACAAAAGTCTATGATGTTTTATATATCCCTTCATTTAGATATGAGATGGTGGTTTATTAATTTCAACCTGATAACATTCACATAAGTTCTTCATAACGACCCAACGATTGAGAAGGGTCTTGAGGAGGATATAGTCACATGTTTTCCTTCATATTTTGGTAGAATACCTAGCCACACATCCAGTACTAGGAAGAGTAAATTAGGGGACTCATGCTAGAGTGGTAACAAACAACCAGAGTAGAGAAGAGGGTTTTCAACATATTTTATGTAAGAAGGAGGTCCTCAGTGTTTTAATTGTGAAAAAGTGGACATTATCATAAATTGTACCAAAGGAATCAAGTAAAGTGTCATTTGTGTTGAAAGAGAATTAATATTAAATGTTTCTAATTAAAGGAATTTTGAATGAGGTATCATGTGGGTTCAAGTTAGACATAGGAAGAAATCCATGTGACATGATAGGGTCTTTAGTAGAAGTTTTAGACCCCTCAGATGCTAATGACTAAGGCGAGTCATACATATCAGGGACATGGTTATGGAGATGAGGTAGGATGAGTGTATGCAGGAGAACAAGTTCTGAATGAAATTGGATAGGGACCATCAAATTTGTAAGGTAATTTTTTGATCACCTTTTCTCTTTATACCACTCTATTTAACATTCGTACTTCCCATTCATTTATATCTATGCATGTTATTGGTGGTATTGACTTATCAGTCAAGATGTCTTAGAGGATTTATCTTAAGAAAACCATTGAGAAGAAAGTGGACTATATTAAAATATTTACAAGATGTTCTATGATAGTTTTTGGATATGAAAAACCATGATATTTCATGATCCTTGAGATGACTATCTTTGATGAAATCTTTGACATAGCCTGTTTTACTAGTTATCAAAAAAACATTGATTGGTATAAGAGGTGTGTATTATTTACTATTACCAAGGGGGAGAAGGTTTTTGTGATCATTGAATTGGATATTAGAGTTGGTAGAGTGGGACCAGACCTAAATCAGGTTAGAGATATAATAGTGCAGGTGGTTGACATGGCTCTTACGGTAGAGCTAGTAGTAACCTCTTTCCTTCCACCAGTGGTGGACCTATATTATGATGTCTTATTGGATGTATTTTTAGGTTTCCCTCTAAATATGGGAATTGAATTTAATATCAAACTCATCCATGAATTTCAACCTATATCGATACCTCTATATCATATAACATTGTCTTAGTTTATGTAATTCAAGATACAACTTGATGATTTGGAGGTGAAAGCTTTTATTAGATGAAGAAAATCTTCATGGGGTTCTATGGTGTTTTTATCAAAGAAGAAAGATGACAGTACCTCGTTTTGTCTATAATATATAAATATTAACTAGATGATTGTGAAGAATCAATGCCCATTTCCAAGGATCAGTGAATTCTTTGACCAGTTTCGGGGATCCCAATGGTTCTACAAGATTGGTTTACAACCAGGCTACCACCAGATTTGAGTTAGAGAAGTGAATATTCCTATGACAACATTTAGGAGTATATATAGAATGTATGAGTATATTTTAATTTATTTAGGGTTGAAAAATCTCCAGTTGTGTTCATGGTTCTTATGAATAATATCTCAAATATGTATCCCAACTTCTTCCTTATGTTTTTTGATGATATCCTAATATACTCATGGACATAAGATATACATGATAGGTCTTTAAATATTGTTATGAGTATACTTTGAGAACCCATTAATTATGCTAAGATCTCAAAGTGTCACTTCTATATTCAAGTGGTGTGGTTCCTTAGGCATGTGATCTCTTTTATGGGAATTTCTATAGACCCAGATAAGGTAGAAGTGGTGATGTCTTGGGCTCAACATAAGAGTGGTTTCTAGATTAGAATATTAATTGGATTTGTTGGGTATTATAGATAGTTCATTTAGGAATTATACTAGTTAGAAACACATATTAATGGACTCACAAACAAGAGAGTGATGTTCGTGTGGATATATATTTTTGCAAATATTCCTTCATATAGGTGAAGATAATACTTAGGATGACCTCAAATATTAAATTTTTAGAGCCTGGGATTCGATATAAAGTTTACTATAACGCCTCAAGGTATTTTTTAGGAAATATACTAATGCATAGGGGCTAGGTAGTATCTTATGGATCATTTCATTGTGAACCGATGAGTAGAACAACCCAACATATGTCTTGGAGTTGGTAGTTGTGGTCCATGATCATATGTGTTAGTGAAATTATCTATTTGGTGAGATCTTTATTTTTTACATGATCCATAAGAGCCTTTGGTATGTCTTCTCTTAGTGGAATATAATCTTGAGGAAGATGTATTATGTAGAGTATTTAAAAAAACTTTAATTTGAGATATATTATAATGTATGGAAAGGTAATGTCATTGCAGATTCTCTTAGAAGGAAAATTTATGAGATGTAATAACTTGGAGAGTGACCAATAAGAGGTATGAAATTTTATTAGTTTTATGGAATAATGGATCATTATAGGATCATGGTATGATGAGTTTTTTAACCTTTTTTATCATTCCATCTTTAGTAAACTATGTAAATGTGATGTAAGAGTATGAACTTGAGTGTGTGCGGATATGAGAATGCTTGGTGGGGGATTATTTTATCCCAGGTTAGTTCGCAAATGAAGATGATGTGATATAAATTCATGTTAGGATAGTAGTGGTTTCTTCTTTTAGGTAGTATATCATGAGATACTCTCATGATTCAAATTGGGTAGTGCACCTAGGGTAGATGAAGATGTACTATGACATTTAACATTAGTTTTGGTGGATAGGTATGAAGATAGACATCACTGGTTTTGTTTCATGATATCTTACCTACTAGTGGATAAAAGTTGGGTATCAACATCTTGGTGGTTTAATCTACCCACTTTTTATGACTTTATGGAAGTGGGATTATGTGATTATGGACTTCATGATGAGGTTACCCAATACACTAAGGAGTCGTAATATCATTTGAGTGATAGTTGATCAGATGATAAAAGTACCATACTTCTTATTAATCTAAGAGACTCAAACAATTAATGAGTTGAAAAAGATGTACTTCTAAGAGACTGTACAACTACATTGAGTTCTTTATAGTATTTTATTATGTAGTAATTAATGTTTTATATTGCATCTTTGGAAATGCTTATAGAAATATTTTGGGAATTTGTTATAGATGAGTATAGTATATCATCCACAAACCAATGGGCAGTCAATGAGGATGATTTAGATCCTTGAGGATATAATTTATGAATGCATCTTAGACTTTGGTGAAGTATGGATTGATCACATATAATTGATAGAGTTCACCTATAATAAAATTTTACAGTCTTTGATTATGATGAATCCTCTTGAGTCTCTTTATGGACAACTATGTAACTCACCATTGTGTTGGCATAAAGTGGGTGAGGAAACTATTATTGGAATGAGTGTGGTTCATGAGACCTCAAAGAGAGTGAAATTGATTAATAAGTAGTTGGATACCACTTAGAGAAGGCATAAATCATATGTTGACCAGAGTATATGACTTTTGGAGTTCATTTTTAGCGATCGGTTTTTCTTGTGGGTATCAACAATGTTGGGACATTGTCATTTTTGGAAATAGGGGAAGATGGTTCAATGATTTGTGGGACTATTTGAGATCATAAAACATATTAGAGTACTGTATTATTAACTATACCTAACTCCACATTATAGAATAATTCATGATATGTTCCACGTTTTTCATATTTGGAGGTACATGATTAATCCTGCACATTTGATCGACTATGAGGGCGTTGATCAAGGACAAGATGAATCTTTTGTGGAGATCCTATTAAGGATCATAGAATGGAGTGAAAAGTTGTTTTAGGGGAATACACTACCACTTTTTCATGTCTTGCGGCTACATGGATGGATCCAATAGGAAACATGGAAGCATACATCTAATGATTGAGTTTAGTGTCCTGGGTTGTTTGAGTAGATTTACTAAAGACACATCAAGAGTATGAGAATTCCTTAGAGGGTTAGATTCTAAAACCCCATATTTTTTTGTTCATAATATGTTAAACCATGTTTTTAATCTTCTCCTTATGGTTATCCCAATTGATCCATGATTGGGTGAATTTTGGTGGGATTTGATCATCTTTTGGAGGCTTAAAATGGGTTGTAGAGTTTTTTGTCCAAAATGGAAAACACCACAACTATGGTGGTCCCTAGGTAATTTGATGAAAAAATGGAAAGGGAGGATAGGGAATTAACATATAGTGGTTATAAAGGATAGATCCAATGTGCCATAATTTTGGTAACCTCAAAATTTCCATGGTGGAGGTTGTGGTGAGGGAAAATCAGTAGGATCCTAGTAACATTCTATATGCATTGAGAATGATAGGGTAGAGTGGTCAAGGACACCACTATATGGTGTAGGAATATTAGAGGGTTTAGTGATGTGGGGTTGGTTTTAAAATAGATTAAATCATCATTCTTCTTCTTAAATATCATTTGATTCAAAGTGGAAATACATACATCATGAATGTGGGATATTTAATTTGATTTGAATTCGATTATTACCTCTATTAATTGACCGATGCTCATCCCTTATGGTTCCATCAATTATAAATAATTCCAGATAACATTTCGTTATTTTAGGGGAAGTATTTGGAAAAACTCCCTTATGAAATCTATAACATCAGATGTTTTTTTCTCTAATAAAAACCTTGTTAGATAATCGAGCCTCGGAATATTGAGGATTTTCTCATTTATTAAGACTCATATGAGCCTATATACTCTTATATTATCATTGTCTCATAGTGGTTGAAATTACTCCCTCAATTGGAATTGAACATTTCTACCGCATGTTTTGACATTAGGTAAGTGTTAGTTTTACCCCATGGATTTTCATTATAATGTATCATTCTAGAACTATATTATATTGTATTGTAATTGGTTTTAGGATATATTATAATGAAATCTTGTTATTTTTTGTGTGTGAACATGGTTCAAGTGATGAATCTCTTGGAAAACCATGATGTTGACATAAAAAAGATTGAGTTAGGAAGTTACTTTTCATTAAAGGCCATGTTTATGATTTCTAACATCATACGAGGTTGTGTTATTATATTATTTAGACCATTGTTGAGTTATATATAATGAGTGTTCATCTGTATCCCTTGAGACCATGTTTTATTATGATCATATATGTGTGTGTGTATTTGGATACCATTTCTCACTCTTGACATACAATTTTGTGCCTAAGGATATAATTTTTTTGATATAATTGAACTATTTCCTTGTTATGTATTGGTATATTCAATGTTTTTTTGTTGTTATATGTGTGGTACCAAAGTTATAGGTGGACCCATTATGGTATGAAATCTCTAGAGGGAGAGTGTGTTCAAATGTTTCATGTGACAAGAAGATAGAAACAAGTTGGACAATGGGGAATGATATCCTTGTGGAATGTCTTGGGGTATGATGGTTTTAAGTGTTCTGAATTGGAAGGAGAAAATGGGGCTTCATAGTCTATAATGACCTAACCTAGAACATAATACCATGTATCGTATACTTTTTTCCTTACCCAAGGTAGCACTGAGTTCTAAAAACATTATGGCCTAACCTATGAGTGAGATAGAGCTTGATGACTAGAGACTCATTAGTCCTATTGTGGCTATAGGATATATATGGTGACCATGTGCTATACTTTATTTCATTATTTCCATTATGACTATATTTTCAACATGGATCCAAATAAGGCACGGTCAGAGGTTTGTAGTGACTTGGTAAGCACAAGACCATTCAGTATATGATTGTATGTTGATTTCATGCACATTTATCTATTATAATGACATACACTCTTATACATATGAACTCATGTTAAGGATGTATTGTTTGTGTCCTATGAGGTTTAATTACTCACATCATACATAAGCATCTTGATGAACATGCAGAATTCATGATCAAGGATACAAGAAAAGGCATGACACCAATAAAAGATAGCTAAGAGATAGGGCATGGTGATTAGATGTGATACCAGGATAGACTCTAGAGTAATGAAACAATGCTTATTTAAATTTCTATTATTGATCGTACTTTTGTTTACCTTCCACTTTTGCGGTATTAGGTTTGTTATTCAATATTAACTTAAGTAATTTCCATGCCATTGTTATATTATTGTTTCTTTTTTTCTGTAGTGTTAGTATTAATACTTTTCTTTAATGATATATAGGGTATAGTATCCCCATTAATGGAATTCATACACTCACTCATATTTAGTAACGTCTTTCATATTAGGATATGTGAATGAATTCATGTGGTACTACGACTCAAAACTGATGATTTGGTCCAAGGCATTACACAATATCAAAACTAATAAAACACTCCCAATAACCCACATGTATACACAATAATCATCTATGATCTTAATGACATTAAAAAATTTGATTACATCACCAAACTAAATACTTTAAATACAAAAATATTTCCTTAATATATAAATGGATCATTGCAACATGAAAACATTATCATGCTTATTTGGTATATAAAAACCAATCTTCATCTAAATTATCATTAATAAAAGTTGTTTTTACATCCATTTGATATTTCTCATAATCATATTGAGCTGTTTTGGAATGAAATATCCAAATAGTCTTTATCATCCCAACCATAGTAAATGATTCTTCTTATTTAATACCATGAATTTATTTATAATCATTTACCATGGATTAAGATTTATAGGTAAACACTTTATCATTAAATTTAGTTTTCTTATGTAAACCCCACTTTTTTCCTACAGGCCTCACCCTTTCAAGTAAATCAAACAATTTCCAAACATGGTTAGTGTATATGGTGGAATCCATCTCTAATTTCATTTCATTTAAAAATTTATTAGAATAAGAACTCTAAATGGACTCATATTGGGTAGTTGGTTCATCATCTATGAACATTAATTCATATTGGTTTACCAAGAAAATCCAAATATATTAGGTTCTTAATGAATAATACTGATTAAGATCATATTTTAATACATTTTATTTTTTTAATCAAATGATTTGAACCCACTAAATTTTTATTTTAAGGGTAACTATAATATTTTTTGGTTTTGGGAATAATTTGAGCTTAATTGTGAAAATGAATTAATTTTTTATTTATAATATTTTTTTATCATTTTTTTATTTCAACCATAGATTTAACTACACTAATGAAAATTGAAATTTTTATTTTTTGTAGGTGTAAAAATATTATGGTCTAAATTTCATTCAATTTGGACTTTATATGAATACAAAAATATGAGTCCAAAATAAATCTCACAATTGGGTCCTCAAAATATGTGCATAGTTTTGACTAATTTTAAAAAAGAGACTATATCCCACCGAGTACTACACTAAATAAGATAAAATATATAGTGATGATAAATAATAGGTTGATTAATATTTTACTAAACTATTAATACTAGATAAATGGACATATTCAAGGCCATAAATTCATGATAAATTAGAGGATTTGAATTCAAAGAGTCTAGATAACCAGTTTTATTAATTTGATCATAACATCTTTTACACGTGTCTAATAATACTCAATTTTTTTGGTTAAAATATAAGAAATATAAGAATTTTTTTTTCAAGTCATATATATTTACATTCAATCATTTAATGAGTCAACCATGCATGAAATTTAAAAGGATAACTTTGGATCCAAAATGAGTCACCCCTTATGCCGATAAACATGTACTTCTACTTTATTCGAAAAGAGTAAATTTTTTAGAAGATAAGGAGGGGTTTTATATTGTAATAATATTATAAATTTATAATATACATTTGTTTCTCATTATCTTATTCTTATTTATAAATTTACCTTATTTTCTCCCTTAATGAATCTCATCTCCATGAAAATGGAGTACTAACTTTTGCTTTTGTTTAAAGGGAGGTAGTTGTGATTTACATTGAGATATTACGCTTAAATATTTTTCATTATTTTATTCTAAGAATTTTCAGTGGTTAAATTTATAAGGGTATGTGGTCGAACCCTTTTCCCTACTATCAACTTCTTATTCTAATTCATCCTTATTCATCTCCTTCGTCATTATAATACTATATATGATGGAGTTACATTGTGGTGATGATATTGGAAGATTATTTTTCATGTAGAGGGTTGGTATGGGAAAATATCAATTCTAATGAGTGGGTGTCGAGTTATGGTGTTGATCTATACATTAAATAAACTAATTATAGTATTATTTAAAAAAACAATGATAGATTCACCATGAACCCCAAATAACAATAACAAATTTCTTTTTAGCTAACTTCTTTTTGTATTTTCATATTCTATGTAATTTTTTATATCTTATATATGAATCATATTCATTTAAAATACTTTTTTTAGTTTTCATTTGATGCATATTTCAATTATATCTTGTGAAAATAGAATAATAATGTGTGTGAGCAGCCTCCTTGAGAGATCAACCCTAGGCCATTCCACTATAGTGAATTCCTATGTAATAATAATTTATTAATAGGTATTCATGAAAAATCACTCTTATCATAGAAATTATAGGTTCTTGTATAACATGAGTTGGGGTTTCTTCCATAACTCTATGAAATTGACTCTCTTTCCATCTCATGAACACTTCCTATTTGTTAGTTGTGAACATATCTAAGTTAAATTTTCTTCTCACTATCATCTTTATATATATATTCCTTATTAATAAATAAATTAATTTAAGACAATAACACATTTTGATTAATTGGAATATAAAAATAATATCCAACAGTATCCTTAGGATAACCAATAAATAATAATTTCTCAAATTTATGGTTATGTTTATTTGGTTATATACAACATACATATGCTTTATAACCTCAAATATTGATTAAATGTAAGTTAAGATGTTTTCATATCCGTATATCATATGGTTTCTTTATGAATGATTTAGGTATGATGAAGTTAAGTAGGAATTAAATAGTTTCCAAAGAATATCCCAATACTAAAATATAATGGTCAAACTAACTCATCATTGATCAAACCATGTCAAATATGGTATAAATATTATTCTCAAACACACCAATATACTATTGTATCCTGGGAGGTGTGAGGTGTGTAACATCTCTATAATTTCTTAGATGATTAGTAAATTCATGGATTAAGTATTCACCACCCTAATTCAATAAACCAACTCAATGCTAAGGCCCATCTAACTTTTTGATTCATTATGAACTCTTTTTTACTTTTAAAATGTTTCAAACTTGTGTCTTAAAAGAAACACATAATCATTCTGACTGAATTAATCAATAAAGGTTATGATGTTCCTATAACCACGACATGACTAAGTACTCATTAAGCCACATACATCACTATGTATACGATTCCATGGTCCATTGGAACTTTAAAATTTTATACTAAAAGGTGATTTGTTCATTTTACTTAACAAACAATACTCAAAAGTAGCAAATGATTCCTAATGTAATGAATCCAATTATCTATCTTTATGGAGTCTTTGGATGTATCTCTAATTTATATATCCAAGGTAATAATACCGAAGATAAGTGGTGTTAGAATCAACCTGGACCTTATTATTTTTAATTAAATAGATTGTATTATATTTTTCTATAATGTATAAACCATTCACCATACTCCCAATTCAATAAAACATTCTATTCAAATATATAGAAAAACTCATATTCTTAATAATTAATGAAAATCCCATATTATCTGAACAAGATATAAAAATTAAATTTATATTTATGGATAGAACATAATAAAATCATTCTAATTCCAAAACCAATAAATTAGGTATACTTATATCATAATTTACAATTACAAATAAAGCGCCTCTTACCCCATTATCCAAACAAAAATATACTTCCCATTTTTAAAATTCTATATTATTTCTAAGTCTATGCTTATAAGTATAAATGTTTGATGCACACTTGGTATCCAATAACCATGAGTTAAAATTAAAGACATTTCTTTTTATAACATTTATATCAAAATACTTAGAATAATTACCCTTTTAAACACTTATCAACCTTAGGTACCGATCTATAATTATATTATAGGTCATTCCTATAAGAGTTTTGACTCCTTTAATCACTTTATCTTTTGTTTTAAAATTCAAAATACACCTTATGTAAATTTATTTTATCATAGAGATTTTTTTAAATGTTATTAGTATTTAGGAAAAAAATTGGCAACTTAATTGTTGAGGATTTTATCATGAGAATACATATAAATTTACCTTCATTATATATTTCATTCACTGGATTTATTATTATTATAATAGTGTTATATTGACTTCATCAAAAGATGTGAAGCTATGCTAAGATCATAAAAAGACAATGAAACTACTTATGAGAAATTTATAACTGATATTGAAGAAATTATAATCTTACCAATGAAGGATTTACTATAAATAGGATCATTTCTTCAAGGACTTAAATAATAAGAAAATGTACACATTGTAATCTTGAAATTTCTTAAAGGCTACATCAACTTGTTTTTATAATAGTGATTGTAATTGTACTTTATTTCTGAGTGTTTTTCTAAGATTTAAATTATAGTATTAAATTATAAAGATCTTATCATTTCATACAGTATTAATTGTTTTTTTAATCCTTTGAGATTTAGGTATTCGTATGATGAAGATTGAATAATGTTTCAGATCATTAATATCACGATCTTCTATGTTGTAGAAGTGAATTGTTTCTGACTAGGTTGATCGAGGTCTTCTAAGGGGGAGGGAAGAGTGTTTGAGGTTATAAAATTAATACTTTATGATGATTGCACATCAAGGGATTCTATGAGATATGAATAGAAACCTTTAAAAATGTTTAAAGACTATAATACCTTGAATCAGTTCCAAGGATTCAACTTGCACTTTGGGTAAAAGTGTAATTTATAACATCCTTAATGTGGTGCAAGGTTTGTTAACCAATAATCTATTTTTTTGTTGTTTTTAAAAGTTTTTTACATTTTTATATTCTTACTTTGAATTTAATTTTGTTGAAATTTGATAAAGTTCTGATAGTATTAATTTATGCTACACATATAATTTATACTATAACAAACTATGGGTCGATCAAAAGATCACACATTCTACGAGATTTAATCTTAAGGTGGGCAGAAAAAATTATAGTTTTATTAAACTAAAAACCAACACATTTTGTAATTTACCTATATTTATTATCTAGTACAATTTTTGGTATTAGAACCTATCTCTACATTTGAGACTGAGTCTAGTGTTTTTTCCATTTTTTATCAAAATTTTAATCTTAGTTTCCTTATAATAACATGTTCTGGAAAAAGATCTTATTGTATTATAATGGTAGGTGCTATAAATATTGGTAGTTTAGATATTATTAATCCAAAAAAACTTATATTTTCAATGGTAATGATTCCGATTACTAGAGAGATTGAATGAAAACATTCATTATCAATACTAGTGTTGAAAAGTTTCTTATGATTACCGAAAGTTATAAGATTCTAGTGACAAAAATTATTGATTTTTCAAGAGATGTGAAAAATGATTTTTATTTGAATTTTTGTTTTTAAAATAAATTTTTACACTTATTATAAAGAAACATAAACAATCATGCTTCTTCATGAAGAACTTCTTGTGACATATGAATGAAGTTGGAAGTTACACACCAAAATATCAAAAGTTATTAAAACTAAGAGATCTATGACAAAAAATAATTACCAATTATTTTATTTCTTAACTAGTGAGAGTTCTTACAAAATGAATAAAATAAAATTGAAAATAGTTAATATTTTGAAAAATCTTTAGGATAAAGAGTTATCAGATGAAAAAACTTATTGAGAAAGACATTAAATTACTTTTGAAGGAGTGATAATTAAAGACTCCCACAATTGATGATATTATGAATATGACTAAATCAATATTAGATAATATAATGACCTGAACCATCAGGTCTTACATGGATGGTAGAATACTGGGCCACCACAACCCCAAGCCTATCTCCATAAGCCAGGGGCTAGTGATAATCATCGAAAAGATATAAGTAAAATCGGTGGCCTTTTCCTAATGTAAATTTGCACACGCACCCAACCATGTCCTTACAGAAGTGAAGAGGAATAATAAATAATGGAAGTAACATCTAGAGTAAAATCCATGCATTTAAAAACCTTTAGGTAATACAAAATTGGGTGATAATGCAATTCAAAATGTAAAGTGGAAAATACATTCCTAACTATAAAATATGTCCCACCTTGAAAAAAACTAGAAAAATAAAATAGTTGAGAGATTCCTAAATATTGATCTCCAAGTTCCAACCAATTTATGATGTCTATACACCAAATTATCCCTATGATCCTCTAAAATTCCCATCGATCTATCTAGCATCTATAGAAAAAATTGATGCTTGCGGGAAAAGACCATGCGGTGGTGAGTATATAAATACCCAGTAGGAAGCCCTGAAAACTAAAAGGGAGAAATAAAGACGTCATAAAAGTAGTTATCTCAACCCAAATCAAGATATTAACTAAAACTAACTTCATAAATATATTATCATATAAAAAAACAAAAAGAGAAAGAAAGAAGATCTCCATCTCACAGCCCAACCAAAGATAACGAGTATACCTGCAGCTCCCAAGGCCCATCATTGATGCCCAACATCTCATGTGTCTATCCAAAGAAGTCATGAGAAGGGTCCACACCATGAAAATACTACAAAACATGAGGTAGAAGAATATCTATTAGATAAATGAGCCAAATCCCTGTACAATAGAGGTAATTCCACTTAGTAGATAAAGGACCCCTTTTTTTTGTAGGGGAAAACTGTCTCTATATCTTTGTAAAAAATATGTGGGGGCCTGTACCTTGGTGCAATAAAGGAGTACCATTACCATTGATAAAGGGATCATGCCCATATAGCAGAGTACCATATCTATCTGGAACAACAATTATGAGGACCCTCACCCTGGTGTAATATGAGAGTATCGTCTCTATGGATAGAGGACCCACATCTATATTGGAGAGTAACATCCCTATATCTGAAAAACTGTATGGAGGTCCTGCAACCTAGTGTAATATGGGAGTACCATCTCTATATAGAGAGGACCCATACCCTAATGTAATAAGGGAATACTACCTTTACCAATATAAATGAGTTTGGAGAACACATTCCTTGGTATGATAGGGTAGTATAGTATCTAAAGAAAGAGGACCCACACCCTTGTACAATAGGAGAGTACAAACTCTACCTGAGAAAAGAGTTTATAGGACGTACACCTTGGTGTGATTGGAGATTACCATCTCTATATGAACTATCTGATGATCGTGACTGATTATGGTTATCACAAAATATCACCTAAAGAAGTGTCACACTTAGTATATATTTCATTATATCTCAAAATATATTATGAATGCTACCATCAAATTATAGGTGGAAAAAACTCAGGATAGGATACTCGTGGGAAAAAATACAAATACAAATGAAGGAGATATTAGAGAAAGAAGTTGTAGAGGGAAGTACATAGTGTGTATGAGGGTCCACGCTATGTGTTAACCTATCTTGTGGCATGGATGTTTCTCTTATGGATATAGATCAGAATCTATTTCACCATACACACAGTGTATGGGGACCATACAAAGTGTATTAGCATCATGGGTCCTTCTAGAGTGCCCTTTCCCATTTTCATGTACATCGAACTGTGCCTATGCAACTAGATGCATAGCTAGTCATGTCCAAGAAAATGTACCTAGCCATGTATAAGATCGAATACCAATCCGTGTCTGTGTATCTAGTCATTTCCATACCAATGTACTCCTATAGTACACATTGGGCCACTAGTATTAGGTCACATTGTCTGTGGGGGTACAACATGATGTGTGATACTTATCTCAACTCAAAAACCCTAGAAACTGCATCCAGGGTACGACACGTTATGTGTTCATCCCAGTACATATCGTGCAGTCAATATTTTCACAGAAAATTCAGTTTCTTCATGAGTTCACTAGATTTGGATCTACCACCTTATTTTACACCATTTTATGAACTAAAATCATTGGGGTAAGGTCTTAGGTCAACAATTATAACACTTTGGTTCCTTAAAATCATAATCCAATGTTCCACTTGAATACCACAAAGCCTCTATCGTCCATATCACCTCATGTCACCTTTCATCACCACTTCAGATCCAAGATCCATAAAGGAACACCCATAATTCATATCGATCTATCCAAAAATCTCTGATCCAGAAGTTTTTACCATATCCATCATGACTCTAAGTGTCCAATCATGTTTAGACCCACCAAAAAATGTCAAAATGTGGCCCCATATCCCAACACCAAATAATGCAATGAAAAGGTTGGGGAAATGAACAAGAATAAAGAGGAATCAATTGTTGGAAAATCGTTATTGGATGATGATCATGGATCATAGATATTCAGGGTGAGAAACATGGAATACCCAATAATAAATTGAATAAACAATTTAGTTAGTTAAATAGGCTCATGAAAATGATCAATTAATCACAGATCAAAGAATTGTAGATAATAACATGCTTAATATTTTAATCAAGGGAGATAAAAACAATTTATGAGCCCTAGCATGATGATTTAAAAATAATTATTGAATAATTCATTTTCTAGTGATGTGGATGATCCACTACATCTGATTTCTATTGATCCACCTCGATTCGATCACCAATCATCATCTGATCTCAATCCACCAATGAGGAATGATGAAACCTCTTCTCAAAAAAACCAGGGTTATGAAGCTAACCCACTCAATTATCCATAATAGGACATTTGAAAAGGGAAATAGTTTTTTCGGTATTAAATGAATTAATTAAATAAATTAACAAATTAATCAACTTAACATATATTCCAACGAATCCCTCATCCAAATATCCAGAGCCAGCCAACTTAAGGTTGCACCTAGGGTAAACCTAATGTTTCAGATTCAACCATGATCTTAGATTTCTTATTTGAGACCCTGTTTAGGAGATATTCAATTATTTTTTCAAATATACATGGAAATTATATAAAATACATTTAATATTTTTATAAAATTAATCTCAAGATTATCCGTCCTCAGAATCTATTACCTTCTCAACACATGGCTTTAAAAATATTCCTTAATATATTTCAAAGTATTACTAGGAAAATCAGATTTTCCACATTATCTCCTCCTTCAAAGGTTTTCATCCCTGAAAAGAACAAACTAAATAAGGAGGTGGGGATACTGAGCCTACATCTAGATCTCCCACTACTAGGAGATCCCCTGCATGCTCCCATGATACCATAACACATGAACCAATGGAATGGTCTTTCCACACAGGATCCTCTCTTAATGATCCTCCATAACCACTAATACTCCATGAAGGTTTATCTATCCTCGATGTCTAGATCACCCTAGAAAATAAAGTTCATAGGAACATGCACATATCTCCTTATATATGAAACATGAAAGACTTCATGAATCCAATCCGACCATGGGGGTAAGAATAAGCGATAAGAAACCTCACCAACCCTCTACATAATCTCGAACAACTCAATAAATCTTGGGGATAGCTTTCATCCCCAACCTAATTGTAATGACCCAAACTTTTGAATAATATTTGTTTCTTTATTTTTGTGTGTTATTTTATACTCAAAAAAACTAAATCCTTTAATTATTGATGTGTGCATAAATAAAATGAGACCATTAGTTTCGACTGTTATATGACCATTGGTCAATATGACCATTGGAAACTATACTCTAAATGTTGTGATTATTATTTATAAATACAAATGATCATGGTTAATTAATAGAGAAAGAATAGGCGATGACCTCATCCAATTGACCCAGGCCATTCGAATCCCACTTTTTAGAGTTTGGGAAGGAGGTGGCGTCACTTGGTTTTGCTCTGGACCAAGCCCAAGTCGAACTCCAACATGTTAAGCTTGAACAAAATCGCTTACGGGAGAAGTTCAAGCTGATAGAAATCACCACTCGAGAAATGTTTTTTGAGCCATCCCAAGATTCTATCACCATAACACACCTTACACTTAGGACATATGCAGGTGTTATAAGGGGATATATAACAAGGCCTTAGTTACTTTGTGTAATCTTTTTATATAAATAAAATTGTTATTTCTTATTATGGTAAAATTTTTGAATTTAAAATATCAAGATAAATATAGGATGAATTTATAGATGTTCCATTTTATTGTTAAATTTTGGAAAAAGGGTATTTTAAAATATTTTTGTATTCTTATAGTAATTTATTTTGTGAAATGATTTTAAAAAAACTGTATTATACAATTGTGACCAATAATAAATTTAGATTCTAATAAGATAAACTTATTTTTTAGTGAATAGTAAAGTATGAATAGTAAATTACCCTTATGAATAGTAATGTGACTAATGGAATAGTAACCTCACTTAAAAAAATATATATAAAATTTAGGCATATTGAATGGTATTGTGATATAATATCATATGTAAATAACTACTTCAAAAAAAATTAGTTAAGTACTAGTATTTTTTTTGGGTAAATAGTGTTTTTACATAAAAATTAAATATCTCATAAATAGAAAATTATTTTAAAAAAATGGAGTTCATTTTTAAATTTAGAGAAAAAATATTAGGTTATGGTTAATTTAGGATATTTTTATAAAATGTTTTGTTTTTCAGTGAATAGTAAAAATACAGTTTTGTGTTTCGGTGAGTTTAATGACATCATAAATGATGTAATAATTATGGAGACTTGTGAATAGTAAGATATGTTAAGAGGTGCCCCAAGTGGCCAATACCATGGTCAAGTATCATGGTAAATCCCATGTGTTTTCAAATACAACTAATGAGGAGTCTCCTGAAAATTAATAAAATATTTCCTCACTTTTTCAATAAATACCAACCCATTCCTTCATTAATTTTATTATAAATTTCTACTCAACTATGATCTATTTTTTTGACCTCCCAAGGAGTCCTTCTAAGGTTCCCTCAAGCCACCCAAGGTTCCATCCTTTGATCTTTTGAAGTTACTCTTCAAGGTAAGGGAAACTTTCACCCACCTCTTTTAAGTAATGACTTCATTTATGTTATGTCTTTGAGTTTCTATATTATTTTTTTGGCACATGTTATTATATATCCTTATTTTTGATAATTTTATGTCCAAATTATGAGTGAACCTTTCCACTCCGATCAACTTATTTTTCTGAATTTTAAGTGACGACATTAGTCTGCCGATTTTTTTGTAAAAGAAATCACATCTTATCTTTTCTTTCAGGTTTCCTCTTCATGTGGTATGACATTAAAATATCCATACCATGATCTTATTTCTTGTTTATTCTGTACCCATACTAAATTATGAGTTATGTATGAGTGGGTGACCCTTTTACCTTCTTTTTTCAATATTTTCTAAAACCATGTTGTATAGCCGTTATGCTACATAATTTTCGTCTCAAAATATCTCTCTCTTTTTCTCATGAAATTATCTTATTTTATTTATGTGAATTAAAAAAATAGTTTTGTTTCTAGGGGTATTCATAAAGACACAAAAATGATATATTTTAATCTGCAATTGATATACATGAAACCCTCGTTCCATTTCCTGGGGTTATAAAATACATAATGATCGTGTTTTTAAACACTTTTAAAACTTTACGATTTTGAAGTGAAACCCATTTCTTTTACTCTCTATGGGATATTTATGAAACGTATGATTGTTATATATATGGATCACATGAAAATAAATACATATTAAGGGTTCACCCTGATAGTTCTCCAATGCACTGGGTAGAAAATTTAGTCTCTAGAGATGAAAAGTTTCACAATAACTTGGTGAATAACCCTGGTAATGTTTATGACACCACGAGGATGGACCTTTGTGATAAGTACATGAATGTCTAAATTAAAATTTTTAGAGAAATATTAATGTTATTATTAATGTTCTTTTTATTATGATATCCCTCTTCTCCAGTTTCTAATGTCTTTATGTTTTTCATCAGGTTCTTATTGATATCACAAGTAAACTGATTCCCTTTCTTTATTTAGCGGACCTTCTTCTAACCCTTTACTTTGATGTATGTATCTAGGTTATGAGATAAAATAATTTTTTAGGATGAACCTATGATAAATCCTTTCAAGGGTAATAAAAGAATGTTGTATGTCTTCATGTATATTGTTCCAGACTTCCAAGACACTAGACTTTAAAGATCCACTGTTTGTAAAATGTAATGAAAATTTATGTAATATAATGGCGGGATTCCATAGTTTGTATCAATGGATATTTTAGTTATATGTGGAAATTAGGCTACTAAAACATTAGGAAGATCCATATAGAAAAGTTTAAATGTAGGAAAAATTCCAAGTATTTTGGTGAAATATTAAGTAAGTTGATTCCGAACAAATAAATCCTTCTCTGGATACCAACATGTGGCTGTGGCTCTGGAACAGATGTACCTAGGAGTGAAAACTCTGACAAGGAGTTTCGGGCTTGACTTAGGGTATCCTGGTACAAGAAAATGGGCCTTTATTCACTCATGGTTTGACACTTCAGGGGGATATTTTTGGTTAATCACACACTTATTTATGAATCATTATGAAATATTTATACAGAAATGTAATTGTTGTTAATGAATACTATGTTTAAGCATACTGTTTTTAGAAATAAAAATCCTTTAAAATTAACATATTTTTAAATGAAATAATATTCTAACTATGGTTTTATTCTTTTAGAAAATGGCAGGCAATATGAGGAACCATAAAAATGGTGACTGTAATGGACAATGCACTAATGACCATCCGATGGAAGCTGGAATGGAATCTTTTATGAGAATGATAAACCTACTTACTCAAGTTATTGAAAATAAATTATATCGTGCTGAGAGACTAATCTCAACGCGAAGGTAACAACATTATATTGTGTCTTTTATGCATCAATTACCACCAACCTTTAGTGTATCTACCGACCCATTGATTTCTAAATAGTGGATCAGCTCTATCAAGAAGATCTTTTTGGCGCTCCATTGTTAAGAACAAGAGAAGGTCACCCTAGATGTTTATCATTTAGAGGGATAAGATAATCCATGGTGGGAATTGATTAAAATAGGGCCAAGAGTAGAGGTTTAAGTATGGAGTGGGAAGAATTAAGAGGGATCTTCTTCAATAATTATTCCCCTAAATCTATGAGGAAAAAAATGGAGAAGGAGTTTCCCGAGATGAAGCAGAAGGATAATGAATATATTGGAATCTATGAGATGAACTTCACAAGATATTCTTGTTAAACCTCTAGTTTTTTCACAGATCCAAATGGGAAGGTTGATATATTCTTTGGTGTACTAATACCTTATCTACGGAATAATCTAGCCAATCGAGACTATAATATCTATGAGGAAATCGTACAGAGTGTAATGATAGTCAAACTAGAGTTCAGTGAGACACAATGTTTTCATAAATCCAATGATAAGAAGAGATATATGGATTCCAACTTAGGGAGTACCTTTTACTAGGGAAGATGAGGCAAGAAAGTGCAACATCCCACATATAATAAATGTGGGAAGAAGCATTCGGGGAATTTTTTTCTCATGAGCGGGAAGTGCTACAAGTGTGGAAGAGATGGCCATATTGCATGTAATTATAATAGTATGGTGAACCCTCTAATAAAAATACTAAAGACAAAGGGAAGATGGTGTAGGCCCTACCTAATGTCTAATACTATAATTGTGGACATCTAGGAACTTTGTCAATCACTGCCCAAATCCTTGGGTAGTGTAGGGGAATGACCATCAACCTCAGAAAAGACCAAGGGATAAAGGTTGTTCTTTTTATATCATGACAACTGGATTTGAAGCAACAAATGGTGTGGTGGAAGGTACTCTTTTTATTCTATGAAATATAGATATTACTTTGTTTGATTATGGTTCTACTCATTCTTTTATTTCCTTCAAGTTTGCAAAGAATTTAGAATCAACCCCAGAAATGATAAAAGTTGAGTTATCAGTCAATAATCCTAGTGGGATTATCCAAAAATTGTTAGTGTTTAGAACCTATAGTATTTACTTTAGTGAGAAAAATATTATCTCAAATATAGTAGTCATTACCATGCTAGAATTTGACCTTATACTAGGGATGGACTGACACTCAATGTATAATTCTAAGATGAAATGCAGAACCAAGGATATCTCAGTAGTATTGAATGAAAAACCTATAGTTATCTTCCAAGGAGAGATATCTCAACCTGATATATATCTATAATAACCTCTTATATTCATCTCTATGGAGTTTACTAGTGAAGGAGAAGAAGGAAATGAGAGTATAAGAATAAAAAACATCTCTATCATCCCGAAATACATTGGATAATTTCTTGAGGAGTTACCTGATCCTCCCCCAGAAAGAGAGGTAGAGTTCTCCATTGAACTCATACTGGATCTCATCTGATTTCAGAGACCCCGTATAGGATAGAAAATGTGGAGCTAGAGGAATTAAAAAACAACTCCAAGATATTTTAGAGAAGGGTTTTAGTCAACCGAGTGTGTCTACTTGGGGGGAACCTATTCTCTTTGCGAAGAAGAAAGATGGATCAATGTGTCTATCAATTGATTATAAAAAACTGAACAGAATGAAAATAAAGAACAAATACACTCTTCCAAGAATTGATGACTTATTTGACCAACTTTATGAGGCTTAACTCTTCTCTAAGATAGATATTTAGTCTAGTTATCATAAATTGAGGGTGAGGAAAGGAGATATTGCTAAAACTACATTCTAATCAATATATGGGCATTAGGACTTTGTTTTTATTCCCTTCAGACTAACTAATGCAACTTCTATTTTTATGGATTTGATGAATAGATTCTTTAAGGACAAACTTGATAAATTTGTGGAAGTTTTCATTGATGATATTATAATATATTCCAAATGTTTTGAGGAGCATGAAGATCTTCTAAGGGTTATTTTTCAAACTCTACATATAGAGAGACTTTTTTGGAAAGTTCAGAAAATGTGAATTTTGGTTACGAAAAGTCTTTCTTGGGGAAAATTGTACCCAATGAAGGAATCACAGTTGACCATACAAATACAATGTTTGTGGAGGAGTGGAATCATCCAACAATAATAACTAAGATTTGTAGTTTCCTTGGATTAATAGGATATTATATGAGGCTTGTGAAAAAAATTCACGGCCTTCTAATCCATTAACCAAGTTAACTCAAAAAAGTATCAAGTTCACATGGACAAAAAAGTGTGAGGAATGTTTACAAGAGCTGAAGAAGAGATTGGTTACTGCACCCGTGTTAACTCTTCCCTCAAGTGGTGAAGGATTCATTTTTTAGTGATGCATATATGAAAGGGATTGGGTGCATCATCATGAAAAATGAAAAAGTCATTTGTTATTCATCTAGACAGTTAAAGACTCATGAGCAAAACTATCTTACTCATGATATGGAGTTAGCATCAGTCATTTTTCTCTAAAGATATGGACGCACTATCTTTATGGGGATAAATTTGATATATACACAGACCATAAAATTTTGAAGTATATTTTCACCCAAAAGGAATTTAACATGAGACAAATGAGATGGTTAGAACTTCTTAAAGACTATGATTGTTCAATTCATTATCATCCCAAAAGTGAAACCAAAGTCACTGATGCATTAAGTAGAAAAAACCTAGTTATTCTATCCATGATGAGGATTCAAATAGATCCTTTGATAAATAACCTAGTAAACCTAGATATGTGAATTATAAGGGAAGGGAAATCATCAACCCTATTCCAGATTATTTCTCAACTATCATTACAAGAGAAGATAAAAAATCTCAGAGATAAGATCCTTGGTTACAAAATAAGTTTGAAGCTATAAAGGATGGGAAGTTTCATGAGTTCAATATTAATCAAGAAGGTTTACTAAAATTTCGTACAAGACTATGTGTTCCATATTTTTCAGAAATAAAGAAGGAGATGATGGATTAAGCTCATATCACTATATTTTCTATTCATCCTGAAAGTAAAAAAATGTATAGAGACCTTCTTGATCATTATTGGTGGGTTAATATGAAAAGGGATATGGATGACTACACTTAAGGGTTTCTACTATGCCATAAAGTGAAGGTAGAACTACAACTTCCTAAAGGGGTTTTTCAACCACTACCCATACCAACATGGAAATGGGACAATATCACAATGAAATTTGTCACTAGTCTCTCGAGAACTTCCAAATGAAACAATATGATATTAGTTATTATGGACAGTCTCAACAAGACTTCCCATTTTATCTCCATTTAGGAATATTTCTCTCTTGATCAACTTGCCACAATTTATGTGAAGAAACTGGTACGGCTACATGGGGTTCCACTTTCTATCACATCTGATCATGATCTAAAGTTCACATTAAAATTTTGTAGAATTCTTCAACATGCTCTGAGTACCGAATTGAATTTCAGTACGTCCTATCACCCCTAAATTAATGGAAAATCTGAAATGACTATTAAAATACATGAGGACATGATGAGAACTTTCTCAATGATATTTAATGGTTGATGAGTTCAACATCTCCAATTAGTTTAGTTCTCTAACAACAACTGCTTCCATTCAAGCATTCAAATGGAACCCTAGGAAGCTATTTATTCGATGTGACATAGGACTCTTACTTATTATGATGAAGTTGGTGAGAGAAAGCATCTTGGGCCTGATCTTGTTCAAGATATGATAAAAAAGGTCCATTCCATCCATCAACACATTAAGGATCCTTAGAGTCGACAAAAGATCTATGCCGACAACTGACAAAGGGACTTGGTGTTTGATGTTGGTCATAAAATATTTCTTATAATTTCACCTTGGAAGAGAGTTATGAGGTTTGGGAAGAAAGTTAATCTCATCCCTAGGTACATTGGACCCAACGTAATCTGTGACCGCATATGATTAGTGGCCTATCATCTTGCACTTCCTCCAAATCTAGAAAAATTTCATGATGTCTTCCATGTATCCCTCTTGAGGAAATACATAACCGACCCTTAACATGTACTAAATCTATTGGTGGTACCACTGGAACATGAATTCTCTTATGAGGAGTAGTCGGTGGAGATCTTGGATCGTAGGGACAAGGTTCTATGCAAAAAGACAACCCACCTAGTTAAGGTGTTGTGGAGGAACCAAAAATCTGAAGAAGACACATGGGAAATAGAGGAGTCTATAAGGAAGAAGTACCCAAAAATTTTCTCTTCTGAGGGTATGAGTTGAAAATTTGGGGAAAAAATTTCTTAAGGGGGGAATAATGTAATGACCCAAACTTTTGAATAAAATTTATTTCCTAATTTTTGTGTGCTATTTTATACTAAAAAAACTACATCCTTTAATTAATGAACTGAGTTTATTTAAAATGAGTCCATTGGGTTTCAACTGTTATATGATCATTGGTCAATATGACCATTGGAAACTATAATCTTAACATTATGATTTTTGTTTATAAATACAAATGATCATGGTTAATTAATACAGAAAGAAGAGTCGATGGCCTCATTAAGTAGACTCAAGCCATACGAAGCCCATTCGTTAGAGCTTGGGAAGGAGGTGGAATCACTTGGCTTCACTTTGGACCAAGCCCAAGCTGAACTCCAACATGTTAATCTTGAACAGAATCACTTACGAGATAAGTTCAAGCTGATAGAAATCACCACTCAAGAAATGTTGTCCGAGCTGCACCAAGATTCTATACCCATATCATACCGTACACTTAGGTTCTATGAAAGTGTTGTAAGGGGATATGTAATGAGGCCCTATTTACTTTTTGTAATAATTTTTATAAACAAAACTATTATTTTTTATTATGTTAAAATTTGTGAATTTCAAATATCTAGATAAATATAAGATGAATTTATAGAAGTTTCATTTTATTAGTAAATTTTGGAAAAAAGGTATTTTAAAATATTTTTGTACACTTCTAATAATTAATAATGTGAAATTATTTTCAAAAAATGTTATTCTATAGTTGTGATCAGTAAGAAATTTAGAGTATAATAAGATCAACTTAATTTTTAGTGAATAGTAATGTATGAATAGTAATATTAAGCTTATGAATAGCAATGTGACCAATGGAATAGTAACATCACTTAATAAAGTATAAATATAATTTAGGCATCTTGAATGGTAATGTGATATAATAGCATTATTAAATAATTGTTTTAGAAATTATTAGTTAAGTACTAGTATTTTTCAAGGTAAATATTGTTTTTAATTAAGAATTAAATATCTCATAAATAGACAATTTTTTTTCATAAAATGGGGTTCATTTTTTAATTCTGAGCATCAATATTAGGTTAAGGTGAATTTAGGATATTTCTATAAAATGTTTTGTTTTTCAGTGAATAGTAAAAATAATGTTTTGAGTTTTAGTGTGTTTAATGACATCTTCAATGTTGTGAAAATTATGTAATAATTATGGTAGGCTTGTGAATAGTAAGATATGTTATGAGGTGTCCCTTATGTCCAATACCATGTGAAAATACCATGGGCATGTCCATGGTTTTGAAAATACCACTAATGAGGTGTCCCTTGGAAATTAAGAAAATATTCCATCACTTTTCCAATAAATACCTACCCATTCCTTCATTAATTTCATTCCAAATTCCTCCTCAACAAATATATAGTATTTTTTCCTCCCTAGGAGTCCTCCCATTGTTTTTTCAAGCCCCCCAAGGTCCCAAACTTTGAGATTTTAAAATTACTCTTCAATGTAAGGGAACCTTTCACCCTTAAGTCATGACTTTTTTTAATGTTATATATTATAGTTTCCATATTATTATATTGGGATATGTTATTATTTGTCCTTATTTTGGACCATTTTATGTTAGAATTATGAGATACCCTTTACACTCTCATCAACTTATTTTTTAAATTTTAAGTGATGTTGTTAGGCTGCTGATTTTTTCGTAAAAGAAATCACATCTTCTCTTTTCTTTCAAGTTTCATTTTAATGTGGTATGTCAATAAAATATCCATACCATGATATTATTTATTTTTTATTTTTTAACCATAATTTATTATGAGTTATTTATTATTAGGTGAACTTTTTCCCCTCTCTTTTGAATATTTTCTAAAACCATGTTGTATAGTCGTTATGCTACAAAATTTTCATCTCAAAATCTTTCTCTTTTTCTAAAGAAATTTCATTATTTTATTTATTTGAATTAATAAAATTATTTAGATTATATGGGTATTCAGAAAGACACAAAAAGGATATATTTTATTCAGGAAATGACATGCATGAAACCCTCATTCCTTTTCTAGGGGTTATAAAAGACATAATGATCATGTTTTTAAGAACTTTTAAAACGTCACGATTTTGAAGTGAACCCCATTTATTTTACTCTCTATGGGATATTTATGAAATGTATGATTATTATATTTGTGTATCACATGAAAATAAATACATATTAATGCTTCACCCTGATATCTCTCCAATACATTGGGTAATGAATTTAATTTCTAGAGATGACAAGTTTCATGATACCTTGGTGGATAACCCTTGTAATTTTTATGACACCTTGGGGATGAAACTTGGTGATATGTTCATGAATGTATAAACTAAATGTTTTATCCAAATATTCAAGTTATTATTCATGTTATTTTTATTATGATATTCCACTTTTTACATAGTTCATGTCTTTATGTTTTTCGTCGTGTTCTTATTGATATCACAAGTAAACTGATTCCCTTGCTTTCCTTACTGGGCATTCTGCACACCCTTTCATTTGATGTATGTATCGAGGTTATAAGATGAAATAATTGTTTTTAGGATGAACCTATTATGAATAATTACAAGTGTATTAGAATAATTTTTTATGTCTTCATGTATATTGTTCCTGATTTCCAAGACACTAGACTTTAAATATCCTCTGTTTATAAAATGTAATTAAAAGTTATGTAATAAAAACAACATATGTCATAAAAATCCCACAATTATCACTATAGGGAGACTATTAATAAAACATGATCTCCCTAATATTACTCCAAAATACTATGAAGTTAATCTTCATAAGATTTTTGTCGGCTCTGGGCAGTCCTTATCTACTCGTGGATCACCTGGACCATCTCTGTCATCATTGACACCATATAAGGTCCAATAAGAGATGCCTCACCAATCTCAACACAAAATGAGGGTGACATGAAGGGTCCCCTATATAAGGATTTTAAATTTTCCATGTTTATATTTTAGAGATATCTATTATTAAAATCAAAATATTCCAAAGGTAAGTGATCATCCCAGCTCTGGAAGAAGTCTAACACCCAATCCCTCAATATATCCTCCAACACATGGGTAATTGTAGAGACCCGAAGCTTGACGTACATAGACATTACATTACTTTTGAGTAATAATTAGTACATAACAAAAACACACACACAAGGATCGTAATAGTTTAGTGTCTTTGGAAACTCAGAACGTAATCTTCTAATCGTGGTGAAAGATCTTCTATATCTCCCATAAAGATCTTCCCCTTTTTTTTACCTAAAACCCTTGTTTATATCCTGGGGAAAAGAAAACATAAAAGGGTGATCTCAAATGCTCAGTAAGGGTAAACAAAAGAAATATCAATCACATCATATACACAAGCGCATAACTTTTGGAAATCTTAACCTGCAAAAGAGATCAAAATTTCATAACATGGGATAAATCATGGCAGTGAAATGTAATCACAATAATCATAACTTAAAACATGAAACTTTGTGGCATTCACACATAATCATAGAGAATCATTTCTTGTTAGTCAAGACTCATTGCCAAGACTATCTTAGGGGACAAAGTCCCTTTCTGAATCGAGTAACCCTCGTTTCAGTCCTGTTTCACTAAACCGGTATAACCTACCATTCCAGCCATGTCTATCTCATGAGATATAAAATCTTTACCCAATGTATTGGAGGGAGATATAGGTCCCACCCATCTCATAGTGATACCATTCTTATGTGTGCCACAAAATCATAAACCATACATCATTGCATAACCCATGTAATAAAAATGGGAATCTTAAACATCATGACATCATAAAACAATTCATATACGATAAAGGAATTCATAAAAATATTCCATCACAACACAATCGAATCAATGTAATAATAGGGATAAAAACAGAACCCTTTATTATCTTAGATGGAAAATAATTTTGATAAAACACTTGAACTTCATTCTTGAGGAAAATATCATTTCTACTTCAAAAACACTTTTCCTTTCTTAACATGTCATACAATTTTAAACTAAAAGAAGTTGATTAAAAATAAACATGAAAACTTGTAAAGGAATCTTCTTGTAAATAACGTTTTAAAAATCCATTCATCCCGTATAAGTTAAAAAAACAATCTTTTCGTACTTTTTTCGGAAAAGTCAAAATGTACCTCGTACGAAAAATGAAAAAAGATTCCTTTCATATATTTTACTAAAAACTCACCAAAGGGTAAAATAGGTTTTAAACAATTGTAGGTGGATGTAAATAATATTACATATTGAGGAAACATGGATATGGATGATAAAATACACCCCCGTAAATACTTACAAATAAACAATCTCGGAAAAAAATGAGATTGTGATATTTCCCTTACCTTAGGTCCGATTTGCTTCGTATGTGTCTGAACCTCCTCTTCTTTGAAGCGACTCTTTGAGACATCCTCTTAGGGAACTAAAATTGGTCTTTGAGGAAGATCAGAACCTCTAGGATGTTGCTAGGGAAGTGGAGAAGAGATTTTGGCAGGGGTTGGCCGAGCTTGAGTGCTCAAATTGGTGTGAGGAGGAGGGGGAGGAGGTGTCTTTTTATAAGGGAGTAGAGGGGCACCTTAGGAATATCTCAAAATATTATTTTATATTAAAGTCAAAATCGGTTTATAATGGTTCCAAAGGGTCTTATTTAGAAGATAAAGTGGGGATGGGTCGAAATCCTATCATCCAATAGGATTTAGACAAGTTTAGGGTATTATTTTAACCTTATCAATTAGATTTAACTCTAAGTTAAATAATTTAACATTTACCGTGTCTTTTTGTTTTCTTTCATTATATGGTTAATACACTTACTATAACAAGCCAAACGAACCCCAAATTTTTTATTATTAATACATATATCCTTATATAAGTCATTTGGCCGAACCTTAGATTTTTAGGAATAAAATAACAATTAATAATATAATATTTGATTTAAAAACTATTGTGTGTCAATTTTGACACTATTTGATATATAATTTTTTTGAAAGTCATAAAAGAATTATATATTCGAACCATGTTGATTAAATCAAAACTAATATATCATAGTAACCTATAAAATTAGTGGAATTCATAAAAAGTCTCAAATTACATTCATTTGAGCATTTATAACATCAATTATGTTAATATTTCCTTAAAAGGGTAATTACTGCATCATCGTTGTGTCATAAATAAATTAATTTATTTAATGTCTAAAAATTATAAATAAATTATCATTATGTAGTAAATCGTTTTATCTTTATAATGAATATTTATAGTCGAATTTATCTTATGTATAACCCCATATTAAAAATGTTTTAGTTATTAAACTTTGATTTTAACTATTTTAACTATTCATTAAATAAAATAATATTAAATGTCATAATCTAATCCAAGTAGACCTAAATGGTCATATTATATTCATAAGGTTGTTTTTTGTCGAATTAAACTTATCCAATAGAATTAGGACATGTGTTAGGGTAATATTAATATCATATTTACCCTTAGTTACCCTATTTACTATTAACCGTGGTAAAAAAAAGTAAAAAGTTAGTATTCACCAAAAATTATTTTCATCTCATTGAACCACATTTTAGTCCTTGATATTAACCGTGTCTGTCAGATTTTCGAAATTCCATTCACAGAAGCGGTAAAATTAAGTTTTATGCAAAATTCAGTTTTTAACCTTCCACTTAGTGGTTTCACTATTCATCAAAAATTGAAAGTTTTCAGAAAAGTACTAAAATTTCACCCTAGGCTATAATTGATATTCCGAATTCAAAAATTATTTCTATTTTACAAAATTCCCAACATATAAGTTTCATTAATTAATTTTATAATTAATTTCCGCTGTCACAACAAATAGCGTGTTTTTAAGAGATAATAACTATCAAAAGATTAACACTTGTTTATGTCTGGTGTAAATGTGAAATTACATACAATGACCAACATTGTATTGAATTGTAAAAATATATTCTAAATATACTTTAAAACAACTAAAATTAATAATTTATCAATATTTATTATTTTGATTAAAAAAGTTGTTTTTAATTATAATTTAGTAATTTTCACTATTCATCAGAATATGAAAGTTATCCGAAAAGTACCAAAATTTCACCTTAGGCTAAATTCGATACTCCGAATCCAAAAATGAAGTCCATTTTGAGATCAAAAATTTCTAAAATTTTAAAAGGTGGTTATTACTATTCATAACGGCTAGTTATAATAATATTTTAATAGCATATCGTTGTTTAGTGAAACTCGGTATTGCGTACTACACACGCTATCGAGGAAGGTCGTGATTGCGTGTAATGCAAGGCAAGTCAAGGATGCATGTTGTGCAAGATCCTTTTGGTGTAGCGTACAACACAAGACATTAGTGAAATAAAAAGAATATTTTTTATAAAATCTCGGGCTGTTACATTCTACCCCCCTTAAAAAGAATTTCGCCCTCGAAATTCGTCGGGGTTATAAATGGTTTACTATTCGAAAGTTTCTTTAATAGAAACCCACATAGTAAAAAGGAATATCAAAACCAATCTTTAAAAACAAAAGAATGAAACGTAACGGTTACCCAAATAAACTAATCACTGGGTTTCCACATAGGTGAAAATATGGATATGGAAGAGAAATCTAACCATCATGTTCTGATGGAGAGTGGTAGAGAACATGGCTATGGAAAAGCCAGCAATCACAAAGCCATAAATTTGTGACGATCTAAGGTACCATCTGATTAATCAGATATAAGAGCACTAGGACAACATTTTTGGTTTTCAAGATCATTTCCCTAAAGTTGAAGAATTTGAATTAGAGTAAATACTTACTTTATTTTGGTACAATCTCACTGTTGTTCGTGCCTTGAACAATTTCCACTTCATCTCTTAAATAAATGAAGTTGAATTTGTTATTCATGAAGTGTTAGTATGACATGTCATTCCATCTGTCTCAAACAAAAGGTTAGCAAAAGTTATTAAATATACATAAGTCATTCTTTAGTGAGATTAATCATATATGGTTCCTAAAATGGACTTATGATTCATATATCATACCGCTTAATAAAATAAAAATAGTTTCTACTAAACAGGGACTTCCTGTAGGCTAGTGGTAGGCGATAAAGTCCAGTCGCACTTCGGTTGTGGGTTCGATTCCCACAGCCTTGTCCGACGCGATGGGGTGTCTCCCGTCCTGCAGGTTGTCCTTTTTCTAAAACTATATTACTATAACATCCCATCAATAATATCGAAAAACTTCTATCCTTAAACAATACTAACTTATGTCCAACATAATCCATTCCAATCTTTAGGCTTACCCATAATACTGTAGTCCACTCTCATAATATAGTGAAAACAATTACCAGAGATTTAATACCATCGTTGATCCCCATATATATCATAAGATATGTCTTGTTGGTCACATTCTAAACATTGAAAGTCCTTAATCATGTATTCTCTTGAATACCCATTGAACCTTAGTGAAAACATGAATGCAGTTAAACGTTAACACTTTCCACATACCAAAATCCTCAAAATTCTTTATAATCAAACCATGATATCACTTAGTCCTTATATCAATCATGAGATCATGAATACAATCAAACATCTCATTATCGTCTTATCCCTTCATTATGCGCATATCATCTACATTCCAAAAATATCTGAATAACCTTTCATGGATACTGGTAACATTAATCAGACAACAGTGTAACAATCCTTACATGTCTCTTTAATCCATAGTACCATGATACTACTTATACAACATTACACATGATAAACATGTAATCATTCCACTACATTCCTAAACCATTGACCGAGCATCAACAATTCTTTCATCTCACATATCATTTGTAGTCTCTTCATCATCATCCACATAAATACTTCCCATACGACCATACTGATTATCTTCATGAGACTTACCCTTAGGGCATTGGTTTTCATAATGCCCGTACATTCCACATTTAAAACATTTAACCATTGTTGATGTCGTAGCAATACCATTAACCTCATCCATGGTGTTAACTGAACCTTTTCCTTTGCACTTACTTTCTTTGTGTTCTTCTTTTCCACACCCAAAGCATCTTCCAGTTCCTTTGAAACATTCTCCTTGATTCCTCTTCCCACATGATTTACATAGGGGAAATTGAACTTTCTTTCCTCTATGATCATCATGAAACTCCATCTTTCTCTTATTAGCCGAGTCAGGAAACTTACCAAATTTTACTTTATTGATCATATTATGAGATTGCTGATTCGGCATAATAATGATGTTTGGACTTCCAAATCCCATTTCATTTGATTTCTTATGAAGAATATCATTCCATTGTCCATCATATTCTCCATTATCGTGAATCATCTTGTTTCCAGCCATTTTCTAAAACCTAAAAAGAATAGTGTGAGATGCAAAAATCATAATAAAGGGGGAGTAACTTCAATATCTAACATCTTAGGTTAAATTCTAAGATCGTTATCGTAGTGCTAGGACTATATCCTTTATTTATACCTATCCTTAGGGACATCCCTAGACATACCTTAGAAATATCTCTAGGGATCTCACTAACGTTTTCGCGTCCTAGTTTCCAAAGGTTGACTAAACCTTTTCTCGGATACCAACTGTAGAGACCCGAAGCTTGATGTACATGGACATTACATTACTTTTTAGTAATACTTAGTACATAACAAAAAAACACACACAAGGATCGTAATAGTTTAATGTCTTTGGAAACTCGGAACGCAATCTTCTAATCGTGGTGAAAGATCTTCTATATCTCCCATAAAGATCTTCCCCTTTTTTTTTACCTAAAACGCTTCTTTATATCCTGGGGAAAAGAAAACATAAAAGGGTGAGGTCAAATGCTCAATAAGGGTAAACAATAGAAATATCAATCACATCATATACACAAGCACATAACTTTTGGAAATCTTAACCTGCAAAAGAGATCAAAATTTCATAACATGGGATAAATCATGGAAGTGAAATGTAATCACAATAATCATAACTTAAAACATGAAACTTTGTGGCATTCACACATAATCATAGAGAATAATTTCTTGTTAGTCAAGACTCATTTCCAAGACTATCTTAGTGGACAAAGTCCCTTTCTGAATCGATTAACCCTCGTTTCAGTCCTGTTTCACTGAACCGGTATAACCTACCATTCCAGCCATGTCTATCTCATGAGATATAAAATCTTTACCCAATGCATTGGAGGGAGATATAGGTCCCACCCATCTCATAATGATACCATTCTTATGTGTTCCACAAAATCATAAACCACACATCATTGCATAACCCATGTAATAAAAATGGGAATCTTAAACATCATGACATCATAAAACAATTCATATACGATAAATGAATTCATAAAAATATTCCATCAAAACACAATCAAATCAATGTAATAATAGGAATAAAAATAGAACCCTTTATTATCTTAGATGGAAAATAATTTTGATAAAACACTTGAACTTCATTCTTGAGGAAAATATCCTTTCTACTTCAAAAACACTTTTCCTTTCTTAACATGTCATACAATTTTAAACTAAAAGAAGTTGATTAAAAATAAACTTGAAAACTTGTAAAGGAAGCTTCTTGTAAATAATGTTTTAAAAATCTATTCATCCCGTATAAGTTAAAAAAACATTCTTTTCGTACTTTTGTTGGAAAAGTCAAAATGTACCTCGTACGAAAAACGACAAAAGATTCCTTTCATATATTTTACTAAAAACTCACCAAAGGGTAAAATAGGTTTTAAACAATTGTAGCTGGATGTAAATAATATTACATATTGAGGAAACATGGATATGGATGATAAAATACACCCTAGTAAATACTTACGAATAAACAATCTCGGATAAAAATGAGATTGTGATATTTCCCTTATCTTAGGTCCGATTTGCTTCGTATGTGTCCGAACCTCCTCTTCTTTGAAGCGCCTCTTTGAGACCTCCTCTTAGGGCATTAAAATTGGTCTTTGAGGAAGACCAGAACCTCTAGGATGTTGCTAGGGATGTCGAGAAGAGATTTTGGCAGGGGTTGGCCGAGCTTGAGTGCTCAAATTGGTGTGAGGAGGAGGGGGAGGAGGTGTCTTTTTATAAGGGAGGAGAGGGGCACCTTAGGAATATCTCAAAATATTATTTTATATTAAAGTCAAAATCGGTTTATAATGGTTCCAAAGGGTCTTATTTCGAAGCTAAAGTGGGGATGGGTCGAAATCCTATCATCCAATAGGATTTAGACAAGTTTAGGGTATTATTTTAACCTTATCAATTAGATTTAACTCTAATTTAAATAATTTAACTTTTACCGTGTCTTTTTGTTTTTTTTCACTATATGGTTAATACACTTACTATAACAAGCCAAACGAACCCCAAATTGTTTATTATTAATACATATATCCTTATCTAAGTCATTTGGCCGAACCTTAGAGTTTTAGGAATAAAATAACAATTAATAATATAATATTGGATTTAAAAACTATTGTGTGTCAATTTTGACACTATTTGATATATGATTTTTTTGAAAGTCATAAAAGAATTATATGTTCGAACAAAGTTGATTAAATCAAAACTAATATATCATAGTAACCTAGAAAATTAGTGGAATTCATAAAAAGTCTCAAATTACATTCATTTGAGCATTTATAACATCAATTATGTTAATATTTCCTCAAAAGGGTAATTACTGCATCATCGTTGTGTCATAAATAAATTAATTTATTTAATGTCTAAAAATTATAAATAAAATATCATTATGTAGGAAATCGGTTTATCTTTATAATGAATATTTATAGTCGAATTTATCTTATGTATAACCCCATATTAAAAATGTTTTAGTTATTAAACTTTGATTTTATCTATTTTAACTATTCATAAAATAAAATAATATTAAATGTCATAATCTAATCCAAGTGGACCTAAATGGTCATATTATATTCATAAGGTTGTTTTTGGTCGAATTAAACTTATCCAATAGAATTAGGACATGTGTTAGGGTAATAGTAATATCATATTTACCCTTAGTTACCCTATTTACTATTAACCGTGGTAAAAAAAAGTAAAAAGTTACTATTCACCAAAAATTATTTTCATCTCATTGAACCACATTTTAGTCCTTGATATTAACCGTGTCTGTCGGATTTTCGAAATTCCATTCACAGAAGCGGTAAAATTATGTTTTACGCAAAATTCAGTTTTTAACCTTCCACTTAGTGGTTTCACTATTCATCAAAAATTGAAAGTTTTCAGAAAAGTACTAAAATTTCACCCTAGGCTGTAATTGATATTCCGAATTCAAAAATGATTTATATTTTACAAAATTCCCAACATATAAGTTGCATTAATTAATTTTATAATTAATTTCCGCTGTCACAACAAATAGCGTGTTTTTAAGAGATAATAACTATCAAAAGATTAACACTTGTTTATGTCTGGTGTAAATGTGAAATTACATACAATGACCAACATTGAATTGAATTGTAAAAATATATTCTAAATATACTTTAAAACAACTCAAATTAATAATTTATCACTATTAATTATTTTGATTAAAAAAGTTGTTTTTAATTATAATTTAGTAATTTTCACTATTCATCAGAATATGAAAGTTATCCGAAAAGTACCAAAATTTCACCTTAGGCTAAATTCGATACTCCGAATCCAAAAATGAAGTCCATTTTGAGAGCTAAAATTTCTAAAATTTTAAAAGGTGGTTATTACTATTCATAACGGCTAGTTATAATAATATTTTAATAGCATTTCGTTGTTTAGTGAAACTCGGTATTGCGTACTACACACGCTATCGAGGAAGGTCGTGATTGCGTGTAATGAAAGGCAAGTCAAGGATGTGTGTTGTGCAAGCTCCTTTTGGTGTAGCGTACAACACAAGACATTAGTGAAATAAAAAGAATATTTTTCATAAAATCTCGGGCTGTTACATTCTACCCCCCTTAAAATGAATTTCGCCCTCGAAATTCATCGGGTTTATAAATGGTTTACTATTCGAAAGTTTCTTTAATAGAAACCCCCATAGTAAAAAGGAATATCAAAACCAATCTTTAAAAACAAAAGTATGAAACATAACGGTTACCCAAATAAACTAATCCCTGGGTTTCCACATAGGTGAAAATATGGATATGGAAGAGAAATCTAACCATCATGTTCTGATGGAGAGTGGTAGAGAACATGGCTATGGAAAAGCCAGCAATCACAAAGCCATAAATTTGTGACGATCTAAGGTACCATCTGATTAATCAGATATAAGAGCACTAGGACAACATTTTTGGTTTTCAAGATCATTTCCCTAAAGTTGAAGAATTTGAATTAGAATAAATACTTACTTTATTTTGGTACAATCTCACTGTTGTTCGTGCCTTGAACAATTTCCACTTCATCTCTTAAATAAATGAAGTTGAATTTGTTATTCATGAAGTGTTAGTATGACATGTCATTCCATCTGTCTCAAACAAAAGGTTAGCAAAAGTTATTAAATATACATAAGTCATTATTTAGTGAGATTAATCATATATGGTTCCTAAAATGGACTTATACTTCATATATCATACCGCTTAATAAAATAAAACTAGTTTCTACTAAACAGGGACTTCCTGTAGGCTAGTGGTAGGCGATAAAGGCCAGTCACACTTCGGTTGTGGGTTCGATTCCCACAGCCTTGTCCGACGCGATGGGCTGTCTCCCATCCTGCAGGTTGTCCTTTTTCTAAAACTATATTACTATAACATCCAATCAATAATATCGAAAAACTTCTATCCTTAAACAATACTAACTTATGTCCAACATAATCCATTCCAATCTTTAGGCTTACCCATAATACTGCAGTCCACTCTCATAATATAGTGAAAACAATTACCAGAGATTTAATACCATCGTTGATCCCCATATATATCATTAGATATGTCTTGTTGGTCACATTCTAAACATTCAAATTCCTTAATCATGTATTCTCTTGAATACCCATTGAACCTTAGTGAAAACATGAATGCAGTTAAACGTTAACACTTTCCACATACCAAAATCCTCAAAATTCTTTATAATCAAACCATGATATCACTTAGTCCTTATATCAATCATGAGATCATGAATACAATCAAACATCTCATTATCGTCTTATCCCTTCATTATGCGCATATCATCTACATTCCAAAAATATCTGAATAACCTTTCATGGATACTGGTAACATTAATCAGACAATAGTGTAACAATCCTTACATGTCTCTTTAATCCATAGTACCATGATATTACTTATACAACATTACACATGATAAACATGTAATCATTCCACTACATTCCTAAACCATTGACCGAGCTTCAACAATTCTTTCATCTCACATATCATTTGTAGTCTCTTCATCATCATCCACATAAATACTTCCCATACGACCATACTGATTATCTTCATGAGACTTTCCCTTTGGGCATTGGTTTGCATAATGCCCATACATTCCACATTTAAAAAATTTAACCATTATTGATGTCGTAGCAATACCATTAACCTCATCCATGGTGTTAACTGAACCTTTTCCTTTGCACTTACTTTCTTTGTGTCCTTCTTTTCCACACCCAAAGCATCTTCCAGTTCCTTTGAAACATTCTCCTTGATGCCTCTTCCCACATGATTTACATATGGGAAATTGAACTTTCTTTCCTCTATGATCATCATGAAACTCCATCTTTCTCTTATTAGCCGAGTCAGGAAACTTACCAAATTTTACTTTATTGATCATATTATGAGATTGCTGATTCGGAATAATAATGATGTTTGGACTTCCAAATCCCATTTCATTTGATTTCTTATGAAGAATATCATTCCATTGTCCATCATATTCTCCATTATCGTGAATCATCTTGTTTCCAGCCATTTTCTAAAACCTAAAAAGAATAGTGTGAGATGAAAAAATCATAATAAAGGGGGAGTAACTTCAATATCTAACATCTTAGGTTAAATTCTAAGATCGTTATCGTAGTTCTAGGACTATATCCTATATGTATACCTATCCTTAGGGACATCCCTAGACATACCTTAGAAATATCTCTAGGGATCTCACTAACGTTTTCGCGTCCTAGTTTCCAAAGGTTGACTAAACCTTTCCTCTGATACCAACTGTAGAGACCCGAAGCTTGACGTACATGGACATTACATTACTTTTGAAGAATACTTAGTACATAACAAAAACACACACACAAGGATCGTAATAGTTTAGTGTCTTTGGAAACTCGGAACGTAATCTTCTAATAGTGGTGAAAGATCTTCTATATCTCCCATAAAGATCATCCCCTTTTTTTTACCTAAAACCCTTCTTTATATCCTGGGGAAAAAACATAAAAGGGTGAGCTCAAATGCTCAGTAAGGGTAAACAAAATAAATATCAATCACATCATATACACAAGCACATAACTTTTGGAAATTTTAACCTGCAAAAGAGATCAAAATTTCATAACATGGGATAAATCATGGAAGTTAAATGTAATCACAATAATCACAACTTAAAACATGAAACTTTGTGGCATTCACACATAATCATAGAGAATCATTTCTTGTTAGTCAAGACTCATTTCCAAGACTATCTTAGTGGACAAAGTCCCTTTCTGAATCGAGTAACCCTCGTTTCAGTCCTGTTTCACTGAACCGGTATAACCTACCATTCTAGCCATGTCTATCTCATGAGATATAAAATCTTTACCCAATGCATTGGAGGGAGATATAGGTCCCACCCATCTCATAATGATACCATTCTTATGTGTGCCACAAAATCATAAACCACACATCATTTCATAACCCATGTAATAAAAATGGGAATCTTAAACATCATGACATCATAAAACAATTCATATACGATAAAGGAATTCATACAAATATTCCATCACAACACAATCAAATCAATGTAATAATAGGGATAAAAACAGAACCCTTTATTATCTTAGATGGAAAATAATTTTGATAAAACACTTGAACTTCATTCTTGAGGAAAATATCCTTTCTACTTCAAAAACACTTTTCCTTTCTTAACATGTCATACAATTTTAAACTAAAAGAAGTTGATTAAAAATAAACTTGAAAACTTGTAAAGGAAGCTTCTTGTAAATAATGTTTTAAAAATCCATTCATCCCGTATAAGTTAAAAAAACATTCTTTTCGTACTTTTGTCGGAAAAGTCAAAATGTACCTCGTACGAAAAACGACAAAAGATTCCTTTCATATATTTTACTAAAAACTCACCAAAGGGTAAAATAGGTTTTAGACAATTGTAGGTGGATGTAAATAATATTACATATTGAGGAAACATGGATATGGATGATAAAATACACCCCAGTAAATACTTACGAATAAACAATCTCGGGTAAAAATGAGATTGTGATATTTCCCTTACCTTAGGTCCGATTTGCTTCGTATGTGTCCGAACCTCCTCTTCTTTGAAGCGCCTCTTTGAGACCTCCTCTTAGGGAACTAAAATTGGTCTTTGAGGAAGAACAGAACCTCTAGGATGTTGCTAGGGAAGTGGAGAAGAGATTTTGGCAGGGGTTGGCCGAGCTTGAGTGCTCAAATTGGTGTGAGGAGGAGGGGGAGGAGGTGTCTTTTTATAAGGGAGGAGAGGGGCACCTTAGGAATATCTCAAAATATTATTTTATATTAAAGTCAAAATCGGTTTATAATGGTTCCAAAGGGTCTTATTTCGAAGCTAAAGTGGGGATGGGTCGAAATCCTATCATCCAATAGGATTTAGACAAGTTTAGGGTATTATTTTAACCTTATCAATTAGATTTAACTCTAAGTTAAATAATTTAACTTTTACCGTGTCTTTTTGTTTTCTTTCACTATATGGTTAATACACTTACTATAACAAGCCAAACGAACCCCAAATTGTTTATTATTAATACATATATCCTTATATAAGTCATTTGGCCGAACCTTAGTTTTTTAGGAATAAAATAACAATTAATAATATAATATTTGATTTAAAAACTATTGTGTGTCAATTTTGACACTATTTGATATATGATTTTTTTGAAAGTCATAAAAGAATTATATGTTCGAACCAAGTTGATTAAATCAAAAATAATATACCATAGTAATCTAGAAAATTAGTGGAATTCATAAAAAGTCTCAAATTACATTCATTTGAGCATTTATAACATCAATTATGTTAATATTTCCTTAAAAGGGTAATTACTGCATCATCGTTGTGTCATAAATAAATTAATTTATTTAATGTCTAAAAATTATAAATAAAATATCATTATGTAGGAAATCATTTTATCTTTATAATGAATATTTATATTCGAATTTATCTTATGTATAACCCCATATTAAAAATGTTTTAGTTATTAAACTTTGATTTTAACTATTTTAACTATTCATTAAATAAAATAATATTAAATGTCATAATCTAATCCAAGTGGACCTAAATGGTCATATTATATTCATATGGTTGTTTTTGGTCGAATTACACTTATCCAATATAATTAGGACATGTGTTAGGGTAATAGTAATATCATATTTACCCTTAGTTACCCTATTTACTATTAACCGTGGTAAAAAAAAGTAAAAAGTTACTATTCACCAAAAATTATTTTCATCTCATTGAACCACATTTTAGTCCTTGATATTAACCGTGTCTGTCGGATTTTCAAAATTCCATTCACAGAAGCGGTAAAATTAAGTTTTATGCAAAATTCAGTTTTTAACCTTCCACTTAGTGGTTTCACTATTCATCAAAAATTGAAAGTTTTCAGAAAAGTACTAAAATTTCACCCTAGGATGTAATTGATATTCCGAATTCAAAAATGATTTCTATTTGAAAAAATTCCCAACATATAAGTTGCATTAATTAATTTTATAATTAATTTCCGCTGTCACAACAAATAGCGTGTTTTTAAGAGATAATAACTATCAAAAGATTAACACTTGTTTATGTCTGGTGTAAATGTGAAATTACATACAATGACCAAAATTGAATTGAATTGTAAAAATATATTCTAAATATACTTTAAAACAACTCAAATTAATAATTTATCACTATTAATTATTTTGACTAAAAAAGTTGTTTTTAATTATAATTTAGTAATTCTCACTATTCATCAGAATATGAAAGTTATCCGAAAAGTACCAAAATTTCACCTTAGGCTAAATTCGATACTCCGAATCCAAAAATGAAGTCCATTTTGAGAGCTAAAATTTCTAAAATTTTAAAAGGTGGTTATTACTATTCATAACGGCTAGTTATAATAATATTTTAATAGCATATCGTTGTTTAGTGAGACTCGGTATTGCGTACTACACACGCTATCGAGGAAGGTTGTGATTGCGTGTAGTGCAAGGTAAGTCAAGGATGCGTGTTGTGCAAGCTCCTTTTGGTGTAGCGTACAACACAAGACATTCATGAAATAAAAAGAATATTTTTCATAAAATCTCGGGCTGTTACAGTAATGCACTTAGTATTACCATCCATTTGGGGGTGTAAATCTTTAATCATCCTCAATTGGGTCCCAAATTATTCCTATAGGCCTATAAACAACTATGAAATTAACCACACATCACAGTTAGAGACAATTGTTGAGGGAACACCATAAGAAGAATAATCACCTACACATATAATTTACCCAAAATATACTCCGAACTCTGCTCCCTTATAGTATGAAAGTGCATCGACTTGGTCTATCACCCAAATTACATAATGTTATCTCTCTATCCATGTAAGTATTATCATAATGTCCATGTCCATGCTTCCCTATTTCCACTTCAAGATCTCAAAAGGCCGCAAAAAACTTACAAGAACCTAGTGTATAACCTTTGCCTACTGACATGTGAGAAACTGAGAGAAAAAATCAACCACAATTCACTTCCTTCGAGCCCACAAAAACTATCATTGAAGGTATATATAAATATTTCCTAAACCGGGATGTAGAACCAAAGTAGAAATTTGAAAATACATCATCCACTCCTCGCACAATGTGACCAAAACTGCTATCCATCCCCGGAAAAAAGGTTAATGTGATTCCTTCCTTTAGAGAATCCATATGGTGAATCTATTATGGATATCTAGTCACATAGGACCTCATAGTCAATGTCTTCCATTTAAGCCTCCCTCACACTATAGGGAAGAACATGATTCAGTTTCATCGATTGAATATATTTTTCATCCATCTTCTCTACGAGGGCTAGCTACAAAGAATCCCACTACTCAGATGCCTCATACACTAGGAAAGAAAGAGATTTTCATTCTATGAAAATCCACCACCACATTGAATTTCTTTGGAGTATAGAATATCTCAATGTTATAGTCTTGTAGAAAACACTATCAGTGCCTCTATATCAGGTTTAGATATCTCTACATAAAGACATTCCTATGAATATAATGGTTCATGTGAACAAAAAAGTTATCTCCTTGAAGAGAGTGACTATATATCCGCAGAGTAGAGAACACTACTACCAAAAAATGGTAATTAGTTTCATATTTCTTCTCATGGGGTCTCAACTTCCTCAACTTATATGAAATCACTACCTTTTTCTACATCAAAATTCATCTAATCCCATCTTTAGAGCCATTGAAATACACTACATACTCTATACTCTCCTCTAGTAGTCTCAAAAAAGGAACACTAGTTAGCCTCAACCTCAACTCCTAAAAGGATATCTAGAACTGTTCATTCTAGGTAAATGTATTCTATTTCTACATCAATGTCGAAAAAGGGGATGAAATCATATATAAGTCCCCCCAAAACCTCTTATAGTACCAAAGCAAGCTATAAAACCCCCAAATAAATGGAATACTCTTGGGTGGATCCCAAAAAATAACAACATCAATCTTCACCAAGTCAAAAAACAATCCATGCTTAGAAATGACATGCTCTATAATGTCAATGTCGTGTATCCAGAACTAGCATTTTGAAATCTTACAAAAAATATAGTGCTCCTAATGTAATTTTACGGCCATCCTCAAGTGCTCTACATGTTCCTCCACTGACGTAGAATAAATAAGTATGAAATTAATGAATAGAACCAAAGATCGGTCCAATTTTAATTGAATATCTGATTCATCAGGGCCAAAAACATTGAGGGGGAATTCATCACATGAAAAGGTATCACCAAGAACTCAAATTTTTTATAGATAAATAAGAATTCTAGCTTTGATATATCATCCTCATGAACCCTAAACTCGAATTAGATAGACATAAGATTGATCGTTGAGAACCAACTCATTCCTCACAACTGATCAAAGAGGTCATCAATACTCAATAAGGTATATCTATTCTTTAGCATGGTTTTTTGCAGGAAATAATAATTAACAAAAATCTATAAGCTCTCATTCACCCCTTTCACAAAAAAATTGGAGTTTCTAATGGGGACACACCAGGTCTAATAAAACCCTTCTCTTTAAGGTCCTCCAACATCACCCTCAACTTTTGAAACTTTTAAGGGGCCTTCCAATATGTTAAATATGATATCAAAGTAGTATCAGGGTGAAATTCAATGAAAAAATCCATATCCCTCCTCAGAGGTAGTCATGGAAAATCCTCAAGGAATACGTACATATAATCCTCCATGACTAAATGAATCAAGATGTATGAAGAGCCAACTATGTGAAGGGATATAATCTATAAATGATGGGTGATGGGTTATAGATTCTTTCTTGAAAGACCCACTAACATTTTTATGAGATATCATTCACCAACAAAGGATAATATTGTCCTATCTATTATAAGGAATCAGACTCATCTGCAGTGATAGTAAATATGTGCCTGTACTATTGAAAACCAATCCACAAACAAGATGACATAATAAGGTTTAATCATGATGACCAATAGGTCCTGTGAGAAACTCTCTCCATGAAGTGATAACTCACACTACCATAAGATAAGCGATAATACATAATCATTCTATATAGGAACCTCAATCCAATGTTACTAGGAAAAAGTCTCAAATGAGAGATATATCTCTGACACTATGAGTACGGAGTTGAAGGAATGAGTCACACCTATTTATACTAGTACTAAAGAAATAGTATAATAAAAACATCAAATACCTCTAATAATCTCATGAGCTATCAATTCATAAGCCTCTATGTCCAACAACTACCCACGACACTAACCAATAGCCACCTGAGCCTACCTTGGGTCTGTTGGTGGTGTTAGTGGAAGTATCTCATAACATAATCTACCACCAATAGCTCCTTTTATGGGAGACCCACCTGATCCTCTTCCAGCTCTGACTCCTTAGGATCCACCCTTTACATTCCTAGGAGAACCATGATCATGATGCTACCTCTTCAATGGTAGTCCATCCACTATCTAAATTCCCTCTTCATAATGTTGGGTTAGGAAATCAAGTTCCATGTGACCTCACCCGTCACATGAATATCATCATCCCTCTCTTGGATGACCTAGTCCTTTGTGATATCCCTAAGACACATGAACACATGCTTGGGTATATGCATGAGTATACATCCATTGCCTTGACACCTATCTTCATCCAGCTACTACAGAATACCCAACCCTAGGATGGCTTCTGATGACTCCAGCTACATGAAATCCCTCAAATAAGAATATCCCCATCATTGGTTCCTAATATTTGACTCTAACATATGAGGGGATGCATAGGGGAACCACAATGGCATGAATGTATCTGCAGAGACCCAACTCAATATTTCATACTTGGAAGTAACCATCTCAAATAATATATAGGGAGTACTACATAAGGTCAGAAAACCACACTATATACTCAAAACATGTCATCCCTTCCTACTGAAAATCTAAAAGATCATGAATTTTAACTAAACACAATAATGAGGGGTAACAATCCTCATTAAATAACTTCTAGATTCTAGACCATGAGTGTGTCGACTCTTCACGTGTCTACATGTATAGACTCCACCAGCACCCAACTACTCCATGGAAAATACTAGATTCTAGCACAACCATCTGAGTTTGGGTCTACATAGATATAAATATTCGGATCACCAACTCAATCCAATCATCTGCTACCTAGGGATATGGATCTATACATAACCTTAATGGATTATGGTGATGGAACTTGTATAGTGTTCTAAGCCTATTCGTATCCTCAACCTACTATGATGTTATAATGCTCTACTTGACAGTTGGGTGTGATAATACCTACCCACCAGGAGGATATATCTCATGAGATGTCACCTGAACTAAGGCCTCATCACTAATTAGATCATCATCACAATCATAAATTAGTCACCTATATGTCTTTATTCATAGAGGCATCCTAATGGTATTCATGATGTATCACAGTCAAATAAGCATGTATATATATGTGGGTATTTGACTGACGAATGATAGTCAAAGAACACAATCCTATATGATGCATGTAACAAAGTTTCCTACATCTAATGTATGGGTATATTGAGTAAATAAGTAGGTTTCCAGATTCCTTAGGTATGTATATGTCACCTGATGCACCAACATTATGTTCACTAACCCTAAAGTTACACTCAAGACACTTCAAAATCATTTCCATAAATTCACAACCAAACATCAGAAGGGGAAAAAATCCAAACACCATCCCAAGGTCAAACCACCTTTGATACCAATATATAATGACCCAAACCACTGGGGACCACCTAACTGGTGGAATACCGGGCCGACACAACCTCAAGAACACCTCTATAGGCTTAGGGATAACAAGGGTTGAAAAGGTATAACTAAAATGATTTCTTTTTCTAAAGTTCCTATACACACACACACACACAAACCCAAAAATCTCTATACAAAAGTGAAGAGGAATAATAAATAAATGAAGAATCATCTAGAGTAAAAACCATGAATTTAATAACCTAAAAGGAATAAAAAAGTGTGTAATAGTGTAATATAAATTATAATTTGGAAAAATTCAAACCTAACCAAAAAATATGTCCCAACCAAAAAAAAACTAAAAAAATAAATATCCTAGAGATCCCAGCTACTGATATCTAAAACCTGTGTGGTTTATAAACCTGAGTATCCCCATGATCCTCTGAAATCACCACTAATCTATCTATTTTCTTTAAAAGACCTAATACTTGCAGGAAAAATCCATGTTAGGCTGAGTATATAAAAACCCATTAGGATTCCCCAAAAACTAAAGAGGTATAAATAGAGGCATGATAGAAGTATTCAAATGAAACCAAAGTAACAGGGAAATAAAAAACAACGTCAAATATATATATAGATGATCATATAATATACCCATCAGAGAGGGAAAGGAGATATACATTTCTCATACCTGCCCAAACTAGGAAGATGAGTATGACCATAGCTCTAAAGTTTTATTATCTATGGAAAACACATCATGTGTCTGTTTGAAGCAGTCAAGAAAAGGGATTGTACCTCACCACTAATCCACATCCTGAGAGAGTGTAATATCTAAAATATAAGGGATCCACTCCTTAGTACAATAGAGGGATTCCAATCAGTAGATAGAGGAACTGTGCCTATGTAAGAGAGTACCATCTCTATATCTGTGTCAAGAATATGTGGGACTTGTTCCTTATTGTGATAGGGGAGTACCATCCCCATTGATAGAGGACACAAGAATATATAGAGGAGTACTATCTCTACATGTAACAACAAGTGTGGAGGACCTACACCCTGGTGTGATAAGGGATCACCAACTCTTTGGATAAAGGACACACTCCGTTGTAGGGGAGTACCATATCTATATCTGAATAATGAGTATTGAGGACTCACACACCAGAGAGATAGAGGAGTACCATCTCCACAAATAGAGTACTCTTTAACTATTGTGATAGGGATGTACCATAACTTCATGTATTAATGAGTGTGGAGGACCCACACCTTGGTGAGATAAAGGAGTACTGTATACATGGATAAAGGAACCACACACTAGTATGATAGGGGAGTGATTCATATACCTGAGAAAATACTATAAAGGACCTGTACCCTAGTATGAAAAGGAAGTCCCATCTCCATCTGGACTCTTTATGATTCTTCCTGATCACTGCCATTGCCAAGAATCTTCAAAATAAGCATCCCACTCAGAATATTTTTTATCATATTTAAAAACCCATTATGATGGTGACCATCATGTTATACATTGAAAAAAACTCAGGATAGGTTACTCATAGGAAAAAATATGAGTCTAAAATAAGGATATATGAGATAAATAAGTTGTAGAGGGAAGTAAACAATGTTTATGGTGGTCTACATGGCGTATGACCCTACCTCTTTGTTTGGTCGTGTCTCCTATGGATATAGATTAGAAGACATGACACCATACATGGTGTGTACATAGGGCCTACATGGTGTGTCTCAACCACTTGTGGATTTCCTGTGTGATCCTAGATGTACCTGTGTAAATTTCCCTTTGCTTGTGCACATAGCCATGTACCTGGTCGTGTCCAAGCCTGTATGCCTAGATATGTCCAAGCTCATGTACTTGTTTGTGTCCATTTTCTGTTCATTCTCGTATACTCCTAGAGTAAATTTTAATCCTCCAGCACCATAACACATGGTTTGTGGGGGTTTCACATAGTGTGTGATACTTATCTCCACCTGGAAACCCTGGCCGCTACATCTAGGGTATTACATAGCCTGTGTTCAACCCAGTACATGATGTATTGTCGGGATTTTCACAAAAACACTAGTTTATTAATTAATTAACTAGATTCTAATATCTCAACGTATTATTTACTAATTGGACTCCTGAAATTGGTAGATACATTTTCCATCCATAGATTCTAACACTTTAGTGGCTAAAAATTGAATTTTGGTGGCCCACTTGAAGACCACAATGTCTCTATCTTACATTGCGACTCGTGTCGTCAACCATCATCACTTTAGATCTATGATCCATGAAGGAATAACCAAAATCCATTCCAATATATCCTCAAATAAACTATTCAATTGTTTTGTGCACACATCGACCATGAATTTGGGGGTCCGATCACATTCCGACCTTCCCAACAATGTTAAATCATGGTCTCATAGCCCAATGATGAAGACCGAAAAAAACAAGATGGAGAAAGGCATAAAAAAAGGTGAATCAATAATTTTCCAAATTTTATTGGATAGGAATCATGGATTGGGGTTATTCACGGTGAAAAACATGATATACTCAAGAATAAACCAAATAAACAATTTATTTAGTTACATGGATTCATCTGAAGGATTAATAAATCGTATATCATATAATAGTAGAAAAGAATGTGCTCAATAATTTTATTTAATGTTGGAATCCACAATTGATGATCCCTATATTGATTACTAATTGATATTCAGTGAAGAAAATGTTTTCTAGTGATGATGATGATTTGATGAATCCACCTTTTGTCAATCCACCTCGATCCGATCATTGGTCGTTGTCTGATCTCAATCCGCCAATGAAGAATGATGAAACCTCATCTCAAAAATACCAAGGTTAAGTGGATAAACTTTTATATTTTACATAATATTATATTTAAAGAGTGAAATAGGTTTGGGGTATTAAATTAATTAAATAAATAAATTAATAAATTAATCTACTCAGCATACTCGCCAATAGCTACCTCATTCGAACATCTGATGCTGATCAATTGTATGTCATACCTAAGGTAAACCCACAGTCTAGATTCAACCACAGTCTTATATTTTTGATTTGAGACTCCATTCCATATATATTCTATTAATTTTAAAAAGCGTCATATGCTGAATATAAAATATAATTAATATTTCATAAAATTAATTCTGGGCCCACCGGGCCTCGAAATCTCACGCTGTCTCAACTCCTGGATCTAAAAATATTCATTAGTATATTTAAAAGTATTAAAAGTAAAAAAAATAGTCTCTATAAATGATCTCATAAAAAATATAATTAAATAAAAGAGTCATTTGGAAAGTGATAGTGATAAGGAAAGGAATAAGAATAGAGTTACTTTTTCTTATACTTGTAGAGCCTTACATTCTAGAGCACAAAATGATAACCCAAGTGTATAAAGAGAAAATAGTTGTACCAAGTTAAGTGAAAGTGAAATTGATAAATTTTCTAGAAGAATGAATCAGTACATAGGAAAAAATAATTTAAAGGGAGATAACTAGAAGGACACAAATGAATGTTTAGAGACCCAAAGCTTGACATACATGGACATTACATTACTTTAGCGGAATACTTAATACATAACAAAAACAGACACACAAGGACTGTAATAGTTTAGTGTCTTTGGAAACTTGGAACGTAATCTTCTAATCATGGTGAAAGATCTTCAACATCTCCCATAAAGATCTTCCACTTTTTTTTCTTACATAAAACCTTTCTTTATATCCCGGGGAAAAGAAATCATAAAATTTGTGAGCTCAAATGCTCAGTAAGGGTATGCATGGATAAAATAAAACATACCATATACATTTGAACTTAAAAACATGAATATAATTTTTAAACATCAAAAGCTTGAGAAATGACATAAAACATGGAAGTACGTAAGGCATATATCATAAAGAATCATTAAGAATGATAAAATAGCATGGGAATAAAACATGTAATTGTGGCATCCATTAAGGACATGTAATGATTTCCATAGTAGCCAAGGCATTGTTGCCAAGACCATCATAGTGGACAAAGTCCCTTTCTGAATTGAGTTCACTCCTCGTTTCAGTCCTGTAACACTGAACCAAATTAACTTACCATTCCAGCCATGTCTATGTCATGAGATATAAAATCTTTACCCAATGCATTGGAGGGATATATAGGTCCCACCTATCTCATAATGAAATCATTCTTACTTGTGCCACAAAATAAACCTACATCATTCATAATAACCCAATAAATAAAATGGGTTTCATAAACATCATCCCAACATCACATAATCCATATAAAAGAAATGGATATCATTTCATAATAAGAAAAGTGAAATCATGTAAATAATAGAGACATGATACTTGAAACATACACATGTGAAATAATGTCATCTTAGATGAAAATGGTTTTGATAAAACACTTGAAATGAATTCTTGAGGAAAATACCCTTTCTTCTTCAAAATCATTTTCTTTTCACAAAATGTCATGAAATTTTAGAAGAAATGGTTTTTGTTGAAAATAGTCATGAAATCTTTTAGAGTAAGCTTCATGAAAATAAGGCTTTATAAAACCGTAAAAATCCGTTCACACTGTATAAGTTAAAAATAACATTCTCCTCGTACTTTTGTCGAAAAAGTCAAAAAAGTACCTCGTAACATAAATAAAAGAAAGATTCCATACATACAATGTAGTAAAAGTCAAAAAATGGGTAAAAATGACTTTAAAAATACATGAAAATACTTTTATAAAACATGGACATGGATGATATAAATAACCCTAGTAAATACTGACGAATAAGCAATCTCGGATAAAAATGAGATTTGTAAAATTATCCCTTACCTTAGGTCCGATATGCTTCGTACGTATCCGAACCTCCTATAAAATGATTTAAATAATGTTATTGACTTATTACAGAATCATATTAATTGTTATGATATCATATATGGTACACTTATGACTTTATATTACCTGTTCTTTTGTAAATTACATGTTAAAGAGCGTTTTGGGTAAAATCGTTTCATTTGTCATCCGTGTTTTGACTTGTAATTATTCATATGATTACTTAGATCATGATTACATAAATATAGAATGTAAAACATGATTTATATATAATATATATTCAGAATATACATTTATATAATAGATCGATAAATGGAAAGAAATACACCGTTCATGGAGACGGTAGGTCGTATGTACGCATGAACGCTGTTTTCATTTCCTCATTGAATTGAATGGAATTAATTGGATGAAATACATATATATATATATATATACATAAATACAGTATCATTATTATGTCACATATTTCATGATTACTTATTATATATACTTTATAGTCATTTATGAATGGTTAATCATTGAGAATGAATCTCATCGCGTCGTGGAGACGGTATTCCATACGCACGCACGAGCGATGATATCGTTCCCATGATCGTGGAATTTAATTGGAGTGTATATATACTATTACAGAATAAATATCACTTTAAAATAATCATATATAGTTATTATTTACACCATTATACTCATCCAAGTAAGGTGGTGGTGGAAAATATATTACACCACGACGTGGAGACGGTATTCCGTACGTACGAACGTGCGGTGATTTCGTTTTCCGTAGAGTGGATAGATGGTGAAATAGGGTTGTTTCATACTTATAATAACATATAAGTATATCAGTGATACTGATGTTATTACTTCATAACGAAACAACCTAAGAAGAAGAAGTGGAAGAATAAATAAAGTTGAAAGAATCGGTAACGGAAATTACCTCTTCTTTGAAGCACCTCTTTGAGACCTCCTCTTAGGGCACTAAAATTGGTCTTTGAAGAAGACCAGGACCTCTAGAATGTTTCTAAGGAAGTGGATAAGAGAATTGGGTAGGGATTTGCAGAGCTTGAAGGCTCAATGTGGTGTGTGGAAGAGAGGGAGGAGGTGCCATTTTATAAGGGAGGAGAGGGGCACCTATGGAATTCTAAAAAATATTAATTTATAATAAATCTAACCCCTCTTAAAAACCTCAAAAATGACTCATATTCGAATATTATATGAGATAGGGTTTTAATATAATAAACCAATCAAATTTATACATGTTTGAATCTTATTTTAAACCTTATCATTTTGATTTATCCTTATTTAATCTATTTAAGTTTATTTGTGGTAATAATATTCTAAATTTTAAATTATAACAAATAATTACTTATTTGTGGTGAATTTTCCATAATTGTTTACTTTATAACATTATAGACCATATAAATTTAAATATATAATTTTTAAATATTTTTTTGATTTTTAAACAATTTTATAATATGTTATTTTTATAAAATAACAATAGGATCAATTTTGACACTATTCAATTATTTGAATTTAAATAAAATATATACAGAATATATGTTCTAAATAAAAGCTTTAATAGATTAATAAAAGGTCATATGTATCTATAAAATTAGTGGATCACATTAAATAGTTCATATGATATTTATTTTAATATTTTTAAAACCATTTATTTGGTTTATCTCTTAATAAAATAATTACTACAACATTTTTGTATAATTATTTAATATACTGATTTGTTGCATAAAAATTAATAATACAATCCTATGATTAAGATAAAGCTATTAAATTTCACAATAATACTTTTACTCGAATTTATCATCTTAAAATCACAATATTTAAATTGTTATATTTATTAAATTATGATGGTGACAACTTTGGAATCATTTGAAATAAAATAATATAAGTGTCATAATCACTTTTATAAGGCTCCAAACGGTTATATATTAGGTCATTGGATGATTAAGGTGTAGATATACACTAAAAATATGTTTTTTTCAGGTTTGTTGGCCTTTTAATGGGTATTATTATTTCAATAAAAACTATATTACTTATTTTTCACTTAATAAATAATTTCTGTATCATTAATGTATCACCATTAATGACAATTATTTAATCCCTAAAAATTCTAAATAAATTATCATGATGTATATAATTTTATTATCTTTCTGTAGACTATTCAGTTTCGATGTTTTATGATGTTTATCACTAAATTAAAATTATTATACTTATAATATTTAAGAGAGTGACATGTTGTCACTTTCTTGGGTTTTATTAATAATTAAATTATTTTCATGGTCAAAAGTCCATAAAATGAATCTAATCCGACCCATAGGTTATATGGGTCTACTTTTAGCCATCTAATATAATTTTTTCATGTGTTATGGTAATTTTATAATATTATATTTACCCTTAATTACCCGATTTACCTTTAACTATGGTAAATAAAATTTACCGTAGTTACTGTTCATAATTCAAAAAATAAAAAGTAGCTTATTAACATAATTTGGACCCCCTGATTCCAAATATGGAATCCATTTTTCCAAATTAAATACACAAAAGTTGCATAAATTAATTTAAAATTAATCCCGTTGTCGAAAGAAAATGAGTTTTTCTTTGAAACATTGCAAAAGATTGAATTGATTTAACCTACAAATTTAATGTAAAATCAATGCTAAAGACATAAATTATATTAAATGGTAAAAATATATTCTATTTATACTTTAAAACCATTCAATATTATAATTTAACATATAAATTATTGCGATGAAAAAAAGTTGTTTTTAATTACAATATAGCATGTTTTTACTATTCATCAAAATATGAATGTTACCAGAATAATATGAAAAATTTATCCAAAGTAAATTTTTATTTCTTGATTCCAAATAAGAATTTTATTTTGTCAAAATGAACTTATGAAAATGTCAAAAACAAGATTTAATGTGGGTGCACCATCAAAAGGCGACAAAACTGTATTTTTTAAAAAATACTTATTTTACCCGAAAAATTTATTTTGTTCTTATACCATGTTCTAGAAAATGTGTAAGATTAATAATAATGTTATAAAATTCAAAATTTAGTTAATAATATTCATAATGACTAGTTCATAATAATATTATAATAATATATCGTTGTTTAGTAAAACCCGGTATTGCGTACAACACACGCTATCGAGGAAGGTCGTGATTGCGTGTAATGCAAGCCAAGTCAGGGTTGCGTGTTGTACAAGAATCCTTCGTTGTTTCGTATAACAGAATCCAACCATATTTCATTTATACATTGAATATATATATATATACTCAATGTTGCGTAGAATAACTATTATCAAAATTGTGTGTAACACGATCCAAGAATAGTGTTGCGTATACTGCAAGCTAATACGGTGTTGCGTATAGCGTAAGGTAATCTTGGTGTAGCATACAACAAAAGAAATTAATGAAATTAAAAGAATATTTTTCATAAATTCTCAGGGTGTTACATTCTACCCCCCTTAAAATAAATTTCTCCCTCGAAATTCATCGAGGTTATAAATGGTTTACTACTTGAAAGTTTGTTTAATAGAAACCCACATCGTAAAAAGGAATACCAAAACATGGATTTAAAAACTAAAGTATGAAATGTAACGGTTACCCAAATTAACTCATCACTAGGTTTCCACGTAGGAGAACATAGGTGAAAATATGGATATGGAAGAAAAATCTAACCATCAAGTTCTGATGGAGAGTGGTAGAGAACATGGCTATGAAAAAGCCAACAATCACAAAGCTATTGATTTGTGATGATCTAAGGAACAATATGATTCATCGGATATAAGGGAACTAGGACAACATTTTTGGTTTTCTAGATCATTTCCCTAAAGTTGATGAATTAAAAGAAATACTTGCATGATATTGGTACAATCTCACTGTTGTTCGTGAATTGAAACATTTTTTACTTCATCCCTTGAAGACGATGTTTGGACTTCCAGATCCTGTTTCATTTGGTTTCTCATGAAGAAAATCATTCCATTGTCTATCATATCATCCATTATCATGAATCTTCCTGTTTCAGCCATTTTCTAAAACCCAAAAAGAATAGTGTGAGAGGCAAAAATCATTCTAGGGAAAACAACATAGTAATGGGGGAGTATCCTCAATATATAACATCTTAGGTTAAATTCTATGATTATTACCATAGTTCTAGGACTGTATCCTATACGTATACTTATCCTTAGGGACATCCCTAGACATACCTTAGAAATATCTCTAGGGATCTCACTAACGTTTTTGCATCCTAGTTTTCAATGGTTGACTAAACCTTTCCTCTGATACCAACTGTAGAGACCCAAATCTTGACGTACATGGACATTACATTACTTTAGCAGAATACTTAATACATAACAAAAACAGACACACAAGGACCGTAATAGTTTAGTGTCTTTGGAAACTTGGAGTGTAATATTCTAATCATGGTGAATGATCTTAAACATCTCCCATAAAGATCTTCCCCTTTGTTTTCTTACCTAAAACCTTTCTTTATATCCTGGGGAAAAGAAAACATAAAAAGGGTGAGCTGAAATGCTCATTAAGGGTAAGCATGGATAAAATAAAACATACCATATACATTTGAACTTAAAAACATAAACATAATGTTTAAACATCAAAAGCTTGAGAAATGACATAAAACATGAAAGTACGTAAGGCATAGATCATAAAGAAACATTAATAATGATAAAATATCATGGGAATAAAACATGTAATTATGGAATCCATTAAGCATATGTAATGATTTCCATAGTAGCCAAGGCATTTCTGCCAAGACCATCGTAGTGGACAAAGTCCCTTTCTGAATCAAGTTCACTCCTCGTTTTGGTCCTGTAATACTGAACCGGATTAACTTACCATTCCATCCATGTCTATCTCATGAGATATAAAATCTTTACCCAATGAATTTGAGGGAGATATAGGTCCCACCCATCTCATAATGAAATTATTCTTACTTGTGCCACAAAATAAACATACATCATTCATAATAACCCAATAAATGAAATGGGTTTCATAAACATCATCCCATCATCACATAACCCATATAAAAGAAATGGATATCATTTCATAATAAGAAAAGTGAAATCTTCTAAATCATAGATACATGATACTGGAATCATACACAAGTGAAATAATGTCATCTTAGATGAAAATGGTTTTGATAAAACACTTGAAATTAATTCTTGAGGAAAATATCCTTTCTTCTTCAAAATCATTTTCTTTTCACAAAATGTCATGAAATTTTAGAAGAAAAGCTTTTTGTTGAAAATAGTCATGAAATCTTTTATAGGAATATTCATGAAAATAAGGCTTCCTAAAACCGTAAAAATCCATTCACGCTGTATAAGTTAAAAATAACATTCTCCTCGTACTTTTGTTGGAAAAGTCAAAAAAGTACCGTGTAACGTAAATAAAAGAAAGATTCCATATATACCATGTAGTAAAAGTCAAAAATGGGTAAAAAGGACTTTAATAATACATGAAAAGACTTTTATAAAACATGGAAATGGATGATAGAAATAACCGCAGTAAATACTGACGAATAAGCAATCTTGGATAAAAATGAGATTTGCAAAATTATCCCTTACCTTATGTCCGATATGCTTCATACGTATCCGAACCTCCTGTATAATGGTTTAAATAATGTTATTGACTTATTAAAGAATCATATTAATTGTTATGATATCATATATGGTTCACTTATGACTTTATATTACCCGTTCTTTTGTAAATTCCATGTTAAAGAGCGTTTTGGGTAAAATCGTTTCATTTGTCATCCGTGTTTTGACTTGTAATTATTCATATGATTACTTTGATCATGATTACTTACATCCAGAATGTAAAACATGATTTATATAATATATATATATAGAATATACATATATATAATAGATCTATAAATGGAAAGAAATACACCGTTCATGGAGACAGTAGGCCCTACGTACACATGAACATTGCTTTCGTTTCCTCATTGAATTGAATGGAATTAATTGGATGACATACATATATATATATATATATATATAAAAATAAATCCAGTATCATTATTATGTAATATATTTCATGATTACTAATTATATATACTTTATAATCATTTATGAATGGTTAATCATTGAGAATGAATCTCATCGCGTCGTGGAGATGGTATTCCGTAAGTACGCACGAGCGATGATGATGTTCCCATGATCGTGGAATTTTATTGGAGTGTATGTATAATATTACAGAATCAATATCACTTTAAAATAATCATATATAGTTATTATTTACACCATTATACCCATCCAAGTAAGGTGGTGGTGGAAAATAGATTACACCACGGCGTGGAGACGGTATTCCGTACGTACGCACGCGCGGTGATTTAGTTTTCCATAGAATGGATAGATGGTGAAATAGGGTTGTTTCATACTTATAATAACATATCAGTATATGAGTGATTCTGATGTTATTACTTCATAATGAAACAACCTAATAATAATAAGTGGAAGAAAAAATAAAGGTGAAAGAATCGGTAACGGAAATTACCTCTTCTTTGAAGCGCCTCTTTGAGACCTCCTCTTAGGGCACTAAAATTGGTCTTTGAAGAAGACCAGTACCTATATGATGTTTCTATGGAAGTGTATAAGAGAATTGGGAAGGGGTTGGCCGAGCTTTAAGGCTCAAAGTGGTGTGTGTAAGAGAGGGAGGAGGTGCCCTTTTATAAGGGAGGAGAGGGGCACCTTTGGAATTCTTAAAAATATTAATTTATAATAAATCTAACCCACCTAAAAACCTCCAAAAATGACTCATATTCGAATATTAGATGATATAGGGTTTTAATATCATCAACCAATCAAATTTAGACATGTTTGGATCTTATTTTAATCCTTATCATTTTGATTTATCCTTATTTAATCTATTTATGTTTATTTGTGGTAATAAAATTCTAAATTTTAAATTATAACGAATAATTACTTATTTGTTGTGAATGTTCCATAATTATTTACTTTATAACATTATAGACCATATAAATTTAAATATATAATTTTGAAATATTTTTGTGATTTTTAAACAATTTTATAATATGTTATTTTTATAAAATAACAATAGTGTTAATTTTGACACTATTCATTTATTTGAATTTAAATAAAATATATACAGAAGATATGTTCGAAATAAAAGCTTTAATAAATTAATAAAAGGTCATTTATGTCTATAAAAGTAGTGGATAATATTAAATAGTTCATATAATTTTTATTTTATTATTTTTAAAACCATTTATTTGGTTTATCTCTTAATAAAATAATTACTACAACATTTTTGTATAATTATTTAATATACTGATTTGTTTTATAAAAATTACAAATAAAATCCTATGATGAAGATAAATATATTAACTTTCACAATAATACTTTTACTATAATTTATCATCTTAAAATCACAATATTTAAATTGTTATATTTATTAAATTATGAAGGTGACAACTTTGGCATCATTTAAAATAAAATAATATAAGTGTTATAATCACTTTTATAAGGCTCCAAACAGTTATATATTAGGTAATTGGATTATTAAGGTGTAGATATACACTAACAATAAGTTTTGGTCAGATTTTTGGGCCTTTTAATGGGTATTAGTATTTCAATAAAAACTATATTACTTATTTTCCCCTTAATAAATAATTTCTGTATCATTAATGTATCACCATTAATGACAATTATTTAATCCCTAAAAATTATAAATAAATTATCATGATGTAGATAATTTTATTATATTTCTTGAGACTATTCATTTTCGAGGTTTTATGATGTTTATCACTAAATTAAAATTATTATACTTATAAGGTTTAAGAGAGTGACATGTTGTCACTTTCTTGGGTTTTAATAATAATTAAATTATTTCCATCGTCAAAAGTCCATAAAATGAATCTAATCCGACCCTTAGGTTATATGGGTCTACTTTTAGCCATCCAATAAAATTTTGGCATGTGTTAGGGTAATTTTATAATATTATATTTACCCTTAATTATCCGATTTACCTTTAACTATGGTAAATAAAATTTACCGTAGTTACTATTCATAATTCCCAAAAATAAAAAGTAGCTTATTAACATAATTTGGACCCACTGATTCCAAATATGAAATCCATTTTTCCAAATTCAATACACAAAAGTTTCAGAAATTAATTTAAAATTAATCCCATTGTCGAAAGAAAACAGGTTTTTCTTTAAAACATTGCAAAAGATTGAATTAATTTAACATACAAATTTAATGTAAAATCAATGCTAATGACATAAATTATATTAAATTGTAAAAATATATTCTATTTATACTTTAAACCCATTAAATATTATAATTTAACCATATAAATTATTGCGATGAAAAAAAGTTGTTTTTAATTAAAATATAGTGTGTTTTTACTATTCATCAAAACATGAAAGTTACCAGAATAATATGAAAAATTTATCCAAAGTAAATTTTTATTTCTTGATTCCAAAGAAGAGTTTTATTTTGTCAAATTTAACTTATAAATATGTCAAAAACTATATTTAAAGTGGGTGCTCCATCAAAAGGCGACAAAACTGCATTTTTTGAAAAATACTTATTTTACCTAAAAAATTTATTTTGTTCTTATACCATGTTCTAGAAAATGTGTAAGATGAATAATAATGTTATAAAATTACAAATTTAGTTAATACTATTCATAAAGGCTAGTTCATAATAATATTATAAAAATATATGGTTGTTTAGTAAAAACCGGTATTCCGTATAACACACGCTATCGAGGAAGGTCGCGATTGCGTGTAATGCAAGTCAAGTCAGGGTTGCGTGTTGTGTAAGAATCCTTCATTGTTTCATATAACAGAATCCAACCATATTTCATTTATACATTGAATATATATATATACTCAATGTTGCGTAGAATAACTATTATCAGAATTGTGTGTAACACGATCCAAGAAAATTGTTGCGTATACTGCAAGCTAATACAGTGTTGCGTATAGTGCAAGGTAATCTTGGTGTAGCATACAACACAAGACATTAATGAAATTAAAAGAATATTTTTCATAAAATCTCGGGGTGTTATAGAATGGATTTAAAAGAATGATTCATCAAAACCTATTTTCTATAAATGTTGAAAGCCTAGTCATATACAACTAGATTTTCATGAGATAAAATGTTGAAATTAAATGTATTCAAAGAAATATTACACAAAAGATTATAATAAAATTTCAATGTTCTAAGCATGTGGAATGATAAGGGTGGTGATACTACGACCAATATTTCTTTGAGAGATACAGATGAGATCAGGAAAATTACAGGTTTTTTTGATAATGTTATAAAGATTAAAAAATGGTTCATTAGTAAGATGATTGTCGATTAACTGAAAAATCTACTCCTTGATGAAAATTATCCTTATTCCATGGATGATGAAAGTGACGATGATGATAACTCCCCAACCATTGATGAACTGGAACTATATGTATCCAGTCTTTAGAAAAGAGAGAAAAGAAAGAAAGAAGAATGTTGGAAGACTAAATATTATTATTTTTAAGATCAATAATAATAAAACTAAACATAAAGATAAATAAATGGAATAAAAGAAATTTTTAAATGAGTCCATAGTTTAGTCATCAAAAGTGAATAATGATATTAAAAAATATATTTTTTGTAGTTATAAAAATTAATAGAAAATATGTCATATCTAACTTCTTAAATAGAAGAAAAATGTGTTTTTAAATCATCAGAATATCATATTAAGTTATATGACTATAAAATAAGAACTTATAAGAAAAAAGTTAAGTAATATAAAGATTAGGATGAGATCACCAGCTAAAATTATAAGTTAAAAGTATGAGGAAGATATTTACTAACTTTATAATAACATTAATGTATTCTAAGAATATTTATAATATATTGAAACCAACAATATTTACTTCTAGAATTGGGAATACACCCATTAGAAGTTGAAAATATCATTTAAACTACTTTGGTCCTAGATGATCACCTTTAAACTCAATGTTTTAGAGAGGTGTTCATTAGAGGATAGATTTTTCTATAAATAGAATCCAATCATTCAGAAGGACCCAAAATATTAATTCTATAAGATTTTCTACATTTGAGCATTAAGAGTCTATAAAAATATGGGTTCTTAAATTTATCTTTAGAAATTTAAATGATATTAAATAGTACTGGTTTCCTTAAACTTAATTTTTGAATAATTGAAGTCACTACGTATCGGTAGTTGAAATATTATATCCAAAACCTAGTAAATTTTATTTAAATTAATCAAAAAATATATTTTTATTTTGGAATTTATAGTAATTTTTATTTTTAAAATTTTTATTAATATTTTTCAATAACACCTTTTATTTTGGAATTTTTTTGTTTCTATATTTAGGTAAATTTTCTAATAGTGAACTTTTAAATGTTAAAAATTTTATATTTTTATATTTTTTTCTAAAACCATATATGAAAGAAGCAGATCGAGCCAGCATATTAGAAGATAACTTTCAGAGATTCTTATTATTATTTATGGATTTATGAAAGAATTATTTTTTCCACTAAATGAAATTTCACATTTTTTTGTTTTTTAAAATTTTAATTTTAATAGAAGATAGTAAATTTTATGAGATTTAAAAAATTTTAAAATTAAAATTTTATTTATTTTATGAATTTATTTAGTTATATGTTTTCACATAAAAATATATGGATTTTTGGATCTTATAAAATCAAAAAAAAAATTGAGATACTTTTAAAGCCTATATAAAGGTGAGGACCCGAATATACTTAGACACATTCAATACCAAGATACTACTGATTATTTTATTTTGAATTTTCACAACACTTTCCATATTCCATTAGAGAAATAGAATTTTCCGAAGACATTTCTATCTGGGATGTTATTCATGAAAGACTGATTGATAGAGACTTGTTTTCTAATAATTAATTTTAGTTGAAAGTGGTAATTAAGTGTCAATGATATTAATATTTTTATATTTAGAAGGAATATTATGAGTTTTTTATCACCTACTTATTCGTAACCTCTATAGAACTGCTTGGTTTATTGAGTCAAGTGATGAGAAAGGAGTTTTGTTTACCCTGTTTAAAAAAACATTAAAATTAAATATGGAAATATTTTTTGAGATTATAGGAATTCTATTGGAAGGAATGAAAATATTTGTATCTCATAAGTTTCTTGAAATTTATATATATTTTGTAAATATAAAACCTGGGGAAGATTTATTTCTAGAAAAGGATAGAGTTTATAAAATGTATTATATAGAACCAAAAGTTAGGATTATCATTCTGTTTTTCTAATCCTTTTTATTATCAAAGAACGATGAAAAAGACATAGTAAAGATCCAATATAACTATCATTTTTATTTTCTATAAATATGAGGAATCTCAATATCACGATGTTTTTTTTGGAATTATATTGAAGTGATTTTCATGGGAATGGTGATGCTAAATATAAGTTGATTTTCTCAGATGTTGAATAGAGTTCTACTGATGTTATTGTGATTTATATAAACTAAAAATGCATCTCATCAGGAAAAGTTTTGAAATAAAATAATAAATCATAAAACCATATCTCAAGTAATATTAATGTATAAATTCAATATAAATAACTTTATTGACAAATCATAGTATTTTTTTCATTGGATGCTAATTTTTTAAAGGCATGATGATATCAAAGGATAAGATAAAATATTTATAAGTTTATAATATTTCTAAATCTTTGCTATTGAATAATAATAATTTTTGGGTAGTTAATGTTACATAGAATGTATGAAAAATACATTCAAAAGAATAATTTCATAAATTAGTGAAATAATTTAGAGAAACCATGATATAATGTGCCAAAGAATCTATGAATAAGAATTAATAAAGAGAATATGGAAAGCCTTATTTTTTAGAGAACTTATCATCCAGTGATTTAATGGAATATTATCACTAGAATTTGTCTAGAATAAGAAGAAATAGAGATATTATCATAAGGTAATATCCTCTCAAATATCAAGGTCCATCCTACCTTCCATTATTATTGGAGGGAACCTTATTGAAGAGTATCCTATCTAGAGTAAGCTTAAATTTTAAGTAAAATGGAATGATAAAATGATATAATTTTAGGAGAAATATTCATTCCTTTTATCTCATCAATGAGAAGTTGGTTAAGCTAAAGAGAAGAGAGATGATGAAGTTATTCCACTAGAGGTTTTTCCTTTAAATGTTAATCCATCAGAAGATCATTCTTTTTAAGTTCCTTAATTGGAATCTACTAAAGTCTTGAAATATATCAAAATGGATTTTTTTTGAAGTTGTGAAAGATAAATAAGTTATAAAAAACATAAAATAACCATTATTTCAATCTTATGAACCTTTTACTCTATCTCTCTCTATAGAGATTAGTTCAGTGAAACAAGAGAAGATTATTGGATCATGTTCTATTATATACATTAGCGCTAAAAGTGAATGGAGTGGGTCACTATATTTAGATCATAAAAATTGAATAGATGTTGAAAAATATTACGAGTATGATAATATTGTTGACAATAATAAAGATAAAATTTAAATTTTATAAGATTAGCCTATCAATGTTTGTTATCAAGAGGAAGAATTTGACTGTTCATCAGAATCTAATTCCAATACCAGATCACATAGAATTTGTTAAAACCCCAAATCTAGAAACCCAAATAAATTATCTACATTGTTACATCTTTATAGATACAAGTGTTCTAATTCAGAAGGACATTTCATTTTAGTAGCAATTTAGAACTAGATATATAAATGATACCCATTTTACATTGGGAATAAAATATAGAACATAACAAATGAAAATGTTCGGTATCCTTGAAACTCATTTGAATATTTATTGTTCATATCATGAGAAAAGTAAATAAAAAATGGTGATCTCAAATGCTTAGTAATTGTTGAGTTCAATAGAATATATTATAATTAAATAATATGTAATCAATTCAGAACGGTAAATAACTAGAAACACATTCCATTTAATCAACAACTTGAACACAAAATGAAATCATAGACAACATCAATGAAGTAATATCGTTGATAAAAATTATTGAATTCTAAAATAATGAATTTCATAATTTTGGATTTCATGATGTCATAAATCCTGATATCATTACAACCAATTCCTTATTTTAGGATAGTTTAAAACCATGGGTAAATATCCACCAAAAACCAATTTTAATAACTTCTTCTGATTGATTTATCTGATGAGACCTATTGATGCATCAAGTGGATATAGAATTTTGGATCCCACCCATCACTACATATACAATGAAATACTAATTTATTGAATGATCAATTTAACTCAAAAATAATACACCTTATCATTAAACGTTTTTGTAGAATAAATAATATGGAATATCAATATTCCCCTAGTCAATCATATAAATATGAAAGTAAAATACCATATATAGAAATGGTATATTTTTTTTTGAAAATAATCATGTAACATCCCGAACTCATATTCCACATAACAGTGCACTGATCCTGGTTGGACTCATGGTCTCAAGCTTATCTCCCAAAATTCCAAAGGCTACAAACTAGTAGTGAGGGCCTATGTGTGATAGTGGGGAGACAATGATCTCATTAGTATAGTGTAACATAATTGAATATAATATCAATTAAGTATTAGAAGAAATAATACCATACAAAAGAATTAAAAAACTGGAAGACTAATAGTATAATTAACTAGAGTCATATTAGATACAAGATGATGATACATTTCATATGTTCTAGAAAAAAACCAAAACATGTTACACGATAGTCATATACAATACAAGTACCAAAATTACAAAAAGACAAAAAATAATCCCAATATAATCACAAGACTTAGATTGGTCCCATGATCCCTGCTTCTAAGTAGCATATCAAGAAATTGTACTAAGTAACTTTCCCTTATCGACACCTACAATCATATAATCTATTTGGGTCCAAAACATGACCCAAATAGGGTGTGAGACTAAATCCGAGTAGGAAACCACTTGAGGTCTATGCCAATCAGTCAGTGAATATATATAATAGGCAGGGTACAATAATAAAAGCAGTAAGATAAGAAGTAATCAAAAGTATGCAACCTATAAGATCCAGTTTCAAATTATTTACATTTCTTTATTCATTTAATAATTTATTTACTTTGAATTTGTAAGTCTTGAGATCCGTCTCAAGCCCGATATCCCCCATATAATGGTAAGCCTAAAAGATGCCTCCGAGGTTCATCTAAACAAGTAAAAGTGAAGACCATATCTGAGATTGTTTTGTGGAAAACACATCATAAACTATTCTATTTTAATATTCAGTTATAACCCAAGACCATCCTCGACATTCCTGAGCTGGAATTCAATTATCACTCCATTTGAAATTCCCACCAACACCCTACAAGTCTATCCCAATGAATCTCTCAGGAACCCAGTATCAATCTAGTTGTGGTATAAGTTCATTTCATTGAGAAAATCCTTGAAAGCCTTATAAGGAAGCCCCAAGTCTCACTCATGACATATAGTCAAATGTCTCATGAGCCTATCCATGGAATCTATTAATGGTTCCATTATTCACTCGACATATAAGTACAACCAATATGATCCTTTCAATGGAATCCCTAAATAGATGTATGGTTCACTCATGGATTAAACATATTTAACCCTTTGATACCTTCCATGGAATTATAAACTTAATCCATGTTTTACTCAAGGTACCAAGCACAATAGTCACATGAGCCAATCATTAGGCATGCTAAGGGCAAAACCAAGAGTATATATTATAACTCACCTCAAAATGGTGAATCAATCAAGGAACAAACTTATAAGTCTTGTCCTTCCATTGACTCGCATTGGAATACTTCTCATAACAAGAAACACATGTAAATTACTATTACATGAGTTTAACACTATTCAACTCACATGGGTAAATTAACCGATAAATAAATTCACTCCCAACATGATTAAACAAGCAATGGCGTACCTAGGCCATGTGAAAAATATATCAACCCATACCATTTGAAAAATTACATTTCAATATAACAACATTTCAATTCCATTATTAATCAAATTAATTTTTAACAACCCATGAAAGGGAATCAAAGGAACACCTCATAGGCATCCTAGGAAAAACGACCAAAAGGTTCATTCAAGGAAACTCACCCATGGGGTGGCCTTTTTTAAAATTATACAACCTTTAACATGTGCCAAAACACCTATTCAATTACCTAAACCACAATAGGGAACAATAGGGTTGATTTACAATTTAATATGATGGCCCAAAAATGGGCGTGCAATAGTCCAACATATATAAATAACTCGACAATTAGAGAAAGGAACGAGACCACCTTACTTAGGCTCATGCTAGATATAACATCTAATACCAGGTTTTGATTCATCCAAATTTGGGAGGGATCTGAATTACGGATGAATAATCTAGTATTAGGGCATTTGTGCCTCAATCCAAATAGCACAAATGATAAACAAAATAATCGACAAAGGATAAAAATGAAAGTAGGTATTACCGATGTAGATCTAATGACATAGGTGCACTCAAAATGGAGGTTATATGGAGGACATGGCTCAATACCTAGGATAGTTCCTTGAGGATATCAAGAGATACCCCCCACTTTTCAGTTATTCAAGGGAGAGAGGGTATTTATGTTTAAAACACAATAGAGGAAAAATGGTCATTTCACCGAAAAATATGGGAACACAGTTTAGGTGCTTTGTTTGTCTAACAGTCTACCATTTCATATGGTCACTGTAAGAGGAAGGGGGCACTCTCATTGTTACCCCATACAGTTTACCAACCATGTGGTAATCATGCATAAATCCTCTCTCAAGCTCTACAAAAACTATAAAACTATCCACATGACTGTGTAGTTCCTCCCACATGGTTTCATAAAACTGTGTGGCCTACAGGATCCCACTATCCATCCTCTCATGGTTTAGTCAAACCATGCAGCCTACACCACACGGTTTTCACTTACTATGAACTAGGAATAAAATATAAAATTTTTGTGTTTTAGGCTCCAAATGAGCCCCAGAAAGCTCTGAGCCTTCTATGACCCCAAATGGCACTCACATGAGTCCATACATAAGAATTTAAGCAAATAATTTATGGAATACTTGAGATCCAAACCTCAAAGAATAACTCAGTTCTTACAAAATTCCCCCTTAAAGAAATTCCTCCTAGAATTTCCCTTCCAAGGGTGGTGAATAAATATATGATAACAACACTTAACACTAAAATTTTAGGTTGGCCTCCCTCTCCAAGGTCTCATCCTAGACTCAGCCGTGCTATCATTTCACCCGTACTAAAGGAACATACCGACCTTATAGAACCTTCATGCCACGATCCATAATTCATATAGGATGATCCTAAAAGGATGCATCTACCTATAACTCAACCTCCTCAGGCTGAAAATCATGAGATGGGTATGAATAGTATTTTCACTGCTGATAAACATGGAATACATTGTTCATATCTTGGTATCTCTGAGGTAACTACAAATGATAGGTAACTGACCCAACTCTCTAGAATCTTGAATGGCTAGATGCATCTAGGTGAAATCTTTCCATGTCTCCAGATCCTCTTGTGCCCTAGCCTTGATGAAACACACAAGAAAACCCAATCTCTAACCTCGAACTATAGAGGTCGTATATGGTGATCAATGTAAGATATATAATTATACTGTGAAGTATTCATCCACTTAAGAATCAATTGCACTTACTCAGTGGTCTCTTTGACAAGATGAGGTCCCAATATAGCTACCTCTCCTACCTCAAGCCAACACAAGGGTGATCGATACGGCCTACCATATAAAGCCTCATAAAGAACCCTTTGAATAGTATCCTAAAAACTATTATTATAGTAAAACCCAACTAGGGGTATATACCTCTCCCAAGAGCCCCTAAAATCCATAATGAAAGCCTGCAACATGTCCTCAAGTACCCAAATTGTGCACTCTGACTGACCATCTATCTAGGTGTGGAAATAAGTGCAAAAAAGAACCTCTGATCCCAGTGTCTTGTATAGACCTTAACAGAAATGAGATGTAAACTAGGTATCCCTATCTAACATGATATAATGCAGGACCCGATGTAGTCATATAATCTCATAGATGTAAAACCTCCCATGCTCATCAAGGGTGAAGGTTTCTTTGATCGGAAGGAAATGTACAACCTTTTTGATCCTGTAAACAACAACCCAAATGAAATAATTACGTTGAATACACCTTAGTAAACCTATCATGAAATCCATTGTGATATCATTCCATTTCCATTCAGGAATGGGTAACTACTGTAAGAGTTTATATGGTCACTAATGTTCTTCCTTCACCTGCTAACATGTGGAACACCTCATGAAAAAAGCAGTTACATATCTTTTCATACTTGGACACCAATTATGATGATGTAAATCCCAATACATATTTGTAACACTAGGATGAAATACCCACACAGAGGCATGAAATATTTGCATCATCTCCTCACACATTTCTGAAGAGACCCAGACAATACCTTGTAAACACATAACCTCATCCTCACCTACTGTCCAACCAGGAGGAGGGTCCTCACCTTCCACACTCTCCCATAGAACTAGGCCTTAATAATATGATAGCTACCTCATTATCACTCTAACAAGTAGGGTATAGGCCACAACTAAATATTATAGAAAAGTCTATCCCTGACTATCGCGCACCTCTAGATGCATCCTAGATAACAACTCCATAAGCTGCCACTCACTACTGGCCTACTACACTACCTATATCTTAGTCCTCCTTCTTATTACATCATCCAATTCATTTCCATTACTAAGAATGTATGCTATCTCGAAGTCAAAATACTGAAGGTATTACACCAACATTCACCACCTCATATTTAGATCATGATGTGTAAATCTTTACTTGAGGCTTTTGTGGTTTGTGAACACCCCAAAATGCTATCCTAGTAAGTAATGTCTCCAACAACTCAATTCATGAACAACCATAGCTAACCAATGATCATGTGTTGGGAAATTTATCTAATGTGGCCTCAACTACTGAGACCCATATGTAATGACTCATTCACCCTTCATAAGAAATGTTCCTAGCCCGATAACTGAAGTTTCATAGTACACAATGTAACTCTTCTCGGGCTTTGAAAAAATCAATATCCACAATTAAGTAAATCACCATTTTATCTCCTAAAAGGTCATCTCATAGGAATAAGTCCATACATACTTCTCACCCTTCTTAGTCAAGCCCATAAATGGTGATGATAGGAATAATAAGTGTTGTATAAAATAACTATAGTAAAGAGACAACCTTAAGAAGCTTCACACATTAAATACGTTATCAGGATACTCCTAGGAAACTACCACTCTCACTTTCATCAAGTCCATTGATACTCTTGTCTATGAGATGATGTGACATAAGAAGTGAATCTTATCCACCTAGAAGTGGTACTTTGTAAGTTTATCACATAACTGATGCTCCCTTAGAATATTCTAAATGATCTCAATATTTTTGGAATGGTCATGTTGATTGTGATAATACACTATGATATCATCCACTAAAACCACAAGAAAAGAGTCAAGATAAGTATGGAACACTTGGTTCATTAATTCCATGAAGACCTCCAACACATTCATGGGACCGAACAACATTACCAAATACTCATATTGAACATACCTACTTCTAAAGGCTATGTGAGTTATGTATGATGGTCTAACACACACCTGATGATATCCGGATCTCAAATAAATCATTTAGAAGATCCAATATTCATGGATCTAGTTGAAGAGATCATCTATCTGTGGCTGAGGATACCAGTTCATAACCGTTAACTGGTTCAATTTATGATAATTCATGCATATCTTGTGGGTATTGTCCACCTTTTTTTCAAAAAAGACTTGAAAACCCCACAGGGAAGTATTGGGTTGGATGAAACCCTTTTCCTCCAAATCATCTAGCTTTCTCTTGCGCTCTTGAAAATACATCATAACCATCCTGTAAGGAGGAATGGATATTGGTTCACCTCCTAACACTAGATCAATAGAGAACTGTACCTCTATCACCAAAAGAAATCCTAAAATGTTGTTAGGGAAGACATCCCTGAAATGATAAACTACTGAAGGGAAATCATCTTGATGTGTTCCTTGATAATTCAGATCTAAACTCATAATGTGGGATTTCATCCCATCAATCCCACAATGTTATGGTCCATATCAATTTTCTTGGACATCCCATTCACTCTTTTTAATGAACTTCATGCCCTTAGGTGATGTAAAACTCACCCAACGGTGTTATCAATCAAAAAAGTGTTAAAAGGGAACCAACTAGTACATCCTAAGAATGACATAAAATCCTTTCATCTCTATGAAGAATAGGTCTCATACAAAGTGACACCCACAAATCCCATGAAAAAAAATCCTAAATTGATCCACACCGTCCATCCTGATCCCTAACAGAGTTTCTAGCATCATCATACCATCAGCAACATAAACATAGAGCCAAAGGATCTCCACAATAGAAACATATATAATGTTAGGTTAATCTGCTGTATCAAAAAGTACAGAAGCTAAAGAAGTGGATACTGGAATAGTACATATGACAATAGAAGGTCCTAGATCCTACTTTAATTAGGTCTATCACCCAGTATATTCTTGGACTATACTACGGCCCTGCAACACTACCTGACTACCATGGGCTTATCCACCCTTCTATCGCTGTGAACCTAGGGTCTAGCTACCACGACCATGACCACCAACCTGAACTGAATGGACCGATACACTCTTGATCCCTAACTTGTGAGAAGATTCAAACCCCAATACTAAACATGGAGTCAGAGCAGACCCCCTCTCACTGGATACTATAGGAAATGTTATACAAGTGTTATAGATGGACTATCTTTCCACATGATCGGCACTTGACTAGGACTAGTGGACACTATGACCTCATATTCCACATCCATCCTCACTAGTAGCACCTCACACGGCTACCTGAAGATACATTATGTCTACTAATATAATTAAGAGGAAGCTCCAGATGATCCTCCCTACTGCCGGTTGAGACTATACCAGATCTAGGTGTTTAACCACCCCGGCTCGTACCTCCAGACTCCTTCACGTTAAACTATGTGATCTGTGCCTAATTTACTATAAAAGATACAATAGTCAACCTGAATACATTCACCTATGATATGATATCATACCTAAGAACATCCTCAAATCACTTAGCCTTCGATACATCATCACCCATTAGAATAGGTGAGAAACACTGGAGATCGGTGAAATGGGAAGAGTAGTACATAACTGAAAGTGCACCTTGCTCCATACGCATAAACTCTTGTGTTCTATTATCCCTCAAATTCTCAGGAAGGAAGTAATCAAAGAAGGCTATCTGAAAGTATTCCCATTCCATATTCTGATGATGCTCTTCCAGAGTGATAACATCCCACCATCTCTTAGAGTAATCACACAATATATACATCACAAGATTTACCCTCATATTAGGAGGTGTCACTAAATGCATGAAGATCAAAATCATGTCATCTATCCATGACTCTACAGCCTATGGTATTCCATCTCCTAAAAACATTTTTGGATGCTACTGCTAGAACACCCGCCTCATCTCTTCCATAGACATGGCATACTATGGTTCTCCCGGTAAGGTTTTCATAAACCTCATAATGCTTTCACTAGATTTTGCATCATCACTTAAATCCGGTATAACAATTGGTTCCGCAACTTACAAAATTGGAGGTTCCACTCGTAGTTCATGGAATACCACCTCTAGGGCATGCTCATCACCACCGTCTTGGTGTAAACCTGAAGGTCTTTATGGTGGCATGAATGTACAATTCTAAACACACATATCAGTTCAAGATCATTATCAAGTTCATAGCTCAAAAGCATAGATACCAAAATAGGATAGGTCAAAACCTTCTTTTATAAGAACTAACCCCTCTTAAAGCCCCATGGTTCCGGTCTAGGTGTCAAAAAATGGGAGATACAACCAAAACCCCACTACTAGGGTCAGGTCAATTCAATTTCACTTCAAAAATCTAAATCAATTCCACTTTTTTCCAAGTTCGTTTCATCTTTATCACATCCCCTTTAAAAAGGGGAAACCAATGTTGTGCCTAATTTCAATCCATGGGGGCCCGTACTCCCTAGGAATCAATGCTTGAAATCCACATATATCACATCATTACACAATTATCCTTAAGGACAGAACATGATCCAGCAAATTCCGATCCATGAGGGCCCATACAACTCAAGAACCAAAGCTTGGAATCCATCAAATCTGTGCTATCATATATACCCATATAACCATAAAAATATCATTAATATCAATCAAAAAATCTATCACAATAGCATGCGGTCAATAATTCTATCTAAATGGCATGGAAATTATGCATGGAATGTGATTTAAAATAAGGTCATATATGATGCATGAGATGGAATGCCCTCATCTCCCCAAGTTATAAATTAATATAACCCAAAATATTATCAATAATAACATCACAACACAGGTGTGTCACCCAATAGTTAAATTGAATCAACTGTATTAGCTCAAAATCCAAAAATCAATAATTCAATTCAAGGAAATTTCAGTTTTCCCTATACGTGGGGTAGATACTCCCAAGAAAATCTTATTCTAAAATTCATATTCTTTCCTATCCCAATCTATTTTCACCAAATAGTAAATCAAACTAAGAAAATAAAATCTCTGATACCACTTTGTAACATCTTGGACCCGAATGCCACATACTAGTGCTCTGAGTCTGATTGGCCACATGGACTCAAGCACATCTTCCCAAATTCTAGAGGCTTCCGAATAGCAGTGAGGGCCTAGGTGTGATAGTGAGGAGACTATGACCTCATTAGCAGAGTGTAACATAGTGTAATATAATAACAATTCAATAACATAAGAATTAATACCCTATAATAGAAGTAAACAATGGAAGAATGATAGTATAATTAAACAGTCATATAGAAACAAGATGATGATACATTCCCCATGTTCTAGAAAATATAAAAAACATGTCACACTACATTCATATAGAATAAAAGTTCCAAAAGTAAAAAACGGAAAAAAAGAATCCAATTAGCATTGTAAGCCTTGTCTTGTTCCCATGTTCCCATATTTATAAGTAACATATCAAGTACGTGAAGGTTGGTGATTTCCCTGATCAACACATATAATCATATAATCTATTTGGGTCCATAAAATGACCCAAACATTGAGTGATACTAAATCATAGTAGGCAACCACCCAAGGACTTTGCTAATCTGTTAGTGAATATATATATAACATGAAGTGTAAAATAATGATAGTAGTAAGCTAAGAAGTACAAAAAAGTAAATAACCAAAAATCATTGGTTTCAAAAAATTCACATTTCATTATACATTTAATAATTCAATTAAATTGATTTTTTATGTCTCAAGATCCAGTTCAAACCCAACATCCTCTGTATAACTATAAGAAAAATAAATGCCTTAGAAGGTCATCTAAACAAGTATAAGGGAATACCAGATCCAAGATTGTTCTTTTTCTTAAGAGACACTTCAAAAACCATTCCATTTTAGTATTAAATTAGAGTTGGAGCTCATCCCTAACATTCCTGAGTTGAAATTCATGTATCACTCCAGGTGAAATTCCCACAAACAACCTACTAGCCCATCCCAACAAACCTCTCAGGAACCATATATCACTCTAGGTGTGGTATAAGTTCACGTCACTGAGCCCACACATGGAGGTCCTATAAAGAATCCCCAAGTATCACTCATGACATATATTCAACTACCTCATGAGACTATCCATGTCATCCCTCAATGGATCCATGATTCACTCGACATATAAGTACAACCTATAAGATCTCATCCATGAAATCCCTCAATGGATCCATGGTTAACCCATGGATTAAACATATTTAACCCTTTGATCCCATCTATGTAATTCAAAACTGAATCCATGGTTCACTAAAGGTACCATGCATAATAGTCACATTATCCCATCCATGTAATTATAAACTGAATCCATGATTCAATCAAGTATATTTGTCTTTTAATCAATTAAATTCATTTAAAAATTTCATTAGGTATGCCATGGTAAAAAATAGAATCATATAACAATACTCACATTATATGGGTGACTCAAGTAAGGACCAAGTTCATAAGGCTTGGCCTTCCATTTACTGACTCGGTCATACTTCTCATAACAATATACACATGTCTGTTAAATGATTACATGAAATTAACAATATTCCACTCATGTGGGAAAATTAAAAAATATATAAATTCACTCCAAAATTTCATAAACAAGCAATGGAATACATAGTTCACGTTGCACGTTAACCATCCCATACCATTTAACTAATTCAATTTCAATATAACAACATTGAATTTACATTAATAATGAAATTCATTTTTTATAACCCATGAAAGGGAATCAAAGGCATTACCCAAAGGCATCCTAAGCCAAATGACCAAAAGGGTCATTCAAGGAAACTCACACATGGGGTGGAATTTCTTCTAGGTATAAAACCTATAACATGTGTCAAAAAACCTATTCAGTTACTTAAACCACAATAGGTAACAATAGGGTTTTTTTAAAAAATAAGTCGATGCCCCGAAAATGGACTCAAGACATTCTAACATATATAAAAAACTATAAAATTAGTGAAAGGCACAAAACCACCTACCTTAGGCTCCTACTAGATAGCTCATCTAGTATTAAGATCTGATTCGTCCTAGTTTGGAAGAGATATGAAGAAAGGATGAAGAAAAAAATATTATAGAATATGAGTCTAAATCCGAATCGAACAAATGATAACTAGATAAATCAAGAAAGGATATAAAGGAAAGTAGGTCTTACCGATGTGGGTCCGATGAGATATACCTCACTTGAAACAGTTGTCAGATGGAGGACCGGGCTCAATCCCAAGGATAGTTCCTCAATGAGCTCAAGAGATACCCCATATTGTGTAATGATTAATGAGAGAGGGGGATTTTAGTTTTAAAACTACATAGGGGGAAATGGTAATTTCAAACAAAAAAATAGGGTTTCATAGTTTTGGTGCATGTTTTTTCTAACTGAACACCATTTCACAAGGTCACTACAATAATCAGGGTGAAATCACATGGTTAACCCACATGGTTTACTGACTATGTGATAATCGTGTGAAAAGACTCTATCAATTTCTTCAAAAAACTGCAGAATTGGACGCACAGCCATGCAACACCTCCTATACAGTTTTATAAAACCGTGTGACCTATAGGCCCCCACTGTACAGCCTTGCATGGTTTAGTCAAACCATACAGCCTTCCCTACAAGGGTTTCACTAACTATGTGTCAGGAATAAAACGCCCAAAAATTGGGTTCTGGGCCCCAAACACCTTTGATCCTTCCATGACCCCAACAAACACTCATATTGGGCTATACAAAATCATTTAAATAGAGAATCGAGGGAAAAATCAAGATTCATACTTCAAAGAAGAACCAGGTTCTTATAAATCATATCCATGATATAAATAAAATGGATATTTAATAAAAATTTAATTTCCAATAATCATAAGAAAGAGAATGTTTCAAAAGAAAGTTAACCATCCCAAAATCAATAAGATATAAGATATGAACATAGATTCATTAGAAATTTAGGTTTGGGAATAAAATTATTCCCATTGGAGAAATAATTAAAATGAAATAGAAATATTAAAAAATTACTTTATTAAATATTTATCTCTATAAAACTATTGAAAATTTGTATAATAAGTTAGAGGGAATAAAATGGTTATAATGGTGGGAATGTCTATTAATTTGGTATACATTAAAAAGAAATCATTCCCCTTAATTTTTATAAAGTAAAAATGAAACATTGAGGAAAAAAAGTTTCCTTTAAAAAAATGTAAAAATTCAGGGATAATATAAAATTTCCATAATAAGTCATTTGGGTAATAAAAAGGTCTTTTGAAAAATAATTTTAAAATATGGATGTGGAAGAAAAATATACCCGATCAAAAAAAAAGATGATATTTTCTTTTAAAATTTTCTTTCCTTGATTAAAATGAGAAATATAGAATCATTTGTGATATAATATGGAAAGTAATTAAATATCAATATGATAAGAAAATATATGGATCTTAATAATAATATTTTATAATATTACTTCAACGAAAATAAGAGAAATCCTGAAAATGTGATCGTAAAATGAATTATTACCTCTTTGGTCACTATTAAATTTTTACCCCTTGAAAGAGTAAAGTAGAAATGAAAATTTAATCATAATAAATAATTTTTAATTTAAATTAAATATGTTAAATTTACATGACATGATCCACAAAAAAATAAAAAGGAGCATAATACAAAATATGTCCCAATGGAGTGGAAATAGAGATGAAATCCCTAAACCCATAGTTACCCTTGGTTGAACATGATTAAAACTCATATATAATGGATTTTAAAATGTTATTAATTTATAATAGAAACATATTTATACTTTTAATATCATATATGATCCTCTTAGAACATCTTATCACTCATTCATAAAAAATATTTCATTATTATCATTATTTAGGGTGTTAATTGCTTTATTTTATCACGCATGTTTTTTCATGATAGTCCCAATAAAAATACATTAATTCTAGTTAAATAATATCTAGAAAGTTAATAATTATTAAAATATCATATAATTAATTATAAATATTCTTAATACCATTCATGTAAAGAAAAAATGAAAAACATATCACATCGTTTCGTGGAGGTGGTGGTCCACATGTACGCATGAGTGACATTATAGTTTTCTAATGGATTGGAAGGTATAGAAGTATATAAGATATTAAAATTCTAGAGTCATAGTTATTTCATAAATATCATAAATATTAATTAGTTTCATCATAACAACCAACCAAATAAAGTGGAGATGAAAGTCAAATTACACCACCACGTGGAGACGATAATCCATACATATGCTTGTTCAAAGTTTTTTCTTTTCATAGGATGGAGAAGAGATGGAAAATAGTTTTAAAATAATTATAATAACATATAATTATATTTTGGATACTATATTTTTTATTTTACAATGTTTAAAAATATATTTATACGAAGTTGGAGAAGAAATAAGTTTGAAATATCCAATAAAGTTGATTACCTCTTCTTCGAAAGAGAACCTTTAGATCTTATCTTAAGGGACCTAGGGTTGGTATTTTAGGATGAAACAAACCTCAATAACATGGATAAGGATTTTTAGAAGAGATATCTTCATGGGTTTTTTAATCTAAGTTTCTCTATGTGGTGTATAAAAGAGAGGATATGTGGTGCCTTTTTATAGTGGATGAAAGACACACATGGAATTAAAAAAAATTATTAAATATAATAAATTAAATTTTGTATGAAAGTGGCACAATGTGGACGTAATTTTAATAATTAGATATTATATGGTTGAAATATATTAAAATAATAATATTTTTATAGGTTTAAGTTGTAATTTAAACCATATCTTTTTGTTTAACCCATTCGTTAAAAAATTTAAACCTTAACTGCAACAACGACTTTTTCAATCTTAAAGGGTTATAATATTACATATACAGTCATATTTTGTTCATAAATGTAAAAGGAATGAAATTTTAGACAACTTATGATCCTATTTTTCTTCTTTAAATATTTTCATGACTTCTAAATAATTTAATAAAATATTATATTTCATAAAATATCAACAATGTCATTTTTGAAACTATTTTTTTTAATTTTACTTTAAAGACACACATAAAAATATGCATTTGGAATATAAAATTTTAACATATATATAATATTTCATATAAATATATAATTAATGGGTAACTATAAATCATCCAAAAAATATACCTTTGATGGTTTTTAATATATTTTATTTTATTTTTGTATTAATTGAATAAATATAGTGTCATCATTACCTAAGAATTTAAGCTAAAAATTCCATCAAAAAAATAATTAATACATTACCATGATAAAAATAAATAAATTATGTTCAAAATAATATTTTATATTCAATCATGACAAATTCTTATCATTATGTGAAGATATAAAAGAAATTAAAAGCAAAAGAAGGACAATTTGTAACTTTCTTTACTTAAAATAATATAAATGTTACTACCAAGGTCAAATGGAATCGAAATTCCATATATTAAAATTTAGGATTGATATTGAAAAATGTATCCCTTAAAATCAAATAAATTCAAGTGGTGGGTTGATTTTTAATTCCATATAACATTTTTTTACCATAATTACCTGATTTATGCTTTACCGATGAGAAAATTTTTGCTAAAATTACTATTCATAATGCCTAAAAATAAAAGAATCATATGTAAAAAATTTGAACCTAATAATTTCAAATATGGTATAAATTTTTCAATATTAATTTTATAGAATTTTTACTTATTAATTTTTATATAAATTTGTAAAATGCAATGAAAAACTGTTTTTTAGACAAATGTATTTTTAAGTATAAAAATTAACTTATATCAAAATCATGAAGATTATTGATTAGATTATTTTAAAGAAAATGGAACATATATAAATTTATGACAGAATATAATGTAAATTTAAAATTAATTTATTCAAGTAAAATAAATGACAATATTTTAGAAATCAATATTTTCACTATTCACTAAAAAATTAATTATTTCTGAAAAATCAAAAAAAATCACTCTATGTTAATTTTAATATAATAATTTAAAAAATTAATTTAATTAAGAGAATAATTTTTTTAAAAATCTATAATTTAGGTTTTAAACACATTCTTGAATGAAACTATTTGTATTGTGTAATTTTTTTAAAAGAAAAGCTTATTATAATTGAAGCATAGGTGTTAGATTATTCCTTCAAAAATTTCATCCTTTAAATTTTCATAATGTCACATATTGAATATATATTTTTAGTTATTAATAATAATTAATTTAGGTTCCCACATAACCTCTTTTATCTTATTATTTCTTCAAAGTACCTTTACAAGTTGAGTCATCTGATTCCTCAATAGTCGTTCTCTAGTGTCTAGAATCTGGATTGGCTATTCATAGTAAGGTTAATTAGATTCCAATTATATTCCATTATAAGTGAGAACATGTGTTGTATTTGGCACTTAATTTCTAAATAAATAGATATAGAAATCATCATTTACTTTAGTGAGGTTTTTTGGCATTTCCAAATGGTAATCCACATCTCCAATTATTTACAAAATTTTAAAAGTTCCAATATAACTATGAGTATGTTTTAATTTATTAGGAAACTAGATTACACCCTTCCATAGAGATACTTTCTGGAAAATGTGATCTCCCACTTTGAATCAAAAATCATTCCTTTTATTTATCAACATATCTATTTTTCTTGATTTGAGATTCTTTAACATGGATTCAAATAGTCTTTTCCTTTTCTATTGTATCCTAAAAAATTATTAGGTCCAAAATCTATTTATCATCAACTTAATTCCAACAGGTTGGTATACAACATCTATTTTCATATAATGCTTCATATAAAACCATTTGAATACTTGAATGGAAACTATTATTATATTAAAACCCCACCAAAGGTAAATAATGATCCCATATACCTTGAAAGTCAAGTGATCATGACCTAAAAATGTATTCTAAGGTTTTAATAGTCCTTTTAGACCATCTATCAGTTTGATGGTAATAAAATGTGCTCAAATGAATCTTAGTATCTAGATCCTTCTCAAGACTTTTCAAAAATTTCTATATAAATTAAGATCATGATTAGACACAATTAAAGGTGGTGCACCATGAATTTCTAAAACTTCCCTAGTATAGATCCACACAATTATTTTAAGAGGTAGATATTCTCTTATTGCAAATAAATTCACTGATTTGGTAAGGTGATCAACAATAACCCATATTTCATCAATATTTCTTGCAATATCTGATAATTTATATACAATGTCCTTAGTAATGTCATCCCATTTCCACATAAGACTAGGTATAGGATTCATAACTCCTCTAGGATTATATATCTTAGCCTTCACATATTGATAAACCAAACATCTTGATATATAATCATTAATTTTCCACTTCATATTATCCCACCATCAATGTTCGCTAAAATATCTATACATCCTGGGTTTACTAGAGAGTATAGATAAATTGAAGCTATGATCATCATTTAATTATTCCCTTCCCATACCAAGTATATATGAAATACATAACCTCTTTCAAAATTTCCAAATTCCATTTTTATATATGATTTTTACCAACTTCCTTTCATTAAAAATGTTAATTTTCATTCATAAATTCTCATAATCTGGATGAGAATTGTTTATCTATTCCAATAAAGATAGTTTTTAAATCATTAAAAAAAGGATTAATGGTTCCCATTTATTAATATTTCCCATATACATATTTACAAAATCCAAGAAAATAAGATCCCCATAAACCCTAATTTTGGTCAGGAATCCATGATATTTTTTGCTTAATGCATCCAATACATTATTTTCATTCCCTAGGTGGTATTGTATTGAGAAATCATAATCCTTGAGTAGATTGAGTAATCAAATTTACCTCATATTGAGATATTTATGTGAAAAGATGTATTTTAGGATCTTATGGTCTATTTATATCTCATATATTTCACTATAGATATAATGTGTCCATATCCTCAAAGAATAGATTATGGCTTCCAACTCAAGATCATGAGTTGGATTGTTCTATTCACGAGTATTTAACAACATTAATTCATAGACAATAACTTTATCCTTCTGTATAAGGACACAAACAATTCCATTCTTCGATGCATCACTATATAAAAAATACCCATCATTTCTCTATCATAGAGTGAAAATAAGAGAATTCACCAATATCATCTATAATTATTCAAAACATTCTTCTCATCCCTTTATACATGATAACATAACTCCATTACATGTAATCTTGGATAATGGGATAAAAAATCATGATTTTTTTTGGAAGAACCATCGATAATAACCTTCCAATCCAATGAAACTACATACGTTAGTTATTTTCATTGGTGTAGGAAATTCATCAACTGCCTTTGTATTTGATGGATGAACTAAGATTCTATCATTGGAGGAAATACTGATAATAAAATAAGTTTTTTTAATCTATAATTCACACATGATAAATTTACCATATAACTAATTTTTATAAGAGTTTTAAGAATGATATACAAGTGATTCTCATAATCCTCATAGCTTTTAGAGTACACCGAGATTTCATAATTAAATACCAAAAAAAATTATATAGATATTCCTTGAATATTTTTATTCATTATACCCATAATAAAAAAGGAAAAATTATTCAATCCAAATAACATTACTATAAACTGATAATGTTCATACTATGCAAGAAATAATATCTTCATAATATCTTCCTTCTTTACTCAAAATTAATGACACCCATAATTAAGTTCTTTATTTAAAAATATGGATCTCCATAAAGTTAATCAAACAATTCATCAAATCAAGGAAGATTATACTTTTTTCTTTAGAGAAATAACATTTATTTCACTATAATCAATGCACAAACTCATATATTCATATTTCTTTTTATAAAAAATAATAGGTGTTCCCTAAGGTGAAACACTACATTGTATAAATACAATTTCACATAGCTCCTTTAGTTTTTTATGCAACTCCAATAATTCAAAAGTTTCTATTCTAGATGTATTCTTTGATATAAGTATTGAATTAGAGATTAAATCAATGGGAAACTCAACTTCATGTTCTAGTGTATGTATAGGTAATTTCTCAAGAAATATATAAATGTATTCCTTTAAAATATGTACATCATAAATTTGATGATTACCCTTTCCATCCATTATTTTTCTCTTGCTCCCAAAAAAATCTCATTAAGAATAGATACTATAGGTGGATCTTGATATGACTCAAATGATGAAGTATCATCTATTAAGACATGGAATTATTAATTCTCAACACGAATCATTATTTCGTTTTCGTAAAAATAAAATTTTTCGTTATATTTTTAAGGAAATACATATGATGGATTATAGAAAATTTAACTATAAATATAATAATAGTCTTCAAATTGGGTATCTCATAATGGGAACTAACTAGCACATCCATCTAACAGTGAGTTTTCTACAAGTATTTTTAACTAAATATTTTTATAGTGTTAGGTAAATATCTAATTTTATTGGGAAATATGGAAGATAATAAGGATTGTAACGATCTATAATAAAATTAATCATTAACTAGATTTTAGGCTATGATTAAATTATTTTACACCACATCATTAGGAAATTCAACCTCATTTAAAGTGATAGTATAAGCTTGGCCTTCCCCCTTGAACTCTTATATAGTAAGTTCCCTTTATTTTTTTAAAATTCATTAATTATGCATAAAATTCTTCTTCTCACTTATAAAAAGGTCTCATTCCCTTAAAAAATTTCTAGGATGTTTCTTTACACAATTCTAACATGATTGAGAATTTTCTATTTCCATATTCTTTAACACTCTACCTTTTTCAAGGTTATTAAATGACATCATATTCTATTGATTTACCTTAAATATAATATATAGAAAATTTATTCTTTGTTTTGAGGACACATAGTACAATATCATCGTATGATGAAATTTTTTCAGAAACTAGTTCCCTTAAGAGGTTTTGCTTAAGGACTTTAAATAAATGGAAAATCTTTCTCTTTGGATTATTTATGTAATCCATAGAATACATTAATATTATTTTAAAGGCATCATATCCTATAAAAAACTTCCTTTATAATTTTTTATTTAGATAAGTAATTTTCTCTTCATTTTATTTTATTTCTCATGAGGAAAATATTTTTCGAATAATATTACTTTAAATAATATCCATTCCTTATGTTCTATTTTGTCTTCCTCCAAATTATTTTAGATCAACATAAAAAATTGATCATCATAACCTATAATTAAATACATAGAAAGCATAATTTTTTTCATCTTAATTACCTCTCAAGGCTATAAATATCTTATCAAGAGGCTTAATCCATTGCTCAACTACTACTGGATTTGTAGTTCAACTAAAAGATGAAGGCTTATGTCACAAGAAAAAATAAAATATTAGTGTATCATGCCATGTAACATCATGTTTATCTATATTTTAAAGGATATTAGATATAACCTATGTTATCATCCCTAATATGGACATGATCTACTCAGCACTAACACCGGTTTTATTGGCTTTCTTGTTAGGGAAATCCCTATATTGATCACGAGTGTTGATTCTATTTTTTCCATTAGGCGCCATAATTAAATAATGGTACACACTAATTTAGATTATAATAACCATAAATATTAATAAATAAAATAAAAATAACTTTAATGTTAATTGTTTTCAAATAATATAAAGTATTTTTATAATTATTATGTTTCCTACATTCATTAAAAATCAAGTTCCCATGTTTTTTAATAAACTTCCTATGATACCAATAGTAATAAAAAAACTCTAATAACCCTGATACAATGTATACTTTATTACGTTTAAATAGATATAATGAATATAATATTAATTGAATTATCATTTTACTAGTCTTGGAGAACTAGATACATACATGATACCTATTTGACATAGGGAATAAAATATGAAACATAACCATTTTTTTTCAAAATCCTTGAAAGCCATTCACGGGTTTATTATTATATATTAGAGAAACTAAAAAGAATAAGTATGATCCCAAATACTTAGTAAGGATTAATTTCAATGGAATTTATTATGATTAAATAAGAAATAATGAATTCGAATGGTAAATAATTAGAAACACAATCCATTTAATCATTAACTTGAGCATGAAATGCATCTATGGATAACATCAATATAGTAATCTATTGGATAATAATAATTAAATTCTTAATGATGGAAATGAATAATGTTTTAAATTATGATCTTAGACATTATTATATCTCTACCATCAAAGCCGTTTTCTAAGATAATTAAACTATGGGTTGGAATACACCAGAAACCTATTTAACAATTTTAGCCAACTAAGTTGTCTCACGATACCTATCGATGTATCGAGGGGATATATAATTCTAGGTCCAATGAATCACTACATTTCCAATGAATTCCTTATATATTGAATGATAAATTTAATCCATAAAAATATTTCCTATAAATAATGGTTTGTATTGAAAAAATAATACCGAATATAAATATTTCCCCAGTCAATCAAATAACTTTCCAAGAAAAACAACATTTGTAGTAATGATATATAGTTTAAGAAATAATCATATCCATGATAAATAGAATATAGATAATTAAAATAAATTTAATGTCCAGTTATCATTAAAAATTGAATGTTTTAATATAAATTTAACGACCAAAAAATTAGTAAGAGATAAGATATGACCATAGATTCTTTAGAAATATAGGTTTTGTCATAAAATCACGTAATTCAGAGAAATGATGAAAATGGAAGAAAATATCAAAATAATATTTCATTAAATATTTTACTTTGTAAAAAATTTAAAAACATGTATAATAATATAAAGAGTTTAAAATGGTTATGGGGGTGGGAAAGTCTATTAATATTGTATACGTTAAAATGAAAACATTCCTTTTGATTCTAATAAAAAATTTGAAAAAAACAATTTAGGAAAAAAATTATAGACATTCATTTAATTTTTTTAAAAAATTTAAGGATAACATAAAAATTTTCTACAAAGTCATTTGATTAAAAAAAAGGAAAATTGTAAAACAATTTTGAAAAGTCTGGATATGGAAGAAATGTTTACCTGATCAGAAAAATAAATAAGATCAGATTTTATTCTAAATACTTATTTTCTAGATTCTAGTCAAAATAGAGTAAAATTTATAATTAAATATGGAAAATCCTTATATATAGTGTATTATAATCTATAAATATTTTAATAAGTATAGGTTATAAGACTCTTTTAATGAAAATAAGAGAAATCTAAAAAATAAAACATTAAAATAAATTCTTACATCTTTGGTCACTTTCAAATTTTAAAACCTTAATAGAATAAACTTAAAATGAAACATTAATAATCATGAATAAATATAAATTAATGTTAAATACCTCAAATGGTTAGTATATACACCACATAAAAATAAACAGGTGCATAATATCAAATATGTTTAAATAGAGTGGAAATTGAGATGAAATCCCTTACCACATATTTCCCCTAAGTTGAACGTAATTTAACCAAATTTATAATTGTTTTAAACATGTTTGAATTTATAACATAACAAAATCTATATTTTTAAGGTTATATATAATCCTTTTATAACATCTTATCACCCATTCATCGGTAATCTTTCATTATTATCATTGTTTTGGGTATTAACTCCTTTCTTTTATCATGCATGTTTTGTCCTAGGAGTTCGAGTACTCATACTTTTATCATGGTTACATAATATACATAATTTAAATCATGATATAATTATAATATATATATATATATATATATTAAATCTATCCTTATTACCTTCTATGTAAATAGAAAATGAAAAATAGATGACATCTCTTCATGGTGGTGGTAGTCCACACGAATGCACGAGCGACATTATCATTTTACAATGGATAGATAAGTAAGAAGGTATATATGATATTAAAATTTCAGAATAATATTTATATCATAATTATATTATATATTAATTATTTCTATCTTTATAACCATCCAATTAAAGTGGCTATGAAAACAATTACACCATTGTATGGACATACTAAGCCATATATATGCATTTGTAATGTTTTTGCTTTTTGTAGGATGGAAAAGAGATAAAAAATGGTTATACCATAATAATAGTATAAAAATATATTTATGATCTTGGATATATTATTTTATGATGTTTACAAAAATTTTAGCGGAAGTTTAATAATAATGAAATTTGAAAGAGTCGGTAAAGACGATTACCTCTCCTTTGGACAAGCTCCTTTAGATATTATCTTAGGGGACCCAAGGATGGTATTTTTGGAAGAAATGAACCTCCATAACTTGGATAAAATTTTCTATAATATTTTTTGGTAGGTTATTGTTTATATAAGAGGCTATATGTTGTATATATTGGATATGATAGGTGGTTTTTTTATAATGATCAAAAGGACACACATGTGATTAAAAAATATATTTAAATATAATAAATTTATTTTATAATGAAAGTGGAACAATGTGGAAAAAATTGAAAATATAAGATATTATATGTTTGAAATAAATTCAACCAATAAAATTTTGATAGGTTCATGTGGTATTTGAAACCTTATCTTTTTGTTTAACCCTTTTATTAAACAATTTTAACCATAATTGTAGTATTTCTTTTTTCAATTTTAAAGGGTTTTAATTTTACATATAAGGTAATAATTTTCACTTAAATTGAAAAGGGGTGAAATTATTGATCATTTATAATCCTAATTGTTCTATTTAAATATTTTTATGATTTCTGAATAATTTAATAAAATATTATTTTTCATAAAATATTAATAAAGTCACTTCTTACCGGATTCATTTAATTTGACTTTAAAGACATCAATAAAAATATTTATATTAAAAAATGTGATTTAAAAACATATACTATATGTCATATTTATCTTTAAATTTCACGGTTCACTATAAATCACCCAAAAATATTACTTTTAATTATTTTAAAATATTTTATCTTAAATTTTTTAATTAAATGAATATCGTGTTAGCATTTTATAAGAATATAATCTAATTATTTCAACACAAAAAATTAGAAATAAATTTCCATGATAAAAATAAATAAATTAAATTCAAAATAATGTTTTATGTTAATTCATAACATATTATTATCCTTAAGTGAACATATTAAATAAATTAAAAGCTAAAGAGGAATATTTTGGAGTCTTCTTTACTTAATCTAATATAAATATCACTACCAATGTAAAATTATACCAAAATGAAAATATATTATAATTTGGTTAGGATATTGTAAAATTACTCCTAAAAAATTAAATAAATTGTTGGGTTGGTTTCTAATTCCTTACAACATTAGGTTTAACCATAATTACCAGATTTACCCTTTATTGATGTGATACATTTTTCCATGGTCACAATTTGTAATGCCTAAAAAATGGGACTATGTAAAAAAAATTTAAACTCTTGATTAAAAATATTGTATAAATTTTTCTATATTAATTTTCTAGAAGATGTAGAATTTAATTTTAATATTAATGTGTAAAACACAACAAAAAAATGTTTTTTATAAAGATGTGTTTTTAAGCATAAAAGTTAACTTATATAAATAACATATTTTTTTAATTATATTATTCTAAATATAAAAGTTTATATTTCAATTTTATACTAAATATAATGGTACTTTTAATTTACTTAATTTAATAAAATAAATTATATTATGTGAAAACCTAGTATTTTTCACTATTCACTGAAAAATAAATCATTTTTGAAAAATCCAAAGAGTTTACCCTAAGTTATTTTTTATATTATTATTTAAAAAATAAAATTTATAAAATTTTATGATTTTAGTTTTAATCACAATTCTGAATAAAACAATATGTATGTTCTATTATTTCATTATAAAGAAAAGCATACTATAATTGAAGCTCGTATGTTATAGAATTGAGGGAAAGTAAGTTTCACATATTTTTTTTTAAAATAATATATATAACATAACTAAAATAATTCTATAACATAATTCTAGATTAAATCTAATGTATGTTCATATTATTAAGACTCAAATTTCGGTGTGGTCGAAGAAAATTATTGACTCCATAACTGAAGTTAAATGATATTTGAGGAATGTTAAGGAGGGATATGTTTTTCATAGTCAAAATATGGGGGATTTATCAAAGTACTTGAAATATTAGGATAGATATATGAATTCTGTTGATGATAATATTACTTTTTCTCCTGAAAAAATTGAAGCACTATTCAAAAAGTCAGAAGAGCTTGAAGAAGATTTCAAAGACCAAGGGAAAAGATCATTGAAAATTTTAAATCCATCTAAGAGTTGAAGTAGTTGGAAGTTTCTTAGAATATATTTTTTTATTATTAATATCAAAAGTTTTATGTTCAAGAGGAATATATAACTTATCAATATTTTAATTTAGTCACTCAAGAAGAGAAGTTAGCTAAGAAACACAGGCAGATCAAAAATCTCAAACATATGATTGATAAAATTATCAAGAGGGATTAAAAATATAATTTTAAATACTTGAACAATTAATAATTTTTCTAAAACTATACTTAACTATTATATTATTTTATTTAATGTGATTATTAATGATTTTTTTATTAATTAAAGAAATTTTTTTATAATTGTAGAAATGTTTTCGCCTTTATGTTACCTTTTTATATATAAATTAATTTAATGAATAAATGATTTTAATTTCAAATAATTTTTTGCATTTTTAATTATTCTCCTTATCCAAATGAAAATAATATTTTATATTTCATTTTATGACCCCATATCAAAATTATAATGTTGGAATTTTCTTAATGTTTATATCTTTCCATGAAGTGAGTTTTTTGACCTCACCAAAATTCAATTTTTAGGGGGATTTTATTTTAAAATTTCAATAAATGTTTTTTCTACTAAATTTTATATTTTCATTCTTTTTTAAGACAATAAAACATAATAAGTTTGAGATTTTATTTTAAATTATCTCTATTTCACTGAGTGGGATATTTTTCTGAAAAATTTATAAAACAATTGTATAATAATCTTATAAAGTAGGAGTTTTTTAAAATTTTATAAAGGGGGAAATTTTAATTTTGACTAACTTCTTTATCCTGAAAACTTAAATATAAAGGGAGATATTTGTTTTATAAATACATATATAAGTTACAAAGAGTTTATTTTTTAAATTCCTTCAATATTATTAGTTCAATCATGTTTGTACATTTCAAAAAATGAGGAGATTATTGAGTCATAGACTCAATTTATATATATTTTTGAAAATGAAAAGACACTTACTATATATTTGGTTTAACTTGAGTATTTTTTTAATTATTTTTGGCATGAAGGGTAAATTTTTGGTAGCTTAATTCCATTGGATTTTAATAAGAAATTTGAAAAACATTGATTTCATTCTAGATTTCATTCACTAGATTTATGATCACTATAGCAGTATGAAATAAAATTCTTCAAAATATTTGAATATATGCTGATTAACTTAGAAGATATTGAAGTTTCTTCTAATACATTCACAACTCGTCATTAAGAAATTGGAATGTGACTATTTAAGGATTTACCATAAATATGAATGTAGCTTCAAGGATTGGAAGAAGAAGGTAATTTACACTTTGTGTGCTTATAATTACTTGATGATCACAACAACCTTTTTTCATGTGAGTGATTATGATTGTATTTTATTTATGAGTGTTTTGGTTAGAGTTTTATTGTAAATATTTCATTATCAAGATCTTAATATTTAATTTTATTTTCATTGTGTTTTAAATCCTTCAAGATCAAGGGATTCTATGAGGATGATAAAGGTGTGTTTTCAATCATTATGATCAAGTGATTTTGGGATGTGGAAGTGGACTATTCTTGATTGGTTTGATCAATGGATTCCTAGGAGGAAGACAAATTATCAAGGGTTAGGAAGTTGTTAACCTTCAACGAGTTTACATCAAGGAATTCCATGGAATAGGAAGACAATAATTTCTATAGGTTTAAAGTTTATACCTTGAATTATGTCTAAAGATTATCCATACACTTTGTGTTATAGTGAAGTTTTTATAATATAATTTAAGGGGTTATTTGTTCTGTAACCAACATTTCATGTTTTTTTCTACTACATTTAAAAGTTTTTTACTTTATATTTCCATTTTTAATTTACTTATCTCATAAGTTGAAAAAGTTACAATAGCTTTAATTTCTGATCCGTATATAATTTTTACTCTAACATACTATGGGTTTATTGGAAGATCATATCTTATATTGGTTTTAAACTATAAAGTATTGGAAAATTTATAGTTCTCATGAATGATATATACCATAAAGACTTGTATATATATATATATTTCATGAAAATTATGGTTTTCATTCATAGTATATAGTTCAAGGAAACTTGAATAAAAAATGATAAAATATTATTATTTATTATTCTCTTATATTAGCTATAATTTATTATACAGTTCTATGAAATGAAATTTTTGAAACGTATCACATTCATGTATATGATACTTAAACTGACGATGGTATTTATTCATGAATTTCACTGTATAAATAAACAAGATAATATTCAAGGTGTGTAATTTATTGACTATTTAACTTTAGCCATGTGATGAAAGTGGGTTGTGAATTCCATTATGCTTGGTAGAATCTCTCTATGCCCATTTCTTTCTTTCTTCTTTTTTCCTTCCTATACTGATATGCTAGTACATTGTGGTAGAAAGTATAATCTCATAGGAATGAAATGTGATTTATATTAGCTCATGGATACACCATGAAAGTGGGATTTTTTTTCTACTCATATTATATTTATCAAGAACATTCAAAGATGTATGAAGGTGAATGTGTTAATGTAGTGGATCTTAAGTGAATAGTATTCTAATATTTACACCAACATTTATTCATTGATATTTCCTTAATTTTTCATATTATCTTTCGTTGAGATCCTTAAAAAAGGGTTTTTAATTTCTTTCACTATGTCTAATAAGTTTTATTAGATTCATACAAAACCTAATAGTAGTATTATAGGGTTATTTGATTCATAAAAAACTTGTGATGATGTGATGAAGAGAATCAAAAAATAGAGAAGTTCCTTGTTTCTTGAAATTTTATTTCTTAAGAGGGCTTACCCTTAATTATTTGGGATATTCAATGGTAATAAACACTATACCCTTATATAGCTAAGATGAATAAAGGTAACCAATGATCTACCCTTAAACAAATTGGTGTCCGTATGGTCTATCTCGCCATACCCTTATGTAGATAAATTTATGTAAGAGTATTTTGATCTTACCCTAAAGAATAATGGGTTACATAAGGGAATGATACTCTTTACCCTTACATGATATGCTGGTATTTAAGGGTAATCAGTTTTTTCTTAAAGGTGTGTAAAGTAAACATGATGCTTACCCTTACACGAAACACATCTATATTAAGGTCATACCCTTATAAAAGCTAACTACGTGAAGGTAGTACCCTAATGCAGAAGTTCTTAAGGGATGTGTAAAGGTATATGGAGTTTCAAAAGGGTTATGTATAGGTATTCAGTTTCTTACCCTTATACAAAATGGTGTTGTGTAAAGGTAATTGAGCACTTTAACCTTGTGTATATAGGTACTAGTGCTGTTTTATAAGGCTCCTTGAAGTTTACCTTTATGTACTATAAGAAATGTAAAGATTAAATTTACAAAAATGACATCCATAAAGGTATTACCTATACATGAGACACTATGTAGGGGGGTTTTCTTTCTTAACCTTATGCAATTAGCACTACATAAATGTATTACCCTTATCCAAAGTGTCTGTGTAAAGGCTGAGGATAATTACCCTTACACAAAGTGTTTTTGTAAGGGTAAAGGGAGGACACCCTTACACATTAATGGGTTCATATGTAAGGGTAAATATTAAAATTGTTTTAAATCTATAAAATGTGGTTAATGAGTTATTAAATGTTTATAAATCATTATCAATGGTATTTTGGGAATATTTAATTTATAATGAATTTAATAAAGTAATTAAAAAATTATAAATGGTTTAAAATTAAATTAAATAAATGATTATGAAAAATTATATTCCCAAATATTAAATGTTAATATTTAAAATATCTTGTACTAATTATATTTCAAGTTGTGTGATATAGAAATAAAAGTTTTTATTCATAAATTATAACGAACAATTTATAAATGGCTATAAATTATGAAATAAGACTAAAATATAAAATGTTTATATATAAATTATGAATAGTTCATAAATAATTAGTCTAAATTATTCAAAATAATAGAGGTCCTTATTTGGATATTATTTAATCCATATTAAAAATGTTTTAATGATTGATATGATCAAGGTTTAAGTAATGGTTAATTATTTGATATTTAGATTATATAAAATTTCTACATAATATAATTTGTATTATAAGTGGTTTATAATTCATATAATATCATATATTGAATATTTTAATACCATATAATGATAAATATGAATTATTTCATTTTTAAATGAATATAAAATGTTTATATTCATAATTATGTAATCTCCATAATGTTAATGTTAAAAATTATAAAAGGGTTTATAACTAGATTTTATTTATGAATTATTCCTAAGTATTTATCCCATGTTTATATATTTTAATTGTTCATTTATTTATAGGGTTATTCAATTCTATATTTTTGTATAGTAATTTTTTAAATAAATCTTAATATGGTGTATAATTTAGTTTATTTGATAAAATTATTTTAGGATAGATCCATCAATTACCTACTAGGATTGAATCTATAATGAATTAATTTTTTATCCACCATGATATCAATTTTTAATTGAAATTATTTGCTTGAATTTAGTTTTTCAATATATTTTCTTCATACTATTTTCTAAAGTTATGATGAAGTGAATCCTCTATTGAGTAAAGTATCCTTAGGTAGAGAGACTTGGGGTTATACTACCTACCTATCTAGAGGCTTTTCACTGTATAGTCTAGTGAATGGGGTTTCCTGTTTTTTTATCTATGATTAATCATGTGTAGATTGTTAATATTTTATAAATATATTACTTCACATGAATTTTTCATGTACCTTATGAATATTCTAAATTTGGATATGTATGAATATGATTTACATTTAATTTTTGGTAAGTAAAACACAATTATGGGTTGTGTAAATAGTTACACATCAATATTGTTTGAGCATATTGATTGGGTAGAGGGAATATAATTCCAAAATAAATCACTAGAATCATTCATATAGAAAAGGGAATAATATTAGATAATTTTCTGAGAATGAAACCCCATTCAAATACTAAGTATCAGATTCTTTTAAAGTAGTACTTTTCAAGACCTTGATCATCCAACCAAGTAGGTCATGCCCAAGTTGGGTGACCCTTGATTATCTGATATAAGGAAAACAAGTATAGGTGACATTATAATACCCAAGGGTAGGCCATACCAAATTTCTATGAACTTAGATAGTTCTTTGTTAGCTTTTTTGGTATTTTTATGGCACACTAGTTGGGAGACCCTAATAGGATTAGGTTACTAGAATAATGGTGTTGGTTTTATCCATATGATGGATTGGATAAAGGGTTGTTCGATCAACTATCCATGTTTCTTATATGATATTATTGAGATGATTCCCTATCCAAATAATTAAGTGGTGAGATAAATGAAAAAGAGGACTCATTGCTTAGTGAAATATAGATCTTAGCCTGCTAATGAATATGATATGCTTTTTAAAAGGTGTCATCATTTTAGTGGGAACCCATTTAATAAAAGTCCTTATTAAATAGTTAATAATATATAATAGTCATATAATAAAAGATTTTTTTAGATAATATCATCATCAACACCTAGCTTAACTTTATAACCAATCCATAATAAAGAGAAGCTTAATGTAATCAGAACATAAAACTAGTAATGAAAAGTTCCAAAGTAAGATTCGTTATTTAATATAAAGTTATTAAGAAAATTTTTTTGTGTTAAATTAGTTACTTCCTCATTAACCAAGGGTTAAATTTGTTCAACAAGTGAATCTAGATTATTATTGAATCATATAGTGATTATTTCAAACTTTTAACGGAATTAAAAGAAAAATTTATTGTTCTGGTTAGAGAATTTATCCTATTTTCATTTATGGAAATGTTCTAAAAATATAATTGAATTCAAGAAAAGTTTACTTGATATCCTTAATATGTTTAGAATGGATGAAAAGAGAATATGATGTATGGATTATGGTACTTTATGGATAGTGTAAGTCGGTAAAAATTCAAACCCTTTGAAGAAATGTTAGTTGAAAAGTTAAAAATTTATTAAATAATCCAATTGAGGTCATTAAAACCTTGGGATATCAGTATGGAAGAGTTATGATAAAATAAAATTTAATTATCCATGATATACCTAAAATAGTTTATAAAATTCTATAGAAGGTCCATGTTATGTATGGATGTTATAAAAATTAATTAGTTGATTTTGAAAGTTATTTGATACCAAATGTATATTTTATAAAGTGTTGTAAATATATAAGAATTAAAAATTGAAGGAAAAATTGTTTGATCTTGTGGTATATATTCATGAGATTAAGTAATTAGTTACTAAATTGAAAATATGAATTCAACGTATTTTATCAATCTCAAATTAATCTAAGTAAATGATATGTATCTTCATCTAATTTCTCTTATGTGATAAGATAATTAGTTTGATTAAAAGGAGTAGTTGTGAACAAGTACACGATGATTAATTATATACACATGGTTAATGATTGATCGATTTCTATACCAATTTTTTGGAAGAAGATATGGATAAAAGAGTTTTGTCCAGGAAAAATATTTATTCATGTATTTGTTAAAATATATAGGAATGTGTTCCCACCACCCATCACTGGTATATTTTAATAAACTATTATTTTTAAATTTAAAATGTTCTAAACACATATAGTATGATATATGATATAGAAACAATATTTTATTTGTTAAATATTACTACTCAAAGTAAATAAATGTTATTTCTTGACAGAAAAGGGTTTGTGTATCTTAGAAAGATATTATAAAGAATATATAATGTCTATGAGGTTAGTGAGATTATGTTTGGGTTTAAATAAGTTCAAATTTAGCTAAATAATAATTAAATTAATCTTATTTTAAAAATAAATTTAGTCAATAAAATATTTAGGATATATTAGTAAACAATAATACAAGTAGATACATTATTATAATTTTTTTGATAGAATAGGGTATCAAAGATGATGATGATGAACTTAGATGGAGTTCTAAGTGGATAACAGAAGCTAACATCATAACATTTACTGTTTTTAAGTTAAGAAGTTTTAAAATGTTCAAGAAGTTAAATAGTTAGGAATATGATTATTATATATCACCATTGTTAAAACTATATTACTTAAAAGATATTTCTCACTTGAATTTAGTAGGAGGGTTTTATCCGATGGTCACATAGATATGTGAAATGAATTAAATTTTATGTAATGTTTTATCAAAACCTTGAAAGTGTAGAAAAAATATGGATGATCTAGAAGTTTATCATAAATGGTATAATGAAACTATTATTATGTTGACTTTGTTAAATATTTTTAAAGAGTTTTAGAATATTAAAATTTATCATATTAAATTAAACATCTATTTTTTCATTCAATCACACTGGTTACATAAATGTGTATATATATATATTTCAGGAAGTGTAATGATAATTGACCTCAAAAAGTACATATTTGAGTTTATCCCCAACATTTATTCTTCATGGAGTGTTATAGGTTGTGGTGAAATGTTAAGGTTAGTGTGTGTATGATTCATTTACGTAGATACAAAATATTATAATGAGGAAAAAAATAGAGAATACCATTCTTTGTGCACACTGGATGACCCACTCAGTATACCACATGAAGTTTCATATAGATTTATTTGGAATACTAGGGGTCAATGGATCATATTTGAGTCCCCACTTCTAGATTTTAGTGAGATACCTATCATAAGAACCTTTATTATTTAATACCCAACTTATAGAAGACTACATATTGTCTTAGATAATACAATGGTGGTTGGGTATGTTGTAGATCATGTCATCGATTGAAGCTTAACCAAGATATGATTTTTCTTCTTGTTTGATGAGTATAAAATATGATATCTCTTTTGATATAGAAAGTGGGAGTGTGTGAAAAAACCAATATATCATGAATATATTTATCTGGATAAGGGGAATGTGATGTCATTATCCAGAATGATGAATGACATGTGATGTATTCATCAATCAAATCAATCTATACTCTAATAATCAAGAATAGAAGAGTTGAAAATATGGGATTGACATGATCTGTGGCCCATGGTCACTCAATATCTTAGAAAAAGGGAATATATGAGAATGAACATGTATATATGATAGAGACTGGTGGAAATAGGTATAGATATACCTATGTTTGATGGAGATAATTATAAATCCCTTTATAGATTGATTAACACTATCAATTTTCTAGAGGCTTATATTTTATTACATTTATGGATCTAGATATTCTTTTTTTATCTATGCTATAAAGGACCATGGAGTCACACTTTTTGGTTGACTGAATTGAGAAAGTTTTTGAATCAATGAGATATCTAAAAGTTTTTCAGAGGTAATAAAAATGTGTTGTTGTTTGTTTGTTCATAAGGTATTCCATATCATCATCATTATTATTATATGTTGAAAAAAATATTACAATTATTAGAACCAAAAAGGATAAAATCCAAACAAAAATATTAGAGGGGCCTAAAGTAATGAAGTATGATTTGATCACATCTAAAAAGATTCACCCCCTCTAGAGTATAGAGTTAGACACTTGGGAAACATGTGATGTTGGGGCCTTGATCCGCCACTGCCATGGATGCACGATGATCTACCACCCAGTTAACTTAATGACACATATGGACTACATGGATGTATTGATAATGATGGATCTATATTTCTTAATTATGTAGACAATCAAATAAGGTGCAACTCTTTGTCTATGCATGTAATCATGAATGAACATAGAGTCCGTTTCTACCTGAGATAGAGCAATATTCTGTTGGACATAAAGACTCAGCCCAATGTACAACACTTTGGCCTCTACCTAGATAGAGCTCCTAGGCCCATAATAAGTTGTATAGGAAAGACAAATGCTCCCCTAGTAGTCATGAACCACTATCCCCCTTGTATGAATCCTGCATTGCAGAAACCTTCAAAATGCAACTTGAAACTAGAGACTGGAAGCTGCCACCACAACCAGTGACCCTGAGGACCGGTATGAGAAGAATACCTAGGTAAACATTCATCTAGATAGATCTAAAATGGGGGAGAATTGGTCTAGTTGTTAGAACCACTGATGACATCAATGAGGAGAGAACTGGTCCCAGTGATGATGGATCTTCCAGAGGATATACCCCTTGTAAAAAGATTTATTTTTGGCCTACCATATAGACCATGACCCAAATTAAGTATCATAGATCTTTCCATTCTTTCCGGGCTAGTTATATTCAAACCATGAAACCATTTTCCAGAAAAGAGGCTCTAAGAAGATCCAAAGATGAGAAGGCGGTGAAGTTACTTATGAACTTCCACACAACCTAGGCCAATTCACCCTTGAAGAAGAGGTAATTAGAGTCCTCCTCCTAGTACACAATATAGTAGTGTAATATAGTTATAAGGTTAACAACCATATTTTTAACATTTTCAGCTGTGTAAACTACTCAGTTACTTATCCTCTATGTTAGAAAATTATTATTTTTTGGAGATTTCTTAAACCATACAATACTGTTCTAGTTTTATTGCTACTCTTGAGGCATCAATAACCATCAGATGTCTTTATATGTGAATGACTTAGAGCTCGAGGTAGTGAATACACACTTATCAGGGTCAGAATTTATAGTAATGAGATCAAACACATCTTTTTGTTCCTTATCCAGTATGGATTTGATAAAATGGAGATGCATGATGGATTCTCTAAAAGAGATCAAAGGAGAAGGACACCCTGATAATCAAATCATTGAGCCTGCTCAGTTGTGATGACAGAAGAGGATGTCACCATTTCCTATGATCCATCAATAGTGTTGTCAGATGGTTGGGATAATAGGATAAATTAGTGACCAAAAAAGGGAAGCATTAGCCTTAACATCTTCTCCATTCCCTCTATAATAATATTCCATGGTTTTACCTTAAAGTTTACGTTCTTACATGATATTCCATGTGATTCTTGCATGCATGAAGTGAATAGTGTCCCCTAAGCTCCTCACATTGATCGCACCATCATGTATGGGCCTCTCCATCCTGCCCGATGACACCCAATTCCATTTGCCTTCAGAAAAAGAATCCCATATGAAGTTTTCCAAAATCTTATCAATGGAAGAAATGACCCCTTACGAACTTTGGTGGATGATAGATCTTGAACATGGATAGCTGAAAGCACACTTTTTATTAAGGTAATCCTTCCCCTAAAGTGAAGATATATTTTTTCCAAATGAGCACATGACTCGTAATCTTGTTCACAATGTGATCAAAGTCATGAACATAGTGGCGATGTTGGGAGATTGGGGACCCAAGTTTATGGAACAGAAAATTACCATGTTGCATATCTGTCCAAAAGTGATTTAGAAAATTCCCAAAAGGTTTTTTGGATATGGATCCACAAGATATTGTATATGATAGAATATAAGGTTAAATGGAACACAATATATAAGGATTTAGTGTTTGTGGGATATTTAAAGAGATATTCCCTAAATACATTTACAAACACACACATATATATGATATATATATATATATATATATATATTTTATGAAAATTATGATTTTCATGAATGATATATTAGTCCATGAAACTTTCTTAAAAAATAATAAACTGTAATCATTTATTATTCTCCCATATCAGATATCATTTATTCTATCATTTCTTGAGACGAAACTTTTTGGAGGACTTTTATTCATGTTTATAATACATGAACTGACCATGGTATTTATTCATCTGTTTCATCTCATTAATAAATGAGAGGAAATCCAGGATCATCCCTGATTTCCGATTTAATTTCTTCTATGTGATGGCACTAGGTTGTGAATTACATTATGCTTGGCCAGACCTCTATGAACTAGTTTCTCTATTTCTTATTCTTCCTTTGGATGAAGAGATAATATCACATCATAGGTGAAAGGAGAATACCACATGCACGACATGTGATTCAGATTAGCTCATAGATACACCACAAAAGTGGGATTATGTTTCCCCACTCTTATGATCTTTATCAATTATATTTGAATAATTTCAAATGTGAAAGAGATGACGTAGTGGATATTAATTTAAAAGTAAAATTTTATTTTCAATAGAAGTTCTTTATTTGTATTTATTTCTTTTTTAATATTATATTACATATATATCAATATAAAAGGGTTTTTAATTTCTTCCACTATGACTAATAAGTGTTATTACTTTCATAAGAAACCAAATAGTTTTTAAACTACAATCCACCCCAATAATTGTTTACCTACCTTGATTATCTTGGACAAAAAGGATATCTAAATATTATAATCATGATTCCCTAATGAAAATTCAAGATATACCAATGGTATAAACCATTTTTATAGGCTTAGGAAATATTGGGATAACCTATTCGAATAGTTCTCCAAACCGCTGGCTCCTTAGCTATTGGGACAGTGTTATAACAATGGTTTTGAAGAACCATTTGTATAACCCCACAGGTAAATTATTATACCAAAAATTCCTTAGAATCATTAGTATATATGGATTATACCAACAAGTCTAAGGTACCATTAGTATAGACCCCCTCCACCAGGATGTATATCCCACCCAGCATGCACCCTCCTCAAACAAACTATAAAAAAATATATAACAACCTAAAATATATATATATATACACAAAAAGTTACAATACACATTAAAAACATGACATATTATATATTTTACATTCAACCATTTAATTACATAAAATCAAATGATATTATATAAATACACTCAATTTTGTCATAAAACACCATCCAAAAGGTTGGTAATGTTATAAATATGAATTTAGCGATATAGAGGATCAATATATCACTCTAAAAAAATTATTTTTTATCATTAACCTTATCATCATGGTCTTCACTACAACCATGCTCATCCAGAAACATATCAAAATAATTATCATCCTAAATAACTTCATCACCATTAACACTCAAAAGGACATTACACTTATGAACACTAGGCTCATTACCACCATCACTCAAAATATTATAAAATGATAAAATCATTGAAATAAATTTATAAAATATAAAAAAAATCTAGAAAAAGTAATGGACATAGAACCATCATTGCTTTCATGAATTAATTAGTGATTTTACCCTCTTTCACACTCATGGATTGTATATATTTTTTCCACTGTTACTGTGTGCTAATAGAGGTTACTACATTTATTAAAGTGTGTAAAAACCTTTTCCAAATGATAGAAATCTAGAGTTGATATAGGACCCCCTAGTTCTCCTTAAATAATGCTGATCACAAATTATTATTGGGGAAAAGATTTCATATTCTTTCTATAGAAGAGTCTCTAGAGAACGCTGTTGAAATTAAAAAATAGTTAAATATATATTAACTATATGTTAAAATTTTGAGACATATAATAAATCCTATAATATTTTATTACATCAAATAATTGAAAACACTCCTTTTTTTCTTGAGAAAAATAGTTTTTCTCAAGTTACATTCCCTTCAATGATGAAAACTGCTCACTAAAAAAGTCAGTGCATGTAAGAAAATAATATTCAATAATTATATTAATGATCAAAACAAAAACATGAAAAATTATAGATGAAACGTGATGTTTCCCACTCTCTAAATATTAAATAATGTAACCTTTCTTATTTTAACATGAAAATACCATATTTGTCACATGATCCGACTTGATTTTTCTTCCTAAAGTGTACACATAATTCCTAAAAGAGTTATTTTATTGTTTTTCTCTAATGAATACTAGAAAATAAAATTATTAGTTTAATAATAAAAGTTTTTTTATAAATCCAAATCGTTTTTAGTAAAAATAATCAAATTAAAATAATAACCTAAAATGGACAATCTTCTAATTTGAAATCATCTCCTGGTACTATGTGATTGGACATTCATTGAGGTATAGGTCACCCTCTAAAATTTTCAAAAATCTACTATCCAAGCCATTATATAAACCATGATTATATTATCTCTATATGTGACAAATTTCCATCAGTTTTCCGGCCCTTATAGCTTCACCATTAGGAAAACTATATCCAATTTTCTATGAAAATATTAATTCAAATAAATATAATATAAATATAAAATTTAATCTGATAAATTTTCTTACCCATATTTGATCCCATGAATTATCCTTGATTTTATATCAAACGATTCTTCATGAGACTAGTTGCATGAGAAGTATTCCACTACATTTTAAGAGAATCACTATAAAACACCCAAATTATCTCCCATGTTTACGAATCATTTTATTATCTCCATTATACACAAACATTACCTATTTATGGGGTTTCCATACATCATGTATTTCTGTCAAACCATGAAACCTAATAATATTATATCTATCTTTATAATAAAAAAATTATTAAATTAAAACATTTTACTATGAAAATAAACTATTGTCACAAAATTTATTAGGATTTTATATAAATACCTCAGGAATGATGACTAGTACAGTCATATGGACCCCTAGGATATAGAGGATCAGTAAGTTATGTTGTTACAATTGGATACAATATATGATCATAATGATTAATATGCTATGGATGATTAGAATTAACTTGATGATAATCCAATAGAGAACAATCCTAAAAATCTAGATAAATTTGAGAAGTATGTAAAGGAGGAAACATATAATTTTATTTAAAAGGATAATAATAATGAAGAGTAAGAGCCTACATTGGATAAGGAAGTGGTATATGATAAGTATTATCTTAAAAAATAGTGGAAACAAAATAGGAAGTCTGAACATCCGTGCTCCCTATAAGGGATGTATGCAATAATAAATTTCATTAGATGGTATATATAGTGAAGGATATGGGTGTGATCAGGTATGGTGAGTTCCCTGAGTACCTCCAGTACCACCCCCTATAAATTTAAGGCTTGTTACTACTATTACTATTCTAGTTAGAAAGAAATTGTATCATGAATGGATGTTTGTAAACAATATATATTTATATATATATATATATATTTGAAATACAATACTCATAGTAGGAAGCATAGGAAAGAGGTCGATCTTCGTCATGAATCAATTATTTTCAGAAAATGTGTTCGTTTACAACCCTTTAATATCATTCATCTATTGCATTGTAAAGTAAATATACATTTAATTATAAATTCATTACAAATGGGGAAAATAAACAATTCATGTGAGATAACATGCCATAATTAAGGCATAATAATTTCATAGCCTAAAAAGAGATATATAGTGACATAATATAATCATGTCAAATTCAGTAGTAAGAAAAAAAATATAAAAGGTGTGTAATAACATAAAAAAACATACAAATTATCATGATAAACATCCACAAGATATGATATTATAATTTCATTACAAAATAAGTCTAATTTAATTTAGGTTAGTTTGATTCAAATTGGATTATTTTATGTTTGATAATTTATCTTTGAGTTATTCTTTAGTTCAATGTGGTTCAAATTGGTCATGTTTAAGATTTTTTAGTTTAATTTATGTGATGTTAGTTCATTTTGGTTTAGATTTATTTGATTCAATTTCATTTGGTCTTGATTTGGTTGGGTCAGGTAATTTTGATCCATTAAATTATTTTGGGGTTAGTTTGGTTTAGTTTGATGTGGTTGGATTTAGTTATATATTTTTTTTATATTTTTTTCAATTAAATAATTTGTGGTACATTTCCATTATATTCTGTTTAGATCTGGCAGAATCAAATCAATTATATTCTGGTTATTTTTAGTTCATCTAATTCAATTTTCCCATGGAATTGGGTAAAGCGTATTCTGGAGTTGGGTTTGTAAGCCAGACCATCGCCATTCTCCATAATATTGGAAGATAATTAAAATTCATAATAAAACAATATAAACCTTTATAAACATTTCCGTAATAATATATCAATGGACATTCATAAGATAAAATCACTATTTATATCAATTACTACACTTGATACAAAATGGAGTAACATTGTATGTTTTTCACTTTTAAATAAAAATGATAACACTTAATCAAAAATTATAATGATATAGGTCAATATCTCAACATGTGTAATATATATGAATACTAAGATGACAAGGATGAAATTACAAAACATACATATACCTTTTAAAGAATAAAAACATAATTTATAAAGATAAAATTTTATGAACAATCCTACTCTTTAATAGAGTATTTTAACTAATTTCGTAGAAAAAAATATTTTATTTTAATCAAAGATGATTTTGTAAACAGACAAGGTTTAATATTTATATTATTCAAATTAAAGAGTGAAAATAATTTATTAAATCAAGGTTTTATTAGGGTTATTAAAACTAGAATAATTTATAATATATAATCATGTGGAAATACTCGAATACACATTTACTAAAAACAAAATTAAAGTTTAAACTAATTTTTCCACTTAACGTAACCCACCCATTGTCTCATCAATAATGCTTCTCTTAACCACCTGTTTAGTTCCATTTGTTGACTTGTAATTGATTCATGTAAATCAACAAATATGGTTCATATGTTTTAGTATAAGTATATGAATTATTGGTCCTTAATGATAATATGTCATTTAATAATTGGATAGATTATTAAAGTAGATAAAGTGAGTGATTGAACCATCCCAATATCAAAACTATTTAGTTATTATGTGAATTTATATACTTATGGACATATATATTCTTATTCATTTTATAACAATTTACATTATATTCCTCTTCCCATTTTCATTCATATACTAAATCGCATTCATTACCAAGGAGAATCACTAACTATACATGTTGAATATTTAATAGTTATCTCTCACTTTAGACCCAAAGAGTCCCTAAATCTTACTTTAAATCACTTAGATAACTTTTAAAACCCTCATTGGTCTTATAAGGCCATAGAGGATAGATTTAAAGGTATTTGTTAAGACCAATACCCTTTTTAATGTTTAGTTGTTAACATGTATATGGCGAAATTTACACCCTTTCAGATACATAAATAATCAATTCTAATTTGAATTAAATGATATTTTATATTAGGATATAAAAAAATTACCCTTTATAACTTAGTCCCAAAATAATTAACCTACATGTTCTATTTCAATCCAACCATTTTGGGAATAATTTTAACTATTAAATACAAAATTTATTTTTAATTTTAAGAATTTATAGATTAAAATTTAGAAGGAATGGAAATAAACTTTAACATGTCACACATTGACAACATGACTTTATATATTAGAAGAAATATCAACAATTTTATGTTCCAAGTGATAAATTATTTACATGTCAAAATTCATCAATTTATCCCATATCATTAAAAACCAAGACTCAAATTGAATAGGTAGGTTACTATTTCATTCCATGCATAAAAATTATGTTTTCAATAAAAATATATTTTGAAATATTTTTCCATAGTGTTAGTTTTATTTAATGTTGTTTTTACTTATGAAAAAAAATTAATTAAATGAATATAAACAAAATCGAATAGTTTTGAATATTAATTACATTATGTATTTTTTTTTATATTTTGATAATCACTTTTCCCTCACCTAATTCACCATTTATTTATTTTCTACTTTTTAGTAACTTTTTATTAATGTCAATTACCATATATACTATTTAAAATATATTTTACTCTGTGTTTTTCATTGATTATATCTTATTTTTTTGGTTTATCTTGATATTTCAGGTCTGTATTTTTTATAACATACTCTACATGTTACATGAAGAGTTACTAAGCTGTGTATTCCTTTTGGGACCTTATAATTTCATTTATACAAGTTATGGACTATTTATAATGTATCCTTAAGTGTTTCCAATATACTATAGAGTTCCAACATATTATTAACAATTTCCAATGTATTATTGTGGGTTTACATGAGAAGGTATTTTTTCAATGTATTCTCATGTTTCCTGATTTCTAGGTTAATTTTTTTACTATATTTTGACCATAACATGAGATATAGACCATTACGTAATTATTTTGTTTAAATTAATTAATATTTGTTAAAATATACTATTATCGTGATATCTTATAAGATAAATATTTTAATGAAAATGGAGGGTTGACACCACATAACATTTATTCTCTATATTACCCACCAATAATTTAGGATTATAGTCAACGATGAAAATTTAATTATTTGATTGATGGTATGAAACATATTGATCAAGAACAATGGGATCATGATGGTACCAATCTAATTCCCACTATTATTGGAAATATATCTTAGGATTACCTCAGTATTGAAAGCAAATTAATATTTTAGAGGATCTTTCACATAAAAAACTTGTTTCTCCTTTGATTCCAAAATATACAGGTCATCAGTAATCTAGAAGCAACTCATGTTAATTACTCTAAATCTATAATCATTAATAAACATTATCTATTATGTAATTGAATCAAACCAATTTTATTTCATCATAGAGACTCAACCATGGGAGTAATAATCCAATATAATTATTTTATCCACATCTCCATAATAATAAACATTTTCTATCAAGTTAGGCTATATGATGAAATGGTATAATAGTATATCATTATAATTATCATAGTACCATCATGTCATGATCTTATATTCACTTATTGATGAAAAAAATCCTTACCCATTGATCACTAGTGACTTGATTTCAAGAATCAAATATTGGGACCAAAATCAAACACTATTATTTATTAACAGAAAATATCGAATTATAAGATCAATACCTAAGAAATTTATATGAATAAAAAATTAAATTAATATTTATTATTTATTTTATAAATTTAATGGTTGTACCTCAGATTTCAAATATTCCAAAAACTATTTTCATAATATAGTGTATCTTCTTCTCAAAGGTAATAAAAATGAATCCTACTTATAATTTGTTAACATCTCCTACATAAAAATATAGTAATAGTTTATGATATATATATATATATATAATTATGTGGGATGAGATACCATATACATGTTTAAATTGCTTATTTTATATAGTTATGAAAAAAATCATAGTTAAACAAGGTCGTGAGATATACAATCTCCCACGCTTCAAGGATCATTGTATCTAATGTATATGATCTATGAATTCCCATTATTTTTGGGGATTTATGAAAAAGTGGGATCAATTTTCTCATACCACTCATATTCATTTCCAATTGGTTGGTTACATCTTGTGATCTTATTAACCAAACAAAATGAATAGAAATCCATACATTCCTAAGCCAAATAACCATTCACAATAGAACCTTCAGGATGATTCCTATCCCAAAATTATTTCTTCATTGTGCACATATTTATTTCAGTTGGTCATATCCAATGGAATTTAATGGGTCCACTAATAATAATTTTAGTTGTAATATGAATAGTTAGATTTAACATGAAAGAGAAAAACAATATAGAGAATTTTATCTCTCTAAATCACAAAAACATCAATGGTTCCACTTCATCCAATTTTACTATTAAAGACATGGAAGTCCTTTTAATACTTTAACGCCCCAACCCCAGTTACCCAGAGTCGGTGCATTATTACATTACATTGGCATGATCACAAGAAAGATCATGTTTCGAAAGACCGATTAGTTTAGTAGCCTTGGAAACACTAGATACAATCATTAAGTATTACATTACATCATAAAAAAACATCTTGTCTTCATATCCCCTCATACAATCCCTGCAGGTCATTCATAAATTATTTCTTCATAATCCTGAAAAAATCATTGAAAGGGGTGAGCTCAGACGCTCAGTAAGGATAACATTATAGCAGAAGCTTTAATAGATAATCATAAACACTTAAGGCAGTTTATAACTAAAACAAAAGCCCTTTTTAAACTTGAACATCAGCGTAAAATGGCAAAGATAAAATAAAACAATGCCATTTACTTACTCACATGGATATTCTACTAGTCGAATGATCACATGCAATATCAATAACCACTTTCATAATGATGTAATGCATAATGCCAGACTATCATAACCACATATCCAAGGCCTCGTGCCAAGACTACAAATAAGATTTTGCCAAGGCCTTGTGCCAAGACACTAGTTTGTCTCATGAGACCTACCGATGCATCGAGGAGCTATAGCAGGCTCCACCCATCAATTATTAAGTCCAATGCATTCCTCCTATGAACATGTTTAAACATAACATAAACATTCATATTAAAACTAGCATACGAAATGTCAATACTTTATCCACAAACCATGAATGGTATAAAAATAGCACATCCACAGTCAAACATAACTCATTCGATATAATATGGAAGATTGTATTGTATCATATTCACCTCAATCAAGAATAATGAAGGATATTGACATAGATGAAAATAATCATCAAAACTATTTGAGAGAAATATCCCCATTTTTCTTGAAATCATTTAAAGTCACACTATTTGTCAAGAAGCTATTTAAAAATTGATTTTTGAATCAAAGTGTCCCATGCCACTTTGAAATTTTTAAAAGGAGTTTTAATTTTAAAACTTTAATGTCCATATAAATAAATCCTTAAAACCCTTTTTAAAACATGGACATTAATGAGAAAGATTTTGAAGAATAGGTCTTTAAAACATTTAAAAATGGTATTTTAGTTAGAGTTTCTAACAAAAAGAGAGACACTTGAATACAAATAATTGAGGTAATAAAAACATTTTAATATCATGAGAATAAATGAATTCGTGATATACTATGTCTAAGTACATTATATACACCACATAAAAGTGATTTGGTGTATAACAACAAAGAAGTATCAATGGAATGTAAATTGAGATGAAATCTCTCATAAAGGCCGTATCTTTAGGTTAAGGATAAATGAACGACATAATTATGTGTGAAAAATATAAATACACTAAATATGATTGGATATTCAGTGTAAAATAATCAAAGGACATTCACACATATTCTAGTAAAAACAACACCAATGAATTGGATGTTTATCTCAACAAATCGAGATTGAGTAAAAATTTCTCTTATCAAGTTCATACCGATGACTTGAGAATTTATTAATGGAGTGATTATGTGTATAAAAAGTATATCCACAGAAAGGGGAGTGTAAATTACGACATAATCAAATTAATAGTGATTCCACACATAATCTTGGAGTAAAATAATCAACGAAGTATGCATAAAGCCAAATGAGTGGAAATTGAAATTTCAAATTTCCTTATCGATTTGGTAACTTATGAAACATGCACCCATGAAAGAAGGATCATACAATGATGATGTAAATACCCATAAATTAAATTATATTACACAATGAATACAATCATGGGCAGTACACATACACCACATTCAATAAATAAGTGGTGAACAATGGAATTCTCACGAAATTAAGAGTGAGATAAGAAACCCATTACTTTGTACTTTTTCCTTGGTATACGGTAGGTTAACCTCCTGTATAATGGTGAAATAATTGTTATTTAATTATAAAAGAATCATATGAATTAATATTATATCATATATTATCTTTTAACATTGATTTGCTAATAATATCTTAGAATTATCGTCATTTCGGGTGTTAACGGGTTAATTTTACTTTATATTCTTTATTATGTGAGCCATATTTGTAATTAATGGGGTGTATATTATTCATATCCAGAATGATATCAAGTCCTTAAACATTATTTTTAATCATAAAATGAGAATTATACTTGAATAGATACGATGGATAATGAATCTCATCACGACCGTGGAGACGGTAGTCCGTACGTACACACAAGTGACAATATCATTATTTTGATATTAAAATAATATATAATTGGATGGTATATCATATATACAGAATAATTATCATGTTATATTTATTATTTATATGAATTACACATAATTATTATAGCCATACAAATAATAATTTATTGAATAACAATTACACCACGACGTGGAGACGGTAAGCCGTACGTACGCACGTGTGGTGACATGTTATTCAAAGGGAGGATAGAATAATGAATATGGCTGTACCATATTTATAATAAAATTAAAATATATATATGATACTGGATTTATTATTTTAGAATGGCAATAACAAAGAAAGAAGAAGTCGAAGAAGAAAGGAACTTGGAAAGGGGTGGTGAAAACATTACCTCTTCTTCGGGTTTTTCCTTTTGATTTGATCAAAAGGGCTCCTTAGGATGTATTTTTGATCAAACTAAGGTCTCTAGTTTGAATTGGGGGAAGTTGAGATAGTATTTGGGCAGGGGTTGTCCGAACCAAAAGGCTTTGAAGGTGTGAATAAATGAGAAGGAGGAGTGCCCTTTTATAAGAGGGGTGAGGGGCACCTTTAGAAAAGCTAGAAATATTAATTTATAATAAATACATATTCGGTTTCTAATGGATCAACAGTTGATTATTAATAGGTTAAGGTGGAGATAGGTTTAAACCATTCAACCAATAGAATTTATACAGGTTTGGGTTTCTATACTAACCCTGTCTTTTAGTTTTAACTCTAAGTTAATTAGTTTGACATTTACCATGTCACTTTGTATTTTTATATTATATAGTTAATAAACATACTATATACATCCAAGAGACCCCCAGGTGGCTCATTAACGATACCACTATAATTATATAAGTCTCTTGGCCAAACCTTAGTTTTTTAGGAATTTAATATCAATTAATAATTTAATATTTGTTTTAAAAACTCTTTTATGTCAATTTTGACACTATTCACTAGTTGATTTTTGTGAAACTCATAACAGAATTATTACTTCGAAAAACATTTATTAAATCAATAATAATATGTCATATTAACCTATAAAATTAGTTTAATTCAAGAAAAGTATCAAATTATATTTATTTGGGTATTTATAATATCAATTATTCTAATTTTCACTATTATGGTAATTACTGCATCATAATTGTGTCATAAATAAAATAAATTATTTAATGTCTAAAAATTATAAATAAAATATCATTATGTGTTAAATATATTTATATTTATAATTAATATTTATAGTCTAAAATCCAACATATATAACCCTATGTAACAATTGTTTTTCTAAAAGATATATGCTTGTGTCATTTTTGTATTCATTTTAACTTAATTAAAATAAAGTGTCCCTATCACTTAGAAGTGGATCCATGGGGTCCCAAAATCCCCCCAAATATGCCCATGGTCGACCATGTATCAAAAAATAGAGTTAAGACACGTTTAGGGTAATTTATTATTATTATAATATTATTTTTTTAACCCTTGTTTACTGGATTTACCCTTTAACCAAGGAAAATAAAATATTTACCGAAGTAATTATCCAAAATGTCTAAAAATAAAAGTTACCTATTTACACAATTTGAAAATCCTGATTAAAAATATAGAATCCATTTTTCCATATTCAAAAAACAGAAGTGGAAGAAATTAATTTAAAATTAATTCTCATTGTTAAAACAAAAAGCATGTTTTTAAGAAATAATAACTATCAAAAGATTGACAGTTGTTTATGTTCGGTTTAAATGTGAAATTATGTTCAATGACCCACATTGTATTACATGGTAAAAATATATTTTAAACATAATTTAAAACCACTAAAATTCATAATTTATCACTATTAATTATTTCGATTAGAAAAGTTGTTTTTAATTAAAATTTAGTAATTTTTAATATTTATCAAAATATAAAAGTTATCCGAAAAGTACCAAAATTTTACCCTAGGCTAATTTCGTTATTCCAAATACAAAAATTAAGTCTATTTTACCAAATTAAAAACATAAAAGTTGCATATATTAATTGAAAATTGATTCATGCTTTCGAAACCAAAAGGCGTATTTTTAAGAAATAATAACTATCAATAGTTTGACACTTGTTTATGTCCAATTTCAAGGGGAAATTACTTAAAATAACCATCATTAGATTAAATAGTAAAAATATAATCTATTTATACTTCCAAACCATTAAAATTTATAACTTAACAATATAAATTATTTTGATTAAAAAAGTTGTTTTCATTTAAAATATAGTATTTTTCACTATTCACCCAAATATGAAAGTTATCAGAAAGACACCAAAACATTATTGATACTAAATTATTATGCACCAATTCTAAAGAAGAATTTCATTTTTTCAAATTGAATATATAAAAGTTTCAAATATTGGTTTTAAAAATGATTCGCCATTAAATGGTGGTAAAATTTCTTTTTTTGAAAAATACTTCTTTTACCTGAAAAAAATGAATTTGTTCATAAATCATGTCTTAGAAACTTATAATATGGATTAAAATTATAAGTATAATATAATATTTAAAATTTAGTTAATACTATTCATAACCTCTTTTGAACGGCTAGTTTGGGAAGTCGTGGTGTACTTGAACTCAGTGTTGCGTACAACACACGCTATTATATTATTCAAAGAGAAGTGTACCATGGAAGATTGGGGTGTTACATTCACCCCTCCTTCAATAAGTTGTTTCCTCACAATTTTAAAAATTGGTTTTGAGAATATAATGGAAAGTCCCACATCAGAAAAAGAGTCAATAAAACTATTACTTTAAAAGAATGAAAGAGAGGTATAAAGGTCACCCAAGATAACCCATACTAGGATTCTAGGTAGGAAAACATGGATATGGATGATAAAATAAGTGTCAAGTTATGATGGAGAGGGATAGAAATCATGATCAGGATAAGGTTAACAATAAGAAAACCACAAACTTGTGTTAGGAAAAACGATCCTTAATCTCTTAGTAGGAAAAGTAAATGGACAACATTTTTATTTTAAGTTACATTACATAAGGATGAGGAATTCATTTATGATATTGACTAAGAATATAAAGATATATAATTACTTTTTAAGTAGAGTTTCATTCTTTAATTAATTTCCACGACTAACTCATTTTTTAAAACGATGAGTATTCAAGAAGACTTGGTCACACTGGAAGAGCTAGAATAAACTTCTATAGAATCACATGATCCATGCAGGATAAACTATATATTTACATTGTCTTTAGAGATTAATCAAAACCAAAATGGTTAGTACAAGATCTAATGATCCCCCAAAAGGATATTCCTTGAGAGAAATAAACACTAATCTAAATTTCTAAAATTAAACCAATAATACCTCAAAGTTAAATAAATACCATTCAATAATCAATTTTCCTTAAAATCCTTCAATATAATCCAAACTAATATTGAATCCCAAAACATAGAAGAATTTGATTATGTAGTCTCCCATGTTAAATTGTATCTTCTAATGACATCAAATACTCTTAATGTCACATACTTAAAAGTAATTAACCTCATCACATATTCTCTATTATAGGATAATCATTTACATAAATAACCCAAATCAATATAAATCCACAATAAAAACGTAGATAAAAATATACCATTACTCCAAAAATCAAACCCCATAGTATTTTATTTTCCTTGTGCATATAGTGTTCCCAAAAAAGCGAACATCTTCCAAAATAACATATATCACTTAATCACCAAATCATTTTCCTATACCAAGGGTATTCATTTGATAAGACATAAGAACCCAAATCAAATTATTGTTGATCAATATTTAACTAAAAATAATCAGTCACACTATCTAGGGAGTTCACGTAGTCCAGTGGTAGGTGATAAATCCCATTCGCACTTTGGTTGTGGGTTCGATTCTCACAGCTTTGTCCGACGCGACGGGTTGTCACACAGTCTACGTGTTGTCCTTTTTCAAAAACTATATTTTATAATATTACCAAAATCAGATAAATTCCTCAAAATACCATAACATAATTTAACCCCAAATGTTGTATCATACCTTGCATTTTCATCCCAAATTATAATAACTTATAATTCTCTCAAACCCCAATGATCATATAAAACCAAATGATTATTTATAACTATATCCACAAGAGAAGAGATAATTCTTCCTCAAATATCATTCTCACATGGCAAACTACGGGGTTACAAATAAAAGAGAAAATTATTCTAAAGTAAAGCCATCAACAAGGAGCAGTAATAATTTTTAAACATTTCTCTAACCATTTATTTCCACATATCTTCTTCTTTGACCAATAAAATATCCTGTAAAATAGGGCATTCACTCGGGTAATGGCCAGGTCCCCTACATTTATTACAAATGACTGTAAATGGACTCTTGGGACCATTTTTATCTTCTTCCATAGTACTATTTATTTTTCTTCGGCAATTCTTCACTTTATGTCCTTCCTTCCCACATGTAAAGCATTTCTTTGTCCCATTGAGACACTTTCCTGGGTGTCTCCTTCCACATTTCTTGCATGATGGAAATTGAGGATTCCTTTATCCATGGTCTCCACTGCTGGAGCTCTTATCATTCATCACCTTCCTCTTCTTTTTTGAGTCCTGGAATTGGTTAATATATATATTATTGATCATATTTTTGGAAAATTGATTTGGCATAAAGACGATATCTTTTACACCTATCAACATTCCATTTTTTTCTCATTGCCACCACCGTTCCCACCTTGTACATCATTCTCAAAGTCACTATGAATTCCTTGGAATCCATCCATTGGCTAAAACCAGAAAGCATTGTGTGATTAATAGTAGTCATAATATCATTTAGAGATTAACATTTCACCATATTATCAATTTGAAACACATTAGGATCAACCAAGGTCATTTACTCTCATCTTATATATTTAATACTTCAAATCGGTTAGTAAATAAAATGTAAATTATCCTAAGCATATCCCCAGCGAGTGTCATAACCAAGAGTGCAGCAAGGCCCGTTATTGTGCACTAGTTCCCATTCAAGTCTAGCTCAAAGCGGTGTTTCTGGGTTTTACCCCTAGGTACATCTCTGCCAGAGCCGCCTCTACCTGCTCATATCCAAACAGGGATGTATTGATCAGAAAACTCACAAAATCTCTACAATACAAAAATTCTAGGATGTTATTCTATACTAATCCTCAAAGTTCATCTTAAGTCTATGTGCTCTAATCAGAGTTTATCTAAATCTAGCTTCCAAGGATTGTACTAAACTTCCTCTGATAACAACTGTAACGCCCCGACCCCAGTTACCCAGAGTCAGTGCATTATTACATAACATTAGCATGATCACAATAAAGATCATGTCTCGAAAGACCGATTAGTTTAGTAGCCTTGTAAACACTAGATACAATCATAAAGTTTTACATTACATCATAAAAAAACATCTTGTCTTCATATCCCCTCATACTATCCCTACAGGTCATTCATAAATTATTTCTTCATAATCATGGGAAAAAAACATTGAAAGGGGTGAGCTCAGATGCTCAGTAAGGATAGCATTATAGCAGAAGCTTTCATAGATAAGCATAAACACTTAAGGTAGTTTATAACTAAAACAAAATCCCTTTTTAAACTTGAACTTCAGAGTAAAATGGTAAAGATAAAATAAAACAATGCCATTTAATTACTCACATGGATATTCTACTAGTCAAATGATCACATGCAATATCAATAACCACTTTCATAATGATGGAATTCATAATGCCAGACTATCATAACCACATAGCCAAGGCCTCGTGCCAAGACTACAAATAAGATTTTTCCAAGGCCTTGTGCCAAGACACTAGTTTGTCTCATGAGACCTACCGATGCATCGATGAGCTATAGTGGGCTCCACCAGTCACTTATTAAGTCTAATGAATTCCTCATATGAACATGTTTAAACATAACATAAACATTCGTATTAAAACTAGCATACGAAATGTCAATACATTATCCACAAACCATGAATGGTATAAAAATAGCACATCCACAGTCAAAAATAACTCATTTGATACAATATGGAAGTTTCTATTGTATCATATTCACCTCAATCTATAATAATGAAGGATATTGACATAGATGAAAATAATCATCAAAACTATTTTAGAGAAATATCCCCCTTTTTCTTGAAATCATTTAAAGTAACACTATTTGTCAAGAAGCTATTTAAAAATAGATTTTTGAATCAAAGTGTCCCATACCACATTGAAACTTTTAAAAGGAGTTTTAATTTTAAAACTTTAATGTCCATATAAATAAATCCTTAAAACCATTTTTAAAACATGGACATTATTGAGCAAGATTTAGAAGAATAAGTCATTAAAACATTTAAAAATGGTATTTTAGTTAGAGTTTCTAACCAAAAGAGAGAAACTTTAATACAAATAATTGAGGTAATCAAAACAATTTAATATCATGAGAATAAAGGAATTCATGATATACTATGTCAAAAAACATTATATACACCACATAAAAGTGATTTGGTGTATAACAACAAAGAAGCCTCAATGGAATGTAAATTGAGATGAAATCTCTCATAAAGGCCGTATACTTAGGTTAAGGATAAATCAACGACAAATTTTTTTGTGAAAAATATAAATACACTAAATATTATTGGATATTCAGTGTAAAATAATCAAAGGACATTCACACATATTCTAGTAAAAACAACACCAATGAATTGGATGTTTATCTCAACAAATCGAGATTGAGTAAAAATTTCTCTTATCATGTTCATACCGATGACTTGAGAATTTATCAATGGAGTTATTATGTGTATAAAAATTATATCCATATAAAGGGGACTGGAAATTATGACATAATCAAATGAATAGTGATTCCACACATAATCTTGGAGTAAAATAATCAATGAAGTATGCGTAAAGCCGAATGAGTGGAAATTGAAATTTCAAATTCCCTTATCGATTTGGTAACTTTTGAAACATGAAACCATGAAATAAGGATCATAAAATGATGATGTAAATACACATAAATTAAATTATATTACACAATTAATACAATCATGGGAAATACACATACAACACATTCAATAAATAAGTGGTGAACAATGGAATTCTCACGAAATTAAGAGTGAGATAAGAAACCCCTTACTTTGTACTTTTTCCTTGGTCGTCGGTAGGTTAAACTCTTATATAATGGTGAAATAATTTTTATTTATTTATAAAATAATCATATGCATTAATATGATATCATATATTATCTTTTAACATTGATTTGTTAATAATATCTTAGAATTATCGTCATTTCGGGTGTTAACGGGTTCATTTTACTTTATATTCTTTATTATGTGAGCCATATTTGTTACTAATGGGGTGTGTATTATTCATATCTTGAAGTATATCAAGTCCTTAAACATTATTTTTAATCATCAAATGAGAATTATACTTGAATAGATACGATGGAGAATGAATCTCATCACGATCGTGGAGACGGTAGTCCGTACGTACACACGAGCGACAATATCATTATTTTGATATTAAAATAATATATAATTGGATGGTATATCATATATACAGAATAATTATCATGTTATATTTATTATTTACATGAATTACACATCATTATTATACCCATCCAAATAATAATTTATTGAATAACAATTATACCACGACGTGGAGACGGTAAGCCGTACGTACGCACGTATGGTGACATGTTATTCAAAGGGTGGATATAATACTGAATATGGTTGTACCATATTTATAATAACATCACAGAATATATATTATACTAGAGTTATTATTTTAGAATGGCAATAACAATGATAGATGAAGTGGAAGAAGAAAGGAACTTGAAAAGGGGTGGTGAAAACATTACCTCTTATTCAGGTTCTTCCTTTTGATTTGATCAAAAGGGATCCTTAGGATGGATTTCTGATCAAACTAAGGTCTCTAGGTTGAAGTGAGAGAAGTTTAAAGATTATTTGGGCAGTGTTTGGCCGAACCAAAAGGCTTTGAAGGTTTGTAGAATTGAGAAGGAGGAGTGCCCTTTTATAAGAGGGGTGAGGGGAACCTTTGGAAAAGCTAGAAATATTAATTTATAATAAATTAATATTCGGTTTCAAATGGCTCCAATGTTTATTATTAAAAGGTTAAGGTAGAGATAGTTCGAAAAACATTCAACCAATAGAATTTAGACAGGTTTGGGTTACTATATTAACCTTATCTTTTAGTTTTAACTCTTAGTTAATTAGTTTGGCATTTACCATGTCACTTTGTATTTTTATATTATATAGTTAATAAACTTACTATATACATCCAAGAGACCCCCCAAGTGGTCCATTAATGATAACCATATCATGATATAAGTCTCTTGGCCGAACTGTAGATTTTTTGGAATTTAATATCAATTAATAATATAATATTTGTTTTAAAAACTCTTTTATGTCAATTTTGACATTATTCAATAGTTGATTTTTGTGAAACTCATAACAGAATGATTACTTCGAAAAAAGTTTATTAAATCAATTATAACATGTCATATTAACCTAAAAAATTAATTTAATTCAATAAAAGTCTCAAATTATATTTATTTGGGTATTTATAATATCAATTATTCTAATTTTTCACTATTATGGTAATTACTGCATCACCATTGTGTCATAAATATATTAAATTATTTAATGTCTAAAAATTTTAAATAAAATATAATTATGTAGGAAATCGTTTTATCTTTATAATTAATATTTATAGTCTAAAATCCAACATATATAACCCTATATAACAATTTTTTTTCTAAAAGATATATGCTTGTGTCATTTTTGTATTCATTTTAACTTAATTAAAATAAAGTGTTCCTATCACTTACAAGTGGATCCATGAGGTCCCAAAATAGACCCAAAGATTCCCATGGTCGACCATGTATCAACCAATATGGTTAAGACACGTTTTAGGGTAATTTAGTATTATTATAATATTATTTTGTTAACCCTTGTTTACCGGATTTACCCTTTAACCAAGGTAAATTAAATATTTACCGAAGTAATTATCCAAAATGTCTAAAAATAAAAGTTACCTATTTAAACAATTTGAACATCCTGATTTCAAATATGGAATAAATTTTTCCAAATTCAAAACACAGAAGTGTCAGAAATTAATTTAAAATTAAATCCCCTTGTTAAAACAAAAAAGTGTGTTTTTATGAAATAATAACTATCAAAAGATTGACAGTTGTTTATGTTCGGTTTAAATGTGAAATTATTTTCAATGACCCACATTGTATTAAATGGTAAAAATATATTTTAAATATAATTTTGAACGACTCAAATTCATAATTTATCAGTATTAATTGTTTCGATTAAAAAAGTTGTTTTTAATTAAAATTTAGAAATTTTTACTATTCATCAAAATATAAAAGTTATCCGAAAAGTACCAAAATTTCACCCTAGGCTAATTTCGTTTTTCTGAATTCAAAAATAAATTCTATTTTACCAAATTAAAAACATAAAAGTTGCATTTATTAATTTAAAATTGATTCTTGCTTTCGAAACCAAAAGGCGTATTTTTAAGAAATAATAACTATCAAAAGTTTGACACTTGTTTATGTCCAATTTCATTGTGAAATTACTTAAAATGACCATAATTGGATTAAATAGTAAAAATATAATCTATTTATACTTCCAAACAATGAAAATTTATAGTTTAATAATATAAATTATTTTGATTAAAAACGTTGTTTTCAGTTAAAATATAGTATTTTTCACTATTCACCCTAATATGAAAGTTATCAGAAAGACACCAAAACATTATTGATACTAAATTCTTATGTCCCTATTATAAAGAAGAATTTCATTTTGTCAAATTGAATATATAAAAGTTTCAAATATTGTTTTTAAAATGGCTTTGCCATTAAAAGGCGGTAAAATTTTAATTTTTGAAAAATACTTCTTTTATCTGAAAAAAATGAATTTGTTCATAAATCATGTCTTAGAAACTCATAATATGGATTAAAATTATAAGGATGATATAATATTTAAAATTTAGTTAATACTATTCATAACCTCTTTTGAACGGCTAGTTTGGTAAGTCGTGGTGTACTTGAACTCAGTGTTGCGTACGACACGCGCTATTGCATTATTCAAAGAGAAGTGTACTATGGAAGATTGATGTGTTACAAATACAATGATATCTATAAAAAAAAAAATTAGTTAGAAAAAAAATGATTAATTACTATTAGAATCAATTTATGAAGAAAGATGGGATAGTCATGATTTTTCAATAATTTTAGTTTAACTACTCTTTTATTGAACCCTTTTAATTTATTTATTCAATAAACACCATGAATGTTGATAGTCTCTAGTACTCCCATATTTTTTTACTATGAAGGTGTCACCACCCAAGAAGCACAAGGAACATTCTAGCTATTTTTACCAACACATAGAACATATAGTTCTGGTCTAATTCCACAATCCACCAAGTAACACAGAGATAATAAACCATATTTGGTATTATCATTAGTATATATAGGTATTCAACACAACATTTCACACATAATTTTCTCAATTTGTATTATGTATATAGAATTATGTAAAAAATTGGTTGAAAAATAATGAGAGTCAAAGTGGATACTTTTCTTTTTCCACTTGTAATTGGATTGAGTGAAAACATTCTTTTAGTTTATATATTTCATCTGATTTTTATTAAATGAAAAAATAACATTTTACAATCCATTAAATACATCAATTTTCTACATACGCTGATGTGGTTTCTTAGTCTCAATGGTATTGTAAAACATCCAATTATTTTTCTTATACAGATGATCTATTGGAAAGAATCATTATGACCCATGAACCTAAAATATTGATGAAATTTAATCCTTTTAGATCATGTAATCTTAATAAAAAACGAAAATATGTTTTAACATTTATGATATTTACAAACATCATTGAATAATCAGAAATTTCATTTATTGTTCAGATAAGAATAATACATATCAAGAATATGACTTATGAAGAAGAAATGTATGTGTGGAAACCCACATTCTAAAGCCAATTCAACTCCTTTATTAAAGGTTTTAAGAACAAATATATATCATTTTCAATATCATAAGGAACAAATATGAGTATAATCAATAAATTAAATTGTTTTTTCATGAACATCTATGGATGAAGGTTATGAATGTGAATGAAAACTCGTCATGTGATGTGTGAAGTAAGAATTTTCCCAAACAGGTTAAAATCATTACATGATAAACCCCACCAAAAAGTACGTACCTTGAATATAAAATCAAGACACCATTCAACATTCTTCCCTACTATTCCATATACAGGATGAACCATCTAATAATTATCCTTAATTTGATCAATATCATGACATGAAATATTTACTGTGAATTAATTTTACATGAAAATATTTTAAAGACATAAAATCAATTAAAAGTTCCACAATAATTTCAATCACACAAGATGTCACAACCCCACCCCATTGTTACCCCTATTGGTCTAGTAGTGAATAAAAGGAGTGAACTTAGAGGCCTGACTATAGTAGGACTTAGGTTAGTGACTAGAATTGAGGATTTAACACATTAAATTTGTAGGCATGACTACTAATATATGAGAAGTAAAAAAAAAGAAAAAAAACTATAAAAAAGTCCACCACATAACACAAAATAAAACATAACATACCACATTAAAATTACAAGAAATAAATGTAAATGTATTCAAAATGAAACCAAAGGAATGCTAAAGTAGAAAATCTACAACAACTATGACCTCCAAGAGAGTAATGATCAGATTGGTCTCAAAAACATAATTGGAAACCTAAAAAATAGTTTATATATATAGGGTGAAAATAAAATGTATAATTATCAATATAAAACCCATGGTCTCCCATAAAAATGTGAAAATAGTATACTAATGCACCAGTGAACAAAAAAACAAACAAGCACCCAGATAGGTTAACTATCTACGCTAACCTCCCCATGGATCACTCCAAAAATAAAACCTGAAAATAGTAAGATAATATAAATAAAATAATGATAAAGGAACCCCACATCCACTTACCATACTGAGTTGTCACTCTCATGCCCCAATATAAAATGTTCTATTATCTCATCCCTTATATACTTTCTCATCACAATGTATCAATCCATATCTAATGTAGGTCATGTTGTAACCCTACCTACCATATCCCCATCCTCAATGGGGTCCCACATCATATGCTGGGATTAATTTCACCATACACATCTTTCATTCCAATACCTCATCGCCACACATCCACCTGAAACTTAAAATCTAGGGTAGTAGGGTATCATTAATGCAAATGAAAGAAACCACATTACCTCCTCCCACCAAACATAACCACCACTATATATCACATCCACTCATCATTAGACATGTCCATCAACTGATTTGTTGTCATTCATTACTCGACACCTAATGGGTACCACCACCATTCTCTATGATTGAAGGAAGAGTGAGGAAGAAGTGGTAATAAACCATATATTACTTACCATCCATATTTTAGGGAAAACAACTCTAAATAATTTGGGTGTTGACACATAGTACTCAATGTTGGTGGGGTGCATGTAAAAGTAACATGAAAATACAAGCACATATATATGTACATACATAGACAACACACAAACCGGGACTAAAGGTTTCACAACAATTCTTCATCATCACCATATACAATCAGAACCATAATATCATTACCATATAGTGCCAAAACTAAATGAAACTTCCCCACACCAAACAGCCACACACAACCCACAATTTCATTTATTTCAATTATATATTTAACCAATTTTCAGGATTATCAAATTGATAAAAACCATTCAATTTTCAATCCATTTAATCTCATATTAAATGAGAAACCACTCTAACCAACATCCATGTTATATCCCATTTAAGTACAACCCACTTTGTTAACATTTAAGCCATTAATTAAATTACTAGAAATTAGTTCCTTCGCACATTATTTAATTTCTATCCATTCCCTTTTCTATTTCAATAATAACACTTTTTTACTCCATTACTACCTAGAAACTACCATAATTATTCACACAAAAATCCATTCACCTTACTATAACAACCATCACATATCCTATCAAATACCAAACCAAAATTCAATATTCTCAATATTATAACCACAAACCAACCAATACAAATCAATATTTCCAAAGCACTATTGGAAACCCAAAAATATCCCATATATGAATCAACCTCCCTTATCACTATAAAAACCTCACACAACTCACACAACCACAAGGATAATAATAACCATACCAATAAAATAAAAAATAGATTATAGTTCACAAAAACTCATTAATGAATATGACATGGAATTAATAATAATACATCAAATCTTTCAAGGGTATTTCAAGAAAATATTAGATTTACAGACAACTGGTTCTTTATCCTTGTACAAGCGATTATCATTTTATGAGTAGAGAGTTTGAAAACCAATTCACAGTAATGGATATCAATATATAACTATTTAAACAAGCACATCAAAATAAAAATAAAGTTTATTACATAAAACACTATTATACATAATGAATTAAGTAGTAACCATATGTGAAAACACCCATCCCCTTCAATTTAATTGTAATCCAGTTCATTATGTTCATTAGTTAATCTATACCATCCACCCAATGAAAAGAAGAATCATGGTAATTATACAAATGTATGAAATGAATAGAGAACAAGGATCCCATATTTGGAATTGTTGTATCTCACTATACACTAACAACAAGGGGAAAGATGGATGATTTTATGTCATGGATACCACAAAGGTAAGGGCCTAATAAAACAAAAAAAACTTACATATAATGGAGGAATAAGAGAGATGAAAAAACTAACACCTCAAATGACACATGGTGCTATTGAAACAAAGGAATAAAGGCTTTATGAATATGACTAGAATCATGATAAGGATGAACTAGGAGAAAGAAAACAACTCTCAGGGCTCAAGAAAAAGATTTGGGTTCATCCAATATTGAAATAAATAAAAAGCACTGTAATTAAATGAATTCTATAACTTTAATATAATGAATATAGATTTTCAAAGAGTTCTGAAAATATAACGAGGTTTTAATTTTCCTTTTAATATATCTTTAACTTGGTTTAATTTAAAAAACATAAAATGAACCATTTAAAACCCCAAGATTTTTAGATTTCAAAGATTAGATCTGATACTCACAAAATTATTTAAAAAAATCTATTGTTGGCTTTAAATCCCAAATTTTATGTTAAAAATAATTTTACATAATTAATGAAAAAATTACATATTTTGAAAAATTTGATATTTTCTAAATTATTAAAGCTTTTGTATGAAGGAATTGACCACATGAAGTAGTTTAGAGACCACATGAACAGACCAAAAAAAGTATAGACTATATTACCAACCCATGTGACTGTAATAAAAGACCAATCAACCGACCAAAGAAAATAACTGGCCACAAAAAAAACAAACCAACCACATGAAGGGATAAGTGAATACATGAACAAATAGTCTAATCTCATGAAGAGATAAGAAACTGAAAATAGACCAAACAAACTAAGGGAAATATGATTGTATGAATAATCAAATTGAATACATGAACAAACTTACCAATTGGACAATCAAACCAACTGACTACATGAAGGAATCCATCAACCACCTGAAAAAACAAAGTGACTATATGAAGGAACCGATTGTATAAAAAGAATATAGATCAATCAGAAGAAAAAATACCCAATGAAAATAATGATCCATGTGAACATACTAATAACAAATAAGTCACATGAAAAAATTGGGCTACCACAAGAACAAACCAACTTTCCAAAAGAAGAAACAAGAAACTACTTAGTCAATCAAGTGACTATGAGAAAAAACATAGAAATTTCAAAGGTAAAAGACTCTAGGAACCATATTGACACCTCTATACCCCATGAAAACATAAAGGGGTTTTGAAACTTGGGAAATTACATTATATACCTCTTTAAAAAATTTCATCCTTGAGAACCATAGAAGGATCTAGAAAAATAAGAAAGTATACTAAACAACCACCCCACGAGATACCTCTCAAGGATTTATCTATAACAAGAGAACAAATATGTATTAGAGGAAAAAACACAACTAAGAAACATTATTAACAAATAACAGTGATAAACTCATATAACAAAATAATATTAAACACATCATTTCAATAGAAAGGAAATAAACAACCCTAAATATGCCTAAGATATTGAGCGTATATATGAGATTCCTACTCCCAAGTTCCATCCTCCAAACCACCATGTGACCACAATATGTGAACCAAGGGAATAACTTGTCCACATAACACCTTCTCCCAATGATCCTAAATCCCAATTGGCTACTCCATGAATATCACATCATTCTCAATGTTGAACTCCCCCCATTCAATGAAATGTGATTCATCATAGAGATATTGGTGAAGTTGGGACATATGGAAGAAATTGTGAACCCTATATAGCCATGGTGTAAGTTACAAATAATAATACACATCACCAATGTGCTTCAAAACCTTAAAGGGTCCAATTAATCTAGGAGAAATATTACTCCCACGATGGAACCTCCACTACCCCCGATAAAGTGAAACACTGAAGAACACATAGTCCTTAACCTCAAACTCCAAGGACCTCTACCTTTTATCTACATAGGCCTTATACTGATTTTTTGATTACTTCCTCCAATTCCGATCCATTTGGATCTTCTCTATCATGATCTGCACCACATTAGGACAAAGGATCACTTATTCTCCTACCTCAATCCAATATAATAGAGAATGAAACATTATTCTATAAAATACTGATATAGATCCATACTGATGGATGTCTGATTTGTATTATTATATAAAATCCCATGATCTTAAAAATTCCAATGTGCAAGCCTATAACAGATCATCTAGTGCATAAATGATCCACTTTATCTGTCTGTCTATGCGGGGATGCAAAGTTCTGGTAAGGAATAACTAAGAGATAAAGGTATGATACAACACACAAAAGACATGTGTGGTAAAATGATCAACTTTGACCTGACATGATGGTCTTAAGAACCTATTAGAGTCACTAACTCTTCCATGCACCGTATTACCTGAACATCCCCAACACTTAAGTCCAAGATTTCTAGAAAATGGATCATATTCATCACTCATTCCATGATCACATAAAAAAATCATAAAATCATTAATATTAAGGTAAATACATGCCCAAATACATTTATATCCACTCTCACTTCAACCAAGGGATATATAATTAGGGCATAAACAATACTTTGAGAACATGGTGATAAGTTTTGACCAACAGATAAATGAGAACCCACACTAAAAACTATGACAATGACTAATTTATCCCATTCCAATAAAGCTAACTCCTTAATTCATGGTACATCTTAGTCACACATGGATTCACCACTAAGGGTGAGATGTGAAACTCATAGAAAAATCCATCATGCATGACCATTGGGATAAAGAACCTCCCCATAAACAATGTATGATTTTGACTATCCTCAAACCACCCCTCTAGAGAATCACATGACCGAAATGGACTCTAATCACATCAAACTATGAGTATCCCCCTTGAGACTCTTACACCTGACACATCTGAGATGATTTAACTTTCATCTAGTAGAGATAACTTCATCCACTAACCTCCTCTACATCAAGATGCATTGTTGTAAGCTCTTCCATCCCTTTTCAATCGTACCTGGACTCTTAAACCACACCAACCACAAATTATGGCTTGATGCATCAATAAAAACATTACCATTTATTTGGGTGTATCAGATGTCAAATATTAATTTAGAAGAAAATATATCTACCTATGCTAATGTATATTAAAATCCTTTTGAGAGAAAACTTATGTTAGAATCTTATGGTCTTTGAAGACCATAATGTTCTCATCAGCGAGTTAATGTCACCATATTTTTAGGGAAAAACTAATTCTTCTAAATAAAGATAATGGGTGGAATATTTATCTTCATGGGGATGTAACTTCCTAGAACCTTAAGTGATCACCACACATTGATACATCAAGAAACATCCCAATCACAGAAGGGAAGAATCAAAAAAGACCTTGAGCATCACCACTTCTTTAGGAAACTAAAGTATTGGGGCATTGATCAAAATCTCATTTAGGTAGTTGAATGCTTTTTAAAACTGATTAGTCCAGATAACAACCTAGTCCTTCCTATTAAAATATATAAATAGAGTTACAATTTCTTAGAAATCAGATACAAACCCCTAGTAATTTCCCACAAGACCAAGGAAACTGTTAACCTCTTCCATGTTTATGGGTGCTACCAAAGAAACAATTGCATCTATCTTTGAAGTGTATATGACCAAACCCCACTGAGAAACCTCATGACCAAGGAAATATGACTCTTATTTATAGAAATCATAGTTAGATATATTTAAATAATGTTAATGTTGTCAGTGAATGAATATGAAAACATTGAGATGATTGACATTATACTCCTCCAAATTCAATTATATAAGGATGTCATCAATGGAAATGACTTTGAACTATTCTAGGATCTCATGAAATACAATGTTCATGAGCCTCATAAACACATCAAGCACATTTTTGAAACCAAATTAGGTAACCAAAAACTCAAAGAGTCCATAATTGAACCATAATATAGACTTCAAAATATCCTCCTTTACCCTCGTCAAGTGATATACAAAACCATAGAAAGGTAGTTTAAAAACAATTAACTCCCTTTAACAGGTCAGAAAAATCATCTATCATCTAATAAGGGAAACCATTTTTCAATTTCACCTAGTTAAAATTATAGTATTCCAAAACATATACTACTTCCCTCGTTGATAAACAATATAGGATCACCCCAAGGAGATAAATTGAGAATGATTAAGACCTTATTATGCAAGTCATCGATTTAGAGACTCAACCAGCATAGCTCTATGGGTGAAATATGATAAGGATCCATGAACTTATAATAGGAACTAAATCATTACTATATCCCAAAATTTTCATCACGTTGAGGTTTTTGTATCATAATATTATCTAAGAATAAATCTAGAAACTTCTTTATAAGTATTGGAACCTCCACTATCTTAGCCTCCACTAAAAACTCCTCCAACTGAAATAGAAAGGATTTTCATTATTTCAACCCATATGATAACTCCAATAACCATTGAAAACAACTTGTAAAACCTAAAAATTAGAATACGAGACCCTCCACCAAAAATAATCAACCACTACACACATAGAGTAAATCCAATCCATACTAAGGGTGACATTGTATGGATGTATCTGCAATAATAAGAATTCCCTCACAAACTGATGCTACCCCATCATCATACTAAAACCACTTCAAAAATAAAACAATAAATATTGGGATCCCACTAGAATGGATAACACTAGGAGAACAAGAATATTTTCCACATATAGTCCTAACACGTAGAACAAGGTGGGTGAAACAAAGGAGTGTAAAAAAAAAACTAAGCTACATTATAAAATGATAATAACTCGAACAACTTATGGACTCTCAGGAACTAACACCTCCATTGGATGATCCTTCCCAAAACCAGATCATTTTCCTTTCTACTAATGACCTCCATTACCACGCCCCTATCTGGGCCCTTGAGAACAAGGATCATCACAAGGTTGACCTCTACTTGTTCCATTTTACATTAGTTTCTGAATGAACATAGAAAACCAATATTGTAAATATGAACTTAGGTGTATATTATACTTTTATGGTTGGAAAGTAGCTTGACCACACAGAGTGGTTGAGAACTAATCCTTTCAATGACCATAAAATTCACAGACATATCTTGAAAATGTGAATCCCTTGGTAGATGCTCAAAAACCATTGAACTTCAAAAGAACAAAGAAGAATGTTGAGATAAACTTCTTACTAATTGGAACTTCATCTTCTATAACATCCTTGACTTTCTACCTAAATCCACACTCCATGAGAATCCCTATTGAGCTCCCTCTTGATGCAGTCCTCCCAATGAGTAAATTCACTCAATCACTTATTCATTATTATACACTAAGAGAAATACAGAAAGCATAAAAGGGGTGAATACAAATCTAATAACTAGATTAAATTCCTCATAATGGATTCATTATATATAATCCTCATTTGATAATAGTTGGGATAAAAATAAAATAATTCTTTGAACTTGATCTCGATGTCTCACTTGCTGAGGCCTCCTTACTAAAGGGAGAGAATCTACTTCCAATTTACTAATTACATTATAATTAGATAAAATATATATGAAAATACTTATATAATTTAACCTATTAAATTTTATCCTCATTACTATATATAAGATAAATATTTCCCCACTAACATCCCACTTCTCACATCAACCTAATTTCTAATAGAACCCATCACCCATCTTGATCCTGAATCCAACTGACTTCATTCATGAGATCCTCCATCTAGTGATCCATTTATAAATCAAATTCACTTCCCTTGTACTTGATTTTAACCTAGTTCTAGAAGGTAAAAACACCCTATGGAACATATCATCCAATTAAATTAAATATTTTTTCCGATAATTGATTCTAATGACATGGTAAACCTTTACCTTCTAAGTTGAACATGGACGACAACCATGAGCCATCTCTAAAAACAAAATGGTATAAAAACCTAAGCTTTTTTATCATATAGTTTATTGATATTTTTTAATTAAATCCATTTTAAAATTATTTTAATTTCCAAAAAAAACCACATTTAATCCCAAGATCAAATAATCATGATGAATTTATCTCTCCTAGGTTTCAACCCCACAATCAACATTATCTCACCTAGGGTGTTCAATAAGTGTAAATTCCTTGTGTTGAATCACAATAGGGCCTAAATTCTAGTTTCCAAGATGGTCACCCTTTATAAATCACACAATAGGTTTGATAATAACTATTTCACTACCATTCTCATACAAGCCTCACTAGTTATTTACTCCAAACTCAATCCCATCTCTAAACCTTTCTTTGATACCACTTTGTCATGACTCCCTGCACTGGTATCCCTTATGGTTCAATAGTTAAGAGAATGAGTGACCCTCCAAGTACTACATATAGTATTCCCTAAGTTTAATAATTTCACCAAGGTTTTAAATCACTCAAATGGGATTCATTACACTCAATATATGAAGAAAATTAAGAGAAATAAAATGAAAAACCACAAAAAATCTATAACATAAAAAAAGAAACCAAACCATCCCACATAAAAATGTTAAGAAATATATGTAAAAGTATCTAAAATAAAATAAATTGGAAATGAATAGTAAAAAATATATAATAAATCCAACCTCCAAGATACTAATATAAAACTTAGTCCCCAAAACCTCCTTAGAAACCTGATAAATAAGTTATATATACACTAGCTGAGAGTAACATGTATACTCAGTAGGATCATACCCAAGGTCTTCTATAGAAATATAAATAATGAACATGTGAATAAAAAACATAATTAACAGACACCTAGACAGATCAACTATTCATCCCAACCTCACTTTGAATCAATCAAAAAAATAACACAAGCAATTAGTAATATAATATCAAAATAAATTAATAAAGGACCCCCTCATCCACTTCCAACACTGATTATCTCCTCCCATGACCCAAAAAAATATCCTACACTCCCAACATTTCCATTCCATCTCATAACCATGTATCTTTTTGTCTCTAATTTGGTTCGGGTCATAACCTTACCTACCGCAACCTCCTATGGGGCCCAAAATCATGTTCTAGCATCAATGATATCATCCACATCTCACATGCTACTATCACATCACCACATATCCATACGAAAAGTCACATACAAGGTTGTAGGGTATCATAAATGTAAAGGAAGGACATCAAAATCATTCCCTCCTATTTCCACACATGACCTCCACTACTTATCACATCCTCCTATCCTTAGTAATCACCACCATCTTCACCATCATTAGTTGATACTCACCACCAACTGGGTAGCACCATCATGTACTACTCTCGAAGGAAGATAGGGGAAGAGAGGGGGGGGGGTAATCCTCTATCTGTACCTCACTGTCCATGTGTTGGGGAAAATTCCCCAAAAAATTTGGGTGTCGGTATGTAATGCTCAATGTGGGTGGGTTGTTTATAAAAGTATCATGAAAATACAAGTATATTTATATACAAACATTGATATTAAACAAGATTGAGCTAAATGTTTCACAACAATACTTAACCATATTTTTTTATCATCATCACCATACTATTGTTACCATATGCTTCCACTAGTAAATGCAACTCCACCACACCAAAAAGTCACACACATACCACAATTTCCATTCACTAAATTAAAAATTTATCCGTTTTTCTAGATTATAAAATTACCAACCACAATTAACTTATTAAGTCATTTAATTGAATATTTAAATAAAAAAATCTAAATGATATCCAAATTATATCCCATTTAAGTCCGTCCCCCTTTATTAACATTTAAGTCATTAATTAAATTACCAAAAATTTATTATAGCCCAAATTATTTAATTTCCATCCACCCCATTTTGATTTCAATGCTAACACATTCAAATTACATTATTACTAGGAAACTACCACAAGTCCCCATACAAAAACCCACACAACTCACTACAATAACTAACAAATCATCTTCTAAAGACAACACCATAAGCCAACATTCTCCAAAAACAACCATAGACCAACCAACACACATTAACCTAACCCAACCACTGTAGAAAACCCCCCAAAAATACCATATCAAAACTAGCCTACACAATCATGGTAAAAACCCCACACAACCCTCACAACCATAATGCCTAGTAATGAAAATGAGTACATGGACCACAACCTTCACAAATATGAGGCGGGGTTGGCCAAAAATATTTTACCATTAAGAGTGCAGACCAATGTGAGTTTAGCCCCATGTGTGTTTGGGCCTAGGAGGGTAGATAAAATGTTAGTGTAGTCTTACCCATGGGACTTTTTTTAGGAAAATTATTATCTTTACAATATATTCTTCCTTGAAATATTATTTTTCTTAATAAAAAAATCATGATTAAACCATGGAATATGATTTTTCACTATAATGGTCAAACTAATTCACTATTTAATCTTATGTTAATTTTAAATAGATATATATTTATTATTTTAATATTATATTATAATAATTATATTGTAATTATTTACCATTTTCACATGGAGTTTCAACCCATCTCTCAAAAAATTGAACTCATCCCCCTTACACTCAATTTCAATAATAAAATATTTAATATAATCTTAATATTTTTTGGTTTTATTTTGTTATTTTTGTTATTTTATTTTATTTTTTTATTAAAGAATAATAAAATTATACATGGTAACCCTAATTTCCTCATTTAAAACTGGTCGCTACTTATATATTCATTATTCATTCACAGGTCTAACTGTTCACATCACAACACCTACAACATCATCACTCATATCCCCTCACTGATCTATCGCCTAATTTTCATCACAATAGTTTTCTATCACACTCATTCCACCGCATTCCACCATCAACCCACCAAATAATTCTCCATAACATCCTTTAAAATGACACTTATGGTCGATCCACACTCACCCCTACAACTACCATTGAAAATGAGAAAAAATAAAATATTTAAATGATTATAAATAGTATATATATATATATATATATTTATATTTAAATTTATGAAATCCTATGGGTGACTTGTGGGATTATATGGGGTGAGGAAGGCATGCAATTGTTTATTTTTTATTGTATAAGGTATTTTACAAGAAAGCTTGCGTGAGATGAAAGATGCGTGGGCTTGGCCCACCCCACCCCATCCTGACTGTTTCGCATTACTAACACAACCAAAAAAATATACCAATATAATAAAAATATATATTCCAATTCACATGAATTCCATGATTCGTTTAAAGTTACTTTTACAATTTTAAATCTTTACTTCTAAGGGCATTTTGCATAACTTCCAAATTTACACACAATAAATTCATGAGTCGTATATAAGTGATTAATATTTTTATTATTGGTGTGTTTTAAAATAATACACATAATGTATTATTAAAAAAAATTATAAAAATTGTATCATATTTATAATCAAGTTCAATTCACATCATAATAAGATAAATAATGAATTAATTAGTAAACACATGTGAAAAAACCCACCCCGTTTGATTAAATTTTAATCTAGTGCAATATTTTCATTAGTTAATATATACCATACATTTAATGGAGAACATAAACATGCTAATAGTATATATTCTAGAAAATAAGAGAAAATAAGGTTGTCATACTTGAAATTGTTATATATTGTGATACAATAAAAATATGAGGAAATAGTAATGATTTCAAGACCTAGATACCACAAAGGTAAGGGAATGATAAAATTCAAAACACTTTTAGAGATGAGAGGAATAAGAGAGAGGTAAAAAATCCAACCTAAATCTTCACATGGTGTTATAGAAAACATATAAAGAATGGGTCATTAAACATGTTTGGAATCATGAGCAAGAAGGCTATGGGTGAAAGAAGATGGATCTTAAGGCTCAAAAATAAGCTTTTGGGTTTTCCAGAATCAATGTGAACATGAAAGACTATAATAAAAGGAATTCCTATATTTTAAGATTTGTAATATAGATTCCCAGTGTTCCCAAAAAAAACCACATGCTCGAATTTACTTTTAATAAATATTTATTCTTTTTTCAATTACAACAAATGGAATTAACCATTTTAAACCCCTAACTTTATAATTTAAAATATGATATGTAATACTAAAAAAAGGATTTGAAAACATTTATTTAGGCCTTAAATACCATATTTTAGGTTAAAACTAATTTCTATATCATTCTGGAAACATTTAGGTATTTTAAATATTTTAATATTTTTTAAATTGTTGAAGGTACCACACAAGGTGTTTGACTACATGAAGGATTCAATCGACTACACAAACTAACCAAGTAAAGGATCAACCACAAGACCAAACCAAGTGACTAAATGAAAGGACCAATCTATAACATAAAGAAAACAATTGACCAACTGAATAGACATACAGACAATATGAATGGTTAATCAACAACATGAACAATCATATAGACTACATGAAAAAATTGAACAACTAAAACATTAAACCAAGTGACCACATGATGGAATGGATAGAAATCACAAAAAATAAAGTAAATGAAAAAATAATTGATTTAATGTATGAATAAATAGATTTATTTCATGAAAAAATATCTAACTATAATAACTAACTAAGCATGCACATGAAAAAACCAATCCACAACATAAACAAACAGATCTATCCCTAGAATAAACCAACTGACCAAAATAATTAAAAAGTGGCCACACCGGAAATAAAGTGACTGTGTGAAAAAATATAAATTTCATAGTTAAAAGAAAATGGGTACCCTATTAAAACATCCAATCCCTAAAAAAATATAGAGGGAATGGGTTATCAAAACCTCATACAACACACAAAAGATGGTGTTCTATATGTATTTGAATTCCATAGATATGTAACACTTTTTTTACAATCATTTAAGGATATAGTTCCCTACCAAAATTAGCTACAATATTTTTGGTAGGAAGTAATTTTCTTAGTTTAAAATCCATGCTGATTAATTAATATAAAATCCATATATGGATTCGAGGGAGTATATACATAATTATAAAGTTAAGAAGATGACCAATTTTAGTATTATAAATTCCACACCTGATTTTCTTATGATACACATGGATTAAACCTCTTATCCTTTTCATTTTACTAAATTCCCTCTATACAAGAGTCCTTTTACAATCCATAGGTTTTTTTACTGTCATAACATCTGTATTTTCATTAGGAGCATCATGTGTACTCGAATCACAGTTTTCATGCATTGGAATAATTTATTTCTCATGATTATGAATAAACAAAAACTAACCAGGTATAAAATTCTCCATTCCTCTCATTTCATTTTGATCATGAACAATCTAAAATTATTGTTTTATCTCCATTTTAATACTAGGAATAATTATTCGAAAGAAAACTCAAAGTTTTTATATTCAAACGAACACATTCCTATCATAAATAAAGTCTTCCAACATAATTATATGTATGGATACATATAAGTTATCCATATGAATCACTATTAAAGGGAAAATCTAAAAAATATCCACCTTATTTTGAAACTATATTGATATTTTATCACCATTAAACATTCAAATTTTACACTATATATTATAAAAAATTAGTTTTTATTAAAATCAACATAGTAAACTATAATTAGAAATTTCATGACAACTATGAATCTTTTCTATATGAATTAAGATTCAAAATAAATCCATTACAAAATATATATTTTTTATCTGGGAAAACATTTATTAAAGAATAGAATTATTATAGACAACATAAAAAGCCCTGTATTTTGTACATATGTTTTTATCAGGGAAAATATTCATAATAATCACATTATGTAATTTAATACCACAATTATGCAGAACATATCCAATAAGATAATCCAATTACCGATTTTAGTATAAAATCCAACAAAGCATACTAATATCTATGTGAACAAATCATGAAAGATAGAATATTATTTAACTAATAAAAACTAGTAGTAACCAAAAAAAAGTTTAATACATGGAATAAACATAAATTAATACATACTAGTGTCACACAAAACAAAGAAAAAGTCTTGTATTAAGAAAAAAGTTTGAAATTATAATAGAAAAAATTATTTTCCTTAAACAAATAAGTTTTAAATGTTTTAAAACATAATTTAGGAAAACATTTAATTAGGAAAATATATATTATCTAAGGTAAATTGGATCTTAGACAACAAACCCTTTCAATATAATGGATGTGAGATTTATAAAAAATATGTTTACCACTTAATACATACCAATGGACCCAAGTATAGTTTATAATGGAGAAATTTGGTTGAATTATTAATAAAATTATTTTTAAAAAATAATATATTATAAAATTAAAGTGTGGATCAATAACTAACCCATACCTAAATTAAATAATACCTTATTACTCATCAATTATTTTATAACATATCTCATTTAAACAAGCTTTGAAAAAAATAAATTCTCTTCTAAACATAAGCAACATCATATATACATTACGAAATAAAAACATCCTTTTGAAAACATGATTTTATAAAGAATTTATTTTCTATAAGAAACTCATATAACACCGAATTGGTATAAAAAATATATCTCATTTAATATATCATTTTTAAATCATAATACTAACATTATATTAAAAAATTAATTTTTATAAACTCAATAAACCCAATATTAACTAATGCCACAATTTTTAAGAAAAATAACCACTCACTCATACATCATCATGATTATAAAAATAATTGAAAATGTATCCATTCAAGATTTTTTTTAACATAAGACAAAATATTAAATTATAACTCTTCCTTATTTCCAATTACTATTTTAACATACTTACAAAAAAAATATTTTAATCGATCATACTCACTATCATGATGATTAAGAAAAGATAATTATGTTCAATAAATATTAAAACAATCAATAAATATGATATTTTTAATTTAATTTTTATATAATAGATTCACAATAACTAAAACGCTTATTATAACATTTTACAACACATTATATTGAAAGTAATTATACAAAATTTTGGTCATTCATTAATTAAAAGAAAATTATTGAATTAATAGTTTCATAAACCCCCTAATACATTAATAATATAATAAACTACTACAATTATTAATTTAATAATCCCTTAATATATATTATATAAGATAATAATTTTACATTGGATTTAGGTAGCTGTAGCGAGTGACTAAATAAAAATTACATCAACTTTGATCACCTTTATTATGAAATGATATAAAAAATAAAATATAATTGATCTTTAATTAAATGAATCCAGAAGAATCATGATATAACAAGATCTATATTTTGGTTTGATACCTAGATAAAAATTATATCTATACATGATACATAATAGAGATTTGTTTCTTTAGTGGTTGTTTTAAAAATAGACACTAAATGTTATTACTTAATTTTTAGGGGAATTTATTTCAAAAACATTACTCATTAGACATAATTTTAGTGGAATTTTAAACCACTAATAAATAATAAGTTTAAATTTTTTATTTAATTTTAGTTTATTTTTTAAAAACTTCCATTAAACCCTGAGTTTTTTTATTTTTAATTCAATTTCAACTATGTTTTTTTATAAAAACTATTACTAAATATACTAAAATTTAATAAAAACTTATAAAAAAAAATTATATTTACAAGTATGTATATATATATGTTATAAATAATTAATAACAATTAAAAATAATTAATAATTAATAATTAATAATTAATATTCATATATGTATATATTTATATTATCATGGTGAAAACATCCTCTATAACTAATGTTGTATGAAAAGTTAAAAATCAGACTTCTCCATCAAATGATCCTAAATTTTGATCAAGGTCTTCAATTAAACTCCATGAACTTTCAAATTGAGTTTTAAGAAAAGAAATATAATGAATATTTATAAGAATTTTGTAATAACTAATAATAAAAAATTCATTACAGTTATAAGTGAAGTTAAAAATCAAAGTAAATGTTCAAACTACCATAACATTTCATCCGGGTGTCCATTTGGGCTCTATGAGATATTAAATTGAAGTTTGAAATATGATCTATATTGTTTGGACCCAAATATAACATTGTTAATATCTTTTTCTCGACAAAAAAGACCCAAGATTCCTTCGAAATTATGTTTTAAGTCAGGGTACCCTAATTTTTGAGCATTCGATGAAAGTTCACCATTGTTTAAGAGTGTCTTCTTATGTTTTTTTGGGTCATATATAATTTTATTCCATGGTTTTACATTCCTATTGATATGATGGTGTTGTAATTGTAATATTTTCCCTCTTTTAGTGATTAATTATATATATATATGTATGTGTGTATATTTATATAATTATGTATATTTATTTATAATATATATATATATATATAATTATATATTACCGAATATATTTATAGATATTTTTATACCTTTATGTATACATGTTTGTATTTATATAAATATTTATAAATATTTATGTTTATATATGTGGGTACAAATATAGATATTTATATTTTTTTATTTTTTTTATTTAGTTATTTATTTATTGTTGTATTTGTTATCTTTACATGTGTTTATATATACATATACATATATACACACATATAAATATATTTAATTATATATATGTGTTAGTTTTTATATATTTATATAAATTTGGTTACATTTATAAATGTTTATATCTATTTGTGTATATTTATATACATTTATATATATTTTGTTGATATATAAATATATCTCTAGGTTTTTATTTATTTAAATTTTTGTAAATTTGATTATATTAATATATTTTAAAAGTTATTTATATATATATATAAGATCATATAAAAAATATATATTTATGTATATTATATTATTTATTGATTATTTATTATATATTAGTTAAAAATTAATAATGAATGAATGGATTAATTATTACTTATTTATCACTCTTTTAGGATTTTTTAATGCTATAATAAATCCTGATGAGAGGCTTGGAATTTGTATTTCTTTTTCTCAAACTAGAGAATTCATAGCCTATGTTGAAGGTAGTCATCTGTATGAAATTAACCTTAATATGATAAAATATTATTGGTATAAAAAACACCTCCATTAATTTCTTGCTTGAAACTTTGGTCGAGCATTTATCAACGATGCATCTACCAATTCTTGGTCCTATATATGTCGTTCCACCCTTCCTAACTTCAAATATGGTCATGATCCCATTTTGGAAAAGTTTTCTTTTAAAATGAACATACCTTGTCACACCTGGGGTTTTATTTTCACTTTGGGATTCAGCTTGTTCTTGGGACTTGATTTTTCGCTTAGGAACAAGGTGTGACAGGTCTGAGTTTTTGAGGTATTCTTTCCATTTATCTTTATAATATCTTTTCAACTAGGGTTATCTTTATGTTTTGGGATAAAAATGGGAAATTTGGGTCATACAACACAAGGTACACGGTTGGCACAGGGTTAGTAAAAATCATGTTCCCCAATCTGGGTAACAATGTGATAGTTGGAGTTATCAGATAGATGCTACCACATGACCTATGAATGATTAGTCAGGTCATGTGGGATAACCATGCAGTAGGTTCCTCTTAGGTATAGTGGGGTGAAAGGTCACCAAATAGTTTGAATAAATGTGTTTGATGCCCAACTCATTAAATTTTTTAAAAGGACCAATGTGACCTCTCAGGATTTAACCTTAATTTCAACCCAATTCACCCCATTCGAGATTTTCATCCATGGGAGCCTCCTCCAAGCTATCCTGGACACCTTGGGAACCTCTCAATTGGTGGATTTTACCCCGATTCATTAGGGAATCTCCATGTAAGTTGTTGTTTCTCTTGTTATTCCCTCTTTTCAAGGGGTTCTTCTCTTCTCGTTGGGGGTTTCATATAGACAATAGGTTGAGCGGTATCTTTTAGGTTTAATTTTAATTATTAGGGTTTTATATTGATGTTTTTGGATAGATCTTGCCTTTCTAGGGTCTTTTGGGGGTTTGGCTGTAGTTTCACACCATATTCCAGATGTTCCAACACTTGTGGTAGATGGTTCCATACATAAACATTTCTATATGAGTTTATATTTCTTGATTTCAATTATAAAAGTGTAATATGGATTAATTGTGCGGAAATAATTAAATTTTGGACGTTTTTTGGTATACGTATATGTGAAAGTGGATTTCTCAGAGGGAAAATGCTTATGTTTGTTCATGATTTGTTGTGATGTTTCTTGAAAATTATTTTGTCTCTTGTCTAGAATGTTCTAAATTATGTTTAAATGGGATTTAACTATGAAAAAGTGTTTACTAAATATAAGGTACATTGTTTCATGTTGGTCGCTTATTTCAAACCTTTTGATATAAATTGTGAGTTGTTAAAATGATTAAAAACATGTTTTAAATGGGTAGGTTCATATGTATATTTTTGAAGGGGAATTTATGATGAAAAAATGGTTAGATTTCAATATTTCTTTGTTGTTATATTTTCAAATGGTTTTTTAAATTGTGCAAGTGGTGTAGAATGTATTTTAAAATGGTTTTTGTGTGTGTTTAAAAATTGGAAATGTTTGTGATTATGTGGAAGTGGTGTTTTCCTTTGTACATGGGATGTTTGGATTATAAGTTAAAATGATACTATGTGTGCGGTATGTGGAATGAAAAATGATCACAAAGAAGGGAATCCTACGACACTTTTTAGATGAACTAGGACTATTATACTATTGATTCAAGAGTTACATAGACCCATTTTCACTTCGCTGGATTGACAATTACAATAATGAATAAATAATATTGATGAACAGAACAATAAGAATTTTGGATGTAATTATCTTCAGGGGCTCGTGCATGGTGACACAATATAATGTGGTTACTATACCACATTTTAGCGAGATATTATGTTCCTAGATACCCAGTAGAACTACTGCCTATGTGAATTTCCTACGACACAATTCTCTCTCTCTTTTGGGATTTATAAAATATAGTACCATCTATTACAATATAGTGGTACTTGAGTGCATTTCTTCTAAATTTTTCTTATTTTAATATATGTTTCCTTTTAAATGTTACCTTTAAAAGTGTTTTACTTAAAGGTGTTGTGATAAAAATGGTTTTTTATTAAAATTATTTCTTTTAAGTGTTTCAAAGGATTTTATATAAATGATCATGTTAATTCATATTTTAAATTTATAGTATGGAATATTTTCAATGGGTGGAATCATAATATGATTTAGCTCACACCCTATATACACCTTTGGGTGTATGCAAACCTTGTTTGTTTGGAATAGGTAATAGAAAGGTGTGTTGTGTTGGTGGTTTGGGTTTCTATAGTTCCTCTCATGCAGGTTTTGGTGGTTCTATCTTGAGGGTGATTTACCTATTTTAATATAGAGGTCTTGGTTTATATTATTATTTTACTTTTTGTAGTTATATCTTGGGTGTTGGTTAAAGTTGTAAATGTTAAAAATAATTTTTTTTATTCCATGTTTGGTTAGGCCTATTCACTTATGTCTTATTTATATTTTGTTAGTTATTTTTTCTTATCTAAATGGGTAAAATCATTCTCAAATCATAAAATTAATATCCACCCATTAGTTTCCAGACCATGGGGATCGAGAACACCCTTCGAGCCATGCCACATATTGGTTCGAGCACCAGTTCAGATGATGACTCACATGGTTCATGAGAAAATGATATCAAACGAGGTTATGATCTTTTGGGTCATGTTATTTGGGGAAGATATAGGGTAGACTAGAGCTAGGATTTTTAAGACTCTATATTCTAGTTAGACGTAGGGTGCTTGGACCAGATGCCTCAGGACAAGACTCAAGTTTAAATGGGAAGTTAGGTTTCTCTTGGTTTCTTTGGTTCTTGTGGGTTTTCTTAAGTTTGGAAATGAAAAGAGAGTTGGGATAATGGTATCTGTGAGATTTCAAGGCCTAGAAATCCATGTGGATCTGGGGACATGGACCTAGAATACTCTCTGTGATTGGTGTATGACCTCCAACCATATGGTAAAGTCACATACCAACGCTAGTTTCCTCTTGTAAATTGTTTCATGTCTTTTGGGTTCTGATTTTTTTTTCAAAAAATTTGTTTTGGAATAATGACATATGGATTTTCAAGTGGTAATGGTCTGGTTTTAGAAATTTAGAAGATGTATTTTCAGAATAATTTTTATTTAATCTTTAGAAAAGTAGATTTTTAAAAAATAATTTTTGATTTAATTGGGGATGAGTTCATTGAAAATAGGATTTTTATAATCAAAATCTAGGGTTTAATGAAATACTTTTTTGGAAAATATGGGATATTTTAAGGAAGGTTTTATAAAAATGCTTGAAATGGGGTTTTTTGGGCCGTAAAATTATTTTTTAAGGGAATGATTTGGATTTATTAAAAAATCCCTGGGAATGTTTCTTGATAAGGATAACATGATTTGAAGTGTGAAGTTTGAAAATGGTTTTTTATTAGGTGGTTTGTAAATATTTGAAAATTTTAATAATGTTTTGAAATAGGAATTAAATTTAGAATATGTAAGTGTAGGTTGAATGTCTTTTTTGGAAGGTGGAAAAGTTTTTTTTTGATATTCAGAATTTCCATGAGTGACCACATGCATGGAAATATGTGAAAATTTTGATGGTTAATTCTATAAGGTGATGGTTTCTTGGGTTGGCACAAGAACATGCATGTTTGAGACTCTATGGGATAACCTTGGTGAGTGCGTATCCCTACAAGCTAGTTTTTCTTTAAGAAAGGCATTAAAAAAAGTAATGTTTTGGTAATTGGTAGAATTGTAATGTGTCTCTTTTGAGTTGGTAGTGTTTTTTGCAATGTGTTTTGAGTTTGAAAAACTCCACTCGTTTGAGTGATATTTCAATTTTGTGTTTTGTTGATAAATTGATTTTTAGATGATGGTTAGTGGTTTCCTTTGATGAGGTTTTGATAATCCTTTAAGTTGGTTCCCTTTTTGTTTTCATGGTTTGTATGTAGTGAGTTTTTACCAATGGTCTAGTTCGATTAGTTTCTCATTTTCCCTTAGTTCCAAGTGCATGCCCCCACAATATTTTTATGGACATTGTGGTGTAGCTATAGAATGTTTACTATTAGCGGACCCTCTAGTTGATCAATCTATGGTAATTCTTGTTCAGTTTCAGAATTTTAACCCTCATTTATTTTATAATCATGTGAATGCTCTGAAAGCAAAAGGGTGGATGTGGAAAGTTGAAAGAAACTTTAGTTTCCCTAAGTTGTTTGAGTTATTAAAAGGTAAAGTTTTTCATATCCATGTTCAAAGGTTCTATCTAACAGTGGTAAAGTAAATTCCCATAATGTAATTTAGCTTGAAGTTGCTGGTGCTGGTCATGGTATCAAAAGGTTTATATATATTTCATCAATTTATTTCTGGTATAGGATCATATTGTTCCATTAGTGTGGAAAGTCTGGTCATAAACATCTATCTTGCAAAAATGATCTGAAGGCTTTCCATTCCCATTTATAGGAGTAGGGAATTGTTTGGGGGATGAGTTTAATGTCTCTTACCTTATAATGCTTCTTTTTTGGTAGAGGTCAAGTTCAATGGCATTTTGTGGTGTTGTGTTTTTTTTCATAAATTTTGAATTTCTATATTATAAATGAGGGTGTCTTCCCAGTGTTATTTGTTATGGTTATTTCTCATTAGGATGAAAAGGGTTTATTTTTGTACAACATATAAGTTCCAGTCTTATTTAAAGAACCATGTTGAAGAAATTTTAGTTCTATTTATTTGTTTAGCTAGTTATTCTTGGATCATTATGTGAATTATTTTGGAACATAAAGAATGTGTTATGGACAGAGATATTCAACGCATGACTATGAGGTAAGAGGTACTTCAAACATATGGTCTCCAGCCATAGGCCCAGTGTGAGGCTAGTGCATAATCAATAATTACATGGGGGTGTGAAGTATATTGGTCTAGCTTGGTCTCTAGTGTTGGATGGGGAAAATTCAAGCATCTCTAAAGTAACTCCTTTGTTTTGTAAAGGACCCATTTTTTGGAAAGTCGAATGAATGCCTCATTATTCATTATGACCAGTGTGGGTGGAAGAGTTTCTCCTGGGTTATAAGGAGGCGTGGATGTCTTGTTTTCTAGAATATCTATGTGGTTGTCCTTGAGTGTCTATCTTTGTGAATTAGTTTTAGTTTTGGATGTTCTCATCTGAATATGGTTGTGTCATGTGGGGGATGGTGAATTATGATGTGTATTCTGTTTGGTTTGTATTTTATTTCATCGGTTCATTATGGTCGGGATTTTCTCATGAGGTAGGTTCCTAAGTTGTCTTAGACAAGGTCGTCATGTTAGAATATGTCTGTTAAGTAATTAGGTTGGTACTTATGGTGGTGAGACACACCGCGGGTCTCACTGAAATTTATCTAAGAGTAAAGTAGTGATAGTTTTTTCTAATTATGGGGAGTACATTTATGCCTCCCTCGTGTTGGTAATATGATTTAGTTTCTTCTGATGTATTTATATTGGGAAGCCTCATCTTTGTCTATCTAATCCTGAGTTCCTCCCTTGATTAAACAATGGGGTTGGAGTGCACCCAATAATTTGTTAAATCAAGATTTTGGAAGTGTTTATCAAGAGTTGGTTTGAGTACATTTATCATTTCAGGTAAATGGTGTGAGTTTTTTTGGAAATAACTAAAGTGATCTTGACTTAAGGGGTTGAATTTTTTGGTGGTGAGGATCCCTTTTCTTATGGTTAATCATCTGAAGGTGTTTCAGATTTTTGGGGTAGAAGGCACATAGTAGGGATTCTATTTTACCCTCTTGAATCTAGACTTGTAAAATTCTTTTTGTCTTTGTGGTGTTCTTGTTTCATTCTCATGTGATATTCATGGGAAATCTACCTGAGCTATGGAACCTTATTGTGTCTTTCTAGTGGTGGAAAGCATTATGATGGGGAGAATTGTCACACTCGGCGTTTTGTTTTCTCTTTTGGATCCATCTTGTTATTGGGACTTGAATTTTCTCTTAGGAATCAAGTGTGAAAGGTCTAAAGTGTTGAGGAATTATTTCCATTTAACTTTGGTCTAAATTTTTCCCGAGGGATCACTTTGAGTTTTTAGAGAAAAATGTGAAATTTGGGTCATATGGCATGAGGTTCACAGTTGTAAAATATTTAGTATAAAATGTGCGCTCTTGTCTAGGTAGCCATACAGTAGGTTGACATTTTTTGGGATAGAAGATACTACACAACCTTCACATGATTAAATAGGTCATGCCAGCTAACAATGCATTAGGTGCCTTTTATGTAGACAGGGGTGCATTATCACTCTATTTTTTTGACTAACTATGCGGGCTAACCATGAATGGTGTCTAGGTCATTAAATTTATTAAATGTACCAATGTTTCCTCTCAAGATTCAACACTAATTTCACCCCCATTTACCCCATTTTTGATTTTCTTCCATGGGAGCCTCCTCCAAGCACTCTTAGGTGTGTTGGAAACCACTCCTTGGGTGGATTTGATCCCTATTCATCAAGGAATCTCTATTTAAGTGGTTCTTCCTCTGGTTATTCCACCCTTTATAGGGAATCTTCTCTTCTCCTTAAGGGTTTCATATGGGGAGTGGGTTGGGTAGTCTGTTTTGGGTTTAATATTAATTATTAGGGTTGTATCATGATGTTTTTGGTTGAATATTTTTTTCTAGGGTTCTTTGGGGGTGTGGTTGGAATTTCATACCAATTTACGGATGTTTCTACACTTGAGGTAGGTGGAACCATGCTCAGAGATTTTTAGATGAGTTTATCTTGCTTTATTACATTTTTAAAAGTATTATATGGTTTAATTTTGTGGCATGAATTAAATTTTATAACCGTTTTGGTATTCATATGCTATGAAATTTGTTTTCCCAAAGGGAAAATGATGATGTTTGTGTATGATTTATTGTCATGTTTCTTGAAAATTTATTTTTGTTGTGTGTGGAAGGTGATAAATGGAATTTAAAAAGTCTTTAATAGTGAAAAAAATGTTTACTAAATAGATGGGTCATTTTTTCATGTTGGCCCCTTGTTTTACACCTTTTGATATAAATTCTGAGTTTTTTAAATGATGAAAAAACATGCTTTAAATGGTTGGTGTTCATGTGTGGATTTTGAAGAGGTCGTGCCAATGAAAATATGGTTGGATTTTAATGTATTTTTCTAGTTACAATTTAAAACAAGTTTTATAAATTGTGCTAGTGGTGAAGAATGTATTTACAAATGGTTTTAGTGTGCGTTTGGAAATTGTAAATGGTTTTGATTAAGTAGAAGTGGTTTTTTTCTCGTGTACATGGGATGTTTGTCTTATGCTGGAAATTGATATTTTGTGTGTGTTATGTGGAATGGAAGTTGAGAAAAAAAGGAATCCTAGGGGACTAGGTGGATTACCTAGGAATAGTATGCTAGTGATTCATAAGTGTCATAGTCTCAGTTTCACATTAATGGATTGAAACTTACAACACTAACAAAATGAAAATGATGACTAGAACCATTTTAATTTTGGATTAAATACTATTTATTGGGTCTTGCAAGAGTATTCATTATAGTGTGGTCATTATACCACATTTCACTGAGATACGATGGTCCTAGATACCCACTGGAGCTAGTGCCTATAGGGATTTCCTATGAAATAGTGCTCTCTCTCCCTTGAAAATTATGAAGCGTGGTACCATTCTTTAACTTAAAGTGGACAATGAGTTCATTTTATCTTAAAGAATGTTAATTTTAATAAATTATTCTTTTTAAATGTTACCTTTAAAAGTGTTATCCTTAATGGCGTCATGATAAAAATGGGGTTTCTTTAATATTATTCACTGAAATTTTTACAAATTATTTTAAATAAATGAAAATGTTAATAAATATTTTAATGTTATATCATGTAATATTTTCGTTTGGTGGCATTATAATGGGATTTGGATCTCACCCCACATATAACCTTTGGTGTATGTAGACCTTTTTTGTTTGGAACAGGTAAAGGAAATGTGTGTTGTGTTAGTGGTAAGTTTCTAGAGTTCCTCTCATGAAGGTTTTGGTGGCGGTGGCTTGAGGGTGATGTACCTCCTATCATATTGTGGTATTGGGTTACTTTATACTTTTCCATTCCATTGTTATATATTAGGTGTTGGTTAAGGTTGTAAATGTTAAATCTAAAAATTTTTATGGCATGTTTGGGTATGTCTATTAAATTATGTTTTATTTATATTTTTTTGGTTATTTATGATTATGTAAATAGATAATTTATTTTTCAAAGCATAATATTGATACGCAAGAACTTATTGTTAGCCAGTGGGAATTGGGAACACCCTTCAGGATATGCCATGGATCGGGTTGGGAATCTATTAAGATGACATCCTGGATTGGTTCATGAAATTACTCCTTTACCTTTCAGATATAATAATGTATGGAATACTTATCCTGATAATAGAACTCTGGTTCATGAGATTTGGAGTTCCATCAACTTCAAAGATGATACCATTTCTTTTGTTTTAAAGGTAAAGAACCTCATTAAAAAACTAAAATTATAGAGGATTTTTTTAGTAATATGGATGAAAATAATTCATATCTTGACTACTTAATTATTTATATTCAAGATAGGAACACTGGGAATGACTTTTTGGTTAGTCTTGAATAGGAAAATGAGGCCACACATAATATAAATGTCATATTCAATCTCAAAGAAAACACGCAGAGGGAATATTTCAAAGTAAAATGGCTCAAGGATAGTGATAAAACAAAAAAATTCTTTAACACTCTTCAAAGGGTTAGAAAAATTAATGGGCCATTATCCATTATTTTTAATAATAGTAATTTCTTTGAAAAGAGGGAATGAATTTCCATTCTTTATTTCTCCTATTATATGAAGCTTTTTGGTGCCTCTAATACTTATAATGAATCTTTGTAAGACATTATACCTAAAATTTTCACTTAAGAGGATAAATCTTATCTATATTCTATTTATCTTCATTTTGATATTAAAGTGTTTGTTTTTATCTTGAAATCTAGAATCTCTCCTAGGCTAGATGGATTTACTAATTTTTTATTTTAGACTTTCTAGGGTATTATACATGTTGATGTATGAATATTGGTTAATATTTTTTTTAAAGGTGGTCAGCTTACTCATGGAATAAATTATCAATCCCTAACCCTTATTACTAATTTTGAGAATGCTAATGATTTATACCTCGTCATGATGGTTTATCTTGTTAACATAATTTAAAAAATTATAGGAAATTTTATAGCAAACATGATTGCTGGAATTTCCAACAAGATTGTGTCTTTGAATAAATTTAGATTTATCAAAGGTATAACCATGTAAGATGGTATTTTCAGGGCCTCTAAATGTGTTAACTTAATTAGAAAACCCACTAAAAAAGGTAATATTTCTATCAAATTACATTTCATAAAAGGATTTGACACTCTTGATTGGGGTTTCATGTGTGATGTTTTGACTAGGTTTGGGATTAATGAAATAATTGTTAATCGGGTGAAATTACTCCTATGTTCTACTCACATTTCAGTTTTGATAAATGAATCCTCTAAAGGATATTTATCTTGTTCAAAAGGATTCATAAACGGGGGTCCCATTTCATTTTATTATATTCTCCATTTTTGAATATTATTTAAGCATAATTATTCTTAGAGTGGTGTCTGAGAATACAATCACGCCCATCCAAGATGGTAGAGGTATAATTGCTCCCTTTCACCACTTTTATGATTATAACATCATCTTTTTTCATTCATGGAGACAAAATAAACATGAAGAACATAAAAAATACTCTTCTCCGCTATGATAAAGTTCCAGGGTAGAAACTTAGATAGAAAAAATATTTTATTTAATATGGTATGAAAATATCTGTAGATAGAAGGGTTTGTATTATCAGTGAGCTAGGGATTATATAAGGAAATTTACCCTTCCTTAATCTTAGTGTTCTATGTTTTTGGGAAATCCTCATACTAGTAATTTTAATCATATTTTAAATAAAATCCAAAACCAACTATCCCTATGGAATGGTAATTTTTTATTGATGGTTGGTCACATTAGCCTTGTCAAAGCAAGAATTGCCTCAATTTTTTTAATCTTTTATTGTGTATAAATGGTTGGTTTCCCTTATAAAAAGTATCATCACCTATTTTAATAATTTTTTTAGAGTGGAATTATTCTAAAAAGAAAAATTTCTACTATCCCCTGCAGTAAATGTTGTCAAATGATTAATTATGGAGGGATAAGAATTAATAATATCACTATATTCACTCATTATTTGAATCCATATTTATGTGGACACTTCTAAATTGGAAGTATGAGGGTATTCATTTTTAAGAACAAGATTTATTGAAAAACCTAAAGCAAGCAATATCAATTATATGGAATCATTCAATTGACATGACATTAAGATTTCCTTTTCCTCTACCATGATTGAATCTTATTTAATTTTCAACTCTCATTACTCTGTTAATTTATGGATGGATTATTGGAATAGAACCTCTCTCTTTTGCAGCCATGCCTCCCATGACTTGTCTTTGGACACTAGTGTTTTAATTAAACAACAGTTGGAAATGAATCTTGAAAATATTCCCACTAAGATTAAATAAATTATCTTGAACTATAATTTCATTAGTGGGGTGGAATTATTATATGGGAACACACTACCAATATAATATTATCTTCAAAATATTTATATCGAAACAATATTTTGGAACACAATAATATCAGGATAAAAATATCAAAAAAACATGGATTCTTCAATCCCGTTTTACTCTTTCATGGAGAGAAATTCACTCAAAGATACCCAATGATAATTTCCTAAAATATGTTGGAATGCATATTTTTTTGAAGTGTGTTTTATGAAATTAAAATTGGGATGACATAGATAATATATTTTGGAGATTTTTCACATCTTTTTCCTTATATTCTTCCAAGGAAGACATTTTCTTGGTTTGGTTCCCTTAATGTTATCTTATATATGATTGCTTGGCATCAAGTATTAATTTTCAGATCTCAAAACAACTTAGGAGTCATATACATGTGGATTGTATGGAAATACATCATATCATTTGGAGTAGTTACAAAAATTACATTCATAAAATATTTTGGTTCTACCACCAATATTCTCTTGCATAGCTTTTTACTACTATAAAAGGGGAAAATTCTTATCGGTCTAGTTTTTGTGAAAATTATTTACATGATTTTTTAGTTCTTAAATGTTTTGGTATCACATGTACTTATCATCCTAACCATGGAACTTTAGAAGTTTTAAGGGTATATCCTTTTCTAATATGGATTAAGTGCAACATAGATGGTGCTTCGAGAGGTAATCCAGGTCATGTAGGGTATGGTTCTATCTTCAGAGATCACATAGGCAATGAATTGGTTTGTCTCTATGGACCTTGTGGTACCACCACTTATCTGGATACAAAGATTCTTAGAATCATGAATGTAGTTGAAGTGGCTCATAGGTACATATGGTAAAATCTTTGGATAGAATATGACTAGACCATTATGGTGATATAAATTAGAGATGACATTATTCATTTATCATAGAGACTTACTACTAGTTGGATGAGTTGCTTCAAATCTCTTTTATTTATGAATTACTTCATTGCACATGTAATTCATGAAGAAAATTTTGGGGCTAATGGTCTAACAAGAAATTGGGTGATGACTAGTAAGATGACATGTCATAATGAGGTTCTTGCTAACATCTTTTCTTTCTGGAATAATGATTATTACAAAAAGCCACACTTCGAACTCCTGTAATTTTTTTACTTTTAGTTAAAGTGACTAGTCCTTTTAGAGAAGTCCTCATTTTACTAAAAAAATTATTAATTATTTAATATTAAATTATTAATTATTAATTATTTACTTCTTATGTATTTATTAAGCATTATTTAATTTTTTTTTATAATTACCATATACTTATTATATAATTATTATTTATGTTTTACTTATTATTTATTATTTATTATGAATTTATAATTTATATATTATTTATTTATTACTAATTATTTATTTATAATTTAATATTTAATATTTATTTATTATTTATTTATTATATATTTGTTATTTATTTATTTAATTTATTTAATATTTAATATTTTTCACTATTCACTATTCACAATTAAATATTAAATATTTAATTTTTATATAATTATAATATAATTATTATTAGTGTATTATTTATTGTTTATCATTTATTAATTATTATATATATTTTACTAATTTATTATTTATTATTTATTATTAACTATTTATTTATTATTAATTTGTTATTTATTTTTTTGTTATTTATTTTTTGTTTATTTTTTTAATATTTAATTTTAAATATTATATATTTATTAAATAAGAAATAAGAAATAAGAAATAAGAAATAAGAAATATTAAATATTAAATAAATATACATATGCATAAGTATTTACATATATTTATCTATATATATATTTATGTATATTGAAGTTTTTTTACTCCCCACATGAAGAGATTATATGAGTGGTAATGTCTTTTGTATAATAACCAAGAGATAATAAGTTCAAATATTATCCCACACATATATATGCTTAATTTATATTGGAAGTAAATAATATATAATAAGTAAATAAATAATAGATGAAAACATGATAAAATAATTTTAATGAAATAATAAAATAAAAAACCACCGCTACCATGAAATGTTTCTTGACACCACACGTCTCGATAGTTTAAAACCACTGCTAAATGTTTTTTTGTCATAGTGATATAATAAATAATAAGCCTAAAACTTAATAATATGATGTTGAATATGAATAGAATCAATAAATTAAAAAATGGGGAAGATTTTATCAGAGGAACAAGTGGACACCAAGTGGGTAAGAGGAGAAATTATGGATCAATGGGGGATGGGGGAGTGTATTTGTGGGGATTCAATACCATTGGTTTTAAAAAATTTCAGGTATATGCAACCCTATACCAAATGTTTTAAAAAACCATTGGTATGAGGTGATGATCTTGACTCTATACTAATTATTTGTCCATAATCGTGGTATAAGGACCTCTATAACTATGATTACAAAAAACCATGGGTATATAGGATTGGGTATAACCCACATTTCTAATAGTGATCATGACATAATCTATAATTAAAATATATATTTGAGTGATTATCATTTTTTATATCTTTTCATTAGTGACTTAAAATGAAAAAAATAAAATCAATAAATTAATGAATGGGGAAGATTTTATGGGAAGAACATGGGGACACCACGTGGGTAAGGGGAGAAATTATTGATCATGGGGGAGGTGGTGTGCATTGGTGAGGATTCAATACCAATGGTTTTAAAAATTGTTGTTATATCGAACCTCATACCAACAGTTTTAAAAAACCATTGGTATGAGGTACTAATATTGACTCTATAACAATGGTTTTCCTAAACTCTTGGTATAAAGACCCCTATAACTATGATTACAATAAACATTGGGTATAAAGGGTTGGGTATAACCCACATTTTGAATAGTGATCATGCCATAATCTAAAAAGAAAATATATCTATGTGTGAGTATCATGTTTTATATCTTTTCATTAGGGACTTTAATTGAAATCACCCCAATAAAATAATTACCCTATACATTCTTACCTTTAGTGAGTCATGATCAATATTTACCTACTTTTTGGGTCACTTTAGCATTTATCTCATTATTTAGTTGTTTAGGTAGTCCATAATTCCAATCATATCAAATATGATTATTGTATAGTTGAGTGGACAACCCATTTCCCAAATCCACCATATGGATAAACTGAACTCCATTACTATGGTTTTTTAATCCTATTAGGGTTTCCAAGATAAGTTTAACCCAAATCATATAAAAAAATATGATCAGCTAATCCAATTAGGGTCACCCATACACAATATACCTTGAAAAATATAATTCATGGGCACCAAACTTTAACATGATCTACCCAGTTGGTTGATCAAGATCTTGATATATGTTTTAGTTGGAAGGAATATCACACCTACTATATGAGGAGTTTTTATAGTATCACCATTTTAATATACATAAAATTAATATTAAATCCATAACTAATGGATCACATGAAATCATTATTATCTCATGTTTTATTTTTATATGTATGCATAATATAAAAATTATTAAGATTTAATTTAATATATAAATTAAACTAGACATAATATTATTAATTTATAAAAAAATTATGTATAAGAATATTAACATATGAATAAATTAATAACATTTTATTTAGTTTCCATGAATGAATAATTATACAATAAAAATAATTTATTTTATAATTCCTAATACTTATCTTCTGTACACAACTCATAAACGATAATCATTGGACACAAAATATTAAATTTTCAGAGTTTGGCACATATCGTATTTTATGATAGAGAATGAGTTATCTATCATAAATAATGATCTTATCATGGAACATTATATGTGATACTTCTAAAGCATCAATGTTTTTTAGGACATGAGTTATCATATAACATAGTGAAGTGAATCATATTTGGAGTTATCACCCATATTACCATTACGATTTGACACTCTATTTTATTAATCCCAAACCACAAATCATACTCTATGATAACTCTTATCATATATTATGATACAATGTAAAACTATAGTTTTGATGAACTATGAACTATGATATATCTAGTTGTACCATATCTGAAATAAAAAATCTTTAATGACACATTATGATATCTTATATCATAAACAATGACCTAGTGATCCAATGACCTACACTTAGTCATTTCATATCGTGCCTTTTCCTGAATGGCCCGAAGGCCTTCACCTTATGCACATTACGATATACATTTTATTCAAAAAATAAATACATAAACAAGTTGATTCAACCATGATTGTGGTTTTGATATCACTAATTAATTTTTTTTCATTATATCATGCTCATAAGAGTGGATAACACCCATTAAAAAACAAATTTGTCATCATAATCAAAACAACATCATAATGAAGAAAAAAATAAAAAGGTGTAATTCATGTACATTATGTTCTATATTGATGGATTATATTTGATGAATATAACATAGTGACAACTAACATAAAATCTTGGCTACAAGTAGTACAACTATAAATAGAATTTCATACACTAATAGAGGATCCCTCAAAACTCCAAAGTGTGATACACCTTCTCCTATGAGATAAATTGATACTACGAATAAAGAGAGATATTTATATTGTACTTGTAATATCTTATCAACCACACTAAAAATGAGATTGGTTATACCCTTTTATAGTGATTTTTCAATCAATTAAAGAGGTCAAACATCAGTTACAAACGTTTGGAAGTCACCATACATTACATAACATATGGCTGTTTGTTTATAAATGATAAACTTAATACTTTATTGATAATATATTACTTAAAAATCCATTAATAATCCTTCGAAATTAATAATATCATAAGGTAAACCATTTGTAATACATGACAACATTCATGCACTCAAAATCTTATATCACAAGGTAAATCATACAATATGATATAGGCATCATATGCTTTTATATAACTTTAATGATATAGATAAATAGTTTCCTATGATATGAATCATATAAAAACCATGGTTTATGATATGTATGAATCATAAAATATGATTCATCCTAATATTGTGAATATAAAAAATCTACATCATATGGTGAGTTATAGACTTTGGGTAACTTGGGTGACTTTTGAGAATTAATGTCTGTGGTTTTATGGATTTTTTCTAGGATGGGTCATGTGTTAAATTAAACGATCAAGGCTCAATAAAATGATTTCACAATGTAAGAAAATTTAGGAAACCATTAATTCCCAAGGTGAATTTGGTAAAATAAAATTAATTTGGATTAGTTATTAACTATTTAGAATATTTTAAACATTTAAAATGTTTTAATAATAATTGAGATGGGTTTTGGTAAAATATAATGGGATTCTGTGGTTGATCTGCATAACTAATCATATATCCTTGGTTAAATGGTTAATTGTTTTGGTGAGTTAATTTCCCAAAATGAGGGTGTTGGGTTAAATTAATTATTGTTTCTCATGGTTTTTAGTTGTATAAATATAAGAAATAGCATTCTGTACTTGGTAAATGAGTTCTATTATATGATCATATTGGTCCAAAATGGTCTCATGGATCAGGTTATACACTTAGCATATAGATTGTGAGAAATAATCAACAATCAATTTTATGGGTTTACTAGTAAGTAAAAGGGGTATGATCCTTGAGACTTATGTTTTAGACCAAAAAGAGTTGTGAAGATTTATATACTGTGTTATAGGGAATGAGTAGAGATGGTATCATTGATTATTCTAAATTGATGAGAGATCAAGATAGGTTAATTCATTCTAGGAAGGGGATATATTTTTTGTGTAGATATTTGATATATTAGGGTAATAATGTTATTTTGATGTGTTTGTGCCTCTTTTATTACCCATTTTTTACCTTCACTGCTAGGATTTTTATCCATAACTAGTCATGTAATCTTTGGTTGTTCATATTTGTCTTCTTTATGTGATCATGTTTCCCTAATTATTTGGGCATGAGATTTTGTAAATCTTAAAATGAGGTTTGATGTATGGGTGGTGTTTGTATGTAAAAGTGAAAATAATGAGTAAAAACATCTCATATTAAATTTGAAAAACCTTTATAGAAGATTTATGGAGTTTTGAAAAAGTTAAGAGAGTTTTGGTGTGAATACCAAAAACCACATTGTGGTGGTTCCTGACATATCATGGATTATGCCACTATTGATTGTAAAATGACTGAAATAAAGATGGGGAATTACGATGTATTATTAGTGGTGAATGTGGTAAATAATATTTAACACTCTAAGGGATTGTGCTCATGGTCTATGAAATTTTAAGGAAAGTATTATATGAAGTCCTTATCTAAAATGGGAAGAAAATAAATCACGTTGTGGTTTTTGGTGTTTCAAAGGAAGATTTTAATAAAACTGGCATCCAGATTTTTTTCTGAAAAAACAAATAAATTAATGGAGGAGACCATGGAATATAATAGTATTTTGGAGATTTTAGTTTTAAAAATGGAAGATAGAGAACCATTAATGTGGTGTATTCCACTTTAAGGTGAAATTTCTTACAGCATTATTGTGTGAAATGGGGGTAAACAAATGGAGTTGGTCATTGTATAGATGTTATTTTCCTAGATCAGATAACTCAATGTATATGTACTTACCATGAATTATAGTGTGAGATAACTAAGAGACATGGTAGACCTATGTTAATTTATTTGACGAGTCAATAAGAAATTTCAAATTTTTATTAGGGGAGTGGTGTTTTGGATATTGTTTTTAGATTTTAAAGTGATGTGTTAAGGGTGGAAATTTTGTGTGAAAACACTCAGAGTGAGTTCTCGAGTGATGGTGGATGAAATTATACTACAAAAATAAGATCAATCCCTAAAATTAGGGTGTTATAGTAAGAAACAGTGCTTTGTAAAGCTATGTTTTTAGATTTTTGGGGTAGGTCATTCCATAAAATGAGGCAGTGAACTGTTATGCCCCTTGCGTAAGAATAAATTTTGGAGTTAGGATAGAATCATACTAGAATGGACTGTTTACATATAAATCAATGAATTTGGTGTAAAATATAGTTATAAAATTTTGATAGGGATCATGTCTCAATATAGGTGAATGAACCATGAAGAACGAGATCATAATACAAGGGTGTGTCCGTGATTTTTAGTATGGTTTTGTAATAGGATGATAAGGTGTACAGAAATGTTCATGCCACAACATGACCTAGGGTTTGGGTGTTGCGGTATGACACCTCAGGTTAGATTTAAAACTGAACCCTAAACTTGAGGAATTTCATTAGGATTCTAGGGTTTATTCTACAACATTCATTTAATTAGTTTTTAGGTGTTTCTTTTAGTAAATTTCTTGATGTCTTATTGTGGAATCCCCTTGGTATCCTTTGGATTCAATTGAGTGGAGAAATAGGGGGTGATAATTCTCTCTCCCTTATCCCCTCCTTGTATACCTTGATGTTAGGTGATCTAGGAGGTTTTGGTATACCAAATGTATTGTTTTATATTCCCTCACTTCCCCATCATCTATTTATTGATAATGTATAGATAAGGTTTTTGATATACGATTGCAATAGAACAAGGTAGAATCACTTCAATATGACGGGGGTTTTATGTTTTGTGTATGGAGGAGGTTTAGTAAGGTGGTATTCATGTATTTTCTCATCATTTAACTTAAGGTATATTTCCCATTGAATTTAATTAGGTATTTTTCAAAATTAGAGATAACGTTTCAATCAATATATGTTTGTAATTTGGGTCTTTAGAATTAATAAGGATTGGGTGAAAATTTGGAGTAAAACATACATCATTGTTTATTATTTTGGTTTCATTGCACCGTTAAATTACTTTTATATTGATTTTGAATAATTTAGAGTTTGGTTTTAATTAGTTTAATGATTTATGAGTGATTTTTTATGGATGAGATATGTTCGTAAGGGATTTTTAGTGGATAATATATGTTTTGAATGAAGTTATAGAACATAGATTGAAGAAGATGACCTTTCCAATACTAAGAAACTTTCTCATTTAGTGATTTTATTTTTTTGTTCCATAATTATGGTTTTAATTGGGGTGTTATCATGATACTATATGAAACCCCACTCCATGGAGATTATCCATGAGGTTTTACCAACTAAATGTTTAACTTTTTCTATCCAAAAAAGGCACTAAACATGATATTAATATTTTCAAAATTAAATGTTGAATAAATAAAGGTCCTTCATACCCTAAAACAATGAGTCTCTATGTCCTAAATATGGGTAGTAACTAGAATACATTAGGATTACTAGGTAGTGGTCTAGGTATAATGTTGGGTTTAGATGACCCAAACCTAATGTATTTCTATTAAATAGTGTTGAGTTGAATACATTTTTTTAATTTAAATTTCTATTTAAAATAGGGTTTTTTCATAGTTATAATAATATTCTAATAAATCATATGTTTTAATTATTAAGATATTAAAAATCATACATCTAATATTATACTTTAAAATAAAATCATGTAAGACCCATTTTTAAAAGAGTAATAGTTTAATGAAATTAAGTTATAGTAATAGTTTTTATTGGAAAATGAGGAAGTGTTCAAGACTTTAAGAAATAAGATGAAGGGATGTTTTTAAAAAATAAATATCTAGTTTAGGTTAATCTCAATTAACCTAAGGAATCCAATTATTACTTTCTAATTGAATTTAACCCATAAACCACCCCAACATTGATGTAACACTCAACCATATTTAAGTTTTTATCATTGGATTATAACATATTTAGTACAGAATGATGGATTTAGATGCATCAAATGAAGTTGGGATAAATTATATTGGATTATACTATACAATAGTGAACAAATATCATGGTTTTACCTATAAATGATCTGATCGATGAAAACAGAAATAGGTACTACAATAGTTTAGACTTCAGTATAATATTATTGTAGAATGGACTTTACAGAAATGGGTATTATAGCCCTGTGAAACATACTTTAATCATTATTATATCACAGTGGACCAACTATGTGGGTTTAACACTATAACATCATGGGTTACTATAACATTGAATTGATTTATGATCTCATTTTTAGTTAGGATTTCTATACTCAGTGCGTGTGACCTATAATTTCCCATTAGATATAGTGAATTTTTTACATATCTAGGGATGTAGGGATTATTTCTGAACCACTTAAATCTCTATGTACACATTTTTATTCTTTTTATTATAATTTTTTTATATTTTACTCATATTTACATAATCAATTATTTTCGGAGACCCCAATTATTCTATAAAAATGTTTTTAGAGACTGAGTTTGGAATATCAATGTTGAATTTATCTAATTGAACTATTTCTATAAAATAATGAAAGGTGAATATTTATAATTTTTGAGGAAATGAATTTTTTTACTGGGGGATTCAAATTTAGAATTATATTTATCCGAAAAATAGACACTTTTCAATTGTGGGTTTTAAATTAATAGATATGAAATAAGACTAAATAATAATTACTATATTGATTTGTTATGGGATTTTTGTTACATATGTTGGGAAAATAATGGTGTTTAACATAATATTGGAGAAGAGGATGGTTGTGTTGATGCAATATCTAACAAATATATACAATAATCCATCTCAATCGAACAAATTATATATGACATGATTGTTATTTAATATGAAGATGATTTAAAGGATGTTTATAGCTTATCATGTCAATGAATTTAGCACCATAAAAAGTCAGTTAAGATCAGTGGTAAATACACTAAAAATTTAGGTTTGTGCCTTGATTTTACTATCTTTATTTTCAGATAATCTAGAAGCTATTGAAATCTCCTAGAATATTTTCTGGTGAATATAATGTTTATATTTAATGATGTGGGATAAATAATCATGAGTGATAATTTTTGGAGAACAAAATCACTTATATTCTATAGGTTGAATCTAAAAATGGAAGGGCTAGAAAAATTCAAGCAATGAGATAATCAAAATGGATAATCAAAATCAAGAGGAAAGAGTTGAGACATGGCCTTGAGTATTGATCCTACATGATGGATTTGTGTGAGGAAACAAAATTTAAAGGAGTGAAGACAAAAAAGGCACTTAAAACTAATACATCAAAAAAAACTACTAAATTATTTGATAATTTTTCACTATAGTTATGGATATCCCTATAGAAACTTAAATTATATACTCAGGGGAATCCTTCCATTCCACATTAAAGAATGGATTCTTAAATAATTATGTTTCAACTAATTTTTGAAAGGTTAATCTTGTGGATGATGAACCCTTATAAATTGTTGTAAAGGGTAACACATTTATTAAAACTAATAGTGAGATTTTGTTTTTGTTTTAGTTTTAGATAATGTATGTTATATTCTTGAATTGAGAAGGAATATTAATTAAATTAATCAACTTGATTATGTTTGATTTATCACTATGTTTACTAGTGGTGTATGGAAAATTACCAAGGGAGCTATGGTTATAGATTTTGGAGTAAATAATGGAATCCCATATAATATAATAGAAAAATTCATTAACTTGGTTACAAAAAAAATGTCATGGATTTAAAAATTTGGAATTATATGTTAGAATAAATGAGTGACAGTAAAAGGAATTTTATCAGATCTGATGTTAGTGGATTTTTTCTTAGGGTATGATTGTAACATTGAAAAAAATGTATTTTTTTCAAAAGAAGGTAAAGGATAGAATAATAGACCCAGTTCAAACAGATGTCTATTGTCCTACACCATTGTATTCCCTAAGAGGGATACTGTATTATATGACATTTATTGATGAATCAATAAGGAAGTTAATCATTTATTTTTTGGAAAAAATATGATATATTTCCATGTTTTAGAAGTGTATGTATTTGGTTGAGAATGATTCAATACTAAGGATAGAATTATTGAGTTTTATTGATGAAGGGTAGTATGGTAGCAATGTATTTAAGGAATCTCTGCTATTAATGTAATTCACTAGGATAATAATATTTTAGGTACACCGTAACAGAACCATGTGGCTAATAGGATGAATAGAACATTGAACTAACATGCTAATAGTATTAGGCTGTAATTGAGGTTACCCAAGTATTTTTAAAAAGAGGAATTGTATATGGTAGTATATATCATCAATAGAAGTAAATCTATACCTATGAGATAATACCTACTTGAGGAACTATAATTAGTAAAGGATGAAAGAAACTCTCATTTATGAGTCTATTTGTTCATCTTATCTTTATATAGATGAAGATGTAGGGGAAAATCATGATTCTATGTCCAAATCGTATTTCTTTGGTGGCTATGGTGGTAAGAAGTTTCTATATCACTTATAGTTTAATAAGGAAAAGATTATAATTAAATTAAAAATGTGATATTTAATAAAGGTTATATGTATAAGGACCATAATGTACTTAAAACTATTGATGCGATAAGGAATTAAGATGATATGAGAAAGTGGAGGTTGAATGTGTAATGAAGCATGTGATATAAGAACCAGTGTATCCTTCTCCTTAGGTGGATTTGAGAAAATAAAAAAGGATGAGAATTTCCATGATGAGGTATTCATCATATATATACTATTTTTATTGAACATGGGTAGAGATCTATAATTATTTAAATAATTAATAATGTTTAAAGAGTCTAGTGAGTGTGATATGGATATAAAGAAGCATATTTTCATCATTTCATGGTAATAATACTTGGGAGAAAACTACTTTTTTGTAAAGAAAGAAATTATTATAGAATAATTGGGTATATCTCATTGTGGGAGAATATTATGGTGATAAGAGATACAAGTAATGGATGGTGGTGAATGGTTTTTTAATATAAGTAATGTGAACAATTTACTCAAATTTTCTCACTTGTAGTGAAGCTTACCACCATGTAGGTGGTTATTCATTTAGTTGCATAAGATTATTTTTATCCTCAGAAAATTTATGTGAATACTGATTTATTTTATTGAGATATATGGGAATAAATTTATATAGATCAACCTAAATGATTTTTTGTGTGTCAGTAAAGGAAGAATATGTGTGAAAAATCTAATTTTTTTTAATATTTGTTAAAGTTGGAACCCAAGAAGTGGAGTATGAAGTTTTATGGATTCATGATTAAAAAAACATATAAATGGTGTTTCAGGGATCAATATTTTTATTTCAAGTATTTTGGTGATAAATCTATTATATTTATTTCTTATGTGGATTATATATTCATTGAATGATCATGTATATAGAAGACTTAAGAGCTGAAATGGTAGCTAATTGAGGAGTTCAAGATGAATGATCAAAGAGAAGACATCAAAATTTTAGGGATGAAGATCAGGAGAGATCATACAACTGTTACATTGATGCTATCACAAGATGACTACATTTGAAAGTATTAGAGTAGATTTATTATGATGGATTTAATGAAAGTTTCTATTTCCCTTGAAATCCATTTTAAATTATCAGTGGAGAAAGAACCAATGATATTGGAATAAGTTGAGTATATGGAAAGGATTATTTATGTGTCAACTATTTGAAGCATGATGCATACCATGGTCTATACATAACCTTCTATTTCTAAGGTAGTGGGATTGGGGAGTTCCTACATGGATAACCCTATAAAGAAACATGGTAATGATATGAAAAGTATATTGAGATAATTTATGGTTTTAATGGATGTATATATGTTATTTAGGAAAGGGAGGTAATTTAGGGGTATATGTCTACTAACCTTGTAGGTGATGTTGAAAGTAGGAGGAGTACCATAAGTTATGTGTTTAATTATAGAAGAACTATAGTAGCCGGATACTGTAATTACAAAAGGTGGTGGTGCTATATACTATATAGTTAGAGTACAACACTATAGCCGAAGTTGAGAAGGAGATGGTTTGGATAAATAAATTTATATTGGAGCTAATTAAAAATGAGAGGAAAATGTATTACATGATGATAGTTAGATAGTTATAAATATTGTGAAGAATATAATGTTTTATGCAGGAATTAAGTATGTTTAGTTTAAGTAATATCTTATCAAAGGCTTAATTTAGTATTGGTTGTGTACATTGAAAAATATTTGTTAAACTAATAATCCGATAGACATTCTGTTGAAGTTGAAGGAGATTGAGAATTTGAGTCACTAGTGTGCCTATGTTAGTCTTCATTGATAAATATAGGATGAGAGGAATAATATGTAATAACACTATGGGAGAATAGAATGAAAAGGAACTATTCATTCATGAATCATCATCTTGAAATTGATGATTTTGTGGTAAATCAACTAGTTTTCATGAATTTTCAGCTTCAAATTGAATTCTTGATGGAAAGTGACCATAGATAAGTGAAGAAGTATATGAAATAAAATTATGTAAGTTGTATAAGGATGTATCCACAGAATTTGAATAGTATTCTAGGTCCTTATTCAAGTGAGATATTGTTTAAATAGTGGATCTGAATCCATTAGATGGAGTTGGGATAAATTCTAGAATCATGTACTGTAAAAAAGTCAAAAAATGTAATGGGTTGACATGCATAGTGAGGTTGCTGGGAGTTCTATGGGAAATGTCCCTCGGTTTGGGGGATCACAGGACCTAGACCCAAATTTTATAGGTACTCTAACATTTATTACAAGAAACAAAAAAATAATTACTATAGCATTGTGGACATTGATATGATACTCTTGAAATATAAACATGACTAATTTTGGTATTATAGATTCACAAATATTAATACCATCATTACTATATCACAATTGACCATTTTTCAGATTTATCACTCTATAAAAATGGGTTACTATATCACCACATATATTTATGTTCTCATTTTGAGTTAGGGATTATATATTCAGTGTGTGTGGTCAGTACTTTGTACGTGTATATAGTGAATTTTTTTCCTTTTTTTGGATGTAGGGGTTATTATCAAACCATGTAAATATATATTTTTCGGTTTTTATTCATGTTTTTATTCTTTTTTTGTCCATATTATCCCTTTTTTAGAATAAAATGTTATTGGGTTCCTAATTTTCTCTATAATAGTTAATATAGGAAGTAGTGAGGTAGTTGATAATAAGAATATAGATTTAAAAAGATATGAATTTATTTAATGAGTTGTCACAATACCCATATTTAAAAACATAACCCATTTAAGTGGTTATTACCATGATCATTAAAGGTCTACAAGGTTTTAAACATAAAACATTAATTTTTATGAAAATTACAATACGTATTACAAAAGCTATTTTAATAATATAGAGCAAGAAAATTCTTTTCACCCCTAGATATATAAGTGATTCTTTCCAAGATCTAATTAGTAGTTATTAAATATTATTAAAACCTAAAAACAACTTTAAACAAAAATAATAATAATCCATAACACTATTTCTATACAATTTTAAACTTTTTCTTCAACAATCCAAAATTAAGTGATTACATGATTCATAGAACATGGTTCCCACTATCATAACATGTTCAAATATAAAGATAATATAATATATCAATATTAAACATCAAACATTAATATAAAATCCAACTATGTTAAATAATGACCTAAATATTGAAATTTAACAAACAATAAATTTCTCACGTATTATGGATAAAAATTAATCACATATTATTTTACCCATAATTATAAATATATATAATAAGTTTAATAATTAATTCATAGTATTGAAATTTGTTTTCATAGAAAATAAATTTGAATTTATAATTTGAATAATGATTGAAAAACTTATATTTAAATCTTCAAAAACTAATATGATTTTCATTTATTAGTTAAATAAAATTAGTGGTAGAAGATTCCAAAGCACATTCTAAGAGGTTTCATATGGGATGAATCCACTTACTATGAGGTTAGTATGGATGAGTCCCCACCCATGATCTAACAATATCTTAGCATGCACTAATACTCATTAATCAACATTATATAATCAATTACTACCACTTTACCAAGATATAAATTCAACCCTATAGAAAATATAATTAAAGACTAGTAGAAACATCGTAAAAAGATCACCAAATTCATACAAACCATTAATCACAAGTAATACCTAATTAAATTCAACATAAATAAACCAATATTAATATTTAAAAACAAATAAATCTATATAAAGTCTCATCATAATACAATCATATCAATATAGTGATCGAAGGTTGAGAAATATCACACATATATATTCTCTAGCACAAAAAAGGAACCCAAGGTATAGAAATGCGTTTCACCAGGAATTTGGTGAAACCTCTATCTAAGGACCCCCCCCAAATAAATAAAAAGGAGGATAATGGGAGAAAATGGAAATGAGGAAATAGTGGAATGGTTACCTTGTATTTTGGCATAAAAGGAACCCTGAAACCACCTTGGATTGAAAGGGAAATAGGTGAAGGGAATATGAACATTGGGAGGCCATGAGATAGGCATGAATTTGTTGGAATAAGGGTGATCTATAAGGAAGGAGGGAATGAAATATTAATCAAAGTGGTGAAATGATAAAAATACCCATTTTAAATGGTAAATTTTCTAGGTGCCTACAAAGTTCCCACTATAATTGCACTGAGTACCCAATGGTAACCTTATGGAAGCCACCCATATAATGAATACACACGGAACTTGACACCATATTTAGTTTTAAGAATATAGGTGGTTCCACCTCTAAACCATCATAACCAATTAAAACTCTTATTAAACCACAACAGTTGTTTCAAAACACACATAAGTCTATCTTAAGAGTTTATATTTAATTTCTAAATTCAAAAATGATGTTCTCCTCTCTCCCCATTAAAAAAATAAGAATTTCCTCAAGATTTCATAAAACTTTTTTCATAAAACATATTAACCATAGTCAATGTTATTAAAACATCTCCTCTATATCATTTTAAATCGAAAAATAATAACCCACTAGACCTATCCTATGTTAATTAGTCATCACATTTCCTATACACACTCTATTTTTCTACCTCAAGAGCTCATAAAAACCCCTAGTAAACCCCCAAAAACACTAAAATCATTTCTCACATTTTAATATTCAACTTGTAAATATGATATGAAACAATAAATACCAAAAAGATTCTATATCCCCATTTATTGAACCACAACACAATCTAACTGCTCATCACACTTATGATTCATGACTCTTAAAACCCAATGGAAAACATGAACCAAAAAAGTATATCAACACCCAAGATAATTATAATCAAAGTATCCTTAAACTTATATTTCACTCCAATATAAGACTTAATTTTTAATTTTTCATAATAATTTTCCAATTAGTTATTCACAATAACCCATTTATCAAAATGGGTCTCAAGATATATTTTAAAATCCCATTTCAAATTTGTTTAACAATCTTACATTATAAAAAAAATCTTATTTTTCATTCATTAAAATAACCTTTTCCATTTCTATGTCAAAACTTCAATACAAAAATCTTTTTAAAAATTATTAACCATGAACGATTCTTTTATTATTATAACTCCATAAATTAAAACAACATTAAATTCCACTAGAAATCCCTTTTTCAATATTTATATAGAACAGTTAAATAAGAAAAATAACCCCTTTAACAAACTTACTATTATCCATATAACTATATTAGGGGAAACTAACATTATTATATAGAAAAGGTTTAATACAATATATATTCATGGATAAGGTATTAAAAAGGACATATTTTGGTAATAATAGTAAAAAAAATTATAAATAAAAAATCACTTAGAAACCACTCTTAGGGTGTTAAAAGAATAAAAAATGATATAAACAATGAACAATAGAGATACAATATCAATGAAGTAGTAAAGATATTCTTTGACTAGTACTAACCAATAATAATTCATAAATATGTCAAATAAAAAAATAAAGTCATTCTCTCAAATCAATAACATTATCATAGAATATAAACACTAAAAAACCTGATTTATTAATTTTAATAAGGGAAGTAATAATATAAGTATTCTCGGTAGAGAAACATTTATCAAAATTATATCTACAAGAAGAAATAAGGAAGAATATCTCAATGAAAATAATTAGTTTGTGATTCATTCTAATATAATTTTCACCAACATATATATATATAATGAAACACTATATATATATTATTTATGTTTAAGTTAATAAAAACTACCAATTGATTCTAACTACAACATAAACAATCCCAAGAAAGCACACAATATGTTATGCATGTGCAATTTTCCAACTTTAAGTCATTTAATTATAATACATGAACCACTAGAAATGTTGGCTTCCAGTCACACCCTAAAACACATCACATTATCTTACTTACTTTGGGAAGAGGCATCCAAATTGATACCTAACTTACATTAGAGGTGATTACCAAATTACCCAAACATCCTTGATAACATGATCTTCCACTATGAAGAGGTTTATAATGTCTTTTTATGATTTACTTCTCATTTCAGGACTATACTAACTCCTATTAATTTTAAATCTTGAAAATCCTAATATCTATAAGTGACTTATGATTTCATGATCCCACTCTGATAAATTTTTTTAATAATCATTACCAAAATCACCCAAAAATTACATAGATCAAGCCACCAAAAGTCCTTAGGTTCACCTTCCAACCATCTAAGGCTTGTTACTAGAACTAGGGCTATAAAAAACAATAGTAGTTGGCATATTTTTTAATTTAAATAAAATAAATAAAGTAAAAAATTATAGGTACTATATAAATGAAAATAAATTTATACAATAAATGAGTATATCCTATTTGAGTAAAAAATAACAAAAACAAACAGAAACAGACATGGATAAATACTTGATATTATATCTATTCCCTAGATCCAATAATAAGTAGAACCTAAATTGAATCAACAATGACTATGTGTATAATGTAACATCCCAAAAAAAGTGATCCTAAAACAGTACCCCTAGATGGTGGGTCACACAGCCTCAAGAACGCCTCCCCATACACCAGAGGCTTTCAACTAGAAGTGTGGGTCTATGTTTATATGGAAGGGATGTTATAACCTCCTATCAAAGTAGAAAAAATACATAAATAGAGATAATAATTAGACATCCATAGTTGAATCATAATATAACTAAAAATACTATAGAAAAGGATACCATAAATAGACACAACAAAATAGGAAACCTCTATGTAGATTTAAAAATAAAAATCCATAGCCTGAGTCATATACAAAATGATTTCATGAAATGTTGATGTAAAAAAAAGGGATACTGGGGATATAGATTACAAGCATATAAAACATGATATTAAAAATGAAAAAAGTCCCAAAGATAGCTCCACAAGAATCATGAGCTTACACTAAGTCCCCTGAACCAACACTCCATGCTATAAAAAAATAGATCAAGAATCCATGAGAGGGTTCTTTCCCTTATCCACACTGGCTATCAAGAAGTCTACATTGGGACAAAGGGTGGCCCGATTAATATCAAAGATAAACATAGTAGGTCCCCACCAATGATGTCTATAATAACTTAATCAGTGTATATAAGATATTAGTTTTTGGGATACTAAATAATAAACAATGCAAGAAAACAAATACATATTAGATTAGGTTCTAGCAGGACACTTGAGAAAATCTACGTACTTCTACATTGGTAGGAATGAGTATGATCGATTTAGCATATATACACACATATATGTATATATGTAATCAAATATATATATATATATATATATATAAAATATGTATACATGTATATAAACTCTATATGTAAGGACAATTAGAGGCATATACCTAGATACTAGGTGCTAGATGGAACTGGGGAATAACTCAGGCATCCACAACCAGACTAATGAAATTTGGGCTCTAACTGGGGTACTAACCTTGAATCTCATATTATTGAGTGATTTCAAGCATATCACTCGAGATAGGGGGATGTGTTTTCATTACCAATACCTGATTTTGAGGAATGTGGAACGTTATGCGGACCATTCATGTAAGGTAAATGGCATGAGATGTAATGCACATCACCAAATGTAAAGGACCATGAAATTGAATGCTTAACAGAACCCTTAACCATTGTTCACTGACCATTATCTAAGGTATAATAATAATCATCATGAGGTCTAATGAATTTTTAATCATTTATCCCAATCTAATCATAGTATTAAAAATTATATAATCCATATATAAGAAATATATAAAACTTGGTTAGCCAATTCCACCCATTACTATTTAATTCAATTAAACTATTTTATTTACAAACATGTAATATTCATTTTAAGGTTCAGACAGACCACTTAGATGATGCTTTGATCAATTAAACATTTAAATAAATAGGTAAATTCATTACACTCTCCCAAGGTAAGGTATAATAAATGTAAGAAACCTATAACAAATTATAATAGGCCTACAAGTGTATCTAATCATGATACAAATTAATTAGAAAGGTAAATGAATTTTAAGGTAACATTCTAAAATTTTCAGTAAGTGTAAAAATAGATAAATTATATAAAATCACCTAAACATTAAGGGAATATTTCTATACCACCTACCTTAGGGCTGTGGATGACTCCTCATCTGATATTAGCTTCATGTTTGAAGTAGAACAAAAGAAATTAGAAAATAGGAAAAACACCCTGAAAATAGGGCTTTTGAGTTGGCACCCAAATAGTGAAAAGGATTTTTAGATAAACCATGATTGGAAGGAATATTATTATAGAGATTACCATTTTTGATTAAAAATGACAAAAGATAGAGAAAATAGAGCTCTAACGGAGGAAAGATCAAAGAACCAAGGTTGAGGCATGGAGGATGTCCCCTATGTGTCTCCAGATATGTGAGAGAAGGGGGGAAATGAGGAATCTTATAAATAAAGGGACCTGTCTACTTTAAAAAAAGACTTTAATCATTTATACAACATGTAATGTTTAAAAACCACGTAAAGATCATCATATTATACTATAGAGGAAATAAAATCTCACAATGTGCAAGGGGTATGACCCAAGAAATACATGCAATGTATTTAACAAACACCATGTATTTAAATACATGAAATTTATTTATCCTAAATCTAGGATCCAAATCCACTAAAACATTTATTCTAAAAAACATACCAACCCTCAGGTGCGATCTCTAGTTTTAATCCAAAAAAGGAATAAAAAAAGGGTTTGACTAGATTAAAAATAATCAGCGCCTGTATGAAATTATAGGTTATTATAACCTTTCTTATATAATCTAGTCCCCAAGTTAGACATTTGACTATCTTAAGAGATCATCATAGAAAGTATTCAACCATAAGGAACATATGTCAGCCTCTTGCTCCCAGGTCTCATCTTGTACTCAGACAAGATACCATAACACCCTTAACAAAAACACTAACCTTCCTCAGAGAGTCTTCACAATCCAATCGATGATACATACTGGGAAATAATCATTATAAAAATCCACATATAACTCATCCTCATCAAGATGGAAAAAATTTGAATATTATGGCTATTACCAACATAGTTGAGACATGTTAAAGACATCAGGTAAAGGCTGATATCTTTGAGAAATTTATATTCGGTAATCCATGGACAAATTTTCTCAAAAAACTCAAAGCATACAATGAATCGAGGTGAAAGATTACCCTTCCTCTGAATCCAAATATGGCCTAAACTAGGCGAAACAGAGAGGAAAACATGGCCCCTGACCCTAAACACAAGAGGTCATCAGTGATGATTAGTAAATGAATCCTGTCTAGATTGAGTTCTCAACAAGTTATTCTTTATTAACTGTATTTTATATGAAGTATCCTAAATAAGGCTTGGTCTATGAAAATATGTTTCCCCAATTTCTAACATGCAGATAGGTGATTTACCTTACCTACCATATAAGGTTTTATAATGATCCATTTGGATGGTAGAATAAAAACTATTATTATTAGAGAACACCACTAGGGGTATATGTTTCTCCCAAAACACTAAAATTCAAGGAATTAAGCCCTAAGCATGTCCTCCAACACTTGAATACTACTTTATGACTACCTATCCATCTGAGGATTATTGGACATGTTCATAAGAACCTATGTACTCAAGGCCTTGTACAAACCTTGCTAGAACAAAGACATTAGGGGGTGTCCCTATCCAAAATGATAACATGTGTATGTATACAAAGAAGTATGACCACTATTATATATAGACTCCCTATCTTATCTATAAAGAAGGTCTTTTAAATAGGTAATAAGTGTAATACATTCATAAACCGATCAAAAACTACCCAAACTATACCATCTCATTGAGGTGATCTAGGAAAACTTATCACAAAGTCCATGGAGACATCATCCCATTTCCACTTAGGAATATATAACTATTGTAAAAGTATTTTTAGTTGATGTTATTTTTCCATCAGTTTTTGAATGTTGGAAAACCATACAATAAATCTGGTTATCTCCCATTTCATACTAGGCAACCAATATTAGAGATGTCTGTCTTGTTATACCTTGGTGACTCATAGATGTACTACCCAAGATGAGGCCTAATATTACTGATTCAATTACCCCAAAATGTCTTCTGAAACCCAGATATGCCCAGATATGAATAAAATGACATCATCATCCATAGTCCATCCTAGTGATAAATTGTCACAAACCATCCCCTAGGGCCCATACCGTGACTACCCCAAGCCTTCATTCCACAGGCCAGGGGCCGGTGACTAGCACCAAATAGGAATATCCCAAAAAGGGATGGAATTTGTGTATAAACCTTTACACATGCACAAATCTCAAACTACAGAAAGGTAAACACTATGTAAACCAAAACTATCACTGATACAACTACTAGATGTATAATAAAAAATGAAATGGAAAAGGGGCCAAAATACAAGCCCAAAACCATAGAGGAATATATAACTACCAAGGCCTATCTACTCAACCCCAACCCAACAAGTAGATGAAGGGTATTCGTCTGTAGCCGTAGAAGTGAATCTCACATCACTAAGCACCACAAGGTCCCAGTCCCATAAGGTCTCCATCAAACCATCGATGACCTGCACCGGACACGACACGTGTGGGAAAATCCCATGTAGTGGTCAGTAATGTTGGAACCATGACCATTCTATACATGAATTGTATTATGGGTTGTGTTTTTTGTCAATCCTCATTGGAATTTCAGAATGCTTTCTAGAAAAGTTTTCATACAGTTCACGCAAACCACATTATTGAAGGTGGCATCATTTCGTTGGTTTTGCCAAATTTTTGGGCCTCAAAATCAGGAAATGGGAAAAGTATGTGTCTTTAAAAGGGACTTGCGTGCAAAAAGGTATGTGTGTTGGAAAATTACGATAAAGGCATATTTTGGGATCAAATCGCTGAAAAATGGAAAAGGAGTGAGTTGTACAAAATGTTGGAGTGGTGGGCTAAAAACATTTATTTTACGCTAAATTGGTTTTGCGCATAATTGTGAAAGTAGGTTGGTGTTCTTACAAAAAAGGTGTTTTGTGATCAGAACACTAAAAAATGGAAAAGGCAGGAGGTGCGTGAAAAATATGGAGATTTTTGCAGAAAATGGTTCCTGCACGAAAAAAGATTTCACGCAGAATGAGATTTTTTCATGACACGGTGGGTTTTTCACACGGGAGTCGTCGACACCTATAAATAAGAGGCGACCCCCCACATTTAGAAAGGAAGAAAACTAAGAGAAGATCTGAGTTCTGATGTACATAAAAGTTAAAGGAAAAAGTAGTTGTGCATAAAAGGTTAGTGTTGCGTGTAAAAGATGAAGTTTATTGTAAAAGTTGATGGTGCGTGTAAAGGTTAAAGTTGCATAGAAAAGATGAAGTTGCATGTAAAAAGTTAAATATGTGCGTAAAGGTTGTAGTTGTGCATAATTTTTATGCGTGAAAATAAAATATTGCACGCACAGTGTGGGTGTTGCACGCAATTGTCAGTACAGGTTGAATATATGTTCTGCATACCCGACTCAATTGTTCAATGCTTTCAAGTGAATCAATTCAAGAGTTCAATGCAAGCAGTGTCTCTTGCTGAACTGAGAAAAAGACTTCAATGAAAATATATTGAAGCGATTGTTAATTTGCTAAATTTAGTTAGGCATATCAAAAGGCAATGATCTTGGGGGAGTTGACGGAAGTGATCTAAGGGATAGAGTGAGTTATCCCCCAACCCTTGTAAAGGGAGTGTGCTTGGAACAGAGTGGTTGTGACCAAATGTTGTAATCGTCAAACTTGTAAATATTATTTTATTTAGGTATGATCGTTACATTTTCGGCGTATGCTCCTTAGATGTAGCCATTTTTGGTGAACCTAGTAAAAGTGTTTTGTCATCTCCCTAGATTCATATTTTTATAGATTTAACAAGTTCCTACCAACATGGTAACAATATCCACAACATTAAAAAGAAAAAGTTGACACCCTAATTCACCCCTCCCCTCTCATGGTGTTCAAGGGTCCTTCAACTGGAATCAGAGGGAGTTGGCTTGTGTTTGATTTGTCTTATACCATCATTAAGAATTTATCCAGTGCTAGGGGAGTCCTCCACTTTTATTGAAGTAATTTTTAGATTTGGAAGAATATATTGAGATATCATATTAGATCCCTTGGAATGAAAGTTATTTTTTCCACTCTGCAAGGTATACATGTTAATGATCCAATAAGGCTAGTTATGACTGATACAAATATGAAAATTCTTGTTGTAGATGCTAAAGCACTAAATGCTCTCACCCCAGCCCCTTTAGATTAGATTAATATAAAGGTTATGAGTTGCACCTCAGCAAATTCCATGTGTGATTGACATGAAAATATTTATGAAAGAGATAGAAAAGTGAAGGAGGTGAAACTTTAAGTCCTGCACAATAGGTTTGATGATCTGAAGATGCATCCTAATAAGAATGCAGACTCATTATTCAATTGAATTTCTTAAGTGGTTGGAGAAATTTGGGGTCTAGGTGAAGAAATCAAAGACGTTGATATTGTTGAGAAAATATTGAGAAGACCCCCACCCCAGTACGATGCAAAGGTGTCAGCCCTTGAGGAAATATATCTTTCCAAACTTTCTCTAGATGATGTGCTATGTAGACTACTGTAATATGAAATGAGAGTCAAACCCGATGATGCTACAAATCGAGTGAGAAAGGAAATGACATTCAAATCCATGGAGAAAATAAAAATTTTAAAATATAGTATTGGTGATGACGATGATAAAAAAGAAATTCTTTCTCTCATTTCCATGATGTTTCAGAAGGGAAAAGGGAAATTCAAAGGGAAGTTACCTCAAGCTTGTTTTTGTTGTGGAAAATTTGGGAATATTGATCCATAATGCTTAATAAATATCGATGATAAAGAAAGTGATGCTGAAAACATTGAGAATCCTCAGAAAAGGTTTTTCGAGAAGGGAGACTTCAAATCTAGAAAGAATTCCCCTTAGTAGATTTTAGTCTGTGAAGAGGAAGGTGATGATAATGAATTCAGTAAAGAAGAAGAACCAGAATTTACAATAGGAAACCGTGCTTCCATGATGGCCACTATTGAAAAAGAAGAAGATAAGGGTGGAGAAAATTAGTTGAAAACTAGTTCCAATCCCTAGTTTCAACTTAAGGATGCATTTTTTAAGTTTGAAATTAATTAGAATAGTTGAAATAGGCAGAAATCAATTGTAGAAGAATCAAATGAATAAGTTGACTAGCTAAAAGCTGAAATTGAAAAACTAGAAGAGTTTCTGAAAGTATAGTCTAAATACTTGAAATTAATGATGATGTAGTGGACCTGAAGCTAAGAACTGAAGAGAAGGAAAAGATCATCAATGACCTCACATCCGGACCAGAAGAAAAGTCCAAGACTGCTAAGGGTATTGAGGAGAAAGTTGTTACTCTTAAGAGTAAACATGAGAGTGAATCAATTTCAAAAGAATCAAGGATGAAAAGAAAATTTGAAAGGTTCTCAAATGCTGAGCTATTGGAGATAGCAAAACGTGGCTCTAATGGAGTTGAAAAGATTTTGAATGATCAAATACACACTTCCATGGGAAATAGTGGAATCAGTTTTGATGCTAAATCATCAAATTTTATAAACAAATGGGACCAAAATAAAGGCAATATTAATGTGCATCCTATAGAAAAGTCACCTTAAGTTCTGAAAAAGAAACCTCCATTTCAATCTGAAAGAAAAACATAAGACTATCCTCAAGCCTCTTGGAATAAGAGACACTCAAATTATTATCCAATGGAAGAAGGAATGAGGATACGTAGAAGTGAGGAGACATTTCTTCTCATGAATTGTATGTTCTATAGATATCTAGGCCATACCATGTCTTATTTCAAAGACGCAAGAAGCTATTTGAATGGAGAAGATACGGGAGTTCAACAAATAAGAAGAATTCATATCCTAATTCTTTTATAAGAAACACTTTCTATTGATATAGTTTTCATTGTTCTCACATTGGTCATATGGTCCTTGACTACATATAGAGGAGAAACATGGGCACCTCATACCAGAGTCTGAGACATGTCAAAGATCATCAACAAGAAAGTGCGTCTCTTACAAATATATTTTCTCCTAGGGAAGATGATTTCGACTTTGAAGAACACAAGAATACAGAAGAAAGAATTGAAAATCATTTAGTGTTCTACACTGAACCTAATGTCTCATGGAAGAAAAAGAATAAAATTTAGAAATCCAACCTTATAGAGGTGTCCCTCAAGGCTACAAAAATAAATAAAACCTGTATTATGGATAGCGGTTGTTCATATCATATGACAGGTAATGCATGCCTATTAGCGGATGTCAAAAGGATGGCTGATGGTACAATGCTGTTTATTAATGATGGAGTTGTGAAAATTAATGGAAGTGGATCTACAGAACTTGCTAATGGAGAGCTAAAGAAAACTGAAGTGCCTTATGTAGATGGACTATGTCATAATTTCCTCGGTGTGAGTCAACTTTGTGACATGGGACTTATAGTTACCTTTAATTAGAAAGGATACAATATAAAGGGAAAGACATGGAATTCACATATGAAGGGATTCATAATAGAAGGAATCATATATCAGGTTAACAGTAAGGAAAAAATTTGCTACATCACTATTGAGGAAGAAAATAACCTATGACATCAGATATTGGGTCACATCAATCAACAAGAAATGGAAAAATATCAAAACTGAAGATTGGTATAGAAATTCCCAACTTGAAGCGTGAACATGAAAAGTCTTTTGCTGCTTGCATTTGAGGGATGCCAGTCTGCAGTTCATATCTTCCAAATAAGAAAAGGGAATCACATCTTCTTGATCTCATTCATATATATGTATGTGGGATGATAAATTTTTCTAGGACTCATGGAGAAAGGTACTTTTTCTTTTTCATAGATGATTATAGTAGAATGGCATGTGTAATGTTTATTCACAGGAAATGACATGTTCTTTACTGCATAAAAACATATCTGCGAATCATTGAGAATGATACTGGACAACCAATCAAAGTGTTGAGATCTGACAATGGAGTGGAATACACTTCCATTGAATTTGAAAATTACCCGGAGAAGCATGGGATACAACATGAGGTATCTACTGTGAGAAATCCACAAAAAATGAAGTTTTTGAGAATAGGAATCGACAAGTGAACAACATGCCAAGAACTATGCTGATTGAAATTCATATTCCATGACATTACTGGAAAGAGACCGTTCAAGCTGTAGAGTATATTCAAAATCGAAAAGGGGTTTATATGGGTGAGATGAAGACACCATATGAATTATGGCATAGAAGGAATCCTTATTTGAAGTACTTTTATATTTTTGGATGTGAATGATTGATCAGAAACAAAGAAGGAAATCAAGGGATGTATGGTGACAATGCAGATGAAGGAATTTTCCTTGTATACTCAATGAATAGTAAAGTCTACAAGTGTTTCAACAAGAACCTAGAAAGAATTCTGGAAAGCAGTGATGTTAAGATCTGTGAAGAGAAAACCACAAATTATTTTAGGATTTTATATGCGAATGTGATAGAAAATAAGGAAGAAAATGAACATTGAGATAATGAAAATATAGAAATTGGGGAATGTGTACAAAACCCTCTAGAGTGACATCATGATGGTGACTCAGAAGAAGAATATAAAGAAGAAACCTTAGCATGATATAATGTAGTAGAATCTCAAAGAAGGAATCGAAGAGCAGAAATTGATCAAGACAACATTATTGGGGATTAGACTGCACCCAAAAAAACATGGAGAATGAGGAATAACACACAATCTACATTTCTGTCAGTTGTGGAACTATCCTCATTTGAAGAAGCTGCAAAGGATGAATCATGGGTGTATTTCATGAATGAAGGGTTAGATCATATTGACCATAATTAGACATGGGATCTAGTCTAGATACCCAAAGGTCACAATGTGATTGGTACAAAGTGGATTTTCAAGAACAAGTTTGATGAGCATGGAAGTGTTATTAGAAACAAGGAACAACTGTTATATAAGGATACTCATAGATAGAAGGTGTTGATGTTGAAGAAACCTTGGCTTCATTGGCGATACTAGAGTCAATCAATCTTTTTCTTGACATGGAAATCCAAATAGGATATATATTATATAAAATGGATGTCAAGACAACATTATTGAATGGTGTTCTCGTAGAAGAAGTCTACATCGAACAACCATTGGGTTTTCTTCTTGGTACTAAAGAAAACAAGGTTTTGTAAACTCAAGAAGGTTATCTATGGTTTGAAGTATGCACCAAGAGTATTTTATTCTTAGATGTACTCTTATCTCAAGAAGATCTAATTAAAAAGAGCAGTAGATCACAATCTATATGTGAAGAATTCTCCAAAAGATCAATTCATGGTTCTAGTTTACATTGATGACATTATATTTGGTGGAAGTAGGTGAGAATCAATGGATGAATTTTCCAATCACATGATAGAATGGTTTTAAATGTCTATGATTGGGAACTCACATATTTATTGGGGCTGTAGGTGACTCAAAAGAAGGATTTCACTTTCATTTTTCAGGAAAGGTATGCAAGAGAGTTTCTGAAGTGATTTAATATGCATGAATCCAAACCAATGTCAACTCCAATTACAGTTGGAACCAAACTTGGAAAGTATGAGGATAAGACCTCTGTAGATCCCACCATGTAAAAGAGGATTATTGGAAGCTTACTATACCTAATGGTAACATGTCCTGATATTGTCTTTGCAGCTTGATTAGCATCCCGATTTCTTAGTAGTCCAAAGGAAGAACATATTACAGCTATAAAAAGAATCATGAGATGCATACAAGGAACTCATAATTATGGGTTATACTTTTTTGTAGGAAGGGACACTGAATTATCAGCATATTCTGATGCTGACTGGGCTAGAGTTGTTGGGGACAGAAAGTCCACACGTGGTGGAGTATTCTATATTGGGAAGAAATTTGTGGGATGGTTGAGCAAGAAAAAAGAAAGTACTTATCTTAGTACTGTTGAAGCTGATTATATCTATTCTACAAAGGCATGCACTCAGCTTCTATATATGAAGCAATAATTTCGAGATATTGGTGATGAGGTGAAACAACCAATGGTGATTTACTATGATAACAAGAGCACAATTGATCTTATGAAGAATCTTGTTCAGAATTCTCATACAAAACATATTGAAGTTAGATATCACTTTAGCAATGAAAATGATGAACAAGGCATGAACAAAATGGATCACATCGGAATTGATGAGCAAGTGGTCGATATCCTAACCAAGCCACTATCAGCGGTTGTGTTTGGCAAACATTGGTTAAACCTCGATGTTTCGCCACCTACCAGTGCATAAGGAGGTTACGAATTTACCCTCTCCCTATTTATGTTATCTTTTTTTAAATCTATTTGTGGATGTGATGCATGATTATAGGGGAGATACATTCAAGGGGTTTTTTGAGATGTACAATGAATAAATACCGGTCTGTGGGTTTATTGAAAATGGGGGAGAAGGAATAAATTCATGACATGTGATTCTTCTGTGATTAAATGAGACTTGACAAGATCTTTGTTTTAGGAGGAGAAGGAATTATTTCATAGAATGAAAAGTAACCCAATTCAATCTTCCCCTCATGTTTTCTACACTAAGAATTACTCATGTAGACTTAGAGTGTTGGCTGAGTCGACTCTTGCCTTTCTTGTTTTGACAATGGATAGTGATCTACTAAATTTTTCTGGAGATCACCATCAATCCCAAAGGGGGAGATTGTTGGAACCATGGCCATTATATGCAAGAATTGGAGTATGGTTTGTGTTTTTTCAGTCCTCATTGAATGTTCAGAATGTTTTCCAGTAAAGTGTTCATACAGTTCTAGCAGACCACAATATTGAAGGTGGCATCATTACCTAGTGTTTGCCAAATTTTTGGGCTTGAAAATTGGGAAATAGAAAAATATGTGTTTGGAAAGGGTACATGCACGCAAAAGGGTATGGGTGTTGGAAACTTGTGTGAAAGGCATGTCCCAGGATCAGATATCTGAAATATGGAAAAGGCATGAGCTGTGTGAAATATTGGAGTGGTGCGTGAAAAACATGGATTGAACCCTAAATTGTTTTTTGGCACAATTGTGAATGTAGGTCGGTGTTCTCGCACAAAAGGTGTTTCGGAATCAGAACACTGAAAATTGGAAAAGGTAAGAGGTGTGAAAAAAATCCAAATATGTGCCTGAAAAATGGTTCCTACGTGAAAAAGGATTGCACACAGAATGAGAGTTTTTCTCGACATGGTGGGTTTTACACATGGGGGTTAGCAATGCCTATAAATAAGAGGTGACCCTCTTCATTTAGGAAGGAAGAATACTTAGAGAAGATCTGAGTTTTGATGCACGTAAAAGTTTCATGAAAAGGAAGTTGCGTGTAAAAGGTTGGTGTTGTGCGTAAAAGATGAAGTTGCGCGTAAAAGTGGTAGCTACACTTAAAATTTGACGGTGTGCGTAAAAGTTCAAGTTTCACAGAAAAAATTAATTTGCACATAAAAAGTTGGAGTTATTCGTAATGGTTTTAGTTGTGTTAATGTTTTGTGTGAAAAATAAAAATCTTGCGCGCACAGTGTGGGTATTGCACGTAATTGTTAGTACAAGATGAATACATGTTCTGCTTACCTGGATTAGTGGTTTAGTTCTTTCAAGTGCATCAATTTAGGAATTTGATGGGAGTAGTGTTTCGTGATGAACTGAGACAAAGACATCAATGAAAATCTATTGAAGAGACCTTTAAGTCAATAAACTGAGTTAGCCTTCTCAAAAGGCAGTGAGCTAGGGGGAATCGAGGGAAGTGATCTGAGGGATACAGTGTGCTATCCCTAAACCTCTGTAAAGGCAGTGTTCCTGGAACAGAGTGGATGTGACCAAATCTTATAATCCTCAAACCTGTAAGGATTAGTTGATTTAGGTACACCTAACACACTATCGGTGTATTCTCCTTGGAAGTATCCCTTTCCGGCGAACCATGTAAAAGTGTTGTTTTATCTCTCGGGTTTCATTTTTTTGATAGATTTAACAAGTTCCTACCAAGGCATAAACAAGATCAACAACATTATAAAGAAAAATTTGACATCCTGATTCACCCATCCCCTCTCAGGGTGTTCTGGGATCCTTCAAGTAACACAATACTCAGTAGGAACACCAAACTACAAAGGAAAGACCACAAAGCAAGACCACATAGCAAGATCACAAAGCAAAGATATCTTACACTAGTTATAACTCAAATTATAGAAATTTGAACTATCAGTCATAAATTTGAACATTTTTACTATTGGTGGATTCATCATATGGCCACACACATCACATGGGACAGCTAGATCACTGAGACACACTCGCCTTTAGGGATAGCAAGAGCACTTAAACCCACTGGTCTCTAGGCCAACTGGATCACAGTGAACCGCTCATCCCTGGTCAAGCCAGATCACTAAGACCCACTCATCACATGGGGTAGCAAGATCACATAGATGTCCTCATATTATCCTTTGTTTCACAGCTAACCATAGGATTCATGCTTGTAGTGCACTTGATTCCTGGAGAATATAGTCCTCAAGCCATCGATCACATCTCAACTACCATGAAATCTCACTTAGAGTATGGTTAATGGACCATCTTGCCCTAAAGGTCCCAACATCAAAGAAGATGTGTCAATCAGTCTCCCATTTTGAAGGATATTGGTGTTTAGTAAATAGGGGTTGGTTTTTTCCGGGCCCAGTTCGTCCTGTTCATATTGACTTGACCAACCTAGCTTTGGAGTCCCACATGTCCCAACCTGGTTTAGCTAACCAGACTAGACCTTGTGGGGTCTTGGCTAATCTGGTCCAGCCTGGCCACTAGGTCAGGCCCATTGGGCCTTCCTAAACCCTACCTAGTTCAGTCATGGGTCCATCTCGCCTGGTCTCCCAGTGACCGAGTTTCATCCAGCCCAACCCACAATAGGCGGGCCGGTTCATTCTCACCCTGGGTCGCCTAGCAACCCAGTTTTCCCCATCTTCCCAGACCACATCTGCAGGTCATCTTTTCTCCAGCCAAGGCCACCCAGTATGCTGGTTCTCCCAAATCCCGGATGCATGCTCAGTGTCTATTTCATACTGCACATGGTCAGATGAGGATGGAAACCCCTTCTCCGAATGTAATCCCATGGGGACCGCATGCCAGTAGCCTGTTGCAGCCCGCCGATGCAATTGATCCTCTAACGCGGCACCGCCCACCTCCACTGGTTCACTCATGCAAAATGGTATCCCCCTTATGGCCCATATCTTTTCCACCAGTCTAGCTTGCCGCCACAGTCCACAGACCGCATGGAGGCTCCAACACAGCTGGGTGGACACGTTTGCCTATCGCCAGCCTTCATCCACTATGTCGGCTGCCCTTGTTGCCGACATGACGTGCTGCCTCCTGCCTGCTACTGCAGTTGGGGTGCTGCAGCCTTGTGCCTCCACCCTAGCCTCACACTGCATCCTCTCACTGGTGCCATGGCCCACCTTCCCACAACCCTTCCACCTAGAATCTCCTTTGCTGATGCACTACTGTTGTTACGTCCGGAATAACGATAAGGACAAAAGGATAGAAGAGGGGAATGATTCCCCCATATATACACCCAAAGAGTGATCTAAATCTTTGTTTTTCTTGACCCAAATGCATTCTTGTTAGCTGGATCATGAATAACCAATAAATGAGGTGGAATAATCCCATAAGAATATATCACCTTTTATCCTGAAACATTAACCATCCCACACGAATGATAAATCCACAGGTTAACTTGTTTATTTGTTTACCCGAGTTCTTCATTTAAAAAGGAATAATAGAGAAAGGTAATAATTCATTTAAAATAAACCCCTATACGTGGGATAAGACTATTGGTAGAGGATGAACATGATCACACACCTCTATTATTCATTCCTAATTAGTAACTCACTATCACTAGCGATTCTTCAAAGGGTGCAAGAAGGTGTTTTCATCATTCTTCATTTCCACCCACCAAATCCTTAGTGAAATTCTAGGATTGTGCCAAAAATCATTCATTTCTTATTAATATATTAATTAACAAACGTGAATCAATCTTTTTATTAGGATGCATTGCTGCATCATTAAGCTGACTCATTAATGAGGTTTATTAATGAGATTCATCATCACCTCATCACTACACAACATCACTGACGTTTCACTACTCAACAACAAATAAAACAGTTAAAATAAAATTTTAGGTTATTTTATTTATCTTTTGAAATGTCTGAAAAGTATCTTTCACCCTAGACCCATACTAGTCGAGTTTATACTCTTCTTAGGGAAAAACGCCTTTATGAGCTCAAATTTACTCTCAAATTTTCAATCAGAGTTTCCATTTAGGAGTTCCTAGGATTTAAACAAAATGTTACTTAATTATTTTATTTATGACTAAAAACTATTTTCCACTGTTGGCCCGCACCGGCCAATGTTAGGACCTTTCTAGGCAAATCCCAATAATTTGATTTCAATAGTGCCCTCAAATTTTTGATATGGGAACCTTTTTAAAAGTTAGAAAAATCCGTTCACACATTTATTTAATGAACCTTAAAAATAATTAAAAAATTTGTTCTTGCCACTCTAGGCCTTAGAATTACATTTCGTATCAGATCCTAGTCTTGAAATAATCCATTTTAATTTTTAGAAAACAAATTTATGGAATTATGGTGCATTACTCTCCCTTTTGGTCTTTACATCCTCGTAATCCAAAATAAGAACTAATAAAAAAATGGGGGTACTGAGCATGAATTTAAACCTCCCACTCCTAGTTGATCTCCTAGATAATTCTGTGAAACCAAAAAACATGCATAAGAGGTATCGACCATCCATGAAGTATCATGTCCTTTAAATCATCTCTCTTTAATGGGTACTCCATGAATGTCTCCCCAACATCAATATCAAGATCGCTATGGCCGATGATGTGAGAAGGGTCATGTATGTATCTCCACAGCTAGGATACGTGGAAGACCTCATGTATCCTCCCTAACTTTTGTGGTAGATCCAAATGGTATTCCACCTCTCCCACTCTACATAGTATTAGGAATGGTATGATGAACCTCAAAGATAACTTTCTACCACGACCAAATATCTATATACCTCATCGAGGAGATACTTATATGAATACATAGTCCCCCTCCTTGAACTCCAGGGATCTCCATTTCCTATTAGAATAGGACTTATGTCGGCTCTATGCAGTCATCAACCACTCTAGGATAAGATTCACCTTCTCAGTGGTATTATCTACCATCTCTGGACCCCTGAGTGATGACTCCCCTGGGTCTATCTAGCATAACAGTGACATGTATGGTCATCCATATAGTTCCTCGAACGGTTCCATACCAATGGTGGAGTGGTAGCTATTGTGGTATGGAAGCCCCACCTATGGTAGGTTGTCCTTCCAACTACAAGGAAAATGAAAGAAAACATGCATGGATAATTTCTTCCAAGGTATGTATGGTCCACTCTATATGACCATCAGTCTGTTGGAAAAAGGTTTTTCTCAAGCACAAATGAGTCCCAAAAGACTTTTGCAATCCCTTCCACAACTAGGATGTAATGTGTGAATCACGATATGAGACTTTCATAGATGGTACTACATGGAGTTAAACTATCTTCTAAACATAAAGGTGTCCTAAGATCTCTACTGAACCCTTCTATTTAATAGGTAATAAGTGTGCTGACATGGTGAGTCGGTCTACGATCACCCAGATGGCATTGTGCCCCCTGGACATACGTGGTAAGCCCATCATGAAGTCCATAGATATCCCATCCCACTTACACTCTCGTACCCTGAGGGGATGTGTCAAATCTATTGGATCTTGTTTCCTGAGCCTTTACCTATTAACAAGTGAGGTTTCTTGAGATAAACTGCTCTACCGCCTTCTTCATTCCTGACTACTAGTACTGACTTAGGAGTTCTTGGTACATCTTTTCCACACCTGGATGTATAGACAAAAGGGGATGTATGTAACTCCCTCAATACCTCCTCCCAACACACCACTAGTACTATGGTACATCCTCTAAAAAGGATGAAGTTCTCCCCACCTATTTAAAATCTATCAGGAACTTGTCCTGAGGACATGGGGAATGTGTAGTATTGGAGCTGGCATCTTTGAGTTGCACCCCCTCACTTTCTATGAGAGGTAAGGGGAAAATACCATAAACTAAAGAAAAGATACCTCATCTCTATCCATGAAGGATATTTTAAGCATGGACAACTACTCTAAGGCCTCGTTCAGTATCTGTGAACTCGATATACTATTGAGAGAATCTGCCACCATGTTCCCATTCCTAGGAGTATAGATTTTCTCAAAATCAAAGTCCTGGAGGTACTCTAGAAAACATTTTAGTCTCAAGTTAAGATCCTTCGGGGAAAAGATAAAATTGATACTCTTGTGGCCAGAGTAGATGATAAATCATTCACCCAAAAGGTAGTGTCTCCACATCTTCAGTATGAAGACTACCGCTGCCAACTCAAGGTCAGGAGTCACATAGTTATTCTCATGTGTCTCAACTGATTTGATGCATAAGAAAAAAATTCTTTTCCTTGCATCAGGACATAACCAAGTCTGGTTCTTGATGCATCACTGTACACCATGTATTAGTCACCCTCCCTTGGAAACCTCTAGACAAGAGAACTCGTCAAGATCTACCTAATATACTGAAAGCTCTACTAGAATTATTTAATCCACATGAAGGGTTTTCCCTTCTTCATCAAAGATATCATAGGGACTTCCACTATAGAGAAGTCAGGTGAAAATATATGATAGTACCCAACCAACCCTAGGATACTCCATACCTCAGAAATTATCCTGGGTGGATCCCAAGAAAGCACATCCTCAAACTTTTTTAGATCCACCGCAATAATGGCCAATGATATGACATGTCTGAGGAAGTGGATGTTTCATATCTAGAACATACACTTCGAGAAATTTTTGTAAAGATGGAGCTCTCAGTGTGTGTCCAGAACCATCCTTAGGTGTATCACATGTTCCTCCTCAGACGCTAAATAAACTAAGATGTCCTTAATGAAGACCATGACAAATTAGTCTAAGTATGTATATAAGATTCTGTTTATGAGTCCTATAAACACTGCTAGGGAATTCATCATGCCAAACAAAATCACTAAGTACTAGTAGTGGTTGTAGCGACATCTGAAAGACGTCTTTGAGATGTGTTCATATTTCACTCGAAGATAGTGATAACTTGATTCGAGGTCCATTTTTTGTGAACCATATTTCACCCTTCATCATATCGAATAGGTCATACATCCCTAGTAGAGGATACTTGTTATTCATGGTCACCTGGTTCAGGCACTGGAAGTCCATGCATAACCTCAATATTTCATCTTCCTTCATGGGAAACAACCCTGGGGATACCCATGGTGAATCACTAGGCCTTACAAACCCCTTCCTTTACATGTACTCCAACTATACCCTCATCTATCAGAGCTCTATGGGATCCATCTGATATGCAGGTTTAGATATCAGTGTTGTCCCAGGGTATAAATCAATGCAATAGTCTACCTCTCTACAAGGAGGTAGTACTAAAAAATTCTTTTGAAAGGCATCCTCATACTCAGCCACCACTATTGGAAACAATGGACTCATCTCATCCACTTTCCTGAGGGTCATACTAGCGAACTGATGTGTGATTCAATACGCCATATTATTTGGGAGTCCATCCTACATTGCTCTGTTTTCTTTCTCAACAACAATGGAAAACTTGTTCCCATCTTCGCGGACACACTACACTGTGTACATAAAATAGTCGATCTGGACATGAAATGTTGATATTCCATACCCATGATGACGTTGTAAGGCATTGATGCCGCTGATAGGATATCCAAGACAAATCTCTTACCACCAAGAGTAATCTCACACTTGGGGAACCAATTTGTAATCATCAAATACCATCTCGTAGGAGTCTTTAACCATAAGGATCGAGCCGATGGCTCCACCGAAATCTCATAGATTCAAACAAGTTTTATCAGAAGGAAGGATTAACTGGCACATGTGTCTATAATTACTACAACTAATCTAAAGAAAACACAGATCATACTTCTAATCATCTCTGGAGTGTCGTGGTTTTTTGCCTCCATCGCATGAAGCTGAGCCTTCCCCTATCCCCATACTCCTGGAGACCATGGTGGACCACTTGGGGGGTGGTGGTTATAGTACCTCATACCTACTCTCACCTCCTGATGCTTTTCCCCCTCCTCTACCACATACTTCTCCTGGAGGACCACCCCGTTTCTCTCTTTGTCACTCCCTTGGTGGCCCTTCAATGATCCGCTGATCGTCTGTGTGGTGGGTTGGGTAGTCACAAGAAATGTGTCCCTGATTGATGCACGATTAGTATACCCTACTCTTATACTAACTCTCTCTACCCTGGTGACCTCATACCACGGACCATGAGTCCTGGGGTCATCCTATAGATGGTATGGCCCGCCTGGACCTCTGTGTCATCTTTCGGATACCTTCCACAGATAAATTGACCACCTGTCGCCTGGTAGTGGCTCCCACCATCGAACCCTACTCTGCAAGGAAGCTCTCTACTGGTAGATTATACTCCAACATTCTATCCTGCATAGGGATGTTGAGACAAATCACCGATGCCTTGATCTCCCATCGAAGTCCCAGCTCAAAGGTCTGTCCCCTAGAGAAAGGGTCCCGCACCATTTCTATAGAGTAACGAGAGAGGTTTGTGACCCTTGTAGAGTACTCAGCCACTATTAGGATGCCCTAATTTATGTGAATCAGCTCATGTATGCACACTGAGTGCAAATTTGTGGGAAATAATTCATCCTTGAAAGGTCTCTTTAAGCCAAAACAGGTGAGGGTTGCCTCCTCATGAGTCTGGATGGTCAAAGTCCTCAATATCCCTATGGAGCCTTGCAGAAGTCTCCCTGCTTGAACTACCATAGGATCAACTAGCATCCTCACTAAGTGGAAGACCCACATAACTGCCTCCACTTGATCCTCAACAACCGGAGGATCTATCTCTCCCATAAACCTGGGAAGTCTCTATCATTAGAATTCTTTTAAGGCACTGAGCATATGTGCATCCCTTATTGGTAGAATCAGTAGTAACTACTGACCAATGGGAGGTGGTACCGTTAGGACACTTCCCCATCATTCCATCTTGGGCAACAATCTAAGTACCAAATCCTCATCACTCTATGAACCATCCTCATGGTCATGCACAATAATTCTAGCTGGCTGTCTACATGGGGGCATCCTAAAAGAGATCAAGATGAACCATGATAAATTTATTATACTTGGAGAGATGACTACGACTCAAAAAAGATCATGAGAAAAAACTCAAGGAGGCATGCAACAAGTGTTTTCATGTATCAAGTCGGAACATTGAATTCAGGGTCCTGGTATATGGACACATTGGTTGCTGCACCAACATTGGACTCCCTGGCCTAAAAGTAAAACTTAAAAAACATACCACTATTACCCCATTTAAATTTATGGACTCTTAGTTCTTCTGGTAGAACTGACCTTCCACTGATTCCAATTTTTCATGACCCACCCCACAAGGCCTAGGTTGTGATTGTTGGGAAAACATTGTGTATAAGGTTGTATTTGTTTTCAATTGTTGTCAATAAAGATCAAAATGACTTAGGTCAAGAATAACTCTAATGAAATGGAGGAAAGGTGAGGTATCATCCATCTAAGGATGATTGAAGAAGACCAACATGCAATTTTTAGGATTTCATGAGAACAATGCAAGATCTTACTTCAAGAATAGATTCATCTGATTTTCATGAAATAGAGTTGTTGAAGAAGGAAAATCACAAAAAAGAAGCAAAAATGTTATGGCCGAAGGATATATTGATGGTGGCACTGTTCTCCAGTGTTTTCAAAATTTTTGGGCCTAAAAATTGGAAGATTAAAGACACATGTTTTTGGTAGAGAAATTATCATGATATGTTCCAGGGGGTTTTATGTGCAATTGATATTTCAGGATCATGACATTGAAATAATGAAATGGAATGGAGTGTGCGAAATATTGAGCAATGTGCGTGGAAAAGGAGGCTACATGGAAGATTGGTTTTGCATGAAATATGGAACGTTGTTTACAATTATTCATGTAATTGGTGTTTTAAGATCAACAATTCAATATTTTTAAAAACAAAGAGGTGCGAGAAACACCACAATTGTGCGAAACAAAATCGGAATGCGCATCGAAAAATGTTGTTCATGAAAGAGCTGGTTGAGATTTGTCACGCAAGTAGTGCCTCAAATCAGAAATAATGAAAATCAGAAAAGTATAGAGGTGATTGAAAAATAGAAGATGTTCATGAAATGTGTGCAGAACATTAGACTTGTTCACATAGAATTGGTTGTGTGCAAAATGTGGGTTTAAGGTTTTACGCGCAAGGGGTGCCTCAGGATCAGAAAACAGAAAATCAACAAAGGCATGATGTGTGAGAAATAATCTAGGATGTGCGTGAAATTGGAAGTCAGTGAGGGAAATATGAGTTTGATGTTTTACGCACAAGATTTGCTTCACATTGAGAATGATGAAAAATAGAAAATTAATGTGGGGCACAAAAAAACCAGGTGGTGGGTGAAAATAAAGGAAGGTGCGTGTAATATAAATATGTGAGAGACAGTTTTATGTGCGGTAATGGGTTTTACACGTAGGATAAAAAACAACTATAAATAGGAGGTGACCCCACACATATAAAGTGGCTCAACACTTAGAAAAATTCTGAGCTCTGACACCAAGAAAAATTTAAGTATAGAGTGGTGTGCAAAAATAAGATGTGTTGCATGAAAAAGAAAGTGTTGCACAATAAAGGGATGTTCTACACAAAAAAGAAGAGTTTCACAAAAGCCTTTTTCATGCCAAAAGGAGTTTTTATGTGAAAGGATTTAATTTTACGTGCAAGACACCTAGAAGGGTGAATCAAAAATTTAGGGGTCCTGATGGCCTTTGATAGGTTCTTAGCACTCTCAAAGAAGTTTCGCGAAGAAGGAATTACCGTGAACCATTCGACTTTATGACGAGAAGTAGTACCGCACACACACAACTAGTGTTTAACACCCTCAGTGTGCTTTGTGAAGAGAAGAATAATGAGACATGCAACTAAACTCATATATGCACTGAAGGAATAAAGTACATCGATACACTTAGGTGTTGGTTTTGGGAATTAAAGGAAGAGAAGTAGGAGAAGAAAATAGCGTGACCAACTGAGGATTGTAAATTATTCAGGGCATTATAATTGTGATGATACTTTGATTATCTGGTTTGTGTGTTTAATGCTTTCAAGTGAATCAATCCATGATTTTGATGAAAGCAGCGTCTCATGCTGGACTGAGACAAAGACCTCAATGAAAATATGCTGAAGAGACCATCACATCTATAAACTGGGTGGGACTTTAACCAAGGCAGTAAGCCAAGGGGAGTCAATGAGAGTGACCCGAGGGATGTAGTGAGCTATCACAAAACCTTTGTCAAGGTAGTAATCCTAGGACACAGTGATTGTTCCTGAACCATTTAAATCCACAGCTAGTGAAGATTAGTGGAATTTGGTATGACTAAAAACTATTCGGTGTATGCTCTTTGGACGTAGCCTTTAGTGCTGAACCAAGTAAAAAGTGTCCTATTTTACTTATATGTGTTTTAATTACAGCACGTATCGATCATATAGGTTTAAACAAGTTTATACCAACATGGAAAAAAGATCCATAAAACAAGAGAACAATGTTGACACCCTAATTCACCCCCCTCTCAAGGTGGTCTATGGTCCTTCAATTGGCATCCGAGGGAAAAGGTTCACATATGTTGGATACCCTACACTAATTCTACTCAATAGATGATTTGAGTTTATTTCGTAAAGTCAACAGTTAAGCACCGTCTTGATGATGTTTCATTCGTTTCTGCGTAGATGTCAACATCTTGCAAAGGCCATGACAAACAAAAAGAAATAAAGAGAAGAAGTAGTTGAAGAAGTCCCTCATGTCTAAAAAAGATGCAGTGTCTGGTTCTCTATAACCTTCTAATGATGATGAAATATTAGGCTTATAAAGTAATGAGCAGGTGTCTCCAGTTTCTACTAGAGGAAAGGAAGACACTTCTATCACATTTTCAAGTGATCCGGAGAAATTAAGAACATTAATTCATGATATTCCTAAAGAAAAAGTTTCTTATATTTGTATAATGTTTCAATGAATGTTGTATGATATCACCTGACTGGGAAGAGAATCTGAAAATATGTAGGATGCATTAGTAAAGAAAGTATTAGAATGCAATAATCTCTCTAGACAGATTGAACTGTTTGAAGAAAAAGTGGATGTAAATGGTAATCTAGAAGAAAAGATCCATGAACATGAAGATGAGATGAAGAAGATCACAGAAGTAAAGAGATTATATTTGGAATAAACTTCCACAAAATTCAAGGAACTTGACTCTTTGTTACAAACCAAACTAAATTTGCATGATGTTGAAGTTGAAATAATAATGAATTCCGGTGAAGAGAAAATGATTATGATTGGAGATCTGAAATTCATCTTCAATATAAAATGTCTATAACTGTAAAGTCAGTTGACCAATTTTGGGAAGACACATATTGAGTCTTTAAAAAAGAATGAAACAATTGCTACTGGCACTCAGTGTCCACTATAAGATTATAAATCTGGAATACCTTCAACATGTGATAAGAAGATTGTGACATTTTTTGATGATCTATCTCAAGAAACAGTGTCTTGTGCTACACAATTCTCACTGGGGGAACCAAAAGTTGAAAGGCCTCAAACATATGATAAGAAGACCCTAACATATTTTGATGATATACCACAAGCAGCAGAGAAGAATAGGGTACCATGAAAACCATCTTGTACTCATGTTTCTAAATATGTTCCCACAATCAGTGCAGACTGTAAGAGAAATTCAAAACAGGTATGGATGCGGAAAGATGAGGAGAAGAAACCTACCACCATGTCAAGCGTGGATAGGAAGAAAAAGATGAAAGATGGTTCCTCAAGTAGGGCAGAAAACATTAAGAAGAAGGCCCAACAAAATTATACAAATGATATAAAGAAGACAAGATTTGTGGGTCAATGTTGGTGCTGCCACAAATTTGCGAATTTTGGACTGGATTGTTGGTATAGTTCGTTAAATTAAAAACAAGAGAGAAAACCTATATCAAAAGGAAAAAAATCCAATGAAGAAGAAACAACATCTGCATGTCCTGAAGCATTTGTTTACCGCAAATAGATTTGGAATTCTTGATAACATATATGATGTATGAAATGGAAGTGGTCACATGGTTGGTACATTCCCATCTCAACATGAATTCACTATTGATAAGAAAAGAAGACCTTCAATGTCGGCTATATATGAAGTGGATACCTTGGGAAGAAATCAGAAGAATATCATGAACACACACTTTCCCAAGAAGGTCTCAACTAGGGATGCTGAGAAGTACCTATATTTTAGATCAATTAAATTGAAGGGAAATTCTTCCAGAAGAGAAACTAAGAGGGATGACACTCAGATGAACCCATTCAGAAGATCCAAACATGCTGCAAAAGTTCTAAATAACATGTTGGTCAACTGGCCAGAATGTTTGGAAAGAATAAGGAACCTTGAAAATGAACAGGCTAGGGCTAGTGGTAGAGGAAAAGAAAAAAATTCATGTGATGAAGATAGAGTGCATGGGAGATTAAAAACCAAGACAAATGCATGTGTCAAAGAAGTTCTGTATGAGAGATGCAAGAAATATAGTCACATTGAAAAAGGTTGTCTAACCATAATACACATGTAAGAAGATGTCCTTATGAGGAGTAATAATGTATCATTCATGATGGATGTTAAGAAGAACAATTCTCCATGCAATTTAGAAGAGAGTGTGAAGTGATCCATTCCACATAAACATATAACAGAACATATGTCCAAATGTGCAGGCATGCATACTGGAGTAAATGGAGAAACTTGGTTGAGAAAAGAATCTTAACCATGTATCTCATATTGATGAAGTAAGGATGAACCACCTTATTCTATTAATCATGTTTATTGTATTTTTTATGATTATACATGGAATTGATGGTGAAGCATTCTGTCAGGGGGAGAACCTGAGATGTAGTGAATGCTATCAACTCTTGATAGCTAAGCTGAAGAAGTTTCCATCCTTGGAATATTCTTAATTGATATTAAAAGATTAAAATGATTCAAGATCACCCTTGATGAAAATGATGAGGAGTGTTTCCCTTGAGGATGAGACAAATGAAGAAGCTTCTTGAATTGTTATTTCGATCAGTATCAACTTCAGTTGGTATTAAATGCAATTACTCTGAAAATTTATTGAAGAACATCTCACTGGAAGAGGAATGTCATTTCTCAATCTCTCATCACTGGTTATCTAGATCTAAGATAATTTAATAAAGGGAGTGTAACTGAATTAATCAGTGACATACGAAGAATGGAAGTGACCTAAGGCCAATTATCCTTCCAATTGTATATGAATGTTTTTGATCTATTTATTGAAGTTAGTGCAAGAGTTCCTGGTTGATAATTTCTTATCACATTAAATTACATCATACAGAAATGAAAGTGGATAACCCTTGGAGACAAAGTGCATGAGTTCTCATCTCATGTGGTATCATGACAAATGAATAATGGAAAACCTTGTTGTCTAAATCAAATCCTCTTGTTTTCTACACCAAGTATTTCTCAAGTAGAATTAGAGTAAAATGATTGATGACACATTTCTTAAGTATAGATTTATACGCTCTCTACCATGAACTTGGTATTTCCTATCAATAAGGGGGACAGAATGTGAAATGAAAATTTGAAAAGTAAATATCATCTAGAGAAGATTATCATTATAACATTGACGTATTCATTTTAAGAGATATTTAAGGTATTGAAAACAAAATACAAAGGGGGATATTATTTGAACCACTTTGTATATAAGGTTTTATTTGTTGTCAATAGTTTTCAATGAAGATAAAAATATTGGTGATCAAGAATTACTCTAATGAAATGTATGAATGGTGAGGTATCATACATCTGAGGATGATTGAAGAAGAACCACATGCAATTTTTCAGAATTTCATGAGAACCATTCAAGAGATTACTTGAAGAATATAATAATATGATTTACACAAAGTAGAGTTGTTGAAGAAGGAAAATAACAAAAAAATAAGTATGAAGGTTTTGGGAGAAGCATATATTGATGGTGTCACTATTCTCTAGTGTTTGCCAAATTTTGGTCCTGAAAATCAGAAGATGAAAGACACGTGTTTTGGGTAGAGAAAGTTGTGCGATATGTTCAAGGGGGTTTTACACACAATTTATGTTTCATGATTAGAACATTTAAATATTGAAATGGCATGGAATGCATGAAAAATTTGGAAAAGTGCACGGAAAAGGAGGCTGGGCGGAAGATTGGTTTTTCATGTAATATGGAATGTTGTTTAAAATTTTGCACACAATTGGTGTTTTAAGATCAGCACTTCAATATTTGGAAAAGTAAAGAGGTGTGCCAAAAACCATAGCTAAGCGAAACAAAATTGGAATGTGTGTGAAAAAATGTTGTTCACGAAAGAGCTGGTTGAGCATTGTCACACAAGTAGTGCATTAGATCTGAAATACTAAAAATGAGAAAATGAAAGAGGTGCATGAAAAATTTGGGAAGTTCTTACAATGTGTGTGGAACATCAGAATTGTACGCGTAAAATTGGTTGTACACAAAATGTGGGTTTGAGGTTTTACGCGCAAGGGGTGCCTCAGGATCAGAATGCCAAAAATCGGCAAAGGCTTGATGTGTGCGAAATAATCTAGGATGTGCGCGAAATTGGAATTCAGTGCGCGAAATAACAGTTTGATGTTTTATGCACAAGAGATGAATCACATTTAGAATGATGAAAAATAGAAAATTCATGAGGGGCAAGAAAAATATAGGTGGTTGGTGAAAATAAAGGAAGGATCGCGTAATATAAAGAAGTGAGAGACAGTTTTACACATAGGAAGGGGTTTTTCGTGAAGGGTCAAAAGTGCCTATAAATAGAAGGTGAAACCCTCTCATTTGGAGAGGCTTGACACTTAGACAATTCCCGAGCTCTGATGCGTGGAAAAATAGATGTATAGAGTGGTGTGAGAAAATAGGAAGTGTTGCGCGGAAAAGAAATTGTTGTGCGAAAAAAGGAAGTTTTGCACGAAAACGAAGAGTTGCGCGAAAATCCTTTTTCACGCCAAAAGGTGTTTTTGTGCGTAAGTCTTGAATTTTACTTGCAAGACACCTAGAAGGGTGAGAAAAAATTAAGGGGCCCCATAGGCCTTTGATAGGTGCTTATCACTCTCAAACCAGCTTGTGGATAAGGAAGTATTGTGAACCATTCAACTTTACGAAGAGAAGTAGTACTGCACACACACGACTGGTGTTTAACACCCTCGGTGTGCTTTGAGAAGAGAAGAAGAATGACACGTGCAACTAAACTTTGATCTACACTGAAAGAAGGATGTATACCGATACACTTAGGTGTTGGTCTTGGGAATTAAATGAAGAGAAGAAGAATAAGAACACAGTGTTCCCAACTAATGATTGTGAATTATTCAGGGTAGTATAATTGTGATTATTCTTGGAGTATTTGGTTTATGTGTTCAGTGCTTTCAAGTGCATCAATCCAGGAATTTGATGTAAGTATTGGATCATGCTGGACAGAGACAAAGGCCTCAATGAAAATATATTGAAGAGACCTTCACATCTATAAACTGAGTAGGACTTCACCCAAGATAGTGAGCCAGGGGGAGTCAATGGGGGTGACCCAAGGAATGCAGTGAGCTACCCCTGAACCTTTGTAAAGGTAGTGAGCCTAGGAAAAAGGGACTATTCCTAAACAATTTTAATTAATAACTAGTAAAGATTATTGGAATTTGGTATGACTGACAACTTTTCAACGTATGCTCCTTGGACGTAGCCCTAAGTGGCGAACGAAGTAAAAAGTGATGTGTTGTCCTTATGCGTGTTTTAATTACTACACATATCCATCATACAGGTTTAAACAAGTTCCTACCAATGTGGGAACATGATCCATAAAATAAGAGAAAATGTTGACACCCTGATTCAACCCCCCTCTCAGGGTGGTCTAGGGTCCTTCAGTGATAACCCAAGACTACATTTTATAGACCAAGGGCTAGCGACTAGCACTGTATAGGCATATCCCAAAAGGGAAGGAATTTTAATTTAAACATGTACTCATGAAAAATGCTCAAAATGCAGAAATGTAAAGAATATGTAAAAAAACTATCACTGAGGATGCTACTAAAAGTACAATACAAACTGAAAAGTAAAAGGGTCCATAATACAAACCCAAAACCACAAAGGAAAGTATAATTGTCAAGGTCCATGGGCTCAAACCCTACCTGAAGGCTTGATGGAGGGTAACCATCATTATCCATAGAATTGCATCACATTTGTCCCGTATCACTGAGAACCACCTGGTCCTGGTCCACCATAGTCTTTGTCAATGCGTCAATCACTTGCACGAGACACGACATGTGCGGGCGAAACCTGTGCAGGGGTTAGTGACACAATACTTAGTTGGGTCCCAATCCAAAAGGAAATACCACAAAGTAAGACCAAAAAAAAGATCACAAAGAAAAGATAACTCAGACCTGGTTTAAATCATTGTATTGGGAGTAGAATTATCAATAGTAAAGTTGAACATTGGTATTTCTAAGGGATTCATCATCTGGGGTTGCTCCCACCTAGGACTACTGGATCACGGAGACCTCCTCGTCATTAGGCCTACCAGATCACTTAGACATGCTTGTCGCAAAGCCAGCTGGATCACATATACTAGCATGTCCCTTGGCTAGCTAGATCACTAAGATAAGATCATCACTTAGGCTAGCTGGATCACTTATATGTGCTCTTCTTATCCTTCGTGTCACAACCAATTATAGGATTCATGCTCGTAGTGCGCTTGATTCTTAGAGAACATAATCCTCAATAAAATTAGCCGAATATCAACTAGCACAAAATATCACTTAGATTATTATCAAAGGACATTCTCATCGCAAGGGTCCCAATGCCGTAGAAAGAGTATCAATAAGACCCTCGGTCTGATAGATATTAAAATTTTAGTAAATTGGGGCAGGTTGTATCTAGGCCTAGTCCGACCTTGTCAAGCCGAGATGACCAACCCAGCCCTTGGGTCTTGCATGACTTGACTAGGTTAGGCCTACCCCACCTGACCTAATGGGGTCTAGGTCGGCCTGGTCTGGCCTAGCTGTTAGGAAATGCGCATTGGGCCTTGGTGGACTCGACCTGTTTCGGTCATGTGTCTAGCTTGTTGTGTCTCCCAACAACCCAGTTTCATCTGTTTGGGCCCACAATAGTTGGGCTTGTTCTTTCCCATATCCGGGCACCCAACGACCCAGTTTTCCCCTTCGTCCCAACCCGCATCGGGGGGACGACTCTTCTCTAGCCTGAGCCACCAAGTGGACCCATTCGCGCCACCAGCCCGACCCGTATGACGTGCCAGTTCACCCCCTTCTTGGACATATGTGTTCGGCTAAGGAGGACCTCCCCTTCTCCACATGCGGTCCTGTAGGGACCACGTGCCAGCTGCCTACCACAGCCTGCTGAGGCGGGAAACTCCTCCAACATGACTTCCTAGAAAATCCACCCTCCAACACTAATATGCTCAGACAAAACTATTTCCCCCAAAAGGCCTGTTGATTTTCCATAGGCCCATCTCACCTTTGTATATCGTAGCCCATGTGGTGCATCCGATGTGGTTGGGTGTCCACATATGCTATCCGTCAGCTTCCATGCTAGCGGCCCCTGTCACCATTGTGGCATGCTTCCAACATCCCGCCTCCTTACTTTGGCTGCATTCAAGGTTCCATGACCTGGTCTCGTCACTGTGGCTGGGTGTCACGACCTCCTACTACCATCACGACCTCTCGCTGGTGTTGCGGCCCACCTGTACACAACCCTTCCTTTTGGCATATCCTCAGCCGATGTGCTACTGTTGTTGTGTCATGAAGAATGGGAAGGATGAATGGAGAGAATATGGGAAAGATTTTCACACAAAAACACCCAAAGAGTGATTCTGGGCTTTGTTTGTGTTTACCCAGATGTGTTATTTTTTGCAGGATCATGAAGAATCAATAAATAAGGTAAAATAACCACATAAAAATATTTCCACTTTTTATCCTGCAACTTTAACCATCCCTCATGAACAATCTATCCATGGGTTAATTTGTTTTTGATTTAACCCAAATTTTTCATTTAAAAAGGAAGAATGAGGAAAAGAAAAAATTCACTTAAAATAAAACCCCCTACCAGGGATAGGATTGTTGGTCAAAGAAGAATGGGATCGCGTGCCTCCGTTATTCATTCTTGATCCATAGCCCACTGTCAATAGTGATTACTCGAAGGGTTGCAGAATCTATGTTTGTCATTCATCGTCTCCAACCACCAAAGACTTATAGAAATTTCGAGATTGTGCCAACGATGCTGCATTACATGTTAGGATATTAATTGATGAATGTGAATCCACATTTCTATTATGATGTGTTGCAGCATCGTTATGTTGATTCATTAATGAGGTTCATTAATGAAATTCAACAACACCTCATCGTTACACTACAATGACGATGTGCCACTGCTCAACGATGAAGAAAACAATTAAAATAAATTTTTATGTTTTTTTATTTTTCTTTTGAAAAGTATGAAAATTAACTTTCACCCTCGACCCATGCTAGACGAGGATAATCTCTACCTAAGGGAAACACGCCCTCACGAGCTCAACGATACTCTCAAATTTACAATATGAGTTACCATTTGGGAGTTATTAGGATGTGAAAATATAAAAATTGTTACTTAATTTTTTTATTTACAACCAAAAACTACTTTCCACAATTGGCCCACACTGGCCCATGTAAGGCCTTTTCTAGGAGAATCACGACACTCTGAGTCAACAGTTCCCTCATATTTTTTATTCGAGCACCATTTTAAAAGTAAAAAAATACATAGTTGCATGTTTATTTAATGAAGCTTAAAAATATGTCAAAAATACATTCCTTCCACTCCGGACCTTGGAATTACATTACATCTCAGTGCCTGATCTCGAAATAATACAATTTTATTTTCAAAAAAAATTCATGGAATTATTAGGTATTATATAAACACTCATCAGAGACACATTCCCTTAAGACTAGGCACTAGTTATATACAATTGGACTCATATTTACCTTTTCAAGAAGGGAAGAGGTCAGTTATAAAGATGTGAGGAATGTCCAACCATAACCCCCATGAACCACAACATGCATGTAAGAGAACAAGTCCATAAGCTACCACTCACTAATTGTCTCCAGAACTACCTATTTAAAAGTATTCTAGATTATAGAATCAACTATTGAATTTACTTTTACAAGTGTATAGGAAAGATAAAAATCTATGTATTGTAGTTATTCACCCATCTTTGCTTCCTAATATTCAGCTTACAATGTATAAAGATATACTTGAGTATTTTGCGATTAGTGAATACTAAAAAAATGCACCATGTAAATAATACCCCTAAAAGTGTAAAGCATGATCTAAAACTGCTAGATCAAGGTTATGCATTAGGTAATTCCTCTCTTTATTCGTAAACTGATGAGACTCATATGTTACAACATGAAATTCTCCCAATCTGATACCTAATACATCATAATAAACCGTGTAGATATTTACTAGATTTGAAAAAATCAAAATCGATGCTGAATTAAGTCTTCCATTCAAATCTTAAAAGTATATCTTGCATGATTATGACTATATTAGTTTTAGAACCTTCTTAGTAAAGCCCATAATAGGAACTCTTATGTGTGAAAAATCCTAAGTGAAGTTTACCTAAGACCCTTCTATCCCTAAGAATCATCATAAATCAAATAATTTTGGGGTTATTACCAGAAAATATAGCCCTCTCTATCTATGGGTACACTAATACTCCTGAATCCATGTTGATGTTCCCTAAGAAGGTTACATTGTTTATCAAAAAGTGGAAATTGGTGAGGTTTCCATAAATATGGTTCTCTCTTGGGGTATTCAACAAGATATCCATGTGCTGGGAATGGTTGTGTCAATGATGTGAATACATTAAGATGTCATTCCCAAAAAATACCACTAAAAAGAATAAATAAGAGTAGAAAAAAATCATAAGAGGTGTGAATATAGTTGGCATGTTCATGAGATCTAAAAACATTTCTAGATACTCATAAAGACCATATCTTATCTAGAAAATCCATATGATGTATGTCTGAAGGGATAAAACATACCCGATGATAGATTGGCCATAAATAAATATTTTGAAGACCCATTATCCTTAGATATGATCAAATAGGTTTTATATTTTTGGAAGTTAATATCAGTTTTTTACTTTTAGATGGTTCAACTATTGTTAATCCATGATAAACATGAAGCTATCGTCCCCTATCTTAGAAAAAATGACCAATAAACACCATGAAGAGGTACTAGGTCAGATAAACCATTTAGATTTATGACCCTACAACTATTTATTGAGTTTCATAATATTTTTTGGTTCCATCCAATAAGGATTAATTGAAACTGGTTTCTCTCATATAAATATCTCAAATTGTGAATTATATCTTTTTCACTAGAGGTAGCCCAGAAAATTCATCAAGGAAGATGTCCCAAAAATGATCCACCACCAAATGGAAAATAGCAAGTCATTACCCTTGATCATCCAAGAAAATACTAGAAATCTAGGAATTCATCCTTCCCATCCACTAAAGATCAGCTCCATTTTGAGATGCTTTTACATCATGTTCTCCCATATGTACATGTCTACTACCTTCATGTGAGGTAAACATCACCTTCCGATGATAAAATCCAATATGATATCGATAGGGAAATAACCAATCCATCCCAAGTATTACATCAATCCCATTCATGATGAGGATGAAAAGATTTTAGATAAATAGATAGCTTCCTATCTCAAGGGTACATTCCTTACATCATCATACACTCTTTGGTCAGATACCCAGTAGGGTATAGAGTATCATAATGCCACAAAAGTACTCCATCTTGAGATGAAATCTCTCCATAATTTACATAGATATAAAATAGTGTGATTCACCTATGTAAAATAATCTAGACACTATAGTAGTGGATAATAGAATAGAGTTTATAACAATAAAAGTTATAGTGCTCTGGTCCTCTAACATACGGTGCACTGTATTCAAATGGCCTGTCCAATAGCCCCAATTCACAACCTGACTATCTTGAGATGGATCTCCCTTCCAGAACTATGAATCATGAGTTTGATTACTTTTTACTCAACTACCTCCTTAGCCTAAGTGGATGGTGGTATTCTAGATTCCTTCTTAAAAAGATACTACCAGTTCCGCTCCAGATCAAGGAGTTAGTGTAGATCCCCTCTCACCAGGTACTGGTGAGAAATTCATGAAAAAACACTATATATGACCAACCATTCCATAGCCTATGCACTTAACTGGATATTGAATATAGATGGGTTTTTATGTCCTAGTTTTTTGAACTGGTGACATATAAGGAATCAATTTATATGATTTTCCTAGCTACTACTATCCCCATGATAATCCTCAATGAACTGATTCCTTCCCCTAGAAGAAACATTTCCTAGTCTGGGTGCTTAATCGACCTACCTCACACCATTGACATACATAAAAAATTACTCAGTAATTCGGCCATAGTTTACTATCTCATAAATAGTATTCAATCGAAAATTGTAATCTATGGTCAGGTGGAATATACCAACCCATCATCAAATTCCCTAGTAGTCATGATCTCATCACCAACTAGAGTCGATGAGAATTGATGCAACATGGTAAAATAAGAAAATTACTCTATTATAGACATAAATTCCCACTAAAATATAATGAAATTTCAATCTCAACCATCTCTCAATTTCTATGAGAATAATTAATTATAGAAAAACTTCTGGAAGACCCTCTATATCATATCGTGATTCCGGTCTACTTGGGTAACGTCATCCCACTATTTATTAGAGGAACCACATATCTTATAGGCAGTGAACTTGACCCTATTATCTAGAGGAATCATTAGATGATAAAATATGGAAATCATGGATTCCATCCATGAATTAGTAGCCAAAGGTACACCATCCCCCAAAAACAGGGGAGGATGCTGCTAAGAGAATTCCTGATCCAGATATTCCATAATCAGTATAGGTCAAGAAACACCTTTCATGGACATTATCATCTATAGAAAATCCTATCAAAACTAGGTGTCAATAAACATCTTAGGAATAGTATGTGGTTTCATATGTGTCAATACAGGAGGTATCACTTGATGCTAAAGTCCCACCACCTCCGATGCATGGTCGTCTGCACCCTGCTAGAATATGAATCAAGGAAATCATGGTGGAAAGGTTATATGATACAAAATAAAATCCTCATAAAATAAGTTGGTATTTGATAAGATTTTAGTTGAATTATTAATATAGTTACTTAACCATCCTATGAAAAAGACCACACCCCACTATCTACTCCAAAATATAGGTCTAGGGGATAAAGGAAGTCCATAATAGGCCATATGGAATTTAAGAGACACTCCCAACTACTTAATACTAAAGCATATTTTGGAACTAAGTCTCATATAACATAGTAGAGGTTTCAATATATGGACTTTCAATTATAAGGTATATAGGAAAACACCATTTACTTTGAATTTGGCATTCCATTTAACGACAAACACTTCACATAATGGTTTTTATTTCATTTATGTTTGTACTCTTCATATATATATATATATATATTATGGTTTAGTTAGATGCATATCTATTCACAATTTATAATGTTCATATCTCTTATAAATTACAATTGGCATGTCATTTAACATGAACCCATCCTTTACATCCAATATCAAGATGTAATAGGTCATATGCAATGATTTGATTAGTTGAGTCCCATTTAGGATTTATAAAAGTAGTTGATTCATAAATTACCATTTTCACTCATGTAATCCAATCAACTAAAATTGTTTCAGTTCATGGAAGCAGTAGGTCCAGAACCCACAGCATGGTATAATTGGCCAATTAAGGTGTTATCATCAATATATACAGGAAAAAACCATTTATATTGATGTAGAAACATCAATTAATCTTATTATGATATCCCTAAAAGAATATTCATCACATTTAAATATATAATAGTTCATGAACTTACTATATGAAGTAGGAAATGTGTGTAGAAAGTAAATGTGGCCTGAAAAAATGCATGGCATATAAGTCCTAAGGTGCCTATGATTATATGCTAGATGATAATTCTTTATCATGCAAGGAAAAGGAAAAATAAATCCATAATAATAATAATTTAAATATAACTAATGTCAAAAAACATGAACATCACCCCAGAGAGAAATAATATAACTTTAACAGAAATAAATGAGAACAACAATAACCCAACCCGGGTAATTTCGGTTTTCCCTCTACATGGGCTAGCTACACCCAGACACATGATCATCACCAAATTCCATTTCATCCTAGTCTCATGTCTAATATACAAATAGCAAGACCAAAATAAAAAATAACTCTTTGATACCACTTTATAATGTCCTGACTTAGGATCCATTATGTAACAACCAAATCTTCCATAATACACTTCTCCTTGAATAATACAATAGCTTGCGCTGTAGAAAACTTCGAGTTCTAACACACCACAACTAATCACACTAGCCGTTATGAATAGTAATACCCACCTTTTAAAATTTTTTAAATTTTATTTTTCAAAATGAAATTAATTTTTGGATTCGGAATATCGAAATTATCTGAGAGTGAAGTTTGCTATTTTTCTGAAAACATTCAATTTTTGATGAATAGTGAAAAAAAATGTTATTGTTTAAAACTGATTTTTTATTTAAATAATTCGTTATTTTATATAATTTTATTTTATGTAAAAATAGATAAATAATACCTATATATGTTAAATTTTATTCATTGGAGTCATTTTATAATAATATTAGATATAAAAAATCTTGTTGAACTTTTTACCCTCTTTTACCTACCTTCTAGGCACATTTGCAAACTTGCCCAAAACGTAATTTTACCACCTTTGTGAATTTAATTTCAAAAATCCAAGAGACATGATTGACATTAGTATGTCAAATGTGGTTCAATAGATGAAAAATAATTTTTGGTTAATTTTAACTTTTGACTAATATTTACCAAGGTTAAAAGTAAATTAGGTAATTAATGGTAAAAATGATATTATAATTATCCTAACACATGTAATAATTCTATTGGATATATTATTTCAACCAAAATCTTCCCTAGTAATAAAATATGATCCTTTGGGCCCATTTGGATTATATTAGGACATTTATTATTATTTTATTTAAAGAAGAGTTAAAAGTGTTAAATTAAAAATTTAATAACAAAGTCATTTTTAATATAAAGTTAAACATAATATAAATTATAAAATATATATTAATTAGAAATATAACACAATTTCCTAAATAATTGTATTTTATTTATAATTTTTATATATTAAATAATTAAATTTATTTATGACACTATGATGATGCTGTAATTACATTATTAATGAAAGATTAAAATAACTGATATTATAAATATCCAAATAAATGTAAATTGAGACATATAATAAATTCCACTAATTTTCAAGGTTAATATGTCATGTTAGGGTTGATTAAATAAATTTTTCTCGAAGTGATAATGTTTTTATGACTTTCAAAAGAAAACAAAATACGAAATAGTGTCAAAATTGACATAAATGAGTTTAAAAAAAATACTATATTATTAATTGATATAATATTCCTAAAAATATAGGGTTCTGAAAAAGGAAATATATATGGTTAGATATATCACTAATTAACCAATTAAGGTTATCTTGTATATATATAGTTGGTTATTAACCATTTATTTTAATAACACAATAATAGATGGTAAAAGTTAAACTATTTAACCAAGAGTTAAATCTAAAAGATCAGGTTAATATGATGACCTAAACCTGTCTAAAACCTATTGGTTGAGAGGTTTGCGACCCAACCCCACATTACCATTGAAAAAAATCTTTTCGGAGCCATTATAAACCAAATATGATTGTATAATAAAATAATAGTTCAAGCTTTTCTTTAAGTGATCCTCACCTCTCTTATAAAAGGGTATTTCCCCTTTTCGCAAAATCACACCTCCAAATCCATTTGGCTCGGCCAAAACATTCTCAAATATCCTCCCAAATACCCTCACTTGGATATATATTCCTTACTTTGATCATAAACACAACCTAAGGAGCCCATTTAGTTAACTCAAAAGGAAACACTCCAAGAAGAGGTAATAATTTCACCACCACTTTCAAAGTTCATTTCTTCTTCCACTCCTCTTTATTTGTTGTTTCCATAACATAATAATAAATCAAATACCTTATACATATTGTGATGTTATTATAAATATGGTACAACCATATTAATCATTCTATCCATACTATTAATGACAATTCACCATACATGTATACGTACGACTTACCATCTCCACGTCGGGGTGTAGTTTGTTATTCAAATACATCATTATTTGTATGGGTATAATAATTAGTATAAATGATGTAAGTAATGAATATATAATGTCAAGGATTATATATAAATGATATACCATACAATTACATATGATTTCACTATTAATATAATGATATTGTCGCTCGTATGTACATATGGATTACCGTCTCCACGAACACGATGAAATTCATTAGCCATCATAACCATTCGTGAATAATTTTCATTTTATGATTAAAAATAATGTTTAAGAACATAACATAATTATATATATGAATCAAATAAATCTTTTCCATAATAAACATGTCTTATGTAACCAATCATATAAAGGAAAATGAATCAATTAACACCTGAAACAGTGATACAACTAAAATATCATTAACAAAGCGATATTAGAGGATCATATTTGAAATCTTATTTAAGTATGTGGTTCTTGTATAATTTTTCAATAATTATTTAACTATTATAAAGTAGTTTAACATGATCTTGATAAAGGAAAATTACAAGGTAAGGGTTAATTCTACAATCTCTTCATTATTCGTGGTTGTTTATACGTGAGTATCCACTGGGACCTCCTTATCATCCATATATGTGCTTTACAAAAATGTATTTGATTTTTTTTTAATATTTCCTATAATTTAGTTTAAATTTATTTATACCCTTGTTTCAATTTTTATAATATCTTCATAAAGTAATCTTTCCGTCATTTTCCAAAAAAGGTCATTTACGAGCTTTTCGACAAAATTAAGGAAATAATGTTTTTAACTTATATAGCGAGTAAGACTATTTTCCACTGTCATACATCTTCAAACATTCCCTCACTATATTATAAGAATACTCTTAATAAAAATGATTTCTCTTATAATTACATGACTTTTAAATTATTTCAAAATAGAAAGTGATATTCCTCTCAAATAATTTTGATTTCATCTATGTCAACATCCTTTGAGGGATTTTACACTTGTTTGAAGTTGATTTATTATGATACAATATTACATATTTTATTGATGTTTTTTTGATATGTTTGAATATGGATGTGTTATTTTTATACCATTTATGGTTTATGGTTAAAGTATTAACATTTTGTATGCTTGTTTTAATACGAATGTTTTTGTTATGATTCAACCTTTTCACATGAGGAATGCATTGAACGTGGTATGTGATGGGTGGAGTCTGTTATATCTCCTCGATGAATCGGTAGGTCTCATGAGACAAACTAGTGTATTTGCACAAGGCTTTAAAAAAATCTAATTGGTAGTCCTGGAATAAGGCCTTGACTATACAGTTATGATGTCCGACATTATGCATTCCTATGAAATTGGCTATTGATATTACATGTGATTATTTGACTAGTAGAATATCCACGTGAATAATTAAATTGAATTATTTGATTTACCTTTGAAATATTTTGCTGAAGTTTATGTTTAAAAGCCTTGTGTTTTAGTCTTATACATTTCCTTAAATGTTTATTCTTATTTATGAAAGTTTCCACTATATTTTTATCCTTACTTATCACCTAAGCTCACCCCTTTCCATGTTTTATTTTTCCTAGGATGCGAAGAAGTATATTTTTAATGAACTAAAGGGATAGTCTAAGGGAGAAAAATGTGTTAAGAGGATACAAAATGTTATTGTTTTTCATTTCATAATGTAATGTAAAACTTAGGTTTTCATCTAGTACTTCCAAGGCTATTAAACTGATCGTTCTTTCAGGATTTGATCCCATGTGATCTTGCTAATGTTATGTAATAATGCACCGACTTTTGGTAACTATGGTCGGGGCATTACAATTAGTATCATAGGAGTTTTAGTATGAACATTGGAAACTATATTTAGAAAAACAATGATTATATAACATTAACCTAAGATAGTATTTGAGGATTAGTATAGAAGAACTTGCTATAATTTTGGTAATGTAGATATTTTGGGAGTTTTCCAAAAATAAATCCATCTATGGATACGAGCAGGTATCGGCAGCTCTGGTACAAATGTACCTAGGAGTGAAAACTCCGAGAAGGAGTTTCAGGGTTGACCTAAGGTATCCTGGTACACAACAACGGGCCTTGCTTCACTCTTGGTTATGACAATTTCGGGGGATATTCTTAGGATAATTTACATTTTCTTTATAAACCATTATGAATGATTTATGAGTATATACTTCCCAATGAAAACAATTTTATTATAATGGATTATATCCATAAATTGTTCAATTTATTTTAGGTGTTTTATGATTTTGAAATTATGTATTGAGATTCATAAAATAATCTAGTGTATGCCATTGTTTAGAAATGGTTCCTAGTACAAGGAATGGAAATCATATTAATTAATGTAATACGTGTAGGGGTTTACCTCATACTCAAGATAATTATAGTGGAGCTGGGGTTGTAGCTGGTGCTGATCAGCTTATTACTATACTAGGAAAACTCACTCAGGTTATGAATAATAACCTTACCCATATGGAGCACCCTGATCCACAATGTGGAGAATCAATGTTAGAACAATTCATAAGGAAACTATAACCAACATTCAATGGTACTAAAAATCCATATGTAGCTAAGAAATGGATAAGTTTTTTAGAAAAAATATTTCATTCTATGGGGAGTATCGGAAAGGAAAAAGTTGTTATGGAAGTTTATTGCCTCACAGGAGATGCAGATCAATGGTTGTCATTAATTAAAAACACAAAGGAGGATGAAGAAGTATCAAATATGGAATGGAGGGAGTTTAAATAGATTTTCTTAGAAAAATAATTTCCTCGTTACCATCGAGTGGATATGGAATGACGATTTATGAGTATAAGGTAAAAGGACGATGAAAATGTCACAAAGGTTGAGGCTAACTTTACAAGGTTATCAAGACATGCAACAGATTATATACGTAACCAAAGGAGTAAGATTGATCGATTATTTTACGGGTTGAAACCATTTCTCCTTTGAGAATTAGTCTCACAATCCTTCTCATTGTACGAAGATATTGTCTCTTGTTCTATTAAGATAGAAAAGGAATTATCTAAGTCTTTCAATATTAAAGAAAATCAAGAGAAGAAGAGATCTTCTGAACACTCTGGAAATATAAATAAGGGGAAGAAGGGAAAAGTTGAATTTTTATCCTGTGATAAACATGGGAAGAAACACCCCGGTAATTTATTAAAGGGAATGGTAGTCTGTTACAAGTGTAGTGAAAACGACCACCAAGCTTGTGATTGAAAGGGAAATAAAGAGGCTGTAAATTTTGAATACTACAATTGTAGAGAAATGGGGCATTATGAAAATGAATGTTCTAAGAGTCCAGGAAAAGTACCTCATAAAAGGCCAAGGGAGAAAGGCCAAGCTTATGCGATCACTACTGTTGAGGCTGAAGATTAGAAAGACATGGTGGCAGGTAGTTTAATGGTTTCCCCAGGTTTAGGCAATGCTTTTTTTTGATTCTGGATCATCAAATTATTTCATATCTTCACAGTTTTCTTAGAAAATTAGATATTTCCAATTTTATTTAACAAGGGTTTTGGCAGTCAAAAATCCTAAGGGAAGTATCATTGCAACAAAGTTTTGTGAATTAGTTCCCATTAGGACATATAAAAGTTTTTTATCTACTGATCTCATTATCATACTCATGATTTTATTTGATATATTCCATGGTATGGATTGGATTTCAGACTATAATGCAAAAATTTATTTTAATAAGAAGGAGGTAACAATTTTTTATGGTGATAAAGAATACCTTATCTTTAGAGAATAAATGTGACTATCTGATTCTTATCTAGATCCATGCCCTATAGCTCTACTGAATTGAATTATTGGGGAGGAATGGAATGAAATAACTTTGGGTGAGGAAAAGGATTTTCTAATAGATGACATACCTATTATAAAAGAATATGTTGATGTGTTTCGAAAAGATTTACCTAGACATCCTCCAAAATGAGAAATTTAGTTTTCTAATGATTTAATTCATGGTTCAAGGCCTATATCATATACCCCTTATAGAATGTACACTTTGGAATTACTGAAAGTAAAGAAAAAACTAGAGTAATTGATTAATAAAGGATTTATTCTCTCTAGTGTATATCCAAGGGGAGCCCCAGTTCTTTTTGTTAAGAAAAAAGATGGGTCTATGAGTTTGTGCATTGAATACAAGGATATCAATGCTATAACAATAAAGAATAGGTATCCCCTACCTCTCATTGATGATTTATTCGATAAAATTCATGGAACTAAACATTTTTCAAAGATTGACCTTCGATATGGATATCATCAGTTGTGTGTGAAGAAGAAAGAAATTATGAAGACGACATTTCATATGATGTACATGCATTACGAGTTTATAGTAATTACTTTTGGACTGACTAATGTACCCTATGTCTTTATGGATCTAATGAATAGTGTTTTCATGGAATATATTGATGAATTTTTAGTGGTATATGTTGATGAAATCTTGGTATACCTCAAAATCTAAGATGATCATGACAATCACTTGCACAATATTCTTAAAACCCTCAGAAGAAATGAATTATATGGGATGTTTAGAAAGTGTGAATTCTAGATTTAGGAGATTTCTTTTATTCTTGGTCACATTGTCTCAGTGGATGGAATCTCTATTAGTCCTTCTAAGACAAGATAAATACAAGAATGTCCAGCACTGACAAGTATAACTAAGGTATGCTGTTTTATTTGATTAGCAATTTATTATCAGAATTTCATCCTGAATTTTGCCTAATTTGAAAACCCATTAAACAACCTAACATGTAAAGGGGTTAAATTTGTTTGGAAAAAATAGTGTGAAGAATGTTTTGAAGATCTGAATATAAGATTAGTCAATGATCCTATCTTTACTGTACCATTAGGGAATGATTGTTTTGTTATTTATAGTGATGCTTCATGGAAGAGACTTGGTTGTGTCCTTACATAGAATAATAGGGTTATTGTCTATGCATCACGACAGCTAAAAATTCATGAACAAAACTATCCTACTCATGATCTTGAGTTTGCAGCTGTAATCATTTCTTTGATGATATGAATACATTATCTTTATGGTGAAAAATTTGAGACATATACCAATCAGAAGAGTTTGAAGTATATTTTCTCCCAGAAAGAATTAAACATGAGGCAAATACGATGCCTTGAACTACTCAAGGATTATGATTTCACTATGGACTACCTCCCTAGGTAGGCAAATAAGGTAGTTGATACTTGAGCAGAAAGGATCATAGAGTTTTGAACAACATGAGAGTTTAAAGGGATCCTATGTTCATGGATATAGTTAAGAGGGATATGGGAATAATCATGGAAGGTGAAACATCAATACTTTTTCAAATGGTTTCCAATCCAAATATACTAGAAAGGATAAAATTTCCTCAGACAGAAGATGAGGAGTTTCAAAAGAAAATTAAAGCTGTGAATGATGGGAGATTGGTTGAATTCGTATATGAATATGTAATTTTAAATTTGGGAAGAGAATTTGTGTTCCTGATATACCATATGTAAAAAAGGGAATTTTTGGATGATGCGTATAGCTCTAATTTCCCTATACACCCTGGTAGCACTAAAATGTATAGAGATTTGAAAGAACATTTTTGGTTGGACAACATGAAGATGGAGATTGTTGATTATGTGTCAATATGTATGGTTTTTCAACAGGTTATGACTCAAAGACAACATCTTCGAGGAGTCATGAAACCTCTTCCCATACCTGAGTGGAAATGGGATGATATTACGATAGACATTTTCATGGGGATACCAATGAATCATAGAATGAATGATGCAATATGGGTCATTTTTTATCGTCTTACCAAGTCATCACATTTTCTTTCTATAAGAGAAGATTTACCACTTGAACATTTACCAAGACAATATATTAATAAAGTTGTAAGACTTCATGGAGTACCCCTATTGATTGTTTATGATTGTGATCCCTGTTTTACATCAATATTCTAGAAAAGCCTTCAAAAGTTCCTGGATACTGAACTTTGTTTGAGCACTGACAACCAACATCAAACTGATAGACAATCAGAACAGACTCTTCAAAGCATAGAAGACATGTTGAGATCTTCCTCACATGAATTTCAAGGTATATGGGATCAATATTTATCTCTGGTAGAATTTTCCTATAAAATTAGCTTTCATTATAGTATTCAGATGGAACCATATGAAGCATTATATGGAAATAGATGTCACACACCAACTTGTTGGGATGATGTTGTTGAAAGAAAACTCATAGGCCCAAAACTTGTTGGGGAAACAATGGAAAAAGTAAAAGTTATCCAAACACACATCAAAGAACCTCAAATTAAGAAAAAGAGCTTTGATGATAACCAAATGAAGGATTTGTAATTTAAAGTAGGAGATCATGTTTTCTTGAAGGTATCTCCATGGAAGGGTGTTATACAATTCGGTAAGAAGGGGAAATTATATCCCATGTAAATCAGACCATTCCAAATTCTAGAATGAATTGGTGTTGTATCTTATTATTTGGAAATGTCCCCATGTCTCTCTAAAGTTCATGATGTGTTCCTCATATTAATGTTATGAAAATACATGCTTGACTCAAGCATGTACACAACTATGAAGAAATAGAACTAGAACCCTATCTCTCTTATTGTGAAGAGCCTGTCAAGATTCTTCATACCAGAGAACACATGTGGAGAAACCAGTCGACTCGTCTGGTAAAAGTTCTATAGAGAACCATAAGATGGAAGAGGAAACATGAGAACCCAATGAACTTATGATAAAGAACCACCCAAATCTTTTTATGTAGTAACATTCTATAAATTTGGAGGACAAAATTGTTTGAATGAGGGAATAATGTTACACCCCAAGCTTCCACGATACACTTCTCTTTAAATAATACAATAGCTTGCGATTTATGCAACTTCGAGTTCTAACACACCATGACCAATCAAACTAGCCGTTATGAATAGTAATACCCACTATTTGAGATTTTATAAATTCAATTCTTCAAAATGGAATTCATTTTTGGATTCAGAATATCAAAATTAGCATAAGATGAATTTTTGGTATTTTTCTGAAAACATTCAGTCTTTGATGAATAGTGAAAAGTAATATGTTAATGTTTAAAACCGACATTTTATTTAAATAATTTTTTTTATTTAAATTTATTTCTAGGAAAAATAGATACATATTACTTATATATGTTCAATGTAATTAGTTGGAGTAATTTTATAATAGTATTATATATATAAACATTTATTGAACTTTTTAATGCCTTTTACCCACCTTCTAGGCGCATTTAAACATTTTCATAAGATGTAATTTTACTGATTCTGTGAATTTAATTTCAAAAATTCTAGAGACACAGTTGAAAATAGTACGTAAAATGTGGTTCAATAAGATGAAAATAATTTTTGGTGAATAGTAGTTTTTGACTTTTATTTACCACAATTAAAAGTAAATTGTATAATTAAAGGTAAAAAATGATATTATAATGACCCTAACACATGACATAATTCTATTGGATAAGTGTATTTCGAAAAAAATAAACCTTAGAAATAAAATATAATTCTTTTGGTCCACTTGGATTAGATTAGGACATTTATTTTTATTTTATTTATAGAAGAGTTAAAAGTGTTAAATTCAAAGTTTAATAACTAAAACATTTTTAATATAGGGATATAAATAATATAAATTAGACTATAAATATTACTTAGAAATATGAAAATATTTCCAATATAATTGTATTTTATTTATAATTTTTAGACATTAAATAATTAAATTTATTTACGACACAATAATGGTGTAGTATTTACCATACCAATGAAAGATTTCAATAATTGATATTATAAATATCCAAATAAATATATATTGAGACTTATGATGAATTAAAATAATTTTATTAGTTAATATGACATTTTAGTGTTGATTAAAATTAATTTTCTTTCCATGTGATAAAGTTTTTATGACTTTCAAAAAAACAAAATACCTAATAGTTCCAAAATTAACATAAACGAGTTTAAGAAAAATACTATATTAATAATTGATATAATATTCCTAAAAATATAAGGTTTAGATAAAGGACTTAGATAAGGTTAGATATATCAATAATGAACCACTTGGGATTCTCTTGGATTTTTATAGTATGTTTACTAACCATTTATTATAATAATACACGAATATATGGTAAAAGATAAACTATTTAACTAAGAGTTAAATCTAAATGATAAGGCTAATATGGTGACCTAAACCTGTCAAAAACCTATTTGTTGAGATTTTTTCAACTCAGAACCACCTTATCCTTGAAATAAATCCTTTTGGAGCCATTATAAACCGAATATGATTGTATAATAAAATAATATTTCAAACATTTCATAAAGTGACCCTCACCTCCCTTATAAATGGGTACTTCCCCTTCTCTCAAAATCACATCTCCAAAGCCATTTGGATCATCCAAACCCTACTCAAATATCCTCCCAACTACCATCACATTGACCTAGATTCCTTAAATTGATCTGAAATCCAACATGTGGAGCCCTTTCGATCAACTCAAAAGGAAACTCCCAAAGAAGAGGTAATTGTTTCACCACCTCTTTCAAAGTACTTTTCTACATCCACCTCCTATTTCTTTGTTGTTTCCATAAAAAAAAATATTAAATACATTACCTTATACATACTATGATGTTATTATGAATATGGTACATCCATATTCATTGTTCTATCCATCCTATGTTTGACAAGTCAGCATACATGCATATGTACGGTTTACAGTCTCCATGTTGTTGTGTAGTTTGTTATTCAAACACTTAAATATTTGTATGGGTATAATAATGAGTATAAATGATATAAATAATAAATATAAAATGTTCAGGATCATATATATATATATGATATACCATCCAATTACATACGATTTCACCATCAGTGGAATGATATTGTCACTCGTGTGTACTTACGGATTACCGTCTCCACGGATGTGATGAAATTCATACACCATCACAACCATTCAAGAATATTTTTCATTTTATGATTAAAAATAATGTTTAAGATCATAATATAATTGTGGATATGAACCAAATACATCCTATCCATAAAAAACATGGCTTACATAACCAAGAATATAAAGAAAAATGAATCTGTTAACACGCGAAACAATGATACTGCTGAAATATTATTAACAATGTAATATTAGTAGATCATATATGATATCATATTTATGTATGAGGTTCTTTTATAATTTAATAAAAATTATTTAACTTTTATAAAAGAGTTTACTGTACCCTCGATCAAGGAAAAGTATAAGGTAATTGTTAATTATACAATCTCTTCATTATCCAAGGTTGTTTATACGTGAGTATCTACTAGGACCTCCATATCATCCACATTCGTGTTTCATAAAAAGGTATTTCCAAAAAAATTTAATATTTCCTAGACTCTGGGTTAAAGTCATTTATACCCTTGTTTTTTTATAAATTTTATATAACTAAATCTTTCTTTTGTCTTCCAAATAAGGACCTTTACGACCTTTTCGACAAAATTAAATAAAGAATGTTTTTTAACATATATAGAAAGTGTGGCTATTTTCCACCCTTATAATATCTTTGAAGATTCCCTTACAATATTATAAGAATATTTTCAAAATAAATGATTTATTTTATATTTACGCGACTTATAAATGATTTAAAATTTGAAAGATATATTCCTCTAAAATAGTTTTGATTTTATCTATGTCAACATCTTTTGATGGATTTTACACCTGTTTGAAGTTGATTTATTATTATATAATCTTCCATATTGTATTGAATTTTTTGGGATATGTTTGAAAATTAATGTGTTATTTTTATACCATTCATGGTTTATGGTTAATGTATTAACATTTCGTATGCTAGTTTTAATATTAATGTTATGTTATGTTTTAACCTTTTCACATGTGGAATGCATTGGACCGAGTAAGTGACCGGTGTAGACTGCTATATCTCCTGGATGAATCGGTTGGTCTCATGAGGAAACCTAGTTTCTTGGCATAAGGCCTTCAAAAAATATTATTTTTAGACTTAGCATGAGGCCTTGATGATGTGGTTATGATGTCCGAAATTATGCATTCCATCATCATAAAACTGGATATTGATATTACATGTGATTATTAGACTAGTAGAATATCCATGTGAATAAGTAAATGGAATTATTTGATTTATCATTTCCATATTATGATGATGATTAAGTTTAAATGGATTTTATTTTAGTCTTATACATTTCCTTAAATGTTTATGCTTATTTATGAATGTTTCCACTATATTGTTATCCTTTCTGAGAACCTATGTTTACCCCTTTCTATGTTTTATTTTTCCTAGGATGTGAAGAATTATATTATGACTAACCTTCAGGGATAGTCTAAGGGATATAAATGTGTTAAAAGGATACACACTGTTTTTTTCATTTCATAATGTGATGTAAAACTTTTGTTTGTATCTAGTACTTCCAAGGCTACTAAACTGATCGGTCTTTCGTGATTTGATACCTTGTGATCATGACAATGTTATCTAATATTGTACTGACTCTAGGTAACTAGGGTCGACGTGTTGCACATTAAAATTATGCCCCGATCTAGTGGGTCACATGGACTCATGTGGACCCCTTTTTATGCTATAGGATTCCAAATAACAGTGAGAGTCATAGGTGGTATAGTGGGGAAATTATACCCTCATATCCAAGTGGTACAACAAATACATATATATAGGTAGTAAATAGACAAAAATAGAGGAATCATAATATAACTAACAAAATAGTAGAGACAAATACCCTAAATAAACAAACCAGAATAGGAAATATGCAAGCTATAATAATAATCAAAATCCATAGGGTGATTCATTTAAAAAATGATGTCTTGGATTGATGATGTACAAAAAGTGGATATAGGGGTTTCATATTAAACTAATATTCAACATGATATATTAAATGTATGAATGTCGAAAATATATCTCAACTAGAATTATGAGCATAATATCAGTCCTCTTCTCCCATGATACCTGCTATAAGAAAAATAGATCAAGTATCCATGATAGGGTGCTTTTCCTTATCCACACCTGTAATCATGATGTCTACTCTAGTACCAAGGTTTGCCTGATTAGTGTGTGATATAAACTCTGTAGGTCACCAACAATGGTGTTTATAATATCCCAATAAGTGTGTATAACATAATAGTGCACATGATTATTAGTAATAAAAAATTATTGAAAATAAAAACTAGTAATCTCAGGTTTCAATATAACACCTGGTAGAATCTACCTACTTTATCATATACCAAAATGAGTCTGATCAGTTTAACATATATATATATGAGTAATCATATACATATATAATTTTTATATATGTATATGCATTCTATATGTAAGGACATTTAGAGGAACATGCATACTAGGAGCTAGATGGACTTGAGGTTTAACTCGGGCATTCATGACTAGTCTAATGAGCATTAAGATCTAGCAATGTTACTAGACTTGAATCTCATATGAATCAAAGACATAATGTTCATCACTTAAGATAGTGGGGTGAATAATCATTACCATCGTCCAAGGTATAGGAACATTGAATGTCATACCCATCACCCATGTAAGGTAAATTGTGTGAGATGTCATACCCATCACCCAATGTAAGGGATCATGAAAGGCTATGCTCAACATAACGCTTAACCATTGTTCAATAACCATTACTCATGGTTTAATAATAATAATAATCATTATAGATTACCTCTAAATTATTTATAAACATTTACCCTAATCTTACCATGGGAGTAACAATTATATAATCCATATATAAAAAAATGAAACACTTGGAAAATCCATTCCACCAATTACAATTTAATTTTATTAAACCATTTTATTTAAAAGTAAGTAAAATCCATTAAAATGAAATTCTAGAACACTTAGATGGTGGTTGGTTCAATTACAAATTTAACTCAAGAGGCAGATTCATTCAACACACCCAATGGGTGGTATTTGAGAGGTAGATGACCATTTAAAAATTAAAACAGTTCTATGAGGGTATCAAAACATGGTGAAAATAAATTATAAAGCTATATAAATTTTAATAAAATGTATGTAAGTGATAGGTGTGTAGGAAAATGGATAAATTCTATAAAAACTCCCAAATATTTAGATAAAATTTATAGTACACGAAACTTAGTCCTATGGATGAATCCTCATCTGATATCGGGTTCACGTTTGAAGTAGAATGGATGATATCACAACAATGGAAAAAAACATTAAAACTAAGGCTTATGAAGTTGTACCAATATTTTAAAATTGATGGAATGAAAAACCATGGTAGGGAAGGATAGGATTAGAGAGCTTACCATTATGGATCCAATATGACTGATGAAAGAGAAAATAGAGATTGGATAGAGGGAAGATTGTAGAATCTTGGTTGATTTGTGGGAGAGGTCTATCGTTTGGCTCTTTTTATGTAAGTGAATGATGTAATTAAGGTACATTCCCAATAATATTCCTTTCCTATGTAAAAAAAGATCTAGGGAATTTTTATGACATAAATGGATAACACCCAGTTTAAACCTCTGGTTTTTCACCTCTAGAGAAAAACCAAGCTCATGGAATGCTAGAGAGATTTCTTGGAAAATACATTTCATATATTTGATACACACCATGTATTTAAATACACTACCTCTATTTAGTACACATCTAGGTTCCAATACATTTGTAACATTTCTTCCAAAAATAGAACATACCCACCCCCTGGCATAGTCTCTGGGTTTAACTAAAAAAGGAAGCTCAATGAGGGTTTGTACAAATTTAAAAGAATCGGTTCCTCTATGAATGGTTAGTTCATTACACAATGATAGAAATACAAACATACAAACATAAATGTTACCTTCAAGACAATCCATGAAACTTCATTTATACCATAGTACACATGCATGGAATGAGAATAACATACTTAGTAGGAAAACCCCAAGGTTCTATCCTAATTGAAACATCTTTACGAGTGTAATCAAATTAGTCTTCTCAAATAAATAAATATTATAACTTTATTTTGTAGAAAAGACCACCAAATCATGACATGTATAACACCAAATTAGTATACCTATAAATAATAAACATTAATTAAATAACCCTTATAATGTGGGGGGTGTATAGCTGAACTACCTATACTAAACTGAACACTCATGGTAGGAGATGTACTAGTCAGGGAAAGCATGATTCCAATTCTAGTTATATAGGGAGGTCGATCCAACCCCTATAGTGGCTTACACATTTACTAATTTGAACCCACAAATATGGGATAATGAATACAAAGAGGTCATGATCCTAGAAACCTATCTTAGGTATATAATCGGGTTCGATCCTATCTAGGAAATCCTATAACCCATCCTATGTAATAGGGGAATTATTTTAACTAGTTAGGTCCCAATTCTATCCCATGTATAACCAATATTTTTCTAACACCCATCCCATGCATCTAACCTAATTTTCTTCGATGGTACCTAATCAAGTGTTATACAAAGCACATGTAGACGCCGAAAAGCGCTCTGAGGCTGAGGAAGGTCCGGGTGTGACAAAGCGAAGACATATTTAGAACCGGCAATCCAATCCGGGGGTCCCGGAGGGGAGGCATGAAAAAAATACTGAGTTGCATTAAAAAAATATGCCCCGTATGAAAAAATCCGAGATTCATGAGAGTTTTCCACGAAGGCACGAAACTATTTTGCGCCATCTCCCCACATGGTTGGTTTACAAGCTGTTGACGCCCCGATGAGCTATATTTCGTGCTGGCTTTTTTTCCGTGTGGAACTGCTATCCCGAGTGCCTATAAATAGAAGGCCACCCCTTTGACTTCAGTCAAAGAATTTGAACCATCGCCCCTGCGCAAAATTCACATCCTGTGAACACAAAATATGGATTTCAGGTACTAAATTTTTCATGCCAGGTCGCCTGGGGGTCCTCTTTTGCGCGATACCCCTCAGAATTGATCTTCTTCGAAGTCCCATTGATCCCCTTCCCCCATGCGCTATTCCATCAAATTGCGCACAATTGGGTCCTCCATGCAAAATTCTTTTTGCGCACCGACCCACTCTTTTTCAAGCCTAGTGCTCAATTGCGCACTGGCCCAGACTTTTTCGCGCGCACATTTCCTTTTGCTTGCCGGCCCGACCCCTTTTTCGCACAATGGTACCTTTTGCGCGCAAGACTCCCACCTTGTGCGATCATGATGTACCTCTTCTGGGAATCATTTTCTGGAACCTCCTGCACCCACAGCGCCTTCTCCATATACTCATTTCTTGTGAAACCTCATAGGTTTCCATGAAGTAACTTCAAAGTCCCCTGGACGATACCACATGTTGGGTTGCTTTGACTCATGCTTCTTCGCTTAGGCACGCTAATAGCTATTGCTTCTTCACATATCCTTTCTAACATGGACCCCCCGATGGTTTTCACTATGACACCCCCTCACCAAAACTTTTCCTTTCCCCTCTCTGCACTAAGGAGCAGAGGGTACCAGTTATGTAAGTCCTAGGGGTGTAGTGGAAATCCACATCATTTCGAGCTATAGGATTTTATCCTTTAAAGCACCTTCATCCTCAGTACATGACGTTAAATTGTGACCTCTCCCTATGCCTCACATGCAGGGTACCCCCACCTTGGATATTCTCCACACCCACTGGTCTCCACAGGGGTTGATATCCTCTTTATGAGAGTGGTGTTTGTCCGCGGGGAAAGGGAAACCATCTTTGTGTAATCTTCTAGCCTTCTTATAGGAGGCAGCATCCCTACTCCTCCTTTCTTCTTCGGTCCCCAGGTCCAGCAAAGGGTGTGATGGGGAACATTTCTTCTCCTTTCTTCGGTCCCAAATCCCTCTCCCGCTGCGCTTTTTCATCATCGGGACTCCCTCCTGAAGTAAGTCCCAACCTCTTCAGGTTTCTAACCACGCATAAGCTCCTATTTCCTCTTTGGGTTGCGATCACGTGGAAGCCCCACTCCACTTCCCACAGACACACCTTTCATGACGTGATCGTCAGGTCTCTAACTGCCTCTTAGTTCTCACACCGAGCATGACTCACGTGCGCTTAGAGAAATCACTGACCATGACATCCACCATGATCAAACTAGAGTGTAAGCCCCATGACCCATATATGAACTAAAAGGTATTTTATCCTTGCTAAGGCAAGGTACATAGGAATCCTCCCTGAGGGTCAATCCCAACACCCGGTCGTTCTGACCATCTTCACATCGGTTCAACAACACCCTGGACAACCTAAAGTGTAAGCATCATGCTACCCCTGATCTACATGGACATTGATCCTTGTTAAGGCAGGGTACGTAGGGAGCCTCACTGAGGTTCAACCCCCCCAACACCTGGTTGTTGTGACCCTATTTACATCGGTTCACCAAAAATATGAACTAAGAGGTCTTTGATCCTTTCCAAGGCAGGGTACGCATGAAGCCTCCACAAGGTTCAAGCCCAACAACCATTAGACCTTAGGTCTACCTTCACATCAGTTCCCACCCACCTGAACTATAGGGTCTTTGGTCTTTTTCAAGGCAAGGTATGTAGGAAGCCTCTCTGAGGTTCAAGCCCACCATCCACCGGGACCCCATGTCTTTATTCACGTCGGTTCACTAACCCCATGGACCGCCTCAGAGCGTAAGCCCCCAATGCCACCACATGAACATTGAGGTCTTTGATCCTTTCCAAGGCAGGTTATGTAGGAAGCCTCATTGAGGTTCATGCCCGACACCCAGAAGTTCCGAACACCTTCACATCTGGCTGCCCCCATCCTTCATGGTGTTAAACTATGGGCCTTAGTCAGCAGTAATCCATTGTGACCCCATCTAGCGGTAATCCTTTGCGACCCCATCCAGTGGTAAACCATTGTGACCCCATCTAGCATTAATCCGTTGTGACCCCATCATGCAGTAAGCCGTTGCGACCTCATCCAGTAGTAAGCCATTGTGACCCTATCCAGCAGTAAGTCATTATGACCTTATCCAGCAGTAAGTCATTGCGACCCCATCTAGTGGCAAGCCGTTAAACCCCAATCGGCAGTAATCCGTCATTAGATAAACTATGTGGACTTTGATTCCATGCCACGCGGATACGTAGGAAGCCTCTTCCAGGTGCACGCCCAAAACCATCATGATCCTCATGATGGTTCCATCCCATTCAACTTCCACTTCATGGCACCTTCCATTATCCATCCTAACCCTTACCCGGGCCGCCACATCCCGGTGGGATCATGTCACCCCATTCCCCATTCCATTTAACAGCATTTGGGAAACCACCCACATGTTGGCCCCAATATCGGTGTTCCCTCCAGGGGGTTCCTCCATCTGATCAACTCTAGTCAGTGTTCTAATCAGCCCGATCCATCTTCACTGGATGTTAAACTTTCAGTATACCCTGTGTTAAACATGGGAAGCTGATGAAAACCTCAGATACATGACCATGGCATATGATTCCTCGCGTTTGATGTGGGATACCTCAGGCATCAATGCCCTCTAGAAGCCCAATAATAAGGGACAAAAGATAGACATTCCAATTCCCCAGCGTCAGACATGCTAGTGATTCCCAATGTGACAACTCTCCTAACTAAAGATTGATGTCATGATCGGACCCCTTGGAATGTCCTGACAGAAGCCGTGTAATTAACTGGTGTCCATGAATATATCTTTCTAGGAAGAGTTTCGCGAAAAATTCCTTCAGTCTATGAGGGTGACCCAGACTAGGGGGCGAGTTAAGAGGAGGAATCCACGGAATGAAGAACCGACATCCCATCATCCCATTTCGATCGAGGAGCAGACATCCCTGAATAAGGAACAGATGCATCCTACCATTAGAAAGCGGGAATGCGGGGCAACCAAAACCGTGCCCCCCGTCCCCAAGCGAGATGGACGCGAACGCCCCAATGAAAGATTCAGAAACAGAAATGGTGAACCCAACGTGAACTTCTTCACCTCAATATGGAGATTAGTTGCACTCAAGGCATTAATGGATTGACGTGTCACCAGATCTAGTTATCCGGTGCTGCGTCCCGCCATGAAAATAGCGGGCCTAGTGTGAAACTCACCAGAAGTTGGGGCAGTAGAATGTTGGAAATCTCGATCTGCGACATTGTCAGCATTGATCCCTCTTACCAATCACGGAATATGGGATGGCGCTTGGGAATTGGTCATCAATTCCCTTTCCTTTCAACACCGACAAGTTCATCTCCCTTCTTTTCAGGAATCAGGTTGCTGCCTTAGGGACGCAGTCATCGCCTTCCCTTCTACACAGGGGCAGGGCAATGCCAGCATAGCCGCTCCACATGGCTTCACCTCTTCCGCAACGGCCTTTGCGTCCGCGACTGTGGGGCACCCACACCCCATCTCCCCATCAAAATTTATCAAACGAAGGGTAATTGATGACCTCTTGTGTCGTTACAAAGAGGAGGGAATAATACGAACATAGGATATGGCCCACCTGGATCTGGAGGCATCTACGCCTCGCCATCAATGCCGCCCCTGAGGGCCGCACAGGGAGCTATTGCTCCCCACCCTGACATACAACCGCTTATGGAGACTATCCCCAGAGCGCTTTGACGACTCCCTGCCTTATGCTGAAGAGGTAGGTGATGTCTTTCCCAGCCCAGTTAGAGTCCCAATCTAGGGGCTCCTAGCAGGGCCTCCCACATGGCTGCATCAGCACCGCCACTCGGTCTTGCAGGAGGAGGATCAGGTATGTTACGTACCTGCGCGACCGGCCCCAGTTCGTCCGACGTGACACCTACGTCAGGCACAAGCTGAGGAGGATGCCCGCCAAGGGGAGTTAACGTCGACGACTACTGTGGCCCAAGACACCACTGGAACATATCATCAGGTCCATACATACATTGATTAGGGGCACCTATATGCCCAACTGGGATCGAGGCATCAACCGCCCCACGAGCAGGCTCAGTCGACTCTCCTGGTCACAGGCACGAGCAGTGGTCACCGCCAACCAACCCGTAGTGATGCCACCCCATACGGAGGTCCTCCCTAGACTATTACCATGGAAGCATAGAACTTACCCGCTTCGAGGGTCAGCATGGAGTTGCACCTGGTTCCACCCCCAATCCGAAATGAAGGTCTGCCCCGCGGTAGTGATACTCGGCACAGAATCCTCTCACGTTCCCATTATATTGGATATGGAGTCGTTCCTATTCCTCCCGATCACCAGTGCAAGGATGTTTCCTGTCTAACCTCTCTACGACGTGGGATCCACCCTATGTCCTCTCAGTAGCTGGTAAAGGACCTCCTCTCCCCGACAACCAGTGGGGTGAAGGACAACCTCGCTCCACCCGCACTCAGCTTGGAGGTCCTACCCGTGTGCAGCTAGACCAGCGTAAGGGCCCTCCTCACACTGAGGTAACCCAAGAAAATAAGCATGGAGGTCATCCCCAGGCTCATTCTAGTCACAACAGAGGGTTTTCCCGCTCTAGTTCCATCCATGGAGGTCCTCCCCATCTACCCTTCAACATTTGTCCTGGTGCTCCTCGCACCCCGGCTTTCTCTGGTGGAAACCCTCTCCGCCCGAGTGCCATTGCGGCCGATGGACCCCGTGTTAGAAATCAACCCTGTCCCGAGGAGCCACCCACGGGTAGGATGAAAAGTCATTACCGCCGAAAGAAGAATCATAGGAAGGTCTGGATGGTGGTAAAACCGGTCCGCTTCTCAGACTCTGAAGAGGAGTACGAATCAGCTCGGGAAACCTCCCCTCGCCCACCCGAGTTAAGGGCCGGGGCATGGATGAGAAGCATCAGCCCAGTGCTCCCAAGATGCGAGGTTCATATGATTCCCATATCCCTCTTCAAGTATATCCTAGAGGATGAAAATCCGGTGACCCCGTAGGTTATGGTCATGCAATCACCAACATCATCACTGGAAGCACTCTCTACCTACACAAGAGATCACAGAATGATATTTTGGGGATCAATAGAAGGTGAGCCGCATCGTGGCCTATCACCAGTATCCCTAGACCCTGGTCCGAGAACTACAGCCATCATCCCGTCTTATTGCGATGTAGTGGCCAGGTCGCCACACTCTTCAGAAGACTGCCTAAGAATCGACAGTTAGTCAGCCCGCTCGCCATACTCTCTACCAGCCAGCCTATCGTCTGAGCGGTCTGCCTCAATACCGATGTCAGTTCCTCGACCAACCCCAGTTGATGAGTGGCGAAATCAAGGTCCAGACCCTAAATTTGATCCAAGGAGCTTCTAGAACATCCTCTTTGTGGACAACATCCCTATGAAGTTTTGGCCCGTGGAAGTGCAGAATTTCTATATACTGGAATCCCTCACCCTAGAAAAAGTTGAGTGTTTCTACTACACCCTTTGGGTGACACATTTTAGTCTTCTTCATCAGCGAGTGGTTTACCATAGGATCCAAGCGCATTTCAAACACATCAGCAAGCAGTTCTCTCTAGTCGATCTGGTTGCACTCCCTATGGCCCAGCGCCCCAAATCACTAGGTCGTCGTGAGGCCCTCCAATAGAAATGCGCTCAGAGTATCAAGGTACTCTGCAAAATAATCAGGGAGGCTACCCCCACACGCAAGTCCATGGCTGGAGGCATTATGCTGCCCTCCTCTTCAGTCCTATTCAGCAGCAGCCTAACTCTCTATGAGATATTGAGGACATTTCCCTAGGAAGGGTTACAGTCAACATGGCCGATATAGTGGATTGGGAGGATGAGATGAAGCTTCTTGATAGAGACCTAACCCCTGAGGGTGTACCACCACTTTTGGACCCATCAGGGAGGATTATTCATTAGCAGAAGAGCCTACTAGGTCTCCCTGCACCCACCGAGGCATTAGTACATAGTCGGAATCCCAGTTAGGGAAAAGAGGACGTCGTAGCTGTAAAGCACTTTGAACCGTCTACTTCAGTGCAGAATATGGAGGAGGACACTGAGAAGGCCATTTTGTTCCAAAAACTAGCTGAGTAGAAGAAGTTGGTTGAAGAACTCCTGAATGAACATGCTATAGAGCGATGACCTGACTACGACGATACTAGGACAGAGCAGCAGGGGAAGGAACAACTTCCCCTTGGCGAGATGCCCCCAGGAAACCCTGATCATGTCGCTGCCGCAGACAGGGTGGAAGCCAGAGATTAGGGCCAGAGGGTATGGTATGTCTCACCAAACCCTCCTGAATGATGTAGAAATCCAATGAATCCCACTCTGGCTCCTTTGACCGCCACAAGGGTCGCTCCACCAGCCGCTCCACAAGCCGCAAAGCCTATCTACTATCCTGAAAGAACCAAACAACGCACTCATGGTTAGGGATCCTTGTTAAGACAGGGACCCCAACCCAGATGATCCTATGGTGGCGCTCATAGCCCACCTTGAGGCATTGGAAACACGATAGGTGGAAATCCCACCAGATGGAAAGCCATACCTAGCATGGGTGGATGATATGCTGGCACCTCCGGGTTTCAGGAATCCCATCTTCTACCCCTTTAACCGGACGGGGGACCCGCCGCAACACCTGGCCCACTTCAAATCAAGGTGTGGGACCATGTTAAGGAATCCAGTGTAGCATGAGGATTCCAAGCTCTGCTATTTTGTTCAGACATTGGAGGGGTCGACATTTATCTGGTACAGCCAGCTCCATGTCGGATCCATAACCAGTTGGGAGGACCTTCACATGAAATTCCTCTATTAGTTCAGTTCCACCACCCGAAAAATGAGAATCGCAGACCTCTTCATATGCTAACAAAGGCCTGATGAGCGAGTCACAGACTTTATCGCCCAGTGGAAGGGGCTAACATACACCCTTGACATGCCACTGACTTAGGAAAAACTACTAATGATGTGAATAGGGAACATCAAGACGGATCTGGTTCCCTCCCTGATCACCCAGAACTACCCTATAGGACTTAGAGACTTCTTCGATATGGCCTAGTGCTTAGAGGAGGCCCTACAACAGGCCAACCAGGCATGTATGTTGCCCCCTGTAATCCCAGCAAGGATGGATTCCAGAGCTGATCAAACTGCGATGGCCCAAATAGAAGCCCATAGGAAACTAGAATTGCTATCCGTGGCACCAGACCCGCAGCCTCGTAGAGGCCATCTTCCTCGGGCTCAGCCTCCAGCTCAGCAGCGTCCACCTTAGAATCGGAAAGCGCCCCTGTGGAATGCATCGCCACCACCTAGGTGGGAAAATCAGGGTTCGCCTCCTCGATAGGCCCCTCCAGCCCCTCATTAGGGTCAGGCACCAAGGGCCCCCTTTCTGGACAGAAGAAACCGCACCTACTCGTTCAATAAGAATCGGGTTCCCAGCTATTTCAGAAGTGCCTTAGAACAAGGGATTGTGCTCTTCCACGAGTGCAGAAGGATCTAAGAGGCGAATCTCACTGATCTCCCCAACTAATGCCCCTATCATTAGATTCTAGGGCACAACCTCAACCAGTGCTTTGTGTTCAAAGAATAGATTCAAGGCTAGGTTGATAACAACATAATCAGTCTACGACAGGCCCCGACACAAGTGGCTGGTGTCTCTGTAATGTCAGACATCAGTAGCGATAGCAAAGGTGAGTGGAATCAGCTTTCCAACCATGGGTCCTAGAAGTATGATGACTGGATGGCTCAAAAAATAGTTTCTCGGTCCCACAACATCATTCGGGAACACTCAAATAAGCCAGAGCCTTCATAAGACACAACCACAACTTTTTCATCACCATCTTAGTTAGCCTCTTCCTAGGAGAGCAAGCATCAATGGAACAAGAAAAAACAACACGCCCCACCAATGCCGTCATTGCTACACACTCTTGGTGACATTATTCCCCCTGAGATGGGGATCCCTCCCAGAATCTGCCCAAAGATGGATGACTCTTCAATTGATAGTCAAGGGTACGCTTAGGTTAATACCATGGAGTTGGTAAATCCGTATATGACTCCCGACGATGGGGAGTGCCAGGCGAACCTCCCCAATGTCCCCAGTCGATGCCAACATCAGTGAAGTCGCGACCACATGGGTCATTGGGGTGCATTAGTTGGAACCTCTAGCCAGGCTGTCCATGCCCCTGAGACCAAACATCAGACCCTGTGTAGAGCTCAGCACGCATAGCCTCTTCATCTGGGGTCATCTGGCCCACCTCCGCTACCATTTGTGCTACTAGATCAGGGAGAACCACTTTGGTCATGTCGCGACCAACTTCACCCTACTACAAGATGATCACAGTCGTATAGTTCTCATCCGAAAACTACTCTTTGTGATTTGACTAGAAAGAAATGAGACATACCAACCACCAGTCAGCCGTCGGTCTAGCCGGCATGGCTCGCCATGCCTCATTTCACAGAGTGGCTTCCTACAAGCAAAAGATCATGCTTGACATGAAAGTATGATGTTTTGAAAAACCTCTACAGAATCCTATTGAGGCTTTCAATCCTTTAATCCATTCGCTTGTCACTAGATATGCGTGAGGCCCTCGCTGAGGCGTTGAGAAGCCCCCTCTAGTTTGAGACGGAGGTAGCAGTTGTAGAAGCCTTTCATGCTGAAGCGGTCAAGAATGCAAAATGCCAAACCATCATTTATTTCTCTAGAGAGGATGAAGGATCCCCCATATAGGGGCATATCTGACCACTGTACATCACCAACCAATTTAATGGCATGGAGGTTTGCCGCTTTCTTGTTGACACCAGCTACGGGATTAATCTTATCCCGACACGAACGCTGCAAAAGATATGGTTATCCGAAGATGACTTGACTCCATCCAATTTAAGGATCCTAGGATATGACAGGACCGAGAAGATCCCGGTCGGCAAGAACTGTTTCAAGACCCAGTTCAATGGCCCAGTTTCTAGTACCGAGTTTATGGTTATCTCCCAGGACACCGCATACAATGCATTGATGGGCTTACCATAGCTCCACCTGCATGCGACGGTCCCCTTGTCATATCACCAGTTCCTCAAGTACTCCCTAAATGGTCGAGTAGGCATACTTCAAGGTGATGCATCTACATTAACCTATTGCGAAGCCCGCTTCCTAGACGCTGACTATTAAAAGAGCAAGGATAAATAGATTTAGGCAAGTGAGGTTGAGCCCGTCACAGTCGCAACTGACCCCTGGGCAGGTCTGGATGACACATATGTCTTCTCGATCTATCGATTGGAGCCACGACCCCCAACATGGGTCAATGTGTTGTTGTCTCTGGTACAAGAGGAAAGCATATCCCAAGTCCAAGTGATGGTAGAAACTCACCTCATACTCCTACACAAATCAGGCTCAGGTGATCCCGGAGCCTCCTACCCCTGTACGATATTAGGATGTATGCCCTATGGAAACAACAATATGTTATACATGTCTATTTCACCAGGTTGGGATTAATTGGCTCAAGATGGTGCACCACTATGTCTTTGATATCATCAAGCGTGGCCCCATGGGCTGAAGACCAGATGAGATCATATCGACTGCCTTCATCGCTATGGTCTTGGCAGCACATGAATCCCTTGATATGATGTCCACTACTGTCCAGGCTGGTATCATCCCCCCGTCAGGATATGCCGACCCAGAGTAAGATCCGTCGAATGGGGATCCCTATGTAATTGATGAAGAGGATTTTGAGGATCCTCCCCCCTCCTTTGAAGAAGGCATCTCCACCATGATCGATGAAATGGTACATGTGACCCTTGGTACCAAGGCATATCTGAGACCCACATTAATCAGTGCTTCCATGTCCCTTGAAGAGTAGCAGCAATACATAGATTTCCTCAAGAAGCACCGTGATGTATTTTACTAGAGCTACAATGAGATTCTAGGACTAGATCCTCAGGTAGCCGTCCACCGCCTCAGTCTCCCTGTAAATGATCACAGGTTCAAGCAGCCTCCCAGAAAGATGCACCCTTCTCACAGTGCAATGGTCAAGGCCGAAGTTGACAAGCTCATCAACGCCAAATTATTCAAGGAGGTCCAGCACCCCAAGTGGATATCCAACATTATGCCAGTCAGGAGAAAGAACAGACAGATCAGAGTCTACGTCGACTTCCAGGATCTCAACCATCACTGTCCGAAGGATGATTTTCCCCTTCAAGTGACAGAATTGTTGATTGATGCTATGGATGGGATCTAATCCCTATCCTTCAGGGATGGTTACTATGGATATAATCAGATCTGTATGGCCCTCGTGGATGAAGATTCCACCACTTTTAGAGTTCCACCAGGTACTTTCTATTACGAGTTTATCCCCTTCGGCCTGAAGAATGCAGCTACCACCTATCAGCGGGCCATGCACTGCATATTCAAACCAATCCTAGGGACATTGGTGGAATTCTATGTGAACGATCTGGTGGTCAAATCTCTCCAGTTCCAAGACCATCTCAAGGACCGTGAGAAAGTGTTCAGCTTCCTCCATTCTCACCATATGGAGATGAACCCACTGAAATGTTCCTTCGAGGCCACCTATGGGAAGTTTCTTGGCTTTTTTTTCTTGTACTGAGGCATTAAGATCAACCCAGAAAAGATCAAGTCCATCAGCCAGATGCCTCACCCAAGAAATATTCAGGAGTTTGAGGTTTTGATGTCCACTTAGCCTATATACACCGATTCATTTGAATATAGCCAGCAAGTGTAAGCCCTTTTCTCAGCTCATGAATAAAGGCTCAACCTATGAGTGGGATGAAGAGTGCCAGACTTTATTCAAGGAAATCAAGCATTATCTGCTCTAGCCTCTAGTCTTGATGCCACCCATCTCTGAAAAAACACTTATCATGTACGTGACTACCCTGGAATGATATCTCGGTGCCCTTCTCACCCAGAAGAACAATGAGGGGACAAAAAACAGCCTTTACTATCTCCGTCGTATTCTCATCAATATGGATACTAGATAATCTCTCATCGAAAGAAGCTGCCTCGCACTTGTATTTTCTGTGCAGAAGTTGTAAAATTACATGCATCACCACGAGGTACAACTGGGGTCTCGGGTAGACCAGCTGAAGTACATCCTAAACTACCACATGTTTACCGAACATCTACCATGGTGGGTAGTAATCCTACAGAATTTTGACCTCAGGTTCATGACTTAGAATTCTATCAAGGGACAAGAATTGGTATATTTTATTTCTGCCCATCCAACCCCCGCAGACCAGTCCCTGGACCTGGATTTTCCCGAAGAGGCAATTCTCCCGGTAGATCATGTCATCCCATGTTAGAAGATGTACTTTGATGGTCCCTCCCGGAGCCCCACTGGCAGGAGGATCAATGATCCTAGAATCAAAAGAGTAGGTCTGGTTATTGTCTTTATTAATTCAGCATACGCCATTCTGTCGTATTCATTCCTATTTTCAGAAGGCTACACCAACAACAAGGTAAAGTATCAGGCTCTTATCACTGGCCTCGAGCTGGACCTCGAGATCGATGTACCCCATCAATATGTGAAAGGGGATTCGGAACTAGTCATCAAGCAAGTCAACAGTGACTATGTAGTTAAAAGGATAGAGCTCGTACCTTTTTTGGAATGCACCCTCCATCTAATGACCCAGTTTCCATCTTGGCCAGAAGTTACTCATGTCCCTCGATCCCAGAATGGTTGAGAAGATTCCCTGGCCGACATGGCTGCATTACATGCAAAACCCGCGATGGATGATCTGATTATACACATGGAACACTAGAGAGTCATTTCCCCTATTACCCCAGATGATGATGATGGGCTGCGATTAATCCATCTTACCACTGGATCCTCCACGTCAGGATCCCCAGGTTCTTCAGATGAAGTGGTTGAATCGACTCCTGACTAGAGATCCCATTTTTATTGAGTATCTCTAAAATGGTTTTCCCCAGGCTGATTAGGCCGAGAACTAGCGAATCTGATGCCACGCGCTGTAGTTTACCCTCCAGAGTGATCCCATTCTTTAGCAGATCCTCTGCAAGCATAGGATTGATGGTGTTCTTCTCCGTTGCATCAAAGGAGTTGAGATTTCTCAGGTCATGCATGAGGTTCATGCTGGTTCCTATGGGGCTCACCAGGCTAGGCCGAAGCTGTCCCATTAGATCAAAAGACTCAGATACTTCTGGCCCTCCATGATCCATGATTGCATCGTGTTTTCCAAGAGATTTCACATGTGCCAAATTCATGCTAACTTCATGCATCAGTTGCCAAAACCTCACCACTCCACCAAGTACTCTTGTTTGTTCACGGTATGGGGACTCGATGTCATGGGACCATACCCACCAGCAACAGCATACCAGTTCAGGTTTATCCCAACCACCACAGATTTCTTTTCTAAGTGGGTAGAAGTAGTTCCGCTCAAGGAGGTCAAGGCCTATTCTATCGTTAACTTCATGAGCTCCAACATCATCCACCAGTTTGGAGTCCCTCACGTTGTCCTCATTGATAACGACACCAACTTCTAAGCAGCCAAGCTAAATATATTGTACGCCAAGTACAACATCTGTTTGAACCATACCTCCCACTATAACGCGCAGGAAAATGGGCAGATCGAGGTGTTCAACAAAACCCTCTTTAACATTTTGCAGAAAAGGGTTGGTCAGAACAAGAAGAGTTGGTCGGAAAAGCTCCCCAACTCCCTCTGGGATTATCAGACAATGACTCATAATTCCACCTGGGTGACCCCATATTCCCTAGTGTACGGAGGTGAGGCCATCCTACCTATCAAGATCCAGCTTCCCTCGTTACGCACAACGTTATATGACCAGAAGGTGCCAGATGAGATAGCCGAAAATAATCTGGCTGAATTGAAACCACTTGAAGAGAATAGTCTTCGTGCCCTACAAAATCTAGAAAGTCCTCTGAATAATATTGCTTGAGCCTTCAACAACAAGGATCACCTCTTCTCTTTTATACAAGGCGACTTGGAATTGTCCCTCAGGGCACCAATGATCCATGGTAGGAAACCATCCATGTTGGAGCCCTAATGGGAAGAACCTTAAATAATTTAAAGGATTTACCCCAATGGAGCATACTTTCTAGTGACCATGGATGGTGAGCATATAACTCTTCCCACCAATGCCAAGTTCCTCAAGAAATACTTTCCCTGAGCCTATTGGTCCTGCACGACCTTAAGCTGGATGGTCCCGCATGGCCCTAAACAACATTCCGGTCCAACATGACCTAAAAACGTCTGGTCCAACATGACTATAAACTATGAATCGTCCTACATGATGTTAAACTCTATCTTGAGAACTGTGTATAGATTGATTCCCATCCTCATGGGATATGTAGGAATACTCAGACGCCTCGTCTTGAGCCCAGCCCGTGAACTCTTTTCTTTGACTACCCCTAGGTATAGTTCTTTTGGAGGATCCTTGCATGATATGGTGTAGGATTTCTTACCCCCACTCATACCAGGATTATAATGGTCACACCATGTGCCCACTCTATATTCTTCTATCATCCCACGTCCTCAGCGCATGATGTTAAACTGCATGGCCTTCAATAACTATGTATGGATTGATTCTAATCCTTATGGGATACATAGGAACACCTGGACATTTCGTCTGTTGGCCCATCCCAAATGCCATAATATTCCCCTCGAGACAAGAAATATGGTGGGGTGCAGAATTTGTCCCCAATTTACGTTGAGCTCATTTCGATTCGGCCACACGTATCCCTCCCCAGAGGTGTCTGCCTCTTTCACTGCCCTACTTGACATTAAAATTTATGGGTACAACTATGCTTCACCCACTCCTTTGATTGGGATTCCATCATACTTTCCATCCAGAAGGGCTCCTGAATGGCATGGATTCTAGGCTTAAGGTCTCTCCTACCACATCGGGACAACACCCTTGAGGATGTTGAGCAACAAGCAGATACAAGTCTCACATTGCAAATATGGTCAGCGGTCGATGCTCATTTGTTATTCCCATTTCAGGTTACTATGGGGACGCTGTTTTTTGAACATGGTCAACAACTATCCTTCATCGTTAGAACCACCCCAAGATGTCCCAAACATTTAGTGTAGTGGTTCACTCATCCCCGTTATGTCTCCAAGCGATGAACTCCCTTCGATAAATTCCAGCTATTAGACCCCATATGACGGGGAGATTCAAGACAGGCTCCTTGTTTCCCACACCGAGCACTTCTCATGTGGGCGTAAGAGTTGTGATGAGGCACTATCCGCACAAGAGGACGTATGGGATCCCATTCGAGGCCCAGCCTTAGGCCCCTTGGACTCTTGGGGACCCCAACCCAAGTTCCTATTTGGCATTGTATGGTGTTGTATGAGATTATGTCCTCATTAACACCGGGTTAATTTCCGTGCCGTATACATCCCTGGATGAGATACCTTATCCTATATTCGTCCTCATTGTAAGACATTAAACTGCAAACTGTTTGGGCCTTTCTGACCGAGGCCCAGCCCCTTGCCCCTTGGCCATCTCGGGCCCTTGCACAGGTTCTTACGCAGAGTGTATGATGTGGTATGGGATTACGTCCTCATTCATTTTGGGTTATTCTCTGTACCGTACACCTCCCTTGTTTGGGGTATCTTACTCCTCTCTTCATCCTCACTGCAAAACGCTAAATTAAAAACTGGTGTGGCCTTTCCGACCAAGGACCAACCTCAGGCCCCTTGGACTTTTCAGGCTCCCAACCAAAGTTCCCATTTAGGGTTGTACAGTGTGGTATGGGATTATGTACTCATTCCCATCGGTTTACTCACAATGCCATACATCCCCCTCGTTAGGCTATCATACCGCTATGTGCCATCGAGAACTACGTGTGGCTTGACTCCCATACTCATGGGATATGTAGGACCACCCGAATGTCTAGACTTCACATCCTGCCCCATCTCTCAGAAATCTCCCTTTCACCTTAGCCCTGTGGCGTACCCTTTCCTGGGGAGGGGAGTATATAATGTGGCATGGGATTATATCCTCATTCACAACAGGTTTTTAATGACCACGCCATGTACCTCTCCCTCCTGGGAGTTCTCTATCCCTATATTCTATACTCATCCCTTCAAATAGGTTACTATCAAATTGATCACCCTCTTCGACCCTCTTTGGTGATCCACCAATGTGCCTAAAGGTGCTCTGGTTTAGTAACTGGAATTTCAGACTCTACTCAGACATGATTTCACCCGTTTATCAGGCTTCGTGTTCCCCATAATTAAAGATTCCATCACCTTTCACACCCGAAGGGAACCCCAAGTGGCATGGATGCTAGGCCTAAGGGCTATCCTACTATTACAGGCCAATATCCTCGATGGTCGCTGACAAAAAATTGATACAATTACCGCATTTTGAATATGGTCAGCGGTCGATGCTTATTTGATTGTCCCCATTTCAAGCTAACACGATATGGATGATGTGTTTCGAACACGGTCAACAACCATCCTCCATCATCACGTCAATTCCATTAACCCCAAACTGTCTGTTACATGATTCACATCATTCTCCACCTCATCATGTCCAAGTAGAACTTTGAAATTCTTCGTACTATACCTCAGTGTGCATTTGCATGTTTGGAGGAAAAAATATGCGATAAGGTGATCATTCGGGTCTTCACCGGTTCCCCCTTTGCACATATTTCATGTATTATGAATACTTTATCCACCCTTGTTTCCTACACTGAGTTCAACTCAAGTAGGCTTAGGGATTGGGTTAAGGTTCGCCTTTACTTGGGATAGTCCTACTTCTCCATAGTCTGAGTTCTAAGACCTTAAACTAAGATCTTTTCATATTACCCCTTTGTGATAACTACGTATAGCTTGATTCCCATCCTCATGGGATACATAGGAACACTGAGACGTCTCGTTTTGGGTCCATCTCTATTGATAGGTAGTTTCTATTGCCCCTTACCCTCTTAACTTTATTTTGACCCCTTTGCTTGAGGTTTCTTTCACAGAATTGCGTACGGTGTTATGTATGTGCCACATGATGTTAAAATGCATGCCTGGTCCTATCACATGACCCTAAACTGTGACTTTATCGTCCTAGTTTCACGATGAAAAATGGCACTAAATCGTGATGTCCTCACTCAAGGGGACACCATTTTTGGTACTGGTCACACGCCATACAATTTTTCAATGCCTTCATATGACTTGATTCTTGTGGCGATGCCGAGACTTGCTATCCTAGGACCGTCGCTTCAAAAAAAACCATTCATCTTAAAGGAAAAACAAGATTTATCAAATACCGCTTCTTTTGGTGCGATGGACACACCTGCACACCCCTTTTATCCCTGGCACTAGAACCTTACCATGCCACCTCCAGAACTACTTAAAGATTGATCCCCATCCCCATGGGGTATGTAAGAATGCTCATGCACTTTTCCTCAGGCCTAGCTTAACTCTCATTTTCGATCCATCATCCTAAAACCTTCCCAGGGAACACATGGTGGTCGGAACCCCAGGTTCCCATTCACGTTGGGTTTTATAATTACCCCACCACGTGTCTCCCACATTTCCTATCATCGATGGTTCGAGCTCTGTGACCATAGAATAAGACCACTTTCTGTCCTTCTTACGAGATTTTAAAGTGCATGACATCTCCTAGAACTACGATTGGCTTGATTCCCATCCTCACGGGATACGTAAAAACACCCTGGTATTTCACCTAGGGTCCTGCCCTAGGAATCATAAACCCTATTCCTCCTCATTCATGACCCCTTGCCCTGACCCCTTGTGGGGAACCATGTAACTACAGTTTTGCCCTGAACAACTTTGGGATGCCCCACAATGACGTTGGGAAGTGACGACTGCCTCTCTAGAGAGGTCCTGTCTGAAAGAAAGAATGAACCATGATCAGACTAATGCACCCCTCTAATTCACTTCTATAGTGGTGACATAATTTCCAGAGTGTTGGATTCTGTTCAAAAACACCATCACTCCACATTCCATGCTTCGCGTTCCCCTTATTCAGACCCTCGTATTCTTTCATGTCTAAGGGAACCCCCTAATAGTATGGATGATCTGCCTATGGCCCACCAATTTTCTCAGGCCAACATTTCAGAAGTCTAATGGATGAAATTTTGAGTCGGGCCCCGTGCTTCGAACATGGTTAGCGGTCTACCCTCAATTTCTATCCCCATTTCAGGCTAACACAACAAGGATACTATGTTTCGAATGCGGCAATATTTATTCTTCATTTTCACACCACCCCCACAGGTTTTAGAATCCTAGGTATTGTGATTCACACCTTCCATTCCCATATATTCGTATTGATTACTGCACCCTTGGCATTATCCCGTTCGTGCACAAAACCACACTGGAAAAATGGTAATTCGGCTGTTCCGAGAGATTCATTCTCCAGTCAGGTCTCTCCCATTTCCTCCTAGAAATCTAAGCCGGTTATTCAAACCCCAGATGCCTAAATCTTGGTTGACGCTCCCACGATCAAGCATAGAAATAGTTTGAACATCCCTTGTTTCTCACACTGGGTGCGACACGTGTGAGCTTAGGAATGGATTTTTATTTATTCCAAGATTGTGGTCGAATGAGTTAAAACAAATGACCTGGTAAATAAATTTATCAATACATGTAGTACAGAATAAGAAGCAGTAAGGAGAAATGTGTTTATGAGTTCAGACAAAACAGGGCCCTTAAGGGTCAACTTCTTGGATGGACCATTCAAGCACCACTACCTTTTGGATGGTGGCCTCCAGGATTGATTCCTGCCCCCTGAGGACTCTCTCTTTAATAGCGGCCACAGATTGTAGCCCACCGAACCTAGATCATGCTTGTTCCTATTTGGTTTGAAGTACAGATATATGGTGACCAACCTCCACTAGTTGCTCTTGGACATCTGCCAGCTCGTCCCTCAACTGCTCCACAAGCTCAAAATAGTTTGCGATGAATATATCCTTTTCTTTCACGTATTCGTCAAGGTGTCATGCCTCTTGTTCTTCCTGGATGAATGATTGGGTAATCCCTGACTCCTCCCGACACTAGGCAACGTCGGAGCGTAGGCTGCTCTCACGCAGCTTCTCGGGCCATGTAGTCGCGGACCGTCGAATAAAGGTGCTGAGCATCCACCCCTCCAGCATAGAGAAAGCGTAGCCAGGTTTGGAGTGATCCCATCCATTTTAGCCATTCTATATGAGGCTAACCGAGAAAGTTCTTGATGCACTTCCACCCTTTGCGCCGCGTCATTTGGCTCTCCTCTGCTGCCTCCGAGTCTGAATCATCAATCTCCTCGAGGTCTACGGGCTGATATTCGGGGAAAATAGCCAACAGACCAGCAGTAGGGTCTTCTTTGGGCGCCCCTCCCAAGGTGTTGGGCTCTTCAACACCTAGGTGACTGTCCACTCTTTCCTTAGTCTTGGTATCTCCCTTTCTGACTTTCGAACCTGCCCAAAATGAGTACCGCTGATGTCCACCACTCTCTACTCACCGTGTGTTCGGGAGGGCTCAGTTTGGGAAGTGTGCCCTAAATGGGACGACATGCTTACAGTTGAATCAATTGCAGACGACCTGGGTTCGGAGCCCGACGATCCTCCAAGGATGTGATTACTGCACAAACAAGGAACACCCTGATCTATTGAGATATCCAACGATGATTAACTGGAATTGAAGTAATGAACTTACAGGAGCCCAAAGCATTGGCCTACGGTGTTCTAGATGCTATAGGAGCTACCATTATGGGGGATCCCTTAGAGCTCGTCAGTTCCATAATGGGCGTCGGTTCCCCACCTTGTTATACTAGTGAATCCTCCCCTTCAAATGGAGACCCTTGGTCGGTTCCCATATGCTCCTGAATAGGATAAGGAGATCTAAATAAGGGCTAAAAAAGCAGATGAGAGGAAAGTATAGATAGGGGATGAGACGTACCTCAAGCAACTTATTTATATCCACATCAGATCCAATGATCTCACCCCTCTCCCAGAGACTCCCTTGGTGGAACGCCCCCTGAGACCCTCCACATTCAGGATCATCTTCTTCTTCGCCCCCTCCTTCACCTTATCCTTCTTCCTACTCTTTTGGCTCAGTTCCTTCTAGATAATCATCACTATCATCATCCTCTAAATACATCTTTTCTAGATCATGATCTTGTCCGAGCATTACTTTCACCAAGAAGGGTGGCTCCGCACGCCGACCCCGTTGACGTGAATACACATCCATGGCCATTAGGTATGCATGCAGATGATGAAAGTTCACCCTGTCAACAACCCAAAAGAGTCTGACCTCCGACAGTTGGATTCCATCTCCCATTATCTTTTTCCAAAGAGATTCAGTACCCATAGACTGCCACAGGGTCATCCAGGCTGACCACAGAGCCGGGAAGATTGCGTCATTGGAGGGTTGAAGAATGTACTTTATCTCTTTCCCTAGGAGATCCTTGGATACTACATGAGCCCCTATCACTCGAGACAATGTGGGTTGGGACGCACCATGCAACGTCCCTACTACTGAAGTTCCGGCCTATGTGGGACAGTTTTCCTGATGTGCAACCGACCTTCCACCCTCAACTACACCATGTCGGCTCTCTCGCCGCCCAGTTTCTACACTATCTACCGTGAGTTTCTATACTCGCTTCCGTAAAAGTACCTTGGGGTATGCTATAACCCAATGTTCGACATATTCTGTTGAGAGGCCAACATCAAATCTGATGGGGGGAAAGGTAATGACATCACCAGAGCCCTGGGCTATAAACATCAGCCACATTTGGCGAAGAACGCAGGGGTGCCTCTCTTCCCGAACATCTATGTAAACCATATTCGGTATCCGTTGAAGTCATCCAAACTTCCTGGAAAACCTGGATGACACGTAGGGCTCACAAAATATCTTCCTGTCAATCCGGGCCACGAGCACCCAACCTCTGATGCCCTAGAAGTATTCGATCTACTCCAGTGAGCCTTGCCCATTATCTATCATCTGGCATGTCGGGGTGCGGAATGGGATGAACGTGAAGTCGGCATGATTGCTGATTCTGATCCTTATTCCCTCCTCATTGAGAATCAACGGCATGACCCCAGCGATGTTCTACAAGGAAGGTCACAGGACATTACCTGGAGGACGAATGGCATTCGAGAAGGTATACCCACAACAATGTGCTGCAACCTAGACATAAAAGATTTGGAAGAGGCCACAGATCCTCCTCAGTGACCCTCCTCTCAAAATGAGTCCCAAAATGGTGTATATATGTGGCAACACGGGGACTCCCAGATTGAATCTTTGATTGGCGACAATGATGCCTACCATCACTAGGTTCGCTGGGCGAACTACCACCCTTGCTTCCCTCACCAGCAAGAGCCACCCACTCAGAAATGTGGCAAGAAATCCAATGTATCAGACATTCAGGTCCTGAATCTCATTTATGCTAAAGGCCCATGACTAATAGTCCCCTGTCTCTAGGATCCCCCAGTACGATCCGCTTTTCCCCCTCTGTGCCGTGGTTGGACACCGTATCCCTTTCCCCGACATCTTGAATTCCAGATCTTTTTTAAGGAACAAGCTGAAAAATTTCCTTTATGAAATTCCCTTCAAGAAATCCTTGACCCCAGCCTCTCCTTGGCTATCTCCAGCAAGTACCATGTTAGTATAGGAGTTCATGATCCATCACCCTAGGCGTTCCTCGTCGGGAGGAATTCATCGTACGGATGCCCATCCAGAGGGATACCCCTGATGAAATGGATGTCCCACATGCTGATTCCGACTTTCCCATGATGAAGTTGGAAGGTATTAGTGTCGGGAGACCATCGAGTAAAAAACTATGGCCCGAGCTTAGGCTAGCAAAAGAAATGAAACTGCGATGTCCACACCGCCTCGAACAAACCGATGTGCCGCAGTCCAACCCCAAAATAGTCACATGTCTTGTGAACCCAATATGCCCAGGCCCATTCAATAGTGAAATTGCCTCCAGACCACAAATCCTAATCTTGCAGCCAGCGTTTGGTCTCATTAGTGACACTCTGATGGAAGGTGCTTGCGGAAAGGGCTGGAGAACTCTCTGTGATAGGGTCACTCCCTGAGATGGTCCTGGTACTGGGATTCAGGACATAACCGTCTAGGTGTCTAGTTTCTCTAGAAGGATGGACGTTGTAGGTGATGTTATACTAGGGTAGTTCATCCTCGTAGGTCACCCATGATCGTGGTGTGTCGACCTCAAACATTGGCACATGTACCTCCTCCAGGATTCTGATGTCCCAGATCGACAGGTTGGAAGACAGTACATACTCCTTCTATACTGGGGTCAACATGTTGAAGAGAGTATGGTTGTTGGATATGATCCTTCGGGTTCCATAAAGGTCAGGGCTGGAAACCATCCCAACCCTTCGAGCAACATATGCGTCTTCCCTCTCAGTGTCAGCCCGATTGGCGGCTAACTATTTCCAGAAAGATTCTAAGGAGTTGGCACGAAAAAGCTATAGTTGTCGTGAAAAATAATGAGATGTCGAGAAAAATCAGGAGCTGACATGAAAAATTAGTGGCTGGTGCGAAAAATTAGGGATGTTGTGGAAAATCCTGGGTTGGCATGAAAACAGACGACTGATCGCGACCAAGTATGCGCAACTGAAGCATTTTTGGCGTAGGCAGAGAAATTTGTTTCGCGCATGAGATCTCCTGGATTATCATGTGAGAAAATCCGTACAGAATGGGGGGAACCATAGAGCCTATTATAAGCGTGATAAGCAATTTCCATGCTCGTGCAAAAGCGGATTGCAGGCTCCAGACCGGTTTTTCGCGCTGCTCTGGTTTTAAGCGCGCGACAGTCCCAGGGAGTCCTATATCTTGGAGTTTCCCTTGGAATCTAACCATTGAGGCCACTCTCCAATCCAACTATGAGGGGGGAATTTTTAGAAGCCAAAAAGATCTCAGGGGATGAGGAAGGTTTAGGCCCAAAAAAGAGAATCCATATTTGGAACCAGCAATCCATTCCAGCGGTCCCGGAGGTACGGCGTGAAAACAATATTGAGTTGCACGAAAAAAATATGTCGAGCATGAAAAAATCTGGGATTTGAGAGAGTTTTCTGTGCGGGAACAGAACTATTTCATTCCACTGCCCCACGCCGTTGGTTTAGGCACTGCCAATGCCCCTGAATGCTATATTCCACGCTGGCTTGTTTTTTGCACAGACCCGCGATCCCAAGCGTCTATACATAGAAGGACACCCCTTCGAATTCAACTGAAGAATCTGAACCATCTCCCCTACATGAAATTCACATCTTGTGTGTGCACAAGATGGATTTTAGGAACTAAATGTTTCATGCCAGGTCGCCCGGGGGTCCTCCTATGCGCGAGACCCCTCAGGATTGACCTTGTTCGATGTCCAATTAAGCCCCTTCCCCCACTCACAATTACTTCCTATTAAGCTCAATTGGTTCCCCCCGTACACAATTTCTTTTGCACGTCAGCCTGCTCTTTTTTATGCCCAGCGCTCAATTGCGTGCCGACCCAGAATTTTTCACGCACGGAATCTCTTTTGCACACCGACGCAACCCATTTTTCTTTCAATGGTCCCTTTTATGCGCAAGACTTCTGCCTTGTGCGACCGTGATGTCCCACTTCCGGGAATCATTTTTGGGTACATCCCATGCCCACAACGCCTTCTACAAATACTCGATTACCGTGAAACCTTTTAGGTTTGCACAAATTAACTTCAAAGTCCCCTGGACGATACCACCTGTTTCATTTCTTTTCCTAATGCTTCTTCGCACATGCATGCTAATGTCTATTGCTTCTTCACATAGCCACACTAATGTAGACTGCCTGGTGGTTCGATCTATGACACCCCCCACCACGTCTTTTCCTATCCCCACTTTGCACTAAGGAGCAAAGGGTACCAGTTATGTAAGTCCTAGGGGTGCAGAAAAAACCCACCTTGTCCGAGATACATGATGTTAAACTTCCAAGAACCTTCGTCCTTAGCACATGACGTTAAACTATGACCTTGCCCCGTGCCTCGCACCTGGGGTACCCCCACCATGGACATTATCCATGCCCAAAGATCTCCACAGGGGATGATATCCTCCGTATGAGAGGGGCGTTTGTCTTCGGGGAAAGGGAAACCATCTCAGTGTAAGCCCCTAGCTTTCTTGTAAGAGGCATCATCCCTGCTCCTCCTTTCTTCTTTGGTCCACAGGGCCAGCAAAGGGTGTGATGGGGAATAGTGCTTCTCCTTTCTTCAGTCCCAAATACCTATCCTGCTGCACTTTGTCGTCATCAGGACTCCCTCCTGGAGTAAGTCCCAACCTCTTCGGGATGGTAACCACACATAAGCACATGTTTCCTCTTTGGGTTGTGATCACCTGTAATCCCCACTCCACTTCCCACGGACGCACCTTTCGTGACGTGATCGTTAGGTCTCTGTTTTCTTTTGTTTCTCACACCGAGCGCGACTCACGTGGGCTTAGAGAAAGCACCGACCATGACATCCACCCTGGGAAGCCTAGAGTGTAAGCACCATGCCCCATACATGAACTAAAAGGTCTTTGATCCTCTCTAAGGAATGTTACGTAGGAATCCTCCCTAAGGTTCAAGACCAACACCCGATCATTCTGACCATCTTCACGTCGGTTCACCAACACCCTGGGTAGCCTAGAGTGCACGCCCCATGCCACCCACTGAACTACATGGACTTTGATCCTTTCCAAGGCAGGGTACGTAGGAAGCCTCCCTAAGGTTCAAGACCACCAACACCCGATCGTTCCAACCCCATTCATGTCGGTTCACCAAAACCACGAACTAAGAGGTATTTGATCCTTACCAAGGTAGGGTACGTAGGAATCCTCCATGTGGATGAAGCCCAATACACATTGGACCCCTGGTCCACCTTCATGTCGGTTTCCACTAACCTGAATTATGTGGCCTTTGATCTTCGCCAAGGCAAGGTATATAGGAAGCCTCCCTGATCTTTAAGCCCACCATCCACCTGGACCCCAGGTCCTTATTCACGTTGGTTCACCGACCCCATGGGACACCTCAAAGTGTAATCCCCAAATGCCACCACCTTAACTACATGTTTTTCGATCCTTGCCATGGCAGGGTACGTAGGAATCCTCCCTGAGGTTCAGCCCTAACACCCACCAGTTTCGACCCCCTACACATCGGTCTTCCCCTGTACTACATGATGTTAAACTATGGGCCTCAATCAGTGGTAAGCCATTGGGACCTTATCCAACAGTAATTCATTGCGACCCCATATAGCAGTAAGTCGTTGAGACCCCATCCAACAATAAAACATTGCGACCCCATCCTTCAGTAAGCCATTTTGACCTCATCCAATGGTATTCCATGGTAACCCTATATAGCAGTAAGCCGTCGTGACCTTATCTAGTGGTAAGCCATTGTGACCCCATCCAGTGCCAAGCCGTTGAACCCCAATCGGTGGTAAGCCGTCATCAGATGAACTACATGTACTTTGATTCCCTCTCATAGGAATACATAGGAATCCTCTTCGAGGTTCAAGGCCATAACCATTTTCATCCTCCTGAAGGTTAAATCCCCTTCACAATCCCCTTCACAAAACCTTCCATAATCCATCCCGATCCTTAAATGGGACTCCACATCCCAGTGGGATCATACCACCCCATTCCCAATTCCATTTAACAACATTTGAGAAACCACCCACATGTTGGCCCCAATATCGTTGTTCCCTTCAGGGGTTACTCCATATGATCCACTCTAGTAAGTGTTCTGATCAGCCCGATCTGTCTCCACTGGATGTTAAAATTACAACATAACCTTTGTTAAACATGGGAAGCTGAGGAAAACCTCAGATACATGCCCATGACGTATGATTCCCCGTGTTCGGTGTGGGATTTTTCGGGCTTCCACACCCTAAAGAAGACCTATAATATGGGACATAAGACAGACACGCCAATTCCCCAGCATCCAGACATTCCAGTGATGCCCAACATGACTACTCTCCTAACCGAAGGTTGCGGCCCTGACCAGACCCCTTGGAATATCCAGAATTAAGTAGTGTAATTAACTGGTGTCCATGAAGATATGACACGAGGAAGAGTTTCCTGAAAAACGTCTTAAGTCTATGAGGGAGACCCGAAATTGGTGACGAGTTCCGAGGAGGAATCCACAGAAGGAAGAACTGACATCACATCATCCCATTTCAATCAAGGAGTAGATGTCCCAGAATAACGAGCGAATGCCACCCGCCTTTGGAAAGCAAGAATGAGGGGCAACAAAAACCGCGCCCCTTATCCCCAAGTGAGAGGGACGCGTGCCCCCCAACAAAAGCATCAAAAACAGAAAAATATACCTATTTATTTTTATGTTTAGTATTGTTGAAAATATAAATAAAAAATATGATATACTGGTATAGTAAATTACAAAACACATGAGGATATATATAAACATGTCATAAAATATTTTTGACTGCATAGATTGTGTGACATAAAGGGGTTTGGAAAATTGACCCCCAATCCAACAAGGGAGAAATTAGGGAATAACAAATATAATTCATGAGGTATCACCAACTCAAGGTTTAATATTTTCTAGACATAAAAGTAACTGTAAATGATATTAATATTTCCAATAGTTCACTAGGAATAAATCATTTTCTTTTATAACCTATCATAATATGAATCTTTATCTTAAAAATGGATAGTAACTAAAGTAAATTAGGATCACTGGGTGATGTTCTATGTATAATATTTTTTAATCAAACTCATATACAAAGTATTCCCAATAAATAGTTTTGAGTTAAAAACATTTTAGTTAAATTAACGTTCTCCAAAAAATAGGCTTTTTTGTAATTTAAATTATCTTTTAAGAAAGAATAAATTTGAGTTATGAAGATATCCAAAATCTTACTTTCAAAATAATATACTTAAATAATGTCATATATGACACAACTATATAAGATAAATAGTTTAATAAAACAGACTTATAGTAAAAGGTATTGTATTAAAATGAGAAAGTGTTTATGAATTTATGAAAAATTAAGAAAATATAGATTTTATAAATAAAAATCTAGTTAAAGTTGAACAAAATTAATCAATGGCATCACACCATTCTCTTATGCTTGAAATTAAACCATCCATCACCTTTCAATAGATGCAAAACATGACAAGAGTTATGTATTGTTTGTTGACTTATAAATCATAGAATTTAAATTGGTATGAAATAGTCTCATCTATAACAAGATTATGAGTGACAAAAGGGATACTCCTATTTAAAGATTCTCTATATTAGAATTTTTTCACAACATACCAAAACAGAAAGTTTGTTTCTAGGATTTTTATAGGTTTACAAGGGTTCACGTAGATAACATGAAGTTGTATGGAAATGTTAATACCTCTAAGGAAAGTTCTTCCAATAATCTAGAGAAAATAATTTATACTCACCCCCAGATATGAAAGTGATTCTATCCAAGGTCCAATAAGTGGTTATAAAAGCTCATTATAACATATAATATTATTTAAATCAAAATAATATTCAGTTATATCACTAGTTCCATTAATGTTTACAATTTCCTCAAACTATCCAAAATTTACTAGTTTCATGTATCAAAAAATACGTTTCCAACTTTCATCATGTAATAAAATATAAATAGAGTATATGAAATTAATCTCTAAACCCAACATTAATAAAAATCATAATATATTAAATAATTATTTTAATATCAATATTTACTAAACAATACATGACTGGCTTATTAGGGAAAAATGATTCATCATAAATCATTTATCCAAAATTAAAAACCTAAACAAGTTGTCTAATAATACACTCCATGTATTGAAATATGGTTTCCTGTAAAATTCATTTGAATTTTAAATTAGGATAATCATTGAAAAAATTTGATTTTTATTTTCATAAAACTTGCAAATTTCGATTTGTTAGTTCACGAAAAATATTACTGAAAATTTAGAAAGGAAGTCCAAAGAGATTTTATATGTGTTGAAACCACCTACCACAAGGTTAATATTAATGATTAATTTTTTTATAAGAACTACATCATTGTTATAATTCCTCATAACTTAAGGAAATTTTAATTATAATATTTATAAAAAGTGTTTCACTTTCTTACATCTCAAAGATCTTTTTGGTTTATAGTTTTTTTTGAATTAAAAAAACTACTAGATATCAAAACTGTATAATCAAAAGTGAAAAATTCCTCTAAATATATATATTTTTGTATAAATAAGGAATTCTTAAATTTATACTCAATTTTCATTTAAAACATATTTTATTTTTTAAGGCCCCCATAGTGGATATATAAACCACACAATAGTTTCTAATCATCCTTAATCTATGTGAACAAAATTTGATTATTGAGATAAACAAAACAAAGCTATGTAACTGATATAAAAAATAGGAGATCATTGGTCTGTTGAAAAATAGGGACACCCATATCAAATTTTTTATTTTCACACAATACAACTTGACCTCAAAATAATCATATAATTACTCTTGCAATAAACTTATTTGATTGAATTTTTCTATAAAACATTTTTTAATCAGGAATAATGGAAAAATACAAAATTAATGAAGTCATTACTATGAAAATAAATTTTTCACCTTTAAAAGATCATAAAAATTTCTTTAAAACATAAAATTGTTGTTTAATTTTTTTGACATCAAGGTATTTTAATGTAAACCCATTTATAAGAATAAAGAAACCGTATAGGAAATTAAGGGCATGAAAATTTCATTATGGAATCACCTACCAGGATAAATCCAACATTATATTAGGAGTAACTTAAATTAGTTATCTCTATCACTTCATAGGATTTATTAACTCCATACATATTCTATTTTTAGTAAATTACATAAATAATTCATTTAAGTCATAAGATTAATTAAATCTATCTACATTATCTTAGGATTAACTTACACCAGTAAACATTTTCATGTTTCCCAACACATTGGAGGGATTTAATAGACCCACCCATCAAATAATTGACACAGTCCCATAAGGGTTTCGGTCCACTGCCCATTCCCAATTTCTTTAATAATGCCAAAGTATCATGTATTAAATTTGAGAAATTTGAAAACATTAACTTATAAAAAAAACATTAAAATTAAATCACATGATAACTAGAACATTTTATAATAAAAACCATAAAATTAAAATTTCATACCATAGAAAAACAACTTTCAATTATATCATAAAAATATGAATAAATATCATTTTCTTAAGAAAGTGTTTAAAAACTAAACATTTATAGAAAAAATAGAAAAATATATTATTCTAAAAGTCATTGAATCTTAAAAATAAATGTTGATAATGAAGAAAGTAAATGACAGTGGAGAAATCCATTCATTCCATATAATTTAAAAACATTCTTTTATAACATGGTTAAAAATTTCAAAAGTTAATCATTTCAAAAAAATTTAAAATATCCCTTTGAAAACCATTATAAAAAGAAAAGGATTGATAAAAATATCCTTTTAAAGTTTTTTAATAATATTTTTGAAAACTTTTAAGGAACATGTAAATGTAATAAAAAAATTCTTATAAATATTTTTTTAAACAAGGTTATATAGAAAATCCTTTACCACTTTGGTAACATTTTATTCAAAAGTTAATTTATGAAGTGAAATTGAATAGGATTTTTTAAGAATTCAATATTTGTAAATAAATGATAAAATAAATCCATATATAAGTAGACATACCACAAAAAAACATGTGGTGAAAATTTAATGAGTCTTAATGAATGGAAATTGAATGGAAAAATCCCCTACCTCGAGTCTAACTTTGTACATACATTCATTAAATAGTATATAAAAAAATATATTAATTAAATAATTGATTAATAATTTTTTTAATTTTTATTCCCTTAACACAATCCTTTTTATTTAATTATTTACCATGTCTTATATATTTAATACATTTATTATGTTTGTGGATGATGTTTTTAGGATGCTTAGCTCATAATCCCAAAAAAACTTCGGTTAGTTGACCATGGTCAAAGGGGTCATGATACCAAAATCTATAGAATACTAATAATTAAATAACTGTAATTTTTATATAATAAATAAAATTTTATTATAATGAAAAAAATTTGTATATCAAAAATGAATCACATCACTTCCTAGAGATGATTGTCCAGACATACACACGAACAGCTTTATCATTATCTAATAGATTAAAGGGTTTGAAGAAAAGTAACTTCATTCATTTTTAGAATAATAATTATGTAATTAATATATTATATATTCACTAATTTCATTATAATAATCATTATTATGGGACAATGACTAAAAACTAAACATATCACTGCATGGATATGGTAGTCTACTCACACACAAGTGGATTGTTCATTTTCAATTGGATGGAAAGATGATGGAAAATGGGTTTAGCATCAAAATAATTAAATTTACATATGTTTTAGATAATTATATTATTGTAATAGAATTTTTATGATAGGATTGAAGGAGGTATAAGAATAAATAAACATGAAAACAATTCTCTATGAGTTATACATCTTTTCTGAAAATCCCCTCTCACTTACACATTAATCCTTATAGGTTAGTATTTTTGTGAGATAAATACCTCTAAAACATGAATATGAAGTTTGGAATGTAGTTTTTATAATATTTTTTGATATAAATTTCTCAATAGGTGTGAGGAAGAGAGGATATTAGGTTCCCTTTTATATGTGAGGTGGGTGGAAATATTGTAAATACATGAAATATTAATATATAATATGTGATTAAATCATGAAATAAGTCTCAGAAGATCAATATATTTTATGATAAGGAGTATAAACTATAATTAAATTCAACAAATAAAATCTATAAAATTTTATATTTCATTTTAATTCTTATATTTTGGTTTTACACCCTCATTAACCCTTTCAACATTAGCCATGGTAACAAATGATCCAATCTATACGGTTTATAAAAGTAATTTTTAAAATTTAAACTAGAAAATACTGAAAATTTCATGAAATAATCACTATTTTCTATAAAAATTGAGTTATGATACTATTTTTATTATTTTTTAATGATTAATATATATATTTTTAAATATTAAATACCATTTAAATACATCTTCTATAGTATTCACAAAAATTTATTTGAAAGACATGAATATAACAATATAAATTTAATATAGAAACTTTTACCAAAAATAAACTTCTATAATTATTATTAAAATTGTTAGGACTTCATAATTCATCCAAATAATATTACATTTAATTTATATTAAATATTTTAATTTATTTTTCCAAATATTACAAAAGTACTATATTGGTGTCACATAAACCTTATAGGTAGTTATACGATCACACAAAATTAAAAATAATCTAATATCATAATAATATTATAAAAATTTCAAAATAACCCTTTATAACCATTCATAACTTATTTTTAATCTTTATGAAAACATATTAGAGATATTAAAAGGAAGAGAGTGACATTTTATAAATATTCAATAACTAAAATAATGTAATGTTTATAAAGAATGGAAACTGATAAAACATTTCCATATTTTATATTATAAAATTGACAGTTTATAAATACTCTCATAAAATAATAATTAATGTGAGATTTATTGACCTTATCACAATGTTTTAACCATAATTAACCTATTTTTCCATTTTCCAGGGTGATATACTTTTATTATGGTAACAATTCATTATGATTGAAAAATGGAAATTATTACATAATTTTAATACAAAGATTAAAAAATTGGAATATATTCTATAATATTCAATTTATATAAGTGGAAAAAAATTATTTTAATATACTTTCATATATTACAACAAAAAACTATTTTTAGAAAAAGGCCCAATTTTAGAAAAAAATGAAATTATACGCAAAAATATAACGTTGATACCAAGAGAATAAATTATATTATTTTAAATGAAAGGCATATTATTTTACATTAAAAATAAATCTATAAAATAATGATACATCTAAATTTTTTGATTCAAAGAAAAGAAATGATAGTTTTTCAAAAAGTGTCATTTTTCACTATTTTGTTGAATGCTAATATTTTATGAATATTCATGAAAACCCACTCAAAGATGATATTAATTTTTTTTTTAATTTTTATCAAAATAAAATTTAGATTTTTTTACAAGTTATTCATAATATCCTAATAGAAAATGTATTTTTAGTCATTTTTTATAAAATATATTTTTAAAGTATAAAATAAATTTTTACTCATCTCTTATGTCATAACCATTATTATATAAATTAAAAAATATAATCTATAAAATTTCATTAATGTAATTCATATATACTAATTAACTTGATTTATTTTGTTAAAAAATATATTATTCTCACAATTCAGTTTTATGAAAAATATCACCTATAATCTTATATGATTTTATTTAAGATTGAGTTTTTATTTACCTAGAATTAATCAATAAATTATCACTAATAAAAATTTTCAACACATGTTTCATAATGTGGTTACTCCTACTCATATCCACCAACCCATTGGTAAGGTTATAACAATCGTATCTAAATAATATCATTTTAATATTTTATTGTTACTAGTTTTAAGGATGGTATTACATGTGATATAAAAAATCAATCATAGTATTATTTCTAAAATATAATATAATGGAGTTACATTATTCCCCTAAGGAAATCACATGCTTGTAATTTTTATTTTATTCTCAAAAAATTAATTTATCTTAATATAACAATAAAATTAGATATAAATTTTATTTTGAAAATTAATTTCTATGTCATGACAAAGGAACTTATTATTTCATAGAATTATACACCTCTATGATAATTATAATTACAAAAAAGATTCTAAGAATATACCTTCATATTTTAATGTTATTTGCAATTTAAAACTCAAAATTTTTGGAAAATTATTTTACCATCGAGATAGATATTCTTGAAAATATATCTACGCGATTTCTTTCTAATTCATATGTAGGATTTCATCCATCTTTTTTACTTCAATTAATTTAAAATTATAAATCATATCTTACTCAAAATGATGAATATTTAAGATGAATATTTCATATACAAAACTATAAATTCAATTTTTAACACATCATAAGATCCAAAAAATAATGCAAAGTTATTACATTCTTTTTTATCCATTAACCAAAACAAAAAAATGGTCAGCATAACATAAGATAAAATCCAACATAATTAAAATATTATATATAGATATCCTAAATCTCGACAATAAAACACAAAGTTAAACATAAATAATTTAATATATAAGTGACATTAAAACTATTAAAAATATCTTATAATAAAATTTTAGCCCAAAAAATTAAAAATATTTGATCACATATTCTTCTATGATCAATTTAACATTTATCACTAAACAAATTAATATGTTGTAATGTCACATAATGTTTATTCCAAAATATTATAATCACCATCATATGATAATATTTTCCATAAATAACTAGAATCACTATAAATCGACAATAAAATAATATATTATGATAAAAGATAATTCAACCTTTACCCCTCGAATAAAATACCATCTAAAAGAATAATATATCCATTTAATTTAATTATATAATGTTTCCAATATGGGGAAAATAATCAAAAATAAATTTAATCACTTAGCCACTGAACCACTTTTCAATCCCATGGTTATCTATACGATAAATCACATTTTACCATAATATAATAACCCTTTATCCAAATTAACCACAGTTTCCTCAACATGAAAAATCATATTTACCCTAAATCTCACATTTACCTTACATATCCGTATAAAAACATTTTTACCATGTAACCTTTATAATCTTTATCACATGAATTTCCTTGCAACTCTCTTTTCTATTATTTTTTATGTTTAGAATATCATTTAGGTTTGTGTTGTTAATTATAACTAAAGATATCTAGTATGGTATAATCATAATATTTTTCAATATAATTTCTATTATAATTAGATGATAGTTGGAAATACCATTGTAGTGTGCTTCGCAAAGAAAATTAAATCTGTTCCTTCCTCTTCCATCCATTTTCTAAAACCAAAACAATTAGTGTGAGTATATAAAATAAAATCACAATAAACCATCTTATAAGGAGTATAAATACTAATATATCTTTTATCATGTATTATTTAATTCAATAATCATAATTACATTAGCATTTTTAGCTTTATGAATATAGAATAATTCTAACTTATATTAAAACAAAATCTTAACCTATAAATTTATCTAAACCTTTCCTTTGATACCAACTATAATGCCCCATTTCGTAAAAACCCATAACTACACGATTTATAAAAATGGTTTCACTTTCTTACATTTAGAATATCTTTTTAGTTTATAGAATTAGATAATATGGAAAACTTCTTCACATTATCCCCTTATAATAAAAAGTGTGTGCTTCCACTCAATGGATAATTTTTCCACTAATATATGATTCATAAATATAAACTCTAGTTTCATTCAAAAAAACATTGGATTACTTTAAGGAATATCCAAATATTGTAAATATATAATTTTATATAGTTCATACTCATACTTAAAACTTGTGAAAAACATTTGAAAATATAGGATGAATAAAAAAAATATCAGTAAGAGATTGAAAAATAGTGTAAAATAATTAGTCCTTTATAATACATGAAAACCCATATGGTACATTCATTTTTCTCATAATAATATTTGAACTCAAAATAATCATTTAACAACTCTTGAAATAAAATTATTTACCAAAACATTTCAATATTTTTTAAGCAATATTAAACAAAAAATCATAATTCTTTAAAGCCTTAACATGAAAACTAACCTTTAAACCTTAGAATATGATAAACATTCCATTAAATCAAAAATTTATTGTTTAATTTTTGAAGGAAAATATTTCCATGAAAACCCATTTTCAAGCATAGATAAACCATTTAAGAAGCTTTTAGAATTATACATTCACCAAGGAATCACCAAATAGGATAATTTAAACACTCTTATGAGTAACATAAATATGTTAACTTGGTAACTTCATAGGAGTAATTAACTTATTCCATATTCTCATCGGATTGAATTACATTAGTTAGCCCTATCACTTAACATAATTAATTAAATCCATCAACATTCTATTAAAATTAAATTACATTATTAAAATATTTAACTTTAACCAATTCATTTAAGGGATTTAAAACACCCACCCATTATATAATTTAAATAGTACCATAACGGGTTGGCTTCACCACCCCTTACCAATTTAATCAATAACACCAAGTTTCATGTTTTAAAAAAAATATTTAAAAACTCTCAATTTTGACCATATATTGGAATAAAAAAATTGATAACATGAACAATCCATTATAGAAACCTTAAAATCAACATCTTATCCTGTAAGGAAACCCTCTTTTAGTCATCTGATAAAAATGAGAAGAAATATACTTTTCCTTAGAAAACATTAAAATACTAAAGAATTCCCAAAATAAATAATAAATTATATTCATTTTAAAACTGTGGATACTTATAAATAAATATTTTAATTAATTATTTACATTATCATGTGAAAATATATTTATGTTTTATATATTAGAACATATTCTATTGAACTTTGGTGAAAAAAGTAAAAAAGTGATCCATTCTGAAATAAAATAAAAGGCTTCTTTTAAAATCATTTATAAATAGTCAGGGAGAATTAAAATTTCATTTTTGAATCTATGAATAACATTATTTAATAATTTTAAATAACATGTAAATGGAAGAGAAATATTTAGAGAATATAATTTCAAAATAAGGGTTTAATGAAAATACCCTAACACTTTGATGAATTTTGTATGAAATGTATTTTAAAGAATAGAACATGAAAAGGATTTGTGAAACAGATAAATTTTTATAAATAAATTATAAAATAAATCCACATATAATTATATACACACAAAAAAACAAAATATGTGATGAAAATGACACGAGTTTTAATGAAATGAATTTGAGATGAGAAATCACTTACATTAAGTCCAATTTTCCACATACATTATTTAACTAATATATAATAAATATATAATAATTATTTACATTCTTAAAAAATATTTTATGTCTTTTAACTTATAATAATGCATTTTATATAATTTTATTCTATTTATTATATATTTACTAAAACAATTATGCTTATTTCATACATTTTTAGGATGTTTAGTTCATAATCTCAAAACAATATAGTCAGGTTGACCATGATCAAAAGGTTCATGGTTACATCATACAAAAAATATTAATCACTAAATGAGTGTCATTTTTATACATTATTTTAAATATTATAACAATCCATGAATATTGAAAATGAAAAATGAGTCACATCACATCATTGTGGTGGTAGTCCACATTTATGCATGAATAATGTCATAATTTTCCAACAGATAGAAAGGAAAAAAGGTAAGTAATGTATAATATTAATAGAATCTTAATTATTCTATGAATATAATATATATTAATTAAATACTTCATAATATATATTCTCGTGAGACAATGATGAAAAAAAACACCTCACTTTTTGTATTTGGTAGTGCAAGCATATGCACAAGTGGAATATTCTTTTTCCATTGGAACGAAAATGTGTTGAAAAAAGGTTTTAAAATAAATATAAAAAAATTTAAGAATATTTATTATATTTATATTATTATATTAGAATGGTTATGATATATTTTAAGGAGGTAGAGAAATAAATAAGCATAAAAACACTTAGTTATGAGTTATACCTATTCTTTGGAAAACATTATTTGGATTACATATTAAGCCTCGTAGGTTAGTCCTTCTATGAAACCAAAACCTATAGTACATGGGAATAAAATTTTTAAATGGACATGTATTGTAATTGGTTGATATAAATTTTAAAATATTTGTTCCTAAGTGAGGAGAAGATGTGACCTTTTATAAGTGAGGTTTTTAGAAGTCATATAATTACATGAAATATTAATTTATCAGATGTTTCTAAATTAAATAGAATGGGCCCAAAATTCCACATATTGAAATTTAATTAGGATATGGTTAAAATAAATTTAACCTAAAAAAATATACCGATTTAAGTTTCATTTTAGACTATTTTTTGGGTTTACCCCCCTAGTCAACCATTTTAACCATAACCCTAGTGGCAATATTTTCAATCTATGTGGGTCATAAATGTAATTTTAAAAATTTCATGGTGAACAAAAATGGACCATTCATGATAAAATATAAACTTTACCAACTAATTGACTTTTTATATGATTTTTATTATGTTATAATTATAAAAAAATAATTTTTAATCATTAAATACATTTTTAATTCGTTTTTAGGACTATTCACAAAATTTGAATTAAAAGACATCTATATTATAATATAAAAAAATATTTTTTTAAATAATTACACATTATTATTATCATTTTTTTTGGAAATCATAATTAATCCAAGAAGTTTTAATTTTAAATATTTCATAAATCATTTTACTGATTTTTACACTTCATGCGAAAGCACTGTAATGGCATTACATTAATGTTCTAGTTAATTATAACATAAAAAAAATTAATATAAAAAATAATGTATTAATATTAAAAATAACAATTTAAATACATTAATAATTTATTTTTATCCATATTATAACATATAAAAGATATTAAAATAAATAAATTGATGTTTTATAATAATTCTTCACTTAGAATAATGTAAAATATATAATTAAAAACAATTTTCATCAAATTCACATATTTTATAATATAAGGTGACAAGTTATAAAATATTTGATATAGTAAGAATTAATATGGTATATTTTGACCTTATCACAATTTTTTATCGATAATTAAACAATTTTACCCCTTCAATGTATTGATATACTTTTACTATGGTTTCTATTCATGTATTGTAATAAGTAAATGTTTGTAGAAAAATGCTCATTACGTATAAAAATGAACTTATCTGAAAAGAAAAATTAATTTCGATTAATATAGAATTATTTAAATAAATTTAAATCAAATAGACCTTATATTGTTTTTAATATAATCCAAAATAAAATGAGAAGATTTAATTACTATACTGAAATAAAAGAAATGATTATTTTAAAAAAAGTGACATTTTCACTATTCACTCAAAAATCAATTTTTCAGAAAAATCTGAAAAATTAAACCTAAGATAATTTTGAAATAATTATATAAAAATTTGTTTCAAATTTAATAATATAAATTTATAACATTTTCCTAAATTAATCATATTATCTATGCAAACAATGTAATAGTAACCATTTTTGAAGAAAATGTATTTTTGATGTTTTGAAATAATTTATAATCATTCCTTTTATAGTAATCACAATTATATGAATATAAAAACATAATATGTATATTTAATTATAAAAATTACTCTAAATTGAATAAAAAAATTTTGTTGAATAAAAAATAATTTGCGCACATAAATACATGTTCCATAAAAAAACATCTTTAATCTTTTGTGATTTTATCTAATATTGACTTATTGTTTCTTGAAAATTAATTATCACATTAGTATTAAAGGAATATTCACTACATATATTTTATAATGTTATTATTCTGGTTTATACTTTCTGACACAAGGTTAGGTTATAATGGTTATATTTAAATAATATATCACAATTTATTTTAAGAATAGTATTGTTTATGGTACACACAATCAAACATATTATTACTTTTAAGCTAAATTATCTGTAAATTAAAATAGTATCTATTAGTAATCATTAAAACTAATTATATAATCATTTACAATTAATTTCCCATGTCACTAAATCAACCATATAGAAGATGTAAATAAAATATAGTCAAAACCATTGAATAAAAGATCAGAAAAATCATGCAAACCATCAATAATATGGATTTACCAATTAAATTCCACTTAAATATCCCAAAATTGGGGTATAAAAATAATTAAACCCAAATAAAATCACTATGAAATAGAACCATATAAAAAATCCATCAAATGTTGAGAAACAACATATCTATATCTTCTTTGACTAAGATACGAAGAACCCAAGGTATGGAGACATGTTTCACCATGAATTTAGTGAAATATCTACCTATAAAACCACTATAAAATGAATAAAAGGTTCTAAAAGTTAATAAAATAGAGGAGGAGGAAATAAGATAAGATTTAACCTATATTATTGAATAAAATGAACCTTGAAACATCCTTGGATTGAAGGGGAATGATTATAATGGAAGACAAAGATTGAGAGGCCATGGAGAGGCTTATGATATCAAGAAGAAGAGTGAGTTTAAAGGAAGGGTAAATGAAAATAAAAAATAATATAGTTGAAATGAAAAATACACATTTAAAATGATACATTTTACCTAGACCCACTTGGTACCCACTGGAGGTCAATTGGGCCCCCAATGATGCCCCTAGAGAAGAAAATCCTCATCCCACAAGACCATATATCTATTACAACCTTTAGTGTTAATATTTTATATTTCCACATCTAAACACTTGAAACCATTATACCTAAAAATGAAACTTGAACCATGTTTCAAATCAACCATTAATCTATCATAGAATTTCAAATTTAGTGTTTGAAGTCTAAAATTAAAAGCCCCTCTCTCACAATATAAAAATTCAAATATCATCAAGATTTCATTACTAATGTTACTTTTAAACATAAGGTCCAAGGTTAATTTGATTACACCACTCATATAATCAAAAAGGGAAAATGAAAAAGTTTAATTGGTATATTTTACTCACTTTATTTTGATGTGTAAAAGGTAAAAATCTTGTTGCAAAGTGTAAAACCATGTTCCAGGATTATAAGGAAGATTTAGTTATCGACCTATAAAAAAACTCAAAATAAAAAGAGAAAAATAATGATTCAAAATATTTTGTTAATAATAAACAATTTAAATCAAAAGTATATAATGACATGAATGAATCAAAAAGATAAGAAAATTTATTACCATAAAGAATATAAATAATAATTCATGGTGTGTTTTAATAATAAATTCTAGATAAATAGATTCATTAATAAATTTAAAGATAAAATATTATAGCTTATTGTGATTAAGGTAGAATTGATGGCTTCTCTTGTAGGTATTTATGTATGGACAGAATGATAAAATAAAAAAAACTTATTTTTAAATGGATCCATATTATACATGAAACAATAAGTATATTAAATAGATGTTTTAAAGGGTTATATTTAAAAGATTGAATTATAAATGGCAGAAAACCTAGATATGGGTTTTACGGTATATATAGAAGTTAGTGAGCTATAAATAATCCTTAATGATATGAATACCATAGATAAAATATAAGTGTAAAAGTATTAGGTATTTTAAAGGATTTTTTTAACACGAGAATAAATATTGATGATTGAAAAAGATACATGACACCTAATATGACATTGATAAATATTTTTAATTTATTAACAATTTTATATTATAAATAAAATTAAATATTTTTAAATTCATAAAAAACATGAGAAATTCTATTAAAATATATGATACCACAATAACGTTAATGTAGTCTTGCATTTTTATATTTATCAAAAGAGCATAAAAATTGAAGTGAATAAGTATGTTTCTATACTGAAAAGAAAAGTGGATTTGGGTTAAAACCCAAAGGTTACTATTTCATATATGACAGATCAAAATCATATACCAAAAGTTAGTAATTTATACGAGACATTATCAAAATATGTCTTAAATGAAAAAATAATAACTGAATTATTAACAATGAAGGAGATAAATAAGAATACTTATGATTTATCTTTGTGTCTTTAATGGCTATGTTTGTGTGTGTGTAATGTATAAGCATAATGTAATACATTATTAATAAATATAGAAAAAGAGTATTCCTATATAGAATAATGTATCTTCCTTAAAAATGGAATCTTAAATTAAACTGAAAATATACAACTAATTTTTAGTTTGGTAAGATGAATAATAATTAAATAATCTAGAAGAAAAAATTGGCACTCAAAGACCCATGGGGGAGAGATACATGGTGATAATAAAAAGATGTAGTTTGAGAAGGCAATGGTTTCTAAATTTCTATAGATTTTAGTGATAAATATAGTGTATAAATTATTTATAATAGATATAGATCTCAAATTATAAGGAACAAAAAACTATTTATGAGTATAAAATTGGAAAAAAATGTATCATATAAATTTAAAAAAGGAAGGAAAAAATTATTTTCTCATAGAAGGACATAATTTGTGGAAAATATATGACTAAGATAGATATTTTGGTGGTTGTAGTACTAAGACATGATTTATATAATGTTATCCAGGTTTTTTACCTAACTAGTATGGATCTTACATCAATCGAATCCTGGATGGTGGGGGAATTATTTGTGACTACAACAGCTTGGTACTTCTAGACTATAATATTTTTTATAGTGATGGATGACCACATAATGAGTAAGGATAACTAATATTTAGTAGAATTTTAATTTATACATACATTTGAATTCATCTTTCCATGGTGGATTCAAATTCTTCTCTAATCTTCATGTTATTTTAGTATCCCTATAATGTCTGTTCGTCCATCATCCATGTTATATTAGAATGGAAAAATATGCTCCATATGAATATGGTTATCCTACATATGTTGAGTAAGGGTAACAATGTGGTGGAATTATTGGAATCAAAGTAATTTAATCCAATATTCTCAATATTTTTTATTCTTTATCATATATACCTATAATTTTTAATTGAGTGGTTATTGGGGAAACTTTACCCCTTCATCATTTTAGACAACCTTAAATTCTTCTTGTAATATTTACTCTAGTTTTTTAAAAAATTTAATTTTTAGTCACTCATTTCACTAATAATACATGTGTGTTAAATGTAAAATATAGAGTAATTATTATTAAAATATTTGAAAAATATATATTCAAAGATAGTAGATATGATGGTGTGTGTTTTTAGAGTTGGATCCATGGAGGAAATTTTTTAGAAATGTAATTGAATTTTCATGAGGAATATTCTGAAAGGTAGTTAAAGAATTGAATATATAGAAAAATATAATGAACAAAATTCCACTATATAGAAGTAAAAATCATATGATCTAATATGGTGTAGTCATGAATGTAGAAATATGCATTCGAGAAGAATTGCATATTATTCTAGAATGAGTTTTTTTAAACAATTCAATAGCTAGAAGTGGGAGATTTCCATGTTCTAAATAATAGTGATATGAAAAGGTTGTATTAGAGGGAGGGGGGAGAGAACAAGATGAAAACTTTTCATTTATTTCATTCATTTATCATAAATAAAAGGTATAAGTGGTCACTTATATGAGCTGTTAATTAGTGTTTTATTTACTTATATTTCTCTAGAATATTATTTTAGTGTAGAATTATTGTAACATGGAAGAACTTTTTCATCATTTTATATTCTTAATTGAATTTTTTTAGGTTACCTCATAAGGATTAGTGTAAGTCCCAAATCATATAAATACCCTTGTTTGTGTTCTAGAGTTTTTTATTGTTCTTTTGTTTGTCATTCTATTTCAAAAAACTTCGAATGGGGTGATTTAGTGCATGAATTTGGATCAAGGTTTCTTAGTTTAAATACACTTAAAATAGCTGATGATTTAGTTTTGATATACCATATAATTATTCAAAAATTGGAGTTTTAAAATTTAGTGTTCTAAATTTAGTTGTTTTATAACAACGAGTTGAATAAGATATTGGCTCACTCAATTGGATACATTAAAAAAGAATATATTTTATATTATGTTTTTTATTTAATGGGAGTACTATTTAGAGGAAATGGTCTTAGAAGAAGGTACAATGAGTGTTGAAAAGTTTCATGGGTTATATTTTTGAACCTAGAGGATGAAAATGAAAGAGAATATGTTTAATAGAGATATTTATATACTGTTGATGGGATTCAAAGCATATGTGATGGAAAATAAAGTGTGGGAAAAACTATACTAGAAGGAAATTGGTGTTTTTCAGATATCATTGGTATGGAATGTCTCCTTCAACATTTAAAAGAAGTTTTAAATTAAGGATCTCATGTCCACACTCACCAACTTATGGGAATACTTCCATATTGAATAACATTGTTTAGATTCAAGGGAGTTTTATTCTGAACATGGTGGTTAAAGCATTAGTGTTACATCATGTTAATGATTTCAATATATTTCAATTTCAGTTATTGTTCATTGATTTAATGTTTATAAGGATAGTGTGGGTGTTTATTCTTTTATAATCCTTACCAGATTCTTGGTATATAATTATTTCCATGACGAGTAACTCATGTGGTAAGGCTGACTTAGTATTTAAGGATGTCAATGATCTCAGTCTAAATAAAGATATACATAGGAATAAAGTATGAAGGACTACCAGAAAAAACTATACTCTATCAGGCATAATAAATTATGATAAATTAAAAATTAAGAATACAAATAAATATAATAGAGAAAGGGGAAGAGGGAAATAAAATGAATTATAAACTGTATGATAAAATTTCATAAATAAGTGGAACTTGATGAAGGAAAACTGGGATTTAATGGTCAATTATAGAGGGATCAATTACAAAAGTTATTATGAAAACATAATAGTTGATGATGATATAACTTTGTTTCTATTTATTTTTCTTTGAGTCATGTATTATTGACTATAGTGCTTCATTTCAATAAAAATTTGAGGGAGGGTTCAGGAAAAATTATGTATTATAAATTTTTATTAATGTTCACCATGTGAGTGATTAAGCTCTTGAGGTTATTGTAAATGGAGAAATTAACATAAAAACATGAAAACATTATTTCTAATGTTTTAAGTATTTTGAATCATTATAGGGTTATATAAGAACATAGTTTTAATTGGTTTGATGGATGACATCGGTTTCCATATGATCTTTACAAATGGTGTATGGATGATCATTTAAGGTTTCATAATGGTTAACAATGGTGTAAAATAATACACAATTTTTCTAAATATAAGTTTGTATAGAAAAAATAATTATTTAATCAAAATAATCTAGAATTATTATGTTATGGATTTACTATCTTAGTCATATTAGTGAGAAATGAATAATGTCATTGGATGAAAAAAGAATATTAAAACTCAATGATGTTGGTACAAAACAAGTGAATAGTGTATCGTTAAAAATAAAAACAAGGTTTCATTTTCTACTAAAAAAGTCTCATAAGATTCAGAAGATAAACCTTTTTCCATGTATGTTTGAGGCCCAAATCTGGTATATTCTCATAGTGGAACATTATACAATTTTATCTTCATCGAAAATGAATCATGGTAGGTTTGAGTATCATTTATTAAGAATGAGTTAGAGAGTCTTAAAAAATAAATTAGATAGAGATTCATACTGAAATAGGATATTGGAATTAATTTGAAATCCATAAGTTCTAATAATTAGTTTGAGTATAGATGTGAAGAGTTTTGAATTTTAAATTGGAAGAATTTAATCTCATTTGAATTGTATATACCTAGTAAACCATAGTAAAATAGTATTATGGAATATATGAACATGATACTAAATGAGATAGTTTAGCGTATGCAGTTAAATCATTGTTTCCAATAGTGTTTTGGGAATTGATCATTAACTATGTGACTTATATTGTGACCAAAATTCATTATACACAAATGGGTAAGGTTCTTTTGGAGGAACTCTGGACAAAAAATCTATTATATGAATCACATATGAACGTCTTTTTATGTATCACCTATCTCCATGCCAATTCGAAGGAAAGGGAAAATCTATATTCTACGTATCTTAAATGTTTCTTTGTGGGTTATGTGATAGGCTTAGGGGGATTATACAATCATCATTTGTAAAAGAAGAAACCTATAAAATGGAAAATCTATTAGTAATAGACTCAACATGAAGTAAAAATAGAACAAAAATGGAAACAATGTACCTAAAATATGTCTTCCTTTATACCTACATTTTTATTCGTGATAATGATTACAAAATTAGAGGTCAATTACTTTTGAATATATATGTGATAAACTATCCTTGTATCCTCTTTCACAATGATATGATCATGAATCTAGAAAAGGGGTTATACCACCTTCTTCCTAATATGAATGGTAGTTTACGTAGGAAGATAGATTTAGAGTTTCATCTATAGGTATCTTGTAATTATTTTCAATCAATAAAGGGAACACTTCCAATTTTTACCCCCATATTCTATTTTTTGAATGAATACAATGAAGTGTCCACTTCTATCTCAGGGATGTCATTTTTCATTACTCAAAATGTGTTCCAATTGATTAAAATTGATTGTTTGAATACAAAAAAACCAGGTATTCATTAATGAATAAATCTTAATTGAATCAAAAACAAAGAAACCATGTGGGTGGTGGGGCCAAATGATTGTATGTTATATCATATATCATGTGCTTCATCATACTCTATGATGGTAATAGTCATAAGCTATGAAATATGAATATTAATTCTTATATCATTTCCTTATCATAAAATAATATGGTTTGATATGATCTCCTTGGTTTTGTGAATTTATAAAAATATCATAGTTCAAAAAATAACATATAGACCTAATAAAAAACATCATTTTTTTGAATTTATCAAAAAATATTTTAGACATAGTTTATCAAACTCTCTTTATTTTAGAACGGAAAATTTATACCAACATAATCTGTATACAAAGCCCCAAATGGGTGACCCTATGAAACTTAGTATAAATAAAAATAAATACGGCATTCTAATTATATATATATATAGTCAAAGATAGACGTATAGAAATACATTAGAGCTACTCAAGCTAATAATGGGTCTGATGTGATGTCCTTAAATTGTAGTCATATCTCATATGATCATTTATAAAAAAATATGTACTGTATAAATCATATATATACCTATATAATACATTTCCCATGACATAGAGAAACCTCTATACATTTGAAAATGTGAATCAAATAAGAATTCCCATGTATTTACTTCATCTAATTCAATCAAGGTCCGGATGTATTTTTGAACTATACAAGTGAAAAATCCAATCTTGGTTGATCTCCAATCGATGTCATGATAAAAAACATACCCAAGAACCACATTGTTAGTTATTATTCATGCCTTTCATAAGAGTGATATAAAAGTATGAAGGTTATCATGCTAGGTATCTAAGAAATAACATTTATAAGGAATGAAAATAAGCATACACCATGAAATACATCAATGATTGTATGACATTACATGGAATATACATTAGTAGGCCATTCTAAATAATAAGTATATATTTATTCTCTCAGGATTCCACCAGTCAATATAGTCTTAACATACCATCAAAATCTACAATACTCTATGATGATCATCAACTATGGGTAAATAAAATTCATACATTGAGGGGATATTACCATTCTACTATTCCTATAAATTAAATTACAACACACAAGAATGAATGATAGATGAAGATATCCTTTTTATTATTAAACCATGATACACTATTCAACCATTACATTAATATATTATGTATCATATACCAAAATATAAAATATGAATCTCATACTTCTACTAAAAAATGGTTTCATCAATAGATCTATTAAATCATTGTCTATAGCCATCCAATAGATCTTAATAATTCACATCACAATGTTATATTAGAAAAAATTTATTTTCAAAGAATGTGTTTGGTCCTTTGTTGAGAATAAATTTCTTTAGCCTAAAAAATGGACATATTATTGTCATAGTAATGCTCAATTGACCCCGAAATTTTGGGAACCACCTCATGTTCGTAAATTAACTTATTGACCCAAAACAAATTCTTTAAAACATATGATACAACATTCTACTATTCTTTTATTTTTAAGTTCACTATGGTAGCTTATTTGGAACTCCTCTTACTGATAACACCACCATTTTTGAAATACATGAAACTAGATTGAGATATCATGTCATATCTATCATACTGGAAACTTTTATATGTGTAATGTTTTACATAGAGTTCACCCTCTCCTATAAACACTAAGAACATATACTTATTTATTCTCATGTACTTAAGGATGTTCTTAAAATAAATGTCATAGCTCTCACCATTCTTGGATTAGTATCTACTAGTGATTATATGAGTCTTGGTGGTATTTGAGGGAGTGAAAAATATGGGATACATTATAGAGCCTTTGACTTACAGATAAGGTATTTAATCAATCCTTTATAACTCTTAGTATGGATCTCTAATATTCCTAATATTTGTTCTATGCAACACAAAAAGGCACCATTTTTGGGTTCTCCAAATTAAACCAATTTAACACTTTTCCAATTTAAGTGTCCTAAATGAGTGAAATAAACCTCATAATTCTATATCTATAGTCCTTCATACCCAGTATATGGAAGGATTTACAAATGTATTTCACAGAGAAGAGTTTACCCAACTATACATTAATAGAATTTAGTGTCAGAATTTCATTTGTGATACCTAGTATGCCAGCCACATACAGTATCATAAAAACTATAACACTCCAACAAATATTCGTATATAAACATAAATAATATGTGTTTATTGATAAAACTAAACACTTTTATCACCTCCTAAAACCATATATTCCAACTCTGAGATTATCTATTCAATAAATAAATTAACTATTATAGATTTCATACCTGAGGAAAATTATCTTACTCTTTAAAAACAAAATCCATTATCATATTCACATCATTTACTGTATTATCATTAATGAAATGGTTTTTAACTTCTATTTTATGCATCTCGTAATCAATGTCATATACTAATAAAACAATAACCGAATATACATTATCATTACTATAGGTGAAAATGTTTATTTACAATCAATACCTTGATTTTTTTGTGACCTTTTTTCATTAGGAATTCTTAATTGGTTGACACTCTATCATCTATTACATATTTCTAATAAAAAACCTACTTTAACTATATGAATCTCACCACTTCAAGTGCATCAAACTTGTTGAAAAAAGTTTTAGTGTACATGGATTCTATTTTAGATTCCAAGGATTTCTACCATTTGTTGGAATTAGAACTCATAATGGCTTCTTGGTAAGTAGTAGGTTGATATTATATGAAAATTAATACATCATAAATCTCCATATAAAATCGATATCCCTTGATCACCTAAAAAATCCTAACAAATCATTACGGTTCTTATGTAACATGAGTTGGTTATTCTTCCACAACTCTTTATAAAACTGAATAAACGTCAATATGAGGAACACCTCTGGTTTGTTGGTCTTGAACTTCTCTATGTTTTCCATTCCTCTCACAAACTCCTCAAAATATATGATTCCTTATCATGTAAAACACCACATCGAGAAAAAAACACTCCGTGTTCATTAATATTATAAAATTAATATCCCAAATTCTCTTTAGTATAATCAATACATAAACATTAATATGATTTAAAACTGATTTTATTAAAATCCAAATTCCATACATAATCTTCACAACACCATTTTTTTATGAAATACATATTAGGATGTTCATCACTCCATATCTCATATGATTTCTTAATATGTAAAATGGTTAATTTATAGTTTAGTAGTATCTAGAGAATAACCTTAGATTGAAATAAGGATATCACATTGATTCATCATCAATTGAACCATGTCTAACATGGTTAAATTTTTATACTCAGATAAACTATTCCATAGTGGTGTTCTAAAAAGAGTGTGTTGAGGAACATTTCCCAAATCTTTTAGATGAATAATGAATTAACCGATTAGGTATTTATCGCCCTAAAACAATCATATAATTATAAAAGTATTTCCTATTTGTGTCATTAATTTTTTAAAAATATATAAAAGTTAAAAACGTTTTATACCTTCTTCACATTATAAACACTTAACCATATTGAATAAAGTCATATATAAAAGAAAAAACATTTAAAAACCCACATTCTTATGTTATAATTGGTATATATATATATCAATATGTATGAGGTTTTATAATCAACAAGCCATTTCACCTTTTTCAGTAAAAGATGCTCTTTTAAAGTTTACTAATAAGCGTGATTCACACATATAAAAAACTTCATAAAAAATCATTTTAATAATACATCTATATAGATTATTTGGACGTGTCACTCATTTATATGTGCATTATGACAATGAAAAAAGTATGTGGTATTAAAATGAACTTTTAACTTCTTATCCTGAATGTTATAGACAAGATTATCCATCTCAGGAATATATAAACCATTTATCATATTCTTAATTTCATAAAACATTTCATTCTTATATATTGATCAAATATTGTTATATTTAATGAATTAAAATATTATATTTTCTAAATGATATACATAAATGAAAAATATTTTTTTTAGCGGGAACATAATAATAATTCATTAATTATAAAATTAATTTATATTATAATGTCATATCTTCAATACCATATTCTAACAGAAAATATTAATACTCCATTACTTATAAAAATATTTAATCAACTCTATTTAAATTCCCTATTATCCTTAATTATGTTTTTATCAAAATAAATATGCAATAAAAAACTGGTATCCAATACCTATGTATCAAATTTTGTAAAATTAACCTCAATAACATTGATATTCAGATTCTTATAATGCATCTATCCACTCAGAAAATAGAAATTTTATCTAAAGTAAGAAAAACCCTTGAAAATAAGATCTACAAATAATAATTGATCATCAAGGAGTATTCTATTATAATGGTGGTATAATCTGTCGGAAATGATGAAGTAAAATACTAAAAAATAAGTGTATCCTCCTAAGAACCCTAAAAATAAAAAAACCCAATATCTATATTCCCCTCTTTCCAAGTATGTCTCATTTCTTCCCATTGATACAAGTAAACTTTGTATGCTCTATTATGAATAGTAATAGACTATTGGTAAGAAATTTTTACTTTGAGGAAGTAGAACACCAAAATGAATCCATTTCCACCTAATGAAAACTAATGTTATAATAATTATAAATAAGAAGAACACTGATATGGGCCTTTTCTTTAGCAAGAAGGATGTAATATTCCTATAAAAAAATTTATAAAAAACTAGCAATGAGCCCTAACTATTTCTCACAATATTATCACCTATCATTTCCCATATCTCTTAGTATCCTTCCGATTTGAGCTTACTATCACAAGAAGGATCATTCCAACACACCCGATGACCACACTTGTTGATGGAATCTAGATAACACTCATGTTCATCCATGAAGAGAACGAGGATTAGATAATTTACCTTCCATTTGATTAGGCCCCAAAGATCTGTAATCGAATAATTATCTCTAATATTCATACCTTGTAAATAAAAACAATGGCTATTGATACTCACATCACTCCAAGACTCTCAAATAATATAATAACCCATTACAAGAAACACATGCCTTGTTTTTGGTTTGATGTTCATGTTTTCAACAACATGCATCAACTATTATAAAAAATGATTGTAGAGAACCCGAACGAACATCAATACCCTTGTACCCTCTCAGCATATTGCACAGAAGATATCCCAACTATCTTAAATAGAGATGTGGCTGACAATATTGAATTCTGAAACATTACAACATCTACATTTGGAAGCTATCGAGAATACCATATTTTCTCCTCTCCATTGATGGAAATTACATGGTTAACTATATTCCATAATATGAAATTATATAAAACTAGTATTCCTTTGAAACATATTTTCATGTCCCAATCCCTTTCACCCTAATGTGTATGCATTCTATTTCATGAGTTCACAACCATGATAGATCAAAACCTAGAAGGTGTTAAGACACACAAGTCTTTTCTTACATAGAAACTATAATATCCTAAAAATAGGATTTCAAATTTCTAGATAGATTACAATAATAAAATCATTTAAAACCACTAGCATATACAAGAGTCAAATATAGAATAGGACATCCCAGAAAAAAGAGAATTTCCTTAGTCCATTCATCTTTCTTGAAGATAACCTCATATGATCCAACAATCCACCTCATCCAGTTATATAAAAATGATAATTATCCTTGTATGTAGTTCAAAATATTAGAAGTATTCCCACATGAATGAGATGATGTATCATAACTGAAAAAATATTATTCACTCATAACTCTTTCTAAAAGAGTGTTTACCTCTATAATATGCCATGTAATATTTTCTTGTAAACAAAAAAAGTTTCATCAATATTTCATATATTAATTTCCCATCCTCAATGGGTTTTTACATAATCCCAAATTGTACAAATTTAACAGTCCCCTCATGATGAGATTCCTAAATGAAATTATTCAAGATGATTTTAATGGACATGATAAATTATTATGGAGATCCAAGAACTAATGGTTAATGCATGGGGAAAGAAGAAATAAAACTATTAAATAAATAAATATATTTATATATATATAACCTTTGATGTATAGGAATATTATTTTTCAATTGACAATCCTAGTAATAATATAGTTTACCAAGGTCTCTAGGAGTTGAATTTTGATCTTACCTATAGATATGGGAGCCCCCAGGTAATCCATTGGAATGTTCTTCTAGACCATACCTAGGTATTCCTCAATCATTTCCGATCTCTTTATAGAGAAAATAATGGAGATATAAATTTTAGTCTTGGCCTTGTAAATATTTATTCCACTCCACTAGCTGTACTCATCCATGATATGATTGAAACATAGGATGGATATTATATTCCCATTAATAAAGAGAAACATATCACCTATAAAAAAGAGTTGAGACACACTAGAGTATCCAAACATACCTCTAAAAGGAGAAAGTATCCCCTATTAAATTTGTAAATTAATCTTTCCACTTAACACATATTTATCCCTGATGAAAAGAGATTTCTTGAGGGGATCCCCTTTGTAACACCCCATTCTTCCATGGTACGTTTCTCTCTGAATAATGTAATAGCTTGCATTGTGCATAACTTCGAGATTCTAACACACCACTAACAATTAATCCATCTGTTATGAACAATAATACCCACTTTTTGAAATTTTATAAATTTTAATTTTCAAAATTGAATTCATTTTTTAATTCAGAATATCGAAATAAGATTAGGGAAAATTTTTGGTATTTTTTTGAAAACATTCAACTTTTGATGAATAGTGAAAAAACACTGCATTATTCGTTAAAACCGACTTTTTATTTAAATAATAATTTATTTTATTTAAATTTATTTTAGGTTAAAATAGATACATAATACTTATATATGTTCAATTTAATTCATTGGAGTGATTTTATTATAAGATTAGATATATACAATTTTTATTGAACTTTTTACTACTTTATACCCACATCCTAGTAACATTTGCAAATTTGCATAAAACATAATTTTACCGCATCTCTGAGTTGAATCTCAAAAATCTGAGAGACACAGTTAATATCACTAAGTAAAATTTGGTTCAATAAGATGAAAATAATTTTTTATGAATAATAACTTTGGACTTTTATTTATCACTGTTAAAAGTAAATAGTGTAATTAAGGGTAAAAATGATATCATAATTACCCAAACACATGTCCTAATTCTATTAGATAAGTATAATTAGACCAAAAAAATCCGTAGGAATAACATATGACCCCCTTTGGTCCACTTTTATTAGATTAGGACATTTATTATTAATTTATTTAAAGAAGAGTCATAAGAGTTAAAATTATAAGTTGAATAACTAAACCATTTTTAATATAGGGTTACACACAATATGAATTACTCTATAAATATTCATTATAAAGATAAAAATATTTCCTAAATAATGGTATTTTATTTGTAATTTTTAGACATTAAATAATTTAATTTATTTATGACACAATGATGATGCATTAATTACTTTATTAATGAAATGTTAAAATAATTGATATTATAAATGTGAAAAAATGTAAATTGAAATTTTTGATGAATTAAACTAATTTAATAGGTGAATATGACATGTTAGGTTTCGTTAAATAAATTTTATTCTAAGTGATAAAATTTTAATGGATTTAAAAAAAATCAAATACTAAATTGTGTCAAAATTGACATAATTGAGTTTTTAAAACAAATACTATATTATTAATTGATATAATATTCATAAAAATATAAGGATCGAACATAAGACTTAGATAAGGTTATATATATTAATAATTAACCACTTGGGGTTCTCTTTTATCTTTATAGTATGTTAATTTACCATATACTCTAAAAATACAAAGATACATGGTAAATGTCAACCTATTTAAATAAGAATAAAATCTAAAAGATAATGTTAATATGGTGACATAAACCTATATAAAACCTATTTTTGAGAGGTTTTAGACCCATACCCACTTTAGACTCTAAATAAATCATTTTTGTGCCATTAGAAACCGAAAATGGTTTTATTATAAAATAATATTTCAAGATTTTCCTAAAGTGACCCTCACCTCTCTTATAAAAGGGAACTTCCCCTTATCTCAAAATCACACCTCAAAATCCATTTGGCACAGCCAAAATCATCCAAAATATCCTCAAAACTTTTTTAACTTCATCCTAGAGGCCTTATGTTGGTTAGAAAGACAACCTAAGGTGCCCTTTTGATCAAATCAAAAGGAAGAACCTGAAGAAGAGATAAATATTTCATCACCTCTTTCAAATATTTTCTTCTTCCACTTCCTATTTCTTTTTAGTTTCCATAATAAAATAATAAATCTAGTAGATTCTACATACTTTGATGTTATAATAAATATGGTACAACTATTTTCGTTATTCTATCCATCCTATAAAAGACAAAGTCACCATACATGCGTACGTACGACATATCGTCTCCAAGTTGTGGTGTAGTTTGTTATTCAAACACATTATTATTAGGAGGGGTACACTAATGAGTATAAATAATGTAAATAATAAATATAAAATGTTAATTATTCTTTATATATGATATATCATCCAATTACATATGATTTCACCATCAATATAATGATATTTTCACTCGTGCGTACATACATATTACTGTCTCCACGAACGTGATGAGATTCATTTCCCCATCGTAACCATTCAAGAATAATTTTCATCTGATGAAAAAAAATATTTTTTATGAACATAATATAATTATGTATATTAATCAAATACATCCTATCCATATCAAACATGTCTTACGTTACCAAGCATATAAAGTAAAACAAATCAGTTAACACCCGAAACGATGATACTACTAAAATATTATTAACAAAGTAATATTAGAGGATCGTATATGATATAATATTTTTGTATATAGTTATTGTATAATTTAATAACAATTATTTAACTATTATATAAGAGGTTAAACTACCCTCAATGAATGAAAAATTACAAGTTAAGGGTTAATTTCACAATCTCTTTATTATCCAAGGTTGTTTTTACGTAAGTATCTACTGGGACCTCTTTATCTTCCACATCCATTTTTTCTTAAAAATGTATTTCAAAACATTTTTAATATTAACTAGACTATGGGTTAAAGTCAATTATATGGTTATTTTACCTTATATATTTTTAAAGGAATATTTCCATCATTTTCCAAACATGGTACTTTATGTCCTTTTCGACTAAATTAAGGTATGAATGGTTTTTAACTTATACGACGGGTGCAGCTATTTTCCACCATTATAACATCATCAAAGCTTCACTTATAATAATATAAGAATATTTTAAAAATAAATGTTTTATTTTATAATTATGTGACTCTTAAATGGTTTCAAAATAGAAAGAGGTATTTCTTTAAAATAATTTTCATTTCATCTATGTCAACATACTTTGATGGATTTAAAACTTATTTGATGTTGATTTATTATGATACAAATATTCCATATTGTATTGAAGGTTTTGTGACATGTTTGAATATGGATGTGTTATTTTTATACCATTCATGGTTTATGGTTAAAGTATTGACATTTTTATGCTAGTTTTAATACAAATGTTTATGTTATGTTTCAGCCTTTTCATATAAGGAATGTATTGGACTTAGTATGTGATGGGTAGAGTCTTCTATATCTCCTCAGTGCATTGGTAGGTATCATGAGAAAATTAGTTGTGGAATTGTCAGAGGCCTTTCCCAATTTGATATATGGTTTTTTCCGAGGTCTTAATCATTTTTAGACGTCTTGGACGTGGCCTTGACAAGATGATTCAGATTGTCCAGCATTATACATCCCCTCATTTTGAAAATAATAATGTTGGTTTAGGTGGTTATTCAACTAGTAGAATATCCAAGACTATGTTTTTTGTGTAATTATTTACTCATCTTATATTCCTACTATAAAGTGTTCATGTTTATTATTTTTAAAAGAATGTGTTTTTAATTATTCACCATGACTAATGTTTATGTTATCTTCTGCTGTATTGCTTAACTTTACTGAGCATTTGAGCTATCCTCTTTCCTATGTTTCATTTTCCCAATATATGAGGAAGTTAGTTATGAGTGACTTATAGGCATAATCATGGAGGCTTGGATGTTTCTAATGGAATAAATTAGTGTTGAATTTATTTTCATGTTGTAATGTTGAACTTATGTATTTATCTTGTTTCCAATAATACTAAAATGATCGGTCTTTTGGGACATGATTCCTTAAATCAGTCCAATGTTATGCAATAAAGAACAAAATATGGGTAACTAGGGTCGGGGCATTACAATTAATATGATAGAAATTTTAGTACAAAACTTGGAAACTAGATTTAGAAAAACTCTGATTAGAGAACATTACCCTAAGATAGACTTTGAGGATTAGTATAGAAGAACTTCCTGGATTTTTTTTTATTATAGAGATTTTGTGAGTTTTCCATGAAATAAATCCCTATCTGGATACGAGTAGGTAGAGGTGGATCTGTAATAGATGTACCTATGGGTAAAAAATGAAAAAACCGCATTGATCTAGACTCGAATAGGAACTCGTGCAAGACAATAGGCCATATTTCAATCTTGGTTAAGAACCCCCTCAAGGGTATGCATAGGATATTTCTCATTTTCTTTACACACTATTATGAAGGATTTATGAGTATATACCTCCCCAAGGAAACCATTTTTTTGATTATGGATTACCTCCATAAACTGTTCAATTTATGTTAAGTGTTTTACAAGTTTGGAATTATGTATTGCGATTCATAAACTAATATACTATATGTCATTGTTTAGATATGGTGCCTAGTAGAAGGAATAAAAACCATATCAATTCACGGAATCCATGTATGAATTTTCCTCCTACTCATGATAATTATAGTGGAGATGGTGATGCAACTGGTTTTGATCATCTTAACACCATACTGGGACAACTCACTCAAGTTATGAATAATCATCTTACCCATATGGAGACCCCTGATCCATAATGTGGAGGATCAATTTTAGACCGCTTCATGAGGAAACAACCACCAACATTCAATGGGAGTACACATCCATTAGAAGATGATCAATTGATAATTTCCTTAGAGAAAATATTTCAGGCTTTGGGGAGTAGCGAAAGGGAAAAAGTTTTCGTTGCAGTTTATCACCTCACGGGAGATGCAAATCAATGGTGGTAATTGATTCATAACTCAATGAAAGAGAAAGAAGTATCAAACTAGTAATAGATGGAGTTTAAAGATATTTTCTTAGAAAAATACTTTCCTCATGACCATCAAGTGGATATGGAAAGACAATTTCTTAGTCTGTGGAAAAAGGAGGATAAGAATGTCACAATGTTTGAGGCTTACTTTACAAGGATAGCAAGGCATTCTTCATATTATATACATAACCCAATAATTAATATTGATCGTTTCTTTGATGGGTTAAAAAATTTTATCCATTGAGCATTAGTCTCGCAATTGTTCCCATTATATGAAGATAGAAAATGAATTCTCTATGTCTTACAACTTTAAAGCAATGCACAAGAAGAACAGATCTGCTGAACACTATGGGAAAGGAAATAAGGAAACATGGAAGAAGGGAAGAGTTTAGTTTCCACCTTGTGATAATTGTGGAAGGAAGAACCCTGGTTCATGTCTAAAAGGAAAAAGAGTATGCTAAAAATGTGGACAAAAGGACATCATGCTAGTGATTGTAAGGGGTAGAAATAAGCTACCAATGTTAAATTCTAAAGTTGTAGGGAGATGGGACATTATGCAAATTAATATCCTAATCATCAGGGAAACTTACCTCAGAAAAGTCTAAGGGATCAAGGACAAGCTTATGAGATCACTTCTACTGAGGTTGAAGCTTCGAAAGATGTGGTGGAAGGTAATTTAACAGTTTCCTCAAGTTAAGACAATTCTTTATTTGATTATAGATCATCCCATTGTTTCATATATTCCTAGTTTTCTAGGAAAATTAGATATTTCCAATTTTATTTAACAAGGTATTTTTCAGTCAAAACTCTTAAGGGAAGTTTCATTGCAACAAAGTTTTCTGAATCAGTCCCCATTAAGGAATATAAACAATATTTATCTGCTGATGTAATCATCATACCCATGATTTAATTTGATATAATCTTCTGTATGTATTGGATTTCCGACCATGATGCAAAAATATATTGTAATAAGTAGGAGGTTACAATTCTCGATGATGATATGGAGTACCTTATCGTTAGAGCAGAAACATCACCATCTGATTTTAATCTAGATCCAGCCCCAGTAGCTCTACTAAATTCAATTATTGGGGAGTATGAGAATGAAATAATTATGGGTTAGTAAAAGAATGTTCGAATACATGACGTACCTATTGTGCAAGAATATGTTTATGTGTTTCTAGAGTATTATACTAGACATCCTCCAGAATGAGAAATTGAGTTTTAATTGACTTAATTATTGGTTCAAGGCCCATATCAAAGACACCTTATAGAATGACCACTATAGAATTAGTGGAACTAAAGAAACAACTAGAGGAATTGAGTAATAAAGGATTTATTCTCCCTAGTGTTTTTCCATTGGGAGCTTCTGTCCATTTTGTTAAGTAGATAGATAGATCTATGAGGTTGTGCACTGAATATAGGGAGATCAATACTATAACAATAAAGAACAAGTATCCCCTACCTCACATTGATGATTTATTTGACCAACATCATGGATATCAATATTTTTCAAAGATTTACCTTCGATCTGGATATAATCAGTTGTGTGTGATGACAAAAGACATTCCAAAAACAACATTTTGAACTAGGTACGAGCATTACGAGTTTATAGTAATTCCTTTTGGATTTACTAATGAACCCTCTGTCATCATGGATATAATGAATATAGTTTCAAGGAATATCTTGATTACTTTTTAGTGGTATTTATTGATGATATCTTGGTATACTCCAAAAGCTATTATGATCATGAAAATCACTTGTGCATTATTCTAAAAACTCTTAGAATAAAATAATTATATGGGAAGTTTAGCAAGTGTAAATTCTGGATTCAGGAGATTTATTTTCTTGGCTATATTTTCTCTATGGATGAAATATCTGTTGATCCTTCAATTACCAAGGCAATCCATGAATGGCCAGCACCGATGAGTATAAATGAGGAGTGCAATTTTATTTGTTTAGCAGGTTATTATCAACCTTTCATCCAGAATTATGCCCGGTTGGCTAACCCATTAACAAATCACACACGTAAAGGGGTTAAATTTTTTTAGACAAAAAAATGTGAAGAATGTTTTGAATAACTAAAGCAATGATTAATTAATTATCCTATCTTGACTCTACCATCAGGTAATGAAAGGTTTGTTATTTAATGTGATGCTTTAAAGAAAGTACTTGGTTGTGTCCTTACGCAAAATTGTAGATTTATTTCCTATGAATCAGGGCAAATAAAAATTCATGATAAAAACTATCATACTCATGATATTGATTTATAAGCTATAATATTTTATTTGAAAATATGGAGACACTATCTCTATGGTGAAAAATGGGAGATTTATACCGATTATAAGAGTTTGATGTATATTTTCTCAAAGAAATAACTCAACAAAAAAAAATGATGATGGCTTGAACTACACAAGGATTATGATTGCACTATAAAATACCACCCGAGGGTGGAAAATATGGTTGAAGATGATTTTTGTAGAAAGGACCATAGAGTTTTGAACAAGATGAGAGTTTAAAGGGATTCTATTTTCATGGATCTAGTAAAGATGGATATGGGAATAACTATGGAAGGTGAAACGTAAATACTTTTTCAAATGGTTTCCAAACCATATTTACTAGAAAGGATAAAGAATTATCAGACTAATAATGAGGAGTTTCAAAAGAATATGAAGCATTAAATGATAGGATATTGAGTGACTTCATATATGAAGATGGAATTTTGAAATTTGGGAAGAGTCTTTGTATTCCTGATATACCTGATCTAAAAATGGAATTATTGGATGATTCTCATAGCTCCAATTTGTCTATACACACAGGGAGCAAAAAGATGTATAGAGATATGAAAGAAAATTTTTTGTGGGACAACATGAAGAGGGAGATTGTTGATTTTGTGTCAAGATGTATGGTTTTTCAACAACTAAAAGCTTGAAGGAAACATCCTGGGGGAGTCATGAAACCTCTTCCCATGCCTGAGTGGAAATGGGATGATATTATGATGGACTTTTTCATGAGGCTACCAAAGGCTCCTTGAAGGAATGATGAAATATTGTTCATTATTGATAGTCTCACAATGTCAGCACATTTTCTTGAAATAAGTGAAAATTTACCACTTGAACATTTAGAAGGAATGCATGTTAATGAAGCTTTAAGACTTCATGGAGTACCATTATCGATTGTTTCTCATCGTGATCCCTGTTTTACATCATGATTATTGAAAAGTCTTCAGAAATCCATGAATACTGAACTTTGTTTGAATAATTCTTTCCACCCTCAAACTGATGGAAAATCATAATGGACTATTCAAAACATAGATGAAATGTTGAGATTTTTCTCACTTGACTTTCAGGGTATGTGGGATCAATATTTACCTCTAGTCAAATTTTCCTATAACAATACCTTCCATTCAAGAATTCAGATGGCACCATATGAAGCATTATATGGAAAGAGATATCTCACACCAACTTGATCGGATGATGTTGGTGAAAGAAAACTCATAAGCTAAGAACTAGTTGGGGAAATAGTGGAAAAAGTGAAGATTATCCAAACCCACATCCAAGCAGCCCAAAGTAGGCAAAAGAGCTATGCCGATAATGAAAGGAAGGATTTGTAATTTTAAGTAGGAGACCAGGTTTTCTTGAAGGTATATCCATGGAAAGGTGTTATACGTTTCAGTAAAATGGGTAAATTTAGTCCCAGGTACATTAGACCTTTTGAAATTCTAAAATGAACTAGAGTTTTAGCTTATCATTTGGAAATTTCTCCAAGTCTCTCCAAAGTTCTTGATGTGTTCCACGTATCATTGTTAATAAAATACATGCCTGACCCAACGCATGTACTCACCTATGAGGAAAATAAACTGGAAATCGATTTGTCTTATTGTGAAGAGCCTGTCAAAATTCATAATACCTTGGAATAAGTGTTGAGAAACCAAAAAACTCTTCTGGTAAAAGTTCAATGGAGAAACCATTAGATGGAAGAGGAAACGTGGGAACCAGAGGAACTTGTGATGAAGAACCACTGGGATATTTTTGTGCTGTAGTATTCTAAAAATTTCGAGGATGAAATTATTTGAAGGAGGGAAGAATGTAACACACCAAGCATCCACAATATGTTTCCCTTTGAATAATGAAATATCTTGCATTGTACACAACTTTGAGATTCTAACACACCACGGCCAATCAAACTAGTCACTATGAATAGTAATCCTCAGTTTTTGAAATTTAATAAATTTTATTTGTCAAAATGGACTTCATTTTTGAATTCAGAATATCGAAATTAGCTTAGGGTGATTTTTTTTATTTTTCAGAAAACATTCAATTTTTGATGAATAGTGATAAACACTACATTATTGGTTAAAACCAAATTTTTATTTAAATAATTATTTATTTTATTTAAATTTAGTTTAGGTCAAAAGAGATACATAATACATATATAAGTTAAATTCTATTCATTGGATTAATTTTATAATATGTTTAGATATATAAAAATTTTATTGAAATTTATAACGTTTTTTACCCACCTCCTAGGAGCATTTACAAATTTGCATAAAACATAATTTTACAGCTTCTGTGAGTTGAAATTCAAAAATTTGAGAGGCACAGATTTTATCAGTAAGTAAAATGTTTTTCAATAAGATGAAAATAATTTTTGTTGATTAGTAACTTTTGACTTTTATTTACCACGATTAAAAGTAAATAGGGTAATTGGGGGTAAAAATGATATCATAATTACCCTAACACATGTCCTAATTCTATAGTATAAGTATAAATCGACCAAAAACAACCTTAGGAATAAATTATGACCCCATTTTTTCCACTTGGATTAGATTAGGACATTTATTTTTATTTTATTTAAAGAAGAGTTAAAAGAGTTAAATTCATATTTTAATAACTAAATCATTTTTAATATAGTGTTACACTAAATATAATTAGACTATAAATATTAATTTTAAATATAAAAAGATTTCCTACATAATGGTTGTTTATTTATAATTTTTATACATTAAATAATTTAATTTATTTATGACACAATGATTATGCATTAATTACCTTAGTAATGAAATATTAAAATAATTGATATTATAAAAGTGAAAATAAATTTAAATTGAGATTTATGATGAATTAAACTAATTTTATAGGTTAATATGACATTTTAGGGTTGTTTAAATAAATTTTATTTTAAGTGATAAAGTTTTAATGGCTTTCAAAAAATTCAAAAACTAAATAGTGTGAAAATTGACATAATTGAGTTTTTAAAACAAATACTATGTTATTAATTGATATAATATTCATAAAAATATAAGAATCGGCCAAAAGACTTAGATATGGTTATATATATATTAATAATGAACCACTTTGGGTTCTCTTGGTAGTTTATTGTAATTTTACTAACCATATAATGTAAAAATACAAAGAGTCATGGTAAATGAAAAACTATTTAACTAAGAGTTAAATGTAAAGTATAATGTTAATATGGTGAACTATACCTGTCCAAAATCTATTGGTTGAGTGTTTTTCGGCTCATCCCCATCTTAGAATCTAAATAATTCATTTTGGATCCATTATAAACTTAAAATTATTTTATTATAAAATAACATTTCAAGCTTTTCCAAATGTGAACCTCACCTCTCTTATAAAAGGGAGCTTCCCCTTAACTCCAAATCACACCTCCAAATCCATTTGGCTCGGAAACAATCTTCCCAAATATCCTACCATATTTCTTACCTTCATCCTATAGGCCTTAATTCGGTATGAAATCTAACCTAAGGAGCCGTTTTGGTCAAATAAATTGGAAGAACCCGAAGAAGAGGTAAATATTTCATTACCTCTTTCAAGTTCTTTTCTTCTTCCACTTCCTCTCTATTTTTTGTTTCCATACCAAAATAATATATACAGTACCTTCTATATACTATGATGTTATTATAAATATGGTACAACCACATTCATTAATCTATCCATCCTATAAATGAAAAAGTCATCATACGTGCGTACGTGCGACCTACCGTCTCCACGTTGTGGTGTAGTTTGTTATTCAAACACTTCATTATTTGGATGGGTATAATAATGAGTATAACTAATTTAAAAAATAAATATAAAATTTTAATTATTCTTTATAAATTATATAACATCCAATTACATATGATTTTTCCATTAATATAATGATACTGTCACTAATGCATAAATACGGATTATAGTCTCTACGAACGCGACAAGCTTCATTTCCCCATCATAACAATTCAAGAATAATTTTCATTTGATGAATAAAAAATAATGTTTATGAACATAATATCATTCTGTATATGAATTAAATACATACTATCCATAACAAACATGTCTTACGTAACCATGAATATAAAGGAAAACGAATTAGTTAACACTCGAAACAATGATACTACTGAAATATTATTGACAAAGCAGTATTAGAGGATCATATATGATATCATATTGATGTATATAGTTCTTTTAAAATTTAATAACAATTATTTAACTATTATACAAGAGGTTAACATATCCTTGATGAAGGAAAATTACTAGGTAAGGGTGAATTTCACAATCTCTTTATTATCTGAGGTTATTTTAACGTAAGTATCTACTAGGACCTCTTTATCATCCACATCAATGTTTTCTTAAAAATGTATTTCAAAACATTTTTAATATTTACTAAACTATTATTTAATACCATTTATACCCTTATTTGACCCTATATATTTTTAAAGGAATCTATCCGTCGTTTTCCAAACAAGGTACTTTATGAACTTTTCAACAAAATTAAGGTAAACATTTTTTTTAACTTATACGGAGGGTGCATCTATTTTCCTCTGTTATATCATCATAAAAGATTCCCTTACAACATTATAAGAATATTTTCAGAATAACTGATTTCTTTTATAATTATGTGACTCTTAAATGGGTTCTAAATAGAAATATGTATTTCATTCAAATAGTTTTCATTTCATCTATGTCAACATCCTTTGATGGATTTTAAACTTGTTTGAAGTCGATTTATTATGATACAAATCATCCATAATTTATTGAATGTTTGGTGATATGTTTTACTGTGGATCTGTTATTATTATACCATTCATGGGTTATGGTTAAAGTATTGATATTTATTATGCTAGTTTTAATACGAATGTTTATGTTATATTTCATGTATTTAATATGAGGAATTTATTAGGCTTAGTATGTGATGGGTGGAGCCCGATATAGCTCCTTGGTGCATCAGTATTTCTCATGAGGCAATTAGACGTGGAATTGGTTGAGGTATTTCCCAATTTGATATATTGTTTTTGCCGAGGCCTTAATCATTTTTAGAAGTCTTGTCTAAGGCCTTGAAAAGATGTTTTAGAATGTCGACCATTATACATTCCCTCATTATGAAAATAATAAAGATTGTTCAAGTGGTTATTCAACTAGTATATACCCATGGATATGTTTTATTATGACATTATATACTCAACTTATATTCCTTCCATAAAGTGTTAATGTTTATTATTTGTAAATTCATGTGTTTTTAATTATTCACCATGCCTAATTTTTATATTATCTTCCACTGTATTTCTTACCCTTACTGAGAATTTGAGCTCACCCCTTTCATATGTTTCATTTTTCTACGATATAAACAATTTAGTTCTGAGTGACTTGCAGGAATAAACTAGGAGGCTTGAATGTTTCTAATGGAATAAATTAGTGTTGTATTTCTTTTCAAGATATAATGTTGAACTTATGTATGTATCTTATTTCTAGTAATACTAAACTAATCGGTCTTTCAGGACATGATTCCTTGTATCATGCCAATGTTATGTAATAAAGCCCTAAATCTGGGTAACATGGGTTGTGGCGTTACAGCCTTAAATAAGGACACACATTTACAGGAAAAAACCTTTATACCTTTTACACTGAAAGAAAACCAAGGCAATGCGTAAGATCAAGAGATAAGTTCATATAACTCCTTAGATAATCCTAATCATCTTATAGTTCAAATAATAAAATTCCACTGAATATTTTCATTGGAATTTTACATATCAACATTAACCATAGTTTTGGAGTCAACCTTTTTTTGATTGATCTCATACACCATATCTTTATCCAGACCAATAAACCCTTGGATTATTTTATTTATAAATAACCATGATTCCATTTATAAATAATTGTGGGTATCATATGTTAGATCCTACTATTAATAATTCTCATCAAGAATTTTAACATAAATATCATTGAGAAATCATTCTGTATTTCCTAAAAAAATATGGATCCTTTACCTTAAGAATGAGAAAAATGTTTATAGAAGATTTCTTCTTTTGTAGAATACCCCCTAATGAAATCCAAATAGATTAAATGAGATAAATTATGATTATATATCATGTTTATGTGAAAAAGTTTCAGGTAATCTATCTATTCTTAGTGTACAGTTAGGATTCATATGATACATTTCCTCTTTGATATGATACTCCTCATGAATATTCATAAAATTCACATTATGGAAATCCTCCACCATAATAGGAATACTATTGAATAAATATACGTTTTCTCTTTCCCATATATAACCCCTATCTATCAATTTTAGAAATAGCCTGAAGTTTTTGAAAATGATCAATATCCCATATTTTAACAACTTCTATGTCACTATAATACATATATTCTTTATGTTTCGAATTTTAGTTCCCATTGTACACTTTTAATTTTATACATCCATGAAAAAGTGATATATTTTTGTCCCATTATTTTATAAAAATCTCTAAATATATATCTCTCACTTCCATTTATATCTCAAAAAATTTAATGGAAATAAAATCTTTTTTTTATCATCACAAGAGCGAAATACTCATCATTATAATAATCTTATATACTAGAATAATTTTGGATTATCTCATTGTTTAATAATCCAATGACTACATAATAATTTGGGTGGTTTTCATACCATATAATTATGTCTTCTTTTAGGTGGAATAATGTACTTTTTATGCGAACCCATGCATGGACCCATATAGAATTATACTAATATGTTCAAATTAAAAAAAATAGTTATTCCATTTACTAGAAGAAAAGAACAACTTTTTTCTTCTATTTTTAGTCTTTAAATAAACTAATAGTGTATCATGATATGAAGACACTGTTGAACTTTGAGAAACAAGGGTATTTGGAAGGATCAATATTCCTTATATGTTCACAAATCAGTGATCCAATCAAATATATATCCATTGATTACCTTTCATATTGATTCAATCGGTCAAATTTTCTTGTTCAAACCCCATATACAACAAATTTTTAGTGGATAAAAAGTATCTAATTTATTGAATGTATTTACTCAAAAAAATCTTTCCCCCTTTCGTTCATAATTATCCACGATTTTGTTAAAATCACCACTAATGAACTGGGCTATATCTTATGGGTTGAATCCAGTTATATTCTGCCTCAGGGCCTCCCACTCTACTAGATCACATCTCTCATAAAAAATGCATTAAAATAGGAATGGTTATTTAACCTAACATTGTTAGTGATGTGATAATTAGATGAATCCTTATTTCTAACTAAAAGAGAGGCTTTCCTTATAATTAAAATATTTTTATTTATGGGATCATCATTAATCATTTTAATGACCCAAAATTTTACTAATAAAAATTTATCTTGATCTAATTAAATGTATTATTATGTAAAATGGTTATATAACATATCTATTTCTTTGGTTTTAAGTTTTTGGATTTTAAAATACCATTAAGAAATGTTAACTTTGCTAATATATCCATTGAACAATGATCACATGATTAGAATAAATATATGGCTTTAAAAAATCCAATTTAATCTGTAAAAGGATGCGATGACCTCATCTAGTATAATTTATCCATAAAAATAAAATTTTTCAGAGATTGAAATGGAGGTGGCTTCATTGGGCTTCATTCTTGACTAATCCCAAGCTGAGCTTTAACATGTTAAGCTCGAACAGAACCGCTTAAGAGAGAAATTGAAGTTGATAGAGATTACCACATGATAAATGTTATCTGAGCCACCCTAATAGTATTTCACCATCGAAAACGTTACCCTTAGGTCATATGCAGCTGTTATTAGGGGTTATGTTACAAGTCCCTAGCACTATGATTATGTACATTACTTTTTTATATATAATATACATTCATTTAATTATTTGTTACTTTGTAAATAGTTTTCAAATTAAAAATTTTATTTTTATCTAATATTAACTTAATAAATCTATTTTTATGAATTAATGGATTTTTTCATTAAAAAATATTTTATAAATTATTATTAATAAATTATTTTTTATTATATATAAATGATCATATAATTTTTATGAATTCCATTGTGATTTTTATTTTGGATTGAAAACAATTTTTGTCAACACTAATTAATTTTTGATAAATATTGGTTTTTTTAAAGTAAAATAATCACATATTTAAGAAATTATTTATATAAAATGAATATTATTTTTTGAATGAGTATGTTGAAATTATCTAATGGTGAATTTTTTATAATTTTCTTAGCCAGAAAAATTTTTGGGTAAAAATTAAATACTATTTAATTATATAATGCATTTTATGAAATAATAATGACCTAATTGTGAATTAATATAACACTATAAATGGGTTGTTCAAAAAATATGTGTTTACCATTAAAATAATGTGATTTTATTTTGTTTTATTAATTTTTCAAGGCCTTAGTGGACCCTCCAAGGCTTATAAAATATTTTCACCTTTTAAAATGTTTTCCTTGAGATTATGACTCACCTCTACATAAGCAAGCCTAATATTTTAATAAGTTCGGACGTTGGCCTTATATAATAATTTTTTCCACTCCCCATTTGGGAGAAACCATGGGCAAAAAAAATGATTTGGTTTGTGGTTTTAATTATGTTAATGTGTGGTGTCCAAAGCCTAAATAATAATGAACCCCCTCTCTTTTCCTATATAAACCCACCCAATATCCCACTTAATATTCAATAAATGATATTGGAGCTCAACCAACCCATTAACTACTCTATTTAAAGTCCTCAAAATGTTCCTCGAGCTCCCAAGAAGCCTCTATCAAGCCTCCACTAAGCCTGTGGGATCACACTTTCAGGTAAGGGATTTCTTTCTCTCTCATTTTGGTCCAAGTTTCTTTATGTTTCTACACCATTGTATTTTCAGTTAATAATGTTGGGGTATTATTTCTATCCTACCCTATACTTCCCTCCTTATTTTTTAATTATTATAGGCCCCTTTATCTCTCATTAATGACTCCCATGAACACCCATTACCATGCTGAAATTCCTTAAGGGATTTTTCTCCCCTCATTTAAATTCAAGAAATTAATTTATATTATGTATCTAAATTCCATTTAATATATTGGTACATGTATATATATGATCCCACATACAGTCCATTGCATGTAAATATGATTATATTCTCATTTCTCTCTCATAAACCATTTTTTGAATTCTTATTTCACGCTGTTATGCTGCTGAATTTGCATCGTGATTTTCCAAGCCAAAGACATTGTGTAGTGAATACAATGCCCATTTCTCAATAAAGGGTGTTCACCTTCACACACAATTACTTATTTATTATATTGTTTAATTTATTCATTACACATTCCTTTATCTTGGAATAAATGATTATGTTGAATGTTTCCATATTGTATGATCCACGTGTAACACTTCTGCATGAAATGAAATGATTAGGAAGGGTGTGCCCTGATAGCACTCCAATGCATTGGTTAAAGATTAGTATCATGATACATCATGTAAAATGTGGTATTACTCCTACTAATTCAAGTTCAATGGGGGTTTAATCATTCTCCATGAAAAATGAACCTTGACTCAGGCTAAAATCATGTTAAATATTGTTTCCACATTTCCATGTTATGATAATCATGCAATATCATGATTTTATGTTAATGATTCTCTTATTATACAATGATATGACTAATGTCTAACATTAAATGTATTAATCATGTTATTAACTATTTACTCTCTTACTAGGATTTGTATCTCACCATTTTCTTATTCATGTCCTCAAGTTATCCTATTCAATGCTAAGTATGAAGGAATGTTGTGGTCATGTAAAAGATGTTTTCAATAAAGATGTTGTGTTTTGTGTTCTAATTTGTCTTGTAATATTCCTAATCCACAAATACACTAGACCTATCAATATTCTATATAGTATCAAGTGTATAGTTTTATGTAATAAATTATGTTTATGTTTGAAATAAAGATCATGGTTGTTATAGTCGGTAATAGAGTATAGGTTTAGTTATTTTTGGGATTAGGATTAGAAGAATAAAGTGAATTCCGTAGGGATAAGACTATGTATGATAAAAATATCCCAATATTTTTGTGAGTATTGAGTATGTGGTTTATTAAGAAAATATATCCCTTGCTGGGTACGAGCATGTAGAGGCTACTCTAGCACATATGTCATAAGGGGTAAGACCCAAAACCATCGCTTTGAGCTAGACTCAAATGGGAACTGGTGCATGAAAATTGGCCTTGATAAAATATTGGTTATGACACACTTAGGGGGTATTAATTGGTAACTTCATAAGATTAGTATGAACCATTATTATGGGAATGAAAAAAAATCCCCTATGAATATATGTTAGGAAGTTGATCATGGATAACATAGATTGAAGCGTATAAATTCATAAGTTAAGGAAATAAAAGAAATTAATAAGTCACCCATTTTTCTATTTGGATCAACCTTTATTTGTTAACACTAAATTTACTTTTGTTCTAGATAATATCCAGTAATAGGAGGACTCAGGATAACAATCGATGCGAGGATCAATGTGATGACAGTTCTAATTAAATGCCCAATACTTTGTGAGCAGGAACCACAAACTTTGTCACAATACACTATTAGTTAACTATATTTTTGAATAGAAAAATGTGTCAAGAGGAACATTCAACCCCCCTTAAGAAAGAACAAGTCTCAATTGAGAGCTTCATGTGACAATGGCCTCCCACTTTTAATAGATCATCTGATCCCTCAATCTTTGAACAATGGATCAACTCCATTTTGAATATATTATCCATATTTCAATATTCTGAACAAAAGAATGTACATATGGATGCTTATCGTATGGAGGCTGAATCTGATCAATAATGGAAATTGATAAAAAATACGAATCCTGAGGAGGAGATCAAGGAATTGGAATGGAAGGATTTCCAAAAAATGTTTATTGAACAATATTTTCCTCGCACCCCCGACAAAAGATGGGAAGGGACTTCCTTTCCCTAAAGTAAAAAAGACGAAGAATCCATTGGAGCATACGAGGAAAACATCACAAGGCTTTCACAATATGCCTCTGGATTTTTCGTTACCCTAGAATTCAAGGTTTACCAATTCTTTGGTGTGATAAAACCAAGCCTACATAAAGCCCTAGCGATCCATGAATTCAAGATCTATGAGGAAATTTTCCTATGGGCCCTAAAAGTAAAAATGGAGATCGATAAATCTCAGGGGTTTGAAGGGGATAATAAGAGTAAGGAGGACATTAATTCTAGTGGTCCAATTGATAAATCCAACGGTGCAAAGAAATTCCAGCACCCACATTCGAAAGGTACAGAAAGAAGAAGTTGCCTGAAGTGGACAAGGAAATGAATTAGGTTTGGAAGAGAAGGGAACTGGGCTATTAATAATTGACATGAAAAACACATGGATAATATCGAGGAAATGAGTACATCATTAGACCCTCAATGAATTGTTTATTGCTTCAACTACAAGGAACTGGGGCAGTTTACAAACCAGTTCCCTAAGACAAGGGTTTTTAGAGGAAACCAAAAACCTCTGTGGCAGTAATGGAGAGATTTTTTCCATCACTAGCACCGAAGTGAAAACCGACAACAAAGTGGTGATAGGTACGCTAGTTATTCATTCAAGAATATAAAATTTACCTTTTGATTCTGGTTCTACACATTCTTTTATATCTCAAATGATTATTAGAACAATCCCAACATCACCACAAATCATGGAAGTGAATATTTCGGTCAGTACGAAAAATGGGGAAATCATTGAATCCCATGAATATAAATCCCCCTATCGTAATTTTGGGATTTAACATCCCAACAAACCTCTCCATACTCCCTCTAGTGGAATTTGATGCAATTCTTGGAATGGATTGGAATTCCTTATATGGAGCCAACATAATTTTCTGTGCGAAGGAAATCACTCTCCATATAGGAATTGACCACCAATTCTGTACAAGTGAAAGGAGGAGGACAAATATTCTTTAGCACCATAATCTCAAGCCTGGATATTACTTCCCTATGAGAATGCATATCTGGATCATATGATGGAGTCCAAGGAAACAACTATCCTTGAAGACATGCCTATTGTGAGGGAATTCACTGATGTGTTTCCCAAGAAATTTCCTAGTCTTCCCCCTAGAAGATATGTTGAATTCCCAATTGATCTTATACCTAGGGCATTTCCAATACCCAAAACTCCATACAAAATGGATATTTTGGAGCTCGAGGAGATGAAAAAATAACTACATGAGAATCTAGGAAAAAGGGTTAATATGCCCAAGTGCTTCACCATGGGGTGAACCAATCCTCTTAACCAAGAAGAAGGATGGGTCAATGCGCCTTTGCATTGATGATTGTGGGCTCAAAAAAATCATGATAAAGAACAAGTATCCTATTCCAAGAATTGATAAATTGTTCAATCAGTTATGTGGAGCTCAATAGTTCTCCATGTTTGATTTGTAGTCCGGATATTGAAAAGTAAGTGTGAATAAGGAGGATATCACCCAGAATACTTTTCATACAAGATACAGGCACTATGAATTCCTAGTAATGCCTTTCTTACTGCCTAATTCTCTGAAAATATTCAGGGATTTGATGAATAGAGTCTATAGAGATTACCTTGATTTTTTTTGTTATTCTATATTGACGATATTCTAATATACTCCAAAACCAAGGAGAAGCATTAAGAGCATCTAAGAACAGTACTAAATACATTAAAAAAGGAGAATATCTATGAAAAGTACATAAAGTTTGAGTAATAGTTAAAGGAGGTCCATTATTGGGTCATTTCATCACAAGTAGTGAGATATCTATGAATCCCTCTAAGACAAAGGCAATTTAGGGATGGACGAGGTGAACATCAGTAATGGATAACCATAACATCATGGGGTTAACTAGATATTATCTATAAATTTTGAAAAAATTATCATGATTGTGAAACCCTCTTACCAAGATAACTCGGAAGGGAGTGATGTTTTCTTATAGTTATTAATGTGAAGAGGGCTCCATGGAGTAGAAAAGGAGGCTCGTTACTATTCCCATGCTTATATTACCCAGAAGTGGAGTCTTTTTTGAGGTGTTTAGTGATTCTTTGATGAAGGGACTGGGAAATGTGTTGATGAAAAATGAAAAAGTCATTTCCAATGATTCAAGGAAATTGAAGGTTCATGAGAAAAAATATCCAACACTTGTCCTAGAGTTTACTATAGTAATATTCGCTTTAAAAATATGGTGAAATTACCTATTTGGGGAGAAGTGAGAAATATATACAGACCACAAAATCATTAATTATATATTCACATAGAAAGAGTGGAATATCCTCTAATGAAGATTATTAGATCTAATCAAAGTCTATGACTACTCAACCCATTACCACCACGGGAAAGCGAACAAGGTAGAAGATTATCTAAGTAGAAGGGACCCAATGATTCTATCACTGATGAGAATCGGAAAGGATCCAATCTTCTTAGATTTGATGAAGATGGACATGGGAATCATAAAGAAGGTAAAATGATAAATATTTTCACAAATGATTGCTCAACAATATCTTTTGGAAAGGTTAAAGGATGATCAAAAGGATGATGTGAGAATTTAAAAAAATTTGAAACTATCAGAAAAGGGAAATACTTGTTGTTCAAAGTTAATAAAGAAGGAATTATCAAATTATGGTCAAAACTATGTCTTCTATCAAATCCAAAGTTAAAGAAAGAACTTTTGGATGATGCACATAGTTCAAATTTCACCATCCACCCAGGAAACACAAATATATATTTAGGTCTTTGACAACATTATTGGTGGGATAACGTGATGAAGGAAATTTCTGAGTATATATCATTGTGCATGGTATGTGAGCAAGTGAAGGCCAAGAGGTATAATTCTAATGGGATGACGTAATCGTTGCCCATACCAACATAGAAATGGTATAACATCACCATAGACGTTTTCATTGGAATTTTGTAGATATCCAAAGGAAACAATGCTATCAGGATTGTTTTGGATCGTCTTTCAAAGTCTACACATGTCATTTCAATTCAGTAGGATTTCTCCTTGGATCAATAGGCATAGATATATGTCAGAGATGTGGTAATGTTTCATCGAGTACCACAATCTATTGTATCTAATCGAGATCCATGATTCACCTCTATGTTTTGGAAGAGTCCTCAATATGATCCGAATACTGATCCGAACATCAATATTTCTTATCATCCTCAAACTAATGGCCAATCTGAGCAGACTGTCCAAACATTGGAGGACATTTTGAGAGCACACTTAATGGACTTCAAAGGAGGATGTGATCAACATATTCTTTTGGTTGAGTTATTTTACAAGAATAGTTTCTGCTCAAACATCCAAATGGATCCTTATAAATCCTTGTATGGGAAGACATGTAGAACATTGACATGTCTGGATGAATTTGGGAAATGAAAAATCCTAGATCAAAAAATGGTCAATCAAATGGTGGATAAGGTTAATACCATCCTACAGTAGATTAAATCTGCTCAGAGTTGGAAAAAGAGCAGTGCTGATAATCATCAACGAGACATAGAGTTTGATGTTGGAGACATGGTATTCCTACACATATCACCATGGAAGAGATTTATAAGATTTGGGATGAAGGGAAATCATAGTAAAAGGTACATCTGCACTTTTGAGATCCTAGATCACATTGGAGTCATGGCCTATCAACTATCACTCCCACTGAACATATATCAAGTACATGATGTATTCTATGTTTCACTCTTGAGGATGTACAATCCCGACCCATCACATGTACTCAATCCATAGGTAGTACCATTGGAGAATTACCTCTACTATGAAGAGAAGCTGGTGAAATCTTAGATCATAGGGAAAAAGTTCTATAAAGTAATACAATTCCCCTCGTCAATGTATTGTGGAGAAATAACATTTTTGAAGAAGCAATGTGGGAATTAGAGGAAGTAATAAAGCAGAGTTACACTCATCTTCTTTAGTGTGGGAAAAAGAAATTTCCATGGTGAAATTTCTTATGGGGGGAATATTGTAACGACCCAAAATTTAACTAATGAAAATTACTTTTGATCCAATTATATATCTTATTATGTAAAATGGATATACAACATATGCACTTTTTTTTATGTTTTTTGATTTTAAAATGCCTTAATGAAATATTACCGTGGATAATATAGACTTTTAACAATGATCACATGATTAGTATAAATATATGGCTTTTAAAAAATCCAATTTACTTAGACAAATGAAGAGATGGCCTCCTAAAGTAGAATTTCTTCATACGAAGCCCATTTGTCAGAACTCGAAAAGGAGGAGGCATCATTGAGATTCTCTCTTGATGAAGCCCAAACCTAGGTTTAACACATTAGTCTCTAATGGAATTTCCTAGGTGAGAATTGGAAGTTAATAGAGATTACCACACGAGCCAAGTTATCCGAGCCACCCCAAGAGTCTGTCACCATTGAAAACCTTACCCTAAGGTCATATGAGGGTGTTATTATGAGTTATGTAACAAGATCATAGAATTATGATTATGTACATTATTTTTTTATAGATAATGTACATTAATTTAATTACTGGTTACTTTATAAATAGTTTTTAACGCACAAATAGTATTTTTAGATAAAATTCAATTAAAAAAAATATTTTGATGAATTAATGGATATTTTAAATAAATATTATTTTTATAAAATATTATCAATAAATTACCTTTTATTAAATATAAATGATCATATAATTTTTAGGAATACCATTGTTATTTTTATTATGGTTTGGAAACTATTTTTGTCAAAACCTATGAATTTTCAATAAATGTTGGTTTTTATTTTAAATGTAAAAAAATAAAATATTTATACAATTATTTTGATAAAGTTAATATTATTTTTGGAATCAGGATGTCAAATTTATCCAATAGTTAATTTTTAATAATTTTCTGAGACAGTCGAATTTTTGGGTAAAACTTAAACACCGTTTAATTATAAAATGTGTATTATGACATAATATGACCTAATTTTAATGTAATCAAATAATATAAAAATTATTTTGGGATAATATATATTTTTCCATTAAAATAATGTGATTTTAGGTTTGTTTTATTTATTTTAAAAAGCTTTAGTGGACCCTCTATGTTATAAAATATTTTAACCTTTTAAAATGTTTTGATTGAGAGTGTGACTCACCTCCACATAAGCAAGACTAATATTTTAGGAATTTCGGACATTGGCCTTTCAAAATAATGTTTTCCACTACCATTTATCTAAAACTCTAGAAAAAACCATGGGTTGGTTTGTGGGTTTGATTAGTTTAATGTGTTGTGTCGAAAACCTAAATAATAATGATTTCCCTCTCTTTTCCTATATAAACCCATCCAAGCTCCCACTTCATCTTCACTCAATGACTTTTTAGCTATACCAATACCTATAATCTTCTCTCTAGAATCCTCCCAAGGTTCCCCAAGATCTAAAGAAGCTTCTCTTAAGCCTCTCCCAAGCCTTAGAAATCACAAATCCATGTATGAGATTTCTTCCTCCTTCATTTTTTTCCAGGTATCTTTATGTTTTTATAACCTTTTATTTTCAATAACAAATGTATGGGTATGATTTATAACCTCTCTTATGCTACCCAAGATATATTTTAATTATTATATACCCCTTTATCTCTCATTAATGCCTCCCACTTACACCTGTTACCGTGCCGAAATTCTTTAAGAGATTTCTCTCTCCTCATTTACATGCAAGCAATTATATTATTTTATGCATATAAATTCCAATACATATGTTGGGACATGTATATATATGAACCCATTTACTTTCCATTTTATGTAAATATGATGAGATAACTCTTTGTCTCTCATCAACCATTTTTATGAATTCTTATGTAACGCTGTTAGGTTGCCAAATTTGTACCATGATTTTCAAAGCCAAAGTCATTGTGTAGTGAATACCAATCCCATTTATGTATCAAGGGTATTCACCTTTAAGAAAATTTATTTATTGAATATAAAGTTTCATGTATGGATTCCAAATTCAATTATCATGAAATAAATTATGATGTTTAATGTTTCAATGTTGTATGATTCATGTGGCATACTTATGCATGAAGTGAAATGATTAAGAAGGGTGCGTGCTGATAGTGCTCCAATACATTGGGTAAATATTAGTGTCATAATAAGTCAAGTGAAATGAGGGTTTACTCATGATAATTCAAGTGAAATGAGGGTTTACTCATGTTCCATGTGCAACGATCCTTGGATTATGCTAAAATCATGTTAAATGTTGTGGCCACATTTCCATGTTATGATAATCCTTCTATACCATGCCTTTATGTTCATGTTTCAATAATTGTTTATTGATATACCTATTTCCTAACATGCATTGTATTCATAATGTTATACCTTTTTTACTCCCTTTTTGGGATTTTGAGCTCACTATTTTATTATGCATATCCTCAAGATATCCCATTCAATGCTAAGTACGATGTAATGTTGGGGTCGTGTAAAAGATGTTTTCAATAAAGATGTTCTGTTTTATGCTCTATGTTATTATGTAATATTCCTAATCCCTAAGAAAACTAGACCATTCAATCTATTATATTGTATAATGTGAATAATCATATGTAATAAATTATGTTTAAGTGTGAAATAAGGATCATGATTTTAATAATTATAACACCAAAACTATGTTTTTGCTTAAAATTTTGGATGAAATCTAAATTTATTGGTTTTAGAATAGCCACCAATGAAAAATAATTTTACTTAAAACCTTTTAAAATTAATAAACACTTATCATGAGAAAAAACTACCCTAATCATTCCAAATCATAAAAGAGTTCAAAATAGATTATTGAGAGGGATCCATACCTTGTTACATGATGTGGAAGTAAGATCTTGATTTTAAACTTTTAACCATGTAACGTGAATGAGTTCTGGTCTCTTTAAGACTATAGAAAATTTCTCCATGCTCCCCATGATATGGAAGATCTTCCCTACTATATTTAAGAACCTCATATACGTTTGAAGAAATAATGGAAGCCCCACCTAACATGTGACACTAAGTAAATTCTTCGGATATTATATCATAGTGTTGAGATGGTATGTGAGTATGATATACACTATAATAACAAATGTAGGATCAAAATAATAGAGATACTGAATAAAATATTTGATAATACTAAATAAAAAATAAGGGTGAATTGTATAATTTTAAAAATTCCATTGGTGCTTTTAAATATGGTTATGTTTAACAAGGTTAAACAAGGTAATTCACAAAACCTCTAGTTCTACACACATGCTTGATTCCAGAAATATGATTCCGAGAATGTGAATCCGGAAAGATGGTTTAGGAAAATGAAACATAATAAATGTTTTCAATGATAAATATTCTACCTTAACGAGTATAGAATCTCACTATATCAGAGTAATAGATTAAGAAAGTATAAGATATTTATACATTCCTTAACAAATAAAATGCAGTGGAAAACATGTAACAAAACAAGTAATAAATAGTAAATATTTTAACCCAAAGAGAAGGGTATCCAATAAACTTGGATAAAGGTTCATTGATTTATAATTTCAAGAATTCTATCTTACCCACACCAGGGTAATCCCTCGATACAATGATCAGAGTCTGTCTTGCTATCCCTGCAAGCCCTCAACTACATGGTAGTTGACACCTCTGTCTTCCTCAGCAAGGAAGCCCTAAACATCAAGGTAGTTGGAACCTCTATCTTCTTATCCCTGGAATCCATCGATTTCACACAGCAACAATCAGAGTTACACAAAGCAAATCTGAACATGAAGTTCAGTACGAACTAATCAATAAAGCCCCTCTCTCTAGAAATCACATCAACAACATGTAATCTCTGATTTGATCAACTAGTTGTGAGATCTTTCAAATGAGCTCCTATTTATATGCACAACACCAATAGTCAACTCCCTCTTCCAACGATCATATTTTTACTTGAATTTAGGAAGTACCTGTACATGTGTCACTCAAACAACAGTTATTTAGTAACTGAATGAACAAAATCATTTTATATCAAAAACCAGTGTAAGAAAAAATATGGTTACATGACCAAAATAAAATATTCAGAATGTAATAAAATAAAAGTTAGGAGTCTAAAGAAAAATGAATTCAGAGTCTATAATACAATGATATTCATATTCTCTTTTCTAAGGAATTTGGAACCTAAAATCTATAGAATTTCGCAGTAATAATTTCATGGAAATTTAGAGTCTAGATTCACAAGAATTCGGAACCTGAACACTCAATGTTTGGAGTCAGAGTTCATGGGAATTAGAAGTCTGAATATATAATGTTTGGAGTCTGAATTCATTAGAACTCGAAGTCAGAACTCAGAAGAGTTCGGAGTCTGAATTCAGAGAACTCATATTCAGAACTTAGAAGAGTTTGGAGTCTGAATTCAGAGAACTCAGAGTCTCAAAGAAGAATGCTCTTTATCTAAGTATTATATGATTCCATGGTTTTAGAAATGAGACCGAATTTTACACATAGATAAGATAATGAAAAATGAAAAATATGGTAAGGAAAAATTTCCTTGGGGAAGGAAAACATTTCTTATAGAATTAAAACATAGGTTAAAATGATGTTTGTCTTGAGAAAAGCTGTTTTTGACTTTCAAAACAAGAAGAAATTTTAAAGTCAAAAGGAAACCTTATTGACTCAAAAATCTCCCCTAATTGTGAAGGAAAGGACAATTCATAAGGAAAACCTTATTGACTCAACAATCTCCCTTTTTTTAGAAATCACAAACATCCTTTCGAAAAAGAATATAAGAACATAGAAAATACTTTTCTAGATTTGAAAAAAAACCTATCTCCCTTTTCACTTTGAAAAAGATGAATACGCCTAACTCCCCCTTAGGATTTGGAACACAAAGGATCATATTATAGATTTATGGAATGAAATTTTTCATTATCTTGAGTAATAAAATATCTGTAATGAAAACTCCCCCTTAGATAAACTCCCCCTTACATAGGGATATTTCTTATTTACTTAGTATTCCTTTTCCTTTCTCCCCCATTGTGATTTTCAAAAATAATTTGAGGGAATAGAAAAGAAATTTTAGCACCTGAAATATTAGTACAAATCATTGACACACAAACGAGCAACCAAAAATTCATTAGAATAGGAAGAATTTGTACAAGGAAAAAAATACGACAAAAAATCAGATTGGATCTATTTTCCTTCCATTCCCATGGGTATCAATTTCTTCACTATGGTTTTCTGTTTCTTTATCTCCTTTTGGTCTTCCTCTAATTTCTTTTCTAAGGCTTTGATCTTTTCTTCCTGAGCCTTCAGATCCTGTACCCGAGCCTTTATTAGTTCATCTTTCTTGACTAGCTTCTCATCGATCTCAATCCGGATATCCCTGTCCCTCTTCCAAATTTGGGCAACAGAACACAACTTTATATTCAAATATTTTACCTCTTGAATCTGAGTATTCTGCTCAAGGGTTAACATTCCTCAAAGCTAGTCATGTGATCTTTTATTTTACCATCTTTAGTATCAAAATCTTCCTTAACATCTTCTTGAAACTCATCTAGCTCTCTTAAATATTCAACTATATTCTTTGTCCAGCTAACCATTTTGTTACAAGATCTTTTGTGGGATTCATAGTTTATAAGGAAAGATTTTAAGTCTACCTCCAGCTTGACACACTTGTCCATCACCATGGACACTAAATCCAATGTTTGGGTCAAAGTATGTTGAATCATCTAGCATCTGGAATCCATGCTTGGAAAAATAGGAATGATACCAACAAGCTTATTCAACTATTGGACTACAAAATCATGTCCTAGAGAAGATGATTCTGAATCCAAGACTTTTCTTTGTAAGGGCTCTGTCTCTAGCTCAATAAGATTATTCTTCAATGATCCCACAACATTTTTCTTCTTTTAAACAACTTTATTCGGAGAGTCCTCAACCACCTGTTTCCCCTTATGTGTTCTTAGAATGGCTTCCTCTTCTGCAGATTTAAGTTCACTGTCAGATAACTGAACAATATTATCTTCATCTACTTTATCCTTATCAGATCCTGCCCCAGCATCTTCAGGATGATTGATATGTTGATTAAAACTTCCTTCCTCAGGTAGATTATTCACATCATCTTCAGCCTTGTCATCTAACTTAGGAGTATCAAGCATTGAGGATTCGGTTTATGAAATTCAGATTGAAAATTTATCATATGCGCTTTCTTTTTCATAAATTTCCTCCACTTGCTTAATCAAATCTTCTGTATCACTACTGCTTTCAAAAAATTCTTCTACTTCTTTGACAACTTATTTTTCCACATCCTTCAATTGTTCTTTCTCCGGATTCAAGAACTTCTTCCCTGGAGTCTTAGGTAAGGGTTATACCAGGAAGGATTCTGGAAACAAAATTTGTTCAGATGCTATTTTAGTATCCCTTAGAAGGGATTGCAGAATCTTAGTCTAAGACAAGTTTTTATTTTTCTTCTTTACGTTGTCTTGCTTCTCAAGATCATCTGATGTCCTCTCTTTAAAAGTTATTGTCTCAGTAGGATCCAAACCAAATTGTGGCTCTCCTTCATTCTGATTCTTTTTGTCTACCCTCCACTTGGCTACAATCACATCTGGATAGGCTTTCTGTTTCTTTGGCTTTGGAGGTGCGGATTGAGCTTCCTTAGCTTTAGGGTTTTTTTCTTCTTCTTCCACTTCCTTATACTTCCTCTTCTTTCTCCCCTTTTTTAATGGTTTAGGAACATATTGTTCTTTCAGAACAACTTCAGCTTCCTCCTCTAGTAAGTCACATAATTCTCCTAACTGTTTAGAAAAACAAACATTCAACCTCTTGACTGTATCATCACTGATCAGCATGACTTTGCAATTCATCATCATGGAACTGTAAGGAATTTTAAAAGAATCAAGGCACGAAACTGTTAGCTTATATAGGATAGTTGGATACATGATTATTTGAGCTTTCAAGTTCCCATTCTTAATATTTTCAATCATATGGAGAATATGCTTAATCAAGTTGATTGTCCTCAGATTCACCAGAAAATATTGGATGAACACGTCACTCTTCTTCAAGGTGTCCTTATCACCTTTTCTCGAAACGATTAAACCCTAAACCCACAATTCAAGGATCCCATTTTATTTTATTCAAATGAGAAACCTTTTCATTCTTGATACACGAAAGTCCAAGACACTCCATAGATTTTACTTTGACAAAACATCCTTGTACATCCAACAATTTATCGGAACAGAACTCAGCTTCCCAATCAAAAGGAACTCCAACCAAATTGGTTTCCTTTGTATATGATAGAGAACAGGTCATACCATAGATTTTAAAGGAAAACTTCTCTCTGACTTCTCCCTTAAAGAAATTAACTAATTCATAAAACTCAATAATCAGATATAGATACACCAAATCTTGAGCTCCTGGCTTTGATATGAAAATGATTTCCCATCCATTCAACCTGATGTTCTTGGATATAATGGAATCGTATATGGCAATCAAATTTAGATGCACCAACCTGTCTCTGTAAATCCACCACTCCAAAATTGACTTGACAGTTGACATCTCTTGAGAAGGAACTTCACCATACATTTGGATTTGAGAAAGATTTGAGAGGTTCATAATGGGATTTTGAAAAAGGGGTAGAGCTTCGGCATGCAAAGGCTTAAAATATGATGTGGGACAACCCTTCATAGGTCCATTATATAGGTGTTAGAAGCGATGGTTGAACTTACAGATACAATCCATGGTTAATAAATCTTCTAATTAGATTTGGCAGTTGAGATGACATCCAGAAAGAAAATTTGGTAGGATCCGATCTTTTGAGGGTTTTATAAGAAAACAACCAGATTTAAGGAATCTAGAATCCAAAAAATTAAAAACACAAAAGAAAATACCAGCAAGTAAATGATGACTAGAAAACTTAAGAATGAAAACATACCTTTCGGATTACCATGAAGAATATTGGTATTGAGGAAAATTCTTCTTGAAGAACTATAGATTCCTAAAAAAACTTGACTATTAAGAAAAACACTATTACAAAAGAAATTTGAGTTATGAAAATCTTCATTACAAAAAATTTTGACAACCTCATTACGAAATATTTTGAAAAATTCATTACGAATTTGTTTGAAAACATCAATATGATTTTTTTGAAAACTAACAATCAAATGTACTCTCCCTATGAAAAGGAGTATATTACTGTAAGGATATTGGTTTCAACAGAAAGTTAACAAGGAAGATTACCTTACGGTTACCATTACTAAATTATTTTCAATGTATTCAAATATATCAGAGGGTAAAGATTTTGTAAAAATATCAGAAAGTTAATCTCTCATTCCGATAAATTGAAGAATGATATCTCCTTTTTGTGTGTGATCACTAAGAAAGTGATGCCTAATATCTATATGTTTTTCACGAGAGTGATGTGCAAGGTTTTTACTAAGGGATATGAAACATTTATTGTCACACAAAATTTATGTTTTGGTAAAACTCATACCATAGTCTGTGATTGTCTGTTGCATCCACAACATTTGAGCACAAAAACTTCCAACTACTACATATTCAGTTTCAGTAGTGGAAAGTGCTACTGAGTGTTGCTTCCTGAAAGACCAAGAAACTAAATAATCTCTTAAAAAATGACCAGTTCCGGATGTACTTTTTCTATACATTCTACATCCTCCAAAGTCAGCATCTGAAAAACATTTCAAAACAAAATAATTTCGAGAGGTATGAAAGAGTCCAAAATCCATGGTTCCCTTTAAGTATAGAAAAATTATTTTCACTTCCTTTAAATGAGATTCCTTAGGATTTCATTGATATCTTGTACATAAGCATACTGAAAACAGTAAGTCTAAAAGACTAGCTATTAAATAATGTAAACATCCTATCATACCTCTAAAAGAAGTTTGATCTACTAGTTTCCCAGCTTCATCAAGATCAAGTGTGTTTGATGTATGAATGGGAGTACTTATACTCTTAGTGTTTTCATATCCATACTTTTTATGAAGAGCTTTAATATACATATGTTGGGATATATAGATTCATTTTTTTTTCTAAGAAATTTAAAAACCAAGGAAAAATGTTAACTCACCCATCATACTCATTTCGAACTTAGATTTCATTAGATATACAAAGTAAATAGTTAAAGATTGTTGAGTTGAACCAAATATAATTTCATAAACATAAATTTGAACAATCAAAACATTTTTGTTATCTATCTTTATAAAGAGGGTTGGATTTTCATTTCCCTTACCATAATTATTTTGAAGAAAAAATCACGTAAGTCTATCATACCAGGCTCGAGGGGCTTGTTTAGTCCATAAAAATATTTGGTAAGTCTAAAAACCTGATCATGATGTTTTTTATCTTCAAAACTAGGAGTTTGTTCAACAAAAACTTACTCTTTAACATAACCGTTAAGGAAATAACATTTCACATCCGTTTGAAAAAGTTTGAAATTGAATAATGTTGAAAAGGAAAGTAAGATACGAATAAATTCAAGTCTAGCTTCTCAAGCATAGGTTTCTTCATAGTCTATTCCTTCTTGATGATTATTGACTTTAGAAACTAATTTGGCTTTATTTCTAACTATGATTCAGTTTTCATCACACATATTTATGAAGAACCATTTTACTCAAGTAAGAGAAGTTTCCTTAGGTCCTTCAACCAAGGTCTAGACTTTATTCCTTTCAAATTTATTTATCTCATCTTGCATAGCTTTTATATAATCATCTTCAACTAAAGCATCATCACTACTTTTTGGTTCTAATTGGGAAAGAAATACTGGATGTTCTACTTCATTTTTTAAGGAAATTCTATTCCTTACAGGTTGATTCACATCACCAATGATGCTATCACTGGGATGATTCTTTAGAAACAACTGGTTTGGGTTTTGTAAATCCTTTTCAACAACATAGGGTAAAAAATGTTCTGGGGTAAATGCTTCAAAAACATTTTTGTAGAAAGTTTCCTTATCAGATTGATCTTCTATCAAGGGTTGATAATCAATTTTTGAAAACACATCCAAAGATGTAGGATTGGGTTGTTTAAAAACAAAAGGATCAGTTTCATCAAATTTCACATGTACTGTCTCTTCAATAGTACAAGTGTTTTTATTGAAAACTCTATAAGAATTAGAAGTTGTTGAGTAGCCTAAGAAAATTCCATCATAAGATTTTGGTATGAATTTATGAAGATTATCTTTAGTATTCAGAATGAATACCTTGCAACCAAAAACCATGAAGTAGGAAAGTCTAGGTTTTCTACCATTCTATAACTCATAAGGTGTTTTATTAAGAAAAGGTCTGATCAAAACTCGATTTATAGTCTAATAAGTAGTACTTACAGCTTTATCCCAAAAATGTTTGGATATATAATATTCAATCAATATGTTTCTTGTTATCTCTTGAATAATTATATTTCTTCTTTCAACAACACCATTTTGTTGAGGATTTCTTAGTGCTGAGAAGTTATGAGTAATGCTTTTTTTACTAAAAAAGGTTTCAAAATTATAATTTTGAAATTCTCCTCCACGATCACTATGAATAGTTTTCAATGGAAGGTTTTTTTCATTTTTAACTTGGGATATAAAACTTTTGAAATAAGAAAAATCTTCAGACTTATTTACTAGAAAATAGACCCATGTAAATCTAGTGTAATCATCAACTAAAACAAATACATAATACTTTCCTCTAATACTTCCAGTTTGTGTAGGACCAAAAAGATCCATATGCACTAACTGTAATGCATCAGTAGTTGATATTTCACCAATGGATTTAAATATTGATTTATGTTTCTTGACATATTGACAAGGATAAAAAACTTTTGAAAATCAAATATAATCTCCAGAATATACTTAACTAATATTTTCTTTGAGAGTTTGCATAGGTTCTTAAGGTTATAGTGACCTAACCATCTATTCCATAACCAAGAATGATTTTCTATTTTACTAAGGAAAGGTAAATCTTGGCTCTTAAGGCCTTCTATGTTTATTGTGTATACATTCTCTTGCCTATGGGAAGAAAGAATAAACTCTTCCTTGGAATTGTGTACTAGGCACATTTCATTCCTAAAATTCACATGGTAACCTTCATCACATAATTGGATTATGCTGATGAAGTTTTTTCTTAAAAACCTTATCAAATAAAGAATTTAAAATCAATGTTTTTCCAAGAAGAATGATGTTACCTATACCAATAATTTCTCCCTGAGCATTATCTCCAAAAGTTACTTTTCCTCCTTTTATCTTGATAATATTTTCAAAGATATTTTTATTACTAGTCATATGCCGGGAACATCCACTATCCATGTACCAAGTATTGTTGTTGGTAATTTCTCTATTTTCCTTAAAACAAAATAGTTACACTTTTGAAACCCAAAATTTCTTGGATCTAGAAATTTCAGAATGAAAATTCTTAGGTACCCACATTTTCTTAGAAAAACAGGCTTTATGAAATGTTAATGACTGGGTTTTGTTTAAGGAACAATTTTTTTTCCACTGCTCACTGCACTGACACTTAGTATAGAATGGAGCACTTTGAGGAACAAAACAATTGTTTCTAAAAATCAGTTTAGAAATAGTAAAAAAACCAGAACTATTCCATTGTGGTCCGATTTGGGAATACATCTTATCAAAATTTTCCTTACCTAAGGTAATGATTGAAAAATAGTTCCTGAAGGAAAAAATTTCATATTTCAGATTTCAGTTTGACAACCAGATTCTTGTCTTCTAAATCATTTGATTTTGAAATATATTTAGGCTCAAAACAATTTTTCATATAAATTACATTTTCTAGATCCATAGAATGTTTATTCTTCTCAGAATTTACTTCCTCAAGATTTTTTTACTACTTTTAAAATCAACAATTTTCTTATTAATATCTTTAGAAAGATCTTATATTTCCTTAGTAAGAATAGAATTCCTAGAGTTTGCCCTATCAATATTTTTGAGGAGTTTGTAATTCTCAATTTCAAGGAGTTTGGAAAACCTATAAACTTCTTCATAAGTTGGTAAAATATTATCTTTATCCTAATAAGTATCTTCATCTGAAGAGTTATAGTATTTAATTTCACTATAATTTGAATTAATAGAAACATTCGTCCTTGATTCAACATTTTGTACCTTAGCCATCAAACAATGATTTTCAGTAGGTTTTCTGTCTATTAGACCATTATTTTTCTGTCCATAAAATTTTTAATCTGATGATTCATATGAAGAGTCACCACCAGTGAAACTCCAGGTGTCATTAGCTCCCAAGACATTCTTAGCATTATCTTTGTAGTACTTATTTATGTTTCTCTTAGAATGCTTTTCCTTTCTTTATTTTCTCTTAACCATAGGACAATCAGGTCTTTTATGTCCTGCTCTTTTGCATTTATAACAAGTGACTTATGAATCTTTCTTATCTTTCCTTTCCTTCTTCTTATATCTGGATTGAAAGTTCTTCAATCCAACAATATTGTTCATCCTTCAAGCAAGATTGGCTATCTCATTTTTTAAAGATTCACTTCAACTGGATTCATATTCAATAACAATATTCTTAGATTTGGATCTGGTAACTCACTTAGGATTCTTGGATTTCGTATGATTTGAATTTGTAGTGAAAGAAACACTACCATTCCCATTATTATTCTTTACATTATCATCATCTCTTTTCATTATGGTCTCATACTGAAGAAGTGTTCCAAAAAGTTCATCAAGAGAAATCTGAGTAACCTTCCTGTTCTCATCAATAGTAGTCCTCTTGGATTCCCAATCATTTGGAATAATGTCTATAATCTTATCAACAAGAGATTAATCATCTAATCCTTTCTCACCCATGGATTGTAAACTATTCACAATAGTCATGAATCATTGTTGCACCTTAAATATGGGTTCTCCATAAGGAATGAAAAAACCGTGATATTCCACTCTGCGCATTGATCTTCTAGTTTCAATAACATTGGATGTTCAAAAATGAGTAATTTCAGGTTTCTTCCAAATACAATTTTCCTATTCACAAGATGAAATTTGGCTATATATATTTCTAGTCATAGAAAAAATCATGGTATTGCATACCATATAATTCAGTTGATACTCATGATTTTCTTGATTTGTGAAGGTACTAACATCCTTTTCAAGAATTTTATATCATCCAGTAAGCATAACAAAATTATCAAATCCAGTCTTAATAATAAAAGTCTTCATGTGATCTCTCCAATATTCATAATCATTCCCATAAATAATAGGTGGTCTTGTTGGACTGATATTTTCTATGGAATCTACATTTATTCCTTCCATCTTAAAGAGAGATCTTTTAAAAAAAACTTGTTAATAGAAAATGTTTGTAAACAATGAAAATATTCCTCAGAAAGGAAAAATATATAACAAGTGTATCTCTATGAAAAATATGAATCCGAACATTATGAGTCTGAAAAACTGATTTCATGAATAAAAATAGCATGAATTATCTTCTGAATCTAATCATGAGGTTAATTCAGATTAAACGAGTTCTCTGATACCAATTGTTGAGAGGGTATGTGAGTATGATATACTCTATAATACCAAATGTAGGATATAAATAATAGATATACTGAATAAATTATCTAATAATACTCAATATACAAGAGGGGGGTGAATTGTATACTTTTAAAAATTGCTTTAAAACTTTTAAGGATGGTTATGTTTAACAAGGTTAAACAAGGTAATTCACAAAACCTTTAGTTCTAAACACTTGCTGGATTTTGGAAATATGATTCCGAGAATGTGAATCTCGAAAGATGGTTCTGGAAAATGAATCTTAATGAATGTTTATAATGATAAAGATTCCATGTTAAAGCGTATAAAATCTCATTGAATCAGAGTAGAAGAATAAGGAAGTATAAGATATATATACGTTCCATAAAAAATAAAATGCAACATAAAACCTGTAACAAAACAAGAAACAAGTATTAAATATTTTAACCCAAAGAGAAGGGTATTCTATAACCTTGGATAAAGGTCCCTTGATTTATACATTCAAGAAATTTTTTCTTACCCACACCATGGTAAGCCATCAATACAAAGATCGGAGTCTGTCTTGCTATCCCCACAAGCCCTCATCTTCAATGTAGTTGGAACCTCTATCTTCCTCAGCAAGGAATCCATCAACTTCAAGGTAGTCGGCACCTCTGTCTTCCAATCCTCGGAAGCCCTTGATTTTACACAACAACAATCGAAGTCGTACAAAGAAAATCTGAACAAGAAGTTCAGTACGCACTGAGAAATAAAGCCTCTCTCTATAAAAATCACTTAAATAGCATGTAATATCTAGATTGATCAAATTTTTGTGAGCAGTTTCAAATGAGATCCTATTTATAGGCACAACATCAACAGTCGACTCCCTCTTCCAATGGTCATATTTTTCCTTGAATTTCAGAGGGACCTGTACACGTGTCACTCAAACAACGGTTAGTTAGTAACTGAATGCATGACATCATATTATAACAAAATAAATTGTAAGAAAAAATATGGTAACATGACCAAAATCCAATATTCAGAATGTAAGAAAATAAAAGATCAGAGTCTAACCAAAATAAATTCAGAGTCCATAATACGAGGATATTTAGATTCTGTTTTCTATGGAATTCAGAACATGAACTCTACAGAATTTCAGAGTCTAAATTTCAATGAAATTCAGAGTCTGGATTCACAAGAATTCAGAACCTGAACTTAAAAAGACTAGAGTTTGAGTTAATGAGAATTCGGAGTCTGAACTTACAAAGTTTGGTGTCTGAATTTATTAGAATTCGTAGTTAGAAGTCAGAAGAGTTCGGAGTCTAAATTCAAAGAACATGGAGTAAGAACTCAGAAGAGTTCGGAGTCTGAATTCAAACAACTCGAAGTCTGAAAACAGAATGACCTTTATCTAAGAATTATATGATTATGAGGTTTTAGATATGAAATGGAATTTTACACTTAGACAAGATAATGAACAAAGAAAAATATGGTAAGGAAAACTTTCCTTGGGGAGGGAAAATTTTCCTTATAGAATTAAAACATAGGTTAAAATGAGGTTTGTCTTGACATAATGTGTTTTTGATTTCCAAAACAAGAAGGAATGGTAAAGTCATAATGAAACCTTATTGCCTCAACAATCTCCCCTAAGTATGAAGGAATGGAAAAGTCATAAGTAAAAACTTATTGACTAAACACATAGAAGAATTCATATACAGACCTGACCTTAAAAATTTCATTATTTTGAATTATATGGATAATTAACATTGAGGATATTTTCAAGAATAGTGTTTTCTAGAATTAGGCCATAACTTTTTACATTACATATCAAATATTATAATGAATAAACATCTACTCAGTATCAATTTTTTCATAAAATAAAAAATCTATAAGAAGGGTTATGTCAAGTTCTATATTTTAATCAACATTAATTTTCCAAGAACCCATCCTTGACCCTATTCATCATTATGTCTTTTTAAAAACATTTCAAAAAAAAAACTTGGGATGAGTATAAAAATCTCAGTAAGGGATACACAAAGAAGTAAAACTATTAGTTTTTCAAAACAACAAGTAAACCATGAATACTTTATCATAAGTAATACTTTTTACCTTTATGAAGTAATAAATACTCTTCACTGAATAACAGACTATTTCTTACCCTTTTCTAAACAAAATATTTCTATAAAACCAATATAAAGAACACGTAACAAATAAAGGTAACTTGGGACATAAACATACTTAAATAGAATAACCATACGGTTGAGTCTTATTCATAACACTAAATGGAATAGCCATACGACCGAATTCTATACCCAATGCATTGGAGTTTATAACATAACCACCCATACTAGTTTATCATGACACCACATGTCCTTCAGTTTATCATGTAACCACCCTTCAAATGTCCGAGTACCATTATAAAATTATAACACATAAAATATTTAAAATATAAATATTTCACTAATAAAATATAATTTGAAATAAAAATATATCATTTCAAGATATTGAAATAATAAATAATTTTCAAAAAACATTTTCAACACCAAAACACACCAAAACAGAATACGAGTTTTCTTTTTCATTTAAAAAAACATTAAGGCTTATAGAGGAAGCCAACTAATGATTACGATAGTGGAGAGGTCACTATTACCAAAAATGCTAAAACCATTTATTTTGTCCTTTAGTAAATGGATTAATAGAAAAAAGATTCGATTTAGAATGAAATGAAATTTGAAATGTTTTTATACACCATATAAAATAAAGTTGTGTATAAAACAAAATATGCCTCAGTGAAAGAACATTGAGACGATGACCCTTACCTCATGTCAGACTTGACCCGTTCGTTATTTAATTTCCTAAATAATAGAATTTAGTTAATTTATACTTGTTTAATAAATTTTTTCAAGTATATTATTCCTTTGATATCACAAATTACCTTGCTATAACAATTTGTTAATTATTTCAGCTTATATAGTACATTTTGTCGATGTTCGGAACTTGATTTAAAAATGAACTTGTTATAATTATAAATTGCCCATGTGATTGAAATTAAATTATCTCCAGAATGATATCCATGATTCAGAAATCATATATATCATATATATCAAGTATATATATGTATTTATAATAGTACATAACATTTGGAGGTAAGAAATGAAATGCATCGTTCATGGAGATGGTAAGCCGAATGTACGCATGAACACTACTTTTATTTTATTTCATATCTAATTGAAGAAAAAATTAATGATACATAGGTATATTATAATTACATTATAATATCATATATATAATTTCATTAACTCCATTCTATATACGTCCCACATATGGCATGAACAAGTCATATCACTTTGTGGGGGCAGTAGTACACACTTCCTCAAATGAAATTATAGTATTTACCCACTATGGAAACCATAAAGGTATTATATAAATGAAACATATAGTATCATAGAAACAATATAAATATAAAATATATCACATATAAATTCAGTTCCATCTTAATGGTCACCATGAGAGGCGGTAGGATATAATTGAACAATCATCAATTTTTGAGGCGTTAGTTTGTCGTCCATAGAAACAGTATATTCTTTACCCATTAGATGGCGGTGTTTGTAATATTAGTTAGAATAACAATCATAAATACAATATATTATATTTTGGGATGTTGTTGTTGAGATAAAACAAAGGAATAAAAAGTGTTTAGGGGGTTCAAGAAGTAAAATAAAACAAATAAACTTAAAAGAATATGTTAACATTAAATCGGGTAACTCCCTTTGATTGGAACCAAATGGATTTCTTGAAGTCATTTATACCTAAGTTAAGACATCTATGTGGAGGATAGGGATCGTGGGAGATTATTTGGATAGAGGTTGGATGATCCAAGGGGATTGGGAGGTGTGAGTAATGGGTTAGAGGTGAAGGTATTTTATAAGGGTGAGAAGGGGCTCTTTAGGAATGTTTTAAAATATTATTTTAATATATAATGATTTTTGGGTTATAAAGGTCCAAAACTCATTAAAGTCAAAGATATGATGACTCATTTTCAAAAGAAAATCATCCAATAATAATTGGATAGGTTTTGGATATTTTTTTAATCATTATAATCTTATTTATTGAAATCATTCATCAATGAGGTAAACACTACATCATTATTTTGTCGTAAATAATTTTATTTATTTGATGTCTAAAAATTATAAAAAACTAATATGATGTGGATAATATTTTTATCTTTCATATAAATATTTATAGTCAAATATATCAATTATATATCCCCACATTAAAATTGTTTTAGAAAAAATAATACTTGTTTATGATATTTTAATTTCAACTTTAAATAAAAAGTTATTAATATTATTATCTTACCCAAGTGGCTTTGAGAGGCCAAATGTCTCACCGAAGGATTGTATTGGTCGGCCATTACTCATCCAATAAAGTTAGGACAAGTTTTAAGCTAATTTTATATTATTATAATATATTTTACCTTGAATTACCATATTTACCATTAACTGCGGTAAATAAAATTCAAAAGCTACAATTCAGCCAAAATTATTTTCATGTTATTGACCAAAATTTTACATCCTAATAACGACCATGTATATTTTATTTTCAAAATTTAATTCACAGAAGTGGTAAAATTTCATTTAAATGAAAGAGTCATCTTTTTAACTATTACTTAGTGTTTTCACTATTCATCAAAAATTGATGTTTTTTCTGCAAAAAAAAAAATTCAGCCTAAGAAATATTTGATATTACAAATTAAAAAATGATGCCTATTATACAAAATTCAAAACATATAATTTCGATTAATTAATTTAAAATTAATTCCCGTTGTCAAAATAGAAAGCATGTTTTTATGAAATAATAACTATAAAATGATTGACACCTGTTTATGTCCAATTTCAATGTGAAATTACTTCTAATGGCCAAAATTGGATTAAATGGTAAAAATATAATCTAATTATAATTTATAACCAATTAAAAATATAATTTAAACATATAAATATATTAGATTAAAAAGCTGTTTTGTATTAAAAAACAGTATTTTCACTATTCATTACAAATGAATTTTATTAGAAAAATAACAAAAAATTATCCAAAGTAAATTTTGATGTATGATTATAAATAAGAACTTTATTTTTTAAATTACAAAATATAAATGTTACCAAAATTATATTTAAAGAGGGTTTTCCATCAAAAGGTGGTAAATCAGCATTTTAATGAATATCAGAATATTTGTGCTTAAAATTAGATTCTTTCACATTTAAGCCTATAAATTTTATTGGATAAATGTAACTAAATTTAATAAACATGTATAATAATATTGTAGTTAGTTATATTCATTCCTGATAATACAACAAATAGGCATTAACTACCATTTAATATAATATAATATTATTATTTTTCAGTATGACTCAGCATTGCGTGCAACAAAAGATTTCAAAGAAGATCATTGTTGCATATATGGTATGCCATCACACATAGAATATCCTTTAAAGTAAAAATAATATATAATTAAAAAAAATTAAAATGTATTATTCTTTATTTTCCTGGGAGGTTACATCCTTCCCCCTATTAGAAATTGAGGCCTCACAATTTTTATTCACTTATCAACTAAGTGAGATTATTTATCTCTCATAACATTTTCAGAATCTCACGCTGCCTCTTTAACTGTATGGGTTTTCTAAAACACCTTTACCTGATAAATTACCCTATTCCGTAGCACTTTCTGTCTTCGGTCAAGAATCTGGACTGGTTGTTCCTTATAAGAGATATTCTATTCCAACTGAACTACCTCGGGGCTCAAACCATGAGATGGATCTGGAATATACTTCCTCAACATGGAAACATGAAAAAATTGTGTGCCTGTGATAAAAATGGAGGTAAAGCCACTCTGTACACAACTGATCCAACATTCTCTAGGATTTCATAAGGTCCAATGAACCTCTGACTCAACATTCCCTTCTTACCAAAAATCATCATAATTTTCTTTGGAGAAACTTTGAGAAAGACATGATCGACTACCTCAAAAGAAAGTTCCTTCCTCCAGTTATCTGCATAAATTTTATTCCTACTCTGAGCCATTCCCATGTGATTCTGAATGAACTGAACCTTTTCTGCCATATCTTCTACCAATTCTGGTCCCATCAACTTTCTTTCACCTAATTCATCCCAAAAAGATATTGTACAACAGTGCTTCCTATATAATGTCTCAAATGGAGCCAACTGCATACTGGAATGAAAACCATTATTATAAGAAAATTCAACCAAAGAAATATGTTGGTGTCAACTTCCCTAGTAATCCAGTGAACAAGAACGTAGCATGTCCTCTAAGGTCTGAATTGTTCGTTCTAACTGCCCATCTGATTTAGGATGAAAAGATTAAATAAAATTTAATTCAATAACCAATGACTTTTTAAGGTCTTTAAAAAAGTTATAATTGATCCTTAGATCACTATAAAATACAATGGAGAGGGGAACTCCATGCAACCTGACTATCTCTTTAATATAAAACTGAGAAATTTGATCTAGAGACAAAGTATCTATAATAGAACTGAAATGAGAAGATTTATTCATTAGATCAACAATAACCAACATTGAATTATTAACTTGAGATGTCTTTGGTAGACCCACAATGAAGTCCATGGATATATTTTCCCATTTCCACTTCGGCACTGGTAAAGGATGAAGTATCCCTTTCAGTAACTGTCGCTCTTCTTTAACCTGTTGGCAAGTAAAAAACTTCAATGTAATGTCAGAAATATCTCTTTTCATTCCATCCCACCAGTAATACTCCTGATGTTCACTAAACATCTTAGTACTACCAGGATGATATGAAAATTGAGAACTATGAGCTTCACTTAACAACTCATTCTTATATAGTTATTCAAAAGGAACACATCACCTCTTTCCAAACCTTAAAACACAATCTTTATCAATGTTAAAATCAGGAATCTTACCCTTATGACCCAACTATACCTTTTTCTGCAAATCACTATCTTTCTTATGTGCTTGCTTAATTCTTTTGAATAGAGATGATTTCACTAACACCTGAAACAAAATAGAGTAATTTTCTACACCAACAACTTCTATACTAAATTTAATCATCTCATTAATCAATGGATATTGTTCAAAATGTGACATGGTTAATGAAGAATTACTTATTCGACTGAAAGCATCAGCCACTTTATTTAATTTTCATGGATGGTAACGGATTATGAAATCATAATCCTTGATTAATTCCAACCACCTCCTCAGTGTCATGTTTAATTCCTTTTGAGTGAATATATGCTTCAATCTTTTTTGATTTGTATATATTTCACACTTTACTCCATACAAATGATTCCTCCAAATTTTTAAAGAAAAAATAAAAAACTCTAATTCCAGATAATTTGTAGGGTAATTTAACTCATGAGGTTTCAACTGATGTGAAGAATAAGAAATTACCTGATCATTCTGGATAAGGACACAACCAATTCATCTCAGTGAATCATTACTGTAGATAACAAACTCACCATTTCTAGAAGGTAATGCCAAAACTATAGCATTCACCAATCTTCATTTCAATTCCTGAAAACAATCATAACATTCATTTGTCCGAATGAACTTAACAACTTTTCGAGTAAACTTAGTCATTGGGCTAGATAACCATGAAAACATTCCAAAAAACCTCTAGGAATAACCTGCTAAACCTAGAAAAATATTGTTCTCGGTTATATTTCTCAGTCTTGTCCATTATTAACCAACTTTATTTTAACATGATCAATAGTTATTCCCTTTTTTGAAACAATGTGACCAAGAAAAGAAATTTTTTGTAACCAAAACTAACACTTGATAAATTTCACAAATAGTTTATTTTTTTTATGGTTTGTAAGACAACCCTTAAATGACATCCATGTTCCTCTTTAATTTTGGAATAAACAAAAATATTATCAATAAGCACTAACTCTATTTATCACTTGAGTCAACTGAGCCATAACTACAGTAAACTATTCAATTTTGACTCTGATTATCTTAGGATGATGATTTGGAAGGACATTTCCCTCTGTATGCCTTCCCAGTATAGATACCCTGTTTACTCTATGAAAAACCATTCTGAACACATAAATATCTTAGGTGAAGCAACATGGTAATATGTAAATGAAATATCATTTCAATCATACCATAAATTAATTTTATAATATTCTAACCCCTAAAGTAGTCTAAACCAACCTCGGATAATAACTATAAGGACCTGACTTTAAACATTACATATTCTTAAATTAAATGGATAATTCACATTGAGGATCTTTTCAGGTTTAGAGTTTTATAGAATTTGGCCATAAATTATTACATTACATCTCAAATATTACAATTTAGACACTTCAACTCAGTATCCATTTTTTAAATAAAATTAAAACTCTACAAAAAGAGAGTCAGTTCTAGTTCTATATTTTAGACATCATTACTTTTCTTTGATTTCACCCCTAACACAATTCATCATTATGTAATTTCAAAAACATTTCAATAATAAAAAAGAAACTTGTAATGAGTATAAAAATCATAGTAATGGATACACAAAGAAGGAAAACGATTATTTTTTCAATACAACTAATAAACCATGAATACATTATCACAAGTAATAATTTCTTCCTTTATAAAGTAGTAAATAATATTCACTGAATAAAAGATCATTTCTTACCCTTTTGTAGCCAAAATATTACCATAAAACCCATAGAAATAACACATAACATATAAAGGTAACTTGAGACATGAACATACTTTAATGGAATAACCATATATTTGACTTCAACATGTATCACTAAATAGAATATCCATAAGGCCGACTTCCATACCCAATGCAATGGAGGTTATAACATAACCACTCATCCTGGTTTATCATGGCACCACCTGTCATTTAGTTTATCACATAACCTCCCATCAAATTTCAAAGTACCATTATAAAATTTTAGAGACCCGAAGCATGACGTACACAGATATTACATTACTTTTTCAGAATACTTAGTATATAACAAAAAACACACACACAAGGACCGTAATAGTTTAGTGTCTTTGGAAACTCATAATATAATCTTCTAATCATGGTGAAAGATCTTCAACATCTCCCATAAATATCTTCTTTTTTTTATACCTGAAACCTTTCTTTATATCCTGGGGAAAAGAAAACACAAAAGGGTGAGCTCAAATTCTCAGTAACGGTAAACAAAAGAAATATCAATCACATCATATACATAAGAACATAACTTTTGGAAATCTTAACCTGCAAAAGAAATCATAATTTCATAACATGTGATCAATCATTGTAGTGAAATGTAATCCAAATAATCATAACTTAAAACATGAAACTTTGTGTAATACACACATAATCATATAGAATCATTTATTATTAGTCAAGACTCATCGCCAAGACTATCTTAGTGGACAAAGTGCATTTCTGAACCGAGTTCACTCCTCGTTTCAGGCCTGTTTCACTGAACTGGTTTAACCTGCCGTTCCAGCCATGTCTATCGCATGAGATATAAAATCTTTACCCAATGAATTGGAGGGAGATATAGGTCCCACCGATCTCATAATTATACCATTCTTATGTGTTCCACAAAATCATAAACCATACATCATAGAAAAACCCATGTCATAAAAATGGGAATCTTAAACATCGTGACATCATAAAACAATTCATATAAGATAAAGGAATTCATAAAAATATTTCCATCAGAACATAATAAAATCCATGTAATAATAGGGATAGAAATAGAACCATGTATTATATTATATGTAAAATAATTTTGATAAAACTCTTGAACTCCATTCTTGAGGAAAATATCCTTTCTACTTCAGAAACATTTTTCCTTTCTTACCATGTCATACAATTTTAAACTAAAATAAGTTAATTAAAAATAAACTTTAAAACTTGTAAAGGAAGCTTCTTGGAATTAATGTTTTAAAAATACATTCATGCCGTATAAGTTAAAAAAACATTTGTCTCATACTTTTGTCGGAGAAGTCAAAAAGTACCTCGTATGAAAAACGACAAAAGATTCCATTCATATCTTTTACTAAAAACTCACCGAAGGGTAAAATTGGATTTAAAAAATTGTAGGTGGATGGAAATAATTTTACATATTGAGGAAACATGGATGTAGATGATAAAATACACCCCAGTAAATACCAAAATATAAACAATCTCGGATAAAAATGAGATTGTGATATTTTCCCTTACCTTAAGTCTGATTTGCTTCGTAAGTGTACGAACCTCCTGTATAATGATTTAAATAATGTTATTGACTTATTCCAGAATCACATTCATTGTTAATATATCATATATGGTTCACTTATGACTTTATATTACCCGTTCTTTTGTAAATTCATGTTAAAGTAGCGTTTTGAGTAAAATCGTCTCATTTGTCGTTCGTGTTTTAAATTGTAATTATTCAAATGATTACTTAGATCATGATTACTTAAATCCATAATTTAAAAAATTATTTATATATAATATATATTTATAATATAAATATATATAATGGATCGATAAATGGAAAGAAATACACCGTTCATGGAGACGGTAGGCCGTACGTACGCAGGAACGCTGTTTTCGTTTCTTTATTGAATTGAGTGGAATTAAGTAGATGACATAAATATATATATACATAAATCCAGTAGTATTATTATGTAATATATTTCATGATTACTTATTATATATACTTTATAATCATTCATGAATGGTTAATGTGGAGAATAAATCTCATCGCGTCGTGGAGATGGTAGTCCGTACGTACGCACGAGCGATGATATCGTTCTCATGATCGTTTAATTCTATTGGAGTGTATTTAAACTATTTAAGAATAAATATCACTTTACAATAGTCATATATAGTCATTATTTACACCATTATAACCATCCAAGTAAGGTGGTGGTGGAAAATAGATTACACCACAGCGTGGAGACGGTATTCCGTACGTACGCACGCGTGGTGATTTCGTTTTCCGTAGGATGGATAGATGGTGAAATAGGGTTGTTTCATACTTATAATAACATATAAGTATATTAGTGATACTGATGTTATTAATTCATAATAAAACAACCTAATAAGAAGAAGTGGAAGAAGAAATAAATTTGAAAGAATCGGTAACAGACATTACCTCTTCTTTGAAGTGCCTCTTTGAGTCCTGCTCTTAGGGTACTAAAATTGGTCTTTGAAGAATACAAGGACCTCTAGAATGTTTTTAGGGAAGTGGATAAGAGAATTTGGCAGGGGTTGGACGAGCTTGAATGCTCAAAGTGGTGTAAGGAAGAGGGGGAGGATGTGCCCTTTTATAAGGGAGGAGAGGGGCACCTTTGGAATAACTAAAACTATTATTTTATTATAAGGTCAAATTCGGTTTTAAAAACCTCCAAATTAATTTATTTCGAATATAAGGTGGTGATGGGTCTAAATCCTCTCATACAATATAATTTAGACAAGTTTAGGTTCCTATTTTAACCTTATCAATTATATTTAACCTTAAGTTAGATAATTTTACTTTTACCGTGTCTTTTTGTGTTCTTACACTATAAGGTTAATAAACATACAATAACAAGCCAAACGAAATCCAAATTGTTTATTATTAATATATATAACTTTATCTAAGTCATTTGGCCAAACCATAGATTTTTAGGAATAAAATAACAACCAATAATATAATATTTGTTTTAAAAACTATTTTATGTCAATTTTGACACTATTTAGTAATTGATTTTTGTAATAAATCATAACAGAATGATTAGTTCGAAAAAATTTAATTAAATCAATAATGACATGTCATATTAACCTATAAAATTAGTTTAGTTCATAAAAAGCCTCAAATTACATTTATTTGGGTATTTATAACATCAATGATGTCAATATTTCATTAATAAGATAATTACTGCATCATCTTTGTGTCATATATAAATTAACATTTTTAATGTGTAAAAATTAAAAATAAATTATAATTATGTAGGAAATATTTTTATCTTTCTAATGAATATTTATAGTCGAATTTATATTATGTATAACCCTATATTAAATATTATTTAGTTATTAAACATTGATTTTAACTATTTTAACCCTTCTTTAAATAAATTAATAATAAATGTCCTAATCTAATCCAAGTGGGCCTAAATGGCCATATTTTATTCCTAATGTTGTTTTTGGTCGAATTAAACTTATCCAATATAATTAGGACATGTGTTAAGGTAATAATAGTATCATTTGTACCCTTAATTACCCTATTTACTTTTAACCGTGGTAAAAAAAGTAAAAAGATACTATACACCAAAAATTATTTTTATCTCATTGAACGAAATTTTACTTACTGACATCAACTGTGTCTCTCGGAATTTTGAAATTCCACTCATAGAAGCAGTAAAATTATGTTTTATGAAAAATTCATTTTTTTAACTACCACTTAGTGGTTTCACTATTCATCAAAAAACGAATGTTTCCAGAAAAATACCAAAAATTAGGCCTAAGATATATTTGATATTATGAATTCAAAAATTATGTCTATTTTACCCAATTCCAAACATATCAGTTGCATTAATTAATTTAAAAATCAATTCCCGTCGTCAAAACAAATAGCGTGTTTTTAAGAGATAATAACTATCAAAAGATTGACAGTTGTTTATGTCTGGTTTAAATGTGAAATTACATCCAATAACCAACATTGTATTAAATTGTAAAAATATATTCTAAATATACTTTAAAACCACTCAAATTAATTATTTATCACTACTAATTATTTCTATTAGAAAGGTTGTTTTTAATTAAAATTTAGTAATTTTTACTATTCATCAGAAAATGAAAGTTATCCAAAAAGTACCAATATTTCACCCTAAGCTAATTTCGATATTCTGAATCCAAAAATGAAGTTTATTTTGAAAAATAAATTTTTCAAAATTTCAAAAAGTTGTTATTATTATTCATAACTACTAGTTTTAATAATATTGTAATAGCATATCGTTGTTTAGTGAAACTCGGTATTGCCTACTACACACGCTATCGAGGAAGGTCGCAATGGTGTGTAATGCAAGGCAAGTCAAGGATGTGTGTTGTGCAAGCTCCTTTTGTTGTAGCATATAACATAAGACATTAATGAAATTAAAAAAAATTCATAAAATCTTGGGGTGTTACAAAAATCACAACACATAAAATATTGCAAATATTAATATTCACTAATAAGATTACATTCGCAATAAAAATAAATCATTTGAAGATATTAATATAATAAATCAATTTTAAAAACCATTTTCAATACCAAAACACCAAAAAAAACAGAATAACGGGTTTCTTTTTCATTTAAAAAATCATTAAGGCTTATAGAGGAAGCCAACTAATTATTACGGCGGCACAGAGGTCATTGTTGCTGCAAACGATAAAAACATTCATTTTTTGTTTAGTAAAATGATTCATAGTAAAAATATTCCCTTTTAAATGAAAATAAAATTCAATTTTTTTATACATCGTATAAAAGAAATTCGTGTATAAAAAAATATGCCTCCATTAATGGAGAATTAGACGAAGTCCCTTACCTCATGTTCGAATTGACCTGTTTGTTATTTAATTTACTAAATAATAAACTTGTGTTAATTTCTACTAGCTTAAGAAATTTTTTCAAGTTTATTATTCGTTTATTTCACTTATTACCTTGCTATAACAATTATTTAATTATTTGAGTTCATATCGGACATTTTGTCGATGTTTGGAACTTGAGTTAAAAATGAACTTGTAATAATTATAAATTTTCCATGGGGTAAAAATTAGATTATCTATACAATGATATTCATGTTTCATATATCATATATATCATATATTTCAAGTATATATATTTAATTATAATAGTACCTAACATTTGGAGATAAGAAATCAAATGTACTATTCATAGATATCATAAGCCGTACAAACGCATGAACACTACTTTCATTTTCTATTTAATATTTAATGGAATGAAAAATTAATGATACATAGGTATATTATAATTCAAGTATAAAATCATATATATAATTTCATTAACTCCATCTTTTATACGTCCCACATATGGCATGAACGAGCCATATCACTTTGTTGGGGCGGTAGTTCACGCTTCCTCAAATTAAATTATAGTATTTAACCACTATTGAAACCGTAAAGGTATTATATAAATAAAAAATACATAAGAATAAATACAATATAACAATATAATATATCACATATAAATACAGTTCCATCTTAATGTTCACCATGAGAGGCGGTAGGAGATAATTGAACAATCATCATTTTTTGAGGCGTTAGTTTTCCATCCACAGAAACTCTATGCTCTTTACCCATTAGATGGAGGTGTGTGCAACTGAAGTTCAAGTACATTTAATAAAAAAACCTAGTAAATTTAGAATACTGGTGATGTAATAAAATAAAGGAATAAAAAGAGTTTAGGGGGTTTTAGAAGTAAAATAAAAGAAAACAACTTAAAAGAATACGTTACCCATAAATTTGGAAAATCCCATTGGATTGAAAAAAAGGATTTATTGAAGTTCCTTATACCAAAATTAAGGATTCTAGGTAGAGGATAGGGATCTTGAGATATTATTTTGGAAGATTTTGGACAATACAAGGGGCTTGAGAGGTGTGAGTAATGGGTTATAGGGGATTACTTTTTAGAAGGTGGAGGAGAGGCTTTTTAGAAATGTTGGAAAATATTATTTTATTATATAATGATATTTATTTTAAAAAGGTCCAAAACACATTTAAGTACAATATAAAATGACTCATGTTCTAAATAAAATCATACAATAATAATTGGCGAGGTTTTGGATATGGTTTTAATATTTATAATCTTATTTATTTAAATCATTCATTAATGATGAAAACAGAGCATCATTATTGTGTCATAAATAATTTTATTTATTTTATGTATAAAAATTATAAAAATGTATTATGGTGTAGGAAATTTTATTATCTTACAAATGAATATTTATAGTCAAATATATAAATTATATAACCCCACATTAAAATTGTTTTACAATAATAATACATGTTTATGATAATTTTATTTTTACTTTAAATAAAAAGTTATTAATATCATTACCTTTCCCAAGTGGCTTTAAAATGATAAAAGTATCACCCAAGGATTCTCTTGGTTGACCATTACTCATTAAATAAGATTAAAACAAGTTTCAAGACAGTTTTATGTAATTATAATATTGTTTTTACCTTGACTTACCCTATTAACCTTTAACCGCAGTAAATAAAAGTCAAAAGTTAATATTCACTAAAAATTATTTTAATCTTATTGAACTAAATTTTACTTACTAATAACAACCATTTATGTCAGTATTTTGAAATTCAATTCACAGAATCAGAAAAATTTCATTCGAATGAAAAAATCATCTTTTTAACTACTACTCTGTGTTTTAACTATTCATTAAAAATTGTTGTTTTTCAGAAAAATACAAAAAATTAATCCTAATCTATATTTGATATTATGAATTAAAAAATGAAGTCTATTTTACCAAATTAAAAACATTGAAGTTGGAATAATTAATTTAAAATTAATTCCTGTTGTCAAAACAGATAGCGTGTTGTTAAGAAATAATAACTATCAAAAGATTGACACTTGTTTATGTCAAATTTTAAAGTGAAATTACTTCCAATGAACAAAATTGGACTAAATGGTAAAAATAAAATATAATTACACTTTAAAACTTGTTAAAAAGATAATATAACCATATAAATAAATTAGATTAAAAGGATGTTTTGAATTAAAAAACTGCATTTTTCACTATTCATAAAAAAAATGAATTTTATCAGAAAAATACAAAAAATTTACCCAAAGTAAATTTTGATGTCCCGATTCTAAATAAGAGTATTATTTTGTAAAATTTAACATATAAAAGTTACGAAAACTAGATTTAAATAGGGTTAACCACCAAAAGGCGTAAAATCGACCTTTTGAAAAATATTAGACTGTTTGTGCTTAAAATTAGATTCATTTACATTTTAAGCCACTAATTTTTATTGGATAAATTTAAAAAAAAATTAAAAAAAAATTATAATAATATTGTAGTTAGTTCTATTCATTCCCACCAATACAATGACTAGGCGTTAACTACCATTTAAAATAATATTATATTATTATTTTTCCGTATGACTGAGCATTATGTTATACATAAGATTTTAAAGAAACCCATTGTTGTGTATCGGGGATGCCATCGAACATAGAATCCTAGTTAAAGTAAATTTAAATTTAATTCATAAATATGAAAATGTATTATTCTCTATTTACCTGGGATGTTACAAGACACCTCCCTCTACACCTTAAGGAGCATCATCCAGAGATAATGTAGCCTTATATCCAAAAGGATCTTGAAGAACACAAATAATTGGATCATATATCATCTCTATATTATCGATAGTGTACCTCATAGGGAAGGTGGTGTTTCCCAACCTCAGCCCCTACCCATTGGATCCAAAGGAACTTCAATATCCCAATAGTCAGACTCACTAGAAACATTATGATCTTTATAATAAAATCCTAAAGATACCATTGTATCCTTATCTTTTTTATAGGTATAGGCTTGACGCCGACTAGAATACAAAGAAGAACTGGGTCCATAAGTATCCTGGCCATAAAATGGAATCCCTTATACTAGAGGGACTAATGTTATGGGGGGGGGGGGCTGAATAGGATAATAAAATATTAAGTTAATAAGAATATATCTATAGATCGAAATTTAAGGACCTGGAGGAGGAACTAACCATAGAAGCCAATCATGGAATGTAAGAAAATATTCTAACACCAAGAAATGGAGACACGTGCATGAATCTCTAAACAAGATGGTTGAGGATTCAAAATATGAACCACTCTATATATTTTTTCCATAATTGCTTGTCCCATGTGAAGTATCCCTTTATCAAAATAAGTAATGTTTCCAATAGATTCACCAATACCATTAATCAAATAAGGTTTTTGAAAAGGAAGAAGAAGAACCAGTATGTTGAACCAAATAATAGTAAAGATGAGATCTCACCCTATAATAAAATACACCATTCACTTTAAAATGAGTAGTCTATATTTCTTATAGAACCAAACTTCCAAACCCCATAATATAAAAAAATATTCATGAGAGAAAATGTGAATGATTTTTTTTTCTATTGAGAACCAATAGAACTAGTAGAGATGAAAAGCGCTATATATAGATGAAGGACTTAAAGAAAACAAATGATGGATGAAGGGAAAAAAACCTAGAAATATGAGACCGCTAGTGGTAAGGGAATATGGATTATAGATCCTCAAATTAAATGTAGAAGTGTTGATTCCCATTAACCATTAAAACCTTTGGCGTTGAAACCAGAATCAACAGAATTAGAAGAAGAGAGAACCCATAAAAATAGAGACCTAAACTAGAGGGATAGAATTCAAAGGATCTCATAATCGACAAAAAATAGAAATCCAAGGGGATACACTATAGGTTATGTAGAAGTAAGAGTAATGAACAATATAAGAATGCTATTGATCATAGTGGATGGAACTAGAAAATCCACAATAAAAGTGACCAAATCTAAAGCAGCATTCAAAAATCTTGAAATAACCATAGGTTCCCTGAGGGTGTTTTGTAACGACAAAAAATGTATCCATACAAAAGATTTATTTCTTAGAATGGTACTCTTTGAGAATAATTATCAACCATAAATACCAGTCCAGAAATGCTTTTATAAGCCATACCAAATGTATCAAAAAATGATTATCATGTAGTATTCCGTAATCATCAAAAAAGAAATATCCATATATGAGTATTACATTAAATATATTTTTAATTTAATATTATTAATGAATATATTCCCAATAAAAATGATGACCCCATACATCATATACATTAAGTGATATAACAGATATATTCTATCATTAATTAAACTAGTTTAAGCATGTAAATAATTCATGACTGTCCTGGGTATACAACTATTATTCATCACATCATATATGAATCTTTGATAGTTGAATGGATAAGTATTTATCATAATCCACCACATGGATTAATTCAACTTTATTCTTCTAGTATCCTAATGGTAAGGGTTTTGTTTCTCTGTTTAACCCAAACAAAATCTTAAAAAATGGAACCTAGTCATTAGGGTCACCTCATAACTTACTTTACTAACATAATAAAACCCCTAAACTCCAAACATCAAGGTTCACCCATTTCAAATGATCAAGGTCTTATCAAGTGATACATTAGAAGGAATCTCACACATAATATTTAATGGGTTTTCATGTAAAAGCCTCACCAGTTTAATATACATCACATGTATATTAAATCCATTTTACCTCATTCAACCAATATATTCTAATAACTTACCCCTTTGTGTATGCATGTTTCTAATGATTTTATTTTATAATCTCTATTAAATCTATCAAATTAATATGTTCATATAACAATAATGTGTTACTATTTAATCGAACCTCATGTTTATGTAACTCACCAAAATATAGAATCATGGTATATTGCTACATATATAGATATATGTCATCCGCAAGGTATATAAACTATTCATGTAAATAATTGTCCTTATGTGAGATTTAAAATCTCTACTTGAGTAATATGATAGTAATAGATAACTAACAAACACCTTTTTAAACCATTAAATAATCCTCCAAGATAGTAGGAATTCATATCACAATTCATTATCTCTATAGGTACATTACTCAAGAGAGAATATAATTCCTAATAAAACTAAAATAGAATATTAACTATCTATATTTAATAACTACATTCAAGATCCTAAATACAATAATAAGCTGAGGTCAAGGTAGATGAAAAATAAATATTATGAAAATACACATATCATGTAATATAAGTCTTGGAAATCTCATAATAAAATTATATCATTAGTTAATCATACATGATATTCACATTTCAAAAACACTTTATAAACATAAATATTTAAAAGAAATTTACTTATAAATAAACTCTTTATTTAGTTTACAAAACATGATCTATATATAAAAACATTTTTTATTTAATTTCAACTTAATAAAATATCATTTTAAATGGTTTAACACTTATAATTTATAGACCTTTTTTGAACCATAATCAAATTTATAATAATATGAGTTTTTATCAATTTTGTTTCTATCATATTTTATGACTATTAATCCTATTATTTGTAGTAAAATAAGATTTATACGCGTGAGTGACATGATTGTTTCAATCATATTCTATGATATAAATCCCAATAATATGATATGATTCATATTTCTACTTATGTCATGCACCATCATATTTCATTAATCATATTTAATTATACCCCATATATCACAATTACATTTTGATAATCCATTTTTTACACATCCTTGGTTATATCAGGGCTTATGGTACTATATATCATTTCATATGATATTGAACAAAACCATGAATTTATACTATATCATACATTAGGATATACCTCACTCATATGTTATGACTATGAAAAATTGAAAACCAATGATTGGTGTTTAGCCATGCCATATTGTATTTTTTGATATGGATGTAAACAAATTATGACATCCATGTTCATTAAAAAAATTATTAACATGTTGAATTATTGAAGTGAAAAGATATAATACCATTGATGGGTTTAGGGGGATTATCCTATGATCTTTGACAGTGTTAAAAACCCTTGAAATTCATAATCTAACTTTAACAGATTCAATATACCAAAAAATGGGGAATTAATACTGGCACGGTAGACATGAAATGCGATTTCCTCCATCTGTAATAAACAAATTATTGATTGATATCACATAATTACTAGCGAATGAATCCAACTTTTATAGGTTATACATAATCCTTGTATCCTCATTAATAATTAGAGGATCCCGAACCTTCCAAAGTGGTTAAATATCCTTCTCATGAATATAAAAGAAGTTTGAGTAAGAAGAGAGATTTATATTTTGTCTATGGAAAATTTACAATGAGCATTAATCAACGAATGGAATGATTCAATTTTTTAGGATCTCCCATGCACTCATTATTAAATGAAGTTGATGGAGTGTTAGATACCATCTCATGGATGCTAATATTCATTTCTCATAATGAATGGATATTTATTGAACATTATTATTTTAATACATTAAAAAATTGTACAGATATTAATAAATTAATCTTCATTGATTCAAAATATAAGAAACAATTTCAGAGGTGGTGTCTAGATGCACACATGCAATATCATATATCATGTGCTCTATCATAAAATTTGATGGAAATAATCAAAAGCTATAAAATATGTATCCATATAAAAATATCACTACCTTAGGACTCATAGATACTGTATGTTATGATATCATTTATTTTTTTTATTTCCAATAGAATGGTTATGAAAACATTGGTTTTCAACATTAGGAAATGACAAATAGAAGTTCATTAGAATTTAGAATGTCCTGATTAATTAGTGGATCCTATGAAAGTATCATATCATGAAATGGCCTATATTGATCCAAATTTAATGAAAACTAGGCCCTAATCACGTTCTAGATAACCGTGCATTTGAAATATGAATTGTAGATAAAAAAATAATAGCATCTAGTAATGATTTCACCCTTGAATAACAATATCTAAGTATCAAATCTTTAGGAAAAATCTAGCATGCTGAATTTATGCACTGGACATTCATGCATTTAAAATAAATAGTTTTAAAAATGTGGGAATAAAAAAATAGAATAAACATGATAAACTACCAAATATATTTTATATAATGTAAAACATCATCATAAATATAAAATAAGGATGAGAATATAAGAGTGCCTAGAATATAAATACAACTGGTGAAAGTGGTAGATACATAACTATACCCAAATATTATTGGAACACTAACCACTAAAATCTCACCTCCATTCCAACAATAGTCACTCACAAAATCCATAAAATACCTCAAAAAACCAATATAACCACAACTAAAACCTGCCCACCTGAACGATGACATAAGATCTACATACACTCATTAGTGTGTGTGTCTGGTGTGGGAAAATCATTCCAAGTCGGGTCCTTCAAAAGATTCTATAAAATCAGTTTTATGAAAATATTTTACAAATGTTAGATTGAAATACAATTTGAAAGTACTTTTCCCATATTAGGAAGTATAAAAAATCCATGTATCATGATTTTAATCGTGAAGAAAACATTTATTTTTTTATATGAAAAATTAGAAACATCATTTAGAAATAAAGGACTAAGAACCTAGAATGGGGGATTTTGAGTTTTCAAAAAACATAAGGGAAACCTATCTCCAAATTTAAAAACCATTCTAAAAATAAAATATATAGAATAAAAATTACATTTTTTCCTTTAAAAACATTCATTCGAATCGTTTTTTAACACTATTCAAAAAATGAATCTTACCCTAAAAGAGTGAAAATATAATCTAAAAAAGGAAATATAATGTCAAAAAATCATAAAAGGAATAAATAAGGATCACATAATGGTTCGATAAATAAAATTGATAACAAAGGGATACAATATGAATGAGGTGAATTTCACCAAAATGGAAAAAATAATAAGTAACTAAATACCATAAGAAAATCACTAGAAAAAATTCATATGGAATGAACTTCTAACCTTTGTTGCATTCTTAAAAAGATTAATCTACCAAGTCATTCTCATAGTATAGTTTGGGAAATCCTTTATACAGAGTGTAGTATACAACTATGGGACACTGGATAATACATAATATAAACCAATGTAGAAAAAAACCAATACATCTCACTTTTCTTATTTAAGTTCTCAGAAAATCACTCAGGTGGAGGTGAGAAATAAGTTCCATAGGTGATCAATACATTTTAACAACACTAAATATAAACATATAAAAATCATATGACCTCCCAACCCTTATCATGAAACAAAAACTTTTATATTTTTACATAAACATTAATTAATAATTCAATTCATCAAATAAAAGGGAACAATCAATATAAGATATCGCATACACCAAGGGGATCAAATTGAGGGTATATCAAAATCAAGTAAAACACATTTAAAAAAGTTCCAAATGAGACTTTGAAATTAATTTTTAATTCCAAGTTATTTTTCCAACCCTTGAAACCTCAACCAAAAAAATTTCCTTTACGGATAATTTAAAAAAACACTTCCTTTAAATCACCACAAAAAAAGATTAATACGTCTAAAAAATGATTTATCAATGGTCGAACACAAAACCCTTTTAAAGATAAATTTTTTTAAAAACTCTTAATCACTCTTTTGAAACCAAAATATTTTCAAAAACAACATTAAAATCTTTATACTCACTGATAAATTCCTTTTGGTCATTTAAATAAACACTTTTTATGTAAAGAAATTAATTTTGAAAATCCAGAACTCGAAATACTCTAAAAATATTTTATGAAAAGTTTTAAAAATCATCAAAACCCTTATATAAACCCATAAAGGGTGCAAAATATATGTATAAGTTGATAAAAAATTATTTAAAATAATCTAAAAAATTTCAAAATATGTCCAAGAAATGGGTTTTAAAGGAACAACTACATCAATATTTGGGATCACCATTTCCTTGTCTATAGACGAATAACTAAAAAGGAAGATGACCTCATTAAACCCTATACATTTCGAGATTCAAAATCAGCCTAACTTTGACACATAATTTAACCAATAGAACCTTTAGGGTTCAAGAGGGAAGAATAAATCAAGGAGAATGGGATATGGGAAGGAAAGTGAATAGAAAAAGAAAACCTACCTTTTAAATCATATTTTAATCGATGAATAACATTATTAGGATATTATGGGGTTGGAAAAATCTCCCTTGGTATTTCCCATGACTGGTTAATGGAAAACATGAAAATTAAAGGGTTAAATGGGTGAAAATCAAGAAGAGGCTATGGAGGAAAAACAAAATTTAAATGTTTGGATATATTTTATGGCTTGGAGGCCTGGTTTTCCAAACCACATTATAACCAGGATACCCTCACTGAAATCATGATAAACTCCCGTGCATACTTTCCTTGTACAGTGTTTATAATTGTGCAAAAACCACATGCAAGCTAGTAATTCAATCACCCAAAAATAATGGTAGCTTGATTGGATTTTTGTATAATGCACATAATGGTGCACTAACCATGTGCCCAAGATGTAACGCCATGACCCCAGTTACCCAGAGTCGGTGCATTATTAAATTACATTGGCATGATCATAGGAAAGATCAAATCTGGAAAGACTGATTGGTTTAGTAGCCTTGGAAACACTAGATATATTCATAAAGTATTACATAATAAAGTGGAGAAATACTACAACAACATAGTCTCCATATTCCACACTCATATCCCCACATAATATCCCTTCAGGTCATTCATAATTTACTTCTTCACTTCTTGGGAAAAATAAAACATAGAAAATGGGTGAGCTCAAATACCCAGTAAGGATAACAATATAGCGGAAACTTCCAAAAATAAGCATAAACATTTAAGGAAATGTATAACTAAAACAAAATCCTTTTAAACTTTAACTTCAACATATTATGGAAAAAGTAAAATGAAATAATGCCATTTACTTATTCACATGGATATTCTACTAATCGAATAATCACATGCAATATCAATAACCATTTTCATAATGATGGAATGCATAATGCCAAATTAACATAACCACATAGCCAAGGCCTCGTTCCAAGACTACAAATACGATTTTGCCAAGGCCTTCTGCCAAGACACTAGTTTGTCTCATGAGACCTACCGATGCATCGAGGAGCTATAGCGGGCTCCACCCGTCACATATTAAGTCCAATGCATTCCCATATGAAAAGGTTTAAACATAACATAAACATTCGTATTAAAACTAGCATATTAAATGTTAATACTTTCACCATAAACAATGAATGGTATTAAAATTGCACATCCACAGTCAAACATATCACAAAACCATCAATACAACATAGAAGTTTGTATCGTAATAAATCAACTTCACATAAGCGTAAAATCCAACAAAGGATGTTGACATAGATGAAATTAAAACTCTTTTTAGAGAAATATCTCTTTTTATTTTGAAATCATTTAAGAGCCATATAAAATTAAGCATTTTATTTGAGAATATTCTTATAAGCTTGTAAGGGAATATTTGACAATTTTATAACGGCGGTAAATAGCCGCACCCACCGTATAAGTTAAAAAAACATTCTTACCTTAATTTTGTCGAAAAGGATAAAAAGCACTTTGCTTGGAAAACGACGGAAATATTCCTTTATAAACCTCTTATAAAAATTAAAACAAGGGAATAAATGACATTAACCCATATTCTAGTAAATAGTAAAAATGTTTTGAAATACATTTTTAAGAAACATGGATGTGGTTGATAAAGAGATCCAAGTAGATTATTACGTATAAACAACCTCGGATAATGAAGAGATTGTGAAATAACACTTACCTTGTACTTTCCTTGCATGGGGTAGGTTAACCTCCTGTATAATAGTGAAATAATAGTTATTAAATTATACAATAATCATATACATTAATATGATATCATATATGATCTTTTAACATTTATTTGTTAATTATATCTTAGTATTATCGTTATTTCGGGTGTTAAATTACTCCTTTTATTTTATATGTTTTGTTACGTAAGAAATTTTTGTAATGGATAGGTTGTATATTATTCATATCCAGAATGATATCAAGTCCTTAAAAATTATTTTTAAATCATGAAATGATAATTATACTTGAATGGATACGATGGAGAATGAATCTCATCGCGTTCGTGGAGACGGTAGTCCGTACGTACGCATGAGCGACAATATCATTCTTTTGATATTAAAATAATATATAAATGGATGGTATATCATATATACAGAATCATTAACTTGTTATATTTATTATTTACATGAGTTACACATCATTATTATACCCATCCAAATAATAATATATTTAATAACAATTACACCACAACGTGGAGACGGTAAGCCGTACGTACGCACGTATGGTGACATGTTATTCAAAGGGTGGATAGAATACTGAATATGGTTGTACCATAATTATAATAACATCACAGTATATAAATGATACTGGAGTTATTATTTTAGAATGGTAATAACAAAGAAAGAAGAAGTGGAAAAAGAAAGGAACTTGGAAAAGGGTGGTGAAATCATTACCTCTTCTTCGAGTTCTTCCTATTGATTTGATAAAAATGGCTCATTAGGTTGGCTTTATGATCAAAATAAGGACTCTAGGTTGTATTGAGGTAATTTGGGAGAGTATGTGGGCAGAGTTTGGCCTAACCAAAAGGCTTTGATGGTGTGAATAAATGAGAAGGAGGAGTTCCTTTTTATAAGAGGGGTGAGGGGCACCTTTGGAAAAGCTAGAAATATTAATTTATAATAAATTAATATTAGGTTTATAATGGCTCCAAAGTTTATTATTCAAAGTTTAAGGTGGGTATAGGTCTAAAAAAACTCAACCAATACAATTTAGACAGGTGTGGGTTACTATATTAACCTTATCTTTAAGTATTAACTCTAAGTTAATTAGTTTCACTTTTACAATGTCTCTTGGTATTTTTATATTATATGGTTAATAAACATATTATATACATCCAACAGACCCCCAAGTGGTCCATTAATGATTAAAATATCATGATATAAGTCTCTTGGAAGAACCCTAGATTTTTAAGAATTTAATATCAATTAATAATATAATAATTGTTTTAAAAACTCTTTTATGTCAATTTTGACGGTATTCGATAGTTGATTTTTATAACTCACAAAAGAATTATTACTTAGAAAAACGTTAATTAAATCTATCCTAACATTTCATATTAACCTATAAAATTAGTTTGGTTCATAAAAAGTCTCATATTATATTTATTTTAGTATTTATAATATCAATTATCCTAATTTTTCATTAATTAGGTAATTACTGCATCATCATTTTGTCTTATATAAATTACATTATTTAATGTCTAAAAATTAAAAATAAAATATCATTATGTAGGAAATCTTTTTATCTTTATAATTAATATTTATAGTCCAAAATCCAACATATATAACCCTATGTAAAAATTGTTTTTCTAAAGGATATATGCTTGTGTCATTTTTGTACTCATTTTAACTTAATTAAAATAAAGTGTCCCTATCACCTACAAGTGGATCCATGGGGCCCCAAAATATAACCAAAGATGTCCATGGTCGGAAATGTATCAACCAATAAGTTTAGGAAACGTTTTAGGGTAATTTAGTATTATTATTATATTATTTTTTAACCCTTATTTACCGGATTTAGCCTTAACCATGGTAAATAAAATATTTACCGCAGTAATTATTCAAAATGCCTAAAAATAAATGTTAACTATCTACACAATTTGAACATCCTGATTCCAAATATGGAATCCATTTTTTCAAATTCAAAACACAGAAGTGGCAGAAATTAATTTAAAATTAATTCCCGTTGTCAAAACAAAAAGCGTGTTTTTAAGAGATAATAACTATCAAAAGATTGACACTTGTTTTTGTCTGGTTTAATTGTAAAATTATGTCAAATGACCAACATTGTATTAAATGGTAAAAATATATTCTAAATATACTTTAAAACCTCTAAAATTCAGAATTTATCACTATAAATTATTTTGATTAAAATATTTTTTTTAATTAAAATTTAGTAATTTTCACTATTCATCAAAATATTAAAGTTATCTGAAAAGTACCAAAATTTCACCTTACGCTAAATTCGATATTCCGAATCCAAAAATGAAGTCCATTTTGAGAGATAAATTTTCAAAAAGTAGGTATTATTATTCATAACGGCTAGTTTGATCGGTTGTGGTGTGTGTTAAAACTCGAAGTTACGTACAACACATGCTACTGTATTATTCAAAGGAAAGCATACCATGGAAGATTGGGATGTTTCATTTTAAATTTTTGATGTCCCCATTTAGTCAAAAAGTTTAAAATATTGTATTTAAAAAGGGGTCACTATTAAAAGTTGGTAAAAGTGCAATACTGAAAATGAATTTGTTCTTACATTATGTCTAAGAAACTGATAATATGGACTCTAAAATTATAAAGATTATATAAAGTTTAAAATTTAGTTAATACTATTCATAACCTCTTTTGAACGTCTTGTTTGGTAAGTCATGGTTCACTTGAACCCGATGTTGCATGTAGTGCCAATTATTAAATTATTTTGAAGAAATAACACACTATGAAATCTCGGGGTGTTACATTCTCCCCTCCTTCAATAAATTGGATCATCACAATTTGAAATTGTTCTTATAAAATAAAAGGTTGAATATAGAAAATATCTTTGTGGGAAAACCCACATCAGAAATTAGGATACTAAAATTTAGTCTTAATATGATGAAAAGAGAAATGAAAGGGTCACCACCAAATTATGATCTCGATTAGGAGAACATTGGTGGAAATTAGAGACAAATAATTGGAGGAAAAATGTAAATATTTATAGGTAGTGATTGAGGTCATAAATCATAAAAAGTGTAAAATTGAGGTCCTTAAATTCATCAATCTATGATAATTTGAAATACCATAGGTTCAACAAAACATAGGATATTAGGATAACACATTTGTGACATTTAAAAATATCTTAGTTGAAATCCCACATTGAAAAATGAATTAATGAGGCCTCTATTTAAAATAATGAGTGGAAAGTATGAAGATTACCAAAAATAACACATACTAGGATTCTATGTTGGAAGATATGGATATGGAAGAGAAGTCTAACCATCAATTTTCTGATGGAGAGTGGTAGAGAACATGGCTATGAAAAGGCCAACAATCCCAAAGCCATAAATTAGTGATGATCTAAGGTACCATCTTGGACAACATTTTTGTTCAAAGTTCCTTTTCTTAATGTTGAGGAATTTATTTATGAGATTGGATAATATCATAAGGAGATATACTTACTTTATAATTAGAGTTTTATCCATTAATAAATTTCTACCACAAACTCCTCTTTCATAAAAAAATTCTATTTATACTATTCATACAGGGTTCCAAAATAAATGAATTTATAATTCATCTACGAGATCTTTTAAAAAAAATAGATTATTTAATCCAGGACATCTCGTGGTCCAGTGGTAGGTGATACACCCTTGTCGCCCTTCGGTTACAGGTTCAAGTCTTGCGGCCTTTCCGGTCGCAATAGGTTGGTGCCCGACCTCCAGGTTGTCCTTTTATGGAAATCCAAAATTAATCTCAAACTAGAATTTATCCAAAATACATCTGTCCAAACTCACAGTCCAACATTTATAAGGAAGGTAAACATAATATAGATCCTTTTTACCCCATAATAGCTTATTAATAACTTCATCATGTATTCTTTTAAAACACTAAAACATCCTGAATTACCATAATCCTTATTGATTACATTCATGCTCCCTTATTCCATATAAAATGATGGATATGCTTCATCAATCCAAAAAATGTTTTAAACCCCAACAATAATGGAATATACAAATCATTAATCAACTTCAAGGTAGTAAAGAATATCCAATATAATTTATCCAAATCAATCATGTTTTATTCTAAAATCACTACCTCGGTATCAGAACCATATTATGGTTTATCTTTCTCTCGACTATATATTTTCCAAAAATTTAACCTGATATTGAGTCACTTTTCTTTGTTCCATAAAATCTCAATTCCTTAATGAAATAGTACTACAGTACAATCCTTATATACTCCATAATTATTATAACAATTACATTGTTGATACAACACTCAAATGACATAATCAAAATAAGAACTCTAATCATTCCTCTTCATTTGTGGTAGTATCATAACTTTATTATTATCCAATAGCATCATTTGCGGCATAGTCTGATGACTGGGACATAGGTTTGCGTAGTGTCCAAACTCCTTGAAAATGAAGCATTGTACATTTGAAACCATTTTTCTTACCCTTGCAGTCATGTACTTTGTGCCCTTTTCCTCCACACTTATAACAAACTCCCATTAATTTCAGGCAAGTTCCAGGGTGTTTCTTTCCATATTTATCACATATGGGAAAATTCTTCTTTTCCCTCTTCCCTTTATCTATCTTTCTCTCTTCTATCATTTTATTCTCTTGCTTCCCTTCAAAGACATAGGACTCAGTAAACTCTGTACTTATCTTATCAACACATGATATTATTTCTTCATATGATGATAATACATGCGAAACTGTTTCTCTTATAAATTATGGCTTAAGACCATGAAATATATGATCCTTCTTTCTCTTTGTATCATGTGCATTGCTAGAGTTCTCATTCCTTCAACTGGGTGCCATTTCTAAATAATGGCATACATTAGATTAGTTTATGAATAACAATACCTAATCCCAAACATGTAAAACACATAACATAAATTAAATAGTTTATGGATATAATCTATAATCATAAAAATGTCTCCTTTGAGGAAGTATATACTCATAAACCCTTCATAATGGTTTTTAATGAAAATGAAAGTTATCCTAAGAATATCCCCCGGGAGTGTCGTAACCAAGAGTGCAGCAAGGCCCGTTGTCGTGTACCAGTTCTCATTCGAGTCGAGCTCAAAGCGGTGTTTTCAGGTTTTACCACTAGGTACATCTGTGCCAGAGCCACCTCGAACTGGTCATATCCAGACAAGGATTTATTGCTCGGAAAACTCACAAAATCTTTACAATACCAAAATTTTAGGAAGTTCTTCTATACTAATCCCCAAAGTTCATCTTAGGTCTACGTGCTCTAATCAGAGTTTATCTAAATCTATCTTCCAAGGTCTGTACTAAACTGCCTCTGATACCAACTGTAACGCCCCGATCCCAGTTACCCAGAGTCGGTGCATTATTACATTACATTGGCATGATCATAGGAAATATCAAATCTTGAAAGACCGATTGGTTTAGTAGACTTGGAAACACTAGATATATTCATAATGTATTACATAATAAAGTGGAAAAATAATACAATAACATAGTCTCCATATTCCACACTCATATCCCCACATAATTTCCCTTCAGGTAATTCATAATTTACTTCTTCACTTCCTGGGAAAAATAAAACATAGAAAATTGGTGAGCTCAAATGCCCAATAAGGATAACAATATAGCGGAAACATCCAAAAATAAGCATAAACATTTAAGGCAATGTATAAATAAAACAAAAGCCTTTTAAACTTGAACTTCAACATAGTATAGAAAAAGTAAAATGAAATAATGTCATTTACTTATTGACATGGATATTCTACTAATCGAATAATCACATGCAATATCAATAACCATTTTCATAATGATGGAATGCATAATGCCAGACTATCATAACCACATAGCCAAGGCCTCGTGCCAAGACTACAAATAAGATTTTTCCAAGGCCTTGTACCAAGACACTAGTTTGTCTCATTAGACCTACCGATGCATCGAGGAGCTATAGCGGGCTCCACCCGTCACATATTAAGTCCAATACATTCCCATATGAAATGGTTTAAACATAACATAAGCATTCGTATTAAAACTAGCATACGAAATGTCAATACTTTCACCATAAACCATGAATGGTATAAAAATAGCACATCCACAGTCAAACATATCAAAAAACCTTCAATACAACATAGAAGTTTGTATCATAATAAATCAGCTTCACATAAGGGTAAAATCCAACAAAGGATGATGACATAGTTGAAATCAAAACTCTTTTTAGATAAATACCTCTTTTTATTTTGAAATCATTTAAGAGCCATATAAAATAAATATTTTTATTTGAAAATATTCTTATAATCTTGTAAGGGAATCTTTGACAATTTTATAATGGCGGTAAATTGACTCACCCACCGTATAAGTTAAAAAAACATTCTTACCTTAATTTTGTTGAAAAGGTTAAAAAGCACTTTGTTTTGAAAACGATGGAAGTATTCCTTTATAAACCTCTTATAAAAATTCAAACAAGGGTATAAATGACTTTAACCCATATTCTAGTAAATAGTAAAAATGTTTTGAAATACATTATTAAGAAACATGGATGTGGATGTTAAAGAGATCCGAGTAGATTATTACGTATAAACAACCTCGGATAATGAAGAGATTGTGAAATAACCCTAACCTTGTACTTTACTTGGTTGGGGTAGGTTAACCTCCTGTATAATAGTTAAATAATAGTTATTAAATTATAAAAAATAATATACATTAATATGATATCATATATGATCATTTAACATTGATTTGTTAATTGTATCTTAGTATTATCGTTGTTTCGGGTGTTAACTTACTCGTCTTATTTTATATGTTTTGTTATGTAAGACATTTTTGTAATGGATAGGTTGTATATTATTCATATTCATAATTATATCAAGTCCTTAAACATTATTTTTAAATCATGAAATGATTATTATACTTGAATGGATACGATGGAGAATGAATCTCATCGCGTTCGTGGAGATGATAGTCCGTACATACGCACGAGCGACAATATCATTCTTTTGATATTAAAATAATATATAAATGGATGGTATATCATATATACAGAATCATTAACATGTAATATTTATTATTTACATGAGTTACACATCATTATTATACCCATCCAAATAATAATATATTGAATAACAATTACACCACAACGTGGAGACGGTAAGCCGTACGTACGCACGTATGGTGACATGTTATTCAAAGGGTGGATAGAATACTAAATATGGTTGTACCATATTTATAATAAAATCACAGTATATATATGATAATGGATTTATTATTTTAGAATGGTAATAACAAAGAAAGAAGAAGTGGAAGAAGAAAGGAACTTGGAAAATGGTGGTGAAATCATTACCTCTTCTTCGAGTTCTTCGTTTTGATTTGATCAAAAGGGCTCCTTAGGATGGCTTTCTGATCAAACTAAGGCCTCTAGGTTGTAGTGAGGGAAGTTGGAAGAGTATTTGGGCATATTTTGGCCGAACCAAAAGGCTTTTAAGGTGTGAAGAAATGAGAAGGAGGAGTGCCTTTTTATAAGAGGGGTGAGGGGCACCTTTGAAAATGCTAGAAATATTAATTTATAATAAATTCATATTCGGTTTCTAATGGATCCAAAATTGATTATTAAAAGTTTAATGTGGGGATAGGTCGAAAAAAACTCAACCAATAGAATTTAGACAGGTGTGGGTTAATATATTAACCTTATCTCTAAGTATTAACTCTAAGTTAATTAGTTTCACTTTTACAATGTCTCTTTGAATTTTTATATTATATGGTTAATAAACATACTATATACCTCCAACCGACCCCCAAGTGGTCCATTAATTATGCACCTATCATGATATAAGTCTTTTGGCCAATCCTTAGATTTTTAGGAATTTAATATCAATTAATAATATAATATTTGTTTTAAAAACTCTTTTATGTCAATTTTGATGTTATTCAATAGTTGATTTTTGTGAAACTCATAACAGAATGATTACTTTGAACAAAGTTAATTAAATCAGTCCTAACATGTCATATTAACCTATAAAAGTAGTTTGGTTCATAAAAAGTCTCAAATTATATTTATTTGGGTATTTATAATATCAATTATTCTAATTTTTAATTAATTATGTAATTACTGCATCATCATTGTGTCATATATAAATTAACTTATTTAATGTATAAAAATTATAAATAAAATATCATTATGTATGAAATAGTTTTATCTTTCTAATGAATAATTATAGTCGAAAATCAAACATATATAACCCTATGTAAAAATTGTTTTTCTAAAAGATATATGCTTGTGTCATTTTTGTTATCATTTTAACTTAATTAAAATAAAGTGTCCCTATCACATACAAGTGGATCCATGGGGTCCCAAAATCGACCCAAAGATGCCCATGGTCGGACATGTATCAACCAATAAGGCAAGGACACGTTTTAGGGTAATTTAGTATTATTATAATATTATTTTTTAACCCTTATTTACCGGATTTACCTTTAACCATGGTAAATAAAATATTTACCGCAGTAATTATTCAAAATGCCTAAAAATAAATGTTTCCTATTTACACAATTTGAAAATAATGATTCCACATATGGAATCCATTTTTCCAAATTCAAAACACAGAATTGGAAGAAATTAATTTAAAATTAATTCCCGTTGTCAAAACAAAAAGCGTGTTTTTAAGAGATAATAACTATCAAAAGATAGACACTTGTTTATGTCCGGTTTAATTGTAAAATTATGTCCAATGAACAACATTGTATTAAATGGTAAAAATATATTCTAAATATACTTTAAAACCTCTCAAATTCATAATTTATCACTATAAATTATTTTTATTAAAAAAGTTGTTTTTAATTAAAATTTAGTAATTTTCACTATTCATCAAAATATTAAAGTTATCCGAAAAGTTCCAAAATTTCACCTTAGGATAAATTCGATATTCCGAATCCAAAAATGAAGTCCATTTTGAGAGATAAAATTTCAAAAAGTAGGTATTACTATTTATAACGGCTAGTTTGATCGGTTGTGGTGTGTGTTAAAACTCGAAGTTACGTACAACACACGGTACTGTATTATTCAAAGGAAAGCATACCGTGGAAGCTTGAGATGTTTAATTTTAAATTTTTGATTTCCTCATTTAGTCAAAAAGTTTAAAATATTGTATTAAAAAAGGGTTTACTATTAAAAGTTGGTAAAAGTGAAATACTAAAAATGAATTTGTTTTTACATTATGTCTAAGAAACTGATAATATGGAATTTAAAATTATAAGGATTATATAAAGTTTAAAATTTAGTTAATACTATTCATAACCTCTTTTGAACGGATTGTTTGGTAAGTCATGGTGCACTTGAACCCGATGTTGCGTGTAGTTCCAGTTATTAAATTATTTTGCTGAAATAACACACTATGAACTCTTGGGGTGTTACACAAGAGAAATCCATAATTAAAAGTTTCTTGAAAAATTTCCCTTGAATGTAAAGATTTTATGATTGTTTTCCCTAAACCATGTTGTAATTGTGAACTCTTAATAGAAAATAAAAAAATGAACTAAAATGACAATATGTGTGATTTTCTTCACGGTTTGTCGTAAATTGTGTATAGTTATTTAAAAAAAAGATTGACTAAAGGCTTATATACATATTTTACTCTATTCATGCATTTATCTTGTATAAATCACAAAAAAATGCCCAAAAATTAAAAAAACTAAAGTAAAAATAAAAAATCTCCCAAAAAATGAAATAGCTCAAAATAATAATATATATACACAATAGTGATGTGGGGTGTAATAATTCTCAACACAATGTCACTTTTCCTCCAAGAATGTGATTGGTAAACGTATAACAAAATGAGAATTCATACCTCAATGCCCATTTATAAGAGGGTGTGAGTTAGTGGAAATCAACAAGAGGATCTAAGGAAAAGGAATCATACATGAGGAAATTCCCAAAAACTAACAAATGAAATCATTCAATATAATAAAAATATATCAAGTATCACTCAACCAATCTTCCAGAGACACAATTATTAAGGAACACAGAGACCTATCATAGGTCTCACCATTATATAAAACTCATCAAAATATTGAAATAAATTCTACAAACCCAATAAAAAGACTTACCAAATTAAACATAATTGTATAAATTATTATAAGAAATAAAATATATTCACCAACCATTATTGAGTATTATAATAATACAATTCAAAAATACTAAATAATGGAATACAACCTAAATAATTATCAAATGATCATAAGAAAATGTTCATAAACTTATCCATCAATTTCACACTCAATAAGAACTAAAATAAAATAATTAATTTTCCTCGTTTTTAGCTATGTTTTCATAAAGCATGACTAATTTTTTTTCGTGTAAATTAGTAGTGTTTTTTGTAAGCCTTTAAAAGAAATGACTAGTATTATTCTTTTTTGATTTTAACATCATTATTATTAACATTTATAAAACATAGCTAAAATTTCTACAATGAAATCATCAATATTTTCTTATAAGAGTTTTAAATAATTATAATTATTTTATTCATTAACCATATTTCTTACCGGTGTTTTAATCTAAATTAATGTAATCATTCCAACCATGACTTTTATCAAAAATGGTGAAAACCCCAAAAATCCCCAACCTCCATTATCATAGAACCCTACAAACATAATCTATATTACTATTGTGCCCATATAAACTCACCAGAATGATGCACATAGTGCTATTTAACCACATGATAATGGTTGTTTCCCAATCTACACTATAAAAACACCTCCCCCATACAAAATATTGATCATCCTGACTATCCCTAAAATGTCCATAAGTATAGCTGTCAACCCCCGCATACCTCACCATAGTGATTCCTATAGTACCCATCACCCATAGTGGATATCGTCTATTGTCCATTGAGACCCTCAAAATAACTATCTCTTGATGTGGACATTGATTGTAGCAAGCCATTTTCTTCTCAAGAGCCAGTTTCCTATAACGACCATCGACCATAATATACCGTGTATGTCACAAACACTAAAACCTCAATTTCTATGCTTCCATCATTTAAGGTGTGGTCCATGGTTTCAATTAAAAATTTTATTTATGAGTTTTTTGGTCTACTTTCATCAAGGTGTTTCTACCATATCTCAAACTCAATTAAAATCTATATGTTTTTTTAAATTGATTGAATTCTTGTTATCTACACTATACACGTTGATCTATTCATGCTTTATGTGTTTTTATTATAATTGGGATAAATTTTAATTTTTATGTTAACCTTTTTTATTTTCTATTGATATATTAAATTTCAAGAATATATATATATTTAAATCCAGGCACTTATTTGCCATTAGTATATTCAAGGAAGACATGTACTTAATGTCTATTAGTATCTCTTTGAAATTTTTTTATTTTACGTATTTTAGTATAATTATTTTTTTCTATAAATTTATTATTATAGTATAGAATATTTAGATATTTGTTTTTAAGGAAATATATGGAGTTCTATGAACAACATGGGATATGTTCTTCAATATGAGTGTTTATATAGAAATATTATTATTTTAATTATTTTTTGTTATGTTTGTGCAATATTTTTTTTCTCCATTAATTTTATTTTTTATAAAATAAAAATAAAACAATTTTATTATAGAGAAAAAATTCTTCATCTCCTATATATTTTTTTTAATATAGGTAGTCTTTTAATAGAAAAAATGGACAAGTCATGGATTGGGAGACCTCGTAAAAAATAGAGTATAGATAAATATTAAAAATATATTTGGAATTTGAATTTGTAAAAGAATTAATTTTAGGTATGAAAATATTCCCATTACAGAAGTGAATGTTTAAAAAATAGGGAATCAGATAGGTTGTATATGATCAAATATTACATAATCCATTTATAATTGATTATTTATTTTGGATTATTTATGGAGGGAAAATTAATATAATCCTAAAAATTGAAACAACTTCAATGAAACATGGGAATGAAGATATAAATATTGAAATAAACCAAATTTTTTATATGTTTAACGGTTAATTTGGTCATTTTCCCAATAATAGAAACCATGTGGGTGTATAGGACGTTATGGGAATTAAATAAACAACGAATAAAAGATTCCATAAATATTATGAAGAGTTTTGGATTTAATCAAGGATGGAAAATAATGATTATATTAAAGGTGAAAGAAATACTAAAATATTTTTTTCTTGGTTAAATTATATAATATAAAATGAATGTGTAGAATAATTGAAAAGTCGTTTTGTATGATATTAGGATTTTTAGTGGATTAATTTTAAAATGTAAATATTCCTGTATCTTTTTATAAAGCTAAGCAAATCATATAAAAAACTTTAATTAAATACAAAAAAATTTCTACGTTACCCAATGATTGTATATTATATTTTAGAGATGATACTAGTAGATAAATTTTTATTAAGTATTATATATCTAAATGGAAAAAAAGGGATAAAAAATTAGTAAAAATATTAAGAATTAAAAGTACTTTTCAAATGATTTTTTATATTTCCCTTTGTACCAACTTTTTTTAGGTGGTTCATATCATCTAAAAAGTATAATAAAATTAAATTTCATGTATTATAAATAAATGATGGTGGTTTTTTAATACATCCTAGTGTTTCTAAACCATGAAAGAACTTTGATAAAATGATTCATGAATTTTATTTAGTCTCTAAAAATATATTTATTTTTTAATCATCTAATGGGTTTAATATATATTCTAATTTATATATGAGGTATAACAATTTTTCAATTATACTCATTAACTAAAATTTACATCATTGGATGTGTATGGAGAAAATATAATTCATTATTTTAATGATTATTCCTAGTAAGTAATCTGCAAGATATGATATCAACGTACATATCCAACAATTAATAGAATAAATGAATGTGTTTTGGGATACATGTGTCAAACATTGGATTCTTTTTATAATGAGGTTTTTGATATGCATGAATCTTTATTGAGGGTTATAAGTTATTTTCCCATACATTTTAACTTATATAGATGGAGAAAATATATTGGATTGACCTGAATAACATATAATTTTGATTTTATTCCTTTAATAACCCCTCATAGTAATAATTGATCTATTATGGGTTATCATTTATATTGGAATTGTGGTCATAAATTTTTACTTCCACATAGAAGATTTGATGGAACAAAAAAAAGTAGAAATTCACCCATCATAATTATTGGTGTAGAAATATTATAATAAGATTATAATGTTTATATTATATTTTTAAATGAAATAGAAGTTGAAATAGGGGGAAAGGCTATGTATACCTTATATTGGTGAACATAAAACACACTTGTGAAAAAATAAGAGAATATTTTTGTAACTACCATATTTGGTGAAGAATCAAATATACCAAAATTTTTATGTCATGTATATTGAAAACATATATGTGATAATGTGATATTTACATTATTAAATGATTTTGGAAAATAAAAATATCACTAAAATTCATAAAGGGACTCGAAAAAATGGACATTAGTCTAGATCTTTATCCTGATGAAAAATGGTAGATATATTCCTACCATGTTTAAATTAACAAATACAAATAAAGATATTTTTATCAAATTATTAAATGATATTATAGTTTGAGATGGATATTAATGTATCATCGACAGATGAATTGATGTGAAAGAACAAAATATTACAATATTAAATTATTATTATTCAATCATTTTAACGGAACAACTTCTACCTTTAGCGGTTAGGGGGACAGCCCCAATAAAATTTTAGACCCCATTAATTGAATTATATTTGTCCTTTAGACAAATATGTAGTGATATGATAAATGTCAACGAAATGGACCTTCTTTATACAATTTTTTTTTCTATTAATGTATTTTAGAAATATTATTCACACTTTACTTGTTTTTAGTAATGGCCCATTTAAGTTTACACTTGGTCTAGGAGGTCAAATTAGGAGGTCCCATTCAATATTGATTAATGTATTATATATAGAGGTAAAAAGATATCCATTTTTTGGATATGTTTTTTCTTTTTTAATTCTGATGAATTGTTTTATATTTGGTAATTAAGGATATTATACTCTTACATGTGTAATAGGGCTCAATTATAAGGCTCAATTACTATGGGTTACATAACTCAAGATGCATTCACATTTTTCTCTAGGTATTTTTATTGAATTGATAATTTGTTCAATCATTATGTACATGTTAATGATCAATTAAGTATGGTTACTTTTATTCACACATAATCTTATTTTAATGTGAAACCTGTTGGCGATTTTAATTATTTCATTCTTTTTCCAATAGGAAAACATTAAATCACATCTTTATGTGGTAAATAATTAGAAAATTGTAGATAATAAGTGATGTTACTTTTTCATATGCATATATTGAAAATCAAAACTATATAATCACTTGTTAAATTTTATATAGGGAATATATGGATGTTATGAGGAGACAACTAAGAAGTCATACACATTATTTTTCCGAGATTGAAAAGAGGGTCCATATGTATTTTTTGGATTGTTTTATCAACATGTATGTATTTTTATTCTTTTTAAAGGTTGATTAATTTTTTGAATCCTGATTGTCATAATATTCATCCTTATAAATTGGAATTTATGGACATGATTACATCTCAAATGACCGAAAGTGCCTAGCCATTGGTCCAATTAATCTGGGAAAATTCTATAAATCAGATGATGTTAATGTATTTTGGTTTATTCACTTTGGGATGATATCAATGCCTTTAAACTCAAAAACATTTTGTGTTTGGAACCATTGGAACAAGGACCTATGCAAGAATAACTAGTAACAACATTCAATTTGGAGGTGTACCCTACTATAGAAAATTAATAGATAAAATTGTGATAATATATCATGGAAATATGATGTGTCCTTATTCAAATTAATGTGGTTAGGGAAAAATAAACAAAAACATATTAAGATAAAAGATATTATATTCAAATTGATAAATTTTGGGCTGTTGATTGACACATGAGATAGTAATGATGATGAGACATACATCAAGGATTTTAAGGATCAAATGGTATGTTATGTGAAATATCATTTGGATAATAATTAAAGGATTATTTTAAATTTAAATCATAGGAACATCGGTGAGGAAGATGAGGAATATTTCCATGAAAGAGATCCATATAAAAAAATGTTGAAAATTTATTTTTATACGGGAATGGGAATATACTGTTATTATGGTTGTTTTACATTGAAATTTCACATTTTTTCATTAATTTATTTTTGAAATCATCAATTTCTATTTTATTATTATTAGGATCTTTGAAGAAGATGAAAATCCTTCCCAACAAGAATAATATTTCTCGATGTGTATTTCCTATTAATTATCCTAGTTCACCATGTGTTTGTATAGGGGAACCAACCCATATTGAAATCTACATCCTCAATGTAATAGTAAGGAGGAAAATAGTACACAATAACATGCATTAGACAAATCATAAGATCTTGAAGAAGAAGAAATTAATGAACAACAAACACAATTTCCAATGTATAATATAAATGAGACATCTAGATATGTAAATTTCATTGATAATTATGAAAAAATATTATAGAATTTTGGATATATATTTTTTATTCAAGTGTTAAATGTGCTTTACTAATGAGAAAAACATGAATAAGAACAAATATATCAAATAAAAATATGTGTGGTCTCTTAAAGATGATAATATTATATTATAGTGGATTAATACTCAGAAAGCAATTGGGGAGAGTTCTTGTAAATTAAATAAGTTTTCAGGTTTCTTATATAGATATTTTGAATTTTTTATTATATGTCATGAGAGATGGTGAACTGTTAATGTTACATATAAAAAATAGTGTTATAAAAATATTTCCTTGGTAATTATTTTATTTGTTTTCATTATGCTTGATAACTTTTCAATTTTCTATATTTTTTAATTAATAATAAAAACTTTATCTAAATGTTATTTCTATAGTAGAGATGATGTCCAGAATAGATTAATTTTTTAATATTTGGTAAAAAATAATGAGATTTTAGGAAATTTTGGTGGAATGTTTCTAATGATAGAACATTTACTAGAGATTATATGATTAATATGGTTATATAGGGGTGTAATCTAGATCATTGGTACACTTTTGTTGGCGAAGCCTCAGATCAAGGAACATAGTATTACTATAATTTTTATGAATTTATTTTTTTAAATTGAAATTAATATTTTTTTGTTTTTTATTAAGATAAGGCAATGAAAAATAAAGAGGTTATAAAGTTAAAATTTCTTCTACATATTGGTGGATCATAAATAATTTCAAGATAGAGGGAAGAAAATATTGGGAAAAATTAGTAAGGATACCTTAGATTCTTTAATATTATTATATTAGTTACACTATAAATGAATTTTTTTTTGAAGAAGGGTATCATTGGAAAGCTATTAGAGGAGAATTTTGGATCACTATTCATTATCTTGTTAATGTAACAATTGGTAATTATTATGATTGAACTATTTATATAATTAGTGAAAAACTATTTGTCAAATTTGTTGGTTTTCAATTATATTATTTCAAATGGGTAGTATTTGTTGTTTCTAATGGAAAAAAATTATAGATTAAGAATTTACTCCTATTTCAGAATATATTTCATGTCAAGATTCATTGGGATGGGATTTTGGTGGAAAAGAACACATAGTTCTAATTCTATGTTTGGGTTTGGATCCTTCACCATCATAAGTGTTTTCTATTACCCTCACACATATGGGGGGATAACCTCATTATTTGTACCAAATAAAAACCTTAAACAAATAATTTCTCAATTGAATACACTGATAGATACAATAATGATATTCTTTATGTGAACTTTTTAAGGAGAAGCATCATGAGATATTTTGATAATTCAATAATTGGTAGTATTGATGATAAATAAATTAATATTAATATTTCACAATAAAATTTTAAAAATTTTCATGTATATTTAGATCTATATTTTATTTTTTTATTAAATGATATAGAAATTAGACATTCAGGATGAGATGAAAATTTAGATTGAAATTCACCTTATTCTACTCAACAAGATTTATAGATTTTGAAATTGAAATATTTTTTAGTTGATAAATTGAAGTGTACTAATATTCATATACTACAATAATGTTTTTTATAAACATTAGTTACAATTTTTCAGTTTTATATGATTAATAATAATCTAAATTATTTCATTCAAAATTGTTTTTGTTCTTGAAATGATAATGGTATTTCTAATAGTTTCTTATTATTTCATTTATTGTCTAATGAGTTCTAGTGGCAATAGAATTACTAATATTCTTAACTTTTATTGTGTTTTTTTAGTAATAATTAATTTGATAATGTATCTGAGGGGGAATATTAGCCTTGGTTATGTATCTAAATTATTGTGGTAGATACTACCAATAAGTTCTTGAAACCTTATTTTACTTAGACAATGCATATTTTCCTGATCATCCCATGAAGACTCATTACATTGGTGTAGATTTTGTGTTTTTTATTCTTAAAATTTTATAGAATATTTTTTGGTGGAAAAATATATCTGATACTGTACATGAGGTGTCATATTATCACTGTTTATGTGTAGGAATTTTGATGATTGGTGCTACAAATAACTCCATGAAACCTCATTTTACCTCAAAACACCAAATTTGACAAAATATTTGATCCTATACAGTACATAGAAAATACTTACTGAATAATGTTTTATATTCCCTCACAAATACTCCATCCAAACATCTCCACCTACCTATCCTTAAATATATATCTACCAGCTTTTGATCCCTATCATTCTTTGGTATATCACCCTTATTTTCCATGAAATTGTAACACCTGATTCAAAATCCTCATTTCATTTTATATTTTATACATTTTTTTTGATTTTGGAACTTTGAACATGTGATATTTATAAGTATAAATAATTTTACATTAATATATGGGATGATTTTTTTTATTATCCCCTCTACATGATTTTTTCATTCATTATTCTCTTGTATTTGTTCATCTCTTTTCCTCCATGAATTTGATTCCATGTTATGAGAGTAATGAGGTTAGTTTTTCTTAAGTGTCTACCCATTTTTAATTTCTTTGAACACAATCATTTTTTCAATATTGAAATAACATATTTTTATTTAACTGGTTTCATTTATTCAGTAGTATGGTCAAAAATTATATTCCATTTTTGGATTGGTGAAATCTAAATATTTCATTATTTTAAATTGTATCTATTCTTCAGAATAAATCTATAAATATACACCATTTTTTTTATAAACATTAAATTTAAATGATGCATTGTATATAGAAGCTATACATTTTTATTTATTCCATAGTTTCATTCGTTCATTATCAGTTAAAAGGTGTCGTTTATTCAATAAATAATTATCATTTTATTTTTTTTCTAATATCAGTTGTATAAAAAATTGTTCGACACTACTATCACATGTTCGAATGTGTTAGATGAAAAAAAAGAATACACACACACATATATATATATATAATCACTATACCATTATTTCTATTATTTAATATCTTCATATATATATGTGATATGTTTTCACTATTCTCAATAGTGTTACATAATTAATGCATAAAGAAAATAAGTTCATACAATAATAAATGCATATGGAATATGTATATATAATATTTATGAATATGTACATATAAGTAAAAATAAGCACAAATTTGAACCTATTTTTGTATGAACATATTTAAAAATTAAGACTCTTAAAAAAAATATATATTTTATACATATATATTCAATGTATATAGAATATATATATATATATATAATGCATGAAAATTTATTTATTGTTTATAGTATTTTTTTAGCATTTTATATACTAAATATATGTACATAAATATCTCCAACCATGGTCCCATAATTATATTTGTTCACCATATATACAATTATGTGTATAAGAATATATTGTGGGCTTATATGATTATGGGTACAATGTTAGTTAAATTAAATAAATAAAAACCCCTCATTTTTAGATAAATTATTCAAATTTGACTTTGTTGATTATTTTGAGTGAGAGAGAGAGATAGGGAGTGTATTTTCATTCAATAATTTTTTTTTTAAAATATTGGATGTGGTGAAATGTAGAGTTAGGAAAAATTATTTTTATGTGTTAGGAGTCTCGATGAATGTGGAAATTATAATTATACTACCATAATCTGGGTGAATCATTAACATAAACTTCTTGTTTAAAAATGTGGCATCGGTTTCCATTTTCAGTTCTCATGGTATCTTTCAATTGGGTTGTAGGTATTTCTACATTAGAATATAAATGAGCCAAAACTATTCTAATGATTCTAGAGATCTTTTCAAGGAATAGTGATATTCATTATCATACTAAGGTAACTATATTCAACCATGCCAAATATTGTGGAATGATTTTACATCATCCTAGATGATTGAATTTTGTTAAAGGATATAGAATATCCTAAATTTGAACAAGATGATAGTGGCTATGAGTTTTTTTACTACCAATAATAAAATCTTCTTCAGCATTGGTGACTTTAAATGTCATATATTTCTAAGTATTTGAATATAGTACACATTGATTAAGTTATTTAAATTAAAATAAATATTAGTAGGCTTGATTAAAATATACTAGAATATTTGACACTATAAACAGATGAACCATAAAAAAAATACTGAACTGAATAACATTAATTAAAAATAATATTTTTTCTAATTTCTAGATCTGACCATTATAAAGGAAAATAAAAAAAAAATCTGAATCATCATTAAAAAAAGAATAAAAATATAATCTAAAATATTTTATGTTTCCAATTAATATACCATTTACATTTTAATAATTTATTTCATTGGAAACACTAATATAATTAGAAAATGTTTTATAGATAGGATGTCAATAAAAAAGACATGAGAATTTAAATTTGGGATGGATTAATGAGTCAATATTTTACTTGGTTTACTAATGAATAAATAATATATTATTTCTTTACTGTAAAACCATTCAATTGACAACATAGTTACTTAAAAATTGCTAAAGATATCTATGTTTTATTTTTTCTTATTAGGGGATATAGTGTACTATTTCCATGATTTTTAACATAAATATTATTATAAATTGGAACTAAAAAACCTTTATTTTATTTATCTCAATTAATTTTATATAATTTAATGCAGCCAATGGAACTAACCTTTAGTAGTTTATGTCTATTTTCATATGCCAAAAAATAAAAATATCAAACCAAACTTCCTTCTACATTAATTAATATATTATAATATATTTATTATCATTAATGAAGAAATATTAATAATGATAGTATTCATTCCATTTATGTATACAATAATTTTTCCCAAGAGCAATTAATTTTCACATATTCATCATACAAACAATATTCCACTATTATGGTAAATTAATTTATGATGTTAAAATAAATTAGTGGAATGTTATTATTTTTAATTTAATATTGTATATTAATTTTTAATGAATTATCCAATGAACATTATCTTAATTTTTTTATTTCCTATTACATAGATTATATTAACCTATTCAGTACTCCATTTTTTTATTCAAATGAAATTTTGAGACTATTTGATACAATACTTTATTTTAAGAATATATTTCAGTTATAATATCATATTTTTTGTTTTTGTCATTCATATAAATTATTATATTGATTTTTTCCATGTATTAAATGAGGATCATTTTGATATAGAAAAGTATTTAACAAAGATTATTTTTCTAGAAAGCAGAGCTAATGTCTCCACCATTATCTAATATTAAGAAAAAATTTCATAGAAGTCTTTGATGATTTACTTCCAAAAGAGTTTATTTTTTATTTTTACAGTTTATTGAATCATACAATCTTCCATGAACCTATACAATTAAAAAATTACACATTTTGATACATGTGTTTGCACTCAATGATGATATATTACCAAAATAGTTTACCTAAAAAATTATAAAAACAAATAAAAGACTAAAAATGAATAAATAAACTTACATATGATCATGTATTTACGAAAATTATATTTTCCAATTTGAAATAACATTTACATATAATAGAAAAATAAATACTATTTGTTATGTTTTCATTATTTAATATTCCTTATAGAATTTGTTTCACTTTTAATATTGTATCTACCGATACTTTTTAGGAACAAAAGTTTCACAAATTATAATTTCATGTTTAAATTAATGGGTGGGTGTACTAGTAATTTGTTTCATGGGAATGGTTATGGATAATTAATTGTTGAAAAAATATCATCATGTTTCATTCCTTTGATTGATTTATTCCATGAGAAATATTTATGCATATTGATGCTATAATTTACGACATTCCATGATTTGTGATAGTTTGATGCATGTTTATATAATGCAAAAATCGTCATATACATTGATTATGTCAGGTAAGGTTTGTTTAATGGGATATAATTCCAAAAAATTAATTAGTTATGCTTAAAATTTATTTTTAGTTCCTATATTCTAGGAGAAGTTTCCTAAAGCCTTATGGTAGGTCGATCCAGAGAATTTTTTGAAATATTTAATACTTAATACTTCTAGGACCTCCTTAAGTATTCACTAACCATTTATCTCTATTTATATGTGTACATGATTTAGGTTCCTTATATATATATATTGCTATTTGATATTATTTATTTCCCTAAACCCACTTTATATCATACTAAGAGGTGATTCCTAGTTAAAAATGTAGTTGAATAGATATATTGTTTGTTTATATTTTTTGAATTTGAATTAAAAATTTTAACACTAAACCCAATATTCTATGTTAATTATACAATAGATTCATTTTGTTTTATGCCCATCATACATTTTATGTTTATTTATAGTAAATATAAACATGGGCCTAACCTTGGGTCCAAAGATGAAGTCCAATGATGAAAGAGGTAAACCAATCCAAAACCAAGACTCAATGAGGAATAAACATGGGCCTAACCTTGGGTCCAAAGATGAAAAATATCGATAACCTGAGACATTTTCTTTTTAGAACACCAAAATATGCTAGACCTGATGGAATATACATGTCTCCAACCAGAGCACAATATAATATAGGGTAACACTCATCCAAGATACCCCAAACAAATACCCAAGGCTTACCATGTATATCAAAACAAATTCTAACTTTCAAAAAAAAATGATAAAATCATTCATAATTCCAACAACCCATGTTTTTATTATTTTTTTAATTAAATTAAATTTCATTGATGAATTTAATTACACAAAATAACAAGATACATGTCATTATATGAAACAAAAATTTAATATTTCACTACAAAAAAAATATCTTAGCTTTAATTAGCCAACGAGCCCATACCCGAGTGGTAAGGGATCTTGCTTGGCATCCAAGAGACCCAGGTTCAAAACCGGGTAGAGGTGAATTTTTGAGTACTATAGAAGTACTGAAGCAGTTACTATAGCAGTTAATGTAGTAGTACTAATGCAGGTACTATAACAGTTATTTTTCGGTACTGTAGTAGTTGGTACTATTCACCTGATTTGGGCCTTCGGGCCACAGGGCCTTCAGGCCACAATGACTATGGAGTATCCTAGTTCACATAGAACATGTACCAAAGGAGGATCAGAGCAACAAGAGTAGCAGCCACCATATACAGAGCTAACTAGATTAGAAGAATGAGAAGGTATATCATCTGCCATCGAGACTAGGCACCATGCGACATTGTATGAGGAAATGCTAGCTGATCAGAAATGCAAGGTGGGGAGTTAGGTGATCAATGAAGCAGAATCTGGGGAGGGCAGTTAAAGTGGGCTAGGCCTATGGGTCATGTATTAGGAATAGTGCCTCTGGGCCTTCAGGTCATGTATTTCGAGTCAGTCGGGCCTTGTGCCTTGGGCCTACGAGTCATGTACGTGTCCCCCTTCAACCATTAAAAGGTGGATTATCCATAATAAAATAAAATAAAGGCCATAGGGCCAATAGGGGTAGCTTTGAATTAGTAACATGCAAACCGAGTTTTAACAAAAGGATGATATGTTTCTAATTTAGTTATTTAAACATGATTGTTATAAACAAGCTGTTAAATATAGTGATGTGAATAGTAAAAAATAATTTTAAAAAATTAATCCTATTTTTTTATTAATAAAACATATTGATTATAAAGTATATAATTTTTAGAAGAGTTTATATATTTTACCACAAGACTATTTTCTTTAAAACCATTTTTATCCATTTTTGTGAAGAATGATAAAATTAATATTTTGAAATTTAAAAAAAATTAATTTGAAAAAAAACTTCATTTCATAATACATAATTCCAAAGTTACTTTAAGGTGAATTTTACGGATTTTCTAGAAAATTTCATTATTTTGATGAATAGTGAAAGCTACTTAATTTTAATTGAAAAATTTTTTTTGGATAAATTATTTACAAATATTAATTATATTTTAAAATAAAATTATTTCAAATATAAAATTAGAAATCCAATTTTGTTAATTTGAATCAATTTTACATTGAAATTGGATATAAAAACTTTGTAAACTTTTGATCATTTTCACCTTAATAACCTTTTTTGTTGTCATGTTTGTGAGATTAATATTTAAATAATTTTTTTCTACTTATGTTAAGGGAATTTTTTAAACTATATTCCATATTTATAGTCATAATAATTTATGATTTATTCTAATACCAACTTATTTTTTGAACAAAATTAATTATTAATTTTGTAATAAAAATTTATTGCTGTTAAGGTAAAAATTGATTTACCATGGGTTAAACTAAAAAGATAAGGTTTATATTTTTTAAAAAACATGTCTAAAAACTATTATATGGAAATATTTAAAACATTAAACATATAAAGTTCTATAATTTTCAAATTTGGAACCCTGTGGAAAAAGAAAAATACCGGAGCACTAAATTCTTTTCGTAAATACAAAGTGTGTCCTCTCCCCCACTTATAAAAGGCCACCCATCTCCTCTATTATTCACACTGTGTACCACTATGTATTGGCCATCAACTACCAAAATAAATTCCCAATTCCCTCCCCTCATCCTTTAATCCAAATTTTGGGCATAAATTCATCCCAATATGGATTTTAATGCAATCTTTAGGATGATACATGAAGAAGGGGTAATACTCGTCAATGAACTCTTTTATTATATTTCAAAGCCCTCTATATTAAATTATTATTATATCATATTATATAATAAAATAAATATATTCAATATAATAATATGTTTTTATTTTAATTTAATGACCTACATGTAACTCAACATCCATAAAATGGGTTACAACATCATCATTTGTGTGTATAGCAGACTACATCCTCTTGAACTGATGTTGTTCCTTTTTCCATTACCACTATTCCGGTACGATAATAATGATGTATTTATTTTTTATATATTATTTGTATAATATTAATTATTTAATTGTGATTCTTTAATTTTCATATCACACATACATTCATACTTTCCATTTTGTGGGAATACTATAACATCATTCTTGTGCATGGCAGACTTCCACATTGAGAAGTGATGGGATTCATTCACCCTTTTAAGGGAATGTTTTAAGGATGACTGAAAATTTATTTTTATTTGATTTTCAAAAGCCGCTTTCAGGGTGAGCGGTAACCCAAAGACGGGAACCAAAAACAGAGAATGCCCATTCTAAATTGAAAGCAAACACGGCATCGAGTAGATTGCATTCCAAGATCACCCGAATCAGCCAAAATCATTTCGCCAACATCAAAGGTCACGTCATCAACATGACTCGCCACGAGTCACCACTGCCATCAATTCAGTCCTAATACCGACATTATAGTCTCCTTCCAGAAACCACACCAGTCGCCGGAGACATCAGAGTCCATCGAATCCACCGTAGAACACCGCAACAAGCCGTCATTATCACCCAGCGAACCAGAAGAAAACAAGCCACCGAAACAGATTGATCTCACCTCATCGCAAATCACAAAACATCGGCACAACACCATCGTGAGCAACACTGATGGCCGCCACCATAACCAAACGTAGACAAAACCAAATCCGAACCACAAAATGTAATACTACTGAACAAGCACAAAAAAGATCGACCGCTGGGAAAAATCAAACAAACCTTCACTGATATCATGAGGAAGAAAACTGAAAAACCAAATCCAACGTCGAGAACCTCGCACCTGGAACATCGATGGTCGTCGAACCACACATCCCAAAACCCCGTTGTAACCCCCACTCCAGATCCGACCAGGATAGGAGCAGCAGAACGTAGGGTCAGAGAAATGGTTCAAGCGACCAAGGGCTCGGAACGAAGGCATCATCAACGAGGCAGAAAAACCGGGAACCATCAAAGCAGAAGCAGGGCAACCCAGGCCGAAGATGACATCGATACAAAGAAGATCGACGAAGATGTCGTCGATTCGAGGGCGACCGAAGAAGAACCCGCCGATTCGAGGGAGACCGAGAAGATGCCGTTAAACGGTGTATTTCATTTCCTGTCACTAAATTTAATGTTTTAGTATAAAATACATATATACTAGAGATTATTTTATTTAAATCATGATTATAATTGTTGATATGATCTAACAATGATCAAATTATAAAGAAAAAAATATAACAAATCAAAATATATAAGAAATACAATGTGGTTATTACGCAAACATAAATTTTACATAAAATTGTTATTAAATGGATAAAAAATTGTAATAAAGTAGAATATAGGTTATGATATATAAATTTTTTTTGTAATATATATATATATATAATTAACTTATATTTATTATAATGTTGGTTTGAATGAGTACGACATATGTGAACATTTATTGTAAGATAATTTTTGTCTCAATTATCGGTCTTTGAGATGTATGTTATGTTTTTTACCGATATTATTTCAAGAGGTGTATATATATACCATTTTAAATTATGTATCATAAAATTATCCATCCTCATGATATTTTAGGATTCCATAGAATTAGCATTAACTTTATTTTACTCTAGTTACTCATGAAAGTTTCCTGTAGTAGTTCCATTTTTTCACTCATTGGTACTTTTGATTATAAATGAAATGTGTTTTTATGAAAATTTAACTTTATTTATCCCTTTGGTAAGAAATAAATTACATTATAAAATCATGTTTTCTAAAAAAAATTAGGTTTTTTTAATTATTCTCATAATTATCTATAAAATAATTTTTTATTGTTTGATTTTATACCATTATTTCTAAAAGGAATCTTCATGTCATTTTATGAAAATAATTTACATTTAGATTTTACTAAAAATGTTAAATGAACCTATGTTTTAATTTGTACAAAATGAGTTTATTTTTATAACATAATTGCAAATAATTTCTTAAAAGATTACTTTATATGTTTTCTAGGTTATTTTCAAAATGAAATGGTCTTCATAAATATTTATGTTTTAAAAATAAATTTTCAAATTAGAAAAGAAATTTTCCTTGATAAACATTTTTAATGATCTATCAAAATTATTTCACATATATAATGAAAATTATTAGTGTTTCCATTGCATTACTTAAGATATGGTCCAAGAATACCATTCATATTTATATCTCAGAATGGTTTAGGTTTTGATGGAATAATATTTATAAAACCCATTTCTATTCCACATGTTATACCATAAGTAAATTCTTATGAAACCAACTTATTTTCACAAGTTATTATATGATGAAATGATTATTAAACTTATCAATTTTAGGTTGAGACAAAGTTGGTTAGAGAGTTTTTTGGAAGATGAAAGAAATTGTTATAAGTATGATGTCTTTTGTTGTTAAAGAAGATAAAGAATAAAATCAATCACCTCACTTATAAAATATGGTTATAAAACTCACAATCATAATCATGTGGTCAAACTCACATTTTGTAAGAAATTTCATAAGAATGGGAAGATGTTTTCTCAAAGAAAATGCTCATCAGACTCAACTTGGGTCGAGAATGAGGATAAAATTTTATTGAGAAATAGAATCATATTGTGGTTGGATCTGATGAAAATATTATGGCGATTTTCTATTTTATATTTCACAAAATCATAATTACTCTGTAAAACATATGATGCAATATTAATAAAGGAAATAGGTATATTGAGTGATGTAAACCGTATTGTGGATTGGATTGGAATGAAATAAATTTAAAGAGGAATGAGAAGTTATAATACATTCCATTATAAGTTAGATAATGATGAAACTGATTTGAATCATATTCAAATTCATGATGAAGTCATTATATAAAAAGAGGTTTGTGGAAGAAATATATTACTGGAGCCAAAAATTTCAAGTCTTAGATCATTATTGTGAGATCACTAAATGCAGAAATGTTTTTTGGTTGGAAAGGCGGATCAAAATGGGAATCAATGAAGATTCACATTTTCAGTCAGACCAAAAATTCATGATATATAAATCATCATAAAAATATGATTTGTGAATTGTAATCACTAAAGGGAAGAGTTTTTTGAAGTTGAAGCTACCGAAACCTGTCGATCAGATGTGTTATTCCATTGATTAATGTAGTCATATTGACACTAATAATTAGATGGAAATCAGTGGTAGAATTTTTTGTGCGGATTTTTTAGGGCCAATAAAAATAATTAAATTTGTATTTTTTTGGGGAAAATAAATAAATAAGTGAAAATATTTTTTTGGTCGTAATTATTATCAAGTTGGTCTATAGAGAGAATAAAATTGATATGTTTTCCTTTGGGGAATGAGAGAAATTTTCTTATTTCGTATAAAATTTTTTTCAATAACCATCTGTCTAGAAATAAAATTTATTATCAGAGTGAAGGATAGACCAAACTATATGATGCAGGATGACACTGATGAATTCATAAGACACAAGATCATAAGTCTCAGAAGAGAATAAAAAGGATAATTTCTTGAATTTAATATAATTATTTTCAAGAGGGATCAAATAAGTAGTTGAATAAGTTTGAAGAATTATTTTCACATGTTTCATTTGGTGCAGAGGAATGTAATGGTGATTTTTCTATCTCCATCATAATGAATAAATTAGAAGGTTCAATAGGTTTCGATAATAATAATTAGAATACATATGTTTGTTTTCCAAGAGGTGTAGAGAAACTTAATTTCTATCATCACCATATTCTGGAAATTAGAATAGAAATTTTAATTTGATAGAAGACTGTTAATGAAGACATGAGTGAGATAAAATCCTAAGAAGATTTGATAATATTTTTAAAGATTTCATAAGGGTTGAAAGAGAAAAACATATATATGATATTTAAGAGAATTTTAATATTTTGGGAAATTTGGTTGGGTGGGAATTTTTTTAGAATCCTTACCAAACCATATTAGGATCAACTATAAAAAGAGGAGGTACTTTTTTAATTTCATATATATGTAATATTCGGAAAAGAATATAGAGAAGTTATTAATTTCTTAGGAGAAAATGATTCTGGATCATGATTTTTTTGAGTAAGTTTTTCAAATAAAGAAGAAATGATAAGAGAAAAAATCTTATTCAGGATTTCCATATTGAGACTAAGAAATCATGCTTGGATTTCAAGACTTAGACAAAACCATTTCAATATTATCTCAAATGTATTTTGACGGAATCATATTTCAATATTGAGAAATATAATTGGTGAATTAGACTGGGAAATTGGATTGAGTATCCTTATGAAGTCTAAAATAAGTTCTTGCAAACATTAGGGTAAGAATGTGAAGAATTTGTTTGAAGATATTATTTGGGAAAGATGTTCAAGAATCACCATAACAAGTTTTTTATAGAAATAATATTAAATTATTTCATGCTACTTGATGAACAATAATTATTGTATTGAATACAGTTCTATGTGAGTTTAAGGGTATATCCTACTCATTTTATTCAATACAAAAGTTTTATTTTCTAGAGGATTGTGTGGTATTAGATTGATTCCAAACCATAAAATGGATTTTTCTAATATTTTGGGTAGTGAACCTTGTAAATTATTGTTTCCTAGTGAATGTGTGATTTGTTTTGTTTTCATCAAGGTAAACAATCTTTAACAATGGATGGAGGTTGTTTTCAAAGAAAGGAAACATACAAGAAAATGTTACAATGGATTGACCCCTACTCCAATCTGTGATACTTGATCCTAACTGAACTCTATAAAGTGATATAATGGGGGAATTACCCCTTCATTCATTGTATATTATTTATTTTTTGAAATAGAAGTTGGTGGATAATTGAATTTTGTTAGTAGTTAAGGTATTCAGATCTTTGATTAAGAGAACTATCATATCTGGAAATATAGAATGATTCCTTATCTTATTATCTTAGGTATGATGTTCTAAAAGATAAAATAAATGGATTTCCTCCAATTGATAATAAAGTACCTTTCAAATATGTCAAAATTAATAATATGGATAATTATGGAAGAGATAAGAATGATTCACATTCATCATTTTATGAAAGTGATTTTTTAAGAGTACAGGGTGCTGCCACTACCAATGTTATATGGGATAAGTTGAAAAAAAATATTAAGGAAATAAAAAAGTAAAGAATTAAAAATTACTATTATGGTGAATATTGTTTGAAGATATATAAATAAGTGAGTATGAATTTGTTTTGATCTTCTTTACAAATGTGAATTAAACTTTTAACTCTATCAAATTTCTTGGTGAAAAGTTGGAATCTTATACTTTTGATTAAAATATCGTAATAATTATTCATGACTAGTTTGGTACAAAAGTATAATCATTGGAAGATAGAGATCCTGAAACTCTATATTTGGATGAACATTATATTACTATCAATACTTATGAAATTATAATGTAGTATGAAATAAATATAAAAGAAAAATAATGATCTAGAATTTTCTTTCAAAACCACCAAGAAAGAATAGTCTAAGAAGGTTCTTGAGGAAGATGATACTGCAGAATCTGATTTTAGAAATGAGGTATTTAAAAATATTGATGAAATTTAATACCTGTTTTCAAAAAATGTGAGAATATGTCTATAAATATAAAGGTTAAATTCTCTTGATTTTTTTTTCATATGGAGCCATTGAGAACATTTCATCTATTTGTCATCGAATAAATAAAGAATATGATAGTGATGAAGAAGAAATATGGAAAAAAGGTCATGGAAGAAGAAGGGTGATAAATATAAATATTTTCTCAATTGCAAAGATACAAAATTATCCAAATCTAAAATTAAAATATTCTCATATAGATATGATGATGAAGAATATAGTGAATTTGAATACAAAAAATATTTTGATAACTATGGTGAGAATACTTTCATATACATAGTTAACAATTAAACATTTTGAAGTTGAAGTTCCAGAGAATAATAAAATAAATTATGATTTCCTCATAATAAATAATTGAAAGAATATCTGAGGAAGATTGATAATCTTAAAAAGTTAATTATGAAGCATAAAAGTGATAAATAATATAAAAGTAATCAATAATGTGTTCCAGATGAAAAGTTAATTTTGTTAGCATACATTAATGATTTGAATAAATCTATTGAGAAAGAAAAAAATCACAATGAACATATAGATGTAATATTTAAAGGAAAATAATAATTGTTGGAACTTGTCCAAAAAAATATTCTTAATCTAAAAAGAGGGATACACGTTTCAAAAAATCAGTCTCTGAAGTTGGATAAATCTCTATAAAGTGTAAATCTGAGAAGGATCAAAAGTTACATTTAAAGGATGGGAATAAATATAAAATTGTTTCTAAGAAGAATAAATATGGGAAGGTTACATATGCGACCAAGACCAATAAAGTATAGAATTCATAACATCAAACAATTAAATTGTTAAAAATGGACACTATTACTTATAGTTTCGATAAGGATGAATCAAAAAAAAAACATAAGTGTCTCACAAATTATTGATGAAGGAAAAAAATTATTTTTTGAATTTTTTTTTGTAAAAATTGAGGAAAATGGAAAGATAGTTAAAAAAAGGATGATTTAAGAAATGAAACATGTTCCATGTTAATGAGTTTTAGAACTATTTTCACTTGATTATGACTAAAGAGGATCAGTTATGGAAAAATGTTTTGGTACACATGTGTCAGAGAAACATGAGAAGGTTATTTAAGAGAGTTAGTGTCCATGAAAATTATGATATATAAAGAAAATTGTATTAGTGTTTACAATTTTTAAATGGGAAATATTAAAAATCTTGTGCATAAGAATGTTAAAATTGTTTTAAAATGACCCATGGAATATATTCATTCTGATATATGTATGCTTGTGATAAAATAACAAACTAATAGAGATAAGTAATTCATCACTTTAATTGATATACTTACTCAAATTAGTTATGTTATGTATATAGAACCCAAGTCATATACACTAAAGGTGTTAAAAAGTTTTAGGATGAAATCTGAGAAGAAATATAGTTATTCAGTAAAGAATATGAGAATTGATAATGTTGGTGAATAAAAAATTAATGAATTTGGAATTTATCTTCAGAAAAATGGAATTTTTCCAGAGTTTAGTAAACTATATACTCATGAACAAAATGGTGTTTTTGAATGGAAGAATTGATGTTTGATTAAAATAGTGATAACTATGTTACTTGGGCATGTTGTTTCTCAAAATTTTTGGATGAATTCCAGGTGCACTAATATTTATATTAAAAACTGACATTTCTATAGTCTAAATTCAAATAAGAATCCATTTGAAATGTCTTATGTAAAGAAATGATGTTTGGAACACTTAAGTGTTTTTGGGATTCCATGCATGATAAATAATAAAGGTGGAAACCTAGGAAATTTTGAGCTTAGAGGTGATGATGGAATTATTATTTCCTATGCTCTAGATGGAAGAGGATATACATGCTTCAATAAATAATACTGATTATTATTTTTCTCTATTGATGTGAAAGCCGTTGAGAATGCTTAAGAAGATAAAAATAATCATTCAGATATGAAAGATAAACAAGAATAAGGAACATCAGATAATTATTCTGATAAGGATGAAAACAATCATAATATTTCTCAAGAATAATAATCTGACTCAACTATATTTAGTGATGAGTAAGTATCTTTAAAATCTCTTCCAAGGCTGATGAAGAAAGTGTAATCTCAAAAAATTATGGGTGATCAACATCAAACAGTTCAAATAAGAATAAAAAAAATACATCTTTATATTTAAAAGTTGAGCTGAAATATGTGAATGAATCTTTTGAGAATATGGAATGGGTTTAGCCTATGAATAAAGAACATAATTATATTGAAAATACTTATATGTGAGAACTAGTATATAAAGAAGATAAAACAAATGTTAACGGTAAAAATGGGTTTCCAAGAACATGTTGAAAAAATATGGAGAAGGTGAAGAATTCATTCAGAAAGAGTTTCAGAAGATGATAGGATGATGGTTGCATTTGAATTCTTTATGACCTGAAAATTTTTATTCTAACAGCTTTTGTGAAATATATAAAAGTTGTCTAAAAGAATATCATTTTATGGATAGAAAAATAATTCTTAGACATAACAAATTCATAATAAATTTCAAAATTAAGAGTGATATGTCAGAGATTATGGACTTTTTTTGGGTATTTAGAAACTGATTGGAAGGATATTTTGATTATAGAAGATCCACATATGAGGGAATTATTTTATGGGGATGAGTTATGTTATTTGCTATAAAAAGAAATATTATTAATTAACTCTTATCATAGATGAATCTGAGTATATTTTTTACCCTAAAGTTACTACTTAACATAAGTTGATGAAGATTCAGTTTGAATATTTACTTATTGAAGTGAATATAACCATTCTCTTGGGTTGTGATAATCAATGTGAAAATCACCCTACGAGAAATCTAGTACAACATTGTCATTAAATATTTTTTGATATTTAATATCACTACAAAAAATAGCCTGAAGTGAATAATGAATTTAATATGGAGTATGTTCTTACATTGGAACAAGTTTCCAACATATTCAAAAAAACATTTATTGAAGACAACCTTTTCTAAACTGAGGTTGAACATGGGAATCCAAAATCCTGCTCATTAAGGTTTAATTATGTGTCTATATCCCCTCTCTCATCTTTTATTTGGATAATATTATAAAAGGGGGAGAATTTTTGGAAAATCTATTTATTGTTATATACTAAAACTTTTAATGAAGCAAATAAAAAGGGGGAGTTGTGGATATGAAGTGATTCCATCATGTAAATATGTGAACTATTTTAATTTTTTGTTGGAGTGGTTATAGGAATTTTTTTTAAAGTAATGTAGAAGAATAAAATAAATATTTGAAGAAATATGTGAAGATAGAGGTTGATGAGGTTTTTATGAGTCACCACTTTTGTAATACCTGGTTTTCCTGTCAATAATTATTATTTCCAACAATGATTTAGGTCACATCGGTTTATAATTGTTGTTAAGTAATAAATTTCATGAGGTTTAAATGTGTATTGATTTATGAAACTTGGTTGAAAAAAATTAGCTGGGGGAGATTGTTGGGACCAAGTTTATTGTAGAAGGTTATTGGAACAAGAAATAAGTTGTTCTATGTATTTTTTATTTTTTAAAAGAAGATTAAGAAGAATATAAATGACATCACTTTTTAAAATTTAGTGATCAAAATCAAAATCATAATAAATAAATTTGCATTAGAATTCTTTACAAAGTCCATCAGATTTGGAATATGTTTTATAGATGAAAAGACTCATCAGGCCCACTCTGGGTATGGAATGACGTTCTGATTATAATGAGGAATAGAATAAAATTATTATTGGATCTGATGAAAAAACTATGATGCTTTTCTAGTTTGTATTCCTCAAAATCATAAGTAATATATAAAACTTGTGATGCTATCTTGATAAAGCAAAGATAGAGAATTAGGGTTTCCAATCATATTGTAGAATAGATTAGAGAGAAAAAATGTTTATGAGGAATAAGAAGTTATAATACATTCCATTATAATTCATACAATGCTGAATCCAATCTTAATCATATATAATGTCAGGACAAATTCATAATACAATAATAATTATGTGGAATAAGGATGTTTCTAGATCTGAAGATTTCCATTTTCATATCATCAATATGAGATCACCAAACATATAAATGTTTGTTGGTGGGGAATGATGATATGAATGTGAAGTTATAATGATTTTGGTTTTCAATCATACCAAAAATACATGAGAAATAAATCTTTAGAAAATAAAGTTGTGTGAATAGTAATCAAAGAAGGAAATAAGTTGGTAAAGTTGAAGCTGTTGGAACTGGTCCATTATATGTGATGTAGAACTGATTATTAGTGACATACAAACACCGATCATTGGATAAAAATGAGAGGCATAATTGTTTGTGGGTAATTTTATGGGACTAATAACAAAAAGGAATTTGGGTTTTTTGGGACTAATAAATAGAAAAGATAATATAATATTGTTGTTTTTTCTTTTCAAGTGGGTCAATGGAAAGAAGAACTATGATATGTTTTCCTTTAGGGGAATGATATAAATTATCTTATGACTTATAGCAATTAGGTCAAGAGCCATCCGACTGAAAATGAAATTAATTTTCTAAGTGAAGGAGTGACTGATCCATCAAATGTAGGCAGCCACAAATGAATTCATCAGACACATTATCATTGGTCTAGGAAACGAAGGAAAAATATAATTACTTTATGTTTTATGAAGTATTGTTAAGAGGGATCATTAAAGATATTGAATATTTTTAAATAATAATTTTCATATGATTATTTTGGTGTAGAAAAAATTAAAGAAAAATCCAATATCTCCATCATAATGAAGAAATTATAATGATAAGTCGGTTATGAAAAATATATTGAGAAGACATATGTTTGACTTTCAAGGGATATGAAGAAATGTAATTATCTATCTTCATTATAATGAGAAAATTTGAATGGAGAATCAAAGTTAGACTAAATATTTTCAAGGAAGTATGAAGCGAGATAAAGTAATTATAAGATTTGATTTGATTCATACAGAGTTGATAATCATTGAAAGAGTAAAAAATGTAGTCTATTTTTAATATAATTTAATGATTTTAAGAAATATTTTTAGTGGGAAAAAATTTCTAAATCCCACCAAAACATTATTTGGTTCACCTATAAAAGTAAAAGGTACATTGTACTTTCTGAAAGATGTACTGTTCAAAAAAGAAGAGAGATAAGATCCAAATTTCTAGGGAGAGGAAGTTTCTAGATCATTATTAATTGAGGATGATTTCTAGATAGAAGAAGAAATAAGAAGTTCATAACCCTGTTTCTCGGATTTGGGCTGAGAAATTGGACTTGAATTTCTAAACTCGGACAAAAGTGGTTCAGAATTGTCTCAACCACATTCCGATAGAATAATATTTCTGTGTGGAGAAATTGAACTAACAAATCAGATTGGGAAATCATACAGAGTATCACTACGAAGTCAATAATAATCTCTTTCTTAGTACTAGGTAAGAAAGTAATGAATTGTTTTAAGATATTATTTGTGAATGTTGATCAAGCATGGGAATAACATATTTTTCACATAAATTATAATTCATCATTACTTCATATATAAAGAACATTCACTTTTGTATTGAACATAGTGCTATATGAGTTTAAAAAAATATCTAAATCACTGTATTCCAAACAAAATGACTGATTTCAAGTGAATTATATGGTATTGGATTGTTTACAAACCACAAAAGGATGTTTATACTCTAGTTGAGTGGTAAACCTGGTAAATTCTTGTTTTTATTTAAATGTGTGATTGGTTTTGTTTTCATAAAGGTAACAAATCTTTAATGGTAGGTGAAAGTTCTTTCAAATGAAAGGAAACATAATGGAAAAAACATCATTTGTTCACCCCCCTCTCAGTGAAACTTGATATTGGTTAGACAGTAACATTTTTCATATGTTATGGTATAATGAAAATTTATATGATAACCATTTGATTTAATTGGTTAGGATATGATGAATGTTTATGATCTTCTAAAATAAATAAATATGGTTTCTATTTTGTGATGGGTGGTCCCCATATCCACCACCAATTCATTGGGTAATGACTTATATCTCATGAGATTGAAATGCTTGGAATTGGGAGTGATCTTGATTCATAAAGACAGGGCTGGAATGGGGAGTGAAAAATATTTATAATGATTATTCTAAATTGGTAAGTGAACCTGGTCTAGTAAGACTAAGATGGAATAGGGAGTGAACCAAGTTTAGTAAGGGACTTTGACTACTATGATAGTCTTGATAGTGATACCTAAGTAATATGGAAATTAATTTCTAAAATTTTGTGTATTCCAAAAATTTCTTATCTTATGCTAATGTTATTCTCTCTTGGATCATTTTATTCAATTCCCATAAGATTAATTTCTTATGAACTACCAATATTTTTCCCATTATTCATGATTATGATCAATGATATGAAGGTTATTATTTTCAAATGTAATACTGAGATATTCATAACCATATGTTCACTTTAGGCTTATATATCCCCTATTCTTACCCTTACTAATCATTTGATCATACCCTTTCTTATGTTTTATCCCAAAGTTATGAAGTTCTAGTTACGAAGAAAATAGTGTTAGATGGTGTATCTAGATTATGGACTATTTTTTATGTTTATAGGTTTCTAAAGGGACTACACTATTATGGTACTCAAGGGTGTGTTTGTGTAATTTAAATAATATTCTTAATAGTTGATGATATATATATATATATGAAAGTCCTAGATCATTATATTTGGAATTAAATGACAGGTTTAGATAACCTTTATAATCTAGAATGATTAAACCATCATGATATCCCTATGTAGATATCGAAGGATAAGTATAAGTATGGGTAAAACTATTAGAAATTGTCTTGTAATTCTGTTAAATGATAAAGTGAGCGTTTTCCTAGAAATACAAACCTATATAGATACTATAAGTGGACGTGGATCTGATATAGATGTAACTAGGGGTGAAAACCTTGAAAACATCGTATTGAGATAGACATGATCATGAATTGATGCACAACAACGGGTCTTCCTTCACACCTATTGGATATACTTTGGGAATTCACAAACTCTTTACAAACAATCCTGATATATTAAAATAAAAGAGGACTATGAATGGACAACTATAAATATAATTTGTAATAGAGTCAATATTTTATGATGATTAAGACATCATATATGTGGTTTTTCAGGAGTATGTGTTTCCCTACTATGATTATTGTTTCTTATTCTATGCATTTTGGTTTTAGTCAATGGATTGAACCCGAAGGAACCCGATTAATGATGAGTGAAATGTAAAATGAAATGAATATCCTCTCGAGAGTCCGAATACTATGAGATATGGAATGAAAAATATCATTTTTATGGTCACACAATTTTATCAAGCTATGAATCATTATAGACTTCCAAATGAATAGTGGAGGTAGCCAAATTCCATTATGTCCTTCACGATGAAACATCCACCATATTTTAGTGGGTATTATTAAAAAATAGTATCTGGAAAATGGATTAGTACCACTGAAAATATATTTTCTATTATCTAGTGTTCAAAAAAAGAAAATTAATTTTGTATATCTACCATTTGGCAGGTAAATTAGCCCAATTGTGGGCTCTAATCAAGAATATATTTCAACAATATGTTATTGAGTTCATGGATTGGGATGAATTTAACAGTTATTTTTCAACAACTAACTTCATCATATTCTTTGTATGAATTTGGAGAAGGATTTTCAGGATATAAATTAAATGGTTGAAAAATCTATTTGTACCTATGAGGTAAAAATTAATATACATACAAGGTACACTTATGTTATTATCATGCAACCGAAAAGAAAGTTTTATAAATATTGTAGTGGCTTAAAACCATGTATTTGAAGGGAATTAGCCTTAAGAGACTTCAATGGTTTAAAATAGATTTTTTGATATGCAATAAAGGTAGAAATGGAGGTTGGAGTTATGCATCAATCTTAATGTTTTGACAAGAAAAATAATATGGAGTTTAATGGAAAATATAAAAACCATAGAGAGAAGAAGATGAGATTTCATTTATGGTCAAAGTGTAGGAAGAATAATGTAGAAAACTATACCAGAGTGAATAGTAATTGTTTTGAGTGTAGATGGGAAGTTCATTAAGAAATTGATTAATGAATTGGTGGGTATAATTTTTATAACAATGTGAATAGAGATAATTTAACATAAAAAGCGCCACATGTAGTTTAGTTCATTATGTGTAAGGAAAGAAGGAATTATGATAACCTGTTCCCAAACTTGAGGGTTAATAATGATGATTGTTTTCAACAACCGCTAATTTCAAGGGATAAGGGAAAATCTAATGCGATCACTATTTCTAAAGAGGGGTGTGAAAATGATGTGGTGAATGGTACACTTACCATCCACTCAAGAACTGATAATTTATTATATAACTATGTATGTAACCATTCATTAATTAATAAATAAAATTATAAGGGTACCAATATGATACCCAAATAATAATATGTGGAATTAGAAATGGAAAACCCTAATGGAATGATGATAAAATCTCGGTTCTATTATTCTACTCTAGTTGATGTTTGTGGGAATGTACTTCCTGCAAATATTGTCATTAATTCTCTGGTAAAATTTTATGTCATCTTAGAAATGTATTTTATTTCTCTTCCAAAATCCCATATCTATTCTTAAGGAAGGTAAGTCATGTTTGATATTTCATACCAACCTATGACCATCTATCAATGTGTTGATAATTTTGATCTCTGATAGAGATTACATCTATTTTACGTGTCTTATTTCCATTTAGAAGGAGTTTTTATCTCAAATGGTTGGGGAGAAACTCAAAATCAATGATATACCAATTGTTACGGAATTGGTTGATGTCTTTCATGAAAATTTTCCTATCCTTCCTCCAAAAAATGATGTTGAGTTCTCAATATAACTCATACATGGTGCCACTTAAATTTTAATGAATCCCTATATAATGACCCAGATTGAGTCGCATGAATTAGAGAAGATGTGGCGGCACTACTTAATGGGAGAAATTTTTTTCATCTACACTGATCAAAAGAGTCTCCTCTATATATTATCACATAAGGACATGAATATGAGACAACGCCGATGGATGGATTTCCTCTAGGACTATAACATTGAGATAATATATACTCCTAGTATGGGGAACATGGTGGAAGATGCACTCAACATGATGTCTAGTTTGTAGCTGCTGAGTGAGGCGATGAAGCAGCTAGCCACGATGTAGATAACATTTTTGGATAGTGGTGGAATAGTTTACCTCCAGTTTTAGACTATCACTCCCCCACTCTTACAGTGATTTGGGGAGAAACTACTTGTGGATGTTGACTGTGAGGCACAAAATCCTCAGATATCATCAGGACATGCTTTTGATGGATTTTTGATAGGTGGGGAGAACATCATCCTTTCAGAGAGAGCACCATAATACTAGTGACATTGCAGGAGGAGGTGTTGAGGGAGTTTTATACATCCCCTTTAGTGGTACATCCTGGAGTGTTGAAGATGTAACTGGACCTCCAATGTCAGTATTGGATGCCATGGATGAAGAAAGAAATGGCTAAGTTCATTTCTTGATGCATCACTTTTCATCAAGTGATGGTCGAGCATCAGGTTCCAACAGGCTTAGCCCATCCACTCGAGGTACCAGATTGAAAATGGGATAGTATCTTGATGGACTTTGTGACGGGACAACCACGTACATTCATGGGCCATGATTCCATCTGGGTGATCATTGGCCGAATCACCATGCCATCTCACTTCCTACCCATAAGGGAGTAGGGTGTAGTAGAGGGATTGGGATGCCCCTACATCCAGGAGATAGTGAGGCTCCATGGGATACCTTCGAAAATATTTTCAAACCATTATGAATGCCTTACATATCAGTTGTGAAAGTGGTTGCATGAGGTGTTTAAAATCCAACTACACTTGAGAACTGCTTTTCAACCCCAAACAGATGGTCAGAAAGAGTGAACCATACATACCTTAGAGAACATGCTTCGTACTTGTGTCCGGGATTTTAGTCGCAGTTGGGAGGACCAACTTCCAATGGTAGAATTTATATAAAATAACAGATATCACTCCACCATTTGCATGGAACCGTTTGAGGCCTTGTATGGGTGGCCTTTTAGATCACCCCTATGCTGGACAGACCCAGGGGAGTCAGTACTGATTGGTCAAGAGTGGGTACTGGATACCACCGAGTAGGTGCAAATCATCCAGGATAATATGGGGACTGCACATAGTAGGAATATGTCTTATGCTGATAGCTAACAGAGACCCTTTGAGTTTGAGGAGGGAGATCATGTATTACTTCTGGTCTCACCCCGATAGGGATTATGAAGATCTGCCAGGGGCAACAAGAAATATCTGAGGATCATTAGTCCCTATTAGATCCTATGAAAAGTTGGATAGGTGGCGTACCACATATCTCTTCTCCCACAGATGCACCGAGTGCATGATGTTTTTCATGTATAACAGCTAAGGAGGTACGAGCATGATCCATCACACATCATTGACTGGGGAGAGCTGGACATTGACGATGGTGAGATGTTTTCAGAGTTCTTATTGGTGATAGAGGACCGAGAGGAGTGAGTCCTATGTTGGAATTCGAACCTCTGGTGTGCATTCAGTGGCATTACGAGAATCTCCAAGAGAGAACATGGGAGTCAGAGGATCTAATTCATGCTGAGTACCCCCATTCATTTGACTAGTTTTGTTTTGGATTTTAGGGACATAAAAACTTAAGGTGGGGATAATGCAATGTCTCTAAAATTACAACTAATTTCTTTAATTATATGGAATTATTATGAGACTGAAAGATGTGATGGCACATGATTCTAAGTACTAGAGAGACAATAATGGTGTTTTGAACATTTTTTTTTACATTTAGTAAACATGTGAGTGGGATTTTTTAACTTTTGAACTACTGATCAGATAAAAAAACAAGGACATATATGAACTTGGAATGCCTAGATTCTCCTAGAAATGACTCAACTTCAGAAGAAAATGGTCGAGAGGAAAAGTTATTTTTTTGTATCTTTTGAGAAAAATAAGAAAATAATTTTTTATTTATATTCTCACTGTTGGGTAGCAGATGACGCTAATGTAGTGTAGGGACAATGCTATGAAAAAGCTCATTAATAAAGATCATTAATGGATCATATCATGTAGTATAACAATGCAATAAAGTAGTCATAAAAATGATGTTGTTTCATAAAATAAATAACCTAACAATGAAGCATCACAGCATAACATAAATAGTGTGACATGATTCCTTTTATTAAACCAACACTTGGGAGAATTGGGAATTAAACTAGGGGGATTCTCTGAAAAACTGTTAGCAATTTTCCTCTCCAATGAAGAACAATTAATTCCAGTGAGACTTCATCATCATCGATGTTTGGGGAAGAACATAATAGTATGTGACGTCAAAATTGTGAAACCACGATGTTGAATGCTTTAACCTCGAATGTGAACAAGGTAAGAGTTTATGAATTCTATTTTTTTATAATTTATTTCTAATTCTTGATAATTAACAATGAACACGGATCATCCGACTAATGGGTTGATCTGGGAATCACTCATTCATGATGGGGGATATTGTGTGGGGGTTTGAATTGGGGTTTTACTCTTACTATGTGGATTAAAACTTTCCCCCATGCATAAAATCTAACACAGAGGGGGCAAGCCGACATGAAAAAGGCCCATAACCTCCACTATAGTTGTCTATTGTGCATTATTAAATGATGACTTCTCGTTATAGTTGAATGGTGAGTTTGAGATGAAGGTGATGACCTAATGATTTGGTAGACACAATCTGTATATGAAATAGACTGCCATAGCGACTACGAAGGCCCATCAAAGGTATCGCCGACGCGCTGGCGTACCCGCACAGGCACCGACCGTAGGAAGAGGGTCGTGGAGTTCCCCTTAACACCTCGTGGAGGGTGTGGTCCATGTCCAGGCCACTTGAACGCATTGAGATACAATCTCTCAACCTCGTAAGGAGGAAGGCCTTACGCTGTGTGGGGCCAGTAGAGGCCGAACTTGGTAGGATGACGCATCCCAAGAGCTCCCCATCAGCCGCAAAGTCTGTCTTGTATTTGGCTGGAAGGTTGCACCCTGGCCAGTGGATTGGCTGGACCCACACTGGCAGGCCAAACCCATGCCCTTCGTGCCGTCTGGACCCCCAGCCAAACCTCGTTAGGTCCAGCGAGGCCCATTAGCCCTGGCCCACTATCTAGGATGGACTTAATAGACCTTGACCTGAATCAGGTCAGGTTGAGTCTGTCTAATTGAACTAGGTTATGTGGGACCCCCAAGTAGGGTTGACATAGTCGATCCGACTAGGTTGGACCGGGCCTAAACATAACCAACCCCCTATTTACTAAAACATCTTTATCTTGCAAACTGTGCATCTGATTGACAAAATATCAGTTGAATTGAGACCCTTGAGATAGTGAGGTCCTTCTAATATACTCTATGTGAGTTTTGGAGGAAGCTGGCATATATTTGGGTTGGAATGGACCCATATCCAACGAGCCCTTTTTTACTAAAAATCTAATAACTTAATGATGGGAATCTGATCGACGCACCATCTTTTTCATTGGAATATGTATGATCAGACAGTCTTTTGGGTTAATTATAAGTGGGACTTCATGGAAGTTGAGGTATGAATGATTTATTGAGGAGAAGATCCTCCAGAAATAAAGACTGCTAAGTGTGGGAATCTAGTGGCTGTCTATGACATGAAGAAAGAATATTGATCCTGTGTGTGTCTGCACCAAGAGATACTCTGTGGGTCATTAACTAGAGATCCTATGTGGGTAAGAACCTTGTGATCCTTTATGGGTGAGCACATAGAGATCCTCAATGGGTCAGAACCTGCCAATCCTCAGTGGGTCATCACCTAGAGATCCTATCTGGGTCAGTGCCTAGAAACCCTGTGGGGGTCAACAACAGAGCCTCTCGATATAATAAGATGATCTAGCTTTAGGAATAATCATCTTTACTTATGTACATAAGTTATACCTATTGTGAGTTGTGTCTTTTAATTCATGTTATGTGTATGAGGTCTTTCTTGGTGGTATTACCTATATGGAATGTGCTTTGTGGTGGTTTCCTTATAGATAAACGGGAGACCTTTTGGGGTCTTGGGGTCCCTACTGAGCCCCTACATGGGCTTTTCCCACATGTGTTTTTTTGGTGTATACGATCAACATTTCGATAGAGGTTCTCAAGGGGATGAGACTGATAGGCACAACGACAGTGGACATGGTGGCCTAGGACCAGGTGGGAACCAGTAGGACTGGATGGATAAGTCATACTACAAAGGATTTTAGTATCTTCACTATGCTCACGTTTAGGAGGTGTTTTCTGTGGATGGCCATCAGAGTTTTTTTTACTTTATTATTTTCAGTTCCTTGTTGGGTTTCTATTCTAGCCCATATAATTTCAATTGTACATTCACTCATCTTTGTTTTAGTGGTATACTTTTTTCCACATTTAATCATGCTGGGATGTGGTTGTGCATGTGTGTGTATAGGATTATAAGCAATTCCTTCACTTTTTTGGGATATGCCTTTCTGGTGCTAGTTACTAGGCCTTGGCCTATGGATGGAGGGAATGTGGTAGTCATAACACACGACCCGGGGGATGGGTCATGATGATTATTTTCTACTAAAATAGAATGGAAGATAATGAGGACCACATTATAATTTTACTAATTTCCCTAAAGAAGGACAAACGATATTTAAAATTTACAGTATAAATATTGGTTTCAAAGGGTTTCCTTTTTGGGTCATATATTCTATTGAGAGGGTATATGAGTAGATCCACAAAAGTTGAAGGCTATTGAATATTGGACCAGACTAACCATAGTAACTAAGATCTGTTGATTTTTAAGATTAACTAGATATTATATAAAATTAGTTGAGAATTTCTCACAATTATCTAATCCTCTATCCAAGTTAACACAGAACGGATCCAAGTTCCTTTAGATTGATGAACATGTGGAAAATTTCCAGTAACTAAAGTGTATATTAGTTAATGCATTGATGCATACATTTCCCTATAGAGGATAATGGTTTTTAATATATATCGATGAATCCAAGAACGGATTAGGATGTGTTATTATGCACAATGACATGGTAATATCATCTGCATCATTAAAATAGAACATCCACTAGAAAAATTACCCATATAATGATTTAGAGTTAGTTGAAGAAATTTTTCCCTTAATGATATGGAGGAACTATATTTATAGAGAGAAGTGTGATATATATACTGATAAAAAATGTTTAAATTATATATCCATTGAGAAGGAGTTGAAAATGTCACAAAGAAAATTGATAGACTTGATTTCAATTATGAATGGTTAATACATTACCACCATTAGAAAGTGAACATGGTGTAAAATGCATAAAGTTGGTAGGATTATGCTATATTATAAATGATGAGGATAAGAAATATCCTATATTTCTATATTTTCAAAAGATGGATCAGGAAATACTAAAAAAAGGGGAAAATATTTTCTTTATCAATTCATTGTTCACACATATATCAAAGTGAATATTAATGAGGAACAACAGACAGATTTGGTGATAAAAAAGATTGTTATAAATGTTCATAAGTGTAACCTTGATCATGAAAGAATGATACGGTCTGAAAACCATGTATACATTCCACATATACCATATTTTAATAAGGATTTTTAAAATAAGTTCATAGTTATTCATTATCTATTCATCTTAGAAGTATGAAGATGAATAGAGATTAGAAGGAATACGATTGTTGGGTGGATGGAAGTGAGATATCATATAGTTTTTATCTCAGTGCTGGGTATTTCATCAATTTAAAGATGAATGAAAAAAGTCTAAGAAGATGTTGCACCTGTTACCTATAATGTAATGTAAATGGGGGAACATCACTAAAGATTTTGTTTTCGGACTTCACAAAACCTCTAAAGGGAAAAATGATTTATGGGTTATAGTTGATCACCTTACAGAATCATCACACTTCATAGCTATCAGATTAGTCTTATATCTAGATAAACTATCATGGATATACATTAAGAATGTGGTATGTTTTCATAATGTTTCATATTATATTGTGTTTAATTGGGATTCAAGGATTACCTAAATGTTTTGGTGAAGTATTAAACAAGGTCTTGATTCAGATTTGAGTTTCAACACATCATATCAACCTAGGAATGATGGTCATTCTGAATGAATAGTTCAAACCCTATAAGATATTTTTATATTGTGTTATTTTTATTTCAAAGGTATTTGGGGACAAAACAATCATATAGTTAACCCTTCACTCATTCATTTAGATGGATCCTTATTAAGACCTATAGGTAAAGAAATAGAGAGCTCTAATGTGATGGAATGAAGTAGGAGAAAGAAAGATATAAGGAACTGAGATAATAAAAGAAATGGAGAGGAATGTTAATGTTATTCAGTAACACATCCTGACATAAAAAATTTAGAAAGAAAAAAGTTAATATTATAATTACCAGCTTGATCTATAATTTAAAATTGGTAATAAAGTTGTTTTAATAAATTATATATAGAGGAATGTTTTGAGATTCAATATGAGAGGGAAACTAAGCCCCAAAAACATTGGGCCTTTTGAAATTATTGATCATAACAGGATTATAACATATCACTAGATTCCATTGAAAATATATAAAGTCCAAAATGTGTTGCATGTATCACTCATGTGGATTTATATAATTAACCCTTCACACAAACCAAACTCATAGGTCATACCACTATATTATGACCTCTATTTTGAGGAACAACTAGTGTACATTGTGCATCATTGTGAGAAATTACTATTAAATAAGGCCACTCACCTGGTCAATGTTTTTTAGAGACACCACAAGTTTGAGGAAGCTACATGGGAACTTGAGGACAAGATGATGTAGTGGTATCCTCATGTTTTTGTATCATAGTGATGAATTTTTAGGGAGAAATTAATTTAAAGGGTGTATATTGTAACACCTTGAGTTTTTAAAAAATTATTATTTTTTATTAAATTAAATTTAATTGATGACTTTAATTACACAAAAATGAAGTTAATATTTCATTATATGAAATGGAAAATTATGATTTCACTACCCCCAACATTTGTTTAGCATGAATTACACATGAAACTAAGTTTTAACAAAACAATGATATGTTACTAATATAGTTTTTTAAACATAAATGTTACTACCTTTCCATTAAACATAGTGACCTAAATCTTAATAACCAATTTTTTAATATTAATTGTAATGGATTTATATGAATAATGTCACACCCTAACCCGATGCTTTGTTTCATTTTAATTATTTTGGGTCTCGTTTCTGAACTGTGTTTTGAACCTATTTTAAATTAAAAGAAAATATTGTTTTTATACTAACGTGCAAGTGTATGCGCGCCCTGAACATCTCCTAATTTTGGTTAAGGGATTGTTCGTTATCGAATGTGTTGTTTTTGAGACACATAACCATGGGCGTGACCCCGCGCGTGAGACTGTGCGCGGTGTCCACTCTCAGTTAATAATTTTATTATTATTATTTTAGTTAATATTTTAATTAGGCTTAGAATATTACATTATTGACATATTTATAAAATTGTTTTTATTATTATTATTATTGGAGTTTATTTAAATTCTTATTTTGTTCATTATTATTTGTTATTATTTTATTATTTTGTTTATTTTATACTCTTTTATTTTATCCCCTTAGTTTATATGTTATTCATTCCTTTCGTTTATTATTATTATTATTATTATTACTATTATTTGTTTTTATTTTATTTTATAATTTTTTTACACTAACTCACATCCACTCCCCTTTTCCCCTGTCGCGCTACCCCCTTCCCCCCCAGCGCTGAACCCTAAACCCCCCCTCCTCTCTTCTCACGGCCCGCGACGCCACCTCCCTCTCTGGCCGCCGCCCTCGCCGCGCCTCCTCCCTCTCCGGCCGCCACCCTCGTCGCGCCTCCTTCCTCTCCAGCCACCACCCTCGCCGGGCCTCCCCCCGCTCCGGCCGCCGCCCTCGCCGTGCCTCCTCCCCTTCCGGCCACACTGGCTAGCAACCAACGACCCACACCACCTCCTCCTCCTTTTCTGTAAAGCCGCACCGCACCACGCCACCCTCTTCCTCGCCGGATAGCCTACGTGCATGCCTCCCTTCGACAGCCGGTCCTTCTCACCGGCGTCCCCCCCTCTTGCCGGCACGTTTTCCGGCGCCCCGCTTCTTTTCCCCAACACTAATTCCCTCCGGTTATGCGGTGATTGAATTTTCGCACTGATATTTGAAATTCCTCCATATTAGGTATGTGATTATGCGTATAACCATTATTTGATGCATTAATTTGGGAGTTTAATAAATTCAGTTTGTTTATTTAATTATTTGTGAGATGCGAGTTTGATTCTTTTTGAGATTTTTTATACTTTTAATTTTTCAATAGTATGTTGATGCAATATGTGTACAAATTACGGTGCAAACTTGTGTTGATATGTTTATCATCATTTTATAAATTGTGAATTTAATTTGTTAGAATGTGCAAAGGGTGAAATTGGTTGTATTTGATTTTTGATGTGCATTTATTTTGTTAGTAGTCTGTTTGTGAAATATGAGTGTGTTAATGTGTGAAAAACCTATGATGAATTATTTATTAGTGTTTAATTAATTTTTTTGATAGTTTGTTAAGACGTGAAAGGGATGCGGTTTCTGTTTTGATGCGACGTTAAAATGCATTTTATCATAAAAGAGATTTTTGGTGAACTTTTGGTATTCAAAGTTAAGAGAAATGATTTGAAACTTTTTAAAAAAATATTCATAATAGACTTTTTGAGATTCAAAAGTGTTTTTTTATTGTGCAGTTGGTTTATTATGTTTTTCACGGGCTGTGTTTTCTGTTTTGACAAGTGAGTGGGGTGCATTTGGCCTTATAAGATGTTTTGGGGTAGGCTTTGGGTGTTCAATGTCTTCTAATACAACTTGGAGTGGTTTTATAAAATTTTTAAGTGGTTTATAAAATCTTGTAATGTGTGTGAGACATGTTTGTATATTGTTTTGGTGTGAGTGTTTTCAAAAGTGGGTTTGAGCATACATATCGGGGTATATGTGTGGGGATATTGTTGTGACAATCATTGGAAGTGTTCAATTAATCGTTTGAGTAGTGCGAAATGTGTTATTGTGGGTACTTGAGGTGTGTGTGTGCTGGAAAAGAATTTTTGATGGAAAATGTACCACTTTGAGAATGCTAAAATGTTTTATAAATAGGTAAGAATTTTGATTGTATGTTTAATGGTTTTATTAAATTATATGTGTATTGTGTTGCGCCTTGCTTCGTTGGTTTTGGGTCGCGGGTATCGAGGATCGCACCATGTACATGCATACGGTAAGACATATATATATAGATATTCCCTCATTGTGCATATTCCCTCATGGCGCAGGGAATATGTGCAATGCACCTAGGGGTGTATATATATGTATGCATAAATGTATGTGTCTGTGTGTGCCAAGGATCAGTTTGAATGTTCGTCTTCAAGCAGCGACATGTTGAGGTAGGTCCCCTATGCCTAAGCATTTAATTTGAAATTCAAAATTGCTTGATTATTTTAAAAATATGTTTTACACTATGCTATATACACATGCTATGGAATCTGATTGCGGTTGCTAGAAACTATTATACCTTGTATTGGGAAAATTGAAATGTATTTCAAAGCTATTGGTCTTAAGTGACTTTTCTTGAAAAATTTATTTCTTAAGTGGTTTTGAATTGGTAATGTGTATTTCCAAAGTTGTTTGTCCTTTTTGGCCGGTTGATTTTATAAAGTGTTCCCTTTATGTAATTATGCATGTTTGGCATCTTAAGAATGTTTTATGAAATAGAAAAAACCTCTATTGAGGCCCGTTTGGCACATTAAGATTTGGTTTGCGAAAATAGAAAACTCCTATTTAGTCATTCCCCTAAATTTGAAAATATAATGTGATGCAAGTGTTAATGAGTGGTTTGTGACATGTGCCTAGTATTAAGGCTTGTGCATGATTCTGTGATGTAAAAAGGGGGAATGCACTTAAGTAGGGAGTGCGGTGGTGAAAGGTTGAATGAGTTTCAGATAAAGAAAGTGTAATGTACTTATTTGATTGCATGATAAAGAAAACTCACCACCATTTGAAATAGAGCACAATGGCAAACCCGAGTATCTAGGTGGGTGACCAGGACTCGTACGCTAGATGACACGGCAGGGGTTTGTCTCGGTTTGTCTAGCAGGATTGACGCAACAACACTAACTAAACATATGAATTTCTGAGGGTTGTGGTCTTCTAAGCCACTTTTTCTGACGGTCGTGGCCTTCTAAGCCACGTTTTCTAAGGGTCACGGTCTTCTAAGCCACGTTTCACCTAAGTACGAGGTCTCTAGGTTCCCACTTCTTCTAGCTACCTATAGGGATTACCCATAGTGCTCATTTGTGACATGCTGCTTGTGATGTAACTTCCTTTTCAGTTTTTTCATACCTGATGTCTTGTTTGTAAAAATTACATTTTATTCCAAACTGGTTCCTTTTAATTTTGAAATGTTAATTCACGCTTGGAACCTATTTTGAAAATGTAGTAAGAGTGAAATGATTTATTTGAAAATTAAAACTCATTACTTGATTTTGAAAAGATTGGAAAACATTATTTTGTTATATCTTATTTTCAAACTGGCATAGTTGGATTTCTTAATAAAGGCGGAGGCATATGACATGGTTATTTTTGGCTTTCCTACTGAGCATGTCGGTGCTCATGCCTACATTACTTTTCAGTTGCAGGTTTCAGTCTTGGATCGCTTTTGGGAGTGAGTGTGGTTGTCGTACCGTGGTGATCCACGGGGTCACCTGAGGTATGTCACATTTCTTTGTTTATTCCTTTTTCCTCTGCCACGTTGTTCAATTTATTTTTCCTTTATACATCTGCTTGTTTAGTTTATGTTTATTTATCTTTGTCATGGGCCAAACTGTTCCCAATTGGTTTGTTTTGATTCCCGACACTAGTTGTCACCCCGTGGGGATCGGGAACTCCCTTCGGGCCATGTCCTGGACCGGGTCAGGCGCTGGGTCGTCATCCGACCCAGCCTGGTTCATGAAAAAATGGTATCAAAGGTGCCCTTGTTATTTGGGGTGTCAAGTATCTTGGTGATTAAGTGTGTCGGGACTTGAGAGGAAGGTGCAGGAAGGACGTCATGAACCCTTGCCCATCCTGAGACTCGTGTTGCCAGGGGTAGTTCGGGATTTGAATTTTCTTCTTTGGATTGGTATGTTTGGATGAGGGATGACAAGGGAAGTGATACGATGTTATGCGACAAGCCTTCTTAGAGTAGCGACCCATGTACGACCCGAACAAACGGTTCATGATGCTTCCTATGGTTGATGCCCGCTTAGAGCATGGCCTACTAAGCCGTGTTACTGGGTTGGTGTAACCACTAGTCCCTTATTGTTTTTGAATGTTTTATTGTGAGTTATGTTTAACCTTCATTTTGGTTGGTGTGAGTACATCTCAAAAATAAAAATGGATTTTTGAGAAGGTGGTTTCAAATGGGAATATGGTGTTAGAGTGGAAAAGTGGTTTTGAAATAGAAATTGTTTTCTTTTAACGAATGTGTGGTTTCAAAAGGGAAAATGGGAGGTGATTTGGAAGTTGTTTAGGATTCTCAGTGACACTTTTTGGAATGTGAATTGGAAAATCTTTTGGAAATTGGAAATGTATTTCTTTGATGAAAAGTTATTTTTTTTTCAATTGGTTGAGAATTTGTGCTTTGTTCTTAATGATCTGTTTTGGAAATAAGAAGTGTCTTGAATTGACCCTTGTTATTCCTATGAGTGATCACATACATTGAGGTGCGCATGTGGCAAGTGGGGAAATTGGTGATGTGAGTGGATGGGTACTTGAGCTAGCACATGTATATATATGTGTGAGACTTCATGGGATATCAATGGTGGATATTTAAGTTGTTCTATTTGATGAAAGATGGTTTTTAAAAAGGGGTTTTCAAGTGTTTAGAAATGTGGGTGAGAAATTGTTTAGCGTTCCCTTTTCGTGTTGGGTATTCCTTTTTTCGCAGGTTCTTGGTTTTGACATATTGAATTGTGGTTGTAATAGTGATGTGAGTTTCAGCTTTCGTTTTTGATTGTGGTCTGGAATTTTGATTTATGGTGAGTTTTGATTCGGATTTATGCCTCTTGTTTTTGAGTATGCTTCCCAGAAAAGTCCCAGAAGTTTCTAGTGAGCCACTTCTAGTTGTTGGTTCTACCCAGACTCTTAGCGGAGTGGTGGAATTGAATTCTTTTTGGTTGTTGTCCAGCTACCATGGTGATCATGATAGGTTGAAGGTAGCAAACTAGATTGGTGAAGTCGTTGGTGTTTTCAGGTTATTGGGAACTCCTAAAGCGAAGAGAGTCTGTGTTGGTTCAGGTCCGTTTGAAGGTGCAAATTGGGATTGGTGGAGGTGATAATCCCAGCGTCATAGCATGATGGTACATCTTGGAAGGTGTTTAGGACCACTCTCATTTGATGGTTTATATTTGTGGAAGCGAAGGTGATGGAAGTGACAAGGCTCATGAGTGTCCAGCAATGCCAACGAATAGTGAAGGCCTACGTTGGGCATTTCAAGAAGTTGGTTCCCTTTTCTCCAGAGGTAGCGTCATTGAATCAGTTAAAGTTTATCTTGTGTGGGGTTTTCATCCGGGGTTCCAGGATCGTTTCTTTTCGATGCTCGGGAAGGTTCCCCATCTGGTGACGAGAGGGAATCGGAGGAACCTGTCTCAGACAAGTCTTCTTGTAAATTACATCTTATATTAGTTGGGCCACCCCTTGTTTGCTCCTAGTGTACTCGGTTTGGGTACTTTAAGTCGCCTTGTCATCATCCTCTGAAGGCTTGTCGTCAGTATGGCCATTTGGGACAATTGGAGAGGTTTAGCTAGCGGCATCGTTAGCTGGAGTCTCGACCGAAGGATGTCAGCTCCTAACTGCGGGGCAACAGATGCTTCAAGACATCAGAGCTCTAGCCATAGGTCTCGGAGTGAAGCTTTTCACACAGTCTGGAATCATTGGGTGTGGGGCACCTTGGTCAAATTTTTGTCTCCAATGCTGAAATGGGGATGGTCGGAATTTCCCTGTTGTAGCTCTCCCATCTTTGAAGGTTCTGTTTTTCTGTAAGAGGCACAAAGGTCTCTTTTTCTCATTGTGGTTGTTGTTCCTTGAATACCCCACTGTGGTTGTAACAAAGGCATGGTGATCTTGTTTTCATGTAATTCTAGTAGTTGTTCCTCCTCAAATGTACCCCTTTTTGTTTTAGTACTTGCCCATTTTGGAGATGCTCACCTCTTGTGGAAATGATGAGTAATGGTTACGTTTTTCATTTGGTAGAATTCTTCTATGGGTTTTTTCATGTGTCTGTGGTTTCTGTTTTGGGTTGGAAGTTCTCATGTCGGTCTATACTGGTTGGTTTATGATGGTCAGTTCTTAAATGGTGGGGAGACCCACCACGGATCTTTTCGTGCCTTCTTTGAGGTTTAGTCTATGCGGCGATTCCTCTTGGATCAAGTTAGTAGTTCTAGAGTTAGCCCATACTAAGAGTCTCAATGTCGGTTGTGTTAGTCGGGTTCTTGTGGTGGGGAGAACCCTCCTCTTTTCCTGATGGTTCTTCTCTTCTCAGTTTCCCTCAGAGTTTTTCGGGTGTGACTGATGGAGTGAAAAGTCATAACGAGTTCGTGATTTTGTTGGCCTCGTTCAATTTCAAACTCGAGTTTGATTCCTCGTTTGGCTGGGTGAATTTCTGGGGGTAGAAAGTTTTCATGGTTGGGAGAATTGTCACACCCCGACCCGATGCTTTATTTCATTTTAATTATTTTGGGTCTTGTTTTTGAACTGTGTTTTGAACCTGTTTTAAATTAAAAGAAAATATCTTTTTTAAACGAACGTGCAAGCGTATGCGCGCCCTACACAGCTCCTAATTTTTTTAAGGGATTATTCATTATCGAATGTGTTATTTTTGAGACACGCAACCATGCGTGCGACCCCGCACGTGAGATCATGCGCGGTGTCTGCTCTCAGTTAATAATTTTATTATTATTATTTTAGATAATATTTTAATTAGGCATAGAATATGAAATTATTGAAATATTTATAAAATTGTTATTATTATTATTATTATTGGAGTCTATTAAAATACTTATTTTGTTCATTATTATTTGTTATTATTTTATTATTTTGTTTATTTTATACTATTTTCTTTTATCCGCTTAGTTTATATGTTATTCATTCCTTTCGTTTATTATTATTTTTATTATTTGTTTTTTTTACACTAACTCACTTCCTCTCCCCTTTTCCCCCGTCGCGCTACCCTCTTCCCCCCCAGCGCTGAACCCTAAACCCCCCCTCCTCTCTTTTCACGGCCCGTGACGCCACCTCCCTCTCCAGCCACCGCCTTTGCGGTGCCTCCTCCCTCTCCGGCCGCCACCCTCGCTGCGCCTCCTCCCTCTCTGGCCGCCGCCATCGCCGCGCCTCCTCCCTCTCCGGCCGCCACCCTCGCCTCGCCTCCTCCCCTTCCGGCCACACTGGCTAGCGACCGACGACCCACGCCGCCTCCTCCTCCTTTTCCGGAAAGCCTCACCGCACCGCACCACCCTCTTCCTCGCCGGACAGCCTACGTGCACACCTCCCTTCGACAACCGATCCTTCTCACCGGCGTCCCCTCCTCTCGCTGGCACATTTTCCGGTGCCCCACTTCTTTTCCCAGACACTACTTCCCTCCGGTTATGCGGAGATTGATGTTTCACACTGATATTTGAAATTCATCCATATTAGCTATGTGATTATTCGTGTAACCATTATTTGATGCATTAATTTGGGAGTTTAATTAATTCAGTTTGTTTATTTATTTATTTGCGAGATGTGAGTTTGATTCTTTTTGAGATTTTTATACTTTTAATTTTTCAATAGTATGTTGATGCAATATGTGTACAAATTTCAGTGAAAACCCGTGTTGAGATATTTATCAGCATTTTATAAATTGTGTATTTAATTTTTTAGAATGTGAAAAGGGTGAAATTGGTTGTCTTTTATTTTTGATGTGCATTTATTTTGTTAGTAGTCTGTTTGTGAAATATGAGTGTGTTAATGTGTGAAAAACCTATGATGAATTATTTATTAGTGTTTAATTAATTGTTTTTATAGTTTGTTAAGATGTGCAAGGGATGCAGTTTGTGAATTGATGTGACCTTAAAATGAATTTTATAATAAAAGAGATTTTGGGTTAACTTTTGGTATTCAAAGTTAAGCGAAATGTTTTGAAACTTTTTAATAAAATTTTCATAATAGTCTTTTTGAGTTCTAAAAGTGTTTTTTTATTATGCAGTTGGTTTATTATGTTTTGCACGGGCTGCGTTTTCTGTTTTGACAAGTGAGTGGTGTTCATTTGGCCTTATAAGTGGTTTTGGGGTAGGATTTGGGTGTTCAATGTCTTGTAATACCACTTGGAGTGGTTTTAAAAAAATTTAAGTGGTTTATAAAATCTTGTAAAGTGTGTGAAATATGTTTGTATATTGTTTTGGTGTGAGTGTTTTCAAAAGTGGGTTTGAGCATACATATAAGGGTATATGTGTGCGGATATTATTGTGACATTCATTGGAAGTGTTCAATTAATCGTTTGAGTAGTGTGAAATGTGTTATTGTTGGTACTTGTGGTGCGTGTGTGCTGGAAAAGAATTTTTGATGGAAAATTTACCACTTTGAGCATGCTAAAATGTTTTATAAATTGGTCAAATGTTTGATTATATGTTTAATGGTTTTATTAAATTATTTGTGTAGTGCGTTGCGCCTTGCTTCGTTGGTTTTGGGTCATGGGTATCGAGGATCGCTGCATGTACATGCATACGGTAAGACATATATATAGATATTCCCTCATTGTTCATATTCCCTCATGTCACAGGGAATATGTGCAATGAACCTAGGGTTGTATATATATATATGAATAAATGCATGTGAGTGTGTGTGCCAAGGATCAGTTTGAATGTTCATCTTCAAGCAGCGACATGTTGAGGTAGGTCCCCTATGCCTAAGCTTTTAATTTGAAATTCAAAATTTCTTGATTGTTTTAAAAATATGTTTTACACTATGCTATATACAAATGCTATGGAATCTGATTGTGGTTGCTAGAAACTGGTATGCCTTGTATTGGAAAAATTGAAATGTATTTCAAAGTCGTTGGTCTTAAGTGACTTTTCTTGAAAAATTGATTTCTTAAGTGGTTTTGAATTGTTAATGTGTATTTCCAAAGGTGTTTGGCCTTTTTGGCCTATTGATTTTATAATGTGTTCCCTTTATGTAATTAAGCATGTTTGGCATCTTAAGAATGTTTTATGAAATAGAAAAAACCTCTATTGAGGCCCGTTTGGCACATTAAGATTTGGTTTGCGAAAATAGAAATCCCATATTTAGTCATTCCCCTAAATTTGGAAATAAAATGTGATGCAAGTGTTAATGAGTGGTTTGTGACATGTGCCTAGTATTAAGGCTTGTGCATGATTGTGTGATGTAAAAAGGGGGAATGCACTTAAGTAGGGAGTGCGGTGGTGAAAGGTTGAATGAGTTTCAGATAGAGAAAGTGTAATGTACTTATTTGATTGCTTGATAAAGAAAACTCACCACCATTTGAAATAGAGCACAATGGGTAACCTGGGTATCTAGGTGGGTGACCAGGACTAGTACGCTAGATGACACAGTAGGGGTTCATCCCGGTTTGTCTAGCAGGATTGATGAAACAACACTAACTGAACATATGAATTTCTGAGGGTCCTGGTCTTCTAAGCCACGTTTTCTGAGGGTCATGGCCTTCTAAGCCACGTTTTCTGAGGGTCGTGGTCTTCTAAGCCATGTTTCACCGAGGTACGAGGTCTCTAGGTTCCCACTTGTTCTAGGTACCTATAGGGATTACCCATAGTGCTCATTTGTGACATTCTTCTTGTGATGTAACTTTCTTTTCTATTGTTTCATACCTGATGTCTTGTTTGTAAAAATTACATTTTATTCCAAACTGGTTTCTTTTCATTTTGAAATGTTAATGCATGCTTGGAACCTATTTTGAAAATGTAGTAAGTGTGAAATAGTTTATTTGAAAATGCAAACTCATTACTTGATTTTGAAAAGAAGGGAAAACAATATTTTTTTATAACTTATTTTCAAACTAGCATAGTTGGATTTCTTAATAAAGGCGGAGGCATAGGAAATGGTTATTTTCGACTTTCCTACTGAGCATCTCGGTTCTCAGGCCTACATTACTTTTCAGTTGTAGGTTTTAGTCTTGGATCGCTTTTGGGAGCGAGTGTGGTTGTCGTACCGTGGTGATCCATGGGGTCACCTGAGGTATGTCACATTTCTTTGTTTATTCCTATTTCCGCTGCCACGTTGTTCAATTTATTTTTCCTTCATTTATCTGCTTGTTCAATTTATGTTTATTTATCTTTTTCATGGGACAAACCATTCCCAATTGGTTTGTTTTGATGCTCGGTACTAGTTGCCAGCCCGTGGGGATCAGGAACGCCCTTCGGGCCATGTCGCGGACCGGGTCGGGCACCGGGTCATCATCCGACCCGGCCTGGTTCGTGACAAATAAAATATATTGTAAATAAAAAATAAATTTTTTGTAAGGTATTTATATATTTCCAAAATACTATTTTCTAAAAAAAACATTATTATTAATTTGTGAATAATGATAATATTAAAATTTTTAAACTTTTAAAAAATTAAATTTATAAAATAAATGTAATTATTGAATTCATAACATAGAAATTATCTTAGGGTTAGTTTTTAGGATTTTTCTATAATTTTTTAGTTTTTCATGAATAATGAAAAATACTGAATTTTAATTGAATGCTACCTTTTAACTAATTTATATACAAAGTGAAATGATATTTCCAATAGGTTTTAAAGTATAATTAGCTCAAATATACAAATATTTATTAAATTTAATCCTTTAGAACAAATTTAACATTCAAATTTGACTTCAATACTTTGTAAACTAATAATCATTTTCACTTTAAAAACCCACTTTGTCATCACATTTGTGGGATTAATTTTGAAGTAAACATTTTCACATTTATGAATGTAATTTTTAAAAATTGATTCAATATTTTTAATAAAAATAATATATAATTTCTGTCGATACAAACTTAATTTTTGACTAAAATTGAAAGTGAATGAATTTAAAATTAATTACTGCGATTACGGTAAAAATGGGTTTACCGGGGGATTAAATTAAAAATATATGTGTTAAATGTAACTATTAAATTGTTTAAAAACTATCAGATGGAAATATTTATAAAATCATTCTTATATGGTTTGATAATGGTCTATCATGTACCCTTTTGACATGAAAAACATGGTATTAATCAATTATTTTCTTAAATACCAAGTGCATCTTCTCCCCCACTTATAAAAAGCCACCTCTTCTCTATTATTTAAACCTTAAAACCTACTTATTTTAGAAAATATGTATGTAAATTAATTCACAACATTAACACACTAATTATAGAATATTAATTTTCTAGAGAAATCCATCCTAGGAAGGATTTTAGCTCAAACATAAATTGGATACTTGAAGTAGAGGTAATCTTAATCAATGATCACATTAATTTTTTTTTCTTCCAACATCCCTTTAAATTATTTTTATATAATTATCATATAATATACTAAAAATATTAAATATACTAATATTTTTTATTTTAATTGAATTACCTACAAACATCTCCAATTCCATAAAATGGTTTACGAAATTATATTTTATGTGTAAGGCGGACTACCGCCTCATGAACAACATTATTCTTTTTTCCATTTCCACCTCTAAATTATGAGAATAATGATAGATTTATTGTTCACATATTATATATATGATATTTTGGATATTATTATGATTCAATAATTGTTATATTAGATATAACTTCCTGATTTCCAGTTTCTGGGAATATGATGATGTCGTTCGTGTGTATGGAGGGCTACCACATCATAAAATGATGTGATTCATTCAAGATTTACATGGAATGTAATAAATATTGGTTTTATAAATATTTGTGATATATATTATAGAAATATTATTCTTGAATAATAATATATGTCATTTACTTTTCTTTCTTTCAACCTAGCTAGAAAATGAAAAAGTATGGTTAATGCGTTAGTACGGCCTACCATCTTTATGGACTGTGTCTTTAACTTCATATCACTAATTTTCATGGATTACTATAAAAACATATATAATGAGTACATATGATATTTAAAAATTGGTTATAATTCATTATATGATGGAAACATGATCAATGTAATAGGTAATAAAATATAACAAAACAAAATGTATACAAAAAACAAAGCGATTATTACTCAAAACATAATTTTTACATAGAATTGTTAATAAACGTGTTAAAAAAGGTTAAATTAAAAGCACAAATGTTTTGATATATATTAATATTGTTAATATATATATATATAATAAACTTATATTTATTATACTGGATGTTTGGACGAGTATGATGGAAGTCATGAACTAAGGTAAGGGATTTTTATCTCAATTTTCCTTCTTTGAGACGTATGTTATATTATGAACCAATATTATTTAAAGAGAGGTTTATAAATACCTTTTGACATGTAATATCTTAAATTTATTCATCCTCATAATTTCTTAAGTTTCATTTTATATTACTACTTCTTGGGCCTCATGATTTTAGGTTTCCAAAGTAGAAAAGTTTTTATGTAACAATCCCATCATTTATCAGGATTTTTTATGATTAAGTCTAAAATATTGAAATATATAGTTCTAGATCTTAAGAATTATATAATAATTTTATTCTCCTCTAGTTATTCATGAAAATATTATCTAATATTACCATTTTTACTCACTTTCGTACTTAAAATACAAAAATGTGTTTTTAATAAAATATGACTTTATTTATCTCTTCGGTTAGAAATATATTTTCTTCCAAAACCATGAATATATTCCATTTCAAAAATAATTTTTTATTCTACCAATTAATTATTAATTATATTTTTAGCCATGTTATTTTTTTTATTTTTTTAAAGGAATCTTCAAATCCTTTTTGAAAATAATACTCATTTGTATTTTACCAAAAAAGATAAAAGGATAATTTTGTAACACATATGGAATGAAAAAAATTAATTAACATCATTAAAAATAATTTCATTGAAGATTCCCTTATAAAATTTAATTTTTATTTTCAAAGAATATTTTTCTAAAAATTTTCCATGTTTTAAAACTCATTTTTTAAAGTGGTAAAGATATTTCCCTCAAGAAATGTTTTAAATGATCTTTCATAATTACTTTCCATATAAGATAACATCCGTTGGTGTTATCTATTACTTACATAGGATAAGATCCAAGGACAAAATTATTATTTTTTTCGGAATGGTTTATTTTTTTTGGAATTATGTTTATGAAAACAATTTATCATCCATGAGTTATACCATGAAGAAATGATTTTTAATCCCAATTCTAAACATGAGTCATTATATAAAGAATGATTATTAAAACTATCTATTTTCAATAGGTTATTATATGATGATTGTTTTTTGATATTACTATCATTTCATAGGTTGTGAGATGATGCATTTTTAAAATCTTATGGAATATATACATGTGGTTTTCATTTTTTGATGTGAGGGAAACATATTTACCTCTATTGTATTTGGAAATGATTTATATTTTATGAGATAGCCATGTATGGAATAGTGATGAAACTTGGTTAAATAAGATTTGTCTAGAACATAGAGTGAACCAAATTCTATAACACATGGCTAGTATGGGGAGTGAACCCAATTTAAAATGACATGGAAAGAATGGGGAGTGAACCTAGTTCAATTAAATAATTTTTCTAATATTATAGTATTGGATGTGAGCCTTGAATAATACGGAAATTATTTTCAATGATTATTTTTATGCCACAAATTCCATGTATTAAGCCAATTTTAGGCTCTTGTAGATCATATTATTTAATTTCCTTATGATTCATATCTTAAAAACTTCAATTATTTCTTTCATGATTGTATATTATGATCTTTTATATTTAGGTTTTTCTTTTCAAAATTAATGATCACATTATCATAACACTGTATTAATGCTACAATTACGTATATTCCTTTCATAACCTTACTGAGCATTTTCACTCATCCATTCTTATGTTTCTTTTCCACAGGTTATAAAGATATGTATTATGTATAATATTTTTAAGAAAGATGCTAGTTTTGAAGAATTTTTTGGGATATGATTTAGCTCAATTATAGAGTATTTTTTATGATTCCATGCTTCCAAAAGATCAAAACTACTACAGTGCTCATGTTTTTTGGGTAAGGTAAAGAATATTCGAAAAAAATGATACAATATCTATGTATGAAAATCCTGAGTATCTATCATAACCCTTAAGAATAATAAATACTAAATTAGGCATAATCATACACATAATAATAATAATCTCATATAATGATAATAATAAATATACCTAAGGAAAATATTAACAATGTTATACCTTAAAAAATAAAATTATCTTACCTCAATGAGCATGAATCCCAATGTAAATTAGGAAAAATAATCAGGATAAGTCATAATTTTCTTCTTCTTCAACTAGAAAAAATTAGTGTACATAACTTATAAAGATATCCGGATTGACCAAACTATTAATAGGTCCTCATATATTTCAATAAATAGGGCAGAAAATTATTAGGTTTACCATTTTTGAAGCACAAACAAGGTCTATCCTTATAGAAATAAAAACATCTCCAAGAAGACTAGAACAAATCAACCTACACTTATGAATCAGGATCATTAATCTTTTCCTTCATACTAAATGAAATATCTTTACTCATAGTCAAATAAACATGGCATCACCCATCATAGGTTTTCATATTTAATCAGCTTCCACCATCAAGGATTTGCAACCAATATAGTCGATCTAAGGTTTAGAATATGACTTCGCCTAAATAATTTATCTTTTAAAGATTTATTAGAGACTATAATTAGGTTTATTAACACTATGTATCTGAAATTATTATAACACTCTCTCACCATTATTTCACCTTGATTAAGACTCGTCAACTCAATGGATTTCCCCTCCTTTATGTCCTAGATATGGTTTCATTGAATTAACAGTCTTGAGGAATTCCCAAGACATGTTTGTATGAAAATAAGAAGGTATCAAAGTCTCCCAAACCACATGGACTTATACGTTAATCAGGATTATGGTATTTTCATCATTATATTTTTAGGCATTTTAAGAGAGTTTAGTATTTTATCAATCCTCTATATCCATTAAATTACTTCAAATGTACCATGATCATAAAAAAAGAAAGAATATTTTAATTTAATAAATACGAGGTAGGATCCTAGAGTATATAATATTTTTTATTAACAAATCTATTTAATGTGTGGAAAAACTAAACTGACAATTTCCAAGGGATGATAAGAATCATGTTTAGGATCAACCATAAGGATGGGCTTCCCACCTTTCATATAAACCATTCTGGGATGGATACTCTAAATTACATGTACATAAACTCAATCAATTAATTCTTATCAAGTGGAATTAAATAATACTATTAAAAATTGAGGGATCAAATTCTCATGAAAAAGTTTCCCAAAACTAAGAATGCTAACAAAATTGTTTTCTTTAAATTATCTACATTTAGAAAATTTATGAAAACATATTTTTTCATTATAACATATGTTATAATTTGAACTATCTTACGAAGGATTTCAATACAAACACACACTATTTTAAAATAACTAAATAGTTATGAAAAATATAACCCCATTCAAACATTATAAAGTTAAACATTATTTCAAAACAATTATTAATTTTGACTAAAAATCGAATAACTTTTATAAATCAAATCACCAAAAATAAAACTCATTTTCCATAAAAACCATAATTTTTTTAAACTTTTTTTCCCTAAAATTCATTTTTCACAAAAAAATAAACCTATAAAACACCATTCATAAAAAAAACATAACACTTTACATCAAATAAAATGAACTTCAACATCATTAAAACATTTTCAATACCCTCTTTGATCCATATGGAAAACTAATAAAGGTTTGTAAAATCAAACACCAACCATGTTAATGCCAAAGAGAATATTTCAAAACATTCAACATGGGATCTGTATGGATTTGCAAAGAAAGTGAGGTAATTGTTTTTCTCTGGTTCTTCTTCTATTTTCACACAAAAACTCTAGGTTCAAAAAATGTATCTAATATAACTCAAATTTGATAAAAACCAAATAAATATTTATTAATTAAATAAAAATTTAAGTCTCAAATCCAAAATACCTATGAAAAATATAGTTTTACAATAATTGATGGTGATTATAAATATAGTTATGGCCACCTCCTAATTTCCAATAGTCTTATTTTCATATTACTATAACGTAAATAAATAAAAAGAGGGTTATTTGATAATATTTTTTGTTGAATCGGCCTGGGTTGACCCAAAATATAATGATTTCTCCATTGAATAATAATATATACATAATATATATTTATTGAAAAACTATTACAGTGTTTTCATAAATTAGACTTCCATTAATGTAAAATATATATTTCTAAAGAAATATGGAACCAAACAAGGAATAAGAAAGATAAAGAACCAAATTAAATTTATAAAATAATCAAAATTATTGTAAATATATAACAAGAATTATAATAAAACAGATATCCTAATATAATTACAACTAACCTATGCGGTTGATATAGAAAAATAAAAAATTTAATATCGAAACCCAGACCACTATGATCCCACCTTCATACGAACAATACTCTCTCACCGCATCTATAACATTAATCAATGGGAGAACACAATAAAAACAAATACATGATCACAACTAGTGCACTTTAAAAAAAACTTGATAGCTATATATATACGTTGATGTGTATATAGTGTGTGAGCTAAACATGGACAATAAGATCCGATAAAAGAGTCTACAAAATTACGTCTATTAAATCATTCCATGAGGTATTGTTTTAAATAAAATTTGGAAAGTGGGTTTTTATATGATGGAGTGTAAAAAAAATCCAATTATCATTATTTTATAAATAAATTAAAAAAATCTTTGTTTTATATAAAACAATTTGAAAAATAATTTGGCGAAAAAACTATTATACCCTAAAAATTCAGACATTTTAGTTTCTGAGAAAAATATTAAAAACATCTCTCCAAATTTTGAAACCATTTTGAAATCCCCATACAACAAAAATTTCATTTTTCCTTGATTTTTTTTAAAATCCCCCTTTGAAAAAAGTTTAGAAAATTAACACAACCATGAAATAGTGTATATATAAACTCAAGAAGGCTTAATAATTACAATAAAGATTTGTAAAACATAATGATAATCACATCATTATAACATTATTTAATGTGACTATAAGGGTATAGACCAAGTATTAAGTGGATACCATTAAACGAAATCATTAATAAGGAACTAAACATCATGGGTAACTCACTAGGTCCTAACACGAAATAGTCCTAGAAAATACTAAATTATAATCAACAACTAAAATATTTTAAATTGAAAAAAATATATTCTCTTACATCACTCTCATATTCTCATTAGGTCACTCCCCTTCCCAGGGATTATAATATTAATAAATTAAACCAAACTGTTTGTAATAAAAACCCCTTGTTTAATAAAACAGTATCTATCACATAGCTATCTAGGGTACCTAGGAAATAACTCAAGTGAAGGTGAGAAATAAATACATCATCTGATCACTTTTTTTTTTCAATAAATAAAACATAGAATATAAATATAACTACAAATTCATTACCCTCATAAGAAAAAACCACTTTAATATTGTCATATATTCACTATTTAAAAATTTAATGCATTTAATAAATGTGCATATTCTATATAATAAATCACATATATGATGGGGGTCAAATATAGGGTATAATGATATCATGTAAAACTAATTTCATGAAGTTCTAAATAGCAATTTACAACTAAATTGGATTGAAAAGTTATTTTACTATCGTTTTAAAAGTCATCCATGAAAACATCCTTTCTAAATCATATGAAAAATCATTACGTACTTTAAATGATCAAGAAACAGAAAATGACTAATTGGTATAAATATGATTTATAATAGGAATAACACCCACCATTTTTACAAAATAACAAATTTGAAAAAATGAACCTATGTATAAATAAAACACAACTTGAATATCTTTAAATTAACTTATAAATCTTTTTTGGTATTCAAATGAACACTTTCCACAAATGCTAATTTTAGAAATTAAGAATAATAAATTCACTCTGAACCTTTTCTTCCATGTGTGGATATAATTAAAACCATTATATAAATCAATAAAGGATGTCACATATATGTATATATCGGTATTAAATTATTTTGAAGGAACTAAATAATTTTATAATAAATCAAATAAATGAAATTCATAGAAACACATACCTCCATCACCAGAAACACGTCTCTTTTGTCGGTGGATACCAAACAATGGATAAATATGACATTAATAAACTATATACATGAAAATACTTTAAATAATCCCAATTAAAACATAAAATTTTACTTGTAAGGCCTTTAGGGTTCTTGAGGGAAGAATAAACTAGGAGAAAATGGATGGAGGAATGAAAATGAAGAGAAAAATAGATCGTACCATTTCAATCCACATGGAATTGATGAAGAATATGGCCTGGAAGTTAGGTGAAGGAGGGAAGAAGCTCCGATAATCTATCTCATGAGTGGTCAGTGTGAAATGGGGAAAGAGGAGTAAAAAATATGTATAAATGTAGCTGGGGTAAAAATTTAGATTCGTATTTTAATATTTTTGGTTGATAAATGGTTTATATGCATGGTTTAAAAAATAGTGTTCTAACCATGAAACCCTCAATATATTTGAGTTTCCCCCACTCACATTGTTTCTTTTCATAGTTTCCAATACCATGTACAATCCCCGAGTCAGACACTACGACAAACTCAAAAATATAAAATTAACAAAAATGGTCTCTCTAAAAACCCATATAGTGGTGCACAAACTTGTGACATAAGAGAATCCATATATATTGCACACCCCTATAGTTTACCATGAATGAAAGTTTTTCTAAAAATGTTTCCATAAATTTCATGCTATATGTGGACACTAACTGTGCATTAATAAGATGAACAAAAAAAATCAATATTTAATAATTTCTGCAAGGTTTTTCGTAAACTGTTCATAATAACCAATCATAGTAACTTATAACCAAAAACATCATATGATATTCATCTAAATTTTTACCATAGATATGCAATGACCGTTCTAAAATCATGTGACTTACAGAAAACATTTAAAATTTAAAAGAAAATTTATAAAAACATAGAAAAAATTAAAATAATATTTTTTAATTTATAATACCATAATGACATGGGGTTGTCAAAGATCACAACCATATTTAAGATGAAGTATATAATAAAAATCCAAAAAATAATGACCAACTTGATATAAACATGGAAGAATATTATGTTGAAAATATATAATTATAATGTACTAATCTCTTAGACGAATCATGAAATTTCCAAAGGCCTGAGGATGTTCAAGTTCTAGATGATCCATCAAGTGATAATCACCACTAGAAATTCAGGTTTCTACCATACCTCCATATTTATAGTTTTGAAAATTATATAAGTATATGGTAATCACCATAAATTTCAAAAATCATGGAGATACCTTAATTTATGGTGAGGATATCACTCTTTATATAGAAAAAATGTGAGTAATTTCTGATACATCTAGCTATAGCCACAAATTTTAAAATAATATATATATTAATGGTAATTTTAAGTTATATAAATATATAATAATATTAATAATAATAGATAGTAATAAATAAATAATTATTAATATTGGTAAATTATTATTTAGTATTCAATAATAATAATTTAATAAATATTTATTAATAATATTTTTTAATTAATCAATATTTATTAATAATATTTATTAGTTAATTAGTATTTATTAATAATATTTTTTAATTAATTAGTATTTATTGATTTATAATAAATATATATTTAATTAATCAATAAAGAAAATATATATCCAATATTAGAGTGACACATAGTGGTTATATCATTTGATTTTGAGTGTGTGGAACTTGATTTAAAAATGGATTATTTTTTGTGGAAATATTATCAATATGGTTTTAAGAACCATTGATATATATTTATACGACCACATTTCCAATGAACTATAGATGAATGTCGCTATGCTAATTCCATACTCACCCCTAACAATTAAAACTATGGAAGTAGACAAAATTTACATACTCCCATGGTTCTTATTTCTATGACCATAGGTTTGAAGTATGATAATAGCCTAGAATTTTTATTAGATGGACCCTAAAATTTTAAGACTGTGGATTCTCCTGGAAGGGTTTTGGATGAATCCGTGCGTAATGTTCAATTGAGGAGGTCTACCAAGGTTAGCTGACCAACATAAAGGTATATATCAAATTTTTACTCTTTTATTCATTTAGGTGGTTGATTCTAACAACCCAATAAATTTTAATAATAAATAAATATCATTAAATATTTATATTCATTAATTAAACATTATATATTTATATTCATTATAAGAAGATTATATAATTTTCCATTCAAGAGAAATAATTTTCTTCAGACTAAATTCATTTAAGTGAATTATATGGTTTCATTTAATGGATTAATTTCATATTTTTAGAATTTTAAATATATAAAACTATAATAATTTTTGAAATTAGTATGTCAAAATTATATTAGAGAAAAATCATGAGAATTTTCGGAAAATTTTTATTCTTTGAAAGAATAATGAGAATAATTATTTTTATTGAAAAAAACATTTTCATTTTAAGAATTTACATTTTTTATTTTTTTATAAATTGATAAATTGAAAAATAACATAATTTATATTTTTATTAAATTAATTAATGTCCTTAGAATCAATTTTACACATTATTTAATTATTAAAACTTATTCTACATTAGAATATATTTTTTTATGGAAAACCATTTAAACAAATTTTTTGGCTTTAATATAAAACTAAATCAACCACTTACTGGGAATTGAATTTCGTAAAATGCATTCCATATATGAAATAATTATAATTAATATACGGTAATAAATAAAACATAATTTTTATTCATATTGAAAATTAAAAACCAGAAAAACCTATTACAATAGTTAATGTTAAAATTGGTTTATCAGGGGGTTAAATGGGATAAAAAAGTAGTGGACAGAAATATTTTGACCATTTATATATTAATATTAATAAATGGTCATTTTTTAAGTTATTTTTCATGAGTAATATCTTAATATATTTTATTCTTTCACAAATTCCCAGTGCGTCCCCTCCTCTACTTATAAAGGGATACCCCATATTCTCTACTCTCCACAGTTCAAGGGCCATTTTTTAAGAGAGTACCTATAGAAATCCCTTACCAACATCCCTAAAAATGTCTAATAGGTTTTATTTTTGACAAAATACCAACCTTATATGGATTAAATTTTAAAGAAAATGAGGTTCTCTAAAGAAGAGATATACCTCTTGATTAAAATTTTTAGTTTCATTTCTTATTAGACATCCTTAAAAACTCTTCTAATAATTGTGATATAATAAAATAAGTATATATGATATAAATATATGTTATAATTATTTTGTAACTGTAGAGACCCGTATCTTGACGTACATGGACATTACATTACATTTGCAGAATACTTAGTACATAACAAAAACACACACTAAAGGATCGTAATAGTTTAGTGTCTTTGGAAACTCGGAACGTAATCTTCTAATCGTGGTGAAAGTTCTTCAATATATCCCATAAAGGTCATCCCCTTTTTCTACCTAAAACCTTTCTTTATATCCTGGGGAAAAGAAAACATAAAAGGGTGAGCTCAGATGCTCAGTAAGGGTAAACAAAAGAAAAATCAATCACATCATATACATAGCTTTTGGAAATCTTAACCTGCAAAAGAGCTCATAATATCATAACATGGGATATATCATAGAAGTGAAATGTAATCCCAATAATCATAACTTAAAACATGAAACTTTGTGGCATACACACATAATCATAGAAAATCATTTCTTGTTAGTCAAGACTCATTGCCAAGACTATCTTAGTGGACAAAGTCCCTTTCTGAATCGAGTAACCCTCGTTTCAGTCCTGTTTCACTGAACCGGTATAACCTACCATTTCAGCCATGTCTATCTCATGAGATATAAAATCATTACCCAATGCATTGGAGGGAGATATAGGTCCCACCCATCTTATAATGAATCCTTTCTTATGTGTGCCACATAATCATAAACCATACATCATAGCATAACCCTTGTAATAAAAATGGGATTCTTGAAACATCATGACATCATAAATAAATTCATATAAGATAAAGGAATTCATAAACATAATTCCATCATAACATAGTTAAATCAATGTAACAATATGTATAGAAACAGAACCCTTTATTATCTTAGATGGAAAATAATTTTGATAAAACACTTGAATTGAATTCTTGAGGAAAATATCCTTTCTTCTTCAAAATCAATTTCTTTTCACAAAACATCATGCATTTTTAAAAGAAAGAGATTTTATTGAAAATAGTCATGAAATCTTTTAGAGGAAGCTTCATGAAAATAAGGCTTTATAAAACAGTAGAAATCCGTTCGTGCCGTATAAGTTAAAAAAAAACATTCTTCGTACTTTTGTCGGAAACGTCAAAAAGTACCTCGTACGAAAAATGACAAAAGATTCCTTTCATACGTATTACTAAAAACTCACTGAAGGGTAAAAATGGATTTAAACAATTTTAGGTGGATGGAAATAATATTACATATTGAGTAAACATGGATGTGGATGATAAAATACACCCCAGTAAATACTTACGAATAAACAATCTCGGATAAAAATGAGATTGTGATATTTCCCTTACCTTAGGTCCGACTTGCTTTGTAAGTGTCCGAACCTCCTGTATAATGATTTAAATCATGTTATTGACTTATTACAGAATCATATTCATTGTTATGATATCATATATGGTTCACTTATGACATTATATTACCCGTTCTTTTGTAAATTCCATGTTAAAGAAGCGTTTTGGGTAAAATCGTTTCATTTATCGTAGGTGTTTTGACTTGTTGTTCTTGACATCATTATTACTTATATCATGATTTACTTACTTCCAGAATATAAAATATGATTTATATATCATATATATTCAGTATATATATATATATAATAGGTAGATAAATAAAATGAAAAACACCGTTCATGGAGACGGTAGTCGGTACGTACGCATGAACGCTGTTTTCCTTTCCTTATTGTCTTGAAATGGAAGTAAGTAGATACATATGTATATATATACATAAATCCAGTAGCTTTATAATGTCATATATTTCATTATTATGTCTTATATATACATTATAATCATTCTTAAATGGTTAACATGGAGAATGAATCTCATCACGTCGTGGAGACGGTATTCCGTACGTACGCACGAGCGATGATATCATTTCTATAAATATTGAATTGAATTGGAGTGGATTATACAATATATCAGAATCAATATAATGTTGTAATAACTATGTATAGTTATTCTTTACACCATTATACCCATCCATGTAAGGTGGTGGTGGAAAATAGATTACACCACGGCGTGGAGACGCTATTCCGTACGTACGCACGCGCGGTGATTTCTTTTTCCGTAGGATGGATAGATGGTGAAATAGGGTTGTTTCATACTTATAATAACATATCAGTATATGAGTGATACTGATGTTATTACTTCATAATGAAACAACCTAAGAAGAAGAAGTGGAAGAAGAAATAAAGATGAAAGAATTGGTAACGGTAATTACCTCTTCTTTGAAGTCCCTCTTTGAGACCACCTCTTAGGGCACTAAAATTGGTCTTTGAGGAAGACCAGAACCTCTAGGATGTTTCTATGGAAGTGGAGAGGATAAATTGGCAGGGGTCGGCCGAGCTTGAGTGCTCAAATTGGTGTGAGGAGGAGAGGGAGGAGGTGTCCTTTTATAGGGGAGGAGAGGGGCACCTTAGGAATATCTCAAAATATTATTTTATATTAATGTCAAAATCGGTTTATAATGGTTCCAAAGGGTCTTATTTCTAAGCTAAAGTGGGGATGGGTAGAAATCCTATCAACCAATAGGATTTAGACAAGTTTAGGGTATTATTTTAACCTTATCAATTATATTTAACTCTAAGTTAAATAATTTAACTTTTACCGTGTCTTTTTGATTTCTTTCACTATATGGTTAATAAACTTACTATAACATGCCAAACGAACCCCAAATTGTATATTATTAATACATATATCCTTATCTAAGTCATTTGGCCGAACCTTAGATTTTTAGGAATAAAATAACAATTAATAATATAATATTTGATTTAAAAACTCTTTTGTGTCAATTTTGACACTATTTGATATATGATTTTTGTGAAAGTCATAACAGAATTATATGTTCGAACCAAGTTGATTAAATCAACAATAATATATCATAGTAACCTAGAAAATTAGTGTAATTCATAAAAAATCTCAAATTACATTTATTTTGGTGTTTATAACATCAATTATGTCAATATTTCATTAATAAGATAATTACTGCATCATCGTTGTGTCATAAATAAATTAAATTATTTTATATCTAAATTACAAATAAAATACCATCATGTAGGAAATCTTTTTAGCTTTCTAATGAATATTTACAATCGAATTTATCTTATGTATAACCCCATATTAAAAATGATTTACTTATTAAACTTTGATTTTAACTATTTTAACCTTTCTTTAAATAAATTAATAATAAATGTCCTAATCTAATCCAAGTGGGCCTAAATGGTCATATTTTATTCCTAAGTTTGTTTTTGGTCGAATTACACTTGTCCAATAGAATTAGGACATGTGTTAGGGTAATATTAATATCATATTTTCCCTTAGTTACCCTATTTACTATTAACCGTGGTAAAAAAAAGTAAAAAGTTACTATTCACCAAAAAATTATTTTCATCTCATTGAACCACATTTTAGTCCTTGATATTAACCGTGTCTCTCGGATTTTCGAAATTCCATTCACAGAAGCGGTAAAATTATGTTTTATGCAAAATTCAGTTTTTAACCTACCACTTAGTAGTTTCACTATTCATCAAAAATTGATGTTTTTCAGAACAATGCCAAAATTTCATCCCAAGCTATATTTCATATTCCGAATTCAAAAATGAATTCTATTTTACCAAATTCATAACATAAAAGTTGCATTAATTAATTTTATAATTAAATCCCACTGTTAAAACAAATAGCGTGTTTTTAAGAAACAATATCTATCAAAAGATTGACACTTGTTTATGTCTAGTTTAAATGTGAAATTACATCCAAGGACCAACATTGTATTAAATTGTTAAAATATATTCTAAATATACTTTAAAACCACTCAAATTAATGATTTATCACTATTAATTATTTCGATTAAAAAAGTTGTTTTTAATTATAATTTAGTAATTTTCACTATTCATCAGAATATGAAAGTTATCCGAAAAGTACCAAAATTTCACCTTAGGCTAAATTCGATACTCCGAATCCAAAAATGAAGTCCATTTTGAGAGTTAAAATTTCTAAAATTTAAAAAGTGGTTATTACTATTCATAACGGCTAGTTTTAATAATATTTTAATAGCATATCATTGTTTCGTGAAACTCAGGATTACGTACCACACACGCTATCGAGGAAGGTTGCGGTTGCGTGTAATGCAAGGCAAGTCAAGGATGCGTGTTGTGCAAGCTCCTTTTGGTGTAGCATATAACACAAGACATTAGTAAAATAAAAAAGAATATTTTTCATAAAATCTCGGGCTGTTACATTCTACCCCCCTTAAAATGAATTTCGCCCTCGAAATTCGTCGGGGTTATAAATGGTTTACTATTCGAAAGTTTCTTTAATAGAAACCCACATCGTAAAAGGGAATACCAAAACTTGGCTTTAAAAAACTAAAGTATGAAATGTAACGATTACCCAAATAAACTAATCACTGGGATTCCACATAGGTGAAAATATGGATATGGAAGAGAAATCTAACCATCATGTTCTGATGGAGAGTGGTAGAGAACATGGCTATGGAAAAGCCAGTAATCACAAATCCATAGATTTGTGATGATATAAGGTACCATCTGATTCATCAGGTATAAGATCACTAGGACAACATTTTTTGGTTTTCAAGATCATTTCCCTAAAGTTGAAAATTTGCTTAGAATAAATACTTACTTTATTTTGGTACAATCTCACTTTTGTTCGTGCCTTGAACAATTTCTACTTCATCTCTTAAATAAATGAAGTTGAATTTGTTATTTGTGAAGTGTTAGCAGATCATGTGATAGAATGACTGTTCATTCCATCTGTCTCAAACAAAAGGCTAGCAAAAGTTATTAAATATACATAAGTCATTCTATAGTGAGATTAATCATATATGGTTCCTAAAATGGACTTATACTTCATATATCATGCTGCTTAATATAATAAAACTAGTTTCTACTAAACAGGGACTTCCTGTAGGCCAGTGGTAGGCGATAAAGGCCAGTCGCACTTCGGTTGTGGGTTCGATTCCTACAGCCTTGTCCGAAGCGATGGGCTGTCGCCCGTCCTGCAGGTTGTCCTTTTTTCTAAAACTACGTTACTATAACATCCCATCTTCTATCCTTAAACAATACTAACTTATGTCCAACATAATCCAGTCTAATCTTTAGGCTTATACATAATACTGCAGTTCACTCTCATAATATAGTGACATCGATTACCAGAGATTTAATACTGTCGTTGATCCCCACATATCATAAGATATGTCTTGTTGGTCACATTCCAAACATTCAAAGTCCTTAATCGTGTATTCTCTTGAATACCTTAGTGAAAACATGAGTGCAGTTAAAAGTTAACACTTTCCACATACCAAAATACTCAAAATTCTATATACTCAAACCATGATATCACTTAGTCCTTATATCAATCATGAGCTCATGAATACTATCAAACATTTAATTTTCTCCTTATCCCTTCATTATGCGCATATCATCTACATTCCAAAAATATCTGAATAACCTTTCATGGATACTGGTAACATTAATCATACACTTTCAAAACACAAGGAAAGACAACAGTGTAACAATCCATAGATGTCTCTTTATTCCAAAATTACACATGATAAACATGTAATCATTCCACTACATTCTCAAACCATTGACCGAGCTTCAAAAATTCTTTCATCTCACATATCATTTGTAGTCTCTTCATCATCATCCACATAAATACTACCCATATGACCATACTGATTCTCTTCATGAGTCTTTCCCTTAGGGCATTTGTTTGCATAATGCCCATACATTCCACATTTAAAACACTTAACCATTTTTGATGTCGTAGCAATACCATTATCCTCATCCATGGTGTTAACCGACCCTTTTCCTTTGCACTTACTTGCTTTGTGTCCTTCTTTTCCACACCCAAAGCATCTTCCAGTTCCCTTGAAACATTCTCCTTGATGCCTCTTCCCACATGATTTACATAGGGGAAATTGAACTTTCTTTCCTCTATGATCATCATGGAACTCCATCTTTCTCTTATTAGTCGAGTCAGGAAACTTACCAAATTTTACTTTATTGATCATGTTGTGAGATTGCTGATTCGGCATAATAATGATGTTTGGACATCCAAATCCCATTTCATTTGGTTGCTCATGAAGAATATCATTCCATTGTCTATCATATCCTCCATTATTGTGAATCATCTTGTTTCCAGCCATTTTCTAAAACCCAAACAGAATAGTGTTAGATGCAAAAATCGTAATAAAGGGGGAGTAACTTAAATATCTATCATCTTTGGTTTAATCTAATATTGTTACCATAGTTCTAGAACTATATCCTATACGTATACTTATCCTTAGGGGCATCCCTAGACATACCTTAGAAATATCTCTAGGGATCTCACTAACGTTTTCGCATCCTAGTTTCCAAAGGTTGACTAAACCTTTCCTCTGATACCAACTGTAGAGACCCGTATCTTGACATACATGGACATTACATTACATTTGCGGAATACTTAGTACATAACAAAAACACACACTAAAGGATCGTAATAGTTTAGTGTCTTTGGAAACTCGGAACGTAATCTTCTAATCGTGGTGAAAGTTCTTCAATATCTCCCATAAAGGTCATCCCCTTTTTCTACCTAAAACCTTTCTTTATATCATAGGGAAAAGAAAACATAAAAGGGTGAGCTTAGATGCTCAGTAAGGGTAAACAAAAGAAAAATCAATCACATCATATACATAGCTTTTGGAAATCTTAACCTGCAAAAGAGCTCATAATATCATAACATGGGATATATCATAGAAGTGAAATGTAATCCCAATAATCATAACTTAAAACATGAAACTTTGTGGAATACACACATAATCATAGAAAATCATTTCTTGTTAGTAAAGACTCATTGCCAAGACTATCTTAGTGGACAAAGTCCCTTTCTGAATCGAGTAACCCTCGTTTCAGTCCTGTTTCACTGAACCGGTATAACCTACCATTTCAGCCATGTCTATCTCATGAGATATAAAATCTTTACCCAATGCATTGGAGGGAGATATAGGTCCCACCCATCTTATAATGAATCCTTTCTTATGTGTGCCACATAATCATAAACCATACATCATAGCATAACCCTTGTAATAAAAATGGGATTCTTGAAACATCATGACATCATAAATAAATTCATATAAGATAAAGGAATTCATAAACATAATTCCATAATAACATAGTTAAATCAATGTAAAAATATGTATAGAAACAGAACCCTTTATTATCTTAGATGGAAAATAATTTTGATAAAACACTTGAATTGAATTCTTGAGGAAAATATCCTTTCTTCTTCAAAATCAATTTCTTTTCACAAAACATCATGCATTTTTAAAAGAAATAGATTTTATTGAAAATAGTCATGAAATATTTTAGAGGAAGCTTCATGAAAATAAGGCTTTATAAAACAGTAGAAATCCGTTCGTGCCGTATAAGTTAAAAAAAAATTCTTCGTACTTTTGTCGGAAACGTCAAAAAGTACCTCGTACGAAAAACGACAAAAGATTCCTTTCATACGTATTACTAAAAACTCACTGAAGGGTAAAAATGGATTTAAAAAATTTTAGGTGGATGGAAATAATATTACATATTGAGTAAACCTGGATGTGGATGATAAAATACACCCCAGTAAATACTTACGAATAAACAATCTCGAATAAAAATGAGATTGTGATATTTCCCTTACCTTAGGTCCGACTTGCTTTGTAAGTGTCCGAACCTCCTGTATAATGATTTAAATCATGTTATTGACTTATTATAGAATCATATTCATTGTTATGATATCATATATGGTTCACTTATGACATTATATTACCCGTTCTTTTGTAAATTCCATGTTAAAGAAGCGTTTTGGGTAAAATCGTTTCATTTATCGTAGGTGTTTTGACTTGTTGTTCTTGACATCATTATTACTTATATCATGATTTACTTACTTCCAGAATATAAAATATGATTTATATATCATATATATTCAGCATATATATATAATAGGTAGAAAAATAAAATGAAAAACACCGTTCATGGAGACGGTAGTCCGTACGTACGCATGAACGCTGTTTTCCTTTCCTTATTGTCGTGAAATGGAAGTAAGTAGATACATATGTATATATATACATAAATCCAGTAGCTTTATAATGTCATATATTTCATTATTATTTCTTATATATACATTATAATCATTCTTAAATGGTTAACATGGAGAATGAATCTCATCACGTCGTGGAGACGGTATTCCGTACGTACGCACGAGCGATGATATCATTTCTATAAATATTGAATTGAATTGGAGTGGATTATACAATATATCAGAATCAATATAATGTTGTAATAACTATGTATAGTTATTCTTTACACCATTATACCCATCCATGTAAGGTGGTGGTGGAAAATAGATTACACCACGGCGTGGAGACGGTATTCCGTACGTACGCACGCGCGGTGATTTCTTTTTCCGTAGGATGGATAGATGGTGAAATAGGGTTGTTTCATACTTATAATAAAATATCAGTATATGAGTGATAATGATGTTTTTACTTCATAATGAAACAACCTAAGAAGAAGAAGTGGAAGAAGAAATAAAGATGAAAGAATTGGTAACGGTAATTACCTCTTCTTTGAAGTGCCTCTTTGAGACCTCCTCTTAGGGCACTAAAATTGGTCTTTGAGGAAGACCAGAACCTCTAGGATGTTGCTAGGGAAGTGGAGAGGAGAAATTGGCAGGGGTTGGCCGAGCTTGAGTGCTCAAATTGGTGTGAGGAGGAGAGGGAGGAGGTGTCCTTTTATAGGGGAGGAGAGGGGCACCTTAGGAATATCTCAAAATATTATTTTATATTAAAGTCAAAATCGGTTTATAATGGTTCCAAAGGGTCTTATTTCGAAGCTAAAGTGGGGATGGGTCGAAATCCTATCAACCAATAGTATTTAGACAAGTTTAGGGTATTATTTTAACCTTATCAATTAGATTTAACTCTAAGTTAAATAATTTAACTTTTACCGTGTCTTTTTGTTTTCTTTCACTATATGGTTAATAAACTTACTATAACATGCCAAACGAACCACAAATTGTATATTATTAATACATATATCCTTATCTAAGTCATTTGGCCGAACCGTAGATTTTTAGGAATAAAATAACAATTAATAATATAATATTTGATTTAAAAACTCTTTTGTGTCAATTTTGACACTATTTGATATATGATTTTTGTGAAAGTCATAACAGAATTATTTGTTCGAACAAAGTTGATTAAATCAACAATAATATATCATAGTAACCTAGAAAATTAGTGTAATTCATAAAAAATCTCAAATTACATTTATTTTGGTGTTTATAACATCAATTATGTCAATATTTCATTAATAAGATAAATACTGCATCATCGTGGTGTCATAAATAAATTAAATTATTTTATGTATAAAAATTACAAATAAAATACCATCATGTAGGAAATCTTTTTATCTTTCTAATGAATTTTTACAATCGAATTTATCTTATGTATAACCCCATATTAAAAATGATTTACTTATTAAACTTTGATTTTAACTATTTTAACCTTTCTTTAAATAAATTAATAATAAATGTCCTAATCTAATCCAAGTGGGCCTAAATGGTCATATTTTATTCCTAAGTTTGTTTTTGGTCGAATTACACTTGTCCAATATAATTAGGACATGTTTTAGGGTAATATTAATATCATATTTACCCTTAGTTACCCTATTTACTATTAACCGTGGTAAAAAAAGTAAAAAGTTACTATTCACCAAAAAATTATTTTCATCTCATTGAACCACATTTTAGTCCTTGATATTAACCGTGTCTCTCGGATTTTCGAAATTCCATTCACAGAAGCGGTAAAATTAAGTTTTATGCAAAATTCAGTTTTTAACCTACCACTTAGTAGTTTCACTATTCATCAAAAATTGATGTTTTTCAGAACAATGCCAAAATTTCATCCCAAGCTATATTTCATATTCCGAATTCAAAAATGAAGTCTATTTTACCAAATTCATAACATAAAAGTTGCATTAATTAATTTTATAATTAAATCCCGCTGTTAAAACAAATAGCGTGTTTTTAAGAAACAATATCTATCAAAAGATTGACACTTGTTTATGTCTAGTTTAAATGTGAAATTACATCCAAGGACCAACAATGTATTAAATTGTTAAAATATATTCTAAATATACTTTAAAACCACTCAAATTAATGATTTATCACTATTAATTATTTCGATTAAAAAAGTTGTTTTTAATTATAATTTAGTAATTTTCACTATTCATCAGAATATGAAAGTTATCCGAAAAGTACCAAAATTTCACCTTAGGCTAAATTCGATACTCCGAATCCAAAAATGAAGTCCATTTTGAGAGTTAAAATTTCTAAAATTTAAAAAGTGGTTATTACTATTCATAACGGCTAGTTTTAATAATATTTTAATAGCATATCATTGTTTCGTGAAACTCAGGATTACGTACCACACACGCTATCGAGGAAGGTTGCGATTGCGTGTAATGCAAGGCAAGTCAAGGATGCGTGTTGTGCAAGCTCCTTTTGGTGTAGCGTATGACACAAGACATTAGTAAAATAAAAAAGAATATTTTTCATAAAATCTCGGGCTGTTACAGTAATAACCTATATACCTATAATATTATATAAAATGGATAATTAAACAATTGTTCATGTGTATGAAAGACAACCACCTCACAAACTTAGGTAATTTTTGTTACATCACCACCTCTCAAAATTGGACATAATGATGAATTTAATTTATATATATGATATTAATGAAATAACTATCATTACAAAAAAATAATATATCTTATTTTTTCTTAAATTGATATCCCTTGAAAATGATAACATAATTCATGCGTACATGTTGATTTATATCACCATGAAGCGATGTGATCCATTTTTATCCTCACATTACATAGATGATATATATAACTTCATTTAAAAAGATAATTTTATATTTATTATATAATAATAATTATAATAATATTAAATTTTACATAAAACAATTCTCTAATTTTCTTTGAAAATTGCAAACATTACTCATTTAAACAGACGACCTACCCTCTCCATGACTGTACCATAATTTATTTTTCATTACCATATTTGATGGTTGGATATAAAAGTATAATTAATCAATAAAAATGAAAATTATTTCACAATTGAAATTATACATATGATGTAATAAATTTTTAATTGACCAATTTCAACATACTAATGTTGTTTTGGAATTATGAAATGAATATCTTCAAAATACCCAACGTAGAATTAACCGATTTTGAAATTAGATAATCCATCAAAATAAATGATAAATGGTTTAATGATATTTTATGAAACATGGAAGATTTTATTAAGAAATAAAATAGCTAATAATTTTTTTTTATATTGGACATGAAATATATATGTGACGATTTAGACTCAATTCAGGAGACCATATACCTGAAAAACTACATTTTAAAAGTTTTAATGATTTATTTTTTAAATATTTTTATTCAATGTTCATATTATTGAAATTATTTTATATAAAATTAATATCAATCTAAATGCATAATAACGGAAATTTTATTTCACTCTTTTTCATTATTTTTGATAGGTTTTCTAAAGGAATAATTTAATATATTTTATACAAAACATTTTTAATATCTACAAAAATATAAAAAATATTCTATTTTAACATTTACCATGTCAATATATTTTCCCAAATCTATATATGTAATTTGATATTTGGTTTAAAATCTAATATTTTGTGTTTTATTCATAGAAATACCCTACATACCTTTATTCTGGTCATTTTAGTTTTGAAAATTTAGATTTAAAAATTTAGTTCTAAAAATTTAGTTTTAAATAAAAAAGATATATCAATATTTAAAAATGTCTTTCTTATCGGTTAAAAAGTATATTTTATGAGTTTTATGAAGGAAAGGTAAGAATATATTTGTTTTATATGTTTAATGGCCCTTAGACATTGTTTATGATTAGGTGATCCCAATGTGTCTCTCTAAGTCATTAGTTAATGATTATGTTTTCTAGAGCATTATATTGAAACTTGACGACATAAGTTATTCCATTTATAAGGGTTTTGGTAAGGGGTCATTTAAAGGTTCTATCAATATGATGTCACAAGTAACATAAATGTAATTTTATATAAATTCTAATGAGTTTTAATAGTTTTTTTATTTCAAAATGTTATATAATTATTTTTTCTTTTAATAGAATGATTACACCCTTTTAAGGTAAAAAAGTTTGTTTTTGAGAAAATGTTTTTTAAGGGTTCTCATGTTTTATAAATAAACCATCATGATTATGATTTTTCCATTATGATATCTTATAATTTTTTCTAAACTTTTGGAAGTAATTATAATTTCATGTGTATGTAAAAGATTATTTTATCTCAAAGGTTATTATTTTAAAGAAAAAATCAATTTTTCAAATGTCATTAGTTTAAAATAGACCATTGAGTTTATTTATTATATATATATATTAATAAAATTTTTATGATAATCAAACATTTACAATATTTTTTTACAGTGTTTAGGGATGTGTAGGAAAAAATTATTTATTATAGTTTAAAATCACAGTGATTCTATAAATAAAGAAAACAAGTTTGATTTTGAATTTTTCGTACTACGTAAAAAATTGATACTAATTAGATGTTTACAACTTGTAGTATATGGGATTATTATGGAAGAGTTATAACCTAATTATCTAAAAATATAAATCTATACTAAAAATCAAGAAATAAAAAGAATAAATTCTTATTTAAAATATAAATTATTGGTTGATTATGTATTAGGACATTATAGTCGGTATCGATGGAAGTTTTAATTAATATATAAGGTTATTTAAGTGTAAGTAAATAAAATCTTCATATTCTAATTTCTATTCACAATGATTTAGATTCTTTATATTACCATGTTTCTTCACATTGAGTATATTTATTTAGATCAGTTTTCCATAGAGGAAATATTGAAGCTAATTTAGGAAGGAACCTAGAAGATAATATCCTTCCAAATCAGAAACCAAGAAGGATTGGAATTAGAATTTTTTTGGGTGTATCAGTTGACATAGGATATAAATAATGGTTATATACATGTGATTGTGAATCAAAATTCACCATTAAAGAACATGTCTATAATATAAAATTTCATGAAACCAAACCCTCCAAAATTCAGTGGATTATTTTACATTTTGATAGCTGAATGATAAGTTAAATCCTTAGAAATGGTATTCAAAGTCATGGATTTGTTAACATAAAAATGGAAACTATTTATGTTTGTATTTTTTTTAGGTGAATCCAATTAGTGGTAGTCAATGGTTAAGAATACAAGATAAAGTGAACTGATTGATACCTAACAATGGGATGAATTTTAATACATTGTCATTGAAAAATAATTTTCAAAGTCAGTTTGTGTTAATATGGAATAACATTTCATTGAATTGAGGTAGATGTAGGATGGTTCATTGGCTGCATTATAAGTAAAAATCACCTAATTATCATTGTATGAACTGAATTTTATCTTATATCTTAATAGTAAAATTTATCTATTTTACATAATACTTAATATAAGATATCAATGGGAATTGGATTATATTGAATTTAAAATATATGATATTTTTTTTGATTTGATGAGTAGTTAAAAATAATGTTTATTGATAGTCATGTGTATTATGAAAATGATAAAGAGAATTGGTCCAGAAGGAAGGAAAATGGGAAACATAAGTTGAGTAAATATGAACATATGAGAATAAAATTTCAATCTTATGATAAGTGTGGTAAAAGGAACCCTAGAAAATATTTTATAAAATCTAGTATGTATTTTTAATGTGGTATGTTTGGAAATTTGGTTCATGAATGTAATAAAATGGACCATATTAATGATTATAAAAATAATTAATGGATGGGTGTAAGTTGTCTTAATTGTAATTAAATGGGTCATTAGGAAGCTACTTTTGCAAATATATTAATGAAGGATATAAATCATAAAAATTACAAGAATAAAGGAACAACTAAATCATTTGTTACTACTTTATTAGATACTGGACCGTACATTGATGTTGGGTCATGTACATGCTTGTTTTTTAATATTAGGACAATGTCTTATTTGATTTGGGATCTACACATTAATTCATTTTTGAGAAATTTACTGCTAAATTATAAATTTCACCTCAGGAAATGAAGCATGATGATTTGGTAAGAACACATATGGATGCATTATGAAAAAACTGAATTATAATAAATTTATTATTTTTTTCTATAGGAAGGATTTAACAGAAAACCATTCTTTTTTACAATTATATAATTTAATATTATTCTGGTAATGGAATGGATTTATTTTTATCATTCAAATATGTATTCTAGTGATAATGAAGTTGTACTTTTCTGAATTATTTTTTTTGTATACAATATTGAATTCATAATTTTGATAACATATCAAGAAGATGAAAAATTGATTAAATATGGAAATGACACTTATCTTTCACATATTATTTGCAACACCATGATATTTTAAAATAATATCATTTTCATATAATTTATTACATGAAACACAATGATTATATTGAAATATAACACCTACGACTTTACAAAATATATCTTTTTTTAAAAAAGTTAATCTATTCGATAGCTTATCGAACATGCAACCCGAAGTCGAAATGAATCATAATATAGTATACCATTGTAAACTAGATATTATGTTTTTGGTTTTAAATAGTAATAACAAAATTATGAATATTTTGCTCATCTTTTTATTAGAAATAAAATAAGAATTATTTAAAATAGAAATAAATGTTTTTTCAAAATTGTATTTTTTCTAAAAGACAGTTTAGTTTCTCTTTGTGAAAAAATTTAAAATTAATTAATTGGAATATTAGAAAATTTAATTGAAAAAATAATCTTTAATTAATAAATTATAATATAAACAATATCTTATGGTTTTTTGGTGATATTTCTGAAATATATCATGTTTTAATAAATAGTGAATAATATTGAATATTATTTGATAATATTATTTTTGTTTAAACTATTTTTAAAGTTAAATTATATTTTTAATTTGTATCAGAGTAAAATTTGTTGAATATTATATATATAAATATAATTTATTCCATTGGAATCATTTTAAAATTTAATTTTGAGATAAAAACAATGTAAACATTTGAATATTTTATCTTTTAAAACATGATTGTTCATCGCTTTTATAGGATTAATGTTATAATATTTTTTTACACTTATGTAAATAAAATTTACTAAAATGGATTAAATTTCTAGAATTAATATAATTTATAGTATCTAATAAGCCCAAATTATTTTGTTAAAAAATGGAATAGTGCAAACAGTTAATACTATTTACCCCAATTAAGGTAAAAATGGAGTTATTGTGGTGGGGGGTTAAACTAAAAAGATAAGTGTTAAAATGATTTTAAAAGTTTTCAAAAATCTATTATATGGAAATACTGAGAACCTATATTGTATAATAATTGGGAATAATCTATTTATTACTCTTGTGTCAAGTATAAAATGTCTGTATAACTTTTTCTTTAAAAAATTAGAACTGTACCACTCACCTCACTTATAAAAGTACAACTCACATACTCTCTCATTCACACATTTAAAAACATTTGGTTCAAATTATACCTTAAAAAATAAATTTAATACATTTATACCCTCATCATAAAAGTCATATTCTAGGAATAAATCAAGTCTAGGTTTGCTTTTGGTCCAAACTTAAGGAGGTTACTCAAAAAAGAGGTAACATTCTTCAACGATCATTTTTATTTTATTTATTTATGCACCCCCATAAATTCTTATTAAACCATTATGATATAAAAATATAATTATAGTCTATATAATAATATTTATTATAATTTAATTACATAAAAACATCCCAAATTTCATAAAATGGGTTACCAAATCATCATTATTTTGTATGGAGGACTACCACCTCATGAACCAATGTCATTCATTTTTTCCATTACCACCTCTCATAGTTTCGTATAATGATGGATATAATGTATATAAATATATTGTATTTAAAAAATAATTATAAATATAGATTAATTAAATCATTTATAACATATTTTCTTTCCATTCCATATGAGATAAGATACTTTCACTCATATGTACAGAGGACTACCACCTCACAAAGTGTTGTGATTATTTTTTAAAAAATGCTTTAAATAGAAGATAATAATGATAAATATAATAAATATATGTTATATAAATAATATAATAAGATATTAATAACATATTAATCATTATATAAATATAATATATCATTTTATTTCTTGCAATATCACTCTCTTAAAGATGATAACATCGTCTGTGTACGTGTGGACTACAATATTCACAAAGCATTTTGACTCTCTTTTCATAGCCACACCACCTGGATGATATATTTATGAATATTTTATTAAATAATATATAATTTATTATATTATTATTATTATTTAAAGATTATATTTTACTTCACATCATTCTATAATTATGGTTAATATTGGAAATATTACCCATGCGTATGTACGACCTACTGTCTCCATTATCGTAATATACTTCATTTCTTAAAACCATTTTCAAGATTTGTATTGGAAGTAATATTGATATATAAATACGATAAATATTTCTTGACTATTATTATTTATATTATCGAAACATATAATATTTTTTGAATTGGAACTTTCATGAAAAAGTACAAATAAAAAAACAATGCAATTAACACTCATAGTAATGAATATAGTGATATATTATTAACAAATGGGTGATAAAATGTTATAAAAGGATAATATATAAAAATAAAAATATTAATATTGTTCTTTTATAAGTTAATAATTTTCTTAAAACCACTATATAGGATTTTAAAACATAGTCAACCAAATTGAAGCTTTAGGTAAGGGGAATTGTCTCAATATCCCTACATTGGCGCATATTTTAATGTTTTATTCCTAATGTTTTAAATATGTTGTATATACTACATATTTTTAAATTAATTTCATTAATAATTAATTCCTAATAGTATTTTAATATTAAATTTGAATTATTTAATCCTAGGGGATTTGGCATGAATATTAATAAGTGGTAATTAATTTCCTAACTCAATTTCTTTCATTGGGTTATATTACTTCTTCATTGTCATTGATATTATTTGATTATGTGTATATTGATTTTTGAACAAATTATTCTATATATAAACTAGTTTTATGTGTATTTACATTTTATACACATATTAAATTTATTTTTTAATTCTCACTTTAACATTATGTACATTACAAGGGCTTATTTCACAATGTTATTTTAATCAAGATTGTTTATATTTGAATTTATATTAAAAGAAATTATTTCATCATTATCTAATAAAAACATAAATATTATTATACACTATTTAATCATGAATTTTTTCATGAAATAGTACCATTTTATCATTCTTTGGTACTTAAAATAATATGAGATAATATTTTTATGAAAACCCGAATTCATTTCACTATTCTGTCTGAAATCCATTTTCATAAAAAACCATTTTTTAGAATTTTTTTTAAAAAATATTTTAAATCTTATAAAAATGATTTATTGTAGATTTTTTATTTATTTTATTATTTTTTTATTTTTTTAAAGGAATCATGATGTTATTTTCAAAAAGAATGCATGTTTGGATTTTGGTGAAAATGTTAATGGAATATTTGTTTTATCCTATTGTATATGAATAAAACTTCCAACCATCATGACTACTAATTTTTTTTAAATATTCATTAATATATTATATAGTTATTTGAATGAAATGTTCATGATTTTTTTGAATTTTAATTTAAAAAAAATTATTTTCAAAATGAAAAGGATATTTTCCTCAAGAATGTTTTTAAAATTATTTTCATGGTATTTATATTCATCAATGAAACAACCAATTATTTTCACTCTAATGGGTATATGTTGTATTGATACCATTATTATTCTTTATATGAATGGTTTATGCTCATTTGAAAAAGGAAATTATGGACATTCTATTTCCTGATTCACTTTTATAGACATTAATTTTCCCTTGAAATATTCACTAATATTTGATCATTGGATATTAAATTTCTCTTAAATAGCCATATTATTTATCAAGTATATTATTATTTCATAAATCATATCTCATTTCTAGATATGGTGTTTTACATTAAAATTTATTTAATATATGGGGAAATACTGGTAATAATTATTCTATACTAAATACAGATATTAAATGATAAAACTCATTGTACATGAATTAAATTGACTATTGAATATATGAGGAATGATTTGGAAATATAGAACATGGTGGGACCCAATTATAAATTACCCCTCGATGCACTGACACATACCATTATAAAAATTAGTGGATTTCTTTATTTGAATTTGTTTATCAAACATACCTACCCATCAATTTTAAACTGTCATGAGGAGAAATATTGATGGTAGAGTTATAATGTTCCTAAGACATAACATCCAATAATTAATCCTTTACATTATTATGAATTCATTTATTATTATCCGTGATATTTTCTTACTGATATTATTTTTGGAATAATTTAATTATCAGTTTATTGATTAAATGGGATCTATGTTCATTTATTTACCTTGACATAGGGAATATGAATTATTGTATCATGAATTTTAATTTATTTAGATAGCATGTATGTTCAGTTATATAACTTCCAATATTGTTTTCCCCTTATATTACCATGATAATAAAGTTTTTTAAATGGCATGTGTTTTATGTTATTTATCATTCTATATCGAATATTCCTTATCTTATCATGATAGACATGTTGTTTAAATATAATGTGTGTTCATTTATTTACCTTTACATATTGATTATTATTATTAATTTTTGGTAGAATTTGTTGTACGTAACCCTTATGAAGAACTTTATATCACCCTTAATTGTTTCTCCCTATTAGGAATCCACGAAGTGTACTATGTTTGATATGCAAGTATATTCAAGAAGGATTAATGTTATTATCTAAAAAAATATGTTGTAATTTGGGGTTTGAAGGATAATATAAGAATCATGTATGTATATATATTACAAAGAATAATAAACCCTTCGGTCCATTATTGTGAGATTAAGTGTATCTCATGCCTATGTAATAAATTAAACACCAATTCTAGGTTAATGGGGTTGTGGTGGCAACACATGGTATCAAGGAGAGTTTATTAGAAACCATAGAAACTAGATTTAGGAAAACATATATTAAAGAATATAACCCTATGATAAATATTGAGTACAATTATAGAATAATATCCTAATGTTTTGGTAAAGAATATATTATATGGGTTTACCTATAAAAAACATCAGTATCTGGAAACTAAAAGTGGATGTGGTTTTTGAACAGATACACCTCAGGGTAATAGAATAGAAAATAACACATCAGGATTAACCCGATCATCATATAGTGCATGGAAAAAATACTTAAAATTCATCTACCTTGACACTATTTCGGGATAAGATTAGGATAATTCACATTTTTTTTCAAACCATTATGGATCATTTTAAAATAGGTACACCCCTAATGAACCCATTATGATGATTAAGATATTATCCGTGCATAAAATTTTCAATATAGGTTAATTATTTAACTAGTTTTTGGATTTTGAATTATGTTTCAGAATGATATGATCTAAAATTGTGTAATAAATCAATTACAAATGGATCTTGAAAAAGGAATAAGAACTTCATCAATGCATGTAATCCAAAGAGTAATAATGATCATTTATTTAATGGTACTTATCCAATATTGTTAAGGGAACTAGTCTCCCAAAAATTATTATCATATGAAAACATAATATAATTTGCTAAAAAAATAGGTAAATAATTATATAATTATTATGGATTATATGGGAAGTAAAGTAAAAATAGGATTATAGAAAATAAGATACATAAAGGGAACTAGGTAAAGAAGGATTTGTCAACATGTTATAATTATGGAAGGAAACACCCCCGTTATTTCTTAAAAGGAATGATATTTTCCTACAAGTGTGGATAGAAAGGACATAGTTATTGTGATTTAAATGGTATGAAAAATCCATACAATGTTAAATGCTTCTACCAGAATGAGATAGGGAATTGCACAAATCAATGTCTCAAGCATCAAAGGAATTCACCTCAAATTAAGCTAATAGATCATGGTAATGATTTTGATATTACTATAGATTAAGTGGATTGAAAAAAAAATTTAGTTTTGGATTCAAGTGTTATGTCATTTGAATATTTTATTAATTAAATAAAAGTTATAATAATTATAAAATTCATAAGGACTATACTGTAGTAATTTTTCAATAAGGAGTTGAAAGCATATGTTAAATATTACCCAGGAGCAGGAAAAATGATTATGTGGAATGTTGAGATTCTTAGAGAACACATTATTGATGGAATTATATCCCATAATATGTGCTTGATATTGGGATAATTATGTTCTAATAAAGAGATGATTGATATGGATAATGTAAATTGAATAATACTGACAACCTTGGGATTGATGAATGATTTGTTGACAAATTGGTCTATGAAATCATTGATGGAGTTTAAAGCATCTTTGTATTTATGGAATATATTGAACAATATTTTTTTTACATAACGAATGAGTAAGAATACAAGTTTTTAATTAATTTTTGTTGGTTATTAAGGTTATTATAATGTTTCAATATTTTACATGATTATGTTATTCACATTTTTATTGTGTGATGATTAAGAGATACTTCTTATTGTTTGGCGGGATTAATGAAAAGTATAATTTGGAAGTTCAATGACCTTATTTATGAAGTTTTGTATCATAATATTTTAGAAGGGTCTATGGTGAACCATTTATGAAATAGTTTAAATTGACCATTGGATTTGGTTTTTGAAATTAATTTTTTACCTAACCATATAGAGATTTATGCATATTGGAAAACCATCACTAACCATTTTCTTATAATAACTAATAGAGAATGAAGGAATAAATTATAATTATATTATTTTTATTATTATATATTAAAAATTAATTTTAGTTATTTAGGAATAAATAATTCATTTTTGAGTATTCATTTCTAAGAGTAAGCAATGAATTGGAAATTGATTGAATAATAAGAAAATGATAAAATTTTTCTTATGAAATAGAAACCTATAAATTAAGTACATTTCCTTATATTATTTGTGAGTAATATAATTACCCTATTACATTAATATCTGATGAATCAGATTCAATTTTAAATCATCATATATTTATAGTTTTGTGGTCATTAATTTTCCAATGTTCATTCAATTTCTTGTGATCAATGACTAATATCACTCACTATAATTATTTATGATTCCTTCCATGTCTATATATTCATTTATAAAAAATGTTACCCAAAATGGAAACCTATTTATGTTTAATTACAGATTATGTTTGTGCGTCATTTTCTATCTTATTAATAGGATTTTTAATTAATCCTTCTATGTTGTGGTTTTTTCAACAATGATATTTACAATTTTTATTGAGATTGTGTTTAAATATCGAGGACACAATTTTTTTATGGTGGAGATAATGTAATAATAAAATATTTAAAATAATTTTTTTTATGATATTATATATGACACACGAAACAAATCTTAAAAAAATAGGACACTTGAGACATTATGATTTATTTCTTTTTAAATAAATATAATCTAAACGATAGCTTGTGGAATATACAACTCAATTCGAAATAAACTATAATATAGTATACCCTTATAATATAGATGTTAAATTGATGTGTATGAATATTAATAAATAAATTACAAAAATAATGGCTATCTATTTATTATAAATTAAATAAGAATTATTTAAAATAAAATGAAATGTTTTTCGAAAGTAGTATTTTTCTAAAAGACAGTTTAGTCGTACTTTGGGAACAAAATTAAATATTAACATTTATGAATTTTAGAAGCATTATTTAAAAAACATTATTGTACAAATAATTATATAATTATTTTATTAGGTTGGATTTATGTACTTTTCTGAAATATTTCATTTTTTGATGAATAATGAAAAATACCGAATTTTAATTAAAAAAGTCATTTTTATTTAAAATATATAAAACATTAAATTAAATTTTCAATTTTTTTTAAAGTTATAATGGTGAAATTTGATATAGATTAATCCAATTTATCTCATTGTAATATTGTTAAATTGAATTTTGTTATAAATTTTTTTAATCTTTTGACCATTTATCTTTAAAACCGGCCTTTTCATTGTGCCTATTAGATTAATTTTAAATTAAAAATATCTACTTATGTGAAATAAATTTTGAAAAATGGATTCCATATTTGGAATTAGAATAATTTATATTATCCAATATGGTTAAAATAAATTTTTCTCATAATAAATAGTGAAAACATTGAATATTATTTATCGCGGTTAAGGTAAAAATAAATTTACTAAGTGCTAAACATAAATGATAAGGGTTAAATAACATGAAACTTTTTATAAAATCTTTTTTATGGCCATACTTACACCCTATAATGTCTAATTTGGTAAAATAATCCATTTTTTACCATTTTATCTTGTGAATAATGTAGGTACACAATTTTCTTTAAAAAAATAACAAGTATACCACTCAACTAACTTATAAAAGGACACCCCAATCCTCTATTAATAACACCTTCAATGCCTGACTTATTGGCCAATACCTGAAAAAATAGACTACCAACATACCTACCCTAGTCCAAGAAGCCTTTCTTTATGAACGAACCGAATCTAGAAAGGCTTTAGTGCTAACCTAAGGAGGTCACCCGACGAAGATGTAACATTCTTGAATGAGATTATATATTTTATTTCTTCCTACAAATACTTCAATACTTATTAAACCATTATGAAATAATATCCTAAGTATATGTTTTTTTGACAAATACCGAATTATATTTTTTTATAATAATGTGTTTTTATTTTATGTTAATGAGCTACAACCATCCCCACTTTAATCAAATGGGTTACAAAATCATTATTCATGTTTATGGGGGACTACCAGTTATGAACTGAGGCCATTATTTTCCCATTACCACTCTCACAGTTGGGTGTGATGATAAATATAATATATATATACGATAATAAAAAAATAATTATACCTCTTGATTTATTATTTTATATATTTATCCTTTTAATTTTCATTTCATATGGAATAAAATAACATCGATTGTGTGTACAATAAAATATCGTCTAACAATGGGATGTGATTCATTTTTAACGAACACTTTACATGGTGGGTAATGAGGATAAATATAATAAATATTCATGATATAAAAGTCATAATTATGATATTAAAGTCATATTATGTATTCTAAAAATATACTATATCATTTAATTTCTTACATTTTCTCTCAATTAAATATGATAACATCGTTTATGTATTTGTGAAATATAGCCATCACAAAGAGATATGTCTCTATTTTCATCACAACACCACATGAATGATACATATAAGTATATTTAAATAAATAATATAATGTTCAACATTTCATGATCATTCAAAAAAGATGAAATATTAGTTATCTCATTTCCACATTGATCTTTGAAAAATGGAAACATTACCCATGCGTAAATACGACCTACTATCTCCATGACCATAACATACTTCATTTTCAAAAACTATCATTTATGATTAGTATTAAATATATAATTGATACATTAATATTATAATTATTTAATTATTATTACTATGTATATTATTTAACAACATAATATGCATAAAAATTAGAATATTTAGGACAAATAATGTGTGAGAAAACATGGAAATTAAGGCCTTAAATAATGAAAATGATGAAATATTATTAATTAAATGGTGAAAATATGTTATAAAAGGATCATATATGATATTATAAACAATAATACTATTTAGGTGTAATTTAATAAAATGTTTAAAACAACTATACATGAGTTTATGTCACGTTCCATCAAAAGGAAGCATGATGTAAGAGACTTCAACTCAATTTCCCTTCATCAAGGCATATTATATGGTTGTGCACATAATTTCTTATATATGGTGTAAATAAATCCCCATTGACACTTAATATCATGAATAATTAATTACTCATTGTATTTTATGTACCAATTTTAATTATTTCATCCAAAAAAGATTTTAATTGAAAATTAACAAGTGGTAATGAATTTCATAACTCAAATTTGATTATTGGGTCATATTACATCTTAATTATCATTGATATTATATGATTATGTGTTTATTTAATTTTGAATAATTATTATGTATATCCTTTTTTATATGAATTTCAAATTGATAGATATAATCAATTCATCGGTTAATTATCACATAAATATTAGGATATTTGTAGGGTTTTATTTAACAATGTATTTTTAATCGAGATTACATAAACATGAATTAAATTTGAAGAATAGTATTTTATAATTGTTTAATAAACCCTTTAATTTTATTCTCCCCTAGTTACTAATGAACTTAATCAGGTAATATTACTATTTTCAACTATTTTGTACTTAAAATAATTATGGAAATGTTTTTAAGAAAATACAACTTCATTTATCTCTTTGGTTAGAAAATTTATTTCTTCAAAAACCATGTTTTCTTCTAAAATCATGTTTTATATTTTTTTAAAATAAATGTTTTTAAAATTTTCAAAATGTTTAATTAATTAAATTTTTCTCAATTTTATTTTTTAATTTTTTTTGAAAAATAGCTATTTTTATTTTATTGAAAAAGATAATTGAATATTTATTTTAATGTGTTTGACATGAAGGCAATTTCTAGATGTCATGACAACTAAATTTTTTTAAAACATTAATTATAATTTTCCATGGTTATTTTCAATGAAATATATTTTCAAAAAGTTTTTTGAACTTTTAGTTAATGAATTGATTTTAAAAATGAGAATGATATATTCTTCAAGAATTTTTTTAAAGACAATTTTATGGTATATCTTTTCATAAATGAGAATAAACCATTATTTTTACTACAATGGGTATATGTTGTATTGATACCATCGATTTTTTTATGGATATTTTTGGATATTTTTGGATATTTTGACCAAGGAAAGAATTAACATTCACTTTCTTGATTCAATTTTATAGTCATTAACTTTCGCATGATATATTCATTTATCTATGATAATTGGAAACTAAATTTACCCTAAATATCCATATATTTTTCATTGATATTATTTTTTATTAAAATGTATCGCATTGATACATATATTGTTTTATTTTAATGATATTTTATTGATGGGGAAAATACTGAAAATCCAGTAATCTTTACTCAATGCATATATTTTAGGATATGTCAAATTATTCATGAATTAAATCAATTGTTCGATATATGTGGATTTATTTGGAAATGGATACATGGGTGGGGCTCGATTATAGAAATCCCATCGATGTATCAACGTACCTCTTGGGATTAACTAATGGCTACCCATTGTTAAATGGGATTCTGGTGCATTCCTACCCATTGATTTTAAACTATATTAAGGATAGATCATGAAGGTAGAGTTACAATATTTTGGAGGCATTATGTCTAATAATAATGAATTTCCATCATAAAAATAATTTATTATTATCCATGATATTTTTAAATTCATAATATTATTTGATTTATATGATTATAATTTTTTTGATTAAATGGTATGTGTATTAGATTTTTTACCATTCCATATTGATTATTCTTTATCTTATCCTAAATATCATTTTATTTAAAATGAATGTGTTTTAAATTTTTTAACATGATAAATTTATTGTGACTTATATTATATTGAAATTGAATATGTTTAAAGGGAATGTTTTTTTAGTTATTTACCTTTTCATATTGATTATACCTTATCTCATCTTGGTAGTCAAGTTTCTTAAATGGAATCTATATTCTATTAATTACAATGACTTATAAATTATGCTTATTGTTTCCTGATATAATTTTCTATACTAAACCCTTACTGATCATTTTATCTCTCCATAATATTTTCCCTTTATAAGGAATCAATTACATGTACTATGTTATGTTTGAAAGGATAATCTAGAGGGAATAATTATTTTCTCAAAAAAATATATTATAAAAAGTATTTTATAATGTAATATGGGAATCATGTTTGTAATTATTTTACCAAGACTAAAAAAATTCGTTCATTTAGGATGTGATTCCATGTATCTTATAACAATTTTAAAAAATTAAACATAGAGATTAAGTTCCATTTTTTTAAGAAAGATACTATTCAAATTAGTTATATTCTTATAGTAAATGAATATATAGATGTATTTATTAATGAATTTCATGGTATTAACACTGATTATGAGTAAAAAATTACTAGGTAATTAGTATCTGATGATAATTTAATATCAAAAACTGATTATTAAATGGTTCATGTGAAACTTTTTTTATTGAAAATGTTTTTAAAAGAGTTTCTTAATAATAGATTAATTCACCCTATAATTTCATGATGGGTATTCATATTTTATTTCTTAAAATTAATTATTTTTCCATGAGGCTTTAAATTGAATATAGATAATTTAATAAAATCACAATTTAGAATAACTATTTGTTTCATTTTATAGATGACTTTTTGGATAAACTCTAGGGATATCAATACATTTCAAAGGTTGATCTTAGATCAAGGTTATATCTGTTTAATGTGAAGGAGGATAACATTTAAAAAAAGGAATTTTAGATTACGTATGTACATTATGAGTTTTTTTATGACCTTTGGGTTGAAAATGATATTTATGTATTTATAGATTATATGAATAGAGTTTTTTCATTGGTTATTTGATAATTTTTTTATTATGTTTATTTATGAAATCTATGTATATTCTTAATGTTATGACTATCATGAGAAACAATTGATTATAATTCTATAAACATTAAAAGAAAATATGTTATATGGAAGGTTTAGTAAGTATGAATTCTAGTTGCTATAAGTTTCTTTCCTTAGACATATTATATGTGAATATGGAATAACTATTGTTATAACTAAATATAAATTGTTAGAAGAGTATCCATGGCCTAAAAATGTCGTATATTTTTTTTGATTTATTATATTATCAGGTTACTACAGATGTTTTATTGAAAAAGTTTCTATGTTATATAAAACAATAACCAAGTTAACTTAAAAAGTGTTAAATTGATTTGGAATAAATTAGGAGAAGAATGTTTCATGGAATTAAACTGAATATCATTGAATACTCTTGTTTTGGACATGGAATCTAGAAATGATAAATTTATTATCTAGAATGATTCTTATTTAAAGGTAATTGGTTGTATTAAAATGAATATTTATTATGGAATTTCTTATGTTTCATGGAAATTAAAACCTTGTGAGAAAAATTATCCAACACATGAAGTTGAACAGGATGCAACATTGTTTTCTTTAAAAATTTGAAGAAATTTTTTATTTAGTAAAGTGTGAAATATATACTGATCAAAGAAGATGGTAGTATATATTCACATAGAAAAAATGGAACCTAATATAGAGAATATAGATGTAAATAATTAATGATTATACCACAAGATTCATTAACATCTAAGAAAATCAAATATAGAATATTATACATTTATTTGGAAAAATTATACATCATTAGATATGATATGCTTCAAACCTGATACATTGGTAAATTATTTGATTGAATGTTGGTATAAAAATTATGAATGCTAAAACTTCCACTATTTTTCACATTTCATTGAAATCATGTTTTTCAAATAGAATTAACAATACACAAAATGAGGATTGTTTTTTATAGGAAGTGGAAGAATTGGTCAATAAGGGTATGTTTCTATAGATTAATGATTATGAAGAAGGTGTTATCAGATTTGGAAAGAGATTTTTTATGATTAATTCTCAATTAAAGAAGGGATTACTGAGGTAAGTTCATAGTTATAATTTATTTTCATCTTAAAAGTACTGTGATGTATAAATACTTTCAAAAAAAATTATTTGAGGTGGAATGAAGATAAGTTTAACTATGCTTTCTATGAAATATTTAAATTATTAATAGTTTATAGTATTATAATAATCTATGAATGGGACGATTTATATATTTATGGTACTAGAGTGTAAATGGGAAAATATATCCATGGATTTCATGGGGGGATTTCCAAATATATCTTGAGGTAATAATAAAATTTAAGTTATTTTGTATCAATTGACTAAATAAGAACATTTATTTACTTTTGGAGATACTATATATTTATATCATATTTCTCAAATATATCTCAAGGACATACTTAGATTACATGGAGTTCTTCTATCCACTACATCTGACCTTGATCACACTTTTACAAATAATTTTTTGAAAAATATTTAGAATTCACTATGTGATGATCTAAATTTTTTTATATATTTTCATCCACAATACATGACTAGTCAGAAATAATTATTTAGAATTTGAATGAAATTATTCAAGGATATTCTATAGAGTTCAAGGGAATTTATATAAATAATTATCATTAGTTTAATTTTCTTATAAAAGTATTTTTTATTTTAGTATAGAGACAACACCTTTGGAATAATTACATGGAAAGTAGTGTGAGACTACATATTTTTTCGATGATGTTAGAGAATAAATGTTTTTGAAACAAAATATTTTTTGATTAAATGGTTATTTTGGTAAAAAATATTCTAAAATATATTATTATGAATTGGGTAATGTATAAAAATTGTTTATAATGAGATAAAATATTTTTCTTTCGAGGTAGGTGATAACGTTTTTCATAAACATTCTCCTTGGAAAATTGTTATTGTGTTTTTATAAAAAGGGAAAGTTGTGTCCCTACACAATTGGACTATATGAAATTATAAAGAAGATTTTATCTTTTTTACTAATTTACCTTTTATATGATTTTATCCTACGCACAAGATGTGTTTCATATCTCATTATTATGAAAATATGGGTTATATTAAAATCATGTTTTGTGCCTTAATGTAGTACAATTGGAAGGGAATATTTCTTATAAGGAATAAATTGCCCAAATTCCAAACCACAGATCTTAGTTTTTAAGGCATAATGTGATTTAATATGTTATGTTCTTTAGAAAAACCATATTATTGAATAAGAAACATGGAAATATTGAAATGCTTTGAATGAAAAATATCTTCACTTGTTTAAGTAATGAATATAATTGGGAGGATAAAATTTAAAAAAGGGGGGATGAATGTAAAAATATAGGCAATTTTTATATAAAATAAACTCCAAGCCTTACTAATATTCATTAATTATTTTTTATGGAGTTGTATTAATTATAATAATACTAGGTAATTATTTTAGTTAATGGAAATTGTTTTCTTTATACTAAAATCATTTATATGTTTCATAATTTTTTTATTTAATGAATAAATTTAAAAATTATCTAATATTAATTTAAAAAATAAACATAATTTTTTAAATCATTAGATAAAAATTATTTTATATTAATTTTTTTATATTGTTTTGAAAACATTTATTTTTTGAATGAATAGTGAAGATACTGATTTTTGTTGAAAATTGACTTTTTTTTTATGAATTTTAAAAGTTAAATTATAATTTAAAATGGTTTCAAAGTAAAACAAAATAATTTATTTTATCAATAATATAATTATTAAAATTGAATTACATTTTCTTCTTTATTTTCAATTAGTGGATTTTGTACCTAAAAATATGTTTTTTCTGGAAAACAATTTTTTATCAAGTTTTTCGAGTTTAATTTTAAAATAAATTCTTCTTATAAATTTAACCAAAATTGATAAAATGGATTCCATATTATTAATTATAATAATTATTATACGTTAGTATGTTGAACATAATTTTTTCCATAATGAATATTAAAAATTGTAAAAACTATTATCATATTTAATGTTAAACAAGTTTACAAGGGGGTTAATCTAAAGAGATAAAGTTCAAAATTGAATCATTTTTTTATAAATAATATTATATGTTAATATTTACAAAATATATCATCTCATAATTTTAAATGGTTTATTTTTATCCATTATCCTGAGTAAGACATTAATATATTTCAATATTTTTAAAAATTAAAACTGTGTCTCCTCCCTTACATATAAAAGGACAATTCTGATTACATTATCTCCACAATTAACGAGATATTTTGTTAATATTATCCAACATAAATAAATTAATAAAATCAATATTATTTAATTACAACAAATAATATAGGAAAATAAAAACATTAGACAGATTAAGGTGTAATGTTAATGAGGTTGTTTGAAAAAGAGTTATAACTTTAAACCAACTATTTTAGTTTTATTTCTTCTCCACCATACATCAAAAATATTATAAGTATTTTGATATAATAAAATCTACATATAACATATAATTATAAGTTATTATGTTTATGTTATATCCTATATCACAATTTTATTCCATAAAATGGCAAATGAAACCATCGTTCATATGTATGACATACTACATCCTAACAAACCAGTGTAATTTGTTTTCAATCACCACCTCTCACAGATGGAAGTAAGAATGGATTTAATGTATATATATATATATGATATTAATGTTATAATTATCATTATTAAAATATTATATTTAATATATTTTTTACCATTTAATCCATTGAAAATTGATAATGTCATCCATGCATATGTGTGTATGACCACCTCCATGAAGCGATGTGATTCATTTTACATCACCACAAAAAATAGATTATATATACTATCTTTTTTAATGATATAATTTTATATTTATTATATAATTATTATTTTTTAAATATAAATTGATAGTTACCTTCTTTCTCCGATGTATATTGAAAAAATGGAAACATTACCCACACACATGTATGACATACTATATCTATAATTTTAGAGTAATTTATTTTTAATTTCCATATTTCATGGTCAGTTATAAAATTATAATAAATTTAAGAAAATTATAATTTTTTCATGATTACTATTTCTTACATGATTGTATGATAACATCTTTTACCGGGATCAACATGTTTATGTCATATTTTAATTATGAACCATAAATCATCAGAAACACCAGATGTGGACTTAACAAAATAAATAAATATATATATCATTGAAATTAAAGAAATTAATGGTTTAATTATAAGTTCATAAACTTGTAAATGTTTAATAAGAAAGAAAGTAATTTATAAAAGTTTATTAAACTAAAGAAAAAAAATGTACATGACAATTCATACTCGAGGTAAGGGGAACTTTACCTTTAAAAACATGATTAAAATGTCTGAAATATTTATTTCTCTAATTCCTTTTCTTCTTCTTCAACATTCAATAAATTATTTTTTATGTACAGATATATATAATTTAATTATAATGGATAGTTTATGATACTTTTTACATTTTTTCATGTATTTATAAATTGATTATTTGTATGTATTTTATATGGAGTTTCTTGAAATTATCAACAAAAGGAAAAAAGAATGTTCTATTTTATCATGTATCAAATTGGAAACATTTCCCACCACTATAACCATTATTTTATATTTTAATTCCTTTATAATATCCCATGTTTTCTTTAAATTATAACCAACAAACACTTTTTTCTCAGAATATTTATCTTGAAAATTAGGTTTCAATGAAAAAGGAAATATCTATACACAAAAATGTTCTTCTTATGGGTTCAAAAATATATTTTTTCTTCTGATTTTTATAATTGAAATGCATGAATCTCTTTGAATTATTATTTTTATGGTCCTCTAAAATTAATTATTATTAAGTTATTTTGGTATATTTCTCTAATTCATTAGGTAATGATATTGTTCCCCAACGAATTATGTTGGTTGTTGACCATATAGGTTATTCCACTTTTAATAGTTCTTGCATATGTTCTTATAAGAGTTCTATGGTGATGGTTTCCCAGGAAACCTACATTATTTGTTTATGATTTATAATGGGGTTTCATGAAAATAATTTGATTTTAAAATGAAATGTAATGATCATTTGTTTTAAAGGAACGATTACAGAATTTTTGGGTAAGAATGCATTTTTTTAAGAAACAATTTTTTAGGAGTTCATAGATTTTTTAAAGAAACCATTTTAATTAGGATGTTTACATTATAATTTCTTATAAAGTGTTTTATAAAAAAAATTGGGATTAAAAAGGATTTAATGTGTATATAAATTATTATTTGAGTTCCATGATTATTATGTTAAAAAATATATATATTTTACCATATCGTGGTCTTATAATAGACTAACGAATTTATTTGTTTATTTTATATGTACCGTACATGGAATTTTATACACTTCACCTATTTTAAAATGTTTTTAACATGGTGTAAATAATTGTATGAGTAATGATGAATACATGTTGAATATTTTGATTATTTTAATGAAAATAAAAATGTGTTACAATTTAATTTTTTTATTGTGTATGAAATGGACAATAAGAGGAAGTAACAAAATTATAATGCATGGGTTTGTTATGAAAGATTTATGAACTTATTATTTAAAACTATAAACATGAAAATATATTTGATAATGTAAGAAAATGAATTATTTTTTAAAAAACTATGGGTTAATTAGGGATAGACCCCTCATAAAGAGAACATGAAAGATCATAAGAGGTATTATTTTGGTGTATTGGAATAAGGACAGTTAGTAATGGTGGTGGAGATAGAATCTTTACATGTCAACAGAACATGCGAGTTAATGAAAATTTAAATGGTTAAAATAAATTTTCAACAAAAAAGGTTTACTTTTTTATGAATGAAGATAATGGTAAGAAATGATATATAGAAGGGCTATTCATAATTAGATTTTAACAAATACATGGTGTTGATTTTAGTAAAATTATCCCTCTAGCTGTATAATATAATAAAACTCATATAATTATTTTAATCTTTACAAATGAGGTCTTCTATGTTGAATAATATGATATAAAGATATAATTCCTTCTTGGTGGTTTGGAGAATGAAAAACTTATTAAAAATTGGCAGGATTAAAAGAAACCCAAAGGATTTATTTAGTGTATATGATTAAATAGTTTTTTATGGGGTAAAGTAAACACATAGATAGGGAATCTAAAATTTTAATTCCCTTATGGTAGGGAAGGTGTTTTTAATGTGAAATTCAGATCAATGATTCTGTTGGAAGATCTTTTATGAAGGGTGTTTTTCATACTTTTCTTATACATGGATTGTATTCACATTATAGGTCTAAATATAGTATAGATTAAGGATTTAAATGCCAAATTTTCCTAAATATTTTTTATGAATAATATTAGACATTTAATGAATATTTTTAGGCAGAATATCTATAGTGTCTAGAATATTGGGACTATAAATTTTTTTCAGTAATAGAACACCTATAATGTCTTGTAATGAATCAAAATTCATCTGTATAAAAATAGGGAAAACCCATTCGATGGACATTTCATACTATCCTAATAAAATGAAACATAAAAAAAGTTTAAGCAGAGTATGTAGAAAATGTTTTATATACCCCATAAATTAGAAGTCTTCTATATTCTATAGTTTTAACAGGTTTGAAATTACCATTTATTATGTGTTTAATTATAGAGTTATGAATGCGAGTTAGATATCTAGATTACAAATTATAGCTATAATATCTACTTCAAAGGTGAAATACATGGAGATCTCAAAATTAAAGGAGGATTTTATATGGTTGGTGTATTTTTTGGAGGAATTCAGAAGAATATAGAAGAAAAAAATAATTTTTAGTCATAATTAGATAATAATACATCTTTTCAAGAATCGAGTGTTTCAATCAAGAGTTAAAAAAATTCATCTAAAATATAAATTCATTTTTTGACTACATGAAGACGCGGTTTTGGAGCTATGAAATTTCAGTGGAGTGAAGAATTCAAATAATATATTAAAAAGATTCATAGTCTTGAAAAATATGGGGTAGTGTGGTTCCTAATTGGGGACTGGATAATGGAGGGTATGATAGAAGAATCATGTATAGTATAAAAAAAATAACGGAAGAAATAATTTGAAGGTGACCAAGAAATCAAGATGATAGGAAATTATTCTTAAATTGAGATATTTTTATGGTGGGAGATATAGTGAATATTATATAGTAATATAATTAAACATTTATGTGGTTGTTTTTTAATGGAATTTACAGAACCATACAAATGGAATTTTATATCCTTATAATTTAGAAGTAACAAATGATATTTGATGATGTATTTTTGAATGAAAAATTAGGAGTTGTAAAAGCAATGACTCTAATATTAAAAGCAGGTATTCATCTAAGTTGGTAGTTCCTAGTCTGTTATTTCCTTGATTGATCATGAAGATCATATAAATGTGGACCACGAGAACTAGATTATAATTTTTCATGTGTTTTTCAAACATATCAAATATAAAATAGTGACGGGTCACTCATATGTGATTTTTTGTTGGAATTTTTTCCTTTATTTATATTAAGTAGTATTTTGGTGTTTAATGATTGGGAATAAATACAATATTCTCTTATTCATATCTTATTAATAGAAATAATTCTCAGTTCCTCCAATGTATTAGGTCCAGTATTAAACTGTGTAAATACCTATGTATGTGATATGGAGTGTTTGAGTGTTCTACCATTTCTTATTTTATTTTCCATTATTTGAATGAGGTGATTAAATATAACACTTTTTTCTTGGTTCCTTAGTTTGAAAATACATAAATCATATACAAAATTTGTTTAGAGCATTATAATCCTTGTTTCACAAGTTATGTTTTGAAAGAGAGGGTTATATATTGATGGGATTGAACACAAATTCTACTTTCTTTCTAAAGAATATGAAAACCTATTTGTGAATTAGAATATAGGTAACATGATCAAAAATTGATTTACATATTTGATATAATTTAATAATTCATAGTATGTTTTTATGTTTACATTATATTATGACCATTCATGTGAATTTTTTTTATAAGGTAAAATTATGAAGAAACTTAGAATCCAAAGGAAATATTGATGAAGAGGTTTCTTACATTGCATCAAGTTAATGTTTGGTGACCATTTAGCCAAAAAAATATTTTATGGAAGAAGATACATTAATTTATTCATTGAAGATTACAATAGAATTGTTTCGTTAAGTATAATTATCCAAAAAATCATTTTACATAATAATATAAAAAATAATGTTAAGTTGGATGAAAGCAATATTGGATAAAATGTACTAATTTTTTAACCACAAATGGCAAGATGTTTATAAAAAACCATGTACAATAGTTTCCTTAAAAACCTAAGAACATGAATTAATCATAGGTAGTGATAAATCCAAAATAATGTATCTCTATATAGGAGGTACAACATAATCAATTACCTAGATAAAATAATGTTTATTAAGAAAAAAATATGACAATTTTTTAGGAGGAAGTATTGATGTTGAAAATTTACATCCCTAATTGCTTCTTGTTTAATCCAATTAGTGTAAAAATCTCATAAGAGATGTGGTATGGAAATAAGATTATATTGAAAAACTACTATGTTATTTAGGGGTAAGTGTATTATTTTGAATATATTGAAAATACACCTAATGTTTGAGAGTAGAAGAAATGAAGTAATTTTTCTTATACTTTCATATGAAAGAATGTACTATAAATACATCAATAAAAGTCTTAAAATGTTATACACCATTATATTTTACTCATTATAGAACATGATAATGGATATCATGTGGCCTTAAAAACACCTCCCAAAATTCTAATCAATTTCAATTAGTAACGATGGTTGGATAACATTTTTTGGAGAGACTATTTCCTCAATATCATAACCATAAATATTTATAGTCATCAAAAATAATAATATTGACGATGAAATAAATGTATGTAAGGAAATAAAATGTGTGATTACCAAAGATAATAATATAATAGTATGAAATATCTTATTAAACCCACATTATATTATCCTATTCATACATCAAAAACTGGATCTCCAAGTGGGTTGATCGTATACATAGAATATTAAAAAAGATTCATAATAATAACACAATATTATTCCGTTATAAAATAACTAATCCATTCCTCAGTAAGATATCTATATCCCCACCAATATTCTCAAATGTAACCACATATACATGGTCCCTTTTCTTAACTAAGATATTGAAAATGAGTTCTATATATCTACCAATGTGCATATACAATGTGTGAGAAGAAAACCTTATAGGACACTACCAACTACCCCTAACAAAATATAACATATATTTTAGTTAATTTATACTATGATATGAAATTATTAATAATTAACAAGAATCAAACACATCACATCATCCCATGCTACCCAAGACACCATAAGAACATAATATACCATCTTTAGAAAATTTCATTGAGTTGCGTCGGTCATTACCGAATTCGAATAAAAAATATCAGAGTGACTCCACCTACATGATGAAAAATTTAGTTTTTTACGAATAAAAAATACCAATTTAATCAATGAATGAAAATATTAAATATCAAACCAATGATCACTATTCTATTAAATTAAATCCTTATATATTATTAAATTATTAAACTTCTGTGTACATTACACTAAAGAAAATAAATCATCTTGTCATCCATAACTTGTTTAATAAAGGAAACTAATGTAATAATTTCCCTATTGTGTATCCTTATGATAACCAAAATCACAAAAATTTTAGGTTGGATTCTCCTCCATACCATAGTATTCTAGTATCTTTTATGTAAAATAAACATGGACAAAGATTGATTTATACTAGAGTTCCTCTAGGCCACTCTATAGGCCTAAATTCATTTACATGAATCACATATTGGATAAAGATCCATATTAATTTTCAAAAGTAATTTTTCCTCTATGATTAATTCATAAGATACCATGTGTCATTAAATTTTTGGATGGGATTATCCTTTATATCATTATATTCTAGTATCATTTAAGTAAAAGGAAGAATAAAAAAGAGATATTCATTTGGGGAGAATGGGAAGAAGTCTTAAGGTACTTAGAAAGCTGTCTCAATGGATTTATCTCCCATTATATACACCTTAGGTATTATCTATGTATCTCTATATATTTAATTTTTTTCATAAAGTATAAGTAAATATAATGTAGTCCCAACATTTATAACTCTCAACCTTTTCATTTAAAATTTATATTCATTTTATTCTACCATATATTTCATTATATGAAACATATATAAAGAAAAATTTACAAGGAAGAATAAAAAATGTTAAAAATTAAAATTTTGATTTACTTATCAATAATAGTGTTTTTTGATTTTTACAACCCAATTATTCTCACAAAACATCGATAAAACAAAACCAAATCATACAATACAATTGGCATAGGGAGTGGTTCTATGATATCACAATATTATAAGAAATGATATACCAAATGTATTATAATATTCCATTTTTAATATTTATGTTATACCATAAGACATACTAATAGTAAATATTATTATATATACAAAAAAGCATATTTTTTATTTTTTGTTTAGTAATATCTCTATAAACCTTCCCCTCATACTAAATCCTCATAAACTTTGTACCATTTCACTATATATTAAAATGTGTATAACAATTTTTAAAACCATATCCAAAACTCATTTTGACTATTTTCTAATGTAATTTCACAAATCTATCATAAAATTACTATGTATCACATCATATGCAATACTTATTGAAAATCCATCCAAAACACATTTTGTATAAACTATGAAAAATATTTAATGTATATAAAAGACTGTCAAAAAACTAAATCCACATTTAAATTGATAAAGAGTGTGACCCCATATAACACAAAAGTATTGAAAAAAATAAGTATTCCTGAATTTATAAATATAATTAAAGAGTGGCATTTAGTAAATGATTAATTTCACTGAAACTATAAAATGTTATTGAATGATCTATACCAAAGACATGTATCTCCATAATTGTGTCCACCAATTGTATAATATATAAAACTTAATTATCATATGACCCATTTTTCTAAGACATCAAGAAACCAAGAGTAATGATCATTTCAATCATTTATATCCACTCATAAAATTTTTATTTTATGTGTATAGACTGACCATATGAATCAACACAAAACATATTATTCAACCTAATGGATAAGCTCATAACATTCCTCTCATCTAATAGACAAGAACATCACATGTCACTTATATAGTCATTAATATAAACTCCTTAATTATATCTCAATTTAGGTCCTATATATCATTTTTTTTAATATGACTAATCCTATCATGACTAAACTCAATTGACAAACACGATCAATAACAGACCCAACCACCCCTGATTAGATTAGCCTCAAGGCTGATGACTAGTTCTATGATAATAATTACTTAAACCAAGATATAAATTTAGAAACTATTATTCATGAAATACCTAATGAATGAATATATTTTTATTAAGTGTAATTCAAGGTTTATCCCATAGAGAATGGATCAAATTAGATTAAGATAATTAAGAATGGTTTTGATTAAATCAAAATAAAAAACTTACCAAGTAAAATATATCATATTTAATGCACTAGGGATGTATTAATAAATAAATTAATATAGATAATATTAGAATGAGTTCCTATTGAGCCTCATCTTAGATTAAAAACCTCAAATATCATGATGCTCAATTTTGGCACTCAGATACTTCAATTAATCACTCAAATAGGTAGTTTGAAAACGTTTTTAAGCATAACCATATTTTCAACCTAATGGCCCTGGAAAGAAAATATATAGTTAGTTATTGAATTAATGGTATAACCATCTGAACATCCAATAGCCATGATAGGAATAATAGAATAAGTTTTATAAATTTTAATGAAAAAAAAACCCATCAATGAATTAAGAAAAAAAATATACATAACTAGTTAGAGTCCATCATCTATAAATTTGTTGAAAATAAAGACTTAACCCCTAATGTTATCCATGAGAGGGAATGAAAATACAATAAAATAATAGATAAAAGTACTCCAGTATAATAAAAGCACCCTTACAAAGATTAAGCCCCCATCCAATAATCCATAAAAATGTCCTACAAAATGGGTTAAGTACTCAAATATTTATAGTCATTCCTACCGATATATATTTCACGTGGATTATATATATCATTATATTTATACCTCCTATGTACTGTCTATTTTAATTGGATTCTCTAGGTAAATAGATATCATTCTCAGGCCTGAATCCTCTATATCTCACCAATAAAATAATTTTTTGTATTATCCAGGAGATATCTACTGATTTATAATATTTGTAACATTTATACATTTATCTATATTAGTATCTCATATATATCTTCCACTTAAATATATGATATATCTTTTTTTTGTTTTTTATTTAAACTAATCATATATAATCTCAGAACCACATCCAAGATCCCATATTTAAACTCTAATAAAATATCCTCATCACTTTCTGAGAAAGAAAAACTTTGGACATCAATATCTATATAGATATGGATTTTGTGGCACAAAACAGGGCCTGTAATATGATATTCTCACTCAAAATCCTCATTTTTTAACAAATCTACTATGGAGACATAAGGAAAATAATTCCATAAGGGAAATTCATTACTAAATGAAAAAAATCTATCGTGTATGAAGACATAATGACTATAAGAACCATCTCCATAGAAATATTATTTAAATTTGTATTCTTCATAGAGAAACTAGAACCTATAAACCATGAGAACCTTTATCCCAAAACCACAAGCTTCTATTGATTCCATGGTATCTAGATCATAGCTCCCACCCTTTTCTAAAACATCCCTTCATGAAAACATTTTGTGTAACAACATAGGCTGCGGTATAACCACACAAGTTCCTCATAACATGAAGAGTGGATCACAGTGAAATGATAATGCCTAATATATATATTAATCATCCATGTAAGATTGGTTAAGTTTCTATGGTTATGGGAATGGAAGATCCTGGTGTAGTTGGAATGGTGGTTCTCTAAACTAATTGCAGCAAAGGCCTAAAGAAGAAGTAAACCCAGCATGTCGTTGAATGATATTGTGTTTTTTATGACGAAAAATGTCCATTATCGTCTTATCCCACATTATAATTCCCATCATATAGATACTACTAAATAAATTATTCTATTATATTCGGAACTCATTGTATCATGACTGAATCTAATGGATTCCTATGATCATTTCACCAAATCCTAGGACAAATCTATCCACCCCTTATGCATGCCAACATGAAACACCTCTGTTTCTAGATAGCTCTTCACCCTCAGTATTCTTGTTCATGTGTTCCTTCTTATTTTATAATCCATTGTAAATGCATGCATTTATAGATGATTATTGGCCACTTTTGTTTTAAAAAATTATCATTTTTCATTTTAAATCACTTTAAAAATATTTCCCCCCTATTTTCAATTCTTATTTAAAAATTAAAATTAAAATTTCCCTTTAATTTATTTTTTTAAAATTAAATCAATAAATTTAATTACCCATAAATAATATAAATCAATTACATCTTGTGGAAAAAATTCATTTTATATTAAAAAATTGACACTTAATTAAAAAAACATAAATTATAATGATAAAATCTACAATTATTAAACCTTTATTTTTTTTAATAATACATCTCAATATAGATGAAAAAGGAACATCATGCTTATAATATTAAAATTTCAAAGCCAAGAAATTAAATAATTATCAGTGGGGGGAATTTAATTTCAAGAATCTCTTAAAAATATATTTTAAAATGTTCATTTATCAAAGAAATAAATCTACCGTGTATTTTAATTTTAACTTTTTGAAATTGATGAAACTTCTCCTAAACCTTACTCAAGAATCATCATTTATTATTATTAAACATACCTATTATGATGTAATTCAATTTAAATTTTTTCTATCATCACTCATGGTAACAATGTAAGTGGAGTTTTTTGTCATGCCTTTAATACAAGATCATATCCATAAGATTTCAATGGAACTAAAAATCCACCTCTTAAAGAATAAAATAAAAAATAATCATGAGGGATTCACATTTAGGATCACAGGACTTCAAGGATTAGGGGAAGATTATAATATTATATAAACAAAATTATAGATCAAAATAAGGGTTATCAATAATGTATATTTTATGATAATAAAAAATAATGTACCACGAAAATTTCCTCCTCAATGTAACACTACCCAACTTACCCAAAACTCAATATAGGCACATGCATATATAAAATCATAATTAATGAATACTCTCTTAAAACTTGTTTTTACATTTTTTAAATTTATTGTTAATAAAAATCTCACATTCACCACCTAGTCCCAAATAATATAGATCACTAGTTATGAAATGATATTTTTTTACCTTCCATAGTCATAACCAAATTTGTTCTCGATTTTCCCCTAATATTTTTTTTCAAAATGGGTAACAAATTTAATATGGTGAAAAATAATAATAACTTTTTCAAATACCATGATTTTAAAACATCAATTAATATATTCAATGGATAACATACCTTTCCACCATGGGGACCCACTCCCACACACTTGAAGCATAGAATACCCTAAAAATACCCAGAGAAGGGTAAGGAAAGATAGTACAATATTGTAATGTGGATCTCCCTTAATAATAGAATTATTATATTCTATAGGATATATAATATTCAATGTAAAGGTAGGTCTCGTGGATAATGTATTAATAATAATAATTCCTTAATCATTTGAAAAAATATTTTTTAATCATAGATTTTAAAATATACCATTGAAATTTATTAATGTTATCCATTCCTCAAGTTCTCCCAAGAAATAGGGTATAAGAAAGAACAAAAGGGGATAGAGTAGAACCATCTCAGTAATGGGATTATATGAAATTGCGTTAATCAATTATGTTAGGAATAATAATAATAAATCAATCCACTTGTATTATAGAAATTTAATTAATGAAAAATTGAAGGAAAAATTCATCTATATGAATCAACTAGCCTCCCTATATTATGATTACTTAAGTTAATACCCTTATAATTATATTTACTCATTCAAAACCACCATATGAATCGTTCAAACTTATCTACAATTGAATATAAAATATGGAATAAATGTATTCCTTATTGACTTTGTATCTTTGATAAAAATAGAGCATATGTAAAAGTATGGGGCATGCATTTTAAAATTTAAAAACGAAAAAATGTATTTGAAATAAAAATAGGGTATTGAAAGTGAGTGATGAATTTAAAGCTAAAAATACATTAAATATGAATATATTATTATTTATATTGATTTTTATGTTGACCATTGTTATTTTGATCATCTTGGACCTTATTATAAAAAAATAAATATTAAAGGCAGAAGATTCATTCTTATATAATACTTGAAATATAATGGATAATCACTACTTCCTAAACTACATCCTAAAAAACAATCTCATAGAAAAAAATATTCATATAGAAAAGAATATTAAATTATATAATCTTAAAAAGTAATAAAAAATACAGGCTTCCTCCTTGAATCACTTTTTTAATGATATTTAGTAAGACCTTAACTCTTTATATTCAAATGATATAGGGTAGGATGTTTGTAACCCAATCCAGGTAAACAAAATAAAAGAGTAGTGATTCATTCACATTGATGGGTTATTTTCCCATATTTTAGATTAAGATCGCTATTCCTTGAGGAAAATATTTATCCACATCCATGGGCCTCATACAATAGTGTTTGATTCTTCCTAAAAATTTACACCTGAATTAATGAACCCCCAAAATGTAATTTCATTCTGTGAACTATCTACCATTTGTAGAACATCTATATTCATTAATTTTCTCAAGAAACGTTTCTTCTATTTCAAATATTTCTTAGTTTATTGAAATACATAAATCATCTATTTTCTCATGGACATCATCATATTCAACATATGATTTACTGGGATCAGATAAATCATCGTCTTTTTTCCTCTTAATCTGTCCTTTCTTATGTTATGATAAACTTTACATACTCATCACCTACCAATAAACCTAGCTATCTATTTTGGGAATCAATATAGGTTCTCTGTGTAGATAATAATGGTCTTACAAAAATTATGGGGGAATTATACACATCCATGTCCAACATAATAATGTGAATTTTTAATTAAAATTTCTAAACTTAAATTAAGACATATTTTAGAAATACTCTTGAGAATATCACTATTTTGTCATTTAGTGGTATAAAAACTCTTGTGGGTACCATATCTTATAGACCCACACTTTTGAATAGAGTTTATGTAATGATATTCAAACTTTCTCTTAGATCACACAATTCTATTCCAAAATCATTAGATACAACAAAAATATGAATTTCCAAGACACATAAGACTTTTTTTATCATTTGACTTCATGATACCATATATGGGAATTATCCCATGAGTTATATTATACCCAATTCCTATAATTTTCTGTTATTTGATACATAATTTTTCATGAACATTTATAGGATTTTCATATTTTATATAACATACAAAATGGGAATATTATTTTGTATCATTTTAAATATATAACTAAATTTAACTCTCAGTTCATCTAATTTACATTGCTACATCCCACTCAAAAAAGGCAGCGATGGCATATAGGGTTATAGAGATTGTTTTCTTACCCCTTTATAATATTATTTCACTTTTTATTTTAGAATCTCCTATGTTTTCCTTTATTTTATATTCTTGTTCCTCTAATTACCTTTTAAATGGGTCATCATTAACTTGGGTAGTTTTTATAGTACTAAATATAATTCCCTAACATTAAAAAAATAATCTTTATATTTTTTCAAGAAATTATTTTCTCTCACATTAAGGATCTTTTCTTGATTATATATTAAGATAATTAAGACATAATTTTTAAATAACATTCCACATTCATAAAAATTGTATACCACTAAACATTTTCAATTTTTTCCAAAATATAAATTTTTTAAATGAAATCAGGATCTAATTTTAATGAAAAATATTGATAAAATTAATCCTTACTCCCATCTTTCTCTTAACCATCAATAATCCTTGTGATTTTTTGAAATACATTGGCATGAGTAAAAAAATATAAGTAATAGACATAAAAAATGAAAGAAATAGTTATTCCATGAATACATGTAAACCCATGAAAACATTTTAACAAAGTAAAACTTTGAACCCATAAAACATATGCTCTTTAGCTTACTTTATGAATTCAAAAGACCATAAAAAACATAAATAATATATATAACCTATTTCATTAATTTCAATTCATTACTATATATTATTTCATAGCTACATAGTGTGTAAACGTCATAGTTACATTTAGAATAACCACCATAATATATTCCATTAATCTCTTATGAGAAAACCTACCGGTTGACACTATTGCATTAGACAAGGCATAGAAGAGCTATAAGAGACTTACCCACCATCATTTTATCACAAATCCACCTTTATTCATAAATAATGCCCATGAACCAAAAACATTATCATAATAAATAAAAAATAATAAATTTAATATAAAATTTCCACATTTAGATATAATTTATTTTTTATAATGCCACACACTCATAAATAAAATCACATTATTTGGAAATAAAATTGTAAAAGTGTAAAGAATAAAAACATTAATGTGACTTAAAATTTGGAAAACCGATTAATTCCATATAAGTTAAAAAAATTCTTTTATTCATTTTTAGAAATATTTGAAATAGTAACTTTAAAAGTTATTTTTAAATGAAATTTCTATACAATGAATCTGACTCGTTACATAAAATCATTATCTTCCTCTTTTTCAGATGATCAACTTTTATTATCACCTTAATAACTATAAATAGAGTTTATACCTAAAATAGGGACTCTAGAATGTAGTAAGGGAATATAATAAGGTTTTTGGGTAGATCATTGTGCATCTAAATCAGTTTTGATGTGTGAATAATAGAGAATAATGGTTTCCCATTTATAAGAGAGGGGAGGGGAACTCTTGAAATTCATAAATGTAATAAATTAATATAAATTAATTTTCTATTACAAACATTTAAAAAGTGATTTATTTTAAAAATAAAATGATAGTATTTATAAATAGTTTCATCCAATAAAATTTATACATGTTTTGATTACATTTTTAACCCTTATCATTTTGTATTAACTGTTATTTTACCCTTTTTGATCTTATCATGTTATCAGGTAATTTTATTTTTGAGGTTTAATTAACAACCATAACATGTCAAAAGACAAATAAATGAGTATTTTATGTCGTTCTAGACATATACCATTTAGTAAGAATGTTTTTTTATTCAGTTTTTTATATTTTTTATATCGTTTATTGATATATTATTTTTCATAAGATATCAACTATGTCAATTTTGACACTATTAATTACTTGATTTTTAAAAAATATCATAACAAGTTTATATCTTAAAATAATCTCTTAAATCATCTCAAATATTTTAAAGTCATCCAAAAATTTCATGTATTAAAAAAAGTATATCAAATTGTATTTATTTTAACACTTTTAATATCATAAATATGATTCTTCCATTAATGAATTGATTAGTAAATCATCATTGGGTCACCATTTACTTCAATTATTTATTTCATAAAAATTTTAAATGAATTACCATGATGTTTTTAAATATTTTATATTTGTAAATACTATTTATAGTAGAACATATCCCTTATATAACCCCATATTAAAAATATTTTTCCTATTAAAAACTAGAATGTGATAAAATCGTATTTTCTTTGAATAAAAAAATATTAATGCACTAAATCCATTCAGGTGTCCTAAAATGGTTATATTTCATCAGAAGGATGATTTTAGGTTGAAAAATTCTCCTAAATAAAAATTAGAACACGTTTTATGGTTATTTATAATATTATTTTTACCCTCAATTACCCAATTTCCATTAACTGTGGTAATACAAATAATTACCAATGATAATATTCATCTATTAAAAAAATATAGTTCATCTTATTAGATCATAAATATAATACATATGATAACAATGTATGTTTCTTTATCAAAATTCCAAATGAAAAAGTTGTTAAAACTGATCTTAAATGAATCTCATTGATGGATTGAGAAAATTAGTTTTTAATGTAAAAACATTGAAAAGTTCATATTGTTTTTATATACAATTTCATTGTGAGATTGATTCTAAATACCAAAATTGTATTAAATTAAAATAAATTTATTTAATGACACTTTAAAACAAATTAAAAACATTTTTTAACTATGTAAATAATTTTAATTAGAAATTAGTTTTGCACTTAGATTTGTATTCATCACTATTGATCAAAATATGAATGTTCTCAGAAAAATACCAAAAAATCATCCAATGTAAATTTTAATACACTTATTCAAGAAACGAAGTTTATTTTTTTTAAATAAAATTTTTTAATAAGCAATAACTATATTAAAAATTGGTTCACCATCAAAATGTGTTACAAATTCTTTTTTTTTGAAAAATACTTCTTTTATAAAAAAATTTAATTTGTTATTATATTATGTATAAAAAATATATGATGAATTATAAAAATTACAGTCAATATATTACATATATTTATTATTAATATACATCATTATGCGTGATTAATTTATTTATTGGTATAAAACACACTTCTGTACATTTAAAACTTTTTGAGAAAAACATTTCCTTTTTATTTTAAAAAGGGTTTTGTCTTATTTTTTAATTAATTAGTTAATAAAGAATGAATTTTATATACATGTGTAAACCATATTTTTATAATTCAGATAAATAATAATATTTTTCTGTTCTTTGATGCTCGATTTAGCGTATTATGTACGCTATCGTACATAATGTAGATTTTAATTATTTTACAATTCATAAATATTAATAGATATGATAAAGTCTTATATTACATGGGTTTTTACATTATTTATCCTTTCTGAAATTGCTTCCTCACAATTGTTTTCACTTATTGAATAATTGCGAATACTATTCCCTCAAAGAATTTTTAGATCCACGTGTCTCCTATTCAAAAATATGGATTTTCCACGAAACCTTAACATAATGAATCAAATTATTCTATAACACATGATTTCTATGGTTAGGAACTAGAAATTTCTATTCCTTATAAGAAAGATTATATTTCAACGGAACATCTGATATTCTCAAAACATGATATGGATATGATATATACCTTCATAAAATTAAAAAATTAAAAACATTATCTACCAGGGATAAAATCATAGGAAAATCCACTTGGTAGGAAACTAGTCCAACAGTTTCTAGGATTTCATAGGTTCCAATGAACGATGGACTAAATTTCCCTTTGTTACAAAAAATAGCACACTTTTCAATTGAGAAACTATGAGAAATACATGGTCACCCACTTCAAAATAAATAACCATCCTTCAGTTATCCACATAACAATAATGCATTCTCTAAGCTATGATTATGTGTTACTGAATCAACTGAACATTCTATTCAATTTCCTCTTCCAACTCTAGTCCCATCATCTTTTTTTCCTTGACATATTCCAAAAAATCTAGAGTTCAGCACCACTTTCAATATAATACCTCAAATGGTTCCATCTTTATACTGGAATGAAACATATTATTACTAGAAAACCAAGTTAATGAAATACATTGATCCCGCGTTCCCTAGTAATCCATTGAACAAGAATGTAGAATAAAATTCAAGGAATGAATTTCACATTATGAATTCCCTTCTGATTAAGGAAAAAAAGGTTTAATGAAATTTATTTCATAAACCAATGACTTCTAAAGGTCTTTCCAAATGTTATAAGTGAACTTGAGATCACAATTAAATACAATAGAAATAGGAACTCCATGTAACCAAAAAATTTCGTAATGGTATATCTGAGAAAGATGATATAGGGAGAGATTGTCTTGAATAGGAATAAAATGATCATATTTAGTCATTCGATTGATAATAAACTAGATGTCATTGTTACCTAAAGAATTATTCAGTAATACCACAATGATGTCCACAGATATATTTCCCTATTTCAACACTGCCATTGGAAAAGGATGAATCAACCCCTTCAAAAAGTATTATTATGCCTTATAATATTGAAAAGTTAAAAATATTAGTATAACCTTTGAAATTCATTACATCCCACCAATAATAATACCAACGGTCTCCGTACATCTTACTACAACTAGGATGAAGGGAAAATGGAGAACTATGAGCTTCAGATAACAAATTTTTTATTCAACTATGAATAACAAAAAGCAAATAATCTCTTCCCAAATCAGAAAAAATAATCTTTATCCGTGATAAATTCATGAAAATGACCACTTTGAGACAATTATATATTTTTAGGTAACTCACGGTCTTCCTTCTATGACTTATTTATTCTGTCTCTTAGATACAATTATAGTGACCCATGAAACCAAATAGAGGAATTTCTCACACCAACAACATCCAAGACAAAATCCACTAAATCATCAAGCAAAGGAACTAATTTGAAATGTAACATGGTTAATTTAGAATTAATATTCTAGCTCAATGTATCATACACATTATTTGATTTTCTAGGTATGCAATGATTCATTTAGTTATAATCATTGATTAGTTCCATCTGTCTTTTTTGTCTAATGTTTCAATCTATTTGTCTAGATATATACTTAAAAATTTTATGATCAGTATATATTTCACGTTTTACTGAATAAAAATGATTCCTCCAATTTTTTAATGAAAATACAACTACATCTATATCCAAATCATGTGTAGAGTAATTTGACTCATGAGGTTTCAACTACTATTAATCTTAAGAAATTACCTAATAATTTTATAATAGGACACAACAAATTCCTCTCAATGAAGAATCATTGTAAATGAAAAAATCAACATTTCTAGAAGGAAGTTCTTGGACTGGATAATTCAGAAATATTCTTTTCAATTCCTGAAAACAATCATGACATTATTTTGTCCAGATGGTCATAAAAAATTTTGGAGTTAACTTAGTCTATGTGTAAGATATCTGTTTCAAATTATAAATAAAACTCTAGTAATATCTTGATAAACCTTGGAAAATATGTATTACAGTTTTATTTTTAAGACTTATACATTTGAGCACAACATTAATTTTAGAAGGTTCAATAGTTATTCCATATTTAGCAACAACGTTTCTAAGGAATGTAATTTATTCCAACCAAAATACACACTTTATAAATTTACCATACAATTTATTTTGTTTTATGGTTTCAAAAACATATCTAATATATATTTCATGTTTATATTTACTTTTAGAATATAACAAAATGTCACCAGTAAACACAACCACGAACTTATCTAAGAACTTATAAAATATTAAATTCATATGATCCAAGAATATAATAGGTTCATTTGTAACCTAAATAACATAACAACACATTCATAATGGCCATATCTAGTTTGAAACACAATAATTAGAATTTATGGTTCCTTTACTTTAAACCAATGGTATCCTATCCTCATATCACCATTTGAAAAATAGTATGCTCCCAAGAACTAATCAAATAAATCATCAAAATGATGAAAAGGATACTTGTTCTTAACAGTGATGCTATTCTAGCCTCTATAATTAATAAAAATTATATTGTAATCATCCTTCTTTTTAACAAACATGATATGAGTACCTCGTGGTGATGTTCATGGTCAAATGAAACCTTTATCTAACAACTTCTATAATTATGATTTCAATTATCGAATTTCTACTTGATCCATTCAATAATGGTGTTTAGATGTTGGCTCAACATCATTAACTAAGTAAATAGTAAATTAAACTTCTTTATTATGTTTATTACTAAAAAACTCATTGAAAAAAGAAACAAAGTGAAACACAATTTCCACCAAAACATCTTTCATCTGAACAATTTCTTTGTTTTCTGAAGTATATACAAGATAACATTCATTTACATATTTTTATAGTTTCTCGTATTCCTGATAAGTTATCAGTGGTATACTCTCATTCAATAATTTAAACTAAAACTCTTTATGAAATAAAAATAAATTATCTCTAGAGTCTATATTAGCATGGTTAACAGGAATCCAATCTATATCCATAAGAAAAAAAACTGTACTAAAAGAAAAAAAATATATTATGAAGTTAATCTCTTTCAACATATAATGACATGAAATTTTTATAATTTCTTTTTGCCTTAATATTTCCCAAGGTTTTTTCACTATAAGTTTTGGATTCATTTTTTTGGTCGAATTTCCAATTTACCAAAAAATTTGTAGAAATTAAATAATGTGTAGACCCCAAATCAAACAAGACACTAGAATAATCTAAAAAACTAAAAAATTACCTAATGCCACTTCATTTGATGGACTAACATATGCTAAATTAGTTTCCAAGGATTTAACCAAGCATTTCTTCTTATGCTCTAGCAACATCCCATCATTGCAGTTCCTATTTGGAAATACGTTTTTATAATTATCCATATCATAGCATTTAAAATATTTTAATAATATTATATCATATATTTTTTAACTAAAAAATGATATTTTTCATTACAATTACAATTCTTATTCCACAATTTTTCACTTTATAATCACTTACTAGAATTTGAATGGAATTATCTAGTGTACTTTTATAACAATTGTCACAAATTATAAATATAATTTTCTTTCCATTCGAATTAGTTGATGAATTCTCCCCATTATCCTTGAACCACGACCTATTTTTTATTCTTTTTATCATTATAAATAAGACAATTGGTAAACTCTATTTACACCTTCTCTAGACATTGAATAAGTTTTATTGTAACTTATAAATTCATAAGAAGCCAATTCCCATCAATATTTTTAATCCTGATTATTTTTTTCTTATTTTAATATCAAGATCCCATGTGAAATCTAGAGCATACATTTCATTTTGAGTTAAAGTTTCTTCTTATGACACCATTGAATCATATAACTACCTCAATCCCAACAATTGTTTTTCCATCATAATTCAACCCACCATATGAAAATAATAATCCAGAAAAATATTTTTTAATTCATCCTACTCCATAGAATCAATCTTCTCAATATCCCTAATTTTCCTAACTATCAACCACCACTGATTGACTTAACCTACAAAATCATAAACAACAATAGCAACCTTTTCATTCTGTGAATATCCCATGACATCAAATATATATTTTAGGGATTTATTCTACCATTAAACTACCACTCGGTTAGATAAAAAACTAAATTATGGTAGATATTGCATTATGAAATGCACCACCACTAACATATTCCTCTATGTTTGATTTGGATGATCTTGGGAATGTATTCCAAAACCATTTGTAGCCTTTGTCAACCAATACACCATCACAATAACAATTAATTTCCAATTATAACAGTCTCAGGATGTCGATTTGGAATGATTTTTCCTCTTGATTACTAGAAACCACAACTTCCCTGTTTCCTCAGTGGAATACCATTTTGAATATATATATATATTAGAAAAAGATACATGGTAATAATCTATTTCTATGTCATTTAAAATTAAAAATAAAGTAAAAACCTTTTAGTGATATTCTATTAATAATATACTAACCTCTTAAGTAATCTAAACCAACCATTGATACAAACTATAAGGACTCAACCTTAAACCATACATAATCTTGACTTTTGGTTGAGAATTTAGTTTGTTTAACATTGAGGATCTTTTCAGGTTTAGAGTTTTTGATATTTATGTCATAAATAATAGATAACATTCTACATTCAAAAAAATTATATACTACTTCACAATATCCATTTTTTAAAATATAATTTTATAAATTATAAATGATTTATTTTTCATGAAAAAATATTCAAAATATTCATATTATCTTCCACCATTATATTAACCATCCATAAAACCTATGAAAATTTTTTTAATACCTGTGATGAGCATAAAATTATTAGTAAGGGACACAAATATAAACCAATAAACCTTTACTCAATCACTACTTATAAACCCATGAAACCTTTATAATAATGTATTACTATCACACCTAAAACATAAGCTCGCTAGCATACCTCAATAAATCAAATAATTATGATAAAACTACATAGAAAACATAAATCATAAAGATAAGTTGAGGAATGAATTCCATTTCACTTATATAGTATCTTTCATGGAAACCTATGGAGTAACATTAATAGTTATATTTGGAATACCCACCATAGTATATTCTCATAATATATTTGGAGAAACCCTAGCAGTTCACTCTGTGTCATTAATTAATGCATTGGAGAGCAATGAGAGTTTCAGTCGCCCTAAGTTTATCACAAAACCACCCATAATCAAAAATCATTTCCAACAACCAAAAAATTATCATAAAACATAAAACAAGGATAAAGGAAAAAATTACATTTACACTTATAACACACATTTCATTTTTACAAAGTCGTACACTCATAAATTAAATCACTTTATTTGAAAATAAATTCATAAACATGTAAAGTATGAATAAAAAATATTAAAGAGAATTACAATTGGGAAAATTCAATCATCCCATATATGTTTAAAAACATTACATTGGGGTTTTTTAAAAATATTTTAAATAGTAACATTAAAAGTTATTTTTAATTGAAAATCCTTTACCTTGAGTTCAACTTGTCACATACAATCTTTATCTTCCTCTTCTTCGAAATATCACTTTGATTAATAGCTTATAAAATCTAAGGCATGTGTTACCTAAAATAAGGCCTCTAAAATGTGGGTAGGTATTCAATAAAGTGATCTAGGTAGATATTGGTTGAACCAAATTGGTATTGAGGTGTGAAGAATATATAATATTGATTTAACTTTTACAGGAAAGGGGATGGGCACTTTTAGAATTCCTCAAAGTATTAAATTAATATAAATTAATTTTATATTCAAAATGGTTCCACAAAGATTTATTTCAAATATTAGATAATAATTTGTTGAAATCAATTCCAGCAAAAAATCTAGATATGCTATTATTTTTTTGTTAATCCTTATATTTTTATTTTAATACTTATTTTATCCTTTTAACGTTTACCATGTTATTAAAAAATTTACTCATTGTGCATTAATATAATAAACCTAACATTCCAAATGTCCCATAAATGAGTCATTTATGAAATTTGAGGACTTATAAAAACTATTAGTATGAATTTAAGATTTTTATAATTTTAATATCTTTTATTAATATATTATTTATTTTAAGATATCAATTATGTCAATTTTGACACTATTCATTACTTGAATTTTTAAAAATATCCTAAAAACATGATATCTTATAAAAAAATTTAGACAATCCATAACATATCAATGTAATCCATAAAATTAATTTATTTCATAAATTATATTAAAATTATATTTATTTTAATATTTTTAACATCATTTATTTGATTCTTTCATTAATGAAGTAATTACTTTATCATCATCATGTCCCCAATTAATTTAATCATTTCAATCTGAAAAATCATAAATAAATTACCATGATTTCTTTAAAGAGTTTTTCTTTCTAAATACTATTTATAGTAAAAAATATCCATTATATAATCCCATATTAAAAATAATTTACTTCTTAAAAACAAGAACGTGAAAATTATTTATTTTATTTGAATAAATTAATATAAATGTCTTAAAGGCATCGAGGTGGCAGAAAAATATTTTATTTTTGACCAAGTATTATTTTAGGTAAAACAGAACTCACCTAATCCAATTAGAACATGTTTTAGGGAAATTTATAATATTATTTTTACCTTTAGTTGTCTAATTTACCCTTAATCGTGACACCAATGAAAATTACTAAAATTAGTATTCCTATATTAAATTAATTATGTTGATTATATTATATCATAAATATAATATTTATTGAAACCTTATTTTTTTATTTTTTAAAACAGAAATCTTACTTTTGGAAGAAATTAAAATAAATTTAATCCGGTTGATGGATTGAGAAAATGATTTTTTAAAGTAAAAATGCTCAAAAGCTAACAATGTTTTTATGTCCAATTTAAATATGAAATCGATTCGAACGAGATAAATGGAATTTAATTATGAAAAAATTATTTATTGTATGTTTTAAACTATTTGAAAAAATATTTTACTATAGAAATAAATTTGATGAAAAATTAGTTTTGAACAAATATTTGTATTATTCACTATTCATAAAAATATTATGGTTCTCAAAAAAATTCCAAAAATTCAACAAAATTAAATTTTGAATCTCCTATTATAAATAATAAGTTATTTTTAAAATATAATTTATAAAATTGAAAAAAAAAACTAGATTTAAAATGGGATCTCCATCAAAATGTGGTGAAAATGCCTTTTTTGAAAAATACTTCTTTTATGTATAAAATTGAATTTGTTCATACATAAAGTCTAGAAAACATATATGATGAATTATAAATCATACAATGAATATTTTATATATATAAATTTCATTAATATATTACAAAAAATTTGATTTATTTAGTTATTGGTATAAAACATACTTGTACGCATTTAAATAATTTTTTAGAAAAAGCATTACATTTATTATGAAAAGGGTTTTATCATAATTAATAATTAGTTGGTAAAAGATAATTATTTACATATACATGTGTAATCCATATTTTCATAATTTAGTATATTCTATTCACACCCTCTAGCCTAATAGATATGCGATAACTACCATATTAAATAATAATATTTCGTTGTTCGTTTAAGCTCGATGTAGCGTATTATATACACTATCATACATAGTGTATTTTTAATAGTTTTCTAATATATAAATATTATGAAATGTGAAAAATAATTATATTACCATTTTTCATACTAAAGATGATTGATTTCGTTTATCCATGTGCATTGACCATCACATCTCTCAATATAATCCTCCTAGAATCGAATTGAATTGATTAGAAATTTAGCCCAATTTGTATTCAAGATTCCCTATGTAAATATTTTGATCATTTGAATCATCCTTGAGTCCCTTCATGGAAACCCATGTGGTTGTTCTGAATGTATAAAAAGCCGAGTATAATGTATATATTTTAATTTTAAGAGATTCTTGTTGTGGTTGTTGTAACCCTGATGGTATTTACTAGTATCCTTAGTTATAATTTTGTTTCCTACACCCCTTAAAGTGGTTTTGTTGATTATAATCAATGTAATTATAGTATTTCATTGATATACCTTAGGGTTACTTCATGAACATAATTGCACCCTTTTCTTTTTCAAGGCCTGTATTTGTGATACCAACCATTATTCTTCCAAAAATGTTCACTAATCTCTATTGAGTTTATTCGAATTTCCATTGAAAACTATTAATCACCATTTTCCTAACCAATTGTATATATCTTTTGGAGATTTTCTCATTAATGTTCCTAAAAAAATAATGTAATTATTTCCCCATGATAATATATTTTAAAGGGAATGAATGGAAATCTATTCTTCTATTCCATGATGAAAAAGTTTTATTATTAACATTTTAATCCTATCCCATGCTTGATATAGTTATCTTTTGTCCTTTTGATTGAAAATTAATATTTCCATGTAAATATTTTTCAAATTTTAAGTAAAAAACAATAAGGTTAGAAAGTTACTTCCCAAATCATACCATGTAGTAATAGAAAGGGGTTGAAGGATTGGAATCCATTTCCTAGATTTATCTCTTAATGAAAATTGAAACAACCTTTACCTCACTATATCACTTAAAAAATTATTAAATTTGATAGCATCACATATTTTGAGGAAACTATATATATGGGTGTGTGCTTACTAATAAAAAAACCTAAATAATTTAATCAAGTTTGATATCATTTGAATTTTGTTTGGAAATAAAAATACCTTTTTAGATGATTATAAGGTTAGAACATATGAAGTTTGAGAATAATATTTACATTCTAATAAAATATGTTCACTAGTTGGTGGATAGTCTCAATGTGATGGAAATGATGATTCAACTCTTTAGTAGTATTTGGGTCAATAGAAGTTTGAATATTTTGATGACATCAAGGGAAGTCTATAAAATCTGAAAACACTCAATAATGAATTATCTAAAAAGAATAATATAGAAGATTTTACTGAGGAAAAATGTTTTGCTTTATAGTGTTATAAAAAATCAATAGTGACATCGCATATGTAAGATTCACTACGAATATGGGAATTCAGTGTTACCAAGATAGCTAGCTAAGTGATCGATAAAAGGAAGTGGGGCATGTTTGTGAATAGTGGATCTAAGTGAGTAATAGTAAATCTAGTGCTAACTGTTTTATAGAGTTTTAATCATTTTATAAGGAATTATTACTAATTACTTTTTATCACATGAATTATATATTTATACTTTAGGTAATATAATGATGTTATAGTGGTTCCTCATATTCTTTTAAGTAAAAGTTATGAAGCATGTAAAATACCATGTAGTCATTTACTACTTTATAAAATTATGATGCATGTATTATCATTTCATTTTTTTCATTTTAATGGGTGTGAGATTTCAACTAAATTTAGTTGAAAGAGTACTATGAATTCTTACATTTAGTATAAATAATAAGAGGGTAATAAAGTTATAAATTTTATTTTTTTAATCGATCAGTATAAAATATTATGGTCGCATATTGATTGTAATTCAGATTATTGTATTGATAGTACACGCGACTAGTTTTCCAAAAAAGCATTCCCCCCCAAAATTATATCAGGTGCCATGTTTTGTTCTAATGGTAGTAGAAGAAGACATAAAATCATATAAATGAAGGATCTTGATCAAAAAATATGATGGAATATATGTATGCTATTAGAAAATTCAGATTGAATACCATCCAATTCATAAGGTCTTATATGTATTATTTTCTAGGATAAATCCAATTCTAATGAAGAAAAATGAATGGTAACACTTAGATAGAACATTTCTTTCACAATTAATAATTCCTATGACAATGACTATTTATTTGAACATTCAAGAGAAGAAGACAACAACCGATGTTGTAAAAGAATTCAATGGCATGTATAAAAAATTTGTGGTCCCTAACTAGGGGTAATTTTTTGTGGAAATAGATTTTTAGATTATGTTTTTTAGTTGGAAGATAGATGATAGATCATGTGAATGGATTCGACATGATTAATGGGATGCTCTAATTGGTAAAGGATAATTTTTATAATGATTTATGGGAAATAACACATTTGTTATCACTTTCAAATAGTTGGGATATAATGCCTATTATAATTAGTAAATCCATCAGAAAAAATAATTTGGTATAGAGTGACATCTGGACCATTGTCTTGATTGACGAACTAAGGTGTAGGGAAGTTCATGTACCAACCCTTATTAACATTAATTCTTATAGAAGGGGGATGTCACAGTATTTAAAATATAAAAACAAACCAATTTAAAAAATGTATTTTAAAATCAATTTGTGTTAGTTAGGTGGTTTTGGTCCATCATGCATGATATTTTGGATGAAAAGGTATATCAAAATGGGCCGCAAGAGTCAAAAGGAGAACAATATAAATGAATAAATATTTAGTAGTTTATATTCTTTATACTTAATAAATTCAAGGAAATATCATATGGTACTTTAAATTACATTTCTAGAATATTTTTCTATTGAATCTCAATCATCCATTCATTAAACTAGAGATCAGAGGTGAATAGTAAATTATGGATCTCAGATGTTTGGGAAGGTACATCTGGTGATGGTGAAGCCATAACTATTTTTCTAAAATGAGATATCAATATATCAATAAACAATAGAGGATTATTTAAGTTAATATATTTTATTCATATATATTTTCTTACAGAAAATGTAATTTCAATTTTAAAATTTGATGATATTGTCTACTGGATGATCTTTGATGATGGGGTATAGAATATGACCCAATGATCAATGAATGTTTTTTATTTTTAATTTTTGAGACCCATTAAGTTAATAAAAATTTATATTGAATAAAAGCTTAGAGAAATTCAACATCTGATGATCTTGAGGAATAGAACTATACATTTGGAAACTATAATGAAATGATCTTGAATATTATTAGAGAAATGGTAATATTGATGATTAATCCTACCGAAATTGGAATGTGGGAATTTTTTTATTAGAAAAGAAGAAATGAGTTCATTTAAACCTACCTGACTATAATCCCAGGAACTATAATTACTAGATAGTAAACTCATATGTTTAGGGATCTTCCTCTATTCAGTATTGTGTTGACCACCTTTAATTTGTCACTTTCATTAATGATGTAACCAAGAGAGTACATATTTACTTATTAAAGTACAATTTTTATGTATTTTAGGTGTTTACTTTGTTGAACACATCAACCTGAAGGGAGTTTTTCTAGAAGTCGATGTGTATCTTAATGGAAAATAGTGGTGAGTATACCAGACCAAACCTCAAGAATTTCTACAAGAAGAAATGAAAAGGTATTAATGATGATTCTTAAAACTCCAAAATAGAATGGTGTCTCTGAAATAATGAGTCATACATTATTAGAGATATCATGAAGTATGTGGTTTCACTTTATAATTCCTTATGTGATTTGGGTATGGAAACCTAACATGACAGAGTATATCATGAACAGAAATTTATAATAAATAGTTTGGGAGGTTATTTAGAAGTAGATATGGTTTGGGAAATTTATAAAAGTTCAACATATTTTTTTGGAAGTTTATCATATGTACATAAAAATTATAAGGATAGGGACAAGCTTTATTCAAAATCCAAAAATATGCTTTTTCGATGGGTATGGAGAGAAATATTTTGTATATCAATCATGGGATAGTGATTGGAAATAGATCATCAGAATAAGAGATGTTGTATTTGAGGAAAAAATTCAATAGAAATATTATAAACTAGTGGAGTGAGAAGATTAAATAAAATTAACTATTTATGTTCATGTTGTTGGGGATACTAGTAGTTCATAAAACCAAAACAATATTATATTGGTACCAACAGAACAGAAAGTCCAATGTAAGACCATCCTAGAGAAAATAATGTTCGAGAGTAGCTGAAACATGAGCGGGATGACCTTATTTATGTTCCCCATAAGTATGAGAACCTAATGATTAGGTACTTGTAGATAGAATAGATCCAAGTAGTTCAGTTTAGCAGATTAGTTTGACTAGGTCAACTAGAATCTAATGAATTGTTTAGAGGATTATGTATGATTTGAACATTATATTAATAACTAATGTAAAATAACCTAAATATCTAGAGGTAATAACTTATCTTAATGAAAATATGAAGTGGAAGCTCGCCATGAATGATAATATGTGTTCATTAAATTTTAAAATATCATGGGAAATGGGTGAAATTCAAGAGAATAAAAAAGAACTTACGAATAAGTGGGTATTATGGATAAAATGTGAGGATGATAGGCAAAATCCATACATATAATGGCTAGGAGCGAAAAGATTTAAATAAAAGGAAGGGGTATATTTCTCAAAAAACATCTCACGAGTAGTTTAAAATTATGGAATATAAATAGTTCTAAGTATAGTGGGATCAAAAAATATATATCTAGAGAATGTGGATGTTGAACATGATTTAACTAATGGTTATTTAGAGGTGGATATTTTGATGAAGTAGTGAGTTGGTGTACTGGAAGTTGTATGTTATAATTTTATATGAATACTGAAGAAAATACTAAAAGGATTAAATAAAAAATGTAATAATGGAATCAGACACTCGATGGGTTTATGGAATAACAAAGATTTAGTAGGTTCCATGATGATAATTTTTATTATGAACAATAATGTGATGATGAGAATTTAATTATTTTTATATTTTATGTTGATGAAATCTCTCTAGTCAGAACATAAGTATAAAATATTTAGAAATTAAAATATAAATTTTTTAAATTTTTCATGATGAAAGATACTGGGAAAAAAAATAATATACTAGTTATGAGGATAGAATGGGATATAAAAAAAAGATTCTAATCTATCTCAAAAAGAATATCTAGAAGTCATTGAATGTTTTGATATATTTGAATGAAATCATGTTTCCACACAACATTATATATACTTAAATGTATATATGGCACGAGAACCTACAATGGAAGATGAGAATTGATACATTGAGAAAGTTCCTTAGACTTTAAATATATGATTTATAATCTACACAGTTATTTTTAATCCATCAGAAAATTCATTTTCCATGGGATTTGTAAAAATATTTAATTTTATAAATGGAAGGGAACATCAAGAAGATTTCAAGATGATCCTTTATTATTTGAAAGGAAAAGAAGATAAATCTCTTTAGTTTAGAGAGAATTATCATTTATAATTTTTCAATGGTGATGGATTTTCCAGAGACTCAAATAGTTCAAATAGAACAACATGGTGCATGTTTACTTACAATATAATAATGATATGTTAGATAAAATGGATACAAAATATTTTTACTATAAGTACAATGGAAGGGGATTTTATATCAGAAATGGATTCTAGGAAGGAGATGTTGGGTTGAATTTGTAGCTAACGTAATTATTAATAATGAAGGAAGGAAATATTATTCTTTATGATATCCAAAATGAATTCCAATTTACTAAAAATCAAATTTTAAAAGAAAGACCAAACTGTATCATCTTGATGTACTATATCATCCAAAATATGATTGAGGAGAAGTGTTTAATATTTGAAAGATCAATGGCATCCAAAATCAGGAGGAACCGATCAATATGAAATTAGATCAAGAATGTTTGAGGAAACATTATGCCTCAATGGGACATGGATTAATTAGAGAAGGAAAAGGAGGAAAGAAATAATAATACTACAATGGAAGGAAATATGTTTTCTAAGGAGGGTTTATAAAATTTTCAGGGAAGGAGTCTTCAAGTTGGTGATTATTAATAGGTGAATATTTTTTCAAATAATTATATTTTTATAGAAATAAAAGTTTGAGAATCACAGTTATAATATTTAGAGATTTTATAAGTAGTCAGTGGTATGGATATGTGTGATGAAAAAAATTCATCTCTTTCTTATTAGTTGGTTCATCAGAAGTTCATATATTTAGGTGACATCAATGGAGATAGGTAATGTTAAAAAATAATCTTGAATGAATTATTTGGAATGAAGAATCTAGAAATGTTTACCCATGAAATTAGATAAGGTAAACAGTGATATGGGAAATAAATATTGACATTCGATATTAAGGATTCTCTATAAATTTGGAAAGGTAGTGTGCTGACGAAAACTACCTAAGTTCCTAATAGATGGGGGTGGTAGATTACCCTAAATTGTTGATCTTACAATGAATAGTAAATGCGATGCTTATTGTTTTATAGAGTGTCATTCATTATGTAATAAATTATAACTGATGTTTTTTTATAATTAGAATTTTTTATTTATAATTTTGGTAATAGAAAGAAGTTGAAATGATTTCATCCATGCATCTATGATAAAATTTAAAAGATAATTAAATTTCTTATGTTCATTTACTACATTATGTACTTATGTTTCATGTATTATAATTTTTTTCTTCTCCATAGAATTTTATATTTTCTATTTAGGCGTGAGTGAGGTCAATGTAGTGTTCTGGGTAAGGTTATATATCTTTTTACTTATAGTACACTTATTCAGAAGAAAGAAAAGTACTATATGTTATTTTCCATGGATTAAATATTCTTTGAATGTTATGGAGGTATGTTGGTTACACTTATGATGGATTTATTAGTGGTTCAAGTGAGTTGTTCTTCCGGTGGCCATTTCTTCCTTAATATGATGGCCAACTTTAGTAATCAATGGTGTGTAGGGACCATAGGTACAAATATACTATGTTACAAACCTATACTTGAAGTTGTTCTATAGTTAACTAGAATCCCCATTCCTAGGTTTTATTGTTATAAATCACCCATCACTCATTGTCTTTGTCTCCCAAAAATCTATTATTATTATTTGAGATTATTTTTATTCCTTATGGTCTTGTTAAACTCCATATTGAAATCAAATTCATATTTCCATTTATCCTAAGTTGAGTACATACACATTAATGTTGAACCTGAAATGACAATATGAGAAAAACATATTTAAATGAAATGATTAAAAAATATGATTTCCTAATAATATTTTCCTGAAAATGGTTCCAAAAAATATGAACATCCTAATGTTCTTCAATTATTCCACTAGGGAATTAATTTATAAAATTTTATGCTTTAATTACCTAATATATATATATATTTATAGTAATTGGAAGTCTAAGATGATCCCATTGACAAAAGTTTAGAATATATTAATAGAATTATGTATGAGTAAACAATACAACAAATATGGTTTTATTCAGTATTAAAATTTATAAGTGCTAAAAAATACTAGATAAAGGGGGTCTTTATCGGTTCTAAAAAAGTGATAATAAAGGGGGGCCTTATCAATAATAATAAAATAGTGATGATAATGTATGTCCCTTTATCTGTTTTAATAAAAAATAATTGACAAAAGGATCCCTTTATAATAGCTTGCTAAAAATAGTTTATAAATTGGATTACTTTATCAACATTTTTTTCTAGCGTTGATATATATATTATATTTTATAAAAAAATATATTTAATTAAAAATAATATATTTATATATTTATATAAATGTATTTATATAAATATAATATATTTCTTCAAATATAATTTAGATAAATATAAATATGACTTTACAATTAATATATAATATATTTAGTGAAAATAGATAAAAAAATAATTAAAAAATATTATAAATTTATAATTTTATAATTATTATCGAATAATAGTCCTTTATTAAAAATTTAATTAATAAAATTAAATGTATTAATGAACTCTCAAATATATGTTAAACGCATGACATTATCTTTAAAAGGACACAAATTTTGATTTTATTGCCTTGTTGGGCTCTAACAAATGTTAAATCTAAACATGCAAAGGTATCTATATCATGATGACCCTGATCATTTTTGATCAAGGGAAAAAGTCTCAAAAGTCCACCCAAATTGAGTTTTTTTTTGGATACCATATTTTTTAATTTTTATAGTATTTGGTTTTCATTTAAGAGACTCTTATTTTGTTATTTCATTAGGGAATAAATTTATTCATAGGTATTACATTCATATACATATTATGGTTTTGATTTTTTTTTCATATTGTAGTTTTATTTGTAATTAAATATATTCATTAATTCTTATATATACTTATAGAAAATCAACTGTATAAATTCATATTTACCAAAAATATTATTTTTAAATATATAAACAATATCGAAATAAATATTTATGTTTAATTTAATTTAAAATTAATTTGTTATTGACTTTGTTTACCTCATAAAAATGCATTAATATTTATATTTATTGTTTATATATACATATGTGTGCGTATTAGAAAAAAAATATATGTATGTATATATTCTAGTATATGTAAATGAATATTGATATAAGGTGTGGGGGGGGGATCATGTATATTTTTTTTCAAATTTTATTAGCACTAGGAAAAAGCACTGATAAATCCCCCTTTATAATCAGAAAATAAAAGTATTGAGAAATTGTTCTTTTATCCCCACATTTTCTTAGAACTAATAAAGGTTATATTTTATCAATGACTAGGTAGTTATCAGTATCTTAGGAATAATAAGGGATCTTTCTCAGGTTGTTAAAATTTTGTTTTATAATTGTGGATGAAATAATAAATTGACGTTGTTTTAATATTGAAATAATAAAATAAAAAATACTATTCATAGTTGATCAATGTTTATTATCTAGTTAAGTATAAATAAATAACATATTATTGATGTTCTTTAAATTATATCATAATGTGCTTCCTCTTAGATTAAACAACCTCAATCCCAATGAGACTCTATTTCACATCTCCGACACTTCATTTAATCAGTTAAATTGTCAATCGAAAACTATTTTTAAATATAAACACAATTTTCAACCCAGTGACCATGTAATGAATATTTACTATTTGTTTCTGGATTAAATTAATTCCCAAATAAACCCTTAATGGTAATGGCTATAAGAAAATAATATGTTTTATTAATTCTAAGAGTGAATACAAATACCCATCATATAATTAAGCAAAAAATATACCTCACTTAATAAATTATCTCATCCATGAATTTCAAGAACTAAATAATTACATGCACATGATATCTATTAAAGAGAATGGAAATAAAATAAAACCATCGAAAACAACAGACTAGCACATCAGAAACATATCCCTTCCAAAATCTATGTTCCTATAGATAAATCTAGAAAAAGTCATCAAAATGTGGTTGAGTATTCCAATATTTACACTCAACCCTCCCATGAAATATCTACCATTCATTTATTATATCTCTTTATTTTTATATCTTATTTTTTTTCTTTGAATTTTATTTTAATTTTAAAGAAATACCATTTTTGTGCCTGAATCCCATCTATCTCCTCTATAAAATATATTACTATATTATCAAGTAGATATATTTGGGATTCTAGTATATTTTAATTTCATATTATTCTCTATATCAGTTTTTATATATATTATCCACTTAAATATCTAATTTATTTTCTATTTTGTGGCACATTTTATCTCCTAACATGTAACCCAAGCCCCGCATGAATAATCCCCTCTATAAACTATCATAAAATATCTTAATCAAATACACAAAAAATGGTGTTGTTATATCATTAAATATATGGATTATATGCCACAAAAAAAGTCTTGTGGACCGATATTCGCACCCCAAATCATCATTAAGACATATTAATGGAATTTAGGCATAGATAAACTCCATCCATAAACTCAATTCATTACAAAATTTAGAACCTCCACGATTTATCAAGACCCTATAACACTAAGTTATATCTCAAGGAAAATATTATTTACATTCTTTATGTTCACTGTGAAACTAAAAATCCTTCATTAAAATACACTATATTCAGAAACCCAGATTTCCAAATGATTATATGGTCTTCATGATTGATCTTTGACACTTTTCCACAACATCTCTTTCTGTAGACATTCTATGTCACATCCCAGGCTATGGTAAAGGATCACGAGCTTGTCCTGACATCCATAGTTGATCATAGTGAGATGAAAAGGCCCATTGAAAAACATATTCCTCTACTAAATTCAATAATGTTTCTATAATGATGGAAATGGTAGATCATTATGCAAGTGAAAAAATGATGGTTCAAACTAATGGAAAGATTTTTTTTGGTAAAAATAAATCTAAGTGCATCTTTGGGTTGCGTGGTATTAGATATGATAAAGAGTATATAAAATAGTCTGATCCCAAATCTGCATTTTCATAAGGTGAAAACTATTTAATAAAAGATAACATTAAATTCTAAACATATTAAATCCTAACTAGATATTGTGGACACTTATAACCATAGAACCTAATCCCATGGTGAATCTATCCCCCACTCCCCTTGTTCATGCCAAACCACATCACCTTTACTCCTAGTTATGAATTCACACATACTTTTCCTATTCATATTTTTCTTCTAGTTTGACTATACATTGGAATTGGGTACCTTCCTAGAAGATTATTGGACAGTTTCATTTCTTTACAGGCCAAACATTTGTTTACTATAAATAAAATTCGAATCATTCATTTATACATTTTTCAATTATTTATTAATATTAAAAATAAACATTTCCTATAAACTTATTTTTATAATATTTTCCTTGAAATATTACTTACCCAAAAAATAATATAAATTGATTGTGAATTTGAAAAAATGATTCAATTAAAGAAATAAATAAATAAAATTTAATTTTTAAAATGCTGAAAAAATTAGAGTGATTGACTAGAATAAGAAAGTTATTAATGTATAATGGTTCGCACACTAGTTATCATGTCTAAAAATAGGTAATAGGTAAATCCAAATATGAAAAAATTCACCCCTATTTACCAAATACATAGTATATAATTTCCCATGTGATATATGAATTACATTATCCAACATACAAAACCAATTTTTTCGGATGAATATATTCTGTATCCTGATATAAAATTATACCCACACTAACGTTAACATTTTCTAAAATTATATAATAATACATTATGAAATTTTTATAGGTATAAATCAATTTATTACTTTAAGAGGTTAATTATAAAGTCACATCATACATTAGATAAAACCAACATGAATCAAAGAAAAAGTAGATATGAAATGAATATTAATTGATAAATTTTATATTATTATTATTTTTAGAATAATTAAAAATCATATATATATTCAAATTACAGAACCCATATAAAATAATCCCCATATTATTTATATTTAAAATATTTTAGTTTTTTTAAACTCTTTACATATCAATGTAATTTATACCACATCTATATTTTACAATATTATAGAACCATTCCAATAAAATATTTAATAGGGAACTATATATGAATAAATATAGTTTGAATAATGGATATAATTAGGAATCTTACTGTAAGAACTCAGATCTTCATTTCATGTATGTATATTGTTTTCAAGTTGTTTAAGGAAAACAGAAGAAAAGAGGTTTTTTCTAAGTAAATTTCATGTACCTCTAAAAACAAGCCATGTACCAAGATTGTCATGTACAACCACGTGTTGGCCGTGTAATGAAAACCTATATGGTCGTCTGGTGACCTGACATACCACTTAAATCGGGGGTTAGTTAAGGCTACTACGCGACGTGTACATTTAATGAAAACGTCGTGTAGTTTTATTTTTATTTGACATATCGAAGTGGGGTCCCGTCTTATGTGCGGAAACGTCTTCTTCCCTACATTTTCGGTATATAATTAGCCTGGAATGAAAAAAGAATATTGATCATTTATTTCCTTGTATGAGCTCCAATTGAGAAACCCTCGATTACATTGGAATCCCCTAGTGATTTATCAAATCCTATAGATCATTTCTTCATGATTCCTCTGCTCTCGTGAGTTATTCAAGGTTGATCAATTTTTTATCTTTTTATAGAACTATGCTAATGTAGAAAGATTCATGTTCCAAGGTTTATGTATATATATTGTAATACATCGAGGTAGGTGGTTTGTTTCTTTTGTTGTTTGTCTTTAGATTATATATGATAAAAGTGTTGCATACCCATGATTGTGGAATTGACTGATTTCGAATTTAACCCTATTTATTACCTATTATGGTTTGATTAATTGATAAAGGGTTATTACTTATGTGTAAGGTTAGATACCTGGTTACAGGACTCCCCATGAGTGCATTTCCCTTCTTTGATTGTTTATGTCCATCTGTTCTAGGATGAATGTTCGGATTTCCTTGTTTTCAATGCCTTGTTTAATTAGGATGGAGTTTGATTTATATATAAAATGCATGTGATATGCTTCTGAATGATTATCCATATAATAGTTTCATATTACATGAGATTCTTTGATATTATATGTGGTATTATATTATTCCAATCGATTCTAAGAGACTATAAATAATAATATAGTGGATACTTACACATTATTTACATAGGACTGTGAGATCCTTGGTTTAGATTATTGTCCCTGGGGTATTGACCATGAGAGCTACCCCGGAGGTAAATTATAATTTATTGATGTTATGTTGACCCAGGGGTATTTGACCGTGACAGCTACCTATGAGGTCGTTTATAATTTATTGATGTAATTTTGACCCACGTTCATGGACCATGAGAGCTAACTAGGAGGTAATTTATAATTTATTACTTCCATGATGACCTAGGGGTATTGATTGCGAGAGCTTCCCAGGTGGTAATTTTAAATTGATTGGTGCAATCTTAGACCAAATGGGTTAGATTGTGAGAGATTACTAAGAGGGTAATTCTTTATTGAATTTATTATATGTGGGACCAAGGGGGTTATACTGTGAGTTATTTCCTAGAGGGTTGCTTATGAATAGTTGAATGATTTTGATGCATCTTCCCAGACAAAGAACGAGCTTGGATGTAGTCTTACTTGATTGTTTAGATGGTCTTTTGAGACATGTATTTTGTTACTATTACATAGGGGAAAATATAGGTATGGCTAGATCCTAAGATTACATGATTCAAATGATGAATAATAAATGAAAATTAATGTAATTGAAAATTGTAAGATTTTTTACTTTTGTGTAGTTCCTTATTTATTGGTTTATTTATACATATTACCTACTATATATATCCACTAACAGTTAGGAATAGATCATTTGGTGTTTTCCTAGTGGGATTCCTCTCACATGATTTTTGGGTTATGTTTTGGACCTAAGAAGATTATATTATTACAAGTGTAGATAAGGGAAAGAACCCTTCTTCATCAGGTACTTGATTGTTGGTGGATCTAGAGAGAATGGGACCTAGTTGAGACATGCAATACTACTAGAGTTTACATGTATTTTGTACTTTAATTTATTTATTTCATTCTAGTGTTATAACTTTTTTGGATATTTACATAGATATTTATTCCATGCATCATATATATACACACACATATATATATATATGCTCTAGTAATTTTAGTCTTATGTTGTTTACTTCTTTTACATGGTTTTACTACTTTTTCTATTGTTAATATTTGTTTCTCGCTATGTTACTCTTCCAATGAGGAAATAATTTCCCTAATATCACACCCTAGTCTATTGTTGATAGTCGAAAACCTCTGGAATTTGAGGAAATTTGATTGAGGCCATGTGGCAAACCGGATACAAGGCACCATTGGGCAGCACCCGGATCCAGGACATTACAAAGTGGTATCATAGAAATGTTTTCTTTTCATTTGTGCCTTACTATATGGATCCAATAGACTGGGATAATAGGGAATAATTAGTTGGTAATAATATATTCTTGAGAGTAGCTAACCCATGTATAGGGAAAATCCAAGTTACCTAGAATATTGCCACATTTCTGGTTTTCTAATTGTTATCGATGGTTTGATTTCATCATTGGTGGTTCACATGGGTTGTTCTATTATAATTGATATCACGATGGTTCTATTTCTGTTTCAACCTAATTATATGAGTTTATTCCCTCTCATGCATCATATAAGAACTAACTAGATACAAATTCCATGCATTATTTTCATGATATTTAGGGTGAATTACTGATTTCATGTTGTTTTGATAGATGTTGTTCTAGATATGAAGGCTATTTTGGTACATTCCATGATCAAAATTCCTTCTTTATTGATAGGGTATTGTTATATGTAATGTTTCATTTGGATGGATGCTAATATTTGGTCCTTAAGTTATTATGGACCTTCTTAGATCAAAATTTGGGGGATCATGTTTAAACATTAAATGATTTCTATCAAGGAATAAAATGAATAAGTATTTAAACATTGATTTTTAGGAAATATGGGATGTCATAGATTGAAACATGGCATGACATGGACAAAAATTTAAGATTTGGGGGGTTTTGAAGAAGTTTTCGAGGCTTACTATCTGAAAACCCAGATAGTACAACATGCGATGTTATGAACACAAGCCATGTGCTCTTCTGTTCTAGAAGAAATTACTTTTCTTAAGTACCCATCATGAAGTGTATGAACAAACCATGTAGTAGTCAACCGTGTGACTTTACTGTGTGAGAAGAGACATGTTGTGGGTAAAAATTTGGTTGAAAATGTCATGTACTGGGATTACACGTCGTGTTATTGTCATTCGTGTGTCCAGCCTTGTGACTAACGACCCAGATGGATAAAACATTTGAGTACAAGCCCTGACTAGGGTGAACATGTAGTGTAGTGTTACACCAGTAGAATCATGTAGTTATAGCCATGGGATACAATGAATATTTAAGTGCACACCATGTCCTAGGAAGAATACGCCATGTGTATGGGGTGTTACACGACCAGGTGGGAAAAAGTACAAACCTATGTTAAGGATTAAGGGAACATGCTGTGTAGTGGTTCTTCGTGTCGTGTAATCCTATTTTGTAAAACATGAATTATTTACTACACATGTTCAATAATTTTTCGTGTAATTTATAATACTAGGTTATTTTTTATAGAGTTGCACACTTTAACTTGTGGAGTCATTCCACAAAGACATCCTCCAGTTGTATGCTAGGTACATGGAAATTAACAGCCACTACAAATATTAAATCAGGGACTACCATTAGATCCTCCGATCGTTACCATTTTGGAAATAGTAAATATACCAGATTTAGGTGTGGATGCACAGTTTCATGAAGGCTTTATGACGATGATGTAGACTTTTCAGGGGGCACCACATCATGCCACAGATATTCCAGAGTTAATGAGGGTGTTCCAACAATAGCATCCTCCCACTTTTTCAGGGGATAGAGGACCAATGGCTATTGAGTCATGGATGGAGGCCATGATTTCTATCTTCGAACATTTGGAGACACCTCCATAGAGGAGGGTGAATCTCATGACTTACATGCTATGTGATTCCACCAAGAGATGGTGGGATGTTGTCTCACGGGAAGGACATCATCAGGATATGGCTTGGGGAGAGTTTCAAAGTACCTTCTATAAATACTTATACACTGATACTTTGAGTTCCAATCCAGCCCGAAAGTTATTGAATTTGGAGAAGGGATCTATTTCCGTGATAGATTACTCTTCTCAAAATAATGAGCTTTATCACTTCACACATTTTTTGGGGGGTTATGAGTTATCACTAGCTAGGTGATTTGAGGATGGCCTTAGGTATGAAATCGAATCATAGATGACTATTTTTCAGATGAAATTGGAGACTTCTATAGTAAATCAGGTGCTGATTACCGAGAACAATTTGGGGGAGTTGGGAGCTATGAGATAGGGCAGTTCAGCATCCAGTTTTGGAACTCGTTCGACTGATAACACGATGTGCCACAGGGAGTTTACATGCGGTTGTTCTTCTAGTAGTTGGGATGTTTCGTCATGTATCCAAGTGGTGTGATACTAGTGTAGGAAGAATGGTAATACAAGACCACAGTGCCCGAGAGACCGAGTTGAGTGCAAATGTTGTGGTATGATGGGTCATCGTTAGTTCTTTTTTTAGATGTTCTCACCACCAGCTAGTGAAAGGGGATATATTATGAATCCATGTTTAGGAGAATAACCACCAGTTTCTCTTTGGTTATGGAACTGTAGTTCATCCATCCATTCATTTTGTGGAGGTGGTCATGCCTATGGAATTTAGACATCATGTTTTTGGAGACAGTAGGGTTGATCAGGTCAGGGTATCTAGGCTAGGTCACAGGGTTGTGGTATAGATCAGACTATTGCGATGAAATTGATATAGTAGGAGTAGGATCTTGGAACCTCTACGGTTATAGGTACAACTCTAGTTTCCTCAGTTTTAGCTTATGAACTTTTTGATTTAGTGGATTCACATAGTTTTATGTCTGTTTCCATTGTGGATATCCTTGGGCTCTGTATCTTAACTTCTGATGATGTTATGATTCTAGACACTCCGTTGGAGATTAGGATGACTAGTGTATGTTAGTTAAAAGAGTACCCTATTGAGGTTAGTGGGTGTCACATTATGTGGGACCTCTATGTATTACATACGGAAGGATTTTATGTCATTCTTGGAATGGATGGGTTGGTCTCCAATCAGGCCTTTTTTGCCTGCTGTCCCCGTAGAGTGAGTATCACATCATTAGAGGGTGGATCATTTCTACATTGGGGTGAATGGGATGTCCAGGTGAGAAGAGCTGGACCTGAGCTTCATGGGTTGGGTGGAATTACAACCCAGATATCTAGTTCATATCTAGATGACTATGGTACATCACAAATAGGATTTCCTACTATGGTGGATTTTTTCAGAGCTGTAATTCTAGAGGACTTTTTATTTTTACCTATAATGATAGAGATAGGTAGAATTCTCTATTAGGATTGTGCTAGGAGTAACATCGGTGTCCAATTCTCAATATAAGATTGATACACCAGAGTGACAGGAGCTTAAGAAGGAGTTAGAAGTGTTTTATATAATGGGATTTCTAGGACCCAGTACACCTCCTTGGGGATTTCCAGTCCTTTTGGTGAAGAAGTCAGATTATACCCTCAAGCTATGTGTGGATTATCTGAATCTAGAACAGTTAAAGTTAAATAACTAATATGACATTCCTCAGATTGATGATATATTTTATAAGCTTTGAGGAGCCTAGGAGTTCTCAAATATCTACTTGAGATCTAGTTATCATTTGTTCTATAGGGATGGCTTGTTACTACAGAAGCTTTATTCAATACTTTTCATGTATAGTTGTGCCACTAATGGGCCTAACTAAGAAGGGTGCATTGTACTTATGAAAAAATTCCAACAATTTAGTCTTCCAGGATATGAAAGGGATATTTACATCAGAATTGATATTGATTTTATTGGAGTCGAGTAAGATTTACATCATTAACTGCGATGCATCAGGTATCAGGATGGAATAGTTCTTATCTAGGGGGAAGGAGTTGTTGAATACAGGTCTCGGTAGTTGAGACCACATGAGAGGAACAACCCTACACACAATATCGATTTAGTCACAGTTGTGCATGCCCTATGCTGTTGGAGAAATTATCTTTTGGTAGATCATTTTTTGTTATACACAGACCAAAAAAACCTCATGTATATCTTAATCAATGAGATTCGAATTTGGGACAATGAAAGTGGGTTGAGTAAATTAATTCCATTGACTTTGAACTTGCCTACACGCCTAGTAAAGGCTACACAATGGCTCATGTATTAACCAGGGGGAATCAGATGAAGGATTATTGGGATGCTAGTAGTGAGTGGAAACTTATGGATCTATTCTCTAAGATGTATTTGGAGGTCCATGATAGAAAGGGGTAGATGTTTCATTCTTCTATATATATTAACTATACTCTCTGGGATCGAGTGAGAATGAGGAAATGATCAGATTTTAAAGGAATAGTCCTACGAGAGAACATGTTTGGCGAGGACCCTACTCCTTGGTGGACCATAGGTGAGGATGAGGTTTTTCAATTTCCTGGACATGTATGGGTGTCAGTTGACAAACAAGAGGAGCTATTATGAGATTTTCATGCCTCAGTATGTGATATTCATCCTGGTGTCACCAAGAAGTATTGATACCTACATCATCAGTATTGGTGGCTAGGTATGAAGAGGAATTTACTAGTTTTGTTATGAGAAGTTCCACCTATCAGTAGGTGAAGGTGGATAATCAATAACAGCTAGGGCTTTTTCAGTAGTTAAACATTAATGAGTGGAAGTGAAATGATGTTGTGGGGGATTTTTTGATGGGTTTACCAAGGTCACCCAGATGAAATAATGTTTTAAGGGTTGTTCTTGACTGTCTAATAAAGGGTTCACATTTCCTTCTGATCATAGAAACTGTCAGTTTTGATGAGAATGAAATGTTGTACATCAGAGTGATAATACATTTTCCTGGAGTTCCATACTCTATAATTTTAGAAAGGGACACCTAGTTTTCTTCTTGTACCTGGAAAGGACTACAGAGGGAATTTGGCACACATGTAATTATTTAAATATCTTACCATCCATAGTCATATGACCAATATGAGCACACGATTCAGGTTTTGGAGGACATGCTTCGAGCATGTGTCTGGGATTTCAGGGGCTGTTGGGAGAAATACACACCCCTGGTGGAGTTTTCCTACAATAAAAATTTTTAGGATATGATTCAAATGGAACATTATGAGGATTTGTATGGTATTCCATACTGATCACCCTTATGTTGTTTGGAGGCCGGAGAGGTTGCTATGATAAGATCTCGCCTTGTCCAAGAGACTACTGAGCAGGTGGAGTTGATTCATAAGAGGATAGATAATGCACAATCTCATATGAAATATTATGTTGATCAATGGAGATGACCTCTAGAGTTCAAGGTCAGAGATCAGGTTTTCTTAGGTGTCACACTGAGGTTGGTACAATGAAGGATTAAGAGATAGTGGATGCTTTCACTGAGATACGTCGGGCCATATGAGTTTCTGGGGAGAGTCATGACATTTTTCTACTGGATGCAGTTACCTAATATATAATGGACTATGCAAAATGTATTTCATGTTTCTCAACTGCAACATTACTTTTCAGACATGTCTCATGTTTTTGAACCTGAGTAGGTTGAGTTTGATATGGACGCATCCATAAAAAAGTGCCCTATTCGGATTAGGGATCCCAACATGATGGTTATCAATAGCCGGTCTATTCATATGGTTTAGGTTTTATGGCAATACAACTGAGTGTAGTATGAGACTTTGTAGAGTGAAGCCAATGTACAACCCCATTGGTCGAGTTGTTCACAATTTCTTCTTCACCACACTTAGAAGGGAAATTCAGGGATGAATTTCTTGTGGGTGGTGGAGTTTATAAGAACTCATATCTTCATTTCTATTATGGATCTTGTTTTTCTAGTTCTTTGAGGAAAAATGAATAAAATTGGTTTTTTTCTATTTACATATCATGCACTTCTATGTACAGGGCTGGTACCCAGCTTGCAGTGTAAACCCGCATGCTGGCCATGTAACAGACATATACCTGGTTGTGTGGCAATACGGTAGACCAATTATATTATGGGTTACTTAAGGTTAATACATGACATGTACATTTCATGAACACACCATGTAGTTTTTTTGATTTATTAGAGCGTAGTAGTGTCTCATGTGCGAAAATGTCTTCTTCTCACTGTTTTTTGTACAGGAGAATCCCATAATGACTGAAGATTAATCTCCTAACTATATCTCTAACATCTGATTGAGACCGTCTGGTGCATTGGTATCCCACTGGTGAGTTAACAAATCCTTTAGAGAATTTCTTCCTGATTAATCCTCTCTTGTGAGTTATTCAAGGTTTAGCGTCTTTCAACTTTTGTAAATATACACTGATTTAGACCAATTCAAGGGATGGCATTCACATATATCGATCTTACAATGTCGAGGTATGTAGTTTGTTCCTTTATTTTTTTGTCATTCGATTATATATGATAATAGTTCCTCATACCCATAATTGGGGTATTTCATGATTTGGAATTTAACCCTATTTATTACCTATTAAGGTTTGATTGATTGATAAAGGGTTATTGCTTATGTGTATGGTTAGATACCTTGTTATGGGACACCCCATGGGTGTGTTTCCCTTTTTTAATTTTTTATGGATGTTTTATAAAGGATACCTATTAAAATTTCTTTATTTTCCATGCCTTGGTTAATTTGGATGGAGGTTGATTGATTATATTAAATATATATGATATGCTTGTGAATGATTATCCAGGTAGTAGTTTCAGATTACATGAGAATTTTGTATATTATATGCACAACTATATGTTTTCAATGGAATCTAAGAGCCTTGGACTAGGAATACTTGTGGGAATTCCACATTATTTACACAAGACCGTGAGAGCCTTGGTGTAGATGATTGATCAATGGGTAATGACCATGGGAGCCGCATATGAGGTCATTTATAAATTATTGATGTCATACTGACCCAGGTGTATTGATCGTGAGAGATACCGAGGCGGTCGTTTATAATTTATTTATGTTATGTTGAACCAAGGGTATTTACCATGAGATATACGTAGGAGATCATTTATAATTTATTGATGTGATGTTGACCTAGGGGTATTGAGGATGAGAGATTCACAGGTGGTTGTTTGTAAATGATTGATGCTATGATAAACCAAAGGGGATAGACCATGAGATATTCCTAGGAGAGTTGTTATTTATTTAAATTGATGATATATAGGACTAATGTGGTTAAAATGTGAGTGAATTCCTATAGGTTTCATTTGTGAATAGATGAATGATTGTGACGTGTCTGCAAATCCAAAGCACAAGCATGGATTTAGCCTTAATTGATATTTTAGATGGTCTTCTAAGACATTTGTTTTGTTACTATTACCAAGGGGGATATAGATCATTGGATAGAAAACAATATTACATGATTCAAAAGATGAATGACAACTATAAATGAATGTAATTTAAAACTATAGTATTGTTTACTTTTATGTACTTCCTGGTCTGTTGCTTCATTTCTTCATACTACCTGCTATATATATCTACTGACAGTTCATAATAGTTATTTTGGTAGTTCTCTATTGGGATTCATCTCACACCCTTTTTGGGTCATGTTTTGGATCCAATAAGATTATATGATTGCATATGTAGAAAAGGGCAATCACGCTTCTTCATCAGGTACTTGATTGTTGTTGGAGCTGGAGAGCATGGGACCTAGCTGAGGCTTGTGATATTATTGGAGTTTACTTTTTTTTATAATTTTTTTTCTATATTTCTTTCTAAAATTTTGACTAGTTTTACTATTTATGTAGATACATATTCCATACAACACACACACACACACACACACACACACACACACACACATATATATATATATATGTATATGCTCTGGTTGTTTTAGTCTTCCACTGTTTACTTCTATTATATGGTATTACTACTTCACTAGTTATTACTATTTGTTTCCCAATGCACTACTCTGTCAATGAGGGTATAGTTTTCCCACTATTACACCCTAGGACCATGATGCTTGTCTAAGGCCTCTGGTGTTTAGTGAAATGAACTTGAGGCCATGTGGAAAAGCTAATACAAAGCACCTTTGGGATTCACTTGGATTTGGGACATTACACATACTTTTAATAATCAAAATTGGAACATAGAATTCAATTTTTTACCTCATAATATCCAATTCAACAATTTTAATTACATAAATTTTGTCCATAAAATTGTTTCTATGTTTTAAATTATCAAATTTAAGGTCTCTTTAAATTTTTCCATTATAAATTAATTATTATAACTAATTTTAACTCTTTACCAATAAAACCATGAACTATTTTAGTATATTATGTGACATTCACTTTAAAAAAAACTCATATAATATTTTAAATGTGTAACTTTTAACATATCTAAGACTAAGTATATGACCACTAACCATTTGGAAAATCAATTCACTAAAAAATGTCTTGCAAAGATATAAAACCTTGTTTTATATAAATAAAATTTATTTCTCATAGGTGGAATTTGTAACAAATGATCTATTAACAACCATATATCTTATGGTATCTTATTTTTTTTAAAGTAATATTGAAAAAATAAGTGTTTATTCTATAAAATATTTTGTTGGTTACGGTGTAATGTTTAATCTTTATATGTTAATAAATTCCTTGGGCAATATATTTTATCCAAGATATAAAATTTTTACCCTTATCTCTTTTAAACCATGTTATAGAGTTTAATGAATCATTAAACATTTGAAAAATCTTATTTTATTAATAATAACTCTTTGTTTATAAAATATTCTAGAACAAAATTAGATAAATGAAATAAATATACACATTTATATCATATGGAAACGTATTCACAAATTCATAACATGTTTCTAGATTTAAAAAACATTGATTAACTATTGGAAGATAGATCATCTTACATCCCAATAGAAAAATCTTCTTCTAGTTATAAATTTTACATATTTTCATTGTCAATACAACACCAGAACATGGAAATTTCAGGGAAAATATAACTATCCCAAAAAAATTGATAAAATAGTATAAACATTGATTTAAATTATCAAACTTTTTGGAAGGTTTCTAAGTATTATTACAAAATTAACTCCATAGCCACTTCCTGGAAAATTAAAAATCTCCAGTCTCTCCAAGTCACTACATTCCCAATCACATTATATACATGAGTGGAGATTGAATTTCCTTCAAAAATATAAGATCAAAAAACCTACTTTTAACCAAATATTTAATTCACATTTTATTCTCTATAAGTATCTAGTTTTACTTCTTAATCAACTTCAACAATATGTTCCTCAGAAAGGTATTTCTCTAACTTAATTTTTTTTGATTTTTTTATGGAAAATTGTAAATATTTTTTACCAGCATATAATATTTATTTCAATAATATTTTAATTCTCAAGGATTCACCTCAAATCCATTTTTAGGATAATGATTCAATTTATTAACAATTATATTTTTATCAATAGAGTATCATATTTTACATTCATTCAATAGAGTATCATATTAAATGTACTCCCAATAAAATAATGATTCATTTTTTATTTCATCATATATATTAGTGGTAAAAGATATATATATATATCTATATATATATACTTATTTCACTAATTAATATGTCCAATTTGGAATTACAATCACTACATAGAATTATAGGTATGCTATTATATGAATCATACCAGATAATCCTCTTTGATAGTCGAGAGGATAACTCCTTATTCTTATCAACTAAATTTATTTTATAGACATTATTACATAAGTATATTTTCTCATATAGTCTCATATCTAAGTGTAACATAATTCTCCCAAAAGGTTTTTGTCCCCTATCCTTTATTTTCATCCATTTCAACCAGTAATTACACCTGATGATCCATGAATACCCTTCTTTGGAATAACCAACCCAGTTGAATAATAATGGTATTGACAAGTCTTTTCTTTTGAAAAAACCAAATAATTAGTATTTTTAACGAGTTATTAATGTGTAAAAATATTATGTCTTGTATTAACTTTTACACATAAAAATGATTTTAATTATTTATATTTGAATCTTTTTCTTCCCACGTAATCATTATATTACGACTATAATGAAGTTTAACTCATTAAGCAACTCATTTATAATGTTCCTTACACATATAAAAAATAATAATAATATTTAAACATATCTAAATAAATGATATTCATAATGTAAATTATTCTCCTTCAAATAAAGTCTATTAATTATATGAAATTAAGAATCCTCATAGGAGTAAGCCTATAGAAATAGGTAAACAACCCTATTTTTGAGATTGGGGCTATGATCTCAGGCCAGTGAGTTATATGACCCAAAATTACATTACACATAGTTCGTTTTACAAGAGTTGTTATAATTTCATAACATTTAAAATACATAATATTTTTAAATTAAAAATAACATCTTAATTTAAGATCACAACCCAGTACATGCCAATGTTATGGTATAAGAATACTAAATCTATTATTGTACTAAGAAAATAACCCTCAAGATGGATGTATTATAATATTGAAGTAGTTTAACACTTTAAACTAAGGAATACATCTATTTTCAAAATAGAATTATTATTCATTAAAATAATAGTGAATAAAACTAAATAAATGAAAAACTCAAAACATTAAACTTTAGATAATCATTTTTGAACAATTCATGAATCAAGTAATTATTAAAACTTTATAATATAGATATACATTATGGATATTTAATAATTAAATAAATATAAAATATTTATATTTATTTTTAATATAAAATTCATAATATTTTCCATTATATGTAATTTTACATAAATATATGATATTTTAAATATAAAAATTTTATATATCATATATATCCGATAAATATTTTTTAAAATAAAAATGTAATATATTTTATATTATTTTAAACTTAGTCCTAGGAATTATCAAAACACATTTTTGTATTACTCAAATAATTTTCTCTAATAAGTTCTTTTAATTCAATCATACAAAGTTAATCATTATGAAAATTAATAATTTAATCTAAAATAAATAATATAATTTCTTATTTTAAAATTTGAAATCAGAGTATAAAATATCTTATAATTTTTGTATGGACACTATCAAAATTATGATTCATGCTATATAAGATTAATGATATTTTATATAAATAATTAATATCATGTATATTTATTTATGAAATGTTTCATAAATATATAAAAATTAATTATGAACACTTTATAAATAAATAAATTTTTTCAAAATAAATTTCCCATAAATTATTCAATTTTTATAAACTATTTAGTTCAATTCACAATTTTTTTAAAAAAATCAATATTTTGTATTTAATGATACACATTATATCGTAATATGAACATCAATTCATTATTGATATAATATTTTATTATTGGAACCCTTTGACATATGATAAATATATTAGACTATTCATCATACTTTATGATATTCTATATTGTAATCCACAGTATTGTTAAAAAGTTATACAATAACTTATGAAAGGTAGGGGAGGTCTGTGATATCACCCTTCATCTCATGGGAGTCATGAAATATGATATTTGAAATATCATAATTATGATGTAGTGCCCTATGTTTTCATGAATATAGTGCATTCTAGTATTTTTGTCTAAGATGACTACCTATATTGTAAGGTATGATATGTCAATACCAAATTATGTTTACTATATCTCGGGTTATAGTATCACATATCATATGATTTGGACAAATCATATTTTTAAAAAACATATCACAAGAGAATCCACAATTCAATTTCCATATTGTATTTTTCAATATCGATTATGATATGAATTTTTTAAATGAAAATCTATATTGTTTCTTATGATATCTAATGTGATATCAAATACTAATTTATTTTCTAGAATTTTCTTAGAATCCAAATGCTCAAACATTATTTAATGCCATTGAAGGTATTGCAAGGATTGAATAAAACATGTTTTAATGATGCAAAACACCAAAAAAATTTAAACCCAATATCACTTTTCTATTAAAATAAAACGATGTATAATATAAAAAAAACAAACTCATGTCGACATTATATAAAAGTTGACATATCCTCTTATATTGAATCTCATGTTTTATGAAGATACATAAGAGGTATCTAGAAGACTCATTCTATCATTATGTATCTATAGGATGACAAAAATATTCCAATTTGTAGGGATGGATTCCTCTTCACACAATTACATTATAATATCTCTTAAAAAAGGAGAAAAAAGAGAGATTTGTATAGGGCGAACCAGAAAGAGGATTATACTACATGGATAACTATATGAATGATTTAAAACTCTTTTATATAGGCCTAGTGGGCACTCCCCAATACTCTATATAGTTACTCATATGTTTAAAACATATAATTTAATGGTATGCATTTAAAATATTTGGAACTCTTAACCCATGCATTTAACACTTTTAATTTTTTTATTCCCTTATATATCTTATCATATAAAACATCTAAAAAGATATATTTACATAAAAAATACATGGAAATTCAAAACTATCATTAAAAAATTTTATCAATCAATGTGTGGTCCCACTATATATGTACTCCCCAACTAGGTAGTGAAAAAAATCAAAATCAACATATAAATCCATGATATGAAATAATAATAACGTGGAATGATATGGATAAATTTTATATCCCTCAGCTAATCATCCATAAAATATTAAAAATTATATATATATATATATATATATATATTAGTGTATACATTTTTTAACCCTCACCCAACAACATCCACCTCCCATGTACGGATAATACCGATAAACTCAAATTATTGCTCATCTATTCAAGGTACAACTCAATATGATAATCAATAATCATCAATTTGAACAAAAACTGTTTAGGCTATTGTAACATCCCAAGGTTTTCTAAAAATAAATTGAAAATGCTTGAAATTTTGAATAAGTTTTATATTTATAAGTATCCTTTAAACATAATTTTATTTCTTCTATGATTTGAATTTCAAGAAACTGTCATCTACAATTGTGTTCAGTATGTTATTTAGAGTCTGATGAAACAAACTTGTTTTTTTGGTGAATAGTAAAATTCCCTTATGAATAGTAATATGAATAGTAATATGACCTCATGAATAGTAAATAATAATATTATTTTATTTTCCCATGGCAATAGGATAATGGGATCATAATTAATTTTCCAAAGTCACATAAAACTAATTGCACTTCAATATTGTTATTTTTCGAATTAACTGTGACCTTATTTAAAAATTAAATTAATAATATTTAGAAAATTATTTTTGAAAAATGGAGTTCATTTTTTAATTCTACACATCGAATAATGGTTGGGGTAAATATTTGGTATTTTTCTGAAACTGTTGAATTTTCGGTGAATAGTGAAATACGGTAAAATACCGTATAATCAATTTATCAGTAAAAATGCACTATTTATGACATCATAAGTGATGAAAGGCCACTTGAATCGAACTCACTTGATATTTTCACTAATTAAGGCCACTTGATTTGAGATTTTTCATAGTCTTGATAAAAATATTATAATAATAATTAAAATAATCTAAAATACCTCCCCTCCCCCATTATAAATACCACCCTCACTCCCCTCTTCCTCTCACACCTCTCAAGCCTTGAGAATTGTCTAATTTCTGCCAAATTCCCTCCCCAATCTTCTTCCCCACGTCCTAGAGTTGCTGGTCTCACCAAAAGACCAAAATCAAAGCCCTTAAGAAGGATCTCAAGGAGAAGAGATCAAGAGGTAAACATCCTCTTTCATTTTCCTTCTTTCCTTCCATTTTATGTTATTCTCTTCCTTTCCCTTTTTCTTTTGTTGGGATATTTCATTTAATATTTCCCCTTACTGTACAAATTTTGTATGAATGATGAGATATTCCATTCCTCTCATCAATCTGATTTTTATGAAATTTTAAGAGACGCTGTAATGCTGCCGAATTTTTGTAATAAATTTCTCATGTTTTCTTCATTTCAAGATTACCTTCTCTTCGTTCTTCACCCCCTCTTATCCAAGAGGCATGAAATCTCCAGAATCATGTATATTCTGGATGTTTTCATGTTTATGGAAAATTACAAATCATTATTCCTCTCCTCTCTAACTTATTTAAAGAATCAAAAAACATTGTCCATTTGTGCCGAATTACCGATATCATGGACGATTTATTTTCAATCTCCATTAATTCTTTCAAGTCTGGTCATGAAACCATTTATATGGTTGAACCAGGTTATAATATATGTTTTATTAATCATATAAGGTTCTGGAATTCTTTTGTACCCATGATTCAAATTTACAAGACTAAATGAAGTTGTAATTATCAAAGAACCACTTAAATTATCTAAAAGAACATAATTAATGTTTAACTTATAAATCATCATCATATAAAGCACCAAAGTGATAAATGGTATAATTTATGGTACTGTAATTATTTGAATACTACTCCATTCCAATTCTGGAGTTTCACTTCCAATCAACAAGAACGATTCATCATGAACTGATTGTGAAAATCACAAAAGAACTCTCCCAAAATAATGCAAGGAACAAAATCCTAACAATTAAGGGGTGAAATGAGGTTATTAAATGACCATATAAGATGTTATAAACATGAAAATGTTTCTTTAAAGTAATAATAACACTCTTTTAACCATTATACAGGAGGTTTAAACAATTTTGATGTAAGACAAGCCTAAGGTAAGGGAATTCTTAACCCGATTTCCATTCTTTGGGTTAACATTCTACTTTATAATTTATGTGCTATTTAAATTGTTTGTGTGATGGGTTTTGTTTATATTATGTTTCATTATGTGTATTTATAGAGTATATATATATTACATCCACTCTATTAAGCCTCACTTAAAGTATATGATGTTTATAAGGGACTTTTCTTCTAAAATCCTCTTTTAAAATTCTGTTTTATAAGATTCAAAGGCAATGTTTTTATGCTATTGTTTATGTTTTATTATTATGTTTTGGTTATTGGGCATTGTTTATGATGAAGGGTGGGACCTATATTTCCCTCCAATGCATTGGGTATGAGTATGTTTGAGGTCGGCCGTACGGTTACTCCAAGTGTAACTGTGATGGTTACACAAAGTAAGGTAGCCGTGAGGGTTACAAATTTTAAGGTAGCCATGATGGTTACAAGATTATGTAAGTAATGCCCCAATATACCTCTATGATTATAATTATGTTTGTGTTGATCTTGTTTAAATCTCATGTTACACAATGTAAGATTTTATGGGTGGAAAGCATGTCTTTTGAAAATGTTTTCATACGTCATGTGTATTCATGGACTAATGTGATTTTTCCTTCTTTTTCATACCTTACTGAGCTTTTGTGCTCATCCAAAGTTTTTAAATGATTTTTCACAGGTTAATGGATGAGTAATACAAGGAAGGAAGACATGTTAAATGTTGAAGAATTGTCAAGGAGTCTTGTTTTATGTTTTAATGTTTTATATTCTGAGGAAAATGGAAACTGATTTTATGGTATCCACTATGTAACAATGTGTAATGTTATGAATGTTTTGTCTTAATTCCCTAAAGCTCTAAACATGAAAAGATCCTCAATATATAATGAATTATTATCTTGAATAAATTCAAGATTATGTATGAAATAAGTGCGGGTCTTTATAGTTGGTATCAGAGGATGGTTTAGATAACTTTAGGGGTTAAGGTGATGCTAATAGAATACCATAAATAATTCTCACCCTATGTTTAATTTGTTATAGCATTTAAAGATTACCATGTTACTTCATCTAAGAAATGTTTGTTTAGAATGGTTGTCCACAGAAGGAACATGGATGCTAAAGAGGATAGGCACCGACAGAATGACATCCTTCCTGATCAACAGCCCGGAATGGTAGGGATTGGAACCGAGAAGTTTGTGACAGTAATGGCTCAGCTAACACAAGCAATAAATGGTGGTGGCATCCATGCAAGAGGACAAATAGAAGTACCCCAACGGAACATGATAGTGGTGGAACATTTTATGAGACAACATCCTCCTGCATTCAATGGATCTTCTGACCCAGTGGCAGCAGAAGGATGGATTAAAGCCCTTGAAAAGATATTTGATGTTATGGGATATTCGGACAATCAAAAGGTAAGTCTTTCCATTTATCGTTTTGAAGGGGAAGCTGATCAGTGGTGGTCAATAGTAAGGAATATCAGGGGTAGAGAAGATTTTGATGCCTTAGTATGGGATGAATTTAAAAGTCTTTTTCTTGAAAAATATTTTCCTAAGGTGGTGCGACTTAGAATGGAGAAACAATTCCTTGAACTGAAACAAAATGAGGAAGATTCAGTGGCTATGTATGAGGCGAACTTCACCCGACTGGCGAGGTATGCTCCAAATCTTATTTTGGATCTCGATAGCAAAATCAACCGCTTTTACTCAGGATTGAAGCCAGGGTATCGAAGGGCGTTGGCCTCCCGTGAATTCAAAAGTTACGAGAAACTTGTCCGATGTGATGAGAAGGTAGAGATGGAGTTTGCTGACGATCACATGCAATTTGGAAACAAAGAGAAGAAGAGGTCCAATTGGAAAGCAATGGGTAATAATCAACTAATTAAATCTGATGGTAAGAAAATACAGTTTCCAGTTTGTGAAAAGTGTGGCAAGAAGCACCATGGGGAATGTCTTATTAAAACTGGGAAGTGTTTTAAATGTGGTAAGTTTGGACATATGGCCCGAGATTGCAATGAAAATGATCCAAAGACTAATCCTGATAAGCAAACTGTAAAGTGTTTTAAATGTGGTGAGATGGGTCACTATGAAAATGCCTGTCCAAAGAGGGATCCAAATGATGCAAAGAGGCCAGACTACAAGCAGAAAGGTGTAGTGAGATCCTTTGCGACTACGTCAGCAGATGTTGGGCCATCCAATGAAGTTGTATCAGGTACTTTGTTTGTTCACTCATATTTTTCTAAAGTTTTGTTTGATACGGGGTCTACACATTCCTTCATCTCTGAGAAAATTTCTAGTGAATTGGAAATATCACATCAACAAATGATACCTGAACTTGTTGTTAAAACACCAGGGGGAAATGTTATAGCAAAGAGGAATTATAAGAATATTTCTATTGTGGTATGTGGAAAGTCTTTACCTGCAAACCTTGTTGTTTTACCCTTCGTCGAGTTTGAAGTTATTCTGGGGATGGACTGGTTTTCTGATTATCATGATAAGATTGACCGAAGAGCTAAAGAAGTTGTTTTTCATAATGATTTTCAGTTTTTATAAAAGAATGAACCCATACAATTGATAACATATCAAGAAGCTGAGAAACTACTGAAATATGGAAATGAAAGTTATCTGGCTCATATTGTTGAAAACAAGGGAACTATTCAAATTAATGATGTGACAATGGTAAATGAATACCTTGATGTTTTTTCTGAGGAGTTACCCAGTGTCATACCTAAACTAGAAGTCGAATTCACAATTGAATTAGTTCCTGATGCTAAGCCAATTTCAAAACCACCATATCGTATGGCTCCAATAGAACTCCTTGAATTGAAAAATCAGTTGCAGGATTTGCTTGTCAAAGGCTTCATTCGTCCCAGTACTTCACCATGGGGAGCCCTTGTTTTGTTTGTTAAAAAGAAAGATGGTTCCATGAGACTTTGCATTGATTATAGAGATTTTAATAACATAACTGTTAAAAACAAGTATCCTTTGCCTCATATTGATGACTTGTTTGATCAGCTCCAGGGAGCTCAGTACTTTTCCAAGATTGACTTGAGATCTGGATACCATCAGCTGAAGGTGAAGGAGGATAACATCCCGAAAACAACCTTTCGTACTAGATATGGGCATTATGAATTTGTTGTTATGCCATTTGGGTTAACTAATGCACCTGTTGTATTCATGAATCTTATGAATAGAGTATTTCATGAGTTCTTGGATAAGTTTGTGGTTGTATTTATTGATGACATTCTGGTTTTTTCTAAAAATAAAGAGGATCATGAAAAACATCTAAGGGTTGTTTTACAAACTTTAAAAGAAAAGAAACTATATGGAAAATTCAGAAAGTGTGATTTTTGGTTGCAACAGATTTCTTTTCTTGGGCACATTGTAAATAAGGATGGAATAACAGTTGATCCTGCCAAAACAAAAGTAGTTGATGAATGGCCAAGACCCACAAATGTTACATAGATTCGTAGTTTTCTGGGATTAGCAAGTTATTACCGACGCTTTGTTAAGAACTTTGCACGGTTATCTAGCCCAATAACTATGTTAACACGGAAAGGGGTTAAATTTGTTTGAACAGAGGAATGTGATGTTTGTTTTCAGGAACTAATGAAGAGATTGGTAAGTGCTCCAGTTTTGGCCTTACCTTCCCGGGATGGTGAGTTTGTCATCTACAGTGATGCTTCTTTGAAGGGACTTGGTTGTGTTTTGATGCAGAATGATCAGGTAATTGCCTATGCTTCGAGACAACTTAATCCTCATGAGCTGAATTATCCCACACATGATTTGGAATTGGCAGCTGTGGTTTTTGCTTTGAAAATATGGAGGCATCATCTATACGAAACCAAATGCCAAATATATACTGACCATAAAAGTCTTAAGTATATATTCACTCAGAAGGAATTAAACATGAGGCAGAGAAGATGGCTAGAACTGATAAAGGATTATGACTGCACGATTGATTACCATCCTGGAAAAGAAAACAAAGTAGCGGATGCCTTAAGTCGGAAAAATCATGCATCATTAACCATGCTACGTTTGGAACGTGATCCCTTGATTAATGATTTGATAAATTTTGGCTTAGAAGTTGTTGGTGTAGGGAATATATCTGTTTTGTTTCAGGTTTCAATGCAGTCTTCGTTGTCAGACATAATTATGAAAGCGCAGAAGGAAGACCGTGAGCTACAGAAAAAGGTAGAATTGGTTAAAATGGGAAAGTTTCCAGAATTTAATCTTGATAAAGATTGTGTTCTAAGGTTTGGAAAAAGGTTGTATGTGCCTTGTGATTCCCAGCTGAAGAAAGAATTGTTGTGTGAAGCTCATAGTTCTCCATTTTCTGTTCATCCTGGAAGTACTAAGATGTACAAAGACCTTCGGGAGTATTACTAGTGGAATGTGATGAAAAGGGATATTGCTGATTTTACAATGAAATGTTTGACATGTCAGCAGGTTAAAGCAGAGCGACAGTTACCGAAGGGGATGCTTCAGCCTTTACCAGTGCTAGAATGGAAATGGGAGAATATATCCATGGATTTTGTGGTGGGACTACCAAAGACTTTTCGAGGTAACAATGCGATATGGGTTATTGTTGATCGGCTAACAAAGTCTGCTCATTTTCTTTCTATTCGAGATACAATGTCATTAGATCAGCTTTCTCGTTTGTACCTCAATGAGATTGTCAGGTTACATGGAGTTCCTCTTTCCATTGTGTCTGACCGAGATCCCAGGTTCACTTCTAAATTTTGGAAGGGTCTTCAGAAGTCTTTGGGCACAAAGTTGAATTTCAGTATAGCTTTTCATCCTCAATCAGATGGGCAGTCAGAACGCACGATTCAAACTTTGGAGGATATGCTTCGAGATTGTTCAATTGACTATCAGGGAAGTTGGGATCAACATCTTTCATTAGTTGAGTTTTCTTATAATAACAGTTTCCATTCCAGTATTCAGATGGCACCTTTTGAGGCCTTGTATGGAAAGCGGTGTCGGACTCCTGCGTTTTGGGATGAAGTCGGTGAAAGAAAGTTGATGGGGCCAGAATTAGTAGAAGAAGTGTCTAAGAAAGTGAGGATGATCCAGCAACACATGAGGATAGCTCAGAGCAGGCAGAAAAGTTATGCAGATAACAGAAGGAAAGACTTCTCTTTCAAGGTAGGTGACCATGTTTTCCTTCAAGTATCTCCTTGGAAAAGTGTGATGCGTTTCGGTAAGAAAGGGAAACTAAGTCCACGGTTCATCGGTCCTTTTGAAATCTTGGATAAAGTTGGAACAGTTGCATACCGCGTAGCTTTGCCACCGAGCTTGTTTCAGGTACACAATGTTTTTCATGTTTCGATGTTGAGAAAGTATGTTCCAGATTCATCACATATCTCGAGGCCGGAAGCAGTTCAGCAGGCAGAGAACCTTTCTTTTGAAGAAAAACCGGTTCAGATTCTTGATCGAAGAGAACAGGTTTTGCGAAATAAGGTAATCCACCAGGTAAAGGTTTTGTGGAGAAACCACATGGTTGAAGAAGCAACAGCGTAGTCTGAAAATGCTATGAGGGAAAAATACCCTCAGTTGTTTAATAAGTAAATAAAATTGCGAGGACGCAATTTCAAGAAGGTGGGGATAATGTAACATCCCAAGGTTTTCTAAAAATAAATTGAAAATGCTTGAAATTTTGTTTAAGTTATATATTTATAAGTATCCTTTAAACATAATTTTATTTCTTCAATGATTTGAATTTCAAGAAACTGTCATCTACAATTGTGTTCAGTATGTTATTTAGAGTCTGATGAAAAAACTTGTTTTTTTGGTGAATAGTAACATGCCCTTATGAATAGTAATATGAATAGTAATATGACCTCATGAATAGTATATAATAATATTATTTTATTTTTCCACGGCAATAGGATAATGGGATCATAATTAATTTTCCAAAGTCACATAAAACTAATTGCACTTCAATATTGTTATTTTTCGAATTAACTGTGACCTTATTTAAAAATTAAATTAATAATATTTAGAAATTGTTTTTTGAAAAATGGAGCTCATTTTTGAATTCTACACATCGAAAAATGGTTGGGGTAAATTTTTGGTATTTTTCTGAAACTCTTGAATTTTTGGTGAATAGTGAAATACGGTAAAATACCGTATAATCAATTTATCAGTAAAAATGAACTATTTATGACATCATAAGTGATGAAAGGCCACTTTCCTCGAACTCACTTGATATTTTCACTAATTAAGGCCACTTTATTTGAGATTATTCATAGTATTGATAAAAATATTATAATAATAATTAAAATAATCTAAAATACCTCCCCTCCCCCACTATAAATACCACCCTCACTCCCCTCTTCCTCTCACACCACTCAAGCCATGAGCATTGTCTAATTTCTGCCAAATTCCCTCCCCAATCTTCTTCCCCACGTCCTAGAGCTGCTGGTCTCACCAAAAGACCAAAATCAAAGCCCTTAAGAAGGATCTCAAGGAGAAGAGATCAAGAGGTAAACATCCTCTTTCATTTTCCTTCTTTCCTTCCATTTTATGTTATTCTCTTCCTTTCCCTTTGTCTTTAGTTGGGATATTTCATTTAATATTTCCCCTTACTGTCCAAATTTTTTATGAATGATGAGATTTTCCATTCCTCTCATCAATCTTATTTTTATGAAATTTTAAGAGACGCCGTTAGGCTGCCGAATTTTTGTAAGAAATTTCTCATGTTTTCTTCATTTCAAGATTCCCTTCTCTTCGTTCTTCACCCCCTCTTATCCAAGAGGCATGAAATCACCAGAATCATGTATATTCTGGATTTTTTCATGTTTATGGAAAATTAAAAATCATTATTCCTCTCCTCTCTCACTTATTTAAAGAATCAAAAAACATTGTCCATTTGTGCCGAATTACCGATATCATGGATGATGTATTTTCAATCTCCATTAATTCTTTCAAGTCTGGTCATGAAACCATTTAAATGGTTGAACCAGGTTATAATATATGTTTTATGAATCATATAAGGTTCTGTAATTCTTTTGTACTGATGACTCAAATTTACAAGACTAAATGAAGTTGTAATTATCAAAGAACCACTTAAATTATCTAAACAAACATAATTAATGTTTAACTTATAAATCATCATCATATAAAGCACCAAAGTGATAAATGGTATAATTTATGGTACTGGAATTATGTAAATACTACTCCATTCCAATTCTGGAGTTTCACTTCCAATCAACAAGAACGATTCATCATGAACCGATTGTAAAAATCACAAAAGAACTCGCCCAAAATAATGCAAGGAACAAAATCCTAACAATTAAGGGGTGAAATGAGGTTATGAAATTACCATATAAGATGTTATAAACATGAAAATGTTTCTTTAAAGTACTAATAACACTCTTTTAACCATTATACAGGAGGTTTAAACAATTTCGAAGTAAGACAAGCCTAAGGTAAGTGAATTCTTAACCCGATTTCCATTCTTTGGGATAACATTCTACTTTATAATTTATGTGCTATTTAAATTTTTTGTGTGATGGTTTTTGTTTATATTATGTTTCATTATGTGTATTTATAGAGTATATACATATTACATCCACTCTATTAAGCCTCACTTCAAGTATATGATGTTTATAAGGGACTTTTCTTCTAAAATCATCTTTTAAAATTCTGTTTTATAAGATTCAAAGGCAATGTTTTTATGCTATTGTTTATGTTGTATGATTATGTTTTGGTTATTGGGCATTGTTTATGATGAAGGGTGGGACCTATATTTCCCTCCAATGCATTGGGTATGAGTATGTTGGAGGTCGGCCGTATGGTTACTCCAAGTGTAACTGTGATGGTTACACAAAGTAAGGTAGCCGTGAGGGTTACAAATTTTAAGGTAGCCAAGATGGTTACAAGATTATGTAAGTAATGCCCCAATATACCTCTATGATTATAATTATGTTTGTTTTGATCTTGTTTAAATCTCATGTTACACAAAGTAAGATTTTATGGGTGGAAAGCATGTCTTTTGAAAATGTTTTCATACGTCATGTGTATTCATGGACTAATGTGATTTTTCCTTCTTTTTCATACCTTACTGAGATTTTGTGATCATACCAAGTTTTTAAATGATTTTTCCCAGGTTAATGGATGAGTAATACAAGGAAGGAAGACATGTTAAATGTTGAAGAATTGTCAAGGAGACTTGTTTTATGTTTTAATGTTTTATATTCTGAGGAAAATGGAAACTGATTTTATGGTATCCACTATGTAACAATGTGTAATGTTATGAATGTTTTTTCTTAATTCCCTAAAGCTCTAAACTTGAAAAGATCCTCAATATATAATGAATTATTATCTTGAATAAATTCAATATTATGTATGAAATAAGTGCGGGTCTTTATAGCCATAACTCATATTTCCCATGACCATGGTCCCAAGATGAACATATTTCCTAACAATTAATATTATACCCTACGCTTGATAGGTTATCTATCTTTTCATACCATATAATCTATGGTCCCAATCATTTATTTCATATCCCTCACATAAAACACCTTCATTCGGTTATATATTACTTAAGTTCCATAACTATATTTTAAATATACTAATTGAAAAGTTAATCCATTCATTAGAAACACACCCCAATTTTCCACACTTAATAAAACCATAATTTGGATTTTACTAGACCATAAGAGTCCTTAGAAAATCCATATTAGTATAAGCTCATGAATCATCCCTCTGGTGGATCCAATTTACATAAGGTTAGTCATGTAAACTAAAGATAATAATTTCAATTTAATCATAAGTTGACTCTAAAATTATTGTAATAGATAGAGATTTTTCATTTTGGACATGGTAATATATGCCGATTTTTGGGAAATATCATGAGTATTATCAATTCCATTCAAGGTTCTGCACACTATCATATGCTATCAAATGAAAAAAACCACATATAAAATGAAATAAATGTTAGATTCAAACTACATTACACTAATAAGTGAAAGAAAATTAATTTTGTGATTACATTATTGTAAAATGTGAAGATATTAGAGAATCCAATAAAAACTCAAAAAATAAGGAATTGGATTGCATCAACCCAAAAAATGAATAATATAAATTTTAGTGTTATATAGAATATTTTTACTCATTGAGACTAATATTAAAAAAAATAAATGGTTCTTATAATAGTTGATAAGTGAAGATATATTGATGTTAAAAGAGAACAAGGAGGATAGTATTACCATAATTCTATTTTTTGCAGATAAGAGTGGAGATATTTACAGGATAATAGCATGAAATTGTAAAAATTAAATTTATAAAAATATTATCAGAAACCATCAGTGACCAATGACCCCTAAACTACATTGTACTAGGTGACTACCTAATTAGTTTCTATATAGTGACCTTTTCTTCTTATTTAAAATCTCACTAGGTACATAGTTCCTCCCACTTCGTACCCTATTATGTTTTATATATAATTTTAGAAACACTACCTCCCCTATATAAAATTGACTCCCTAATTTGCCTACATACTTTATGAACTACTATTACTCTATAAAAAATTTGATATTATTTTTAAAAAAGTATCTAATTTTAATTTCATTTTAGTTTAAGATTCATTAAAAACTCTCCACCATATGGATTCTCATCCTTATGTAGAATAATCTCAATTATTTTGTGAACCACTACCATCAGTGAGACCATGCACTTCCATTCTAATTTCGAGTCTCCTCTAAGATAATACTATACATTTATCAATATAAAACTTGTGGATCCTTATTTTTTTCAAGGATTATATCACATTGATCCACAATAGACTCTATTCATTTCTCGAAAAATTAATTTTAATCCAATTTAACCTTACTACAATCAATCATTCATGAAAATCACCCATCGATACTAAATTAATAAATTCTCTAAAATCTAATTTGGATTATCCACTATGGTTCAAAATATATAAAATTATAAGGTGGTGATCTTTCAATCTAGGAAACAGCTATAGAAAAAAGTAGTTACTAAATTTAAACTCTGGTGATCAATGTAATCATTCTACACAAGTCCACCTCTATAATAAATTTTATGAAAATTTTCCAGATCCACTACATCATGATCATAGTCTCCCAATAAATACAAGATTAACATTAAAGAATATTTAATTTATTAAACATTACTCATTTCTCCCCACATTATTAATAAAATATACCAATCTTGGGCAACACATTGACCATTATACAAAATCATTCTATAATTTGTTATATCATATTTTAAAACTATTCGAACACCACTATCAAATTTATATATTTTGTGTGTCTCAATAACTATATATAATTGATCCATAAGTATCAAGATAAAAAAATGAAATCATTAGTTTTCACCATCCACATTCACTACACATATTGCATCCAATGGTCACTATGATCCACCCAAAACAAGAGTCACACCACATGAAAAATATTTATTCCCCACAATATGTGTTAATCTAATATAATTGGGTTGAAATACTACTTGAATATTATAATCAATAGATAATAATAATATAACTCGTTAAGAACCAAAGATATTTCATTATTTTGAGTTTAGAGTCATTATGGTTCTCTACAACACTAATGTTTGACATCATTTTATTTCAATTGTCACAATGAGGATTCCTCTTGATATATCATTTACAAATGACAAAGAGAAAACAAAAATTCTCAATTATATGAATTTTATAATTCCACATCATTGAAAATGATTGATCGAAATCTCAAAAATTGGCCGAATTTATTCACATTCACATGGGGTTTTCAATCATTTCTACCACAGAATCCACAAATTAATATAATACACCCTTTAAAACCTCTATAGATACCCAATATCACTACACATGAGACACTCATTTAGTTTCCTTACACATAACTATCATGTTTACCCAATCATTTTATATTTTTTATACTCCAATCAATGCCATTTACTAGGTTAAAAAGGTAAATAACGTCCCATTTTACTAAAATATATTCATTAGCCATTTTCTCAATGAATCTTTTTCACTTATGGTTAATCATCATTCTAGATTTCACTACATTAAGAGGATATATAACATACAATAAAATGGCTATTACCAAATTGAAATAATTCTAGTAAGTATCATGATAAAAGATAGGACACACACCCAAAATGGATTATCAAGAACTTTCTCATAATAATGTGTTTTCAATAACATTTGAAATATAATTATAATATAAAGTAAAAATTCACTAATATTTTGTATTATACTCTTACACTAACAAATAATAAATTTAAGTCACTATAAACTCTGAAAGATTCATTGGGTTTTTGTATCTGGAAAAAACATTCAATAAAACAAATAATGGAAATCAATCTATGATAATAATTTAGCATAACTCTATATGTTTACAGTATTCCATCATTTATATGGCTTACTATATAATTTTATAACAGCTTACTCAACTTGCATCTCCCTTATAGTACCAATTCATTGAAATATAAAGTACATGTTGCAGATCTAAATCTTAGAATCCTATGATCACATATCACCACAAAAAATGTGATAAAATTATCTTAAAAATAAGGAATAAATATGGAATTCACAACATATCATTCTGTAATTCAATTAAAAAATTCCGTACAGAATTTGATGAATCTAGTTGTGAAAGGTAAATCAATCAGGGTATTATCCCTCAATGATATCTAAATCATCTGCTATATATTTTCCATAGGTTAATATAATTCAAGTATCAATATATAGAAGAAGGGTACACCTTATATGGTTTTTTATAGTAGTACATTAACAATAAATCTTTTCAAACATGAAAAATCAATAGGTATTATTGATTTAACATAACTTATGGGTAATTTTCAACATATACCAGATCATATTAACCCGATGCTGTTGTAAGTTATTTAATCCGAAAATCCTATTTCCAAAAAAAATTTCTCACTACCATAACACATATTTCATATTAAAGAAAAAAATCGGATCAAAAATAGAAATCACTATACTCATTAACATTTCATTATTATAGTTTTTTTATCAATTGATTCAGGTGAAATACCATATATAAATATCACTGATATTATTACATAACATTGAATATCACAATACTTGACGTCCAAAACATACCTAATTAAAATACATTAAACCTTCATTATATTCTATTAATAACTATTCATACCTAAATTACTAAAATGTTCTGTATCAACTCATAAATCACTGAACAACCATTTAGTATAAAATCCCATGATTAACTCAATTTTTACCTCTATACATACCAAATTCTTCACTTAAACACATTCTATCTTACATCTATCTAAAGGGGGAATCCAAAAATTTAAATCATGCAATAGTTTATAACCATTATTGTCATTGTGGTATTCTAGTAGTCCCACTGAATACCCTAGGGGGTGATGTAATGGCCCTGGTTTTTTGGGTCTATTACTTGGTAAAAGTCTATTGTTTGAGGTGTTCTATGTTGTCTCGAAGGCCATCCCAGCTTCTCGGTGACTTCTAGAGGTAGCCTTGGCCTACCGGTAGCCTCGGCCTAATGGTAGACCTAGCCTATCGGCAGCCTTGGGGAATCGGTAGATCTCGGCTACCGGTAGCTGTCACCAACTGGTAGCTCTCGCCTACCCCCACAGGGTTTCCAATAGCGCCTTCTTTTTGTGTAAATTGGTTTTTAAACCATGTTTTGACCATTTAATCCTGTTTTAAAGCCCATTAATTCCCATTAATGACGTTTAATTAAATGATTGGTGAGGTACCCTCCTTAAAATTAAAAACCATGTGGTGTGCGTCGATTTAAACCACCCCGAATGGAGAGGACCGTTTAATGGCGTGTGGGGTGTCCCAGCCGCGTGGTCAACCCACGATCCCGCTTATTACGTGGTTTTGAGTTTTTTTCTCTCTGTATCTTAACCGTCCCTGGAATGCTGTTTATCAACCTTTATCAGCCATTATAACCAAAAGTATTCTCCCTATATTTCTTTTTCTCTATCTCCATGTGCTCGGAATACCCTTCCTCTAGATGAGTTGTACCCCCCATAAGTTTTCCTTGATCGTACTCCTTGGAGTTCCTGCTACTCATGCGAGGACTTAACATCGATCCTTGATCACACAGGTAGGGATCTTACCTTCATCTCTCATATTTGTGTATCGTACGGGGCGGGTGTACTTTTTTTTCTATGGAAATTGATGAAACCCAACTTATTGAAGATAATGAACGGACCTTTAAATAATGCGAGGGGTGTCATCGATGTCCTGTTGTGCTCTTTTATGTTGATCTATTTTGTGAATTATATGGGCCTATGATCACTGAAAATCATGGCTGTTGGTGGTCTTTCTCTATGCACTAATGAACCTCGGTGTTCCTGGATCGTTGAATAAACGTAACATGAAATTGGATAATTACATATACTCAGTTAAATAAATTGAATGCACTAGGATTATCCCCTTTCTATGATAACCCTGGTTAAAGAAAAATGGAATTGAAACCATAGAGTGTGTTAAATCTTTTAAATATAAAAATACCTGTGTGGGCCTACCCTGTGTTGGTGGTTGTGGTTTGGTTGTTTCTTTCACGGGATTATATTGTTGGGGTGATATGAGTGGGGATGGGATCCCATGTTGTTATACTTTCACTGGTTGTGAATATGAGGTTGTGGGGGTTACTATGCTTATATCACAAATTGGTGTGGAATCCTCTATTGTTGAGAAACCGTTGGATTTTGGAGTTTGGGGACATGGGGCTGTGTCTCGGAGATGTTTTTTTTTTCAGTACTTTGAGGGATCTCACTTGATCCCTAGTTATTGAAACTTCACAGGAGAACCATGTGTGAATGCTTAAATTTCCAGATGTTTTTTCCTTTTTCTGATTTTGTTGTTTTCATCTGTGAATGTGCCTGTTAGTTGCTCAGTAGTGAAGCGATTAACTCATACTAAACTATTATGAATGATAACTTGAACAGGGGAACTGGGAACTGTTTGTTGTGTGCCTATTTCTGTGGCAGCAGTGGATGTGCACCTGCTTGTATCTGTTTGAGGAGTCGTAGGTTGGGTTGTGTGTTGGTATATATATGTATAACTATATGTTTTATGTTTAGTCTCACCCCACCCACGTTGGGAACTTAGTGCCAGACACCCCATTTCATGGGGAAAGCTGTTTCCCCCTATTTACTCTCCTTCCTGCTCCCTCTTCCCTCGGCTGTGATGGCTGGAGGTGACCTTACACCCAAGATTCTTCAGTTAGGTTTCATTTGGTGTGTTGTCAGCCTAGGTGTTTTCGGGTAGGGGTTCTAGTTTGGTTGGCTTTCCCATGTGTCTTTAGGATGAGGCCCAGGTGTTTTCAGGCAAGAATGGTTGGTTGTGAGGCCCAGGTGTGTGTGGGCAGGGATGTGTGGTTATGAGGCCCATGTGTGTGCTGGCGAGAATAGCATGGTAGCGTTAGGACGTTTTCCATTAGGGATGAGCAGCTAGCTAGTGGGGGAAATGGTGGTGCGGGGTACCCAAATGTTTTGTTCTTTACTATTACCTTAATGCTTGTGTTATTTGGTGAGTGTGGCCAGTGGGGTGGGATGGATAGACTCTTTGATAGATGTGGGTTTTTCTGCTTCTCACGGGACATTTGTACGTCTCCCCACCTGTGCCCAAGAGCTTTTGGTTTCCCTACTGAGTATACATTTATGCTCACCCTACTTTTATTCTCAGGTTTCCAGGAGGACTTCAGAGGCCGTGTGGGACCTTAGTAGTCTAGACGTTGGAGTTGTTGTTGGTCGTTGTTATACTTCTGCATTGACATTTCTCTTCCTGCTGGTTTATACATGGGAGTTCTTGAACCTTGATCAGTTTTATTATTAAAACATGCATATAGTTTGGTTTTACCTTGAGTTTTCTGTACTTGTTGGTGGTTGGAGTTGACTCATTCTTTACCCCAATCTTGGTTAACTAAAAAGGTTAATGCCTCCCAAAATGTGAAACTGTTATACCCTTGGTTCTAGTCTCCACTCCAAGGCCTAATAGAGGCGGGACTCGGGGGATATTATATCTCCTTCAACTTAAAGAAGGAAAGGCGCGACAATCTGCTATCCCTTCCCTCTTTTAGGTGAAGGCGGGTCATGACAGAATGGTATCAGAGGTGGTTGAGGGATAGGATAGAGTCTGGAGTTATGCACAGTGAGTATTGCAAGGGTTGGTAGGGAAACAATGTTGGGTGACCTTGGTGTGTGAAATAGGCCAGGGAAGACCGACTAGGACACGAGATTTTAGGGGCCCCCATGATCTGATGCAAGGAATCTGGACCTACTGAACGACCAAGTGAGACTTAACTTATTGCAGGGTAGAGACCCTAGGAAAGGTACATGCATCATAATGACTTGTGTTATTGTGTTTCTGGGGTGTTTTGTGAAATTAAAATGAATAATAAATTTTGGGAAAATTTAAGAACAATATTCTGTACTACTTGGGCTCAAGCAATCCTAGTTTACCTTGCAGCTATGGCACCTGGGTGACGACTACGAGTTGTGCAGGTGATCGAGGCCCAGGAAGTAAACATGGATGATCGGCAGAGGATCAACCGAGAGGAGGAGGATGATCTGTGGTAGAAGACACTTCGAGCCTTTCAGTGACAGACCCTCAGGAAGTACGAGGGCAGCACCTCGGATATGGAGACTGAGAGCTGGCTTGAGGATCTAGTGATAGCTTTTGGCTTAAGTCAAGCTCCAACAGAGTACTGGGTTCCTCTGGCTGTCAGCCAAATTCAGGGAGCAGCGCGTCAGTGGTGGACACTTTATCTTGGGGAATGGAATGAAGCTGAGGTTGCGTGGGCAGATTTTGAGATGGATTTTGGGGCGGAATCCCTCTCTTCCGTGATGAAGGTAGATAAGAGACAGGAGCTACTCTCCATCTAGCAGGGGGTATGTCAGTGAGAGAGTTGGGGATCAAGTTCAAGGATCTCTTTCGGTTCAATCCAGATCCCTTTCTGGTTGAGGAGCCTCGGGCGAGGCGTTTAGAGGAGGCACTCCAACCTTCTCTATAGTACGCTGTTACTCCCTTCACCCTACCGACATATTTAGAGGTGCATAAGAAGGCTGAGGTGGTGGAGAGGATTCACACGCTTGGAGATGTGTCACGAGAGGGTATCCAGATAAGTTCATCGAAGGGGAAGGCCATCAGTAGTAGGCCTCCAACATTAGGACCCTATAGGTTTTGAATGACAGTGTTTAGGCCTCATCAGTTCTAGTCACGAGCTTCTGGCCCTTGTCCTTTTCTCGCAGGGCCATGACCAAAGTGTTTCTCTTGCAGAGTTTTCGGGCATGTCTAGAGGAGGTGTCTGACTCGAGCTATACATGGTGGAGGTGGGTAGTTTCAGCACCCACCTCAGTATCATCCATTACCGACAAGGCCTTTCTGGCTGCTACAATAGCCCTCGGGCCCTTCGAGGGACGACCTTGAAAGAGGAGATCGACACCATGGTGCTCTTCTAGGACCTCAACTCGGGTGAGGTCAGAGAGGTGGTCGAAAACAGTGAGGCAGAGGATCTGGGTGTGGACAGATGCACGCCGTAGAGTTAGTTGCTCCGACAGGACCAGAGGTCATTTGAGGTACGATCAATTTATTCACAACTCTTAATTCTGCCATGTTTGATTTGGGAGCATCGCACTCCTTCGTTATGCCTGAATTAGCCCATGCTCTGGGTATGGATGTTGAGAGAATTTTTATGCCCCTAGTGTTGAGAACACCAGTTGGGGGTCAGACCAGCATATCTTACTTATTCCTGGGATGTAGACTGATGTTGGGACCACATCAGTCCAGTGGAGACCTTTATTCTTTGTATATGCAGCAATCTGATGTCATTCTAGGAATTGACTGGTTATTCTCCGTGCATGCCATTATCGACTACTATCGGAGATGGATTGAGTTCTCCAACAAGGATGGATGACATGTGGCTTTAGTTGGGGAGCATCATTATCAGTAGGGAAGTCGATATGTGGAGCCACTACTTTCTATGCTGAACGGGATTTCAATAGAGTCGGCAGACGCATGAATGATGGATGTTCTAGAGGTAGTAAAATAATTCCCTAATGTCTTTCCTGATGAGGTTGTGACGCTAACCCCTCAACGTGACATTGAGTTTGGGATATACTTACAGCCTGGTTCCCGCATGATCTCGATGGGTCCTTATCGGATGGAACCTTCTGAGTTACGGGAGTTACGGATTTAGATTGAAGATCTGATGTAGAAGGGCTTTGTTTGACCCAGCGTGTCGCCATGGGGTGCTCTAGTTTTGTTCGTAAAGAAGACAGATGGTAGTCTATGACTCTGCATAGACTACCGGAGGATGAATCAGGTGACAATCAAGAATCGTTACCCCCTCCCAAGGATAGACGATCTCTTCGACCAGCTGAGCGGAGCAGATTGGTTCTCTAAGATCAATATGCTGTCTGGATAACACCAGTTGACAGTAAAAGAAAGTGATATCTCTAAGATGGATTTTAGGTGTAGATATGGCCACTTTTAGTTCGTGGTCATGCCGTTTGGCATTACAAATGCACCAGCTACGTTCATGAACCTCATGAACTCTGTTTTCTGAGAGATTCTAGACCAGTTCTTGGTGGTTTTCATCGACGACATCCTTATCCACTCAAAATTAGAGGAAGAGCATGCAGAACATCTAGGGCAGTTTTGGGAGTCCTTCGACACCACCATCTTTCTGGAAAACTGTCTAACTGAAAGTTCTTAACGTGAGGGGTACATTTTCTAGGACACGTAGTGTCTCAGAAGGGAATAGCGGTAGACCCGTCCAAGTTTGAGGCAGTCGTTTCATGGGCATCACACAAGAATGTGGTGAAAGTTTGTAGTTTCTTGGGCTTGTCTGGCTATTACCGGAGGTTTGTGTCCGACATCTCTCGATTTGAAGCTATGTTGATAGCTTTGACTAGGAGGAACTAGGCCTTCATATGGAGCGACCAGTGACAGACATCTTTTGGCTACCTAAAGGAGAAGATGGTTAGTGCTATAGTGTCTCAGATCATAAGAGCATGCGTTATGTCTTTTCCTAGCGAGATCTGAACATATGGCAGCGGAGATGGGTCGAGTTCCTCAAAGATTACTACTTTGAGATCTCTTATACTGAGGGAAAGGGAAATGTTGTGGCTGATGACCTGAGAAAGAAATCCCAAAAGGAAGTAATTCAGGAATCTGAAGATGCTATGAGAGTGATGGAAGAGTTGGCGGCCTTGCATTTAGATGCAAGGGTGGAAGCTGGAAGAGGATTTTTGTTTCAGATGACTGTAGTTTCCTCCTTAGTGGTGCAAGTGGAAGAGTCTCAGTGGGGGGACTCAGAGGTTGAAGTGATGCGAGATCGTGTTTATCAGGGAAATGCTCCGGAGGGATGGTTAGAGGATGGTCAGTGTCAGATGCTTTTTCATGGAAGGATTTTCATTTCGGAGATGATCCATGAAGGTATTCTCCATGAGTTCCATGTATCTTCTTTAGCAGTACATCCTGGGGTCCCAAAGATGTACCAAGGCCTGAGGGGACAGTTTTGGTGGCCCAGGGTAAAGCGGGCGGTGGCAGAGTTTGTGGCTCAGTGCCTCGTGTGTCAGCAAGTAAAGGCTGAACACCATTTTCCTGGAGAGCCATTACAGCCATTAGATGTTATCAAGTGGACGTGGGATGACATCTCGATGGACTTCATCATAGGGCTACCCAGGGCTCAATGAGGATATGATGCCATATGAGTAGTAGTGGATCAGTTGACAAAATCGTAACACTTCTTGGAGATTAAGGAGTCGATCCCGGTGAGCACCTTAGCACAGAGGTACGTCGATGAGGTGGTGCGGTTTCACGGGATCCTAAAATCTATTGTCTCTGATTGAGACACACGTTTTACCTCACAATTCTGGAAGGGACTAAAGAATTCCTTTGGCACCCAGCTACTCCTTAGCACTACTTTCCACCCTCAGACATATAGGCAAACAGAACAAATTATCCAGCCATTGGAATACATGTTACGGGCATTTGTTCTAGATTCTGGGGGATCATGGGTACAACAATTTCCTCTAGTGGAATTTTCTTATAACAATAGCTTCCAATCTACTATTGGTATAACACTGTTTGAGGCCTTGTATGGAAGGAAATGTCGTTCACCCATTTGATGGACAGATATTGGGGAAGCAGCTGTTCTTAGGCCAGAAGTGGTGCAGGGCACCACTAAGAAGGTTCAGCTCGTGCCTGAGTGGATGAAGGCCGCCCAGGATTGGCAGAAGTCTTATACCGATCGTAGGAGGAGGCCCTTGGAGTTCAAGGTTGGGATTCATGTGTTCTTGATGCTTTAACCATGACGTGGGCAGCGAAGGTTTGCGAAGGGGAGTAAGCTCTCCCCTAGTTTCATCAGACCTTTCGAGGTGTTGGGATGAATAGGTGAGGTGGTGTATCAGCTAGCGTTTCCACATCAGTTGGAGAAAGTTCAAAATGTCTTTCACGTCTCCCAGCTTCGTTGATATATACACGACAACTCCAACGTCATCGATTGGGGAGAGTTAGATGTTGAAGATGATGCGACCTTCATAGAATGACCAATCAAGAATGAGGACCGTAAAGAGAAAGTGCTTTGTGGACGAACCATCCCCTTGGATCATGTGTTTTGGAGGCATGGTGGACTAGAAGAGAGCACTTGGGAGCGGGAGGCCTAGTTATGCGTTCAGTACCCAGAGCTTTTTTGAATTCCTTGTCGTTTTTGTTCTGATCCTTGTTGAGATATTCTACCTTGTACTTTAATATATAAAATTCGCGTTTTTCTTAACTATTAGATGATCTGTTCTATATTCTATGTCTGTGTGTGTCTGAATTTTTTATGATGGGAAAACCTGACTGCTAATCCCGATGCATTAATGTGGATGCGATTAAACCCGTGTGGGTGAGTCAGTGCCACCGAAAGCAGAAAATATCCTGACATGTAGGAGGGGACTCCCTAACTCATACATTAGACAGTGTGGTCCTTGTGCTTGTTGTGAATTTTTGTGGTTGATATCTCTTGGGGGAGTGTTCCTGGATGCACAAGGGGTTCTGTTCCAGCTTTACAACAACACAGGGGTTTACCCCTGAGAAGTATATTTTGAGGGTGGTTGTTTGGACCCCTCTTTTATTCGTTCTGTTTTGTTTTTATATTCCCGGAGATGAGAGTAGTTTGATAAGTATATGATGTAATGGCCCGGGTTTTTGGGGTCCATTACTTGGTAAAAATATGTTGTTTGAGGTGTTATGGGTGGTCTAGAAGGCCATCCAAGCTTCTCGGTGACTCCTAGCAGTAGCCTCGGCCTACCGGTAGCCTCGGCCTACTGGTAGACCTAGCCTAATGGTAACCTTGGGGTTCCAGTAGCTCTCAGCTACCGGTATCTGTCGCCGACTGGTAGCTCTCGCCTACCCCCATGGGTTTTCCAGTAGCGCATTCCTTTTGAGAAAATTGTTTTTTAAACCATATTCTAACCCTTTAAGACTATTTAAAGCTCATTAATTCCCATTAATGATGTTTAATTATATTATTGGTGAGGTACCCTCCTTAAAATGTAAAACCATGAGGTGTGCGTTGGTTTAAACCACCCTGAAAGGTGGGGACCCTTTAATGGCGTGTGGGGTGTCCCAACTGCGTGGTCAACCCACGATCCCGCTTCTTATGCGGTTTCAAGTTTTTTTATCTCTATATCTTAACCATCACTAGAAATTTGTATCTGAGCCTTTATCAGCCTTTATAACCTAAAGGCTTCTCCCTGCGTTTCGTTTTCTCTATCTCCCTGCACTCGGAATACCCTTCCTCTGGACGAGTTGTACCCCCCAATGTTTTCCTTGATCGCATTCCTTGAAGTTCCTGCTACTCACAAAAGGACTTAATGTTGATCCTGGATCAGTCAGGTAGGGATATTACCTTCGTCTCTCTTTTCTGTGTATCGTACGGGGCATGCGTGATTTTGTTTCTGCAGAAATTGATGAAACCCATCTTAATGAAGATAATGAACGGACCTTTAAAGAATGAAAGGGGGTGTGATCGATATCCTTCTATGCTCTTTTATGTTGATCTGTGTTGTGAATTATACAAGCCTATTCTCAATAAAAATCAAGACCATTGGTGGTCTTTCTCTATACACTAATGAACCTCAGTGGTCCTGGATGTTTGAATAATCGTAACATGGAATTGGTTAATAACATATACTCGGTTAAATAAATTGAATGAACCAGGATTAGCCCTTTTCTGTGATAAAACCGATTAAAGCACCATGTTATTGAAACCATGGAGTGTGTTAAATCTTTTAAATTTGAAAATACATGCGTGGGAATACCCTGTATTGGTGGTGGCAGTTTGGTTGTTTCTTTCACGAGATTAGATTGTTGGGGTGATATGAGTGGGGATGGGATCCCCTCTTGTTATACATTCACCGGTTGTGAATCTAAGGCTGTGGGGTTTACACTTATTATATCATGAATTGGGGAGGAATCCTCTATTGTTGTGAAACCGTTGGATTCTGGAGTTTGGGGACATGGGGCTATGTCTCAGGGTTTTTTTTGTTTCTAGTACTTTGAGGGATCTCACTTGATCCCTCGTTGTTGTGACTTCATAAGAGAACCAGGTGTGAATGCTTAAATTTCATGATGTTTTTTCTGACAGCCGATTTCGTTGTTTTCATCTGTGAATGTGCCTGTTAGTTGACCAGTATTGAAGGTATTAACTCATATTGAACTAATATGAATGATAACTTGGACATGGGAACTGAGAACTGTTTGTTGTGTGCTTGTTTCTGAGGCTGCAGTGCCTGTACACCTGCTTGTATCTGTTTGAGGAGCCGTAGGTTGGGCTCTGTGTTGGTATATATATATATGTGTAACTGTATGTTTTATGTTTTGTTGCAACCAACCCACATTGGGCACTTAGTGTCGGACACCCCATTTCACGGGGAAGGGTGTTTCCCTCTAGTTACTCTCATTCCTTCTCCCTCTTCCCTCGGCTATGATGGCCGGAGGCGACCTTACACCCAAGATTCTTTGGGTAGGTTTCGTTTGGTGTGTTTTTAGCCTAGGTGTTTTCGGGAAGGGGTTCTGGTTTGGTTGGTTTTACCAGGTGTCTTCGCGATGAGGACCAGGTGTTTTCCAGCAGGAATGGATGGTTGTGAGGCCCAGGTGTGTGTGGGCTAGGATGTGTGGTTGTGAGTTCCAGGTGTGTCCGGGCAGGGATGTGTGGTTGTGAGGACTAGGTGTGTGAAGGCAGGAAGAGCGTGGTAGCATCAGAACATATGCTATTAGTGATGATCAGCTAGCTAGTGGGGGAAATTGTGGTGTGGGGTACCCAAATGTTTTGTTCTTTAGAATTATTTTACTGCTTGTGTTATTTGGTGAGCGTGGCCATTGAGGTGGGATGGATAGACTCCATGATAGATGTTGGTTTTTCTACTTCTCACGAGACATTAGTACGTCTTCCCACCTATGCACGAGAGGTTTAGGTTTTCCTACTGAGTATACTTGTATGCTCACCTAAGTTTGCATTCAGATTACCAGGAGGACTTCGGAGGCCGTGCGGGACCTTACTAGTCTGGACATTGGAGTTTCTGTTGGTCGTTGTTGTTCTTCTGCTTTTCCTTTTCTCTTCCTAATGTTTTGTACTTGGGAGTTATTGTACCTTGTTCAGTTTTAATATTAAAATATGCATATAGTTTGGTTTTACCTTGAGTTTTCTATACATGGGGGGTGGTTGATGTTGACTCATTCTTTTCCCCAATCTTGGATAACTAAAAAGGGTAACACCTCCCATATTTTGAAACTGTTATACCCTTGGTTCTAGTCGCCACTCCGAGGCTTATTGGAGGAGGGACATGGGGGCCATTATCTCTCCTTCAACTTAAAAAAGGAAGGGCATGGAAATCTGATGTCCCTTACCACTTTTTGGTGAATGCGGGTCGTGATAGGTGGTCTTTAAATTTTTTCATTTACAAAAGACTAATTAGATATTTCCTTCATATTGAAAAATACACATTGGATCTATTTATTAATCACAATCATATGTAAATTAGTAAAAAAAATGGATACATGTTTTTTACATAGTTCACCCATAAAAGGATACATCTTAGGAAAATATATCAATGATTCATTGATATGTTAACTAACCAATACATAAATATTATTTTATTACGTGATTTTTTACTCTCTCGATTCTTTTCTAAGGTCTATGGAACCTTAATTTATTCCAATCAATGATTCGATGTAGGGAAAATGTGTTTATAAAAAAATGTAGAAATAAAAATATAACAATAAATAAATTCAAAACTAAACAACAAGGGTCTACATGGCGCTCCAATATTCACTTTTATATATATCATTGTCATGCATGGAAAATGAATCTTACAATCCTTATCTTCAATGTAAGAAAAGATGATTACATTTTATTTATCACCTCTAAATACATTATGAACATTACAATTTATTCTATTTTTAAGTATTTTCTATAATTATATCCATTTTTGTGTCATTTTATGTGTGATATTTTTTACTTTACACACCATATTCTCTATACCTAGATAAGATTTAAATTTTAAAACATAAAATTAATCTAGGATCAAATTCCAAAAAATTATTCCTCAAATAAAACCATTGGATATTTTCTATGATTATCTCCACTATTGGAATTCAAATAGCTAGTTATCAGTTACCAAAACAACACATAAGATATCATGGGTCTTCCATATCTTAAAATATATTTGGATCATATATAAAACATAAATGATGGTGTTACCACTTCCATCACAGTGTGACATGTTTGATTATCCTTTAATTTAATTCAACCACCATATAGGTCATAGTATGGAATAATGATTAGTGGTGTGAACCTAGATCGAGTTCCAACCATCAAGATGATTCCAAAAAGACAAACCAATAAAATTATCATGGATGGAAGTTATTTCATAACATCGTCCTATTCAGAATACCTTTAATAATTCTTGTTGTGATTCTCCAATAGATAGTACCTCTAAAAATAATCTAGAGTGTTCCTCTTGGTGTAACACACATTACATAGTGTGATCTAATTTGAATATAGGAACTTAAAATCACCAAAAAAATCATTTATACTGTGATATCTATATCATATTTTGTGACATGAAACTCTAAATATGACCATGTACCAATCCGTATGAACCTCGGTAGAAAACCTCATAAAAAATCCATCAATTTTTTCCAAAATGTGAATCAATATTACTAAATTCCAAATTATGCATAGAGAAGACAACCTCTTGGAAGGATAATTGGGTCTGTCATAAAATATTCTTTTGCTGAAATTATAAGGATTAACTACAGATTCTCCAATCACACTAGAAAAACATTCAAATATAATCTAATAGCATAAAATTCAATATCAAAACCTATGATTGAAAACAATATCTTTCAAATTTCACTCATAAGAAGTTATTTACATTTATTATGCTACTACAACACCAAAAACATACCATTAAGATTAGAATCTCATCCCTTATCAGTTTATATAACCAATAATTTCTGTTATTCATCATATTTACCCAAACTCAATCATAGAAAAAAACACCTCAAGAGGTAATATTTTTAGTTCTATTACTAGGTGCATCCAATGAACCTACATTATTGCACACTCACTTAACCAAAAATCACATACACATTTTTCATATCATGAGAATTATACGTGAAGGAAGACACGTACCAGTACTATGCTACTACATAAATTTTTGTAATATATGGTATAATAAGAAGAAACATCCAACCACTTGACTACAACACTTGAACCATTTTGTAAGGGTCATATCTAATCATTTATAATCTAAAATTCTTACCCAATAGACCATATATATCATGTATATCAGAAAAATATTTCTAAATAAAATTTTATGTTTTTAATTATCAAATAAAATCAATGAATCTCATTACAACACACCCATTATAGGGTTATCACATAAATCAGGTCATCTACAGACCCATACAACCCCCATCACGTGTCTAGTCTACAATACAAGTTCATTTCATTTCAAATTAACCATGAAATAATCATAAAGTAAAAAATATTTACCATCGAGTGTGATTAATTAATGTACTGGTAATACATTATTCATGTAAATCTAAAATAAATTGTTATTGAAATATTAATAAATGAAACCATTTATCACAAAATCATTTTCCTATGACATGGATTTATACACTTGTTATGTGAACTAACATGGTAAGTGTAATTCTTGCTTTCACAAGTTGTTTCTACCTTAGTAAAAGGGAAAATAAATACACTATAACAACATACCTTTTCAAGAAAAACACAACTATAATAATATTTCAAATAAAGTAACATTCCAAAACCCTATTAACATAGATTTTCACCTCATTAGTGATCACTGAAGATAGTACAGTTTAAATCTCACGTTTTTACCTTTTTATCTATTAAATATTATAGAATATTAGGGAGATAAAAAAACGACTCTAAAAATAATATAAAATGGAAAATAGGAAGAAAAATAAAACACAAGGATTTACATGGTATGGGAGGAATCCATATGTCTATAGGGAGGTGGAAATGATTTCACTATTTTCGGAGAATAATTACATTATTCAAAAATAAAATACCCAAACCCTCGCTTGAAATTATCCTATAAATATATATTTCTATTGTAACTTGTTTTTCTACAATATCCATATATTAAAAATGATTCATTATTTTATAAAACCCTAATTTTGAGTAGTCCATACTAATATAGTTCTCATTGATGATGTCGATAGATAACTATACAATAGTGATTATATTTTCTATTGTTTTTCTAATTTTTTCCAGGGACAATCATCACCATATCCTTATCTATGATGAGGTGTTCCCTCTACGAAACCCTCTATTTCCTCAACATAGTGGTCAAAATGGGAGTGGTACTAGTATAGTTTTTATTCAAATCCTTTATAAAATGTCACAACTCTATCTGGATGATTATGTTACACCATTATAACACATATATTAATCCCAAATTATTACAAAAACCAAAAGAATTCACTTAGTGCCATTTTTTAATGTGAGGGATTGGTTTATATTACCCATGTGAGGTCACCACATGACCTCATGTAGGCCTCCCCATATTTCATAGGATTCCAAAGAGTATTGAAGTTTAAATGGCATTTTTTGGGGAGATTATACCTACAATATCACAACCATCATCATCTAAAATTATAATTAATAATAATACACATAACAACATCAGTATATATATACAATCAAAGTGAAAACCAACCATGAAAAATAATATAACACCATATAATATCATTTAAAACCTTTTTCATGCCATCATAGTCATACATCAAATGTATGATATCTAGGTTGGATGATCATATACCTAGAATATACAAAATGATAATAGAAATATTAAAGGTATACTTTTCTATTATGAACATTTCCTTACATTAGTAATATCTGTACATACCTTTCAAGATAGGCCCACATTTCCACTTATAATAAAGCCTATTCTTTATCCTATATCTAAAACATTTGGTTTTTATATACACCGAGGTATACATGTAAGATTATTTTATAAAAATAAATAGGACATCTCCAATAAGACCATAATATGATCCCATATTTATGCAAATTCATTCACAGTATAATATGTAACTGGTAATAATAAATTGTTATCACATAATTGACATCATTCTATGCTCGAAAATCTACCATAATTATAGTGACTACCTACATTAGATAATTTCTATTAATTGGGATGTTCATTAAAATATTTCCAAAATGTATGTAACTAAAAACCCATGTACACATGGTAGGACCATGTTATAAAAAATACGTCAGCCTGATGATGAGTCTGTTTGTGTGTATCTAGATCAGTCTACATACTACAACATTAATCATATTAGATTATGGTATACCCTCAATATATTATTTGAAGTGTTGAGTTGACATAATAATTCACCACTCAAATAATGGTCCCTGAATAGTGAATTTAAATATACATATCTAACTATAAAAAATCCATTTGATAATTGGTCAAAATATTCATATCAAATCCCATTGAAATTACTCAAAAAATGGTAATTTTTTATACATATATATCCAAAGGTTAGTGAAAAATATATCACCTCTAAAATGGAAAGTTGATATAATCAATAATAATAACATATAATTATAAAATCAAACCTCTTTTCATGCATCTAATAATCAATCATATATAAGGTCTCACATATCCCAACATAAAAATTCCCTATCCCCTGACAAAAAACTATCACCCACCATTCATGGGACATCCTGATACACATGACTTAGAGCTCATCCATATCAAGAAATAATCAATATTATCATTAATAATATTTCATATTAACCCATGAATCATCAGATATAAATTTCATTTCCCACTCCCAATGTTCTAATATATACCTATCTCTTTATAGTTAATACGATAACCCACCCTTTCTAGGCTATATATTTAGTTATTCTATAATTACCTTGGTATCTACCATTTTTCTATATCTGTATTACATGATATACTTTCTGCAGTTACATTTCCCAAAGAGAAGATCAATATATTTTAATGAGACTAATTTCTATAAAGAATCACTCTATGGGTGGTCCCTCTAGTAGATTACCCATTGTAAAATCTCCATGAGGATCATCCCAGGCCACATGGGAACTTAATCTCCTTAAGGATCATCCCATGCCACATGGGAACTTATTCAAGTAAACTTATTTTAATCATCAAACTCATCCCATCAGTGGATACATTTTAAATAAGGGATCTCATGAAATCAATCACTTAGACCACAAGTAATTCAACACCCCATTTGGAACATTAGAAATTATCTCATGGGGATAAATAAGGAATTCCAAGACATAATTCCTCTTTAGAAAGCATCCATGGGATCCCCTCTATAATGGCCCTGAGAATGGTGAGGTTCACAAGGGTGAATTAATATATAGTGTACTATTTTATTTTTATGTCTTCTTGAGAAATAGACCTATGTAACGTTTTAGAGTGAGTGGTATCATATATTAACTCATTTACAGTATGTGAAGATATAAAACACGATGATTAATATATATTTCGCTACTCAAAACAAGTATAAAATCAATGGAATGTTCCATACTCACCCAAGACCATTTGATCCATCATAATCACAATCATGAATAAAAATGAGTTGGGTTATAATTTATTAGCTATATAAGAACATAAAAAATTCTATGTACTAATACCAGATGATATGATTCTACATTGACCTAACATCTCATGCTATGTCTTATTTTTTTGGGGAATAGATTATCCTTATTCCTTGGATAGTTATATCATGAAAACATTATAGTACTCCCACACATATTCTATATAAAAACAAATATGAATTTAAATTCTTGAACATGCATACTAGTGTCACAATCACACATAAAAACCAATGGTTTCTTCATTCCCTTCTTATTCTACCACCTTTAAATCAGTAATTATTATATTCCTAGTTATCTTATTAATATGTTCAATATAATACCCTACACAATTATTATACCTTTATATATTTAATTACCCTCATATAAATTCCCTCTCCCCCACTCTATTTCACATCATACTTGATAATTCTTTTCCACTCTTAATGTTACTATACACAAAACCTCACACTCATACATACATGAATGACCCTGCTCAAATACGTGCTTCTCAATCGTGGCATCTTCACACTCAAATTATAAATTTGAATTAAAATTTTAATTCCCTTATAATAATATAATTATTTTGAACATATTATTTTACACATGACACTTATTCAGTTATTGAAAATGTCTAGGTCATTACAATGCTACTGCATAGGTTTCAACAAAACTGACAAGAATCCCCCAACTACTTATTCATTGCATGATATGAAAATTTTCTCTGTAGAGTGAACCATATTCCATATTTTGAGTTACAAAAATATTTTTTTCATGACTAATTCACACAATGTGAATATTCTATTCATTTATATATGCCTACCTGATCACAATTCAATTGATTTTTCATGATGAAAACATATTTCTCCACAAAAAACAATTATTAAAAATTTCATTAATAATATTTATATTTATAAATTGATTGAAAATAATTATATTTAGAAATAAATTTTTAATATCCATCATGGAGTATTATACCACTTGTCATTTTATATAACAATATTTCTCTTATACCGCGACATGTGAAAAAATATGGGACTCCCCATTTTAAAAACCACGCTATTTATTACTTCATTGGGAACATTCCACCTTAATATTTCTTGGACATCTCAGAACAACCACCATTTTTGTACCACACTATGGTCTCGCCAATTTTTATTATAATATAATCTCTCTAATAGTTTTATGTATGAACATGAAATGATCAATACTCTCCACTAACTGTATAAAAAAATTCACTTTATGATGTTAAATATATAAAACACTAACAACTTCATCATTTGAAATACATATTCATCAAAAATATCCCTTATCAAAATTTCCATTTACATTGGGAATTTATTCTATAAGATCCTCAAGTAATTTCAAAAACCCACTATTAACTCTAGATAACTCATATTTTTTCCAAGTCAAATATCATACGTACTAGATACAAAAATAATACATACTCATAATAAAAGTACGAATTCATAAATAAATTGAGTACCAAATAAAGTTCTATAAAAACATTCACATCATACCTTGTGATTGGGGAATTTTAAAAATGTTTTCTTTGAATAATATAACATGTGTGATCTTAAAAATATTTAAATCACTAACATATTTCTTCTATTACTGCATTACTAGCGAGCCTAAGAAAATATATTAATTATACATAAATAATGTTATGTATCACTATATGCATTCATCCTTTTCCATTTCTCATCTCTTTAAAAAAATCACACACCAAATATAAAATCTTATGAATTCATGATTTTTTTGAGATTCATATTATATACTCTGCATAAGAAACATACGTATCATGATAGGATGATTCTTAGTAAATTTTAAAGATATTAGGAATAAAAAAATTATATATTGAGTAAGGTTTCTGGATTTACTGTTTTTTATCCTCTCTAAATAAAAAAAATATTATGTATGCATAACTTAGGTATATTTCAAAAAAAAAGTACACATAAGGATAAAAACCTCTATATTAATTATTATAAAATAAAAATATCTTTAAAATTTGTACAAACATATAAATAACATCAACCACGTATGAGTTATTTAATATAAGTTTTAATATGAATTATATATTAAACAATGGTAGCATAATAAATATAATAACTTATTCATTTATTTATATATTATTTTGTAGATAAATAATAAATTCTTTTGGACACTTTATCCACTCTATATCAAATAAATATATCCTTAGGTCTCAAAAAAACATATATGTTCATAATCCCTTGTTCATATAATCTTTTTCTTCATGACCTTTACCATGTAAACCTTTATTTTTTGTTTGAAAAAACTGTACATAAATCAAATTAAATATCATCCCACATAGAAATAAATTGTCATTCAATAATTATAGAACCACTTCAGTTATTTTAATCTGGGAAAATTCAATGATGAATAATAATATTATGATTTCTATCATTGTAAATTACATTGTATTCTTCACAAATCTTGATCCCTCTTTATAAAAAATGGGAATTAATTATTTTTTCATTTCTCCAAACTATAAATTAATCCTCTGTTTAATAAGCTCTTAAAAACATTCCCAACAAACGTGTTAGTGTAGTTCTATAATAAAAAATCTCACAAAACCTTGTTTCAACCTCTCAACATAAACCATTTATTAAAACACTCTAAATACATGCTCCCCCAAATAAGAGATCTCCCTACATTATGTTAAACACATATATTTAGATTCTCCTTCAATATAGTTTTCTCTATCACTATAAATAAAATTTCTAAAAATATAATGCAGTACCATCATACACTTTAAGAGGGGGTAGGGTGAATCAATATATAGTTAGATTTAATGTTTTATTTCATCTATTTCCATTCATTAATTTTTACCTTTTTAGAATAAAAACTATTAAAAAATTAATAAAATCCCTCTTTATAAAATTCATGCACATTAAATTTTATATATAAGTAAAGAAGGTGAAATATTAAAGAATTATATGATTTTACTTGGTTAACCAATAAAAATTAAACATTATGGAGAAAATATCTACAATGTATTCATATGCATAATTTACCTCTACTTCAATTGTACATCATTAAAAAAATATTAAGATCCAACTACTCAACGAAGGTATAGAAACTCTTCCACTCACTTAATTTAAGAGGGTTACAAATATTATTTTATAGACTTATATGTATCTTCTTTTGTTTATTGACATGAATTCCATTAAATATTAGTATGTTGAAATAAAATTGAGTGAATATTAATCTTATAAATATATTCTCTGATGTATTCAAAGTGAAGCTTCCAATTATCATCAAGATATATGAAAACTTTTATTTGAATATTTGAGTCTTTAATCTCACACAATTATTAAACATGAGTATTATACATAACCTTGATTAAATAATTAGTATATCAGAATTATCTTAAATATTATTCAAACTTTATCAATTCAATAATTCATATGTATATATGGTATTCCACTCATATTATCCCCCCCCAAATTTTCACAACAATGTTCTATTCCAAGAAGGATCTAAAATAGAAATCTATATACCAACAACTGTGTCTTCTTATATATGATATTAAATATATGATCATGTTACCATATCATTCCTCTTAAGAACCCACAATGTGTCTCCTCTATTTTTATATTCCTTTTTTTATATATATGAATTTTACATAGAAAATGTAATATAACTAGAGAAAATTTGTAATTAAAATTGGTTGTTCAAACAATAATTATCCAGAATCATCAAATCCTTCCCTTGGATTATCTTCTATAATATATTCACCATTATATTTGATTTTTATAGTTAATAGTTTTTATTTGGGGGATTTATCAAGTGGTAAAGGCTCTATGTAATCCAGCATCAAACCCTTGTTCAAATCTCGGGGGGAGCGAACTTCCCCAGGCATGAAGTGACATAAAAAATGTGGTGACACAGACATGATACATGCAGACAGTGATGTATACATGATATAGGGATGAGTTTTCACTGTGCTTTTATGCCATGTAATGGCCATCATTAACACTGGGTCTTCGGACCATGTACTGAATAAATTTGACTTTATGGATAGGCTATCCCTAATGGGGATATGACCGTCCTTTTCAGCCTATGTGTGTGGTGTGTGTGTGTGTTTTTATTGTAATTTTACCCCTAAGTACCTAATATATATTGTTATTAATTTCTTATATAACTACTAAACCATTAGATGCTTTCCACATTGTTACATATTTTTGAATTCATAATGATGTAAAAATCATGGTGCAACATTATAACAACCCATACATTACATACATGGTTATTACTTCAAAATTGAAGCATGGTTATTACAACATATAACAAAACCATGAAAGGACCGTATAGGTATAGTGTCTTTAGAAACTGGGAAACATAAAAAATTGGTTCATAAATCATCTACGTTGTCTCCCATTTATTTCATCATATCTAGTGTCCCTTTATGGAATATCCAACTTAATAACCATCTTCATGACCTGGGGAAACAAAACATACAAAAGGGTGAGCTAAAATGCTCAGTAAGGGTAAAGAAAATAAATATCAATCACATCATATTCGTAAGAACATACCATTTTGGAAATCTTAACCTGAAAAAAAGATCATAATTTCATAACATTGGATAAATCATAGTAGTTAAATGTAATCCCAATAATCATAACATAAAACATGAAACTTTTTTTCATACACACATAATCATTGTGAAGCATTTATTAGTAGTCAAGACTCATTTCCAAGACTATCTTAGTGGACAAAGTCCATTTCTGAACTGAGTTCACTCCTCGTTTCAGTCCTGTTTCACTGAACCGGATTAACCTGCCGTTACAGCCATGTCTATCTCATGAGATATAAATCATTACCCAATTAATTGGAGGGAGATATAGGTCCCACCCATCTAATAATGATACCATTCTTATGTGTGCCACAAAATCATAAATCATAGATTATTGCATAACCCATGTAATAAAAATGGGATTCTTATACATCATGACATCATAAAAAAATTCATATAAGATAAAAAAATTCATAAAAATATTTCCATCACAACATAATCAAATCAATGTAATAATAGGGATAAAAACATAACCCTATATTATCTTAGATGGAAAATAATTTTGATAAAACACTTGATCTCCATTCTTGAGGAAAAATATCATTTCAACTTCAAAAACATTTTTCCTTTCTTAACATGTCATAAAATTTAAACTAAAAGAAGTTTAGTAAAAATAAACTTGAAAAATGTAAATGAATATTCATGGAAATAATTTTCTAAAATCCATTCAGGCCGTAGAAGTTAAAAAAAGAACATTCTTCTTGTACTTTGGCCGGAAAAGTCAAAAAGTACCTCGTACAAAAAATGACAAAAGATTCCTTTCATATCATTTACTAAAAACTCACCTAAGGGTAAAATTGGACTTAAAAAATTGTAGGAGGATAGAAATAATATTACATATTGATGAAAAATGGATGTGGATGATAAATATTCCCCAGTAAATACCAATGAATAAACAATCTCGGATAAAAATTGAGATTGTGAGATTTTCCCTTACCTTAGGTCTGATTTGCTTCGTAAGTGTCCGAACCTCCTATATAATGATTTAAATAATGTCATTGACTTATTCAAGAATAATACTAATTGTTATGATATCATATATGGTCATATTCTTAGCTTCATATTAGTAATATTTCATTGCTACTTGTTATTCAGGTGTTTATTACTTTTTGTTCTTATGCGTGTTTTGTCGAATAAATTCTTATTCTTCTTTTTAGGTTATAGATACATCATTTTCAGAATGGTATTAGTGTAATATGTATCATATTTATTCACTCAATTAATTTATGTAATCATTATGCAATGAAAATCATGTAGAACGAGTCGCATCACATCGTGGAGACGGTATTCCGAACGTACGCACGAGCGATGATATTGTTCCCATGATCGTGGAATTGTATTGGAGTGTATGTTTACTATTTCAGAATAAATATCACTTTACAGTAATCATATATAGTTATTATTTACACCATTATACCCATCCAAGTACGGTGGTGGTGGAAAATAGATTACACCACGGCCTGGAGACGGTATTTCGTACGTACGTACGCGCGGTGATTTCATTTTTCGTAGGATTGATAGATGGTGAAATAGGGGGTTTTCATACTTATAATGACATATCAGTATATGATTGATACTAATGTTATTACTTCATAATGAAAAAATTAAATAAGAAGAAGTGAAAGAAAAAATAAAGTTGAAAGAATCGGTAACGGACATTACCTCTTCTTTGAAGTGCCTCTTTGAGACCTCCTCTTAGGGAACTAAAATTGGTCTTTGGAGAATACCAAGACCTCTAGGATGTTCTTAGGGAAGTGGATATGAGAATTTTTCACGGGTTGTCCGAGCTAGAAGGCTCAATGTGGGGTGAGGAAGAGAGGGAGTAGGTGCCCTTTTATAAGGTAGGAGAGGGGCACCTTTGGAAAAACTAAAAATATTATTTTATTTTAAAGTCATATTCGGTTTTTAATAGGTCAAAATTGATTTATTCCTAAGATAAGGTGGGTATGGGTCGAAATATTCTCATCCAATAGAATTTAGACAAGTTTAGTATTCTATTTTGACCTTATCATTTAGATTTAACTTTAAGTTAAATAATTTTACATTTACCGTGTCTTTTTGTTTTATTACACTATATGGTTAATAAACTCACTATAACAAGCCAAACGAACCCCAAGTTGTTTATTATTAATATATATAACCTTATCTAAGTCAATTGGCCGAACTATATATTTTTAGGAATAAAATAACAATTAATAATATAATATTTGTTTTAAAAACTATCATATGTCAATTTTGACACTATTTGTTAATTGATTTTTTTAAAAATAATAACGGAAAGATTAGTTAGAAAAAATTTAATAAAATCAATACTAACATGTCATAGTAACCTATAAAATTATTGTAATTCATTAAAAGTCTCAAATTACATTTATTTGGGTATTTATAACATCAATTATGTTAATATTTCATTAATAAGATAATTACTGCATCATCATTGTGTCATAAATAAATTAAATTATGTAATTTATAAAAATAATAAATAAAATATTATCATGTAGGAAATAGTTTTATCTTTCTAATGAATATTTATTGTCGAATTTATCTTATGTATAACCCTATATAAAAAAAGTATTAACTTATTAAACTTTGATTTTAACTTTTTTAACCCTTCTTTAAATAAATTAATAATAAATGTCGTAATCTAATCCAAGTGGGCCTAAATGGTCATATTTTATTCTTGAGGTTGTTTTTGGACGAATTACACTTTTACAGTAGAATTAGGACATGTGTTAGGGTAATAATAATAAAATTTTTACCCTTAATTACCCTATTTACTTTTAACCGTGGTAAAAAAAGTGAAAAGTTACTATTCACAAAATATTATTTTCATCTCATTGAACCACATTTTAGTCCTTGATATTATATGTGTCTCTCGGATTTTCTAAATTCCACTCACAGAAGCGGGAAAATTAAGTTTTATGCAAATTCTCCAAGGAGGTGGGTAAAAGACGGTGAAAAGTTCAATAAAATTTTTATATATCTAAAATTATTATAAAATGACTCCAATGAAATGTATTGAAATTATATAGGTATTATGTATCAATTTTGACCTAAAATAAATTTAAATAAAATAAATAATTATTTAAATAAAAAGTCGGTTATTAAATAGTAACCCAGTGTTTTCATTATTCATCCAAAATTGAAATTTTTTAGAAAAATTCCAAAATATCACCCTAGGCTAATTTCGATATTCCGAATACAAAAATGAAGTCCATTTTGAAAGATGAAATTTAAAAATTTCTCAAAAAGTTGGTATTACTATTCATAATGGCTAGTTTTAATAATATTTTAATAGAATATCATTGTTTAGTGAAACTCGGTATTGCATACAACACAAGAAATCAAGGAAGGCCACGGTTGCATGTAAAGAAAGCCAATATAGTGTTATGTGAAGTGAAAGATTCCTTTGATGATTTCTATAACATAAAAACAAAATATTTCTCATTATAGTCTCGGGTGTTACTTTCTACCCCCCTTAAAATGAATTTCTCCCTCGAAATTCGCCACTATTTAACAAATAGATGAGGATACCTCTCTAATATCATATCCTCAAGCTCCCATGTAGCTTCTTAGAATTGGAGGTTCCTCCATAAAACTTTCACCAAGCGAGTGGTCTTGTTTCGTAGGACTTTTTCACTACGATCAAGAATCTCTATCGGATGTTCTTAATAAGAAAGATCTTGCTCTAGTGCTACAACTTCTGAGTTGAGTACATGTGAAGGATCAGGTATGTACATTCTCAGGATAGATACATGGAACACATCGTGAACATGGAAGAGATTCGGTGGAAGTGCCAATAGGTAAGCTACCTTCCCAACATGATGTAGTATTTCAAAAGAACCGATATATCTAGGGCTCAACTTTCCCTTCTTTCCAAATCTCATTACTCTCTCCCAAGGAGATATTCATAAGAACACTTTATCACCCACTTCAAACTCTAGGTCTTTTCTTTGATTTTTGGCATAACTTTTTTGTCGACTCTGAGATGCTCTAATGTGTTGTTGAATAGATCTGACCTTTTCTGCCATATCATCATCAAGATCGGGTCCTAATAGATTTCTTTCCCCAACTTCATCCCAGAAAGTTGGAGTCCTGCATTTCGTTCCATAGAGAGCTTCATAAGGAGCCATCTGATTACGAGAGTGATAGCTATTATTATAAAAAAATTCCACCAAAGGTAGGTGTTGATCCCAACCACCTTTTAAAACCATAGATCAAGCTCTCAACAAATCTTCTAGAGTTTGAATTGTTCTCTCAGACTGACCGTCTTTCTGATGATGATAAGCAGTGCAGAAACATAACTCTATATCCAAACTATGCTAAAGACTTCACCAGAACATTGAGGTAAATCTCAGATCCCGATCAGATATAATGGAAAGTGGTACTCCATTCAATCTTACCAGTTCCTTTACATATATCCTGGCAAGCTGATCCAGAGATAAATCTTCTCTAATAGCAATTTAGTGTGCAAACTTTGTAAGACGATCAACTATGACCCAGATAGCATTATTGCCTTTGGATGTTTTCGGAAGTCCGGTGACAAAGTCCATAGTGATGTTTTCCCATTTCCATTCTGGTATGGGTAATGGTTGTAACATCCCCTTAGACTTTTGTCTCTCACCTTTAACTTGCTGAAAAATCAAGCATCGAGAGACATATTTAGCAACATCTCTTTTCATGCCATCCCACCAGAAGTACTCTTTCAGGTCATTATACATCTTCGTGCTTCCACGATGAATATAGAATGAAGAACTATGAGCCTAATCCAGTAGCTCCTTCTTTAATTCTGGGATGGGAGGAACACAAACCCGATTCCTGAACATTATTATCCCATCACAATCAAGGATGAATTCAGGATCATTTCTCACCTTCTTTTGTAACTATACATCTTCTTTCTGTGCCTCTTTAATCTTCACATGTATAGATGGTTTAAAATTTATTTGAGAAAGATATGAGGTTTCCCCTTCCATTACAATTCCAAGATCAATCCTTTGTAAATCCATAAATATTGGATCTTTTGTGATCCTCATCATGGATAAGCTAGCATGGTCTTGTCGACTTAAAGCATCTTCCACCTTGTTTGCTTTCCCAATGTGGTAATGAATTGAGCAGTCATAATCCTTAATAAGCTCCAACCATCTTCTTTGGCGCATATTAAACTCCTTTTGTGTGAAAATATACTTTAAGAATTTATTATCAGTATAAATATCACACCTTTCTCCATAAAGATAATGCCAAAAAATCATTAATTCAAAGATTACCGCAGCTGACTCAAAATCATGATTTGGGTAATTTTTATCATGGATTTTCAACTGTCGTTAGGCATATGCTATCAAAATTTCATTTTTCATAAGAACACACCCCAACCCCTTCTTGGTTGCATCACTGTAGATCAAAAACCTTTCTACACTACAAGGAAGTGTGAGTACAGGTGCACTGGATAACCTTCTTTTCAACTCCTTGAAATTCTCTTCACATTCCTCCGTCCAAACAAACTTAACTATTTTCTATGTCAACTTGGTGATTGTATTAGATAATCGTGAAAAATCATTCAAAAAACGTCGATAATATCCATCCAAACCAAGAAAACTTTGGATCTCAGTTACTGTTGTTGGTCTCGACTATCATTCGATAACCTCTGTTTTTCCTGGATCCACAGATATCCCCACTTTTGATATTATGTGACCCAAAAATTCATCTTTTAGAAGCCAAAATTCACCCTTTCTAAATTTGTCATAAAGCATCTCCTTTCTCAGGGTCTTCAGTATAATTCTGAAGTGATCTTCATGCTCTTCCTTGATCTTTGAATAGACAAGAATATCATCTGTAAAGACTACCACAAACTGATCAAGATAGTCTCTAAAGACTCTCTTCCTCAGATCCATGAAGATAGCTTGGGAATTAGTCAGACCAAATGGCATCACTATAAATTCATAGTGTCCATACCTTGTACGGAATGTTGTCTTTGGTATATCCTCCCTTTTGACCCTTAATTGATGTTACCCTGAATGAAGATCAATCTTGGAAAAGTATTGAGCTCCGTGTAGTTGGTCAAATAAGTCATCAATTCATGGGAGAGGATATTTTTTCATGATAGTGATCTTGTTAAGTTCTCGATAATCAATGCAGAGTCTCATTGATCCATCTTTCTTCGTAACAAACAGAACTGGTGCTCCCCAAGGTGACGCACTTGGGAATATGAATCCCTTATCAAGATTCTCTTGGAGTTTCTTCTTTAATTCCTGCAAATCAATTTGGGCCATTCTATAAGGTGTCTTTGAAATAGGCAATGCACTCGGTACGGGTTCTCTTGAAAACTCTACTTCATGATTTGGTGGAAGACCCGGAAATTCCTCTGGAAAGACATCGTCAAACTCTCGAATAATGGGCATATTATTAATCATGAGTTTCTCACCAACCATTTGAGATAAATAACCTTCATTTAGTGGAATCAAGACCCATAAGATGGAAGAAATTTCCACTGTAAGGTTATGTTCATCCTTTCATCGATATACGATCATAGATTGATCTGGAATATGAAATGTGATTTCCCTTCTTTTGAAATTGATACGAGCTCCATATAGAGATATCCAATCCATGCGAAGAATCACATCAAATTACACTATAGTAAGGATCAAAAGATTTGCAGGAAGCACTTTCCCACAAAATTCAATCGGAGAAGAATTATAAACTTTTGATGCGACTATTGTTCCATTAGGGGTTGTCATAGCTAACTCAAAATCTAATTGTTGAGGTAATACAGAGATACCCTTAGAAAATTCTCCAGAAATAAAAGTGTGGGTGGATCCAGAATAAAATAAAACATTTGATACTTTAGAGTGGATGGTAAGTGTACCCTTCACCACTTAGTTATCGTACTCCACATCATTGATAGAAATTGCATGTGACTTTCCTTTGTCCTTAGCCTTAAGAGTTTGTTGATGTCGATCATCATCAACAACCCATGGATTAGGGCATTGATTGGAATAATGCCCCATTTCCTTGCATTTGTAACATTGAAGTGTAGGAGGTGCACTCTGTGTACCATTTTCATTGTTCGCATCACTAGACATCTTCTTCCCATCATTGCGGCATTCAAAAGCTCGATGACCTTCCTTTCCACATTTGAAACATTTACTTGTCCATTTAAGACAACTCCATCCATGTTTCTTTCCAGACTTCGAGAATAAGGGAAAACTCATCTTCTTTTCAGCGTGGACTTTAGATTTTCCATTGAATTCCATTTTCCTCTTCTTATCAAACCCATGTGATTGATGGGTTACACAAATCTCCATCTCAACCTTGAGAGCACATCGAACAATTTATTCATAGCTATTGAAGTTCCTTATGTCTAACTCCCTTCGAAGACATGGTTTTTATCCATTAAAGAATAGATCGAACTTATTCTCGGGTTGGATAATAATCCCAGAAGCGTACCTTGAAAGTCTTGTAAAATTTGCTTCATAGGTACCAACAGATTCATCATCCTTTTGCTTTAGTTCAAGAAACACCTTCTCTATCTTTGTTGGGAGAATACGAGGGAAGTACTTATTGAAAAATAAGTTCTTGAACTCGTCTCATTCCATGGATTCAATTTCATCCCTTTGCCTCATATTTTTGATAATATTCCACCATTTCTCAGCTTCACCTTCCAAATGATAAACTGCTAAGATGAATTTATCATGTTCAGAACATTGAAGAACTAAAAATATCTTTTCATTGGTACTAATCCATTGTTCAGCAAATAATGGATCAGTAGACCCGCCGAATGACGGTGGACGGTGCCTCATGAAGGATTCAACAGAATGTTGCTCCTTCCTTTGCTCGTTTGGAAGTCCTGCATGATTCATAGCTTGATAAAGTTGTGTGATCATGGCTACAAGATTTTCCATTCCATCTCCTATAACGTTTGGTTTCTCATGGTACAATCATTGCATTGCCTGTCGCATTCCGCATTAACACGGTTCCTTCGGGTTTCAGCCATTGACTAAAACCAAGAATAATAGTGTGAGAAACAATAATTATAATAGAAAAATCACATAATAAAAAATAAAATTTCACACCTAAGGTCTTATCATAGGTTGTTCATGGCCATTTTTTTAAACACTAAGATTGTGTTCTATGCTTAGAATTATCCATAGGGTTCTTACTAAGGCTTTCACATCCCAGTTTTCAATGGTTGACTATACCTTTCCTCTGATACCATCTATAACAACCCATACTTTACATACCAGTTTATTACTTAAAAATTGAAGCATACTTATTACAACATATAACTAAACCATGAAAGGACCGTATAGGTATAGTGTCTTTAGAAACTGGGAAACCTAAAAAACTGGTTCATAAATAATCTACGTTGTCTCCCATTTATTTCATCATATCTAGAGTCCCTTTTTGCATATCCTACTTAATAACCTTCTTCATGACCTGGGGAAAGAAATCATAAAAAAGGATGAGCTCAAATTCTCAGTAAGGGTAAACAAATGAAATATCAATCACATCTTATTCATAAGAACATATCATTTTGGAAAACTTAACATGAAAAAGAGATCATAATTTCATAACATGGGATAAATCATAGTAGTGAAATGTAATCTCAATAATAATAACTTAAAACATGAAACTCTGTGGCATACACACATAATCATAGTGAATCATTTCTTAGTAGTCGAGACTCATTTCCAAGACTATCTTAGCGGACAAAGTCCATTTCTGAACTGAGTTCACTCCTCGTTTCATCCCTGTTTCACTGAACCGGATTAACCTGTCAATCTAGCCATGTCTATCTCACGAGATATAAAACATTACCCAATGCATTGGAGGGATATATAGGTCCCACCCATCTCATAATTATACCATTCTTATGTGTGAAACAAAATCATAAATCATACATTATTGCATAACCCATGTAATAAAAATGGGATTCCTAAACATCGTGACATCATAAAACAATTCATATAAGATAAAGGAATTCATAAAAATATTTCCACCACAAAATAATCAAATAAATGTAATAATATAGATAAAAATAGAACCCTATATTATCTTATATGGAAAATAATTTTGATAAAACACTTGAACTCCATTCTTGAGGAAAATATCCTTTCTACTTCAAAAACATTTTCCTTTCTTAACATGTCATATAATTTTAAACTAAAAGAAGTTGATTAAAAATAAACTTGAAAACATGTAAAGTAAGATTCATGGAAATAATTTTCTAAAATCCATTCAGGCCGTATAAGTTAAAAAAAGAACATTCTTCTCGTACTTTGACCGGAATAGTCAAAAAGTACCTCGTATGAAAAATGACAAAAGATTACATTCATATCTTTTCTAAAAACTCACCGTAGGCTAAAATTGGACTTAAAAAATTGTAGGAGGATAGAAATAATATTACATACTGAAGAAACATGGATGTAGATGATAAATATGCCCCTGTAAATATCAAAGAATAAACAATCTCGGATAAAAATTGAGATTGTGAGATTTTCCCTTACCTTAGGTCCAATTTACTTCGTAACTGTCCGAACCTCCTGTATAATGATTTAAATAATGTCATTGACTTATTCCAGAATCATAATCATTGTTATGATATCATATATGGTCATATTATTAGCTACTTATTAGTAATATTTCATTGCTACTTGTTATTCGGGTGTTTATTACTTTTTGTTCTTGTGCGTGTTTTTTCGAATAAATTATTATTAATATTTTTAGGTTATAGATACCTCATTTCCAGAATTGTATTAGTGTAATATATATCATATTTATTAACTCAATTCATTTATGTAATCATTATTCAATGTAAATCATGTTAAACGAGTTGAATCACATCGTGGAGACGGTATTCCGTACGTACGCACGAGTAATGATATCATTATCATGATCGTGGAATTGTATTGGAGTGTATGTATACTATTTCTGAAACAATATCACCTTACAATAATCATATATAGTTATTATTTACACCATTATTCCCATCCAAGTAAGGTGGTGGTGGAAAATAGATTACACCACGGTGTGGAGACGGTATTCTGTATGTACGCACGCATGGTGATTTCGTTTTCCATAGGATGGATAGATGGTGAAATAGGGTTTTTTCATAATTATAATAAAATATCATTATATGAGTGATACTGATATTATTACTTCATAATTAAACAAATAAAGAATAAGAAGTGAAAGAAGAAATAAAGTAGAAAGAATCGGTAAAGAACATTACCTCTTCTTTGAAGCGCCTCTTTGAGACCTCCTCTTAGGGCACTAAAATTGGTATTTGAAGAAGAAAAGGAACTCTAAGATGTTTCTAGGTAAGTGGAGAAGAGAATTTGGATGGGTTTGGCCGATCTTGAAGGCTCAATGTGTGGGGAGGAAGAGAGGGAGGAGAGGGGCACCTTTGGAAAAACTAAAAATATCATTTTATTATAAAGTAATATTCGGTTTTTAATAGCTTCAAATTGATTTATTTCTAAGCTAAGGTGTGTATGGGTCGAAATACAATCATAAAATAGAATTTAGACAAGTTTAGGGTTCTATTTTAACCTTATCATTTAGATTTAACATTATGTGAAATAAATTTACTTTTACCGTGTCTTTTTGTTTTCTTACACTATAAGGTTAATAAACTTACTATAACAAGACAAACGAACTCTAAGTTGTTTATTATTAATATATATAACCTCATATAAGTAATTTGGCCAAAACTTATATTTTTATGAATAAAATAACAATTAATAATATAATATTTGTTTTAAAAACTATTTTATGTCAATTTTGACACTATTTTGTAATTGATTTTTGTGAAAATCAGAACAACAATATTATTTAGAATTTTTTTAATAAAATCAATACTAACATGTAATATTAACCTATAAAATTAGTTTAATTCATAAAAAGTCTCAAATTTCATTTATTTTGGTATTTAAATCATCAATTATGTCAATATTTCATTAATAAGATAATTACTCCATCATCTTTGTGTCATAAATAAATTAAATTATTTAATGTCTAAAATTTATAAATAAAATATCATTATGTATGAAATATTTTTATCTTTATAATGAATATTTATAGACGAATTTAGATTATGTATAAGCCTATATAAAAAAATTATTTACTTATTGAACTTTGATTTAACTATTTTAACTATTCTTTAAATAAATTAATAATAAATGTCCTAATCTAATCGAAGAGGGACTAAATGGTCATATTTTATTACTAAGGTTGTTTTTGGTCGAATTAAACTTATCCAAAAGAATTAGGACATGTTTTAGGGAAATAATAATAACATTTTTACCCTTAATTACCCTATTTACTTTTAACCGTGGTTAAAAAAGTAAAAAGTTACTATTCACCAAAAATTATTTTCATCTCATTGAACCACATTTTAGTCCTTGATATTAACAATGTCTCTAGGATTTTCGAAATTTCACTCACAGAAGCGGTAAAATTAAGTTTTATTCAAATTCTCCTAGGAGGTGGGTAAAAGACGGTGAAAAGTTCAATGAAATTTTTATATATCTAAAATTATTATAAAATGAATCCAATGAATTGTATTGAACTTATAAAGGTATTATGTATCAATTTTGACCTGAAAAAAATTTAAATAAAATAAATAATTATTCAAATAAAAAGTCGGTTTTTAAATAGTAGCCCAGTGTTTTCATTATTCATCCAAAATTGATAGTTTTCAGAAAAATACCAAAATGTCACCCTAGGCTAATTTCGATATTCCAAATCCAAAAATTAAGTCCATTTTGAAAGATAAAATTTAAAAAAATTCAAAAAATGGGTATTACTATTCATAACGGCTAGTTTTAATAATATTTTATTATCATATCTTTGTTTAGTGAAAATCGGTATTGCGTACAACGCAAGCTATCGAGGAAGTCCGCAGTTGCGTGTAAAGCAAGACAAGCTAGTTTTGTGTGTAGTGAAATATTCATTTGATGATTTATATAACATAAAACAAACTATTTCTCATAAAAATCTCGGGTTTTACAAACATAATATTTTGTGATATGTATTTCTAGTTTTAACTTAACTAAAATCAACTACCTTGTCAAGGTGTGTAATGTAATAATACAATATGGTGTAACCTCCTTCAACATTGATCCTTAATATTTTTTTTAATATTATAAAAAACCCACTACATTGTGTAACAAATATGTTGATGTGTGGTCCTACTATTACTCAACAAAGGTTATGGAATATCCATTTTTAATTTCATTTGTTCACTAAATGTCCATCTAAACTAAAATTATCATAGAAAAATGTTGTGTGGAAAAAGATATCTTCTGTTGTGGTTTCATTTCAGTATCCGAATTCTATCTCTTATTATTATGTGAAATTATTTCCATATCACAATGTCCTGAATTATTATACATAAATTTAATAATTAAATATACTAAAGACACACCCTCTATCTTAAAACTACTTATATGGTGCTTAAGTCATCATCTATAATCATTATGTGGTGTGTAATCTCATATACTATACAGGAATCACTAATGATCTAGTGAAACCAAAACATGACTGAAGACCTATCTATTTTGATCATTGTTTCTATAAAATGGAACACAATATTACTTGCAAATATTTAATTTTTATAACATTAAACATAGGTTACATGTGTTGTGTAGTGTCCCACATTTTCTATTATCCAACATTTAAGTTTCATTCGGGATACCAAAACTTTATAAAGCTTAGAACTATTCCAAAAACATAGAAAGACCCATGGTGAATACCCTTACTAGGAAAACTCTTCCAAATTAGAACTAGTCATATTTCTATTTCACTTATACCCAGGCTTAGTGTTGACTTTCAAGGAGATCAATTATCAACCACTACATAGCACTAGCTACAATTGAGCTTGGGTGACCACCTCAAGATTGAAGCCTTTTTGTGGCTTTCCAAGGGCTGACCATTTTTTTAAACATCAAGAAAAATATATGGAATGATAGAATATATTATCGCATGGTTTTATAAATTAAAATTCTATTTATTTATCATATCTCATGGTGTGTTACCTTTTTTTAAAATGTGATTTCATCCAATCACTTCTAGAATGCTAAATATCCTTTACCTTTAAAAATTACTTCAGCTCCATCTATACTCAAATACTATATGACCATATAATATTGATATATCATGGCGGTTCTTTTCATTTTGATATAAGTTCATCCATGTGAACTAACTCTCTCAAAATCCTTAAAAGTATCCCACAATATCATATATTTAATGTATTCACACATACTTACTATTCAACTGTTGTAAAACCATCAAAAATGTGTTCAAAATTGGTACAAATTTCATTATTAAATAGAAAACATCTGTAACTTCTATTAAACATCTTTACCAATTATATTTTTATAAATAATAAACACAAAAGTTAAGAATGTGGTCTTTTACCCAGGTATGGATCCATTAAATTTCAGTATAATTATTTATTTTGTACCTAATATGGCTACCAAATGAGCTACAAAAAGTCTTAGTGGTGTCTCAGGCTTGTTCAGATCTGGAAAACCATATTTATTAGAAAACTGGCCCTAATGAAGAGACAGAGTGTACCATGCAGGTAGGGGCACAACTTGATCTATTCGTGTGGAGGGTTGCATTTTTGGATGGAGCCATCTGGCACGGTTGGTGTACGGTTTACCTAAACATACAAAATAACCATGTGGTACACCAATTTTCCCTTATACATGTGCATGGTTTGTGCATGGTATTTCAAACTATGTAGATAAATCGTACATAGACTAAATTTTCAGTAATTTTACCATTTTCCCTTAATGATGTAATTAAGGTTCTCCTTATTTTATAATCTGAATTCCATCAGTATTAGCCTCCATTACATCCATTTTGGTGCATTGTGAAGTACTATGATATAAATTACGAGATATCCTTCATCGAGGATTCATTTGACCTTTCATTCATCTGGTTTGTTTCACAACGGTCACTACTCGAGTCCTTTTGAGCCAATCTTCATCTCTCTTTCTCTCGGACTAGATATTTATGTGTGTAAGTTTTTCAAATTTTCATAGACCAACTCCATTCTGATATGAACAATGCACCAATACTAGAGGAGGAGAGTCATTCAAGACTAAGGTGTGTTTCCTATAACTCATCCCTCAAGTTTGTTGATATGGAAATTGGTTATGTGGACCCCACCGATTTCGTAGGGTGTCGTTTACCAATTTTCTATGAAATTATTATAATCAGTAGGAATATATGTTTATTATCTTTCCAAACATGTGATTAGTTGTTAGTGGCTATTCCAAAAACTATATCCATCCCCTGTAGGATGTTATGTCATAATTGGGTTTTTAGTGTTTTACACGTTTTAGCCGCCATTCAGGTGTGCCTTAGCTAGACCCTTATAAGTATAATATTTTCTATATTAAATGGTTAAATGAAAATTTTGAATCTAATAATGTAATGTACCATGTATGCTCACCACTTTACCTGCATAAGGTAAGTTCTTAAATTTGATAATTAAATGAGAAATGGGTATTGACATGTATGCTAACTATATGACATGGCCTTAAATGAAAATGAAGAATAAGATGCATGTACATAGAACCCCATACCACATTAATATAATGTATCAGAACAAACTGTGGTTGTTGAATTTCATTAAATGGATTAAATGAATGGTTTCATGGTAGTTGGCCATATTACACTATTGAAAGGCAAGCATTGGACCACATGGACTTATTAATTAATTATGAAATGATTATATTTTTTCATGATACATGGACAATTATCACTAATGAAAGGTATGGGTTGAATCAATTGAAATAAAATATGACTTCATTATCAAATAAGAGTGTCCTGACTCGAGCTCTCCATGGATTCTTTTTAGTGAATGCCTTGAGCACTATGGAACTTCATTTTAATTGAAGGATATGAATTGCTTAGGTTGTAACCCACCTAGAACCATATCCTAATGTATTCTTGGATGCCCAGTATTCCACCATCGGATCCCTAACATAGTGTTAAAGGACTCCTTGGATACACTCCTTGGACACACCATTTTCAAGTAGGTCCCATGGTTAAATCAAATCAGGCACAGTCATTGTTTAGACCCATTTTACCTTGGTGAATCCCCTTAGACTCAGTAGGTGTATTATTATGGAATTCCTTGGACTATTCTCATTGGGTTACACTTTTACCCTGTTATCCAGGAAAAAATTATTTCTAAGATGGCTACCCTTGAGGTCCACGTTTCTGTGGTTATTACAATGGAACATAATTATAAAATATCATTACAGGTTGTCTCGTTATATCTTTGAACCTTGACTATTACATTCATGTGGGTTATTCATAAACTGTTAATAATCAAATAATGAATTGGTTTTATGTTCAAACACTAGTTTAGGGATGAATTAGGTACATATGTATTTAGTTACATTGTGCTACATTAGTTCATATATGCATTCTTGAAAACTGTTACATTACAATTACACATGTCATAGGTTATAGAAAACTTAGTTAGTGGCCCCCTGAGATTTATCTCACACCCTCTTAAAGCACCATTTGGTACTTAGAATATATTATAATCTCGAAGGTGTTGATAAAGGGAGGTTTTTGTCTTTGAACATTTGATCTCATTATTTTTATGATGGATATTGATAGTAGATAACCGGGATAGAGCTTGACATTCTTGTGGTAGTCTTTTGATTTACTTTATAAATTTGTGGAACATGTTATTATTATTGTCTTATCCATGTGTTTTAGTTTTCTAGTGACATGACATATCATCATAAGTTATTCTACTTGATTTAGATATTTTTATCATTGTTTATCTATTACTTTTCTTTGTATGCTATTTACATTTGTTGCTTATGCTATTTACCTCTTTTTATATTTATCCACTATGATACACTCTCATAATGAGGGTATAGTATCCCCAAAAACACACCCTAGGCCCTCCCAACTAGTCAGTAGCCTCAGTAATTTAGGGAGATTCTATGGAGTCCATGTGGCTCACTAGACTCGAGGCACCAAATAAGTGGCATCCGGGTCTGGGACGTCACGAAGTGGGATCAAAGGTAGTTCCATTTATTACTATAATATTTTTAGATAATATTCAGAAGAGTTATAATTCTATGTACATTTTCATAATCCATGTTTGGGCATCAAAATCCTGTGTTTGGGGTGAGATCCATGTTACCCAAAATAAGTTTTTTTCTATATTTCCTATTACAGTTGACATTATTTTACCATTAAGTGATGCACATGTTGTATGCCATTGTTAATTAATGTCTTGACTAATATTGAATTTTATCCTTGTCCGGATGATATGAGTTTAAGGATCATTGTTACATGCATCATATTATGAACATAGAATTCACATGTCATGCATATTGTCCTACCATATAGGTGCATTAAACATATTTCCATTTCTTGATATGATTGTGATTTTTGTGTGATGATATGATAGTTATATTGAGTTTTTATTATACTTAGTTGTGGTTGAATGATTTATTGTTACAATTATTGAGGTGTTATGGGGCCTCATGGGTTGGGGTTAGTAATTTACAGAGCCAAGCCATTATGCTACAAATAAATGGATTTATTTTTCATTGATAAGTTTTATGAGCACTGAATAAATGGGATTAAATATAAATTATAAATTGAAACATGAATTCTAATATAAAATGGTTGCAAGTCCTTATATCACCTTGGAATGTTTAATAATGGTAAAGGAGTAAACTTGGAAATTAAATGTAAAATGAAATGAATATTACACTTGAGCAGTTGCTGTTACCTTGATATATTAGTGGGTATTTGGGGAAGTATACCTTGGGTAGTGAGGTTTTTCTTATTTATATTCCATAAGTGATGTTATAGATCTTCTTAATGTGTTCTGGGGCACATGCATGGCATTTTTAGATCAATTTAGCCACGACGTCCTCGTACCGTACACCAGGAAGGTGTAAACGATCGTGCTCCAGACATGGTGAGACCTAAGCCACCATCCTTACCTATAAGAGTGCCACATGAGGTACCACCATATGTACCAGATATTTGGAATATAGCCCATGTTTTTTTATAGTTTTCTACATCTGATGTGGTCAAAGCATGGTTCTCTTAAACATAAAACTACGATGGCTAAGCTGACTCAAAATCTCTAGAACCAGCATCATTCTACCTTCCCCAGTGATGGATGTCCATATGATTACGAGTCTTCACTGGAGGAAACCTTATCTATCATTGAGAATAAATATATTCATTCATAGGGAAGGGTAATTTTTTTTACTTACATGTTCCATGATTCAACCAAGTGCTGGTGGGATATGATTACCCATGATGGTTGTCATCATGGCATGATGTGAGTTGACTTCAAAACTACCTTATAAAATAAGTTATTTTCTCAAACTCAGAGAGATGATAAAGTTATAGAATTTGGTTATCTCAAGTAGGGTTCTATGTTTGTTAACGAATATTTAGCATGCTTCAAATTGTATCACTGCTTTTCAATGCTTCTTGTGAATGATGAGACTTAGCATGATAGAAGCATCGAGGATGAACATCAATATTCCATCTATATATAGGTGAATGTATTTCACCAAAATACTTTTTATAAAATAGTCAATCAGGATCTTATCACAGATCATAACATAAATGACTACAGTAGCACCATGTATAGAGGATCTGTGCCCCGTAAGGCCAATAGTGCTTCCAATGGCATGAAACATTCCCTAGAAGATTCTCATCTAGGTAGTGACAACTAGTGGTTCTATATTTATAGCTCCATTCCATGTCATCAGTGTGGATGATGGGGGAATCTTAAGCCTCAATGTGATAGAGACCCACTAGTGTGTTAGGCTTACGACCATAGGTGAAATCTTGAGAGGTTCTACAGGACCTTTCCACAAGATTCGAGTGGAATAGAATATGTGCTCTCCCTACCTTTATGAGAGAGTTATTTTATGTTGGGTCATGTGGGGAGTTGGAATAGCATTGGAAGGACATTCCGAGGATGAGTTCATGGATGTGGTAGTCAATCCCCTTATATCCAGAAGCATCAACAGTGTGGTTCTGATCATGGTAGTCTAACAGTTATGCAGGGTCGTGGTTCACACCAGTTCCATGCTCTAGATCCCATACCTGAGGAATAGGTTGTTGGACCATCTATTGTATGAGTTAATATTCTTATGGTATCTAAAATATTAACTATTTTATTTAAAATATGTGATTCAAACTCTTTGATCTATGTATCTATTATAGAGAGTCTCATACTAGAGATAAAGTATTACTGTGGTGTAATGACCCTAGACAAACCATTGTGAGTACATTCAGATGGAATAAACCAATGTTAGGACTATCTCCTTGAGGTGGTTAGTTACCCTTTCATATGGAACCTATTATTTCTTGAAATGGAAGGCTTTAATTTTGTTCTAGGGATGGATTTATTGGTTCAGTATCATGATTTGTTTACTTATATTTCCATTGGTTATCATTTACATCACCATAGGGAATCAATTATCTACATTTGGATGAGTGGGATATCCAAGATAGTAGAGTGGGGGAAGATCATCATGGGATAGGTGGAGTATCAAACCATATTGAAGATCTCTTTATGGAGTATCAGGTTGTTTGTCCAGCTTATTTTTCTCTTGTAATGGATCATTTTAGGGATGCCATTCTTGAAATTTTTTACCTTATCTATTGAGAGAGATGTAGAGTTTACAATCGAGATTGTTCTTGGAGTAGTTTCAGTGTCTATCCCTCCATACAATATTGAACCTACTAAGATGCATAATATTAAGTGACAATTAGGGGATTTAGAGGCCAGAGGCTTTATATGAGAAATATATCCTCTAGGGGTTCGTCCGTGCTTTTCGCAAAGATGAAGTACAAAACCTTACATCTATGTGTGGATTATAGATGGCTAAATAACTTAGTGGTCAAGATATGGTATCCAATAGCTCAAATAGATAATCTCTTCGACCTGCATTAAGGAGATATTGTATTCTCTAAGATCGACCTAATGTCAGGATATCACAATGTGCGAGTAAGGCCGGCAGACATACCTCACACAACTTTCCATAGAAGGTATGGTCTGTATGACTACCTTGTTATTCAATTCAGTATTTTGAATTCACCTACCATTTTCATGGATCTGATGAATAGGGTGTAACACCCCTATTTTGATTATGTTGTTATAGTCTTTATCGATGACATCATTGTATATTGTCACACTCTAAATGACCACTCCCAACACCTTGATATCATCTTGAGTACACTAATAGATAATCATATTTATGATAAGATTGATATGTTCTACTTTTGGATTGTAAAAGTTCACTTATTGGGTCAAATAAAATGAGAATCAGGAGTATCGGTTTACCCAGAAAAGTTTAGTGTTATAGTTTCTTGGGAGCATCCCAAAAATGTGTTTGATATATGATGTTTCCTAGGGATGGTTAGATATTACATAAATTTCATATTGGACTAATAAAAACATGATTCAGCTCTTAATTTCATTAAAAAGAAGGGTGTTATGTTCTTTTGGCTAGTAGAGTGTGATAAATCTATTCGAGAGATAAAAGAAAGGCTTGTCTAAACACCTATTCTGATTCTTCTAGAGAAAGGCATAGGTTATACAATTTTATGTGATGCATCAAAAATCATCCTAGGAGGAGTTATGATATAGGAGGACATATACATTGGTTATTGATCTGAAAAGTTGAGGCCTTGTGAGAGAAATTACCCCAAACACAACCTTGAGCTATCAATAGTTTTTCAAGACATACATTATTGGAGACACTATCTATTAGGTATAAAAATTTTGGTTACACAGACCATAAGAGCCTCAAGTATTTCTTAATATAGCATGACATGAACCTCAAATAGTGGATATGGGTCTAATATCTACAATCCAATTATTTTGAGATTTCCTATATGCAAGGAAAGGAAATTGTGGTTGAAGATGCGTTGAGTCAGAAAACTCAAACACCTGACATACAAGAAGACTGTGATTAATGGAAGTTATTCCCCCCCTTTTATGAGATATATCTAGAATTTATATAAGTCACACGAAGAACTATATCTTGTCCTTGACAGTTAAATATTCCCTCCATTATAAGGTAAAGGGTAGAAAATTTTCATATCCCGAGGGCTTGGTTCTCTATGAGTATATATCAGGAAATAACCCACCTCAATATTTTATTGTGGATAGAGATGACATCCATCATATCCATTGACATATTTGGGTTCCTAAACATTTGAGAGGGGAGATGATGAAGGAGTATCATTATTCTAAGTGGGAATTGTATCTATGCATTTCAATGATGTGTTGAGATATGTGATACCAGCATTGCTTGCTTGGGATGAAACATTAGATTTTAGTCTTTACCACTAGGTGTTCCAACCTTCAACAGGTGGAGGAAGAGAACGAGAAACTACAGTCTTGTTACGACCGCTTCTAGTCCCATAATTGAAATGGGAATATGTTTCCATTTAATTTATAGAAGGTTTACCTTTGTCACCTAGATATAGTAATACTTTATGTGTTGTCATTGACAGGATGATGAAAGTGTCTTACTACATTCCTATTTAGGATATTTTATCAGTTGATGTGATTTAAAGAGTTTATGTCCATGAGATCATACGACTACATGGATTTCCTTGTACTATAATTTCAGATACAGATGCTTGTTTCAATTCATGATTTTGGCATTGATTAAATAAATATATGGAAACACGAGTGATTCTAAGCATATATTTTCACATATAGACTGAAGCATAATAGGAATGGAAATTACACATTCTAGAGGATTCTATTTGAGCACATGTCCTTGATTTTCGAGGTTCTTGGGAGAAGAATTTCCCTCTCATTGAGTTTGATTAAAATAATTTCTTCTATGAAAATATTCTGTTGGATCCAATTGAGGACTTATATGGTAACTCATACAGTTCACCCCTGTTCTAGCTAGAGGAGGGTGAGGTAGCACTACTATCCCCTCATCTCATTCAGGAGACTTATGAGTAGGTTCAACTGATAAGGAAGCATATGGATACTACTTAGTCTAGACAGAAATCTTACACTGATCACCATTGACAACCTATGGAGTTTGATGTTGGGGATCGTGATTTCCTTTGGGTATTAGCCATGATAGGGAATATAAGGTTATTGAAGCAGAGGAAGCTACTGCCTCATTGTGCAGAGCCGTTTGTGATTCTAGAGAGAGTCAGGGCGGTATCCTATCAATTTCTACTACCTCATAGGTACCATTCCATGCATTACTCTTCCATGTTTCACCTCTTCACCAGTATCATCCTGACCCATCACATACTTTTGATGTCGAGGATGATGAGTAAGATGTCGATGATACCTTTAAGGAGTATCCAATACACATCATTGAATAAATTATGAAGGCTCTTCAAGGCCAGTCTGTCCCTCTAGTACGATTGCTATGGTAGCACGACCATGTATAGGATTCCACATGGGAGAAGGAGTTTGACATACATGGTTAGTGGCCATAATTTTTATTATTCAGTGTTTCTCCACCCTTGGAATTTTATCTATAGGACAAGTACTTTTAAGGGCGGAAAACTATAAGAACCTGGTTTTTTCACTCAGTTATGGATCCTTTAAATTTCAGTGTAATTAATTATTTGGGAATAATATGGATGACTAATGAGTTAAAAATGGTATTAGGGGTGTATTTTTTTTGGATCACATAACAAATATTTTAGGGAAAATAGACCATATCACATGGTTAGATTAAACGGCACAAGTAGGGTGCATGATAAGATCTAACTGTGAATATGGTTTCATTTTTTGGTAGAGACATCACACAAGGTTGGCACATGGTTTACCTAACCATACCCAAGAACTATGTGGTACACCCCATTCCCAGGTACCCATGCATTTTTTTCACATGGTTTGTCAAACTGTGTGGAAAAACCATACACATACTAAATTTTGGGAAATTTTACATTTTTCCTTTAATGATCTAATTAAGATTATCCTTTCTCCCTTATCAAAATTATATTTTTATTAGCCTCCATTTACCTCATTTTTGGATTATTTAAAGGGTCTATGATATGGATCAAGATATCCCCTTCATCCAAGATCCGTTTGACCTTTTGTTCCTCACTTTGGATGCACATAGGTTGGTATTTGAGTGCTTTTGATTCGTTATTCATCTATATTTATCTTGACAACATTATTGTGGTATGGTAATATTTCCCCTTTTTATAGAAGTACTATAATAAAAGATAAATTAAGTTCTCATACTATAGGATTACATTTATAGAAGCCTAAAATGGGTGTCCTATAAGTCATCCTTCAAGTTTCATTGATTTGGGAATTGTCGTGTGGGGACCACCAATTTCACTAGGATCCATTTATTGATTTTATATTCCATGATTATAATCATTAGGACTATATGGTTATTCTATTTAAAAATATGAGATTAGTTGTTTTTGGTTATACCCATAACTCCATCCATCCCATGAAGGATGTTGTTCCATAATATGGTTTTTAGTATTTGACATGTTTGAGCTACCATTCGGGTGTGCCTTGGCTTGATGCTTCTATGGAAAATGCTTTCTATATTAAATGGTTTGTTGAAAATATTCAATTTCATAGTGGTAAGTACAATGTATGATCACTACTTGATCCACCTATGGTAAGTGCCTCAATATGATATTTAAAAGTGAAATTGGAATTGGCATGTATATTGAGTATATGACCTGGCCTTAAATGTAAGTGATTAAAATGTTGCATGTCCGTAGTACCCCATACCACATTAATGGATGGTAAAAAAATAAACCTTGATTATTGAATAAACTTTAATATATTAAATGTATGGTTTAATTCTACTTGGACTTATCTTTCTAATGATAGTCAAGGCATGAACCCAATGGACTTATCGATTAATTACTACATGATAAAGGGTTTAATTCTACTTATACTATTCACAGTAATGAAAGGTAAGGCCTGAACCAATGGAAATTATATATGATTTCATTATGAAATAGGATTGTCATGAATAAATATCGCATTGGATTCCTATCAAAGAATTCTATGAGCACTTGAAAACCCCATTCTGAATCCAGGATAATACCTTTTTAGGTTAGAACCCTCATAGAAACCTATACCTGTCTATTTCTGAATGTCTTTATTGACATGATAGGATCCCTTGTAGATTATTCAAGGATTAATTGGATATAATCCTTGGATTCAACATTGAAAAGTTGGTTTCATGGTTAAATACCATCAAGCCCAGTCATTTCTTATCCCCATTTACAATGAAAAAACCCTTGGACTCGGAAGGCATCTTATTGTGGTATACTTGGGATTATACTACTTGGATTAAAGTATTACACAACTAGATATACTATAATTATTTATGATTTTGACACCCTTGATGTCTACATATCCTTGTTTATTACCTTGGAAATTCATTATAAAATATCATTACAGGTTTCCTCATTATATCTTGGAACCTTCACTATTGATTTCGTGTGGATTATTTATAAACTGGTAATAATCAAAATATTAATTGGTTATACCTTCAGAAACTAGATGGGGGATAAAGTTTTAACATTGGTATTTATTTACATTTTACGACTTTAATATATATATGAATGATTTCCCAATGTTGCATTTACTTTACACAGGCTAGATGTTATAGGCACCATTTGTGGTGTCCCAGTGATATTTATTACACAACCCATCCGAGCGCCATTTGGTATGCGAAGTTGATTAAATGGTTGAATGTGTTGAAAAATGGAAGTGAACAACTCTAAAAACGTGATTTTTTAATATTTAGGATAGAGTTTGATAGTAGATGAAATAGACAAAACTCAGGATTCTTGGGATATTCCTTTAATTTATTTTATACTTTTGTGGAACATGTTATGCCTGATACCTTGTATCCATTTTTTCAGGTTTCTAGAGACATGACTGAACATCCTATGTTATCCCAGTTGATTTAGTTATTTTTATCATTGTTTATCTATTACTTGCATTCCAATGCTATTTACTTATATTGCTTCCACTATTTACAAATTTTTATATTTATCTATTGTGTTACACTCTGGTAATAAGGCACTTCCTCCCCACAGACACAACCGTGGCACTTTCTACTGGTCAAAAGCCTTTGGAATCTGGGGATATGAGCTTGAGGCTAGGTGGACCATGATATATGGGGCACAAATTAAGTCAAATTCAGGTCTAGAAAGTCACACACAACCTCTTGGTTACAAAATTCCCATAATTATGATTTTTTTCAATGCTACCATAAATAATTCTTCTCCATATTTGTCTATTTTATATAAAAAATGAAGGTATTTTTTTTATTTTTATATCTCTCTCACTCTATTTCAATAAAATAAAAACTGATTCTCATCCAGACATTGATCTATGTTCTCTACACCTTTTCATATCAATTTGTTTTTTTATTTTCACTCATAATTTAAACTTCAATTTCAATGTGGATCCTTCATTATCTTTCACTATGCATTTTTTCAAGAAACATCTTATACAAATTCTTTAATGATCTACAAAATATACTGGGTTATGATGAATCATTAAATAAATATTCATTAACATTTGAACTCTAAAACTTTTATCTAAACTTATCTGAAATATAGCAATAGATTTTAGTAAGTAAATTTACCACTTAACATTTAATCCTAAAAATTTCCTCTCAACCTACTTAGGTAGGGATCAGTATAGAAAACAAGGGTTGGTGATAACAAACAGGAAAACTGTCCTTATTACACAATTAATTTGAATTAATTATATCATATTTAGATTTTGTAACAAAATTTCTCATGAACATGATTACACATATACCAAACCATTAGTAAATAATCTATAAAAAATACGTGCATGATAGATACCAAATGTTTGATCAATTGAAACCACCAATTTTTAACAAACTCAATGAATCAATTTATATCCATATACACTGAGAATAAAGAGAAAACATCATTTTTATATAATTTTGATCATCCTTTGAGTTCTCATAATCTATTCCCATTGATGTCTTTAATTTTTGACCACACCAAAAGTTATAAGAGTATTTTTAATATTGAAGTACATGTTGGTAAAGTTTTTTTAATCCAATTACATTCGGTATTCGAAAATATACTCCCCGAATACCACATTTTTAGAACAATCACAAAAAAACATAGATGTTATCTCTTCATATCAAGATTTTTCTTCTTCTTTTTTGCAGTGGTTAGATACATCATTAATGATGAAATCCAATAAATTATTTATATTCAATGGTGTATAAACACCATTAGAACAAGAAAATGAACCTTTAAAACTATTTAATCCTTAGATCTATCTCTATACCATTTAAAATGCTTTATTACATCACTGAATATCCATATTCATAATGGAAACCCAAAATATATTCTTTCCAACACTTGTTAAGGATTGAAATAAATAATTTTAACTCCAAAATTGGATTTATAAAATTTAGAAAACACATATTTGTATTTGAAAAATATTTAAGCTAAATTAATCTCAGTACCACCTGTACATCATTATATCAGCAGGAATAAAATGAATGGACAAAAATTATTCATGGTTACTTTAATAAAAAAAGATAAATCTTATTTAGAACCTTATTATTTTTATTCTCAAAAATCAAGTTACTTATGTTACTATTTATTTTATTGATTTATCAATACATTATATAAAATATTTCAGTCTAATGATAATTTTGAAAAGTATTGAAAGGAGTTACTACAAGAAATTACCTATCGCCAGTATTTTCATACTCCTAGAATTTACCTATATCAAGACTTTACATCCCGACAGAAATTACCAACCATAAGAATTTACCCACCACAAAACATTACGTACAACTAGAAATGTGTCACCATCAGAAAAGATTCAGTTCCATAATTGAGTCACTACCATGAATGAGTCACCACCCGGTTACCTACCTCTAGATGACCTGCAACCTGCTTGACTCATCTCCAGTTCGTAGTCCCCACCTATATGTTCATCCATCACTATTCTTGGTAATTAGAATTAAATTCTCCCAATATCTAGATTATTGAAGTTATTTCCAAATATTATTTAATAATTATTCTTTTAGTTTTCAAAGGATGCATTGAAGACAATGTTATATCCTAGTATAAGGTTTTAAAAAATCTTTATGATTATTCTTTAAAGGATGTTCATTACTTCTCATATATATATATATTTATGAAGTCTCTTTATAAATGAGTAATTATGTTGAGTACTTAATGTATAGTGAAATGATGATCACTCATGATTTTTCATGAAGAAATACAACAAAATTACAATTATGAAATAAATAACATTAATGAATATCAGCATCCTCCCCACAAAAAAAAGTGATTGAACCAACACTATGTTTTACTGCTATATTTATAAGAACAACTCAAGATCCATTTAAAAGTCCCATCTAGGTATATTCAAGCATCTGGAGTATGTAAGACTGAGCAACACTATCTTTTTACATATCTACTTTGTGCTCCATCTTTTGGTTACATTTAATATTTAGAAATATTTAATTAGTTTTCTTTACCAATAAAAAACATCTCATATGATAGAACAAGAGAGTAATCAATAATCTCTTCACTCCATTTTCAACTGTATACCCATAGTTATTGTGTAACCGGTCCTTGTATGGACTGTAATGTTTTCTCCCCATGGTTTATGGGGAAGTATTCCCTAAACGGACACAAAATTATGTACACTATTGTGTGAATACATAATCCTGGTTGTGGATATGATTATATTTTAATATTCTTCTTGGTAATGGATGATTTAAAAGTGGAGGGGATATGGTCTCTGCATGTTACTCAACCCCTTGTCTTATTACACTCTTTTATTTTGTTTTTTTATTATATATATATATTTATACTATATATGTTTTTATGAAGTAAAAAATGGGTATTTTTATAATTAATATTATTTAGTGTTTACATAAGCATTTGATTGAGTAAATTTATTTCAAAAACCAAATAAATTTTCAGATTGTTTTAAATTAGATTTAATAAAGATTTAATTTATCATTTAAAAATAAAAAATTATATTAAACAAATTTTTGATTTACGAGGTGAATCTATTTTAAATGGTGGATTTTATTTGAACATGATTTTAACAAAAAAACATTATTTACAACTTAATTAACCCCATATTAATTAACTCACATTGACCAACATTTGACAACCAAGGTTTTCAAAATGTCATCAATTGTGATTTTAGTTATGTTTTAAGGATCATAAATTTCTATCAATTATTATTTCATTTCATTAACGGAGAATTAACAAGATTTTTCTACTAATAATATACCACATTTCATTAATGGAAAAAATATTCTAAAAATAAAATCAATATTTAAATGCCCATTGAAGGTATGTGTTTTGAAATATGGGATGATATTGAAGATAATTATGAATTACATCACACTATTATAGTTACATGCTATAATGCTACCAAAGCTAACAATAATAATAATTTTAAATAAATGAATGACCTTTATCAGTATTTATGTTATGAAGAGTTTAACAGATTATATTCTTGTAAATCAACATATGAAATTGGGTACAATATTTCTATTTCACATAAAGGAATAACTAATTTTATATAAATACGAAGAAATAATTATACAATTAAATATGATACATTTGAGATAAATGTACACTCTCTATATTTATACAATTATATATTTAAAATCATAAACAAATAAATATGTTTTTAAAAGTATTTATATAATTATAAATAACTAATTATGTATATTTTCTTAATTATCAAATTTATAATAAATTTACTTAAAAAATGAATCCATTTACGATATATATATATATTAAATATATATGTATAATTATTGATATATATAAAGCATATAAATAATATTTTTTAAAATGTTTCTATAATTAGAAATAAATAATTATAAAATCTTAATAAATATATTTAAAAAAGAATATATTTACTATATTGAAATTTTTATATATTTATTATGTATTTATAAATTTTTCATTTTTCATTTATATTTATAATTATGAATCCTTTAGTAGTTAATTATTAATAAGTGCAGATAAATGAATCCTTATCAACACTGAAAAATTGCTGATAAAGATGAGGATTTATCAGCACAAAAACACCTACTAAATAATGACTTATAAGCACACTAATTTTAGCACTGATAAATATTAGTTTTAGTAATGGTAAAAATCACTGATAAAAGTGTCCCAATATATTTTAAAATTTCTTTCAATTTTAAAACTTTTCATGATATCATGAGAATTATACTGAAGCCACCCATTACTGGCACTCCTCATTGGTGAATCGAAGCTCAAACCACACCACTTGATTATTTTCAGTGCTCCCATTGCACGAAAATCTCGTTTGAAATCTGGTTTTTTATTATGGTTATGATGCAGGTGGGGTTTCAAATCACATTCTAGAAATTTCTCCACCTGAGGTAGTTGGTTCCATGCCTTAACAATTTTATATAATTTAATCTGTTCCCTTTGTTAATTTTCACATGCTCTATTGTCTATTTTTTGCTGTAGACATGTTTTTGAAATCCTTTGACATGAATTCGTGTTGAAAATATTTGTTATAATGATAAATTTTTATGTTTAAATATAGTCCTTGTTGTGATAAAAAAGTGAAAGTGTTCATTTTATTGTTTGCGTAGTCCGAAATGTGTTTTTCTTGGTGCTTAAGGTGTGTGTGTGTTGAAAAAATATTTCTGATGGGAAATGGATTATTTAGTAATGTTAGTCTTTCTGTATTCCTTTGATTATGAGTTTCGATGTGTTTATATGATGGAGGATTTGTTTTAGTAATGAAATTCGAGATGTGTAAATGGTTTATGAAATGGTGTGAGTGATGTCAAATATGTTTTCAAAGGGTTTGGCAGGCTTTGTATTGTGTTTGGGTTTTTTAATAGAAAATGGATATGTTGTGTGTGTGTTTTATTGTGTTGTTCCATGGAAGGGTTTCATGGATTGTTTAAAAGGTGAAAATAATTTTCTTCAAAGGTGCATAATTGTAGATAGGTTAAGAATTATGTTCTTAAAGGAAATTGACATACTTTTTTAGGTATAACATGTTATACCATTTTTTAAATGGGAATTGTAAATTGTTTTAAAGGATGGAAAACATGTTTTGAAAATTATTTTAAGTCATGTACAAATTTATGAAAAAGGGACTTGTTATAGAATTTGTTGTAAATTAGGCCAAACTCAATTTTCGTTAATAGGGAGTGTTTGATAAATTCGTTAATAATTTTATTAAATTATATAAGTTTTGTAAAATAGGTTTGACGTGGTTATGTTGTGTGTTTCATTTTAAAGCTATAATTTTCATGAGAACATGGGTGTGTTTTTTACATAAAGCCTTGCGGTGCCTCAAGGGGTTATTTTAGAAAACTTTTTTAATGAATTAGTAACATACATAATAGGTGTGAGGAATGTTTTTGAAATGACTAGGTGTGAGTGTGATTTGAAAAAGGGGTTGGGTGTGAAAGTAGTGGCACACTATATGTACTTTTTTTGAATGACTTGTGTTTGTAAATGTGTTGTGTTAGTGAAATGTGAATGTGAAACTTGATTAGAAAAAAATAAATGGTATCCTAGGTGACTTGGTAATATGATTGTGCTGTGTTTGGGAATCATGATGTTATCATCAGAAAATCATTTTCATATAATTAATTTATTGTTTCATATTTATGTTTAATTCATTTTTATTATTACTCACATAATAATTTTTTCCTTATACTGGTATATTATTTTGTTCGAGTTGGGGTGCTCTATAAAACATCCATGCTTCTTCTCCCTTGAAATATTTTCTCCCATGAACTGGTTCATTTATCACTTTCTTTCAAGTTACCTACACTTACATTGTAGGAAGAGCAACAACGCTGCCTCTTCCCAATTATATAGGTAATCATGATGTATTCATAGTAAAATCATTTATCGTAGAATTAATGTATTGTTTCATATTTATTTTTTATTCACTTATTTTTATTATTACTCACATAATAATTGTTTTCTTATATAAGTGGATTGTTTTGTTCGAGTTAGGGAGCTCTATCAAACTTTCACGCTCCTTCTACCTTAAAATATTTTCACCCATATAGTGGTTCATTTATCTCTTTTTTTCAAGTTACCTCCACAACCTTTTCAGAAAGGGAATTAATTATTATTCTTATCAGTCATAGAGTTATTGTTTATGTTTACATAGTAAAATAGGTTTCCATATAATTAATTTATTGTCTCATATTTTTTTAATTTTTTATTTATTTGAATAACTAACATAATAATGGTCTTTTTATGCTGGTGGATTATTTTGTTCGATCTAGGGTTATATGTCCCACATTAAAGATTCTCATCCCTTAAAATCTTCTCACACATATAATAATGAATCTATCACTTTCATTCATGTTTCATCAAATTAATTTTTAGGAAGAGAAACAACACTGTTTCTATTAAATCACCGAGGTAATCTTGATGTTTACACTGTAAAATTATTTCCCATATAATTAATGTATTGTTTCATATTTATGTTTAATTTATTTCTTCTTAGTATTCTTAAAATAATAATTGTTTTCTTATATATATCGATTCATTTTTTTGAGTTGATGTGGTTTGTTCGAAGCTACTCATATAGTGTTGGATTTCAGACAAGTAAAGTCAATGAAAATCATGGTAACATTGATAGATACGATTTTTTTTATAGTATCTAATAATTTTTATTTATGTTTTTGTATAAAAAAATGTTTGAAATGACTATAATATAATTTTTATTTAGTTATTTTTGATTTATGTTTCATTTCATTTAAATTCTATATTGGTACTAGTTTTTGTTGATATATCTGGTGTATTTCTAGGGATTCTGGTGCTGCATTATGATGTAATAACACAATGCAGTGGTGTTGTAGTGTGCTCTTACAACATATGACATAATGGTTTTTTTCATCACTTTTGAATGTGATAATAAATAACTCATTTATCATTTCTTCTACCACACCTATATAGAAATTTTTTAGTGGCCCCTTAATAATCACTGATAAATGTGTTTTATCAGTGTTTTTTAAAGCACTGATAAAGGTTACATTTATCAGCACATTTATTAGGGCCAATAAATATCCCATTTATCTTTTCCTTTTTAGCTATGATAAAAGTCATTATCTTTTAATGTCTCTCATGGAATAGACACTTTTCTATCACTGATAAAGGCCATTTATTTCACAATTGGAGTCTTGTTTTCTTTTAGTGTCACTTTAATTTCTGTGAGGCATACTTTATTGTCTCACACCTAATTTCTTATATATGGTGTACATAATTACACATAGACATGTAATATCATGGATTATATTAATTTCATGTTATTTTAAATGATTTATTATTTTATTAATTTCTTTTGGTTTTCTAATTCTTATATTACCATAGTAATAGGGATTTCATCTCCATCTACATTCTAGAGAGACATATTTCTTGTTATGAAACATACTCTTTTATACTGTGTATATACTGTCCTGTTGCATGATATATCATGAATTTAATTAATATCATGATATTATAACTTTCATTCAATTTTATTCCTTTAAAATACTTATGATATAAAATTCTTCAAAATGATATGGGACACTTTGTAATGTTTAAAGATTATTTTCTTCAAAAATGATTTTATAATATCTTTCTATATTATATCCATTCATCAATAACCATATTTCATTACTTTACTTCACATGGGGTATGTTGTATTAATATCATGTTTATTTTTCCTATAGATGGTTCATGATTGATTTTTCCAAGGATATTATTCACATTCACTTCATTGATATATTTTAATCCTCTAAAAATATTCAATTTCTTATGATCATATTTCATTGAATTTCCCCCAAAATATCCATATCATTTTCAAAGAAATTATTATTTCCTTAACCACATACCACTTTAATACAATGTTTACATTGAATTTTATTTTATTTTTTGGGGAAATATTGAAAAAATAGTATCCATTATCCAATATGAATATTTTCTAAAACACCTTAATTATTTAACATCTTTTGTCATGCACTATACAGGGTGGAGACCATTTAATACAAGACTTAAGGGTTAGATATCAGTTAATGTAATATCTACAAGATATGTACTAGTTAATGAATGTATCTTGATTTATCAGTAGTCTCATGGGATGAATTATTTTAAAAATTATCCGAATGGCCTAAAGACCTTTAATTTTTGTTCATTTTTGATAATCCCTCTTTTAAGGGTTGAAGGGGAACCCCTACATGGACTATGTGATTTGTTACATTTTAGGACATAAATGTCCTTAAGGAATTAATCCTATACTACAACTACTTGAAACTACACCTCCCTAGTATCTGTATCATGATCATCTCTCTACCATTGCATGGATTCTCGACTAGATATTTTGTGCTGAATAAAGAGACCTAGTACCAATGGAAAATTACATACTGTATCATTCTTCCAAATCAAATATTTATTCTATGAAGATTGTGCCTGCTTTGAAACCTCCTCTAGATCTTGTTCCTGGTTGAATTTTTCTAGTTTTTCATCTATGCATCTTGTGTCTTGAAGGCCTTGAGGTGGACCGAAGGCCTTAAGGTGTTTAGAAGTCCTTAAGGTCACCCAAATTCCATAAGGTGGACCGACGACCTTAATATGGCCAAAAATCCTTACTGAACCAATGGATTCGGTGGTTCTAAGGCCCCAAGGACTCCAAGACCAAACCAATGGCCTGAAGTTGAATAGTTATTGCAGCTACAATACTAAATATTACCTAACAGAGAAACTAATACAATGCCTTCTATAATACCCTAGAAATATGCCTCCACCCTGATTCGATCCTGGGTTTTGGGGATGCATTTACGGATTATTGATAAAATATCCCTAGGAAACATGATGTATAATTATTAATCATTTCCCTTATATAGTTTTAGTTTCTATTCATCCATGACATTTTACATCGATATATCTCTAGATTCATTTCATTTTCAGTTCATCGATTAAATGGTATGTGCTTTAGTTTCTTACTAACCCATAATTATTTTGACATACCTAGTTTTCTGAATGGATGATTTTTTCAGTTATTATACATACATATTGTTTACGCAATTCCATTATGTTTATTGATAACATGGCATGTGTGTTCAGTTATTTTCATTTCCATGTCAACTTATTACTATGGCTTTATTATTGCTTCTTTTATACATTTCTATTACTGAGTATTTTAGATCACCGTTATTATGTTTCCTTATAAAAGAATCCAAGTAGTGTACAATGAATGATATGAAGGGATATACTCAATAGATTAGAGTAATCCTGGATGCTATTTATTTAGATATAAGGTGAAAAATATGTTTTAATTTGTGTATTACTTTTTAATAAAATACTCATTTATGTGTATCGTTTAACAAGGAAACTAAACTTTAGGTCAATTGGGATTTGATTCCATGTAATCATGTATATGTAATTTTTAGTAGACACCATATTTGGGATTTATTAGGTTCAGTCACTATAGTTGGTATTATACGAAGTTTAGTAGAAAACATGGGAATTATATTTAGAAAAAAATATGTTAAAAAACATATCAATATGAAAAAATTCTAGGATAAGTGTAGAAAAATGCTTAATAATTTTTGAAACATAGAGATTAAGTGGGTATTTTTAGTAATACAACCCTCTCAAGATACTACTAGTGGAAATTGTTTTGGAACAAATGTACCTAGGAGTATAAACATTGATAATGTTTTTTGGGCTTCACTTAGGGTAACTTCGTACATATAAATAGGCCTTACTACACAACTATTTTGACACTCCTAGGGGATACAGTTAGGATAATTCATAATTTTGTTACAAAACAATATTAAGTATTTGGATACATAATATGTAACCTAGGTTAAACCTATTATGTTTGAGTTTTAAGATAAGGTCTTATGGTATAAAAATGCTATAAATGAAATTATGGATAAAACCTAGACCATGTAGGGACCTATGTGAAAATAAATGGATGAAGTGTGTATGTATTTGGGTTTTATTAATAGATGTTGTTAAAATCATATTTAGTTATTAAAATTATTTCAAGAATTTCCATTAGATTTATTTTTAATTAAATATTAATTGTGTTATAAAAAAGGACAACCTATAATCTAGGTGATAACTAATCAAATTTGGTGTAGTTGTGGGTCTAGAATCCATGATGAAAGGTTGATGATTCAATATAGAAAAATAGCCCTATACCCAGGGTTTTTTTACAAGACCATCTGTATAGGTCACCCCTATACCCATGGTATTTGAAAATCGTTGGTATGAAGGGTAATATGGAAACCTATACCCATGGTTTTGAAGAACCGTGGGCATAGGACACCTACTCCCACAGTTATGAAAAAACTATGGGAATATGGTTTTTTAAAAGATATATTCCCTTGGTTCTCCATAACCGTGGGCAAAAAAATCACCTATACCCATGGTTTTTGTTAAAACCGGGGGTATATGGGTCTTTTCAAGGCCTATACTAATGGTTTTAGCTAAACCATGGGTATATGGTTCTTTTTTGAAGACTTATACCCACTTTTTTGTAAAACATTGGGTATATGTTTCCCGCATTATGGCAGGAATAAATATTTATATGGTATAGAAAAGAAATTTTCAGAAAAATATATACCCCCTGTTAGGAATAATTTATTTATGTAGATACAAATATATGAACATAATAATCACACAGGATGGTTTGTCAAGCGTTGTTTGTATACTGTACGGTCTTGGGATCAAATCTCTCTATTTTTTTTAATATATTATGTGTCATTAATATATAAATATATATAGATATGTTTAAAGATAATCAAGTTTTCCCAGTTGGTAAGGCGTAGGAATCAAATGTAAACAATGCAGTTTCGAACCCCTTCCCCATATTTTCTCAAATATGGAAATGAATTGATATATAAAACAATATATATATATAACATTAATTTTTTTAGATTAGTTGGTTAGGTGCCGCGATTGTGAGATGTATGCCTCAAGTTCCATAGTGCACTTTATATTTTTTGACAACTTATTCCCGTGGTTTTAGAATCGTGGATATTACGCATTGACAGTATGGAAACTGGGGATGACATGGTGAAAGAAAACCTATACCCACGGTTTTCCAAACTGTGGGTATTGGTTGGGGACCTATCATGATGCCTCGGTTTTCCATGGTTCCCAAAACCGTGGGTATAGGCTATGCTCATGGATTTGGGGGCTATACCCACAGTTTTGAACCGTGGGTATATGTCACATTTCCTGTAGTGATGGTTTCATGCCAACCACTGACCTACGCAATGTCCTAATTATGTTTTTCAGTATCATTAGTTAATAAATTTAGTGAATAAATGTTAGTGAATAAATCATAATATATATATTGAGTATTAAAGATTATTATATTAACCATATTATGTTTTGAATATAGTTATAAATTTATACTTTTACTTGTCACTCATTTATAGGCCTTACACTCTGATAAATTCTTGTTTTAGTGCTTCAGGCATGGAAAATTAATTATTGGTAATTAATTTCAAGGAGTATAGAGATGAATTATAATTTAATCAAATCATAATGAATATTTATCATCAATGATATAAAATCGAAACCTAACAAGTATTAATATGTCATATAAATTATTGGTCAGCAAAGGAATTAACCAACATTTGGAAAGTGACATAGAAATAAAATGTTATCATAATACCTTAATTTATGTTGAACCAATGGTCCCTTAAATCCTAAAAGATTTATATATTTGAGTCCCTAAACATGTATTTGTCCATTCACATTTTTGTGATAGATGATCTCATTAACTCCCTATAAATATTTACATTTTCCTCAATGTACATATATCTAATTGTCACTACTCTTCTCCTATATAGAGACCTAGTTACATGGTAGTCCATGTGACCTTGGTAATTTCCATAATCTCATTTATAGGGGATCACTTATGAAACTTTCTCAAGATGTGGGATTTAAAAATTGGAAATATCAGAAAATCTATCATCAAGATCAATTTTAAATTAAGGGGACACAATTTAAATAAGATGGGAATAATGTGACACCTTGAAAATATAATGTAAGAACCTTATATTTGATAATCTGTATGACACAAGACCCCTAGTACGTAATGTAATATAATATCAGAATAAACATTAATATTTTTAAAATTTAAATTATATTATAAATATTTCATTACATTAGAAACATCAATACATGGTGTTATAGGAAATAGAGACCTTCCTCGGCAGCTTTCATTACATGAAAGGCTAAGTTTCACCAAATAACAATGTATGGTTAAAATATTTTTATATAATATAATATAATATAACTTATTAGTTATGTTAGACAATATGAATAGTGTCAACTAACTTTTAAAAATTGGTTTTTTATAAAATATATAATTAATTAATGGGTTACAAATTAATTAGAAATGAATATAAGAAGAAAATAAATATAAATTTATTATTGTTATAAAAAACTATCTTCATGCTCAAAAAGATTTTTATTATAATAGATTAAATTAATTATAGTTAGTGATTGATATTAATTTAATATATATATGTTTATATTTTCAACCAATTTTTTTTATATTCGTCAATTAGTTTTGATAATCATAAGATAAGAACAGACCATACATTACACCTAAAAACAAATATTTAAATAAAGCTAATTTAAAAGCATTTTAATGGTAAAACCTTTTTAAATCTAAACATTGAGTTATTCATAAATTTAATATTCAAAAATAAACGTTATATTTGAAATTGAAACATAATAATTAGGTTTGGGTTATTTTTTGTAATTTTTTAGAAACATACAATTTTTAAATTTATAGTTAGGAATACAAAATTTTAGTTTAAATCTTATATTTATCTAATTTATTTAAAAGTATAAATTATAATTAAAATTTCTATTAAAGTTTAATTAGAAAATATATTTATAAATTAATAAATTTTATGTCATTGGAATCAATTCCAATAATAATTTGACTATAAAATCATTACAATGTTTCAGACATTTTTACATTAAAACCCCGCATTGTTGTCCCATCAACAAAATTAAATTTAAATTAATTTCTTCCACTTATATGATTGTAATTTGGAAAACCATATTAAATATTTGGAATCAGAATAATTTATAATGTCTAATAAGAAAAAAATTATTTTTACAAATTTGTGAATGTGATAAAAATTAGTTTCAATTATTAAGGTAACATTAATCTTAATAAAGGACTAAACCATTATCTTAGGGGCCTAAATGACCTATCCACTTTTACGAAACATATTTTCTAGTATTAATTTTACTATGAAACTTATATTATTTATTACAATTATTTTTCTAACTTTCTAATGTAATAACATGTGTACACCTAACTTGTTTCCTAAAATTCCAAGTGAGTCCTTTTGCTTCACAACAAAAGGCCACCACCTCTCCCCATTCATCAGACCACTAAAAAACATAGGGTTTGAAAATATATTCTCATAATGATTAAAAACATCTTTTATATTTACCTTGAATACTATATTTTTGCATAAATCCTTGGAATGAATCATTTTGGTACAGATCAAATTGAGTTACCTGATTAAGAGGCAACGTCTTCTCTCAAAATTTCTAGTTTCATTTCCATTATACACCGCCTAAAATGTATTCATTATATTATTATGTAACATATTATGTATCCTAAATATAATATTATTTATTTCATTTAATGGTTTCTACAAACAATAACACATACTTTCATCTAATGGGTAAAGAACATACAATTTCTATATACGATGAACTATTGCCTCATGAAACAATGATTGATAACTTTTTATTTACCAATAGTCATGGATTGAGATTAAGATGGAAACATTGTTTATATATGATATATATGATATATATTATTTATTTAGTCTTATTTAATCATTTTATAAGACATTCCATTATTAATTTACATTTTGTGTTAATATGATAACATCATTTGAGGAAGTGTGGACTACCACCAACTCAATGATTCATTCACATGAAAAATGCAATGTATAATGGATGATTATAATTAAACACATGAGACATAAAAAAAATTTATATTATATTTATTAACTAATTAAATTTCTATAAATTTAATATATATATATATATATATAATTTTTATTATTACCCTTTCACAAAAATAGTGTTAACATCGTTCATGCACATTTGTATTACCACCTCATCGACATGATCTAATTCATTTTACATGAAAAAATTATATATAAAACTGAATATTGTTAAATAATAAGGTAATTATGATATAATTATCTTCATTTAAATATATAGTGTTATTTTCCTTCTTTCCATAATGATCATAGTAAAATGAGAACATTATTAATGTGTACATATGACCAACCGTCACCATGATTGTAACGTTGATTCATTTTTCTTAACCATATTTAATGATTATTTTTAAAAGTATAATTGGTGTGTAAAAATTAGAATAATATTATGATTATGATTTTGGGGATGTTATATAATGACCCCTTTGACTGTATTAGACCTACCGAAGTTGTTTTCGACACATAAACCGAAGTTGGTGAGCTCTTATGATATAAACATATTTGATAAAATAATGGTATATAAAATGATCATTAATGAAATAAAAGTAATGATAAACATGAAAATGGTTACAAATAATGTATCAAATTAATATAATTTTATTATAATGTATGTTAAAAGAAATTCACCTAGAAGGAAACTCAAGGTATGTGATTCTTGTCTCACTATTATTTCTTTGAGGAATTCATTATTATTACACATCTAATTTCAAATATATGGTGTATGCACTACCAAATTGGAATATAATATCCTGAATTATGTTATCATAATGTTATTTAAATGTTTCAATTTATAATTTCTACTTTTGGATTTTTTAATTCATATGAAATAACATTTTTAATGTATTTTATCTAAATATACATTCTATTGAGACATATTTTTTGTTATGCATCTACTTATTTTATAATATTTATATAATAACGATTTACTTGGTATATCATGAATCTAATGACTATAATGATATTATAAATTTCAATTAATTTTTTTGGTTCATGGGTCTTCGGATTTAAACTATTTCAAAGTGGTATGGAACACTTTGAAATGTTTAATAAATATTATTCTGAGAAATAATTTTAAAAGTCATTCATATATTATTTCCATTAATCAACAACAAAAAACATTAATTTTACTAAAATTGGGATATTTTAAATTTATACAATTATTAACTGTCATCTATATGGTTCATGATTTATTTGTCCAAGGACTATATTCACATTCACTTACTTGACATATTTTAATACCCTTGAAATTTTAAATTTTATATGATCATTTGAAAATGAATTTATCCCAAATATACATATCATATTTAATGGATACGATTATTTCATAGATCATATTAAAAATTTAATATTATATATAAATTGAATGTTATTTTATTATTTAGGGAAATATTCATTAATATATATCCTTTATTAAATAATGATATTTTATATGGAACTTTGTTTATTTAAATTCATTGAATATTCACTAAACGTGTTGGGTACTGGTTAATTCCAGACCTATGGGTTAGAGATCAGATAATGTGGGTTCTATAGGTTTGGGACAAATTAATGAAATCCACTCGATGCATTGATAGTCTCATGGGATGAATTTGTTTCCCAAATTGGAATAGTTTAAACTATCTGTTGATGGTAAAGGAATAATGTGTCTGAGAAACATAACATCCAATAATTAAGAATTTAAATCATTTAGTTTTAGTTAATATTCATCCATGAAATTTTTCATCGACATATCTTTGGATACATTCCATTTTTAGTTCAATGATTAAATGGAATTTGTTTCTGTTTACTACCTTCCCATGTTTATTTTTCGTAATATAATTCTCAAATTAGAATGTTTTTATCGTAATTACCTTTCTTTATATTTTACACACTTCTATTTTATTTATTGATTACATGGAATATATGTTCAGTTATTTAAAGTTCCATGTTAATTAATTCTTATTTGTCCATTATTAATTCCCCTTTACCTTTCCCTTACGGAGAATTTGAGCTCAGCCTTATTTTGTTTTTTCCATAGGATTCCACAAAGTGTTATTTGATATATATAAAGTGATATACAGATGGATTAGAGTTATCCTCAATGTAATTTATTTAGAAATAGGGAAAAAATTATGTTTTAATTAGTATATTTTTTTGTAATTCAAGACCCATTTACATGTTCAGTTTAAAAAGACTTCTAAACACTCAGTCCATCAGGATTTTTTCCCTTGTAATCATGCTAATGTAATTAGTAGAATACACTATCTCAAGGCATTCTGGTGCTAGATCGCTATATTAATTATTGGAAACTATGTTTACCATGTACATGGAAAAAGAACTATCAGGGCCATTAATAATATGATTTAAATATCAATTAAAAAACCATCTATTTTTCCCAACTATTTCATCTAATAAGACTACTGATTCATTGAGGAGCTATCAATAACTAGGTCGCACCTATGTCTCACTAGTCTAAATAATTCCTTATAATCATGAATAATGTGACTTATCAAAATACCCAAGTTGAATAAATGAGATTTATCAATAATACCCTAGTGAGGGATAAGTAGGAACCTGGTTTCTTTAATTAATGAATGGAAATACCATTGAATGATCAAAAAAAATATTGAGGAAAGTGAAATTTTTTGCATTCTATTACTTCCCATACCATATTGAATTATTTAAATAATAGAACCCATGAAGGAATATTATTAAATGAAACATTGAATATTATGAGGGTAATAATATTCATGATATAACATGTTAATGACAGAAAACAACCCATATAAAATTTATTTGGTGCATGATAACAATGAATACTAAATGGGTAGTAAATTGAGATGAAATCCCTTACCTTAACCATATTTTTATTGTGAGGACTTTATCCTCCAACATAGTGGTTTAAAATATTCCAAAAAAATTTAAAATAAGAGTTTTAATGTTTATAATATCATATATTAATTACCTATAATATTTTATTACCCCACAATTAACAATGTTTCATTATATTAACTACGTCGGGTGTTAATTTCCTAGGCTTCTCAAGTATGTGTTGAATTTTCATTTGTTGTTCTTATTAAATGGTTCATGATTTCATCATATAAAAAATTTAAACTATGAGTTAATTGTTATAAATAATATGTATTTATGTATTTATTTTATTCTATTATATTTTGGGATTATAAATGAAGTGCATTGTTTCAGGATACAATAGATCGTATGTGCACATGAACAATACTTTCATATCTATGTTCTATAAAAAGAATGAAAACTATATTATACATATGTATATTATAATTACAGTATTATATATATTTTATATAAGGGACATAGAACTATTATAACCATCCTTTATATGTTCCATGTGTGGCATGAATGAGCCATATAACATTAAGTGGGCGGTGGTCCACAATCCCTTACGCAAAATTATCATATTTAAAAAAGATAGAAAGCATAATGGTATGTGTCAAATAAAAATTATATAATGATAAAGAAATTAAAATTATTATTTAAATAATATAGATATATTATCTCCATCAAAATGGCCTCCATGAGATATGGTAATGAAAAAATGACCAATCATCTTTTTGTATGGCAGTAGTCATTGTACACAGAAACAATACGTTAGTCACACATTAGATGGAGGTGAGTGTAAGTTTAGGTTGAAAACATTATATAAAAAAATCCAAATATATTTTGGATATTGTTTTTATTATATAAACATGTCAAAAATTTATTTGATGGGGTGGAAAATTTAAATGATACTAGAGAGCCGGAGAGAAGATGTTACCACTAAATCGGGTAACTTATTTTTGTTTGTACCAAAAGGATTCCATTGAAGGATTTTTTCGAAATGGATGTATTCAATGTATAAGGGTGGGATTTTTGAAATCTATATGATCAGATCATTTTTGAATGTACATGGTTTGTTAGGTGTGAGTAATGGTGATAGTTTTTTATCTTTTATATGAGAGGAAACGACTCACTTGGTATTTTTGAAAAAAATTTAGCTGTACCCATGTTTTTAACCCAAAAAAGTATTAAAAAACAAAAAAAACACATGACTGGATGGGTAATGGATTAAGTGTGGACATATAATTGTTTTTTCACATGTTTATAGGTCATTTGTCTACTTAAGAAAATGTATATTCATTTATTATACATAATTTTACCTTAATAATAGCAATTAATTTTAATTATCTTCATTAGTATTTTTGATAAAAAAGAATGTTTGTATTTTTTGATATTATAAATTATTATGATTCAAAATATGGAATCATTTTTTCCAAATTCTAATGTCATTAGTGGATGAAATTAAATTAAATTTAATCTCGTAGAGAGGATGACAATGCATGTATTTAATGTACAAATATCCTAAAGGTTGCAATGCTTTCATAATAAATTTCAACGTGAAATTGAATCAAATGACATAAATTTTATTAATTAATCAAAATATTATGTAATTATAAAATAGAAACAATTAAAATTATAATTTAACTTTAAAAATAATTTAGATGAAAAGGATTTTTTGAAATAAAATTCAATATTCATAACAATTAATTAAAAATTGAAATGTCTTAGAAAAATACCATTAATTAACTATAACATAATTTTTATGGCTAGATTTAAAATATACTGCTTATTTATTAATATTAGACCAATTAAACATTAAAATTTATTATGTAAAATTTGTTCACTATTAAATGGTGCTTAAAGTGACTTTATAAAAATAAAAGGATTTATGTGTAATATTTGATTTGTTTGAATGTTATGATTATAAAATATATTGGAAGAAAATAATGAATATTTAATTTAATTTATGATATATATATATATATATATATTACATTTTTATCACTAAATAATTTTTATTAAACAAATAATTTTGGGTTAGACAACTTTGTGAAAATAATAATATTTTCTTTTATATTCAATCGTTTTCAAAATTAATTTATAATTAATTTATAACAAATGAATTCATTTTAAATTTGTCTAAACCATATATCTTAATAAATTATTTACCCATTTTCATATCTACTAATAATATATCTAGGTTATATCTTATTATTTATAACAATATAGCGTTATAATTTAAAACTTGCTATTGTCTGTAATGTAAGCTTTCAAATAAAGTCATTATTGTGTGTAAAACAAGGTAACATGGTTTTAAGTGGATTATGAGATATAAAATATATAAAATTTATTTAAAACATTAAATATATTTTAAATTATTCGTGTTTCATTTTCCATAATGTGATTGGTGTCATGTGTCATGCACGCTATCAAATATAAGGTTATTACATTTGAATTTTCTGGTGTTACAATCATAGTATAAGAAGATATATATTTTTATGAACCATTAATTTATTTATAAATGTTTTTATGTATGATTTTTTAAAAATTATCTAAAATTATATACCAAATTGTTCCTTGGGTGTGTATGATATTTATTACTAAAATTTTTTGTTGAAATATTTTGATTGTCAAAATTGGGTCCCATATATCCGTAAGAAATCATGTAATTTAAGGAATATGTTTTTATCCTCAATCCAAGAGTTTGGGTTTCATGGTGTTATAATCCTTGATCACCAATAAAGTCTATTGGATTATTATTGAATTACTCCAACACTTGATTTTTGTGCTTTTAAGAATGTTTCCATGGAATTCCATGGGTAGTATCAATAGATTTAGATTGTGAAAAGACTACATATAGACAACTAAATAGGCTAAATATGTGATTCCCTTACTAACTCATCGATTCCATTTGGGGGTCACATTCTGAAGTATCCCCAAAACAAAAAAAAATTAATAAAATCATCAGAATTTCAAAATAGGGGATATAAAATAATAAACTGAGGTGAACAGTGAATTTCATACATAAATATTACAACATTTCATAAAAATATACAAAACATATCAAAAATAAATATATAATAACTATATATATTTAGTGTATTATGAGGATAATTATATTATAATTATATTTCATGAAATATATCCAACATATTCCCAAAATTTCATATCAAAATGTATAATGATAAAAAACACAATACGAAAACTATTTCTAATTACCTAAGAAAGGAATCATAAGAAAGGGTGAGATGTGATGCTTAATAAAGGGAAAAATAAGAGAAATATATAATTGATTATAAGTGAGTTTGATATAATAATAATGGTATTTAATCATTATCAAAACATAAACATTTCATTCATAATCTGTCATAGATCATAAATAAATATTCATGCCACAAGGGATTTGCATATGAAAAAGAAATGGATCAAAAAAGTTAGGATTCATTATTATCCAATCATGATCCATGCAAAAATTTGAAAATAATATGAACATGTTATATTAAGTTAATGGATATATCATAATCTAATAAAATAATAGTAATATAATAGGTACTATACATTATTCAAGAACTAATTAAACATGATAATACAAATATTCATGTAAGAGTTATTTATAATTATCTCCATCATCTCTTATGAGGTTATTTAATCAGTTAACTCTTAAGATTTTCTTAACTGTATTTTTATATTGGGGTTCCCTAAATCTACCATTTTTTAGGAGTTTCTTAATGAAAAATCATTATTAAATTCATTGGAGGGCCATATAATTTTGAGCCCACCCGTCACATAAAAACTCCTACAAACTTATAACTACAGATCATTAAACAATAATCATTTCATTATAACATAACCCATGGTAAAGAAATGGGATTCATAAAAATTATATCATTTCATCACATCATAACACATGGAATGAAAATATATTTCACAACGAATTCTTTATAAAAAAATTAACTAATAAGAGATAAATAGGTTTCATCAAATCATCCTTAAATTATCATCATCATAAAACATCCAAAGAATTATTTTTAAAAATATCATATAATCATATTTATAGTTAATCATAACAATACTTAAATAATGATTACCTAGATTAAAAATACATTTAGATGTGGAATTGATTTTTTTTAAATATGAAATATTTCATTTTCATTTAGTTCCTTTGAAATCATAAAATTACAAAAATATTGAGAAAACGTTTTTATTTCAAATTAAAAATGTAATGTTTGAAATTATAAAAAAAATCAATTTATTATTCTTGATGGTGTTACAATATATTCTTATAGTAATGATTAACACTTAGGTTCATTTTTTTTGAAAAATTCCATAAACAAGAAGTTTATATAGGGTTATAAAAATTCAATTGAAAACCATTATTAATTATGTCTAATATGGTGGAAATGAAGATTAATATATTATTGGTTTCTAAAACTGAATATTTTAGGAAAAATATTTTTGAAGGTGGACGTGGAATAAATTTTTTTTGAACCAATAAGAAATAATTTGGAATAATCATAAAAAAAATTCTAGATCATTTTAAATGTAAATGATATAAAATGGTACGATTATAGGAAAAGTTTCTTGAATAACAGGAGGAAAAAATAAGTGGATTTTAATATAATATATCTATTTAATTTCCCACAATATTAATTTATCTAAGACTGTCCCAAAATGAAATGATATTTTTATGTAGACCATTATATTAGGTATGGACGTTCGTTATACATTCACAAACACCTATATAAAAAATATTTATTTTTTATAATTATGTTATAGAATAATATTTTCATAAAAAATACAATGTAAAATTAATTTATCTTTTCTAATTATAATTTTATTGACAATTTCATTATTAAAATTATGGTGGGTGTGAAAACTAGTATATCCTTTAACTATGTTTTAGATTCATTGTTTTGATAGTCTCACCTTGTGGATGATTTCATAAACTTCATACTCTTAATCATGACATAATAATATTTATTTATTCTATATATAAACTTTTATAACCATTAATATAATTTAGTTATGGAATGGATAGTTTCTATACATCTTGAGGGAGAGTGAGTGGGACCTGCATATCGCGGGCCAAACGAAGAAAAACCATAGCTCTACTGGGACACGAGATGATAGATCTTTCACAGATGTGGTTGCAAGTCGAGTACAATGTGTTGAAACAAAGAATGAGGAGCCAATTTCTCCAAAAATGTTCAATCATCGAGGTCTTACTACTATATATTTCACAAAAGATGAGGTAAAATCTCTTTCCTCAGATCTTAATTTTTCCCTTGTGGGAAAGTTCTTTAAGCATCGCCCTTCGCTCCTGTTCCTCCGAAAGACTCTAGGAAACATTGGTTTTTCTGATTTTTCATATTGGTTTGTTAAATTCGTGGAATGTTCTATTAAGATTCTCCTCGTATTACGATTACTATCGTCTTTGGATGTGCGGTTTGTGGAATTTTGGAAAGTCTACTATGAAGGTGTTTAAATGGTCTCTGTATTATGATACTAGTTCAGAACCCTCCATTGTTCTGATTTGGATAGGATTCCCCGGTTTACCGCTACATCTTTTCAAAAGGAAGGCACTCTTTTCAATTTACAGTCTTTTTGGAACACCAATTATATTGGACTCTGCTACATTGAACCTTTTAAGACCCTATGTAGCTAAGATCTATACTGAAATTGATATCTCGAGAGATCTTCCATCTCACTTTTGGATTTAGAACGGGGATAAAGGGTTTACTCAGGATGTGGTCTTTGAAAATCATCCAATTTTTTGTAATAAATGTTTCAGACTGGGACATCTATTCGATGAATTTGAGAAGCAATATAATCCTCCCCCACCTCTGGTTCAATCTATGTGGGTTGAAAATGCACCTGCCAAATCAATTTTTAATGATCATACAGTCCACTGCCCTAAGGAAAAAGGAAAGCATAACCAAGATGGTTTGGCTGGTCCTTCTAATGTTACCAGTAGTGAAGAAATTCCTAAGGCCATAGATGAAATAAAAGTTAAACCAATACCTGAAAATCAAATTGATGACTATGTAATGATGTCATGGATGTTATTGAGCATGAGTCTGATTCCAAAGGTGTAGATTCTATTCAGGATGAAGATCCTCATGCTGGAGTTGTTGAGGGTAAAGGGAGTGTTGTCCCACCCCCTACTGTAGAGGAAAAAAATAATTCGCTTCACTCATTAGAAGGTAGAAATTAAAATTATGAATTGGAATCCAGTGATTCTTTACCTGATGAGCCAGATCATCCTATGCAGGTGGAAGAAATTTATCTGAATTCAATGGACAAAAAGGTAAAATGTCTATGGTGGATGTTGATTGTTTCATCAATCCAAATCCTAAAAAGACTAGAAAGCGTAGGGATTAGCCTCAAATGGAAAGGACCATTGTCACACATTCTCTGAATGTGGCTAGGAAAGATCATTCTCAGAATACCCAATACACGAATACTATTTCACAATCAACTAAAGAGTCTGCTCATCACTATACTGAGGAGGTGAAACAACAATCCTCTTACATGGAGGGACAAAATGACATTGCTTTTCAAAAATTTCAACTGGGTGTGATTTCAGCAGAAAGATATCTTGAGGTGAAGCGAAATTATTTTAACTTGAAACTAAATCTATACATGCACTATACCTAATGTTTCTATCTTTTCTTCTCTTAATTTTGTTTCTGGTTTTAACATGAAGTTTCTAGTTGGAGGGATTCTAGGTAATTACTTTTCAACATGCTGTCCCTTATGGTGTTGCTGTCCTTGTTTTCTTCTGGTTTGTTTTGTAGTCACCTTGTTGTGTGCTCTTATGATGTTGTTGAAGTATTGGATTGGAGGAAAATAATTCCTCGGTACAGACCTGATGTTGTTGTTCCTTGACTAAGGTTGAATGGTTGAGAAGTGAGGTCCTTTAATCCTCTCCCTATCCTACTAATTTCTTGCCACATTTTCTGGATTTTCTGAACCTCCAGCTTGTTCTTTCTTGAACACTGGTTGATTTTGATGATTTTCTCTTTATGCTGCAAGTGCTGGACTTAAGTATTCAGATTACTTTGTTTATTCAGTATACCTTCTATCTATTTGATAGTTGTGGCAAGGATACCTTTTCTACAAGATTGTATCTTTCTTCTCATTCCCTCTGCTCTGCATGGTGTTCATGCTGACTATAGTGGAGGAAGGTTTAGACTGACCTATTTTCTCCAATAGGATAGCTTGCTGATTTTTTGGATGGACTTCATTTTCAGACATATAGGTTTGAAACAATTTAATGGTGACTTATCTGGGTTGTCTTTAAGAATTGGTTTCTTTTTTTGGATTGAGTATTTTTTGTAACCCATTTAATTCCCTTCTGGTGTATGTTCTTTAAACCACGTGGTTGTACTATCCTTTTTTGAGTTTAAAAAATTCCATAGGCGACATGAATTGGGAAACCAATTCATGTCACCAATTTTCTTTAAAAAATAATGTAGTTATAGAAAATTAGTTACATCACTTCAAGGATATGGTTTCATGCACATAAACAGACTTGATGTCTCCACATTTATATGGAAGGAACCAAAGAAAGATAAATTATAGTTAACAGTTAAAAAAATTATATCATAAATATAATATATATTCATGAAATCTATCATTATTACAATCCATGTAAAGTAAAAATTAAAACCAAATCACACCACTTCATGGAGGTTGTAGTCCACATATATACTTGAGTGACGTTGTAATTTTACTATGATTCAAAATGTATGAAGGTAGATAAGATATTATAGTTACATTGAAAAAATAATTCAATAACAATAATATATTATAATTAAATTTATCATTATATCCAACCATGAATGATGGTGATTGAAAATAAATCATATCACCACATAGAGGTAGAAGTACACATGAATACACAAGCAATAGTTTCATTTTCAATTTGATAAAATGCAGGTGTAAAATTTTATCCCCATAACAATAAAAAAAATAAGTATATTGATGATAATAGTATAATAATTTTAGGATAGATTTTATTGAATTATATGAAGTATAAATTGAGGTAACCATTGAATGATTAGGTAATAGACTTACCTATTATATGAGTTATTTCTATTATATTACTTAACAAGTCTTTATTTTGTTGTCTTAGGATATGCCACAGAGAAAATGAAAAAATAATAACGAATCAAGGTAGGTTTACAGTTATCGATTGTCTTATAAAGATGGGTGGAATTAATAAAAAAGGTGGATTCATGGTTCCATTCTTTCATGAGGTGTTATACAAGCATGGAATTACATAAAATATTTATATAATATAAAAAATCATTATTGTGAAATAGATAAAAAAAATTTATAGGAAATTTAATTTAGGGTAAGATAAGGCATAAATATCATCAAAATTGAATATTTAGAAATTTATATACTTCCCTTTTTATATTTCCACTTAGACTAACACCCCTTTACAAACTCATTTTAACCCACCAAACCCATTTTTTCTTTTTCTGAATAATCCAATTTGTGGTAGAGTGGGAACATGAAAAAAAATCCTTATAATGAAAAGATCCAACCCTATTTTAAATTAATAAGCAAAAATTCTTAATATTTATACTATTAATTATAAAAAAAATATATGGCCTAACAAAAAAATTTGAATAATTTCATTCCAAATTTGGAATAGATTTTATCAAATTATTTGTATATATTTTTTATAAATTCATTTTATAATAGATATGATAAAAATTAAGAAATATTTTTTTGGAAAAAGCTATTTTAAATCATAAAATGGGATTTGTTTTTATACCATAGCTAGTAAGAAACTATAAGATTAATGTAAAAATATTTTATTCATTACATTATCTATGAATTTAATTAAAATAATTTACCAATTAATATTTATTTTATTTCATTATGATAAAACACATTGTGTGAATAAAATCCATTTTCTAGGAAAAGTAAGTTGTTACATTAAAATTATTTTATTTCAATTTCCATCCAATTGAAAATCAAACACTTAATTTAAAAAACATGAAGATAAATATACATTAATATTGTATTTATTCCTATTCATAACATATAATCTAATGTCTAGTCAATAACAATGATTTTAAATAGTGATTTTTATTGCATGTCATAGTTCATTTAAACACTATGTTTCCTATAAATCAAGTTATCGAAGATTGAAAACATATTTAATGAGAAATATATCATAAAATATTAGGTGGTAATAAAAACAAAAAGAAATAATATTACCAAAAAACATTATAACCCTAATTCAAAATAATTTAACAATGTATTATTTCCATTTTAAGACCCCTTAAAGCATTTCAATCACAATAATAAAATGGGAACACAATTATTTAAATTCAACCTTCCTCATTAAACAAAAAACACAAAACTAAATTAAGGATTTCTATATTAGATATCAAATTTCAACTTTATTCCTTTAAAACATAAAAAATAAATTATTTAAAAGTTGAACAACATTTTTAAAGATCACGTCAAAAAACCATAAACATAGTTTTAAAAACAATAATTATTATGAGAGTATAAGACAGAAAATATAATTTTTAAACATATAATCTTTAAAAAAAATATTAATTTTATTTTTAAAAAATTCTGGAATGATAAATTTAAAATATTCTACACTATTCATGGTTAGGAAGCATGATTTTAGACCATTCACCAACCATATGATAATATTTTTTAATAAATATTCTTGAGAATCCCCTCGAACCTGAACTTGATCTATTCCACTAGAAGGTATTAGGAACAACATGTTCATCCAAATTAGGTGTCAAGAGAAAGTGTATCATAGGTGAACATGTGACAAAAAATTCACCATAATTTAAAACTATGATCAATAACAAGATCCTAACAGTACCCAGCATGATATTTCCATTAATTATAAAATAATTCCAAAAAATAAGATGTTATAATAAAATAACATATAAATATAATGTAATATGAAAATACATAAAAATAACAATTTACCACAATTTATTCATATAGTTAACCATTTATAAAAATATTTTACAATTAAAAATCAAGAAGCTTACAATAATAAATTTTAGGGGACAAATAGGCTAATACACCATAAAATCCCAATAGTCTATCACATTATGGAGAAAAACTCCAACATCTCCATGTAACTACTCAGTTTCCACCATGATACAAATGACACTCACACCCCAAAAAAGAATGGAAACCCTATTATTTAAGCTATATCCTAATAACCTGTAGAAAATAGTATAACAAAATAAAAACCAATGTGTGTATATCGATTATGAGATAATGTCCACTAGGATACGACTATACATCCATTTTATTATTTTTATAATGACACAAAGTCCACTGTTGTGAACATAATACAAAATTTTGTTTTCAATTACTTTTTTTTATCAAAAATGATAAAACAAATAATGACTATATCATATCCTAAAAATAAAATATTTTAAAAAATACCTAATGTTGAGTTTCCTAGGAAATTTCATTTAAAAAATATCCATTTTAATTTAAAACAACATTTCTTTCATGAAACCAAGATAGTTGTTTTCAATTTAAAACATTAATTTTTTTAGAACCCCATTTTCATAGTTTTAAATTTTTCTAATAAAGTATCAATAATGGATTATTTTTAAAATATACACCACGTATATTATTTAAATAATTAAGAAACATGCTCCTCAAATATGAGTAATGAATAATAGGTTTACATAATAAAATTAATTCAATGGAATGTAATTAAAAAATTCACTACAAATACTATAAAATGTGTAAAATAATAATGGTAAATCTAAAATAAAGAATAAATCACAGTAGAATAAAAAATAGATAACTGAATCACATAAAAATAAAGAATAATGTGGCATAACATAAGTTAAATTTCATGTATAACACATTTGTTACAAATAAATCATGTACATCCCTTGAAATGTCATAACCAAATGCCATTAGGTTAACGGTCATAAAACTAATCTCCGAGATCATTATCAACTACTATCATAATTAACACCACCTAGAAAGGTCATAAAATTCCACTATGGGATTCTAGAAAGTTCATAACTCTAAACTAGAATTGATACCATACCATTAATCTCTACATAGTATCATTGTCAACTTCATATCCTATATAATGGAGGTGGGATTTTATCCAGCCTTTTTCAATCACATAATAGTCACATATCTAAAATGTAATAAATAAAAATAATCTCAAACTTCTTACCTCCATCACAATTCATTAAAATATGACCCTACCAACATAAAAATATATCATAAATCACAATTAATTCAATAATTTTCAAAATATCACAATAATAAACAAAGGATAATAATGGGGCTACACTAGGATTTAAAACCCAACTGATAAAATCCATCTCACATATTTAAAATTAATAATAACATTTTTGTAAATACTTTTTCAAAATTACCCTTGAAAAATGTTATTGAATAGAAATAATATGACAATAATAAATTTATTAACATCCTTAATCTACCAAAGTGTAAGAACATGGATCTTCATTTCAGTTATGGATCATTATTTCGGGTTTTTTTAAGAAAAAGGATGAAATGGGAAATTTTCTAAGTATATGACATGTACTCTTGAGTACACACCGCATACTCAATTGTAGCATGGAGCTATATACTAGTCGTGTAACAGCTGAGTACATGGCTATGTAGGTGACCTGGATGACCACATAAAGAGGGAGCTAGTTGAGTCCAGTACACATCACATACATTAAATGAACACGCGATGTCATTTATTCTTCATTTGATTAATCGGCTTGAGGTCACATGTCATCTCCATAAAATGAATCTACTACCCTTGATTTTTATTGGAGAGTAATGAAGAATTGAGGATCTTCGAGCTTGTCCTATTGCTCTATCTGAGGTATGATTGATAAAACATTGGTTGTATTATATTCCCACCAGTGAGTTCTCTCATTCCCTTGAGCATCTCTTTCAGATTTCTCTTCTTCCATGAGATATCATGGGTTGATGGTTTTTAACCATTTTGTATATCTACATCATTCTAGGTAGATAAGAGGGACGAAAATCAAGAGTATTTATCATACAACATCAAGGTAGGTGGTTTGTGCCTTTCTTTGATTGTAATTAAATTATATACACCTAAAGTGCCGAATACCCATGTTTGGGGTATTGAGTGTTTTGGATTTTGACCTTGTTTATTACCTTTTATGTGTTGGTAGATAGATAAATGGTTAATTGTTTATGAGTAAGGTTTTATACAATTTTTTGTGACACCCAATGGGTGTGTTCCCTTGATTGATCGTTAATGGATGCTTGGCCTAGAATTTCCTACTAGGTTTCCTTAGTTTTAATGCCACGTGTTGTTAGAATGGAGCTACTATTTACCTGAATGCATGTGTTTTGTATTGTGAATCATTGAACAAGGGGAAATGACTTTGACAACATATTAAGGTTGGGTTAGTTATATATAATTGTTGATGGGTTGACCCAGATGTATTGACTGGTAGAGTTGTCGGGTTTTCATAGACCATAGGGGTTAGACCATGAGGGCTACCCAGGGGATCATTATTAAATGAATGTCGGACCATAGGGAATTTACTATGACAGCTACGAGGGGGTCATTATAATTTTTTTCCTATGTAAACCAAGGGGGTATTGACCATCAGAGCTACCCATGTAGTTATTTGTAAATGATTAGTTCTATGTGGGACAGAAGGGGTTAGACTATGCGATCTTCCCAGAGGTTCATTACTTATTTAATTAATTATATCGTAAACCAATGGGTTTAGGATGTGAGAAAAATTCCATAGGGTTGATTTTGAATATTTAAATGATTGTGATGTGTCTACCTATCCAAAGAACAAGCTTGGACTCAGTCTTAAATGATTTTTTGGATGGTCTTTTGAGACAAATGTCTGTTATATCATACAAGGGGATATATATCATAGGATATATCTTGAGGGTAAATTATTCAGTAGTTTGAATAATCAATAAATGTAAATAAACATAAATGGTAGCTGTTGGTTTATTTAATTTTGACTACCTCCTAGTTCATTGCTTCATTTTTCATATATCCTGCTATATATATTCTTGGAATGTTGGAAACAATTATTTTGGTGGTTTCCTACTAGGATTCATATCACACCCTATTTGGGTCATGCTTTTGTGCTCAAACAGGTTATATGATTGTTGGTATAGATGAGGGAAAACACCCTTCTTCCTCAGGTACTTGATTTCCATTGGAGCTAGAGAGCATGAGACCAAGATGAGGCTTGCGATGCTATAGGAGTTTATTGGTTTTTGTACATTTATTTCAGTATTGTATTTCCAGCATTGTGACTTGTTTGGATACTTTCCTAGATACATGTGACTAGCATCATTTATTTATATATTCTAAAGTAGTTTATACTATCAGTCTTCCACGGTTTACTTCTGTTGTATGGTATTACTGCTTCCGCTACTGTTTACTATTTGTTTACACTATGATATTCTACTAAGGAGGGCATAGTTTCCCACAATCACACCCATGGACCTCGCTATTAGTCGATAGTCTCTAGAATTTGGGTAAATCCACATGAGTTAATGTAACCAACTAGGTATGGGGAACCTTTGGGCGACACCTGAAACCAGTTTGTTAAAAAGTGGTATTAGAGTAGGTTTTCTTTTTTGATTTTTCATACTATTTGGAGCCTATATATATAGATAGAAAGGAATAGGTAGTCGGTAATAATCTGGGCCCAAGAGTAGCTAACTCAAGTAAAGGAAAAGCCATGTTACCCCAAATATTGAAATTTTCCTGTTTTTTCAATTGTTAATGTTTATTTGATTGCACTGGTGGGTGAAACACTTGTTTTGTGATGTTATGATTTATATCATTGTGGTTTTATTTCTCTTGAAACCCAATGAGATGAGGGTATTCCATCTCATGAATCATATAATCACTTTCTTGAGATCACATGTCATTCATTCCTTTCATTCCATTTAAGATGCATTAACAATTTTTTGTTTTTGTGATAGATATTGTGCTATATATGCATGTTGTTGTGATAGATATGAAGACATAATACCTTCTATTTTTTATTAGGTATTTATTTAAGTAAAGTTTTATTTGGATGAATGCTAAAGTTTGGTCTGTGAGGTGTTATGGGCCCTCTTGGATTAGGATTTGGTGTATCGTGTTTCAAATTTAGTTGAATTTTGTCAATTTGATGTGAAAAAGTATTCCAAACTTTGATTTTTGAGGAGAATAGGATCCCATGGGTCGGAATTTGTAAATCCATGGACAAAATTTTGAGTTTTTAAGGGTTCCATATATGTTTTTTAAGCCTAGTATCTTAAAAATGACACAAAACAACATGTGATGTCATGGACACATGCCATGCGTTCTTCTATTCTGGAAGAAACTAATTTTCTAAAGTACACGTTGTGTACTGGGAGTACACGCCATGTAGTGCTTAACCGTGTGACTGACTATGTGAGTAGAGACCCAAGTTGATTGATGTTTCACATAAAATTCCATGATCTACGTGTACACTTCGTGTTATAGAGACCATGTATCTGGCCAGGTGACTAACGATATATGTGGATGAGTTTTGGATGGTACACACCGTGTCCTGACTGTACACACCACATGGGGATCAATCGCGTGTTTGGCCATGTGATTAATGACATGATTGGATGAAACATAAGTGTTACACACCGTACATAGTGTGAACACAATGTGTAGTATTACCACAAAGATAACCATGTAGTTCTACCAATGATGAAGAATTCAAGAATGAGGGAAAATTCAGGTACACACTGTGTTCTAGGAGTAACACACCATGTGTACGGGTGTTACAAGACCATATTTCTAAGAGGTACACTCCATGTTAAAAGCATAAGGAAACACACTATATAGAGGTTATACATGTCGTGTAACTATTCTTTGTAAAACATGAATGTTTTCTTCACATGTTCTTTTCTTTAACTTCTATGTTTATATCCTTAATAATATTGAAACTGTGGCGTGCACATGACCTTGAAGATTCATGCCACTAAGACATCCTCCGGTTGTACAACAGGTTCAAGGCAACGATCAGACATCGGATATGGTAGATCAAGGACAACCAGCAGGTCCTCTTGATGTGTCTATCATGGGACCAGTTGTTATACATCACTCAAGTGCTGAAGCATAGTTTCGTGACCCATTTTTTAATATGTTACATGAATTTTAGGGATCAATACATCATGTCCCATCAATGGAAGAGATGACGCGAGGGTTGCAGAAGCTACATCATCCCAATTTTTCAGGGTATGGTGGACCAAAGTCTATAGAGTCATGGTTGGAAGCTATTCTTGCTATCTTTGAGCTTCTGGAGATGCCTCCGGAGATGATGGTGAATATTTCTACAGACATGCTTTGTGATTCTTCCATTATATGGTGGGATTCTATCTCTTATGTTAGATGACATCAGGATTAGGCTTTGGAAGTGTTTCAATGGACCTTCTATGACTATTTCTATCTTGAGATGTTGAGGGCCGATCTATCCTGAGAGTTTATGAATTTCGAGAGGGTCGCTCCTTCAGTTATGGACTAATCATTTCATTTTACACTTCTTCAGCACTTCACACTTGTTCTGGGAGGTGATAGGTTATCTTTGGCATGAGTATTTGAGGATGGTCTTAGGTACAACATCTAATCGTAGGTGAATGTTTTTAGTCTGACTTTGATGATGGCTATAGTGAACCAGGTGATGATTACCGATCGTAATATGAGGGAGTTGGAAGGTGTGAACCATGGTGGTTCAGTATCGAGGTCTAATACTCCTTCAACTAATAACAATAAGTACTGAAGGGATATTTTATGTGATGTTTCTTCAGGTAGTCACCTGGTATGCTACTAGTGCAGGAATAGTGGGCATAATAGACCACATTGCCTGAAGGACACATTTGAGTGCCGATCCTGTAGCAAGATGGGCCATCATTAGCATTTTTTCCATTTTTTTCTCACTAGAAGCATGTGACATGGGTTTTTCTAGGATTCCATGTTTAGGAGTATGACTTCTAATTTTTCATTAGTCAGGGAACTCGAGTCTGTTCCGGTTGGGGAGGTGGTCATGGCCATGGTAGTTAGGCTATAGGTTCTCAGTGATAGTAGGGTGGATCAGCTCGATGTAATATGGTTGGGAAATAAGGCTATAGAACCTATCCGAATTTTCTATTGGAATAGACCCAACATGAGTAGGATCCCAAACCCTCTATAGTTTGAGGTATGATTCAAGTTAACTTAGTTTTAGCTTCATCTCTTTTTGATATAGGTGCTTCCCATAGTTTTATATCTGTTACCATTGTGGAGAGACTTGGGCTCTGTATCATTACGTCTGATTATGTTATGATGCTAGACATTCCGTTGGGGATTAGGATGGATAGTGTACATTGGTGAAAAGATCTACCTCTTGAGGATGGTGGGTGTCCCTTCTTAGGGGACCTCTATATATTAGAGATTACATTCTTTGATGTCATTCTCAGAAATGGATTGGTTGATCTCATTCTTGGCCTTTGATTACTTCTATCTCTTTAGCTTGAGTTTCATGTCACTAGAGGGCGTGACTTTTTAACACAAGTGTGAATGTGATGTCCAGGAGAGTAGAGCAGGACCTGATCATCATGGGTTGGGAGGAATTATGTTCCAAGTTACATTTTTGTAGCTAAATGACTAGGGGAATTCACAGAGGGACATTCTTCTAGTGGTGGATTATTTCAGATATGACATTCCAAATGACTTTTCAAGTCAACCTCCAGAGTGAGAGGTGGATTTCTCTATCGATATTTTTTCAGGAGCAGTATCAGTGTCCCTTACTCCTTATAGGATGGATACACCAGAGTTACAAGAGATCTAAATCTGTTAGAGGAGTTTAAGGAAAATGGATTCATCTGAACCAATACTTCTTGTTGGGGTTTTCCTATCCTATTTGCAAAGAAGGAAGACAATACACTTAGACTTTGTGTGTTTAATATAAAGCTGAACCAGTTGATGGTCAAGAACTGATATCCCTTGTTGAGGATTGATGATCTCTTTGATAAATATTGAGGAGCCCCATTTTTCTCAATGATTTACTTGAGATCCCGTTATCATCATTATCACATTAGACCATCTAATATACCTCTTACAAACATTCTACACAGGTATGGTCTATTGAGTATTTGGTAAAATCGTTCGGTCTCACAAATGTGCCAACAATTTTCATGGAACTAATGAACCAAGTGTTCCATCATTACTTGGATACTTTTGTGGTAGTTTTCATAGATGATATCTTGGTGTACTCTCACACAGGACATGACCATGCCACCCATCATGAGATTATATTGAGTACACTGAGATAGCATTGGTTTTCTGCTAAACTCTCAACATACTACATTTGGATAGATTATATTAACTTCTTTGGTCATGTCATATCCAAGACCTAAGTATCAGTAGACATAGAGAATGTGATATATGTAGTTTCTAAAAGCATCTAAAGAATGTATTTGAGGTACAGAGTTTTCTAGGACTAGTTGGTTACTACATGCTCTTTTTAAAGGACTTGTCATGATTAGTAGTGCCACTAAAGGGCCTGATTAAGAAGGGTGTAAAGTACTTGTGGACATATTCTTGCAATTCAGCCATTCAGGAGCTGAAGGTAGATTGACATCAGCACTGATACCGATTTTTTCAGAGCTGGAAAAGAGTTACCCCATTTACTATGATTCATCATGTATCAGACTTGGTGCAATGCTTATGAAGGGTAAATGAGTTGTTGCATATGGATCTCAGTAGTTGAGGTCACATGATTAGAAATACCTAACACACGATATCGAGTTGGATGCAGTTGTGCATGATTTACATTTTTGGAGACATTATATTTTGGGAGATCATTTTTGTGGTGTTAACTAACCACAAAAGTCTCATGTATATCATTACTCATCATGATCTGAATTTGAGACAATGATGGTAGGTTGAGTAACTTAAATCTTTTGACTTTGAGCTTGTATACATAACTAGGAAAGGAAACACAGTGGATGATGCGTTGATTAGAATGAATTAGATACATGTAGTTTAGGAGTCAATCCATGAGTGGAGGATTATGGATCTATTCTTTGGGATGCATTTTGAGGTGAACGAAAATTAGTGGAAGATGTTTCATTCTTCTATAGCTGTTACCTCTACTCATCTAGATCAAGGGAGAATAATGAATCTATCATATTCCTAAGGCCTAGTCCTGCGATAGAGTGTCTCATGCGAGGACCCAACTCTGGGATTGATCGTATGTGAAAATGAGATCTTACGTTTTCATGTACACCTATGGGTTTCAACAAAAATACATTTGGAAATTTTTCAGAATTTTCATAGATCAGCTTTGGAAGTTCTTCTTGGTGTCACAAAGATGTATCGAGATCAACATATGTACTATTGGTAGCTTGGTATGACAAAATATGTAGCTGGGTTTTATGAGATGTTCCATCTATTAGAAACAGAATGCGGAACATCAATGACCAGTAGATATTTTTCATCAATTACCAATTCCCGAGTGGAAGTGGAATGATGTCGCGATAGATTTTGTGACATGTATTCCAAGGTCATCTCGAGGGAATTATGCATTTTGTGTTTTTTTCAATAGACTCAGGATGGTTTCACACTTCTTACCAATTAAGGAAACCTTCAGTGTTAATGAGTTTGTATGGTTGTATATCCGAGTGATTGTACGTTTTCATGGGGTTATACGCTCTATTATTTAAGAAAGGGATGACTAGTTTAATTATCATATCTAGCAGGGACTAGATATGGATTTTGGAACATGGGTTTTCTTGAGTATCAGTTAACATCCCCCAAAAGATGGCCAGTCCGAGCACAAGATACAAGTTTTGGAGGACATGCTTCAAGCATGAATCCTGGATTTTGGGGGATCGTGGAGAGACACATACCCCTAGTAGAGTTTTCCTACAATAATATATTTTAGGTGATTATTTATATGGCACCTTATGAGGCTTTTTATGGTAGGCCATGTCGTTCACTGCTATATTGGATGGAGGTGGGAGAAGCATCTATGCAAGGACCTCGTATTGTCTAGGAGACCACTGGGTATGTGGAGTTGATTCAAAAGACAATGTCTACTACATAGTCTCGAAATAAATCTTATGTTAATTGACAAATACTACCTCTGGAGTTTGATATCATAGATCCAGTTTTCTTACGTGTCACACCAAGGTTGGGACAGAGGAGGATTAAAAGGTAAGGGAAGCTTTCACCGATATACGTCAGTCTGTTTTAGGTTCTAGAGAGAGTCGGGTGGGATGCCAATCAGTTGTAGTTACATAAGAGTTACCAATCGATGCACAATGCATTTCATGTTTCTCAGCTACAAAATTACTCTTCAGACCCATATCATGTTTTAAACCCATGGAGGTTGAGTTGGAGGTGGATGCATCCTTTGATGAGCACCCTATTCAGATTGTGTCTCCCATAATGAAGGTTTTATAGGGATGATAATTTCCTCTAGTATGGTTGCTATAGCAGTACATGTGAGTAGAGGAAGAGACTTGGGAGAGGGGAGATGATGCGTGATCATAGTGACCATAGTTATTTTAATGTTTCTTGTTCACCACCCATGGAATGGAAATTCAGAGACTAATTTATTTAAGTGGGGGAAGATTGTATGAACCCAAATCTTCATTTTAGTCATGGGTATTTATTTCAAGTTGTTTTTTATAAAAAATATTGAAATGGAAAATTTTCTATGTACATTCCATGTACCCAGATGCCACATTTAGCTGTTTACTAGATGTTTAATAGCCAAGTACATTACTGTGTAGGTGACCTAACTGATCACCTAATGTTGGAGTCAGTTGAGGGCAGTGCACTGCATTTACATTAAATGAAAATGATGTGTACCATTCTTTTTATATGAGTAATCAGCTCAGGGTCACGTCTCATATACCCAAAATTCATCTGCTACCCTCGGTTTGTATAAGAATGAAATGAATGACCAACGATATTTGAGCTCCTCTCATTCCTCTGTCTGAGCTCTGACTGAGATTCCACTGGGTGTGTTGGATTCCCACCGATCTGTTCTCTTTTTCCCTTAATCCTCTCTTCTTGATTTCTCTTATCTCATGAGATAGGGAGGTTTGATGGTTTTTACCCCTTTTTTTGATCTATTTCGTTCTAGGATGATTCAAGGGCAGATGTTCAAGAGTCTTATCATGCAACACCATGGTATGTGGATTGGTCCTTTCTTTGATTTTATTTGTATTATATATGCATGAAGTGATGAATACCCAAGATTGTTGTACTGTGTGTTTTGGATTTTGACACTGTTTATTACTTGATATGTGTTGGTAGATTGATAAAATGGTAATTTCTTGTGCGTAAGGTTTTATACATTGTTATGGGACACCCCATGGGTTCATTCCCTTGATTGATTGTTAATGGTATCTTGGTCTAGAATTTTATGTTAGGCTTGCTTAGTTTCCTTGCCTCATGTGGTTAGGAAGGAGTTAATGTTTACTTGAATTCATGTATTTTGAAATTTGAAAGTGTGACAAAGGGGAGTTGACTATGAGAGCATCCCAATTTAGGTTAAGTTATATATACTTGTTGATGTCTTAACCTATAGGTATTGGCTTCGAGAGCTGCTACATGTTCAAATACTAGAGAGGTTAGACTGTGAGAGATACCCCAAAGGTTGTTATGAAATGAATGTTGGACTATAGGGAATTGACTATGGGAGCTGCCAAAGGGTCATTATAATTTATAGTTTCTATGAAGACCAAGGGGGTATTGACTTTGATAGTTACCCAAGTCATCATTTGTAAATGATTAGTTCAATGTGGGGCCAAAGTGGTTAGACACTCTGAGATTCCGAGAGGGTCATTACTTATTGAAGTCATGATATCTTAAACTAATGGGGTGAAGCTATGAGAGCTTTCCCAGAGGGTTGGTTATTGTTGGACTCACATGTTTTGATAATATGAAATCAAGTTTAAATATTTATCATGATATATTAAGCCATTTGGTAACCCTTTTTAATCTGTATTTATAATTATTTTATCCTAAACAATGTATACTCTTAAGTCTCATGACTTTGCTGCATCAGCTTATAGATTACATTTATCTAAATGTATATTAACTGTTAATGGTTACTGGTAAGAGTATTCTATTCAAGGTCACCATTATGGATCACTGTTACTCTAGGTCAATGATCCTAGATGGTTACTGTCACAAGTCTACCGTTTATCTGCTTATCAAAGACCATAGACAAAGAGTCACCATCACAACGTCACTGTTGTGACAGGGTTTCTGTTGGAAGATCACTGTCAGACTATTTCTCAAGTCTTTTGTTGAGAACCTCACTGTTCAAGTCTACTTTTGGAAATATTCCACTATTAATGAAATTATCTGTTGAGATAAGTCTACAGTTGGAAAGGTCACTGTTACAATAGTCTGATGTTACAAGTCTACGGATGATGCTCACAGTTGAATAGCCTACCGATGAAGTCCGTTGTTTGAAAGACCATAGTTGAAGTCTATAGTGTGAAATGCATCTGCTACTAGTCTAATGATATTATATTCTTTTAATTATCAAATTTATTAATGCTATTATAAATTCATGTCTAGAAAAATTAATTCACCTGAAATTATTTAATTTTATTTGCAGGCATATTAGGAAATAGTAGGATGTACGAGGAAGACAACACGTGGTTGAAACATTTTTCATGTCGGCCCTTGCTGAACCAAATGAGAAAAATCTCAGTTGGAAAAGTGTACATATATATATATATATATTTAGATACATTCAATAAAAAATATAAGTGGTGTGGACATATTGAATATACACGCATAAGAGAGAAACATATACAATCTGAATAAGAACACTCAAGTACTCATACAGAAGAACATAGAGCTTCACAAAGATCTATTGAAAGAACCCTTTTCAAGCTGTAGTGGTGTGATACAAAGAGCTATAAACCCAATAAGTTGATCTTCTCTACATCTAAAAGTCAGAACCTGAATGTTTCGACACTATGTTTTGGAGTCAACTTGCAGAGAATGACCAAATCTTCATTTCTTTCATTCCAACGAGTCCAGAGCTGATCTGCCAACACAACAGAGCACTCTAAACTTATCCCTACTATCTTTAGCTCTAATGTGTTTAAATACTTTACATTTGTGAGTAGTGTGTATGTTTTACACACACTGACTCTTGTGCTTGAGCTGAGGGATACTGAAAATCCCAATACCAAACTCTCTTTACATTTGTTTCCCAGGCATAATTGTGGAAGCAGCCTAGTGTGGCTTGGTAGTTTATTTATCCCACGTATAACTGTGGTAGAGGTTGAAAAACCTAGAATGTTTGTGAAAACTATTGTAAAGCCCAATACAGGCTGTGTATCACTTTTTAATAAAATTTATTGGTGGAAGGTGATCACCAAGTGGAGAGGAATAGGTCTTGACTTAAGACTGAACCTCTTGTTTAAATTTTTGTCTTCATATTTCACTACTCTATTTTATTATTATCCGCTGTACTTATATTAGGGAAGAAAAAAATTTGTTTTTACATTCACTTTGATAGTTAGTTCTGGTTAGTGTGTATATATTATTTGTTTACTAAACTTGTTTCAAAATTCGAATTAGTTCTCATACTGATTCAACTGAGGAGTAATAAACCTTTGAGAAACCTGTTGAACAATAAGTCACTTATATATCTACTTCCTTAATTAACTGGGCTGTTTTAATTAGGGTGATTTTAATCCTAAAAGTTTTTAACAGAAATTTTAATTGGAACTCAATTCACCCCCCTCTTGAGTATCCACTCCGACCAACTTTTGGTTTTAGAGGAAACATTTTTATATACAATGTTTTCAAACCCTCTGTTTTTCAAACTATGATTTTAGTTTTATCTTAAAGATCTTAAATTTCAGTTAGTACTAAATTTTATCTCTTTAATATATTCTCTAAAATCTAGTTATGGACAGTAGACTAGAAGGTGCTGCTAAGAACATGCTACATTTCATTAATGGTGTAAATTATGCTCAATGGAAAATTAAATTAAAAATTCATTTGGAAAGTATTGGTTTTGATAGTTTGTCTACTATCGAATCATAATATGAGATCCCAAAAACTGCTAGATATACCTGGGATGATGCTACAAAGTCTGACTATAATAATTACTATAAAGCTATGAATGCCCTTTACTGCACTTTAAGAGATGAGGAATTTAACCGAATTTCTGCATGTAAAACAACTCATGAAATCTGGGACACCTTGGCTGTTTCTCATAAAGGAACAACCAACGTGAATAAAATGAGATTAAATAATTATACTATTAAATGTGATAATTTTAAGATGAGACCTGATGAACCAATTTCTGACATGTACATTAGGTTTAATGAGATTTTCAACACCATGAGTTCACTAGGAAAATATGTTCCAGATAAAGAGGAGATCATGAGAATATTGAGATGTTTGCCAGACATATGGAGAGGTACTTTTGTGTCTATCTGAGAGTCATGTGACATCCGCAAGCTACCTGTTAAAGAGTTTGTTGGTAAACTAATGATGTATGAAGAAGAAATGAAGGTGAACAAAGAAAAAGATGATGAACACAGGATAACATTCATGGAATTCAAGTCTACTGCTTCAAAGAGAAAAGACAAGAAGAAAATACATGTACCTACTAAAGGTTCAACTATTGAAGAGTCAGATTCAGACAGTGATGAAGAAATGGATCAAATAGCCAAGATATTTAAGAAGTTCTATAGGAAGAAATTTTTTTTCCAAAAAACCAATCTATAAGGGTATGTAAGATCAACAAGGTAAGTGAAAAAAGGATTGGAATAAATCTGATAAGGAAGATTATATAGTCTGCTATGAATGCAAGAGGAATGGAAACATCAAGGATGACTGCCCGAAGTTAAAATTCAAAAAGAAATATGATTATAAGGACAGGAAGTACAGGAAATCCATGAAATCAACCTAGAGTGCTTCGGAAGAAAGCACAAGTGAATCAGAAGCTACTGATTTTGAAAAGATTCATGACAACATGTGCTTCATGACTAACATATCTAAGGTACCTATTTCCCATATTCTAAATAATTATTATTCTGAAAATAACTGTGATTCAGATAATGAGGAAAATATTTCTAAGGCTGAAATGTTTGAATATTTCAATATACTGAATGATACCTGCAGTGAACTAAAAGATAAATATAAATCTTTTATGAAACAACATGCCTTGTCTAGTAATATTAAAACCGACCTATGTGTATGAAAATAAAAGAAAGCTCAATTGTTGAAAGGGAACACTCAACTCAAATTATCTAATGAAAAATTATTAAAGGATATTGAGAAGTTCACTACTGGTAGGGATACCATGACACAGTTGCTAGGAAAACATATTGCTCCAAAATTTACAACATATCTAGGATATCAGCCTTGACAGAGACAGATTAGCAAAACCAAATTTGTTCCAAAATCTGGACAGTTCACTACTAGTTCTGGACCATCTTTTGAGATGCAATTTTCTAAAGGACCTAACAAAGTATTTATGTCTCAAATTATGATTTTTTATTTTAGAAAACCTATAAAGAAAATATGGGTTCCCAATGTTTTATTGGATAACCTTTCTAAACGCAAGAATATCTAGGTACCAAAATTATCCCATGTTTAATCTGTTTTGCAGGGAAGTAGTTTAAAGAGTCCCAGTAACACTCTATGATACATGGACAGTGGATGTTCAAGACATATGATAGGAGACTATTCTTGCTTCAAGTGTCTAATTAATGTTTATGGTGGGCATGTCACCTTTGGTGACAATGAAAAAGGAAAAATCATCGTTTTTGGACAGATTGGTAATCCTGATAAAACATTAATTTCTAATGTTTTTTTGTTGATGGATTAAAGTATAATTTTCTCAGAATATCTCAGTTATGTGATGATGGCCTTAATGTTAAATTTGAAAATGATTCATTCTATGTTTTTAATTGAAAAAATTATTTTGTTTTCACTGTATGTAGAAATTAGAATGTATATTCTGTTGATTTAAATTCCTTAGCCAAATAAAATGTTTCTTTCTTAAATTATTTTCATAAAGATTCATGGTTATGGAATAAAAGATTAGGACAATGTAATTTTCACTCACTTAGAATGCTATCGAATAAATTTTTATTTATAGACTTACCTAAATTAGAATTACCAATTGATAAAGTGTGTAATCCCGATCAAAAGGGAAAACAACACAAAGTTTCTTTCAAACCAAAGAAATAAGTTTTAACTTCTCAACCACTTGAGTTGGTTCACATGGATTTGTTTGTAACATCAAGAGTTTCACGTTTAAATGAGAAGTACTATGTTTTTGTTCTTGTAGATGACTTTTCTAGGTATACATGGGTATATTTATAGCTCACAAAATTGAAGCTTGTTTCTATTTTTTCAAATATTCCAAGTCTGTATAAAAGCATACTGGACTTAAGATAATGACCCTGAGAAGTGATGATGGCTGAGAGTTTAAGAATCGTGAGTTTGAATATTACTGCTCACACAATGGCTATAATCACAAATTTTTACCCTAGGACTCCTCAGCTAAATGGATTTGTAGAAAGGATAAATAGGACCCTTCAAGAATTTGCAAGGACTATGCTTAATGAGTATGAATTACCTATTTATTTGTGGGCTGAAGCTGTAAATACAGCTTGTTATATTGTGAATAGAGTTTTAATTAGAACAATTCTAAAAAGGACCCCTTATGAACTTTGGAATAATAGGAAGCCTAAGGTTAATTATTTTAGCGTTTTTGGTTTCAATGTATTTATTCTTAATATTAAAGATAATTTTGACAAATTTTCTCCCAAAAGTGATGAAGGAATTTTCCTAGGTTATTCTATTTCAAGTAAAGCCTATAGAGTGTTCAATAAGAAAAAAAAATGTGTGGAAGAATCAGTTCATATCAAATTCAACGAGACTGATCCACATGAGCCTAAAACCTCTCTTGAAAATCTTGAGGAAGAATTGTCAAATCTGAACATTAATGATAAGAATAGTGAATCCCCAGTAAAAGTATCCAGTTCTGGAAATTTTCCGGAATCTGCACCTGCTAATTATGAACCAACAGACAACAATGAAGAATCTAGTTCAACCATTCCTAGAGGTATTATGACTCTCAAGAATCATCCTCTAGATACTGTTGTAGGTGATTTAAATATAGGAACACAAACTAGAGCTTCTCTAAGAAACCAGGTTGAACACTAAGCTTTTCTTTCACTGCTTGAACCCAAAAATATTAATGATGCTATCAAGGATGAATTTTGGCTAATGGATATGCACGAAGAACTAAATCAGTTCGAAAGAAACAATGTTTGGGAATTAGTGGAAATACCTAGGGACACTTTGACCATAGGAAATAAATGGGTGTTTAGGAACAAAGTAGATGAGTCTGGTAGTATAGTTAAAAACAAAGATAGGCTAGTTGCACAAGGATATAGTCAAGTGGAAGGAATAGACTATGATGATACCTTTTCACCTTAGCTTGATTAAAAGCCATGTGGATACTACTTGCCTATGTAGCTCATCTGAATTTCAAACTTTATCAGACGGATGATAAAATTGCTTTTTAAGTGGGTATATAGTTGAGGATGTATTTGTTGAACAACCTTCTGGTTTTACAAATTCACATTTTTCCAATCATGTTTTTAAGATATCTAAAGCTTTATATGGCTTAAAACAAACTCCAAAATCATGGTATGATAATCTCAGCTCTTTGTTTATTTCAAAAGGTTTTCCCAAAGGGATAGATGATCCTAAAATTTTCATTAAATGGATTTCTAAAGATGTTTTTTTAGGACAAATTTATTTGGATGATATTATTTTTAGATCTCCTAAAAATTCATTATGTGTTGATTTTTCGAAAATGATGCAAAAAGAGTTTGAAATGAGTTTAATGGGAGAAATCAAATTTTTTTCATGGATTTCAGAGCATTCAAAATAAAAATGGAATTGTTTTGATTCAAAGTAAATATATTAAGGATCTTTTAAAATTATTTTCTATAGATGGTAGTAATGGTAGTGACACACCTATGAGTACCACTTGTTAGTTGGATGGTGATGAAACTGGAAAACCAGTGGATAGAACCAACTAAAGAGGTATGATAGGAAGTCTTCTCTATCATACAGCTAGTTGAAATGACATCAAGTTTAGTGTATGCATGTGTGATCGCTTTCAAGCCAATCCAAAAGAGTCTCATATAACTGCTGTTAAAAGGATTTTTAAATATCTCAAACATACACCCAACTTAGTATTATTTTATCCAAAAGGACAATCATTTGATTTGTTGAGTTATTCTGATGGTGATTTTTCCAGTTGAAAGTTAGATTGAAAAAGCACCTTTGGGACTTGTCACATTTTAGGCAAGTCACTAGTATCTTGGTGTAGTAAGAAGTAGAATTCTATTGCATTATCTACTGCCGAAGCTGGGTACATAGCTGCTGGTAGTTTTTGTGTTCAAATTCTATGGATTAAACACACTTTACTAGACTATGGATATCAATTCAAACATGTCTCTATAAAGTGTGACAATACAAGTTCTATTAACATTTCCAAAAATCCAGTATATCATGCTAGGACAAAGCATATTGATGCGAGACATCACTTTTTGAGGGATCATTATCAAAAGGGTGATATCTGTAACATCCCAAGATTTCATAGTGTGTTATTTCTTCAAAATAATTCAATAACATGCACTACACGCAACACTGAGTTCAAGAGCATCATGACATACCAAACAAGATGTTCAAAAGAGGTTATGAATAGTATTAACTAAATTTTAATCTTTATATAATCCTTATTATTTTAGAATCCATATGATGAGTTTCTTAGACATAATGTTAGAACAAATTTATTTTCAGTATTGCACTTTTAACAACTTTTAATAGTGAACCCTTTTTAAATACACTATTTTAAACTTTTATATATTCAATTTGACTATATAAATTTACTTTTTAGAATGGGGACATCAAAAATTTACAATGAAACATCCCAAGCTTCCACGATATGCTTTCCTTTGAATAATACAGTAGTGTGTGTTATACGCAACTTTGAGTTCTAACACACACCACATCCAATCAAACTAGCCGTTATGAAAACTAATACCTAAATTTTGAAATTTTCTCACTCAAAATGGACTTCATTTTTTTATTAGGAGTATCGAATTTAGCCTAAGGTGAAATTTTTGAACTTCTCGGATAACATTTATATTTTGATGAATAGTGAAAATTACAAAATTTTAATTAAAAACAACGTTTTTAATCGAAATAATTTATATTGATAAATTATGAATTTGAGTGGTTTTAAAGAATATTTAGAATATATTTTAACCATTTAATACAATTTTTGTAATTGTACATAATTTCACAATTAAACAGGACATAAACAAGTGTCAATCTTTTGATAGTTATAATCACTTAAAAACACGCTATTTGTTTTGACGACGGGAATTAATTTTTAAATTAATTAATGCAACTGATATGTTTTGAATTTTGTAAAATAGACATCATTTTTGAATTCATAATATCAAATTTAGCTTAGGCCTAATTTTTGGTATTTTTCTGGAAACATTCATTTTTTTGATGAATAGTGAAACCACTAAGTGGTAGTTAAAAAACCGAATTTTTCATAAAACATAATTTTACCACTTCTGTGAGTGGAATTTCAAAAATCCGATAGACACGATTAATATCAAAGATTAAAATGTGGTTCAATGAGATGAAAATAATTTTTGGTGAATAGTAACTTTTTACTTTTATTTACCATGGTTAAAAGTAAATAGAGTAATTAAGGGTAAAAATGACATTAATATTACCCTAAAATATGTCCTAATTATATTGTACAAGTGTATATCTAACAAAAACAATTTTAGGAATAAAATATTATCATTTAGTTCCACTTGGATTAGATTAGGACATTTATTGTTATTTAATTCAAAGAAGAGTTAAAAGAGTTAAAATCAAATTTTATTTACTAACACATTTTTAATATAGGGATACACATACGATAAATTCAATTATAAATATTCATTAGAAAGATAAACTTATTTCCTACATAATGATATTTTATTGATAATTTTTAGACATTAAATAATTTATGTTATTTATGACGCAATGACGATACAATATTTACCATAATAGTATATTATTAAAATAATTGACATTATAAATATCCAAATAAATATAATTTGATATTTTTTATGATTTAAACTAATTTTATAGGTTAATATTAAATGTTAGGAAATATTTAATTAACTTTTTCTGGAGTAATACTTCTCTTGTTATTTTTATAAAAATCAATTATTGAATAGTGTCAAAATTGACAAAAAAGAGTGTTTTTAAAAAATATTATATTATTAATTGATATTAAATTCCTAAAAATCTCAGGTTCTGCCAAGAGACTTATATCATGATATATGTATCATTAATAGACCACTTGAGGGTCTCATGGAGGTATAGAGTATGTTTATTAACTATATAATATAAAAATTCAAAGTGAGATGGTAAGTGTCAAACTAATTAACTAAGAGTTAAAACTAAACGATAAGGTTAATATAATTACACAAACCTATCTAAATTATATTTGTTGAGTGGTTGTAGACCCATACCCACCTTAAACTTTAAATAATCCACTTTGAAGCCATTAGAAACCGAATATTAATTTATTATAAAATAACATTTCTCGCTTTTCCAAAGGTGCCCCTCACCCCTCTTATAAAAGGGAAGTCCCCCTTCTCACTAATTCACACATTAAAAGCCTTTTGGTTCGGCCAAACCCTTCCCAAATACTCTCTCAACATCCCTCACTACAACCTAGAGGCCTTATTTTGATCAGAAAGCCAACTTATTGATCCCTTTTTATCAAATCAAAAGAAAGAACCGGAAGAAGAGGTAATGATTTCACCACCCTTTTTCAAGTTCATTTCTTCTTCCACTTCTTTTTTCTTTGTTATTAAAATTATAAAATAATAACTCCATTATATGATATATAATTTAATGTTATTATAAACATGGTACAACCACATTTCATTATTCTATCCATCCTTTGAATGACATGTTACCATACGTGCGTACGTACGGCTTACCGTCTCCACGTCGTGGTGTAATTGTTATTCAAAACATAATTATTTGGATGGTTATAATAATGATGTGTAATTCATGTAAATAATAAATATAACATGATAATGATTCTTTATATATGATATACAATCCAATTAAATATTATTTTAATATCAAAATAATGATATTGTCGCTCGTGCGTACGTACGGACTACCGTCTCCACGAACACGATGAGATTCATTTTCTATCTGATCCATTAAAGTATAATTCTCATTTGAAGATTAATAATCATGTTGAAGGACATAATATCATTATGGATATGAATAAGATACAATCTATCCATAACAAAACATGGCTTATGTAACAAAACATATAAAAAACGAGTAAGTTAACACCCAAAACGACGATAATACTAAGATATTATTAACAAAGCAATGTTAAAAGATCATATATGATATCATATTAATATATATGATTCTTGTATAATTTAATAACAATTATTTCACCATTATACACAAGGTTAACCTACCCCAACCAATGAAAGGTACAAGGTAAGGGTTATTTCACAATCTCTTCATTATCCGAGGTTGTTTATACGTAATTATCTACTGGGACCTCTTTATCATCCACATCCATGTTTCTTGAAAGTGTATTTCAAAACATTCTTACTATTTTACAGAATATTGGTTAAAGTCATTTATACCCTTGTTTGACTTTTTTAAAGATGTTTATAAAGGAATCTTTCCATCGTTTTCCAAATAAGGTCCTTTTTAACCTTTTCGACAGAATTAAGGTAAGAATGCTTCTTTTAACTTATATGGCGGGTGCGGCTATTTTCCACCGTTATAAAATTTTCAAAGCTTCCCATACAAGCTTATAAGGATATTTTTAGAGTAAATGTTTTATTTTATAATTATGTGACTTTTAAATGATTTAAAAATGAATATTTTAAGATTTTATGAAAGGTACTCTTTATCAAAATCATAATTTTAAATGTTTTAAAGATTTATCTTTCTAAATATTGTTAAATTATTGTCAATGTTTTCAAAATTATTTTATGGATTTATTTATATGTACATGAATGTTTTGAAATGATATTTCTTTTCAAAAAATTTTAAGTGGTATGTGACACTTTTATTCAAAAATCACTTTTAAATTACTTCCTTAAAAAATGTGTGACTTTTAAATGATTTCAAAAAAAGATATTTCTCTCAAATAGTTTTTATTTCATCTATGTCAACATCTTTTGATGGATTTTAAGTTTATTTGAAGTTGATTTATTATGATACAAAACTTCCATATTGTTTTGAAGTATTTGTGATGTGTTTTACTGTGTATGTGTTATTTTTATACCATTCGTGGTTTATGGATGAAGTATTTACATTTTGTATGTTAGTTTTACTACGAATGTTTATGATATGTTTAAAACTTTTCATATGGGAATGCATTGGAATTAATATGTGACGGGTGGAGCCAGATATAGCTCCTCGATACATCTGTAGGTCTCATGAGACAAACTAGTGTCTTGGCACAAGGCCTTGGCAAAATCTTATTTTTAGTCTTGGCACGAGGCCTTGGCTATATGGTTATGATAGACTGGGAATTATGCATTCCATCATTATGAAAGTGGTTATTGATATTGCATGTGATTATTCGATTAGTAGAATATCCATGTGAATAAGTAAATGGAATTATTTCATTTTATTTTTGGCATACTATGTTAAAGTTCAAGTTTAAAAGGCTTTTGTTTCAGTTATACATTGCCTTAAATGTTTGTTAGGATTTGTCAATGTTTCCGCTATATTGTTATCCTTACTGGGAATTTGAGCTCACCCCTTTTTCTATGTTTTATTTTTCCTAGGATGTGAAGAATTATTTTATGAATGACCTACAGGGATAGTTTGAGGAGATATAAAGACAATATGTTGTTGTAGTTTTTCATTTATTGATGTAATGTAAACATTATGAATATATCTAGTGTTTTCAAGGCTACTAAACAAATCGTTCTTTTGAGAATTGATCTTTCTTGTGATCATGCCAATGTTATGTAATAATGCACCGACTCTGGGTATCTAGGGTCGGGGCATTATAGTTTGTATTAGAGAAAGTTTATACAAACCTTGGAAGCTACATTTATATAAACTCTGATTAGAGCACGTAGACCGAAGATGAACTTTGATGATTAGTATAGAAGAAATTCCTAGAATTTTTGTATTGTAGAGATTTTGTGAGTTTTCTGAGCAATACATCCATGTCTGGATACGAGCAGGTAGAGGTGGCTCTGGCACAGATGTACCTAGGGGTAAAACCCGAAAACACCGCTCTGAGCTAGACTCGAACGGGAACTAGTGCATGACAACGGGCCTTGCTGCACTCTTGGTTACGACACTCCCGAGGGATATTTTTAGGATAATTCTCATTTTCTTTACAAACCATTATGAAGGGTTTATGAGTATATACTTCCTCAATGGAGACATTTTTATGACTATGGATTATATCCATAAACTATTTATTTTATGTTATTTGTTTTACAAGTTTGGGATTAGGTATTGTTATTCATAAACTAATCTACTGTATGTCATTGTTTAGATATGGTTCCCAATAGAAGGAATGAGAACTCTAGCAATGCACATGATCCAAAGAGAAAGAAGCATCATATCTTTCCTGGTCATAAGCCAGAATTTATAAGAGAAATAGTCTCCCATGTATTATCATCATATGAAGAAATAATATCATGTGTTGATAAGTTAAGTAAAAAGTTTACTAAGTCCTATGTCTTTGAAGGGAAGTAAGAGAAGAAAATGATGGAAGAGAGAAAGATGGATAAAGGGAAGAGGGAAAACAAATTTTTCCCATATGTGATAACTGTGGGAAGAAACACCCTGGAACATGCCTAAAAGGAATGAGAGTTTTTTATAAGTGTAGAGGAAAGGGGAACAAGGTACGTGACTGCAAGGGTAATAAAATGGTTTCAAATGTATAATTCTTCATTTGCAAGGAGTTTGGACACTACGCGAACCTATGTCCCAGTCATCAGACTATGCCGCAAATGATTCTATTGGATAGTAATCATGTTATGATACTACCACAGATGAAGATGAATGATTAGAGTTCTTATGTTGATTATGTCATTTGAGTGTTGTATCATCAATGTACATGTTATAAAAATTATGGAGTATACAAGGATTGTAATGTAGTACTATTTCATTAAGAACATGAGATTGTGTGGAACAAATAAAAGTGACCCAATAACAGGATAAATTGTTGGAAAATATATAGTAGAGAGAAAGATAAACCATAATATGGTTCTCATACCGAGTTAGTGATTTTAAAATAATACATGATTGATTTGGATAAATTATATTGGATATTCTTGACTACCTTGAAACTGATTAATGATTTTTATATTTCATCATTGTTGAGGTTTACAACATTTTTGGATTGAAGGTGTATATCTATTATTCTTTAAGGAATAAGGGATAATGAATGTATTCAATAAGGTTTTATGGTAATTCAGGATGTTGCAGTGTTTTAAAAGAATACATTATGAAGGTGATCACAAGTTATTATGCGAAAAAAGGATCTTCATTGTGTTTACCTTCCTTATAAATTTTGGACTGATGTATTTTGGATAGTTCTAGTTTGGATTATTTTGGATTGCCATAAAAGGACAACCCAGAGGTCGGGCGACAACCCGTCACGTCCGACAAGGCCGCAAGACCTGAACCCACAACCAAAGGGTGACAAGGGTGTATCACCTACCACTAACCCACGTGATGTCCTGGATTTAATAATGTCGTTTTTTTAATGATTCTGCTATATGAATTATAAATTCAATTTTTTAACCCCATACGAATATGATAAATTGAATATTATTTTTACGTTTTATTATCTTTTAGAGTGAAAGATGAGTTTGGGGTAGAACTTAGTTAAAAGATGAGACTCTACTTTTCACGTATATATTTTTCTGCTTATCTTATTCAATGAAGAAATTAATTCTTATACTTTAGTGAAGGGATCTTAAAACAGAAAAAATGTCTTATCCTAAACCATATGTTTTACAGAACCGATGGTATTTTAAATCATCACAAATTGATGAATTTAAGGCCCTCAATTTTACACTTGTTTGTGATTGATGACCTCAATCACTAAGAATAAATATTTATGCTTTTCCTCCAATTATATGTTTCTAATTTCAAATAATGTTCTCCGAATAGAGATCATAATATGGTGGTGACCCTTTCATTTCACTTTTCCTCTTATTAAGACTACGTTTTATTAACCCAATTTCTGATGTGGGTTTTCCCACAAAGATATTTTCTATACTCAACCTTTTACTTTCGATAAACAATTTCAAATTGAGAGGACGAAATTTATTGAAGGAGGGGAGAATGTAACACCCCATGATTTCATAGTGTGTTATTTCTTCAAAATAATTCAATAACATGCACTACACACAATACCGAGTTCAAGCGCACCATGACTTACCAAACAAGCAATTCAGAAAATGTTATGAATAGTATTAACGAATTTTTAAACTTTATATAATCCTTATAATTTTAGTATCCATATTATGAGTTTCTTAGACATAATGTAAGAACAAATTCATTTTCAGTATTGCACTTTTACCAACATTTAATAGTTAACCCTCTTTAAATCCAATATTTTAAACTTTTATATATTAAATTTGACTAAATAAATTTACTTTTTAGAATGGGGACATCAAAAATTTACAATGAAACATCCCAAGCTTCCACGATATGCTTTTCTTTGAATAATATAGTAGCGTGTGTTGTACGCAACTTCGAGTTCTAACACACACCACAACCAATCAAATTAGCTGTTATGAATGCTAATACCTAATTTTTGAAATTCAATCTCTCAAAATGGACTTCATTTTTGTATTTGGAGTATCGAATTTAGCCTATGGTGAAATTTTGGAACTTTTCGGATAACATTTATATTTTGATGAATTGTGAAAATTTCTAAATTTTAATTAAAAACAACTTTTTTAATCAAAATAATTTATATTGATAAATTATGAATTTGAGTGGTTTTAAAGTATATTTAGAATATTTTATTACCTTTTAATACAATTTTGGTCATTGTACATAATTTCACAATTAAACAGGACATAAACAAGTGTCAATCTCTTGATAGTTATTATCTCTTAAAAACAAGCTATTTGTTTTGACGACGGAAATTAATTTTTAAATTAATTAATGCAACAGATATGTTTTGAATTTGGTAATATAGACATAATTTTTTAATTCATAATATAAAATATAGATTAGGCCTAATTTTTGGTATTTTTCTAGAAACTTACATTTTTTGATGAATATTGAAACCACTAAGTGGTAGTTAAAAAACTGAATTTTTCATAAAACTTAATTTTACCACTTCTGTGAGTGGAATTTCGAAAATCCGAGAGACATGGTTAATATCAAGGATTAAAATGTAGTTCAATGAGATAAAAATAATTTTTGGTGAATAGTAATGGTTTACGTTTATTTACCACGGTTAAAAGTAAATAGGGTAATTAAGGGTAAAAATGATATTAATATTACCCTAACACATGTCATAATTCTATTGGACAAGTGTATTTCGACTAAAAACAACTTAAAGAATAAAATATTATCATTTAGGTCCACATGGATTAGATTAGTACATTTATTATTATTTAATTCAAAGAAGAGTTGAAAGAGTTAAAATCAAAGTTTATTTACTAAAACATTTTTAATATAAGGTTACACATAATATAAATTCCATTATAAATATTCCTTAGATATCTAAAAAGATTTCCTACATAATTATATTTTTATTATAATTTTTAGACATTAAATAATTTTCATTATTTATGACTCAATGATGATGTAGTAATTATCATAATAGTGAACAATTAAAATAATTGATATTATAAATACCCAAATAAATGTAATTTGAGACTTTTTATGAATTAAACTAATTTTCTAGGTCAACATGACCTGTTAGGAATTATTTAATTAACTTTGTTCGAAGTAATAATTCTGTTGTGATTTTTATAAAAATCAATTATTGAATAGTGTCAAAATTGACATAAAAGAGTTGTTTCAAAACATATTTTATTATTAATTGATATTAAATTACTAAAAATATAAGTTTAGGTCAAGAGACTTATATAATGATATGTGTATCATTAATGGACCACTTGGGTGTCTTTTGGAGGTATACAGTAAGCTTATTAACTATATAATATAAAAATACAAAGTGACATGGTAAGTGTCAAAGTAATTAACTAAGAGTTAAAACTAAATGATAAGGTTAATATAATTACCCAAACCAATCTAAATTCTATTGTTTTATTGTTTTTCGACCCATCCCCACCTTAACCCTTAAATTATATACTTTGGAGCCATTAGAAACCGAATATGAATTTATTATAAAATAATATTTCTAGATTTTCCAAAGGTGCCCCACACCCCTCTTATAAAAGGGCACTCTCCCTTCTCACTAATTCACACATTAAAAATCTTCTGGTTCGGCCATACCCTGCCAAAATACTCTCTAATCTTCCCTCACTACAACCTAGAGGCCTGAGGTTGATCAGAAAGCTATCCTATGGAGCCCTTTTGATCAAATCAAAAGGAAGAACCCGAAGAAGAGGTAATGATTTCACCACCATTTTTCAAGTTCCTTTCTTCTTACACTTCTTCCTTCTTTTTTTTACCATTATAAAATAATAACTCCAGTATATTATATATAATTTTATGTTATTATAAACATGGTACAACCATATTTCACTATTCTATCCATCCTTTGAATGACATGTCACCATACGTGCGTACGTACGGCTTACCGTCTCCACGTCGTGGTGTAATTGTTATTCAAAACATTATTATTTGGATGGGTATAATAATGATGTTTAATTTATATAAATAATAAATATAACATGATAATGATTCTTTATATATGATATACCATCCAATTAAATATTATTTTAATATCAAAAAAATGATATTGTCGCCCGTGCGTACGTACGGACTACCGTCTCCATGAACGCGATGAGATTCATTCTCCATCGTATCCATTCAAGCATAATTCTCATTTAAAGATTAATAATAATTTTTAAGGACTTAATATCATTTTAGATATGAATAATATACAATATATCAATAACAAACACGTCTTATGTAACAAAACATATAAAAAAACGAGTAAGTTAACACCCGAAATGACGATAATACTATGATATTATTAACAAAGCATTGTTAAAAGATCTTATATGATATCATATTAATATATATTATTCTTGTATAATTTTATAACAATTATTTCACCACTATATAGGAGGTTAACCTACCCCAACCAAGGAAAAGTACAAGGTAAGGGTTATTTCACAATCTCTTCATTATCCGAGGTTGTTTATACGTAATTATCTATCGGGACCTATTTATCATCCACATCCATGTTTCTTGAATGTCTATTTCAAAAAATTCTTACTATTTTACAGAATATGGTTTAATGTAATTTATACCCTTGTTTGAATTTTTTAAAGATGTTTATAAAGGAATCTTTCCATCATTTTCCAAATAAGGTCCTTTTTATCCTTTTCGACAGAATTAAGGTAAGAATGTTTTTTTAACTTATACGGAGGGTGTGGCTATTTTACGCCATTATATAATTTTCAAAGCTTCCCTTACTATATTATAAGAATATTTTCATATTAAATGTTTTATTTTATAATTATGCGACTTTTAAATAATTTCAAAATGAATATTTTATGATTTTATGAAAGGTACTCTTTATCAATATCACAATTTTAAATGTTTTAATGATTTATCTTTATAGACCATTTTAATTAATGTCCATGTTTCCAAAATGACTTTATGTATTTATTTATATGGACATGAATTTTTTGAAATGATATTTCTTTTCAAAAGTTTTGAAGTGGTATGGGACACTTTTATTCAAAAATCTCTTTTAAATTACTTCATTAAAAAATGTGTGACTTTTAAATGATTTAAAAAAAAATATATTTCTCACAAATAGTTTTTGTTTCATCTATGTCAACATCCTTTTATGGATTTTAAGTTTATTTGAAGATGATTTATTATGATAGAAAACTTCTATATTGTTTTGAAGCATTTCTGATGTGTTTTACTATGGATGTGTTATTTTTATACCATTCGTGTTTTATGGATGAAGTATTTACATTTCTTATGTTAGTTTTAATACGAATGTTTATGTTATGTTTAAATCTTCTCATATGGGAATGCATTGGACTTAATATGTGACAGGTGGAGCCCGTTATAGCTCCTCGATGCATCGGTAGGTCTCATGAGACAAACTAGTGTCTTGGCACAAGGCCTTTGAAAATTCTTATTTTTAGTCTTGGAACGAGGCCTTGGATATGTGGTTACGATAGTCTGGCATTATGCATTCCATCATTATGAAAGTGGTTATTGATATTGCATTTCATTATTCAATTAGTAGAATATCCATGTGAATAAGTAAATGGAATTATTTCATTTTATTTTTGTCATACTATGTTGAAGTTCATGTTTCAAAGGCTTTTGTTTCAATTATACATTGCCTTAAATGTATCTTCTTATGTGTGAATGTTTCTGCTATATTGTTATCCTTACTGGGCATTTGAGCTCACCACTTTTTCTATGTTTTATTTTTCCATGGATATGAAGAATTATTTTATGAATGACCTATAGGGATAGTATGAGGGGATATGAAGCCAATATGTTGTTTATGTTTTTCACTTATTGATGTAATGTAAACTTTATGAATATATATATTGTTTCCAAGGCTACTAAACAAATCAGTATTTCGAGACTTGATCTTTCTTTTGATCATGCCAATGTTATGTAATAATGCACTGAATTTGGGTATCTAGGGTCGGGGCATTGCAATATCACTCTTGAATTCATTGGCACTGAATATCAATTGGCTGATATATTCACAAAGGCTTTGAATTATGAGAGGTTAAATTACATCAAACATGAGATAGGTATGATTAATTTCAGCAGAGGAGACCTCACAGTCAGACCACACAGTTAGACCTCACTGTTAGAACTGACCATTGGACCTCACTGTTAGACCTCACAGTCGGACCTCACAGTTATACCTCACCGTCGGACCACACAGTTGGACCTCATTGTTATACCTCTCTGTTGCACCTCACCGGTGTACCTTACTGGTACATCTCACTGTTGGATACCTCACTGTTTGCCTTTATTTTTGTGAGAATTCGAACCGTTTTTATTCCTATTTTTTATTTCTATTTTTTTATTTAATCCCAAAATGATAAAACCAAAGGCGAAGAACATATCTCAATCCACCTTCCTCTCTCAATCTTTAACCTTGCTCTTGAAATTAATAAACCCTAACCCTTCATTTGAACCCTCGAACCTCCTTCAATCTCCATGGCCAGAACCAAGAGACCCCCCGACTGTCAATGAGGATGTGCCAAGGACAAGGAGGACTCGAGCCGAATCCAGTGGCACCAGTAATACCCCTACGAGACCCGTAAACCCGCATCTGACCAAGAGAGAAATATTTCATGAGAAGGATTTAAGTGAAGAATGGATGATGTCAAGCATGTCATTAGTGCTGGAAGCACTAGATCCCCAAGGATAGACCAAATGGTTTTCCAATAACAATGGACCGTACTACCCGAATCTTGTGAAATAATTCTATGAATATATGAAGTTAGAAGAAGAAGATTATTTGAATAAGCTAATATCCAGAGTCAATGGCAATGAGGTCAATTTCTAATCGGCTGAGTGGGCTGCCTGTTTGAGAGTTCCTCATGAAGGAGTTTATAATTACTACTCTGGAGTGGCTCCTCTGGACAGTGATGTTTTTGAGTATAAAAAATCTATGGAAGAATTGACAGGAAATGGAAAATTATGGAAGATCATTGTAGTTGAGATGAATAGAGAAGACAGGATTTTGTTCAAATTTATTTAGGATGTAATTATTCCCAGAAGAGGAGACTTTGTAGTACTGAAGTATCAGGACATATTCCTGATGTACTTACTGAAGCATGGAAAGAAGATTAACCCATGTAGGTTACTGATGGCACAATTGGAGGATATGACTAAGGTAAACTCAAAGTCCAATGCCCTATTCCATTCCATGCTTATTTCAGTAATGCTAAATGTGAAGGGTGTGGCTCGAAATCACGAAGAGATGATAGTGGAAAAGAACAGTGTTTGTATCTCCAAGGTTATTTGCAAATTCTGGAAAATTGGTTGTAATCCCTGGAAGAAGGCATGGGTGATTGATGAAGGAACGGTATATGAAAAGTTTGACCCTACTACTCACTGATCTAGGCAAAAGGACAAGAGAGATCCAGGCCTGAAGCCTGATGAGCCAGAACTAGCTTATTTAGATGAGGGGGAGGATGAAGGAGCTGTGGACCTTAAAAGAGAAAACACCCCCATTGATGATGGGAGTGATCCTGATTTTCCTCACTATCCTGTAAGGACAATAGATTTCAGAGCAGCAAGCCCTCCAAAAGAACTTCCAAGAAGAGAGACTGTTCTGAAGGACATTGATACTGAGACCTCTGAAGAAGAAGAAACATATCAGAATATTGTCAAGGACACCTATGAAGAGAATGAGACTACTCAGTCAGATCATTTTTCTCATGAGGAAAAGGAGGATTGTGATAAGGATAAAGGTAAGGAGGTTGTTACTGAAGATGTTGATGAGAATAATGAAGAAGAAGAGATCAGTTTGTGCCCTCTGATAAATAATACAGAGAAGATAATGTCTGATCAAGAATCTGGAGTGACATCTACTTCCATTGATATGGAAGTCATTGATGACTGAATGAAGGCTGTGACTCACCCCACTGGTGAACTAACAGAGAAAACAGTTGTTGAATTTGATTGAGTTTCATAGGAGGCTGTGGAGTTACTGAGAGCAGAAAAAGTAGAGGAGAATACTCAGGAGAGAGCTCTAAGTAAGGGGGAGCATCTTGTTTTAGTTTCTATGTTGTACGGCATAGAATTTTGGTCATCGGATCTAGGGTACATGTTACTTGGAATCAATTATGGAGATTCCGATGAGGAAGACCAGCCTAAAAAATATTCTGTTATACTAACTGAAAGTATTCCAGTAGTTGTGGCTGACAATTTGGAAACCAAGGAGGACCTTGAGTCCTTAAAAGTTGAAATGAAAAAGCCAGTGAGAGAATCAGTGGCATATTTGAAGAATAAATTTGTTGAAGAGCTGAGGAATGTGGAGCAATCCTTGGAGCTATCTATAGGATTTGTTGTTTCTAGTCCAGTAAAAGAAATGCGGAATGAGGTTAAAGTGTTCCATACTAAAATTAAAAGTTGTACAAGAGCTGTGGTTGATATGAGACAATTGGTTGCTTCATTGACTTCCATGAGCAGTTCTCAAAACCAAGTGAATGCTGACATTCGATATATCAAAGAAGTAGTCAAGCAGTTTGTGGAAGTTTTTGGGGATTTTATGAAATCAGTCAATGAACATATGAACAGTCAAGATGCACTTGTTGAGAAGGTGATTGGTAACTTGACTCAGTATTTCAATGAGACAATATCTTTCTTGTTCAAACCCCATCCCTCATCTAGCTCATCTGTGAACATTGACCAGATCAGAAATGTGAATGAGGTAGAGCTTGCAAAGGCCAGTACCGGTGGATCCTCTGATACCTCAGTGAGCAACCCACTACATACCCATATGAGCTTCTGTTGCTTCCCCTCCAGTCATTCATGCCACAATTCCTAAACCTACCGATCCACCAGCTCATCCTCCATCTTCTTCTTCCAAAGGGAAAGACCAATTACCTACAGATGATATGGATTGAGTCTATTTATGTCTTTTGATAGGGACTATGTATTTTTCTGGGTCATGTAATGTACTGTTTATTAATACAAGATTTCTCTATTATCTATATTTGTATTTCTTTTTTCTAATCATGAAGGGGGGGAAATACTGTGCTAATATGATCATATGTTGAATCTTGTCCACTTTTCTCTCTGATACAATGCACCAATATTTTCTGGTTTTATACTCTTATTAATCTCAGATACTTGAGACATTTTTTATCTTAGTTTGAAAACTGTATTATATATGACATCTATCTTTAATATGTAGGATCAAAATAATGATGTAGATGCTCAATTTACAAGAAGGGGGGTGAATTGTATACTTTAAAAATTCCTTTGGAACCTTTAAAGTTAGTTATGAATAACTATGTTTTCCTTAAGTAAAGGAAAGGGCTAAGTCTAACAAAGTTAAACTTAAGAAAATTCACAACACCTCTAATATCAAATGAAAACTTGAAAAGAGATTCCGAAAGTAGGTTCCGGAAATATGGTTCCGGAAATTGAAACTTAACAAAAGATTACAATATGAGATTCTACCTTAAAGCGTATAGAATCTAAATGAAACAGAGTACAGGTAAGGAAGTATAAGAAAGTTATACTTTCCTTAAAATACAAAATGCAGCGGAAATAAACAAGTAGTAAAACTACAAGTAACAAGATATAAGTCTTTTAACCCAAAGAGAACGGTATCCAACAACCTTGGTTAAAGGTCCCTTGATTTATACTTTCAATCAAGTCAATCTTACCCACACCAGGGTAAGCCCTCGATACGAAGATCGGAGTGTCTCTGTCTTGCTATCCCTGCAAGCCCTCAACTTCAAGGTAGTTGGCAACCTCTATCTTCCTCAGCAAGGAAGCCCTCAACTTCAAGGTAGTCGGCACCTCTGTCTTCCTATTCCCGGAAGTCCTCGAATGTAATCACCAACATTCGGAGTCGCATAAAGATTTGAGAGTTAATAAGAGCCTCTCTCTCTAGAAATCACTTCAAGCATGTAATCACATAAGTCGAAGATCAGTCAGCCTTTCAACACACCAGCGCTGAGCTCTTTCAAATGATCTCCTATTTATAGGTATGGTCGCCCTCCTTTCCAACGGTCATATTTTCCTTAAAAATCGGAGGGACCTGTACACGTGTAACTTAACCAACGGTTAGTTCATAACAGAATACACAACATTTTTTTATAACAAAACAAGTGTAACAGAATATATGACACCGTTTTAAATCTTAACTAAAAAGATTTGGAGTGAAGGTTCGGAGTTAAAGATCGGAGTGTAAGGAAAATAATAAAGAGTAGACAAAATATAAAGGCATAAGAAAAATGAATGTTCGGAGTGAAAATTCGGAGTCTAAATAGATTCAGAGTGTATAAAACGAAGATGATTAGATTCTGTTTAATATATGAATTTGGAATGTGATCTCGGAATGAGAATTCTTCATGAGAGTTCGTCATCATAATTTGTAATGAGAATTCATCATCAGAATTCGTAATGAGAATTCATCATCAAACTTCATAAGGATTTGGATCCTGAATTTGATGTAGAACTTTAATTAGAGTTCGTATCCGGAGTTCGGAATGAAACTTTATTACAGTTCTCATCTGCATTTCGGAGGGAAACTTTATTACAGTTCTTATCCAGAATTCTGATCCAAAAAACAAAATACTTCATATCAAAGTTTCAAACAATTCCGAGAATATAGAAATGAATCTGAATCATATACTTAAGAAACATATGGATGAAAATATGATAAGGATAATTTTTCTTACAAAAGCGATTTTCCTTATAAAAGAAATTTTCCTTATAAAAGCGATTTTCTTGAAGATAAGGTGTTTGTGATTTCCAAAACAAGAAGAAATGGAAAAGTCATAAGGAAAACCTTATTGACTCAACAATCTCCCCCTTTTTGTAAAGAAAAATCATCCTTGAAAAAGAAATTCTAAGAAGAAAGAAAAACATTAAGGCTTGTCTCCCTTTTCTTTAAGGATATTGATGAATACGACTAACTCCCCCTTAGGCTTTGAAACTCTAAGGATCGTATTCTATATTTCCGGAGAGACACTTCATTACAAATAAGAAAGTCTTCTTTAATAAAAAAACTCCCCCTTAGATAAACTCTTATTAGAGTTTGTTTTCTTTCTCACCCTTTGTTAGGATTATTTTTCCATTTCATTAGAGTTCTTTTCCTTCTCCCCCATTGTGATTTTCAAAAAGAATACAAGGGAATGGAAAATATAATAATGTACCTGAAAAATTACTAGTAACAACAACAAAAAACGAGCAAGCACAAAATTTTTTATTAAGATTGAAAATTTCAACAACAAAAGAGTTAAATTACAACAAAAGATTGGATCTGTCTATTTGGGATCTTTTTCCATTGCCATGAGAATCTTTAGAATAGTATTTATCTTCTTAAAGTCTTCATGATCTTCTTCAGCTTGCTTCTCTAAGACTACTATTCTTGCAGATTGAGCTTCAATATTTTCTTTCTGGGCTTGAAGTTTTTCTTCCTGAGCTTTGATCTTTTCTTCCTGAGCCTTCAATTTCTCTTGAAACTCAATCCGATGATCTCTTTCAAACATCCAGTTTTGAGAGACAGAATTTAGCTTCCCATTCAGATCTTTGACTTATTGAATCCGAAAGTTCTTTTCATCTGTCAGCTTCTCTTCAAAGGAAGAAGTCAGCTCATTTATCTTCCTGTCCTCAGTCTCAAAAGCATCTTTAACATTGTCTTGAAATTCATCAAATAGCCTCATCTCCTCTACAGTCTTCTTCGACCAGTTTGTCATCCTCCTGTAAGATTTTCTATGATCTTCGTAGAAAAAAAAAGGTTTTGAACTGAGCTTCAATCTCAACGCACTTGTCCATAACCATAGACACAAAGTCTGTTTTCTGATTCAAAGCATGTTGGAGCATCTGGAATCTTGAGTCAATAATTGGGAAAGTTGGAATATTTCCCACCATCTTTTTTAATGACTGAAAAGCAAAGTCATGCCCCAATGAAGATGACTCCGAATCCGAAACTTTTCTTGGAGAATTTTCTTCTTCAGCAAGGTCAAGCTTTCTCTTTGAAGAACTAGCAACTTATTTTCTCTTCACCACTATGGAACTCGGAGTATCAGCAAGAATTTTCTTTCCCTTGTCTTTTTTCGGAATAGAATCATGTTCTGGAGTTTTCTTTTCACTATTAGAGACTTGGACAACATTATCTTCCTCATTAGAAACGTCCTGAACACCAACCTATACATTTTCCGTCTGAGTAATATCATGTAAAAGTTTTTCTTCTTCTCCATGATAAGATACTTCATCTTCTCCTTTCTCTTCTTCCATTTCTGGAGTGACTAGCTTCAATGATTCAGCTTCTGAAGTTCGGAGCGATAATTGTTCCGAAGGTGTCCCCTTATAATCATCTACTTGTTTTAACACATCTCCGGTTTCACTACTTCCTTCAGTAACATCTTCTTCTTCTTCCAGTTTCTCAACTCGCTGACCTTTCTCAACAGGCTTAGCTACTGCCTCTTTCAGAGCAACAAACTCTCTTCCTAGAGTCTCAGGTAGAGATTCCAATGAAAAGGATCTCAGAACAGGAATATTTGCAGAAACCATCTCATTGAATTTTAACAAATCCTGAGCTACCTTAGCCTCAGACATCTTCTTCTTGAGCTTCTTTTCTTTTGCAAGTTTTTCTAGAAAATCGGTAGTTCTTTCCTTCAAGGCCTTAGCCTCTGCAGGGTCCAAGCCAAACTGAGCCTCCCCTTGCACTCTCTTTTATTTCATCTCCCTCCATTTAGCAACAACCTCATCTGGGTAAGATTTCTTCTTATTTGGTTTTGGAGGTGCGGAATGAACTTCCATAGACTTGGGATCCTCGGATTCTACTTCCACTTCCTTCAGCTTTCTCTTCCTTACCGGCTTAGAGGATTCCGGATCAGTAACTTTCGGAACTGTTTCTTCTTGAGCAGGAGAATCAACAAACTGACCAGTCTTTTTATCAAAGGCTACATCCATCCTTTTGAGAGTACCATCCGTCACCAGCATAATCTTGCAAACTCTTGGCTTAGATTTGCAAGCCTCCTTGAAAGACTCAAGGCACCGAACTATCAACATCGAGAGGATTGCTGGATACATAATAATCTGAGCTCTCAGATTTCATTTCTTCAAATTCTCAAGAGTGATAAGTATGTGCTTCATCAAATTAAACTTCCTCAGATTTATCAGAAAATCTCGGATGTAGATCTCACTCTTCTTTAATCTATCTTCGTCACCTTTCCTCGGTACGATAATACCCTATACCCATACCTCTAGAATCCTGAAATTTGTAGATAAACTAGCAATCTTCGGAGCCTTGTCATCAACCAGTATGAGAGTTTCTAAGGATTTTTCCTTATCGAAGCTACCCTTAGAATCCGGCAACACTTGAGAAATAAACTCAGCTTCACCTTCATTCTTTATCCCTACCAAGATGGATGCCTTGGAATAAGGAAGCATATAAGTCTTACCATAAGACTTAAAGTCAATTTCTCCTTTACATCTTCATTATGAAATGAAACTTTTTCATAGAATTCAACAAGTATGTCTGAATACACTTCATCTTGGTTCTCGGGTTTTGACACCGCAACATCTTCCCAACCATTAAGCTTGATATTTTTGGAAATAAGAGAGTTGTACTTGTTGAAGAAATCTGGATGAACCAGCCTCTCTATATATACTAACCACCTTGAAATCAGCTTAGAAGAATACATATCTTGAGAAGCTACTTCCACATACATTCGGATTTGAAGACCTCTGAGAAGTTCGGAACTGAAAAAGCTGAGGTTTGGAATGGTCTTAAAACAGAGAGGTGTAGCTTCGAGATGATGGAGCTTGAAAACCAATGGGGGACAACCGTTTGGGGTCCCCCATTATATAGGCAACAAAAAAAATGGTTCAGCTTCCACGGTTGATCGAACGGTTGTGATTAGATGAGATCAGATCTGACGGTCAAAAACCAATTCTCTTGAATCCGATCTTTTGAGGTTTTTTATTAAAACATAGAATTAAGAAAATTATAAACCGAAAACAAAAATATAAGAAAATGACAGCAAGTAAAATATTATTACGAAAACTTGGGTAAGGAAATCATACCTTTCGGATTGGCTTTGGAGGATTATTCAGAATTGGTAACACTTTTATGAAAACTACGAAAAAAAACATTACTACGAAATAGTTCACAAAACTCATAACGAAAAATAATCTCAGTACGGAAAATTTAGTACAAAAAATTTATTATTAAATTTTGAAAATGAAAAACATATTATGAAAGATTTGGTACAAAAATCCCGATTTGAAAATTCCAGTACGAAATTTTTCATTCCGGATGTTTTCAATACGAACACTTCCATTTCAGAAGTATTATGTACGACAATATCCCTTCTGGAAAATTGTAGTTCCGGAAATTCCATTCTGGAATTTTAGTTCCGAAGAGTTTGAAAACAAATTTTGGAAAACTTTGTTATTCTAACAATCATATGTACTCCCCCTATGAAAAGGAGTTTATTGCTGTAAGGAGACTTTTTCAATAGAATTTTAATTAGGGAGGATTACCTTATGGCTATCATTCCTATATTCTGTTTAATGTATTCAAATCTATCAGAAGGAAAATATTTTGTGAAAATATCAGCAAGTTGATCTTGCGTTCGATAAACTGAAGAATAATATCTCCTTTAAGTGTGTGATCCCTAAGAAAGTGAAGCCTAATATCTATGTTTTTTGCATGAGAGTGATGTTAAGGGTTCTTACTAAGGGTAATATCACTTGTGTTGTCACAAAAAAATTGAGTTTTAGTAAAACTCAAGCCATAGTCTGTGAGTGTGTGTTGCATCCACAACACTTGAGCACAACAACTTCCAGCTGCTATATATTCAGCTTCAGCAGTGGAGAGTTCTACAGAATGTTGCTTCTTGAAAGACCATGAAACTAAGGAATCTCCTATGAAATGACAAGTTCCAGATATACTTTTTCTATCCATCCTACATCCATGAAAGTCAGCATCAGAAAAACGTTTTAGGAAAAAATCATTTCCAGAAGTATAAAATAATCCTAGATCCATGGTTCCCTTAAGGTAGCGAAAAGTTCTTTTTACTACCTTTAAGTGAGATTCCTTAGGATTTGATTGATATCTTTCACATAATCATACTAAAAACATTAAGTCTGGTCCACTAGATGTTAAGTAAAGTTAAATTCCTATCATACCTCTAAAAGATGTTTGATTTACTGGTTTCCCATCTTCATCAAGATCTAAAGAGTTTGAGGTACCAATGGGAGTACTTATACTCTTAGTGTTGTCATAACCATACTTTTTAAGAAGATATTTAATATACTTATGTTGTGATATGTAGGTTCCTTCTGGTTTTTGAGAAATTTGAAAACCAAGGAAAAATGTTAACTCCCCCATCATACTCATTTCAAACTCAGATTTTATTAGACTTGCGAAAGAGTTGGTCAAAGATTGCTGAGTTGAACCAAATATGATGTCATCAACATAAATTTGAACAATCAAAACATTTTTCTTATCTTTCTTTATAAAAAGAGTTGGATCTACATTTCCCTTAACATAGTTATTTTGAAGAAAAAATCCAGTGAGTCTATTATACCATGCTCGTGGGTCTTGTTTAAGGCCATACAGAGCTTTGGTAAGTCTAAAAACATAATCAGGATGTTTTGTATCTTCAAATCCTGGAGGTTGTTCAACAAAAACTTCCTCTTGAACATAACCGTTAAGAAAATCACATTTCACATCCATTTGGAAAAGTTTGAAATTAAAGAATGCTGCAAAGGAAAGTAGAATACGGATCGATTCAAGTCTAGCTACTGGAGCATAGGTTTCTTCATAGTCTATCCCCTCTTGTTGATTATAGCCTTTAGCAACAAGTCTTGCTTTATTTCTTACTATGACTCCATTTTCATCACTTTTATTTCTGAAAACCCATTTTACTCCAATAACAGAAGTTTCCTTAGGTCATTCAACTAAGGTCCAGACTTTATTCCTTTTGAATTCATTTAGTTCATCTTGCATGGATTTTATCTAATCATCATCACCTAAATCTTCATCAGTGCTTTTGGGTTCTAATTGGGAAAGAAATGCTAGATGTTCTACTTCATTTCGTAAGGAACTTCTAGTCCTTACAGGTTGATTTACATCACCAATGATACTATCACTGGGATGATTTTTAAGGATCGTCTGATTTGGGTTTTGAAAAGCATGTTCATCAACATAGGGTAGAAAGTCTTCTGGGGTAAATGTTTCAGGAATATCTTCTTGAGCATTATCCTTATCAAGAGGTTCTTCTATCAAAGGTTGACAATCAGTTTTTGAAAACACATATGAGGACACAGGTTGAGGTGGTTTAAAAACAAAAGGACCCGACTCATCAAATTTTACATGTACTGTTTCTTTAACAGTACAAGTGTTTTTATTAAAAACTCTATAAGCCTTAGATTTTGTGGAATATCCTACGAAAATACCTTCATCAGATTTTGGTGCGAATTTATGTAGGTTATCTTTAGTATTCAAAATGAATACCTTTCAACCAAAAACTTTGAAGTAAGATAGTCTTGGTTTTCTGCCATTCCATAACTCATAAAGAGTTTTATTAAGAAAAGGTCTAATCAAAACTCGATTTATAGTATAGCAAGAAGTACTTACAGCTTTAGCCTAGAAATGTATAGCTATATAATATTCACTCAACATGGTTCTAGTTATTTCTTGAAGAATTCTATTTCTTCTTTCAACTACACCATTTTGTTGAGGAGTTCTAGGTGCTGAAAAATTGTGAGTAATACCTTTTTTACTACAAAAAGTTTCAAAATCAGAATTTTGAAATTCTCCTCCATGATCACTATGAATAGTTTTCAATGGAAGGTTTTTCTCATTTTTAACTTGAGCTCTAAAACTTTTAAAATAGGAAAAAGCTTCAGACTTATTTGCTAGAATATAGACCCAAGTAAATCTAGTCTAATCATCAACTAGAACAAACACATAGTTTTTTCCTCCAATACTTCCAGTTTGAGTTGGACCAAAAAGATCCATGTGCACTAACTGTAATGCATCGGTTGTTGAGACATCACCGATTGATTTAAAACTAGATTTATGTTGCTTTCCATATTGACAATGATCAAAAACTTTAGAAGAATCAAGTCTAAGCTCCGGTAGATCCTTAACTAGTTTCTTCTTAGAGAGTTTACATAGATTCCTAAGATTACAGTGACCTAGTCTTCTATGCCATAACCAGGAATGACCTTCAATTGCACTAAGGCAAGGTAAATCTTGGCTTCAATGATCTTCTATGTTTAGGTGTAAAAATTTCTTGCCTATTGGCTGAGAGAATAAATTCTTCCTTGGAATTGTGAACTAAGCACTTATGATTCCTAAAATTCACAAGGTAACCTTCATCACATAATTGAATTATGCTAATGAGGTTGTTCTTAAGACCCTTAACAAAAAGAACATTTGAAATTAATTTTTTACCAAGAAAAACAATATTACCAATACCAACAATCTCACCCTTAGCATTATCTCCAAAATTTACTTTTCCTCCTTTCGTTTTGATAATCTTTTCAAAATATCTTTTGTTACCAGTCATGTGCCGGGAAAATCCACTATCCATGTACCATGTATTGTTGCTGGTACTCTCTTTATTTTACTGAAATCAAGAAGAAAATTAGACTTTTGGTATCCATATTTGTTTGGATACGAGATTTCTAGATAATAAAATTTTAGGTACCCACATCTTCTTAAAGAAATTATCTTTTTGAAATCCTAGATATTGGGTTTTGTTTAAGGAACAATTCGTTTGCCTAGTGACCACCACATTGACACTTGGTACAAAATGGGGCACTTTGAGGAACAAAATAATTGTTACTAAAAATTGGTTTTGCATGGGTATAACCAAATCCGGATTTATTTCTTAAAGGTCGTATTTGCAAATACATTTTATCAAAATTTTATTTCCCATGGGTAAAGTTTGATAAACACTTCTTTAAGGAAATAATTCTGGAATTAAGTTTTACAACAATGTTTTTAGCCTCAAAATCATTAGTTTTAGAAATAAAGTTAGGCTCGAAAACCTTTTTCTTAGAAATTACTTTTTCTAATTCTTTAGAAAGTTTGTTCTTCTCAGAACTTACATCCTAAAGAGTTTTTGAAATACTTTCAAAATCATCATTTTTCTTATCAAGATCTTTACAAAGATCTGATATCACTTTTGTAAGAATAGAATTCCTAAATTTTCCCTTATTAAGTTTTTTTATTGAGTTTAGAATTCTCAATCTCAAGAAGTTCAGCAAACCTAGAGACTTATTCATAAGTAGGTAAAGTATTTTCCTCATCAGAAGATGATTCTTCATCAGAAGAGTCATAATACTTACTAACATTAGAATTTAAAGAAACATTGGTCAGTGATTCAGCATTTCGTACCTTATCTATAAAACAATGACTTTCAATAGGTAATTTGGCTATAAGACCAAGATTCTCCTGTCCTGAAGATTCATAATCAGAAGATTCATCTGAAGAGTCACTACCAATGGAACTCCAGGTGTCATCAAATTTCAGAACGTTCTTATCTTTTGCTTTATAATACTTCTTTCTGTTCCTGTCTGAATGTATTTCTTTCCTTTCTTTCTTTTTGGGCATAGGTCAATCTGGTCTAATATGTCTAACTCTCTTTCATTCATAACAAGTAACTTCTCTATCTTTTTTTATCTTTCCTTTCCTTTTTCTTATACTTGGATTGGAAATTTCTCTGGCCAGCTATCTTTTTCATCCTTCGAGCATGATTGACTAATTCATTTTCAGAAACTTCACTCTCACAAGATTCAGATTGGAAAATAACTTTCTTAGACTTGGATCTGGTTACTCTCTCAGGAGTCTTAGCTTTCATCTGATTTGATGTTGTAGTAAAAGCAATAATACCATTTCCATTCTTCTTCTTGACGTTGTCAGCATCTCTCTTCATTCTGGTTTCATGTTGGAGAAGAGTTCGAAATAACTCATCAAGAGAAATCTGAGTTACTTTCCTGTTCTCATCTATAGCTGTTCTTTTTGATTCCCACTCATTGGGCATGATATCAATTATCTTATCCACAAGAGATTCATCATCTAAACCTTTCTCTCCCATAGACTGTAAGCTGTTGAATATAGTCATAAATCTCTATTTTACTTTAGAGATTGGTTCACCATAAGGAGAGTTGAAGCCATGATATTCAGATCTAAGCATAGCTCTCATAGTCTCAATCACTTTATAAGTTCAAAGGTGTGTAACTTCTAACTTCTTCCAGATACAATTTGCTTCTTCACAAGAAGAAATTTGGATATATATATTTCTAGTCATTGAACACAGTAAAGTATTGTGTACCTTATAGTTGAGTTGATATTCTTGCTTTTCCTGGTTAGTGAATGTTCTGAATTCCTTGTCATGAATTTTATAATCACCAGTAAGCATAACAAAATTGTCTACACCAGTATTGATAACAAAAGTCTTCATTCGATCTCTCCAGTACTCATAATCATTACCATCAAATATTGGTGGTCTTGTAGGATTTAGATTATCAATAGAACCAACATTAATTCCTGCCATACTAAAAATAACCTTCGCACACAAACTTGTTAGTATCAAAAGTTTCGTAATAACAATGTTCGGAATGAGAAAGTTCGGAATGGAAAAATGAGAAAGAAAAACTTATTCGTGAGTATAATTATTTCAGAGACCGGCTCTGATACCAATTGTAGGATCGAAATAATGATGTAGATGCTCAATTTACAAGAGGGGGGGGGGGTGAATTGTATACTTTAAAAATTCCATTTGAACCTTTAATGTTAGTTATGAATAACTATGTTTTACTTAAGTAAAGTAAAGGGCTAAGTTTAACAAAGTTAAACTTATTCAAATTCACAACACCTCTAATATCAAATGAAAACTTGAAAAGAGACTCTGAAAGTAGGTTCCAGAAATATGGTTCCGGAAATTGAAACATAAAAAAGGATTACAATATGAGATTCTACCTTAAAGCGTATAGAATCTAAATGAAACAGAGTACAAGTAAGGAAGTATAAGAAAGTTATACTTTCCTTAAAATAAAAAATGAAGCGGAAATAAACAAGTAGTAAAACTACAAGTAACAAGATATAAGTCTTTTAACCCAAAGAGAAGGGTATCCAACAACCTTGGTTAAAGGTCCGTTGATTTATACTTTCAAGCAAGTCTGTCTTACCCACACCAGGTCAAGCCCTCGATACGAAGATCGGAGTGTCTCTGTCTTGCTATCCATGCAAGCCCTCAACTTCAAGGTAGTTGGAAACCTCTATCTTCCTCAGCAAGGAAGCCCTCAACTTCAAGGTAGTCGGCACCTCTGTCTTCCTATCCCCGGATGTCCTCGAATGTAATCACCAACATTCGGAGTCGCACGAAGCTTTGAGAGTTAATAGGAGCCTATCTCCCAAGAAATCACTTCATGCATGTAATCACATAAGTCGATGATCAGTCAGCCTTTCGGCACACCAGCCCTGAGCTCTTTCAAATGAGCTCCTATTTATAGGTAAGGTCGACCTCCTTTCCAACGGTCATATTTTCCTTAAAAATCGGAGGGACCTGTACATGTGTAACTTAACCAACGGTTAGTTCATAACAGAATACACGACATTGTTTTATAAAAAACCAAGTGTAACAGAATATACGACACCGTTTTAAATCATAACTAAAATGATTCGGAGTGAAGGTTTGGAGTTAAAGTTCGGAGTGTAAGGAAAATAATAAACAGTAGACAAAATATAAAGGCATAAGAAAAATGAAAATTCAGAGTGAAAATTCGGAGTCTGAATAAATTCAGAGTGTATAAAACGAAGATGATCAGATTCTGTTTAATAAATTAATTCGGAATGTGAACTCGGAATGAGAATTCGTCATGAGAGTTCGTCATCAGAATTCGTAATGAGAATTCATCATCAGAATTCGTAATGAGAATTCATCATCAATCTTCATAAGGATTCGCTTCCTAAATCTGATGTAGAACATTAATTAGAGTTCATATCCAGAGTTCAGAATGATACTTTATTACAGTTCTCATCTGGATTTCGGAGTGAAACTTTATTACAGTTCTTGTCCATAATTCTGATCCAATAAACAGAATACCTCATATCAAATTTTCATACAATTCCGAGAATATCGAAATGAATCCGAATCTTATACTTAAGAAAAATATGGATGAAAATATGATAAGGATAATTTTTCTTACAAAAGCGATTTTCCTTATAAAAGCAATTTTCCTTATAAAAGAGATTTTCTTAAAGATAAGGTGTTTGTGATTTTCCAAACAAGAAGGAATGGAAAAGTCATAAGGAAAACCTTATTGACTCAACATAATACATACTGGCATAATTTGTGATTATCAAAAAGGGGGAGATTGTTGGAATCACATGTTTTGATAATCCCAAATCATGTTTAAATATTAATCATGATATATTAAGCTATTTTCTAACTCTTTTTAATCTATATATATAATTATTTTATCCTGAACAATGTATACTCTTAATTCTCATGACTTTGCTACATCATATTACAGTTTACATTTATCTAAATGTATGTTCACTGTTAAAGGTTACTGGTAAGAGTCTTCTATTCAAGGTCACTGTTATGGCTCACTGTTACTCTAGGTCAGTGATCCTGGAAGGTTACTATCACAAGTCTACCATTGATGTTCTTATCAGATCTGACATACAAATATTCATCATCACCAGGTCACTGCTGGGACAAGGCTTCTGTTAGAAGTTCACTGTCGGACTCTTTCCCAAGTCTTCTGTTGAGAACCTCTCTGTTTAAGTCTACTGTTGGACATATTCCACTTTTAATGACATTATGTGTTGAGATAAGTCTACCATTGGAAATGTCAATGTTACAATAGTCTGATGTCACAATTCTACTGATGAAGCTCATAGTTGAATAGCCTATCGATTAAGTCCACTGTTGGAAAGACCACGGTTGAAGTCTACCATGTGACATGCATCTGCTACAAGTCTAATGATATTCTATTATTTTCTTTATCAAATTTATTAATACTTTTATAATAGACATGTCTGGAAAAATTAATGCACCTGACATTATTTAATGTAATCTGCAGGCATATCAGGAAATAGTACAATGTACGAGGAAGACCACACGTCGTTGAAACATTTTTCTTGTCGGCCCTTGCTGAACCAAATGAGAATAAGCTCAGCAAGAATAAGTGTACACTAATATATATATATATATGTAGAGATAGTAAAAAAAATATAAGTGGAGCGGACATATTGAATATACACAAATAATAGAGAAACATATACAATCTTAAGAAGAACACTCAAGAACTCATTTAGAAGAACATAGAGATTCACGAAGATCTATTGAAAGAACCCTTTTCAAGATGCAGTGGTGTGATACAAAGAGATGTAAACCCAAGAAGATGATAATATATACATCTAGAAGTTAGAACCTGGAAGTTGCAATACTTTGTTTTACAGTCGACTTGCAAAGAAGGACCAAATATTCATTTCCTTCATTCCAACGAGTCCAGAGCTGATCTGCCAACACAACAGAGCACTCTAAACTTATCCCTACTATCTTTAGCTCTACTATGTTTAAATACATTACATTTGTGAGCAGTGTGAATGTGTTACACACACTGACTCTTGTGCTTGAACTAAGGGATACTGAAAATCCATATACCAAACTCTCTTTACATTTGTTTCCATGAATAACTATGGAAGAAGCCTAGTGTGGCTTGGTAGTTTATTTCTCCCACATATAACTATGGTAGAGGTTTCAAAACCTGGACTATTTGTGAAAACTATTGTAAAGCCTGCTATAGGATGTGTATCACTTTTTAATAAAATTTCTTGGCGGCAGGTGATCACAAAGTGGAGAGGACTAGGTCTTGACTTAAGACTGAACCTCTTGTTTAAATTGTTGTGTTCATCTTTCACTACTCTGTTTTATTCTTATCCACTATGATTATATTAGCAAATACAAAAATCTATTTTTACATTCACTCTGATAGTGAGTATTGGTTTGTGTGTATATCTGATATGTTTGGTAAACTTGTTTCAAAAGTAGAATTAGTTCTCATACTGATTCAACTGAGGAGTAATCAACCTATAAGAAACCTGTTGGACAATAAGTCACTTATATCTCTACTGCCTTAATTGACTGGGATGTTTTAATTTGGGGGATTTTAATCCTAAAAGTTTTTAACAGATATTTTAATTGGAACTCAATTCACCCCCTCTTGAGTATCCACTCCAACCAACAGTTATGAATGTTTAAGTGATTGTGAAGAGTATTTAAAGCCAAAATAGAAGCTTGGACTAAATCTTAATTGATGGTTTAGATGGACTTTGGACACATCTATTTGATATATTATATTGGGGGATATAGAGAATAGGAAAGATCCTGAGGTTATATTATTCAACAGTTTGAATAATTAATAAATGTAAATGAATTTAAATAGAAACTATAGGATTGATTAGTTTTTATCACTTCATAGTTTATTGTATAATTTTTCATGTTTCATGGAATATATATTCATAGAAAATTAAGAATAGATCATTTAGTGACAACCTTCTTGGATTTATCTCACACATTGTTTGGTTCATGCTTTTGGGCCCTAATAGATTAAATTGTTGTAGGTAATGATAAGGGCAAGCACCTTTCTTCATCAAGTACTTGATGTCTGTTAGGGTCTGAGAGCATGGGACCAAGATAAGGATTGTGTTCTTGTTGGAGTTTACTATTTTCCATAATTTGGGTTGGGTATAGTATATTCAGTATTAGGACTTGTTTGTCTTCTTTTCTAGAAACACGTGATGTGACTAATTTATTTTAATATATTGTAGTTGTTTATACAATCAGTCTTCCACTGTTTACTTCTATTGTATGGTATTTCTACTTTCTATACAGTTTACTATTTGTTTGTTCTATCTTACCATGAAAATGAGGGAATAGTTTCCCTACTATCACACCCAAGGCCCTCGCTAGTTGTTGGAAGCCTCTATCATTCGGGGAAATGTTCTTGAGGCCATGTGACCAACCGAGTACGGGGCACCTTTGGGTGGCACCCATTACTGGGGCGTTACACAATGTCTGTACCCAAAATATTTAAATACATAAGAAACTTACCATATTTTTATAAAATTTATAATACCATTAAAATATGTACTCCTCACATTATAAAGCTGACTTGGTAAAAATAACAAAGATTGAATCATTTTTATTAGAGAAAACCACCAATATAATTTTATCAATGATATAGATCGAAGAAACTCCATTATGAAAGAGGATTTCAATTAAATATTTAAATTAAACCAATTTTATAATAAGAGCCCTGAACCCACACTCCTAGAATCTGGTACGTGAAGAAAAATATTTACATTCCTATCACTGATACAAATAAATGTGACATAATATCATAAATCCAAAACATATAACCTATAATAGAAAAATTGGAACATTTTTATATCCATGGATATTTTAGGTTTAGAGTTTTACATAATGTATAAAAACTCTTACATAGAATCCTACATATATAAACTACTGGTTGATAAACAACTTAATCATCCTAAACTATGTTCATTATATCTAGTATCATTTTTGGAATTATATTTTTAAAAATGATCTTCAAATCTAGGGAAAATATAATCATAATAATGGTGATAGTAAATTCTTATTGGATTATTAATAATGTTTTTAAAATGAATTCCATCAGTTAATATAATACAAGAATTAGTGTGTGATCACATAATTGGAGTAATTGACCATAACATTAGATAATTCGTTACCATAAAAACATGATTCAAAAACCATGACGCATTAAATAATTCTTTCACATAATGAAAGAGTTATATAATTCAATAATCCGTATCCATTTCATAAAAATCTTTAATAAAATTTTCCATTAGATTATAATTAATGAATAAATAAATATCCATTAAAAATAGGAACACCATATTAATATATAACTTACAATAAATATTTGATTTAGAATACCCTACCTAATAATTTGTAATGACATCTTTGGATATTCCTACACTCAATTAACTATATCCTATTACAGAATTCATTATTGTGATATATTGAGATCACCCATCATCATCATAATTATCATTATAACATTTCTTCAAAACATATATGTGAACCATAACATAAATAAAACACATTAAAGAATTCACTTAAAATTTAAAAAATGATTGCTCTCTCATATCATCATTTAACCATATAATTAAATATAATCCATGAAAATATATTTAAATCAATATTATGAAACCCATAGGTAGAGTATGGTTGGTATCATTACAAAATATTCTCAATGTGTCATAAGTAACATCAGGATTTATTTTTTTAAATATAATTTCCATTATAAAACCATGAAAACATTTTTGTGGAAAATACATATTATAATTTTGTAATCAGATTAAAAAACTAAATATCCCCAAAATAATTATTAAATACCTTTATCTAAATATAACATTAGAAAATTATAATATATTATTAAATGAAATTAACTGTCATGATGGTGTGAAAATAAAATCATGAAGAAAATTTTACAAAAACATATTATCTAAAAACAACTTTTTAGAGAAAAAAGTGACACATTTAAAAAATGATATAAATTTTTCTTTTAAAAACATTTTAAATTATGATTAGTTGTTGTGTAATATAACTTTAGAACAAAATTTATATATAGAAAAGTACATTATTGAAATATTTATATAGAACCTAGATATATAAGTGAATGATTAACATCCAAAAAATGCAAAACAATTATAAAAACATAATGGAAGGATATGTGGTTTACGTAATTATGATCATAAAATATCAATAATGGAATGTACAACACAAACAACCTCAAAAAAATTTGATTCTGAAATAAATCCTTTCCGCTTTGATAACATTGAAATCAAAATTCATTGAAAAAAGAATATGATATTGATCTATAATTCAAATAATGTATCTGAAAGTAATATTTCAAAATTTTTCCTGAAAAACTAATTACACAAAACATGAAAATTATTGTTCAAAATATTAAACATGTTTGAGAAAAATGGGATTTAGAACTCCAAACCATTTTAAGGATTATAAATTTTGAGGTGATAATTAATTAGTAAAGTTACACTGTTCACATAAGTAATGTAATGTACAAAATATTAAAATACATAATGAAATATTTTAGATATTTACTCACATAATATCTTGGTATAAAAATTTCCCTAATGTAGATGTATAACCAAATGATGTTAAATTGAATTAAGAAACCCTTTTTTCATGGTAACATTCATATCAAATCCCCATTGACAAAAAAATTAAATTCTAACATAAGATGCCATGATTTTTTTTGGATTAATGTCATTACACATAAATGGAATTGTATTTAAATCATATAAAATAATTTTGGACAATAAAATTAAAATGTGCCTCATTGAAAAAAAATTGAGATGTAATCTCATATATCTAGTACATAATTGTTATATATTCCCTTTAACTAATGTATAATAAAAATAAATAAATAATTTGGTTTCATAAAACCATTTATATGTTTAATCATTTATCATTAAAAAATCAATTCCTTAGTTTTAAGGCTATATCTTATTACATAATAGGTTATGTATATTTTAGGTGTTTTTGAGGATAATCAGTTCCTAATCACAAAATGGAATCGGTATGTAAACCATAATAAAATGAATAATTTATATATCATATCCAAATTAATAATAATAAAAAAAATTTAATATTTCTATATAAATTATAAATTTAGAACAAATCATGATAGATTATTATGAAAAAAGAATTACTTTATAATCATTGAGGTGGTAGGCTGTACATACACTTGGCTAATGATTCCATTTTTCAATGAACAATAGGGAATAGAGTTAAAAATTAATATATAATCAGATAAGGATTATTATGTCATAAATAGCACATTAGTTCTTTAAATTTACTTCTATTTATCATCCATGCGATGTTTTGAAGAAAAATGCATCACATCTCTTTATGGAGGTGGATATATACACACACACAAAAATGATATAATAATTTTTCAATAGATGGAAATGTTAGAAAATATATGATATATTATCCATAAATAATTTTAATTATTTCATGAATATCACACATATAAAGTAAATATATCATTATAACCATACATAAGAGTAGATTCTAGAAAACTAAAAGCATATGATTGTGAGGAGGAAATCCTCTATAGGCATGAACGGTAGTTTTAATTCCCATTTGATGGAAGAGGAGTTAGAACTATGTTATTAGATTGAAATAATAACATCTATGTTCTTAATCATATATATTTTGTTATTTATTCATGGTTGAGGAATATTTTATTGAGTTAGGAGAATAAATAGAACTACTGTATTTGGATAAACACCATACGAACCCTTCAGAAAACCTCTACTTTTTTACACATTTATCCTTATAAGAGTGGTATTATTATGAAAATACCCCCTAGTAATTAATTATTGATTATATAATGTTGTTTTTAGGGTATTCCCATGATATTGTTCTCAAAAAGCATGGTAAATTGGATGGAGGTGTCCTTTTCTAAGGGAGGGGATGGGAAATTTATAAAATACATGAAATATTATAATAAAATATGTGTATAAATTATATAAAATAGAATAAAAATGATTTGGATTCAATGATAAATAGATAATGGTATTCTCATTATTATATAATCAAAATTTAAAAGTTTTATATTTCATTTTAAATCATACCATTTTTGTTAACCATTCTGTTAAAAGTTTTTTTACCTTATTTAATGTAAAACAATTTCAATAGGAATGGGTTATAAATTTATATCTATACATAAAATTATATAATAAATGGAAATTTCGAATTAGTTAAGAAAATAAATCATAATTATACTCTTTCAATTTTTTTAAGATTACGATGAATTTAATCATATTTTTTTAGCATAAAATAATACTAATGAGAATTTAGAAACTATTCACATAATTTGAATTTAAACACAATATTAAAATAAGTTAATTTTAATATAATAAATTTATAAATAAGTAATAAATTATTTCTACCAATTAAATCCATGTGAATCCATAATAAATAAATAAAAATTAATTTTTAATAATTTTAAAATCATTTACAGTAGCTTTCTTCTGCTTGCACAATATGTATGGTGGTGTTGCGTATTCATTTAATTTAATTATTAAATAAATAAAAATTAAAGGTAAATTAACATCAAAAAATAGTTTATTTATTCTTAATATAAAATTAAATTTAAAATAACAACTTATTTTTATCTATATGTAAACATATATGATAAATTTAAAAGAAAGAGATTAATATATTTTATTTTTTCTATACATAAATTAATATATAAGACATATTCAATGTATAGTCTCTAAAAAATTCCATATATTCGAATATTGGATAATAATTTTTTAATACCCTTTTATTATTTATTAATTTAATGTTTTACTATTATTTTTAGTCTTTATAATATTATTTATAACTATAATTACCCAATTTACAATTATTGAGGTGAAAAATAATTACTTCGGATTCTTTTCACAATGATAAAAATTGGAACAGAAAAATTCACTAAATATGAAAATACTAAATCAAAATACGGTGTCCAACTTTAATTATTAATTTTCTATAATTTTAATTAAAAATAGATAAAAATGAAAATTTCAATGAATTTCTTTTAGATAAGTGCTTTTAAGCCCAAAAATGAGTTTATACCAAAATCACAAATAAATATTATTGTTACATAATTTATTATATTATTAATAATTATAGAATATTAATATTACATTATGATAAAATTGTTTTTTTTGTTTCTTCATTTTATTAAAAAAAATAAAAGTTTAATTGGATTCATTATTTTCACTATTCATTAAGAAGCTAATCTTTTTTTGAAAAATCTCTACAATTTCAATCCAATATATTTTTGATAGACTAATATAAATTTTTATATTATTTTTTAAAATAATTTTTTTTAATTTAATAATTATCTTTTCAAAAATTAACATAATTTTTCAAAATAACAAATAGTTTGAAATTGTATTTTTTTAATTTCTAATAAAAAGGAATATAATACTCCTATAATCAATACAACTATATAGATATAATTCAGGAAAATTTATAAGCTATGAAATAGATTTAATATTAAAAATACATATGATGTAACAATAAAAACTAAACCAATCTAGTAAACCCAGTTAAAAAACAAAAATAATTGTCATATATATCAATATAATACTTTAAAAACACTTTTAAGCCATAAAGAATTTATGTAACACACTACAAATTTTAAATGAAATGGAATCAATTATTGCAAGATATGAAATAATTAATATTTCAATAGAATCTAACATATTTGTTCTTTTAATATTACAAAAAATATTAATAAACCAAAAAAAATTGAACAACCGTATTAATCGAAAATTTAACAACTATGTTGATTTGGTTTTTGGATAATGATATAAAATTGATTAAAAAGGATTAGAAGAATAAAAAATCCTTAAATTTTCAATATGGTTGGAATCTCAACAATATATTGACATTAATCCACCATTAAGGTGAATTTAAAGATGAGAATGGCTCGTATGAGGAACCTATGACATGAACCGACTTAGATACATTGGTACCCTTATATAAGAGCTTCCTACGATACAATGAAAATTGGGTTTTTTATCCCCATGGGGTGGTAAACAACACCTAAAATCATACCACAATACATAGGGAAAATTTTCCAAAATGAAAATTTAATAAAACAAGATAGAAGTTGGTATATCAACACCACGAATGTACAAATTAATATATGTAAAATAGGTAAAGTACTATCATATAAGATTTATAAACAGCACAAAGGAAACCACATCCTAAACTATAAAATCTCTCATAAAACCCAATATAGCAAGTGGAGAAGAACTCCACCAGTCTCCATAACCAATCCATGTTCCAAATAATAATGAACATTCCCTACATATAAGTGGAGAATTCCCATTTCTCATACTTGTAATAAGAATGTGTAAAAACATGAAAATTGAAAGGTAGGAAATGAGTTAGTCTTAGTAGCATCTCATTATATGATTCGTAAGATATTCTGTAATAATAAAACAATAATTATTTCAATTTTTGTAAAAATTTGGAATCTATAGAAGATCATTTTCAAATTTAAATCAAAAAATTATTTCTTCACAATAAATGAAAATAAATATCCAACATGGCATAAATAGAGATTTAATATAAGAAAATTTAGAAAAATTATTTGGTATCAGTAAAACAGTTATATAAACAATAGAAAATCTAATAAAATAATACACAATAAGAACCATAATAATTTACCGAGCAGTATATTATATTATTACTATAGGATTCTAAAACATCCCTTATTAGTGGCCTTAATTAATCTTGTTTGGACATATCCCTTTGGATTAGGATAAATAGAACTCCAAAACATCCCATCAGGGATAATAATGTCAAACTAGGTTTTTTAATACTATTCATAAACAATCCTTTTATATGGGATAATGATACTCGAATGGTTTTCTAAAACAACCCACCAAATACCCACACTCAAATGATCCCAATAAATCATTAAACTATGGGATAATAATTTCATTTCAAATAAAACAACATTTTAAATTCAATTTCCAAATTTTTATTTTTAGTATACCAATTCAATTTAAACACCAAAACACATGGTTTTGATCATTTAATGTTTTTTTCAAAAATATTATGTTGTTTCCTCATTAAAAGATAACCATTCTCCTCAAAAATAATTATCAAATAATTTCATCATGTTTTTCATTTTAAAATTCATTCCACCCTTACAATTTCTTTGTAATTAGGGATTTTCTCAGAATCTATTGCATTTGAAATTATAATTTCAAATATTATAATATAAGTGTTTTAAAAATAATTTGAAATCTTTTTTTTGAGAAATCAATCAATCAAGGATTTAATTACATGGAAAATATCAAATCTAACTACCTACCTTTAATTAAATACCATGAATCGATACAAAAATTGGTTCTTCAATTGAACAATAAAGGTGTTGTAGATAAAAAATTCATACCTACCATTAAGATAAAATAAAACAATGTAAATATCCATCAATTACATGATGATATAGATAACTCTATTAAGAAGTTAAATATATATCAAAATAACCCACACAAATGAATATCAACTTAATTAAAGGAGATTAAATGTGTTCTACTGTGTATTAATCCACCATGCGAAGGGGTTGCAGGAGCCAATAATGCTTCTTAAGAGACTGTACATCCAGAAAGTTATATTAGGGTCTAAAATAGGGATTCAGGATTTTATAAAGGGGTTATATAATTTTAAATAATTTTATACTGAATTTAAATATGCACACATGGTTTTCAAGGAAGGGCCTCACAATTAATAAATTTGTGAACCATAACCATTCAGTTATACTATATTGGGTGGAAGATTTTTCCTTGATGGAAAAATATCTTCATTAACCATGAACCATCCCTAAAAAAATCCTCTATCTATGGTTTCATGGTTTTGAGGGTCTAGTTACACGTTTTAGAAAAACTGTGCACCCCATTCAAGAGAACCATCAATTGTAACATGGTTTTTTGGGAAAACAGAATGGTCTTACCTAACCATGTGGAAATAAGGAATGTCCCAAAAGAGTCCAAAATTATAAGGATTGAATCCAAAATAAACCATCACAAGACCCAATGAAAAAATGATCAAAATTAGGTTTTCGGAGTACCTATATATAAGTAACGAGATGTTACAACATCCCCACCATAAAAATACACTACAATGAAAACATGTAAGGGAAGTGCTACAATTTTATTAGTGCTAAAAAAAGAACTGATAAAGGGGGATTTTTAGTGCTAATAAAATCACTGATAAAGGGGCACTTTTAACAGTGCTAAAAAAGTAATGTTAAAACTGACCCTTTATTAGTTCTTTTTTAGAGCTGATAAAGGCCCCCATTTATCAGCGATTCTTTTAGTAGCGCTGATAAAGGGGGGATTTATTAGTAATTTTTCCAATGGATGATAATTTTAATGTTTCAAAAAAAATCATGAAAAATAATATATTGTTATATAAGGATATTTTTAATGATATAAATATAATTTATATTATTTAAATATGTTTTAGATATGTATAAATAGTCTATTAAATTTAATAGATAAGAAATTTTGTGAAAATGGATTTAAAATATTTTAGAAAATATTATTAATTAATAATTTTCTAATTATTATTGACTAAATATCATTTAATAACAATTTTAAGACACAAAAAATCAAAAAGAAAATTAATAAAAGATCTAAAATATGTTGAAAATGTAACTCAAACATCAAACAACCATAAGTTTTGATCCGAATGTCCGTTGGAGTTATAAAGTATATCAAATCAAATACTGCGATGAGATCTATGCGTTGGTGATTGAAAGAATGCTTCTGTCACATTTTTCAAGGCCGAAAAGGCCTAGAAGGCCTCCAAAACTGAGTTTTTATTCGGGATTCCCCGATTTTTTAACATTCAAACAAGTATAATTTCTGATCTGAATGACCGTTAGTCCAGTAAAACATATCATATCTTATATTGTATCATTTTCTTCGATTTCAATTGTTGTGGTGTTGAAACGAGCTTCGGTATTATATGTTATGGTCGTTTTAACATTCTATAGATTTTCAAACACCCATATATATATGTATTTATTTGTAAATATATATGTGTTTGTGTGTGTATGTGTATCTGTGTGTGTGTGTGTTGTATATATATATGTATTTATGTAATTATTTCTTTATAAACACACATAAGAAACATATTTGATAAATGTATTTAGTACTAATCTTATAAGTATATATGAATATACAAATAAATATACAGATAAAAATTATAACTAAAAAAATATATATAAATAAATATTAATATATATTAATTTATGAATGAATATATATAGACTAATATATGAATAAATATATTTATATTAATATGAATATCTATAAATATAAGAATTAATATAACTATATATATATATGTAAATAGATATATCATTAAATAGAGAAAGAAACGAAATGTCTAAGTGGTAAAGGTGCGGCCATCAAAGGGGGGAGGTCGCAAGTTCGATTTTGGGTGGAAACAAAGGGGTATGCACGTGTGAGGATGCATGGGAAGGGCAGCGAGGGGGTCAGCCTCACACTAATAAAGGGGGGGGGGGTGGTCAAGCGCTGTTAAAATATCTCCCCGCATTATATAATTCTTTTTAATTTTTTCAAATTTTTTTGACATTTATTAGCGCTTTTTAAAAGAACTAATAAGGGTCACATTTATCAGCGCTAAAAAAACACTGATAAAAAAAGACCCCCATATTAGTGTTGAGCTTTACAATGATTTTTAAGCACTGTTAAATCCCGTTTTGAGTGCTGATAAAGCCCATTTTTGAATTAGTGATATTTTTTCAACAGAAATCATGTTAAGAAGATTCCATATCAAATTGATAAAGCCTATACTACCTCACTATTGACTCTATATCTCAATCCATTTGAGAATCATAACCATGACTGTATAGAAAATAGACTGAAGGTTTCATCCCTTAATGAAGTAGATTGGTCTCATAATTAACTATCTCGATTGTATACTCATCTATAGATAAATCAAACTCAAAATCATTACCCTCCCTTCCAAAAAAATGAGATAGTTCAAAGAGACACTAAAATAGTTATGGCACATGGAACACATTAGCTATCAACAACAACTTTTTGGGATATTTTAAATTGTAATACACTTTTCCCACCTTTTCAACAACTTCAATAGGTCCCACCAAATGAGGAGAAATATTACATTGGATCCCCATAATTTCTTGACTAAAATGAGGTTATACTCTCTAAAATAATTTGTCACCAAAAACATAATCCACCAGTCACTTATGGTGATAATCATATGATTTATATGGGCTATGTTACCTCATCCTTATTGAACAAATTAACTGATCCATAGTTTTATTCACATGGAACAATATCGGTACAACCAAATAATAATTATCAACCCCAACCTAGAAAACATTTATTTACAAGGCCATCGTGGAATCCCTCAAAAGGATTGTTCCAAACTAAATATTAGTAAATGTTTTAATAGGTAACCACAACCTTTCCCAAATGGAAATCCCAAGCCCCAAAAAATCAAGGAAGTACAGATCATGTCTTCCATAATCAAAATATCCAATTCTATCTGGTCATCCATATATGGATGATATGAACTGATTAAGCTCACATGATATCCCATTCCATACTAGAGGAATCAATAAAAATTATATGTGAATTTCATATCTCAATAAAATATTATCAAAAATGGAACTCCACCCAACTATTAAATATATTATACATATAGGATTCCAAATACCATAACATAAGTTGTATCGCATATTAGTATAAAATGAGATGATTTGTTCATACGTACAAAAAAACACATATAGAGTTCTTCATCAAAGGGGTACAATAAAAATATATAATGTAGTCCATAAGAAATACATACCACATCCATGTCATAAAAAGAAGGTGAAAAAGCATGGCTGAATATTTCCCATTCATATTAATAACCTAGAAGCTTGTATAAAAATGTGAAACAATGTCTTCAATGTACCATCACATACCTAGCTACTAAAGTCATCACTAAATACCTTATTACATCATTTTGGAACCTCGATACATTTCCCACTGAGATCTATGAAATCAACTCATCATAGACTTCTTCATGAAAAAAGGAACTACATATATTTTCTAGAAACATAGAATACCATATTTGGAGAACAACCACTTATAAATGGTATCCACACCATAATAGTGTTTCTAATTCTATTGAATTTATCCTCATTCTAATGATCCTCATAAATAGTATCTAGAATATATTAGTTGAGATAAACAATGGTGAAAACTTCCTCAAACTTATTCTCCTGGACTCTTAAATGAAACTATGTAAATAATTTCATCCAATTCCACCATTATAAACATGATTTCAAGACATGTGTTGGATTTTTTCTACCAAAATCATTGGTGAAAACATTCCCCTTGTATTGTTTATAAGAATTTTTGAAATCAAATGCCTACAGGTACTTCACCCAAACCCTCCACTGTAGATTAAAATCATTTTAGGTGATGATATAACTCATCATTATACAAATATAATAAACGTTAAACCTTTCTTAGATGAGGTAATTCCCCCATCCTTTAAGGGAATTAATCATAATTGAAAGTTAATCATCATGGGAATGATAATTCTTATTATGTTTCCTAAGTTATCTAGTGACATAGGAAATTACATGATCACCCTACATATGTTAGAAACATAATCCCTAACCAGATACATCACAAAAGGCCACATAGCCCTCCCCAGATTCTAAAAGAATCAACACTAGTGAACACAAAAAGTAATTTTATCTCAAAAAAATAACATTAACATTTATCATCATAATAATAAATCACTTCCTTTAGAGTGAGTGTGGTCAATGGAGAAGAGAAATGTGTTAAATATATAATAAATGGTAAATAATACCCTGATAAACTTTATAATCTCTGAATATTGAAAATAATTCACGGTTGGGGCCATGTAGTAACATATTTTACATTCTCAAGATAAAAAAAAATATTCCATTCCTAAAAAACATGTCCCAATATAAATCTTCCTTAATACAAATATATCATTTCAAAATCATATCATAATTTTAGTGACCACACTAAATATCTAGAACTACCTTCATGTAACACATGAATTCCTCCCCAGTTTTAAAGTATTCTAGGATTTCATCAAAAAAATAATTAAATGAATCCATATAGTCACTAATGAAAAATTATTTCATCAAATACATGAAAAATAATCAAATATTTGTTATACCAAATGAAATGATGAGATACTCGTTATGGCCAATGCTACTCTCTAAATAATTTCATGGAATTTCAGATTCAATGATACACCACTGGTGGTAACCTGGTCTATGTTTTGTCATTGGGAACCAATTATCCCCTTACATATGGTCAAAGAGAAAAAATATCACGTGTAATGGAATATTTTTTGTTACTGTAACTTATTTAATAATCTAGTAATCTACACAAATATTAATAGAACCAACATCTTTCTTTGTAAAGTGTACAGGTTTAACCCAAGGTGAAACACTCAGGTTTATAAAACCTTTCTCACTAAAATCATCTCACTATGTTTTCATTTTTGTATGTTAGTTTGTTCTATATCATAAGATGTTATATGTAGTGGTTGATATATATATGAACTAATCTAATAGAAAACAAAACATCTATTAACAGTGGAAATATTGATAAATTAAAATGAAACAGTTTTCGAAAATAGATGAAAACTAGAGGGAGATCATCACTCATTGAACATCAACCCATGTAAAAAAAGTTAACAATGATATTACATTTCCAAAATCATGAAAAGTTTTCCCATCCCTACATGATCTCAAGTCCCATTCTCCCTAAAAGAAATCAACCACCCCATATTTCATGGAAAATGAGTCCCACAAAAGATAATAGTCAATCATGGACTAAGTATTTATCAACTAATATATCCCAATAATTACATTGGGGTATTTTATATTGATAATAAGAAAATTATAGGTAAGATCATTCTCTATCAAAGGGAAATCACAAGAAGGAGAATGGATACCCTATTCACTATTTCTTTCGAGGAGAATAATATTATCCATCTTATAAGTAAAAATCTATAATGTAAGGGTTAGAAAATATAATTCATGGGATGATATAAACAGGTTAGATGCATAAGTATCAAATAGTTTTCTAACTAAAGATGATAATATAGTGATGGTACCTCTCATAGTCACTAGACTCATATCCACATCCACTGTAGACTCGTCTATTTTTTTGTAGAAGCATTATTATGGATTCATGTTTCTACAACTAAATTTATCTTCAATAATCCGATTAGATCATAATAATTTCATGTGCTGATGATAACATAACACAATATAGTGAAGAAAATATATAAAATTATTTCTACTTGTTAAATGAGAATCTACATGAATAATAGGTCTTGGGTGCCTTAGTGGAAATCTATTTTGAATGTCCACTCTTTCCACAATATATTAAATTTGAGGGGCCTATACTAGGAACATCAAGCAGTATTGAAGACCTTCATAGTCAATACCCACCATTAGAGTCATCATAATTCTTCTTTTATTCATAACTTCCACTGGGTGTAAAAGGAACTCCCGTCAACCCTGAAATACCTTCCAGGTCAAGATCATTTATCAAATCTCTATCCATCGCATAAAAAAAATTAGTCCAAAATACCATGACTAAATTATATACAATACTACATTAATTTCCCTTGTCATATAATCATTCATTAAATATCACAAAATTCAAATTTTATGTAGAAATATATAATAGCTTAATAATGGAGTTTTCATATTGAGTGAGGGTCTTGTCAAATTTTTTGGGGATTAAGAAACATCATTTACATTTCTAAAACCACTAAATCTAGATATAAATAATTATTCGATACTACCTTGATGTCTTTGAATTCAAATAATTCATTTATCTTCATCACCACCAAAGAATCCCACCTCTTTTTTATTGTTCCTTCTATGATGAACATATCACAGAACACATTAATTGAATAATGTGATTTCATAAACACAAAAATCATCTCAATTACTTCTAAACAACCCTCAAATTCATAATGATCATTAGGACCCTAGAATGCTGGTTGGTTTTTGAGAATAATCTCTTTTGCATAATCTCTATAGTCTTCACATCATTGATCCTCGATTGAGGAATGAACTAGAATCGGTGATGGTGTCTGTACCGGATATTGGATAACACACACAACTCTATTAATTTTTTTTTTCAATTAGTGGGGTTTTATTGTATTTTATCAATATCTCCCAACTCTGGTCAGTATAAATGACTTCTCAGATATATGAGATAACAAATAATTAATAGAAAAGAATAAAATAGTAATAATGGGAGTTAGTACCAACAAATTAAACAAAATAAAAAATTCAATGATCTTCAAAACACTCTAATGAAAAACATGAAATTATAGAAACATATCAAAATAGTAATCAAATACATATTTCATTAACATCCCATGGTGACTTAAGGCTCATTAAGAAAAGATATATCTAGGATGTCACTCATGAATACATCTAAGGAGTCGTATATCTTACCTCATTTCTTTCAGGAAAACCAAAACCACATACCAACATCATGAAAATATTATTAACATAACATTGATACCACATTCTCAAGAAATATCCTAGATACCATGGTAATATAATACCAAATTTGGATCTGTCATAGTCTGAGTGGAATTCCCGATTCCCATAAGTTGGAAACTTGAAGAAGGAATCATATAAAAATAACATGAGAATAGTTTTTTCAAAAAGTTATAGAATTCGAGAAGATAAAAGTTTGATATCAACCCTACACAAAGAGAAATTTCCAAAAGTAAAATAGTAAAAATAGTAACCACCTAGCTAGATAAAAAACTCATGGGACACTACAATACCAACAAGGGAAAAAGTCCGAGAAAACTCTATGTGGGAAGTAGAAAATTTTTCCAGTAGTAAACATTACCACTAAAATTTATAAAGGGTCAAGAACATCTTCTTATTCCAGGTGTATATTTTCTTTTCCATTTATCAGACCTGGAAAAATAAAATATTCAAACACTTGACAAAAAATATTGGGTGTGAGCTATAAATACTGATTGGATATCACCAATAGTTCCATAATAGAATCCATAATAATATTACATTTATTCATTCAATTTAAATAAAATGGGGCATAACATATCAGATCATTTTCATTTACAAATTAAAAAAATTATTTCTTTTCAGTAAATATAAATCATTGCAATCATGGATTAAATAAACATATTAGGTACACAAATTTATATGAATAATTTTCCATGTGTAAAATTGGTCTATAAAAAATGGAATATATAGTCTAAACATAAAAAATAACTATGAACATGTACTCGAAATTATATTATGTTCCAGCTATAGGATCCCCACACATCATAAATTAGTTATCATGAAATAATATGTGTAAAATTATCCCTCAATATTAGGATAATTATGAATCATCAACATCCAATGAGGTTTAATATTTGGAAACTAGTTATTTGGAGTTTTCATCAACAATCCATTGTTTGGGGATCAAGATCTTTGAGTGATTTTTCCAAAAAACCAAAGAAATATCATGGCTCACATGTTCTCATATAACCAATAGAATGTGGGTAAATAATTATAATTTAAATAAAATAGAATTTACTATTCAATTGAAAAATTATGAGTTAGTATTCAATAATTTAATTGAAAAAAATTAGTTTTTTGATGATTTAATTTATTTTTAATAAAAAACAGATGATGGATTTTCATCATTTATATTTTATCATTTTTCGACAATTTAATTCTCAAACCATAACATCAATTCCATAATTTTCAAAATTAATTCTATAATTCCAATTCTAATAGAATTGGTGGTTTTTCTATAAATTAACAACATTTAATATACAGATTTCAAATCATATGATATCACATTTTTGATAATCAATTTAAATATATATAAAAAAATTCAATAAATCAATGTTTTGATTTCATTTAAATTATAATGTCTAACCACCTACCTCTAACCAAATATAATTTACTGAAGCCCACAAAGGGTTCTACCTATAAAGAACAAATGTGTCATAGATCAGGAAATATAACCCAGTAATAATATCAAATTAAACTAATTTTATATCAATCAAATACATGATGAACTATCACACTCTATGGATTAGATAAATATAGATAGAAAGAAACCATTAAATATAATATCTTTATACCTAGCATATATTTAATGTGATCAACCATGCTTCGATCCTCAAAGAGAAGGGGTTTGAGGAAATGAATGACTTCTTTAGAGCCTCCAATGAGATATATACTATATTAATGTCAAACCGATTCAATAGGTTACATTAAATGGGGGATCTGTATTTCATAAAAAAACATCACGGGATTATAAACAAGCACACAAGGTTTTCTAGGAAGTTTTGCGTAGTTAATAAATCATTGTTCAAAAATGGTGCACCCTTAATATCTGGGTTTCATGATCACTTTTTGGTAGGTACATAGATTAACTAATCATATTCAAGCATGAAAAACCTATTTTTCTTGGTCCTCATGGTCTGGAGGGTCTAGCCACATGGTTTTGAAAAATCATGCAACACCATTTGAGAAACATTAATGATTGAAATATTTATTGGTCTAAACAAAATGGCCAACCATAAATTTGAACCAACCATGTGCAGCCACAAAGGCCTCTATGATTTTCTAAATTTCTCCCTAAACATCCCAAAACATTCCCTAACCATTAGACTATCTATAAAAGGGTTGAGTATTACTAATGAAAAGTAATGGGATGTCGCAACCTATGTTGTGGATTCTATATGGAATAGTTTGTTTAGAAATAGATATAAAAAGTACAAAATCCCAAAAATTACCAAAACCAAGAAGGATTCACATCTTACATAAATGGTTATCCAAGCATTGTGGTGGCCATGCGATCACCAATCTCTAAATTTACAGAAGGTTAATAGATTTCAAAACTATATACCTAAAATTTTGTCATGAGAAAATATATAAAAATCAAAAAACACACAACATTCTAACCGAATACCAAGGGACATAGTAACTGTATAAATTATAAACAAAAATCGAATTTTAGAGAGTCACAATTTTCCCCATGATTCTCCTATATTCTTTTAGAATATTTTCAAAAACCAAAGTCAATGGAAATATCAAGGATATATCACCAAAAAAAGATATTGAGTCAAGTGTAAAAGTTAACAAAAATGAAACTAAAAACACAAGACTTGATCAAAGCATCAATGGGATGATCAATCATAATTATTTATGATTTATAACCCACTAAAGATCAATAAATCATAAAATAGAATTCCTCATAATGGAAAAACACAACAAACACATCATGAACACTTTAATCAGAAGTGATAAAACAAACGGAATATCCAAAAAAATATAATCATAATATATAACCCTTTATTAACGAGAAATACACATGGAAATTTTCATATTACCTTTCCATAATATATTATTTATCCAAAATTTTGATGTAGTAGATAAAAACACTTAAAACAATATGCATCTCCCAAAAAGGACTCCCCAACTAAAAGATACGATCTTTAAACACTAATGGGTAGAAAATCCACTCCAAATACGTAAATATTTCACTACACTAGATCAAAAATATAATTAATCCAATTATAAAAGAGGGATAAACAATCTATGAACATACTTCAGTATGGAATGATATGGTTCTGACATTTTTTCATGAAATTACAAGAGAGGTAACTCAGGGATGAACTCACAGAAATTTCAATCTTAGTGATCAAAATATAAAATCCAAAATTGTTATCTCTATAAATATAATCACAAAAAAATGTTATACATATTAAAACCCTTCTCTCACTCAAGGAATTCTTATTTCTTCTTAAAAAAAAACCTCAATGTAAATTATACACCGTGAAAAAAAGATAACAAGAACCACAATGTAATGAGGAAATAACACTATGAAATAAATATAAAATGATCCAATGTTATGTATCTCCATTAAAAAAAATATATGGGGGAACCTATGATATGGGAATAATATAATAAAAAAGAGGATATAAAATAGATTAATTCAAAAAATAAAAAATGGTTTCTAACTCTCTTGTGGGAGAACTGCTATAAACCACCACTCAGATATAATATAGGTTCTATATTTCTTCTTCTAAAGAAAGAATATTGTAATAATAATATAATATAAAAATTATGTCTCCAATTATAATGGGAAGTTATGGATATTGGAAAAAATGTTCTAGCATGCCCAAATTCTGCACACTAGATGCATACCATTATCTTAAACATTCCAATAGTTATATAAATGTCACTAAAACTAGTTGAGGTTAGATATGCACATGAATTAGGATTCCCTACAAATATCCTAATATACTATGGCCTTATACATCATCTATAAAATGGTACTAGATATAGAGAACGGTACAACCAAACATATATTTGGATGAGGCCTCTAATAATGAACTGCATTCTTGAATTCCTCAACCATCATTATATGAGAGTGCATAGCTAAATCCATGAAAAAAAATATTTTCATCTATTTAATCGAAATCATGATAAAAGAATTAAAATTCCACCACCCATAAAATTCACAATTAATCATGATAAAACAGATAGATAAAGGGGTCATTGAAATATCCCCATGAGAATTTCCCAAATTAATGATATTTGACAGTGTGATTCCACTAATCCCATACCAATCATTGGAATAATGGTTTCATAAATCTCATCATGAAGTTTACTATAGTTTCTAGAGACTCAATGATAACTCACACCTTAGTAAGACACTATGTAACCTCCTGTGATCACTGATTCTATCTAAAAATTCACAGGTTATGATTCCAAAAATCTCATGCATAATCTATAAGCAGAGATGAATAATTTACATCCACTCCATCAACAGTCTAGAAAACAAAAATTCACGTTATGATAAAATATTTATCACTATATAGAAAAAATGATATTTCTACTTAAATTTTCGATTCCTTTCAGGGGTCACATTATCAACGAATTAAAAAAACACAACATTCAATCAAATCACCCCAAGCACAAAATAAGTGATAATAAATTAATTAAATAATATAATATTATTAAATATCTTTAAATTCACAATAAAAAATCACTTCCTAGCACCTTATTTTGATTACAAATCACTTTAAAACATTTCAAGGCCATAAATATTAAGGGAACACACTTCTGGAAAATAGTTTTTCCCAATTTAATAAAATAAACAGAAATAATTCTATGAGTCGCATGAAACATAAATCCTATGATATCATTTACATAAAAAACATAAAAACCTAATATAATTTATCAAAAATTCCATCATTAATTTTTTGATGAAACATTAAATACCCATAACATTGTTTTCAAAACATAATCTATTATTAGATCATATGACATTTTTTTTTCAAATATTTAATCAATCAACCATTATCATCAAACAGAGAATCACATTATGACATAAATATTAGGTAACATATGAAAAATCGAAATATTCTCTACCGTGTACGATTTACTAAAATTTTCTTTCAAACTGAGTGTTAACCTTATGAGTCTTTTTGTTTGTTAGCAAGGTAGTTTACAGGGCCTGTAAAAGGTTTTATATAACATTCACCGCTTAATTTCACAAAATCATTTTTGTTTAATATATTATTATATTAAAAAATAATATTTAAATTTCAAAAACATGTTATTCAAAAAAACTCCCCTATAATGCCATAATAAATTAAATTAATATAATAAATTAAAAAACCATTACCAACACAATTTTTTCACTTTATCAATAACACATGATGAAAAAAGGAAAATTCCAATCCTTATTCACTATAAATTTCCTTGTAGTAGGTTTTTTAGAATATTCACTAATCATGTGAGTGACAATGGTAGTTTTCTAGAGTGGTATATATTTCCTACAAATGATTTGATTGAATGTTCCCCTCAACCATTAAATACTAGTTTACCTCCATTTTCAATCTAATGCTATTTCATTCTATATATGTCAATTAGAATCCTTGTAAAAATTTATCTATAGAAAATTGAATAATAATATCCCATAAATAAAAATGTATGAATCAAAAATTGCAATGAAAAGTACTAGAAACATTTGTATTCTCAAAATCTAAACCGATGATGATCTAAAATAGTTCCCCATATACACCCACCATCAAATTTTCAATAATCCTAAAAAATTTATAATATCAACACCCAAATTTAATGTGTTATCTAATATAATTTTTTTATGAAAATTCCTAAGAATATTCCATATCTAACACTAGAAATGTTACTATTCAGGGCTCAAGGAATGTTCTCGATCACCTCAGGTTAGAGGGAGGGATAAATGTATCAAAAGTGAATGTATGAGAGTAATTTCCTTATGAATAACATCCTGTATAAACTATATGTTTGAAGTGAGAACATGATATGAGATCTCCATAAATTAAAAAAATTCTAAAAAATAGATATACAATTCTAATATAGTAATACCCAAACATGAAATAATATGAAAATATAGAAAAAATACCTTTCTATAAAAATTATACATATAACGAACCAACTTAATTATAGATATTTTAAAATTAAATAAATAGGAATTAAAAACACATAGCTCTATATTTCCCTCAATCAAGGGAGACAAACTGAAATATTATCATGTGACTCTCGATTCCCCTCTATAAACAATATGAAACCTGCATCCCAAATTTTTTTTGTATAACCCAACCAACAATACATAAATAGAGAATGAGAAGAAAACATGAATACAACATACCCACCAATGTGATTATGTTGGAAATGATCCAAATGTTTATAGGATACAAGCACTATTCCATTGAATTGCATTTATAATGAAAGGAAGTCTTTTATTTTAAAATCTGAATAAAAATATGTTTCTATTTCTCATTTACATATAATAGAAATTGTAACAACTATTCATATATAATTTATTAAAAACACCCTTTTATAAAAAACCACCTCAAAGAGGTTTTTTTGAAGGCAATTTCATTTAAAAAATCCATATTTTACCTTTAAAAACATTAATTTAAAAAACCATGAGAATCAGTCTCTTTTCATTTAGACGAATAATTTTTTAGAGAAAACATATTCTCATAGGATAAAAATTTTCTCAAGAACATTTTTAAAAAACAAGTACTTAAAATGACCACTTAGTTTCCCATTTAATATTATAAAACCCCAAACCATAAATATAAATGAAGAAAAAATTGACACTAAAATACTATATAGTCTATAGAGATGAAAATGATGATAATAATTAAAGGAAATTCTTACAAAATTATTTCATAATTTTAAATAACCAATACATCAATATTGGTAATAAATAGATTAAAAAATCATATGTAAATACAAAAAAATGGGGCATAACATACATACATATTATAAGGTTATACCTTCTAGGATAATTTAATAAGTAATAAATTTGAAAAGGAAAAAATAACAGCTCCCATTTTAACTTTCCCATAACTCATCACCCATATAAAAGTTAAACCATATCATATGTGACACTGATTAGTGTGGTTATAAAATTCAAATAAGGTATATTATCCAGTAAAAGACTCACAAATAGAATAAATAATATTCTATTACTCTAGACTTAGTTTCATGGGGTTCAACAAGTCATTTATAATGGAGGTGGGACACTATGAAGCCAATGTAAATTAATTCAACATCACATATACCAATGGAAAAAACCCACAATTATATACATCCCACCTTAATCACATCACATCCAAATATAGTCCCGCACCCCAACATCATGTAATTAATAATAATTAAATTTATCATTAGCATATGCACATAAGAATAAGATATGGATAACAATGGGGGAATAACATGTTTGTAAATATAAATATATAAAATTCAACTTTCACACCAGTTTAAAAATGATATTTTTACTTAAAATCAAGAATCTAACTTTAAGAAATATGTTTTGAAAAAAACAATTGAAAATAAAGAAATATTTATAAAGCATGTAAATATCATGAGAGAATTAATATACCTAATAAAACAATGGTTCTACCCAAAACCATAAAATCAATTGGATACCCCTTCACATAAATCATGAAATGAAATTAATTTATGCATTATGAATATTTATAAATCCGAATTTTTTGAAATCATCATGAATAAATAATTTATTTTGAAAAATTCAACATATTATATTTTATCAAACCCTTAGAATGAAGTAAACACCACTTCAAAACAATGTTCCCCTAATCTGTAAAAGTAACCCATTTATTCAATGGGAAAACCTAACCTCGATGATAAATCCTTCAACAAAACCAGTTTACACACCATATACATCATTACATATTTTTAAAACAATTTTAATGAATCTAAGATTCACAAAATTCACTAATAAGAATTAGTTGAATGGAAACAACTACCTAACAAGAAAAAAACTAAGCCCCCTTCAATCGAAAAAACTAAACAAGGGCCCTTAAAATAGTTCATAATCCTCAGAAACAAAATCACCCAATTCAATAAAACCAATTCATCAACAGTCATCTAACCGTTACAATTTCAATTAGTGAATATATGATTTATTTAAAGAGAAATTATAAAATTAAGGATACTCCCAATCATATCTATTAGAATGAAATAAAATAAATATATCAATATATATAAACTATTAAGGGAATTAAAATGAGATTAAATTCTATTTAGACACTATTTTTTCATGGTGTCTATGTTGAGAATATAAGGGAGGAAAACTCAAATAATCACAAGGGGAAAAGAACAAAATACCCAGTATCGAAAAAATATAATTTTTTCCTTTCTTGTTTTAAAAATACATGTGGTTACTGTAAGATCATCAATTTATAAGATTTAAAATATATAATGATTTAAATATATAGTTTCCCAAACTACACACCCAAACATGAATCCCTGAAAAATTAACAATAACACTAAATTTCAACATGCAACACCATTAACTATACGATGAAATTGGTCAATGAAATAAGGAAATAAAAATTCTATATTATTTTTTCTTGTAATGGTATGATTTATTAATTATGTAAATAACAAAAGAAATATAAAATTTTGGTAGATTATTTAGGTTCATTATTTCTAAATAGTGAATCAAATCTCTTGTATATGTAAATTTATTTCCTTCCATGTTGGTACTATAGTTCAGTAACAAAACTCATCTAAAAGACTCATAAATAAATAACTTGTTGTGTTGGTGAATTTCTATCTCACATAATAGTGGAATCATCTATCTTGAATGGGTAGTAAAACCCTTGATTTTAGCTCTTACATGGATGTAATGGAGAACATGTCATCATAGTTTAGATAATATTCAAAATATCATGAGGATTATATGATTTTTTAGTGAGACTATGATGTATATAGTGGTAAATTATATTGTCTATAAAAATTTCCTACTTCGTGCATATTGGTAGATTATTTTTTTCTTCTGGAATTCATTTTTCCATTCTATAGTTAATTATGAATAGTGATTTACAATATAAATGGGATCATTAAATTAATATGACTGTTTAATGCTGATGATAATTTTATTTCCATCATGCATAAATATTAAGAGTCCTAAATGGTTTTATAGATGAATTTAAAATAAAATAAGTTTGTATGATAAATTAAATGGGATGTTTGATGAGTAATTCTAGAAATAATTTGAGATATGTATATATTATTAATAAATATTTAAGAGATATTTTCATTCAAAATTATTGATACTTTATTGAGCCCTATTATTCCAAGATTTACTAATCTAATCAAGATATAATTCAACATTATTTCAATGCATCTCATTATGTTAAAAATCAAAATTAATATTTTTTAGTCTCATTTTTTTTGTTGAAAATTGTGAGGATTTATTTTGGAAGGGGATTATATTACCCTTATTTACATTTATTTTTAAAAGGTTTATTTTATCATTTTTTATATTCGTATGGATTAAGAATGTAATTACCTATAATAAAAATCTATATCAAAAAACAATCCCATGAAGAATACTTATCGAATAATTTTGAAAATGTTTTATAAAATTGAAAATGATTAAAATTATATATTGTATAATATTAATAGTATTTTATTATTATTATTTCATGAATTTAATTATAATTATCTCTCTTGCTAGAAATATTATCTTTTAACAGAGACTAAATTAATCTAGTGGAAAAATTATTTCCATAAGACGATTCGTAAATTATCACTTACCGTTGAATGATATATTATTACCATTTAATATATTATATTATAAATTAAAAAATATTATGAAAAAAATATAAAAAGTAAGAAATATTTTTTAAATTTAATAAAATCACATGTTGTAATTTTTATTACTTATTATTATATTAAAATTATCATAGAGTGCTTAACCAGATCATTAAGTGATATAAATTAAATTTCATTTTATAATAATGGGATCTAGGAAAATTAAATGGTATTTTTCATGTTGTGAAATGTTTAGAGTTTAATTTTACTTCCCATAATTTCATAATTAAACTACTTATTTATTAGATGTGTATATTTTCAATATTTTATGTTGGTGACTCAATAAATAGTTGATATTTATGTATTCCCATGTGTTTTTGAAATGTCTAAAATTCGTCTTGATATTTACAAGATAGCATACAATATTATTGATTGTGTTTTTATTGATTATATTTATTTAATTAAATGATCGATAAACACTTAAATGCTAGATGATGTATTAATTTAAATGAAAGAGGCACAAGTAGCTTAATTACTAATGTCATGAAAATTTATTACATAAAGAAATAAATCCTTATACATATTAACGATGTTTTCTTATTTTTAATAGAAATCTTCTCTGTGTTTTATTATATGCAAAACCTATTAAAAATGAAATAGTTAATTTTAAATGAAATTTAAAAAGGTTTCTTTTTCAAAATAACATGTTATAGGGGATTAATAAGCCAATTCCTGATTTTCAGATGCATGATATCCTTGATTCATTAGTATTAGTGCCTTTTATGATAATTGTATGGGAAATTCCTTTGAAATTAATATATTCTCTTGGAATTTAAAGCATTTATGTGATTAAATTAAAATATTTTAATATTTAAATCATTTTATGAGTAATATAATGGATTCTAGAATATATTTCGAATATTGTTTATATGGTGTACCATAGTGTGAGAATTGAACCAGGGGAAGACATTAAGAGTTTAGAGAGATGGTTTATCTTCTATTGAATATTTTATAATTATTTCTGGATATACATATATTCAAATGAAATTTATATTATTGGTATCCATCTACATGATGTTTTTCATCCTTATTGATGGAAATTGATTCTTAATGGGGGCTTCATAGGTTGATTTTTAAAATACCCTGTCGATTACGAAATGATAAATGGATTAATATTAATATTGGAAACATTATTATAGTCTAAAATCTTATGACATACATGTGAATATTATATTTTAGAATTACAGTGTGAGTTACTTTATCTTAATATAAAAAATTCAAAATTTCTTAAATGAATATAGGATAATATAAATTGATTTTTTGTTAATTAATTAATATGATACATGATTCTTATATGCTTGAATAAGACTTATACGTTATAGGTGGTTTCTAGGTTTCCTACATAATTCTATAGGAATATGCATGTAATAATAATTAGTTCAACTTAGTTTAAATATGAATGATAGTAAATAAATTTTTAAAAAATTTATGCATCACCACCCGTGTTAGTAGAGATTTCCAGATGTTCATATTGTGTTTCTCCTACACTATGAATTGATAAAGAATGAAAAACCGACCTCTCTATCACTATCAATATTTCATCAATTTTATTTCATGTATGTATATCATAGGCTATATTGAATTAGGATGTAGTTATTGTTTCTACCTAAGATGTGATGGATCTTTAGTCAATATACATTTGTTTTTTCTACAATTAATTGAGTTATAGAAATTTCATGTAACAAGTCATCATTCTTCTAAATTCCCACATGTGTACATAAATGGGTTATAATAGTTTGATGTATAATGAATTTATACCAACATTAATGGATTATATACATCCTATTTCATATTACCAAGGATTATTATTATGATGAGGTTTTGAACCAAAAAATAATGATATAATGGATATGAAACTTATGCATAGTGTGAAAGATGGAATGTATAGGGGGTCAACATATGATTTGTGGAATTTGGACTTGATAAATATAGACTAGTTTTGAATTGGAAGCAAGGCCCCATTATATATATATGTATATTATTTTGATATAGACTGATTTAATGATAATTTTTACCTAGTGGGTGATCTAATGTGAGGTAGAGAAAATAGTATTATGTATATAGTTAATGTGTTTTTTTAATTTCTTAATTCATTTTTTAATTAGAATTCATGTATAAAATGTCTTATGAGTGATTTTGGGGAGGATCCTAAATAGTAAAACTATTGTTCTCACATGATGTATATATAAACTATTTATCAAATATGTAAGAGAATGTTGGGTATAGGGGTAGTCATTACTAGTTTAGAGGAGAAATTGAACATTTATTCAATTTTCAGGTGTTTATTGTCATAATGAATAATTCATGGTATTATGTTCAATTATATATGTTTTTTTATTATAATATATCGATGTATGAGGATTTTTTGTCATTCATTTATGACATAGAGTTGATTGACTTTCTCAATATTTATCTTTTACTTATGTTTACATATTGAGGGTAATGCATCAAATATGTGTCATTTATATACCCTTGGAGTTAATTTCAACCATATTACACAATTATAGTGGGATTTAGGGGTTATTATCAACCATTCATTACTTTTACCTAGGAGGGGTAAATTTAAAAGGTTGGGTCATTATATTCCCTCCATTTTATCTCTACTAACAAAAAATTAGTCATTTTTTTCTATCATTTTCTATCTCAAATAGAAAGAAAAAGTAACTTACGTATGTATGGGTTTTGAAATCTATCTACATTTATCTATTTTAAATTGTCCTAACAAGTTTTCTAAATATATTTAGTGGGGAAGGGGTTACCAAAAATCTTATATTAATTTATTCTCTTAGAGCCCAATATCTTGGGATCCGTGGAGTTTAATATTATTATTTTTGAAGTTACATATCCTATAAAGGTTTTGATATCATCATCATCATTTACCTCTAAAGATAATTTCATTTCCAGTAAATTTCATTACATTATTAGGTTTTATTTCATTATTATAAAAACATGATTTTATCAATAAATTATTTATTTCACAAATTGTATTTCCCTAAAAATCCATTATAGATCTAAAATATTTTCATATCATAATATTAAAAATGAGATTTCATTATCAATGATATGGTATCTAACCATTAAATTCATTTGACTACTTTCAAATGATACCCAAATATCATAAATATATCACAATATATCAAACTATAATATAGGATAAATTACATTTCATTATAAATAGCATATAATTCCTAATATATTGATATAAATATGTACACATAACCATGTATTTAAATTTACTAGGAGAACATTATCAATATGTCTATCCATGTATTATATATGGTAAAGTACTAAATATTAATACTATTTAGTTTAAATGGTTCTAGATAATATTATAACTTATACTGTTAGAAAACATATATTTTATGTTAGACACATCTAACTTATTATTTTATAAATGGGGAATAAAATTATATATAATATAGAGGCATAAATAGTACTCACAAGACAAAAATATTCATTATATTTTGTTTATTCTTACGTTTTTTGTACAATATACTGGCATAATAAAATTAAAATATTGTTATGATGTCTTTGTTACAAACTTCATGATATGATTATATTATATAGAATTATTAAAAACATAATTATTAATTCATTTATTATTATATAGGTTATTATTTATTTAATTTATTAATTATTTAATGTATATATTATTATCATCTACAACAATTCTTATAATTATTTATTCATTCTATATAGTTTATTGTATAATTATTAAATTATATAATCAATTATAGGATACAACTTAATTAGCATCTATTATCAAAACCATTAGTTGATTTTATTTCCCATAATAAACAATGATTAAAAATATGAATTATATAAGTATATGATTGGAGTAATAATAATTTTTTCAGTGAATTTTTGTGTTTTATGTTATGTTGAAAAAATTATTATAATGATTATTTATATTTCTTGTCTACAAAGACAACTACAATTTTATATGTAATGTAATTTGGATTTTTATAGCAAAACCAATTCAATAAAACAATTGTCAATAGTGGGTTACTATAGTCATGGTCGATGAATTTGATATTAGTTAATGTTTAGTATAAAATATAAAAATACGATTTTGAAGAATATATTTAACGAGAAGAAACATTGGAATATTTCTTATGAAAATTATCAAATTACTCTACAATACAAAGATTATACAACATGAATTTATAATAAATGAATTCTAATTAAAATTTATTATTCATAGTTAAATTTATTATTCCTGATATAAATGTGTATATTATATTTTATAGAAATGTTTCATAATTTAATTAATTGACTTCATATAAAAACGAATAATCGGTATATGAATTTTTCCTACAATGAAAATCAATGAATCATGTGTGGTAAAGTAGTTGATTCCATCTATATTTGAGTGATTTTCCCATGAAATAACCAATCAAGTTTCTCATTTCAAACAAAATATTTCCCCTAAACACTGTGTAATAATGATATATTGAATCATGTAGAATTAATATCCATCCATGAATTTAACCACCAATAAATTAGTATCCAAATAGTAGATTGTTTATAAGAATAGATACTCTTAAATATTTTTTATAGAGAGTGGGATAAATTTATCATGGATTTTTATTATATAAGGGGTGATAATTGGTAACATTGTTCATTGATTTGATGCATAATGATTCAGTAGGAAATAGAGGTTTTGAAATGGAATTATTTCAATTTTTTAATTAGTTTTCACTTTTCACAAGATCAGTGATGTGACATGGATATAAAATAATTTAATTTAAGTTAAATGAAAGAGAAACATGTCATTGAATATATGGAAAACATTGAAATGATAGAAATACTATTATATACTATGTATTAAATCTATATAGAAATACAGATAGCTAATATAATATGTCAAATCCACTATATCTAATAAAATTAGTCAAACAAATTATTTAAAAGTAATGGTATATAGTAAAAAGTTTTTTTTGGACTTAGAAAGAGTTAACTAAGTTATATTTTTTATAATGAAATAAGGAAAAGAAGAGTATGGGTGAGTAATCAATTGAAATAAATGTGGACATTAAAAAGAAATGAGAGGTGGAATTCATAACATGCATAAATAAGGGTATTAAATACACTAGGAAATCCCTTTACTTAATAGTGAATTTTTAAATTGTAAATATAATTGCCACCAAATTTTTTATAGTAATGGAATGAGATAGGTTTTTGATTTTGAATGATTCATGTATAAAGAGATTTGAATGTGTTCAAATCAAATCCCCATGAGAAAAGGATATATGACCATGACGAGTCCAAATGAGTGTGTTTTAGATTATGAAACCTATAAAGTGTATATTGATGTATCCAAATTTTTCATAGAATGAACTACAATTAGAATCCCAAATTCATCATCTATATTATATTATTTTTGATCTACCAACCATTTTTTATATTTTAATATTTTCAAATAAAAAAGATTGACCCATTAAAAAATAAATGAGTGAATTTTTAATAAAAAAACAGTATATAAATAACATTTGAATGGGGAAATATTTTTTAGTATATATCCAAATGAAAATATATTTTCTATTGGAAAATATTATTATTTTAGATTTGATAAATTTTAACATAATCTATGGGACATATTGGCTCCAAAACTAGTATGCATGAGTTTATTATAGAGAGATGGAAATAATTAATTTAGGGTACAAAAAATATATCATCATTAGAGTAGATATGTATTTGGCTATGTCACTTCCAAATCAATTTCATGTAATATATCTTAATGTAATTTTTAGGGCAGAACAAAAATAAACATAGTATATTTATGGAAAGGATAGACTAATAATATAGGATGTTTCTATTGTATAAGAATACATTGCCTTCGTTAATAAATAATTATATAGAAATATACATAAACACAAAATTTATATTTTCATTGATCTAATCCATAATTTTAAATACATTTTTATGACTATTTATATAAAATATATAATTATATTTTATGGTATATGAAAAAAATGATAAGAGGATTGTGATCAGGGATTCATTTGATAATGTTTTGAACATTTGGGGACCGTATCCTATATTCAGAAATTAATATGGTTCTATGATGTTTTTAATTGGTTATAAAGAAAAACAACCATATATATGAAGGTGATATTACCGTTAACACCCATTTATTCCATAAATGATCGACATCAGGGTACTAAATAATTATAAAATATTTATCTTGTTCAAGTAATCAAAAATCAATATTGAAAAAATTTTATTTTCTGATGACATAATTTATTTTTGAGTTATAGAAGTTATAAATTTACAATAATTCTCATAGGATGAAATAATTTTAAATAATTATGTATATATATATAATTAATAATGTTTCCAATAAATATTTTGGTAAATTCATAGTGGTATTTATTGATGATTACATGATATGTCATAATAGATTCATAGGGATTGATAATAATTTATTAATTGTTCATGACATGCTTAGAGAAAAATTATTATATATTTAATTCACTAAGTTAGAATATTGTCTCAATCATGTCTATTTTCTTCATCATATTGTGACCAAAAATGGAAAATCTGCAAACCCTCTAATGAACTGGGTAATTGAATAATGACCCATGCCAACTATTAAAATACATAATCATGGTTTATTTCATTTTTTCGGTTAGTCTATGTGATTTATTAATAAAATATTAACTTTTAAGAAATACATTGACCAGTTGAACAAGTAAAATGAAAAATATTCACTTAGTTAATGGAATTTGATTATTTTCTAGATAAAATGAAAATAGACTATTTAGTTCTTGTAAAATAAATTTATCATCCAAGATGGAACTTTTATGATATATATTTATCCAAAATAAAAAGTAAGTGAGTGATTTATTATATTAAATAAAATATGTGTTGCATAAATATTAAGGAAATTGAATTCCTATGAACCGAAATTATCAAACTAATTATGTTGAGTTTGAAACGTCAATCATTTTTATCAAAAAATAAATCCATTATCTCCATGGTGAATGATGTTTCATATAAATATATCACAAGAGTTTAAAGTAGGAATTCACAAATATCTACCACATCATTAGTCAAATTAGATGGATGAAGCAACTCATGGACTATGATTATGTGATACACTACCACCTGTGGATTTTTAATATGGTGGTTAATATAATATGTAGAATTATTAATGGAGTTAGTCCACGATGAGGATAGAAAGAAATACTATATTTTTGAATATATAAATTTTAAATAATAAAATTAATAGTTAATGAGAATCATATTATTTATCTGAGTGAATAAATAAAAAATATTTACTAGAGAATATAAATTAGGGTTCACTAGATGATAGGAATATGAATAATAATATTATATCCAATGAATATTGAATTCTAAATAAAATCATCTTTGGATAAAGTGTTATGAAATTTTGAAAAAGGTTATTTTTACCATTAGTACATAAATAAAATAGAATTACTAGAAGAATATTATAACCCATATTTTACAATATAGTATAGTATAAGTGATATGTGTATGGATAAAATATAATATTTTTGGGGGGATAGAAGAAATTCATAAATTTTTGACTATGTGATAGGATTATTGTTATGACAAAATTTATTGGTTGATAATTCTATCATTTTACATCAATATGGGGTGATCTACTTGTTGATCATCTTGGAAAAATATATTATAATGATAGTCTTCTTGATGTTATACAACCATTTCTATCAAACCAAAACCCTCATTCACAATAAAATTTCCCTAGAGCCTTCAAAGGGATATAAATACTATGGTTTACTTATATACAACTTATTTTATTTAAGCATATATATAGTCTAATTGATATTTTCATAAAATATAGGATGTGAATAGATTTATTATAAAATTACACCATTTGACCTCTTATTTTGTAAAAGATGTTGGAATATATGAAGGATTGGTTTTGAGAATGTAAATTATATGGTCTATTAATATAAATGAAAAAATTTAGAAAGTACATGATATCTATAAACATATCAACATATCAAAAATAATTTAAATATTCTATGATAATATTGTTATAAATGGTATGTAATTACAGAAATAGAATCATTTATTCTTGAATTTGTCAATATGGAGAGAGTTATATCGTTTCTTTTGAATGTACATTGGGACATTTAAAGTTATAGAGATAATTTTAGTTATAAATTATTTTTTAATTATACTTCTTAGTTACTCTAAAGGGAATAAAATATTTTATATCTTACTATTGAGGATAAATAATCCAATCCAAACTCATGTTCTCTCTAGTAATAAAACTGACATGGAACCTAAATTATCATATACTGAATGATCCCCCTTGTTTTTAAATATAGGAGAGAAGGTACTATATAATTCAATAACCATCTGGTGAACTTACCTTAGAGAAATCACATGTTATTTGATGACATTTGTTCAGCTGAGGAATATATGTTAAATAATTAACCCCATTTCTTAATTTATTAACATCTATAATTATTTTTTTGGAAGATTATTTTTGAAAAGATAAAAAAACAAAAGATTCTATTTTAGTAATTGAAAACATCATGGAAGTAAATATTATAAAGCTCATATTCAATTATTTCTTCATAGTTGTAAAAAATATAGAAGTGCGGCACAAAAGTAGAGAATTGTATTCCAATTATGGACTATAATAATTGCTGCAAAGCTCTTAACAATATAGTGCACCTCTATAGTCATGAAAATTGGTTCATCATACTCTAAACGTGTGAAAAATATTTATGATACAAACAAGTTAATATAAAAACATTATGTAATGGAGTAGAAATTATTTTTAACTAATAAAATTATATAAATGATATACGAAGCTTTGATGATGTGTCTATATAAGGAAAAAAAGACTATAAAAAGAGTAATTTTAGATCTAGAATATAACCATAAGGAATCAAACTATTATAGTAGTAGTATAATTATTATAAATATTAGTGTAAATTGAAATTCATAATATCATTTCATAATAATATAATTAATAGTAATCAAAAATATATTTTTACATAATAACCCAAATATTTCGTTGAATGAATTTGAGATTATTGATGATTTTTTTTATTTTTTACCCGAATTATTTGTCTAAAATTAAATTATCTATTTTATATAAAATTTAAAATTTTAATATATATGAAAATATTTTCATAAAAAAAATTATGATCAACCAATTGAAATTATGTAGTAGATAATTTCACTAATTCTTTTGAGAGATTCATATTTTTCGTAAATGGTAGAATATATTAGGTTTATGATGAGTGAATTATTATTAATTATCATGTAATATTTATTTGATAAATAATATATGGTATTAAATAAAATAAATATATATATCTTTATTAAATGAAATAATTAAAATGAAATTATAATATTATTCTATAAACCCTCTAAAAATATTTCTAAAACCTATAATATATTTTATGAATTTAAAAGAAATTCATTATAAATAAAAATATTTTCCATGTAAGAATTAATATATGATGATTTAGGCAAATAATAATTTAACAAGTAAAAATCCATGTCCTTTATATCCAATATATTTGTTGAATATTATGTGAAGGAAAATAGTATTTAATTTTTTTATAACCTAGAGACCATATACCATAAATAAAAGTTAATAAAAATACACACCATTTGATATAAATACTCACCCATCCTCCCATTTCTCATGACATTAAAACTATTGAGAATAGTTGTTATATCATATCCCCTCTTAGTAGACCATGGGAAAAGACTTGAGTAGATTTGAGTTTCAATATATATATCAATTTCTCTCCCAAATATTATCTAATGTGTTTTATTGAGAGAATTGGCGTGGAAGGGGATCCAAAAATACCTTTAGACATTTATTTTATAAGATTTATAACACAAAGTAATTAAGGAGTTAATTATTCTGATTTTGGACATGTTATACAATGTAAAGGGGTTCTACACCATTATCATTATTTATGTTTTGTAATTATTTTAAATTATGTTAATTTATATATTTTCATGATGATATGTTTCATTTTAACAAAGCCATGAATGTATGGTGAAATTATATTTTCTATTTGTTATGTACCCTAATATCTAATTAAATTCTAAAATATTATCTTCCAAGAAAGTTCAGTAAGTTAATTATTACATTTTCGTTAGTCTATAACCATTCATATACTTTCATAATTTCTAATAATGAAAATATAAAATGAAAATTCTTTCCACTACTAGACCATCATCAATGATTATTTAGTTTTCATTCTTAATATACTATAATTATAATTTGATTTATGGATATTTCCCAAGATGATCATGTCATTCAATTGACTAGTGATACATTGGATGGTTTTTTACCCATTAAATTTCGTTGGATATATATTCCATTTTATTAATTTTTTATATGAATGCTTTCTATGATGATAATTACCTGTATTATTGTCCAAATATGTTCATATTATTATTTTATTGGACATATTCTGAGATGGGTGTGGAATATTATATATCAACCCAATGCATCATTATGTCAAGGAAGGAAAACTAGTTTTGGGTATTTAGCCCATGCCTTCTCTATTAAATATACTATACCAAAAAAGCCCATGATTTTATAAAACATGATGTCTTAGATAATTTATAGATAATAAAATTACATTGTTGGATACTATGAATTCAATCACAACAAATTCATTTGTTATTACCCATGTAATTGTTTATAATTTTCATTTTGGAATTTATTTAATTATATATCTATTATATATTATCTATCACTATATTAATCAATGTTATTAACCATTGTACGATACTTCTTACTGAGTGTATTTGTTCACCCAATTATTTTGTTCTAAATTTCACTAGACATCCCATAATATTAAAGTTTTTTGGAAAATATGTCACATTCATGGAAGGAATAAAATTTTCCAATGAGAGCTGGGTAGTCTATCCCTTTTAACCTTTGACCGACATTCCACAGTTAAATGACTTAACAAAGGGTTCACTATTTTTTAGGGAAAAGATAGTTCTTTGGTTGCACATTATACTTGATTGTGTAGGGTTTGATGTTTTTTCACTCATTCTCATCAACATCTCCATTTCCATCAATCAATTAAACTCCCAACAACTCCCACGTCCATAATTGGGTAGAGACTTTCTTTCCCAAGGTATGTATTCTTTTAGGGTTTCTAACCCAATGACACTTGGGGACCCACATTGGTCAAGAGAATGGGACGTCGACCTCATTGAACCCTTGGGGGGGGTCCTAATATGGTACTCTATTATATTTTTAATACATGTTCATCAATCACTTCATAATATTAATACATGAATCGTGACATTAACTAAATAATCAGTTTTTAAACCCTACTATGTGTCAACGGGGATCTATTAATGAGTCCATATGAATATATTTGAGGTTATTAATTCCCTTAGAATTAATATGTAGAAGCATATATTTTGATACTATATAACAAGGCCCTTCAATGTTTACTGATATCCAGGGTGTGATTAATATCTCAACGATGTGATTGATTCTTTTTGAGGCATCCTATGTATCTTGTATATAATAAGAATCCAAACCCACATAGTCAAGTGATCCAATTATACTTACAATCATGCATAAGGGTTCACCTTCATCACATGAAAGGAGGGTTATCAAAAATCAATACAAATGAAGGCCTCCATGCTATTTAGGGGTAACAGATAATGTTTTTAGATATTATGCATAGGGATTTGGGATATAGGCTTAGGATGACATCATTAATATACAATTTTTGGAATGAATCTGTGTAATTATAGTTTGATCATCTTTCTCGGACCCACCCTGAGGTGGATTCCCTAGTATTGAGATTTCAATTTTATAATACCAAATGGTGTATATACACTATGGATAAACTAGATTATAGAGGTTTATTATAAAATTTATTTGACTATTTAAAATCTCTATGCTCATGTCAGCCATGCCCGTTTTGAGGAATCAGGGGTATCAACTAACTAGTCTCACTGAATATGGATGTGTGAATTATCAATTGATTCTGACTATATGGGGTATTTTATTTATATCTCATGTCATAGGATGGAATTCTACATATCATTTTTATGGTAGGATTTATATTCATCATTATTAAGTTGGAACTATAATTTGTGGATTGATGGGAAAAATTAATAATCCCATGGTAGAGATTAAATCTTGAATGTAATAATGTCAGAGACATGGATGTAATTACACTGTGGTTGATTCCCATTGATGATCAAACATTTTATAGTAATACTACATTAATAATTTCTGGAAAGAATCATATTTCATATAGTTTAGTTTGGTAGGGATTACACATTGAGGTTGCCATCATATATCCACTTGAAAAGGCTGTAATGTCCTTGTACGTATTATTGATATGTCATGGTTCTTTTTATGGAATGTCTCGATTTCCTACCTAACATGACTAATGATATATGAATATTCCTTGATTTCCTATCAAATATTTCCAAAGATAGTTGCATGATCTTGTAATCTTTCTTGGTGGAGATTGCATGATCAAGATATCATGTCTAGAAGATATTGCATGGTGATGGATGACCTGTCAAGATGGTGTCGTCGACCATTTGTTTTATACCTGGATGGAATTTAAATACCTAAATTATAAATCTAGGTGGATATTTAATTATTTTGAAGGAAATCCTGGTGGACATTCCATGACATGGATGAGTTGACCCGAGGACATTGTATGATCAAGGATTACATGTCTGGAGGGTTTCACATGATTAAGGCTGACATGTTTCAAGGATTCAACTTTCTATGGATGATTGGTTATGAAAATATTATGAGACATGGATTAAATTCCATAGTTTCAATAAATAAATTGGGTGAAATGTCTTGGACCATCACTAGATCTGGATGCAATACTCATATGACTTGTAGGACTTTGCTGTAATGCATTGAGAACATCATCATATGTTAGTGTCATAACGAGAGAGCTTTATATGATGTACTTGAAAAGTATAATGGATCATTCACGATCCATGTGACATATTTAGAGAGTGTCAATATGATTGGGTGGCATTTCCTAGTTATGTCACATGATCTGGGTTGGTCATGCGAAGCACATTGAGATTAGCATATCCAACTTCACATAAGTCTCCCATTTATTTTAGAATTCTCCAAGACATTATTTCATATGTTCTTCATGTTATGTTCAATTTAATTTTTTAGGTTTCAGATTTCCTAGACAACATTAGAGACCTCCTTTTCATAAAAAAGATCACACTATGGGAGTCATTATCTTTAACTATATAGTGATTCTGTGAAGAACATATTCATGTCGTGTAATATATTAGGCCATTACTCTAGTTTTTCATAGTGAAAGACATTGAGATAAAATGAATTACCACTATGATAATTACTATCATGCTCTCTAATAATCATATTTATGTGAGTTAAAGTGACTGATCTTTTTCTTCATAGGGGAGTGATCTATAGGCCTCATCACCCCGGTTAAAGGTATCCTTGTGTAGATCATGCCATACAGGTATTAGATGGTGTGGGGTTCTGTATTAACATGTTCTGTTCTTCATTGGATCCTTCCTGGGGTTGCATTTGGAGCCAAATCATATTCAGGGGCCATGAGAATGTTTCTCTATTGTCATGTTTTCTATCCCCATATGATCAATTGTATACATCCTAACCATGTTCATATGTCGAGAAACATTTATAAGGTTTGGCAGACATGTCATGGAGTTTTCAAGAGATTAGGACACCCATATAATGTCCTTCACATGATCAATGATGACTTTTCTTAGCCCCTTCATTTGATAAATGTGGGTTTTAAGGGATCCTCTGTAATAACCCACTATAATGTCTACGTCCCATCATGATATCCTTGTGGTTTGTTGGGGGGTCACATGATCAATGGTGGTCTCTTATAATATAATATATATTTTTCATGAAGTCCAATCTATTATTAGTTTGGAAGAAGATTTTGAGTTTCCCACATTTAATTCCCTAGTTATTATAAAAGGGCTGGATATCTTGTGCAGTAATTTAATTGTCTTTGAAGAAAATAACTATAAGGCCCAAAACAGAAACATTACATATCATTGATTTCGATCAGGGGTTTAATTTCTTTCACATTGAGGATATTTTCTGGTTTACAGTTTTATATAATTAATCCATAACTGTAACATTACATCTCAAATATTACAAATTAGACACTTTTACTTAATCTTATTTTTTTAAAACAATAAAACTCTTTAAAAAAAACAAGAATTATTTTCATATATAAATATTCTTGAATTCTTCATTTCTCATACCCTTCTTTATACCCTATGAAAAACATTCCAAAAAACATGTGATGAGCATAATAATCTTAGTAAGTAGAATACAATAAGGAAAGAAATCATTAGTTCATGAATACATACAACTAAATGAAATCATAAATTTCACTCATAGAATATATGTTCTTTAATATACCTCATGAAATTATACAATTTATGAATAACTCATAGAATTCCTATATCATAAAGGTAACTTGTAGTATCCATAACATACTTACATTGTTGCTTTCACAACTACATAGGGAGTAACCTTCATGGTTACATTTGGAATACCCATCACAGTATATTCCCCAAATCGCCTTGTAGAAACCATATCTTTTACATCTGCCACATTACCCAAGGCATTAGAGAGCTATCATGGGCTCACCCACCCCCAGATTATCACAGATACACCCACATACAAAAAAAATTACCATGAACCGTAACATAATCATAACACATAAAACAATCATAATGGAAAAATAACATTTCCAAATTTCCATAATAAGATATCATTTTAAGATATTGATATAATCAATTCATTTGAATCATTAAAAAAGAAGAGTTGTGAATCAAAGTGTCAAATATCACATCAAAATGTTTAAAAGGAATTTACAAATTAAAACAATCATTTAATTCTAAATAAATATTTAAATCCATTTTGAAATCACAGACATCAATGGGAAATGTTTAGAAGAATAAATCATTACTACATTGAAAATTATGTTTTAGTTAACGAGTCCCTTGCCTCTTGGTAAAATAATTGAATAAAAATAATTAAAGAATAAAATTAAACAAAACTTATAATATAATGAGACTAAAGAAATTCAAGATATAATATGTTAAAGGGAAGTATATACACTATATAAAATTTAATTGGTAAATAATAACAAATAAGTCTCAATGGAATGTAAATTGAGATGAAATCGATTTAAAAGATCATACGATTAGATTAAAGATAACTAAATGAAATAATTATGTGTGAAAAATATAAATAAACCAAATATAAGTGGATATTTAGTTTAAAAAAATATGAGTTCATTCAAATATATTTTTTTATAAAAAAAATGAATGACATGGGAATTTTATTGAATGAATAGAGATTGGGTTATGATTTTCCTTACAATGTTCATATAAATGACATAAGAATTTATAAATGGGGTGATTATTTTTAGAAAAAGTATATGAAAAATATTTTAGTTTAAATGACATCATAAATATAAAAAATTGATTCCACACATAATCATGGTATAAGTTAATCAATGAAGTATGCATAAAACCCAATGAGTGGAAATTGAGTTTTGAAATTCCCTTCCAAAGATAATTTTGTTAATAAAAAAACATCGATTATGTGTATTAATTATAAATAAAAATAAATCAAGTATAAATAGAATATAGCATATCAAATGTTCTTTCTCAAATAACCATATCACAATATAATCAATATTATAATATTAACCCAATTAATATAAAATGGGTTACCAAGTTACCAAACAATGTTCTTATAAATGATGTATGAATTTATCAATGGACTGTTTCTATGAAGAAAATGTATATCTAAATAAAGGGATTTCTAGATTAAAACATAAATAAATGAATATTTATTGCACACATAATCTTTTCATAATATAATCAATGATGTATGTGTAAAACCCAATGAGTGTAAATTGAGATTAGAAATTCCGATACAAAGATCATTTTGTTAATAAAATAGATCTATTATGTATATTAACAATAAATTAAAAAATATAAATTATAAATATAGGATAGTATATCAAAATTTACTTCTCACATAATTATATAATGACATAACAAATAATTATATGATTAACACAAAGAATGGAAATTGGGGTAAGAACATCCCTTACCTTGAATCTGACTTGACTCGTTCATTCTTTATATTCCTAAATAATTAATGTAGGTTAATTTTAAAATTTCTTAATAAAAATTTTAATGTTTATTATTCATTTTATATTACTTATTATCATGATATAAAAATTATATAATTATATAATTTCATATGGGTCATTTTGTCGATCTTTGGTACCTGAGTTGAAAATGAACTTGTTTTGATTTAAATTGTCTATGTAGTCAAAATTCAATCATATCAGGAATAATAATCATGATTTAAATATCATATATATACAGAATATATGTATTAATAATTTCCATAATATTTTGAGACAATAAATGAAATTTTCCTTTCATGTATACATTATGTCATATGTACACATTAACGCTACTTTAATTTCATTGTAATTTAAATTTTTTTTGAATAAATGTGTAATATAATAAAAATATCATATTTATGTAATGTATGTCTCATAGGTTTAATAAAACCATCATTTATAAATTTCATGTAATACATGAATGAGTTTTATCATATTGAGGAGGCGGTACTCCATACTTCCTCAAATGAAAATATCATATTTACATATCATGGAAAAAATAATGGTATACTGTAAATAAAAATTACAGAATCATAGAGTCAATATAAATATAATATATATAATATATAGATACAATTCCATAATAATGGCCAACAGGACAGGTGGTAGGAGAAAATTAAACAATCATCGTTTCGTGGGGTAGTAGTTCACCATACACAGAAGCAGTATGTTCGTATCGATTTGATAGAGGTGTTTGTAAGTGTATTTGAAAAACTTCTCATAAAAATATCATAGAATAATTATTGTACAATTTGTATTATGTAATAATAAATAAATAAGATCATATTTAGTCACTACAGAAAATAAAGGAAATGATTTTTAGAGAAGACGTTACCTCAAAATCAGGTAACTTTTTTTTTTGATTTTACCCAAAAGGATATGTTGAATTTCATTATTCCCATGTTAAGGATAATAAGTTTAATGGATGGATGTTGTGCAATTATATGAGTAGAAGTTAGAGGAGACAAGGGGCTTTAGAGTTTTGAGTATGTGGTTAGAGGTGGTGGCATTTTATAAGAGGTAGGATTTTCACTTTAGGATTGTCTTGATATAATAATTTACTATATATTCAATTTCAATTAAAAATGGTTAAAAACTAATTTAATTATAATATAAGGAAATTTTGGATATAATAACCATCATAAAATATTTTTTTTTAAATTTTTAAATATTTTTTTATCCTAATCTTTTTGGTTTAACCCTTATTTTTCCCTTTCTAATCTTATAGTCATATCATGTTATTTACACATTGTGGATTAATGTAATTACATATAATTTCAAACATCCCAAAAAATTAGTTATTTATGAAATATTTGGACTTATCTTAACCATTTGGTCTAATCTTATATTTTTATATATTTAATATCATATAATAAACTATTTCGTGTTTTTATTTATGAAATATGTCAATTTTTGACATTATTTATAATTGATTTTTTACAAATTCCTAACAACATGATTCCTTTTAAAAAACTTTTAATCAATAATAACAGGTCATATTCATTTATAGAATTATTTTACGACATTAATTATTTCATATAAAATTTATTGTAATATTTATAATATTATTTATTTTAATCCTTTATTAATGTTGCGATCACTACATCATCATTGAGTCATGATTATATATATATATTTAAGGTATAAAAATTATAAATAAAATATCATGATTTCAGACATTTTTATTTATTTATAATGACTATTTATAGTAGAATATATCACTTATATAACACCATGTAAAAAACGTTTATTAAAAAGATAAATATTTATGTTATTTTTCTCTTTAATTTAAATTAATTATTATCACATGTTGTTATCACTCCCATCTGGCTCCAAAATTCCAAATGGTCGGCCCGAGGATGTCTGTGGCCAGAAATAACTCTTCCAATAGGATTAAGACATGTTTTATGGTATTTTTATATTATTTAAATATTATTGTTTACCCTTATTACTTCATTTACACTTAAACTATGGTAAATAAAAATTATTACTGAAGTTAATATTCATAATATCCTAAACTAAAAGGTATTTATTTACACAATTTGGAGATTTTTATTCAAAAAATGTAATCCATTTTTATAAATTCAAATCATAGAATTGGATGAAATTAAATTAAAATTAATTCCCATTGTCAAACCCCAGAACCGTGTTTTAAGAAGTAAAAAACACCAAATGATTAATATGTTTTTATATACAATTTTAATGTGAAATTTCTTATAATGAAAAATATTATATTAAATGATAAAAATATATTCCAATTATATGTAAAAACCACTAAAAAATATAATTTAATCATTTAAATTATCTCGATGGAAAAATTTGTTTTCAATTAAAATTTAGCTTATTTTTACAATTCCTCAAAACATGATAGTTATTAGAAAAATCTCAAAAAATTATCCAAATTAAATTTATATGAAAGTATTCTAAATAAGTTATTTATTTTGTCCAATATAACATATAAAGGGGTTAATAACTAAATTTATAAATGGTTCACCATCAAAAGGTGATAAAACTGTATTTTTAGAAAACAATTATTTTATCTGAAAAATTTATTTTGTTCATATATCATATCTAGAAATAAATATCAATTTAAAACATCACATATAATATATAAAATATATTTATCATTAAATATAAATCAATAAATATTTATATGATTTTATAAACAAAATTATTCTCTTTTTAAATATGTTTTCTTAAAAACACATCCTTTATATTTAATTGGTTTTTATTTCTATTTATAACAAACTTGGTAACCAATATATCATTATTTAAACAATTTTAAACCATATTTTCATAATTTAGTTGATATTATACATTACATACATTTGAACGACTAGGTTATAATGGTAATAACAAAATAATACAATTTAGTTGTTCGTTTAAACTCGATGTAGAGTATTATGAATGCTATTGAAAATAATGTTTCTATATTTAAGCTATGGTTGTTACATAATTAACCCTTTTGGAATTTAGTTCATCGATATTTTATAATTTGGCTCGAAAACATCATTAAAAATACCACATCAGAATACGGTTTAATAAAACAACCATGTTAAAAAAAAGAAATAGATGTACAAAGGTCACCCGACATAACACATAGTAGGGTTAAATATATGAAAAAATGGATATGAAATAAAAAAAATGTGTCAAGTTCTAATAAAGATTGATTTAAAACATTATCAGGAGAATGTTAACTACCAAAAAAATCTACAAACTTGTGATGGGTTAAATAGTCATTTATTTAATAGTAAGAAAAGTAAATGGAAAATGTTTTTTATTTTCATATCATATTCATAGAGTTGAAGAATTATTTTACTACTTAGAATAAGAACATAATGAAACATAATTACCTGCCAGGTAGAGTTTCATCCTTTAATAAATATCTACCTCAAACTCATATTTTCTACAAACGATGAATATTTAAGATGACTTGGTAACACTTGATGTTCTAAAATCAACTTCTAGAGAACATCATAATCCACAAAAGATAATGTATATATTTTTCCGGTCTTTATAAATTCACCCAAAACCAAAAAAGATAGAAGAATATCTGATAATTCCCTAAAAAAATAATCCGTTATAAAAATAAATACTACTCTTAATCTCCAAAATTCCACAAACAAATCCCAAATTTCAACAAATACCATTAAAAAAAAATTCCCTAGAATTACTAAAAATAATCGAAACTAAAATTGAAACCCAAAATGTGAATGAATTTGATCACAAATTCTTCTATGGTAAATCTATACATTTATCTCCCAATGAAAACGACCACTCTTAAAGTCTAATATTTAAATGTAATTATCCTAATCACATATTCTCCATGATAGGTTAATAATATCTATAAATAATATATAACTTTAAATTTCCATAATAAAAACCTAAATTCTTCATAAAAAATCAACCATTGCTCCTTAAATGAAAACCCATTGTATTCTATTTTCCATAGGCATATAGTGTTCCCAAAAGAGAGAACATCTTACAAAATAATAGTTATCACTTAATCTCCAAATAATTTTACAGTACTATGGATATCCATTTGATAAAACATAAGTTTCCAAAATCAAATTATTCATGATCCATAGAATCATTTATCTAAAAATTGTAAGTCATAATAACCACAGAATTCACGTAGTCCAGTGACAGCTGATAAATCTCAATTTCACTTTGGTTGTGGGTTTGATTCCTATAGCTTTTTTTGATGCGACAGGTTGTCACACGGTCTATGTGTCGTACTTTTTCAAAAACTATATAATTTTATAACATTACTAAAAAATGAGATAAAATCCTCAAAAGATAATAATACCGAATTTTCACCTTAAAGGATATCTCATACCTAGCATTTTACATCCCAAAACATAATAACCCATAATTTCATCAAAGGATAATGTCTCCAAAAATACCATTAGTAAACTTAATATTTCAGATCATAAAGCTTAAAAATGGGTTTCTAATACATTGATCCTATGATATATATTAAAAATATAAACTGATGATGATATACCAAACCATTAATAAAACATCCTAATCTCCAAATTGGTCAAAAACTTTCTTCTCATACCGACTACAAGGACCCAAACATAAATATCACATTATCATGATTTTGATCAAGAGTTTACTTTCTTTCTAGTTGATGATCATCTTAGGTTTATAGTTTTAGAGAATTTGGGAATAACTAATACATTACATCTCGAATATTAAAAAGTATACACTTATACACTAGCCAATTGTTTACCAAAAAAATCCATAAAAATATGAATTATTTTCATAATAATTTTTTTTTCAACTCTTCCTTTATCTTACCCATCCTTATAACTTCTGAAATTTTTTTCAAAAATGATAGATTAGCATAAAATTACCAGTAAGAAATATAAAAAAAGGAATGAAAACATTACTTCATGAATTCATACAACTCAATGAAATCATACTTTTCACTCATAAAACTTAAGTTATTTAATATACATAATAAATCAAAATATTTATGAATAACTTAAAGTGGTTATAAATTATAAATGTAACTTTTCGAATCTATAACATACAAACATTATAGCTTTCACAACTACAAGGGGATTAAACTTCATGGTTACGTTTGGAATACCCATCAATGTATTTTCTCTATATCTAATAAGAGAAACCTTAATGTTTACATCTATCAGGTTACTATATGCATTCGAGAGCTATCACGGGCTAACCTGCCCCCAATTTATCACAAAACCATCAGTATACCTAAAAAATTTCCAAGAACCATATCATTGTCAGAAAACATAAAACAATCATAAAGGAAAATATATCATTTCCACATTTCAATCACATGATGTCATTTCAAGATATTGATATAATCATTTTACGTAACACATTAAAAAATAATATTTGAGATCCAAATAGTCTAAAAACACTTTTTAAACCATTGTATGGAATTTACACATTAAAACAATCCTGTGAATATAAATAAATCCGTAATAATATTTTGAAAACACTGTCATTAATGAGAAATATTTATAAGAATAAATATTTAAAATATTTATATTGATGTTTTAGTTAAAGATTCCTTTACTACTAGAGAAAAAACACAAATAAAAATATTTAAAGAATAACATTAAACAAAACATATAATATCATGTGAATATAGATATTCATGATATAATATGACAAGGTATTCTTATACACAATTTAAAAGTGAATTGATGCATAATAACAAAAATGGATCAAGGAAATGTAAATAAAGTGAAATCCTTTACAACAATCATGTCCTTAGATTAAGGATAAATCAATGAAATAATTATGTGTGAAAAATGTAACTATACCAAATAAAAGTGTATATTCAGTTTAGAACAATCACATGTCATTCACACATCATCTTGGAAAAACAAAACCAATGACATGGACATTGATCTCAATGAATATAGATTGAGTTATGATTTCCCTTAAAAAGTTCATATAAATGATGTATGAAATTTATAAAGGGTCCAATAATATATTGAAAAAGTATACGCACTCAAAGGTAATTTTAAATTACAACATAAATAAATAAATAGAATTCTATATATAATATTGGCATAATATAATCACCAAAATATTCATGAAACCCAATGAGTAGAAATTGAGTTTAGAAATTCCATCACAAATATCATTTAGTTAATAAAATAGTTCTATTATGTGTATTCACTATAAATACATATAAAAAAATTTAAAAAAAATATAGGATATCAAAACATTTTTCTCACATAATCATAGCATGACATAATAAAGAAGTATAAGATTAACCTATGTAATGGAAATTTGGATAAGAAGTTCCCTTTCAAAATTATTACAAATTAAGTAAGATTTTTTCAATGGTGTGACTATGTGAAGAAATAGTATATATAAAAAAGGGATGTATAAATTAAATCATAAATGAATAAACCGTGACTGAACACATAATCTTGGAATAATATTATCAAAGAAGTATGCGTAAAACCAAATGAGTGGAAATTGAGTTCAGAAACATCCTTACAAAGATCATTTTGTTAATAAAATATATCAATTATTTTTATTTAATATAAATACACATAAATATAGAATTAATACAATATATAATATCAAAAGTTATTTCTCACATAATCATATCATGACATAATCAAGAAGTATAAGATTAACCCAAAGAATGGAAATTGGGATATGAAGTTCCCTTACCCCGAATTTGACTTTACTCGTTTGTTTTTTATATTATTGAATAATAAACATTGGTTAATTTTATTCATTCTTAAGAACTTTTTTCTGGTTTATTATTAATTTTAAATTAATTATTATCCTGAGTTAAAATATATTTAATTATTTAAGTTCATATGGTCGTTTAGTCGATGTTTGGTGCATTAATAAAAAATCATCTTTTTTTTATATTAATTGTCCATATAGTCCAAAGTACATCATATAAATAATATTATTCATGATTAAAATATTATATATATATATATATTAAATATATTTTTATAATATACATTATATTAGGAAAATATTAATAAAATGAACCATTCTTGGAGATAGTAGGTTGTACATACGCATTGATGCTTCTTTCATTTATTTTTCATATTAAAAGAATAAAAATAAAATGATATAAATGTATACTATAATGCCATTATTATATATATGTCATGTATGTATAATAAGTTTAATAAAACCATTAATTTAATATTCCATGTATATCACGATCGATTCATATCACTTTGAGGGGGCGATAGTCCACACTTCCTCAAATGAAATTATTGTATTAACACACCATGAAAAACAAAAAGGAATGTTGTAAATAAAAATTAACAAATAATAGAGACAATATAAATATATTATACATCATATATAAATATTTTTCCATCATTATGGCCACCATGAGAGGTGGTAGGAGAAAATTGAACAATCATTATTTTGTGAGGCAGTAGTTCATCGTACACAGACAGAGTATGTTCATATCCATTTATTGGAGGTGAGTATATGTGTTGTTCGAATACTTATCATAAAATACTATTATATTGAGGATACATCTATTGTTTTTAATAAAATAATAATAAGATCATATGGAGTGGAGAAGGAAAATAAATTAAAGGAACTTGAGAGAATACATTACCTCTAAAGCAAGTAAATTCTTTTGATTTGAGCCAAACGGCTTTCTTGAATTGATTTTTCCCATGTTAAGGATTATAAAATGAATTGTGGGATCTTGAGAGATTATTTAGGTATAATATAGATGATCCAAGTGGCTAGAGAGGTGTGAGTAAGTAGGTAGAGGTGGTGACCATTTATAAGATGGAGGAGGGGCACTCTAGGAAAGTCTTGAAATATTAAATTATTATAAATTCAATTTTGATAAAAAATGGCCTGAAACTCATTTAATTATATGATAAGATGATTTTGGATAGAATACCAATCATCTAATAATTTTTATACATGTTTTGAATATTTTTTTATCCTTATATTTTTTGTTTAACCCTTATTTTACCATTTTTAATCTTATAGTGGTATCCTGTTATATACACATTGTAGATTAATGTAATTACCATATCCTGTAAAATGAACTAAAAAAAGTTTTTATGACATATTTTCACTTATCTTAACGATTTTTCCAAATAATAAATTTTTAGGAATTTAATTTCATTTAATAATCTATTTTATATTTGAAGTTATGAATTATATAAAATTTGGACAATATTCATACATGCCTTTCTTATACATTCATAAAACCTTGATTATTTAAAACAAAAAAAATTAAATTAATACTAACATTTTATATTCGCCCTGAAACTTTTTTGATGACATTAATTATGTCATATGATATTTATTTTAATATTTATAATATCATTTATTTGTATCCATTCTTAATTAAGTAATCACTACACCATCATTGTGTCATAATTAAATTTATTTATTTAATTACGAAAAATTATAAAAAAACATCATGATGTAGAAATAATTTTATCCTTTTAATTAGTATTTATAGTCTAAGAGATCATTAATATAACCCCATATAAAAATTTTTTTAGTGAGAATATACATGTTTATGTTATTTTCCTATTTACATTAAATTAATTATTATAACATGTAATTTCCTCACCCAAGTGGCTCCCAAATCCCAAAAGTTCAGCCTAAGAATATCCATGGAAGGAAATTACTCATCGAACTAGATTAGAAATTTTTTTTATTGTAGTTTTATATTATTAAAATATTATTTTTACCCTTATTTACTAGATTTTTCTTTTTACCCAGGTAAATAAAAATAACCATTGATGGTACTATTCATAATATACAAAAATTAAATATAACTATTTATACAATTTGGACCTTATGATTCCAAATATAGAATAAATTTTTCTAATTTCAATGCACAGAAATGGAAGAAATTAATTAAATATTAATTCCCGTTGTCAAAACTAGAAATCATGTTTTTTTGAAGTAAAAACCACCAAAATATTGACATGTGTTTATATCTAATATGAAATTAAAATTTCTTCTAAGGAAAAATATTAGATTAAACGATACAAATATGTTCCATTTATACATTAAAACTATTAAATAATATGAGTTATCTATATCAATTTTCTTGATTGAAAAATATGTTTTCAATTAAAATTTAGAGCATTTTTTCTATAAATCAAAACATGATAGTTATTAGAAAAATATAAAAAATTCATCCAAAGTAAATTTTTATGTCCTACATATAATAAATAAGAATATTTTTTCTAATATAACATATAATGGTTGAAAATGAAAATTTTAAAATTTTTCTCAATCAAAAGGTAGTAAAAATACATTATTAGAAAAAATACTTCTTTTATACGAAAAATTTAATTTATTCTTATATCAGATCTTGAAAACATGTAAAATGTATTTAAAACAACAAATTAAACATATAAAATATATTTTTCACTAAATAAAAATCCATAAAGAGTGATATTATTTTATAAAGATAATTATTTTTCTTTTCAATAGGTTTTCATAAAAACACATCCTTTATATTCAATTGGTTTTTATTTCCATTTTTAATAAATTTTACCAAAAATGATTCATTATTTAAACATGTGTAACCCAAATTTTCATAATTCAGTTTATACTAATCATTCCCCCTATTCCAACAACTAGGTTATAATGGTAACATTAAAATAATAATATTTATCTGTTCGTTTATACTCAATGCAATGTATCATGTATGATATTGAAGATACTGTTTCATAAAACTCTTTATGTTACAATAACTATACCTATATACAATAATTTCATGAAAAATAGTGGGTCTTGTAGTAGATCATGATAATTTCCATGGAAATACCCTCTTCTTGCCTATAGAGACATAGGGGAATCATATAATTGAATTGAAATTTACAAGACACTTTCCATGAAAATAGTGGCATGCTAGTAGGATCTTGTACAACAAGGTGGAAATTTCTCTTGGAGATATGTGGGGTATTGAAAAATCAATATTCATGTCCCTTGGAATTAAATTATGGAATATGGTATCCTAAGTATTTCATATATTCAAACATTATTTTATTAGTGGTTTTAAATGATTTTTAGGCACCTTTTGGTTGAAAATTCACCTGATCAGAAGAGTGTGTCTAGTAGCCTTTACATGATTATCATAGATTTTTTGGGTGACCATAAAAGAATAGGGTGTATTGTGAAGAGGTTGTTACATGATCCACATCAGATCATGTTTTTAATATGATATAGTCTCGTGATTCTTTGAGGTTTATGTAATCATGTTTATTAATAATGTTTATACAATTTATGTGATCCAACCTCACCCTAATCCCTTTATGTGTGGATAAAATAATACATAAGATTACGTTATTTATCCCCATGTAAATACAATGATGATCATTTATAAGACACAAACATATAACCCCCCCCCCCTCAGTAGTGACATAGGTCATGAGAGGGAGTAATTTTTTTGGAATGTAAATGTCAACTTGATTCTTTGGCCTATCACCAATCAGTTTCATGGTTGGCATTTGGTCTCTTTGGTTATCATTATAAATACACAGAGTGACCTATAAATTTGGTATTAGAGTTTATCCCATTCCCATGTAACCCCAAATATCTAAGGATCAATCAATTTTTTTCTGTCAGTTGACTATTTCACAAGACCTCATTACACCATCCCATTCAAAAGACCTCTCCTTGAGAACCAAAAGTGAGAAATATCCCCAAGGCTATTTTGTGTGATCCATTTCAAAAGATCGAATTTTTTTAGTCTTTTTAGAAGAACTTAAAAATTATTTCACGGTAATGAATTGATCCTTGATCTAGATCTTTAGTGACGTGGCTTTCTTGGAGGGTCCACATTATTTATTAACATAATCATGTGAAATTTTTATTATTATTTGGCTCACATTTCAATTTAATAGAAACATGATCACAAATCATATGACTTTTTTTCATTTTTTACATATGGGTCATACATTATACACATCGCCATATCACCAAAGGTTATGCGGTTCATGAGTTCGATATCAGGTCTTTCTATAAAGAAACCCTTCACAGTATATGTGATATGAATGATGTTATTGGAGTTATGAATTTTAAATTATGGGGATTTTCACTTCCCCACAATATTCTTAGAGATTCATTAATATGGATTATAGATTGTGTATTATTTAAAATAGAGAGGCTAGAGTAGCAATGGATCTCCAGAATGACATTGTAGAATGTTTGGGTGCTAACTTTCACTATATCATCGATTCAAAACATTAAGATTGGATAAATCTAATGGGTGTGAACCCCAGAGAACATACTCTTATGTAAATCCATCCTCACCATGTTTTTGATCTTTCTTATTATTCCACCATCCTTTCTCTTCATTCTATAATCCTAACCCCACATGGATTCTGAAAAACCATAATACCATTCAGGTGAACATCTACCATGTGGACCATTTCATTACCGAGGGAAACACTCATGAGTGTTTATGAAGAATTGTATTCCCATATATTGTGACATGAACAATTGAGAAACCTGTTTCATATATCTATATGTATCCTTCATAAATTAGGGAGTATTCCACTAGCCATTGGTGTGGGTAGTTTCACAACTAAGACCTTCGCTCTGGGGGTCTTTTAGAATAGATTGGGGAAGGCCCTTCTAGGTGAGGTATATTTCCTCTAAATCATGCACATATCTGAAATAGAATTGGGTTTACAAGGAAATATATATCTCACAAACACTTACTTACTATGAAAGAAATGAGGGTGGACCCCATCAATCCCAAAAGTCAATATAGAAATGCATTCCACCCGATGCATGGTGTTGTGGGTATTAGTCTATAGAGAATAGAGCAGATATTTGGTGCACCCATATTAGGAATATTTATGTTGAGTTCCCCCAACATCTACATGGTATAAGGTGAATATAACCACTCATCTCACTTAGGGTTTGATAATGTTGGCTAATGGTTCCCTTAAGTATGATCATCTTCCCAGTGCAGATATCTAATTCATGAAATGGGAGAGACACATCGTCAAGAAATCATATTCAAATATAGAATGTAAGAAGCCAACGGATGTACATAAGAAGGAATTCAGCTATTCTAATGGAACCTATTGGACCCCAGTTTAATTAGAAAAATTATCCCACTGGGGGTGGGGGGTTCTCTCTAATGTTTACTAGATCATTCAATTATTTGATTTTCTTTTCCATGTATCTAAGTGGGTACTTACTACCAATGAGTGAAAAGGTTGGATTTTGGGTATCTACTTTCATGATGGTGACCTATATTGGTGTAGGGAATAATATAAGAATACATATCATTATATATCCATACTATATCATCTCTTACACAAAAGTTTTTGTGGAAGATCCCCTCACAAAATCTCAGGCCAATTTTCGGTGTTATGGTGATGGATGGGGGATTATCGAGGAGGTTATGAGTACCAATTAATAAAAAACATCGCCAAATATCATTTCAAACCAATTTTAAATTTTATATGTAGTGTAAGGCATGTTTAAATAATTTTTTGAGTGGTTAGGTCTCTTTTATTTCATCATGACTAAAATCCTTATAACACTTATAGAAATTTCCTTCCATTAGTATTGTGGATTGTGGTGGGAGAATCCTTGAGGCTCGGGGAAACCTGATGTCACTTCTTGAGGGTTATCTTTCTCACTCATATGTATGGGAGTCTTCTTAGGGAATGTTATATGCATGGTCGATATATCCATCAATTTGGGTGTGTTCAGTTTATATTCCCTCCCTCTATTCATGTTTTCTCTGAAAACCATCTCATGGTGGTTCACTGATTTTGGCTGATGTTTACATGGGAGGAGGATTATTCCAAGGTATAATATCCTCAATGATTTATTTAGATTGTTTTTTCCCAAAAATATATAGTTTATTTGGATTTGATCATATCCCAATTGGATGTTATCCACATAAGTACATTTGGTTGTATGAGTACAAGAAACTATTGAGGAACATATAAGGCCCAGAAAGAAGCATGTTTCAAGAGGATGGAAGCCATGGAATCAACTTTTAAGGAAGTGAATAATTTACCATTAATCAATTTTCATATAGAATATTCATCTATCACAAATGTAGTGATTGTGGTTCCTATTAGTGAGTTTATTCCAGTTCTATTATTTCAAATTTCATTAAAGAAGTTGGTGACATAGATAATATCAAAATCACAGTCTGAGCTCTTAGGTATACTCTTCTAGGTAGAGATACACTTAAAATTCTTTTTTGACATCAAATCTCCCTTCATAGTTACTTTCAAATACATAATTATAGAGTTCAAGGCTTTATTCTAAGATCATGATGCATTGATGGAAAATATGAATGGTATGGTGACCTATTTTCCTTTGGTAAACAATACTGGTTTAGGGCCCGATCGATATAGAGACACATATTTTTCATAAATTATCATTACATAATTTTAATGATAAACTACATAAAAGAATTAAAATACCTTGATCCAAAGGTTTAGTATCATAGAAAAAATAGATTCGTACATAAAATTTTCCAAAAAAAAACAGAATCATTTATCTAATTCCTTATTCTTTAGAACCTTAGTGTCCTTTACATTCTTCTTAGTACAAGCAGTCACATGAGGATATATATAAAAAATTAGTGGTATAAAATCCCAGTAAGAGGATAGAGAATTAAATGAATTAATATAACATGATGTGATTATAACCCTCATAATCATAAAATATTCATTGGGTCATCATCATATTAGTAAGTGGAAGTATTAAATAAAGTCATGGAATGTGGAAATGCATAAAAATTAAACATCATGTCTTAGAGTTCAACTACCATATATCGTTGTGAAATAACAATGCATCATGTTCATGAATATTTTATTTTTTTATCATGAAATACATCACGTTATCGAATGAATTGGATATCTATATAATTATGGGAACACCCCTCATATCATAACATTTACATTGTTCTATATAATTCGTGGTGCACTTGTCACATCAGAACATTTACATTAGCATGCATGGCACATCGAACGTATATCCACATTGAATAGAATGTAACACAGGGAAATGAATGGATTTCATTTAAAAAATTATAAAGTATGAAACATTAGGTTCCAAAATTTATGTTGGAATATCATACTTGTTATAAGAATCACCAACCTTGAGTGTAGAAGTAACAATCTCGAGAATTAAAAGGTGTTTTTTTATTGAAAGAAGTGTTGTTGTCGAAAGAATTGTATTTTCCATATACACATGAAGAAAACCATTATACCATTGAAAATTTAAGATAATGATTATTAAATGATATTTAAAGAATATTCATACTAAAAATGGTGTGAAATAGTGAAAACGTAAATAAAGAGGGTTGGATTTGAGAATTCTCATTACCTTATTTCTGAATTATTTTTTCATATTAATATACTATACAATAAAATAAAATTAATTAATTTAAAAATAAAAAAACTTTTATAAAATAATTCTATTCATAATAAATTTATTATGTTCATTTATGGTATTTTTTAATGAGTTAAAGAGTTTAATTTCATCGTTTGAGAGTATTAAATTTCATGATTTTCATTATTCTTTTTCTTATACATATGAATGGATGATTTTGTAGAATGTCGATAAATATCCAAAATTGTTATAATATGTTGTTGATAATCTTTCAGAAGTGTAAGTGATTGAATAAATAATTTTATTATTCATTATGAGTATTAATAATTAGACAAAAGTTAATTATGATCATGTTAAGTTTTTTTTGTTTTGTGATCACAATGAACTTATTTTGTTTTATCATTTAGTATGATAAAAAAATATCTCTTAAAGAGAATTAAAAGGGTTATAAAATAAAATTTAAAATATTTTTCCTACAGTTTAATGTTTTTATTAAATACTTTTATGGTGTTAATGGAATATGAATGTGCATAGTCCATATTGTTGGTAAATTGAGACATCACATGTGATGACGTCATTCTTAAAAAAAGGGGAGATAGGCGGATAAGTTGAATTATGGAACTAATAGGAACTTGATATCATTCCAATATATCAAACATACTAAATATATCATTCCATATGGATAATATAAAGCGAGGAGAGGAGAAGAATAGAAATGGAATTAAAAAGAAAAAGGAAGAGAATTCACCTCTTGAATTCATCCTCCTTGAGAACCTCCATAGGGGAAATTTCTTTTCTTTTGATGAGACCACGAGTTGTGGGTAAGGGGCTAGGGATGGGAATTGGGAATAATTTTTTCACAAATCAATGATTTTGAGTTGTGAGGAAAAGAGGGGGTGAGCGGTGGTGTTTATAGTGGAAGAGAGGGGTCTTTTCTCATTAATATATTCATTAGTTTATTAATTTGGCCCCAAACTATGAATAGTTTGATGATTATATATTTATATACTAAAATAATGACTTATTGTTATAGATTTTGGGCTTAGATCAACCATATATCATCTATGACTCAACAATTCATGTATTTATCTTTTATGGTAAATTATATTAATTTACTATTCCTAAAATTCAAATATTTCAGAAAACCCCCCAAAAATTCACCCTAACCATTAATCAACATGTACAATGAAAAAATTAATACTTTATATGAAAATAATTTGCTTAATATATGTAATTTATATATTAATTAAATTCATTATTTACATAGAAAATATATATTTTTAAATTATAACTGATTTTATAACACTCTGAAAAAAGGGTTTTGGTGTCATTAAATTATATAAAAATCATAAGACATAAAAATATTAATTTATTAATACATTTTATGAAAACAAATTTTTATTTACATTATTAAATTAATAATTAAATTGTAATTAAATATTTATGATTTAAAAAAATACCAACACTTAATTAATAATCTTTAAAAAATTTATTTGCTTATAAAATGATATAATTATATCATCTTAGAACTTATACGATCAATTTTTTTTACACGTTCATTGGTTAGGTTACTATTAATATTTCTGGATCACTATGCAAAAATGTCATAGTACCATTCCAAATGTAAACTTACTATTTTATCAGTATTGGTGACGTAACTTCTAGAAATACTTCTCATTTCATGAATTAATCATTTATAGTATTTTTATAAAGATATATAAGTGATATTATGGGATTAATACTAAATATAATTACTATAATAAAAGGATAAATTACATTGAATAATGTTTTGGTCATTATATGTGTCCCCCCTTTTGAAAACATTCCATAGAAAGTTCATCTTATGTAATTCGGTGAGGGATATTATCCATAATCATCTCCTTGAGTTCATAAGTTTCTTCTTCATAATTATGGTGCCTGCATAACACTTTGAAATGGTGGGTTGTCTTGTTGCATAGAACCTCGTCTCTCCAGTCTAGAATATTTACTAGATGATCCTCATAAGAGAGATCACCTTCTAACTATACCACATTATGTTCAGTACATATGAGGGATCTGGTATACATCCTTAGGATTGATATGTTGAACACATCAGAAGAATATGTACATGCCGATTTATTTCTCCAACATGATCCCAAAAGGTTGGAGTTTTATAGCACTTCTTATATATGTCATTCTATAGAGACATATGAGTACTCAAGTGGAATCTATTGTTGTATGAGATCTCATCAAATGGGATATTTTTTCTTATACACCTATGAATTATAACGAGAAATCTCTTAGAGAATCTTAGAGAATGTGTATAGTCTGTTCATATTTTCCATCAATTTGTGGGTGATAGTCAGTACTGAAATATAATTCGGTACTAAAATAAAGTTGAAGACTCCCCCAAAATTTAGATATGAACATGTTATCACAATCAGATACAATAATGGGTGGAAACCCATGTAGAATGACCACATATTTGACATATATCATTTCAAGGTTTTTGTGTGATAGATCACCCCAAATAGTTATAATGAGGTGGAATTTTGGGTTAGCCTATCTACAACACCTCATATCACATTATTTACTTTGGATGTACTCAGGAGACCCCTCACAATGACAATTGTGGCACTCACCCAATTCCACATGGGAATGGGAAAGGGTGGAATTATCACTTTGGAATTATTTCACCCTACTTTAACTTCTTGTTATATAAAGAACCTTGAGATATACTCATCAACATCATTCTTCATGTTGTCAAACCAGACATGTTCTCAGAGACCATGGAACATCTTTTTAATCTTTGTATTTATATTGAATGTTATGCTGTGCACATTATCCAATATCTTTTTCTTTAGCCGAGGTGATTTAGGCTCCCAAATCCACATTCCAAACCATATCCCACCATCATCACTAATATAGCACTATGGAGGCTTCCCTTCCATTACAAAATTCACCCTCTTATGCAAATCCAGATTATCCCTTTGTATCTCCTTAATCATCCATTGGATAGATGGTTGGGAAATTATTTGGGAAAGGTAGAATTCAATCCCCACTGGTGTAATTTCAAAAACCATCCATTTCATATCCAAGAAGACATGGCCTTTCTCAATCTGAATCATGAAAAATGTAGTAGTTTCTTTTCAACTTAGAGAATCATCTAACTCGTATTCCATTTCTAGATTGTAGTTAATATAGAAATCATAGTCATTAATTAGATATATCCTTCTCATTTTATGCATGTTTTATCCTATGGATTGAATATATAATTTAGGATCTTTTGATCAGTATATATTTTACACTTCTCCCCATAGAGGTAGTGCTGCGATATTTTCAAGGAAAAATCATAGGTATTATCGACATATAATGTGTTGAGTAGTTTTACTCAGGTATCTTTAACCGAAAAAACCAATATGATATAACATTTTCATTATTCATGTGAACAAAACCCAATACATTCTTTGAAATATCAATTTATATCACAAAACATTCTCAACTTTTGTTTAATGTGAACACAGCTGTTGTGATCATCCTATTTTGTAGCTCCATAATTCATTCCTCTAATTATTCCTTCTAAATATACATTAACCATTTTCATGTTATATTATTTAGCGGGCCTAGAATTCATGAAATAAGTTCTCACAAAATATCAATAGTACCCAGTTATCCAAGAAAACTATAGTTTTTTTGACACTAGAGGGTATGGTCCATTCTAATATTTTTTTTTCTATGAAGTTCATCATGGTCCTCATTTCTCTTATATTAAATGAGAATTTCATTGATAAAAAATACCAAAAATTAGTCATGGTAATGTCTAAATAGTCTATTCATCTAATATATGATGAATACAGGGGAATTAGTATGTCTGAAAGGAAATTAACAGAAACTCGTAGTGCCCAAACCTTGGAAGTAAGGCAGTCTTCTAAATATATTCCTTCTTCACCATTAGCTAATAATATCTTGGACAGAGATGCACATTTGAGAATTAATGAGCTCCTCATAGATGGATGCACAAGTCAGCAGTCCCTGGAATATGATACTTGTTCTTTATGGTGATCTTTTTGAGTTCCATATAATTTATTCACAGCAGCATTGATCCACCATTATTCATGAAAAATAGCATCGTTGCACCCTATGGGGATGCACTAGTGAATATGAATCATTCCCAAATGATATTTTAGAAACTTGTTTAACTCCTCTAGTTCGATAGGAGTCATCCTATAGGGCCACTTTCCGATAGGAGTAGCTCTATGTATGTATTCTATTGATAACTCTACCTCACGATCTGAGTGGTATCCATGAATCATTTTATAAAAAATATCACTCTATTCCCTCACAATAATAATTTCCACTATGTTGATACATTACATTGAATCAACCATTTTAGTGGGTTATTATTCTTAAAAGGGATACATTATCCACACCATTGAAGGATTTTCCAATGGATATTCATTATCTTCCTTACATTTGTAGAGGATCATGAGATGATTCTGAATAGTAAAATATATTTCTTTTTATCGAAATATATATGTTTTCTAAATAACAAGATCCAATCTATTCCCATTATAGTATCAAATTCCACTAAGGGAAGTATCATGATATATAAGATAAAAATCATTCTATATACACCAATAAGAGAAGAGTCCAACACATGGGTTGTAGGGATTTCCTGACTTAGTGTTTTTATAGTTATATCGACTTCATGGTTTTGAGGTTTCAATTTAATAGTTCTAGATAACATGAAATATACAATGGAATGAGTAGAACCATAATAAAATAATAATTTTTTTCCATTCATAAGTGAATTTGAAGTGTAACTTGTAAGACATCATTTTCTTACTCCACATCAGTAGTAGTGATAGTATAATCCTTTCATATCACCTTTTATATTGGAGAATGATAATGATGATGAATACCCCGAGGACTCGAGGTTTAGTGCACTAGATTTCATAATGAAATTTATCCCTACGGTTATAGAATTAGACTATGGGCGGTTCTCTCAATTCCTCAAACTCATTGTCCATCTTCATCATAACTTTTTACCATTCATAATTTTGGTGGCCCTCTATAGCACACATGAATCATTTACATGACTTTTTGATGTATTTCACATGATGCTACTTCCCACATTTTGGAAATGTGTTTGGTTGAATTTTCTTTCCCCCAATCTCCTTAGATATTATGTCTTGAAACTCCATATTTCATTTCTCATCACTATATCGATTGGACTATTCCCCAAACATCATACCCACCTTGAATTAACATTTGAAAACTACATCATAAATCTTAAATTATTGAATTTATATATCATTTTAATGTTGTGGCTCTTATAAAATAAAGAATCGATAAATTTTCTATCATTTTTTATAAAAAACTGGAAGTGTACCCTGTATTCTTTCTGAAATTTTTTTCATAGGCCACAAATGATCCCCCCATCCTTCTGCTTCAACACTATGAAATCTACACATATATTTTATGTAAGAGTTATAGGGATATACTTCTTCAGAAACATTATATTAATGTATTTCCTCTGAATCTCCTCAACTTCAATCTACATCTGGGTGTTCTATATCAAATCCCAAAATTTAGTGTCTTCTACATCTAATTGGTAAATGGATAGAGTCACCTACTCCTTCATATAATAGAGAAGCAATGAAATGATATTCTCGATTGAGTTTTCCCACAATTATATGACTAGTGGTTCTTAAAATAAACTAATATTTAGTGGTCTTTTCCATATAAAATAGTCGAGAGATAGTTTCTCCACCTTAGTTTAAGGCATACATTCAACATTATTCATGTTATTATTCAATACATGAGAGAATTGAGTAATAATTACAATCATATTTTCAACACCACATACCAATGAATTGGGGATGCCGTATTGAAAATTATTTCACTGTACCTCGCACATGTTGTTGGACTTCATTCTCCTGGTTCGCACCATTTTCTAAAATAGAAAAGGTTAGAATAATACATAAGTCAACAAGAAATCAATAACTTATCCCATTTATAAATTATGTATAGAGTCATGTCTTATTTAATCCATATGTTCAATAAATATTATTGTGTACTTACATATACGTAGTCTCATACTAAGGTTTTTCACTATGGTTCTCTAATTTTAATTTCCAAATTAACTAAATTGTGCCCTAATACTAACTATAGAGTCCTTGCTTTTTCTTAAATTACAATTTCATAATTTTAATGATAAACCACGTAAAATCATTACAAAATAATGATAGAATGGTTTATAATCTTATAAAAACAAGGACTATACATAACTATTAAAAAATTAAACATAAAAATTTATTTAATTCTTTCTTCTCTATCTTCATAGTGGCCTTCACATTCTCCTTTGTGCAAGTAACATCATTAAAATATACTTCCAAAGGGGTGAGATAAAATCACTGTTAGAAGATAGAGAAAGAAAATAATTAATATGAAATGAGGTGATCATAACCATCATCATTATAACAAAATCATGAGACCATCATCATAATCACGAGTTGAAGCTTTTGATAAAGGCTAGGAATATGGAAATGCCTAAAAATGGAACATCATGTCTTAGTTGTCAACCCCTACACATAATTTTGAATAAAGAAAGCATCATGTTCACAAATATTTCATTTTTATCATGAGATTAAAAATATTACCTAATTATTTGGAGTTCAATGAAATTATGGGCACACACATCACATCATAACATATACATTGCAATATATTTAAGGCACACATGTTACATCTTAACAATTATATTATCATGAATGACACATAGATCGTATATCAATCATAGAGATAAAATAACACATGGAGGGGAATGATATTTATTTAATAATGTATACCTTCATAAAAATTGGGTTACCAAATGATAGAGGTAACATCATTCTTGATATAAGAATCATCAACCTTGAGTGAAGAAGAATGAAACTCATGAAGTGAAATGTCTATTTTTTAAGAATAGTTATTTTAGAAAACATTTTATATCTCATAATCTCTAGTGAAAATAATTTATATCCCAAAAATGGCAATATAATTATGAAAAAAAGATATTTAGGGAACAAAAATAATTAAAATGATGTAAAAGTGGGAAAACCAAATGAAATAGGGTTGGGTTCAAGAATTCCCCATACCTTATGTCTGAATTCATTCATCAACTTATTGTCCTATATAATCAAACCAAATTCATTAATTAAAAATACATTACATATTAAAAATTAATATTATTCATTATGTTTTAATTATTTTCATTTATGGGATTTTAAGTGAGTTATAGAGTTTAATTTCAACCTTCATGGGCATTTTTTTCATGGTTTTCATGATTAGTTTTCTTGTATACCTGAATGGATGTTATTAATGATTGTTAATAATGTATATAATTTTTATTATATGTTATTAATGATATTACATAAATTTAAATTAGCTTATAACATATTTGGATATATGGTATGAGGATGAATGATTAGATAAAAGTTAATCATGATAGTTTCTAGTTAATTTAGGTGGGTTTTTTATCACACCAAACTATTTTTGTTTTATTATTTAGTATTATGTATAAATTTTTCATCCACATAATAATAAGGGTCATAAAATAAAATCTATAAATTTTTTTAAAATATTTAATTGTTTTTTTAAAATCTTTTAAGGAGTTAATGGAATATGAGAGTGCATTGTCCACAATGTCAGTAAATTAAGACATCATAGGCGATGATTTCATTTTTAAAATAAAAGAGAGGGGGTTATTTATGGATATTATATAAAAATTATTGAATTATATTATATGAAACATAATGTATTTATCATTACATTTGTAAAAGGTAAGGTGAGGAAAATAGAATAATATAAATGAAATAGAAAATAAAAAAAGAAGAGGATTTTACCTCCGGGATTTATCGTTCAGTTGAACCTCCTTAGGGAAAAAGGTTTGGCCCATTTATGATACCACAAGTTCATTTATGTGTTGAAGGGGATATGGAATATTAATTGGGATGAATTTGGGCATGTACCAAAGCTTGAGTGGTGTGATGAGAAGATGGGGTGAGGTGTGGTATTTATAGGGGAGGAGAGGGGTGTTTTATTCTATTTATATTCATTATTTTATTAATTTGGATTATAAATATAAATAATTTTAGAATAATATATAAATATATTAATATAGTTATTTAGTGTTTGATATTTTGTGTATACATCAGCCTTACACAATGTCTGACTTCCTAATTCATGTATTTATCTTTCACTGTAAATTATCATAGTATACTAGTCATAAATAGTCATGTATTTCTAAAAAATCCCAAAAATTCAACCTAATAGTTTTCATATGTATATAATCCAAAAATTAAATCCATTTTTTTAAAATAATGTTCTACATATATATGAGTTATTTAATTTTTATTTAAAATCATCATTTACATAGAAAATATTTATTTTAAAATTATAACCGATTTTATAACACTTGGAAATATTACATAAGATCACATAATATTATATAAAATTCATAAGACATATAAATATTAATTTATGAATAAATTTTATGAAAATAATTTTTATTTTAAATTATTAAATTAATAAAAAATATAATTTAAAATTCATGATTTCCAAAAATACCAACACTTAATTAACAATTTTTAAAATATTCATTTTCTTATTTTATAATATAACTACATTATATTGTCACATATAATATGGATAAATTTTATTTATACTTTATTTTGTGAGGTTACAATTCATTTTATGGGTTTACTATTCAAAAATGTTATATTACTATTTTTATGGTAATGTTACTATTTGATCAGTATTGGTTCTTTAACATATAGAAATACTTCTCATTTCTTTCATTATTTATTTATAATGTTTTTATTATGGTCTATAAGTTATTTTATGTGATTTATACTATATGAAATTACTATATAAATGGAGTCACTGCATTGGAAAATGTTTTGGTTGTTACACTAGAGGTTCACGTGGGTGAACAGGTATGTCTCCTCTTTATGGTAGTGGTAATGGTAACCTTGATGTTTTCTTCAATAGGTCATGGTGTTGTTGAAACTACAATAATGTCTTCTATGTTTCCATTAATATGATAAGAGATATTATAAGACTTTCCTCTCATATATTCAGCTATATATTTTTTCGAAGGTATGAATCTTGGTACTGAATTTAGTGGTGATCAAGGGAAGGATGATGCAAGACCCACATGTCAATTATCTCTAATGACGGTTATGATTACCAAATGTGGAGAAATTATATCTATGAACTCCTTCTTCGGTTCCTTCCTTAAGACCCTTAGTTTCGTTACCTTCTACATATACTTGATTATAGGGGAAAGAAAGAGTTATCATTCTTAATTGTGAGATCCCTCTCTACGAAAATCCGGAATTATGTATAGAATTGCACTCTTTAACCATTTTGAACTATTCATGTAGAACAATATTAGTTTTTCAAATTTATCTGGTCCCCGTTGATCTAAATTACATGAGTATGTATATACCTCCAAGGATATGGGTGAGAGTTCAGTTTCATTATCTGATCATTCATTGTCAAGGCTGGATAATAAATAAGATGATATAGTTTCTATTCCATCTTATTATGGACCAATAAGAACAATATATTTTCTAGTGGGATTGCCAGTTCATCAGGCATAAGTGAATGTGAATTTTGAAGATTCTGAAATATATTTCTATTATGATTCTGATTTTGGATTGATGGAGGGAACATATAATGAATTTGAATACTTGTTCATAACTAGGACATGTGTTTACATTTTTATCAAGTCAAATAACATTAATTTTGAAATTTTATCCCAAAAGTGATTAGATATTATCATAGTATTCATGAAATCACTGGTGTAAAAAATATTCCACTCATTACGTGAAAAAGTTTTCTCTTCTCCTAAATATGTGTACGGGGAAAATAGATGTTTCCATCGATGAATCTGATAAAGTTATGTTTCTATAACATGTCTATATTCTATTCATATATTGATATCATGTAATTTATCCTCTAACTAAAGGTACATTATAACTCATTTTTAGTGGTTTATCCCTAATGCTTAGAAATTTCAGTCTACTTCTATTCCTCATTACATCTAATAGAGTTGACAAATGAAGATGTTGTCTCCTTAACCACATCATTGGAATCAATGACAATGATTCCCTCAATTACATAAAAAGTCCCAATATATATTTAATTTTCATAGATAAGCTTATTTCATGGTTCAAATTCATCTCTTCATTATCAGTCGATGTTAACATATGTGTTGATGGAGATTTAGTCAATAAATTTTGAGGATCCTCTAGATGGTCCGATTGATAATCAAGGTTAACTTCGGTTCATGCTTCCAAACTAGGTTATGATGAGTTTTATTATACCAACCTTAATGCACTAATTAAGGATGTTATTTAATTGAGGGATAAAAGAGGAGACTTGAGATAATGGTGGTTGTAGCTGAGTCATACCCTTCAGTAAATAAATTTTGGGATGAGGAATTTAGGGAATATTCCCAGGGCATAGTAGAGGTGATGGATTAATATGATTGGGTCACTAAAATTAATGTTGATATATTCCATTTACTATATAAAATGATCCGTCGTTAGGAAGTTTCATCTGAAATTCATAATTCACATGAAATAACGGAAAACTGTATTGGAAAAACCGGGGATCCTTATGACAGAGGAGAAGTCCATACATGAAGTTGTTGGTAGGGATGAGGTATTATAGTTAATTGTGTAGGAAAAATCTAAATATGATGATTAATTTGGCCAATAAATTACCTCCCCAGAGTAGATAATTTTGGATCTCATGGAAACATCAGTACATATTATGTGATAGACTTGTAATGTTGCAAATTTCCTTTAACTCGTGTATTCACATGAGGGACTATAGTATGTGGAGATTTAGCCTTGTTAATTCTATCAATGCATAGATATCCAAAACTTTATATTTCATGGCTTAGTTTTCATCCATTAATAATTTTTATCTTATTTCTTTAACATGATGGTTCCAAGATTTTAAATGATACCTACGCTTTTTATAATATCAAGTACACCTAAACTCTTGGATTTGAATGCTTGAATTGAAATAGTTTTTTCTTAGGGAATTACAATGATTTCCAAACAACATGATATTTCTCATAGATATACCTCATCCAACAATCCTCATATCACCTAATTAAAAAAATTATAATTTTTATAAAATATATTTCTTTTAGGTAAAATTAATATATTTTTTCATTTTAGTGGATTTTGAGAGTACACCATGATTTTTTCTATGGTCCTATACTTTTCCCCACAATATTTTTATACCTATATTTTTCTTACTCTAATTTTTTCAAAACATTAATATGGGAGAAGTATTAGAGGGTGTAGACATGGCCTTTTCTCAAGCTTACCGTGTACAGTTTGTTGGCCTAAAACATTTTATGCCACATAAATTTGATTTAAAATTTTCAGGTCTTAGAAACAAGGACACTATTATGTTATATTTTAGGGGCTTCTTGTTTTTAAATTCTATTTGTGATTGTTTAATGTAATATAAAATGGTATTTCAATAATAGGTAATATTTATATATCTATGTAACATTATCCATATATTTTAACTTTTTTTGTAAAGGATATCTTCTATTCAGTTTATTTTTCATACTGTAGGGATTTCTCCCATCCAGTTTAATGTTATGTGGTGTGAACATTTTATTTGCAGTTTATGATCATGTTGTGTGGATAAATACTACATATTTTAACACTTTCTGATAAGTACATAAATATTCTATGTAGTAATAAGTCTTTCAAAAAGGACATCAAATAATTTTATGTTTAAATCCATTCCACCTATACTTTATTTTTAAAATTGGAATGTTGGAAAGATATTATTGGGATAACCCAAAACATGCTATGGTAATGAGTTCCGCCACGTTGTTTATAGGGCTCACAAACATTGTAGTTCCTATCCTCTAAGAAGGATATGCCTTTGGATGGAGGTTTAAATCAATTATGTGTCACCATAATAGTGAAACAAATGTGCCTCCACACTTTTCCATGTTCTTTGAATTATTTATGGGGATAGTATTTGGTGATGGTAAAATATTAATTAAGGTTAGTCCACTTGAAAATATGGATTCTGGTTTGAGTTATTTAATACCCAAAAGATCAAGTATAAGAATATGGAATGTGGAAAACAATTAGGGATGGCTAAAACACCTTGAGGTGTTGACTTATTCTATAAAGATACCAAGTATTACAAGTATTGGAGTTCAATTTTAGCAAGTGGGAGATTCCATTAGTTGGTGTGTCAATGATCATGTATGTCAAGAGCATGGTCAATATAAGAATACCTATATTCCTTTCTAAGGGCCATGATAGAATTTATAATATTCAATTAACTAGATGATGTAGTGGGGTAGGGATAATAGTACTACCTAGGAATGGTTATGGAACCCTTTATATGTTTAGAACTTTTTTGGGGTTCTTGGTCCCTATAACCTATGGTTCGAGTATAGGGGTGTATTCCACAAAAAGGTTTAGGAATGGACTTTACATTCATACACATATAAGTGGTACAATATGTACTTATGTAATGATAAGGATGTTGAATCCAAATGAATGTTTTGGATATAGAGATTTTAAATCATGGTCCAAAGATCATCCATCATGAGTTGTGATATGGGAAAAGAATACTGAAGATGACACAAAAAACTAAATGTTGAGTTCCTCTAGGGTGACATCAAGAAGCGCAAGGATTCAAAATATATTTTTCCTAGATATGAAACATTTTTTTATCACCATAGGTGAATTTACATGAACTGTAGGAGGACATGAATTTTTAAATAATGGGCCCCTTGAAGACGAGATTCCTATTTCAATGGAATGGAAGGGTGCAATGATATGAGGTTCTCAAATCATAAAGTGTGTTACATGGAACATATAATATTCATAAACCATGCATGAACCCTAATAGTTGCGACACTACCTATTACAATCATTATCATGGTTGGGAGATGTGACAGATCATTAATCTAACTTTTTCCCATTCTAAAGGGTGAAGAAGGAGTGGTTCATCATTTATTAGGGCCTAAAAATGGGTTTTGTTAGATTTATACCTTGTTTATTAATGTTCAATATTCTTCCAAAACACTTGAGGAAAAATTTTTATAAAGAGAATATTTGAAGTTTTCTCAGGCCGCCCATTTTCTGTTTTCAATATGAGATTTTTTATTTCTATTTCATTGATAGTTTATGGTCATGTGATCTGGAAAATAAAAGGATAAGGTTCAAAATCTTTTACCTATGTGTAGTTAATTTACGTTCATGACATACATGAGCTTAATATTAGAGGAATGCTAATCAATATCCTTAATTGGATACCCAGGGTCCTGATCACTACAACATCCTTCTAAGATGGTGATGAAAAAATTTTAAATCCTAGATTATGATTATCTAGACATAATTTCAGATATGGGATAATCATTTCAAGGATGATAAAAAATTTATAATTTTATAAGTTTTTACATAGTGATGTTAAGGAACACTAGGTTCATATATCACCTTTTGAATGATGGGATGAATTTGGTTGAAAATCATAGGTGCAAATGAAGTAATCATAAGAAGACATGTATAGTAAAAAATGGTTCATTGAATTCTGTTAACATTTTATATGGACCCTGAATGGTTAACATAAATTAGAATCACTTGAGGAATGAAGTTTTATTTGTGGGTTGAAGTGTGTAAAATGTAACGAGAGAACCCTATTCTCTGGTTGATTGGGGTCAGGATCTTATGATCCATTTACCATGATTAATGATAGGTGAAGGCCTAAAACATTAGCATAATTTAGTGGGGGAGGATTTATCATGTTGTTTTATTTTCAAGTGACCATTATGTTTTCCTTGTAGTTTAACATCAAGAGATTAATATGTGAAAGCGTTCCTCATTCACTTCTAACCCATACACATGGAGGGGGATAGATTTTATGTTTTTTCTAGACCTAGGATTTGAGATAATGGAATCACTATGTACCCTATAATGAAAGGAATCATGTTAGACATAGATCTTTATTATGAAACACTCTATCCATGTTTAACCCATACACATTTTGGGGGATTGTTCCCATTTATTATTGTATCTAGATTAGGGATCAGTGAACATAATGTCACTATGTATCCTATGTTGATAGGAAAATAGGAACATGTATTTCATGAAAGAGAAAATATATCTACTGGTATGAACCTCACAAGGAGGGGGGATTATTCCCATTTATTAATGTAGTTGTATCTAATATTGGTGATCTGGGTGTCACTATGTATCCTGTGATGATAGAAATAAATCCACATGTAGTTATTTAAAATGAAAATATCTAAGAAGGATTAAACCTTACACAAAAAGAGGAATTTTTGTCATTGATTGATGTAACTAGACCAATGATTGGATATCTAAGAATCATTATGTGTGGTATTGTGATATGAATCAAGCCACATGTTGTTCCCAAAAGACCATAAATTTTAATTAAATGTGGAAAGGATGTGTGAGATTTAATGTGAGATGGAAATATTTTATCTGGACATAGGACTATAATATAGTATTCATTATATATCTCATAATGGAATGGAATTAAGACACCTGGAGTTCATAAATGGAGGTATGGTGAGAGACAAACACCAATGATTTTGTCATCTTGGGAGAGTTCCAGGGAATTTCATAGTTTTATTCCATGAAAGGGTAATCATCCATATATTTTAATTCCATGAGTAGTGGAACCATGTTGATTCTTTTAAAATCACGCAACTAGGACCACACTAACCACATCGTGAACTAGCATGTCTTGATCATGCGGGGAAGACTTCACCAAAAATCATAAGCCCATGTTAGCTATGATCAAAGATGGAAGAAAGATTGAATTGGGGTTATCTCATCAGATAGAAACAATTCAAGGAATGTAAATGGGAATTTTGTATCTTATGGATATTGGGACATGATATAGGATTTAAGTCTCCCAACATGTCTCATTAGGATAAGAATCAAGCCATGAATTTTTTTGGAAAACCCATGTAGTTCAGTGTCATGTTGTGAGGACATCATCCCTTCAGTTAAACATCATGAGGTATGAATGAGGGAGGAACGATGTAAAGAAGTCTTCATGTTTGGGCCCAGATATACAGAACTTTTCATCACTATGTATGATGTTACAGAAGGAATCAAGACATAGATAGTTCTTATATGGATCTTTCATTTCTATTTTTCATCGATCTACTTTATGTGTAGTAAATTATCACTGAGTTGATACTTCCCGTGGAAATTAATCTCATGCATTGAGGAAGTCTCCCATGATATTTAATTTCATGTTGTGAGGGTATATCATGTACATGGGGGGGGGGGGGGTAAACATTCAATTCATCCATCATGGACAATGAGTAATAACTACTATGATTGAAATTATATACAATATATGGCCCTTCCCATTTGGGTTCCAGCATAGGAGGATTCTGTCTTGGAACTATTGGGGTCTTAAGAGCCAATACCATATCTCTCTGAAGGAACAAAAAGAGGAATACATTTTTATTTAAGGCCCATCAAATCTGATTTTGATAGACTTTAAAGGTTGTTCCATTTACACCACCTTATATCATCAATCTAATCAAATTCATCAAAACACTTTTGTGATTTCTCATCATCTAAGAGTTCCCCACTAAAAAATATCAGAAGCAAGGGAAACATGAATTTTATTTGCATCAATACCACATTTTTGTACACTAATGAATACATATATTATTATGTAGTAGTACACATCATGGTAAGAGAGTCCCATAATTCATATAGAAGAATTTATGGCTAAGACTTCCCATCCCTATTCACTATCGTTTGGAGTATATTTTAAAAAGCCATATTTATGTCCTATATTTTTCCATTATCCCCTGCATGATAGTAAGATGAATGGAAAGACTCAATGCTATACTCTTAATATAATTTAATCAAATCATTATAATAGTAAACCATGTTATTGAATTTTAATTTCATATAAGAGACTCAAAATCTGGTGATGATATTGTACTTTAGGGAGTTAAGAATATTCATTATCCTAATATCGTTGAGGTGTCTTACCTGAACCCATTTAGAAAATAATTAATTACAATTAAGGTTGTAATTAAACTAATTATCAGTGGTTTAGGGATATTTACCCACAATAACCATTCCCCATATGAAAAACTGATAGGAATAATTAGATTTATATTTAAATTATGGTTGTTGGTGGATGAATTTTTCATGAATCTTTCACGCATGAAATTTCTAGGTATACTAAATATATTCATGTATAATTGGTTTCCCCTGGTTAATCAAGATTTCATATTTGGTGTGATAGCCGAGTCCCTGTTTGGTGTCATCCAATGGATCCTACATGGTTTTCATTCTATGACTGTCGGAATATATATTTATGTTATTAATATAAAGAGAATTATATCAAATCCTCATGGGTAGATCTATTTTTTCCATTTAGATCATATTTAAGGGTATGTTTTGACTGTCTTTGTTGGTTCTATGTACTTTTAGATTAGCCTATTTGTAGTATTCCGTTCTGGATATAATCAATTATGGTCTCCATCCATCATGGGATGGATATAAGTTAAGTAATCTCTGTGGAAGTGTTGATCTAATTGATTTCCTCCACTACATAGATAATGACTGATGAGACCATACTTTTTTTATATGGTAGATTACATTATCTTAATCATTGATGGCTAATACTATGGATAAATTTTCTAGTGTGTCACTATGATCTTCTAGTGATAAAAATATATGATGTAAAGTGGGTTCAAAAGGTAACACTTCTAGAATTCCCTTTACATAGCCAATGAGAGGGGAAAACTCATCCTTCTTTTTAGAATATTATCATTAATCTAATTTATCATTAACTTCTAGTAACCATTGATCTTGATGTAGAATATTTCATCTGTAGGGATAGTTCCATGCATGTGATGAGTGATTTGTATTCAAACTTATTATTTATGAATCCTTTAGATAATGATAAATATTAGGTTAAAATTTCCTTTTTCATGAGATACAAATACAATATATATTCCTACCCGATTAATTATTTTACATTCCCATATATTGTTGATATTAATTTATGAGTCACTATAAAAGTAAATATCCCATGTCTAGAGAGTGTGGGCGGTAGGAAAAAACACTTGATCAGGATGATCATTGTCTTATACTGTAGTTTCTTTGGAGGTATGTTCCATAAGTTAATCAGTATTGGCCTCTCCTTTCAAAACATATTTCTAAATGAACCAGATTTCAAATATTTATTGAATTTCAACCCATAAGGCCAAAAACCTAGTCAGAATATGATGAACAAGGATGCACTTGATAGGTCCAATACTACAGACCAGTGAGACATTGTGGTGTTGCAACTAATACCTCATCTTCTTCACCATAATGATAACCGAATGAAAATTTTTCTCAACCTTTTAATATCATGTCTCATTACCTCTCATTATACAACCATTGTTTTAGTTTTTTATTTTTCCTCAGATCAATTTTTTTTATTTTTGGTGACTTCCGTGTGATAATTCCAAAACAGTATAATATAAGCAGAGTTTCATCCCTTCCACTAATGGTATTAGGATAGGTTGGTGTAGTAAGTACTCCTAGAGAAATGTAAAGGATTCGTTCATTCCTCAAACCATTATAAAAATAATCCCCTCTTCATTATCATAGTGAGAGAATGATGTTTTCTAGCATGATACCTTGGAAAAAACAAAAATTCGTGACGTTCCCTTGGATCCCTAGAAGTTCTTTGAGATTCTGAGGGCCTGACACTACCACAATTGCACATGTATTTTCTAGGTCATCCTTGATGCCACGATGGAAATATAGAATGCCAAATAAATTCCATAATTTTAAACCAAATGATAATATCAATAGATTCATCTTCAAAATATGTTTTTAGAACTTGTTGAAGACTATTTGATGGTTTTTGAAGCCATCACATCATTGTCACAACATTATTACTAGGTCAGCAATGTAAAATTACAATTTTCATCCCATTAAGGGCCTAAAAATATGATACATGGTGTGTGTATATGTATTGCTTAGATTATTTAATCCAAATGAAATGACTTAACATAACAAGATCTTCTATGATTCTCTAATGGAAATAGATTCGTCATACATAGGGGTAATAATTATTATATTGTTCCCTTAGTATACATCTATGTATTAAAGTTCTTGGAATCCCTTTATTCCATAACTAAAGAGTTTTGTGACCAAATGTAAATACATCAATTTGAATGTGACAAATATGGTCTCTAGAATCTATGTCGACCCTAATATTCCCATTATATTTATTAAAATGAAAATATCATTGAAACATCATGGGTATATAACCTCTTAGAAAAAACATATTTGATCAATTTGTTAGAATCCTCTTATATTGTAGTATCATAGGTTGGGTTCATCCTTGTAGCCAATGCATGAGCCACATACGTTCTTTAGGTAATCCAAGTTGGGGTGTATTCACTTTGTGCTTCAGTCTAGGATTTTATATATACTTCAAAGAGAAAAAATATAGATTTTTTGGTACAAATGTGATGTACTTATCTTACTCCATGAGGGTCAGGGTGGTACGAATAAATATAGGTCACATTTGTTCTTTAATTATCGAATGTATTTTTCTGATATAATAATCAATGGTTGAAATTTATTCCTCAAATGTGGGCATGTGATTCCTAATATCTAACTCTTATTTTTTCCACCACTGAGACTCTAGAAAAATATTCTGTAGCGGTATATGATCTTGGGCACATATATCACTTTCAGGATGAGAAAGGCCCTGGTAAGTGACAATTTCAACATCTTCTACTATATTCATTGTATAGAGTTCCCAAACTAAATTCCTCCTCCGATATTTTATTTGGGGGTAGTGGGAGCGTGTACATATTGGAATAAGTCTATTTTCTCAATCATATAGTTTGTAGCACATAATCATTGTCAACCATACATCAGGAATTTTTGGGAGAGGTCCTCAACCCATTAGGGGATGAAACCTACAAATAGTCATCAACCGTTGGTTATTTCCCATCCCTTAAAGTCAATATCGATTTAGTAAATATTGAATCGAAAGATTGAAATTGAAATTTATCTCCATGTTCCACGTTTACCATCCCATTGATGCAATATTTCTTGAATTGATGTAATGATGAAGGTACCACCACATGAAATGGAAGACATGGTCGTATAGTGGGAAATTTTATATGGTTTATTAATGGGTAACCCTGAACTCAAATTTATATTTGACATCCTTGAACTAGTCCTTCAACAAAATATTCTCAAGGGGCCTTTTCTCACTCTTATAATAAAATTCAATGGTCATCATTGCATGACATTAGTCCCCTTTACAGTATTTGAAACATGAATGTTTTGAATTGAGATTATGTTGATAAAATAACCATTATTAATAAAACCATTCAGATTAAATCATTAGAGAGTCTTCTAGAATGATATAGGGGTATTATGTTTTAGTGGATGACCTATTCTTAATCATTCTCTATAAATGAGATTTTGATATAGCATTCAGATGGAATTCTCTCCACTAGATAAACCCATGATGTTGCGAATTTTTTCTCAAACTATTGTGTGAAATGATGGGATTTTAAGATTTACTCTATATGCTCTTTAGAATTATGGAGTTCATGTAGTATTATTCACATGGTTGGGTAAATGACCAACAATTTCAGAATTTAATAAATTAGTTCCAAATGTTAGTGCTTACCAAGGTCATGTTTCTACTTATAATTTAGCACGGTAGAAGTTATTTTTGAATAAGGAGATCCTAGAGTTATGAAAAGGTTGAGGGATAATCTACTAATACTGTAATAGGTCATACTGAACATCTCTATTGTTTGGGATAATAAGACATTTGAACACCCGCTAGATGGCCATATACGATGACTAGGTTTGGGAAACTACTAGAGGTGTCGGGGGAACCCCCATGTTTATGTTTACCTAACTATAGTGATTTTACATTGGACCATAAATCATATAAATTATATATGTGGATGTGACCAAGGTATTGGGTTTTAAAACTCATTCACTATATCATGTACCCTTGACTCTAATGCCTACGATATCAAGTTCCCCTGTCATTTATGGGGAACTCATATTCAAAGGAATTGTAATCATCTAATAATGGCTCACCCAAGTGTATTATTTAGATATATCCAAATATGATATATTATTATAATTATGTATCCATTTTTATTACAGTTCACATGATTAAGTTCTTACTAGAATGATGTCTACCAGAGTTATAGATTGCGTATGAGGTGAATAAAACTTCTACTCTATTATTTCTTCCCATGTCTAGTGGTTACATCCACCTCCCATAGGAAATTTCACATTAACTCCAAAGGTTACATGATCATTTTGGGTCTATTGAGAGGTGATCTAAGGGTTTCATGAGCTTTTTAGACTATCTTTAAATTCACCTATTTGTCAAACATCTACCCATCTCTGGCAAAAAAATCTTTCTAATCAACTTCTTCTCATGGGTGAAAAAATCTATATAGGTCACTTATTTTAGGATATTTCCCAAAAAAACCTATCTATTATTATCCATGATATGGTGGATTCCATTGGAGATAAATCATTATTTAGTCGTGTGACACAACCTCCAATGGAAGGGGATGTAGTTGGTGAAATCGATGAGGTTGACCACATCAAGATTCCTAGGTTGTGGCAGCTTGAGTGTGCTTATTTTCATTGGTGTAATAAAATAACTGGGGACCTACTCCATTTTAATGAATTATTATTTTTTTCATCAATTATAGTAATCACCATCCAAACTATTATATTTTCTTCATCTGTTGAAGTGAGATTTTGATGTGGCTACTGCTTAAAAAGAGGCATTTGGTGGTTTGAGACCCGTATATCTGCTCAAAAAGAAATGTGTACTAGTTTTAGGGAAAAAGTGGCTATCTCTACCTTCCAAAGTATTGTACCTTATGATGAGAGATTTATTTATTAATTAGATCATATTTTCTAAATGGAATCGTCCAGAGGTTATGTTGTTTCTATGATCTCATTTCACTCTAATGGAAACATCATAAACGTCAAACATGTCTATTGCCAATCCAAAATATTTTTAGCACAGATTTCCTAGAATTTCTATTATGTGAGAGAGATTCTCTGTAACTGGGGTAATCCTTTCCCTATGGATATGAAATTAATCACCCTCTCATTTTCAATCTGCATAAAATTTTTAGGTTGATAATTTTTTATTTCATTGAGGATAGCTGAATTGATAATGGATTCGATGATGAAGGGTTACCCATAATGAAATGGATCTTAATAAGAGGTTGTTCTACCAAATATATGATTTCCCGTATAGAGTCTATAAAAATATCATATTCTTGGTATCCTCTTTTTGATCTCGATGGCCCATCATTGGAATGATTTAGGATACAAAGTCGTTGAAATGTTATTCTATATGTTATATGCCATCAAAGGTGGAGAAGGTAGGATTTCAAAAATAAAGAATGGGAAAAGTGTAATCAACCCATTCTAGATATGGCTACCTCTTTAGTTGATTAGGTGCACACCTCCCTTCCATTTTCTTCATTTGAGTACCCAGGGACTCAATTAATTTTTGTTGTTATGGAGTTACAACAATCTATGAAACCTATCTTCTATAAAGAGTGGGTGGGGCATGATATGGCGGTGTTTTTTGTGTCCGTAAGATTATAAATCCAATAAAATGCTAAATGATTTCTATTGTGAGAAATAGGGTACCTCCATAATGTAGGGAACATGTGATTGTTTTTAATTTTTTCGTTTATATAGACTAACTGACTAGATCTGAATCACATATGAAACTTAGATACCACTCTTTCAAGAGGATTGAAAATTTCTTAATACATGGGGGATTGATTATCTTGCATTGGATTATGATGAAACCATGTAGAAATTTTTCCCTGAGTCCCCCTTTTGGGAGTTTACTAATATATTGGATCACATCCTAATAATGTGTCAACAACTAATAATTTTAAGGAATATTAATATTTATGGGTGAGTAGTGGGATATGACCAGTTAATTATCTGTATCCTTGGAATTTTTCTACTATAGAAGAAGAAACCCAATATTTGGTGGTGTAAGGTTTTGGATCTTCATCTGGTTCTGTGTGTGTGCATCCTCAATTGGTGGATCCATACCACCCTCATCTCAGGGTACATTGTCCATATTATGTCACTTTTCATTTGAATGTTGATTAAAATTATATATATATTTTTTTATAGTGATGAAATTCAAAGAGGTATATTAGGAAATTCCGGGAGCTCAATTTCTCTCAATGCAATAGGTAGATTATACACATCTTGAATCAAGGTCATTTTGAACCCCATGCCATAGTGGACATTTTCCAATTATCCCCCACTAGGATTCGATTACCTTCACTATATGTTACTCATATATCTATCTATGAATGCTAATGCATAAGGTTTTTCTAATCATTTTCTCTGATCAGGCCTTGAATTGAATAGGTTTCTCTTATGTTAGATGGGATTCTAGTTGTTTATATTTAACTCCCAACATAGAGAAGACTTATTTCTTCCATGGGGATGATGATGATGAAAATATCCCAATACCAATAGTTGTGGCCTATTTAGAGACACATTTATAATTTTTTATCATGGTTTTGAGGATCTAGTGATTTTAGAGGAAAAATTTATGAGTCTTAAGACATTCATTTATATATAAATAGTATCATCCTTATAGGTTGTGGTTGATCTTCAAATGTCCATCATTTCTCTAGGACCCTCTAATGATTTGATGACCTTGGCGAAGGTGATTGAGATATAAATTCCCCTAGTCTTGAGGGATTGTGTTTAATTTTAGTTGCTACTAATATTTCTAAAATCATATTAGGTATGGACGATCCATGGGGTGGAGGCACTAGTAGATATTTCCCTTGTCTGGTGGAATGGGTTTTCACCTCGATGGTTGTTATGGAAGATTCTATTATGATGTATTTGATTTGGTGCTTTAGTGATCATGAATGGTCTGGGTGAAATGGTATCCCTTGATGGGAGTCAATTTTTACAAGATGATTTATGGTTGACAATAACTTCGGTTTCTATTTTTTGAAATGTGTTCCCATTCATTTCAGGGGCCCATTTCAAATATCTATTGGAACTCCTAAACCTCTATTCATAGTTTATTATAATAATTAATAAAGGTAAATTCCATTGTATTGACTTACTAGATCATTCATTACACCGCCCTCTAATTTTATTGGAGGATATGAAATTAAAAGAAATTATATTTATAGAGTTATGTTCTTTTAAAGGTATAGTTTGGTGAAGTGATCCATAAATTCTACAAAATTTAGTACAAATACACAACAATGATTAATTGATAAGTTTCTATAGAGTTGTGATACAATGGAAGATAGTGTGATGTGGAATTGGGATGTGATTTTCAGGTTCAAGTATCATACCCTTGGGATGGAATCCATTTTGAACAAACAACAATGTATATTTAAGGAATAAAGTATCTTATCATATCCTATAGAAGGGAGGTTTCTCTCATTCAGTTTCTGATGATTTTCTCATATATCATGGCATTGGTAAGGTATTAACTTTTTCTCGAGCTAATCTAGGGTTTCAAAAAGAAGTAGTGGGGGGTCAAAACATATTTTGTATGATTATTTTGACTAACTCTATCCATATATCAATATTATATTCCTACTAATTAGACATACACAACTCCACTTAGTCATACCCAAAAATTTTCTTCTTAGGGTCCCATGTTGGCCATGGTAAATGGTTTCTTGAAGCTATTAGAGAACAATACATTATTTAACTCTGATTTTCAAGAAACTCTTTAAATAAAAGTATCTGAGTATTTAGAAAATCACTATATTGAGGTTCCATGGTAAGGTGGGATTTCCTTATCTGTGGGAGATATCACTATGGGGAGTATGACCAAGTTAGATGTAAGGAGTAGAGTTCCTATCATCCATCTCCACACCAACAATAGGAGGACTATCAAGGTAATTATCTACTTCTTCATTGGTTAAAGAGTCAAAATACCCTTGAGGGTTTGAGAATGAATCTTATATGGTCTCATGGAATATAGAATTGAAAATATTATGATTATGGGCTTCATATATGTCATGAACAGAGTATGATGAACTAATGTTTGGGGTATTTCTAGAATATGATCCCGCTATATGATGTCTACAAGAATATACTGATAAAAAATTTGTGTTGTGGTATTATTATCCCACTAATAAGAAGTTGTTGTATAAGGCCAATGATCTTCATCGTTATCATATGATTGTGAAAATTCCTAAGGATGGTTTTTGGAATATTCAAGTTATCCCTAGGGAATGTGCGGACATGATCATGGTTAAAAAATTCATTCCCCATAGGAATATTGCAATGTACCTCTGGAATTTGAGAATGAAAATATGCCTCCTCATGTATTGAAAATTAAGGATGCTGGTGTAGTCATTAATTGACACAAAGTATGATGGTGATCCTGACTTCCCTAAGCTACTAGAATAAGGAATGAAGATTCACTAATAGGAAAATGAGCCTATCCCAATGCGTGTATTTCTCTTAACACATGGGCACTGATTATAGAGAGGATCTAACCTTGACCCTATGACTTTTTAATATTTCAGAAGTCTATATTAATAGGAATATGACCTTTTCCTGAGGCATGTGATGCTCCCACTAGGTGGCCCCAGTTGGAAGGGAGACATGATCTTGATACATAGATATTAGTTTATGAATCTAGACTTTCCTGACAGAAATCTGCAACTATCATGAATAGTGTGTCCCAACCACTAGATGGGCCACGATCAGAAAGATTATATGAGTCTGTTCTGGTGCCCCGTCCTATACTATAATATATCGATAATCCTAATGGACATGAGGAATAATGTTGGATTTCACTAGAGAAAACACTTTTCCATGCAGATATAAGTGTTGTGTATCCCTAGATTTTGGATCTAGGATGTGACCAAGATGTTGTATCTGTATTGATGTTGGAGTATGAAAATGGAGTTCTTCAGTTATCACTATAATGAAGTTACATTTTAGAAAAGTGTGTTCTATAATGCAGGAATGCACATTGCAATCTCCCTTACATAATGAAAGATATCTTACTTTGAATTAGTAATATGATCCCACTTATGTCCTCCTTTTTGAATCAGAATATGATGATTTTATTCCTGTATGGGTGTTGGAATATGATTGTTCCAAAGTCTTTTAGTAGAAATATATTTCATAATTTCCTTGAGTGAGGAGGAATATAATCCTTCTCACTAAGTGTTGTTGAATTTTTTTGGAAGTATTATTTAGTGAATGTAGGTATATGAGACCCCTCATGGTTATCAAAATCATTATTTTATTGATGTGTATTACATGGTTATCGTACATAGGATTTAGAGGTGGAAATGTGTTGGCTAGTTACTATAATAGGGGACGGAGGGGAACCCGTGGGATGAAGCTGGTATTGAAAGTACACTTTATCCATCCTTAGATAAAATTTTGCTAAAAGGGGGCATTAATTTAATCATTTATCCATATTAAATGGGTAATAAATGTGGTGAATCTTCTTTTATAGTGATATGCTTAAAAATCATTTTGTATTGGAAATGAGTTTGGCTAGTTTTAGTTCAGCTCTATTTGGATGGTGAAATCCTATCAATATTAGCATCTAGATTCCCTTTCATGGAACCTAATGGTTTAATATTTTAATATGTAAGTGTTATTCTCAAATCATTTCAGTAGCCATCCAACACTAATGATGTCCGGTGGGAGAGGTTCTTCTATGATAGACAGAGTTTGTATCCATAGATTCTTTTCTAGAATGGTCTGTAAATAAATACATGATCTCTAGCAGGGTGTTTTATGTCATAGAAGTATCTAAATTCATGAAGACAACACAATAAATGATCACCGATTTTTGTATACTTCTATACATGATACATGATCAATAAAAAATTCATGGAAAAAATTATTGTATGTTCTTATACATTGTCCATTCATTCTACTCATATAGACCCATCTCAGTGTGGATGGACTTATTTAATTATAACATTGGTAATATTTGGTAAAAATGTTTTTTAGATATTCAAATGGGGGTCATAATTTTTTAGGTAAGGGGCCATATTATTTCGTTGAATTAAATTGTCCCCAGTGAAAATGGAAATCTATCCTTTTAAAACAATAAATGTGATATCGTAGTTATATAATTTTACATCAGGTTCACCATTTTTATTTTATGGGAAGGAAATATGATTTTATGTTCCCAATGATTGATTGCGGGGTGTCTTATATCTATGAAATCATTCACGTTGGGCTCACCATAACTATATTTTATAGAAAAACTTAATATCCCCAGAAATATATATTTTTGTATGGAACTACTTTCTAATGGCAGGCATCCCTTTGGAGTTTAAAACCCAAAAACACATAGGGAGACACATTGGTCATCTGGATGGGAGGTCGGTCTCAACACACTTTTTTGGTGGAAATTGTTTCATACTCTTGGATTATCTTCTAGATCTATTACTTTTTTAAATAATCAATTCCTAATCCCAGTACGGGACTAGTATCCCTAAAAAATCCCCAATTATTGAACCATTATATGTCTTCATGGGGATCTATTAATGCTTGTGTATTTATGTATTAGAGGTTATTCATCCATTTCCCCTTAATGGGTACCTTCTTGTATATTGAAACCATATAACCAGGAAAATGAGCGTCTATTTCCATCCAAAGACGATATTATTGTCATGAGGATGTGATTCAGCCTCTATGAGGCATCCATCGTATTATATTTTTAACAAAAAATCAAAAGCCACAAAATTAATTTAGCCTATTTTCTCTAGGATCATACAGAAAAGAAGCATATGAGGTAACACATGCATCATGTTTTGGGATCTATCCTTTGGAAGGTGTTATACATATCCTTGTTGAGGTAGGAATCAGAGTCCTCATAGTTCGATCATGCCCTCCAGACCCACCTCAAGGCAGATACCCCTTGAATACTGACTATCATATCAGTATGTAAAAGAAGGCCTACACGTGTGGGGTTTCACTGGATGGTAGAGTATTGTGATGAAATTGAGATAAACATTGAAATTACCTATGCTTATGCAATCGATTATTGTTGTGAGGAACAAGGTATTGAAATTAACCACTCTCACTACATAAATATGTAAGACATAGGTAGTGAGGAATCTCTTATGGAACGTTTTTTATATAGATCATACCATAGGGAGGAATTATAAGTATCATGGTTATGCCTGCATATAGAGTTGTTTTATTTTAGTTTTAATCTGAATCTATTGATAGATAAGGAATATTTATAAGACTATTGGATAGATTGGATCCTGATGTTTATAATTTCAAAATCATAGAGGTATAGATACTAAGGAATCTACCCATTAGAGCTCAGGACATTGAATAGAATCTTATGTTTCCAGGTTATGGTAAGAATCATATTTTTCATAGTTTTGTTGGATCGAGGCTTACACACTAAGATTTAACTCATATATTCACTAGGAAATGTTATCTAGTCTTTGGATTTATTCAAAGAAAGGATTGGTTGTCTATCTCACATGTGCTAATTTTTATCCAAACATGTTTAAGGATGTTCTAACATGCTTATGTTTCCTAACAGACGAGTTTAAATGCAATCACATGATCTAGATGACTTGTTAAAGGGGCATAACATGATATGGATAGAATGTCTGTATGATATTGTATGATCAACACTAAATTATTTTGAAAGTTTCACCAGAACTGGGAAATGTGATTTTAGGGATTCACATGACCTGAATAACATTTCTAAGAGGCTGTTTCATGTCCATATTAGAAATCCCTGATGGCATGCCAAAACCTGTATGATTTTTCTAGGGGACATCACAGGATCAAGGATGAAATATAAATAGGGTGTATCCTGAATGAGTTTGAAATTTTTATAGGATATTTAATGATATATCTAATGGTTTTGGATGACATATAAATACCTTGATGACTTTCCACGGTTGGAACATGCAAAATGGGAAACAAGTCTTAGTGATATCTCATGATCTGGTTGGAAATCTCAAAGGAATTTGAAAGACTTCATTGGAATGTTGAGAGAGATTTAACAGACTTCGGTGGATTTCTCAAAGGGTGTCTCATGATGTACATGGAATATTGAAGAAACATTATACGACTGATGTGACACGTCAATTTTTGTGATTTTGGAGACATGTCTTGGTGTTTTCACATAATCTGGGTCACTATGAGAACAACATAATGATCAGTCTATCCCTATTCCTAAAAGTATACAACATATTTTGTCTTTTATTCTAGCCTCATTACAAATTTTTTTCATGTCTTTATAGTTGAGTTTATTTTAGGTTTCTCATGACATAATTGACATGTGTTCCCACCTTATAATATTCTGTTTAACATGACTGGAGTCCATTGCATGATATATAATGTGATTTAATGATGTTAAAAGTCATTTCATGTGATCCCTTAGGCTATTCCAAATGATATACATGGTGTATGCCATTTTTATTAGGTTACCATTATCTCCAAGAAGACTGTTCACATGCTCTCTCTATCATTTATGTGTGCATTCAATTGATCATTGTTTTTTTCTCATGGGATAGATTTATAAGAATCATGATCCCAATTATATGACACCATTCATGGAACACATCTCATGTGTATGGTATGGAGTCGGTTTATGTATTATGGTGATACATTAGTCATGTGATCCTACTAAGGGTTTTATATGGTGTTGCTTAATATTCAATGGTTGTGAAAACATTCTTCCATCACCACATTTATTAGGAACCATCTGATAGAATGGATTTTTCATAACCATGTTAACATGTCAACAAGCTATTATAAGGTAATTAAGACATGTATAAGATTCATTTTAATATATGAACACCCAAAGAATGTATTTCATATGATCTAAGATGAATTTTTTCAGGGCCTTCATGATTCAATGGTGGGTTTTCAAGGGATCATCTACGATATTGGGCCAAAAAAATTTAAAACCACAATAGAATGTAATAGATTGTTGATGGGGTATTGAATGATTAATGGTCATCACCCAATAGTTTTGGATGATTTTTCGGATCTGGACTATAGACAATTCTCATGATCTAAATATAATTCCTAGAAGCCTTTGGATGATCATTAGTGATTGTTTTTGTTTCTTCAAATGAATAGAGAGTCTTGTCAAAGGGGTCTCCCATGATAAATAATCGATAATGTGTTTCATATGATCTTCTCACCTAACCCACTAAGGGTAATGCAATCAAATGCCCTTTTATAGATTATGCGATCTTTAGGTGGCAGCTACATTCTCTTTATTGAATTTGTGTTGAAAATATTTCATAGGGTTTGTGAATTTCTTCTCTTGTAAATTTATCTATAATCATTTGTTAAGAATCTAAAAAATACTCTGAATGATCGATGAATGTAATTTAAGGAATCAAAAAGGTTTTGTAAAATTTTGTATTTAATGTTATGTTTCAAACGTGATGTGAAACGTATGAATGTATATAATATAATATGAATACTAAACTATTGGAATATATAAAACATTGTCTTCTATAATTTTTACTAATTTAATAGAATAACCACCTCTTTTCGAATAAAATATTTGGTGTATTTGAATTTTTTAGATAAATTCAATAATTAAAATTCTTGTTATTTTTTATCATATTAATTTTTATTAATAACTATAGAATAATTTCATTCATACTGATGAATAAAAATTTAATTAATTGTCAACCATATAATTATTTTGTTTATAAACTAGAGTCTAGGGTTCATTATAACCCACTTGTAGTTGATTTTCACCCCAAGTTAAATTGGTACCTAATATTCATTATCCACTATATTATAGTCTATTATATTTTATTCAGTATTTAGGATATGAATCCTTGAGATTATATATATATATTTAACCTACATTTTATTGGAGAATTAAAGAAATAGTATTCACCTGTCATAACTAGTAAGGGTAGTTTACGAAATGTAGAGGTTTGGAATGAATATTTAAAAAAAAAATTATATTACTGAGAAACCCATTTATATAAGGGTGAATCTTGTAATGTATTTTATAAGAGGACCTGAGATGCTCATGTGGGATTTACATTTATGACAATAGAAACAATAGATGTTTTACATGATGGGGTTTTAGTCTTGTTTCATCATAAACTATTTTGAAACGATGCTTATGGATGATAGGGATTAATATTTTTTAGATCATTAGTATAAGAATATGTATGTGATGGATTAAGAATCTTATTATACATTTCTTCTGCTATTTAAATTTATTTAAAGGTGATCAATTTTTCATTATTCCCAATTTGATGATGGATTTACTAATTAAAAATTGGTTGAACTGATTTTTTTATGTCTACAATGGATTACAAAACTATTGAACCAAGAATTTTATTTTGATATGTTTCTAGAAACAAATATTATTCCATTGTAGAATTATTCATATGATTTCTTCGATAGTCAATGTTTTGTGGTATGAAGTATCACATTTTTAATTCTCATGGGAGTGATGATAAGAATTCCAATCACAATCATTGATTATCTCTTCTTATATTACATTTGGATCATATACTATGTAATCTAGGTGGTAGATTATGGCATTCAATACAAATTTTTTACTAACCCAAGAATGTGTGTCATTCTATTCAAAAAAAAATTCCACACGAATTTTTATATCGTAACTATAATAAATAAATTTTTGATACAGATAGGAAGTATCATGGATATAAAATTTGGTCATAGAAGTCACCATTATATACTTTCTGTGGATCTTCCAATCATTCTGGATGTTGAGAGTTCATGGTGCACATGTTCGTAGAGGTTGTAGGAAGTAACAATTCATAGTAATCAGGGTTTTAGTGTCTATGGAAAATCCTCACTCTATAGCCACACCCATGATATAAACTAGGTTCATATAAATCATAGTGATGAGTCTATGACAATTCAAGGTATTATTTTGGTTTCCCTTACTCTGGAATATTTTTAATTCAGTATGTATACATCGAAACAATTAATATAATATCTATTTAATGATATTATGGGGAATTATATAATGTTTTTTATAAGGATTATGGCTGTTGAAATTCATTTATTGGCATTCTATATGGGTATTCAAAGGAATTTTTGATTTTCTATAGTAATCAGTTATTTTCATAATATATGGGATTTATTTTTATTAATGATTTATATATTCAATTTTACCCTGGGGATGAATTGGGTTGATAAATATTAATCACACAATGACTAAAATAATATATGGGTATCTTTCATGTATATTTATTTAATTTTCATACCTTTATCACATATTTTGAATTTTATTCTAGATATTTTTAAACAATTAATTTACAGTTGGACTGACTAAAACATATATTACTAGATTTTCCCAAAGGTATGGGGAGGATAATGAAAAACATGTAATTCCACTCATCATTGATTAAATTTTAGAAATTTAGTCAATATATATATTTTGGTTTCCACTCAAGATAGTATCAATGTTTATAGTAGAGATGATTAAAGGTGTCTATCCAATATTCGTTACACTATATAGGATAAATCCTATATATATTATAGAGTTTAATATTTGTCTACAGTACCAGTTAGTAATGAGATTTATTTTCCCTAGAAAATTCTATTGGACTTCTTTAATTTTTTCACCAGGACGTGAAATTTTATGTTCTATATAAAATTCCAGTCATGAAGATGGACAATGTGATAATAAAGAATCAATTAAACATTATTTATTTCGTAATCCATTCGATTATTTTTGGGGTGGGGAGCCAAGTTATTCTAAAATATTAATATGTGGTTTTGATTTAACCCTTTGTGAGTGAGGGAAAATTATATTCCTCAAATATCATTCACAATAATGTATTTAAAAATTGAGTTTCTCGACATACCATTAAGTTTGATTAATGAAACAAAAATGGTTATAGACCTAATTAATATCTTCTTATGTCAATTTATAATAATTTATACATATATTGTTTGATGATATTTTATTATATACATAAAAATGTTAGGTTCAATATTTTTATTTGGGGACTAGTTCATTTAAAATATAGTATCATTGGATATACGCTTTGATATCAATGATTCTATTCTAAATGAGTTATTTTCACATCATATGGATTGTATTGTATGATATTTTTATATAATTTTTCTAGGTGAACTTAAATTCTATTAATTTTTATGAGAAACATAATAATGTGTTTTAGATACATAAGATATTGGGATTGGTGGTACAATTAATGTTTTTCATTCCAAATTTATCTCAAACCACAACAGTGATTAAAACTCCAACTAATATTGGGATGATATTTATGTTTTATTATCCACATGAGCGTGACTTATAAAAGATTAATGAGATTTTGATGTTCCTAAATATCCAAAACCTAGAAATCAAGATCAGGAATATAATTCTCAGGAATGATATGAATTTTTAAATAGTGTAACATTACCACATGGTGATAGAGTGACATTTTAATGATGCCTGATGTTTAGGCTACATGATCAAAAGTTAATGAATCATGAATTTGAGATAATTGTATTTCTATTCACATTGTAATATTTGAATAATTTTATATTTTTAGGGTAATATTATATATTAAAAATTAGTGTTTTATATATATATTTAAATAACATTACATAAACCATTAGAGAATATTGTGTTTCCAGAATGCATTGTTCATTGATATTTATAGAATGTGAACCCATGATAATGGGATTTTTTTGGTAGATGTGTTGAGTAAGAATCTTCTAGTTACTATCATATGAGAGACCAGCTTCGAGTTGTAGTTAATCTTCCCATTCAAAAATTTGAATTTATATATTTAGGAGTATGAGGGATGTTCTACAAAAATTGACCAACTAATTATATCCTCACCCATTGACAAGGATTAAGAGAGTAATATTTATGTCATGGATTTTTGGATTATGAGAGATAGTAAATATGGGGTGGAGCTAAAATTTTATTGGACCCATGATGACTATGGTATCATATATATGAGTCCAGGTTGTAGTCAAAGTGATCATACATAAGTATTTGATACATGATTCGAATTAAAAAATATGGGATATTTCCCAATAAAAAATAATGATCTATAATGAAATCCATAGGAAATATTTATTACTCCTAATATAGATGGTCATTGTAGAGATGGATTGTTGATGATTATCCTTTCTATAAGTGTTTGTTGGGAACTACATCCGCATATGATTTTTTTCATACTCTATACATACCTAGTAGTAAGTATATTGATGTGGGGGTATAAAATAAAATGTGGTAGGTGACATCAACACATGGTAGTAATGTATTATTTGTTATAATAAATGATTTTTCCAAACTATTTGATTACATTATTAACAAACTTATAATGGATAATGAATTTACATTGTGTATCTAGGAATATTGGATCATATCAATACACCCAATTTATATTTAAAATCTATTAGGAATACAAAAACCATTGAATTAATATGTTCATTTAAGCACTTCATAAGATCCTCTGACTAATCGTTAGTCCATGATTGAAATTCATATTTATTACGACATTTAATGAAAATTGTAAATTATTAAGTTAGTTTTTTATAGGATAATATTATTATATTGGATTCAGCCAATAATAATTGTTGTCTATCATCAATCCGAATGACTTTATTTTAGGCCATCTATATATGATCATTTCATTCATCTTTTTTGGCTACAGGATGATCCATTTATTTCAGCGGTGAGATTAATCAAATAGTCATCGAAGCATATTTGATTTTATAGGATAGAATAAAAGACACATAGATAAGGAAGTTATTTAATAAATACATCAAAAATTTTACTTTAGAGTATAATGTAGAGAAATGAGTCAATTTTATATCATTTTCTTGATTCGTATACTTGTTGATTTAGAAGTAAATGGTGTACGACTCTATTTCTGTGGGGTCATTGAATTTTTTTTAAAAGGATCATTATTATTACATGATTGTTAACACTTCTCCATATAATACACATTATTCATTATATATTTTAGGTTTCTCATATTATATGGTATTACCTTGTCTATAAAAATTGATCATTATCATTGATTATGATCATAAATATGATGCATCATTAATGGAATATCCAATTCATTTTTAGGCTAATTTTAAAAAATACTATGTGGAAATGTTTTTCAAATGTTATGAATCTTAGGGAATCGACATTGTGTCAAGGAGATGATAATTCATATAAGGTTGAATATGTTAGTGTAATCGATGGATATTTTTTTTGAGATACATAGGGATATATATTGAGGTTGATTTACTGAATGATGAGAGGGTTTCCATAATCCACATATTATGATGTATGCCTTTATTTATACCTTATTTAAACAATGTTAGTTTTTATATTTTTTTGTTTTTCTAAATTATGTTGAAGGTTCGGGTTCATAATTTTTAGAGTTACCCTAGTGTGGAGTAATTATTTAAAAGGAAAATATTATTATGTACCCTATTTCATGTACTATGTACTCAGTGGCTTGAGAATGATAAATGAATTTCTTAAAGTCTGACTAGCCACATGGATTTCACAGGGAATGCATGTGTTGGAAGTAATGGGAACCCAATGATAAATAATGGGGTACCCAATAGACCCCTATATAGTTTTTTAATATTAATTTAATTAATTTATATTATTTAAAATTTAATTATATAATGTTCTCCACCCCCACATGTTTTCCCAGTCCTATCAACAGAGATCTTTTCCCCTCATTTGTCCCTTATTTCTTCATATATAAATCCTCTCTAAATTATAATGTCGACGTGTCATATGTATTGGTGGATTACTAATGTTAATAGAAAATATCCACTTAAAAAAATTTATTTAACTAGTTTTTATTCATTGTGGAAAATTTCTAATTATTTAATTTATATTAGGATTCTATATTTCATCAAATTTAAGATTATTCACCAAATGATACTCAATGGGTATGGTCCTACTAAGATATTATCAGGGGTTTTTTCTATTTACAATTAATTTATAATAGTTTATTATATATTATGACATGGAGTTATTAGAAGGAATTTATGAATAACTATATCATAATCTGGATTGGGGTTTCATGATCAATTAGTTCATTGTATATGTTAGGGTTATTGGATTTTTTAGATAATGTTTTTGATTCCATGGTTGATGATGACTTTATGTAAACATTAATATGTTGAAATTTTATACATAAAACCCATGAGGTGTGTAAATTTTCATGTTAAAATATAGGGTATCATAATACATGCAATTATTCATATATTAATAAATGGATTTGTTTTTATTTTAGAGGAAATTCAAATGTTTTATTTTCACTGTATTTCCTTGTAACACCCTGATATTTTTATGAGATAGATTTTTCATAAATTTCGTTGATGTATCATGTTGTATTATACACAGAGATAATACTTCTTTACATGAATCACCAAAATAGATTTAAGTATATATAACACTACACTTGGCTTCTGTTGCACACAATTTTGAGTTCTTTTGATCGATTTAAATTCACGCAAAACCGATTTTATGTGTCCAATTAAAAATTATTATTTTACTTGATAACCTATCCATTAAAATGGAGGGTATGAAAAATATTAATTTAATTATGAAAATATGATTTAAACATGTATATATAATTAATTATTTTGTTAGTATTCAATTAAAAATGAAAATAAAGGACTTTTTATATAAAATGAAATGTTTTTCTCAAAAACTATTTAAATGAAAATAATTGAGTTTATAAAATAATAAAATAATTATTGATGGTTTTCATTAACAAAATAAATATGTAATATATTCAATCTAATGATTATAATTAAACTTATATTTTTTCTAGACATGATATAAGAACAAATTCAATTTTTTGGTTAAAGAAGACATTAAAAAATCAGTTGAGCCTCCTTTTAACAACACACCAATTTTAAATCTATTTTTGACCCATTTATATATTCAATTTAACAAAATCAACTTATTATTTTAAATTGGGATATAAAAATTTAATTTGGTGAATTTTTATATCTTTCAGATAACACTGGAGTTTTAATAAAAAGTACAAATATATGAAATTTTAATTGAAATGAAATTTTTTAATCGAAATAATTTATATCGATAAATTATATTATTGAATTATTTTAATGTTAAAAATAATAATTTTTAATCATTAAATATAATTTATGTCATTTTAATTAATTTTACATTGAATTAAGATGTAAAAACATTTCAATCATTTGCAATGTTGTACCTTTTAAAAAATGTTTTCTAATTAAAAAATGAGATTAATTTTAAATCCATTACTACAAATTTTATTATTTGAATTAAGAAAATTTTATTCCATATTTGGAATCATCAGTTCCAAATTATGTAAATAGATTTATTTTTTAACATATTATGAATAATTACGTAGGTAATTTTTTTAATATGGTAAACTTTTAAATTAGATAATTAAGTGTAAAAATAATGTTCTAAAATTAAAATAACACTTATCATATTATCATTCTATTAGTGTGTTTTTACATAAATCATACTTGGGTCGAAAAGGTATTATTTGGAAGCCACTTGGATGAGATTAGGACATTTAATTTATTTTATTTAAAGAAACGTTTAATATGCCTTAGTAACAATTATATAATTTTATGATTTTTAATATAAGGTTATGCATAAGCTATGTTCAACTATAAATACTAATTTTAAATATAATATATATCTCATTATCATGGTAATTTATAAGTAATTTTAATGATATTAAAATTACATTAAATATGTATACAACGATGATGAAAAAATTATTTAATTGATGAAAAACAACAAAATAGTTATAATTAAAATTGTAATCACCATTAAAAGACCAGAAAAACTGACCAAATTTTAATAGTAGTTTATATATCAATCATAATCATACATGGGTCAAATTATTGACCATTTAGAGCCAAATAAAAATTATTTCGACACTTATAGTATTTTATTAAAAGTGATTTCAAAGTTGTCGTATTCGTTTTTATTAAATATAGAATTTAAAATATAAAATTTTTCAGAAGATATATTTTTATATAAATATTTATAATAAATCTATAGGATTTATATTTTACATGGTAATTTAATTTGAAATTTTACCCCAAAATTATTATATTGAATAATTACACAAAACTGATGTAGAAATTATATTATTAATTGAAATATAAAATTATTGTAATTAAAATAAGAAAATAAATATAATTTTAATAATTAATATATCAAAATTGTTTCCTATATGACTTTTAACCCTAAGAGATATAATAAAATATATGTTTTAGGATAACATATAATCTTTATATTTTAAAAAATCAAAGAAATGAATAGTGTTAAAATTGACACTATTGATATTTTGTCAAATTAATGTTATATTAAATTATTTAAAAATCTTAATAAATTTTAAAAAATAAAAAATAATTATTATATGGTCTAAAATGTTTTAAATTGTTTATTTCTGATAAATTTGTAATTAAATAAGTAAAAATTACACTATTTTGGTATTGAATAATTGGTTACCGTAGTTAAAATTAAAATAGATTAACTAAGGGTAAATTAAATCGAAAAGGTCTAAATTTATTGAAAACCTATCTAATATGTATTTTTTTAGGATATTAAAACCTTATATAATATTATTTTTGAAAATATGAAATATTTGGAGGTTTTTGGATGTGGATTGATTTTATTATAAATTAATATTTTTGAATATTCTTATAGTGCACATCACCTCAATTATAAAAGGAAACTTCATAATTCAATTCTTCACTTCAATTAGAGTCTTAAATCCAAATTATCCTCTATCCATTTCCATTATTAGCTTCCTTAGTTACATTTCATAGATGCTGGTCTTCTCAGAAATCCAACTCTAGTGACATTAAGAGGAGATGTAGAGGGAGCTTGTTGAATATGAGGTTATATCCTCTTCCGATTCATTAAATATTCTTTGTTATTGTAATTCATCTTCCTAAGTTATTTAAAATATAAAGTAATAAATCAAGTAAAACCTACATTATTATATTAAATTATTATTATTTAACATACATTTTCCACTTTCATTCCATCCTATGAAAAATGAAATCACTATGCGTGAGTACGTATGAATTTCTGTCTCCACCTCATGGTGTAATATGTTTTCATAAAAACATAATTAAGATGGGTATAATGATGAAAATAGAAATATATAGGGGTTATAACATGATAATGGTTCTATAAAATCATACAAAACAACACTTTATTACATTTTTACAATTAATGGAATAATACCATCACTCGTCTGTACGTATGGTCGACCGTCTCCACGAAGTGAAGTTATTCATTTTATTTATTCCCCATTTAATAAGGATTATGTCAATGCATATAATGAATAATATTTTATTTAATATCTTAATATAAATCTAGAAACGAAATAACTATATCCTATGTGCATGAATAAAATCTTATATGACAGAACATGCATAAGAACTTGATGTAGTTAACTCCTGAAAGATGAGTAATAACGTTATTAACAAATGTGTAATAATATAATCAAATTTTATATCATAAAAAATGATTATTATTATTGAATATGTTAATATCATTATTTTAAAATGTATAAAATAAGTTGAGACCTGTATTAAGAAACGTATACCTAATGTAAGGGATTTCTTTATCTTACTTTTATTTCTATGGGACAAATGCCTTATAAACAACCTATTTATTTTGAGTAGTGTTTATGCTTCCTAGGAACGTTTTTATGATTATTATTTTATTTTTTATTTTATTTACATAGTTATATAGTATTATTTATTTTACATGGCATAATATTTGAATGACTATAATGTGGTAAGGGATAATTTTATACTCTCATTATTATCTGATATTTTTTATACATATGTATTTACTGAGGTATATTTGTCATCGATGTCCAAAATTTCTAAAACTATTTTCATACAATATTTTACAATTATCAAATGACTATTTTAGACATTTTATCCATTTTTTAATTTTTTCTATATAGTTTTACAGAATCATCATTTTATTATACAAATAAATAAATTTCTCACTTTTCCAGTAAACATTAAAGAAGAATGTATTTTATCTTTTATTACATGAATGGGTTTTATGAAAATAATGATACTCTATTTCCATGAATAATTCCTTATAATATTACCCAATTATTTTCATGAAAATGTTTAATTTTCAAATTTCAGGAAATTTCAAGTGAAGAAAATTTTTTCAAAGTAGAAAGGCCATTTTCCTCAAAACTAATTCAAGAGATATCTTGAAATTATTATCCATATAATATGACATAGTCTGAGGATACATTTGTTTTATTTGGGGATATACATCAATGTATCCATTATTAATCTTCATATTAATTTTTTATGTTTATTATTGACTTATATTTATGAAATTCATTTAATATCATGGGTTATATTATTATTGAATGATGTTTATGAAATCCATTTCATTCTATTGGTTTTGATATGATAAACTGATTATGTTAATATTCCACACTATTGTATTATTTTAATTATGTGATGGGTGGGAGCTATATATCCATCTAAAGAATTGGGTGATAATATATATTTCCTGATATAAATTGGACTGGAATATTAAATGACCTTGGTTAAAAAACACAGGGATGGAATGTGAAATTATCATGGTTTAGTAATACAAGTCTTAAATGTTATGTAAAACCCATTTAGTAATACCGGGAGATATTGAGGAGTGAACTTGGTAATGTAATGGAATTATTCCACAATGATTGTTTGAAAATGAGCCTTGGTGAATATGAAAATTATTTTCTATGCTTATATGTATTCCACAATTCCATGTTTTATTCCAATGGTATTTTCTCGTGGCTCATGGTTCATTATGATTTATGCATTATGAATTGTCATGATTTATTTAATGACCCATAATTATGATACTTATTATACATTGTATGATTATCAAATTTTATTTACCTATTTTTAAAAATATATGTTCATGTACTATTTGATATTTCTCTTCATTACCCTTACAGAGCATCATAACTCATCCTTTTCATTTGTTTTGTTTTCCATGGAATATAAAAAAGGATTTAGGTTGGAAAAAACGGTAAGATATTTATCGGATATTTTGAATATCATTCACAAAATTAGATGAATTTGTTCTAAATTTCTAGATGTACTAATCTAATACAGACTTTGGGCATCTATTTTTGTAATGTATTATATATTCTGCAAAAGTAATGTAATATCCATGTATATAAAGCATTGATCTTTGGAGTTGGTATCATTGTGAAGGTTTAGTTATCCATTGTAAACTAGGATAATAATACATTAGTGAGATCCATAGTGATATTTCAATGTATATTTTTCAATATTTCTCTATGGATAAGTTAATGTATGAGTTAAAATCCTAGAATTTAATTAATTATCATGGTTGAACCTAGGATTAAACTAAATATGTTAGATATTGAATGTAATTCCACTTGATTATTTTGTTTTTATTTTATTAATTTTTCCTCTCACCATATTGTTGTTAGGGTTTAGAAAATGGTGGGAATGGGAAGGAACCATATTAATAATGAATGTAATGGGAAATGCAATGATTGTCCATCGGAAAAACCAGGTATTTTTGAAGCTCAAATAAAAAATAATATTTCTATATTAACACAATATATAAGTCATTCTAGATATCCAAATTTGTAGAGAAGGGAAAAATAATTTGTTGAGTCAATCATGAGGAAATATCCACCTTGTTTTAGTGGGTCTTATTATCCACTTGTTTGTTGAACAATAGATTTGTACCAGTGAAATTGTATATTATTTCCTTCATTGTTCAGAATATTTAAAATTTGTTTTAGTTTTTTTATTTATAAGGATAATCAATCATGTGGTGGGATCTAATCAAGAATATGAGGCAGAAAAATAAAATTGAACCCTTGGGATGGGCTGAGTTTAAGAACTTATTTTTAAATATGTACTCTGCTCTTATTTTTCAAACAAAGATAGAGAATTAATTCTATGATAATAAGAAAAGTGGTGATGAATCTATTGGTACAAACAATGAAATTTATACCATACTTTCAAGGTATAATTATATCATTACCATCCAACATTAATGTATGGTTGGTCAATTATTTAGTGGCTTAAAACCAATTCTTCGAACGACATTATCCATAATATAATTTTTTAGTTATTAATAGGTTGTAAATTATGATATAAAGGTAGAAATACAAGTTGGGGATACATATCAATCTCATGGTTTTGACAAGAAACATAAGATGGAGTTCAAGGGAAAATATCAAAACCGAGGTGAAAGGAATATGATTGTTTCCTTATACCCAATGTGTGAACAAAAAAATAATGGAGATTTTCTTGAAGGGGATAGTAAATGTTTCAAGTGTATAAAAGAAGTTCATTGAGTAGTAGAGTCCATATGTTATGCAAAAAAGATATCGAATGATGTGAATATAGAAAATGATATAAATAATTCACTTTTAACTCTTTAATCCTACAAGTGATAGGAAATGGGGAATAACCATAACCAATGACCAAACCCAAGTGTTATTGGTGATGATAAATATCCGTAGCCTCTTAAGGATAAACAAAATGGAAAATGACATGTCGTCACTATCATTAATTTACAAAATTACAACCAAATGGTGGAATTATTGAGTTCTTTGAGATACTATAATAATGTTGATAATCACATTCATATTATTATGGAATAATGAAATATCTATGTATTGGTAAAATTTGGTCTTTATATATGTTTTTAAGTGTATATGTTGATCGGTACCAACAACCATGAAAAGTGAATTAGTTATTTTTGGAAAACACATTAATTGGAGGATAACCCTTATTATGTGGATAATGTTATGATAGGGAAATAAGTAGATGTTTAATGTTATTAATGATCTTAGGACTAATATGATAAAAAAGTGGGTTATGATATCATGTATTGAGTAGATTGGATTTTTGGGATTTCTTTTTTGTGGAAAGACTTATTTTTTGAAACTATACTTATTTTCACAAATGTTTTATGGTTATTGAGGTAATTAACATGTATTTAATGTGACCAAAAGAGATACATTATGATATGTGGTGAATAAATGATTATGATAGTTAGTGAACCTATTTTTAATTTTATTCAATTTCATATTTTATAAGGATTTTACTTTCACTAATTTAATTAAATTTTAAGTTAATGTTGGTTTAAATTTTATTATAATAATCTATTATCTCACTATAGGTGGAATTTTTCATATTTGATAACTTGTTTTTATGACTTTGGTTTTGATAAAGACATATAGAAAGACCTATAATTCTATTTATGCATCACATTATCTGTAAAATCTTCAGGAATGAAAAATTAAACATTATTTCATTGAATAAGAGATGAAGTGATAGTTTTTATAGCACAACCAATGGTTATATTGTACCGAAATAAGGTTTGTATTTCTTCGCACAAAAAATTATTGAACTTTAGGGAAAGTATTATGAATCAAAAACAAGTTATCCTTGTACATTCCTATCTAATGAATCAAATTTAATCCTAAATCATTGCAAATATATGGCTTTGGGGTTGTTAAATTTCTTCAAAACATGTTCTCTATCAGTCTCGATCATAACATGATAATTATATTTCCCTTTCATATCCATGTTTTTACATTCCACCTATGTTCTCCAATAAGAAAACCCAGTGATTATATAAATTAGAGAACCATTATGTTTCTATATTTTATTCTTTTAAAAATATGTTTTGGTATTCATTTTTACAATGTGGGGTTCTTTGATAGAAACTTTCATGTATTATTCCTTTAATAACCTAGACAAAATTCTAGGGAGATATTAATTTTAAGTGCGTATAATGTTACTCCCCATGATTTTCATGAGATATTTTTTTAAAAATATCATTCATATCTTTTTTTATTCTCAAAAAGAAAATCGTGTTCCATACCAAATTCCATATCAGATTACGGTTTATAAAAAATTACGTGTGGCTTGTGCTACACATAATTTTGAGATCTTTTGATAGATTTCATTTCATAAAAAACCATGTATAAGTAAACAATAAAATAATATTATGTTACATTATACCGTTGAAAATATTATTATAGGTATAAAAAATACTAACCGAATTATAAAAATATGGTTTACGCAAGAAAAATATTAACTGAATTGCGAGTAATAAATTAAAAATGAATATAATCCCTTTTTAAATAAAAGGAAATATTTTTCCTAAAAATAATTAAATGTAAATAACTGAGTTCATAAAATAATAATAACACACATGATGTATTTTATTAAGGAAATAGATAAGTAATATATTTAATTTATGTTTTAAAATATATCTTATATGCTTTCTAGACATGATATAAGAACATATTCATTTTTTAGATAAAAGAAGCGATTTTAAAAAAATTTAGTTTTACTACCTATTAATGAAAAATCAATTTAAATCTTATTCATGATAGTTTTATACATTATATTTAACAAAATATTCCTCTTATTTGAAATAGATATATGAAAAATTACTTTGGATAAATTTTTTATATTTTTCTGATAACATTCATGATTTGATGAATAATAAAAATATTCTAAATTTTATTACAAAACTCATTTTTTTCCAAGAAATAATTTATGTGGTTAAATTGGATTACATAATGATTTTAAAAAATAAATAGATTATATTTTCTTCATTTAATATAATTTAGGTCATTTGAATTAATCTAAGGATTAATTGATATGTAAAAACCTTTCAATATTTAGAAATGATCTAACTTTTAAAACTGGTTTCTTCTTTCAGACAATGAGATTTATTTTAAATAAAATACAAAAAAAATTGTGTTTTGGATTTTGAAAAATTAATCCTATGTTTTCATTTATTAGTTTAAAATTATTTAAATATCATTTTTTTATTTTCTGCATTATGAATAGTATCATCGGTAATTTTTATTTATTTGGTTAATGGGTAAATCAGGTAATTAAGAGATAAAATAATATTATAAAATTACCCTAACACTTTTAAAAATATAATTGGATGCCTTTTATTCAACATAAATCATCTAGTGGTCGAAATGGTATCCTTTGGAAGCCACATTGATGAGCTTAGGAAATTTAATTTATTTTATTTTATTAAATGTTTAATATGGCTTACTCAAATTTTAATTATTATATCATTTTTAATATATGGTTATAAAAATATATTTTTGAAAATATGAACTAATTTTAATTCTATTTTTTTCTTTATTATTTTAATTTATTTATAATTATTAGGATGTAAATAATTACCTTAAATACTTATATAATGGTGATGTAAAAATGAGTGAATTGATGATAAATCAACAAAAAATATTAAATAAAATATAATAATAATTAAAAGACCAAAAAACATGACCAAATATTATTTTTGGATTATATATCAATCAAAATCATCCATGTGTCTGTTTATTAACTATTTGGAGCCACATGGATAAAATTATGACTATTAAAATCTATTATTTAATGTGATGTCAATGTTGATACATTTATTTTGTAAGAAATGTAATATTTCTAATATAGAATTTTTTATAATGTCTATTTGAATATAAATATTCATATGAAATCTAGTAGAATTATATTTATAATGGTATATTAATTTTAATTTTTACCCAACAAATATGTAATTAAATAATCACACAAAACTGATTAAGTAATTACTTTACTAACGAAAATAAAAACTAATATTACTAAAAATATTAAACTAATTATTGTTTTGATAATTAATACATCAAATGAATTTTATATATTTCCCTTCCACTTAAGGATATAATAAAATAGTTTTTTCCATGGATAAAGTCTAATTTTAATATTTCTAAAAATTAAAGAAATGAATAGTTTCAAAATTCACACTATTGATATTTTTTCAAAATAATGTTTTATTAAATTAATTAGAAATAATAATAAATTTATAAAAATATTTAATAACAAAGATATGTTTTAAAATATTATAAATTTTTCCTTTATGGTCCAATTATCAGCATGTAATTAAAAATTACACTATTTTAATATTTAATAATTTGTTACCGTAGATATAATAAATATAGAACATCTAAGAGTTTATTAAAAAAGTAATGTTAATATTTATTGGAAACCAATATAAAATTTATTTTTTGATGATATAACAACCTTATATAATATTATATTATAAAATATGGCATTTCTGTGGTTTTTGGAGGTGGATTGATTTTATTATAATTTAATATTTTTGGAGATTCTAAAAGTGCCCCTCACATCAATTGATAATGGTATCCTCTTACCTCAATTATAACATAACAGTGAGAATTAAATATCTATTATACCCTTTCTATTTCCTATATAAACATATTCAGTTACATTCTAGTGGTGATGTTCTTCTCAAAATACAAACTCTCGTTCAATTAAGAGGGGATCTAGAGGGATCTCATCGAAGAAAACGTAATCTCCTCTAACGGTTATTTGAAATTTATTTATTCTTATTATTCCAATTACAATGTTTTTCCATTAAGAAGTGATAAATCCAGAATAACCAATATTCTGACATATAATAATTATTATTTTTACAACCATATTCAATTTTAAATCTATTATATGAAAAATGAAATCATCATGGGTGCATACGTATGTCTTACCGTTTCCACGCCGTGGTGTAATCAGTATTTCATCACCACATTATTTTGATAGATATGATGAGAAAAATATAAATATAAAATGATTATAACCTCATATTTTTTTATCAACAACATAAAAATTGTACACTTCCATACGTTTGTTCTATTAATGGAATGATACCATCGCTCGTGCATACATACGACCTACCATCTTCTCATTACGATGGGATTATGTTTACATATTCACCATTAAATAATGATATATCATTGAATAAAATTAATAAAATTAATAAATATGATATTTTCTATCTTAATATCATTATGGAATTTAAATAATTGTATCATACATTCATGAATCAAAACATATATTAAACAAATGCATTTGAACATGAAGCACTTAACACTAGAAAATATGTGTAATAATGTTATAAAAAATAGTTAATAATATTATCACATAAGATATCATAAAAATGAAGATTATTTCAGAATAATTTAATAAAATTATTTAAACCCTTATGAAAGAGTATTAGATATGTACGAAGGAAGCTAGTCCAAAAGTATGGGATTATTTTGTATCGCTTTTATTTTTTTGGGACATATGTTTTATACATCACCTATTTTTTATGTTGTCTTTCTGAATCCAATGAATTTTTTTATTATTATAGTTCTACGTGTAATGTATTTACATATTCATATAATCTTCTTTATTTTTTGAGGCATATTATTCAACTGATTATAAAGTGGTAAGGTATATTTCCACAATATTATTTTTATCCTAGATTGTTTTTATGTAAGTATTTACTAGGGTATATTTATCATCCATTTTAATATTTTCTCAAAATACTTTCATAAAATGTTTTACTATTATTCTATCTATGTTTAAGTTTATTTTATGAATTTTGATTTTTTACTACAATTTTTAATGGAATCTGCTTTTCTCAAAATGATAAACTTTTGGACCTTTCTAACAAAAGTATGACAAATATAATTTTTTTATCTTATAAAAAAATTATGGATTTAAAATTTTTCATGATTCTCCATTTCCTAGAATCTACCTTTATAATAAAATTTTTTATTTTCAATGAATATTTTTCATTTTAAAATTCGGAGATGTTTCTAGAAAATAAGGGTTTTCAATGAATTAAAGGATATTTTCTCCAATAAATGTCTTCATGAGATATTTCGAAATTATTTTACATTTAAGATAACATTATATGATGTTATATATGTTTTAATACAAATATAATTCTATTTTATATTATTATTTATAATATTAATTGTTTATTTTTAAGATGGAATGATATTTTTGAAACCTATTTGCTTTCATGGGTTATATTAGGATTGAATAATGTTTATGAAATCCATTTCATTCCATGGGTACTAATATGATAAATGATTTTTTGTTATTATAGTGCACTTATGTACGGTTTCATTATGTGATAGGTAGTACCTATATATCCCTCCAAATCATTGGGTAAACATTTATATCCAATGAGATAGATAAGTTGGAAATGGGAAAAGATCTTGGTAAAGTAACACATGGCTAGAATGGGAAATGATATCAGTTTAGTAATACAATATTGCATTAGTAATTAATCTAGTTTTGTAATACTTGAGTGGAATGTGGAAAGAACTCATTTTAGTATTGTAATTTTTCCACTATTATGGTCTTGACAATGATGCTTGGCTAAAATGAAAATTATTTTATATGTTTATTTTTTTACTACAATTCATGGTTTTATTACAAAGTTATTTTCTCTTATCTACTGTTCCTTTTTCATTTATGCCTTCTGAACTGAAAATACTTTTTTTCACAACTCTAGATTATGTTATATTTTATACATGGAATGATTTTCAAAATCTAGGTTCATGTATTTAATTTTTCATGTTCATGTTCTGTTTGATATTTGTTTACCCTTATTGAGCATATGAACTCCCCCTTCTCATATGTTTTCTTTTCCCCATTATATAATAAAAAGTTTTAGGTGGTAAAACTAAAGGGGATGATAATTATTGGATATGTTGAAGATCTTTCAAAATATTAGAATAATCTGTACGAAGTTTCCAATGGTATTAAACAAATATGGTAATTGGTATTGTTTTTGTGTAATGTATTACGTATTCCACAAAAGTAATATAAAGTCCATGTACATCAATCTTAGGTCATTGGATTCTTGTTTGTTTATAGACATTTAATTTTTTTAGTATTTCTAATGAGTTATAGTTTACCTTTTTATATTTATGGATTTGGGTACAGTGTAACTTCGGTTTGGGATGATGATAAAAGAATATTTGTGTGTGGGTGGGGGTTTTTAGTCCCATATTTATATTTGAATGATTTTAAAATTAATTTTTTTGTTATAAATCTTGTGGAAATACATTTCTTGTTATTAAATTTATGGAGTAATATTCCATGATAGGATTTGATATTTGGGGTTACAACATATTGATTTAAATTAAGATATATTGTTGAATGAAATGTCATATAATCAAAACATTACATTGACTGTTGAATGAAATACACATTTAATTAATGTAACATATATCATGTCGTTATATACCTACTTATCATGTTGTTTATCATATTATGGTTTGAGTTAAATATTTAACTTATTATTTCTCAAATTAATAGAATCTATGACCTTATTGCGGTAGTTCTATAAAAGATGATGAGATTCCCACTTTTCTCGCATTTCCAAATAAATGGGATTTTATTCCAATATTTTTATAATTTCAAGGAAAGAGATGAGATTCAGACCTCCATGATTTATTTCATGTAATTTGGCACAATTATCACATTTTGAAATTTCTATAGAGGTAAATGAGAGCCTCAAGAAATTTTATATGGTTTTATGCAAGGTATGAGACCCCCAAATGTATATAGACTATTATTTGGAATATAACAATATTCCTTGTTCCCAAGATTTAGTTATGATTGGGGATTATGTTCCCACATGGAATTATTATTAAATTATTCATGAGGAATTATATAAATGTCCCTATTACTTATATCATATATTACATTATTCCAAATTACTAGATATTTAAAATGCCTATGATTTAATTAACATATTATTTATTTTGGTTTTATTACTGAATGGTATTCCCATTAACTTATGAGATAAATATATGATTAGAAGTGACTTGTAGTTTTTACATTATTATATGATCATGTGAATATTACTTCAAACACTAGTTTTATATGAGTGGTGTGTTTAGATGTGTAGATAATGAGATTTAATTAATAATAGTCGGCAACTTTGTGGTTTATATATATCACATAATGAGGTGATGATTATCATAGTCATTACTTTTTATTATTAATTTCTGGAATATCACTTGGATCAGGAAGTTATATATATCCTTTATTTTTTATTTAACCCATTATTAGTGGAAATTGTAACATCACAAAAATTTATATCATGTACTTTAGTCCCAAGTAGTATTCCTCTATAAATTGAAATTTTTATATTTTTATATTTTAAATGGATTAATAAATATCATTATAGTGTGTTATTTTATATTCTTTATAATTTTTTATATCTCCATTTTGTGTTTTGAAAACACATTGAAAATAAATTTTTATCTTATTTTTTGAAATCTAGAAATTGATTTGAAATTAAAAGGAATTATTATATGAATTTCTTTAGAGATGATTTTTTAGAAAATAAGATTTGGAATGTTTAATGGATATGATATTAGATTAATTTTATTGAAATGAATGAAATTTTTTGAAACATTATTATTCCTTTTTTAAATAAAATACTATGTTTGAAAATATGATTTGGTTCCTTTTGATGGATGATTGATGAATTCAATTTAAGGTGAGTGATTGGAAACATAATTGGTTTCTAGAAGCACATGGGAGACTGTGTAGTTTTTTGAGTAGTCTAGGACATGCATTCTAATAATGTATTGTCTTAGCATAGCCATCGATTAATGATTTCACTGATTCTAACATGGTGAGTGAAGGTAATTCATTTAATGCAGTAGAATTTTATTACCCATAGACCAGATATCTAGGGAAGTGAGAACACCTGAAACCATATTTTTTTGGGTTGTATTAAGATACATGATCCATTTCCAACTATGCCTAGGTCTTATTAAAATTGTGATATTCTTGAAAATGGTTTATAAAATCTATTCTTTTTTAATTTACTTATTCATTCTCATTTGTCCAATATGCATATCCAAAAAATTTAGTGATATTACCTTCTTCATATATTCAATTGAAATTATTTAAAATGAAAATTATTCCATGAAATTAGAAATGATTATAATTCCATGATATATTTATGAATGTTTAAAATTTTTTATTTTGATATAGACTATTTGTGGAATTCTTTGTGGCATCCTAAGAAGAATTTATTTCTTAAACCTTACTATTGCCTCTAGAAAATTACATTATTTATTTTCCCATGGAAAGGTAATGCACTTTATGGAGGTGATTGTTTGTCATTAGAGTATTAGATTGGGATTTGGTGGTGGCATGTGGAATATGTGAACCATATACTATAAAGAGATAATGTTGATGATGTTTTCTTGGGTTGAGATACAACATAGGGATTTACACATTTCAAAATAAATAAGGTTTCCTCTTGATGGTTATTTTCCAGTACTATCCATTTATCGATTCATATCCACTAATTTATTGTTATTTGGTTCTTATGTTGGGAATTTAATTATATATATTTCTTATGATCATGTTCTATTATCCAACACTTGGATTTCAGGAACACTATTTGATCTATGTTAGGTCCTTTACAATTGAGAGTTTAGTGGGTTATCCACATTGAGTGCTATAAATTACTGTAAGATGAGTTCTTTCTATTTGTGTATATTATAATAATGTTATAGATGTCATTAAAGATAAGATAAACGATTTTTAGGACTTGAGATGTAGGTTATGATAAACTGTCTATCCAGCACTCATTGCAGCGTGACATAAGTTGCAATGGATGGTGGGAGAAATGTGTCTTTAAAGAGTTGTTTGATATGATTGTAGAATTTTTTCCTGAACATTGACATCATAATTATACTACAAAGTTGTTTTTTAATTGATATTGGTGATGTTAATAGTGTTTTGGACAAATTTTTTATTTTACTTTTCTATTAATGTTTTTGTAGTCATTTTCCCTTAGAAGATGTTTAATTGTATGTAAGAAGGTATTTATTGAGGAACACATTCATGAGAGGCATCCTATTATTAAGAGGCTCATATCAGATCTAGAATGAAAATTTTGTTAAATATTCCATGGTTTTACACATGTTCCCATTTAGGCTGTTGAGGTGGAACCTCATAGGGATAATAGAAGAGATTAAGACGAGGAGTTCATTTCATAGAAACCAACATCATTATATGAAACAAATATCTCTCTTGAGGTTATTTATATGTTCCGTTGTATGAAATAACACATAAGGGTCTATGAGAAGAAGTATTATATTAAGGTAATGTATAAATATTTATTCTTAACTGGCCCAATATAAGATAGTGAGATATTATGGTTATACTGTAGTGGATTGAGAGAATAAAATAAGATGATTTTATGATTTTTTCTAAATAAATTATATACAAATTCTATGTTATTTTATATTTTAATTGACTTTATAATATTTTTTCACGGATATTGGACAATTAATCATTATAAAAATAATTTTGTTGAACTATATCTTATTTTATCAATAGTGGTATCAAATGTGAATTTGAAGGAATTTAATTTTCATATTGGTCTTTATTAAAATATTTACTATTAAATATTTAAACTGAAACATACATCATTTGATGATGATTTATATATACATCTGAAGGTAAAAATGGACATAGTTGAGAATTCATGGTTGATTAGAGTTCCAACCACTCCTTCTGTAAGTTTTAACTATTATTTGACATAAAAGTAAAATTATAATGAGAATCGTGGTTGAAATAGTAATTATGTTACATGAAAAAAAACGTAACCAAAATATACTACACATTATAATAAGAATACAGTAACATGTTTCTAATGTAGAAAATTTTGACACTCAATGTGAATTTTCATAGTGGTAGTAAAAATTCATAACTAATGAGGGAATTAATTAACATTGAATAAGTTTTTCTATTTCATTACACCCCTATGTAGTGATATGGTCCTTTCATTCTTGATAAGATCTATGACATAATATTCTCTTTCAAGATAAATGGTGTAATACTCATCTGAATTTATAAGGAAGACACTTAATTAAATTGAAATGTCTCTAGTCGGAACATATGTGGTTCCCAAGATTGTAAGAGGTAACATTATAATTTATTCGTTATTAGTGAAATCTAAATTTGATATTACTTCATCTTATTACATTGTATCAATTTTCAATATGGACATTATGAACAATACTATGAAACTCATGCCTTACGTGATTTAAATTGATGTGATTTTTAAGAAAAATAGAGAGTAATGTATCCAATAACATTATTTTTCTTTATCTACATTAGAGAAAAAATTAATTTTGGACATTTTTGGATCATGAAAGGAATCCTGATGATATTATTCTAAGGATAAATATTTTCATGTTTTATAATTATAAAATTTATTTTTATCATCAATAGCAGTTCTTTAGTGTCTCTAGTGTTTATGTTTATTTTTTCAGTGGAAATATTACCCAATATCAAGTTATTGGGGACTCTACATCATTATTTGGTTGGGATGATTTATATTGATGTTTTTAATCTGGATCTGAAATGAACATTTACTAAACTTTCTATAGTTCTTGTTTGGTTTTAAGACATGTTTCATTTTTTATTTTATTATTTACTATAGGTGGGAGTATGATTTCACTATCAAAATGGTGTTTGGAACTCATCCTATATCCACACCTTTTATACATATATCACAAAACTAACAAAAATAACTGAAGGATCATATGAACAACCATATTTCAAAAGGTATCATTTGATCTGGTGTCTCTCCATTGGAAACGCTAGTGGTGTTTTTTCAATTTTGCTAATGTAACCCTTCATCGGTGTAGTGGTTACCTAAATTTCAATGAATTTCAAATCAACAACATTTATCCATTACCACACAATTATGTTATAATTTATCATCCAAAAGTGTTGAATTGGTTTTCTGAGAATGTTATATGATTCTGTTACTAACAACTTAGGATCATTGAAACAAATATATCAATATTTACATTTAGGAGTATTTTTGGCCACTACGAGTATGGATTTAATCCATTTATAATAAATAATAATCCATCAATGTTTATTACACAGATGAATAGTATTTTCTACTTGTACCTGGACTCTTTCATTGTGGTGTTATGGTCTAAATCATGGAAAATTTATAAAATATATATGAACATGTGATTCATTAGAGATTGTTTTTTAAATCATAGGGAATAACTAATAATGGGAAATATATTAAATTAATTCTTCAAAATTAATGAAGAGAAGTTATTAGTGAACAAGGTCTTGAAAAATCACATCTTTATAGTGCATGGAGAGGTGAATTCTATCATGTATTTGGAATAACGATGGAATTTCCTTATGATTCAATGAAACATGGGCTAAGCTAGTTATTACTACTAGTTTAAAAAATATATTTATCCAATATAGTATATTTTTTTTAATAAACCCACATTTAAGGAGGTGAAGTTAGTTATGGTTTAAAATTTTAATGCTTTCATTGTTGTGTTAATGTACATTTTTAATTCTTAGATAATGTTTAATCTTCCAGAAGATAGAAAGGGAGATGTTGTCTTTTATATTATGTCATGTTAGGTTTGGGTATTTTCTATCATATAGGATGATAATGTTGTATCCTATGGTTATTTATATCTTTAGTATCATCAGAATAGAGAACACATAAATGATCTAGAACACACATTAGTGACTCATGAAATTTAGAGTTGGAAACAAAATATTTTTTATGAATGGTTTACTATTTATTATAATTTCAAAATCATGAGTTAAATATTTTTTTAAAAATATGTGGATTTCAAGAAGAGCTAATGGGTGTATTACATTTAGTCATTCATCTATTATATTACCTACACACCTAGAATAAAGAATCTTTCAACTAATTCCTTGAGCATGATGCCACCATCATAGACAAAAAATTTGAATTTAAGGTAGTGGAATCTCATAGTACTCCTTCCCACATGCATTTTAGAAAATGGGTTCAAGGGAATGAGAATGATTTAGAAATAATTATATTGAAATTCTCTCTTAGTAACTTATTTATTGGGTTTTAACTTCTTAATGTTGTTTTTTGAGGAATTATAGAATCTTTACATGCTGTTGAGACTATCGATTAATGGTCTCTATCCATAGAAGGAAAACATTTATATAAAAAAATATTATGAAATTTTTTTGCCTGTGGAAAAAGAAATTAAAGGTGATTATAATCATTCTAAATTAAACGTTAACATGTTCTTGACTAATATGTTTTAGAATAAGAGTAACTGAATATGGTGGATTATTTTGAAAAAAAGAAATCACTAATTTTATTTATAATTATTATACCCACCAATGATCAAAGAATAATATCAATAACCATCAATTATTCTTCAAACACTACCTGACCCAATATATCAGTGGTATAATATACCTATATAATTTTTTTTTATATTATCATACACTCATTATGAAATTAATTCCATATGGGTAGTGATTGACTAATTGACCAAAAAACTATCTTAATTAAAATTCATAATACAACTAAATTTTGGAATTGAAAATATATATATGTATAGTAGTTATTAATGATTCCTATAACATAGTATTTCATTATCACTACTATGGATTCCAGGTTAACATCTATTCTTTAGGGAGGCCTCCAAAAGGTTATGGGATTCCAATTTAAGAATAATAAAAATGTCTAATCCTAAAAAATATAGTCTAAAGGAACATGATATAATTATTCTTGATGAAATACTACATGTTTGTGTCCTTAACATGAGGGATTTGGGATTTTAATTTGATTATTGTCAATTTTAATAATTATAATATATACTAGTGATCCATTAAAATGTCACACTTTGAGTCCTTTTATGATTTGAAATTTATGATTCGACATTCATAGTGGTGGTTTATTGAAGTATCCCTTATAGAACACAATTTTGTCTTGGAAAAAAATGTGATCCAAATGATTATTCATAGGTTAATAATAGATATGAGTTAATATTAATATTATTCACAACATAATTGAAATCATCTTGAGTTTGCAATTTGGGAATAGGTTTTCATTAAATTCTCCGTTCTAAAGGGTCATTAACATCTTGGAAAAATAGGGATGTGCCACAAAGAAACAAGGGGACCATTTAATTTTTTAGAGTGAATTGGTAATGTATCATACTATTACAAATTTCAAACTCATTTAAGATTTAACAATAATTTGATTAATTATATATATATATATTAAGAAGTATCTTTTGTTCCCCTCTCATGCTTTTAATTGGGATGACCAAGATATATAACTCATCTAACCATTACTAAATTGAGTATTATAGTTATTTATTCCTTATATTAAAATTATTTATAGTAATTATATCAATATTTTATAGGTTCTAGGGTAATATAGTTTAGATAATTATTAAAAAAGGTACTGTGGATAAATGATGAGGGGGTAGTGGCCTCATCTCTTTATGGAGAAGTATTCTTAGTGAGGGTTTCTGGGGAAGATAGAATTATGGAAAGATGAATTGAAATATACTAACCCATGGTTTATTTTTGGTAAATCCCTCTATGTTTATCACATCCCATCCGAGGTTCGACATAATACCACCATAAGATGATTTTTGGTGTGACATCAGGAATACCATATAATATGACATAGGATTTTGACTTTTAATGAGGGTCTAAAATTTAATGTGAGGATAAAATATTGTATTTATCAAATAAAAAAAATAAAAAAATATAAAACATATAAATTATAATAAATAATAAACTTGATAAAATCATAACTAATTAATTTCGATGCATCACATGAAAAATCCAAAACATGATATAAATATAAAAATGTATTGCTATATATATGTCATGTCATATTTGTGTAAAGTGAATGAATAAACATAAACATAAATGCACAATTTAAAGTCCCATAATGGCCCAAAAAACATTTATTGTTCCCAAATACATGATCAATATAGAATCATAAATCTTTCATCTAATATACAACTCTTTCCCTTATCATGAATCATAATATTGAAATCTATTTGGGTACTGATTGGGCAGTGACATACAAAAGCTATGTGGGTCTATTTTTTCCGCACGGGCACCTGAGATTAGAAATATATATCTATCACACAATTTTCTAACAACTAGGGCATAATATAGTAAAAGTACAAGAATGATCCCATTAGAAGGATATTGTTCTATAGGGAGAGGAATTCTGGTCCTGACTCCTTTGTAGGAGTCCTTACCAGTTTGACTAATGTTTGGCAGTTTTCTAACTATTTTTGTGTTTTAAATCAATTGATTGAAGTGGTATCATGATCATGTCCGATTATCTAGATAAATTTGATCCAAATTCTAATCATGGAAAGGTCCTAACTTCTAAGTATTTGATAAAAGAAGTAGTAACTAGTTAACATTTGTCCAGCCTTCTAGTTATACTTAGAATGTAACTATTACATGACCAAGAGGTTAGTTATAGTCCTAGATTCATTATTTCCATCTTCTATTCTATAATCATTTTTAAGATAATTGTAAGAGTCTTAGGTTCCTCTAATTCGGATAGGTTCATTTATTTGACTGTCTGATTGTCATGGTATAATAGCACAAATGGGGTTACCGTTGGTTTGTATCTTAATTACTAATATAATTGGGTTTTCCAAGTTTATAACTAGATGTCTAAGTAAGCGTGTAGATACATCAAATCTTGATCCCTACCCCAGATGTGTTTAACTAATCATGATGGTATTTAAATCAATAAAAGGGATAACAGAAATAATAATAACTATAATAATAGAATTGAATTGAAAAAACATTAAATGATATTAAATAAACATGTTATAATACATTAAATAAAATCATACTTGAAATGAATCTAATGGAATTGAAATGACGAGGGAATTTAAGGAGTTGATAAAAATGAATCGACTAGTATTTGATTGAAAACATAAGGAATTACAATGAACTAATGTTTTTAATTGGGAAAAGAGAATGAAATTACAAAGGGAGTATAAAAGTAAGAGAGTGATAATACAAGAATTACCTAATGTGTTGTTGATATGCTCCTTATATTGGAGGAAATGGTCACGACGGGTATATAATATTTATGTCGTGAACCCTTAATCTGCATTAAATCAACCTAGATATCCAGTGTGGCATGAAAATATTCCACTGATGAATGTAGATTGACTATGGTTACGTCATGTACAGGTGGTTCATGATGTGTACCAAATGGCTAGGTACCTTTTTTCATTGAATCATCTCAGATTTCTGGGCTTCTGGTTTGACTACAGTCAAGATGTGTAAGAGGGATTCACACCGTGAACTGGAAATTTCTTCGGTCATGATGCGGGTTGTGATCATCCAGTACATGACATGGCCTTGTCCATTAGGATGTGTAAATGACCATTGTTGTATCTTTTTACCATTCTTATTCGGAATCTTGTGAATCCCTATTTCTCGAAATATTTCACATCTACCACATTCATTCTCCATTGAATGAATGAAAAACAATAGAAATGTTACTGAAAAATATATATAATATTTGGCCTTATGAAATCCCCCCACACATGAATCATTTCTTGTCCCCAATAAAAATATTTCAACAAAAATTCCAAAAATATACAAAATTTTTAGTGCATGGAATGTATGTTATGTCCATGAAATTAAATTAAGTCTAATATAAGAAGTAGTCATGTTCTAGTTTTAATCCCACATAGTAAATTTTTCATGCCTCATATTTCATATTTTCAAAATAAAATCTATTCTTTTAATTAGAATATTTTAATAGTTCCTTAAGCTACATTCCAAGATGTAATTTACCTCACCATGATTTTCTCTCATCACACAAGGTAAAATGCAAGCATGGTATGCTCGTACCCTGATTCCATGTTCCGAACCATAGGCTTTCACTAGTTCTATCATCTCCACTATGTAAAGACAAGTATAAAAATAATCTTGGGGACTTATTGCAACATGTTCTGATGAATTTGAGGCTATATATAGGTAAGTAAAATGTGAAAATCAGGATCAAAAGGAAGTTAATATCTGAAGTACAATAAAAATGAAACAAGATAAGTGTGAAAAAATTTCTTCATCTAGCGAGTTAGGTCCATACTCTATCAACTCAGGTTAGAAATATATGTATAGAAATTAATTAGATAAAGAATTGTTTTTATTGATTCCCTTTTTTCTTTTTCTTTTTAATTTTTCTAAATTTATGCCTTGTAAATATCTCACATCCACTAATTATCAACAAATTATCATTAAAGAGATTCATCGGTCTGCAAAATGATGATTTTACCCTTCTAGTACAAAACCCATAAATTTATCTTCTTTTATTCTTCTATTTATTAAAGGAAAAAAATATAGAAAAGATACAAAAAAGGTATATGGTTCACAATGTAGTAGTCAAGTGATCAAACTGCACATATCAGAATGTGAAAGCATCCTATTCTATTGGAATTTATCCCCCACTCTTGTTCTAAAATAATCTTCAAGCATTGTATATAAAGCCATGTAGGAAGGGAAATAGGGTCTAAATATCCTTTCTTCTAAAAACACAATCATGGAAACTATGGGCTAAATGAAGGATATATGTACGGTGGGTGTTTTGTAAAATTTCTATAATGGATGCCTCAATCTTTTTAAAATTACACTTGTTCAGTCATCATTTTGATAAGATCTTAGTGAATGTTCTAGTAGTTTTTCATGTCACATGTATCTCTCAATGAATATGATCTGAAAAAATGAGATTGAAGGCTTAGAATACTCTCAGTTAATGAAAATAAAATAAAAATTGGCCATAACAATGGGTATAAATCCTATGTAGTGAGTTAATTAATCGTAATTTCAATGATTTTAAATTTTAACTAATCTTCCATAAATAGAAATTATGTTAATATTTATGTAGGGGGTGAAACATGGATCTTAACATTTATATTTTTAACATTGTCTTTAATTTACATGGGAATAATGGTTTTGAAATTTGAAGCATGCTTATATATTTTAAAAGTGTCTCCCAAAATAGTGAGAACAAACAAAAACCAAGTGTATCATTAGTGAAATCATGAGAACCCCCCCCCCCACTTAAAAGCATACAATGTCCCAACTATTAATGAAATAATGTGTGGGAGTGGTGTGGACGAGAATTGTTATAACTAAATTGACATGGTAGTGATGACAGTATTTAGAAAGAGGGAATCAAGAGCTTCCGGATATGAAGAGGTATACTATGGGGGTGTCTGAGTTTTCTTAATATTGATGTTTTATGCACATAAAAAATATGTTAGTAGAAAAATCCTACACTATAGAACAAATGTTAATTCACATGTTGAACCATTTTATTAGCAGAAAAAATAGGGAGGTGTAAAAAGAAGGAATAATGGTAACAATTTTATTTTTTGAATGAATGGTTTTACAAAGTACTACAATGAAACACTGAAAAATCCAAGACTCAAACAGAACTCAAAAGTAACTATGGGGTGCCTCCCAAAAAGAACTTCTTTTATAGTCTATAGATTGACTTCAATAGAGTTTAGTTAAATTTTAGTTTGAGGACATAGCCCTCATGGAATGGTTGTTAAAAAATCTTCAACCATTGACCATTCTCATTGAATGGTGTCTCTCCTTCTCATTGAATTTCAACTGCTCCCTCTAGAAGAACATAGATATCATCCTAAGGACCCTACCATCTTGATTTCATCATTCCTAGGGAAAGTTTCATCTTGAGTTGAATAGAATAACCTTATTCCATGGGCAGAAGGTGCATCTTTCAATCTGTTGGTTGTGCCATTATTATTTTTCCATGAAAATACTTGTTTTCTCGTACACATATTTACGTAATTATTCCAATGTCATTAATTGCAATAAATGCCCATATACATCCATTCTAAAACCAAATTTAGTTTTAATTTCACAAAATTATCAGTGTCATAGATCTACGGGAAGATGACATGGTTTTCTATAAACCAGTCGAAATGGGGTGGTGTCAATGGGAGTTTTATACGCCATTTTATACAACCATAATACATCAACCCGCTTGTCTCTCTAATCATTTATGCTTATATTTAATTTTTGTTTTAAGAACTACTTTACCTCCCTATTTGAAAATTTGACTTTCCCACTCATTTGTGGGTGATAATGGGTTCTATTATTATGGTGGATCTTATATATTTGAAGCATTTTTATCATTGGTTGATTTGAGAAATGTGGTCTGTGATTGCTACTAGAAATCCAAAATGTGCGAACACATTTCACTTAATGAAAATTATTACTAAATTGGTGGTTTCATGAGAGATTATATTGGCATTGACTCATTTTGTTATGTAGTCTACTGCAACAAAAATGTATTTCATTCCATGTGACATGGGGAATGGTCCCATAATGTTTATACACTAGACATCAAAAAATTTAACATCTAGCATGGGGTTATGTGGAATCTAATTTATTTTATTGTTAATCCCTATCATGTGGTAACTATCATAGTTACAACAGAATCTTCTGGCATCATGATTCAATGAGGGCCAGAAAAATCCACTTTGTAGGATTTTAAACATTGTGCATTCAGGTCCATGTTGTCTGCTAGTTGGTGATGAGTGGCACATTTTGATTAATTTTTTTGCATCTTCTTCTTGAATGAAATGTCTTCAAAGGCCACCAAAAAATCAACTAAGAAGAATAGTTTCACCATAAAATTGCTACATATCATCTGAAAGTAAAATTTTCCACTGCTGATAAGATAACACCCGAGGGAGGAATCCCATTTTATGAAAATTGGCTATGTCGGAGAAACAGGTCTTGGTATTTATATTAAATAAGGTCTCATCAATAAAATCTACCTCAATATCAGCCTCATTTTTATTGGTGATGGTTAGAGGTAGTCTTGGGAGGTGGTCTGTAGTGACATTTTCTATTCCCTTCATATGTTTGATTATTATGTGGAATTATTTTTGAAAAATAATCTAGTGTATCTACCTTGGTTTTAAATCATTCATGGTCATCATGTATCGAAGGGAAGCATGATCGATATGAACAATAACTTATAATAGAACAAGGTTAGAACATAATTTTTCAGTGGCATACATGATGACTAGGACCTCTTTCTCCGTAGTAATATAATTTATCTGAGCTTCATTTAAGGTATGAATTTCATAATAAATTGGGAAGAAGATGTCATTTTTACATTGTCCCAGAACATCTCTTACTGCAAGGTCACTGGCATCGCACAGAAGCTAAAAATATTTTTCCTAGTTTTATTAAATTATAACTGGAGATGTAATCAGGATATTTTTTAAAATACTAAATGCATGTTGGAAGTCTTGATGGAATTCAAAAAGATTATCTTTTTCAAAATTTGTGTCAAAGGGGGTGCGACTTTAGAAAAAATTTTATGAAGCTTTTATATAATCCATCATGTGCAATGAAACTTCTAATTCCCTTAATAGTTGATGGATTTGGTTGAACTTTGACAACAATGGTCATTTTTAGATCTTATTCATTAACTTATTCGGAGATTTTTTGTCAGAGTATGATTCTTCCATACACCATTAAGTGACATTTTTACAAATTTAGTACCAATCATTTTTCCTCACCACATTGAAGAACTAGTTCTAGATAGCTAAGAAAGACATCGAATGATCTCCCATATGCTGAGAAATATTCCATGAAAAATCTCGACAAATTATTCAGTAATATCATGATAAATGTGTGTAATTCATATTTGGGAATTCGTTGGAGTGTTACACATTCTGAAAGACATGCGTCTGTATGCAAAATTACCAAATGGGAAGGTGAAGGTGGTGTTGGGAAAGTCAGCGAGGTCGACAACAATCTGATTGTATCCTGAATATCCATCAAGGAAACTATAAAAATTACTACCACTAGTATTTCTATCATTTTTTACATAAAGGGTAAGGGAAAATGGTCTTTTCTTATGGCCTATTCCAAACATCTATAATCCACACAAACAATCTATCTCGTGATGCTACATGTTGACATGAGTTTATCATCATATGTTCTTGTAATTACGAGTCCTATTTTTTGGGAATAACCTGTAGGGGGCTCACCCATTCACTATCTAAGATAGGAACAATTATTCCCACATCTATAAGTTAAACACCTTATTCTTGAAAACTTTTTTAATGGGTTGTGTGAGCCTCCTCTGAGTTTTTCATTTGGGTTTTTCATTCTCGTTGAGTAAGATTATGTGAGTGAATTTAGTGGGATAGATCCCTTTAATTTCTAACAATCCCCAGGATATAGACTTCTTGTGTTGATTGAGGACATCCACCAACTTATCCTCTTGATCCTAGGACAATTCAAAGTTTACGACAATGGGAAATGAGGTATATTCCCCTAGAAATCAATACATTATTGTAATGGGAAGTGGTTTCAGGTCTAATTAAGGTGGGTGGATGATGGATGGAAAAAATGGACCATCATCTCTAGTGAATGGTTCGATAAAGTTGACTTCCTCAAAGTCATAGTCTCTTTCTTTTTCTATAAAAGAGTTACCACATTCTTCCTCGATATCCATGTAATCTTCGCCATTATGGGTGAGAGAAATATTGTGACTTCCCATAGTGTCATTTGAGTGTTTCAAATCTCTAATTAGGTTGAACAGAACATATTATTCTTCTAATATATATTTGAAATGTCCTTGATTAACATCATTCAGTTCCTTTCATGTAGATATGAATGCTCTTCCAAGTATAACAGGCACACCACCTTCTTCATCCGTGTCCAATACCATGAAATTAGCTGGGAATATAAACATTTTGTCTTTTACTAGCACAACTTCTGGAATTACTCAAGTTTACTTGAATGAGAGATCATCTAATTCAAAAGCTACCCTTGTTTCATTGAGCTTTTTGAGTGTGTGTTTTTGAAAAGTACTCATTGGACTAAGGTTAATGATTTCTACAAGATCTCAAAGTGCTTTACCAAATTTGGTTGTTCTAATATCATAAGTGATTGATTAGCTTATAGGGTCTCTCATAGTTGGTGGAATTTACAACTATACCATAACAAATCATTCTTCATTTAAGGAGATGACTCCTATGTATTCTATTTTTCTTTTTCTTAATAATAATTATTTTAACATGTTGGCATAAATAGGCATATGAGAAATAGATTTTTCCAAAGGGATGTTGATATGTAATTTCTTGAACATACACAGGAACTTTTTGTATTGTACCTCTTACCTAATTTGTCTCGATCATTATGAATAAGGAAGAGGTGGATGGTATGGAGGTGGGGAAATATACACATGTTCATTCTCAGCTGGTACATCATCATGATGTATTCTGGGAGATGCTTCATTAACATTTACATCAGTTACTGGTTGTTTTCTCGGCTCTTCTTCTTAAGGCCTTTCTTTTTTGGGTTGTTGGAAATAAAAATTCTTTCTGCTCCTTAGCACTACTGCCTTACCTTCCTCTCATGGGTATGTCTCAGTGTTACTGGGTAGAGTATCTAGTAGTCTCTTAGATAAGGCCTTTGAGATTTGACCCATTTCCACTTAATGGTTCCTTAGAGAAGCTATTTATTTTAATATATGTCTCATGGTTAGTCATTATTTGATCAAAATTTTGCCGAAATGATGCTGGGAGGTTTTCTAGATTTATTTCCATCGGTGCTTGTTGAGTTCTGGGATGAGGGGGATGAAATTGTTGTGCTCTTTGAGGTAATTGTCTTTTTTGATCTTGTGTCCTAGGTACATGTTTCATCAGAGAATATCTTGGTGGTCCTTGAGCTCTGAATTGGTTCTGTCCACCTCTCAGTTGAAAATAAACCTGATTGTTCGAAAGCAGGTGCTAAGCAAGCCTATGCTGATAATTTTGTTGCTGCTGGAATGGCGATTTTTTCTGATTGAAATTGACGTATTTATAATCTTGTTGTGGTTCTTCATATCAAACATTATAGTCTTGATAAATATACAGGACACATAATGTCTCACATGATTACAAATTCCATTATAGGGTAAGGAGGAGGTTGACAAGTGTGTATCTGAAATGCTTCCAAAATTCTAGTGAGCACATCAATGTGTGCTTCTAGACATATTTTCTAATCAATCTGGTAGATTCCACACTATGGAGGTCCATGATCAGTCTTCCACAAACTCAAATTGTGAGATACTTTATAATGAATGGCTCTTCCAGCTTCGGGAGTCTTGAACATGAGACCTCCAACAGTGACTGCATCGACAACATTATGTGCTTCATGATGGATTCCTTGATAGAATTCTTGGAGATATATCCACATATCATGTCTATGACGCTAACAATTCCTCATTAATTCATTAATGTGGCACCACACTTCCCAAATAGATTCTCAACCAATTTGGTTGAAATTTTTAATGTTCATCCGGAGCATCCAGGTTTGGATGGGTGGGAAGTACTTATCCATAAACTCTCGAATAGTTTCTCCAAAGACATAATTGACTTGGGAGATTGACTCTATAGATAGTCCTTAGATCTATCTCATAAACAAAATGGGAAGACCCATAGTCTTATTGCATTAGAAGAAAGTCCCTATTTGTGAAAGGTATCTTAGACCTCCAAGAAGTTGGAATTATGTTCATGTGGATCTTCACATGGAAGACTGCAGAATTGCACCATATTTTTGATCTTATGTATGAGTCCAGGTTTTATTTCAAAGGTATGGGCTTGGCTAGGGGGTCGAACAATGAAATGGTTCATACCATGGATTGATGGAAATCCATAATCCTGGATCCACTTCTATTTGTTAATTATTGAGTGTTCTCACGGAATGACTGGATGGTTGGGGTTTGGTGGGTTTGGTCCTATAGTGTAGAATTTCTTGGCCATTACTAATTAGAAAATAGATGTGAGATTCCTTTTGATCTCTAGATAAAAGTAAAAATGTGCATGTTCTTCAAGAATCTATGAATGTGTTAGGGGACCTTGGTACATGAATTGGGAAAAGGGAAGAGATGCAAGAGAAACTAAAAATGAAGGAAAGGGGGTCAGGAAAAGGTAATCTTATATCTTGACCATAGTCATAACACAAATAAAAGCACTTCCACCCAAGAAAAGGTGACAAAATTTGACAGGCATGATCCATGCTGGTCGTTTGTTTCAGAATAGGCGCATCAGATTAGAAAATTATATGTGTCAAAACATTACTAACTACTAGGGTATAGTATAGTAGTCGTCTGAGGTCAATCCCATAAGAAGGACGCTATTTTATAGGGAGAATAAATCTGGTCTTGAATCGTTTGCCGGAGTCCTTACTAGTTTGGCTAATTTTTGGGAGTTTTACAACAATTTTTGGGTTTTACATTAATTGAATGAAGAGGGTTTGGGATTGAGTCTAGTATCAAGATAACTGTAATCCTAATTTTAATCTTGGAAAGCTCCTAACTGTATAGTTTGTGATACATGCAATAGTCTCTAGTTAACCTTGGTATAATATTATAGTTTTACCTAGGATGTAATTATTCCATGGTCTAGAGTCTAGTTACAGTACTAGATTCATTGTGTTCAACTTCTATTGATGAAATTCCCCTCTACAAATAGTCATAGTCTTAGTGTCCTTTAATTTAGATATTCTTGTTCGTTTGACTGTCCAAAAGTCACGGTACAGTACACAAATTCTGTTACTATTAGTTTATATCTGAATTACAAATCCAATTAGGTTTTCCATTTTTATAACTAGAGGTCTAATTAAGTATGTAGATACATTGAATCTTGATCCCTAGACCTGATGCATTTAGCTACACATTAGGTAATTACTGAAATAATAGGGATGAAATAAATCATAATAACTATTCAAGTTAATTTAATTTAATTAACATGTAACGATATGAAATAAACATGAAACAATACATTAAATAAAACCTAACCAGAAAGGAATGAAATGGAATTAGAACGACGCGGGAATTGATTGTGTTAAAGAAAATAAATCCATGGGTCTTTTATTGAAAATGTACTGCATTACCAAGAAAGAAATTCCATTAAGAGGGAAAAAGATAAGACTATTTTGAAGACATTATAAAAGGGAGTGTGAGCTAATACAATCATGAGAAAATGTGATGCCGAGTTTCTCCTTATATAGGTAGAAATTGTCACGACATGTACTTAATCATCATGTTGTGAACCCTTAATCCACATTAATTCAACAAGTTCATTAGCATGGCATGTAGATATTCCCTGGATTAATGAAGTTTGACCATGGTAACATCATGTATAGGTGGTTCATGATGTTTACCCTTGACCAAATAGATTTTTTCATTGAATCCTCATGGTATTATCGGCTTCAGGTTTCACTTGAGTCACGACGTGTAGGAAGGCTTCAGGCTGTGAACTTTCAATTTCTCTGGTCTTGATGTAGGTTGTAATCATCTAGTACATGATGTGAACATGGCCATCATAATGTATACTTGACCATTTTTGGTATATTTTATTTATTTATTCTTTATAATCCTGTGAAGCACTATTTCCTACAATATTAGACATCTACCACGTGCATTATTGTGTGAATGAATGAAAAACAATGTAAAAGTGACAGAAAAATATATATAACATTTAAGCTTATTAGGAATCATAAGTATTATGTGAGTTTAACTCAATAGGAAAACATCAGTGGAATCTAATGATATGCATTTTCTCTAATATTGTATAATGTTTTATAAATAAATAATAAAAAATGAAATAGTAAACAATATTGACATTTAATTATTTTATAATTAGACACATAATCCCCATGATTTCATAGTGAAACTCAAACCAATAATACATAATTAGATCATAATGGAGCGTAAATCAAATGGTATAAGAGTATCAAAATTCACCCATTCGTGGGAATCAATTTTTCTTTTGATTAAAATTTAATTTCTGATACCTTTTATAGTTTTCCCATATACAAATATAAAAAAAACATAGAACCAGAGTTCAATGCTAATTTCTTGGGGGCTTAGAGAATCATTCTATCCCCTTGTGGATATTTTGAGCATCTACCCCTATCATACACCTCATGGGTATTTGGAGAAAGAGTCACTATCACATACATCAATATTTAGATGCATTAATAGGGGACCTGGAGCATCATTCCAACACCCCATGGTTAATTTGTCCATTAGTTCCTGACCCAAGACTCATTTATCAACTAATAAAAAATATCAGATATTTGACAGTCATAGAAATGTTCAGTATCATTAACATTTTTTTAAATTATTCTGATCATGTTAAACAATTTTAATTATTATACGCAATTATGGATCATTACATTAACCCCATAAAATAAAATGAACAATTCACAACAAATCAAATTATCCAAATTAGTAAAACTATTCATTAATCCTCCATTGTTAATCCAAATAACTATTTAGTTCTATTTTCATCATTAATGAATATTTAATTAAATTATGATGACCCATTATCCACCTTTTCTCATTCTAAACATCATAATTTTATAGATATTGTAACACGCCAAGGGTTACCATCATGTCTTGTCTCATAATCATCAGTGAGACCAATAATATCCATTAAGGGTTTCCCAATTTCCTAGAATTAAATACACCTTTTCAATTTAAATGTAATCATCAAAAGTGGAAAAAATATTAAAATTACATAATCATGATCATAATCATGATGAATGAAATTCACAATTAGACCTCCTACCTCAAGGAAAATGGTGAATGATTTTTAAAACATATTAATCAATTTGATGTACAATGGATGGATTCAAAATAGTATTGGAGATCTATAATGACCACATATGATCAGGATAAATGAAACAATATTTATAAACATCTAGATCTAAACCATCAAGAACAGTGGAAAATTATCTCTCTCAAAAGTGAAAGAAGGAAGAGAGTGACACGAAACCAAATACTAAGAGATCACATATTTGAAGAGAGGTTGATTCATTATACTAAATCATCAATTCAAATCATATAAGGATCTAGGATCCATGGAGTTCTTTTAGGATCTTCTAAAATAATTGGAAATAATAATATGTTGGTATTAGGTGATTAGGGATATAAATTGGGGGTTCATTATTTTTTATAAATTAAATAGGGGTTTTAATTTCAATGTCAATGGTTTCCTGGGTAGGGCCACATGGTTTAGAAATCTGGGCACCATAATCATGCACCCATACTATCTATGGTTCATGGATTCTCCTAATTGGGAGAACTGTTGGTAGAACTATGCTTCAACCACACAAACCCCCTATACCATAGAGTGATAGTTTTGGATGGAGGTAATATTGTTTTGTTAATCTATGTGCCACCTCATATGGATCTAAAGAGGGACCACAACGTTCTTGGGAAAATTGTATAGATTCCCCTATCCATGTTGACAACCATTTAAAACCCCTTGGGTTTCCAAATTTCTCTAAATTCACCCAATTGAAACCTAATTCAATACCCAATAAATGTATAAAAAATTAAGGTAAAATAATATCTGTAAATGATAAAGAGAAATATTGTGAAAGGTAGGGAACTAATAATATCCCAACCTTTAAGACTTCATCCTCGATCTATGCTTCCATGAATAACAATTAATATGATGTTAAAAGGTGGTTCCAAAGATCCCTAATAACTACTTCCCACCATGTTTTCTCCAAAACACTACCATTCTTCCATAACACATGGAATATCAGCACAGTCTTTCTAGAAAAATATTATCACTAAAATACATAACATGAATTAGATTCCCCTCAACTGACTCATCAAACTCAATCTCTATATCAACAACATGAAAAAATTAGAAGATTAATGCTTATATTTTGAAATCATTTTAATATGGAAAACATCACACATAAAGATATATCTATATGGAAGAGACAATTATTAGGCTACTAGTCCAATCCTCACAACGTCCTTAAACGGTACAAAAAACATGGATTCCAAATTTCCTTACCTCTGAATCCTATAGTGACTCAATCTCGGAAACTCTCAAATAGATAAATGATATCCCATTGAAATCTCAAGGGGTATATGATGTCAATCACCATACAACTTATTACTAATTAGATCCATAGCCAAATGATTTCAAACAAACACAACCTACTCTAATGTCTCCTGAACAAGAATCGGTCCCAACAATTCTTAATCACCTACCCGCATCCATCATATATGTCATTTTCACGAACTACTATACAGAGATTTGTATGGTTCCATATATATAGTATCCTAATAAATATTATAATAGGATAACTCCACAGGTACTAATATTTTTCAATAGTTCCAAATAATCTAGGACACATGCTTTCATCATGCCATCTAGCACCGAGATAGAAAGATTATATTTTCCATCTATTTAAGATTGGAATATCATAATATGAAGTACCTGGGAACCAAGAGCTTTATGAAATTAATTATTAAATCAATAAGTAAAACAAGTTTCATGATCTGAAATTATAATATTGGAATCAATGTGAATTTGGAATATCTCATAGATATTTATATCTTTCAATAGACTAACCATGAAAGTGTGCCTAATGGGAAAGAAATGGGCTACCTTCATCAAGAGGTCCAAAAACATCGGAATCGTTACATTCTTCCAAGGAATATATGGAAGATTCACCATAGAATCCATGATAACAACATCCTAATTCCCATACAAAAATAAAAATGGATATAAAAACCAATAGTTTTTTATTCTCATCCTTCCCCAACCAGCTGGTGTAACATCACGTCATTCAACATGTAATTTCCCTTTTCATACTTGGACACCAATATTATCGATGTAGTTTATGGTAAATTTTTTCAAACCAAGGTAGACCTCCTAATTAAATCCATAGAGCTCACTCATTACCTCTTAATGCATACATGTAGGGAAAACAACATATCCCTAGAAAAAGATCATCTCATGTGCATCTAGATTCCAATGGGAATGTGAATCTACATGTCAAGGATTTTCTTTAAGGACAAACTCTCTAGATACTCATAATACCTCTCTCTTATATGTATCATAATTTCATAGTCAACCAATAAGGATACATGGCTCATCTACTATTGGACCTCCTAAATTGAAATATGAACATCAGAAATAATGTTCAATATATTTCACATAGAACTAGACTCATAAACTGCATTATTTTATGTGTTATATCTCAAAGATCCAACAATTATATTTCCCATTACTAGTGTATAGGTGTGCTAAAAATCAAATTACAACATATAATCGACCCATATATTTTATCATAGGTTCAATTATAATTGTGAAAACAAGTGAATTAATATTTTGTGATTAGTAAACATAGTGAACATTTATCATAATAGTAAATTCTTCAATCAAGTTATGGAATAAACCACTATAGCTATGTTGGGATTTTTAATTAGGTAATTCTATTCATGTGGCCAAAAAAATGATGACCCATACACAAAATATTGATCCCTTGAATCAATAATCCTCCATGTCTCACTCCATATGCATCAGATAGCACAAGATACCCCTTACCCTACTTTCTTTGGATCATAATTGGTGTGGTATTCAAATGCTTCATCAACTCCAAGAAAGAATTAACACTTGCTTCAAACCATTGAAACTTGATCTCCTTCTTGTACATGACTTAAGTGGTTCTTCTTAATGGTAAAATAACTTGCTAAATATATGATATTAACCCACTAATAAAAAAACATCAAATATAAAACAAATTGTGATTCTAATAATAATCCACTTTTTAAGAATTATTTGGGTCCCCCGACAAACCTTCCATGGAGATAATGTGAACTATGAAATGTAACATTTCAATAAATAACCAAAACATATATATCATACACATTGTGGATACTATCCTAATGTTCCCAGTAAGATGTTAAGATATTGGAAATGATTAGAAATAATTTTTATTTTCACTAATATTTCATCCAATAAAACATCTAGAAACTAATCCATATATGGGTTCAATATTTAGTTCATTAAGGCAATAAAGATAACTTTATTATTCGATAGCCTGAAAGGAATCATGATGAACTCGTATAAGATATACCTATATTCAAAAGAATTATTTGGTTTTTATGAAGGATTAATCTAAATTTATGATCCATAGATCTCAAGTAAAAATTCAAGAAAACAAATAAAATCTATCAACTTGTCAAAGAGATCATGAACATGTATAAGAGGATAACATTCCTTAAATTTTATATGTTCAAACTATTATAATCAACATATAAACATTATATACAATGATCCATAATAGAAAAAACAAGAGAACCTATATGTGATATAATCATAAAAATAAATTCATTATCCCCGAACTCTTCCACTGAGTATTATGTTATTGATTATATATTGGTTTCATTATGTATGATAGAATGGGAACTGTATCAGTTCATGACACAAGTCAATCGTAAAATAAAAATATATCTTACAAAGAAACTTATAAAATTCCATAGTAAACAAATCATGAAACCGGTGTACTACTGGCGAAAAGAAATAATCATTTATAAACCATCATCTAGAAAATAACTATCAACATGTAAATTGAACTCAACTAGACACCAATTAAATATCCCTACATAGACTTCTTGGATTTTTCATTCCACATGATGAACATTATTGCTTCACTTGGGAGACATAGAGGTCACTCTTCAGTGGTAAAAATATCTTTTGGTGTGGTATGATACGAACAATTCAATACCCAAAATGAAGTCAAAACCACAGATGGAAACTATGTATATATCCCCAATGAAATGATACTCACCAACTTCATAAAAACACCCCTACATAAATAGATATTCCATGGACATAATCCCAAACATGTGTCAATTGTTATAACCCCATTCACAAGATCCACCATCTAACTCAAACTGGTCATAATATGAGAATTTATAAAATAATATGAGTCTCCTATTTTAAAAATAGACATGGAAAGAATAAAATATATAAAAATAATACCTCTAATGGAAGATGAAAAAACCTCTATGCCCACATGTAAAGTCTGATTCACATTCAATTGTCATGTCCCTTTTTTCTGTGATGTATTATGACTCCCTTGAGATTTACTAACCTACTAATATGGTTATTGTTTCCCTAAAGTTTGACATCCACTTCCTTAATCACCATTACCATTAAAATGATAATTACATGACTTGTACATTATAGAATAACCCTTCGCATGCTCTGGTTTGGTCTAGTTCTTCTATCACTACCCATATTTCATGGGTTCTATTAAATCATTATATATGTCTCATATTTTAATATTTTTGACACTATAAAAATGCTTGGGGTAAATTTATATGATAATTATCCAGGAAACCACACTAATTAAAAAAACTCAACTATTTTCATAGATAACCGATCCTTCCTCATGGAAACTATTATATCCACAAATATTTTTAGCATTCTCCTAGCGATGCTTCCTACACTAAAATGTTGTACCACCTTATCATTAAGAAGAAACCACCTGTCCTCCATTGGAATACATCTTCTAGTTCCCCTTAGAATCAAAAACATGATTTACTATGTTGGAAAACTTTATCTTTGAAAAGATATTAACCTCACACATAATCTCACATTTTTTAAAATTTGGAGAAAACAAGATAAAAATTTATTCATCTCCTTCCAGTGTTGGAGAAAATATATAGAAGTTAGTTAAGAGACCAATAGAGTCTATCATGTATTTAATCCCCTATGCCAACATCATTATATCTTATTCTCTTTCTTTACTTAGTTTAACTCTTTATATGTGATCCATTAACATATCCTGAACATTATATCAACACATGCACTCAATATACTCTTCCAAAACATGGAAATCCCTCCAGTTAATTCCTTGACCAAATAACATATTGGCATCCATATTGACTCTCTTCTCTGAAAGTGTTATTAAATGGTCACAGATTATCTGGGTAAACATAATCTAAAACATAGATACCTTAGGTATACCCAATCTGGAGTAGGTTGTAGGGTGATACAACTAGAACATCCCTGTTAGGTAAGTAATTTTATGTATAGACCACATTGGGTCTCAATCCATAAACTATATAAAGAAAAAAAAAGTTTTCATTGAAATTCTCTCACATTTTTTCACCTAAAACTATCATGGTCTATGGTTTCACTATTATAGGTACAATTCCATCCATTTACTCATCTCATACTACCAAAAAATATCATCATATAGGCATGTATATATAATTCCAAACCCACATATTTGGACAATAACACATAACATTACAATCTTTAACAATTCGGATTAAAATAATACCATAATTAGTCTAGCCTCACATGTTTCGAAAAGGGTAAACCCAAAAAACTGTCCATATGACTACCTATTCCTCACATGTTTCATTGAAATAATTGCATAAAACACTTTCACAAATCCAATTTTTCTCATTAGACACCCACTTTATTTATTCCAAATTACCACCTTTCGCGTAATTGACAATTATCAATTTCTTATTAGGAACCATTTCATTTTTAAAATATTAAAACAAAGAAAATCAATTTCATTTGAAAAAATCTCCAAAAACATTATTTTCTATGAATTCCTAAAACGATCCATGTCACATAAAATACTGAGTTCCAAAAATGATGAATATATAATCAACTCTTTTTCCATACAAGTCCATGAGTAAAATCTATGAAAAAAATGACAACTGATAAAAAGTGAATTACCAACTGTGAAATATAATTCAACTATAATAGAACAAATGAAGAAAAAATACCACACATGGTATTTGGTTATTCCCCCATGAATGGGACAGTTACTCCCACACACGAGCACATGATAAATTCCCGACCTGGGATCCAACTACTAGTTCCCTGGTCTATTTTATTATGTGACATCAACTGTGATTACCTAAATGGAAGAGGCTTTTTACTGGTAGCGAGAGTTTGATATGTGATGTGGGGAGACTATACCATCCTTATAAAAAAATAAAATCAGTATAAACCTATAAAAAAATTCTAAATGATAATGAAAAAATTGGAAATATAATACCATAACAAAAATACGACTTAGCATTACATGATGAATCAAAAATAGGATAATAAATAACCAAACCGATTTCGAAAATAATTCTTATCATATAAATATCATATATGTAAATCAATCCCAAAAAAAGACACACTAGAAACTCTGAGAAGCATCTAGACTTCATGTCAGGTTCCCTCCTCCATTATCTATCATGAATATCATGTGATCTATATAACATGAGGTTCATTCCCTCATCCTATCAAAAAAACATTAAATCTATTTGGATACTTATCAGGAAGTCCATGTATTATGAGGGTATGAATTTGTTAGCCCCCACCTACATCATCTGAAAAAATATTTATTCTATAATAGTGCATGTAGCTATATGAAGAGTAAAGAACAAATGACAAATGTAACATGCTATATATCTATTTAGTCATAAATTAACAACGTAGACACCTTGGATCATGGTAACTCCCAAAATAATTAAAACTAATTCGAACTATGTTCTAGTTTGAACCATACATCATAACAATATCACAAATCATTCTTTCTTGTTATATCATTTTTAGTTTAATTATAATATATATTCTAGTGCAATGGAGAATTGTTCCATGTAATAATATCTTTGGGAGATGGAGCTTTAGTCTGTTGAAAATATTTTAGGATCTTAATAAATCAGTTTGGAAAATTCTACATATTCAGAGCATCAATCCTTATCCCACACATCATTGGTATTTGAATAATTATTTCCTATTCCATAATTTATTGTTCACTTGAATGGATTTAGGTGCATGGAATCAGTCCACCAAACCATGGAATTTAGTAGAATCATTCACTAACCCACACCTCATTTATCATTCATTCAAAAATCCCATTTTTCATAGTTATTTCATTGTTCAACATCATTAATATTATATTAACTAAATATATTTATGGTGCACCAGTTTAATTGAAAAAAACCATGTTTTATTACATTAATCATATAGAATAACATGAACAATTCAACATTAATCCAATTAAAAATATTTAACTAGATAATTAATTAATAATTTGACATTAATCCAAATAACACTTTAATTCCATACTATTACCATCATGAATAAAGATTTATTATAGTTCCAATTTACCATTATTCCCCTATTTAAATTCATTATGTCATAATTTTAGAGATATTCGAAGACTACATGGTTTTCCATCATGTTTGGTCACAATATATTCAACATATCCAATGAGATCCATGTAGTGTTTCATAATTTCATATAGTTAAATTAATCATTTCAATTTAAATGTAATTAAACATTTTGAAAATATAACAAACAAATTACATTCACATGATCATAAATCGGAAAATCTAAATTAGCAATTCGACCACATATCTAATGGTTTTTGGTGAACACTAGCTGAACTATAAACCGTAATTCAACATAGAATGGTTATATTGACAATTGGGGAGGAGATCTAGAATCAAAATATAGGATAAATAACCAAAAAAACAATCAATAAAATCATATATATAATCTATTGAAAAATAGTTTACAATAATCAACCTTTTATGGTGAATAAGGATTGTAGAGATATGGACCCAGATAAGAAGAGATCATATATTATAAGAGAGGAATATTCCTTCCACCCGATCATCAATTCACACTGGAATTGTCTAGTAGATCCTTGGAACACTCATAGGTGTCCAATATAAGGAAACAATTGGCCAAGACTGTGCTATTATACATATAAACTATGTTTTTAGGGTTTTTTTATAATGTTTTAGGGAATTTTAATTTTCGTTCACATAGTTTCCTTTACGAGGATACACTGTTTTCTAAACATTGTTACCTAACCATTCACCTCTATTGTTTGGGGTATATGGTTTCTCACAATTTTGGTCCAGTTTGAAAAATACTGCACCAAATATGGAAACAACCCCTATTAGAGGGTACAAGGTTTTCATAGGGAGGTTACATAGTTTGGTAAAACAATGAACAACCACTTATGGATCCAAATGGGGCACACATTTTCATATGAAAAAATGCACAGTTTTACATAACCATATACTAACCATTAACAACCCCCCTCCGATTCCGTATTTATAAAATATATCAAGAAATGACCCCAATACCAAACCCTGAGAATTTATAAATGAAAAAGGTAAAATAATATATTGATACAATCATGATACATCTCCATAAACGTTTAGATCTTTCATTTTTATTCTTCTTTATTTATGCCTTCTCTCAAGTCTTTTTGGTTAAATTTTGGGGGTTTTGAAGGGTTCTATACCTATAAAATATTGGTTCATGGGTAAAAAATACATTGAAAATATACCTATGAAACCATGTAACAAGGGATAGAGTTTTAATGGGGGGTCAAAAGTTAAGTAAAACTGCACAACCTTCCACTCAAATCAAATGACTCTTCATAGATCCATTTTAAATGGTTATTATAATGTTTCTCAAACAATGTGACAAAATCACTTTTCTCCTATAATTTAACTATATGGTTAGTATTGTTTGTATATAATTTTTTATCATAGGATTATAAACCATTTCATGTAATTTTTTTTATTTTAATTCACAACACACCCACACTAACTCTAACATCCCCCTTCAACTTCAATATAATCATGTGATTTTAGATGCCTACTCGATGAATTTGTTTCCCTTCAAACCTTGAATCATCACATATCGAAATATCAATTCATGCATTAAATATCTATTAGTATGTGTATCCTAGATCATGCTCGAAATTTCTCAATCCTCATGTTTAATATTCTATGAAGGTTTTGGACATCAATTTTACTAGTGGATCCTTATTTTGATTTATTAATTTATTTTTAGGATTTTTTGGACTAATTATATACCACAATCTCTAAAATTTCGGTTCCCATGTTGGGTGTTTGACAAAACAATGATTGCGGTAGGTTTTCAGTAATGAAATCCCTATTTGTTTAAAATAGTTTTCCATGTTTTATATGAAATAGATTCATGCATTTATTTCCAAAGAATGATTTCATATTCATGATAATTTTTTTACTATAATGGTTATAGTTGAATATTTTTTATCAATGTGTCTTAAAATTAAAATTTTATTTCCTAACCATGATTTCTAATTAAAATTAAATAATGAAAAATCAATATAACTGTGAATTTTTATAAAAGAATGTATGAAATGTTTTATTGGTTCTAAATGAAATGAAATTTTTGCAAAGAATTTAACTTTGTGGAACCCATTTAGTGTTGTTTTATAAAATTAAATTTAAAAAATTGATAATATTATTTAGGTTTGACTGAAAAATTATTGATGAATTTTATTTGAGAATAATTAATTTACCCATTATTTATTTTTTGATGAACATTGGGGATAAGGTAATTTGGGTAGTATTCTAGGAAATGAATTGTGGGAATATATGTAATCTTCTTGTTTATGAATTGATGATGGCATTGATATAAAATTTGATAAAGTTATGGTGTTTAATCAGTTTTTTGAACTTTTATTCCCTCTTGTATTGATATCTTAGAATGTAAACACAACTATATCTATATTTCATTGAGATGTGTGAACATCCTTGAGTCCTGGCCTAGCTAACTGTGGTGATTAAAACTATGGTACTATGGTTGAAAATTATTTATACATTCTAATGTTTACGAAATTGTTTTTTTAAATCTTATTTTTTTGAGAAGATGATTCATGTATATTTTTATGGAAATTATTATTTATACATCTTTATAATTTAAATTTAAAATATTTAATCCGTTATATTATTATGAAATTTGAAGGTTTACCATGAATTTTTTTATATAAAATTAATCATATTTGGTTTATTTTATATTTAAAAATTATTTAATTCTTGGTGGAATTCTATTGGGAATGTTTTGATCACACTATACATTTGTCCTTCAGGTTTTTGAATACATTGTATTTCTAAAAACAATGAAAGGGAAATCGCTACATGGAGGATGTGTGTGTTCTTGATAGTGTGATATTTTGAGTTAGTGGTGATAAGGGGAGTATGAAATCCATATATTATGAATAGATAATATTAATGTTGTTTTCTAGTATTGACATTCATATTTTTTCCTTGTACCTTTCTATCGTGTAGAACATTATCATGAAGAATATTATTGTATACCAACTATTTATGGATTCTAATATACTACTGTTTTGGTTACTTTTTAGTTAAATATTTAATTTTTCTTGTTTTTTGTTATCTAGAACTAGTATACATCCCATGGAAATCATGAATACTATTTTATCTATGTTAGTTATAATTTGACTTTATTTAGTAGGTAATCAAGTTTAGGCCATGATTTCTAATATATGGTACTGAAACCCATCACATGTATCTTTGTGTGCACAATGAAATTATTATTATATATTTTTGGATGGGTAATGGAAATGTTATTGATTGGTTAGTGGGATGGATGTAGATAGTTATAGAAAATCCCGATTAAGGACACATGTTTAGTTTATTTTCTAGTCTTATAGATTACTTTAAGAGTTATATATAGCAGGTATTTGATCAGCCTTATCTGGGTATTAGTGAAATAAATATGACTCAGGTGGAATTTGATGTGTTATACTGTGATATATCATACATTATTAATCTACATGGTTCATCTATAGTTTTAAAATCCACATTATGTTGACAATATTATCATAAGTTTTGTATTAATTCATCCATATTTATTTGTATCATCTACGCTAATGGGTATGATCTCCCTACGTTATCTATAGACCATTGCTAATGGTCAACAATATCAGGTGTATAGTTTGGCATTCATGAATTGTTGTGGAACCTAAGATATATTTACAATTTACTTATACTAGGAAAGGGAATAATAATTTTTTGGAATTTGTTTTACCTTACCATATTATGAATTTGGAGAACAGTTAATAATAGAAGAGTACTTTTTTTAAGAGTTGTATTATTTTCTATTAAATTTTAAAAAAATATGTCTAAATAAAATTATTTGAATTACTAAATTATTTATAAGATGGTATATTTTGTTACCATTGTAATTGTGTGAATTTTTGTATATTATTATATTCATGGTATTAAAGAAGGTAATACCTCTAAAAATGAGTTTCTTATATCCCTATCTGATCTAATGAACATGTGATTAACTGGAGGAGATATTTAGGTTGAGAATAAATCATCAAAAATAAATTTATAGGGGTTATACTAAATTATATTCATTATAGTTTGTAAAAAAATATATTTGACCAAACATTTTTAAAGAAAACATTAACAAGGAAAATTCTTTGGAAATTAGATCTTTTTCAAGTATACTGAAATTATCATTGGATAGATTTAATGTTCTAGAATAATTTTCTACTGCACAACACAATAAATCAACTCTATTATAGATAAATACTCATAAAAAAGTAGATAAAACTATCTTATGATCAATTAGAACAAAACACATTAGTTTTAGAGTAACGAGAGAAGTTGGGATCTCCCACATTATCTCCTGAGCTACCTTTTAAAATTGATCATAAATAATAAAGAAATTATCCTTCCTTAAAAATCATGATATTTTATAAATTGTATTAGGTTATAATTTAATTTCTCATTAAATATTGCATATCTCACATATGATTTTTCATGTGTAGAATTTTTGAATGAGCTAGGGAATATATGATATGAATTATAGGCATACCAACATGAATAACATCTTTCAATAAACATGGAAATGATATATATTTATTTTTAGGCAAGAATGAAACTAATCATAACTAAATAATTAGTTTCTTTGAGTTATTAATGAACATTAAATATATTAAGAATAAAAAGTCACAATTTTTTACACATACTGTAAAATATTATATAAATTGTTATGTATACTAATATAAAAATTAATTAAATTAACGATCACATAGTTCATGAAATTTATTAGATTATAATATAACTCTATCCATATTATTCCTTATGGAAGATATTAAAAAATTAATTTAATATATTTATCTTGTGTTCCTCAAGGACTATGATTATCTTAGGATACATCAAATAACCATCTAAAATATTTATACTGGGACAATCCTACTAATATCTCAGTAATTTCACATTTATTAGATATTTCAAAACATTTTATTCTAGCCATGTATATTAATTTATAATTCTTTATACCAAATAACTATTAGATATTCACTTTAATTATAGATAATACTCCGATTTAAATTTTTACATCAATGAATGCACTATTATTTGGAATAATATTTATAGAGATAACATATTTCATATGTATTATAAGTTAAATTAAGAATCTAAATAGCAATATATTTACAATTTTTTTAATTAGATAAAAACATAGTATTTTCAATCTCTAATGACAATATATATCTTGTTTAGCTTCAACGTAAAACAAAGTCTAATGCATAAAATCATTATGTATATTTATTAGGGGATATACTAAAATTCATCCTGTAAACTCCTTATTATATTTATAAATATTTTATAGTTTTTATTCTTATTATGATGAAATTTATTCTGGAAAATTTGTGGTTACGTTTTCTTGATTTTTTAGGAAATCATTCCATGATTTCATATAGTTCTTTAAATTCACATGAGGGTGGAAAAAAATATTATTTCATAGAAAAAATCATCTTAAATTTTTATATCACATATTCTTCAATAATTTCTATAAAACCGATTTATTCAAAAAAAATCATCCCAAAAATCATATCAATTTAATTCGATTGAATATTATTTTTAGGACACTTCATTGATGAACTAAAATCAATAAAAATAGAGGTACAATAAATATTGAATTATAATTTGAATAAGGTTCACTAATTTAAATATGTTTTAGTCAAGGTCAACTACCTTAAAAATTATGAAACCTATCATCCAAAAAAAATTATCATATAAATAAAAAATATCAATATCAATTAATTAGATAATTCGTTAAATAAATTTTTTTAATTGAACAACTTCCACAAACATTACTATTTAAAAAGTTACTTTTTAAATATTTATGATTGTATCACTATCATTGAAAATAGTATACCTAATATTAATATTGAATAAATCTATAATATATCATATAATTCATCTAACATAAGTAAATCCTTACAAAACAAGATTCCTTACCTATACTAGTACATATTATATAAGTCAAACAAATTTAGTCATGCTTATATAATATTAATATATATCAATCCATAATGAATTAATATATCTAATATGAATCATCGAGTACATTGAGTGAGGAATTCAATTTATAAATGAACTTATATATAATATATGATCAATATATAAAAACACTTAAATAGTAAAGGGTATAATAAATTATTGAGGATATTTACACATTATTATTAAAGAATTATGAATAATTTATGAGATAAATAACTATAAATATTTTCAATGTACATTTTAAAAGATTTTTATAATGTTAAATTGTAAAATAAATTTTATTATTATTTTAATTGCACTTTTATAATTACATGAATCAAAAAATGCAACATGTGTTGTGTCTCAATAATAACCACATAATTATTTCCATCCATAGAAATTATACTTATGTGATATTTATGATTATCTCACGATATTAATAAATTAAATTCATTATATTAAAATATTAATTTAAAAATAAATATAGTGTTTCATTTATAAGGAAAACATAAATTAATATATACATCATTTAATATTTCATTACTATATAGTCTCTCCCCACCATAATAAAATTCAATATAGATAATAAACTCAATGAAATGGTTTCATTACCCAAAATCAATTTAATTTTTAAATTCAAAGTGTATTAAAATGGTAAATAATATTTCATTATAAAGATAAATATATATTGAAAAATTAAAATTTGTTTATAAAAAACTTATTGAAAAACAAAGTTTTATAAAAATCGTGGATTAAATGATAATCATTATTCATATAGAAACACATAACAATACCGATTTTTTTACATTTCATTAATATAAAATTATCTGCTGACCATATAAAATATTATGATTTATCTCAATTTTGTGAGTTTTTTGAACCCACATTTAAAAATATAAAATATTTTCAACATGACTGATGAGAATCATACGTCCATGATCTATTCATGTTCATCTATTTGATGACAATGAGGTCCAAAAAATGACACTCATATCAAATATTTTTGGAATTTCATGTTTAATTCCAATTTTGAAACGCATTTATGATTTTCAAAATTGTAGTGACATGAAAAAACATAGTTCCGTTCTTACAATTGATGAATTGAAAAAAATGTTATTCAACAATATTGAACATTACATAGTTATTGTGCAACATTACTAAACCATGAATGAACCATGAAATGTATTTTGATATTTTTTAAATCATCTTTGACTTACTTTATCACCCAAATAATCCATAAACACTTCATTCATCACTTGAGTAAATATTTTTTAAAATATCTTTTTTTAGATTCATAACGATTCATTTTCTAGGAAAATTTTGAATTGTATAAAAGTTCTATTTTTCAAAAAAAAAATATATAATTCCAACCCATATATCATTTGAGACATATAAAAAACTAAAACCCAAGTATTGTAGAGATTTTTGTTTCTTTATGAATAAATTTTCTTGGATTTATCATCGTTATATCACTCTTTAACATAAAATGTATCAAAAATTAATTGGACATAGAATATTTCAATAATTAAATTTAATATTAAATTAAACAAAACTGTCAACCGATAACCTAAAATTCCTATTTATGTATATTAAAAATAGTTTAATGATGAATTGTAAGTCTTAAATACATAAGATAGTAAGATTAATGTTTTCCCTTTGAATATCATCAAATCATTTCAAAATAATTTATTTTTAAAGAAATAAAATAAATTAAACACATCCAAACATTAAGGATTCAATATGAAAAATGATAATAAAAAAATCTAAAAAACATCCTAATATTAAATAATCATCAAACCACATTCATAAAACACTACTGGAAAACTAACCTTTACCAACGGTTTGGAGAACCGTAGCCAAGTAAGCCGTTGGGATAGGTCTATACCAACAGTTTTCCAAAAACCGTTGGTATAGACCTATACCAACAGTTTTGGAAATCGTTGGTATAGGTAATATGAAATCTATATCAACGGTAATGGAACCGTTGGTATATAAATTCCAAAAATAAAACACCCGGCAGGATTTGATCCCAGGACCTCTAGTTTATAACTCAAAGACTTAACCACTAACCTAACATGACTTTTGTTTACATAATTCCATAAAAATATATATGTATTGTTCTAATTATTTTAAATTTTGATATATATAATTTTCTCCGTAGGATGATTCCAAAAAAACACTAGACTTTTCCCAAAGGTTCTCAAAACCGTTGGGAAAGGCCTAGACTTTTCCCAACGGTTCTCAAAACCGTTGGGAAAAGTATATTGTTTTTTTGCAAAGTTTGGCCGAAGGTTGAATTGTGTAGGCCCTTTGCCAACGGTTTTGGCAAACCGTTGGGAAAGGGTAGCCTATCCCAACGGTTTGCCAAAACCGTTGGCAAAGGGCCTCCACAATTCAACCTTTCCCAACAGTTTTGGAAAACTGTTGGGAAAGGGTTCCCTATCCCAACGGTTTGCCAAAACTGTTGGGAAAGGTGGCCAAAATATGGGCTTTCCCAACGGTTTGGCCAAACCGTTGGGAAAGGGTACCTATACCAATGGTTTGACAAACCGTTGGTATAGAAGCGTTGGGAAAAATCATTTTTCCAGTAGTGAAACCATCTATCGAATACAAATATACAAATTAATTATATAAGAATGTGAAAACCATGTCATTATAGAGAAATTTTTTTTAAAAATTCATAATTAACAAAAATACACATTATTCCTCAAAAGGGTTATGGTAGACTAAATAAATTTCCAATAAAAATTGGGAATAAATTATTTTCAAAATAGATTAAAAATTAATAAATTTATAATGAAATAAATGAATAATAAAATTAAATAATTTGAAAACATGAAGGCCTTATTATTTTAATTAAAATATAAAATATGACTAATATAACACAAAATAAAAATTAAATATTAATTTAAACACGTATCATATGTCATGTATATATTTAATTCTATGAATCTATACACATAAATAATAAATCAAAAGTCAATTTATCAAATACAACAACATCACTAATTAATAATTATTATTTGTAATTTTTTTTACTGATATTGAAATATTATTCAATGAAAAATTATTTTTGACCACATCCTAAAAATCATAAAATTAAATATTTAGAAAAATTTAGTGTATATATAATAAATTATTTACAGTAATATGGAATGACTTTTTAAAAATATTTCATTAATTCTATAAAAAAATATTGTATTATGAGAATGATAATTTTTCCTTATCAAACCACTTATAAACATTATATGAAACAAAATCCACTTTAGACTTACTAGAATTTTTTTATTATGAAAATATTGAATTACAAACAGAAATTCATGTTAAAAACACTTCTCATAAAAAATATAATGTGACGTATTCATATTCACCATAACTAAGTTCCCCTCTGTCCATTATAATGATTCTAAGGATATCAAATTCTACGATAATTTATATATCATTTATTTTTCCAAGAATTCCACAATAGAGAGAAATATTTTGTAATGATTCATTTAATTTAAAAAATTTATAATTGAATTTTTTGAAGAAAAATTAATTGTATGATAGAAAATTTTTTAAACCGTGAGAAAATTTAAATTGATTAAATTTTTTATAAATTATAAATTCATTGAAATATGTAACACAATAAATAAAAAGTATAATTTCTTAAAATTATAACTCCATTATAAACATAACTAAAAATAATAATAATAAAAGGTGTTTTTATCTAGTCAAAAATTTACAAAAAATAATATTATACTTTGGAAATAATAAAATATAACATAAATAAAATTTTTATACTCATAATATATCATGCAGTGAAATAAAATAATTCCATCAAAAAATAATTACAGATAAAACACACCATATGAATATATAATTAAACATTTGTTATGTCACTTTTTAATGACATTTAAAATAATTTATCTTCTATTCCAGTTTACAGAATAATAAATAATGTTATGGAAACTAGATAATAAAATCAATCTAAAAAATAATACAGAAAAAAATAAAAATTCACAAAAAATAATACCTTCCATGAAATAAAAATCATTGTTTAGAAAAATTATATAATATTAAACATACTATAAACATTACATATTATTATAAATTGTCAAAATTTACTAAAAACCAACTAGTATCATAAAATAAATTTTTGAAACACATTATCCATAGATGAAATGAATTAGGTTTGTTATAACACTTTTATTAGTGTTTAGAATTATTTTTTTGTAATTAAATTTTTTGAAGGATCTATTTTTGAATATATAATCTAATATGAAAAAATGGAAGTCCCTTTGATTTTAATTAACATAGAATGAAACCACAAGTTAATATGTAAATACAATATTTCGTAAATAATCTTGGCATCATAATATGTTTTATTATATATTTATATATTTTTCTGTCAATAATGATACAAATTATACATATTATTGAAATAGAAGTTAAATTTTTTTGATATAAATCATGCAAGGTTCGAAATTATTTTATTACTACAAATAACCATTTTAAAAAAAATAATACCAATAAGGGATATCAAATCATTTTTTCTGCATTATTTATTCGGTTATCTTAAAATTACAATCTATAATCGTGAATTTTAATGTCCAAAACACATCTTAATGGATTATTAATGAAAATGAAACATATTGATGGGTGCAATAACACCACTATACTTATGAATTCATATTATTGTGAAATTAAATTCAAAAGGGTGGTGGAAAATTTTAATTTATCGTATGTCATGTTCTGATAGAAATACCCCATTAACTCTGATGCAGCTACCACCTCATAATCTGATATAATTTTTATGTTATTATCTTGAATATCTAGACACAATATATAAAATATAATTACACAAGCCTATGGAATATTTTAGGTACCAATGTATGATAAAACATTAATTTACATCCCTTGTTAAATGATAGATATAATTTACCCATTATAAAAAATTATTAATAAATGATATGATAAAATATAAGGATAAACTAATATAAAAATTCAATTTCACATAATTTTTACTAGAAATTACATGTATATGAATAAAAAAGTGATTGTTTATTTTAATGATATAATAATATACATAAATATAATTATAATACACCACCTTATCAATATGAAAAATAGACTCCGTTTTGTGTCATTTCTTGGATTTCTCAATAATGAGAAAATTGAAGAATCTTATTAAGTTAGAACATATAGCATACCTTATAAAAACTAAGATATTTCAATGTGTATTAATATTAATGGTGTCTATATGTATGTTTTGTGAAAAAAAACAAATTATATTCATCTATTTTTTGTACCATGTCTATTTATAAATTAACCAAAAAATACTACAATGATGTATATATATGAAAATTATTCTTTTCAATTTATTAAAAAAAATACTATGAAGGATCATATATAAAAATATCCATTGAAAATAGTTTTTTTGAGATAAATGAAGGTAAATAAAACTTATTATAAGAAAAAAAGTTTTTATTTTTTGAAAAAATGATCCCAGTGAATATTGATGAAAGTAAAAAATATTTCCTATCAATTATAATTTTTTTTAAATCAATGTTTTTTGTTTTTTCATTAAAATTTTACATAAAAAATATCTTTTATACAATTATAATAATTATACGCTAATAAATATTGATAAATAATTTGGATGGAATAAAATGATATGTTACCAAAAAATAAATATTCATGAATAGGAAATGTACTATAAAAATAAATTTCAGTAATCTCAAAAGATACTTCAGATCATACATTATATTTAAAGGAAAAAATAAATAACCTCACTTGTGTTGACCATATAGTTATTCAAATATCAGACAATAATTATTAAATCAATTTTAACAAAAAATCAATTTTAACCAAAAATCAATTTAACAGAACTAAATAACTGGACATCATGTGTATTGAAAAAAAGTATTTGGATGATACCAAAATTTTAATATAGTAATTTGATCATCTTCATATATTTCACATAAATTTAAAATAACTCACATTATAGAACGATATAACCTATTGATATTCATAAAATATTGTGTTATCCACAAATCATATTGTGGTTGTAAATTACACATTGGGTGAGATAAGACAAGATTAAATAATCATTAAATCAATGAAATAATATAAAAAAGGATTACATTGAATGTTTTTATATAATTTTTATAATCCTTATAAGCATGAGAATATAGAAAAAAACCTATGTAAAATAATCATAAACATAGGATAAACCACACTATAATAAAATGCAAAAAAAATATCGAGGCTCAACATTATGTTTTCATAAATATAGGTCAATGCTCTTTGTGAATATGTCAAAAACATGTGTCAAGGTTTTCATATAATCTATAAAAAACCAAATAAATATATCTAACTAATTTATTCAATTTACTAATTACATAATGATATATAATGAATTAAAAATTGATGGGGTGGATATATGAAGTTGGTCCCACTATCCCATATATTTTTTAATTATAGGTGTGACACAAAAAAGGGAAAATATAATACCCTGGTACTTTTTATGTATTTTTTCAAATATATTAAATCGATTCAATATTTTTTATTATATGAAACACCTTGTTTATATTGTGCTTCTTGATGGAACAGTTTTATCAATAATTATACACAACACTTCCTGTAGCATGTATTGCATGTAACATCGATTTTAAAAGAAACCAATCATTATACTAAAATTTTATTATTAAATATAATTGTTATCACCTAGACATTATAATTATAGAAACATAATAATAAAATAAATGGATATTACATAATTTTATATGGATATTCAGAAAACTATAAAATAAATTTCATGATGATCATAATAGTTTAGTTTCTTTAGAAACATGGGAAACTAATCTTCTATATTGGCAAATGATCTGCAACATATCCCTTAAATATCTTCCCCTTTAGTACACAAAATTAAAAACATTCTTCATAACATGGGGATACTAATCATAAAAAATGTGATCATAGATCCTTTATAAGTATAATAAAAGGATATACATAATAATTACATGAGGACAAGGGTATGTAAACATTATCATAACATTATAAGATCACACCAGTCATATCAAAGATCATAATCAAGATTCATTTCATAAACATTTCTATTTAATAAGACATTAATAATAGGGGAATATAAATAATATTATATGAAATCATAACATAAGAATAAGACATTAATTTTTTGTTATACTCATAAAAACATACAATCCTTCTCTATAAGTCATGGATCATTGAAAAAACATATCATTGAACTTCATAGGGACTACAACTACTTGGTGGGATGAACCAAAATCCAAAATCATAGCATTATCCTTATCATTGATTAGGTTTCAACTTTTTCCCATAGTGGATTTGGGAACCCATGTTTCCTATTATGGATCAGGAAGTACTTGTTTTCCATTTTGGATTACGATTCATCTGTATTAAATTGTGCATCAGGAAACACCTGTTTCCAATTCAGGATTTGGACACACCCATTTCCCTTTATAGACTAAGACAAAATTATTTTCCTTTTTGGATCAATCTCATGGTCTTTTTTCCTATATTTATTTCACGATATATAAATATATAACTTATTAATTTTATTTAAATATTGGCCCAATTTTCCACATAATGTATTCATACATACATGTTCCACAAGATTATAAACATTCAATATATCATAACCCTTGAAATGAAATGGGTGTAATAAAAATATCATAATATCATTACTGACTGAAAATACAGAGGTTTAATAATCATTTCATCATAGAATAACCAATTAAATAAAGCTGGTTTTATAATCATTATATCATTTTACGACCCATGGTAGTGAAATATTAAACAAAATCCATTTAGATAAAATCATATAATGGTGTCCTTAGATCATATCCCAATTAAATCATAAAAAATAAAAAATGAATTCAACTTATAATTATATGTATTTTCAATGATAACATGAAACATTTTCATAAGGACAATACTAATTCATTGAAAATAACTTATTAAAGAATAAATAATCTTAAAACAATTTTTCATTGAAACCAAATTGAAAGAATAAAAAAATTGAATATTTTAAAAAATTTAATGGGGAAAATAACCTTTCCACTTGGAAACCGCATTTCAATTCATAAATCTTTTTTTAAAAGATAATTTTTTTTGAAAATAACCGTGAAACCATATAAAAGAGAATTTGAAAACCATTTTAAAAACTTTTTAAAACATTAAATACTATTCAAATAAATTTCCCATAAAATGAGAATAAAATATCACATACAATTATTTAAAATAATTATTATGAAACATTGTTTTTGTAAAAGATAATCTGACCAAAGTGATAAGGAAGGTCATATTTTTATAACACATTTTTAATCATATTACTTTCTATAAAGTGGAAAAATGGTACCAATACTTGAAGATATCATGAATAAATAGAGTATAATAAACTTCCTTAGTGTTATTAAGATATGGATGCTAATATTTCATCAATAGAAGCATAATCGTAAATAATCATGATAAATGTTCAGATTGTAACTATAAACGCTTACCACTTAATTAATATTGACTCGTAAAACCCTTTAAATAAATTTACATGAAGCCTAAAATATCAAGAAAACAAGGAAATTAATATTATAACAAGTCAATAAGAGTCATATAAAACACATAAAATAATTTTGGATCATAATATAACATGTTCTTTAAGGAATGAAAATTGAGACAAAATTACCTTATCGGTTTGGTAAAATATGAAACATAAACCCTATGAAAGAAAGATAATAAAATTTATATGTATATAACACGAAATATATTTATAATAACAATAAAATACATTCAAGGGTAATATATAAACTATAAAATTTATATGAGCGGTGAATGAGAAATAATTCATGTCAAAATAAAAGCGAGACATGATATCCCCTTACTACTTATGTCCCTTTTGAATATTAAGATCTGTAAAAGATTTAAATAAATTGTAACATTGAATATTATGAAATATATATATAATATAAATAAATGTGATATGATAGAAACCTTAACTTATGTATTGAAATTCATTATATATGTTAAAACCTCCTCTTCACTGGGAAATTCCATTTTTCTGCAGCAAATGACTAAATTGGTTTGATTTCATCCCAAATTGAGCCTTTAAGAATGATAAGAGGGAATTTCGGATATTATCTGGGAAGGGATTAGATTATCCAATGGGGTTGATAGTTTTTATTAAGTGATAGTGATTATTACACATTTATAGTGGGGGTGGAGTGGCATTATAGTATCTATAAAAGGTAAAAGCTATTTTGAAGCCTTCATTAGATTAATAACCTCCAATAATGGTCTTTTTTTTAATAAAGGAATGATATGTTCAATATATATCAATAAAATTTATTATGGACTTGTTTATATGTTATTTTTCATTTATATCAATTCTTAACAACTATGTAATCTTATCTTCAATTTAATCAATGTATTTAATTTTAAATACATTCACTATTGTTATTGGTCAAAAACTAATATGAACTTAATAAAAATTAAAATTAAAATTATTACAAATATAGAATCCATTTTTCTTAATTATAATAAAAAATGTGGTATAATTTAGTATCATATCGATCCCATGGATGAGATGGAATAAAAGGGTTTTAAAGTTTACATGTTATAAATATTGAAATGTTTTTTATATCCAAGTTCAATTTGGAATTGATTATAATGTCCAATATTCAAGTAATATATATATAAATGATCTAATTATTTAAAAAAAATTAAAATATAAATTATCTTTATAATTAAATTAGATGAAAATTCTATTTCTAAATAAAATTGGTTGTTTTCACTATTCATCAAAAAATGAAACGTCTAAGAAACAAACAAAAAAATCACCAGAATTAAAATTTTATTTTATACTTTAAAACAAATTTTTAATTTATCAAATAAATTTTATTATTATTTCAAAATTATATTTTAATTATTTACACCATTATAATGTGATAAAATTACAATTTTTTAAAAAAATTATTTATGTGTGTAATTGGAATATTATTATCTATTGTCTAGAAAAAACAAAAGATAAAGGTTAAATAGCTCATTAAATATAATATAAATATAATAGCTTTTTTGTCCAAATTTTTTTAATTTATTTATTATGGTAAAACATGTTTTATTTCATAAATATTTTTTTAAAATAAAAATTTCCTTATATTTTCAAAGGGGTTTTATTTTCCTTTAATGTTTATTAGTTACAAAATAATTATTCTTATATGAATGTGTAAACAATATTTTAAAATTTTTATTAATTTTATTCATAATATCCATTCCAATAGCTAAGATAAAATTATAATAATGTTTTATTAAAAATAATAATACATTATAGTTTTCTAAAACATGGACTAGTGTTTCATGTAAGTTATTGAATGAACCCAAAATTGTGTGTGCAACAATCCAAATATAGTTTTGTGTATAATGTAATCTAATTTATATTTCTTATGGAGAAAAATATTTATATGGTGTTTAAAAAAATTAAGTAATAACATGGTGCTTTTATAGTACCCAACCTATATAATACATGTCATTTGAAATTAAAAATATTAAAATGATTAATATAATAAGAAACAATAATTCTTTACAAAATTATTGTTACATTATACCCCCATTAAAATTAATTTTACATTTGGTATTTCACCAGTATATCAATTCCTTAATATCATAAAGTTCCTATCATACAAACCCCCATCATAAAAATGATTACTAAAAATTCCATTAAAAATGAATATTGGAAACATAATGGTTACCCAATGTTACAAATAACTAGGTTTCCACATGGGAAAAAATAAATGGAAACTAAAAACATGGACATGGGAGATAAATATAATTATTAATTTTTGATAGATAGTGATAGATGACATTTTATTGGACTATTAATTATCACAAATCTATAAACCATAGAGTCTTGAAAATTTTCACCAATATCGTCAAAAATGACAATTACATGTAAAAATTTATTAAAATGTAGTTTTATTAAATTTGAGGAATATTCATTACAATATATACTTAGAATATAACCATTTATTATTCCTTGATCAATTTCCCCTTTATAAATTCTTCAATGAAATTAAGGTGAAAGTTTCTTTCCAAAATCATTAGTAGAATATAATATCCATAACTAAAATGATAGGGCATTCGTTCAATCTATATCACAAAAAAATTATTAGCACAAATTATCCAATATGTATAATTATTCATATATAGAGATAATTCATGAATCACTACGACCTAATCCAATGCTTATCATAAATCATTATATAAATGGACAACCTTATAACCCATCCAAAATAAGAAATTACAATGATGTTTAAACTAGGTCACTAAATCCCTCAAATATAGTTTAGCATTGATCCCACCTAAATCATAATGTATCTCTCAATTTTCACAAACCAAATTTTTTAGTACCTTTAGCATGTATTCTCTTGAAACATGATAGTACCATAAATAATTTTCGAAATAATTCATTCTTTTATATCACAATGTTTATTATATTTAGTCATTAAATCAAAACAATTCAAAAAATTCATCCCTGACAGCATAACCCACATATTTAATATATCGTTTTTTTTGTTTTGTGGTCATTAATAATATAAAATATACTTAATCCAAATATATCATATCCTTATCCATGAAAAACACATTGTTATTAATATTAGGAACACATTAAGGGATACCTTCCTGTAATTAAAATACCATCATCCATTAAATAACATTTCATGGTCATCATAAAGATTTATTATATTTTTTATAATCCATAATTCAAAGACAAATACAATAAGATTCACATAACCTAATTCATGAATTTTTATACATACAAAAATCGATAATTAAACATTGTTTTTAAAAAAATTAATTAACCTTCATAAAGAAATTACATAATACTCATTTCCATGAATATGAAATTAGAGTCATTTATTAATGGTACTCAACCTCAATTTGATCACACCTCTTATTCTGAATATGGAAAACTCTACTATAAATCCCTGGAGTTTTAGATATCATTCACGGTATCTTTATCTTCAATAGTATAACCAATAGTCTTACCATCTTCCAGATTCTATTCATGATGTTTCTATTTAATACATCAATTTTCATAATTCACATACATTACACATTTGAAACATTCAATGTTAACCTAGTTACATCTAGTTCCATAAATTTATTAAAACCATAAATTATAATGTGGGAAACCATTATCATAGAAGAAAGAAACATAATCAAGATAAATTTCTTATATAATTAATAAATCTAAAAAAATTATTTTAAATATATGAAACCATAGGACTATCCTTAGAGACATCCCTTTAAAAATAAAAATAAATATCCCTATGTATCTCATTGAAGTTTAATCATCCTAATCTTTAAAGGTTGACTAAACCATTCAACTAATATCAACTATAGAGACCCATGTTTATCATACCTATATTTTATATCATTTTAGATGAATGATCACCACATTAAAAAATTAAATGCCCTTGGACACTTACATTTTAGAGTATTTGGATACATTGGAACATAATATTATATCATGGTGAATGAACTTTAACATCACTATTAAATAAGTTATCTTTTAGTAATCAAACATAAAAACATTATTCAAAACTGTGGAAAATAAAACATAATAAAGGGGAGATCATAGAAGCATGGTCATGATAAAAAAATGATACACATAAGAATTACATGATCATAAGGGTATCAAAACGTGATCATAACACTAGAGGATCATACCATGCACATCAATGTTCATAATCAATAGTCATGGAATAAATATTGGTTGTTAGTAATTAATTTATCATAAGTGAATTAAGGGTATAATTCATAAATTCATAAAATATTAATAATAGATAAAATTTTGATATATAGAGAAGCTCATAAATTCTTTTCCTATAAGTCCAAGATCATTGCCAAAAAATATTAGGGAACTTTGTTAAGATTATATATACTGGGTTAGACAAACCACCTTCCCTAGTTTCAACCCTTTCCATATTTTTTATCATGTAACACCATCTTACTATAGTGGATCATGGAACACCTATTTCCCATTGTGAATCATGATTCACCTATTTCCCCTTTTAGTGCAGCATTCACCGACTCTCGATTGTGGATTAACAAACAACTATTTCCCATTATGGATCTTGATATACTCACTTCTTATTATGGATCATGAGACAACTATTTCCATTTGTGGATAAATATATAGACTTTTTTCCGATCTTTATCTCATTACATTTAAATACTTTTTCCAATTCATCGAAGGGAGATATAGGTCCCACCTATTAGATAATGAAAATTTACCTACGTGGGACAAATGATTATAAACATTCATCATATCATCACTCACAAAATGAAATGGATTTAATAAAATTTTTATCATATCACAACCAATGGAAAAAAGATATGTTTCATAATCCTTTCATCATAGAATAATCAATGAAGTGAAGTGGGTTTCCTAATAATTTTATCATAGTATATCCAATGGATGAGAAACAAATTTCATAAAAAACATGATAACTGAAACATAAAACATTCAGTTAATTGAAGAAAATGGTTTACTTAGTTCATATACCTTTTAAATTATAAACTATATAAAAGTAGCTCCTTATAGCTATGTATTAATTTTTAAAGATAACATGGAATATTTCTTAATGAAATAAACATTCCCTAAAAATACATTTTTATTTTATAGGACATCTTAAAAATAATTTTCTTTGTAAACAACTTTGATAACATATAAAATAATCATTAAAAATAATTTTGAACATTTCTGGGGGAAATATCATATCCTCTTTAATAAATGTTTTTATATAAAAATTATTTGAAAATATTTCACTTTAAAAATAACATGGAAATCATATAAAGGATCATTTAAAAACCATTGTCGATATTTCATAAAAAATAAAAAAAATAAAAATATTCCATTTATTTGAAAATGGTATTAAAATATCACTATTTTTTTTGAAAATATTCAACTAAAACATGATTTTTTTACTAAAACAAATTTCTAGATGATGATTGAAATAATATTAGTACTTGTAAAAAAAATATAATTATGATGAATATAAATGAGTGAAAAAAAATTGTATCTATACATTAAGATCTCAAGAATAAATTGTGGATAATAAAATTCACAAGTGTTCATTAGAGATGATCATAAAATTCATCACTGAAAGAACAATAAAAAATAATCCTAATAAACATTGAGATTGTAGTAATAAATCTGTTAATACAATGGTAACATTAAAACCATATCAGTACAAAATTATAAAATCAAATAAAGATTATAAAATCATGAAAAGAATAATATTCATGATATTACATTTCAAAGGTTAATATATAGATAATTTAAAATAATATAGGTGCAAATGAGGACATGTGTATCAGAGAAAAAAAATTAGAAAAAATTACCTTACTGATTTGGAAACAATTGTACCATAAACCCCATAAAAGGGATATCATCAAATTGGTTTGTAAATACCCATAAATATAAGGATAATAATAACATAATTTTTTTTGATGTATATACACCACAAAAAAATCGAAACTTGTGATAATTAATAAATAATTCTCCAAGAAATAAAAATAGAGACTTTAAATCCCCATACTACATGAGTAACTTTTGAATCATGGGATCCATGAAATAGTAAAATCAATTAAAACAGTCAATATCATGAAATAAAAGAAATTATTTTTTTAATTTGTGATGGGTAATTATATACACCACACTACGTAAATAAGTGGTGAATATAGCATATATCGAACAAAAATTAAAGTGAGATGATAAAACCCATACCTTTTGTCATTACATTCTTCATTCACATTTAAACCTCCCCTATTCAGAGAATTTCCCTTTTCCATGAAATACATGAATGGGTTTTGTTCTGCCCAAAGTGAATAGTCTAGGATATGATTTGGGAAGTTACGAGAATGTTTTCTTTTATAGTGGAATAGAATTGACATTCTTGTAATAAAAGAATATAAACACTATTAAGAGGTATTTCTTACATCATGTGCCACCAAAAATGGCCTATAATTGATCTAAATGAGGATATGGCCAAAATATGGTCATAAAATGGATTTTTAACAAGTTATTGGGTATTTAGAACCTTAAGTTAATGTTTAACAACAATTTACACTCGATTTTACATTAATCGTTGTAACTAATTTTAATTACTCACACTAATAATTTTGCTAAAAAATTTACTTTAGTAGATTATACATTTTTAATTATTCCAATTCCAAATATGGAATACAATTTTGGAAGTTATAATTATTCAAGCAATATAATTCACATTAAAATTTATCCCATAGATTGTATGAGACAATGTGTTTTTAAAGAGAAAATTTTAAAATGTTTGAAAATTTTTTATAACCAATTTTAATGGAAAATTGATTAAAATTGTCTAAATTGTATTAATTGATTTATAATTGAAATAAATATAATTTAAAAATAATCAAAAATATAATTAAAATTTATAAATATGCTATATGAAAATGTCGATTTCAATTACAATTCAATATTTTTTTCTATTCATCAAAAAAGGAACTTCTCAGAAAAAACAAAAAATTCACCCAAATAAAATTTTCATATTGATATTTCAAAAATAAAGTTTATTTTTTCAACTAAAACATATAAAAGTATCATAATTTATATTTTTAATTTTTATGGTATTAAAAGGTAGTAAAATTACCCTTTTTGAATATATATATATTAATATTTGTAAAATTGGATTTCTTCCTATCAACTTTCAAGAACACACATAAGATGAATGTTAAATTATTTACCAAATAATATATATATTTATATAATTAAAATAATTTTATCAATAGTGGTTTAATTAATTTAATGAGGTAAAAAAACTATTTAATTGTATAAATATTTTTTTCGAATATAGATTTCGAATATTTTCAATAGGGTTTTATTTTCATTTTTATTTAGTTATTCAACAAATAAATATTCTTAAATACATATTTAAGAAATATTTTTATTAATTAATTATCCTAAATAAAAACCATTATTACTAATGTTTGGTGAAGCCTATAATTGTTTTTTAATAATTATATTAATAGTACATTATAGTTCGGTAAAACTAGGTCTTGCATGTCACAGTTATTATCGAATGAACTGAAAGTTGTGTTTAACAAAAGACATACATCATGTTTCATGTAAAAATATATAGTATAATTGCTCTTGTATTATAAGTTTGACATATTGTGGAATACAAATCATGAATTATAGGGTTCTTTCATATAACAAATTAAATATTTAGTGTTCCATGAAATGAAAAATATCTAAAAGATTAAATTAGCCAGAATATTATAATTCATCAAAACTCAGGGTACTATAAGAATGGAGGTTATAAATAGGATTTAATATAACCTGAAAATAAATTTTTTAAAAGTACACACAAAATAAATTCTATACTGACCAATAAATTATAAATGACAAATAAATATATTTTAGAATAAAAGAAATCATTTCCAAGAATAATATTTTTTTCTAGACAAATTTGTTTTAGCTTAAAAAAATAAATTACTATTTTTGTTGAATTATTTTAATTAAATGAATATATTATTCATTGAATAAATGTTTAATATTCACCTTATGTGTTTTCTATAGAAGAGATAATAATGAATTCGATTTTACACTTAAACTCATTTTTGTTTTAAAATGATATTTTGTTTCCCTTTGCGCACTTATTTTAAGTCCAAATATTGATACTTTTATAAATTTAATTTGAAATAATTAAGATAATATAAGAATACATAATGTTAAAAATTTATTTGGGCATGCTATTTAAAATTTTATGAGAAGAATTCTTTTTGAAAAATAATTAAAAATACTATTTTTCATTGAAATTTTTTATTTCATTTATTGTTTTTAAAAAAAAATCAAATATTTAATATGATGGTTTTAATGGAAATAGTATCTAAATTAAATATCTATTAATCCGATTGAGGTCATTGTAATAAATTTAATATTTTATTTTTATACATAAACTTTTTAATATTTTGAACATTTTCCATTGAATCATTGTTTTCTCATAACACATACGAGATTAATTATAAATTAAATATTCTCGATTTTCTAAAAGAAATTTTAAAAAAATTATTCCATAGTTGAAATAAAAATAATTCTTATTATCTAATAAGGTTAGTATTTTTTTTCATAATGAATAGTGAAAATAGCAATAACAAACTAAATATCGTGATTATTTTAAAAATTAGTTTATCAGGGGGTTAAACTGTGATAATAATTATTAAAATGACTTTAACACATAAAAAAATCTTATTGGATTTCCATATTTCAATATTATCCTTCTAAAGTCTAAATATATGTTCATTTAGATTATTTTTCCTTGCTAATGAATATAACACTAAAAAATTAAAAAATATGAACAAATATTTATTAGCCTATTTGGAATGAAACACAATGATTAAAACATTATATAACACACAATTTTTTTTAAAATATATATATATTATCTTATTGTTATCATAGAAATCTGGAATCACAGAGTCAAAATAAACCATTATATAACATCAATTTATAAAATATAAATTAATTTTGTGGATATGAATATTGATATCTAAATTATGAAATATATCGTTTTATGATTATTAAAAAAAATAAAAAAAATAGTAGAAAAATAAATTTTTCATGAAACAAGTATATCCTGATTGAAGGCTAGTTTAGTTTCAATTTGAGCGCATAGATTTAATTAATTTTTTAATTTTATAAAATTTATTTGAATAGTTGAACTTAATTTTTTTTAATAATATCCAAATTATCAAATGTTAATTTTTTTGGATTTTTTTGAAATATTTCATTTTTTATATATTGGAAACTGAATAATTTAATATAAAAACTCGAATTTTTTAAATAATTTACAAAAAAATTATACTGTAAATTTATTTTAATGTAGAATTATTTAAATTAAATCTATTAATACAGTTATTGTTATTTTTATAATCTTAAAATTCATTTTTGATAAAAAACCGTGTGAATCTTTAGAACATTTTTACTTTAAAAACTCACTCTCTCATTGAATTAGTTGGATTAATTTTTATTTAAATATCAACAAAATTATGAATGAAATATTGAAATATGATTTATATATTTAGAATAATAATAATTTAAATTATCTAAAAGGTAAAATTATTTTTTTTCTAAATGAAATTGTTAAACCATTAAAAATTATTTATAATAATTAAGGTAAAAATTGACTTACAAGGGATTAAACTAAAACAATAAGAGTTAAAATGATCTAAAAACACATCCAAAATATATTTTATGTACATATATCTACCCTATCAAGAATATTTGTCACTTATTATACTTTGGGTATCCTTTATGAATATGAAAAATATGGAGTAATCTTTATCTTTCAAAACAATAAACGCGTTCCACACACTGTGCTTATAGAAGTCCACACAATTTCATATCATTTGTTACAACATTAATACTTTTTATCATCCATTATCTACACAAATAACATTAAAAATTATATAAAATCATCCTAAAAGCCTTAATTTTGGAAAAAATAATTCATATTACGAAAGTTGGTGAAAAACTAAAGAAGTTTCTTAATGAAGAAGAACCATTACTCAACAATATTTTTTTTTCTTCATACAAGTCTTGAAATTATATTTAAAAATTAGTGATATAATAACAAAATTATATTCCATATAAATATTTGTTTTTACTCAATTTCTTTAGATAACCACATACCCACATCCATCAAATGTGTAACAAAATCATCATTCGTTGGTAAGGTGGAAAATAGCTTCGTGAACCAATGCCAAATGTTTTTCCATTTTCACCACTCATGGTGGATTATTAATATTGATAGAAAGTATATATATATATATATATGATATTTATAAACTAATTATATATTTTATGTCATTATATAATATATAAAAATTTTACATCCCATTATATAGGGGTTATTATAAAGTTAACTTTGTGTATGCCAAACTACTTCCTCGTGAAGGGATATCATTCATCTTTCCCAAATGATCTTAAGGTCATAAATATTGACTTAATGTTTAAAGATGATATAAATGAAATATTTATTATATTATTAAAATATATATCATTTTAAAAATATACTATATCATTTTATTCTGTACCTTTTCACTAACTGATTTATGATAACTTTGTTCATGTACCTATGGAGTACTACCATCAAAGAGCATTGTGACTCTTATTTAATCATCACACCACACAGGTTATATATATTAGTACATTTAATGAAATAATAATTTATTTATGATATTATTATCAATAATTAATTATAATTTATTACATACAACCTTTCTATAACGATCATCGATAATTTGAAACCTTACCCAAGCGTGTGTGTATCCTACTATCTTCGGGATTGTAACAAACATAATTTAATAAAACCATATTTCCTTATTAATATTAAAATATTAATTTATGTGTATATTTATATATTATTTTTAATTATGTATTATTACTCTAGAATGATTTAACTTTTTAATATGACAATTAATAATAATTTTCATAAACAAATACGCATGAGAAAACAAGGTAATTAACATCTAAAAAATGTAAATAAGTAAATATAATAAATTAAATTATGATAAGATGTTATAAAAAATCATATATTATGTTATAAATATAAATAATTTTTCTATGTCGATAAATTTCTCAAAACCACCATATAGAAGGTTAAATAACAATCAGTTAAAAAGAATCTTAATATAAGAGACATTGTCTTTACATCCCATCAATGAGGCATATTTTTTATAAATATGATTTCCTTTATTTGGTGAAAATACTTCCCCTTTTACGTGTTATATCATTACTAAAAAATAAATCATTATATTGTATATCTCAATTAGAATTATTTCATCTATATTTACCTAAATTATGTTTTAACAAGTGGTGATGATTTTATAACATAATTACATTTCATTAGGTCATACTAAACTTCATCATAATTGATTTTAAAATATTATATGTGTAATGAATCTTGATTATCGTATTTTTTCACTTGATTTTGTGGATTTATATTTTAAACACATAATATATTCATTAATAAATTCTAACACAAATGTTTTCCTCATTGTAATGTTTTATTTTATAATCTCATACTAATGTAGGTTGTTTGCACTAGAATTTTAGTTTAATTATATTATTTGATCATTTTTTATTATACCCATTTAATTTTCTTATCCTCTAGTTATTAATTTTATTGTAATGTATTATTACTAATTTTTTTTATCTCTTTGGTACTTAATATAATTTATAAAATGTTTTTATGAAAATATGACTTCATTTTTCTCTTCAACTGAATATTTATTTTGTTCCAAAACATGTGGTTTAAATATACATTCAGAATGTTTTTCCAAATTTTTTCTGTTTAAAAAATTAAAATAATCTTTATTTCCTTTTCAAAAAATGTATTTGTTCTATTTTACTAAAAATGTAAACTGAATAATAATTTTATAATACTCTTCCTATACAATATTTACAACCATAATGACCACAAAATGTTTTAAAAATTAATTAATGATTGAAATTATTATTTTTATTGAAAATTATCTTCAAGATTTTTAATGAATAGTTAAATTTAAAATGAATTCCAAAATGTAAATAATATTTTCATCAATGCATATTTTAAAGACATTTTATGGTATTTATATTTTTCAACAACAATAACCATTTCTTCTAACTCTAATGGGTATATATTGGAATAATACTATTCTTATTCATTCCTTAGATGGTTAATGGTCATTTTAACCAAGTAATATATTTCTAATCACTTTCTAGGTTCAATTTTTTAGTCATTCACATTCCCTTTAGATATTAACTTTTCGACATTAAATTTACCCAAAAATATATAGATTATTTATCATTGATATGTGTATTGATTAAAATATAAATCATTTAAACAAATGATATTCTATAAAAAACAATATTTATTTACCTGGGGAAATGTTAATAAATCCGAATTCTTTTAAAAATATAAATATTTTATAATAATTAATATTAATCATAAATTATATAAATTATTCAATAGATGAGAAATGATTTCAAAATTATTACTCAGATGGGTCCCTTTTATAGATATTCCATATATGCTTTGATAGGTCCCATGAGATGAATATGTAGGAAGACAATAGATAAATGGGGTTCTGTTGTATAACTTCCCATTAGTTTTAAAATACATTAAGGATAGAAATTTATAGTATAGGTATAATGATTGTAAAACAGGACGTCCAATAAATAACCATATACTAATTTTGGAATTGATTTTTTATTTTACATGATAGTTTAGAAATAATATTTTCACTTCATGTAATGCAATATTAGTTTATTATTTAAATTTCATGTGTTCTTGGATATTTATCTTCCCATGTTAATTGTGAATATTGATTAATGAAAAGATCCATTTTACTTACCCCTTATGAGAAATTTGATATCACCCTAATTTCTTATATAAATCAAGAATCATTTTTTCAATTTTTTGTGATAATTAAAGGTATTATAGAAGAAATGTTATTCGAAACATATATATTTTGTAATTTTGGGTAAAAATGTAATATGAGAATTGTGCCTTTTTGTAGTTTCTGATGTCCATTAAACCATTTGTTCATTCGAGATGTGATTCCTAGTATCATAATCCATTGTAATAAATTTAGAGCTAGATCCATTTTACTGGGTTCATGGTCACTATATTTTTTCTCAAAATAATTTTACTAGAAACAAAGGTTTATAGATTTAGAAAATCATATATTATATACCATAACCCTATAGTAGAATGTTAATAGAATAATAGGACTACATTGTAATAGTTTTGTATGCTAGAGATTAAATGTTTATCTAAGATATACATCAAATTATGGATACTACAAGTGGAACTAGTTCTAAAATAGATATATATAGAGATAATAACTCTGAAAATGTTGCATTTGGATTGACATGATCATCACCTAGTGTACAAAAATTGGCCTTACTACACAAATGTACTAACACACCCTGGTGATATTATTTGGATATTTCAAATTTTCATTAAAAATCATTATTGGGGGGTTTTAATATAGAGATACCCCAAATAACCAATGTTTATGATTATAATATTCACTATGTGTTATTTTTTTCAATTTTTTTAATGATTTCATTAGTTTCAGAATTATTCGTTATGTCTCAGAATTATTCGATCTAATCTAGAGTTTTTTATCATTTAGAATTGGTTAATGGAATATTGAATATTAACCCCATAAATTAACATAATCCAATGAGTATGAATGATCATTTCTTGTTGGGATTAAGCAAATATTTTAAATGTAAATAGTCTCCCAAACAAGTTCATCATAAGATGAAATAGTATAATTTTTAAGGAAAATATAGAATTCCATCTTTATTATGGATTTAGAGGGATATAAAGAATGAAGAATATGGTAGGTAAAATTGTAGATAAAAGAAAAAGTAATGAAGTAATTTTTTACACATTAGATAATTTTTGAATTAAACAATATAGTTCTTATATAATTGGAATGATTGTTTTCTACAAGTGTGGAGATAAATGACATTATTCTTTAATGAAGGGTTAATAAAAATATTCCAATAGACGATTCTTCAACTCTAAGGATATGGGGAACTATTCAAATCATTTTCCTAAGTGTTGATTGAATATACCACAAAAGTCTCAAATATATCATGGTCAATATTATCCAATTACAATAGACGAAGTGGACATATTAATGATTTTTGTATGAATTCCTGAATAAATTTATTTAAGTATTTAAAATCCGATATAATGTTTATAAGAATTATAAAATGTATATAAATTATACTATAGTAGTATTTCATTAAGAATTTTAAATAATATATTGAACAATATTAATGACCAATAAAAATGAATTAGTGACCTGTATAACTTTTTAGTAAATACATGTCTAAGTGAATGAAATCTCTTAATATGTTCCTAATCATGGGATAATGATGATAGGATAATGAGATTATTTATATGGATAATATAAATTGGATAGTAATGAATACCACGAAGCTGATTACTTATTTGTTGAGAATTTTATTTAAACAATCATTGATAGGGATTACATCAAATTTATATTTAAGGAATATATCTATATACATAACAAATGAAGGTATTCACATATTTGGCATGTGAAAATAAAGAGCAAATTTTTGTTCTTTGGTGAAATAATGATAAGTTCAATTTTAAAATTTAGCGACATTCATTAAAAATTTATGGATTATAATCATTTGTAATAGAAATAATTATATCCATTTGTGAACTGGTGTAAGAACCCGAATCTTCTTTTTAGGTATGTTTTTCCTTTTCTGGTTGTTTTTGGGAAAAAGAGGAAATTTAGGAAATTTAGGAAGTACACACAATGTACATTATGAGTACACTCTGTGTACTTCCTTTCCATAAGAGACCATGTGCTGGCCGTGTCTTGGACACACACACGCCTGTGTGGGGTGACATGGAGGTCGCCTAAAGTATAGTACAGAAAATTCGATTACACACCGTGTACTTAAAAAGTACACATCTCGTATTTTTTCATTAAATAGACTGTGGTCTCCTCTAACCCCCATAAGTGTCTTCTTCTAAGTCCCATTCGGCTGAGAGAAACCATATAGTTCCAAAAATAATCCGATCCCCCAAGCCTTTGTCTGTTCTCCGAATTGATCATCGTCAATTGCATTGGAACCGCAGCAGTAAGATCTTATTTCTTCTTGAGTTTCAATCCAAGATTTCTCTTCTTTCTCAAGTTATTGTGGGTTGAGAGTTTTAGACATTTTTTGTAGATCATGGGCGTCCGAAGGTGATTCAAGCTTCGAGGATGACATATAGAGATCTCCTAACGCCAAGGTAGGTGGTTTGTGCCTTTCCATTCGAAATATTTTTGTATTACGTGCAAATTCCACCAATACCGTTGGATGGGGTATTGCGTGTTTACTATTTTACCTGTGTTGTTTTCCTTACATGCTTTTATGCATTTGTAGAGGTAATTTGGATATGAATTGGGTTGATTGCTATGCCTTTGATGTTCTGATCATTCTTTTTTCTGTTTACAACCATTTGGTCCTCTTTAGCCTATTGGATGTTTACCTCTTTCCCATGCCTTTGTGGTCGTAGGATGTAGTGTTTTTTCCTGACATGATTGAGATGTTGTAGACTGGTTATCCATGTAGTTCTCTAGGTTTACATTGGCCATATATCATTAACATGCGTTGACTTACATGGGGTCATGAGAACCTGGTGTTATTGACTAAAAGATGATAGACCGAGTGAGCTTCCTCAGAGAGTCTTTGGACGTTATAGACTATTGGCGGATAGACCTAGTGAGCTTCCTCAGAGATTCCTTGAGCTTTATAGAATATAAAGTGATAGACCGAGTGAGCTTCCTCAGAGAGTCTTTGTTTTACTTGAATTACCTTGAACCACTCTGGGAAATAACGGGAATTGACCGGGTGAGCATCCTCAGAGAGTCTATAAAAGACCTAGGGATATAAGAGGAATTGACTGAGTGAGCTTCCATAGAGAGTCTCTTGACATTGGATCTATAAGGGGAGTTGACCTTGTGTGCTTCCTCGGAGAGTCCTCGACTACCTTAGACTATAAGGGGAATTGACCGATAGTTCTTCCTCAGAGATTATTTATGAATTTTTATGACAGAACCAGAAGGGTTAGGATAAGTGTATTGCCCAGAGGGTTTCTTGTACTCGTTTGGTAGGACCAAAAGAGATGGATGTCGGTACTTCCTAGAGCGTTACCTGTGTGTGTTAGTTGTTTCTTGACTTTGAACTCTGGATTGTTACTACTATGTACTTTCATATTTACTGTTTTCTGTACTTTTACCGCCATATATTCATTGGCTGTTAGGCACAGATCTTTGGGTGGTTACCTACTGGGATTTATTCTCACATCCTATTTGGGTAATGTTTTGGCCCCAAACGGATTATCTTATTTCAGGTATAGATAAGGGAAACCACCCTTAAACATTAGGTACTTGACTTGCTGTAGAGCTGCAGAGCATGTGACCATGCTTTGGCTTGCGATGCTAAGGATAAGTTTATCTATTTCTTTTGTACTTGGGTTTAATACTATTTTTAATTCCATCTTTTTGATCTGTTTGGCTACTTTCCAAGACATATTTATCATGCATCATTTATATATATGTGCTCTAGTTGTTTCTTGTTTTTTTTCTTCCGTTAATTGATTTGTTATGGATTATTACTGCTTCTTCTATAGTATATTTTTTCTCATCCACAGTGTACTCTTCCAATGAGGGATTACATTCCCCACTATCATCCCCAAGGCCCTCACTGCTAGTTGACAACTTCTAGAATTCGTGGAAATGATCTTAGTCTATGTGACCAAGCAGGTACGGGGCACCTCTGGGTGGCATCCGGAACTCGGATGTTACAAAGGGGTATCATAGGAATTCATTTCACTTGACTTGCATTATAGAGCCTACAATTAGTGATATGATGGAATAGGTACTTGGTAATGAGTTGTTCTTGAGAGTAACTAACCCGTGTGTAGGGAAAAGAAAATTTACCTCGTTAATGCAATTTTTAGAATTTTCAATTTTATAGTTGATTTATTTTCACTGTTGGGTGACTCACATGATTTGAGCTATTACTATTGACATTATTTTTAGTTCTATTTCTTTCGCAACCCAATGTGATTAGGGTATTCCATCTATTGCATTATATAGACACTTTCTAAAGATCACATGTCATGCATTCATGCCATGCCATTTTGGGTGCATTATCAAATTTTATGTTGTTGTTATAGATGTTCTGTAAAATATGCATGCTATCGTGATATATTCCTTAATAGAATAATTTTGTTGATATGTGTTGATTTTTGTAAGGATTTTTTTGGATGAACACCAAATTTTTGTTCTTGAGGTGTTATGGGACCTTCATGAATCAGAATTTGGTGGGTCATTAGCTTGTATTTTCTTGATTATGAAATGTATAAGATTCCATGATTTGATTCGCAGGGTGTATGGGCCCTCAAAGAACATAATTTTTTACCTTAATGCTCATTTTCTGTGTTTTCTGGGCTTTAGAGAAGTTTCTAATGATACTGTCTAGAAAAACCTAGAATACGTGACATGTACTTTATGAACACACACTGTGTAGTTTATAACCGTGTTAGTGACTGTGTGGGCAGGGACATAAAGTTGTGAAAATCTTATAGGAACACGCCGCGTACAGTATGTACATGCCATGTAGTAGTGACTTTGTGTCTACCAGTGTGACTAATGACACAGATGAGGGAAACTTGAGATATACACGCCATTTTAGGATTGAACATGCCGTTCCATATAACCTAATAATACAGCCATGTAACGAACAACACCGACATATAAACCTTAAGCCTATACATGCCTTGTTGACTTTGAACACGTTGTGTAGTCTGACCTGGGTACCCGAACATGTCACGAACAACATAGATAAGTGTTATCCTTTCTTGTACATGCTGTGTCCACTAGGGGCACGCCGCGTAGAGTGAACCGTGTAGCAGGCAGTGTAGCTAACAACATGGGTCGATGAAACTTGTCTAGTACACGACGTGTCTATTGTGAACATTCCATGTAGTCTAGGAATAATATGACTGTGTGGGTTAGCCATGTAAGGATACTTGGGCAGGGGAATAGAGTTCAACTACATGCCATGTGTAGGGACAACACACTGTGTGGTTGGGGTGTTATGCGGCCAATTTTGGCAGAAGTACACGCCCATGTGTATAGATTAAGAGAACACACCATGTAATCTTTATACATGCCATGTAGTCATGTTTTTGAAAACTTGAATGTTTTATTTCTTCTGTTTCTTTCTTGTACTCTTATGTCTTCAGTCCTTGATAATATGGATCTAAGGTGTGTGTTTGACCTTTCATAATTATTCCACTGACACATCATCTGGTTGTATGCCAGTTGCAAGATGGTGATAAGACAGTAGATATGGCTGAACAGGGACTTCCGGTAGATCCTCCTATTGGGCTAGCTTTGGCTCCAGCTGTTATACCTCGCATAGGTGATGATTCACAGTTCAGGGAAGGATTTCTGAGGTTTATGCTGACTTTTCGGGGAGATTTGTATCCTGCCCTGTGAATGGTGGCATTGATGGGGATTTTTTTGCAGCATCCTCCTCCTACTTTCTCAAGGGATGGAGGACTACAGGTTGTAGAATCATGGCTAGAGGCGACACAAAAATATTCGAGCAATTAGAGATACCTCCAGAGAAGAGGGTGAAGCTCGCAACCTATATTCTCCAAGACTCAAACAAGTGTGGTGAGAGGTGATCTCACAGTTAGGATTGTAGAAAATTTTGACATGGGATGAGTTTTGGTGCATCATCTACAATTACTTCTACAAGGAAAGCCTAAGGGCTAATCGAGCCTAGGTTTTTATGAGTCTGGAGTAGGGTACTCGTTCTGTTATGGAGTACTCATCTCTCTTTACTGATTGACAGAGTTTCACGCCTATTCCAGGAGGCGATGAGATGTTCCTTGCATGGATGTTCTTGGATGGTTTGAGGGATGACATCCGATCGTAGGTGAAAATCTTCTAGTTGACTTCAATTTCCTCCATCATCAACCATGCACGGATCATTGTGCCCAATCTGAGGGATTCTGGAGTAGTGAGCCAAGGTGGTTTGACATCCAGAGTTAGTGTTCCTCCTACTGATAGCTGGAACCGCCACAGTGAGCCTACTCAATGAGATCAGAGTAGGTGGGATGTATCTTCAGGTAGCCAGGTAGTATACTACCAATGCGGGAGAAGCAAGCATAGTAGGCTTCAGTGCTAGAGAAACCCAATGGGGTGTTGATGTTGTGGAAAGATGTTCTATCATCAGCGTTTCTGTCAGATCTTCTCACCTGCAGCTAGCGGAAGGGGTTCTTCTATGAACCCACGTTCCAGAGAAGCATCATCAGTTTCTCACTTGTCTAGGAACTGGGGTTCATCCAGCCATTCGGGCCGAGGAGGCGGTCGCGTCCACGGTGGTCATTCCCCAGGATTCTAGGGACATTAGAGTGGTTAGGCAGGGTCATAGGGTCATGGAGTAGGCCCAACCTTTGCAGTCGAGTAGACGTAGTGGGAGAAGGATCCAGGACCTTCTACAGTTCTATGTACGATCTTAGTAGCCTCAGTTTTATCTTCAGCTCTTTTTGATACAGGGGCTTCCCATGACATTATAATTATCGCTATTGTGGAAAGTATTGGCCTCTCCATTTTTTCTTCTACAGACATCATAACACCAGACACACTATTCGGAACTTGGAAGGGTAGTGTACGTCAGTGCATGGATTTACCTCTAGAGGTTGGTGGGTGTCACTTTCTATCGGACCCCTATGTCCTAGAGATGACAGTTTATGATGTCACTCTCAGGATGGACTAGTTAGTTCCCTTCCAGGTAGTTGTTGATTGATATCATCGTAGGGTGAGTTTCATATCACCAGAGGGTGGATCTTTTGTTTACATTGGAGAGTGGGATGTCCAGGTGAGTAGAGTAGGTCCAGCGCATCTTGGGTTATGAGGAGTTACATTCTAGATTAACGGTCTATATCTGGATGACCTGGAAACTTCAATGTTAGACTTTCCTCCAGTGGTAGAACATTTCAGGGATGTCTTTTCCGAGGACTTTCCATATTTGCCTCGGAGCATGTGGTAGAATTATATATTGAACTCGTGGCAGGAGCGACAGCAGTGTCCATTCCCTCTTATATGATATCTACACCTAACATACAAGAGCTCAAGAAGTAGCTGGATGAGTTTTAGGCAAAGGGTTTCATCCAACCCAGTACTTCTCCTTGGGGTTCACCTATCCTTTTTGCAAAGAAGGTAGATGGTACCCTCACGACTTTTGTAGACTATCGGAATTTGAACCAATTAATGGTCAAGAACCAATATCCCTTGCCTAGGATTGATGGCCTCTTTGATCAACTTTGAGGAGCCCATGTGTTCTCAAATATTGACATGAGATCCAGTTATCATCAATACGGCATTAGACTATCTGATATACCTCTCACAGACTTCTAGAGTAGGTATGGTCTATACGATCACTTGGTTATGCCGTTTGGTCTCACGAACGTGCCTACTGTTTTCATGGAACTGATGAATCGAGTGTTCCATCTATACTTAGACTCTTTCGTGGTGGACTTCACGGACGATATCTTGGTGTAATATCACTCCCGACACGACCATGCTACCCATCTTGAGATCGATTTGAGTACACTAAAGGAGCTTCAGTTATATGCTAAGCACTCGAAGTGCCACTTTTGGAAGGATCAGAATTCCTTCTTAGTTCATGTTATCTGAGAGACAAGAGTATCAATAGACCTATAGATAGCGAAAGCAATAGTTTTTTGGGAGCAGCTGAAAAACGTCTATGAGGTGCAGAGTTTTCAAGGGCTGGCTGAATACTACAAATGTTTCATATAGGACATTTCATGATTTGCTGCTCCACTGTCTGGTCTGACCCAGAAGGGTGCGAAGTTCCTATGGTCATATTCTTTTGAGTCATCATTTCAGGAGCCTAAAGGGAGGTTGAATTCAGCACTGATACTAGTCTTACCAGAGTACGGAAAAATCAATACCATTTACTACGATGCATCAGGTCTCAAGTAGGGATTTTTTTTATGCAAAGAGATGGAGTCGTTACGTATGGGTCTCGGAAGTTGAGGCAACATGAGAGGAACTACCTGATGCATGATCTAGAGTTGGAAGTTGTCATTCATTCCCTACTCTATTGGAGACATTTTCTTCTGGGAGAGCAGTTTCTGGTTTTCACCGACCACAAGAGTCTCAAGTACATCTTCACACAGAGTGATCTGAATTTGAGATAGCGGAGGTGGGTTGAGTACATACAATCCTTTGACATTGAGAATGCTTATATGCTTGGTAAAGTCAATGTTGTGGCTGATGCATTGAGTAGGAGGACTCAGATACAGGAAGTTCAAAAGTATAGTAGTGAGTGGATGTTTATGGGTATGTTCTATGAGATTCATTTGGAGGTGCACGATAGTCAGAGGTAAACGTTCCTGTCTTCTGTAGCTATGACCTCTACCATTCTTGATCGAGTTCGAATGAGGCAGCTATTAGATTCTAAAGGACTAGTACTATGGGACAATGTGTCAGGAGAGGACCATATTCCTAGATGGACTATAGGTGGGGAGGAGGTTTTTCGTTTCTAGGGGCGTGTATGGGGTCCAATAGACATATGTGAGGAACTGATGTGGAACTTTCATTTCTCTATTTTGGTAGTTCATCCTGGTGTCACCAAGATGTATCATGATCTACAATTACAGTACTGCTGGCTAGTTATGAAGAAAGATGTTGCATGTTTTGTCATGAGGTGTTCCACCTGTCAGCAGGTGAAGGCGGAGCATCAGCGACAGACAAGGATTTTACATCAGTTACCCATTCCCAATTGGAAGTGGAATAATGTCGCGATGGATTTCATGATAGGGTTTCCAAGGTCGCATCATGGGAATGATACAGTATGGGTTTTCATTGAAAGACTCATGAAGGTTGCTCACTTCATGTATATCAAGGAGACCTTCAGTGTTGATGAGTTGGGAAGACTGTAAATCCAAGAGATTGAACATCTGCTTGGAGTTCAACACTTCATTGTACCAGACAGAGATGCATGTTTTAATTCTCGGGTCTGGCAGGGGATTCAGAAGGCTTTGGGTACACAGGTACTTTTTAGTACAACATACCACCCTCAGACAGATGTCCAGTCCAAGCGCACAATTCAGGTGCTTGAAGATATTCTCCGAACATGGATTCTGGATTTCAGAGGTTCTTGGGAGAAGCATATACCTCTTTTATAGTTTTCCTACAACAATAGTTTTCATGAAACTATTCAGATGGAACCTTAGGAGGCTTTTTACAGTAGTCCATGCTGATCACCCTTGTGTTGGATGGAGGCAGGAGAGGCAGCTATGTTGGTACCTCGTCTTGTTCAGGAGACCACAGAGCAGATAGAGATTATTCGTAAGAGGATGGCTATTGAACAGTCTCGTCGGAGGTCTTATGATGATCAGTAGAGAAGACCTATGGAGTTCGAGGTGGGGGATTAGGGTTTCCTTCTTGTCACACCAAGGTTGGTACACAAGACTCTTACCATGATTGTTTAAATTTCCTAATGAAGGTATTCACATATTTGGCATGTGAAAATAAAGAGCTAATTTATGTTCTTTGGTGCAATAATGATACGTTCAGTTTTGAAATTTATTAACATCCATTACAAATTTATAGATTATAATCATTTCTAAGAGACATAATGATAACCATTTGTGAAATGGTGTATGAACCCATATCTTACTTTTAGGTATGTTTTTCCTTTTCTGGTCATTTCTGGGGAAAAGATGAAATTATGGAAATTTTTTATGTACACGCCGTGTACTTTATGAGTACATGCTATGTACATGCTTACCGTAGGAGACCATGTGCATGCCATTTCCTGACCACACACACGAAAGTGTGTGGGTGACATGGAGGCCGCTTAAAGCAGAATATGGAAAAGGAAATTACACGTCATGTACTTCAAAAGTACACGCTGTGTATTTTGTTTTTTCATTAAACAGACAGGGGTCGAGTCTAACCCCAATAAGTGTCTTCTTCTAGGTCTCAATTGGCTGAGAGACACCGTACAACACCGAAACATCTCCGAGCCCCCCAAGCCTCCGTATGTTATCTGAATCGACCACTGTCAATTGCATTGGAACAGAAGAGGTAAGATCTTCCTTCTTCTTGAGTTTCATTCCATGATTTCTACACTTTCTCATGTTATCATGGGTTGAGTGTTGTATTCATTTTTATTGATATAGGGTTTTCTAAGGTTATTCAAGCTTTGATTTTCATGTATAGAAATCTCCAAACTCCAAGGTAGGTGGTTTGTGCCTTTCTATTCATTGTCTTTGAGTATTATGTGCTAATTTCACCAATACCCTTGAACTAGGTATTACGTGTTTGTCGTGTTACCCATATTTTTTTCATTCCATGCTTGTATGCCTATGTAGAGGTAATTTGGATATGAATTGGGTTGATTGCTATGCCTTGGATGTTCTGGTCATGCTTTGTTCTATTTACGAACGTTTGGTCCTATTAAGACTATTGGTCGTTTAACTGTTTCCCATGCCTTGTGGCCGTAGGATGAAGTGTTGTTTCCTGAAATGCTTGAAATTTTGTAGAATCATAACCAAGTAGTTCTGTAGGTTTACATTGGCCATATAACATTACTATGTGTTAAATTACACGAGGCTGTGAGAACCCGGTTTTATAGACTAAAAGAGGATAGACCGAATGAGCTTCCTTAGAGAGTCTATGGACATAATAGACTATAGGGGGATAGACCGAGTGAGCTTCCTCAGAGAGTCTTCGAGCTTTATAGACTATAAGGGTACAAATCGAGTGGGCTTCCTCATAAAGTCTTTGTTTTACTTGAATTACCTTGAACCACTCAGGGCTGTAAGGGGAATTGATCGGGTGAGCTTCCTCAAAGAGTAAGTGAACGACCTGGGCAAGAAGAAGAATTTACTGAGAGATCTTTCTCAGAGAGTCTCTCGACCTTGGGGATATAAGGGTAATTGGACATATTTGCTTTCTCAGAGATTCTTCCACTACCTTAGACTATACGGGGAATTGTCCGAGAGTGCTTCCTCATAGAGTCTTTAGGAATTCTTATGACATAACTAGAGGGGTTATGTTGTGTGTAATGCACAAAGGGTTGATTGTACTCGTTTGGTAGGACCAGAGGGGAGGTTGTGGGTACTTCTCAGAGGGCTACATGTGTCTGTTAGCTGTTTCTAGACTTTAGACTGTGGATTGCTACTGCAGGGTACTTTTCTATTTACTCCTTTATGTACTTTTACAGCCATATATTCACTGACTATTAGGCACAAATCTTTGGGTTGTTTCCCACTGGGATTTAGTCTCACACCCTGTTTGGGTAATGTTTTTGGGCCCAAATAGATTATATTTCAGCAGGTATAGATACGGGAAAGTGCCCTTCAACTTCAGGTACATGACTTGCTGTGGAGTTGGGGCGCAAGGGTCCATGATTTGACTTGTGATGTTGAGGAGATGTTTAGCTGTTTCTTTTGTACTTGGGTTTTGTAATGTTTTTAATACCAACATTTTAACCTATTTTTCTACTTTCCACGACATATGAATCATGCATCATTTATATATATGTGCTCTAGTTGTTTATTATTTTTTTTCTTCCACAAATTTCTTTTGTATGTATTATTACGGTTTCCACTATTGTATATTGTTTCTCATCCACTGTGTACTCTTCCAATGCCCACTATCACACCCAAGGCCCACACTATTAGTCAGCAGCCTCTAGCGTTCAGGGAAATGTGGTTGAGGCCATTTGACCAACTGGGTACGGGGCGCCTCTAGGTGGCTTCCGAAACCGGGACATTACCAATGGTTTTAGATAAACATTTGAATTTTCATTATAGATTTACATATTAGTTCACCATATGAATATTCATACATATTGGATAACTTTGGCTATGCATTTTTTCATTATTATAACTAGAGATCAAATGAATGACGAATAATTCTCTTATAGACATTATGATCTGTAAGGGTATGTTTAGTACTTTAGGAATAAAAAAATCAATTTTGGATATTCATTTCCTGGAGGAAGAAATGAATTGTAAATTGATCAAATTACAACCAAAGAATGAAATTTTACTTATAATATATAATTTTATTATGCAACTATATTTCCATATAATCATAGATAGTAAATGAATTACTATACATTTATAAATGGATGTTGATAAAAATACATTTTTACCTTGAAACATGATTAATCAAATGGTATTCAAATCATCTAAGAATTATAGGGTTGAGGAATTTATGTTTATATTAATCTTATAATTTACTATTATCAATTACATTTATCTATATCAATAAGTATTTATGATTTTCATCCATATCTATATATTAACTCCCCCATCTAATCCTATGTATAATCCAAGACATGTTTTATTCCATATGAAATTTTACATCATTTTATCTCTTTCTTAGTGGATATAATGTATCCATTTTACAATTTGGGTTTTTAATAAACAAATTTCCAAATATGAAACCCATCAATTTTTAGTGAAATAAAAAAGTGAAAAGATGAAATTTATTTATTTTTAGGAGAATTTATCACCCAAAAATTATATATTAAGATCATTTTAGGATTGGGGGTGTATATTTGGCCAAAACTCTCTTCTACATTGCAGCAGCACCTACGACTAGCTCTTCGGGAGGAATTCTTTAAATGGCTTAGGTGATGTCCCTCGATAGGAGGCTATGATGTATGTGCGGTGGCACCTTTGGTTCTTCACGAAGAATTATTTAGGCATCGTTCTTTGGATTAATTGGGAGACATCCTTTACCAAGGGTTCATTGTGTGACACTATCGGTATGGTCGGATGGCTCGACTTCAATTTTGATGGAGAGGGGATAGATCTGGTCATTTTTCATTGAGTAGTGGTGTGAGTTACATCCATATTCTAGAAAGATCATTACAGATACGGTTATATAGTTCCATCTTTCTAAAAATATTTCAACTTCAGTTGTGGTAGCATGGGTCAGATCTGGTCATTTTTATCACCAAATAATGTTTTAAACCTTCTTTATGGCTTAGGTTATTCAATCGTCAGTGGTTGGGGAAGGATGAGAGGAGAGCACAAGGTTGCTCCAATATGTATTCTTTAGTTTAATTGAGTCAATGCAATTTGATACATATTTTTTTAAGATCCTACTGAAACATATAAATATATTCGTGTTTCCAGGTTTCATGTGGTGATTTTGGGTCCATTTCGTCTCTGGCCTAGTTGTTTTGAATTGATATGATCTGTGATGCAGTCGATACGTGGTATCAACGATGTTTCATCTTGCCTTTATTTTCTTGGTTCTTTGCTGTAGTTTGTGGATTACTTAATTATCTCTGAGGCAGAGCAACAGGGTGGTCTTCTTGGTCCTTTGAGATGTGAGTTTAAGTGTCCAGTTTTGGGAGATAATCGAAGATTATCAGTTTGATGATTTGAAGACATTTGGGATTTGAAATTTCAAAATTTCTTAATGGAGATTTCCGAAATCTGAATTGGGTGGGTTTTATGGTGGTCATTAGAATTTCGATTTATTTTGAATTTTGATGTTGAAGAAACAGACACTCTAGGAGGATCAGCTGTAGAGGTGGAATTAGAGTATGAATGATTAATCATGAATCGTCATTCAAAATTGGATGATCAAGAGGGTATGGATTATCCATTGGTACCAGGCCTGAACAACCCTGCACAAGATAGCTTTCTGAGTAGACATTTAAGGTGGTGTTTAGGCATAGTTATGTAGTTATTGGGGAGGGGGAGTTCCTAATAGTCTTGATTTGAGTTACTTCTTGTATGATTTTATTTTGGACTTCTTTTTTTTCTAAAAACTGAATTTGAAAAAAAAATTATTTATGCATAAATTTTTTTTGATAGAGACTATGACATGAAATAGCAATCCTAGAAGAAAATAGAATTCCTAAGATATCAGAAAAAAAAATCAATTTAAATAATTCTAATCGCTTCAATACCCTATAGTAGATGGAAACCTCAGTTAAAATAAACCTTAATATAATAATTATTTATATGTCTGATTTTATATTTTTAGGTAAAAATACTACTAAATAAATTCATATAAATATGTTCATCCATTTATTATAATAAAAATAAGAATAATCTAAAAATTATTTTTTAATGAAAAAATTATAATCTTACTAATATTTGGTCTAGTCTTGTATTTCACACTTAATTAAGATTAATTTTAGAACATTAATGAAAAATTATTGGATAAAATATTCTTTAATTTTTTAAATTTAAGTTTAAAAAATTATCATTAAATATGTTTTTAGGATTTTTTGGAAATATTTTATTTTCTATGTATAGTAGAAAATACTGAATTATAAATGAAAACAACCCTTTCGTGTAAATAATTTAACATATTAATATATTTATAATGTTGGTATTAAAGTAAAATTAATTTAATTTTATATCAATTATTCAAATTTAGGTCATTTTAAAAATATTAATATTGATTTCTAAAATACCAACATTGTAACTATTTGAACATTTTCTCTTTAAAACCCTAATTTCACAATGAGTTTGTGGGATTAGTCTTAAATTATATAATTTCACTTTTATGAATATATGTTTATCAAATGGATTAAATATTTTTAATATGAATTATTTATATTATCTGATATTATCAACATAATTTTTTGCTGAAATTAATTTTGTAAAAAACCAAATATTATTTCCTATGTTTAAATTTTAAAATGTATTTAATGATGGTTAAAATAAATGGATAATGGTTAAAAATACCTAAAATCATATATATAATATATTATCTAGACATAAATTGAATATATAATTAAAAGTTTTGTAGAATAATCCATTTTTACCATTTTCGTATGTGAAAAAATGACTATGCCTATTTCATTCAAAAATAAATAAAAGTAGGCCCCTCAAATTATTTATAATATGAAACCCCATATCCTCACTTCCTTAAACCGTTAAAAACATTTGGTTTTGAAAATATATTTAAAAATAAATTTATAACATCCTCCATATAATCCTTGAATCCTTACATTATGATAAAATCCAAACAAGGAAGGATTTTGGTTAAAATTTAAGGTTGTTACCTGAAGAAGCAATAAAGTTCTTCAATAATCATTTATTATTATATATCTACCTACACCACAATATATTGTTATTAAAACATGATGATATAGTATCCTAGATATATTATATATACTTATATTTTTTATTCTATTTTCCTGACCTACAATAATCTCACATTCAATTAAATTAGTTTTGAAATTATTGTGCGTGTGTTTGACAGACAAACTCCTTGAGAACCAATGTCATTAGTTTTTCCATGACCACATCTCATGATGGAGTATGGTGATGGATATGAAGTGTATATATGATATTTATAATCAAATTATACTTATGTTGTCTTCATACCATATTTAACTTTTTAATTTCCATTCCCTGTGAGAAACTATATTTCCACTCATGATTATGAAGGACTACCTCCTCCCAAATTTATTTTTTTAGTCTATAACTAATTCCTTATATAGAAGAATATAAGGGTAAATTTAATTATTATATATTATATAAATGAAATAATAATTATATACATGAAATATTTATCATTTTTTTAATATAATACATCATTTTATTTCATATGTTTTCACTCACTGATAGATAATTTAGTCATTCATTTACATGTGGACTACCGCCTTCAAGAAGTGATATGACTCGCTTTTCATCAACACACTAAATTAATGATATATATATATATATATGTATAGTTAAAAAATAATATTCTATTTATTATATTATAATTATATATTAAATATAAAATATTACTTACTTTCTTTCCATAATAATCGTTGAAAAATGGAAATGTTACCCATTTTGTATGTATCACCTATAGTCTCCACCATCGTAACATACATCATTATTCAAAACAATATTTAATTATTTTAATAAATAGTATAATAAATATAAAAAATTTCTAATTATATCATTATTATTATTATATATATTATTGAACTATATTACATTGACATGAGAAAAATATTTTATAAGAAAACATCTATGAGAATACAAGGCAATTAAAACTATAGACATTGAAAATAATAAATGATAATTACTAAATCGGTGAAAAAAAGCTATTAATGAAAATATAGGATTTCATTAATATTAATATGGTTCTGTAATAAGTTAATATATTCTTTAAATACATTGAACATTAGGATAAAACATGTTGAACCAAAAGAAATTGTGAGATAAGGGAGTTTGTCTCAGTTCCTATTTAATGAGGGATATTTTATAATTGTACACCTAATTTCTATTATATGGTGTACATACTACCCCTTTGATTTATATTATAAATTTTAATTAATAATTCATTATATTTTATGTGTCAAATTGAATTATTTTATCCATGGTTATTTGACATAACAGTTACAAAGATGCAAAGAATCACAAAACTCAATTTATTCCTATTAGGTTATATAAATTCTTTATCAACATTTATATTATAATTTTATATGTATAATGAGTTTTAATTATCATATGTTTTATTTACACAAGTTTTATCTAGATTTATTGTTCATATACATAGTTTATTCATTGATTAATTCTCACATTAATGATATCAACATTTTAAGGGTTTTTTTAAGAATTTCATTACTATCTACATTATTTATTCTTGAATTTTTGGTTAGGTTAATTAATTTTTAATTTTATAATATTTTTTTTATTTACCATATGGTTATAAATGATATTTTCTAATATTAATTCCATTTTTAACTCTTTGGTAACTATAATTATTAACAATTGTTTTTATGAAAATCCTAATTCATTTATCACTTCGGTCATAAATATGTTTTGATCAAATAACTTTTTTTCTAAATTTTTTTTAAGAAATGTTTTTGAAATTTTAAAAATTATTTATTAAATTATGTTTTACCGATTTTTCCTTTTTTTTAAAATAATTTGTAGAACCCTCATGTCATTTTCAAAAAAGTCCCCATTTGTAATTTAGTGTAAATGTGAAAGGAATATCTTTTTTATTGTATTGAGTCTGTGAGAAATTTCATTTTATAATGAAAACTCAATGTATTTAAAATTATTTTATTAATTTCAAATTTTATATTAAATATTTGTTTCAATTTTTTTGAACATTTATTTGAAAAATTATTTTTAAAAGAAAGGGGATATTTTCATTAAGAATGTTTTAAAGACCATTTTATTGTATTTTAATTTATCAATAGATGTAAAAAATTATTCTTAAAAAATAGTTAAAAAATTTATTATTTGTATCCTTACTATTTCTATAAATGGAATATGATCATTTTAACCATGAAATTTATTGAAATTCACTTTATTGATTCAATTTTTTTCCACATCATATTATAGTTGAAATATTCACTTACCTGTGATCATTGGAAATTAAATTTCCCCTAAATATCTAGATTATTAATCATTTATATTGTTGTTTTCCATACCTTATTTCATTTCTTCGAACAATTTTCTACATTGAGGGTTTTTTATTTTGGGTAATATTGATGAATAGATATTCTTTACTCAATACATGTATTTTTTTGATAAGGTATATTATTCATAAATTAACTGATTATTCATTATTTGAGGAATTCCATTTACCTGAGAACATGGGTCATCCATGTTATATATTGTCCCTAATGCATCGAGATGTGTAAGGAGATAAAAATTTTAAAAAGCCTTAGTTTAAAGGGATTATGGTGTACACAAACCCCTTCAGTAATAAATGTTCTTGATGATTGTTCCTTATGGTAGAGGTATCATGTTCCTGGTATATGATATCCAATAATTAAGATTTTCATTCATTATGAGTTTTGTAATTAGCATCCCTTATGTTTTCACAATTTTATTCCCTATAGATGGATTCCATTTTTAGTTTATCAAATAAATAATATTTGATTATTTATTTATATTTTGAAATTGATTGTGATTTATCTTATCACTATAGTCATGTTATTTAAATGGAATATTTTATCAGTTATTTACCATTCCATATTTATTATTCAATATCTTATCATTATCTTCAAATGGTTTAAATGAAATGTGTGTTTTGTTATTTAGCTTTCCACGGTGATTATGATTATTAATTCATGATAGCATCCATTCTAGTTAAAACATATTTATAATTTTATATCACCGTTATTTATTTTCTTTCTTAGTTTTTATTGAAGTTTACTATGATTTATATTAAATAATAGGTTACAGGTTATAATGTTATTAATCACAAAAAATGTTTAAATTTATAATTTCTATATGGGTCTCTTTCACCAACATATAAAATTACACCACCCCCTTCATTTCTATGCACATCATAAGACATATAATTCAGAAAAAACATTACTAAACTGATAAAAATAATCCTTATCCATGTTTAAAAACTTTTTTTCATCCAAAAAATCAAACAATATTTTCATTAATAAGATATCGAAAGGAGGTTCTTATAAAAATAGATAATTGTCTTCGTTATGATCCTTCTTTTTTTCAGTTACCAACGTAATTATGTATTAATAATTACGATATAATGATAAAATTATTTATTATAAGCATATATTTTGTGACATAAACAAAATAACCTATAAGAATCTCTACTTCCATAAAATTTAAAATGAAATTATCAATTGAATGTACGATAGACTACCGCCTCACAAACCAATATAGTTTGTTATCGAAATCCACCTTTTAAGGAAGGATATAATGATTACTCTAAAATTATTATATTATTTATTTTACATTTTTATAATTCTTGAAAAGTATAAATTAATTACATTATTAAATTCAATTTCAAGAGTGATACGATAATGTTTCTTGTGTGTACGGTTGACTACCACCTCCCATAGGATGTTATTCATTTTCATGTTCTATTTTCAAGGAAGTTATTAATTATAAAATTAATTGATATAAATTATATATTTGAAATAATAATTATTTTTCAATTATAATATATTATTTATCTTCCTTTTACTAAATCCGTTGACAAATGGAAAAGGCATTCATCCATGCGTGTAGCCTAACCTCTTTGTGATATTTGTATTTCATTTTCTATCTCAATATCTATTGGATTATGATAAAAACATATATAATGAATATATATGATATTTATATAATGTATAATATTATATATTTTGATTAATTATAATCAACATTAGAGGGTAAATAATCAAAAAATCAAAACTGATATATAAAACAAAGTATTTATTCCTTGAAGAACTATTTTACCGAAGAATTTTTTGTAAAAGTTTAATATAAGGTTATATGTAAATAATATATGGAATTATGTACATTTTTATTTATATATAATATATATTTGATAAAATTATATATTTTATATAGGAGTTTCTAATGTTTGTGAATGAATTCAAGACTTACTGTAAGGGATCTTTAATCTTCGCTATTTTTGTGACACATATATGAATTTACTACTCATTCACATTTTATGGTTTATATGATTCCATTTTGACATTTTATATCATTAATATCATTATCTAAGTGTTATTTAATGTATCATTTTTATTATTCAATATCAGGGATTAATATTTAAAATATTACTATAGTGATAATTGATTTCAATATCACTTTGTTACTTTTGTAAGGCATGTGTCATGTTCACCACATATAATTTTCAGGATATGTATACTCATCCCATGAATATTTTTTATAGTTATTATTTTTTTTAATTTCTCTACCCATTTTTGTGATTCTATTTCATGGGTTTTATGATTCAAAATTTACCAATGCAGCAAGGAATTTTTTCTCTATTTTCATTAATTGAGACATATGTTATGTTATTCCCCTGCCTTATTTTATGAGGATTATATAAAACCCCATTGACATGTAATATAATTAATTAATTTATTATAATGATATTATTTGTTTCATTTAATTTTATTTGGTCATTTCTCTTCTGATTCATTTTTATCAAAGTGGTATGGGTTTTATGATAAAATATAATCTCTTATCTGATTTGATTATAAATATGTATCCAATAAACAAAATCCTTTGATATATCTCACAATATACTCATGAAATTTATTATCATTTTCTTATGCCTTTAAAATTCATGTTTTCACTTCATTTTTCTCTCTTATGTACTCATGATTTAAAGAATCATTTTTATTAAAAATATTCTTCATTTCACTCAAATGTTTATAACACTATTATTCCACATCAAAGTTTTATAAAATTCTCCTTAAAATATTTTAACATTATAAAATGGATTTATGATAGAAAATTTTATCAAATGTATGCTTTTTAAAAAAGAAATTTATAATTAATAATTGTGTATTTTTCAAAAAAAATACCATTTATCATTAATCAAAAAATGTGAATGGAATAATTGATTTTACACCTTGGGAATGAATTATATTTTCTACCATCATAAAAATTAAATGTTTTAAGTATTCCTTTTTAATTTTGAATGGTTGATTTAAATTAACTGTATATTGTAATTTTTTGTTTGTCACAAATGTTTATCTAAAAGTTGAAATGATGTTTTCTTTCAGAAATGTCCTAAATAATTTTAAATAATCCTTTACAAGGTTTTAGTGTTATTTAAAATTAAATATATTTTCAAAATGTTTTCTTTTTTAAATAAATTATTGATAATTTAATTATTATTTTCATTAAGAAATGAATTCAAATATTTTTAAATATTCATTATAATTTTCAATGTAATTTTCAAAGAATGATATTTTTAAATTCTTTATTTTATATTTTTTTCAATTTGAAAATGATATTTTTCATGAGAATATTTTTACATACTTTTTAACGATACCTTTATAATTTTTCATATTTATTTTCATTGAAAATTATTTCCAAAATATTTTGTGAATTTCTTGTTCTAAAATGGTTTTTATTGAATTTTTTTAATATGATATTTTTCAAGTCTGTCTTAAAATGTTTTTATCTATGATGACATAAATTTATATAACATATGCATTACTAGATATATTATCCAAGGATTTTATTATTATTCTTTCTCTGAATGGTTTGTGTTTACAATGACATGATTTTTATGAAACGTGTTTCACTTTTACATTACACATTGAAGAATTTATTATGAAACCAACATATTTTAATAGTTTATAATATTATGAAATGATCAAATGTTTATAAAACATATATATTTTCCACAAGGTATGATCTCATGAAATTTTTATGAAACTAATTTTATTTCACGGGGAGTGATATGTTGAATGTTTCATGATATTATGAACCACATACATATGATTTTCATTATGTGATGGGAGGGACCTACATATCTCTACAATATATTGGATAAATATTTATATCCCATGAGATATACCGAACTATAATGCGGAGTGAAACATGTTTAGTAAGTGAAATTTCACAATATGATGGTCTTAGGAGTCAACCCGGACCACTTTGATGGTTTCTTGAGTAAACCCATTCCACGGTGATTTCCTTAGTTTTGATCCTTGACTATTATGAAAATTATTCTCTATGATTAAGTGTATGAAAGAAATCCAACAATTTTGCGAATATTATTCTCTCATGGATCATGTTATTTACTTTTCATATAATTCATGTCTTATAAAATATTACTATTTATTATGTGACCAAAGATTAGGATATTTGATATGTATGGTATGGTTTTCAAATGCCATTCTCATGTTCTCATACCTTTATTCTCAGGGTATTCTTAGATATCTCCATATTTTACCATTACTAATCATCTTATATTATCCTTTCTTAGGATTCTTTTCCACAGGTTTTGATTAATGGTTTTGACTAGGGTATTTCTATGAAGAGTAATATTTCAGTAGATCATTAAGGGATATGGTAATTATTTTTAATGAAATAAAAATATTTTGGTACAGGTATAAAAAGTAAATAAACCATTATGACGATAAAAATGTGTTTCTATAATTTAATTAAATTAATTTAAAAATACTTAATATTCAGGCACAAAAATATAGTGTAATTATTTTTATTATATAAGTAATGGTTCAGTTATCCTTCTGAATGAATGAAAGAAAAAATTAAAGAGACCCTTTTGAATATTTGAATTGATGTGTATTTAGATGTCATTAAGGATAATTATGAGGATCTATCACAATTTTTGAAAATGTACTAGAATTTTGGTAAATGATTGAGTGTGTGTTTTCTTTGAAATTATATGTATTTCTAGTAATTGAAATTGGATTTGGTTTTGTATAATAGGAACCTATTGGGTGATAACTCAGAGAATGGAACATTGAGATGGACTTGAACTTCACCTGGTTCATGACAATGGCCCTTTCTATACACTTGGTTTGACACTATAGGGGATATTCTTTGAATATTCACAAAATTGATTCGAACCATCATCGATGATTTCAATAATGAGTAATGATAACCTTGTTGAATATTAAGGTTTAATAAATGAAAAATAAGGTGACTTGAAATGTATATCTTCTAATTGATTATTCATGATTATGTTGTTTCCCCTATATGATAATCATTTCTCACTCTATGATTTATTATATGATAACACTGAATCAAATGGAAAATAAAATGACTATGATAAATGAAATGTAATTATGAATGGAGAGATAAATTTTGAGAGTATTCTGAATCACTTATTATGATATATGATTAATGAAAAGTACAATAAGAAACTCTAAAACTCTCCAAAGAGGATAAGGATATATTTTTTTGGGTGGTTGATACCATGGAGGAATGAAAATTATGATTCCTATATGTTGATAATGTTGGAATCCCTTTGAGTAATGTCTTAATGGAATGAGAATGTGTTTTTAGTTTGGAAAATATAAATATATAGTAATCAATTTTCATGGAGAAATGAAAAGGTCATTTTGTGCAATATATGAGACTATTGGTATCCCTAAGGTTTTATTTATGAATGTTGTTTTTTATATATAGAGTGTATGGGAATTGTAAAAATGGATGTCCTACGGGGATGAGAAATATGTGTGTCTTCAAGAGAGTATAATTAAATTTTTTTGATAATAAAGAAACTAAAAATGTCATATGGAAGGAAATAGGTCTTTAGAAATAAGATGATGATGCCTTGTTAATGGTTTAAGGATGATGTAGAGAGATTTATGTGATCATTTATAGGAATTACCGACTTATGATATATGTATAAGGATTATTCATTATATTGTTTTTAAGATTTTAAATAATATGTTTAATGATATCGATTCACATGAAAAGTGATTTAATAGAAATGTTATATTTTCTAAAAACACACATTATTAATGACAATATAATTATTAGTATACTTCGGATGTTGTGATTATGATGTTTGTATAAAGAGATAATTATAATTTATAAATTAAATTGGAAAGTGTTGATGACCTTGGAAATGATTAATGATGTGAGAGCAATGTGGTCTATGTTACCATTATGGGTGTTTCAATCATTTTTTGGATTTATGAAATATATAAAATAATTTGTTTATTATTTATTGAATATGGATGTATTTATTCAATAATGTTTTATGCTAATTTAAATGTTTCAAGAGAAATTAATTTAAAGGTATTCATATGTTATGTATTTGACAGTTAAGAGTAACTAAATGTTTCTTTTTGGAAAACTAATAAGTTCATTTTAGAAATTTGGTGACCATATTTATAATTTTTTTATTTTAATATATTTATAGGGTGATAATGCTAACCATTTATATAATTCATTAATTTTAACAATAGATTATTTTATAGAGATTAATGTACATTATCTATATATGATGATTTATCCATATTAGATAATTAGTAAAGACTATTTTGTTTTGACTATAGTTTTATAGAATGGAATATCATTCATTTTTTGATATTTTGATCTATTTGTGAATAAAGCATAAAACATCATCCTAATTTCATATATTAACATATGATGTGAAAATTTATTAAATAAAAAAATGAATGAAATTGTGCTTACTATTTAAATGAAATCTAATCCGCTCGTATATCAGACCATTTTGTTTTCTTAATCATATAGGGATCATAATATATCAATTGGTTCTTACTTGGACCCCTTATTAGGTCCACGATGAGTTATATTTATCTATAAAAAGAATTTAAATACATATACTATCAAATATACTAAACAAAGAGGAATTATTATTGTGCATGATATTTCTTATGTTGAATAGCAGGTAGTTATTTTGCATCGAATTGGAAATATTCTATGAAATAAGAAAAATATCATGGTCAATGTTTTGTGAAAAAACCAATAGATTGAGGAAGCTACATTTTATAAATATTAAATAATGAGGTATCTTTTGTCCTTTCTTTGTATAAATGTAATAATTTTCAAGGGAAAATTAATTTTAAGGTGATAGAATGCGACACCATTTGATTTTATAAAATATTTTTTCAAATATATTTAATCTATGGGATATTTTTTTTACTAAAAATAATTTTTACCTTTTCTAACAAGAATCATTTTTATAATAATTCATTACATGTAACACTAAGGGTAACATTCATTACACCCAACACTGAGTTCTAACGAAACATAACATGTTATAGAAATATTATTATTTAATATAATAGTTAACACATTGCAATTATAATGTTATTTATGAGTATGATTAATTAAATTATGAAAATATATGGTTCTAAAATGTATATATAATCAATTATTTTGTGACTAATTAATTATAAATTAAAATAAATTCTATCCAAAAAATAAGGCTATATTTTAAAGGAAGACAATTTTTATGAACAGAAAACATATTTTACCTCAATAAATAAAACATTAAAAATTTCGTGAATTATTTTAAAGAAAATTAAATGTTAATTATTCAATAAAATTTTTCATTGATTTTATTTATTTTCTATATAATGATATAAAATTTAATCTAAAAATGCTTAATAAAATTATTTTTCTGAAAACTTTTTCCCCCTTTTTCCACTTCTATTGAAACTAGTTTTATAAAACACATTGAAAATTTATTTTACTTAATAATCATATTTTTTAAAATCTTGTTATAAATATTACGTTATTGTGATTATCTATGAATTTTATGAAATGATAAAATTTTCAATGAATAATGAAAAATACTAGTTTTTAATAAGAATAGTAATTTTTGTTAATGATTTTAATAACATAGAAAATGATTTAATATGGTTTTAAAGGAAGAATTTGTTAAATTATATATATATATAAAGCAATTTTTTTCAAATTGTTCATTTTCATTCTGAAATTTGATATAAAAATGTTTTAATCTTTTGAACATTTTCTCTTTAAAACCCCTCTTTTTCATCACATTTAGGATATTAATTTTATGTTAATATCTACCAATTATATGAATATAACTCAGAAAATGGATTAAAAATTCTGAATGAACATAATATATAATATCTAGTATGTTCAATATAATTGTTTACTATTATGAATATTGAAATGAATAAAAAATTGTTATAGTGGTTAAGGTGAAGATGGGTTTACCAGGGGTTAAACAAAGATGAAAATGGTTAAAATTAAAAAATACTTATTAAATTAAAATTTTATGTTCATATTTCATCATTATACATTTTTTGAAAGTATATTGGGTCTTATATAAGAGTTTTATTGGGAATTACTTTATTATTTTTCTTTCTTTTGGGAAAAGTCCATGTAGTTTCGAAGTGGTATCATTTCCCACACTATTAAAAGAGAACAACTTTATATCAAATTTTCACACTGATAAATCAATATAGATTAGATTAAACCTTCCATAATACCTCCCCAACGTATTTATTTATGATCTAGTGTTATTTTTTATCCCAAAATACCAACATTATGCTCCTTAGTAAGTGATCCAAAGGTGGTGCTTCTATGTAAATGTAATGTTTTACACTAGGCTCATTATTTTTATTTCATGTGTTTATAACATCAATAATGTATTAAGACATAAAGTATACTAACACCAGTATCAAATATATATTTATATGTTATTATGTAAATATAACAACCTATATCTATTTCTACTTCTATCAAATGGAAAATAAAACCATTGATCCTATGTAAGATAGACTACCACCTCATGAACCAATGTTGTTCATTTTCAATCATCGACAATAAATTATGGATATATTTATGGGTTTAATATAATATTATCTTGTATATATATACTATAATTCAATATCTCACATTCCTATCAATTTTTAGGTCTATATATTATCATTTTTAGGTCAAAACTCTTACATAACAAACATATGTATATGTATATATTTATTTATAATGTAGAAACATTTACTCGATATCCATTTTTTCACTATATTATACTATTAAAAATAAACATGATTTATTTTTATGTAAAATTTTTAGGATATCAAAATGGATTCTTTTTATCTAGTAAAAATCCTCAACCACTATAAAAATGATTTTTAAATAGTGGATGAGTAAAAAAATCTCAATGAGGGGTGTAAAAAGATGAAAATTTGTAGACCTATAAGAAATATGAAAAGAAATGAAATTAGTAACTTCACCACAATAATAAATGAGAGAATTAAATAAATCAATTTCACAATAAAATTTTTTTTTCTAATAAAATAATTACAACCTATCGAAATAAAATATAGAAACTTTTTAGAAACATAGAAAATAACATTCATATCCCATTTTATGCCTGGCTCAGAAATAACTATAGCCCAGTTAACAAAATATAACAAACACATTGTAAACATATTTTTTTAAGTAAATATAGAAGTTAAATTTCTAAATTCATTGGAGAATAATTTTGTTTCACACGTCATATATGTTATAATGTACAACCATATGCTATTTGGGAGGACACAACATATAACTTGTATTGGGATCACCCGTGAGTTTTAATTGGGATCAACCCATCATAAATGATTTATTGGGATCAAATTTTCATGTATAATTCCTTTGTACCCAAAAAAATATATCCTTTTTATTTTTCATTATATTAAATTTTAAAAACTCTTCTAACCCAATATAAAAAATGTTTAATGTAGAAATAATAATTTATTTTAAAAACTAAAATTAAAAATTAAAAAATGAGTACAAATAAAAATAACCATTTTAGTTTAAATTAACCGTGTACTCATGTAAAGAAAACTTCAAAAAAATGAGGAATTATGATTATAGTAATTTAGTTTTTTCCATATATGCTAAAAAAACATTACCTTTAACATTGGTAAGAATAATTAAAAAGGGACCATAATTGTTTTAAAGGATTCCTCCTACACTGAGTCTGAATATTCATATTTATTAATTATATTCCATAATAAAAATATTTATTTCTTTTCTATATGTTTTAGATTCTTTTTCAGATAAAATAATAATTAATTTAATATGATACCATGTTATGTATAATTACTTAATCAATTAAATTCATTTAAGGTATTTTAATGATAACCTCCAAATATGTTAGAAATTGCATAGGTAAGATGATTTTGTTCAAATAGGTAATTAGTCTACAATATCAAGAATAATATTCACTAAATTATTACATTTTTTATAAATAAATAATTCTTTTATAACAAATCCTGAAATTTCTTCATGAAAAAATGAAATATGTTATAATAATGGATACAATAGTTCGTACATATGCATTAGAAGTGTTTCCATTTTTCAGAGATCATTATAGATTTAGTCTAATAATTATCTTATCCTTATAGAGTTAACATAATATAATTTATATATTATGAATTCAATAAATATAATAGAATATATCATCCATGTGATGTGGTAATTAAAGATGAATCTCATCGCTTTTTGGAGGTGGCAGTCCCCTCGTACACATGAATGACATTATCATTTTTCTGTGAATAGAATTGTATAATGATAAAAAATATATTATACTTTCTGAAAGATAAATTTTTAATTAATATCATTTGTAATCATTAATTATTTCATTATAATCTGTCCATGAAGGATGGTTATTGAAAACAAAATACATCGGTTTAAAAGGTGGTAGTCCACCGTACACAAGAATGATGGTTTCATTCCTAATGTCATGTAATACGAGAGTGATATAGAACGATTAATTTAAATAAAAACATCTATTTATATGAAATATACTCCATTAATTATATATAAATTGTTAAAAATATTTTTTATGAGGTAGAAGAATATATAAAAGTAAAACATGCGATTAATAATTATACCTCAATTTTGGAAAGTCTCATTTGATTAACTCGTTAATCTATATGATGTTGGTATTATTTCAAAAAAATAAATCTATAATTATATGATATATTTTAGAAATTTATTTCAGAAGGTATTTGATAATAAAAAATGTTCTTTATGTTTTATGAAAAAATAAGAAGTGGTTCCAAATTACAAGAGTGGGGAGGGGCATTGATGGAATGCTAAAATTATATAATAAATAGAAATTTTTTTTATATAAAAAATGTAACAATAAGGATTTATTTATAATAATTGATGAGTATGGGTTCAAATATTCTAACACAATAATTAATAGATAATATTTTAATTTTTTAACCTTATTTTTTTTGAACCTCTTGGTAACCTTATTTAAACTTACAAAGACAAAAAAATTCTACTATTTGAGGGTAAATATAGTTACTATATTATACCAATAGACCACAAATTTACCGTAATTAATATTATAAATTGTATTGTAATAACTTAGTGAAGTAAAATATTTTTCATAGTTTAATATCAAATAACAAAACATTATTAATGTTTATATTTATAACTACTCATTATATTAATTTTAATAATACCGATACAAGATATTAAATAATAACCAAATATTTTATTAAATCATTTACATGTCATTTTCATATAGAAAATTTTTCAATCACATTATTTATCTCAAATAATATTTTTTATAATCTTTATAACATAATTTATATTATTTCTACTCTAATTATAAAATTCATAAGTCAAAATTGTATAAATATTTAAGGTAACTATTATTTTTCACAATAGATTAAAAGTAATTATCATTATGAATATAATATTTTTATGTTTGATAATAATATTTAAAAACTTGGAATAATTTCTATTTATCCCCATTTTAAAAAATCTATAGTCGTTAAAAACATGAGTGTTTCATTTTTAAATTTTCATGAAATAAAATATTATAAAATGAATAATCTCATCTGAATGGTCAAAAATCCCATATAATAGAGTATTATAACATTATGAGTTAAATTAAATCATATAATAAAATTTAAAGTGTTTTTAGAGACATAGGCTTCTTATACATGGATATTACATCTTTATAGATTAATATTCACTACATTACTTAAATAAGTTCTATAGGATCACAATAGTTTAGTGAATTAAGAAAAGAGGTACACTATCTTCTAATATTGATAATAGTCATAATTATTCTAAAATATAGGTATTGTAATTCAGAACATTTCATATAAAGTCACAACATAAACTCTTTTTTATAACATGGTGAAAGGAATCATAATAGAGGGTGATCTTAGTTGCTTAGTAAGGGTCAACAAAATATATATCAATCTATGATCATAAAAAATAGTTAGATAAGAATAAGGGTACATGATAATGAAAATAACAAATAATGTTTATACTCAACCCCTAATAGATTATATGTTTTAGTCATTAAATAAATAGTGGGACTTCATAGGTCATGAGTCATAAGGGAATAAATAAACATGATCCATGATAGGAAAAAATTAGCATTTGATATATAATTTTTTGTTTACACATAATAATATAACTACATTTACATATTCTTTAGGGATAATTTCCAAGGATATTAGATTTGAAAGGGTTCAATATGCCAAACCAGCATAGTAGTCACCATTCACTCCCAAGACCATTAAAGAAGAAAACTTCCTTCTTTGAACTAGGTACACACCCCATTTCATCTATGTCTTACTGAACTAGGTTCACATCCCATTCATGCATTATCTTATTGAATTGGTTTCACTCAACATCCCAACCTTTTCCTAATGAATGGGTTTCACTCCCTCCAAAATCATAAGATACATCAAATGATATCATCATAGATGGATATATATTTTTAATTATCAAATGAACATTTGATAAGGGAAAAAAAATTTCATTGAAATTTACTTATTAAATAATAAAAATATTTCAAAATGTTTTTATATTAAAATAAAATTAAAAAAATTAATTAATATTTGAAAAAAATCAATGAATTTCATGATAAAAATATTATTTCAACATTTAAAACAATTTTTAATACATTAAACACTTTAAAAATACCTTTCACATTGAAATCATTTATTTAAAATCTTGAAATTTCCAAAATATGAACGAAATAATTTTCATTGAAATTAACATTGAAAATTTTAAAGTAGGATTTATATCATATAGTGGTATTTATCTTCGAATATATTGTTCATCTCGTTCATGATAAAAATAAAGATTCATTTCAAATTTTCAGTAAAAAGAAAAATAACAATTCATTAAAGAACATGAAGATTAATTTAGATAAATATTTTCTAAAACATCATACATGGGGGAGAATTTATCATAACCACTATAATATAATGAAAAAATTATTTTTAAATATTTTTTTGAAAATATGGTTTTGGAAGAAAAAAATTTCCATATCAAAGAGAGAAACAAGGTTGGGAATTCATATAAACATTATCAAAATTATATTAAATACCAAGAGTTGAAATGGTTTTATTATATAAAAATATATTTAATAAAAAGTGGTGAATAAATTTCATGATAATTATTAGGATATAAATCCTCAAATTTTAATATTAGAGGCCTAATCATAAAAAATTCATAATAATGATGTGATTATTACATAAAATCATTACCCCTTTGATAACATTGAATCGTAATCCCCATAAAGGAATAATAGAATATGAAAAATAAAATATAATTAAGTTGAATATGTTCATTATATTACATTTCAAATGGGTTTCATATACATCCCATGAAAGAATATAAGTGCATAACATAACATGCATCCCAATGAAGTCAAATTGAGATAAAATCGTTTAGATATTTGGTTACATTTTAATCATAAACCTCATGAATGAAATATAATAAACAACATATGAAAACAAGAATAATTTTCAGTATAATAATCATAAAATAAATTAATTTTAAGTATACACACCACATAACACAAATAATTGGTGATCATGAAATGTGTCTGATATATATAAAAATTAAGGTGGAAAATCTATCCTATAAGTATTCAAATACTTCATCTACTTAAAAACGCTTATATTATAACTATAAGTTTATCATAATTATATTAAAGAAAAATTTTAGTATATATCATAAAAATATGGGTTTCTAATTAATTTTTTACCTTTTTATTCAGAATTATATGTAAAAGTCTATATTCAAGAGATTACAACTTTTTTCTTGTAAGTTATCAATTGTTATTTTTTATCCTCTTATATTAATCATGGATCCATACTCTCCATAATGATTAAAATGATATAAAAATAATATATATTTATTATATATTTATTAATTATAATAAAAAAATAGTTATTGAAAAGAAAATTCTCTTTTCATGAAGCAGATAGTCTATATGTACGTGCAGACACTATTTTCATTTTTGTTGAATTGAAAGAAAAAATGGTAAATGATATATTATCATTCTTGAATTTTTTAATTTCAATGAAAATCGTGAACAAATAACATCCCTTTGTAGAGGGGATTCCACCGTACATACGAACGATCTTATCATTTTCACACAAAATGAAAATAATGATTTTAAGTACGATATTGAAATTTTAGAAACAAAATTGACCCCTAAATATCATAAATATCATATATAATCCATAAATAGTAAATTATGGACATCCGTAATAGGTTTAAATATAATGATGAATAACATCAGTTCACAAGGAGGCTATCCTCTGTATAGGTAAAAGATGATTTCATAACCCATTTGATAGAATTATAGATTTTAATAGGCCATTACCATGGAATTTAAAATCTCAATATATTTAATATAATTTATTAAATATATTTGTATGATATAATAATAATTTAAGGGGATGGCTGATGAAATAAAAAAATTATTATTGATGAATTTTTCCTCTACATCAAGAATCCTTCTTAAGTTCTCACTTAATTATGTAGAAAGATGTATTTTGGATAAAGAAAATGACTATTGGATTTGAGTAGTGAATTTGAGAAGTAATTTTTCAAGTTATTATACAAAAAAATAGGTTCAAAAGTTTGAAAAATGGTGGAAATTGAGTTCCCTTTTATAGATGAGGAGGAGGGGAATTCTTCTAAATACTAAAAAGTATGCACTATAATGAGGTATATATTAAATCAAGTGGATAAAAATATTACAATTAAATGGGTAGATAAACTATATGGTAGATCCATTCCTCCATCTAAAATTTAATCACATGTTTTAATTATCTGATTCCTCAAATTTTATGTTTCCATACTTTTACCAATTTGGTTTTTCATTAGAGTTACTAGTTTTCCAACCTTAGTAACTTTTTTATTCAAAATTAAATTATAGTTATAATTAATATATAACTTTGATAAAATTATTATAAATATGATATCCATTCTATCAATTAAAAATACTCGGATTTGGGAAAAATGATATTAATATAGGCGTATGTATTGTGTAAAAAACTATATTTACCTTAACCATCCTAATAAAAGTATTAATTATTTATTTTTCAATATATTCATTATAAAATATAATATTTTCCATAAATTAATTTTATTAAGTATTTATTTGAATTTATCAAAATCTTGGAAAAATAAATTATTTTTAGTAATTTTACCTAATTTAATAAAATATCATTTGCAATAAAATAAAATTAATGTAAATTTTAAAATTATTCATTTAATTTGAATATTAAAAATATAAATATATTGATATATTTATGATATAATATTTTAAAAACTTTCTATGTTGATAAATTTATTTTAAAAATTAAATTAAAATAATTAATTCATGCAATTTTCATCCCTATTATTATTTTAGTATCAGTTATTTAATTTTTATTAAAAAATAATTACTATGTTGGCATATAGTGATAATTTTAAGTAACTTTTTCATCTCTAAAAATTACAGATAAATTAATAATATTAAAAAATTATTTATTATTATATAAGAACTTATAATAGACTCTATTGTTTCCACTATAGAAAATATTTATTGATATTAAAAGTAAAAAAAAAATTTGTCTTCTTCATTACATAACATATTATATTGTTAATATTTGAAGGAAGTGGAAAAAAATTATATAACATTGATAATTTGATTGAAATTATATTAATAAACTCATTTTTTAATATTAGTATATTATTTTAAGTAATTTTCACTCTTATTAATTTAATTAACTCGTGTTAAATCCATTTTTACCATAACGATGGTGATTAATATTTAATGCATTCACTATTAATTTTGGTCAAAAAATAAATGGAATATATTAAAAATTAAAAATTAAGATGATCACAATTATTTATTGAACTTTAAAAATTAAATTAAAATTTTTTTAATAAAATAATTTAATATTAATCCTCCACACGTGAAGAGATTTTTTTTTGAAGTGAAAATATTCACAAGATTACAATATTTTTTATCTAAATTAAATATTAAAATAATATAAAGGAATTTAATTGGATTAATTAATATAAAATAAATCTAATTTAACTCTAAAACAAATTAATAATTCAATTTATCATTATACATAATTTAATGAAAAAGAGAATTTTAAATTAAAATTCGGTATTTTCCCTATTCATCGAAAAAATTCATTTTAGAAAAATACCAATAAATCACCCTAAGATAATTTTGGTAATAAAATTTTATTTTTTTTTATAAAATAAATTTTTTAAATATGATAATTTATCTAAATTTATGTGCGAAAGATTTTTTTGATCCATTTTTTATAAAAACACACTTTTTCAAAAAAATCATTTATTTTGATTTTTATAGAATAATATTTATTTAAAATCAATAGATAAAAATGGAAATATTTATAATATATGTATATATATTACTAATTTACTTAATATTATTTATACCTTCCATTATAACAAATTGGTGATATATTAAATAATAATATTTCACTAGTATGACATGTTTTGTTTAAACTCATGGTATCTTTTACCACAAGCTAAGATAACTACTAAGTGTAACATAAAATATTGAAATATTATATATATTTTAAAATTATATATTTCACAAAATATCATTTTGTTATATTCAACTCCCCCATAAAAATATTTTCACCCTAAAAGGATTCTCGATCATTAAAAGTTTATCTTTTGATAAATTTTTTCCTAGAAACCTAGATCATAAAAATGAATAATAAAAATCCCATTAAAAGGGAAATTTGGACAGATAATGGTTACCTAAGGTAAGAAATTACATTGGTTTCACATAAGATATCATATGCTAGAATTTAATATTTATATATGGAATAAAATGGTACATTATTATATAGTGATAAAGTTCACAAATCAAGATAAAGAGGCTCATCTTAAAAAAATAATGACCAAAATACCATAAAAAAGAGGTGTGAAAAAGATCATTGATATCATAAATTATGATGATCATTAGGAAATTTTTTATTCCGACATATTTTCTTAAAGTTGTAGAATTTTCCAAATAATATATAATTAAGTGATTTCATTCCATTTATAAAGAAAAAACACACCCATGGGATTTCATTGATCAATTTCCACTCCATATAATAATACATGAAATGATAATGTTATTTAATTTTGAAGTGATAAGAGATCATAATATCCATATATATAATTAATAATCATTCCATGATCATTTAGTTATCAACACAGAAAAATGTATATCACATGTTATGCATAAATCATCATGTGGTAAAATAATAAATTAATCATTAAAAAATTGAAATTTATTCTTAAACAATTTAGTAAATAGAAAACCTAATGACCCTTTAAAAACCAAGAAATATAAATAATTATTAGATATTCAGTTAATTATTGATAAGATTTAAACACTACTCCATAAAAAAATGACTCATATCTTAATTTGAACTTTCGAAGCATGTGAATACCTTCATCTTGTATTCTCTCGAAACATGTTTATAACATGAATTAAAATAAAACAATGTTGAAAACATAAATTTATCCTTGTTCTATCAATAAAACACAATTTATTTTGAGATTTACAATAAATAAAAAATTGTTGAAAAATCCATCAATTATAGTATATACTACCTTTTCTACAAGTCATTATTCAATTTCAAGTTTATCAATAGAATCCAATTTTCATTGACAATATAAATTTTCTATTTATCAAAAATAAAAAACATTTTATTAACATCATGAAAAAATATGTGGTAACTTTACAATAATAAAAATATCACCTTAACATTGAATCACTCTTCCATTCCATTTACATTATTCACCACATTCATTCAAATCCATGAGAAAAAACATATACTATACGATAACTATACTTTTTTATGAATCTAAATCATTAAATTCCAATATATAAACAAATTCCTTCACCAAAATTCTTCTCAAACTAGTAACAATTATTCATAAATATATTCTTTAACACATATTTCAACCCATATGTCATTTTATTCCCTTCATAACAAGAAATATATCCATTACTCATACAACCTTTATGAAATTCTTTATAATATTTCCCCTTAGTACATCAATTTGAATAATTCCCATACATTACTCATTTTAAGCATTAATCATTTGATGATATAAGAGGTTGAAAAATATTTTTATCCATTGGATTAACTGGATATATCATTTTTCCTTTACAGTTTCTTTCCTTTTGTCTTTCCTTTTTAGAGTAAAAACATTTTCCTGTCTTTTTGATGCATCACATTGGGTGCTTGTCTAAACATTATCAATATATATAAAACATAATATTCCTTCCCCAATTAATTAAATTGACCAAATCCTTAGTAAAAATCTATGTTTCTCTTATTTATTGATTACCAGAGTTGTTATGTTACTCATTGATAATCATGTTCTATCATTAAATACTATACACAGTTTCAATATCATTTATTATGGTCGTCATTCCATTTTTTTTCTCACCATCAAATTTTCTATCACATTCAATGTTAATACAATTCATTATAGCTACATCCATTGACTAAAATCAAAAATCATAGTGTTAGAAATTGTAAACAAATTGGTAATCAACAGATTTCTTAAAACCCACTTATTGGATGTCTAAATAATTAAAACATAATTTTAATACATTAAACCATGTGTTTATCCAATGTCATTAATATTAATATTATTTTTAAATTATTGATGATAGTTTATAAATAGTTAGTTAATTCAAAATGTATATCCCCGGGGAGTTTCAAACCAAGTTGGCAGTATGGCCTGTTGTTTTGCACCAATTCTTGATTGAGTCTTTCTCAATGTAGTTGTTTTGGGGTTATTACAACTAGGTGAATTTATCACAGAGAAAAATCTAATTGTTCTATTCAGATTGGTATTTATTTCTAGGAAACCAATTTTTCAATCAATTACCATAATTACCTGACATTTTCATGTACTTTAACTCGTCATTATAAATATAAATAGTCATTTATTTAGGGACATTATTTTTGTTTTCTCATTATATGTTCCATTGTTTTACAAAACCCTTCCTCTAATACTAACTATAGCAACCCTGACATTACATAAATGGATATTAAATATTTTTAGATGAATTTTAATTAGTTTATGCAAATAAAAACCAAGGGATCATAATATTTTTGTGTATTTTGAATCGTACAATAAAATGTTCTAATATGGTGAAAGATTTTAAATATTTTACATAAAAATATCACTATTCAATACTCAAAAAGGCATACCCTATATAAAACATATCTTTATAACAAATTTAATGGAATCATAACAATGGTAAAGATAAAATAATTTGTATGGAAATTTGAAGAGATATCGATATATGATCATATGAGTACATAAGTTAAGAATAATGGTATGTGATAATGAAAATAACATATTATGTTCATACCCAAAATACCATATATCTTAATCATGAGTAATGGAATAAATATTTATTGTCCATAAGGTGTAAATCAAATGGGAATTAGAGAATATGATCCACGAGATCATTAAATTGAAATAAGACAATGAATACAAGGCTTTCACAAAGGAAAAAAGAGGACATTTCCCTATTAGTCAAGGAACACTCCAAATGATATCATATTGGAATGGTTTTATAACATAAAACAACATCCTAAATAATGATCACTACCTTGAACATAATATCCAACATAGTCCATTAATGTATGAGATTCACCCCCTCTTCCAGACCTATTTTACTAAATCTAGTTCACACCCCGCTCTAGACTGATCTTACTAAACCATGTTAAATACCCATTCATACATGATATTTCTAAATAAGGATCCCTCCATATAAAATTAAATGATACATTAATGTATGTCCTCTAATATTGATAAGGACTTTGCAAGATCACTTGGAAATTTTATTTTGTAAAATAACCATTGTTGGTGCCAAAATTTTGCACAAAAGGAAGGGATGAAAAAGAAGGCTGGCACGCTGCCTCGCGAAGCACCGACGCAGAGCACCCCAAGGATCACGGTCTCGTAAATCTCTAGAGGCAGTGACGTTCACGAGCCTGCTGTGAAGCTCTAGAGGCGGTACCTCTCCACGAACGAATTTGACGTTCGCGAGCCCGCCATGAAGCACCGGAGGCGGTACCTCTCCATGAACGAATTTGACGTTCGTGATCCCGCCGCAAAGCACCGAAGGCAGTACCTCTCTACAAATGAATATGATGTTTGCGAGCACGCCGCGAAGCACGAGACGCGGTGTGGGAGTTATGCTTCATGGTGCCTCTTTCCTATAAATACTGGGCTCCCCCTAAGTCCCCGAGACGGACAATCCGACCTTTCAGCTTCTCCTCTACCAAATAGCGAAGAACCCTTTTCCCCGAGAATCATGAGCTCTGCGAGGTACTTCTACGTCGCATGATTCCATTGCTTTGTCTTGTTTTGAGCCCCACTTCCGAGTGGGATGCCCTTCACGAAGCTCAAGGGCATTCGCGAAGGAGGGGGATTCTCTAGGGAACCCGGATAGCCGCGGAGCATTTATGCTTCGCGAAAAAGCCATCTTGTACTAGTGATTCCAATGCTAAGGCAGGATCGCCACACATCGCGAAGCACACTGCTACGCAGCACCCTGCTTCACGAGGCACCTTCTCTTCACGAGGAAGTGCTCCACGAATACTGTTCCACTTCGCGAAGCACCCTCCACTCACACCTTTTCCCCATGCTAAGGCCAAGGCACTCCTCTTCGCGAAGCACTATCCTCTGCTTGGAAATTCATCTTCCCGTGTGACCCTCTAGGTTTGAACGATGTGATTTCAATGTCCCACCTACAACACCACTCATAGCATTTCTTCGCCTAATGCTTCTTCGCATAGGCATACTAACGGATATTTCTTCTTCGCATAGCCATGCTAACGTGGACCCCTCAATGGTTCTCTCTACGACCCCCCTTTACTACGGCCTTACTGGTACCTTCCCGCCCCCAAGGAGAAAAGGGTACCAGTTATGTAAGTCCTAGGGGTGTGGAGTGAACCCACCTCATCCGAGCTGCAAGATGTTAAACTATCGAGCACCACGTCCTCAACACATGACGTTAAACTATGACCCGACCTCGTTCCTCGCACGAAGGGTCCCCCCAGCTCAGACATTTTTTACGCCACTCATCTCCAAGTGAGTGGAATCTCTCCCCCCACAAGGGAGGATATCCTACTTCTCGGAGTAGCGTATATCCATAGGGGAAGGGCAACCACCTTGGTATAAGCCCCTATCCCCTCTTTCGGAAGGCCGCACCCCTGCATGTCCGTACTTCCCCACTACCAAGGTCGGGGGAGGGCGCGATAGGGAACGAGTCACCTCCCATCATTGGTCCCAAATCCCGCTTTCGATGCACTTTTCTGCACTTTGGGCCTCCATCCTGGAGTAAGTCCGAACACCAATGGGCCGCCTAACGCGTAATCCCCTCTTCGCTTCTCACGAACGCACCATTCGCGGCCTGATCGTCAGGTCTCTGCTGTCTCTTGTTTCTCACACCGAGCACGACTCACGTGGGCTTAGAGTAAGCATTGGCCATGAAAACACCTCGTCCAACATGACGTTAAACTGTATGCCCTCATCCAGCATGACGTTAAACTGCACGCCCAACCGAACTATGAGGACATTGATCCATGTCAAGGCGTGGTACGTAGGAAGCCTCTACGAGGTTAAGGCCCACCACCCGGTAGTTCCAGCCTCATTCACATCAGTTCACCACTGTCCCACATGACGTTAAACTGTATTCCATCAACCCTTTTAACTATGAGGACTTTGATCCATTTCAAGGAATGGTACGTAGAAAACCTTCCCAAGGTTCAATACCACCACTAGTAGACCCCCGGGTCTACTTTCACTTCGGTTCACAGATGAAGCCATTTGAACTACAAGGTATTTGATCCATGTCAAGGCATGGTATGTAGGAAGCCTCCCCAAGGTTCAAGCCCATCCCTCATTGGACCAAGGTCCACCTTAATGTCGGTTCGCGGACGACTTCCACCATCTGAACTATGAGGTCTTTGATCCATGTCAAGGCATGGTACGTTGGAAGCCTTTCCGAGGTTCAATCCCACCCATCATTTATTCACGTCGAGTTCATCCTCATCCCACATGAAGTTAAACTGCATTCCAGTCCGACGGCAAGCCATTGTGACAAACCCGAACTACAAGGACTTTGATCCATGTGAAGGCCTGGTACATAGACAGCCTCCTTGAAGTTCAAGACCATCTCCCATCGACCAAGGTCCCTTCTTCAAGTCAGTTCACTGACACCCACTATACGTGGACCCACATGTTCACCTTCATGTCGGTTCACCGACGAAACCCCTTTGAACTACGTGGTCTTTGATCCATGTCAAGGCATGGTACGTAGGAAGCCTCCCTCAGGTTAAAGCCCACCACACCATCTGGACCAAGGTCCACCTTCGCGTCAGTTCGCTGGCGCATCGGACCAAGGTCCACCTTCGTGTCGGTTCGCTGACGCATCAGACCAAGGTCCACCTTCGCGTCGGTTCGCTGACGCATCGGACCAAGGTCCACCTTCACGTTGGTTCACTGACGACATCCATTGGACCAAGGTCCACATTCATGCTGGTTCACCGGCACCATCCCTTACTACGCAGACATTGATTCCCTACCACGGGGATACGTAGGAGGTCTCTTCGAGGCTCAAGCCCAGCTTCATCGTCGCCCTTGAGATGGTCCCTTTCCATTCCCCCCTCCACTTGTTCATCCATCTATCATCCATCCCGATTCTTACCCGGACCATCATATCTCGGTGAGACTATGTCGGTCCGCTCCTCTTCATATCCGCCCATGGTCAGGTCCGGGTATCGGCACCCCTTCAAGGGAAATCCCTCAATCTGATCTATTATAGTTAATGCTCTAATCAGGCTGATCCATCTCCGCTGGACGTTAAACTCGCGACATACCATGTGTTAAACATAGGAAGCTGATGAAAACCTCAGATATATGTCCATGGCATATAATCCCCCATGGTCGATGTGGGATGCCTTGAGCTTCCACGCCCTCGAGAAGCCCTATGACCAGGGATAATGGATAGATATGCCAGTTCCCTAGTATTTAGACATGCTACTGATGCCTCGACATGACTACTTCCCGGACTGAAGGTTGCTGCTCTAACTGGACCCTTTGGAATCTCCCAACAAAAGCAGTGTAATTAACCAGCTTCCATGGAAACATGGCACTGGGCAGAGTTTCATGAACAACATATTAAATCTATGAGGGAGACCCGGACTAGGTGACGAGTTCTGAGGAGGAATCCGAAGAAGGAAGAACCGCCATCCCATCATCCTGTTTCGATCAAGGAGCAGACGTCCGTGCATAAGGAGCGAATGCCGCCCGAATTTGGAAAGCAGGAATGCGGGGCAACACCGCAGCGCGTCCTCCACCGCAGACGGACAGATGCACGCGCCCCTGTGAAAGCATCAGAAACAGAAATGTTGAACCCGACATGAAATTCTTCTCCTCAATGTGTAGATTAGTAGCATTAGAGACACCAGTAAATTGACGTGTCACCGAATCCAGATATCTGGTGCCGGGTCCTGCCAATAAAATAGCGGGCCTGGCGTGAAAATCACCGGAAGTTGGGGAAGTGGAACGTGGGGCACTCCGTTCTACAATGTGTTGGCATGGATCCTTCTTAAAGACGTGGAGAATGGAAGGACGTTGGGGTACTGGTTGTCAATCCTTTTCCTCGCAGTGCTGATGAGTTGATCCCTTCGTTTCTTAGGAACCAGGATGTTGTTATGGAGACACGATCACCGCCAGCTCGCCTATGCAGGGGATGGGGAAACTCCAGCACAACCACCCCGCATGGCTCCGCTACCGCCACGAAGGTCTCTACATCCGCGAATACGGGGCGCCCTCGTCCCCTCTCCCCATTAGAGATCATCCAGGAAAGGGTGATCAACAACCTTGTACGCAGGTACGAGGAGGAAGGGGTCATCCCAACTCAGGATATGGCCCGCCTGGACCTGGACGCATCCAGGCCCTGCCGTCAATGCCTCCCTAACAGGAAGCGCATGGAGCCCTTGTTCCCCCCCCAACATTCAATAGTTTCGGGAGCCTGTCCTCGGAATGCCTCGAAGACTCCTCGCCTTATACTGATGAGACGAGTGACGTCTGACTCGGCCTCCTCAGGGTCCCGACCCAAGGGCTCCAGGAAGGGGCTCCCATTCGGCCACGTCAGCCCGTCGTCTGACTCCGCATGAAGAGCAGGCATGTCATGCCTCTGCAACACCTACGCCAGCTCGTCTGACCCGACGTCAGCACCGGGCCCATGATGAGGACGCTCGCCCAGATACGTCAACGTCAATAGCTACAGTGGCCCGAGCCACCGCCGACGCATGTCATGGAGTTCCTACATACATTGAGCAGGGGCACTCCTTCACCCAACCATGATCGAGGCCCCAGTCGCCCCACGGGTAGGCTGGTTTGACTCTCGTGGTCGCAGGACCGGGCGATGATTACGGTGAACCAATCCGCGGTGACGTCACTCTATACAGAGGTCCTTTATATACCACCATTCCACAGAGCGTGGGCTTTCCCCACTCCGAAGCTCTTCACGGAGGTATGCCTCGTGCTACCCCAATCCCGAAGGAAGGCCTGCCCCGCGGCAGTGACGCTCGGCGAGGAAATCTTTCTTGCACCCACTATACAGGGTATGGAGTCCATCCTCCTGCCCCCGACTGCCGATCTGAAGGCACTGTCCATCCGGTCTTTCTCCAATGTGGGGGTACTCCCTACGTCCTCTCTACATTGATTGAAGGTCCTCCGCACCCCGGAAACTTGAGGACTGAAGGTCATCCTCGCTCTGCCCACATCAACCATGGAGGTCCTCCCCATGCTCCTGCCAATTCCAACAGAGGCTCCACCCACATGGGTATTGTCCATGGAGGTCCTCCCCATGTACCCTTTGACATTTTCCCTGGTTCCCCTCGCACCCCGGCCACCTCGAGCGGGTGCCCTCTCCGCCACGGTGCCAGCGCCTCCCCAAGACTATATATTGGGAATCAATTCTGTCCCGAAGAGCCACCCCGGGGTAGAAGAGCGGGTCTTCGCTGCCACAAGAAGTGTCCTGGAAAGGCCCGGGTGGAGATCAAACCTGCCCGCTTCTTGGATTCTGAAGCGGAATGCGACTCAGCGATGGAACCTTCTCCCCGCTCCTATGCATCAATGATTGGGGCAGGAACCAGGCGCGTCAGCCTCATTCTCCCAGAATGAGAGGTCCAGTGGATTCCCGCCTCCCTCTGTAGGTACGTCGAGGAGGAAGAAATCGTGGAAATTCCGCAGGTCTTGACCATGCAATCACCACCATTGTCACCAGAAGAACCCTCTACCTCTACCAGAGATCACAGAGAGCTATTTTGGGGACCAACGACGGTAGAGCAACAACATGACCTATCGCTGGAAACCGCGACTCCTGTGTCGGATTCTGTGGCTATCAGCCCATCGTATCGTGATATCGTGGCCAGGTCACCTCACTCTTCAGTGGATGGCTTGGAATTCAGCGGTCAATCAGCTCGTTCACCGTATTCTCTGCCGCCAAGTTTACTATCCCAACGATCTGCCTCAGTATCGCTACCGGTCCCTCAGCCGCCCCCGGTTGAAGAGTGGGGCAATACCGGGCCAGACCCCGAGTTCAAACCCAGGAGCTTCTGGAGCATTCTTGCAGCGGATCACTTCTCGGAAAAGTTATGGCCGACAACGACGCTAAACTTTCGCTCACCAGAGTCCCTTACCCCTGAAGAAGTGGAGTGCTTTTGTTGAACCCTATGGGCGACACACTTCTGCCTTCGTTACGAGCAGGTGATGTACCCCAAGAGACGAGATCACTTGGAATAAATCGGCAAGCAATGTCGCCTGATCGATTTGGCCGCACTCCTTGTTGCCCAGCACCCTGAGTCACCAGGTCGTCAGAGTGCCCTTCAACGGAAATGTGTTCAGAGTTTCAAATTACTAATCATAGTCATCAGGGAAGCTACCCCCCATGTGCAAGTTCATGGGTGGGGACACTATGCTTCTCTCCTCTTTGACCCTATCCGACGGCAGCCCGATTCATTATGCGACATTGAGGACATGCCCCCGAGAGGGGTCACGGTCCTCATGGCTGACATAGTGGAAAAGGAAGACGAGCTTGAATTTCTTGATGGAGACTTACCCCCCGAGGGCGTACCGCCACTGCTGTACCCATCAGGGAGGGTTACCAGTCAACAGAGGAACCTTCTAGGCCTCCCTATTCCCACCAAGTCACTAGTACTCAGTCAAAATGTCGGGAAGGGTAAGGAGCATGTCGGAACTGTCAATCACTCCGACCCATCTGCCTCTATGAAGAAAACAGACGAAGATCCCGAGAAGGCCATGTTACGCCAGTAGATTGCCGAGCAGAAGAGGATGGATGTCGAACTCTTGGCTGAGCGCGCTGTAGAGAGGCGACCCGACTATGGTAATCCCAAGCCGGAGTAGCAGGGTCAGGAACAATTTCCCCCAGGTGAGATGCCGTCAGGCAACCCTGACCATGCTACTTCCGCAGACAGGGCAGAAGTCGAAACTTACGGCAATAGGTCACGATACGTCTCGCCACCCCCCCCCCAACGACGAGGCAATCTGAAGAATCTAGTCTGGTTCCCCCAGTTTCCCCACAGGTCGTTCCGCCAGTCGATCCATGAGATGCCAAATCCATCTACCATGTTGAGGAACCTGGAAACACACTTGTGAATAGGGATCCCCATCAAGACAGGGACCCCCACCCGAATGATCTTATAGCAGCAGTCATAGCCCGCCTTGAAGTGCTAGAAATGCGGCAGGTGGCGGTCCCACCGGATGGCAAGCTGTATCCCGCGTGAGTGGATGATATGCCTGCACCCCCGGGTTTTGGGAAACCCTCTTTCTTTCCCTTCAATGGGACAAGGGACCCGCCGCAGCACTTAGCTCTTTTTTCTTCCAGGTGTGGCCCCATGCTGGGCACCCCGGCCCAGAAAGAAGCCGCCAAGCTCTGATGTTTCATGCAGACATTGGAAGGTCCCGCATTCGTCTAGTATAGCCAGCTCCCTATCGGATCGGTGACCGGTTGGGAGGATCTCTTCCAGCAGTTCCTATACCAGTTCAGCTCCACCACACGGAAGACCAGCATTGCAGACCTCTTCAAGTGCAAGCAAAGGCCTGATGAGCGAGTTGCATATTTTATCACCCGGTGGAAGGGACATCCATACTCCCTCGATATGCCACTGACTCAGGAAAAATTACTGACGATGTGTGTAGGGAATGTTAAAATGGAGCGGGTACACTCCTTTATTACCCAGAACTACTCTAGAGGGTTCCTAGATTTCTCAGATAAGTCTCAGCGCCTTGAGGAGGCTCTGCAACAGGCTAGTCAAGCACATTCGTTGCCCCCTATGATCCCATCCAGGAGGACCGCCAGATCCGAACCAGTCGCGGTGGCCCAAATAGAAGCCCCTGGGCAGCTGGAATTACTGCCAGTGGCACCATCCCCACAAACCCGCAGAGGTCCTCCACCTCAAGCATAGGCTCCTGCCCAGCAGTGACCGCCTCAGAATCGACAGGTTCCCCCGCGCAATTTGCCACCTCCACCTAGGCGAGACAATCAGACGCCGCCTCCTCGGCAGGCCCCTCTGGCCCCTCATTAGGGCCAGGCCCCCAGGGCCCCCTATCTGGAAAGAAGGCACAAGACTTATTCGTTTAACAAAAATCAGGTCCTGGCTACTTCCGAAGTGCTCTAGAGCAGGGGATTGTGCGCCTGCCTGAGTGCAGAAGGCCGACAGAGGCGAATCTCACCGATCACCCCAACTACTGTCCTTATCATCGAATTTTGGGGCACACCCTCAAGCAATGCTATGTGTTTAAAGATTGGCTTCAAGACCAGGTCAACAACAACATAGTCAGGTTGGGCCCAACACCAGTGCAAGTAGCGGGTGCCTTTGCGGGGTCAGAGTTCAGTAGCGACAGCGAGGGCGAGTGGCAGCAGGTTCCCAGCTGCGGATCCTGGAAATACTATAACTGGATGGCTCGAAAAACTATCGTTCATACCCATGGTACCATCCGGGCATGCCTGAAGCATCCAGAACCTTCAGAAGAGGTAGCTAGTACCTCTGCATCGCCTTCATAGTCGACATCCTCCCAAAAGGGAAAGCAGCGACGACGCAAGAAGAAACGACGCGCTCCGCTAGTGCCATCGTCATCTCGCACTCTCGGCGACTTTAAGCCCCCTGAAATAAGGATTCCTCCCAGAATCTGCCCGGTTGTGGATGCCTCATCGACCGACACCCAGGGGTACACTTCGGTTAACACCGTGGAGATGGTAAAGCCCTATATGACTCCCGACGAGGGGGAACTCCAGGCGAACCTCCCCAACGTTTCCAGCCAACGTCTACGTCAGCAGAACCGCAACCACGCCGGTCATTGGGGTACGTCAGGGGGCACTTTCAGCCAGGCCGTGCATGCTACTTAGACCAGACAGCAGGCTCAGCGTAGAGCTCAGCACACGCAACCTCATCTAATGCACTCAGCTCTACCTCCACCACCGTTTGTGCTACTAGATCAGGGAGAGCTGCCTCATTCGTATCACAGTCAGTCTTGACCTGCAATAGACTAGTCTCTGTTGTCTGATCCTAGTCTGGCGACTACTCTCCAAGCTTCAACTAGTAGGCAGCAAGATGTACCCAGTACTAGCCAACCGCCGGTTCAACCGGCAGGACCCGATATGCCACCAACTGCCGAACGACCTATTGTAAGCAGAGGTTCGTGTTTGGCATGAAAGTATGATGTCCTGAAGCACCTGGTCGGAATTTCGGAAAGGCTTTCTATCCTTGAGGCCCTTAGCCTGTCATCTAAAATGCATGAGGCACTTGCCAAGGCCCTAAGGAGTCCCCTCCAGTTTGAGACGGAGGTAGCAGCTGTAGAAGCCTTTCATGCCGAGACAATTGAGAATGCCGATTGTCAGGCGGTTATCTCGTTCTCCGCTGAAGATGAGGACCCTCCTATACAGTGGCATATTCACCCACTGTACATCACTGGCCACTTCAATGGTGTGGAAGTCCGCCGCTGCCTCGGTGACACAGGTTCTGGAATCAACCTAATTCTGACTCGTACATTGCGAATGATGGGTCTGTCTGAAGGTGATTTAACTCCCTCTGACCTCAGAATCCAGGGGTACGACCGGACCGAGCAAACCCCATTCGGTAAGATCCGCCTGAAGACTCAGTTCGGTGGCTTAATTTCCAGCACCGAGTTCAACGTTGTCTCTCAGGACATCGCCTACAACACATTTATGGGTAGGCTATGGCTCCATCTGCATGCAGCGATCCCTTCATCATATCATCTGTTCCTCAAATACTCACTCAACGGTCGAGTAGGCTTGCTCCAAGGGGATGCATCTCCTTTCACCTCTTGTGAGGCCCACTATCTGGATGTTGATTATTACAATAGTAAGGATAAGCAAATCCTAGTAAGTGAGTATGAACCCGGACCGGTCACAAGTGATCCCTGGGAAAGCATGGATGACGCCTACATCCTCCCGATCCACCGATCGGAGTCCACAACCCCCGACATGGGGCAATGTTTTGTTGTTTCGGATACACAAGGAAGGAGTGTCCCCATGTCCAAGAGATGGTAGAAAATCACCTCGTACTCCTACATAAACCATGCTCAGGTGATCCCAGAACCTCCTACCACTGTACCGTACCGGAATGTCAAGCTTATGAAAATGGAGGTATGCCATATGTGTCTCTTCCACCGGGCTGGAATCAACCGACTCAGGCTGAAACTTCACCACGTCTTTGATATCATCAAATGTGGCCCCTTAGGTCGAAGGCCAGATGTGATAGGGTCGACTACCTTCATTGCTATGGTCTCAATAGTGAGTGAGTCTCCGGATATGATGACCACTGCTGCCCAAGCCGGCACCAGCTGCCCCTTAGGTTTTGATATCCCAGGAATATCTCCCATCGCGGTAAATCCCCCCACGGGTGGAGAGGAAGACTTGGAGGATGCTCCCCCCACCTTTGAAGAAGGCGTCTCTACCACGATTTATTAACAGGTATAGGTGAACGATGGAAGCGAGGCAGATCCGAAACCCACATTGATCAGTGCAGCCATGTCCCTCAAGGAGCAGCAACAGTAAGTAGACTTACTCAAACAACACCGTGACGTGTTTTCCTAGAGTTACAACGAGATGCCAGGACTAGATCCCTAGGTATCAGTTCACCGTCTGGGCCTCCCGGAAAACCATCGTGGGTTTAATCAGCCTCCCAGGAAGATGCACCCTTCTCATGGTGCTATGGTTGAGGCCAAAGTTGAGAAGCTTATCAAATCCAACATTGTTAAGGAAGTCCAATACACCAAGTGGATTCCCAACATTGTGCCAGTCAGGAAGAAGAATGGGCATATCAGAGTCTGCATCAACTTCCGCGACCTTAATCGCCACTGCCCAAAGGATGACATCCCACTCCCGGTGACAGAGTTATTGATTGATGCCACGTCCGGGTTCCAAGCTCTCTCTTTCAAGGATGGGTATTCCGGGTACAACCAGATCCGTATGGCCCCTAAGGATGAAGAGTCCACTGCCATTAGGGCTCCCCAAGGTACCTTTTTCTACCAGGTTATGCCCTTCGGCTTGAAAAATGCAGGTTCCACTTATAAGAGGGTCATGCATCGCATATTCAAGTCGATTCATGGGATGCTGTTGGAATGATACGTATATGACCTAGTGGTCAAATCATGTCAGTTCCAGGACCATATCAAAGACCTTGAGAAGGTGTTTGATTTCCTCTGTTCCCGTCACCTGAAGATGAACCCGTTGAATTATGCCTTCGGGGTCACCTCTGGGAAGTTTCTGGGCTTTGTTGTTAGATACCGAGGTATTGAGATCAACCCAGAGAAGATCAAATCCATCAGCCAATTGCCTCCCCTGAGAAACATTCGGGAACTTCAAGGCCTCTAAGGCCACTTAGCGTATATATGCCGATTCTTCACGAATCTGACCGGCAAGTTTAAGCCCTTTTCCCGACTCATGAATAAGGGCGCCACCTACAAATGGGATGAGGAGTGTCGGACCGCCTTCGAGGAAATCAAGAAGTATCTGCTCCAACCTCCATTTTTGATGCCACCTGTCTCCGGAAAGCTGATGGTCCATTACGTGACCGCCCTAGAAAGATCCCTCGGTGTACTACTCGCCCAGAAGAATAACGAGGGTACTGAGAACAGTCTCTACTATCTCAGCCGCATGATTCTCGATATGGAGGTCATATAATCCCCTATCGAAAAAAGCTACCTTGCGCTCGTCTTCTCCGTACAGAAGTTGCGGCATTACCTGCAGCACCCTGAGGTACAATTGGTCTCCCGGGTAGACCCAATAATGTACATCCTGAACCGCCCCTTGCTGACTGGCCGACTAGCACGGTGGGCGGTGATTTTCAGCAGTTCGATATCAGGTTCGTACCTCAGAAGGCCATTAAGGGACATGTGTTGGCAGACTTTTTAGCTACCCATCCAACCTCCGCGGATCAATCCCTGGACCTGGATTTTCCTGATGAGACGATCCTCTCAGTCGATCATGTCATCCCATGTTGGCAAATGCATTTCAACGGTGCCTCCCAGAGCCCCACCGGTAGGAGGCTCAATGATCCTAAGCTCAACAGAGTGGGCCTGGGTATTGTCTCCATTACGTCAGCGCAAGCCGTCCTGCCATACTCTTTCCTGTTGTCAGAAGGCTGTACGAACAACAAGGCAGAGTACCAGGCTCTCATCATCGGCCTCGAGTTGGCCCTTGAGATCAACGTTCCCCATTTACATGTGAAAAGAGACTCTGAGCCGGTGATCAAATAGGTCAATGGCGACTACGTTGTCCGGAATCCGGAGCATGTACCGTTTCAGGTGTACACCCTCTGCATAATGGCCCAGTTCTCTTCTTGACCAGAGATTACCCATGTCCCACGGTCACAGAACAGTCAAGCAGATGCCTTGAAGGGCTTAGCCGCGTCACTCGCAGAACCCGAGCAAGATGATTTGATCATACATGTGGCACACCGGAGAGTCATTGCCCCCATCACCCAAGAAGACAATGATGTCCTGCAGGTAAGTCATCTCACTACCAGACCCTCTACGTCAGGGGTCCCGGGTTCTTCAGACATAGTGGTTGAAGCCACTCCCGACTGGAGGGCACCTTTTGTCAAGAATCTCCAAAATGGACGCCTCCCGGACGACAGATCTGAGTGCGAGCGAATCCAACTCCACACGCTGCAATTTACCGTCCAGAGCGGCCCCAGTCTTGAACATATCCTTTATAAGAAGAGCTTCGATAGCGTCCTCCTCCATTGCATTCAAGGAGTAGAGATTCCTCAAGTTATGCAAGAGGTTCACGCTGGTTCCTATGGTGCCCATCAAGCTGGGCCGAAGCTGTACCATCAAATCCGGAGGTTAGGGTACTTCTGGCCCTCTATGATCCATGATTGAATTGAGAATGCCAAGAGGTGCCACGCGTGCCATGTTCATTCCAACTTCCTGCATCGACCGCTAGATCCCCTCCACCCCACCAAGTACTCTTGGACATTCGTGGTATGGGAAATTGATGTATTGGGACCATATCCACCGGCAAGAGCTCCCCAGTGTAGGTACATCCTGACTGCTACATATTTCTTTTCCAAGTGGGCAGAGGCAGTCCCACTTAAAGAGGTCAAGGCCCATTCCATCGTCGACTTTGTGAGCTCCAATATTATCCACCAGTTTGGGGTCCCTCACACTGTCCTCGCCGATAATGGCACCAACTTACGAGAAGCTGAACTGAAGAAATTGTACACCATGTACGACATCCATTCGAACCATACCTCCCACTACCACGCGCAGGCAAACGGAAAGATCGTTGTGTTCAACAAAACCCTCTCTAACATTCTGCAGAAGATGGTTGGTAAGAACAAGAAAAGTTGGCCTGACAATCTCCCGAATGCCCTCTGGGCTTATCGGACGACGACTCTCAACTATACCAAGGTGACACCATATTCCCTGGTGTATGGGGCTGAGGCCGTCCTACCCATTGAGATCCAGCTGCCATCGTTACGCACTGTAGTCTATGATCACTAGACATCAGATGAGGTGGCCAGAATATGTCTAGGTGAATTAGAAGCACTGGACGGGAACCGGCTTCGTGCCCTGCACAATCTGGAAAGGAATTAGGATAAGATAGCGAGGGCCTTCAACAAGAAGGTTTTCCTCCATTCTTTTCTACAGGGAGACCTAGTACTGGCCCTTCAAGCACCAATGATCCCCGGTAGGAAACCACCCAAGCTAGAACCCAAATGGGAAGGGCCTTATATCATCCATAAGGTTTACCCCAACGGGGCGTACTCTTTGCTGACCACAGATGGTGAGCGCGTAACTCCTCCCACCAATGTCAGGTTCCTCAAGCGGTACTTCGCCTGATCCTAGAGGGTCCCGCACGACCTTAAACTTTATGGTTATGGTCCCTCACGACCTTAAACTGCACGTTATAGTCCAACATGACCTTAATCTTTATGGTCCCACACGACCTTAAACTGCACGTTATGGTCGAGCATGACCTTAAACTGCACGTTATGGTCCAACATGAACTCAACTGTATGGTCCCGCACGACCTTAAACTGCATGTTATGGTCCCACACGACCTTAAACTGCACGTTATGGTCCAACACGGCCTTAAACGGTATGGTCCCGCATGACCTTAAACTACACGTTATGGTCCCGCACGACCTTAAACTGTATAGTTATGGTCCAACACGACCTTAAACTGTATGCTCCCGCATGACCTTAAACTACACATTACGGTCCAACACGACCTTAACCTGTATGGTCCCGCACGACCTTAAACTGCACATTATGGTCCAACGTGACCTTAAACTGTATGGTCCTGCACGACCTTAAACTACACCGCTATCCTGCAGGATGATAAACTGCAAAATGGTCCGAGCTCTATGACCTTAAACTAAGATCTCCCCCTGTCCTTATTGTAAGATGTTAAACTACAAGCTAGTCAGGCCTTCCTGAACAAGGATCAACCTCAGGCCCCTTGGCCTCCTCGGGGCCCCAGCCCCTGTCCTTACTGTAAGACGTTAAACTGCAAGCCAGTCAGGCCTTCCTGACCGAGGCTCAGCCTCAGGACCCTTGGCCTCCTTGGGCCCCTGTCCCCCTTCATTACTATAAGACGTTAAACTGCAAGCCAGTGAGGCCTTCCAGACCGAGGCTCAGCCTCAGGCCCCTTGGCCTCCTCGGGCCCCCGGCCCCCATCCTTACTGTAAGATGTTAAAATGCAAGCCAGTCAAGCCTTCCTGACCGAGGCTCAGCCTCAGGCCCCTTTTCCTCCTCGGACCCCCGGCCCCCGTCCTTACTGTAAGATGTTAAACTGCGAGCCAGTCATGCCACCCTCACTAAGGCTCAGCCTCAGGCCCCTTGGCCTCCTCGGGCCCCTGGCCCCCATCCTTAATGTAAGACGTTAAACTAAAAGCCAGTCAGGCCTTCCTGACTGAGGCTCAGCCTCAGGCCCCTTGGCCTCCTCGGGCCCTCGGCCCCCATCCTTACTGTAAGACATTAAACTGCAAGCCAGTCAGGCCTTCCTGACTGAGGCTCGGCATCAGGCCCCTTGGCCTCCTCGGGCCCCGGCCCCCATCCTTACTGTAAGACGTTAAACTGCATGCCAGTCAGGCCATCCTGACCGAGGCTCAGCCTCAGGCCCCTTGGCCTCCTCGGGCCCCCGGCCCCCGTCCTTACTGTAAGACATTAAACTGCAAGCCAGTCAGGCCTTCCTGATCGAGGTTCAGCCTTAGTCCCCTTGGCCTCCTCCGGCCCCCGGCTCCTGTCCTTTTAGTAAGACGTTAAACTGCAAGCTAGGCAGGCGTTCCTGACCGAGGATCAACCTCAGGCCACTTAGCCTCCTCAGGCCCCCAGCCCCCGTCCTTACTGTAAGACGTTAAAACACAAGCCAGTCAGGCCTTCATGACCGAGGCTCAGCCTCAGGTCCCTCGGCCTCCTCGGGCCCCCGACCCCCGTCCTTACTGTAAGACATTAAACTGCAAGCCAGTCAGGCCTTCCTGACCGAGGCTCAGCCTCTCTCCCCTTGGCCTGCGTCAACTCTGGATCGCTAATGGGATTGTATGGTGTGGTGTGGGATTACATCCTCACCCATGTCGGGTTACCCTCCGTACCATACATATACCCAGTTGAGACACATTTCTCATCCAGAACAATGCTAAACCGCGCTTCAAGAACTACGTGTGTCTTGATTCCCATCTTAATGGGATGCATAGGAATTCTTGGACGCCTCGTCTTGAGCCCAACCCCATGCTTTTCTCTTCCACTATCCCCCTTGGGAATAGTTTCCTTGGAGGATCCTTGTGTAGCTAGGAGTATGATTTCTTAGCCCCGCTCATACAACCCCGCTCATACAAGGATTCTAAGGGTTGCACCATGTGCCCACTCTCGTTCTTCTATCCTCCCACATCCTCACCACATGACACTAAACTGCATGGTCTTCAAGAACTAAGTATGGCTTGATTCCCATCCTAATGGGATATGTAGGAACGCTCAGGAATTTTGTCCGTTGGCCCAGCCCAAAAGCCAAAATCTTCCCCTCAGGAAAAGACATATGGCAGGGTGCACACTTTTTCCCCAACTCACGTTAAGAAAGCCTCGATCCGGCTTCACGTCCCCCCTGGAGACGTCCGTCTCTTTTGTGGATGGATACAGCTATGCTTCACCCACTCTGTGATTGGGATTCCATCATCTTTCACACCCGGAGGGACCACCAAGAACGACCTGGATACTATGCCCAAGGGATCTCCTACCGATACGGGCCAACGCCCCCGAGGGTTTTCAAGCAACAAGCCGATACAAGTCTCGTGTTGCGAATTTGGTCAACGGTCGACACTCATTTGTTGCTCCCATATCAGTTCACCATAGGAATGATGTGTTTCGAACATGGTCAACAGTGTCCTGGATCTTCGGGTCCACCCCGAGATGTCCCAAACATCGAGTGCAGTGATTCCTTCTACCCCATCCCTAAGTGACAAGCTTCCCTCTGGGTGGTGCTATCGGTCGGGCCCACGACCCCGATTCTCTTATAAGAAATGTACGGTGTGGTGTAGGATTACATCCTCATTTACGTCTGGTTACTTGCCATGTTGTACAAACCCCTGGATTAGATACAGTTATCTCTTTCCCCATCCTCACGTAAGACGCTAAACTAGAAACCAGTCAGGCCTTCCTGACCGATGCCTGACCTTAGGCCCCTTGGCCTTCTCGGGCCCCTTCGCCCAACCTCTTACCCGGGGTGTATGGTGTAGTGTGGGATTATGTCCTCATTCACATCAAGATCATGTAATATTCCATACGCCTTCCCTCACGATGCCTAGCCTCCGGCCCCTTGGCCTTTTCAGGCCCCGGCCCAGGCCCTCTCTTATAGGAGTGTATGGTGTGGTGTGAGATTATTTCCCCATTCACGTCGGTTTATTCGCCGTACCATACACCTCCCTTGTTTGGGGATATATTACTCCCCTCCTCATCCCGTATGACGTTAAACTACATCTAGAGAACTATGTGTGGTTTGATTCCCATCCTAATGGGATATGTAGGACCCCCTAAATGTCTAGGATTTGGGTCCAGCCCCATCTCTCAGGAATCTACATCCCATCTTGTCCCCTTGGTCAACCCTTCTTCCATGAGATGATTATATGGCGTGGTGTGGGATTATTTCCTCATTCATGTCGGTCTCGTAATGACAGCGCCATGTACCTCTCATACTTGAGCGATTTCGTCGACCCTTTTTAGCGGTTCACCAATGTGCCTAAGAGTACTCTGGTTTGTTACCTAGAATGCCAAGCTTTACTCAGACACGTCCGCACCCACTTTCTAGGCTTTGTTTATCCTTGCATCCGGGCTTCCATCATCTTTCACACCCGGAGGGACCCCCAAGAACAGCCTGGATACTACGCCCAAGGGCTGTCCTACCATTACGGGCCAACACCCCCGAGGGTTTCAGACAACAAATCGACAAAATCCCGAGTTGTGAATATGGTCAGCGGTCGATGCTCGTTTGTTGTTCCCACCTTAGGCTAACGCGATATGGATGCTGCGTTTCCACCATGGTTAAATGTTTTCCTCTATCGCCATGCCAACCATTAAGCCCAAAATGTCGAGTAAACGATTCACACCCTTCATCACATCATCATGTCTATGTAGAGTCTCGGAACTCTTGGTACTTTTCCTCTGTGCAGGTCTGCGCATTGTGGAAACAAGCCGCGTCAAAGGTGTCCTTCGGGGCTCTCTGCCAACTCCCCTCTGATGGACGCCCCATGTATTGCGATGAGGATTCCCCCCTTGATTCCCACACCAAGTTTAACTCACGTGGGCTTAGGGATCGAGTTGACGTCTGCGCTAACATGGGAAGTTGTTACCATTCATGGTCCGAGCTCTAAGACCATAAACTAAGATCCATCTGGAACTACGTTCATCTTGATTCCCATCATCATGGGATATGTAGGACTGCCCAGACGCCTTGTCTTCGGGTCCAGCTCATTTGGGAGCTGATCTCTCCCCCTTCACCTCTCACCTCTATGTGGGCCCCTCGGCCTGAGGTTCCCCTCTCGGGGCTGTGTACGATGTGATGGGGGATCATGTCCCCATCCATGTCGGTTATGTCGCACGACACCCTACACATTCCCTGACTAGCATCGTCTCTGCTATGTCTGTGCATCATGACGATAAAATGAACGCTTGGTCCAATCACACGACCCTAAACCATGACATTATTGTCCTGGCCACACGACAAAAAACGGCATTGCGTTGTGATGACCTCGTTATAGAGGACATCACGTTGGGTATTGGTCACGTGCCATGCCATTTTTCAACGCCTATCACGGCTTCATCCTTGTGGCGACACCATGGCCTACTACTTTAGGCTTGTTGCTTCGCAAAAAAACCACTCACCTTAAAGGAAAAACAAGATTTATCAAATTCTGCTTCTTTTAGTGCAAGGGCCACGCCCGCACTCCCTTTTTCTAATAGAACCGGTATCTTACCATGTCACCTTTAAGAACTACGTATGGCTTGATTCGCATCCTTATGAGATATGTAGGAGCGCTCGGGCACTTCCACGCGGGCCCAACCTAACCTTTGTGTTCGGTCCCTCGACTCGATCATTTCCCCAGAGAACGCATGGTAAGTAGGTCTTAGGTCCTCATTCACGTCGGGTTTTGTTGCCATGTGTCCCCTGCTCCCTTTACCCATTTATGATCTAAGATCCATCAAGAACTACATACGGCTTGATTCTCATCCTTATGAGATACGTAGGAGCACCTGTGCACTTCCCCGCAGGCCTATCCTAACTTTCGCTTTCGATCCCTTGACTTAAAACCTCTCCCAAGGGGGTCATGCGATGTGATATGGGATTATGTCCTCATTCGCGTCGGGTTGTTCATTGAAACGTACACACCCCCTATTCCCATTCATGCCAAGTGTTTGAGTTACTCCACAATGTGCCACTTATGTTTCCTCCCTCTATCTAATATGCCTCATTGTCACACTCGGATGTGTTTTGACAAAGACCGAAGTGTGGAATTTTCCTAGGGACATTCCCTTCGTCCCATGACCAAGCTTCGTGAGCTCGCTATTTTGTTCCTCATCCACTTCCACATCCAAAAGGACCCTCGGACGGCATGGATACAAGGCTTAAGGGCTCTCCATGGATGCTGGACCTAAGGGCCATCCAATCATTTCGGGCCAACGTCCCTAAGGATCTTTGACAACATTTGCGACATGGTCCCGTGTTTCGAACATGGTCAACGGTCACCCCTCATTTGTTTGTCCCCATTCTAGGATAACGTGATATAGATGTTGCATTTCCCCCATGGTTAATAGTTATCCTATATCTTCACACCACCGTCATTGTGATCCAACTCTCAAGCGACACGATTCACACATTTCCACTTCCTCATGTTCAAGTGGAATTCTGGAATATTCGGCTCTATCTCTTCGTGCATCTAAGTGCACCACATGGGCGTGTTAATATCATGGAGTTGGTATTCACCAAGCGTCCCTTCACCCATCCTGTACTAGAAATTCCAATGCTAAGGCTGGATCGCCAGACATCGCGAAGCACACTGATTCGCAGCACCCTGCTTCGCGAGGCACCTCCTCTTCGCGAGCTAGTGATCTGCAAATACCATTCCACTTCGCGAAGAACCCTCCACTCAAACCTTTTCCCCATGCTAAGGCCAAGGCACTCTTATTCGCGAAGAACGCTCCTCTTCTTTGAAATTCCTCTTCCTGTGAGACCCTCCAGGTTTTCACAATGTGATTTCAAAGTCCCACGGACAACACCACTCGTAGCATGTGTTGTACGCAACACTGAGTTCAAGTGCACCACAACTTACCAAACTAGTTGTAACAGCCCGAGATTTTATGAAAAATATTCTTTTTTATTTTACTAATGTCTTGTGTTATACGCTACACCAAAAGGAGCTTGCACAACACGCATCCTTGACTTGCCTTGCATTACACGCAATCGCAACCTTCCTCGATAGCGTGTGTGGTAGGTAATCCTGAGTTTCACGAAACAATGATATGCTATTAAAATATTATTAAAACTAGCCGTTATGAATAGTAATAACCACTTTTTAAATTTTAGAAATTTTAACTCTCAAAATGGACTTCATTTTTGGATTCGGAGTATCGAATTTATCCTAAGGTGAAATTTTGGTACTTTTCGGATAACTTTCATATTCTGATGAATAGTGAAAATTACTAAATTATAATTAAAAACAACTTTTTTAATCGAAATAATTAATAGTGATAAATCATTAATTTGAGTGGTTTTAAAGTTTATTTAGAATATATTTTAACAATTTAATACAATGTTGGTCTTTGGATGTAATTTCACATTTAAACTAGACATAAACAAGTGTCAATCTTTTGATAGATATTGTTTCTTAAAAACACGCTATTTGTTTTAACAGCGGGATTTAATTATAAAATTAATTAATGCAACTTTTATGTTATGAATTTGGTAAAATAGACTTCATTTTTGAATTCGGAATATGAAATATAGCTTGGGATGAAATTTTGGCATTGTTCTGAAAAACATCAATTTTTTATGAATAGTGAAACTACTAAGTGGTAGGTTAAAAACTGAATTTTGCATAAAACTTAATTTTACCGCTTCTGTGAATGGAATTTCGAAAATCCGAGAGACACGGTTAATATCAAGGACTAAAATGTGGTTCAATGAGATGAAAATAATTTTTTGGTGAATAGTAACTTTTTACTTTTTTTTACCACGGTTAATAGTAAATAGGGTAACTAAGGATAAATATGATATTAATATTATCCTAACACATGTCCTAATTCTATTGGACAAGTGTAATTCGACCAAAAACAAACTTAGGAATAAAATATGACCATTTAGGCCCACTTGGATTAGATTAGGACATTTATTATTAATTTATTTAAAGAAAGGTTAAAATAGTTAAAATCAAAGTTTAATAAGTAAATCATTTTTAATATGGGGTTATACATAAGATAAATTCGATTGTAAATATTCATTAGAAAGCTAAAAAGATTTCCTACATGATGGTATTTTATTTGTAATTTTTAGACATAAAATAATTTAATTTATTTATGACACAACAATGATGCAGTAATTATCTTATTAATGAAATATTGACATAATTGATGTTATAAACACCAAAATAAATGTAATTTTAGATTTTTTATGAATTCCACTAATTTTCTAGGTTACTATGATATATTATTGTTGATTTAATCAACTTGGTTCGAACATATAATTATGTTATGACTTTCACAAAAATCATATATCAAATAGTGTCAAAATTGACACAAAAGAGTTTTTAAATCAAATATTATATTATTAATTGTTATTTTATTCCTAAAAATCTAAGGTTCGGCCAAATGACTTAGATAAGGATATATGTATTAATAATATACAATTTGGGGTTCTTTTGGCATGTTATAGTAAGTTTATTAACCATATAGTGAAAGAAAACAAAAATACACGGTAAAAGTTAAATTATTTAACTTAGAGTTAAATCTAATTGATAAGGTTAAAATAATACCCTAAACTTGTCTAAATCCTACTGGTTGATAGGATTTCGACCCATCCCCACTTTAGCTTCGAAATAAGACCCTTTGGAACCATTATAAACCGATTTTGACTTTAATATAAAATAATATTTTGAGATATTCCTAAGGTGCCCCTCTCCTCCCCTATAAAAGGACACCTCCTCCCTCTCCTCCTCACACCAATTTGAGCACTCAAGCTCCGCCAACCCCTGCCAATTTATCCTCTCCACTTCCCTAGCAACATTCTAGAGGTTCTGGTCTTCCTCAAAGACCAATTTTAGTGCCCTAAGAGGAGGTCTCAAAGAGGCACTTCAAAGAAGAGGTAATTACCGTTACCAATTCTTTCATATTTATTTCTTCTTCCACTTCTTCTTCTTAGGTTGTTTCATTATGAAGTAATAACATCAGTATCACTCATATAATGATATGTTATTATAAGTATGAAACAACCCTATTTCACCATCTATCCATCCTACGGAAAAAGAAATCACCGCGCGTGCGTACGTACGGAATACCGTCTCCACGCCGTGGTGTAATCTATTTTCCACCACCACCTTACATGGATGGGTATAATGGTGTAAAGAATAACTATACATAGTTATTACAACATTATATTGATTCTGATATATTGTATAATCCAATCCAATTCAATTCAATATTTATAGAAATGATATCATCGCTCGTGCGTACGTACGGAATACCGTCTCCACGACGCGATGAGATTCATTCTCCATGTTAACCATTTAAGAATGATTATAATGTATATATAAGAAATAATAATGAAATATATGACATTATAAAGCTACTGGATTTATGTATATATATACATATGTATCTACTTACTTCCATTTCAAGACAATAAGGAAAAGAAAACAGCGTTCATGCGTACGTACGGACTACCGTCTCCATGAACGGTGTTTTTCATTTTATTTATCTACCTATTATATATATATATACTGAATATATATGATATATAAATCATATTTTATATTCTGGAAGTAATTAAATCATGATATAAGTAATAATGATGTCAAGAACAACAAGTCAAAACACCTACGATAAATGAAACGATTTTACCCAAAACGCTTCTTTAACATGGAATTTACAAAAGAACGGGTAATATAATGTCATAAGTGAACCATATATGATATAATAACAATGAATATGATTCTGTAATAAGTCAATAACATGATTTAAATCATTATACAGGAGGTTCGGACACTTACAAAGCAAGTCGGACCTAAGGTAAGGGAAATATCACAATCTCATTTTTATCCGAGATTGTTTATTCGTAAGTATTTACTGGGGTGTATTTTATCATCCACATCCATGTTTACTCAATATGTAATATTATTTCCATCCACCTAAAAATTTTTAAATCCATTTTTACCCTTCAGTGAGTTTTTAGTAATACGTATGAAAGGAATCTTTTGTCGTTTTTTGTACGAGGTACTTTTTGACGTTTCCGACAAAAGTACGAAGAATGTTTTTTTTAACTTATACGGCACGAACGGATTTCTACTGTTTTATAAAGCCTTATTTTCATGAAGCTTCCTCTAAAAGATTTCATGACTATTTTCAATAAAATCTCTTTCTTTTAAAAATGCATGATGTTTTGTGAAAAGAAATTGATTTTGAAGAAGAAAGGATATTTTCCTCAAGAATTCAATTCAAGTGTTTTATCAAAATTATTTTCCATCTAAGATAATAAAGGGTTCTGTTTCTATACATATTTTTACATTGATTTAACTATGTTATGATGGAATTATGTTTATGAATTCCTTTATCTTATATGAATTTATTTATGATGTCACGATGTTTCAAGAATCCCATTTTTATTACAAGGGTTATGCTATGATGTATGGTTTCTGATTATGTGGAACACATAAGAAAGGATTCATTAAAAGATGGGTGGGACCTATATCTCCCTCCAATGCATTGGGTAAAGATTTTATATCTCATGAGATAGACATGGCTGAAATGGTAGGTTATACCGGTTCAGTGAAACAGGACTGAAACGAGGGTTACTCGATTCAGAAAGGGACTTTGTCCACTAAGATAGTCTTGGAAATGAGTCTTGACTAACAAGAAATGATTTTCTATGATTATGTTTGTATGCCACAAAGTTTCATGTTTTAAGTTATGATTATTGGGATTACATTTCACTTCTATGATATATCCCATGTTATGATATTATGAGCTCTTTTGCAGGTTAAGATTTCCAAAAGCTATGTATATGATGTGATTGATTTTTCTTTTGTTTACCCTTACTGAGCATCTGAGCTCACCCTTTTATGTTTTCATTTCCCCAGGATATAATGAAAGGTTTTAGGTAGAAAAAGGGGATGACCTTTATGGGAGATATTGAAGAACTTTCACCACGATTAGAAGATTATGTTCCGAGTTTCCAAAGACACTAAACTATTACGATCCTTTAGTGTGTGTTTTTGTTATGTACTAAGTATTCCGCAAATGTAATGTAATGTCCATGTACGTCAAGATACGGGTCTCTACAGTTGGTATCAGAGGAAAGGTTTAGTCAACCTTTGGAAACTAGGATGCGAAAACGTTAGTGAGATCCCTAGAGATATTTCTAAGGTATGTCTAGGGATGCCCCTAAGTATAAGTATACTTATAGGATATAGTTCTAGAACTATGGTAACGATATTAGATTAAACCAAAGATGATAGATATTTAAGTTACTCCCCCTTTATTACGATTTTTGCATCTAACACTATTCTGTTTGGGTTTTAGAAAATGGCTGGAAACAAGATGATTCACAATAATGGAGGATATGATAGACAATGGAATGATATTCTTCATGAGCAACCAAATGAAATGGGATTTGGATGTCCCAACATCATTATTATGCCGAATCAGCAATCTCACAACATGATCAATAAAGTAAAATTTGGTAAGTTTCCTGACTCGACTAATAAGAGAAAGATGGAGTTCCATGATGATCATAGAGGAAAGAAAGTTCAATTTCCCCTATGTAAATCATGTGGGAAGAGGCATCAAGGAGAATGTTTCAAGGGAACTGGAAGATGATTTGGGTGTGGAAAAGAAGGACACAAAGCAGGTAAGTGCAAAGGAAAAGGGTCGGTTAACACCATGGATGAGGATAATGGTATTGCTACGACATCAAAAATGGTTAAGTGTTTTAAATGTGGAATGTATGGGCATTATGCAAACAAATGCCCTAAGGGAAAGACTCATGAAGAGAATCAGTATGGTCATATGGGTAGTATTTATGTGGATGATGATGAAGAGACTACAAATGATATGTGAGATGAAAGAATTTTTGAAGCTCGGTCAATGGTTTGAGAATGTAGTGGAATGATTACATGTTTATCATGTGTAATTTTGGAATAAAGAGACATCTATGGATTGTTACACTGTTGTCTTTCCTTGTGTTTTGAAAGTGTATGATTAATGTTACCAGTATCCATGAAAGGTTATTCAGATATTTTTGGAATGTAGATGATATGCGCATAATGAAGGGATAAGGAGAAAATTAAATGTTTGATAGTATTCATGAGCTCATGATTGATATAAGGACTAAGTGATATCATGGTTTGAGTATATAGAATTTTGAGGATTTTGGTATGTGGAAAGTGTTAACTTTTAACTGCACTCATGTTTTCACTAAGGTATTCAAGAGAATACACGATTAAGGACTTTGAATGTTAGGAATGTGACCAACAAGACATATCTTATGATATGTGGGGATCAACGACAGTATTAAATCTCTGGTAATCGATGTCACTATATTATGAGAGTGGAATGCAGTATTATGTATAAGCCTAAATATTAGACTGGATTATGTTGGACATAAGTTAGAATTGTTTAAGGATAGAAGATGGGATGTTATAGTAACGTAGTTTTAGAAAAAAGGACAACCTGCAGGACGGGCGACAGCCCATCGCTTCGGACAAGGCTGTAGGAATCGAACCCACAACCGAAGTGCGACTGGCCTTTATCGCCTACCACTAGCCTACAGGAAGTCCCTGTTTAGTAGAAACTAGTTTTATTATATTAAGCAGCATGATATATGAAGTATAAGTCCATTTTAGGAACCATATATGATTAATCTCACTATAGAATGACTTATGTATATTTAATAACTTTTGCTAGCCTTTTGTTTGAGACAGATGGAATGAACAGTCATTCTATCACATGATCTGCTAACACTTCACAAATAACAAATTCAACTTCATTTATTTAAGAGATGAAGTAGAAATTGTTCAAGGCACGAACAAAAGTGAGATTGTACCAAAATAAAGTAAGTATTTATTCTAAGCAAATTTTCAACTTTAGGGAAATGATCTTGAAAACCAAAAAATGATGTCCTAGTGATCTTATACCTGATGAATCAGATGGTACCTTATATCATCACAAATCTATGGATTTGTGATTACTGGCTTTTCCATAGCCATGTTCTCTACCACTCTCCATCAGAACATGATGGTTAGATTTCTCTTCCATATCCATATTTTCACCTATGTGGAAACCCAGTGATTAGTTTATTTGGGTAATCGTTACATTTCATACTTTAGTTTTTTAAAGCCAAGTTTTCGTATTCCCTTTTACGATGTGGGTTTCTATTAAAGAAACTTTCGAATAGTAAACCATTTATAACCCCGACGAATTTCGAGGGCGAAATTCATTTTAAGGGGGGTAGAATGTAACAGCCCAAGATTTTATGAAAAATATTCTTTTTTATTTTACTAATGTCTTGTGTTATACGCTACACCAAAAGGAGCTTGCACAACACGCATCCTTGACTTGCCTTGCATTACACGCAATCGCAACCTTCCTCGATAGCGTGTGTGGTAGGTAATCCTGAGTTTCACGAAACAATGATATGCTATTAAAATATTATTAAAACTAGCCGTTATGAATAGTAATAACCACTTTTTAAATTTTAGAAATTTTAACTCTCAAAATGGACTTCATTTTTGGATTCGGAGTATCGAATTTAGCCTAAGGTGAAATTTTGGTACTTTTCGGATAACTTTCATATTCTGATGAATAGTGAAAATTACTAAATTATAATTAAAAACAACTTTTTTAATCGAAATAATTAATAGTGATAAATCATTAATTTGAGTGGTTTTAAAGTATATTTAGAATATATTTTAACAATTTAATACAATGTTGGTCCTTGGATGTAATTTCACATTTAAACTAGACATAAACAAGTGTCAATCTTTTGATAGATATTGTTTCTTAAAAACACGCTATTTGTTTTAACAACGGGATTTAATTATAAAATTAATTAATGCAACTTTTATGTTATGAATTTGGTAAAATAGACTTCATTTTTGAATTCGGAATATGAAATATAGCTTGGGATGAAATTTTGGCATTGTTCTGAAAAACATCAATTTTTGATGAATAGTGAAACTACTAAGTGGTAGGTTAAAAACTGAATTTTGCATAAAACTTAATTTTACCGCTTCTGTGAATGGAATTTCGAAAATCCAAGAGACACGGTTAATATCATGGACTAAAATGTGGTTCAATGAGATGAAAATAATTTTTTGTTGAATAGTAACTTTTTACTTTTTTTTACCACGGTTAATAGTAAATAGGGTAACTAAGGGTAAATATGATATTAATATTACCCTAACACATGTCCTAATTCTATTGGACAAGTGTAATTCGACCAAAAACAAACTTAGGAATAAAATATGACCATTTAGGCCCACTTGGATTAGATTAGGACATTTATTATTAATTTATTTAAAGAAAGGTTAAAATAGTTAAAATCAAAGTTTAATAAGTAAATAATTTTTAATATGGGGTTATACATAAGATAAATTCGATTGTAAATATTCATTAGAAAGCTAAAACGATTTCCTACATGATGGTATTTTATTTGTAATTTTTAGACATAAAATAATTTAATTTATTTATGACACAACGATGATGCAGTAATTATCTTATTAATGAAATATTGACATAATTGATGTTATAAACACCAAAATAAATGTAATTTGAGATTTTTTATGCATTCCACTAATTTTCTAGGTTACTATGATATATTATTGTTGATTTAATCAACTTGGTTCGAACATATAATTCTGTTATGACTTTCACAAAAATCATATATCAAATAGTGTCAAAATTGACACAAAAGAGTTTTTAAATCAAATATTATATTATTAATTGTTATTTTATTCCTAAAAATCTAAGGTTCGGACAAATGACTTAGATAAGGATATATGTATTAATAATATACAATTTGGGGTTCTTTTGGCATGTTATAGTAAGTTTATTAACCATATAGTGAAAGAAAACAAAAAGACACGGTAAAAGTTAAATTATTTAACTTAGAGTTAAATATAATTGATAAGGTTAAAATAATACCCTAAACTTGTCTAAATCCTATTGGTTGATAGGATTTCGACCCATCCCCACTTTAGAATCGAAATAAGACCCTTTGGAACCATTATAAACCGATTTTGACTTTAATATAAAATAATAGTTTGAGATATTCCTAAGGTGCCCCTCTCCTCCCCTATAAAAGGACACCTCCTCCCTCTCCTCCTCACACCAATTTGAGCACTCAAGCTCAGCCAACCCCTGCCAATTTCTCCTCTACACTTCCCTAGCAACATCCTAGAGGTTCTGGTCTTCCTCAAAGACCAATTTTAGTGCCCTCAGAGGAGGTCTCAATGAGGCACTTCAAAGAAGAGGTAATTACCGTTACCAATTCTTTCATCTTTATTTCTTCTTCCACTTCTTCTTCTTAGGTTGTTTCATTATTAAGTAATAACATCAGTATCACTCATATACTGATATGTTATTATAAGTATGAAACAACCCTATTTCACCATCTATCCATCCTACGGAAAAAGAAATCACCGCGCGTGCGTACGTACGGAATACCGTCTCCACGCCGTGGTGTAATCTATTTTCCACCACCACCTTACATGGATGGGTATAATGGTGTAAAGAATAACTATACATAGTTATTACAACATTATATTGATTCTGATATATTGTATAATCCACTCCAATTCAATTCAATATTTATAGAAATGATATCATCGCTCGTGCGTACGTACGGAATACCGTCTCCACGACGCGATGAGATTCATTCTCCATGTTAACCATTTAAGAATGATTATAATGTATATATAAGAAATAATAATGAAATATATGAAATTATAAAGCTACTGGATTTATGTATATATATACATATGTATCTACTTACTTCCATTTCAAGACAATAAGGAAAGGAAAACAGCGTTCATGCGTACGTACGGACTACCGTCTCCATGAACGGTGTTTTTCATTTTATTTATCTACCTATTATATATATATATACTGAATATATATTATATATAAATCATATTTTATATTCTGGAAGTAAGTAAATCATGATATAAGTAATAATGATGTCAAGAACAACAAGTCAAAACACCTACGATAAATGAAACGATTTTACCCAAAACGCTTCTTTAACATGGAATTTACAAAAGAACGGGTAATATAATGTCATAAGTGAACCATATATGATATCATAACAATGAATATGATTCTGTAATAAGTCAATAACATGATTTAAATCATTATACAGGAGGTTCGGACACTTACAAAGCAAGTCGGACCTAAGGTAAGGGAAATATCACAATCTCATTTTTATCCGAGATTGTTTATTCGTAAGTATTTACTGGGGTGTATTTTATCATCCACATCCATGTTTACTCAATATGTAATATTATTTCCATCCACCTAAAATTGTTTAAATCCATTTTTACCCTTCAGTGAGTTTTTAGTAATACGTATGAAAGGAATCTTTTGTCGTTTTTCGTACGAGGTACTTTTTGACGTTTCCGACAAAAGTACGAAGAATGTTTTTTTTAACTTATACGGCACGAACGGATTTCTACTGTTTTATAAAGCCTTATTTTCATGAAGCTTACTCTAAAAGATTTCATGACTATTTTCAATAAAATCTCTTTCTTTTAAAAATGCATGATGTTTTGTGAAAAGAAATTGATTTTGAAGAAGAAAGGATATTTTCCTCAAGAATTCAATTCAAGTGTTTTATCAAAATTATTTTCCATCTAAGATAATAAAGGGTTCTGTTTCTATACATATTTTTACATTGATTTAACTATGTTATGATGGAATTATGTTTATGAATTCCTTTATCTTATATGAATTTATTTATGATGTCATGATGTTTCAAGAATCCCATTTTTATTACAAGGGTTATGCTATGATGTATGGTTTATGATTATGTGGCACACATAAGAAAGGACTCATTATAAGATGGGTGGGACCTATATCTCCCTCAAATGCATTGGGTAAAGATTTTATATCTCATGAGATAGACATGGCTGAAATGGTAGGTTATACCGGTTCAGTGAAACAGGACTGAAACGAGGGTTACTCGATTCAGAAAGGGACTTTGTCCACTAAGATAGTCTTGGCAATGAGTCTTGACTAACAATAAATGATTTTCTATGATTATGTGTGTATGCCACAAAGTTTCATGTTTTAAGTTATGATTATTGGGATTACATTTCACTTATATGATATATCCCATGTTATGATATTATGAGCTCTTTTGCAGGTTAAGATTTCTAAAAGCTATGTATATGATGTGATTGATTTTTCTTTTGTTTACCCTTACTGAGCATCTGAGCTCACCCTTTTATGTTTTCTTTTCCCCAGGATATAAAGAAAGGTTTTAGGTAGAAAAATGGGATGACCTTTATGGGAGATATTGAATAACTTTCACCACGATTAGAAGATTACGTTCCGAGTTTCCAAAGACACTAAACTATTACGATCCTTTAGTGTGTGTTTTTGTTATGTACTAAGTATTCTGCAAATGTAATGTAATGTCCATGTACGTCAAGATACGGGTCTCTACACTAGTCGTTCAAAAGAGGTTATGAATAGTATTAACTAAATTTTAAGTATTATATTATCCTTATAATTTTAATCCATATTATGAGTTTCTAAGACATGATTTATGAATAATTTTATTTTTTAAGATAAAAGAAGTATTTTTCAAAAAATGAAATTTTACCGCCTTATAATGGCGAAGCCTTTTTAAAACCAATATTTGAAACTTTTATATATTCAATTTGAAAAAAATTAAATTCTTCTTTAGAATCAGGAAATAATAATTTAGTATCAATAATATTTTGGTGTCTTTCTGATAACTTTCATATTTATGTGAATAGTGAAAAATACAATATTTTAACTGAAAACAACTTTTTTTAATCAAAATAATTTATACTTTTAAATTATACATTTTAATGGTTTGGAAGTATAAATAGATTAGATTTTTACTATTTAATCCAATGATTGACATTTTAAATAATTTCACCTTGAAATTGGACATAAACAAGTGTCAAACATTTGATAGTTATTATTTCGTAAAAATATACCTTTTGGTTTCGAAAGCGGGAATCAATTTTTAATTAATAAATTCAACTTTTATGTTTTGAATTTGGTAAAATAGACTTCATTTTTGGATTCGAAATAATGAAATTATCCTAGGGTGAAAGTTTGGTACTTTTCGGATAACTTTTATATTTTGATGAATAGTGAAAATTACTAAATTTTAATTAAAAAAAACTTTTTTAATCGAAATAATTAATAGTGATAAATTATGAATTTGAGTGGTTTTAAATAATATTTAAAATATATTCTTACCATGTAATACAATGTGGGTCACTGAACATAATTTCACATTAAAACCGAACATAAACAACTGTCAATCTTTTGATAGTTATTATTTCTTGAAAACACGCTTTTTTGTTTTTACAACAAGAATTAATTTTAAATTAATTTCTTCCACTTATGTGTATTGAATATGGAAAATTGGATTCCATATTTAGAATCAGGATTTCCAAATTGTGTAAATAGTTAACTTTTATTTTTAGACATTTTGAATAATTACATCGGTAAATATTTTATTTACCATGGTTAAGGGTAAATCCGGTAAATAAGGGTTAAAAAATAATATTATAATAATACTAAATTATCTTAAAACGTTTCTTAACCCTATTGTTGGATACATGGTCAACCCTGGTCATCTTTTGGTCGATTTTGGGACCCCATGGATCCACTTGTAAGTGATAGGGACACTTTATTTTAATTAAGTTAAAATGAATACAAAAATGACACAAGCATATATCTTTTAGAAAAACAATTGTTACATAGGGTTATATATGTTGGATTTTAGACAATAAATATTACATAGAAAGATAAAACGATTTCCTATAGAATGGTATTCTATTTATAATTTTTAGACATTAAATAATGTAATTTATTTATGACACAATTGTGATGCAGTAATTACCATAATAGTGAAAAATTAGAATAATTGATATTATAAATACCAAAATAAATATAATTTGAGACTTTTATTTAATTACAATAATTTTCTAGGTTATTATGAAATATTAGGATTGATTTAACTAACTTTTTTCGAAGTAATCATTCTGTTATGAGTCTCACAAAAATCAACTATTGAATAGTGTCAAAATTGACATAAAAGAGTTTTAAAAAAAATTATTATATTATTAATTGATATTAAATTCCTAAAAATCTAAGGATCGGCCAAGAGACTTATATCATGGTAGTTGTATCATTAGTGGACCACTTGGAAGCCTCTTGGATGTATATGGTAAGTTTATTAACCATATAATATAAAAATACAAAGAGACATTGTAAAAGTGAAACTAATTAACTAAGAGTTAATACTAAAAGATAAGGTTAATATAATGCCCCAAACCTATCTAAATTCTATTGGTTGAGTGGTTTTCGACTCATACCCATTTTAATATTTAAATAATAAACTTTGGAGCTATTAGAAACTGAATATGAATTTATTATAAATTAATATTTCTAGCATTTCCAAAGGTTCCCCTCAACCCTCTGATAAAAGGGCACTCCTCCTTCTCATTTCTTCACACCTTCACTGCCTTTTGGTTTGGTCAACCCCTTCCCAAATACTCTCTCAACTTCCCTCACATAATCCTAGAAACCATATTTTTATCATAAATCCATCCTAAGGAGCCATTTTGATAAAATCAAAAGGAAGAACCCGAAGAAGAGGTAATGTTTTCACCACCCCTTTTCAAGTTCCTTTCTTCTTCCATTTCTTCATTCTTTGTTATTTCCATTCTAAAATAATAAATCCAGTATCATATATATACAGTGAAGTTATTATAAATATGGTACAACCATATTCAGTATTCTATCCACCCTTTGAATAACATGTCACCATACGTGCGTACGTTCGACTTACCGTCTCCACGTCGTGCTGTAATTGTTATTCAATATATTATTATTTGGATGGGTATAATAATGATGTTTAACTCATGTAAATAATAAATATAACATGATAATGATTCTTTTTATATGATATACCATCCAATTATATATTATTTTAATATAAAAAAATGATATTGTCGCTCGTGTGTACGTACGGACTACCGTCTCCACGAACGCGATGAGATTCATTCTCCATCATATCCATTCAAGTATAATTATCATTTGATGATTTAAAAATAGTATCTAAGGACTCGATATAATTCTGTATATGAATAATATACATCCCATTAATAATGAAAATGTCTCACATAACAAATAAGATAATGTAAAATGAACCCGTTAACACCTAAAATGACGATAATTATAAGATATTATTAACAAATCAATGTTAAAAGATCATATATGATATCATATTAATGTAAATGATTCTTTTATAATTCAATAACAATTATTTCACCATTATACTGAAGGTTAACCTACCGTCGACCAAGGAAAAATTACAAAGTAAGGGGTTTCTTATCTCACTTTTAATTCCGTGAGAATTCCATTGTTCCCCAGTTATTTATTACATGTGGTGTATTTTTACTGCCCATGATTGTATTAATTGTGTAATATAATTTAATTTATGGGTATTTACATCATCATTGTATGATCCTTCTTTCATGGGTGAATGTTTCATAAGTTACCAAATCGATAAGGGAATTTGAAATTTCAATTCCCATTTATTCGGCTTTACGCAAACTCCATTGATTATTTTACTCCAAGATTATATGTGGAATCACTATTCATTTTCTTATGTCATAATTTCCACTCCCCTTTTCTATGGGTATAATTTTGATACACATAATAAATCCATTGATAATTTCTCAAGTCATCGATATGAATTTGATAAGAGTAATTTTAACTCATTCTCCATTTGTTGAGTTAAACATCCAATTTATTGGTGTTGTTTTTACAAGATTATGTGTGAATGTTCTTTTATTGTTTTACACATGATATCCAATCATATTTAGTGTATTTATATTTTTCACACATAACTATGGCGTTGATTTATCCTTAACCTAAGCGTACAACCTTTATGAGATATTTCATCTCAATTTACATTCCATGGAGATTTCTTTTTTGATATACACCAAATCACTTTTATGTTGTGTATATAATGTACTTTGACATAGTATATCATGAATACCTTTATTCTCATGATATTAAACTATTTTGATTACCTCAATTATTTGTATTCACGTGTCTCTCTCTTGGTTAGAAACTCTAACTAAAATACCATTTTTAAATGTTTTAAAGATTTATTCTTCTAAATAATACCCATTAATGCCCATGTTTTAAAAAAAGGTTTTAAGGATTTATTCATATGGTCATTAATGTTTTAAAATTAAAACTCATTTTAAATGATTTAAAGTGGTATGAGACACTTTGATTCAAAATTCTATTTTTAAATGGCTTCTTGACAAATAGTGTGACATTTAAATGATTTCATGAAAATGGGGGATATTTCTCTCAAATAGTTTTGATGATTATTTTCATCTATGTCAATATCCTTCAATATTCCTGATTTAGGTTATTGTGATACAATACAATCTTCCATATTGTATCGAATGAGTTATGTTTGACTGTGGATGTGCTATTTCTATACCATTCATGGTTTGTGGTTAAAGTATTGACATTCCGTATGCTAGTTTTAATACGAATGTTTATGTTATGTTTAAACATATTCATATGAGGAATGCATTGGACTTAATAAGTGACGGGTGGAGCTCTCTATAGCTCCTCAATGCATCGGTAGGTCTCATAAGACAAACTTGTGTCTTGGCACAAAGCCTTGACAAAATCTTATTTGTATTTTTGGCACGAGGCCTTGGCTATGTGGTTATGATAGTCTGGCGTTATGCATTCTATCATTATGAAAGTGGTTATTGATATTGCATGTGATTGTTAGACTAGTAGAATATCCATGTGAATAAGTAAATGGCATTATTTAATTTTATCTTTGCCATATTATGCTGAAGTTCATGTTTAAAAGGATTTTGTTTTAATTATAAATTTCCTTAAGTGTTTATGCTTATCTATGAATGATTCTGCTATAATTTTATCCTTACTGAGCATCTGAGATCACCCCTTTCAATGTTTTATTTTTTCCAGGATGATGAAGAAGTAATTTATGAATGACCTGTAGGGATAGTATGAGGGGATATGAAGACAAGATGTTTTTTTATGTAATGTAAAACTTTATGATAGTCTCTAGTGTTTCTAAGGCTACTAAACTAATCAGTCTTTCGAGACATGATCTTTCTTGTGATCATTCCAATGTTATTTAATAATGCACCGACACTTGGTGACTGGGGTCGGGGTGTTACAATCCATCTATCATCCACCTCGATTCTCACCCGGACCGTTATATCCTAATGAGACTATGTCGGTCCGCTCCTCTTCACAGCCGCCCATGGGCTGGTCCCGGTATCGGGACCCCTTCTAGGGAAATCCCTCAATCCGATCCATTCTGGCTAATGCTCTAATCGGGTTGATCCGTCTCCACTAGACGTTAAACTCGTGGCATACCCTGTGTTAAACATAGGAAGCTAAAGAAAACCTCATATATATGTCCATGGCATATAATCCCCCATGCTCGATGTGGGATGCCTCGGGCTTCCACACCCTCGAGAATCCCTATGACCAGGGATAATAGACAGACATGCCAGTTCCCCAGTATCCAGACATGCTACTGATGCCTCGACGTGACTACTTCCCCGACTGAAGGTGGCTTCCATGACCAGACCCTTTGGAATGTCCCGACGGAAGTAGTGTAATTAACCGGCGTCCATGGAAACATGGAACTGGGAAGAGTTTCACGAACAACGTATTAAATCTATGAGGGAGACCCAGACTAGGTGACGAGTTCTGAGGAGGGATCCGCAGAAGGAAGAACCAACATCCCATCATCCCATTTCAATCAAGGAGCAGACGTCCCTGAATAAGGAGCGAATACTACCCGCCTTTAGATAGTGGGAATGCGGGGAAACACCGCAGCGCGTCCTCCTCCACAAATGGACGGATGCGCGCACCCTGGCGAAAGCGTCAGAAACTACCATTCAATGAAAACCACATTTTTAAACATAAAACATTTTAAAAATACATTTCTTTTATAATAAAATTGAAAAATATAATGGAATATTTAAAAATAATATAAATAATTTCTTTTTGAAAATATACTATCCTATTTGGAAAACATTTATTAAAATATAAAACACCTTAAAAATATTTTTTTATCTGAATTCATTTTTTTAAAATCTAAAAATTTCTTCAATATTAACGAATGAATTTTCTTTGGAATGAAAATTTATAAAACTTATTGTATTCTTGAAATCATAGTCCGGTCATTAATTTTATAATTATTGTTTCGGTCATTCATGTTAATAGCTATGTTTATTTTAACACTTTCAGTTAATGCAAAACATGAATTTTTTTGAAAAGGTCATCATGATTCTTATCAAAACAATTTTTTCAAAATTCAAACCTGGTTAACAAGTTATCTTTAAAAACATTCATAAATAGGAAAACTTTTTTTTTTGGAAGAAAACAAACCTCTTTCTGAAGTGAGAAATAAAGTCATGTTTTCATAAATAGTTATTATCTCAATTATCTCAAGTAAAATACAATGAAAAATGGTATTTTAATTTAAAAATATCATGAATAACTAGAGTGGGATAAAATTATTGATAATTGTTTTGATATATATCTTGAGATTTCAATACTAGTGACGTTATTAAAAAAATCTTGATAAAATATGAGATTGTATCCTAGAAGACTTACCACATTGGTATCATTCAATCATATTATATATGATGAAATAAAATAATAAAAACATTAAAAATCATGAGTATTAATAAATTAACGATATTATAAGTCAATTTTTTATTTAAAAATCCTGTTAAATAATATAGGTGCATAAAAAAACTTACATTTCAATAAAGGAAAATTGAGACAAAATCCCTTATTGGTTTAGTAAAATATTAATTATAAACCTCGTGATGTGGAAATACTAAAATATCTTTTAAAATAAAAATAATTAGCTATGTAATAATAATTTGATAAATTTATGGATAGTATAAACACTACATAAGTCAAATAAGTGGTGAACATGACATGTGTCTCATGGAAGTAAAAACTAAGATGGAAAATCCCATACCTTAAGTCGTGTCTACTATATTACTCTTTCAATTATGATTTATAATAAATATAAATCAATAATAAATATATTTTCGAATCATATTAAAATATATTGTGTCATATATTATTTAATTGTGATATGTTATTACATATTTATTAACAATTATATGTTAAATTCATATTTCGAGCAATAACTAAATTTGGTTTTCGATTTATGCTATTGGATTGTTATTTTTTGTCCTATTATAATTATCATTGTTAAATAATATATAAAATTATAAACATTAATTAAATTTAATATATATTTAGTGTAAATTTATTTAGAGTAACTATCAAAATTTAGTTATCGAAAATGAAATACAACATTCAAGGAGCTGGTATGGTGTACCTACAAATGAACAATATTTCCATTTTCATTAAAATTATGAATTGTAAATAACATATTTTAATTAAAAAATTATGTTATAAATATGAAATAATTTTATTAACCAATTCCTTAATACATTCCATCTAAAGCATGAATGAATCACATCGCTTCATGAGACAATTGTCCGCCAAACACTTAAACAATGTTTTCGTATTTCTGTAAGTTGGAAATCATAATGTTCTGTATGATATATATATTAATGAAACATAATAAAATTATATATCTTATATGTATAAAATATATATATAAATAATAAATACATCATTTTATCCATCCTTGATAGGTGGAAATCCAAAAATGAATGACATGTGTCGTGAGGTGGAAATCCTTTAGACACATGAATGATGATTTAGTAACCCATTTGGTTGAAGTGGGGATGGTTTTCAAACATTAACATAACATAATAACATATAATAATATTTATTATAAATATTTTATTATAGAATATTTATATAATAATAATAGAATTGGTGGATGAAGAAATAAAACAAAAACGCTCGTTGAGGAACGTTGCAACTTCTTCGGGTATCCTCTTTACATTTACATAAAAATCATTATTAGTTTAGATTTTTATCCCAAATAAGGATTATAATATGATGGTATATAACTTTTTAATTGATTTATTTATGTATTTTCCTAACTAAATAGTTTTAATGGTGTGAAAAAGGTCAAGATTGAGTTCCCTGTTATTGATGGGGAGGAGTGTCATTCTTGTAAACAATTAAACATTTTCACTATTTTGTGGTAAATATTACCCAATGAGGCTCAATATCTGATAATTAAAGGGATGGATAGATGATATGGTCAATACATACCTCTTGCACACATTGAAAGACATTTGTAAACATTATTCCCTTTACAAATATGTTTCCCTATTTTTATCATTTTTGTTTTTCACTTTGGTAACTAGATTTCTTAATAAGGTAATATATTCATTATAAATACACTAAAGTTGTAATTATTAGATAACTTTTACCCAATTATTAAAAATATTTAATAAAACTTTCCCAATAAAAATCCTTTTTTGCGGAAAATTATTTTAAACACAAGTGCATGTAACATGAAAAGATACAACATTAACCTCAATCGCACTAATTGAGTTTAAAATGTTCAAGGGTAAATATATTCAATATATAATATAAATTTTTACATTACTGTAACAAATTTTTTATTTATTAACATTTAAAATTATATTTATAGAATATATGATTTTTTAATAATTTTAAATCATCTAATAAACCATAATTCATTATAAAATAACATAAATGTGAATTTTAATATTATTTATTTAATTTGAATTTAAAAAATATTATCACATTGATTTAATTAGAGTATATTATATTAAAAAATATGTAATATTATATATTTATATAAAAAATAATTATTTAACAAGATATCTTATTGAATTTACTTTAACTTTTTTAAGTATTAATTATATAATTTTTTAATCTAAATAATTACATTGTTGGAATTTATAAAGTACATTGAGTAAGTATATCATGTATAAAAATTAAATATAAATTATTATGATAAAATATTAATTTATATTAAAAAATTGATATAATAAAAAATATATGTGTTCACATCCCAATCATTGATATATATTAGAAGCATAGATATTGTCTTTTTTGACCTTTTCAATACTTAATATATTATACGAGTCATATTCGAAGCAAAGCTACATAGATGTTTCCTATTTTAGAGATGTTTCAGACTAATATCAATACAAAATCCTAAAATAAAATTAATATAATATTTTTTGTTTTTCCACTTTTTTCATTTTAATTTATCCCCTGATAAAAACATTTTTACTTTAATCATCCTAATCTATTTTTACTATGTTAACTATTCATTTTGGTCACAAATTATGTTGAACATACAATACATTATAAATAATACATATTCTAAATATAGAATCCATTTTTCAAAATTAAATTCACAAAAGTGTAAAATATCAATTTAACAATAATACCACATACATGATTGGAAAGAATGTTTTTTATATTAAAATATTCAAAACAATTCAATCTGTTTATATCAAAATAAAAAATTAAAACGATTCAAATAAAAGACTTAAATTTATATAAATTATTTATATATAAATTAACTACATAATAAAATGTAAAAATCTAATTTAATATTAATAAAAATTATACAAAAAATATACTTTTCAATTAAAAATATATATTTCCTACAATTCCATGAAAACTGAAACATTTTAGAAAAATCCCAAAAAATAACCCTAATATATTTTTTGTGTTACAATTTAAAAAATAGAGTTTTTTCAAAAAAAAAATTTAAATGTTGTTTTACATTTTGTGAAAAAATCGTGACTACTCTATCTTTTAGAAATATACAGTTTTAAAGAAAACATTGTTTCTTTATTTTAAAGGATTAGTAATTTATTTCTAATAAATATATAAATGTTTATAAAGATTAAACATATATTTTAATAATTAGGTTAATAATATTCATACCCACCATTCTAATAGCTCGTTGATACAATATATAATAATATTTTCCTTGTATTAAATATTTTGTTTAAACTCAGTGTTATATGTGTCACAAGAAAAAATAAGTGCTAATAATAATGTAAAACATCAAAATATATAATATATTTTAAAAATATATATATTTTGAGAAATATAATATTTTTATATTTAAGGACATTTTATAGCGGTTATGAAATTATTCTTATATTTAGTTACTTGTTTTACCCTTTACCCTGGAAAAAATAGCAAGTTTCTATTAAAATTAACCAAAAATAAAAGGGAAATATTTAATAAATTGGAACTCACTGATTTTAAATTTGGAATCCATTATAAAAAATTAAAAACATAAGTTTTGTATAATTTAATTTAAAATGAAATTGGGAAATTGATAGGAAACTAGTGTTTCAGGAAAAAGTTTCCATTTTAAATAAAAAAATTTATATATTAAATTCAATTATAAAATTAATTACAAAGATCGTAATTCGATAAATTTAAATAAAAGCTAAAAACAAATTTTTTTAAACAAATACAAAATAAAATTTATTTTATAAATTATTTTAAATAAAAATACAAGTTTCAATTTAAAAAACTATTCATTGAAAAATGAATCTTTTAAAAAAACTAATAAATTCATCTTATGTTACTTTTAAAATGATGAACTCAAAAATTAAATTTATTAATATAAAAATTAATTATAAAATTTCAAAAAATTAAATAAAATATTCAACCATAAAAATAATGAAAACAAATGTATCAAGAATTCATATTTTTTATAATAAATTGTGTTTTCAAATGATTGACTAATTATTTAAAAATAATTATTTAATAAATTATAAATTAGTATTACCATTATATATTTCATAATATTATTAATACTATTCATTACAATAAATTTAGTGGCTAGGTTATAAGGATCATATTTAAATTAAAACATATTTTACAATTAACCTAATAGTTCCATATCTAGTAGGATATCAAACGTAGTTTTTATTTTTAAAAATTCACAAGACAATACATTATTATACATCAAATATATTTAGTCCTTGAAAATCATAATCATGTTAAAAAACACATGGTTTCACTTTTCAACACACCTTTTTTGAAATCCCAGATCGCAAATATAGTTAATAAGTCTTTATCTTGAAATTTGAGAAAGGGAAGTATGATGGTAATCTAGAATAACACACAACAGGGTTCTAACTCAAAGAATATAAGTGGGATGTTTTGAAATTGAGAAAAAAGAAAAATGTAACTCCCAATGACTGATATAATGTAATAGATACATATTCATGATAATGTTAACAATCAGCAACCCATAAATCAATGATATGTTAAAATGCCATTGATTTCTCGATAAGAAAATTAATAGGATAAAATTTTGATTTAAAAATCCTTTTCTTATAGATAATAACATCCTTTATTATTTATATAAAATATATAATGAAATATACATATTTAAAAATTATAGTTTCATACAATTAACAATTTCTGTAACCCACTCATATTTTTTCTCCAAACAATGATTATTCAAGATGAATTTTTCAATCTAAAAGCACTGGAATCAACTTATAATTGATCCCATAATCCAAATAATGTTAACAACCAATTTTTCTTAATAGTAGTTGTTAGTCAAAAAAACGGTTAGGATAATATAAGATAATTCCCAAAATGAATAATCCTTTATACGAAAAAATACTACATCAATTCCGAATAATTAATAGTAATATGTAATGTTCATCATGAATCATCCAATGAAAAATTTCCATAAAATTCTAATAAATATTCTTGACTATAATTTGAAAAAACCCCATATATTTGATCACATAGTCTAACAATATTGATTAAACATTTATATGCAAATATAATTGATCACCACTTGATGTATCATTCAAAAAAATTATTTCTTAATTCTATAATTCCTAATACATTATAATAATTTACATAAATAACCAGAATTAGAATAAACCCACATTAAAATCACATATTCTTCTAAAGATTAAATTCCCAGTTATACCCCAAATAAAATGATAAAATATTATGTTTTCCTTAATCATATAATGTTCCAAAATCTATTTATTCTTTATCAACTAAAATTAATAACATAAACAACAATTCACTTTTCAATCTCATTGTTTTATATACTATAAAACATGTGTTCCAAAAAACTCAAATAAATTATATCTTTAAAATAATTTAAATAAATAATTTATTTATCAAAATAACATATAAATCATGTAGGCTAATGGTAGGTGATTCCCCATTATTTACCATAGGATTTGGTTTCATTCATCATGACCATGACCAATTTTATGGTTTGCCACCCGAGATACAAGCATCATTTTTAAAAAACTATATTAAAATAATCCTAATAAAATTCAACAAAATGTTATAAGAATCCTCAAAAATAATATTCATATAAAAAAAATTAAATAAATTTTTTAACATCAAATGATATCTTTTACCATTAATTTTTCATCCCCCACATATTAATAACCCATAATTAATTAAAATCAAATATCATATAAAACTGAAATGTTATCTATACCTTTAAGGATATGTCCAAAAAATGAAATAATTATTCATCCTCAAATAACATTCTCAATTGATAATCTAAGGGGTTCCATATAACCCAGTCATATATCAAAAAATAATAAAATTCATCAAATTTAATATAATCATTAAAAGAGTATTATTTATTTTAAATTTATTATCATCTTTAATTATACAAAAACTCATGAATCCATAATATATTGTATGAGTAATAACTTATTATTCTTCAAAATCTATTAAATTTTTTTCAAAATTATTGCTTAATAATTCATTTGTTTAAATAAAATTATTATTTACATTTAAAAATTTAACAATATTAGAAGACATATAAATATTTCATACCATTAATTTTTCATTTATAGTTTCATGATATTTAAATAAATTGGAATCATTCATTTTTTTAACTATAACTTCACTCTTTATAAACAAATTTATGATATTTTATATTCGGATATATTGTTTTCAATTACCATTCTCCCCATGTTTAAATCATTTAATTGATAAATAGGAAAAACAAAATTCACCTTCATAGAGATAACTAAATGGTTCTTTCTTCCGGATAAATTATTTATTTATTAACTCATTTACCTAATATAAAACATATTTTAATTCTTTTATGATATTTATATTAGTGATACATTACAAATTTTTGACACTTAGGTCCTTGAATAGAATTACCATTATGATATTATTATTGAAACATCGATGGGGCTAAATTTCTATCATATCATTAGAAGAATCACTATAGAAGAGTTTGTCAATTATTAGTCTATATATCTTGTTAAAGGTAAACATAAGATTTAATACTAAATCTCCAATTACGTTTTCTATCTGATTCATAAAAGCAATATATTTTTCATCACATCCATTTTTACATTGGTCATGATAGATATAGCCTCTTACTAAACATAAAAGTGTAGTGTTACTAAAATATAAAATAATATCATATTAGGAGTGTAACTATTAAAATATACATATTAATTGTATATAAAACACTTTTGATATATCCAATATAACTATTATTATCCCTAACATACAAACAATTGTGGTCATATAGGACATTCAACTTATACTCAAATAACAACATATTCTCTGATGTTTTCTAAACCATAATTTAACAACAAATTTAAGGTCCCGAACATAAAAATCAAATAATATTGTATCTTTTGAATAAAATCAACATATTCTTTTTCCAAATGATCATTTAGTGTTATATATTTTGAGATATGAAACATAAATCTTACATAAAAAATCCATAAAAGTAAAATGTGGAAACATGTCATGACCTGTCCTCAGGGCATGTGCCGTGACTACCCCATGCCCTCCTTCCATAGGCCTGGGGATGGCGACTAGCACCAAAGGCATAAATCCCTAAGCTGGGAAGGCATTGCCTTTATGGAAGTAAAAAAACACAAAAAAGTACGCAAAATGTAGAAAACACTACGTAAACTGAATACAAAAGAGTGTGCTGGAAAGTAAATGGGCCAGTATACCAACCCAACTAAAAAACAAATACAAGTAAAGGGACAAACAACTGAAAGTAAGAGCATCTCCTGGATTTTCCTCTGAAAATTCCTACTTGATGGGTAGGTACAGATAGCCACCATAGAATCCACGTCCATTATTCTCCAATGTATGTTGACTCGTCGTAAGATCCACCTCCAAGTATTGTCCAGTCATGGAGCTCTCAGCCTCCTTCAGCACTGTCCGTCGTCTGCATCCAACACAACGAGGTTCGGGCATAGCCCGTGCTGGGGTGAGTATAACAAAACTTAGTAGGGACCCCGAGACCCACGTGGTCTCACAATATCCACTAAGTATAAGAAAAAGAAGAAAGATACAACCACAAAGTATCAACCAACCCTACTTTGGTATATACCCATACATATACCAAAGTGACCAAACTCAGTCCGGCTCTAACTCTCGAGCCCAAGCACAAACCAATTCCACAAATGATGTAAAGTCAACCACCATGATGATAATGGTGGAATGCCATGTATCAACTCATACAGGTATTCCATAATAGTAGAGAGATATAGATGATCAGTTGTAGCCACTGGATCATCTAAGCTGTCATACTCACACATGATACATTCTAGCTAAGCTGTCGGACCCACACAGGATATAGTCCAACTATCTCTAAAGTAATAGAGATTATCAGATGTATTCACTAATTCATCTAAGCTGTTGGACCCACATATGATATAAGTCCATCTAAGTTGTTTGAGCCAGATAGGATATAAGACCAGCTACTCCGTCGGACCCACAAAGGATACAAGTACAGAGGTCAAACTACCAGACCCACACAAGATACAAGAATAGCAGTCATAATTGTTGAATCCACAAAGGATCCTGGTACTATATTTGTCACTGTCAAACCCATGGAGGATACCAGTACTGTAGTCTTAGCTGTTGAACCCACGGAGGATTCCGATGAAGTAGTCGTCTCTATCGAACCCATGGAGGATTCTAGTCCAGTAGTTGTCACTCTCGAACCCACAAAGAATTCCAGTCTTGTAGTCGTCGCTGTCAAAACCACAGATGATTCCAGTATAGTAGTCATTGTTGTCAAACCCACGTAGGATTATAGTATAGTAGTCATCGATGTCGAACCCACGGAGGATTCCAGTACAGTATTCGTCGCGGTCGCAACCAACTCTAGGGTTCCCGCACACAGCACACTCGATTCATAGAGGGTCTTCTCCTCGAGCAAAGGGGGTTGATACATCACATATCACGAAGTCCAAATTTGATGTATCCCGAAGTTCTGTCTCATCAATATGAACCCAACTCAACAGAAGGCGCGTCAATCGAACGCCATGTCTAAGAGTTATTAGATTTTCCATTCCAGGAGTCCAGTTGGTATTATGCTCATTCCAAACCCAACCATTTTCCAATGCTATCCAAAACTCACATAGTGTATCGCAAAAGAACCATCTCGTCATGAGGATCCCATTTCCGCAGACGGAGCATCAATCGGACGCGCGAGCTAGAATAAATTTGTGGTTAAGAGAAACGGGCTCGGCCTGCCAAACCTAGTGGGATGGCAGGTCGGCCCGACCTGGTCTTGTGGGTCTGACCTGGCTGGGTGTCGGCCCGGCCCGGTTGGGCGAGGCCCGACCCAGTGTTGTGGCCCAGCCCGCGTGGAAGGTGGCCCGACCCGCGTAAGGACGACCCAGCCCGTAGATGGTCATGGCTCGGCCAACAGGTTGAGCGAAGCCGGGGGGCACTGCCCCCCGGTTTTCTAAAACGGTGGCGCCACCTCAACTGCCCACCTGGCCGAAGCCAATCGGTCTTCTCCGATGCGAGCAGCCCACACAGCGGGCCGTTTTCCTCCTTCGCGTCACCTTTGGGTGTCACGACTTCCTTCATCATAGCTCCTAGGTGGCCGGTCGGTCCACCTTCCGAAGCGGCCCACAGAGCACGGGCCGTGGTTCTTCCGTAGCAGGGCACCGAGAGTCACCTCGGTCCTTTTCACGACCTTCCTAGCCTACCAGTTTGTCCAACAAGCGGCCCGTGGGTGCGGGCCGCACCTCCTCCACGCGGCACCTGCGAGTGGCGCGGTTCACTTTCCCAGTTTGTTTGTGCGGCCCACGAATGCGGGCCACGGTTTCCTCCATGCATCCAGTGTGCAGCTGCCACCTCCGAATGCCACCACCTGCTATCGCCTCCGCCTCCGATCACCACCTCCAAAATAAACATGAATTTTCGGAGGGTTGTCAGGTCGTGTTTGTTCAGACCGCGCCCTTTGCGTTAGGTGATATGAAATGGCCATAGACGATCACTTGCACTCATCAATGACAAGAGTATAATTTTATTAAACTAAAAGTAATACAAAAAACCCTACCTCTATTCAAGGTTTGTTCATCGTAGTTGCGTAGAACGGCGTCGCGGATGATGGTGTCGGGGAAGACGGTGTTGTTCCATCAACGTCGGAGGAAGAGATGTTGGTGAAGTTTTTCGTGGGCGACATCTTCTCCCTTGGTGCGGACGAAGAAGAAAGAAGATGGGTGTTCTTTGTAGGCGTCGCCGTTATTCGTAGGCGTCACCGTTCTTCGTCGAAAATGTTCTTTTTGGATAGGAACACTTTTCTTCTAATTCTCCAGAGCCTCCCTGATAGAATATCTTCCAACCCAAATAAAATAAAAGCCTCCCAATTTAAAAATTCCATGCATTTCAAATAAATTCAAAATAAGCAATTAATTATGGGAGCTTAATTAATTAAATTTATGGGGTTGGCACAATTAATGGAGGGAGGTGGAGAGGATCCTCCATTAAGTGGAAGTTCAAATGATAAAAGGGTGTTGATGGGAGTTAAAGGGGAGGTGAAGAGTTAGGTGATCGTGTGGGCCCAAACACACATTATCCTCTCATGGGAGGTTATGTGGGGTATGGTCCCCACCTAAACTTCCCTTTGGAGGTAATAACCAGCACTTAAAAATAAAATTGATTAACAAAACAATTTTATTTAATTTGTTACGAATCCCCAAATTATAACTTCTACTCTCGACCAAAAGAAACTATGGTAAAGGTCTTCATAAGTTAATATCGGCGCTGCAAGTTCATCGGTGCCCTCAGATTTTTATTCCGAGCATCGGTTCAAATGATAGAAAAACCTGCACGTATGTTTACTGAAAGTACCCAAACAAAACATCAGAAATTGATTCCGGGCTCACCGGGTCTCAAAATCAAGTGCCGTCAAAAAATGAAGTCTCGAAATATTCCAAAGAATTTAAGAAAAAAAATCCCTTGAAATTTTTGAGTCTTTACATTACCCCCACCTCAGGGCTTTACGTCCCCGTAAAACTACAACACACACTAGGGAAACATAAGTGGGTATTGGGCAGGTATATGAGTCTCCCTCTCCCATGTGCTCTCCTAGAGATTCCCGTGCTTCCAATGAACGCACACCAGAGAAATATACTTTCCACGTAGGACTATATCCTATCGATCCTCGATCTCCACCGGGACTTCCGTGAATGTCACCCCGTCACCGATTTCCAGCTCCCCATTGTTGATGATGTGGGACGGGATGTGCACTTATCTTCTTAGCTGAAATACATGGGAGACATCATGCACCTGGTACAACTTAGGTGGATGTTCTAGGTGGTAAGCCACCTCTCCTACTCTACTCATAACCTGGAACAGCCCAATGAATCGAGGAGACAACATTCCACCTCGGACAAATCACTGTAGACCTCTTCAAGTTGAGACCCGTAGGAAGACGTGGTTGCCATCATCGAACTCCAGTGGTCTCCATCTCCAATCAGGATAGGACTTCTATCTGCTATGTGCAGTCTTTATCCGCTCCTAGATGATCTGAACCTTCTCCATTGTAGCCTGAACCATCTCTGGTCCAACAAGTGCTGACTCCCCTGGGTCAGTCCAGCACAGAGGTGATCTGCAAAGTCAGCTGTACAGTGCCTCATATGGTGCCATTCCGATGGTGGAGTGTTAGAAATTATTTAATGTAAACTCCACCAAGGGAATGTGATCCTCCCAGATGCAACCAAAGTCAAGGACTCATGCATGGATCTTGTCCTTGAGAGTATGAATGGTCCTCTTAGTCTGACCATCCCTCTGAGGATGGAAGGCGGTGCTCAAGCGATGCTGGATACCGAAAGCCTCTTACAACCCCTTCCATATCCGGGAAGTGAAATTAGCATATCGGTTGGAGACGATAGTCGATGGCACACCATGAAGTCGTACAATCTCCGGAATGTAGAGGCATCCCAAGATCTTTACTGAGCCATGCTCTCTGATCGGTAGGATGTGAGAAGACTTGGTGAGTCGGTCGACAATCACCCATATAAAGTCATGTTCTTTGGATGTACTTGGAATCCCTATCACAAAAACCATGGATATTCTGTACCACTTTCACTCTAGGAACTCTAAGGGGTGAACCAAACCTACTGGTACTTGGTGCTCCGCCTTCACCTACTGACAATTGAGGCACCATGATACAAACTCTGCTACTGCCTTCTTTATACCCAGCCACCAATGATGTCTTCTATGGTCCTAATACATCTTCGCCACTCCTGGATGTTCCGCTAGAGGGGAAGTGTGAAACTCCTTTATTAATTCCTCCTGTAGTGCCACTGGTACCATGGTACGCCCTTTGAAGAGTGTGACGTGCTCCCCACCTTCAGAAAATACATCAGGTGCCGGCCCTGAGGATATATGAGCATGTCGCATCTCACAGTCAACATCCCCATGTTTTGCCTCCCCTGACTCGCTAAAGAAGTGGAGGTGTTACTGTGAGATAATGTATAAAGTCTACTCTATCTCTATCCACAAAGGATATCCGCAACGCGACCAGCTGCTTTCTTGCGTCTCCTAGTAGTTGTTTTCTTGATCTCCTGCGGAGAGCATCTGCTACACCATTCCCCTTCCTAGGAGTATAGACTATCTCAAAGTCGTAGTCCTATAGGAACTCAATCCATCTCCGCTGTCTCAGCTGCTGAGAACCATACGCGATCACTACTCGCTCATGCATCAGGTAACACCCGATTCTGGTCCCTGATGTGTTTTATTAAACCACGTATCCAATGCCCTCCTCCAGTAGCCTCAAGATGCGAGCACTATTAAACCTTCGCCTCATCTCTTGAACGATCTTCTAGCATCTATCTGACTATACGAAGGGTTGACCCTTCTTCAACAATGCCGATAGTGGTGCTACAACTCTGGAGAAGTATGGCACAATGTTAAGTTTGGCAGACTCTTGAGTGATCAACTACACCCTCTTATGCATGATTTCATCCAGTTCTGCATGGGTTTTCCTTTTCTATAACGAAGGAAAACCCCATCCCATCATTGTTGATAAACCAAAACCTTTGAGCCTAATACTGTAAATCTGTGTATGAACTGTGGATGCCCAGTCCATACACAAATTTACGTCGTAAGGACTCGACGCTGCCATCGAGATGTTTCAACTGAAACTCTCGCCTCAAGGTTTAGATCACACCATCGGATTAGGTGTTCTTATCGTGTCTCCTTCCAAATGTACCTCTAGATGTGAGGGTCAAGTCAACAGTTAGCCAGAAACACTAGGTTTGGGACAATATTTGTGGAAGGAAGGAATGATTTCTACCTATGTCTATTGATACGGCAGCTAGTAGTAGACACAGACAGTACCTCAAATCATTCTTAGTTCCCTTGGGTCACACTACTTAATCGCATGCAAATACTTTCTTCCCCTACCCTCTAGCTTCATGAGCCTAGCAGGGAATAAAATGGGGGGTGGTTTTAACATGTTGAAATGTTCACCACCTCATGCTGCTATCCAAGCTCAGCTTACACATCTATTTCCCTACAGATTCATTTGTCCTTAACACCTCCTCATCTCAAAACATTTTGAACGCTCAAGTCTCTAATACTGACGTCTATTTCATGCTTTCCAACTCTTAACATTCACTGGTTCTATCCGCTCATCTAATGAACATTCAACCACAAAGGTTCTCTCTAGCACCCTAGCATAAGTAGGAATGCATATAAGAAAAATTGTTGTCTCGGATATCCTTAAACACACCTCGCTCAGTGGTCTTAGCTCTAAATCCCTGATCTAATCATATTAATCGAGTACTAGGAATGAGCAGTATACCTCGATGAATACCCATCTACCGAAACGTCATCCTGTTGAAGTAGTATAAGCTCTAAAAAACTCTCAACCACCTCCTCAAGCCAGTCCTTAGCCACCTATGGGTCAGGCTCGCCTCAGAACAAGAGGGATATCTGGTGCTGTAACACATGTGAGGCACTAAACCTACAAGTGTCCTCAACCTCTACCGTCGGTAGTGTCTGCTGACCAACGGGTAGTGATATTGTTGGCACACTGCCCAAAGGTACCATCTCAGAAAATGGTCCATGTACCGAAACTTCATCATTATGTGGACCATCCTCATGGTCACTCACTGAAAAAGATTAGTAGCTATGATCATCATCTGTTCTACTAGTATCTCAACTAGTCGGAAACTACAGTAATCACCTCCATCTATTTCTTGGCTGCCTGGGAATCTGTCTCGCCTTAATACCTTGGAGGTCTCTTCCACTAGAACTCATGTTTTGCGCTCAGTCTACGTGCACTGTCCACTAGTGCGGCTGGTGGAATCTACTACCCAATGGGTGGTGTTGCTTCTGGTACACCACCCGAAGGTGCCATCATAGTAAGAGGGCCCTGCACCGGAGCCTCATCGCTCGGTGGGCCTTCATCGTGTACTCTATCTTGAGAACCCTAGCGAGATCTTATCGCGGTGGAATCTTGATAAGGAATAGGTGTTCCATGGTAAAAAGTTTATACATGGTGATATGACTCAAATAGACCACAATGAAACCCTTGAAACACACACACAATCAGTGTTTTGAGTCAGAAATCAGAGGTCGCAGTCCTGGTGTATGGATACGTCGGCCGCTGCACCAACACTAGACTGACTAGACTGAAATCCACCCTCAATACTCATGAAACAATGGATTCATAAAAAATAATGATCAGAGTCCTATGTTCTATGGTAGAACGGACTCCACTAATACCAATTTGTCACGACCCGCCCTCGGGGCCCCGGTCGTGACTACCTCAATCCCTCCTTCTATAGGCCAGGGGCTGCCGACTAGCACCAAAGGCGTAAATACATGTGCTGGGAAGGAATTTCCTTTATGAAAGTAAACTATCACAATAGATTACACAATAGGTAGAAAACACTATGTATACTGAATATAAAAGAGTGTGTTGTAAAGTAAATGGGCCAGTATACAAGCCCAGCTAAACAAAAAATACATGTAAAGGGACAAACATGTGAAAGTATGAGCAATCCTGGACCATCCTCCGGGAATTCATACCTCCTCGGTAGGTACAGATAGCCACCTCAGCATCCACGTCCGTCAGTGTCCACCATACGCCGACTCGCTGTAAGGTCCACCTCCGAGTACTGTCCAGTCCTAGCGCTCTCGGCCACCGTCAGCGCTGTCCATCATATGAATCCAACACAACGATGTGTGAGCACAACCAGTGCAGGCGTAAGTATAACGAAACTCAGTATGGACCCCAAGACTGGAGTGTTCTCACAATATCCACTAAGGATAAGAAAAATAAGAATGATATAACCACAAAGCATCAATTAACCCTACTTTGGTATATGCCCATACATATATCTATGTTACCAAAGTCAGTATAGATCCAAGTCAAGAGCCCAAACTCAATCCAATTTCACAAAGAAAGTAAAGTCAATCACTATAATGATAATGGATGAAAGACATGTATCAGCTCACACATGTATGCCACAATAGTATAGAAATATAGATGATCAGATGTAGCCACTGGATCATCTAAGTGGTCGGACCCACACAGGATACAGTCCCGCTACGTTTTCAGACCCACACAGGATACAGTCCAGCTATCTCGAGTGCAATAGAGATGATCAGATTTAGTCACTCATTCATCTAAGCTATCAGACCCACACATGATACAAGACCAGCTAAGCCGTCAGACCCACACATGATATATGACCAACTACTTTGTCGGACCCACACAGGATACAAGAACAGTAGTCATCGTTGTCAAACCCATGGATGATTCTAGTATAGTATTCGTTGTTGTCGAACCCACAGAGGATTCAAGTACAGTAGTCATAGTTGTCGAACCCACAAAGGATTCCAGTATAGTAGTCGTCACTGTCAAACCCTCAGAGGATTCCAGTACAACAGTCATCACTATGGAACCCACATAGGATTCCAGTACAGTACTTATCATTGTCGAACCCACGAAGGATTCCAGTAATGTAGTCGTCACAGTCGCAGCCAGCTCTAGTGTTCCCCCACATAGCATGCTCGATTTCGGGAGGGTCTTCTCTTTGAGCAAAGGAGTTGGACACATAAAATATCGTGAAGTCCAAATTTGATGTATCTCGAAGTTCCGTCTCATCAAAAGGAACCCAATACGATAGACGACGCATCAATCAGACACCCGGTCTGAGAGTTATTGGCTTTTTATTCCAGGAGCCCGGTTGGAATTATGCTCGTTCAAAACCTGGACATTTTCCAAAGTTGTCCAAAACTCACATAGAGTATCACAAAAGGACCCTTTCATTGCGAGGATCCTAGTTCCATAGATGATGCGCTAATCAGACACATGGTCTAGAAAATATTCGCATTTAAGAGAAACGGGCTCGGCCCATCAAGCCCAGTGGGCTGGTGGGTCAGCCCGACCTGGTTTGGCCAGTCTGACCCAGCTGGTGGTCGGCTTGGCCAAGTGGGGCATGGTTCGGCCCGCGCGGTAGGCAGCCCGTCCCTTGAAAGGGCATACCATCCCGCGGTGGGCCATGGCTCGGCCGGAGGGCCAAGCGGAGCGAGGGGTGCAGCCCCCCGGTTTTCTGAAAGGGCGGTGCTGAGCGGCGATGCCTCTCCTGCCTGGCTGGCCGAAGCTGGTCGGTCTTCTCTGGTGCGAGAGGCCCTCACAGCGGGCCACTGTCCTCTCATGGTACACCTTTGGGTGTCGTGGCTTCCTTCAACCCGGTCGATAGGCAGTCGTCCGGTTCGGCCACGATTCCTCCGCAGCACGGCACCGAGAGGTGCCACAATCTTTTGCCCGACCGACCTAGCTGATCGGTTCATCCATCAAACGGCCCACGGTTGCGGGCCACACGTCCTCCATGCGGCACCTGCGGGTGCCGCAGTTCACCAGCCCAATTCGTCCAAGCGGCCCACGGATGCGGGCCGTAGGTTCCTCCACGCGACCGGTGCGCGGACGCCGCCTCCGAACGCCGTTGACTCCATTGGCCACTGCCTCTGATCGCCACTGCCAAAATAAACAAGAATTTTCAGAGGGACATCGGGCCGTGTTTTTTTGGCCCACGCCCTCTGCGTTCAGTGATATCAAATGGCCATGGACAATCACTTTCAGTCATCAATGATGAGAGTATAATTTTATTAAACTAAAATCATACAAAAAACCCCTACCTCGATTCAAGGTTTATTCGTCGTAGTTGTGGAGAACGACATCATGGAAGATGGTGTCGTAGAAGACGATGCCGTTCTGTCAACATCAGAGGAAGAGACACTGCTGATGTTCTTCATGGAAGACGTTTCTCCCATGGCACGGAGGAAGAAGAAAGAAGATGGGCGTTCTTCAGAGGCGTCGCCGTTCTTCATGGGCGTCACTGTTCTGCTTCAATGATGTTCATTGTGGAGGGGAACACTTTTCTTCTAATTCTCTAGAGCCTCCTCGATAGAATATATTCCAACCCAAATAAAATAAAAGCCTCCCAGTTTAATAATTCCATGCATTTCAAATAAATTCAAAATACCAATTAATTAAGGGAGATTAATTAAGTAAATTGATGGGGTTGGCACAATTAATGGAGGGAGGTGGAGAGGATCATCCATTAAGTGGAAGTTTAAAAGATAAAAAGGGTGATTCATGGGAGTTAAAGGGGAGGTGAAGAGTTAGGTGCTCGTGTGGGCCCCCCACTCATTATCCTCTCATGGGAGGTTATGTGGGGTGTGGGACCCACCCCAACATCCCTTTTAAGGAAATAACCACTACTTAAAAATAAAATTTTGTAACAAAACAATTTTATTTAATTTTTTATGAATCCCTAAATTATAACTTCTACTCTCGACCAAACAGAACTGCGGTAAAGGTCTTCTTAAGAGAATATCGGCACTGCGAGTTCATCGGTGCCCTCAGATTTTGATTCTAGGGCACCGGTTAAAAAGATAGAAAACCCCACATGTTCTTTTACTGAACATACCCGAACAATATTCAGAAATTGATTCTGGGCACACCGGGCCTCGGAATCAGGCGCTGTTAGAAACCGCAGACTCGTAAAATTCCAAAGAATTTAAGAAAAAAAATTCCTTGAAATTTCTAGGTCTTTAGAAAAAATCTATTCAGTATCCATTTGTATTAAAATATAAATCATTTTCAAATGAACTTTATTTCATTTCATAAAAAATATAGAAGTATTTAAATATTATTTCTTCATTTCGATTAAACATCCATAAACACTCTAGAAAAATTATAATCGTTGGATGAGTAAAAATATCTCAATAAAAGTCATAAAAATAATAAATCTGTTAGTCCTATGATCAACATAAAATCACATGAAATTTTTTCTTATAAATCATTAATATATAAATAATTGAAGTAAATATTTTTCCATAAAGAAAACAACCTTTTTTCTCAACAAAAATAATTAAAACCCATATAAATAAAATATATGTCATTTTTAAGACATAGAGAATCACATTCAAAACTCGTTTCAAACCCTTGTCATAAATTACAAGAGACTATTTAAATCCATATGAGAAAACCTTATTTATATAACATCGTGTTTCATAAATAAAAAAGGTACATTACCCAATTAAATGGTTATTTTTCTAGGTGCACCACCATATAATCAATAATGGGATCAGTCGGTGCTATTTGGGGAACTAAACATTTAGCTTTTTCAGGATCACCCGTGATCTAAAGTTGGGTTGAAACCGTAATATATATTGTACCAAGATCACATATTTCATGAATAAAAATCATTTAACATAAATGTTTTTTATTCCATTGATTTTTCATAATAAAAAAATTAATAAATACACTCTATACCAATAAAGAAAATAAATTTGGATCTCAAAATACATTTTTCATTTTAAGCACATTTTAAATTTCTAAAACCATCACATATAATAAAGAATCAATTTTCATTAACACTATTCATAAAAATTATATAGTAAAAAATAATATCATTGATGCATCATAAAATTGAGAAATTATCCTCATGAAATATATGTTTAAAACATTACTTTTGAATTTGGAAATAACAGTAAAAAGTGGGAACTTAAAAATTGATTTTTTAAAGAAACCCCCAACCCTGAGTATAACTCATCACATACCTTCATTTTCTTCCAGGATAAAAAATTATGTTAATTTTATATTCACATTAGATCATTTTCATGTTTATTATTCCTTTCATTAATTTAATTCTACAAGATATATTTGTACATAATAAATTATGCTTTCATTGGCTGTTTTGATGATGTTTAGATCATAATTTAGAAATGAATGAGTTAGGTTTACGAGGAAAAAATGGGAAATAATTCCAACTTATCCTGAATAATTATCATAAAATAATTATAATTTTTATATATAAATAATAATTTTAAAACTATTCATAAAACGCGGTTATGAAAAATTATTTATATTACAATCATAGATATAGTATTTTGTATATATAAATGAGTGATGTTTCAATGTTTTGATGATCATTATGGACTGAACATAATATATAGCCAAAATTTGAATTAAATACCATGATTTTTTATCAGCCACGGAACAAATAATTAGATACATAACTTACCACTTTAAAAAACTACACTAAAAAAAGATACGAAAAGACTACATGTGTGCTAACTCCTTAATTAAAGTAGATGCCACAAAAAACTCTACCAATAGAAAATATTCCAAAACATGGGGTGAGAATTTTATGTCTTTTAAGGGGATTTAGAAGCATTCATAAATCCCTCTAACAAATATTCTTTTGAAAACACCTTCTATAATAAGTTTTGAAATATCATTTTTATATCATTATTGGAAATTACTTACGCATTTAGAATATTATATATCTTTTAGAAATTACTTACTTTCAAAAATTGATTTAAACATATTCCAATGTTTTCTCAAAATAATATGTATGCTTATGAAAAAAACACTATTCTGAGGCCAGATGAATGGTTGAAGTTTGTCTTGGCCTTCCCACTTAGTAAAGGTTGGGTTCACTCCCAAATCCCCTTCCTTATTTATAATGATCAAGTGTGGGGTTTTCCAAAAACATTTCAATCTTTATTTACATATATATATATATATATATATCAATATATATATATATATATTCTCTAGTGTTTTCATTTTTTGAAAAAAAAAGTCATTACATTTAAATACACATTTCCACTGATGTTTATATATACATATGTATATACATATATATATGTATATATATTAACTTTCATTTTGTAAAACTTGAATGTTTGGTTGCAACCAAAAACCTTACCATAAAATGATTCATAAACTATCCATGTATTCAATATTTTTTCTAGGAAATGCATTTTCTATTATTGTAAATAATTGATCATCTTAAAATAAACTTAATAATTAATTATATTTAACTTATAAAATTACAAATGAATCATTTAAATTAAAATACAGTCAATGTATTTCATGTACTTATTAATTTCATAATTTAAACCATAAAATTTAAATTTGAACAATGAATTTATTATAAATGAAATAGATGTCTTTCTAATTCATAAACACATGCCCATATTTATATAAAGATGCGACGTTCCTAATCTTAATGATAACATGCTATGGGAATTTTTTTAGAATCACGAAAATAAATTTATAAAAATAAAATTAACCAATTAAACTATATATGTGTGCATGTTTTTGAGTGTGTATAAAATTAACATAAAATTTACAACACTGATGCTCAGAGAATAAATACATTTTTTAGCAAAACAATGATAATTGAAAATATTCAACAATAGAACTATTATGATATCATATTAAAAGATAAATTATATATATATATATATATATATATATATATATAATTTGAATGTTAGTTTTATATCATAAATATAAATAATAATATTTAATAATATTAATATTTTTTTTGAAATAACCCATTATTACAAAATTAGTTAAATTTAAACCTAATCACTATAATCTCTTACAATATTAGTTGTAAATATTATTAAACATATTACATAGATATACACACACACATATATATATATAATCATAAACACCATTAAAAACATAAATCCTATAAATTGCTAAATAAATAAACTACTTAAAATTTGAATAAAATCTGTATAATGAACTATAACATCATTATTACATTATTAGTTGCAAAAAAACACAATATAGCAAGATAAAATAACAAATTCATGCATATATTTGAATCAGTGTGTATATATTTGTATGTATAAATCCTTATATATTGTAAATAAATTAATCATTTACTAAATATAAAAATAATGTATTATCTTCTGAAAATAAATTTTAATACCACCTTACATAATCAAATTTGTAAATAAATTTTTTAACACCCATACTATTTTGAATATCAAGAATCCATATTTTGGACACAAATAAACACAAATACTACTTTAAAAGTAATTTTAATCAACAAAAAATATACTAAATCCATTACAAGAATTGTAAAGACCTGGAAATTTCAAGAATTTTTTTAAATACTTTGGAATTTTATGACTTTGTGGCTTCTGATGACACTTGATTCCGAGGATTGGTGTGCTTGGAATCAATTTCAAAAATTTAGCTCAGGTAAGTTCCGTAAATGAACGAGTGGGTTTTTCTATCATTTGATCCAGTGCTCAGAATTGAAATCTGAGGGTACTGATGAACTCCCAGCACCGATAATTTCTTATGGGGACCTTTACCGTAGTTGCGTATTCACGGGAGGAGAAGTTAGTTATTGGGGTTTATTTAAGATGTAAATAAAATTTGTTGGAACAATTTTTATTTTATATATAAGGAGGTTATTTCCTCCCATGGGTAGTTAAGGGTGGGATCTACAACCACCTAACTACCAAAGTGTGGATGTTAGAGAGGTGGGGCCCACACGAGCCCCAACCATTTAATTTCCTCTAAACTCCTTAAACCCCCCTCATTAAATTGGTATCCCCCCATTAATTTCCAATCTCTCCACCTATGTCTGTACATTAATTCTTGACAACCAACAAAATTATGAGGATATTTCCTCTCCATTTCCTTAATTAATTTCCAACACATTTAATTAATGAAGGGATTTGAGTTTTGAATTTTAATTTGCTTGTGTTAATAAAATAATAGATGATCCTATTATTTTATTTTGGCACACGTTGGGTTCAGAAAAGATTGGAGAGATCTCTTGTGTGAAGAAGAAGAGGTCCCTCCCTCCATGAAGAACAATTCTTCTTCTGAAGGATCTCCAACTAAATACGCTTGAGCTGGGATTGAAGGCCTTTGCAGATGCGACGAACACCAATGATCGTCATCACCTTCATCTCCTCCCTTGCTTAGACATCAACGAGCCGATGTCCACCATTTCACGATATCATCAATGAATGGAGAACCTTGAGGTATGGGTTTTATTTTGAATTTATCATTAACTATTTGAGGAAATAATGACGAGAGTGTACCAACCTTTTCCCGGTTGATCCACAGATCGCTCGTACATGCGGGTTGGAAGCGAGGTTATTTTGTCGGGTTTGGATTTGAGTTTGAATTCTTATATCTTGATTGAAAATTTCTAATGCGGTGGGATCGGGCCGAAGAACAGACCACACCCTCTATACATTGTTTGTTGGTCCACAGATTGACTAGTGACGTTGAAACGGGACCTCAACGGTATTTGAATGTCCTTGCATTGAAGAACAGGCCATGGGAGACCTGTAGGGGCAAGCAGTGGGTGAAACGGACCACCGGAGCGCATCCGGTGGTCCGCGGAAGCCGCCGTCGGCGTGCCGCGCCGGCCCGGTGGCGCACCGCTAGAGGAAACCCACCACGACAATAGCCGTGGCAGTGGTGCGATGGACTCCACACCCATGCGGGCTCCAGGAGGTGGGGCGACGCCAGCGGGTGCCGCTAGTATCAATCAAAAGGGGGCCACGCCCCCTGCTCGGCGCAACGCGCTCGACCAACCGACCGAGCTGCAACTGACCACTAGGATGGGCCACTAGTGCCGGGCGGGGCCGCGCCCAAGCGAGCCGGACCCAGACCCGAGTCGGGTCGACTCGGATTGGGCCGACCTGGGGGGTGTTGGGCTGGGTCGGACCGGGCCTAGACCCCCTATATTCAAACCTTTTTCAGTTAAACGTCCATAAAATTAGTTGTGGACCACCGATCGATGAACCGTCAGTTGCGTAGGATTCATAGGATGGAGGCGGTTGTTTCAGTATATTACACTCAAGGTTTTGGTGATGTTTGGTTATGGCTAGGTTGGTTCGAACCTGAAACCAACCGGGCGCTCGTAGCGGAAATGCTTATAACTTGAGGACCAGACATCTAATTGTTGTGTCATCGATTATGTTGGATTAATCTTGATGAGACGGTTCTTTTGGAATACTCTACGTGGGTTTTGGATGATATTGGAGTATGGTATAGTTGGTTTTAGCTCAAAAACCAAACTGTCCCCTAGAACGAAAAAACTAATAACTCACAGACCGGGCGTCCATTTGACACGTCGTCTATTGTGTTGAGACCCCTAAGATGATGCAATATTTTGTAAAACTTCTACATAAGACTTCGTGACACTTGGATGTAACAACTAGTAGCTCATAGAGCGGACCCTCCTATAGATGAGCGTTTTAAGTGCAGCGACTTAGTAGTTGTAGACCTGACGTCTGCTTGACCGATTCGACTCAGAGTTATTCGATTAGCCCAGTGGATAGATCGACCGGTATTTGGAGGTAGTCCCATGGCGGACGGAGCACCTGGTAGTGGGCAGCAGACCCGTGGTACTCGGCAGGAGGAGTACCTCTGTAGGCTATTAGGGAGAGCGCCCGATATTTGGCGGCAGACCCACAGCGGATGGAGTACCCGATATTTGGCTGTAGACCTGCGATACTCGATAAGAGGATTACCTCAGTAGTCTAAGGTCAGTGAGTGGATCCTTGGAGTCGTGGTAGGACTACTGCGCTCAACTGAGGAGGAGTTCTCCAGCAGACATGTTTTCGTCACGATGATTAAAAATCCTGGTTTGAGATGAGTCGATGAAGTTTGTGTTTTCCTCCTGATTGAGATGGGTTACATTATAAAAAAGGTATATGTATGGGCATATACCTAAGTAAAGGTTATCTATTGAGATCTTTTTTTGTGGTTTATCCTTATTGGATTTAGTGAGACCTTGAGGGTCTCGGGGTCCCTACTGATTATCGTTATACTCACCCCTGCACAGGCTATGCCCGCACCTCGTTTTGTTGGATGTAGACGATGAACAACGCTGATCGAGGCAGAGTGTATGAGGACTGGATGGTACCCAGAGGTGGACCTCATGACGAGTCAGTACCCGGATGAGACAGACATATGGAGAGACGGGCGTGGAGTGCTGAGGAGGACACCTGTACCCACCCATCAGGTAGGAACCCGGAGTACGATTCAAGAGCTGCTTCCATCTTCCAGCTATTAGTATTTCTTCCAGTTTTAGTGGTGCCATTCAATTGGGCTTTTATTCCGGCCCCTTATAGTTTGAACACATTTGTTACACTGCTTTACTTGGAGTTTTCTTCCGTATGTTCTCTGGTTGTGTGAGTTTACGTTTTATAAAGGCAATGCCTTACAAGTTATAGGGATTTACGCCTTTGGTGCTAGTCCCTAGCCCCTGGCCTATAGAAGGTTGGCTTGGGGTTGTTACGACATAGGCCCTGGGGGACGGGTCGTGACAAATTGGTATCATAGGAGTCAGTTCTACCATAGAACATTGAACTCTGATATTTCCTTTCTGTGAAGCAATAGTGTTAAGGGTACCAAGTGTGGTTTTCTATTTAGTGAATCCAGTGTTGGTGTGGCGGCCGATGTATCCATACACCAGGACCCTGACTAATGATTTCCGACTCAGTTTATGAAAACACTGATTGTGTGTGTGTTTTCAAAAATTTTCTTTATGTCAGCTCAAACCTAGTCAGCTCACCAGGTATAGTCTTTTGACCATGTCACATCTTTTCAGGATGCCTCCATGGAGACAGTCAGTTGGAGTTTCGAGAGAGTACCCGATGACGGCCCACAAAGCAATGAAGCTCCGGTGCAGGGCCCTCTTACTATGATGGAACCTTCGTGTGGTGTACTAGCAGCACCACTACCTGTTAGGTAGCAGATTCCACCATCCAAACTAGTGGATGGTGCATGCTGACAGAGCACGTTGCACAAGTTCTAGCAGTAGAGGCCTTAGAGGTTACGAGGCGAGACAGATTCCCAGGCAACAGTGGACTGGATGGAGGCAATTTCTAGAGTTATACACCTAGTTTAGACACTCGTAGAGAAGATGGTGATCATAGATACTAGTGTTTCCCAGTCAGTGACCATGAGGTTGGTCCACATAGTGATGAGGCTTCGGTACATGGACTGATGCCTGAGATTGTACTTTCTGGTAGTTTTCCAGCTATATCACTACCTGTTGGACAAAAGTTACAACCGGCGGTACCATTAGAAGACACATGTACGCTTAGTGCCTTACACATATCTCAAAATCAGATACCCCTCAGGTTCTGAGGAAAAACCGAATCACAGGCGGCTAAGGACTGGCTTGAGGACATGGATAAGTGTTTTCTGGAGCTTATACAACTTCGGTACGACGACATGTCTATAGGTTATTATTCATCGGGGCGTAACAAACATTCCTGCTACTCAATGAATATGATGAGATCAGTGCTTCAGGGATCGGACTTCTGAGCGAGGTGTGTTTAAAGGACATCTAAGCCTTCACTTATTCCTCTATGAATTCCTACTTTTGCTAGGGTGCTAGAGGGTTTCCTTTTTGGTTGAATGTTATTTGGATGAATGAATAGAGATAGTGAATGTAAGCAGTATGAAATAGGAAATGGGTGTCAGTCCCTGAGGCTTGGGCATGTAAAATGTTTCAAGAAGAAGAAGTGTTAAGGACAGATGAATCTATAGAGCAGTAGATATGGACGCAGAGCTAGGAGAGAAGCATGAGGTGGTGAACATTTCGACATGTTACAACCACCCTCCTTTGTAGTCCTCACTTGGATCAGGGAGCTGGAGGGAAGGGGAAGAGAGTAACTATATGTGGTCAAGAAGAATGACCAAAAGGAACTAGGGATGATTCGAGGAACGATCTGTGTCTACTACTAGCTGTCATATCAAAAAACATTGATAGGAATCATTCCTTCCTTGCACGAATCTTGTCCCAGACCTAGGGTTTCCAATTAAAAATTTTGACTGGACCCACACATTTGGATATACATTTTGTAGGAGACTCGATAATCAAACTTACGCTGACATTGTTATCTAACCCTTGAGGCGAGAGTTTCAGTTGGAACCTCATGGGGGCAGCGTCGATGCCTTACGATGTTGGATTGCGTATGGATTGGATCCACAGTTCATACATAGATTGACTGTATTAGGAAAAAAGGATGTGGTTTATATACAATGTTGGGATGGGGTTTTTCCATGGTCGGAAAAAAGGGAAATCTATGCATCATAGGATAGACTCATGAATAGAAGGGTGCGGCCGATCACTCTTGAGTCATCCAGCCTTACCATAGTGGAAATGAGAGTTTTGAGTAATCAGTTCCACCAGGACTATGAGTTAGAGATAGTCTATAATATTGGAAAGGGCAATGTTGTTGCATATGCGCTTAGTAGGAGGACTGGAATTTAGTGGCTAAGAGAGTCGATTGAGCAGCTAGCCGCGTTGCTGATATCCTATGTGGACAAGAGCTGAACTAGTTCCAGGCATGGAGGCCTTTGTTCTTTGTGCTTCTTGTTTCCATGTTGTTTTTTATATGGTTGTTATGTTTCTTTTAATACGAGTAGCAGTTATAAAAGGTACTTATCTTGTGAAATTTACTTCCATGTCCTTTTTGTATGGTCGATATTGAGAGGTTCCAGTTAAAACTGTTGACTTGACCATAACTTTCGAGAATCCTACTAGAGGAGACCCAGTGACCACACACTGATGCCGACAGTGTGACTCAACCCTTAGAGGCGAGAGTGATTGTTGGATCTCTTGGTAGTAGCGTTGAGGCCTTACAGCGTTATCCAAGACATGAGTTGTACTTTTCATTTCAGGATTGACTGTATTAGGAAAAGAATGTGGTTCATCCAGGGGATGAGAACATATTTCTTATTTCGGCAAAGGAGAAATTTTGGAATCTCCTGTAGGACCAGAGATGGTACTAGCTACGATGGAGTAGGTGAAGATCATCCAAGAGCGGATGAAGACTGCACAGAGAAAGAAGAAATCATATGTTGATATGAGACATGACCACTGGAGTTCAAGGATGGAGACCATGTTTTCTTATGGGTCTCACCTCGACGAGGTCTACAGAGATGTGTCCGAGGCAGCAAGTTATCTCCGAGGTTCAACGGACCTTTCTAGGTCCTCAGTAGGGTAGGCAAGGTGTCATACCGCTTGGTCTTTCTACCACAGTTGCACCGGGTGCATGACAGCTTCCACATATCTTAGTTGAGAAGATACGTGCAAGAATCATGCCACATCATCAATAATGGAGAGCTATATATCGATGACGGGACGATTTTCACGGAGGTTTCAGTAAATATCGAGGATCTACAGGAGCAGGTCCAATGCGGATGGTCGATTCCTCTGGTGCGCTTTCGCTGGCAGCACAGGAACCTCTAGGAGAGCACATGGGAGACAGAGGCTTAGATGCGTGCTCGGTAACTCTTCTGTATTCCCTAGTGTGCGTTGAAGCTTTGCGGGGACATAAATCCCTAAGGTGGGAGTAATGTAATGACCAAGAAATATTGAGGAATTTTTTTTTCTTAAATACTTGAGAATTTTACGAGTCTGTGGCTTCTGACGACACATCATTCTGAGGCCTGGTGTGCCCGAAATCAATTTTCGAAGTTTATCTTGGGTACGTTTAGTGAACAAATGAGCATATTTTTCTATATTTTGAACCGGTGCTCGGAATTGAAAATCAAGGCCACCGATGAACTCATAGTGCCGATTATTGCTTAAGGGGACCTTTACTGTAGTTGTGTATTTAAGGGAGGAGAAGCTAGTTATTGGGGTTTATTTAAGAAGTAATTAAATATTGTCGGAACAATTTTTTTTATATCTAAGGAGGTTATTTCCTCCCATGAGTATTTAAGGGTGGGATACACAACCACCTAACTACCCAAGGGTGGTTGTTAGAGAGGTGATGCCCACACAAGCCCCAACAATTTAATTTCCTCTAAACTCCATAAAACCTCCTCATTAAATTAGAAACCCCCCATTAATTTCCAATCTATCCAAATCCCTCTGTCCATTAATTACTGACAACCCACAAATTAATGAGGATCTTTCCTCTCCCTTTCCTTAATTAATTTGAAACACATTTAATCACTGAAGGGATTTGAGTTTCAAATTTTAAATTTCTTGTGTTAATAAAATAATAGATGAGCCTATTATTTTATTTGGCCTCACGTTGGGTTGGGAAAAGATTGGAGAGATCTCTTGTGTGAAGAAGAAGAGCTCCCTCCCTCCATGAAAAATAGTTCTCCTTTTAACGGATCTCCAACAAACAACGCTCGAGCTGGGATTGAAGGCCTTTGAGGAAGTGACGAACGCCAACGATCATCATCACCTTCATCTCCTCCCTTACATCAACGTCAATGAGCCAACGTCCACCATTTCGTGATATCGTCAACAAATGGCGAACCTTGAGGTATGGGTTTTGTTTTGAATTTCTTCTTACCTTTTTGAGGAAAGAATGATGAGAACGGACCAACCGTTTCCCGGTTGATCCGTGGAACGGTCATACATGTGGGTAGGATGCGGGGTTATTTTTTTGGGTTTGTATTTGAGTTTTAATTCATAAATATTGATTGAAAACTTCTAACATGGTGCGCTTGGTCCGAAGAACAAACCCGACCTTCCGCAAGTTGTTTGTTGGTGCACGGATTGACGGGCGACGTTGAAACGGGACCGCAATGGCATTTGGAAGCCGTCGCAGTGAAGAACGGGCCTCGGGAGAGCTGGAGGTGCAAGCAGTGGGTGAAATGGACCACTAGAGCGCGTATGGTGGTCCGCAGAAGACGTTGTTGGCACAGCGGCGTGCTGCCGGAGGAAACTCGCCTCGGCAACAGCTGCGGCGGTGGCGTGACAGATCATGTGGCCGCGTGGGATCTGGGAGGCGGGGCGGTGCCAGCGGGTGCCACTAGTATCAATCAATTGGGGGCCATTCCCCCTACTCAGCCAACTGGCCCCTGGGCCGCGCCGGCCGGGCTGGGCCACACCAAACTGTGCCGGACTCAGACCCGAGTTGGATCGACCTGGTATGGGCCGACCCAGGGGTTGTTGGGCCGGGTCGGACAGGGCCCAGACCCCCTATTTTCGGAACTTCTTCAGTTAAATTCCCATAACATCATTTGTGGAACATTGATTGATGCACTGTCAGTTTCATAGGATTCCTTGGATCGAGACGGTCGTTTCAGTATATTAAACTCATGGTTTCGGCACCATTTGGGTACAGGCGGGTTGGTTCGAACCCAAAACCAACGAGGCCCTCAGAGTGAAAACACTTACAAATTGAGGACCAAATGGCCGATGGACGTGATGTCGATTATGCTAGATTAGTCATTATAAGAAGGTTATTTTGGCACTCTTTATGTAGGTTTCAGATGATATTGGAGTATGGTTGGGTTGGTTTTATCTTAAAAAACAACCGGGCCCCTGGAATAGAAAAAACTAATAACTCCCAGACCAGGCGTCCGTTTGACGTGCCGTCTATTGTGTTGAGACCCCTATGACGAGGCGGTCCTTTGTGAAACTTCTACGTGAGGCTTCATGACACATGGATGTAATGACCAGTATCTCGTGGAGTGGACCCTCCTAGAGACAAGCGTACAGAGTGTGGAAAATTAGTAGCTATAGACCTGACGACTTCTTGACTGATTTGACTCAGAGTGATTCGATTACCCTAGTGGACGGAGCACACGTTATTTGGTGGCAGACCCCGGGCGGATGGAGTGCCTGGTAGTTGGCAGCAGACCTGTGATACTCGACATGAGGAGTAACTCTGTAGGCTATTAGGGAGAGAACCCGGTATTTGGCGAAAAACCTACAGCGGATGGAGCGCCCAGTATTTGGCAGTAGACCCAGGATACTCAATAAGAGGATTACCTCAGCAGTCTAAGGTTAGTGAGTGGAACCTCAGAGTCCTGGAAGGACTACTGCACTCGATAGAGGATAAGTTCTTCAGCAGCCGTGTTTTCATCATCGTAAATAAAAATCCTGGTTTGAGCTGAGTCAAAGACCTTTGTGTTTTCCTCATTATTGATATAGGTTACTTGATAACTTAGGTATATGTATGGGCATATAAATAAGTGAAGGTTATCTATTGATATCTTTCTTCGTGGTTTATCCTGGTTGGATTTAGTGAGACCTTGAGGGTCTCGGGGGCCCTACTAAGTATCATTATACTCAACCCTGCATGGGCTATACCCGCACCTCGTCGTGTTGGATGCTGATGACGGACATTGCTAATTGAGGCAGAGTGTATGAGGATTGGACGATACCCGGAGGAGGACCTCACGACGAGTCGGTACCCGGAGGTGACAGACAGATGGACAGATGGGCATGGAGTGCTGAGGATGACACATGTACCTACCCTTTATGTAGAAACCCAGAGGACGATTCAGGAGTTGCTTTCATCTTCCAGTTTTTTGTCCTTCTTCAAGTTGTAGTTGTACCTTTCTGTTGGGATTGTATTCCGACCTCGTGTACTTTCACCACGTTTGTTACACTTCTTTACTTAGTGTTGGCTTCCGCATGTTCTCTGATTGTGTGAGTTTACGTTTTATAAAGGAAATCCCTTCCCAGTTATAGGGATTTATGCCTTTGGTGCTAGTCGCCTGCCCCTGGTCTATGGAAGGCGGGCTTGGGGTAGTTATGACACGGGCCCCGGGGGACGGGTCGTGACATGAATTGCTGGAAATAGAAGAATACATATTCTCCTAGTAAACAGAATCTATTCTCAAACACCCTAACTGATAGAAGTCATGGAGGATATAATTTCACACTGCTAACAGGGCTATCATAGCAACAATCCTCAATATAAAATGATAATAATATATATGAAAATGGGTGTATCAAAAAATTAGAAGAAACACATCACAAACCCATTTCTTAAAATTGAAAAAAAAAAGTTTAAAATGGTGGATTAAATGGACATCAGTAGATCTAAATTAAAGGTTATAAAAAACATAGGGAGAAATAAAATAAAAAAACAAGTCTTTCAATTAACTGGAAAAAATAATGGACAAAAAATGAGACATCAATTGCAAAACAAAAACAAACGATTCTGTTCATTGTCCGAAATTAAGATAAAAAATTAAAAATAAAAATAGTTAATATGACATCCACAACTAAAAACTACACACATTAAACCTCACATAGATACGAAGACTAATGTAAAAAATACTCCCTCGCACTAGGTCTAAAAAAATGTGGTATTGTCTATCTGGAAATTTCTTAAATTAAAACATATCTTATTGGAAACCTTGAATCCTTATCCACTAGATTCAATGATGATGGACCACATACCTCGCTCCCCTAGTGGCACGATCCCGATGCATTCGAACCCGATAGTATCTTGGAATCCTGTGGACCTCAGATCAAATGTTCGAGGTCTCTAACTAAGAAAAACTTCTATGCAGAACATATGGTCTCACCCAGGAAGGGACTATACTCCAAAATATGCTCTTCTCCGGACTCATAGACCTACCTCCACTAAACGGATTTTTCAATTCATTTTCTTCATTTTTCTTTTTTATAAAATATGGTAATTACCTTTTATTAGATAGATAAATGAAATATATTTTTCATTATAATTGTTTTAAAAATTAATAATAATATAATAATAATTTAATCACTTTCGATAATTTGAAACTGATATAAATAAATATAAATATCGTATATTTTGAAAATTTAATTGTTTAAAACCAATCTAATTATATTTATTTAATTCCGCTTTAATATAATTAAAATTATAATAATTTATAAATATTTAATAATTTATAATCATATAAATATATAATTTTAACATTCTATTAAAATAGTTATATTATATAGTAATACAATTTGGGACATTTAAAATTTCAATACAAAAATTATTATTTTCAATGAAAATTGTTTTCATTAGTTGAATTTCTTTATTATAAAATATATTTTATTACAATCTTATAAATATATTCATAATTATGATTTTGTTTCATATATTTATATTGTTAACAATTTATAAAACAAATTCATGAAATAAAATATTTTATTGATTTAAAAATAATGATAATAATAGGGTTATCATAATATATTTAAAATTTCATCTATTGATCAAAATAATTCTTCTATTGGAACATTGGTTGTTACATTATTCCCCTTATAAAAAGAATTGTGACCTCTTCATTTATTCATAAGACCAATATAATTCTTAATTTCCATATCGAGAATTATGAAAACTAGGAATATTATACTTATGAACTCAATGACATCTAATATTCAAATTTTCCTAGACTATTTTTAATAACAATTAAAATGTATAAGAATGAGATATCAAAATCATTTCATTATAAATTCTATGTAGTTTTTTATAAAGGAGACATAATAAATATGCCACATTTTAATTAAATACCCTGAAATTTTACCGATCTAGGTTATGTAAAATTAGATTCATGACTCACGACTTAACAAAACTGTACAAAAAATATAAAATAATAAAAAAGAGGCGACATTCTTTAAATCCTTAATTGAAGCATATTCCACTTGTAACTCTACTGATATATATGATTTCTAAAAATGGGGTGAGCATTGGTTATGCCGAGTAATGGGTTTTAGTAGCTTTTACTAATCCCTTAAAAGCAATATGATTTTCAAAACACCTTCGACAATAAATTTGGAAATATAATTTTTATAGAATTAATTGAAATTACTTTTTCATTAAAAATACTATATCTCTATTCATAAATTATTACATTCAAAAATTTGTTGATATATATTCCAGTGTATTCAGAAAACAATATGAAAGAATTTGAAAACAAAACACTATTTTGATTCCACTTTAATCATTGAAGCATATTTGGGCCTACACACATAGTAAAGGTTGGGTTCACACCACAATTCCCTTAAAAATTTACAAAGATCATGTGTTGGTATTTCTAAAGTGATTTTAATATTGATTTACTGATATATATATTTTCACTGGAGTTTTCAATGCTTGAAAAAAACATGTCAATGAATTTAAATACACATTCTCACTGATGTTTAGATATATATATATATATATATATCAGTGTGTGTGTGTGTGTATTAACATTCATTTAAAAACACTTGAGTGTTTGGTTAAGACCAATACCCTTGCTAATAAAATTTTCATAAACTGAAAAAGTATTCAATCCTTTTCTCATGAAATACATCTTTCATTTTTTAAATAATTGATCGTCTTAAAATAACCGTAGTAAATAATTATGTTCCTCTCATAAAATTATAAGGGAACCATTTAAAATAAAAAACATTCAATGTAATGTATTTTCTTTTTAATTTATGAATTTAAACCTTAAAATTTAAATTGGAACATTGAATTTATTTTAAATTCAATTGATGTCAATGTAATGTCTAAACGAATCCCCATATTTTTATGTATATGTGACATCCCTAATCTTAATGATAACATACAATGATTTTTTAATCATGGAGATAAAATTATAAAAATATCTTTAAATATTTTATCCTTATAAATATATGTGGGTGTGTGTGTTTATATATATATATATATAGAATTTACATTGAATTTACAACAGTCATCTTCGTGGAATAAATACATGTTTGATCAAAACGTCGATAAATGAGAATATTTATCGGCAGAACTAATATGATATCAAATTAAAACATAATCATTGTTAAATAAATAAACATATATATATATATGTGGAATAATAGATTTGATATCCTACATAGAAATAATACTCCTTAAGAATAATTGGATTTTTAATTAAACAAGTCGTTATACCCAAATGGGATAAATTTAAACATAATAATTATACTCAGATACAATACTTGTTCTGAAAATAATTAAACATTATTAGATATATATACATACACATATATATATTTGAATATATAAATATATATGTATTTTTATAAATTCCATTAATAAACATAGATTTTATAACATGACAAAATAAATAAACTATTATAATCTGAATAAAAACTGTTCAATGAACTGTATAATGCATCTTACATTATTAATTCCAAAAAAACAAAATATAGTTAGAAACTATTACATATTCATGCATATATTTGAATCAGTGTATATATATGTATAAATCATTATATATTGGAAATAAAATCATCCTTTTCAGAATTTGAAAATAATATACCAATTTATGAAAAGAAATTTTAATACACCCTTACAGAATCAAATATAAAAATAAATTTGTTAACAACCATACTCATTTGAAAATAATGAATCATAATCTGATCAAAGTTAAACGCAATCTCAACCTTAAAAAAGATTAATCATAAAAACAAATACTAAATCCATTACATGAATTGTTGTAAATAGATGAAGACATCATATGATACTTCTTATAATATAATCTCAAACACCTGGACTAACAAAAAGCATATAAGATATAATTTCACACAAATAAAAGGGATTTCATAGACACAATCCTCAATATTAAATTATAATAATATATATTCAATTGTATTAATCAATGAAGCATATTAAAACCCTCACAAAACCAGTGCAAAAAATTTACTAATATAGTTAAAAATGGTGAATAAAATGGACATCATTAGGTCAATACGAAAGGATATACAATGTATAAGTATAAGGTCAATAAAAAATATATTTCAATTAACCAAAAAAACGTACCGTAAATAATATATCAAAAATGAAAGAAGAAAAAACTATTCTATTCACAATCTAAACATGAAATAGGAAACTAAAAATAGAGACATAGAATATGACATGCATAACCACAAACTACACAGATTAGACCTCACATAGATGTTAAGACTAAAGAAAAAATCCAACCTCACACTATGTTTCGGAAAACAAGGTTTCATCGGTCCAGATCTCTCTCAGATTAATTCTCTAACGGCTTAGAAACCTCGAATCCCCATATTCCTGTTGCAGCGAAGAAAGACCATAGACCTCACACCCCTAGCGGCACAACCTTAACACCTTCAACCCCATATGTATCATGAACTCCTGTTGACCTCTGCTCGACTGCACGAGCTCTCTCACTGATAAATCCTTATGTTTGGAACCACTAGTCTCACCTGTTAAGGGACCTTAGTCCTGAAGATGCTCTGATAATGACTCATAGACTCGCCTCCCCTAAACCTAATTTTCATTTCATTTTTTTCATTTTTCTTTTAATAAAATATTATTATTACTTATATATATATATAAATGAAATATAATTTGAATTATAAAACATAACTTTTTTTAAATTAATAATTTTATATAAATAATTTAATCATTCTCTATAAATCAAAACTAAAATATATTCATATCATATCATATGATAATTAAATTTTATAAAACCAACCTAATTACATTAATTTAATGTCTATTTAAGATAATTAAAAATATCATAATTTATTAATCATTAACATATTATAATCATATAATAATATAATTTGAACATTATATTAAAATAGCTATATTATATAATAATACAATTTTATACATTTATAATTTCTAAAAAAATAGAAAATGCTATCATTAATTGAATTTAATTTGTAAAAAAACATTTTATTACATTATTATTAATATATTGATAAATATGATTTTGATACATATATTTAAATTGTTATGATTCTAAAAAAAACATGAAAAAAAAATATTTTTTTTAAAAAACTAATGATAATAATAGGGTTTTTTTAATTTATTTATGTTTTCATTTATTAAGAAAAATAAATCCTTTATTAGAACATGGGGTGTTACAGAAAAGGTATCGTGGTTAATGATATATTGCATTTTCATTATGTTAAATATGTAATTTTTATATTATGTACAAATTAATTAGATTGTTATAATCCATACATTAGACATGTTTATGGAAAATGAATTGCATTGGGTTGTGACGTGGCTATCCACCGTATACCCGAATGATGTTTTCATTTCCAATTTGATCAAATAAGCAAGGGATACAAGTAGTTACAAAAATTTAAAAAGAAATAAGAATAAAAATTATTATGGTGTTATTATATATTTATGATTAAGGAGTAATATAATAATCTATAAAAAATAAAACTAAAATATGTGACTAAAAACTATACATCAAATTTGGAATTTCCCCATTGATTAACACTTTAATGCTTATAATTTTGATACTCTCCCTATACCAAAACACACAGAATGTGGGGAGGAAGTATAGGCGGGGATTTGGGTAGGTATTTGATGAACCAAATTGTTTCTAATGGTCTAGAAAATGAGAAGAATTTTTTCCCTTTAATAATAAAGGGGAGGGATACTATTGGAATTCTAAAAATGATAAGTTAATATAAAATAGTTTTCTATTATTAAATTATCCCAAAATATTAATTTATAATATTGGATTAATTTTTAGAAATAATGCAATACAATATTTTTTTACATTTTTTGTATATTATATTACTATTATCATTCAAATTTAACCACTCATTAATCATATTTATACAAACAGTGACACTATGTTTTTTTTACAAATTGAGGGTAAATATAGTTACAATAAATAAAAAATTCCAATAAATGGATATTGGTTGATATTATACCCTATGTGATAATAAATTTCCAAAATTTCATATTTTTAATAATTTTTTATCATTTAATAAATCTATATTTATTATAAAATATCAATTAAGTATATTTTGGGAGAATTCCTTACAATTATATTAGTAACATCAAGAAAATAATTAAAATAAGAATGAAATATTTTTTTTTCACTATCATGTATTGTTCATCTATAAAATCTTGGGATTAAAATAATTATCTGAAACTATTTTTTAAGAGAATATTTATTATCATTTATTTTTATTTTTGATCAACTGATTAATTTCTCTGTAAACATTGTGTGAATAATTAATGTAAATTTTTTTCACAAAATAAAAATAAAAATTAATAATCTTGATAAACATAAATAATTTATATTTTAGAATTATATTTATTAACCTATATATATTCTAATTATCGATATGTTAAAAACATTATAGTTATTAAAAATACAAGTGTGACATTTTTTAGTTTCAATAATTACAAATATAATAAATTCATAATCCTATCCAAAAGGGAAAAAATTTCTATTTCAAAAAACAATTGGACAATCAATACATAACATACTCATCTAATAAAATTATGCCTTGTTTTAGTGTTGTTATATAGTCCTTATCAATTTATTTTTATATTTAATTACTTAATATACAAGTTTTTTATATTATTAAAAATTTCTAGGTTGACTATTCAAATTGACCAAAGAACAAAGGAACCTGTTTACAAAATATGGAACCACTTATTATAAATATGTAATCAATTTTTTATAATTCTAATCGTATAAGTGACATAATTTAATTTAAAATTAAATTTGTTAACGCAATGTTAACAATTTTTTTTATAAAAAAACTTTTCAAATTTAAAAATGTTTTTAAAATAAATTCAAGTATATTTTTATTCGAAAACCATAGTTGAATCATTTAAAATAAAAAGAAGAAAAATAAATTTTAAAACAATTCCAAAATTTTATTTTATTTTATTTATTCTTTAAAATAATATACATGTTATAATTAAAAATTAGTACTTTTCAGTATTCAATAAAAAATAAATCCTTTTACAAAACGACAAAAAATTCATCCTATGATAAATTTTAAATGTTTGAAAAAAATAATAAATTAATTTTTTAATTTAAATTGACTAAAATTACATATAAATAAATATAATATTCAATCAAAAAATATATGAAACATTATTTTTGATGATAATATATATTTGAAGAGTAAGTTTTTTTCCATTAATCAATTTATTTTTTAAAAATAATTAATTAATATATTTTAAATTAGTAATAAAATTATATTTTTTATATTTATGTTAATAATATTTATTCCCACCAATTTAATGGATTGGTTATAATGACATAATTTAAAAAATAATAAATTATTTTTTCATTTAAGCTCGGTATTTCATATATTTTATGCTATCGAATGTAGTATTTAAAATTTTAAATTTTAGAGATATTATATTAGAATAGTACCTAACCAAAAAATTTATCACTATGAAGAATAAAATTTTAATAAGTAGATTTTTTTATACAAATATTTCAAAAAATGAAAACATGAATAAAAGAGGGGTTCTTTTATTAACTGATTAGGAAAAAAATTAATCAATCAAATATATAATTATTATCCCCTGATCTTATCAACATCCTAACCCATTAGAAAAAAACATGAACACATAAGTGGAATAAAATAAACCCTAGGCTGACTTCACAAAATACAGTAAAAAAATCCAAATTTTATTTTGATCTAAAATCAATATTATTTTCATTAGTAAATTAAGGAAATATATCGATCATAAAAATGAGTATTAATTGGGTTTGAGTATTTTATTTGAACCCTATGGTTCAATCATATGTTGGACAGAATTGTTTTGTTAATCTTTCATTGTCATGATTAATATATGCTCGAACTCACAATTTAACTGAAAATTTTCTAGATTATTAAAATAAAATTAATTTATTATCATTACTGAATTATATTGTGGTCATTGATTTAAAAATAATAATTTATGGTATAGTAAATTATGTTCACTATGAATGGGAATATCTTCTAGAGGGGCGAAGTGGTCATGATGGAGATGATCCACATAAGAAAGTGCTTGAAATTCTATTAACAAATATAATCTCTACACCTTACTTATAGAACAAATAATAAAAATAAAATATGTTTTGAAAAATAAAAATAAAATATGTTCTGAAAAATAAAAATAAATTTTTTTTATGGAATATAAAAAATAAATATATAACAAAAATTAAACAATAAATATAAGAAGAAGGGAATCACTTCTGTGGATATAATTCTTACAGAAATAATTCCTTCCTCCAAAATTTAAGACTTATAAAATGGAACCACTCCTTCCTTCCAAAAAAATATAAATCATAATAAAACCCAATTTTTTTTTAAATTTCATTATAATATATCTTTAATAGGTAAGGGTTTGAAATTTTAATAGGGAAACACAAGAAATTATTCCCCCAAAATTTACAACTTGTTGAGATAATTTTTTGAATTTCTTCCCACATTAATTAGATAATCCTATAATTAAATGAAGTGAGTGAAATTATGTCCTATTAAATAATGAATAATTAAATCCCACTAGAGGAAAAAATAAATGTGTAATATATCAAATAGTGAATCATGGTCTAATCTATCATTTCCCATCCATCTCTAATATAATGGAAACATTCTTCCCCCATAATGTATTTTATGTCATGCATGATCTGAATGAAAAATTTATTAATTTTTAGGAATAATTTTTCAAAAGAATAATATTTCATGATTGTGCATACAAAAAAAGTTATGATAAAATTACTATACATAAATTAAAAAGGGACAAAATACATTTATGTAACACCCTGACCCCTCTAGAGTGGAGCCGGTGTATTACATGTGATATTGGAATATTTTGAAGGAATGAAAGATCCCGAATGAATGATTAGTTTAGTATTCTTGAAGAAACTAAATACATAGATATAACACAAATTACATTGAAAAATGTTACAAGATACAATAAATAATGAAAATTAAAAAGTGCATCCACAAGAACTCAATAAATGATCTACACTTTGTCACCTTTAGAAAGTAAAAAAATCAAGGGGTGAGCTCAAATTCTCAGTAAGGGTTAGAAATAGTTGAAGCATTAATAAAATAATAAGTAAATCATAATCAATCTGACATAATCAATATGGCATGGTGAATTGATGAAAAACTCACGCCATTAATAATATAAGAATAAAACTACATCCATAGATTTTTTCATAGTGAATACATCATGGTCAGTAATAACTGATAATGAATAAATAAAATGATGATTATTTGGATGTCATGTATCTGGACCATGAAACCATTATACCATTAAAACAGTTTAGTTCTATGGGTAGAAACCTGTTTGATTTTTGGAAACAAACTCGAAGGGTTGGTCGCCAAACTGATTTGTCTCATGAGACCTACCGATGCATCAAGGGGATATAGTGGTCCCCACCTGCTACTTCATGTCCATATAATTATTTACACATTGAATTAATACAAGAGAAATATGCCTTTTCAATATCCTTATAGAGTAGAGTATACAGATTCATCAATATTTCTATAATTAAAATAACATTTCAAATAAACACTGTATGTAAAATGGTATAAAGTTTAGACAACAAAATATCTAAGATATGATATTATTGATAATTAATATAAATATAATTTCAAATGAAAAGTGATCTCAAATGGGATGTAGGTACACCAAGTATGGGTTATTTGGTGCACAATTCAAAGTTAGTCAGAACAAAATAGTAGTTGAGACAAAGTCTCTTACCATAATGTAATTGGTTAAATCATATGACTAGAACATAATAAACTTCAAATGAATCATTGGATAACATTAATTTAAAGAAAACCATGTAATTATATATCTAATAGAAGTAAAAATATACCACATACAAGAAATAAGTGGCGAACAATGAAAATCTCACATAAAAGAACGTGAGACGAGAAATCCATACAAACATTTCTGCATGGTAATGAGTGTTATTGTGAGGGATTAATGAGAGGTAAAGTGGTATTCCATTATTTATATGTCACAAGGGAATTATGGGGGGTGTTGAGAGAATATTCCCCATCCATAGGAATTAAAAATTAAAGGGCACAACGTAGGGGATATTCTTGAACAAAAGTGAGAGAGAGGATCCCATACCTTGTGCTTGGAGGTCTTCATGACTTTTTATTAAAGACCTGAATAAAAAATTTTGGCTTATTAATTCATAAATCCAGAAACTCTTCTAAATGTAAATTATTTATTATAAACTTTTGTATTTCATTCAAGGCCTTTTTGATTAGCTATAAGGTTCAATTTCATAATTCGGGATCATTTAATCACATGTTTTTAAATGGTCGGTCAACTTATATTCAATATCAAATAAATATTAAAGATGGAAGTTGTTGTCCATAAATTAAGTTATATGATATTAGTGAACATCCAGAAGATTACATGGTTTTAAATTTAATTTGGTTACTTATAGTGAGGTCAACTTATTATATATATAACCTTAGTGACAACTATTTTGGTTAATCGGTGGGTTTGATTACAATGAACATGTTTTTCTTTATAACTTATTACCATTTGTACAGAATGATTACAGAATTAAAATAAGATATATTTCAAATATAATAATTTCTTTATACAATTATACAAATGGTTTAATGACTAGTGATAAATATTAATATAGAAATTGATAAACTCTTTCCTTGAATGTGCAAAATTAGCACATCTCAAATGGTGCTTTCATTTCATCCAAATAAAGGGTGTGGAAAGGAGAGAAGATAATGAAATATACCATTAGCATAAAAACATTCCAATACATTTATGTTATAGTTTTTTTCATTATATTTGGGTGAAGGGGGTGAGGAAAGAAACAAAAATAAAAGAAAGTAAAATAAATGAAGGAATTTAAAAGAGGAATTTACCTCTTGAGAAATCCTCCTTTGATAACATCTTAAGGGGAGAGGTTATGGTATTGTGAAGGGGCTTGGAGACTTTGGATGTGGGGTAGGATCTTAGGGAGACATTTGAGCAGAATATTGGAAAGTCACAGGTGTTGATAGGAGTGAAGAGAAGAGGGAGTGAAGGGGTTTTTATAGTGGATGCGAGAGGAGTTTTCTTAATATAAAATTCGTTAATTTATTATTTCTCCATGAGACAAGGAATAGTGAGTCTTCCATGAAAAAAATAGAAATTGTATCATGTGAATCTTAATCAATTGATGTTACATTATCATATCATCATCAATGACTCAATTAATCAATTATTCCACATTTATTGTGAATTATCAGATTTTATTTTTCATCAAAAATTTAAGCATTTCAAAAAAATACCAAAAATTCAACCTAACTATTTTTCAACATGTAGAATCCAAAAATGAAGTCAATTTTTCAAAAATAATTTTATTAATATGATTAAATAAATATTTAAATAAAATTATTATTTAATCGAAAAATATAAACACTTAAAATATTAATCCTCATTTTTAAGGTGCCTAAATACATTTATAACTTCAAGGGCATGGATACAATTCATGAGAGTCGTATTACTATTTATAAGGGTAATTTACACTTCATAAGGGTATGTTACTATTCATAAGGGTAGGTTACCATGCATAAGGGTAGGTTACTATGCATAAGGATAGGTTACTATTCACCAAAAATTAAGTAAATACTTTCAGACTCTAAATATCATCTTGAACACAACCATGTATGTCAGATGTTTAAAATTCAAATCGAAGAGTTGGAAAATTTGTGTTTAATGGATTGGTTATGGATATATCCTATAAGTAACCATGTTTTGTTCCATATAGGCTCAGTGATTAATGAAATATAGGCTATAACGAGAATGTATTTAAGAGAAACATACCGTGAATTGTTTGGGGTGCCACATTATTCTATCCATCGAAAATTTCTTCCTCGAAATTTAATATATGAATCACACCAAAAAGATGTGGGAGATTATTTTTCATAACATCCCCAAGTTCCCATGTCTCTTCCTCCATATTCAAGAATTTCTAAAGAACCTTTACTAAATGAGTTTTTTGATTTCTCAATACCTGCTCCCTTATGTCAAAAATCTCGATAGGCTTTTCACAGTATGACAAACAAGGTTCTAGATCTTTTTCTTTGTATTTGAGTATATGTTTTGGGTTTGGAATGTATTTCTTAAACAATGAAACATGGAACACATCATGAATTCTAGAGAGATTTGGTAGCATTGCTAAATGGTAGTGATATGATTCATTCAAGAATTTCAAATCATCCAATATTCTTGTGGCTCAGTTTCCTTTTATTACTGAACCTTAAGATACCCTTCCATGGAGATACTTTCATAAAGACATTATCTCCCACATGAAATTCCAAATATTTTTTCTGATTGTCTGAATAACAATTCTGCCTACTTCGGGCTGCCTTTATATGGTCTTGGAATGTCATCACCTTTGTCTCGGTCTCTTAAATAAGTTTCAGGCCTATAGGTTTCCACTCACCAACTTCATCCCAACAAGTTGGAGTTCGACATATCTTTCCATATAATGCTTCACATGTAGCCATTTGAATACTAGAATGGAAACTATTGTTGTACGGAAATTCCACCAAAGGCAATTATTGATCCCACATACCTTGGATGTTAAGAGATAATGACTTCATCATGTCTTCTAGAGTTTGAATAGTCCTTTCAGACTATCCATCAGTTTGGGGGTGATATGCAGTAATCATATGATGCTCAGTATTAAAAGCCTTCTCGAGAAGTTTCCATAGTTTTTATGTAAACCAGGTATCTCGATCGGACAAAATTCATTGAGGTTCACCATGAAGTATTACAACATCATTAATATATAGTCTTGTGAAGAACTCAAGTGGAAAATCATCTCTCATAGAAACGAAATATGCTGATTTTGTGAGCTGATCAACAATTACCCATATTGCATCCTTCCTTCTAGGATTCCTTGGTAGTCTGGTGTCAAAATACATCCTAATGATATCCCACATCCACATAAGAATAGGTATAGGTAGCATCATTTATTTGGGATGTTGTCTCCCTACCTTCACATTATGACAAACTAGAAATTATCCCATGTAGTCGGCAATTTACCAATTTATATTATCCCACATAAAATATTCCTTCATATCGCTATATATCCTGGTGCTACCTGGGTGTATAGATAAATTTGAGCTATGAGAATCATCTAATAGTTCCCTTTATTTCTCAGGTAGTGATGGAATTCATAACCTCTTCCCAAATTTCGGAACTCCTTCTTCATACAAAAAGTCAGTCAGTCTTCCAACATTAACTGTATTAATTTTCTTGTACAGATTATCATCATCAGATTGAGAGCTTTTTATCTTCTCTAGTAAATATGGTATAGCAATAATTTGAAAGTGGAGCGATGTTTCCCCTTTTTAACAATTCCCATATCAATCTTCAGTAGATCCATGAATAAAGGATCACTTTCAATCCTCATTTAAGTCAGAAGACCATGACCTTTTCGACTTAATGCATCTTCCACCTTATTCGCCTTTCCTATGTGGTAGTATATTGAACAATCATAATATTTGAGTAACTCGAGCCATCTTCTTTTCCTCATGTTGAGTTATTTTTGTGTGAAAAATGTATTTCAATCTCTTGTGGTCCATATGAATCTCACATCTCTCTCCGTAGAGATAATGCCTCCATATTTTCAGAGAAAAGATTATGGTTGGTAACTCAAGATCATGAGTTGGATAATTTTTCTCATGAGTCTTCAACTGTCTTGATTCATAAGCAATAAAAGTTTTATTTTTTGCATAAGGATGCAACCGAGTCCATTCTTTGATGCATCACTGTATATTATAAATCCATCACTTCCAGATGAAAGATTCAAAATTGGAGAATCGACTAATCTTCTTTTCCATTATTTTAAGAATTCTATACATTCTTTTGTCCACACAATCTTAACTCATTTACGTGTGATTTTGGTTAGTGGGTTAGCCAGTTAGGCAAAATTCTGAACAAAACTTCGTTAGTAACCTACTAAGCCAATAAAACTGCATACATCAGTTATGTTTGTTGGCATGGTCCAATCTTGGGTTCCCTTTGTCTTCATAGGATAAACTATGATTCCATACTTATAGACAATATAGCCTAAAAAAGAAACTAATTGAATTCAAAATTTTCACTTACTGAACTTCCCATATAATTTATTTCTTCCAACTGTTTCAAAAATATCCAGCAAGTGATTCAAATAGTCTTCATATCTTTTTGAGAATAAAAGGATATCATCGATGAATACCACAACATATATTTAACGATATTTCTTCAAAACTCTATTCATTAAATCCATGAAAATAGAGGGTGAATTTTTCAGTCCAAAAGCATCACCGTAAATGCGTAATGCCCATACCTGGTCCAAAATGTTGTCTTAGGAATATGTTCCTTCCTCACATGCAATAGATGATATCTAGATCGAAGGTAAATCTTCAAAATGTATTAATCTCCATGAAATTGATCAAACAAATCATCAATACGGGGTAGAGGTTACAAATTATTTATTATAATAGCATTTATTTCCATGTAATCAATGCAAAGCCTCACAGATCCACCTTTCTTCTTGACAATGACGACATGGGCTTCCCATGGAGAAACACTTTGTTGAATAAATATTTTTTCACTCCAATCCTCTCGTTGTTTCTTTAGCTCTACTAATTCCATACTGGCCATTCTATAGAGATTCTTTGATATAGGTCTTACATCAGGAATGAAAAAAATAGAGAACTCAACTTTCTACTCTGGTGGATGTCCAGTTAAATCCTCTGGAAATACATCAATGTACTCCTGAACTATGTGCACATATTAAATTTGAATATTTCTCTCCTTTCCTATAGATATTGGTTTATCTTCCTCTCCAAGTATTTCATTTAGTAGAGCTATTGGGGGTGGTTATAAATAAGAATTAGGTGGTGAAGTTTCTTCCCTAAAGACAAGGGATTCTATTCCATTTTCAAAGATTGTAACATCCTTCTTCTTAAAATAAATCATCGCATCATAATTTGACAGCCAGTCCATACCGAGAGTTATATCAAATTCAGTCATTGATATGATGACATGGTTAGAAACTAAATTACGTTTTGGTGTATGGAGGGGGACTAGTCGACATGCCTTTGTTGAAATGACACATCCCTTGGGAGTTTTGGCTGACAACTCCATTATTAAATCAAATAATAGATATCCTATTTTATAGGAAAACTGGGAAGATATAAATGAATTTGACGATCCAGAGTAAAATAAAATTTTGGCTATGTTTGAGGAAACAATTAAAGTACATGCCGCCACATCGTTAAAAATTTCAACATCCATGGTTGTAATATCATAGGCTCTCCCATAATTTCTTGGATTTTTCTTAGCCATGTTTCCTTGGTGCATAGGACACTCATTTTCATAGTTCCCCATCTCTCTGCAATTTTAGCCTTGAATTGCACTAAATTGTTTCTTCACCTTATATTTATCTGATCAATGACTGTTTTCTCCGCAGTTGTAGAAAACATCCATGCCTTTCAAGCATTTATCTAGATGATTATTTCCATAGTTCTGACATAATGGGAATAGCTATTTTCCCTTGATATTCTTTGGTGTTTCTCCTTTTATTTTGTTATCAGAGTACCACTTCGTTTCTTGGTTTCCTTTGAAAGGATTTGTTCTTGAAAATTACATATATTTTTTGATGGATATTGATAAAATTTCATCATTTAATGATAATGATTGAGAAGCTAGTGCCATTTGAAGGCATGGATCATGACCTTCAAAGAAATATTCAATATTTTCTGACGAGTCACTTACATAATCTATGGCATAGCTAGACATCCTTGTGAAAGTATCATCATACTCTGCAACACTGTCTTATTCCCATTGTTTTAGTATAATGAGTTTATTCTTCATTTATATTTGTTGATCATGTGGGAAATATTTTTCAAAGAATATTTCCTTAAAATTCCTCCAGTCCATATCTTTTATTTCTTCTTCCTTTGAGTTATTCTAAATCAAAGACCAATATTGATCATTATTTCCCATGATAAAATATAATTCCAACACTAACTTTTCATTTTCATTGCACCTTAATGCCATGAATATCCTTTTATGGATTTTTATCCATTTCTCAGCAACCACTGGGTTAGTAGTCCTGGTAAAATATCGGGGCTTTTTCCGCATGAAACGATCTAACACAGTTGTTGGAAGGTTATTCGTTATAACATGAGTATGTTGTCCCAATATGGTTATGATCTGATCTGCTCCAACATTGACTATGTTTACTTTCTTAGTATAGAGAACCCCACCTTGACCATGAGTATTGATTCCTATTCTTCCATTAGACTCTATTTTTAAATAATGGGATTCACTAGATTATTTTATGAATCTCAAATAGAAAATCACTTGACATAGATTTAAATTCTATGTTTAGCTAATCGTGTAAACATTGTTTCTCTGAGGAAAAATTTACATTAAACCCATTCATAATGGATTGTAAAGAAAATTTGAATTATCCTAAGAATATCCCCTTTGAGTGTCATAATCAAGAGTACAGCAAGGCCCATTGTCATGCACCGGTTTCCGTTCGAGTCGATCTCAAAGCAGTGTTTTGGGGTTTTACCCTAGATACATCTGTGCCAGAGCCGCCTCTACATACTCTTATCTAGACATGGATGTATTGTTTAAAAGATCCACATAATCTATTCCTTACCAAAATACCAGGGTGTTCTTGTACTTTTATCCTCAAATACTATCTTAGGACTTTGTTCCTTACTATACATGTCCTACTCTAGTTTCCATGTTTTCTTCTAAACATCCTCTGATACCAACTGTAACACCCCGACCCCTGTAGACTGAAGCCAGTGCATTACATTTGATATTGTAATGGTTAGAATGAATGAAAAATCCTGAAGGAATGAGCATTTTATTAGTCCTGAATAAACTAGATACAAAGATGTAACACAAATTACATTGAAAAATATTACAAGATACAATACATAATGATTACTAAAAACTATATCCATAAGAACTCAATAAATGATCTCCTCTTTGTCACCTGTTGAATGTAAATAATAAAAAGTGTGAGCTCAAATGCTCAGTAAGGGTTACAAATAGTGGAAGCATGGATACACTAATAAGCGAATCATAATCACTCTAACATAATCAATATGGCATGGTTAATAGATGAAAATATCACACCATTAATAAACTAAGAATAAAAATTAATCCATAGATTTTTTCATTTTGAAAACCTCATGGATATTAATATCTGATAACGAATAAATAAAATTATTATTATTAGGACGTCATGTATCTGGAACATGAAACCATAATACCATTAAAATGATTTTGTTTTATGGGAAGAAACCCTTCTGATTTTTGGAAACAAACAGGAAGGGTTTTTTGCCAAACTAATTTGTATCATGAGACCTACCGATTCATTGAGGCGCTATAGTGGGACCCACCTGCCACTACATGTCCAAGTCATTCTTTACCCATTGATTTAATACAAGATCAATTTTTCATTTCAATATCCATATAGAGTATAGTATATGGATTCATAAATTTATCCATAATAAAAATAATTTTACAAATAAATAGTGAATATAAAATGGTATACAATTTAGTCAAAAACATATCTATGATATGTGATTTATTTGGTGCACAATACAATGTTAGTCAGAACAAAATAGTAGTTGACACAAAGACTCTTACCACAATTTAATCGGTCGAATCATATGACAAGAACATAATAACCCTCAAATAAATCATTGCATATCATGAATATAAACAAAATCATGTTATTATATATCAAATGGCAGTATACATATACCACATAAATGAAATAAGTAGAGAACAATGAAAATCTCAGAGAAATGAATGTGAGATGAGAAACCCTTACAAACATTTCGGCATGTTAACGAGTGTTATTTCTAGGTCGTAATGAGAGGTAAAGAGGTATTCAATTATTTATATTTCATAAGGGAAGTCTGGGGGAGGTGAAAAAACATACCCCATAATTATGAATTAAAAATAAAAGGGCACAACATAGGAGAGATTCTTGAACAAAACTTTGAGAGAGGATCCCTTACCTTATGCTTGAAGGTCTTCTTGACTTCTTATTAAAGACCTGAATAAAAAAATTAGTCTTATCAATTCATAATTCCAGAACCTCTTCTATATTTAAATTCTTTATTATAAACCATTTTATTTCATTCAAGGAATTTTTGATTAGTTATAAGGTTCAATTTCGTTGTCGGGGCTCATTTGATCACATGGTTTTAAAAGATCGGTTCACTGATATTCATGTTTGGATAAATAAACAAGATGAAAGTGGTTGTCCATAAATGAAGTTATATTCTATTAGTGAACATCTAGAAGTTTACAGGGTTTTAAATTTAATTTTGTTACATAGAGTGAGATCGAATGATTATATATATAACCTTAGTGACCACCGTTTTCGTTAATCAGTGGGTTTGATTACAATGAACATGTTTTTCATTATTACTTAATACCATATGAACAAAAGGATTACAGAACAAAAATAGGATATATTACATATATAATAATCTGGTTCAACCATAACTCAAATGGTTTCATGAGAATAATTAAAAATTACAATAGATATTGCCAAACTATTGTCCTTAAATGTGCTAAATTAGAACATAAAAAATGGTGCTTTCATTTCATCCAAATAAATGGTGGGGAAAGGAGAGAATATAATGAAATATCCCATTAGCATAAAATAATTACAATACATGTATGTTACTAGAGTTATAATACTATTTCAGTTATGGGAGGGGAGGAAAGAAACAAAAAAAAAGAACTTAAAAGAAATGAAGGAATTGGAAAGAAGAATTTACCTCTTGAGACTTCCTCCTTTGAGAACAACATAAAGGGAGAGGTTTGGTATTTGGAAAATGCTAGTATCTTTTTGACATGGGGGAGAATCATGAGGAGAGATTTGGGTATAATATTGGCAAGGAACATGGCATGAGAGGAGTGAAGAGAAGAGGGAGTAAAAGGAGTTATTATAGTGGAGGAGAGAAGAGTTTTCAAAATATAAAATTCATTAATTTATTATTTCTCCATAAGGCCAAGAATATTGAGTCCTCCATGACCAAGAATAGTAATTTATCTTTTGAATCAGAATAAATTAGGCATATATTAGCAGATCATCATCAATGACTGAATTAATCCATTCTTTAGCATTTACTCTGAATTATCAGATTTTATGAATCAAAAAAAAAATTATGTATTTCAGAAAAATCCCAAAAATTCACCCTAACCATTTTTCGACATGTAGAATTCAAAAAATGATGTCCATTTTTCAAAAATAATTTTTTAAATATGATTAAATAAATATTTAATTAAAATAAAAATTTAATCGAGAAATATAAACACATAAAATATTCATCTTTATTTTTAAGGTTCCTAAATTCATTTATACTTTCAAGGACATGGATACCACTCATAAGAGACATATTACTATTAATAAGGATATTTTCATATTCATAAGGTTAGGTTACTATTCATAATGGTAGGTTTGAATTTTCCAAAAATTATGTTAATTATTTTAGACTGTAAATATCATCTTGAACACAACCATGTTTGTCAGGTTCTAAAAATTCAAATCGCAAAGTTGTTATATTTATGTTTAACTGCTAGGTTATGGATATCTCCTATAATTAACAATTTTTTGTTCCATATAGTCTCATTGATTCATTAAATATAGGCTATAACTAGAATTTATTTTAGAGAAACATACCATGAAGTGTTTGGGGTGCCACAATTTAAATGGGATTTCCCATTAATATTCATAGTAATAGTTTTTAAAAAATCTTAAAATAATGATCAATGTGAGGAAATCATATCAATAATTATCAAAAAACTATTAAACATAAATATGGATTATATGTGTGATGTTGTTGGGTGAGAGGTGAGGCCAATGTCTACGTTATAGTGTGTTTCTAGGATAAATTATTTAAGAGTACTTCCATGTATTGGATAAAATAAAGGAGGATATATTATGTGTTTTTTGATGTGAGATAGTGATTGATAGGGTTAAAAAATATTTACTAGAATTGTTTCCCAAAATATCTTAATATAAATTTTTTCCCCGCTTTAAATTATAAGGTACATGATCCCTGCTTAAAGTGATATGCCTCAATATAATCAATCATATAATAAATCTAATAAGATGAATTCATATGATTATGGATACCCTATTAAGGATTTACATTAATTTTTAAAGTGAATTTATGATTTAGAAACCATCACACCAAAATAGAAGACAATAACACAAACCGTGAAGAGGAAAACATGGTTCATGTATCATTTTTTTCAAGATGGATATTTATTTGATATATTCAAATGATTGAGATTTTTAATTTGATGGTTTATTTCACAATGGTAGAATAGTGAATTTATAAACTAATTAGGATATAAAGAATATTTAGGGGATATTGAACCCTGATTAAAACATAAATTTATGTCAAACTGTTCTTTAAAAAAATGTCATCTATGAATAATGTTAGACCATACCATGATATAGACCACCATAACACATGATTTATTGATTATGATCAATCCAACAAGCAATAGAAAAATTTAAAACCATGTATGATGGACTCAATTTATCCTAATGGTTCCAATTATATATTTACTTATGGAGTAATGGAATAGAATATTGAAGATTCATTTGAAATATATAAAGTTCACTACATCATCCACACAAGGTTAGAACTCATGTTAAGAAAATTGGATTAAAATTGCATTCCCAAAGTTGTTATGTAGTGAACTTCCCCTCACCACATCAAAAGTATAAAACCCCACAACCAATGGTGGGTCAATGATTTATTTTGATTAAATGGAACATAATGAGCACACTGAATTAGTGTGGTACCCCAGGAATAATATTGGCGAAATTGATAAATGGAATTGATCATGACCTCTAACAAAAGGGTTCATTGACATAAATATGTAATGATCATATATATTTACATTATATGAAAAAGAAGAATATTACTGCATATTAAATATAAAGTGAATTTTATGAAGGGGATATTGGGAATATTAAAATTTTTGTTTTTTATTAAGGATAAGGATAAATCAATTGAATTTTTTTTTTCGAAGATTAATGGCTATAAGAAAAATAAACATATCAATATGATTGATAGTGAATAAAGGAAGTATGTTTAATCTAGTAATATAATTGTGATGACCTAATAAAGAAGGAGATAAATATATTATATCATTGGTGATATTTATATCCCCCCACACATGGAAGAGTTTATATCATCAGGAATTAAGTATGTAGTTTGAAATGGTGAGGAGTACATTGAATAATTTATTTAGATATAAATATGAAAGTTATATTAGCAACATATGAATAATAGACATATGACCATGTCTATAATCTATTTTATCATACCCAGAAGTCTATATATTATCAATAACATATCATTAATTAATGTATTGGTACTAAAGAAGAATGAGTAACCATTGATATATAGTCCACCTTTTTGAACCCTTTTTTAACACACATAGTTCATTGTTCTATAATCTAATACTTCATCACATCATCAGTTTATTGTATTTTAATTAGAACTATTTAGTGAACTATGTAAAATATATATGTAAAAATACTTTATAATCTCCATATTACAATTCATTTTTGATAAACTAAAAAATAGTTCTAGATATTTCACATATCTATCATATAAATGAACAAGATCAAACTATTCATATAGGATATAAAATGAAAATTTTTGTCTTGTATTTTTAAGCACCCTGATTCACTCCTCCACCCTATTATGGTTTATTTTTTAACCATCATCCCAACAAGTGGTATTAAATAATATTTACTTCATCTTTTACCTAAATCTATATTAATGTTTGGTTTTATTATATATATATGTATTTTCCAATGATATCACTTTTTAATGGAAAAATATTAATATTTGTTAAAAGGAAACAATTTTATTTCTGAGTAATTTTTTATATAAGGACATATAGTATGTTTTTTTTCGGACAAAATTTTGCTACTAATTGTGAGAGGAATAAAGATTTCAAGACATTGAAAATCATGGAATTATTGTTCTTAAATTATTTTAATAAGAAACTACTTTATTAGGCTACATACATTGAATAATATAAAATCCTAGAATCTATATTTATAGTAGTATAAGTATAATTTTTTTTACAATATATACCTAAAGATATGATTTAAATACAACATAATAGGAAGACTTAATAGAGATGGATGATCCACAATGACATATAAAAAGGGGGAAGAAAAATAAGAAAAATATAAATAAAAATCATTGAAAAAATTATTCTTGTCATGGGGATAATTTCAACTTCATTTATAAAATTTGATTTTAACAATGTTTTGTAAGATTTTATAAAATATAATAATTTCTTGTTTCCGTTATAGGGAGATATATTTTTTGATAATAATAATGATGTAGATACACTGTTAATGCTTTAGTCCAATGAATGTTCTATAAATCATCCTGAAAACGTCCAAGCACAATATGACAATGTCTAACATTACTAAATCATTAAAGAGATTAATGTGGAATTAATGTAAATCTTGGATGGGGATAATGAAAAACTAAATATAATAAAAGATTTCTTGATTTATAAAATGGATAATTTGGTCAAAAAATAATGGGAAAATGGTTTTACATGATCATGTTACTCAAAATATATAAATAAAACTAGGAAGTGAGAAATAATTTAATTCTAAAATATTACTACTCAAAAAATGAAAATATAAAGAGACAGGGAAATAATGTTGGATTTTGGTTGAAGGATATGACTACTCATTTGATAGTGAATTATTATTTGATCAAATACATTGATTCAGTTATCATATCATCAAATTTAAAGGAGAGAGTTAAAATTACCTCTATAGAATTCTTAAAAAGATGAAAAAAGGATGTTATATGAAAAACAAGGTATAAATAAAACATCAATAATTTTTTTTCAAATCATTTCAAATTTATTGGAAAATTGATAAAGACTATGGGTATATATTAAGATGAAAATGGGAAAATGGTGAAAAATTACTATTACATCAACATTACAAAAGGATTTTAGTAAAATTGGTTAGATTATTAAAGGATAGGTTTTATTTCTATATATCATTGTAATATGGAAATGAAATATATTTGGAATATAAAAAATATGTTATAAATTAATCATATAGTGTAAATATAATGAAATGATTTACATAGGAAGAAAATCTATTAAGCATCGTAATAGATTCAATGTTTTAATTAAAAAGATAATGATGAATTCATGGTATAGAAAATTTCTATAATGATTCACCTATGGAGGAACTCATAGAGTGATGGAAAAATAATTTTAATGCAAAATGAGAAGCTACTCATGATATGGAATTGGTAAAATATATAAAATGGAGACTCACTGTAGATCAATTGAAAATTAATTATAGTGGTCTATAAATAGGTCTGACATGTGGAATGAAATAATGGATATTAATATTAAACTCTAATTTTATATTTTAATATAGGAGTAAGACACCTCCTATGGGGGAGAAAGAATAATGATAGATACATCTATGTTTCTTAAAAATAATATAAATTTAAAAGTTGGATTAATTTAACAAAAGAAATGGATGTCATGGAATGTAAATAATGAATCCGAGATAGAAAATAAAAAAAATATGTTCACATATGGAATTATATAAATGACTACCGGAAAGGCTTGTGTTAGAGTTGAAAACACTAGTTATGTTTATTATGAATATAAAAAAAATCCTCATCATAAGAATGATATAGTTACGCCTCTTCCCATGAAATTGAATTTTTTGTGTTTGTGCTAGATATGATACATTATTATGTGGTATTTATGATCCATGAGGTATATAAAGTCAATGAAATATAAATTTATAGTGAGAATACTTATATTATAAGAAATTATAAAATATGTGATTAGTCCATGTGTAGGTAAATGCACAAATTGGAGTATGAATTCTTGATGAGGAAATATTCCACCATGTCTATAAAAGTAAAAAATATATTATCAAGGTTATTATCTTAATCATTAAGTGTTTTTTAGAAAATCACATTGAATGATAATGCCAAATATAAAATTTACATGTTATATTTATGGAGATATTACTATGGTAATCCAAATCTAGAGAATGAAGAGGTGTCCATGATGTATTTTAATGTTCAGTTGAAATCATGACACCATTAAAAAACAAAAAGTTATATGTTCCAACATTCCAAGGGGTATTGAACAAAAAATGAGTAGTAAAAAGTTTCAGTTGAGATTTAGAAACATTCATCTATATATTATTTACCTATAATTGTACTCACTATGTGGTGTTTACTAACTATTATCATGATAGAAAAATATTTCTAGATGAAAATAACAAAACCTAAATGTGGTTAAAAATATTATATTATACTCATGTAATACAAATCTAGTGTCTACTTTATTACATTGGTATTAGATACAACAAATCACATTTTAAATGACGATATAGTTTAGTAGTGTTGGTAAATTAGATATATTTTTGAATTTCACATTACAATTGAAAACGTAAAATATTATATACAAATTTCATTAAGTAAACTATTGTTTCCTTTAGAATATATATGAATTAATATAATAATAAACTTCCTTGTATCATTAGAAATATAAAAAATAAAAAATTGGTGAGATCAGATTTTTTGAAACAATAAGAATAAAATAGATTCTTTTATGATTAAGTAAGCAATAATCAATATGACACAACATATAACTGAAACAAAATATATTTAATAAATAAATTGAGAATAATATATAAATAATAAATTATGATCAAATAATTATATATAAATAATCACATGTTATTGAAACAAATAAACTTATATTATAAATAAGATAACAATCACACAAAATATCAGTAACATCAGAAGATATTAAAATAGAAAACCCTGTCTGATAACGTATAATATATGAAACTCCAATATTAAACAAATAACATTATATTATTATTTAAATGATAAAATTATAACCTTGTATTTAAATTTTAATAAATTATTATTATTATCCAAATTTTGAGTGTCCTGAACCAAATTCGTTCTTTATCCAATCGATGCTATGCCTAGTACATAGCAAGGCCCGAGGGGTGTTCCCAATGCCCACGGACTGACAACTAGTGCAAAGCATCAAAATAAACCAATTGGGAATGATTTGGACCATAACGAAGACAAATAAATAATCATAAACCTAAAAAAAGGTAAATAAAAGAAAATAAAAAAAACATACTGTGGAAAAAGGCATAAACGATACAATGAGACACACCTGAATAAATCTCATGGATCACCACAAAACATAAACTAAACTCACTCTATGAGTGACCCAAAACTAGACAAACATGAAACTGAAAAGTAAAGTAAGTGTTAGCACCTAGATTCTCAGTATGAATTCCAAGATACAACAACACAGTATTCCCATTCCTTTTATAGGAAATCGAAAACATTCTAATTTGAAAATAGGGCATAATAAAATAATGTTTTTTCATTATTTTCATATTCAAATAACAAGTTTGAATCTTCAAATAAAACATTTCTCTCCTGCTACATTTTCAAAATAGGTTCCAAGAATGCATTATCATTTCAAATTAAAAGGAATCTAATTTAGATTAAAATATTTTTTTCACAAATACGACATCAAGTATGAAACGAACAAAATGTAAATCACATCACATGCAACCTAGCACAGGATGAGTGGAAGGAATTATAGGAGTAGCATGGCTCGTTGAGATTGGAAGAGATTAGTACCCAAGGTTTGTAGGGTAAGCAATGCGTCACACTAGATAGAAATGTGAGGGGAGGTGCTAGGTTGCATGGAAGAGTGAAAGAGGGGAGGCACTGGGTTGCTGGACAGAGCGGGAGAGGTTGGGGACTCATCACATGCACCTCTCCTGGATGACCGTGCGGTTACTTCCAAACATGTAGTTCCAAAGCACTTGTCCAAAACAACCCAAAATTATTAGACGTAAAAATTTTAGACCAATGCTGGTCCCGCACCTTGCGGAGGAAAACAGATGTTATGAAATAATATATTATAATATAATTTAAAGGTTGGGTGTGATAATCCCCCCCACAATAAAACATTGTGACCCTAGAATGTCACCAAGCCCGTAATTAACATAACTAGATTCCATACCTAGAAAGAATCAAAGGAAATCGAGGTCCTTAGGGTGACCATTCACAAAACACGTCACAACCAACCAATTCAAGAAGAATCCATAGTAGAATAACGAGGGGAGAACACGAGAGTGTTCTCCCCACCATAATAATTCTACAAATATGGAAACCCGGAAAATTGAACACACCACCCTACGGGATCCAATATGGGAACTCCCAAACCAAAATCATTCATTTATCCACATGGATCAAAGAACATGCCTGTTGACGCTCCTTTCGTCACAGAATCTAAAGATTGGAAAAAGGAATATCTGAGCTCAAAGTGATTCAACCTTTGAATAAAACATCAAAAATCAACAAAGGCATGAACACAGGATCAAAAGCAACTGCACCGCGCAAGTTGTACCACTGTCGCGCAAGTACACTTGCGTGACGGCCTTGGTCGCGCAAGTGACTTGTGCGACCTAAGTGGTAACCGCCCGGTAACCACCCAGGGACTTCTTTTTGCCTATAAATAGACCCTGTGGGCCCCCCATTCGGGGGTGGATTTTTCCAGAAACTCAGATTGAAGCTCCCGACGCCCAAGTCTCTTCTCAAAGCTTCCGGAACACTTCTAAGGTAATTTCTTACCTAGAATGGAAGATCTAAAGAGAAGAATAAAGGCCTAAGTGTTGAAACTTTTCAAACACTTGCGCGCCGACTTATTTACTTCAATATAACTTGCGCGTCCCATTTCTGGAAGAGCCTCAAGAGGATTCTAAAGGGATTTATAAAGAGCCGCTCAAATATTCTAATGATATTTGAGAATCGCGCAAGTACCCCTCATGGCGCGCAAGTATACTTGCACGACCAATACTTGCGCGCCGCCGCAATACTTGCGCGCCTTTCAAGACTTGCGTGCCCCTATCTTTTTGGGTGCCCATCTTACACATTTTACCCCTCTTAAGCCATTTCACCTTTCCTTTTCAAGATTCAGTCTTCAAGACACTCTTCAAAGCCATTTATGGCATGATTTCTTGATTTGACTTCCTTATCTAACAGGAATTCTATGGAATATCTCTCTAAATCTAGTGATTTCAATATCCTTATGTCACTAAATATGGAGAGTTCATTCAGTCAACCTCATCCTTTAAGATGAGAGAATCATAAACCGGGCCTCCTTTTAAGGAATAATCCCCAGTCATAACCTTGGGCATCCTTCTTAGGAGTAAGCCCCAACCTCAAATATGGGCATCCTCCTCAGGAGTAAGCCCCAAACCTTAATCCCTAACCTGGGTCTCCTTTTCAGGAATAAGACTCAGTCATAACCTTGGGCTTCCTTTTCAGGAGTAACCCCCAAGTCCCCTAACCTGGGTCTCCTTTTCAGGAATAAAACTCAGTAATAACCTGGGCCTCCTTTTTTAGGAGTAAGTCCCAGTCATAATCTTGGGTTTCCTTTTTAGGAGTAAACCTCAAGACCCCCTTAAAATTCTCTTAACCAGTCATAATTTACCCTTGATTTGGGTTTCCTTTTCAAGAGTAAAACCCAATCATATGTACCCTCCTAACATGGGCATCCTCCTTAGGAGTAATCCCCAAGATTAGAGTATTCAAATCCCCATAAAGCATATATACCTTTATGGACCCTGTTCCTGGATTTTCTCCCTAAAAGTAAATCCTAAACCTTCATCTATTTTGGGCAGTCATACATACATAAGCCCCAAACAATTTCTTATGATTGCATCTTTCATGGCACAATTGTCTAATTTTTTACCAATACCTCTTGTTTCTCACACCGAGCATGACTCACGTGAGCTTAGAGTGTAAAAGTAATTATGACATTTTTTTTGAGCCATCAATCATAAACATCATACTCCATTATTCAAACTACATGGGTTATGATTCCTTTTCCAAAACAAAGGATACGTAGGTAGCCCATTTATGGGTTCGATCCCAACTTTGAAATAATCTCTGTCCTTCTGAATGACAACAAACTTTATGTGCCCCACTGAGTGGCTTTAAAACCAGCCTGGTCATCATAATGACCAAGAGACTTTTATATAAATGTTTTGTAGGATATCATTGACCAAGAATCTCTAAACATATATAGATGATTCTCTATTGATGAAGAACCTCGAATACATATAAAAGATTCTCTAAATTTCTTTCATATTTAATCATTGATTGTTAAAACATAAGGAAAGCTCATTTTATACTTGGCAATGTAATAAGGATTCACGAACATAACATAAATCTATAAAGAGAGTCCCGGAGTAGACAATAATTCCCCTCAAAAAGGTGTGATGAGTCCGACCTACCATCCTCTCGACCAAGGAAAATTCCTAAGTCTCATTAGTCCACAAACTAATGAGCACCTACCTTTGGAAAGTAGGTCCAAACGGATGTGGAATCATTGGATGTTTACGGTTCTACGAACAAACCCGTTAGAAACCGAGCGGAACGTTTGAATCTCCCATCCAGGAGGTCATCCCCGGATTCTGTGCGAAACAAAAAATGGTGAAACCGACGTGAATCCTTAACCAAGTTAAAGTGATGTTTTTCTTATTTCTTAGGCCCCTTGGGCCAAACAAATCAATCATTAACATGTGCTCATCCAAAAGATGTAGCGGCCGGATTCATCTTGATTACGTCCGTTATATGGAACAGGCACCCTCTTTTCTCAAGATCTTCTGCAAATGGCTTTCCTTAAATTCACCCCTGTGAATACTACTGCTGTGAACACCTCTACTGTGAGGTCTGCTGCTGTGAAAACCAATGCTGCTACTCCTGCTGGAACGTCATCCGCTCTGAGGATGACATCACCAACTCAGCGTCTTCAACGCTGGGTTTCTAATACACTGGTTAAGGAGTACCGTCGCAACGGTACTATCCCAACTCTGGAGGCCACTCGTCAAGCCTTCCAAGTTAACAATTCTTCCTGGTCGTCCGGACAACGGCGGCCAGCAATCAAGAAGCAGGCGGTGCTGACTACCGTCTCCAACCGTTTCGGGTCGTTATCCCCGGAACGCAATTTCCATTCACTCCCTTACTCTGAGTAAGTGAATGAGCAGGTCCCTCAGGGTCTTAGTTCAAAAAGACAGGAGTCCTTCCCGAGGGCTCCCATCAACAATCGCCGCTAGACTCGTGCGGTAGTGCGCCCTCAACATGATGAGGGTACCGACTCCAGGCATTCAGCTCAGGTTCCTCGAACCCGAGCAGGCAAGATGAACTGCCAGAGACGGAATCTGGTTAACAATAGGCAGGTTGTCATCCCTGCCATCTCCGGAGAAGTCCACCAACCTAACTTGGTGGAAAATAACGAGCAGGCACAATCACCTGCCCGTTTTAATTCCGCTGTCCAGCAGACTCGTCTAGCAGCATCAAGCCGATCCCGCCAGGCAATTCCAGCGGAGTACTTTAGGCAGGAACATGCACCTGCTTATACATCACCAGTTAGTCAGCAGGCTCGTCTGACTACATATGATGGATCTCGTCAACTACGTTTGGCGAAGTGTAATCATCAGGCACATACACCTGCTAATACTAGTCAAGCCTACCAACAATCTCGCTTGGTAGCACACGGAGAAGCCAGTCGGAAAGTCCCGACGACAAACAGGAGGCAGACTCAACTCTCTGCCTCCACACTTGAGTACTGTTAGGATTCACTGACAGGAAAAGGAGGACAGGAGCAGGCACATACACCTACTCCAAGCCCGGAATGGACGTATATCCCCGTTCCGGCGGCTGAAGTCACCAAACATATTTTGTCAATAGTGAAAGAGCATAAGCAAATTCCTGCTCATATTCTGGATGCTTTCCAGGATATCATAACAGCTTCAGCATCATCATAGGGATAGACACATAAATCTATCCCTAGCAATGGAGTGACACATCAACAATTCCCTCCGGAACAGACACACACATCTGTTCCAGTCCAAGAGGGTTATGGGGCATACTCCCCCATATCATACGGACAACCACGTCAGGCACATACACCTGATTTGAGTGGAGATCATCAGCCTAACCTGACCATCTTTCCTGATCAGGCACATACACCTGCTCAGAGCAATCACTTTCTTCATCAAGTGGTTTCTAAAGCGAGTAAGAAGGAATCTAAGAAAAAGATCTGCCCAGCACAGTCAGGAGATCAAAGGCCAATCTGTAACCAAGACTTGCTCGATGCTGGAGTTCTTGAAGCCCTCAGACATTTATCTGTCGGAATTCAAGATTATACTCTCTCAGTTCCCAATAACGGGAACATTAATTCTAAAGGTCTTCAACAGACACTTCCTCATGAAGACTTGCTTCATGAAAATTCGGTCAATCTTGAAGTTTCTTCTTCAGATGAGAGCCACAGGAACCCTCTGTGTGGTCAGAAGACCAAGGAGCAATAGATCTCATCTTTTGCTGTAACCCATCATTACGGTCCTCCTCATGGTGATGAACTTCGCTGCGAAAGTCCTCTCCGCAGTAGTGATTCACGTTGTCTCGAAAATTCTTCAGAAGACAATGTAGTGACGAGAAAGCCCTCCTATCTCGAGGCACTTGCAAACGTAAAACCAGTCATGTATGATGCTTTACTATCGGCAGGTGAAACTCTTTCTCCATCAGAAGATAGCCTGGGGTTTAGGTTATTCTCCAAACCATCCCTGGGCCATTCCTCTTCCAGCATGAATAGTGATTTCTCTACCAATCTTGTTGAATTCGATGAAGCAACAAGGAAACACCAACTATGGTCCAAACAGGTAGAAGAATCATCATTTAATGATAAAGAAGAAATGTTGAACATGAGGAAAAAACTGGAAAAAGGTGAAGTACCAGTCATGTTTTGGCCTTTGGCTGACTCCCAGTACGACATTCCATAGATGTTGACGGATGATGGAATCCATGATATTAATCTCAACATATGGAAAACTCTTTGTCAATTAAAGAATAAGGTATTATCTTACGATGAATATGAAAATCATCTTAAGATAATAGAAGGGCTACAACGTCAGATTGATTTGGCATCTCTATCAGTCTCTCGGTATCCGAAGGCTGAAAAGCAACAGAGAACCCTTCAACGTTCATGCCTTGGCGCACTAAGAAAATTGCATTAGTTAATTTCCAATGCACCATCTGATGTTCATATCAGAGGATGGGGTGTTCACGGAGAACTACATTTCACAGTGCTTTCCGGTCAACAAAGCCCGCCGAAAATGGTCTCATGCAATGTTATTGCCCATGGCCGGCCACAGTCAATGGGCTTTGTTCATAATCAAAAGCTTGCTCAAGAACAGGCTTCAACTAGTTCCTCTCAAATTCAAGTATATAGAGAACAAGTTGTTGAATTTCTCCTACGTCAAGAAGGAGAGAATATGGCACAAGCCTCTCGTCTGGAGCAAACACGTCATCAAATGACAGACGTTTCGGAAATCATCCAACGGTCTATTGAACCAGGTGATAAAAGTGGATACAGGTTAATGCATCCAGCTAATTTCCGAACTAAGATTCGCAAGATCAAGAGATATTTTAAGAAGATCTCAGACATAACATGTCAAGAGACACCCCAGCTTGTCAGACTGGGGACTTCTCTAACCCAACCCTCAGAGTCAACAAATGGGATTCGAGGAGTTGAGCGGAAACAGCAGGAACATCCCCAGTCCACCGGACTGGGGACTTTTTCAAATCCTCAATCCCTCCCTCAGAGAATGTCAGTATTCTCTCGATTAGGGAATAAGACTCAAGAGGAATGAAGAGCCAAGCTATCAGGAGATTCTCTCCAAGTGACGGTTCTCCAAGAAGTTCCTGAGGGATCAAGTCAACAGAATGCCAGGTCTCATCATGGACATAGAAGAAGACAATATCACAGAAATGATGATAGAAAGAATTCCATGCAATATGCATCCATTAATTTCATCAATGCCGTTGCTGCTGATTCACCAGATGAGGCTCAATCAGAGGGATCAGACAAAGAGGTTCATGCTCAAGAAGTTGCGCACACAGACCTAAATAAAGAAGGTGTGCGCACACGTAATCAAAGGCTTACCCAAAATCTGGGTATTCCTTCAAGTAACCCACTTCCCCCTCTCCGAAAAGGATCCAATAAGGGGAAAGGAAAGAATCAGGTTACTTCTCACCCTTCCTCTGAAGGAGGTCAATCGCTCTCATTAGAGAAAAAGTTTGCACAACAGGAGGAAGAAATGAAAGAATTAAGAAGGTTGAATGCAGAACTACTTCAGATAAGTCTTCTTCTTAAGAATGCTGATGTCCGACAGCCGAAGGAATTTGTTGTAACTACTGAGATGGATCAAGAATATCCTCCTTTATCAGTACACCCACAGAGGTCTAATCCTACGGGTCAAATGCAACAACGGTTGGCAGCACTACCATCACTTGCAACACCAACCACCACGTCTGTCCAAGCTCCATTCATTGCACCTACCCTAAACCAAGTTCAACCTGACATTTCTCAAAAGTTAATAACTACTATTGAGTCATTAACAGCTCGGTTAGAAACTATGGAAGGGAAACAGGCGCAAGTTCAACCTGAAAAGAAAGTTTACCCTGAATGGGTAGATTCAATTTCTCCTCCATCTAGTTTTGGAAACCCTGTTTTCCCTACTTTCAATGGATCAGGCGACCCTGAACAACATTTGACGCATTACGTGTCTTGTTGTGATCCTATGATGGGAACTCCAGAGCAGCAAGAAGCAGTGAAACTCAGATGCTTCGTGCAAACCTTGCAAGGACCAGCTTTTGTCTGGTATACAAGCTTGCAATCCCGATCAGTCATCGGATGGGAGGATCTTCGTCAAAAATTCCTTCTTCAGTTTAGCTCAACTTTGCCAAAAACGACAGATTTCGATCTTACAAACTGCAAGCAAAGGGAAAATGAAAGAGTCTCTGATTTCATTGCTCGTTGGAAGGGATTAACGTATTGCCTGAGTTTAGCACTCTCTCAGGAAGAATTGTTGCCAATCTGTGTGGCAAATCTGCATGACGAATTACGCACGCCATTGATCCCTGTGAAATACACAGGAGGGTTTCGAGACCTTACTTCAATCGCTCAGCAGATTGAAGATTCCCTTATACAGGCTAAGGTTAAATATCGTGTAATTCCATCGGCTCCAGGAAGAAGAATGGGTAAAGCAAAAACTGCTATAGTTATGCTTAAACAAGCACCTGTACCTATATCTACTTCAAAACCTTCATCTTCTCGAAGGACTCCACCTCCTGAACGCCAACAACAAAGTCCGTTTCGTCCAAATGATAAAAGAGATCAACGACGAAAACAATTTGAGGATATGAAGAGTAAAACATACTCTTTCCTGAGTGAGCAAGTTCCTGGTTACTTCATTTCGGCTCTGGAAAATAATTTGGTTCAATTACCAGTGCCCAAGAGGCCAAACAAGGAAGGATCTGAAGACCGTCCCAATTATTGTCTCTTTCATCAAATGTTGGGGAATCCCATCCAGGAGTGTTTTGTCTTTAAAGACCTCCTGCAAAAGATGGTCGACTTGGGACAAGTCAAATTGAAGGGTTCTTCGGCTCAGGTAGCGTGTATTACCGCTACAGATCCAGAGGAAGGAGGCGAGTGGCAGGAAGTCAAGAGAAAAACTGCGAAAAAATATGATGATTGGATGGTCAGAAAGACAATCAATCGGACCCATTCCATTTTGCGAACACAATTGAAGAAGCCAATTGTGTCTCCTACAAAAGCTGCAGTAAAGCCTCCATCAAAAGACAAATCCTCAAAAGGGTAGCGCAATTCAAAGAAGAAAGAGGAATCTGGAGAAGACGAGTTTGTAGCAAAGCCTAAGTTGTCTTTGACTCTGGAAGATTTCATGCCATCTACTTCAAAGCCACGGTCACCGTCCCACCAAACGGCACAGCCTAAACAGGCTAACCAGGCGGAGTCTTTATCATATGAAGAGTTAATCTTTGGTTCTGTTAATATGATTCAATTAACAGATTCATATTCCAGTCTTGATGAGCCTGAATTCCCTGTATCAAATAAGGGAATCCGAAGAGGTTCTAGAGGTTCAGGATATAGGGGAAGACGTGGATCTTTCCAAAGCCACTACTCTAATTTTACCCCTGCTAGCACTGTATATGCAGTAGAAACTCGTGGTAGAGCCCTTCAGCTAGTTCAAAAAGAACAAGAAAGTTCTTCTGCCAATGGCCAACTCAGTTTTGGCACAGTTATTTTGGAAGACCGATTAAAGGTTCCATCTTATTTATCTCAGAATGTAAATGGATCTTATCAGTCTAATCTTTCAAAACCAAGGATGTTTCCAACTTCAATACAAGATGCATCAGCTTCCAAAGTATCTGCTTCCAAGGTACCTGCTAAACCACATATTCCTATTGGGAAATGCAGACCTCTAGATCAAAAGTGTTATATATTGAAACACTTGGCCCAAGTACCATACAAGTTATCAATTTTGGATGCTTTGAATCTATCAAAAGATCTTCGGGAAGCACTCATTGAAGCTTTGTCAAGTCCTCAGGAGTTTGAAGCTGAAATTGCTGCAGTTGAAATCTATCACATAGAAAATAATCCTGCAGAATTCCATGCAGTGATATCTTTTACTGATAAAGATGAAGATGATGTTGTGCATGGGCACATAAAACCTTTGTACTTATCTGGAAAAGTCAATGGTATAGATGTTCGAAGAGCTTTCATTGACAATGGTTCAGGAGTCAACCTCATGCCCATTCGTAAACTTCGTCGATTGGGCCTCACAGAATCTGATTTATCTCCTTCTACCATGATGTTGCAAGGATATGATAAAAATGAACAAGAACCACTGGGAGAAGTTACACTCAGAACTCAGTTTGGAGATCTTGTTTCCAATTCGGATTTCATGATTGTTGATCAAGACTCAGCTTTCAATATCTTGCTTGGAAGACCCTGGATACATCAGCATGCAACTATTCCGTCATCATACCATCAATGTCTCAAATACTGTTTCGATGGTCAAGTTGGAACATTGTATGGTGATAAGGCCCCATTCAAGACATGTGAGTCTCAATACATTGAGGCAGAATTTTATCACATGAATGGAAGAGAAAAATCTACAGTGAAGGAAATTACCAAAGTTAATGCTCCATATGGTTTGGAAAAAATTCCAATAAATCCATTTTCACATGTGAGTACAGATTATGTGTTACCTATCAGTCAAATTGACAAAATAGGCCCAAATCAAAATACTCTTATGGAAATATCCATAATGTCAATTACGGCAATCGAGCCAGACACCATGGGAGAAATTGGTAACTTACCAAGCAGTGATGAAAGCATAAGTGGTGACGTTTTCATTTCGTCTACTGAAATCCAACAAGCCTATACTTCGCTAATCAGGCCAGAAGAAGTTATAGCCACACCAGAGGTGAATAATGATGTCGATTCTCAATCCATCATCTCCTCTTTATTTCCCAAAGAAGACCCTTTATCATCAATAGGGTCGGAAATGGAAGCTTCTTCTTCAAAATGTTAAAATTTTTACATCTCTTATGATCATGAGAATTTCATTTTTTCATCTACTTTGCAAGTAGAAACAAAAGAAATAACACATGATGAAGAGGAAGAGGAAGATCTTAGTGATGCTCCTCCAGCATTTGAAGAGGGTATCTCTACCACTGTGGTTGAACTCAGAGAAGTAAATCTGGGTACATAGAAAGATCCATGCCCCACTTTAATTAGTGCGCCCATGACCCTTGAAGATCAAGAGAAGTATATTTCTTTTCTAAAGAAAAATAAAGATGTTTTTTCTTGGAATTATACAGAGATGCCTGGCCTTGATACTGATGTTGCCACCCATCATTTGGGTTTTCCAAAAGAACATCGAGGATTCAAGCAAGCCGCGAGAAGAACACACCCAACCTATGCTTCCAAAATTGAGGCTGAAGTGGATAAGCTTATCAAAGTTAACTTCGTCAGAGAAGTTCAATATCCCAAGTGGTTGGCTAATATTGTCCCTGTAAAGAAGAAGAACAGACAAATTAGGGTTTTCATCGATTTCAGAGATCTTAATCGGTATTGTCCTAAAGATGATTTCCCAGTTCCGATTACAGAACTCTTAATTGAAGCGACGGCTGGCTATGAAGTACTTTCTTTTATGGATGGATATTCTGGATATAATCAGATCCGAATGGCCCTAGAAGATGAGGAATATACAGCCTTCAGAGCTCCTCAAGGTGTGTTTTGTTACCGAGTGATGCACTTTGGTTTAAAGAATGCAGGTGCAACATATCAACGCGCCATGCATCGTATCTTCAAAACTCTTTTAGGGAAGTTTGTTGAATGCTATGTAGATGATTTGGTGGTTAAATCCAAACAACGTTCTAATCATTTGGATGATTTGGAAGTCATATTCCACAAGCTTCGATAACATAATTTGAAGATGAACCCCTTAAAATGTGCTTTTGGGGTAACCTCAGGAAAATTCCTCGGCTTTGTTGTACGCCATCGTGGTATTGAAGTCGATCCTGAGAAGACCAAATCAATCCTTGGTATGTCACCTCCTCAGAATTTGAAAGAATTAAGAGGACTTCAAGGACACTTAGCCTATATTCGGCGTTTCATCGCCAATTTGGCAGGCAAAAGTTTACCCTTTACCAAATTATTGAAGAAAGGAGTCACTTACTAGTGGACTGAAGAATGTCAAGAAGCATTTGATGTTCTCAAGAAATACCTCTTGAGTCCACCAGTACTCATGCCACCTGTTGAGGGTAGACCTCTTATCCTCTATGTGACAACTTTAGAGAGATCATTGGGTGCCTTTCTCGCTCAAAAGAATGATGCTGGGAATGAAAATAGTCTCTACTATCTCAGTAGAACTATGCTTGAAGCAGAAACCCGGTATTCAAGTATTGAAAAGTGCTGCCTAGCATTAATCTTTGTAGTTCAGAAACTGAGACACTACTTGCAACATCATGAGGTCCAATTGGTATCTCATAATAATCCGCTCAAATTCATCCTTAGTCGTCCAATGCTTACAGGACGTCTGGCAAGGAGGGCGGTTATTCTACAGCAGTTCGACATTCAGTATGTGTCTCAAAAGGCAATTAAGGGCCAAGCTCTGGCTGATTTCCTGGCTGAACATCCTTCAGTGGAAGACACGTATTCATATATCGAACTCCCTGATGAGGAAGTTTTCTCTATTAAAGAGAGTCCTCAAACATGGGAAATGTATTTTGATGGTGCTTCTAGAAGTCCAACAGGGAGGAAAATGGAAAATCCTAAATTCAACAAAGTTGGTTTAGGAATTGTGCTCATTTCTCCAGATAAGGCAATGTTACCTTATTCCTTTTTGTTGTGGGAAGGTGGTACCAATAATGAAGCTGAATACCAAGATCTCATTACAGTCTTGGAGTTAGCGCTTCAAGCACAAGTGAATCACTTAAAGGTGAAAGGTGATTTAGACCTGGTAATCAAACATGTCAATGGGGATTATGCCATCAGAAAAGAAGAATTAATCCCTTTGTATGATTACATCAGAGAGTTAATGTCGGAATTCCCTTCAGAACCGACATTTTCTTATGTCCCAAGATCACAAAATACTCAAGCTGATGCACTGGCTAATATAGCCACAGCTTTAGCAGATCCAAATCGGGACAAGACAACCATCTGTATTGCCCACCGTCGTGCAATTTCACCTTATGTTCAAGTCAGAACAGAGGAAATTAATGAAATTAGTCCCATTCCTGAACCATATGGTCATACTATAGGATGTATGTCACCTATCAGGGAATACCTTCAAAATGGAACACTTCCACCTGATAGAGCTGAGAAAGAACAAATTCGGCGACGCGTGGTCAATTTTACTCTTTATGATAGCCCAAACCACCTCGAGAAAATTCTCTACAAACATGGTTTTGATGGAGTTCTCTTCAGATGTATTGATGGTGAAGAGACAATGACTATCATAAAAGAAGTGCATGCAGGAGTCTGTGGTGCCCACCAGTCTGGACATAGACTGTCTGATCAAATTCGAAGGCTTGGATACTTTTGGCCTTCAATGATACAAGATTGTGTTAATTTCACAAAGAAGTGTCATTCATGCCAAGTATATGCCAACTTCATTCATAAAACTCCAGAGTTGCTTCATACAGCTAAATACTCATGGCCATTTTCCACATGGGGAATGGATGTGGTGGGACCTTACCCTTCAGCTATGGCCAAGCAGTTTAAGTACATTCTTACTGCTACTGATTTCTTTTCCAAATGGGCAGAGGCAGTACCTCTCAAAGAAGTCAGTTCTAAATTCATTGTTAGCTTCATCAAGTCTAACATCATTACTAGATTTGGTGTCCCTCATAACATATTGACGGACAATGGCACCAACTTATGTTCTTCTGAGGTAAAGAAATTATATCAAGAATACAACTTTAAGTCCAACCATTCATCTCGATATCATGCAGCGGCTAATGGCCAGATAGTGGCCTTCAACAAGACTCTTTCAAATATACTGCAAAAGATGGTGGATAAAGATAAGAGGTCATGGCCTGATAAAATCTTTCATGCTTTATGGGCATATCAGACTACCACTCGCAATGCAACGCGGTCAACTCCATATTCATTGGTATATGGAACAGAAGCAGTCTTTCCAATTGAAGTTCAATTGCCCTCACTCAGAATAGCCATTTGTGATCAGTTATCTACAGATGAGCAATCCCAAAAGCGGTTGAATGAATTGGAACAGTTAGATGAGAAAAGATTGTGCACTTTGCACCACTTGGAAATCTATCAGAATCGAATAGCACGAGCTTTTAAAAAAAATTTCATCTTCGTTCATTCATTCAGGGAGAATTGGTATTGGTTCTCAGAGCACCAATGATACCAGGAAAGTAGCCTCACAAGCTTGAACCAAAATGGGAAGGACCTTATTCAATACATAAGGTCTACTCCAATAAATCATATTCTCTAATCTCAATGGATGGAGAACACATCACGACTCCAACTAATGCCATATTTCTGAAGAAGTATTTTGTATAAACACAAAATATTGTTCCCAGATCCAAAACAATCACATTGGTTCATGATTATGTCCGAGATGACATTAAACTATATTATGTCCTATCTACATGACGTTAAACTGTACATAAGTTCCTATATTATGTCCGAGATGACATTAAACTATATTGTGTCCTAGCAACATGACATTAAACTGTGTGGCACTTCCAACGTCCAGCATGACGTTAAACTGTAAAAAAGTACCCAGAACTGATATTCTCATATTGGTTCATCTTAGTCCTAGCTACATGACTTTAAACTGTACATCAATGTTCTATCGTCCAACATGACATTAAATTTTAACAGTTACTTGATTTGTCCTACATGACATTAAACTGTAGAAAAGAAGATGTCCCTGCAACATGACACTAAACTGTGCAGCACCAGTTCGTCCTTGCTATATGACGTTAAACTATACAGCAATGGTCCAGTATGACTTTAAACTGCAACTTTGTCCCACACGACATTAAACTGTGAAAAAGTTCCCTAAACCATCTAGCATGACCTTAAACTGCATCATCCCTAGTCCATGTATATGAACATAAACTATTTGCAAATCCCTTACGTCTAGCAAGACGTTAAACTGTGACGTCCTATCTACATGACGCTAAACTGTATAAAAGTCCCTTACGTCCGGAAAGACGTTAAACTATATAATCTCAAAGGTCCATTATGACATTAAACTACACCATTCACGGTCCATGCATATGACCTTAAAATATTCGCACTTTCGTCCGACATGACGTTAAAACGGTACACTCTTTTGTCCTTACTGCATGACATTAAACTGCACAGTCCTCCTTTCGTCCAATATGACGTTAAACTGTATTGTCCCTATCGTCCTAACTACATGACGCTAAACTGTACAGAAAATCCTTGATATGTCCTACATGACATTAAACTGTTATTTTGTCCCTGCTACATGACACTAAACTGTGCAGCACCAATAGTCCTAACTGCAAGACTTTAAACTGCATAGTCCCTTTTTTATGTCATACATGACATTAAACTGTGCACCGTTAAGGTTGTTGTTTCCTCTTGTTTCTCACACCTAGTATGACTCACGTGAGCTTAGAGTAAACATCAACCATAACACACTCTTTGGGCCGCTAACCATGTGTAAGTCCCAACAACATTTTAATTATATCGTTGTCCCCAAGAACAACTTGATCATTAATTCATTCTTTAAATTGAACTACACGGACTTTGATCCTTGCCCTCCAGGCTGGGTATGTAGGCAACCTCCCAGGGTTCAAGCCCAAAAACAATCTCTTCACATCGGTTCACCACCATCTCATATGATGTTGATTCGTGAAACCGCCCCTAGAATCAATATTTTTTAAATTGATTCACTTTCTTCCTTGTTATATATCGTTAAACTATGCAACACTTTTGTCTGGTACGACAATAAACTACAATATTCTTTGATTTCCTCATTTGAGAAAAAACTATTATTGACATTGATTTTTCAATCATGGTTTTCATTTTCAAAAGATTACGTACATACATGGTAATTCCTGAACGTTTTATCTTAGGTTAAACCATCATTGCACTAAAATCCCCTTTCACCCTTCACATGTACGAACCAAATTTGTACAAAGGGTAGTTCTAGAACTACGTGGACTTGATTCCCATCCTTATGGGATACGTAGGAACATTCGAGTGTCCCTCGAATCCAGTCCCAAGTCTTTTGGGCCTAACCCCAAATTTCACTTTCAGCCCCTTGGCTGAAAAGTCCACATGAAAACACACACTATGTATTCATTATTATGGTCCGAATTCTATGACCCTAAACTAAGATAACTCATACTTTCGTCCTGCACGACGTTAAAACTGCATTTCAAGAACTACGTTTGGCTTGATTCTCATTTTTATGAGATACGTAGTGAAGTCCAGGTTTTCAAGACCCAGCCACAACATGATTATGGTTATCATTGACCTATGTATCTCTATATACATTGGAAAATACCCATCTTTATGTGTTATAATCCTAACCTTAAATATTTTCAGATCTTCATAACCATTTTCATGACTTATAATCACAAAAATGTCAAACTTCTGAGAATTCGTTTGCCTGACTATGCAGCACGTGCCCATAGGTGGCCTTGCATAAACAGTCCACATAACAGACTTGTCAGCCAAAAGATGCTATTTATTTGACCATGCAGCCAATGCCCTTAGGTGGTCCTGCATATTTCAACCCCCTAACGGGTTTTGTTAAATAATAGTAACTTTATTCTTGGTAAGAATGCCTCTTTTGTCCTTATTTGTCTTAAACGACAGTATGCAGGGATCCGCAAAAAATAGCCATCCTTAACTTATTTTTCCCATATCCTTTTTCATTATCTGAAAGTATTCAAGTCTATGGTTTATTCTTCTTCCCTACGTTTGGGTCAGACCTTCGTAGGAGTGATATTCATCCAGTTCTTCGATATTCTTGTTCGGAAATATCTTCTCCATATTCAAGTACCTCTTTCCATACAACAAACTCTATACTTTAGAAAATTTGAATCTCCATAAACTTTCACTGGCTTTTAGCACTAGGAAAGTAAATTTCTAAGATTTCTTTCGCCTGACTATGCAGAACGTGCCCATAGGTGGCCTTGCATAAACAATCCACATAATAGACTTGTCAGCCGAAAGATGCTATTTATTTAACCATGCAGCCAATGCCCTTAGGTGGACCTGCATATTTCAACCCCCTAACGGGTTTATTAAATAATAGTAACTTCATTCTTGGAAACTACTTCTTCTAAATGCCTTTTAGCTCCTTTTCATATCATTCCTCGGATTCAAATATTCTTAAGCCATAGTTTACATATTTTCCCTCATACTTGAGTATGGTAGTATTTTTTCAGATGAACTTTCAAGGAATTGTGTCAATTCTATTCCATTTCGGTCAATGCTATTTCGACCTTAAATATTAGCCCCTTTATGTCCGGCATGCATGACTTTAAACTGCCCACAAACGACAAAGGAACTCTGAATAAAAGTCAAGTTCCTGCTCACTAAATATACATTTATGTATAATTTAGGTAATATTGATCAATTAAAAAATTTCAAAGTTTGTAGGATTATTTTTAATAATCCTAGTAAAAATCAAACTATGCTTACTAGGCCCATTGGATTAAGTAAATTTGAAGCAGGTAATGAAAGAATGAAGGTACAAATGATTGAAGACGAAAGTGGGTTTTCATTGATACACAGGAGATAGAAAGACATCCACAGACTGGAGTCTCTTCTCTTTTTCAATAATTACAGAAGATTGTCAACATAAGTCTTCATTTGACGTATAGCATCCTGAGCCTTATCGGCAGTTACTTGAAGCTCGTGCACTTGACCAGCTTTACTCTTTTCAGCTTGCTGAAGTGCCTTCTTAGCATCTGTGATGCCTTTCATGCAATTCATATGAGTTTCATACAATGATTTATTAAGCTGATCAAGTTCCCCAGTAATGGGATCTAGTTATTGCTGGAGTTGCACCTGCTGGACGACCTTTTCATTGATTTTTTTCTTCAGATCCTTCATCTTGGCAGCATAATCAGCTTCAGCTTGGGATATCGCAGCCTCAAATTCACCTATGTTGACTGAAAATTTCACTCTGGTCAAATCTTCGCGACTTGTCTGCACTTGCTCCCTCCTGAAAATGATCTGTTTCACCGCAGCATGGATCTTTTCATACCCAAAACCACCAAGTCCCATTATCACAAATTGGGATGACAATCGAGAAATTTTTGATGGTAGCTCTTCTAAAGGCACCCCATATATGATGTTCCATATGTTTTTCCATGCCTTACGTCGTGAAAAGCTGAATGCTTTATGAATCTCTAGATCTGATTCAATATCATCGTCAGAAGGGGGTATGTAATCTGGAATTAGCGCGCTTAGGGAACTGCCTTGTCCTGCTCTTTCCCCCCTGAATTGTGCTTCTTCACTTTCAATTCCCGTTGGGGAAGAGGCTGAGGCCTCATCCCCGGATCTAGTCATTGCAGTTGATGGTCCTGCATGATTAATTGAAAGGTTTAGTCAGCTTCAAAGGATAACAAAAGAATAGATTGTCTTGCGAATAAAGTACAATCACAAATATTGTTATCCCTTACCCAAGGGTGGTTCAGCAACCTGAGAAGACTTCTCCCCATATTTCCCGGTTTCAACAGTATTTTCATGATGGGTCTCAGGAGAGTTTATTGGATTTAGATCTACTTGAGCTAATGTTTCTGCAATGATAGGGTTGACATCAGTGTCCACACCCTCTTCGGGCATTGGTACTTCAGCGGCTTCTACAGAAGAAATTGCATATTATTTTCCATCATGGTTAGAAGTATATTTTTTTTAAAAAAAATTGGGCGAAGGGTACCACTCACGCCCAAGGTCTTCTAAATCATATGACAACTTAGCATGATCATAAAATTCTTCAAAATTCATTCCTTGATTCATCATTTCATCCAATGATACTTCAGAATCTTGATTAGTCTCACCAGTGGGAGCATTTGCTACATCTTCTTGCCGACTTATGTCCTGCAACCCCTGACCATGGACAACATCTTCAGTAGTAGGAGGGATACTAGGAATGGATGGTAGCTCTTCTCCAGGAGAAACCAAGTCAGCCTGGGTCTGTGATTGTTCTACAGCACCCTCCACGACCTTTGAAGGAGGGTCAGTCCCTTCCCTCAAGGGGGAAATTGAAGAAGCCCCTGCAATCCTCAGAAATATGAGTAACCATATGATTATGGGTATAAACTCATGATTGTTCGAAGGACTTACCACTGCTAATGAAACGTTTAGATATGGATTTCCTCCTTCGTTGCCTTGGCTTATTTTGTTTTTTCAGAGTATCAGTAGTCTCCCTTATTGGCACTTGGATTGGCGAATTGAAGGCTATGTCCAGTGCCTCATTCATGGCCTGCTGGCCTGGAGATATCTCGCCTGGTTCGCGAGGAGAATCAGCAGCAACCCTGATAGCAGTACCACCAGGGCTATATTGTGGCGAAGGAACCCCGGTTCCTTTATTTGCAAGCTGCAAGATGAAGAAAATAACTTCCTTAAGTAACAAAGCTTCAACTGAAATCAAGTTGCAAAGAAAATAAGGAAAGAAAACTTACATCTTCAGGAGCCACGCACTCTTGTCATTCCTCATCTCCAGAAGCACCAGCCCCCTCAGTGATGCCACGATCAATCATTTCCTTCACCCGCCTGGTGATAGGAACCGAATAACCAGTGGCATATATGAGCATTTCCAGCTCTCTGATGTAGGCTCTCACTTCATTGGGGTTATCTCCGTATTGAAGGTTTTTAGAAGCTACAAGATTTCCTATTCCAGGAAGTTGTAGGCCCTCACAAAAATCCAGCCAGGCGGTCTCAGTATCACAGTATAAGCTCTGCCATAGCTGAACAGCCTCTGGTCTTAGATATAAAGGATGTGAGGAAGGTCCTACAATTTTTGATTTTAATCTCTTCCCAGCTCCTGCAACTACAAATAGAGAATAAGAATGTAAGACTTATTACATTATAAAGTAGCAGTGATTGAAATTTCTACAATGAAATAACTCACCAGGAGTTGATGGAGTGGGTCTTTTAATTCTGGCCGGAGGATTATATCGGGCACGAAACCGCTTTGCTGCCGGTTGTGCCTCATCATCCCCATCTTGATAATCCAATGAATCAGTTCTAGAAGAGGAGTCTGTTGAACCTATTTCAGGTGGAGAAGCGTCACCTTCATGAGGAAGGGTTTCTTTCTCTACAGTCCTCTTCCTCTTTCCCACTTGATATACTGGGTGATTCAATATCCCTTTAGGGTATGATGCTATCCAGTGTTCGGCATAAAATGTAGTCAGATTATGTGCCGCTTTTTCAACTGGTAGATCAAAAACTGCCCCAGTCTTCTCTCTTGATGTCAGCAACCATAGTTGTCGAGCAACCATCAGATGTTGCTCTAACCTGACATGTACCGGAGGGGATACAACAATCTGTTGCAAACATTTTAATTGGCGTGCAAATCTATATGGAGCATAGGCCTCACATATGATTTCTCCATCAATCATGGCTACTAACACGCCATCCCTACAAGCTAGCATGTATGCCCTCAAATCCAAATGGGCTGTCCCATCATCAAAAAACCGCCCAGATGGCGGACTTCCATAGGGAAAGAAGTTGAATTCCTTAAACATGCCCAGTCTTACTTTCATGTCATAACCATTAACATCTAATGGAGCAATTCCAGAGAATGCTTGCACTGACGGTCTGAAAGAGATTCCAGGAATTTGTAATCCATTCTGTAAATTGTAAGTCCTGAAGTGAGTGGCGATCCATCCCCACAAAACCTGGAATTGTCCCACTATTCTTAAAGGAGATTTACCCTGGAAGACGTGAAGTAAAATCCTGTGAATCTTTGCTAAAATGGGGGTAGCTAACCCAACCATTTTTCCCTCAGCCAACTTTGCCGCAATGACGAAGGTCCCTGGCCTAACGCCTCCCTTCGACTCCCTGACCGGCAAGAGATAAACACTGAGCGACATTGCCAAGAAACCCGCCAGACTAGTTTTCTTTAGAATTCTTTGATTCACTTCATATCCCCACATTTCAAACTCTCCTGCTTCTAGAGTTGGCCAGAATGTGCCAGGAGCTACTCTCTTCTCAGGTTTTGGACAAGTGGTAGGACATCTGGGCCTGGTATCCTTGGATTTCTTTTTCTTGGATCCTTTTTCTTTTGGCTCCATCCTTTTCTTCTCAGTAAGAAACACATTCATCCATTCTTCTGGATGAATATCTTTTCTAAAATGAGTTAATGAGGTCTCTGAACTCTTGAGCCTGTGAAAGATTTTAAATAATTCTCGAGCTAAAGCAGGAGTCTTCTCTGAATCATTCCAAGTCACCTTGGGAGGAATGAATTCATCATATATATCGCCCAAGATTGGAGCTCCTGAAATCTTGTGGACATCCCACAAACTGATACCTACTTCTCCATGAGTCAAATAGAAAGAATTAGTTGTTGGGCTCCAGTGGCTAAGTATCTCTGGCACAAAGTTATCATGTCTGTAAACATATGTTTGCCCAACCCAAACAGCCTCATATATTGCAGCTCTCTTCAGGTCCTCGATAAACTCTGCGCAAGTCTGTCGCACCCAGTATACCCACATCCAAGTTGGCTTCACACCTCCCCCAGGACGGAAATCCCAACTTTTCTTCCAGCCTTTGGATTGATCCATCTGAGCATTTCGAAAGATTGAAGGATGACAATGTGGTTGAAGCTCAGGTGTATGATCTTTCAGATCTGGTGTGCAAGGGCTATGATGCATCACATAAGCCTTCTCCATTGTTCCAGTAGTTAGAAATGATCCTCCACCTGAGATATTTGCTGAAGCAAAATTCGTATAATTCTGAAACCACGAAAACGGAAGATATTTCTTTACTTCTGGAATAATGACTTCTTGTAGATGACCGTAGCCATACAAAGGTAGATAAGTGCAGTGAGGAAAGTTGCGATGATATTTCTTCAGATACTCAGCCAAATCTGGAAGAGTACTATCTTTGACAGTATAGTAATCAGGGCCAATGATATCCATCATATCATCTATCCGCTTGCTAGCCAGTTCATCAATTAATCCAGGTCTAAGAGCCATTGAATCTGTATAGGAGTTGAATAAATTAAACTCTTAAATGGGTTTATTTTTCATAAAATTTGTGAAAGAATTTGAAAAAATGGCTAAGGCATTAAGGCGCGCAAGTATGGAGATGTCGCGCAAGTGATGCATGTGCCGCGCAAGTTTTTGTCGCGCAAGTATTACCGCGCAAGCCCTATTATATTGAGAGTAGCGCGACAGCGAGGAAACAGTGGAAAAAAGAGGCTTGCGCGGCGAGAGCTCGAGAAATCCGGAAATCCAGATGCATATACGGAGGTGAGGACATGTATTTATAGGCCAGGAGGCCTACCTGCGCACCGTACCCATAGCGCTTAAGGCCTGCGTGACGCAAACTTGCGTGCTGCCCTCTGTGCAATGAAGACTTGCACGCCACCCTTTTCCTTTGGAGGGATTCGATTTCCTCAGAGTCAAATCCTCATTTCTCTCCGGATCCAACTCCGAGGGGGGAATTTTGTTGATGCTCCTTTCGTCACAGAATCTAAAGATCGGAAAAGGGAATATCTGAGCTCAAAGTGATTCAACCTTTGAAGAAAACATCAAAAATCGACAAAGGCATGAACACATGATCAAAAGCAACTGAACCGCGCAAGTTGTACCACTGTCGCGCAAGTACACTTGCGCGACGGCCTTGGTCGCGCAAGTAACTTGCGCGACCTAAGTGGTAACCGCTCGGTAACCGCCCATGGACTTCTTTTTGCCTATAAATAGACCCTGTGTACCCCCCATTCGAGGGTGGATTTTTCAGAAACTCGGATTGAAGCTCCCGACGCCCAAGTCTCTTCTCAAAGCTTCCGGAACACTTCTAAGGTAATTTCTTACCTAGAACGGAAGATCTAAAGAGAAGAAGGAAGGCCTAAGTGTTGAAACTTATCAAACACTTGCGCGCCGACTTATTTACTTTAATATAACTTGCGCGTCCCTTTTCTGGAAGAGCCTCAAGAGGATTCTAAAGGGATTTATAAAGAGCCGCTCAAATATTCTAATGATATTTGAGAATCGCGCAAGTACCCCTCATGGCTCGCAAGTATACTTGCGTGACCAATACTTGCGCGCCGCCGCAATACTTGCGCGCCTTTCAAGACTTGCGCACCCCTATCATATTGGGTTCCCATCTTGCCCATTTTACCCCTCTTAAGCCATTTCACCTTTCCTTTTCAAGATTCAGTCTTCAAGACACTCTTTAAAGCCATTTATGGCATGATTTCTTGATTTGACTTCCTTATCTAACAGGAATTCTGTGGAATATCTCTCAAAATCTAGTGATTTAAATATCATTATGTCACTAAATATGGAGAGTTCATTCAGTCAACCTCATCCTTTAATATGAGACAATCATAACCTGGGCCTCCTTTTAAGGAATAATCCCCAGTCATAACCTTGGGCATCCTTCTTAGGAGTAATCCCCAACCTCAAATATGGGCATCCTCCTCAGGAGTAAGCCCCAAACCTTAATCCCTAACCTGGGTCTCCTTTTCAGGAATAAGACTCAGTCATAACCTTGGGATTCCTTTTTAGGAGTAATCCCCAAGTCCCCTAACCTGGGTTTCCTTTTCAGGAATAAAACTCAGTCATAACCTGGGCCTCCTTTTTTAGGAGTAAGTCCCAGTCATAATCTTGGGTTTCCTTTTTAGGAGTAAACCTCAAGCCCCCCTTAAAATTCTCTTAACCAGTCATAATTTACCCTTTATTTGGGTTTCCTTTTCAGGAGTAATACCCAATCATAAGTCCCCTCCTAACTTGAGCATCCTCCTTAGGAGTAAGCCCCAAGATTAGAGTATTCAAATCTCCATAAAGCACATATACCTTTATGGACCCTGTTCCTGGATTTTCTCCCTAAATGTAAATCCTAAACCTTCATCTATTTTGGGCATTCATACATACATAAGCCCCAAACAATTTCTTATGATTGCATCTTTCATGGCACAATTGTCTAATTTTTTACCAATACCTCTTGTTTCTCACACCGAGCATGACTCACGCGAGCTTAGAGTGTAAAAGTAATTATGTCATTCTTCTTTGAGCCATCAATCATAAACATCATACTCCATTATTCGAACTACGTGGGTTCTGATTCCTTTTCCAAAACATAGGATACGTAGGTAGCCCATTTATGGGTTCGATCCCAACTTTGAAATAATCTTTGTCCTTCTGAATGACGATAAACTTCAAGTTCCCCACTGAGTGGATTTAAAACCAGCCTGGTCATCATAATGACCAAGAGACTTTTATATAAATGTTTTGAAGGATATCATTGACCAAGAATCTCTAAACATATATAGATGATTCTCTATTGATGAAGAACCTCGAATACATATAAAAGATTCTCTAAATTTCTTTCATATTTAATCATTGATTGTTAAAACTTAAGGAAAGCTCATTTTATTCTTGGTAATGTAATAAGGATTCACGAACATAACTTAAATCTATAAAGAGAGTCCCGGAGTAGACAATAATTCCCCTAAAAAAGGTGTGATGAGTCCAACCTCCCATCCTCTCGACCAATGAAAATTCCTATGTCTCATTAGTCCACAAACTAATGAGCACCTACCTTTGGAAAGTAGGTCCAAACGGATGTGGAATCATTGGATGTTTCCGGTTCTACGAACAAACCCGTTAGAAACTGATCGGAACGTTTGAATATCCCATCCAGGAGGTCATCCCCGGATTCCGTGCAAAACAATGCCAGATATTTAAATGGAAATAATTCTACATAATGACCCAAACAACTAAGGATGTGATATTAACTCAAAACCTCCCACACTGGCCAAATAAGAATCCTCACCATAACTCGAGACTATGAAATTCTTATCACAAACTCAACCCACGTTCTTAGTTCCAAAAAAAATTCACCACTAGGGTCAAAACCATTATGGGAAAACCAACACACTAGGACATTGAGAAGGAGAAATCCCCTAAAAAGTCAAAATACACTTGAGGAAACCCCAAACAGAGGCTCTATAACTATGATTGGACCTCAAAAAACCTCCCATTAATTCCATGAAACCAAACATCCCCCTGACAATACCAACTAAATATATTCCTAAAACAAGAATAGGTTTGTACATTCATTGACCCAACACCCCTCAAGCAATACCAATGATTTAAGAGCCATATTTGGAATAGATATGTCCCCTTGGGATGAAGTAGAATGTGATCATAAATCCACCAGAACAAGAATGAATATTCAATGGTTACATGAATAATATAAGAAAACTTTGGATATTTCTATCATAAAGATGAAAAACTGATTCTGACTGAGGTTCCACACACCCCCTGACACTCATGAATATGTTCAATATTGACCCCAAGACCTATGGCTGGGGCCCTGATGAATGAAGCATCTCTTTCCTCATAGTCAGGCATTTACATCTTTAGGTCCCCAACTTATTCTTCCTCTTAATGATTCAAACGACCCCATCTGTGGTATGTTTTCAAAGGTATGAAATATGATAACTTCGAATGCCATAGTTTTCTATACTAGTGGCACACAAGAGATTGGTCCAAGGAACCCGGAGCTGACTCCCACAATGAACATTTCTAAGAAAAAGGTTCCTCTGGCACACCCCACTCACTAGATGGGGAACCATCCCGAAAACTGACTACCCATTTACAACATCCCATATTCTAATGATGATGAGTCCCCCAACCTATACTTGTCCAAAACAAGACCATCCATTAAATCCCAGAAACAATGGACTCTAACAAACTCAGGAGTTCCCAACCAACTGAAGATATCATTAACTCCAATGAAACCACTCCACTACATCATATAAACCACAAATCTTTAGAAGGCCAATAAACATGAGAGATGAACTAGAAACTAGGCATGAATCACTAGCAACATTAGTGAAATTTCTAGGTGGCATACTCTGAACAACACATAAAACCCAACTGGAATCAGAATCATGCAAAAACACAATCAAAGAAACAACCCATTCTAAGGTCAACGTGCTCATAATCCAAACATATACAAACACAATAAAAAATTACTTATCAAAAAACCTTAATTTCATTTAAATTTAAAAAATCACATAAGCACCTTATGAACTGTCATATGTGTTTTTATCCAATCTCGCTTACATCATCTGTGGACAAGTTCCCCCCATGTACCCTTCATACGTACCCACACCCATGTGTCCCTCTATAAATAATTCCAAAGTCCAAACATATATTTTCCTCCAAATAAAAAAACATACCAAATTTTCCAAATCAAAACACTTGCTCTTTAGAAGCCTTCTTTACCCTTTCAAAACCACCGAGAAATTGACATATACTAGAATAAACCATTTTACACTTTCAAAACACATTCATTCTTAATATATTCTCACATAAAACTAGATCAAAATGAAAAACAACCTACAATAATCCACCAAAATGATAAACTAGTGTATATGCCTAACCTGGTGACATGGTGGTGAGCCATGCCCCAAGTAAGGCATGACAAATAAAGGACATTGAAACAGTCAATTAGACTCCACATAGGTCACTACCCCATGAGAGGCTGCAAAATATCCCAAGTCCACTTCATTGTGATCCCTCAATCTAAAAATCCCCAAGACAAAAGATTACAATACGAGACTACCCCTGGTGACTCGAGGATCAGTGTCAGCAAAAGTCTACGATGCTATTCCCGCACCTACCTACCGAGTCATGAGAATCCTAATATCAATATACTAGACACCCAAAATAATAATAACCCCCTTTGTTATAATTTTTTGATAAACCAAATTGGTTTTCATCCAATCGAAGCCCGACCTAGTCTATAGTAAGGCTCTAGTGGCTTTTTCAGTCCCCGCGGGCTGACAACCTGTTCTGAGCATCAAAATAAAACAATTGGGAATGATTTCGACTTTAAAAAAGATATATAGATAATCATAAATTGAAAAAATAGACTAATAAAAGGAAATAATCTGAAAAAATTGCATTTAAAAAATGAATAAATGAAGCAAAGAGACATACCTCAATTGAACTAATGGGTCACTACAGAACATGAACTACACTCATTCCAAGAGTGATATAAAACTAGAAGAACCTAAAACTAAAAGGTAAAGTAGGCATGAACACTGATATTATCAATATTAATTTAAATATATACAACTCCATATGCCCTTGAATTTTATTAGAAATCCAAAACATGCTAGTTTGAGAATATGACATAATAAAATAATGTTTTTATTCTTTTAAAATTCAAGTAACATGTTTTCATTTTCAAGTAAATAATCTCTCTCCCACTACATTTTCAAAATAGGTTACAATAATACATTAACACAATAAAACCAAATAACCTAGGAACCTCATACCTAAGTGATACTTTGCATATGAACCAAAATGATCTACATTCTCATGCACGTGACACTAGTAGGAAACACACCCATATCCTAATGGACTGTAATCATAAAAAAATAGTTAGTGTTGTAGTGTCAATCCTTCTAAAAAAACCGAGATGAACCACATCCATATTATCTAGCATACTAGTCCTAGTCCACCCACCTAGATAACTAGATTTTCTATTTTTCTTCATTTCAAGTGGTGGTGTGTTTCAATCGTGAAAATACATATGCACTTATCATTTTCATTACCTAAAAACAAACCCAACATCTCACCACCAATCTACAGCCTTGAGCACATCACCTACTTTTTCATCACACAATAATGTACAAGCTTCATTACTAGGAATATATCACAAATGACAGATTCAACACACACATTATTTTCTAAAACATGGGTGTATGCCTCAATATGGGTTTTTAAATTTCAAAAAGCATTATTAAGGTTCCAAATGGGCATCATTACAAAAAATAAACAATTTTTATAACTAACCAAAAAAATGAAAAATTCCTTTGGAAATGTTCATTAAAAATTCAAACCCACTTAGGAAACAAATTTTCCTAAAAATTCACTTAAGACCAATGGGTGTTAGAAATACATTTGAATTTCCAGAAAATCTGTGATGATTTCTAGAAACCACAACCAGATTTCATAGCATGTTCATATAGCATAAACATAAACCAAAATTTTAAAACAAAAAACAATTGTGGAATTTAAATTAAAGGCATTGGAATAAGGGACCTATATCATGCTTGAACAAAACCAAACATTCATCTCTTGGCTCTTTCGGACTAGTAGCTACTACTCCCCCACTAGACATATGAACTTACACATACAGATAAGGACACCTACCACCTATGAACACACCAGCAAGGACATAAACATGTTTAAGGGGATACTTACAGAAATGTTTATATGAATACACTAGACACCACTCACCTATGTATGCATGTTTATATAAAAACATGGGAACTACTAGACCCACACATGTATATTCACTACTTTGGATGACTATACATATAACGGGGGAAAACACACACACACACACACACATATATATACATTCATATGCACACACATATGAGTCACCATAGACTCGACGACTCCAAACCACAATGTATGTACCATGAACTACACATATAATTTAATTAAACAACTAAACACTATCCAATTGTACAATTTGGGTTTAAGTAATAAATGCACCCCAAATTAAATTTTTAAATAATATACACACAAAAAACCATTCAATTCCTAATCTTCATCACCACACAATCAATTAAAACAACTGAATATCCAAGGAGAAAACATTCACAATCATACACCACTAAATAAATATAATAAACTATTTTAAAACATGTTTCATGACTTTAAACTCAAAAAAATCACTCAAATATTTTTTATGAAAAAACAAATATATAAGCTACCTAAAAACACCAATTTCACCATTTTGATATTCTAAAATATTGATTGAAAATTTTATAAAACTGTGATAGATAGCTCAACATAGAATTTCACCATAAAATTACACACCTATTGCATCAACATGTTACTGAAAAATTAAATATTTATCAAATCTCAAGAAGAACCATATTCACAACTTCAAAATAAATAAGTAAATATGGTGAATTATTTATACTCACAAATTCATTCATCCAATAATAGTTATACATGGAATCACCTATATCGGTTTAGGAAAAATTCACAACCTTGGTGAAAAAAATTCAACGCACGCCTACTGAACCTCACAGAACACGATTTTTCCATAAATTCAAAACATCAAGCCATTAATTCTAGAATCAAACTAACTATAAGCTAATACTATATCCTAAAAAATAAAAAAATAAGGAATCAACTAATGGAGTTAGAATTCACCTGAGGAGAGGGAGAGGGAGGCCAACCGAGCGTGATGGGGGTGATGAAGTTGAGCCACCCCAAAAAATCCGACGGAAAAAATGATCAGTGTGAGGCGAGGGTTGTATGGATGAGGGGTGTGCACGGGTTACATGGGTGGCACATGGAGGATGTAAGAAATGTAGGGAGGGTGTTATGTGGCTCATCAAGGCAAGAATAGAGAGTATCACCCAAAGGTTGTAGGTGAAGTGATACATCACGTCAGAGTAGAATGTAATGGGATTCACTAGGATGCTGGACCGAGCGGAAGAGGGAAGGCAGTGGGCTGCTGGCCCGAGCAGAAGTGAAGGGGCACTGGGTTGTTGGCCAGAGAGGAAGAGGGGAGACACTAGCTCGTGGTGCACAAGGGAGGAGAAGTGGAAAATAGGAGGTTGCGAACCCCTTTGGGTTTCTCCGTAGCATTTTTTTAATTTCATTTCTTATAATAATAATAATAATATCAATTTTAAATATTTATAATAATATTAACAATATTAATAATAATACTAATAATAATAATAACCATTTTAATAATAATAGGATTAATGTTTTAATGCCCAAATTTATATTAATATTAATAATCATATATTCACAATAACATCATTAATTCTTCCAATGATAAGAATAATAAAAAAACAATAATAAAAATAATTATAACAAAAATAATAATAATAATAATCAGAATTTTATTTTCAATTTTTTTAATAACTAATGTTTAATAATTATATTTATTACCATTTTAATGATGATAATATTATTAATAATTTTTAACAATAAAAGAATATTTTTTTCTAGACGATAATATTATTATTATTTCGATTTAGTCATTTAGCATATTTTATTTGCATAAAATTGTATTTATTTTAAACATTAGACATCTTCACAAAACCTGGTCCGCCCATGCAGTTACCACCAACCATTCGATGCCCATGCACTAGTCTAAAACCAACCAAAATTATTAGATGTCAAAATGTTAAAACATCGCTCAACCCACCACTTGGTGAGGATAACCGAGGCAATGAAATAATATAAAATAAATTAATTTAAAGGTATAGGTGTGAAAATGAAAAATATAATAAAAATACTCATTTATAATATAATTCTTAAGCATTTATGGATATTCACGAGATTTTTAGTAAGGTCATTTTAATATTTAATTTTATGAAATGTTATTTTTTATGGGTGATTATTATAAATAATTTATTATATCATCATAAAATGTATTTTAAAAAATTAATTTAATTTTTCAACTCATCAAATTAAAATTACCATAAAATTAATTGTTGTGAAATTTTAAAAAATATTTATTTTTCAAGGAATAATGGATAATAATAATTTTTAATGAAAAGTGTAATTTATTTTAAATTATTTACAAGGTCAAATTATTTTTTCTATTATTTTTAAATTTTTATTAGTTTATATTGATTTAATATAATATAATTATCATTTTAAATATATTTTATACATGAATTTAATATAAAAACTTTTAATATATAAATGTTATTTCTTATAAAAGAAATGTTTTTCATTGCATTTCTATAGTTAAATTTAAATTTGATTTTCCATAATATGACTTTTTAATTTCAAAAAATTGATTACATATTGTGAATAAATGGGTCCAAATTTATTAATTAATTCCCTTTAATTTTTGATAAATATATATATTAACAATAAAATATTTTGGTTTCCACAATAAAGGGTGAATTAGTTAAATTAAGTTAAAAATTAAATAATAATAACCATAAAAGTAATCAAAAACATAACTAAATCTAAATTTATGAGTTTATATATACCTTAGTAATCTTATTATCTAATTTATGACATTTTGGGGCCACATGGAAATGATTTTGATGTGTATAGTATTTTATTTTATGAAATTTCAAACATGTCACACTATTGCTTTTAATAAGTGTAATGTTTATAACATGGTCACTAGTAGAAAAATGATTTTTAACGTCGCCAGTTTGACGTCGGTTTCTTATAAACCGACGTCAATAATTTTTACGGTGATTTTTTGGCGTCGGTTTTTAAAAAAACCGACGCCAAAAAGGAAAAAAAATTGTTTTGGCGTCGGTTCTTAAAAAAACCGACGCAAAAAACTAAAAAATATATATTTTGGCGTCGGTTTTTATGAAAACCGACGCCATAAATGTTTTAAATAAAATTCTTTGGCGTCGGTTTTTTAACAAACCGACGCTAAAAATTAAAAAAAAACTACTTTTCGCGTCGGTTTTTTTACAAACCGACGCGAAAAGTTAAAATATATTTTTGGCGTCGGTTTTTATGAAAACCGACGCCAAAAATTTTTAAAAAAAAATTATATTGTTTTAGATAATTCTCTAATCTTTTATTTGACTGGTCGTGGAGCAAAAACGGAGTTACGGATTAAAAGTTATGGCCTTTGAAAGTTGAACTTCCTTAAGACTTCTTTTAGAGAAGGTCAACTTCCGACATCCATAACATTTAATCCGTAACTCCGTTTTTGCTCCACGACCAGTCTAATCAAAGCTTAGAAAATTATCTAAAACAATGTAATTTTTGTTTGTCATTTTTGGCGTCGGTTTTCATAAAAACCGACGCCAAAAAAATTATTTTTTGTTTTTGGCGTCGGTTTTTAAAAAAACCGACGCCATAAATGAAAAAAAAATATTTTTCGCGTCGGTTTTTATAAAAACCGACGCCAAAAATTTTAAAAAAAAAATTATATTGTTTTAGATAATTCTCTAATCTTTGATTTGACTTGTCGTGGAGCAAAAACGGAGTTACGGATTAAAAGTTATGGCCTTTGAAAGTTGAACTTCCTTAAGACTTCTTTTAGAGAAGGTCAACTTCCGACATCCATAACTTTTAATCCGTAACTCCGTTTTTGCTCCACGACCAGTCAAATCAAAGCTTAGAGAATTATCTAAAACAATTTAATTTTTTTTTGTCATTTTTGGCGTCGGTTTTCATAAAAACCGACGCCAAAAAATTATTTTTTGTTTTCGGCGTCGGTTTTTAAAAAAACCGACGCCATAAATGAAAAAAAAATATTTTTCACGTCGGTTTTTATGAAAACCGACGCCAAAAATTTTAAAAAAAAAATTATATTGTTTTAGATAATTCTCTAAAATTTTATTTGACTGGTCGTGGAGCAAAAACGGAGTTACGGATTAAAAGTTATGGCCTTTGAAAGTTGAACTTCCTTAAGACTTCTTTTAGAGAAGGTCAACTTCCGACATCCATAACTTTTAATCCGTAACTCCGTTTTTGCTCCACGACCAGTCAAATCAAAGCTTAGAGAATTATCTAAAACAATTTAATTTTTGTTTGTCATTTTTGGCGTCGGTTTTCATAAAAACCGACGCCAAAAATATAATTTAACTTTTCACGTCGGTTTTTTTAAAAACCGACGCCAAAAAAATTATTTTTTGTTTTTGGCGTCGGTTTTTAAAAAAACCGACGCGAAATGTAGTTTTTTTTTAAATTTTTAGCATTGGTTTATTAAAAAACTGACGCCAAAGATTTTTTTTTTAAAACTTTTATGGGGTCGGTTTTCATAAACACCGACGCCAAATTTTTTTTTCATTTTTTGCGTCGGTTTTTTTATGAACCGACGCCAAAAAGGATATTGATTGACATTTTTTGCATCGATTTTCTAAAAAACCGACGCCAAAAGACCAATGTAAATACTATTTTGCGTCGGTTTCAAACAAAACCGACGCCAAAGAGTAACGCGAGATCAAAATTTCAATTTTTTTCACAACGCGCGTTTAACTTTTTAAAATCCCGCCAACATTTTCGTAAAACACAATTGAAAATATTTTCGTTTACTATATATATATCCAGTTTCTCCTTCTTTCATCATTTTCAACATCTTCGATTCAATCACGATTTTAATGCGACTTCAATCATTAATTGGTACATATTCTATTCATTCGTTTTCTTTATTATTATTATCCTTCATTTCTAAACAACTCGATTGAATTTCATATAATGATGATTCATTCTCATTTCTAAATACAAGTTATATGATAATAAAAAACATATCATTTCGATGAAAGCCCCTAAAACCATTGAAATATGTTTGATGTATTATGATTATTTTATTACATTTGGTGTATATGATTTTAATTTATGTTTATCATGTTTTCTTTGAAACGAGTTGTATCAATCAAAACTTTGATAGGTTCAGCCTGTAACGGCGATAACTTTTGAACCGTAACTCCGTTTTAGGTCCACAGCCTGTCAAATCGAAGCTTAGGAAATGATCTAAAACCTAGAATTTTTTTTTTTGATTTTTGGCGTCGGTTTTTATAAAAACCGACGCGAAAAATATTTTTTTTTTCATTTATGGCGTCGGTTTTTTTAAATAACCGACGCCAAAACTACTTTTTAAAATTTTTCGCGTCGGTTTTTATGAAAACCGACGTGAAAAATTATATGAAATATTTTTTTTGGCGTCGGTTTTTATAAAAACCGACGTGAAAAATTTTTTTTTTTTCATTTATGGCGTCGGTTTTTTTAAATAACCGACGCCAAAACTACTTTTTTAAATTTTTCGCGTCGGTTTTTATGAAAACCGACGCGAAAAATTATATGAATTATTTTTTTTGGCATCGGTTTTTTACAAAACCGACGCCAAAAAACGAATGTTATTCATTTTTCGCGTCGGTTTACAAAAACTGACGTAAAAATTCATATTTTTAACGTCGGTGACTTCGACGTCGGTTAAAAACCGACGTCCAAAATAAAAAAAAACCGACGTTAAAAACCGTTTTTCTACTAGTGGGTGTTATATAGTTGACATGGTGGACTATAAATATTATATCCATTTAGAAATGTTTTATATTGATAATTGTATTTTTTTTATTTTGTAGGGATTAAATAATTACATTAAATTCTTTCACAATGTTGCTTTAGCGATGACTTGATTATTGGAAACAAAAAATAAATGATATTAAAAATAGTATGATAAATATTATATGATATAATTAATGTGATCAATGAAATTTATATATTATTATGATTTTTTGGATGTATTAAAATAATTGGTTCTAATTTTAAGTGTCTTCATGATATTGTTAAATTCAAATAAATGAATACCCTTAAAAACTAACAATATTGAAATTTTATAATAAATAATATTTTATTAAATGGTGTAAAAGTTACAAAAAACATAAATTATAAAATTTTATTTTTTATGGTTTAAAATATTTCTTGTCCATTTATAAGTATTTTTCATTTTATAGTAACTATATTAACCATAAAAGGTAAAAAATCATGTGTCCATAGTAAGAGTTGAAGGGGTTAAATATTGGTTAAAATGAATTGATAAGGATATATATAGTGTGAAATAATGTATAATTTATCCTTAATGATGGTAATTTAATCCATATATATAATATATTCTAAATAAATCACTTTTTATCATTTTATAATTGAAAAAATAATTTATATTCATTACATATTTTCAGAAATGCAAAGAGTGCGCATAAAATCTTATAAATGGGAACCCATTCCTCTCATTTCGTCACACATAAAAGCTCAGTTTGTTCCAAAAGATAATAATAATAAACCATTATTTGGAACCATTATATCATTCTATGGGTCATGGAATAGTTATAATATTGATCTTATATGTATTAAGGTTTTAAGAAAAGGGGATGCTCCAAAGAATATGTATAGGTTTTATTAGCATGTTTTAGTTTGGATTCTTATCAAAATACATAAAATAATAATAAACCGTGATAAAATAATAAATAATATAAAACAAATATACTAAGATATTATTATATTAGATTTCCTCCATATATCCATAACCACTTCTTTCAAATTATAAAAAAATTCATCATTTGTGGGTACAATATACTACAGATTTGCGAACAAATGTAATTGATTTTCTTCGAAAACACTTAAAACTATTTAAATCTGTTTAACTAATATGTATGTATGGTAAATATGAAATTTTAAAAAATTTAAATATAAATTTACATTTAGGTTCTAAAAATTCCATGCATATAAAAATTATAATTTTGTTAATTTATACGTGTGGACTACCACCTCCATGAAGCGTTGTGATTTTTTTCATAAGCACATCACATGATGATATATATCTGTATAATTTTTTATATTTAAATAATTAGTTTTATATTTAAGATTTTATGATTATTATTTAATGATAAAATGGTATTTACATTATTTCCATAATAATAATTAAAAAATGGAAACATTAGTAATGTGTATGTACGACCTACCATATCCATCATTATAATATAGATAATTATTCATAAACATATTTAATTGAAATATTTAAAAGTATATTTTATGTATATAAATTATAATCATGTCATGACTATTACTCTAGATATAGTGGAATGATGACCTTTTGACCATATTCAGCATACAAAAGTAATTATTGAATTATGTATTGAATATCATGAAAAATCCGATGTAAAATTTAAAAAGTATGTAATTTTATACAACATGATATTATATAAAAAAATTAACAATGAAAACTAAAAAGGATATTAATTAATTATATTATTAAAATAAATTCATTATCTAGTAAGGCAAAGAATGTACATGTAGAGTCAAACTCCTGGTAAGTGACATTATATTAAAAAATATCCATTAAAATTTCCATTAAAACTATAATTTTTATTAATATGCATATGATTATTTAAAATCATTTTCTAATAAAGATTATTTTTATTATTATATGATTTTTTTAATATAATTTTCAAATGTTTATATTTTTATTAAATGGGTTGAAAATATTTTATTTCATTTTCCAAACAAGGTACTTTGTGATATTTACAATAAGTTATAAATGAAATTTTTTTGACCTTATGAAAAATGAGCTCACAATCCATATTTCGTGAATAATATTTTATATTATGAATTCATTGTTTTATTGAAAAAAAATTCCCATTTTATTTTTTTAGTTTTATTTTTAAATAAGTTATTTCCCTCAATGATTGTATTTGGAAGGAAGAATTCATGTTTTTTGGTCATTTAATAGTTTTTAGTAATTTCTTATGATGAAGGGTGGTTATTTTATAAATCTGAGATGAGTGGGTTTGTGATATCCCTCCAATTCATTTGTTATATTGGATATTGACCATGATGGTTTTTCCATGTGTATCAATAATTATTATTATAAATTTATCCTTCAGGGTTATTTTAATTAAAACAATTAGGCATTTTCATTTGAATCCATGAGAGTTACACAATAAGTTTGTATGATAATAAAATGATACTCCATGTAAAATATGTGATTTAATTATACATGATATGTATTTAAAAAATTATCATGTCATCCAAAGGGAATTTTTTGAGTTTATGTTCAATGGAAAGCTTATGTTACTTCTTGTGTTTCAAATATATAACTTTGTGAAGTCGTTTTCACAATTTTATTATGTTTTCAAAAAAACCTAAATGGATTTTTTATTCTATAATTTTGTATAAATATTTATGGAATTATTTTCAATGAAATGGGGATTTATTCAATAAGAAAATGATTACATTGAGAAATAATTTTATTTTGTAAAAGGTATACTTTTTATAGGTGTTTATAGAATAATAGTTCATTTTACTCTTTTTATGTCCCATTATGTTATTTTTTTCCTCGTCAAAATTTGATTAAAATATAATAGTCTCTAAGGATGGGTAAATAAAAGAAGTTTTTCCTGAATAATGTTATGATTATTTATTATTTAATGAAATCATTTTTTTGAATTTTTAGTTTTGTGAAATAATGGATAATTAGTTGATTTAAATACATTAAAATATACGAGTTTTTATACATGTTATATGACCTAATTATCTAAAAAAATAAGACACAAAAGACCATCTTCATTGTAAGAATTTAAATTATAGTTCAAAAATACTAGAATATTGATTTTTTATGGTCAGGTCCTTACATTTGGTATCAGAAAAGGGTTTAGATAAATTTGAATATTGAGTCATTTTATTGTGAGGGTCAATTTAGAGTTTTGGAGTCCATAATCGGTTAATAATTTTTCGTTTTTCCATATGATAAATATATTAGAAACCCCTCCTGAGGATTTATTTTAGGACATTTTATGGTGACTAATGATATTTTTAGAGACATTTATATTTGAGGTAATTATGGTTTATTAATTTTTTTGAAGATATGTCTTATTATGTAGGGAACCATGTTATTGGAAACAGATTTGGAGATTTATTGATTAATGTTATTTTAGAAGAGTACTACAATTTTCAGAACCCTATATTATTATGGTAAAACAGAACACTATGGGACTTCATTTGAGAAATACTGGATAAACTATATTTTTTGAAGAATGTATGATTTCATTGTTGATTCAAGGAGTTTAAGGAGATTTATTTAAATGAGTAACATATCATTGATGTTATTTTATTACAGAAATTATATTTTGGTATGAGATATTATGGGTCATTGATGTGATTTATAGATAAATGTTAAAATTATACTAGAATTCAATGTGACCAAATACATTTGATTTTCGGTGTTCAATATTAGTCTGGATTATTTAAGAAGTTTCTGAATAGTTATTTATATACTGATCAAGATGAATATTGTGTATTAATATTGAATTTGGGATATTGATGTAGCTTTTCAACATATAAAGGGTTTCCTATATTTATTATTTATCATATATTTTCCTACCCATTTTTGTTATGGATAATTAATAAATGCCTAAGTAAATGATCTTTAATATTTTTTGGATTATTTGTTCCATTAGAAGTCAATTATTGTTATTTAGGAAGGAAAAAATCATCTGGAGTACAAATTATTTGGAGAAAAATATGTTTATGGTGAAAATTTATTTAAGGAATAAACTGTACCGTTCAATTTAGTATACTTCCATATTTTCTTATTCTATGTAGTAAAATAATTACTCATATTCATTATATGGAATGTGAATAAAAAAATGTTTTCTGTTTACTCTTTTATCAAGTAATCAATTTCTTTTTAAACGATCACATATTTACGGTTATGTCACGATTAACTTTATGATGACCATGTTCACTATGACTCTCTATCTGCCATTGGTAGTTACAGTTATCATCTTATATCCAAGTCTAATATCTCATTTTTATTCTCAAACTTGGAAACCCATTATGTATTACTCTTGATGATTTCACTTTTCTCTCTTTTCATCTGAAATATTTTTTTGAAAATATTTGTGATGTGGGATTTCAATAAAGTTATTTTGAATAGTTTATCCCTATTTATTGAGACTGATTTCAAATTTTATTGATGAAATTTGTTAATGTGGGGAATAAAATGTGACAATTTTAGACTTTAGAAGTAATGTTAATGCTAGATAGAATACAAGATATTCAACTCCAATCTTAAACAAAAAACATAATCTTATTATTAAAATGTAATCACTATAACCTATCGATTAAATTAATTGAAATTAATAGTATTAACAAAAATAGGAAATACATAATTTTACTAATCGTTTATAAAGTATCTGATAATTATTTTTAAATAAGAAATATATTTTTAGTAATGTTTTTTTATTCTTCATAAGATTAAATTTTGATCAAAAATTATATTTATAGTTTTTATGGGCTATTATTATAATTAATTTATGAAAACTAACAAAATAATTGGAAAATTACCCATCCATTTTTTTAACTAAACAGTTGAAATATTCTTATATTTTTTTTAATTTCCAAAAAAAAATTACCATGGAATAGTGTAAATATATAGATTTTTAATGAATGTGATATATTATTGCCAAGTATAAACAAATTAAAATTATTTTTTGATTATTTTTTAATTTTTGAATTTTTTTATAAAATAATAAAGTTATGGTTATAATATTAAATTTTTATACGTTAATTTAGTATAAAAACATTTTATATTTTGAAAAGTGACATTTTATGAAAAAAACTATTTTCCTTGGCATTTTATATGTTTTGTTATTAATTTTGTTCTGAATCATCTATGTTTTGTATTTAAAAGTATGGATCCAAAATTTGGAATCAATATGATAAATTTTCATATTTAGGACCCCTTTATTTATCATCAATATGAATATGTACTTTAGTTTTTTTACCATGTTGATGGGTAAATATGTGAATTTATCTCAAACAATAAAATGATAATAATAATAAAATGACTCAAACACATTACTAAATTATAATATATGAGTGTATCTCAACAAAAATATTTTAAGGGTATAACATTTGGCCTTTGGGGGACATATGCATACGATTATAACCATTATTTTATTTTATTCAAAAAATGTTAAACATGTCACACACTTGATTTTCATAACTGTAATATTTATAATACGAAGTTATATAAAGGATATTTTGATCTATAAATAGTATTTTTTAATATACATGTTTTAAATCCAATTTTATATTATTTTTACGTTTTTAGAGAAGAAATAATAACTTAAATAATTTCCCAAAATTGATGTCCTAATTTTTTATTTTTTAGAAAATTCAAATAAATTATATTAAAATTATTAATACAATTATAATTTGTTTAAGTATTGTGATCAATAATTTTTATATATAACCATAAAATTTTAGGGATTTATTAATAAAATTTTGATCAAATAATTAATTTTGACATTATTATAGTCAAAGTATTGAGATGTTCTAAAAATAGACATTATTGATATTTTATCATAAATAATATTTCATTAAATAATATAAAATACAAAAATAAATAAATTCAAAAAATTGATAAGTATTAGGAATAAAATATCAAACATGTCTCATTTTTTAGTCATCTGAAATTTCATATTAACTATCTTGACCCCAAATAGTAAAAAACCATGTTGTTATGGTAAGAGTCAAAGGGGATAAATAGGGCATAAACAATATTATATTTTTATAAATATAGTCAAATATTCTCTAATGTAAATTTTAAGATATTATTTAGACCCATAATCATATTATATTTTTTATTACACTCATTTGAGCCATTTTTATTTTAAATTTATTTATTATTAATTTAATATTTCGGGAAATGCTAAGAGTGATCCTCCACTCTATTATCAAAAGGAATCCATTCTCATTTAATAACCCCAAAAACCCATTTTCTCTAGAAAAGGATTAAAAAATACACTCCTAGGATCCCCAATATCATTTTTGAGGAATATTAGCATGCATAATACATATCTTATGGGTCTTAAGGTGTTATGAAAAATGGTTTTCTAAGAAGATGTATAGTTTTTATTTGCAAGCATCAGTTTTAATTATCATCCACTATAACGTCCCGGTTCCGGGTGCCACTCAACGGGTGCCCCAAAACCGATTCTCCATGTGACCTCAGGCGCATTTCCCCAAACGCTAGAGGCTTCCGACTAGCAGTGAGGGCCCGGGTATGATAGTGGTAAAACTATGCCCTCATTTTTCAAAGTATAGCGCAATAGAATACAAAATATAACATACAACAACAGCCGAAGCAGTAAAACATACACAAGTGAAATAAACAACTATAGTGATTACAATCAACAGTATATAAATAATGATGCTACAGGTCTCAAGTTTTATGAAAATAGCCAGAACATTTTATACATCAATACAGTACATCAAAACAAAGAAAAACACCTGGTAGTAGCATCACGAGCCTAGGCTCGGTCCCATGCCCTCCTACTCCCTAGAAACAGTCAAGTACCTGTATAGGGACTCGTGCCTCTATCCAAACCTGAAGCAATGTAATCTGTTTTGGCTGAAAAACATGACCAAAACAGGGTGTGAAAAATATATCTCAGTAGGCACCCACCAAAGGCCCGTTCTCAACTGTGTGTAAAACATGCAACAAGTGTGCAGTAGTAAAATGCAATAAACTAAGCAGTAATCATAAGTAACTAACTTACCAGTTATATAGCCATTTAATTATTCATCTAATCCATTTAATTTTAAGAAAACACCACAGTGCTTTTTCTAAATAACCAATCAGTGTCCTCGGACACACAAACAGTTACCCTCAGGTAACCAGAATCCAACCCGCAGGTATTTCCCTCAGGCATAATAGATTTTTACCCTCCGGCCTAGGTATTTTCACCCTCAGGCATAGAGTCTATTGCCCTCATGCATGGAAGAAGTTGCCCTCTGATTGAAATAACTACTGCCCTCATGCTAAATAGTGCAGTGCCCACAGGCTAATCACAACAACTCCCTCAGGCTAAACAGGTAACAGGGCCATGACCAACATTTAAACAAGCAGTAAAAAGAAATTCCACTCAAGGAAATTCTATAATTACTACTTTAAAGGCATACCACAGGGTATCCTGGCCAAATGGCTAAACAGTGGAACACACCCCCAGGGTGGTTCCAAATCCAAGCAATGATCCCAACCAGTATTTTAATTTTCATAATTAATTACCTATTCAATTATAGGTGTTTAATATAGCAACGTCCTCAGCCAAAAGACACCCCAACATGGGTTTGTGCCACAAAAACACACAAAACACACGACAGTTGGAAGAATTAACACCAAGACACCTACCTTAAACGCCAACGATCGCTATACCCGAACATCGATTCCAGAAACGCCCAAGAAAGACATAGATTTGACGAAAAAACCCAATAAAACGTAAATAACTTTTGTTAGGGGAAGAATTTGTAAGAACCACACCAGGTGAAGAGGGGGATTACCCGTGCGGTTCCAACGTGATCAACATAAGCGGGATCAGATTCCCGGTGCTCAATCGGTAGATCTCCCAAGGTTCGGCCTCCCTCTTCCACTCCTCTTGTCTCGTTCTAAGCCTTCTCTGTGAACAGGGGAGGCTACTGCCCATTTAAGTGAAAAAAACAACGTACAAGGCATGAACTTCCAAGTACATGGTGTTTACTTTCATCATTTAGCTTTTCCTCTGGCGGCACCGCCAAACTGTTCATCTGTCGACATGAGTACATGGCATGTACTCCTGAGTACACGACGTGTACTGCCGCCCAGCTGGAGGTTGATCCATTTCCTTACAATTTTTACATGTTGATTCACTAAATGGCGTGTAATGGACCACTACATGGCATGTAGTCTGTTCCTACACCCTTCGTCACTGACAAGGCTAGACGCCCCACGTACCCATCACACATGGCCAAAAGTACACGATGTGTAGTTCAAAAATTTAGGATTTCTCCCCATTTTCCAAATTTTCTCATAAACACTTAAGGAAAAGAGAAAAGAAGAATCTCATACCTCCAATATAAGAACCCGTTTCTTACAAACTTCCCCCCTTATAGAAATTTGTCCTCGAATTTCCCTTCCAAGGGTGGTGAAGATGTTGCAGTGAACAACTCCACCCGCTGAGCACGTACATCGGTCTCTCGCTCCCAGGTTTCGTCCTGCACTCGGCCATGCAGCCATAGCACCCGCAATAGAGAACTGAACGGCGTCAGAGAACCTTAGTGCTCCTGTCAAAGATATGGATCAGATGCTCCTAAAAGGATGCATATGCTTCCAGCTCAACCTCCTCAGGCTAAAAGACGCGAGACATGTGTAAATGATATTGACATAACTGAGATACGTGGAAGATGTTGTGCATGGATCAGTACCTCTGCTGCAACTGAAACCGATAGGCAACCATCCCGACTCTCTCGATAACCTCAAATGGCCCCACATACCTCGGTGAAAGCTTACCCTATCTTTTGATCCATCTATGTCCCAGCCTCGGCGAAACACGCAAGAAAACCTGATCCCCGACCACGAACTCCAAAGGTCATCTTCGGTGATCAACATATGACTTCTGATGAGACTTCATGATAGCAATCCGCTTCTGAATCAACTGGACCTGCTCAAAAGTCTCCTGCACTAGACGTGGTCCCAATAAAGCTTCCTCACCTGACTCGGACCAGCATAAAGGTGATTGGCATGGCCTACCATATAAATCCTCAAATAGTGCCATCTCGATAGTTTCCTGAAAACTATTTTTTTAGGAAAACCCAACAATGGGTATATTCTTCTCCCAAGAGCCCCCAAAGTCCATGAAACTTGCACACAACATGTCCTCAGGCACCTGCATTGTACGTTCTGACTGGCCATCAGTCTGAGGGTCGTATGCTGTTCTCAGAAGCACCTGTGTACCCAGTGCACTCTGAAAACACTGCCAGAAACGAGACGTAAAGAGGGCATACCTATCTGAAATGATAGAATGAGGGACCCCCATGAAGACATACTATATCAATGATATAATGTCTTCCAAGCTCGTCAACACCAAAGGAATCCTTGATCGGGAAAAGTGAGATACCTTCGTGAGTATGTCCACAACAGCCCACACGACGTCATTGCCATGAGGTGACCTCGGAAATCTGGTCACAAAATCTGTCACGACATCATCCCATTTCCACTTCGGAATTGGTAACAGCTATAGTAGTCTAGGTGGTCTCTGATGATATGACTTCACCTAATGATAGGTGAAACATCTCGTAACAAAACCATCTATCTCTCTCTTCATACCCGACCACCAGTACTGATGTCTCAAGTCACGGTACATCGTGGTAACCCCAGGATGAACTGCCCATGCTGAATCATGAAACCCCCGCATCATCTCCTCGTGTATATCCCCTAAAACCCATACTCATCCATGGAAATGCAGTACCTCATCATTTCCTATCGTCCACCCAGGAGAAGGGTCCCCACATGCCACAGACTCTCGTAGAACTAAGCCTTTTGAATCAGATAGTTGTCTCTTCCTCACTCTGTCCAGGAGGGTAGAGGTCACAGCTAATGAGGAAATATAAGTCTTCCCCTGACTGTCGTGCACTTCTAGATGCATCTCAGAGAACAAGGCCATAAGCTCCCACTCACAACTGGCCTCTTGCACTGCCTGTATCTGAGTCTTCCTGCTCAGTGCATCTGCTACTTCATTACCTTTATCTGGTGTATAGGAAAGCTCAAAATCCGAGGACTGTAGTTATTCGACCCACCTCCTCTGCCTCAAATTCAGGCTACGCTGAGTAAAGATATACTTTAGGCTTTTGTGGTTGGTTAAAATCACAAAGTGATCTCCCAATAGATAATGTCTCCAACAGCGTAACACATGCGCAACTGCAGCCAACTCGAGATCATGTGTTAGGTAATTCCTCTCATGTGGCCTCATCTGCCGAGACTCATACGCAACAACTCGGTCACCCTGCATCAACACTACTCCCAGCCCAATACCTGATGCATCATAGTAAACTATATAGCTCTTCCCCTTCTCTGGGAGTATCACGACTAGTGCTGATGTCAACCTTCCTTTCAGGTCCTGAAAGGCCATCTCGCATGCTTTCGACCAAATGAACTTCACACCCTTCTTAGTCAGACCTGTCAATGGTGCTTCTAAGTGGGATAAGTCTTATATAAAGAGTCCGTAGTAACCATCCAGCCCCAAGAATCTTTGAATCTCAAACATGTTCTTAGGATGCTCCCATGAAACTACTACTCTCACCTTCTCTGTGTATACTGCAACTCCTGGCTCTGAAATAATATGACCCATGAAGTGAATCTGGTCCATCCAAAAGAGGCACTTTGAGAGCTTAGAATATAGAAAATGCTCTCTCAATGTAATCAATATGATCACAAGATGGGTGGCATGGTCATGTCGAGTGTGAGAGTACACTAAGAGGTCATCCACGAATACTACAACAAAAGTATCATGATACAGATGGAACACACGATTCATCAGAGCCATGAAAACTTCTTGCGCATTCGTGAGTCTGAACGGCATAACCAAGTACTTGTACAGATCATATCTGCTCTGAAAAGCTGTAAGCGGTATATCCGATGGCCTCATGCACATCTGATGATATCCTGATCTCATGTCAATCTTCGTGAACACTCGTTCTCCATGAAGCTGATCAAAGAGATCATCAATCCTCGGTAAGGTAAATCGGTTCATAACCATCAACTAGATGAGCTTCCGATAATCCATGCAAAGTTTGAGGGTACCACCCGCCATCTTCACAAAAAGGACCAGAGAACCCCAAGGAGAAGTACTGGGTCGGATAAATCCCTTTGCCTGCAGCTCCTCCAACTGCCTTTTGAGCTTATGCAGATCAGGTGTAATAATCTTATAAGGAGGAATGGACACTAGTGCTGCACCTGGAACAAGATCAATAGAGAAATCCACCTCCCGCACCAGAGGAAGACCTGAAAAGTCATCCGGGAGGAGATCCCTGATACGATCAAAAACTGGAGGAAAATTTGTCTGAAAATTCCCCTGATCATCCAAATATACGCTCGCAATCTGGGTTGTGACTCCACCTTGCCCACGATTCTTTGGTCCAACTCAACTCGCCTGAGCATCCCATTCGCCCTTGTATAGAAACTCTCCGCCCTCTGGTGATGTGAAACTCACCCTGCGACGGTAGGAGTCTACAAAGGCTCAATAGAAAACCAACCAGTCCATCTCGAGAATGACGTCATAGATCGTCATCTCTAAGACATAGAGGTTCCAAATAAAGTGAAACCAACCAACCTCAAGGGGAACTCCTTGCACAGACGCACACCAGCTGTTATAGATCCCAATGGAGTGTCCGACATCATGATATCGGAAGAAGTAGAAACACAGAGCCCTAGGATCTCCACAATAGTCACAGATATGAAACTATGTGTAGCACCCCTATCCAAACGCACTGAAGATAAGACAAAAGCTACTAGAATAGTACATCTAACTGTAGAAGGTATGAGATCCTGCTCCTGCTGGGTCTGTTGCACTGCATATGTCTGCCCATGCCGCGACCCTGCGACACAGCCTGGCTGCCCTGAGATATCCCACCCTGCTGCCTCTGAGATCTTGGTGTCTGGCTACCACGTCAACGACCACCATCTTTGCATGTACGCCCTGACGTATTCCAATTCCCAGACAGGTAAGAATCTACTGGTCCTGCTCCCGCATGTGGAGTCTATACAAGAATCCCTCTCACTAGCCATAGGCAGAAACACCCTATAAAAGCGCTGCAGATGACCTATCATGCCGCAAGCTCAAAACTCCACTGGGTCTCATGGACACTTCGGTCTCTTGTGCCCATATCTTCCACACTAGTAGCACCAGATCAGGCCACCTAAAGAAGCTTCCATGCTGGTACTTCCACCCTGAGAGAAGTCCATCTATCTCTTCCTCTTGACAGTAGAAATAGTACCACTTACTGGTGCTGAACCGACCTGGCCCACACCACTAGCTTCTCGCAGGTTCCTCTCTGTAATCATTGCATGGATCACAATAATTCGTACTGAAGGCAACATGAAAACATTCACCAGTGCTCGGATGTCATAAAAAATACCATCCTCAAAACGTCTGGATCTCAACGTTTCATCACACCCCAGCATGGGTGAAAAATGCTGATGCTCGGTGAAACGAGCAGAATAGTCCATCACTGACATAGTGGCTTGCTGCAGATTCATGAAATATCGATCTCTATCTTCTCTCAGCGTCTCTGGGAAGAAGAAGTCATAGAAGACTGCCTGAATGTATTCCAATTCCATGTCCCTCTGATACTCTAACTGCGTGGTAACATCCCACCACCTCTTGGCAGAATCACGTAGCATATAAGTTTCAAGCTTGACCCTCTACCCTGGAGGCGTCTCTAGATGCTCGAAAATAGTCTGCATCAACCCCATCCAAGACTCTACAGCCTGTGGTCTGTCATCCCCTAAAAACAGAGACAGATGCTACTGCTGGAAGATACGTGTCAGCTCTGTCATAGATGTGGCAGTCTACGGTGCTCCCTGAAAGGTCTGCATGAACCGCATAAAGCCCTCACTGAACTGTGCCTCCGTGCCTGTGTCCGGTATAACAGTTGGCACCGCATCTGGCTCTACTGGAGGATCCACCGGTAGCCCAGGGCCCACCATCTCAGGAGTATAATCATCGCCGATCTCCTGGAAAACAACATGCGGGCGTCTAGGTGGCATGACAGTACAAGGTCAAATGCTTGCCTTAGATTCATAATTATTAAGGACCAAAAATGAAGAAACCCAAAAGGGAATAGGAGTAAGAAGGCATTCAAAATTTTCCAAACAAGACTACACAACGTGTAAAATTACTACACGGTGTGTAATTGACATCCCTTCCCCTGCCCGGGTCCTTCGACGTGGCTATGCCACATGGATCTCGTTCAGTAAAAACTAGACAACGTGTATAATATCTACACGGTGTGTATGGTTTTATTTTTTTTCATCTTCCCGTGTCATTTCTGACACGACCGACTACTCGGCTTGCAACTACACGGTGTGTTAAACCTGCACACGGCGTGTACACCACCCCGTTTCCCAGCCGCATGGTTAAGTCCACACAGTCTGTCCCTGGACAAGACTACACGGCGTGTCCCAAATGTACACGGCGTGTTCAAGGAATGGTGACACCGACTCGTGTTGTTAGTTACATGGCTGAGTCCCCAGGTCACACTACATAGCATGCTCATAATTGACACGGTTTTTTCTGTAAAAGTGTTCACCGACCCGTGTTGATAGTGACACGGCCAGACTCTGGGTCAACACTACATGGCTTGTATATCTGGTACACAACATGGTTTACCCAAGAACATACCTACCCTGTGTCACCGCCCACAAGGTTTGCGACACAGGAAGAGACTACATGGCGTGTACTCAGATTACACGGCATGTACTTAAAAAAGTTCATTTGTATTATCGAACAAGAGTTCGTACACAACGTGTGTAAAAATAATACATGGCGTGTATACTAGGTTTCCATATAGTATGCCTCAGAAACTTCTCTGAAACCAAATAAATACTGAAAACCAACACCTAAGTGTCAAATTCCGACCTGTGAGGGCCCATACACCCCACGAATCAATGTTTGACATCTTATCTGTGTTACAACCAATAAACTGTCAACGATCCACCAAATTCCGGTCAATGGGGGCCCATAATCCACAAAAACCAAAGATTGGAATCCATTCAATAACATTATCAAATAAAATTACCCAATCACATAGCATGTATCTATCAAGCAGATATCACAACATCATTCTTTTCTAGCACAACAACTATCACAACAACCTGTGAATTTCGAATGCAACTACATGGCATGGAACTATGCATGGAATGTGATTTCTAGAATGTGCCTTATTGATGCATGAGATGGCATACCCTCATCTCATCGGGTTGCAACTAAATAGAAACCCTTAATAAAATATTAACAGCATCATCCAAGTGCATCACCCAATGGTGAAAACATATCAACTGTAAAATTTGAAAAATCAAGATAATTGAAAAAATATGAGGTAGATAGAATTTTCTATGTACACGGGTTAGCTTCACCTGGGCACGACTTATTACCAACTACTGTTCATCCTATCCGTAACTATGGCTCTGAATAGTAAGTCAATGAAAAGAACCCCTTTGATACCACTTTGTAACGTCCCGGTTCTAGGTGCCACTCAACAGGTTCCCCAAACCCAGTTCACCACGTGACATCAAACACATTTCCCCAAATACCAGAGGCTGGAGACTAGTAGTGAGGGAAATGGTCTGATATTGGGGAAACTATGCCCTCATTTGTCAAAGTGTAGCGCAGTGGAATACAAAATAAAACATACAACAGTAGCAGAAGAAATAAACCTTACAAAACAGAAATAAACAACTGCAGTGGATACAAAAAACAGTATATAAATTATGATGTTACATGTATCGTGTTCTAAGAAAATAGCCAGAACATGTTATACATCAATACAGTACATCAAAATGAAGAGTACAACAAAACAAAGAAAAACAGCTGGCAGCGGCATCGCGATCCTAGGCTCGGTCCCATTCCCTCCTTCTCCTCATAAATAGTCAAGTACCTTTATAAGGACTTTTGCACCTATCCACACCTGTAGCAACGTAATCTGTTTGGACTGAAAAGTGTGACCCAAACAGGGTGTGAGAAATATATATCAGTAGGAACCCACCAAAGGCACGTGCTCAACTGTGTGTAAATCATCAAACAAGTGTGCAGTAGTAAAATGCAATAAACTAAGAAGTACTCATAACTTACTAACATACCAGTTATATTTCCATTTATTTATTCATTTAATTCATTTAATTTTAAGGAAACACCACAATACATTTATCAATAACCAGTCAGTGTCCTCAGACACGCAAACCTTTACCCTCATGTAACCAGAATCCAACCCTCAGGTATTTCCCTCAGACGTAACATATTTTTTCCCTCAAGCGTAGGTAGTGTCGCCCTCAGGCACATAGTCTATGGCCCTTAGGCACGGAAGAGTTTCCCTCAGGCCAAAATAACTGCTGCCTTTTGGCTAAACAGTGCAGTGCGCACATGCTAATCACAACAACACCCTCAGGCTAAACAGGTAACCGGGATATGCCCAACATGTAAACAAGCAGCAACAAGAAATTCCATTCATGGAAATTCTACAATAACTACTTTAAAGGAACACCCTCGGGTATCCTGGCCAAACAGATAAACAGTGGAACACACCCCCGGGGTGGTTCCAGATCCAAGCAATGATCCCAACCAGCATTTTAATTTTCATAATTAATTACCTATTCAATTATAGGTATTTAATATAGCAGTGGCCTCAGCCACACGACACCCCAACATGGGTTCGTGGCATAAAAAAACTTAAAACACAAGATTATTGGAATAATTAACACCAAGTCACATACCTTAAACGCCAACGATCGCTATACCCGAACGTCGATTCCAGAAACACCCAAGAATGACATAGATCTAACGAAGAATAAAAGCCGCTCAAACATAAATAACTTTTGTTAGGTGAAGAATTGGTATGAACCACACCATGAGAATAGGGGGCTTACCCGTGCGGTTCCAACATGATGGACAGACGCAGTATCGGATTCCCGGTGCTTGATCGACAGATCTCCCAAGGTTCGGCCTCCCTCTTCCGCTCCTATCGTCCGGTTCTAAGCCTTCTCTGTGAACAGGGGAGGATACTGCCTATTTAAGTGAAAAAAACAATGTACACGGCCTGTACATCCAAGTACACAGCATGTACTTTCATCATTTAACTATTCCTCTGGCGGTACCGCCAAACTGTTTATCGGTCGACATGACTACACGACATGTACTCCTAAGTACACGACGTGTACTACCGCCCAGCTAGTGGTTGCTCCACCGTCCTACTGTTTTGGCCTTCCGACTGACTACACGGCGTGTAAAGGACCACTACACTGTGTGTAGTCGGTTCCTACACCCTTCATCACCGACAAGGATACACTCCTCCTGTACCCATCCCATGTGGCCAAAAGTACATGGCATGTGGAAAAGTACATGTCGTGTAGTTCCAAAATTTAGTATTTTTCCCCATTTTCCATATTTTCTCAAGAACACATAATGAAAAGAGAAACGAAGAAGCATGTACCTCAAATATAAGAACATGGTTCTTACAAACATCCACCTCTTAAATAAATTCATCCCCGAATTTCCCATCCAAGGGTGGTGAAGATATAGTGGTGAACAACTCCGGCCACTAAGCACGTACATCAGTCTCCCACTCCCAAGTTTCGTCTTGCACTCAGCCATTCTACCATAAAACCCGCGCGAGTGGAACTGACCGGCCTCAGAGAAACTTCGTGCTCCTGTCAACGATACGGATTAGATTCTCCTTAAAGGACGCATCTTCTTCCAGCTCAACATCCTCTGGAATAAAGACATGAGGCGAGTCTGAATGATAGCGGAAAAACTGAGATACATGGAAGACGTCGTGCATGGCTCGATACCTCTGCGACAACTGCAACTGATAGGAAACCAGTCCGACTCTCCCCAGAACCTCAAATGGCCCCACATACCTCGGTGAAATCCTTCCCTATCTCCTGACCCGTCTGTGTCCCATCCTCGGTGAAACATGCAAGAAAACATGATCCATGACCATGAACTCCAAAGATCATCTGCAGCGATCAGCATATGACTTCTGAGGAGACTGCGTGGTATCCATCCAATTCTGAATCAACTGGACCTGCTCAGAAGTCTCCTGCATAAGACGTGGTCCTAGTAAAGTTGCATCACCTTCCTCTGACCAGCATAAAGGTGATCGGCATGACTTACCATATAAAGGCTCGTATGGGGCCATATTGATAGTTTCCTGGAAACTATTATTATAGGAATACTCGAATAGGGGTATATGCTTCTCCCAAGAGCCCCCAAAGTCCAGGACTCATGCACGCAACATATCCTCTAGCACCTGTATCATACGCTCGGACTGGCCATATGTCTGGGGGTGGTATGATGTGCTCAAAAACACCTGTGTACCCAGTACCCTCTGAAAACTCTTCCAGAAACAAGATGTAAATCCGGAATCCCTATCTGAAACGATAGAACAAGGGACCCCATGAAGACGTACGATCTCTTAGATATACAGCCTTTTCGAGCTCATCAACACCGAAGGTCTCCTTGATCAGCATGAAGTGAGATACCTTCGTGAGTCTATCCACAACAACCCACAAAACATCATTTCCATGAGGTGACCCTGGCAATCCAGTCACGAAATCCATCGCAACATCATCCCATTTCCATTCCGGAATGGGTAAATACTATAACAGTCCCGCTGTTCTTTGATGCTTTGACTTCACCTGCTGACAGGTGTAACATCTCTTAACAAAACCTGCTATCTCTCTTTTCATACCCGGAAAACAGTATTGACGTCTCAAGTCACGGTACATCTTGTTAACACTGGGATGAACTACCCAATCTAAAGCAAGAAACCCCCGCATCATCCCCTCACCTATATCCCCTGGAACCCATACTCATCCATGGAAACGCAGTACCTCATCATCGCCTATCGTCCACCCAGGATAAGGGTCCCCACTTTCCACCGACTCTAGTAGATCTACGCCTTCTGAGTCAGATAGTTGTCTCATCCTCACTTTGTCTAGGAGGGTAGAGGTCACAACTAATGAGGAAAGATAAGACAACCCCTGACTGTCATGCACCTCCAGATGAATCTAAGAGAACAAGGCCATAAGCTCCAACTCACTACTAGCCTCCTACACTACCTGTATTTGAGTCCTCCTGCTCAGTGCATCAGCTACTGCATTACCTTTACCAGGTGTATAAGAAATCTCTAAATCGAAGGACTTTTGGTATTCGACCCACCTCCTCTGCCTCAGATTCAGGTCATGCTGAGTAAAAATATACTTGAGACATTTGTGGTTGGTGAAAACCAAAAAATGATCTCCCAATAGATAATGTCTCCAATAGAGTAACACATGCACAACTACAGCCAACTAGAGATCATGCGTCAGGTAATTCCTCTCATGTGGCCTCAACTGCCGAGACTCGTACGCAACAACTCGGTCCCCCTGAATCGACACTGCTCCCATCCTAGTACCTGATGCATCATAGTAAACTGTATAGCTCTTCCCCTACCTGGGATTATCAGGACTGGTGTGGATTTCAACCTTCCTTTCCGGTCCTGAAAGGCCATCTCGCACGCTTCCGACCAAACGAACTTCACACCCTTCTTAGTCAGACCCGTCAACGGTGCTGCTAAGTGGGATAAGTCGTGTATGAAGCATCTATAGTAACCATCCAGCCACAAGAAACACTATATCTCCAACACGTTCTTAGGATTCTCCCAGGAAACTACTACACTCACATTCTCTAGGTCTACTGCAACTCCTGCATCTGAGATAATATGACCCAGGAAGTGAATCTGGTCCATCCAAAAGTGGCACTTTCAGAGCATAGCATATAGTCGATGCTCTCTCAGTGTACTCAATACGATCTTAAGATGGGTGGAATGGTCATGTAGAGTGTTAGAGTACACTACGATGTCATCCACGAATACTACCACAAAAGAATCAAGACATAGATGGAACACATGATTCATCAGAGCCCTGAAAACTTCTGGCGCATTTGTGAGTCTGAATGGCATAACCAAGTACTCGTACATACCATATCTTCTTCGAAAATGTGTAAGAGGTATATCTGTTGGTCTCATGCACAACTGATGATATCCTGATCTCAGGTCAATCTTTGAGAACATTCGTTCTCCACGAATCTGATCAAACAGATCATCAATCCTCAGTAAGGGATATTGGTTCTTAACCGTCAACTGGTTCAGCTTCCGATAATCCCTGCAAAGTCTGAGGGTATCGTCCGCCTTCATCACAAAAAGGACCGAAGAACCCCAATGAGTTGTACTGGGTTAGATAAATCCCTTTGCCTGCAACTCCTCCAACTGCATCTTGAGCTCCTTCATCTCATGTGTAGCCATCCTATAAGGAGGAATGGACACCGATGCAACCCCTAACACATGATCAATAGAGAAATCCACCTCACGCATCAGAGGCAGACCTGAAAAGTCATCTAGGAAGAAATCCATGAAACGATCAACAACTGGAGGGAAATCCGTCTGACAAGTCCCGAGATCATCCAAATATAAGCTCGCAATCTGGGTTGTGATTCCACATTGCCCATGATGCTCTAGTCCAGATCGACTCGCCTGAACATCCCATTCACATTTGTATAAAAAAACTCCGCCCTCTGGTGATGTGAAACTCACCCAGTGATGATAGCAGTCTACAAAGGCTCGATAGGGATCCAACTAGTCCACCCCGAGAATGATGTCATAGCTCATCATCTCTAAGACATAGAGGTACTAAATAAAGTGACACCCACCATCCTCAAGGGGGAACTCCTTGCACTAATGCAGACCAGCCATTTTATCTCCCAACGGAGTGTCGAGCATCATGATATCATAATAAGTAGAAAACACATAGCCAAAGGATCTCCACAATGGGAACAGATATAAAACTATGTGTATAACCCGTATAAAAAGTGATGAAGATAAGACAAAAGCTACTCGAATAGTACATCTAACTGTAGATGGTATGGGATCCTTCTCCTGCTGGGTTTGTTGCACTACAAATGCTTGCCCAGTTACATGGCCCTACGACACAGCCTAGCTGCCCTGAGATGTCCTGCCCTGCAGCCTCTGAGATCCTGGTGTCTAGCTACCTTGTCCACGACCACCATCTCTGCATGTACGCCCTGACGTATTCCATTTCCTTGACTGGTGAGAATCCAGTGGTCCTTCTCCCACACACCGAGTCTGTATAGAACCCCTCTCACTAGCCACTAGTAGAAATGCCCTAAAAAAGTGCTACAGATGACACATCTTGCCGAAATCTCATCACTCCACTAGGTCTCGTGGACACTGCGGTCTCTTGTACCCCTCTCTGCCACACTGGTAGCACCTGATCAGGCCACCTGAAGAAGCTACCTGGATGGTATTGACATCCTTATAGAATTACATCTGTCACTTCCTCTTTCCAGTAGAAATAGTACAAGTTACTGGTGCTGAACTTAACTGGCCTACACCACTAGAATCCCGTAGGTTCCTCTCTGTAATCAGTGCCTTGTTCACAATAGCGTGTATTGAAGTAAACCTGAAAACATTAACCAGCACTCGGATGTCAAAACTAAGTCTATCCCGAAAAATTCTGGCTCTCAATGTCTCATCACACACCAGCACTGGTGCAAAACGCTGAAGCTTGGTGAAACGAACTGAATAGTCCATCACTGACATAGCGCCCTGCTGCAGATTCATGAACTCTCGATCTCTATCTGATCTCAGTGTCTATGGGAAGAAGAAATCACAGAATAATGCCTAATAGTCGTCCCACACCATGTCCCTAAGATGCTCTGACTGGGTGGTAACATACCACCACTTCTTGGCGGAATCACGCAGCATATAAGTCGCGAGCTTGACCCTCCGACCTGGAGGCGTCTCCAGAGGCTTGAAAATAGTCTGCATCGACCCCAGCCAAGACTCCGTAGCCTGTGGTCTTCAATCCCTTGAAAACATAGCGGATGCTGCTGCGGGAAGATACGTGTCAGCTCGGCCATAGAAGTGGCACCCTGCGGTGCTCCCTGAAAGATTTGCATGAACAACATAAAGCCCTCACGGAACTGCGCCTCCACGCCTGTGTCCGGAATAACGGCTGGGGCCACACCTGGCTCTGTTAGAGGATCCACTGGTAGCCCATGGCCCACCATCTCTAGAGTATAGTCGTCGCTGCTCTCCTGGCGAACAATGCATGGATGTCTAGGCGGCATGACACTACATGGTCAAAAGCACGCCTTAGATTCAGGATTATTAAGGGCTGGAAATAAAGAAACCCAAAAGAGAACAGGAGGAACAAGACATTCAAAATTTTCAAAACAAGACTACATGGTGTGTAAAATTACTACATGGCTTATACGTGACGTCCCTTCCCCTGCCCGGGTCCTTCGACACGGCTAAGCCACATGGTCCCCATTCAGCAAAAACTACATGACATGTATAATATCTACACGGCGTGTATGTGGTTATTTTTTTCAACTGCCCGTGTCGTTTGTGACATGGCTGACTACTCGACTTGCAACTACACAGCATGTTACTCGCACACTAGGCGTGTACACCACCCTGTTTCTGAGCCACACGGTTAAGTCGACATGGTCTGTCCTCGAACAAGACTACACGGTGTGCCCCAAAGGTACACGACGTGTTCAAGGAACGGTGACACTGACCCGTGTTGTTAGTTACACGGCCGAGTCCCCTTGGGATGAAGTAGAATGTTCTCATCACTCTATCAGAACAAGAATGAAAATTCAATGGTGACATGAATAAAATAAGAAAACTTTGGATATTTATATCACCAAGATGAAAAACTGATTCTGACCGAGGTTCCACAAACCCCATGACACTCATGAATCTATTCAATATTCACCCCGAGACATATGGATGCGGACTTGATGGATGAATCATCTTTTCCCTCATAGTCAGGAATTTACATCATAGGTTCCCCAACTTATTCTTCCTCTAAATGATTCAAATGACCCCAAATGTGGTATGTTTTCAAAGGTATGTGATATGATAACTTTGAATGCTCGAATTGTCTGTACTGGTGGCACACAAGAGAATGGTCCAAGGAACTAGGAGCCGACTCCCACAATGAATATTTCTTAGAAACAGGTTCCTCTAGCACTCCCTGCTCTCCAAATGGGGAACCCTCTGAATAACCGACTACCCATTTAAAACAACCCATATCCTAACGATGATGAGTCCCCCAACCTTTACTTGTCCAAAACAAGGCCATCCATTAAATCCCAGACACAATAGACTCTAACAAACACAGGAGTTCCCAACGAACTAATGATATCATTTACTCCAATGAAACCACTCCACTAAATCATATAAACAACAAATCCCTAGAAGGCCAACAAACATGAGAGATGAACTAGAAACTAGGCATGAATCACTAGCAACATAAATGAACTTTCTAGGTGGCATACTCTGAACAACACAAAAAACCCAATTGGAATCGGAATAATCCAAAAACACAATCAAAGCAACAGCCCGTGCTAAGGGCAATATGCTATTAATCCAATCATATACAAACATAATAAAAAAGTACATATCAAAAAACATTAATTTCATTTAAATTTAACAACTCACCTAAGCACCTTATGAACTGTCATATGTGTGTTCATCCAATCTAGCTTACATCATCCACAGACAAGTTCCCCCCATATACTCTTCATACACACCCACACCCATGTGTCCCTACATAAATAATACCTAATTCCATACATATATTTTCCTACAAATCTAAAAACATACCAAATTTTCCAAATCAAAACACTTTCTCTTTAGAAGCCTGCTTTACCCTTTCAAAAGCACCGAGAAACAGTCATATACTAGAATAAAACATTTTCCACTTTAAAACCACATTCATTCTTAATATATACTCACATAAAACTAGATAAAAACAAAACAAAACCAATAATAATCCACTAAAATGATAAACTAGTGCGTATTCCTAACCCGGTGACATGGTGGTGATACAAGCCCTAATTAAGGAATGATAATAATAGGATCTTGAACCAGTCACTTAGACTCCACATACGTCACTACCCCATGAGAGGCTGCAACATATCCTAATTCTACTCTATTGTCATCCATCAATCCAAAAATCCCCAATACAAAATATTACAATACCAGACTACCCGTGGTGACTCGAGGATCAGTGTCAGCAAAATTCTAAGATGATCTTCCCACACCTACCTACTGAGTCATGAGAATCCTGATATTAATATACTGGAAACTCAATGTAATAATAACCCCCTTTGTTACAATTTTTTTAGGAACCAAATTGGTTTTCATCCAATTGAATCCCGACCCGGTCTACAGTAATGCTCTAGTGGATTTTTCGATCCCCACGGGCTGAAAACCTGTACCGAGCATCAAAATAAAACAATTTGGAATGATTTGGACTTTAAAAAAGATATATAGATAATCATAAATAGAAAAAATAGATGAATAAAAGGAAATAAACTGAAAAACTAGCATTAAAAAAAGTAATAAATGAAGCAACGAGACATACCTCAATTAACCTCATGGGTCACTACAGAACATGAACCAAACTCATTCCAAGAGTGATATAAAACTAGAGGAACCTGAAACGAAAATGTAAAGTATGAATGAGCACTAAGATTCTCAATAGGAATTTCAAGATATACAACTCCTTGTGCCCTTGGATTTTATTAAAAATCCCAAACATTCTAGTTTAAAAATAGGACATAATAAAATAATGTTTTTTATTATTTTAAAATTCAAGTAACATGTTTTCATTTTCAAGTAAATAATTTCTCTCCCAGTACATTTTCAATATAGGTTACAAGAATAAATTAACATAATAAAACCAAAGAACCCGGAATCCTCATACCTAAGTGATACATTGCATAGAAACCACAATGATCTATGTTCTCATGCATGTACCCCTAGTAGGAAACACACCCATATCCTAATAGACTCTAATCATAAAAAATAGTTATTGTTGTACCGTCAATCCTTCTAGAAAAAACTTTGATGAACCACATCCATATTATCTAGCGTACTATTCCAAGTCCACCCACCTAGATACCTAGATTTTCTATTGTTCTTCACTTCAAGTGGTGGTGAGTTTCAATCATGAAAATATATATGTACTTATCATTTTCATTACCTAAAAACAAAGCCAACATCTTACCACCAATCTACAGCCTTGAGCACATCCCCTACTTTTTCATCACACAATAATGTATAAGCTTCATTGCTAGGAATATATCACAAATGACACATTCAACAAACAAATCATTTTCTAAAACATGGGTGTATGCCTCAATATGGTTTTTTAAATTTCAAAAAGCATTATTCAGGTTTCAATTGGGCATCATTACATACAATAATCAATTTTTATAACTAACCAAAAAAATTGAAAAATTCCTTTGGAAATGATCATTACCAATTCAAAACCACTTAGGAAACAAATTTTCATGAAAATTAACTTAAGACCAATTGGTGTTAGAAATACATTTGAATTTCTAAATAAATCTGTGATGATTTATAGAAACCAGAACCAGAATTCATAGAATGTGTAAATAGCATAAACATAAACCAAAATTTTAAAACAACAAACAATTGTGGAATTCAAATTAAAGGCATTGGAATAAGGGACATATATCAAGCTTGAACCAAACCAAACATTCATCTCTTGGCTCTTTCGAACTTTTAGCTGCTACTCCCCCACAAGGCATATGAACTTACACATACAGATAAGGACACCTAGACCCTATGCGCACACCATCAAGGTCATAAACATGTATAAGGGGATCCTTACACAAATTCTTATATGAATATACTTGTCACCACTCACCTATGTATGCATGTTTATATAAATACATGGGAACAACTAGAACCATACATTTATATTCACTACCTTGGATGAATTTACACATAACGGGGGAAAACAAACACACACACACAGAGATATATATATATAAATTCCTATGAACACACATTTGAGTCACCTTAGACTCGACGACTCCAAACCACAATGTATATACCATGCACTGCACATATAATTTAATTAAACAATTAAACACTATCCAATGGCACAATGTGGGTTTACATAAAAAATTCACCCCAAATTCTATTTTTAAATATTATGCACACACAACAATTTTAAATCCTAATCTGCATCACCACACAATCAATTAAAAAAACTGCACATCCAAAGAAAAAACATTCATAATTAGACACCACTAAATGAATATATTAAACTATATTAAAACATGTTTCATGACATTAAATGCCCAAAAATCACTCAAATATTTTTTACGAAAAAATACATATATAAGCTACATAAAAACACCAATTTCACCATTTTTTATTCTAAAATATTGATTGAAAATTTTATAAAACACTGATAAATAGCTAAATATAGAATTTGACCAAAAAAGTACACACCTATTGCATCAACATGTTTCTAAAAAAATTAAATATATATCAAATCTCATGATGAACCATATTCGCAAATTCAAAATAAATAAATAAATATGGTGAATTATTTATACTCACAAATTCATTCATCAAATAATAGTCATACATGGAATCACCTATGTCGGTGTAAGAGAAATTCACAACCTTGGTGAAAAATATCCAACGCATGCCTACTGAACCTCACACAACACAATTTTTCAATAAATTCAAAACATCGAGCCATTAATTCTAGAATCAAACCAACTATAACCTAATACTCTATCCTGACAAAAATAAAAAATTAAGGAATCAACTAATGAAGTTAGAATGCACTTGAGGAGAGTGAGAGGGAGGCTAATCGAGCATGATGGGGGTGATGAAGTTGAGCCACCCCAAAAAATCCGAGGGAAAAAATGATCTTTGTGAGGGGAGGGTTGTATGGATGAGGGGTGTGCACGGGTCGCGTGGGTGGCACATGGAGGATGTAAGGAATGCAGGGTGGGTGTTATGCGGCTCATCAAGTCAATAATAGAAAGTAACACCAAAAGGTTGTAGGGGAAGTGATACATCATGTCAGAGAAGAATGTAAGGGGATTCACTAGGTTTCTAGCCAGAGCGGAAGAAGGAAAGTAGTGGGTTTCCGGCCAGAGCAGAAGAGAAGGGGAATTGGGCTTTTTTCCAGAGAGGAAGAGGGGAGACCCTAGCACGTAGTGCACAAGGGAGGACTAGGGAGAAATGGGAGGTTACGATCCCCTTTGGGTTTCTCTGTAGCCTTTTTTTAATTTCATTTTCTTATAAAAAAATAATAATAACAATTTTAAATAATAATAATAATAACAATTTTAAATAATAATAATAATAATAGTAACAATATTAATAATAATAGTAAGAATAATAATAACCATTATAATAAAAATAGTAATAATGTTTTAATGACCAAATTTTTATTAATATTAATAATCATATATTCATAATAACATCAATAATTCTTTCAATGATATGAATAATAATAATAACAAAAAAAAATTAACGAAAATAATAATAATGATAATCAGAATTTTATTTTCAATTTTTATAATAACTAATGTATAATAATTATATTTATTATAATTTTAATCATGATAATATTATTAATAACTTTTAACAATAAAAAAATATTTTTATCTAGATGATAATTTTATTATTATTTCGATTTAGTCATTTAGCATATTTTATTTACATAAAATTGTATTTATTTTAAACATTAGACATCTTCACAAAACCTGGTCCACCCATGAAGTTACCACCAAACATTCAATGCCCATGCACTAGTCTGAAACCCACCAAAATTATTAGATGTCACAATGTTAGAACATCACTCAACCCACAACTTGGCGAGGCTAACCGAGGCATTAAAATAATATAACATAAAATAATTTAAAGGTATAGGTGTGACAATGAAAAATATAATGAAAATACTCATTTATAATATAATACATAAGCATTTTTAAATATTCACAAGATTTTTAGTAATTTCATTTTAATATTTAATTATTTGAAATGTTCTTTTTTATGGGTGATTATTATTAATAATTTATTGTAACATCGTAAAATGTATTTGAAAAAATTAATTTAATTTTTCAACTCATCAAATTAAAATTATCATACAATTAATTGTTATAAAAATTTTAAAAATATTTATTTTTCATGCAATAATGGATAATACTAATTTTTAATGAAAAGTGTATTTATTATAAATTATTTACATGGTCAAATTATTTTTTGATTAGTTTTAAATTTTTATTAGTTTATATTGATTTAATATAATATAATTATCATTTTAAATATATTTTATTCATTAATTTAATATAAAAAAATTTAATATATAAATTTTATTTCTTAAAAAAAATGTTTTTCATTGCATTTTTATGGTTTAATTTAAATTTAAATTTCCATAATATGATATTTTAATTTTCAAAAATTGATTACATATTGTAAATAAATGGGTCCAAATTTATTAATTAATTCACTTTTATTTTTGTTAAATATGAATATTCCCAATAATTTTTTTGGGTTTCCATAGTAAAGGATGAATCAGGTAATTTATGTTAAAAATTAAATTATAATAACCATAAAATTAATCAAAAAATAACTATATCAAAATTTATGAGTTTAAATATACCTTAGTAATATTATAATCTTATTTATGACATTTTGGGGCCACATGGAAATGATTTTGATGTGTATAGTATTTTATTTTATAAAATTTCAAACATGTCACACTTTTGCTTTTAATAAATGTAATGTTTATAACATGGTGTTATATAGATGACATGTTTGACTACAAATATTATTTTCATATAGAAATGTTTTATACTGATAATTTTAATTTTTTTATTTTGCAGGGATGAAATAATTACATTAAATTCTTTCATAATGTTGCTTTAACAATGAATCGATTATTGGAAACAAAAAATAAATGATATTAAAAATAGTGTGATAAATATTATATGATATAATTACTGTGATCAATGAAATTTATATATTAAAATGATTTTTTGGATGTATTCAAATAATTGGTTCTAATTGTAAGAGTCTTCATTATATTGTTAAATTCAAATAAATGAATAGCTCTAAAAACTAACAATATTGAAATTTTATAATAAATAATATTTTATCAAATGGTGTAAAACTTACAAAAAACATAAATTAGAAAGTATGATTTTTTATGGTTTAAAATGTTTTTTTTCCATTTATAATTATTTTTCATTTTATAGTAACTATATTAACCATTAAAGGTAAAAAATCATGTTACCATAGTAAGAGTTCAAGGGGTTAAATATTGGTTAAAATGAAATTATAGGGATATAAATATAGTGAAATCATGCATAATTTCTTCTTAATGATGGTACATTAACCCATAAATATAATATATTATAAATAAATCACTTTTTATCCTTTTATAATTGAAAAAATAATTTATATTCACTACATATTTTCAGAAATGCCAAGAGCCCCCCTATATTCTTATAAATGGGAACCTATTCTTCTCATTTTTTCACACATAAAAGCTCAGTTTGTTCAAAAAATAATAATAATAAACCATTATTCGGAACCATAATATCATTATATGGGTCATGGAATAGTTATTATATAGATCTTAGATGTATTATGGTTTTATGAAAAGGGGATCCTCCAAAGAAGATGTATAGGTTTTATTAGCATGTTTTAGTTAGTATTCTTATCAAAATCAATAAATTAATATTAAACCATGATAACATAATAAATAATATAAAACCAATATACTAAGATATTATTATATTAGTTTTAGGACATATATCCATAACCACTTCTGTCAAATTATAAAATAATTCATCGTTTGTTGGTACAACATACGACAGATTTGCGAACAAATGTAATTGATTTTCATTGGAATCACTTTAAACTATTTAAATCTATTTAACTAATATTTATGTATGGTAATTATGAAATTTTAAAATTTTTAAATATAATTTTACATTTATGTCCTAAACATTCCATGCACATAAAAATGATAATTTCGTTCATTCATACGTGTGGACTACCACCTCCATGAAGCGTTGTGATTTTGATTTCATAACCACATCCCATGATGATATATATCTATAAATTTTTGTATATTTAAATAATTAGTTTCATATTTAAGATTTTATGATTATTATTTAATGAGATAATGGTAGTTACCTTATTTCCATAATGATCATTAAAAAATGGAAACATTACTAATGTGTATGTACGACCTACCATATCCATCATTATAACATAGATAATTATTCATAAACATATTTAATTGAAATATTTAAAAGTATATTTTATGTATATAAATTATAATCATGTCATGATTATTACTCTAGATATAGTGGAATGATGACCTTATGACCATATTCAAAATAAATAAGTAATTTTTGGAATTATTTACTGAATATCATGAAAAAATACGATGTAAAATTTAAAAAGTATGTAATTTTATACAAAATGTTATTAAATAAATAAATTGACAATCAAAACTAAAAGGGATATTAATTAATTATATTATTAAAATAAGTTCATTATTCAGTAAGACAAAGAATGTACATGGTGAGTCAGACTCCTGTTAAGTGACATTATATTAAAAATTATCCTTCAATGTTTCCATTAAAACTATACTTTTTATTACTATACATATGTTTATTTAAAATCACTATCTAATAGAGATTATTTTTATTATTATATGAATTTTTTAATATAATTTTCAAATGTTTATATTTCTATTAAATGGTTAGAAAAGATTTTATTTCATTTTCCAAATAAGGTACTTTGTGATATTTACAATAAGTTATAAAAGAAATTGTTTTGACCTTATGAAAAATAATCTCATTTTTTATATTTAGTGACTAATATTTTTGTTTTTGAAATCATTGTTTTATTGAAACAAAATTCCAATTTTATTTTGTTAGTTTTCTTTTTAAATAATTTATTTCCGTCAATGATTGTATTTTGAAGGAAGAATTCATGTTTTTTGGTAGTGTTATAGTTTTTAGTTATTTTTTATGATGAAGGGTGGTTATTTTATAAATCAAATATGAGTGGGTTTGTGATATCCCTCCAATTCATTTGTTATATTGGATATTGACTATGATGGTTATTCCATGTGTAAAAATAATTATTATTATAAATTTAACCTTGAGGGTTGTTTTAATTAAAACCATTATGAATTTTCATTTGTATCCATGAGAGTTACACAAGAAGTTTGTATGATAATAAAATGATACTCCATGTAAAATATGTGATTTAATTATACATGATATGATTTTAAAGAAATATCATGTCTTCCAAAGGCAATTTATTGATTTTATATTCAATGGAAAGCATATGTTACTTCTTATGTTTCAAATATATAACTTTGTGAAGACGTTTTCACAATTTTATTATGTTATAAAAAAACCTACATGGATTTTTTATCCTATAATTTCTTATAAATTTTTATGGAATTATTTTCAATGAAATGGGGACTTATTCAATAAGAAAATGATTACATTGAGACATAGTTTTATTTTGAAAAATGTATACTTTTTATAAGTGTTTATAGAATAATAGATCATTTTATTCTTTTTATGTCCCATTATGATATTTTTATCCTTGTCAAAATTTGATTAAAAAATATCAGGGTTTAAGGATGGGTAAATAAAAGAAGTATGTCATGATTAATATTATGATTATTTATTATTTAGTGAAATCTTATTTTTGAATGTTTAGTTTTGTGAAATAATGGATAATTAGTAGATTTACATACTTAAAAATATATGAGTTTTTAAACATGTTATATGACCTAATTATCTAAAAATATAAGATACAAAAGACCATATTCATTGTAAGAATGTAAATTATAGTTCAAAAATACTAGAATATATAATGTTTTTGGTCAGGTCCTTACATTTGGTATTAGAAAAGGGTACAGATAATGTTGAGGATTGGGTCATTTGATTGTGAGGGTTAATTTAGAGTTTTGGAGTCCATAATCGGTTAGTAATTTTATGTTTTTTTCATATGTTAAATTTATTAGAAACCCCTCCAGAGGATTTATGTTAGGACATTTTGAGGTGACAAATGATATTTTTAGAGACATTTATATTTGAGGTAATTATGGATTATTAAAATATTTTATGATATGCCTTATTATGTATGCAACCATGTTATTGGAAACAGATTTGGAGATTTATTTATTAATGTTATTTTATAAGAGTTCTACTATTTTCAGAACCGTACATTATTATGGTAAAATAGAACAATCTGGGATTTCATTTGATAAAAATTTAATAAACTATATTTTTTGAAGAATGTATGATTTCATTGTTGATTCAAGGTGTTTAAGGTGATTTATTTAAATGAGTAACATATCATTGATGTTATGTTATTACAGAAATTATATTATGGTATGAGACATTAAGGGTCATTGATGTGATTTAGAGATAAATGTTAAAATTATATTAGAATTCAATGTGACCAAATACTTTTGATTTTCGGGGTTCTATATTAGTCTGTATTATTTAGGAAGTTTATGAATGGTTATTTATATACTGGTCAAGATGAACATTGGATATTAATATTAACTTTGGGATATTGATGTAGTTTTTCATCCTATAATGGGTCGTCTATTTTTATTAAGTATTACACATTGTCCTGCCCATTTTGTTTTTGGATAATTAATAAATGCCTGAGTAAATGATCGTTACTATTTTTTGGATTATTTGTTCCATTATAAGTCAATTATTGTGATTTATGAAGGAAAAAATCAACTTTAGTACAAATTATTTGGAGAAAAATAATAGTTTATGGTGAAAGTTTATTTATGGATTAAACTATACCTTTAAATTTAGTATATTTCCATATTTTCTTATTCTATGTAGTAAAATAATTAATCATATTTATGATATGAAATGTGAATAAAAAATATTTTCTATTTACTCTTTTGTCAAGTAATCAATTTCCTTTTAAACGATAACATATTTACAGTTATGTGACGGTTAAATTTTTGATGACCATGTTCACTATCACTCTCTATTAGCCATTGGTAGTTACAGTTATCATATTATATCCATGTTTAATATCTCAATTTTATTCTCAAACTTGGAAACCCATTATGTATTTCTCATGATGAACTATGTATGTAACCTTTCTCTCTTTTCATCTGAAATATTTTGTTTGAAAATTTTGTTTGATGTGGGATTTCAATAAAGGTATTTTAAATAGTTTATCCCTATTTACTGAGACTAATTTCAAATTTTGGTGAAGAAATTTGTTAATGCGGGGAATAAAATGTGACAATTTTAGACTTTAGAAGTAAAGTTAATGCTTGAAAGAATACAAGATATTCAACACCAAGCTTAAACAAAAAACATAATTTTATTATTAAAATTTTATCATTATAACTTATCAATTAAATTAATTGAAATTAATATTATTAATAAAAATAGGAAATACATAATTGTACTAATCATTTATAAAATATCTATTAATTATTGTTAAATAAGAAATATATTTTGAGTAATGTTTTCTTATTCTTCATAAGAATACATTTTGACCACAAATTATATTTATTGCTTTTATGGGCAATTATTATAATTAATTTATAAAAACTAAAAAAATAAATGGAAAATTTACCATCAGTTTTTTTAATTAAACTGTTGAAATATTATTTAATTAATTTTTTTGAATTTTACAAAAAAATGTTTTTCCATGGAATAATGAAAATATAAAGATTTTTAATGAATGTGATATATTATTTCAAAGTATAAACATATTAAAATTATTTTTTTGATTATTTTTTAATTTTTTAAATTTTATAAAATAATAAAATTATGATTATAGTATTTAATTTTTATAAGTTAATTTTGTATAAAAAGATTTTATATTTTGAAAAGTGACATTTTCTGAAAAAAAAATTTCTTTTCATTTTTTTATGTTTTGTTATTTATTTTATTCTGAATCATCTATGTTTTGAATTTACAAGTATGTCTATAATATTTGCAATCAGTGTGATAAAATTTCATATTTAGGTCCCCCTTATTTATCACTAATATGATTATATACTTTAGTTTTTTACCATGTTGAAGGGTAAATATGGAAATTAATGTTAAAAAATAAAATGATAATAATTATAAAATGACTCAAACACTTTACTAAATTTTAATATATGAGTGTATCTCAACAAGAATATTTTAAGGGTACAACATTTAGCCTTTGGGGGACATATGCATATGATTATAACAATTATATCATTTTATTTAAAAAAATGTGAAACATGTCACACACTTGATTTTCATAACTGCAATATTTATAATACTGGCTTATATAGAGGATATTTTCATCTATAAATTGTATTTTTTTAATATACAGGTTTTAAATCCAATTTTTTATTTTTTTATCTTTTTATAGAAGTAATAATTACCTTAAATAATTGCCCAAAACGATGTCCTAATTTTTCAGATGTTAGAAAATTAAAATTAATTATATTAAAATTATTAAAACAATTATAATTTTAGATAAGTATTGTGATCAAAAATTTTTATATATAACCATAAAATTTTAGGGATTTATTAAAAAAATTTCAGTCAAATCATTTATTTTGACATTATTATAGTCAAAGTATTGAGAAGTTCTAAAAATAGTCATTATTGATATTTTATAATAAATAATATTTCATTAAATAATATAAAAAATAAATAAATAAATAAATTCAAAAAAAATGATAAGTATTAGGAATAAAATATCAAAAATGTCTCATTTTTTAGTCATCATTAATTTCATATTAACTTTGTTGACCCCAAATAGTAAAAAACCATGCTGTTATGGTAAGAGTCAAAATAGATAAATTGTGCTTAAACAAAATTATAAATTTATAAATATAGTAAAATATTGTCTAATACAAATTTTAAGATATTATTTATTCCCATAAGAATATTAAATTTTTTATTACTCTCATTGGAGATATTTTTATTTTAAATTTATTTTTTATTAATTTAATATTTCGTGAAATGCTAAGAGTGATCCTCCGCTCTATTATCAAAAGGAACCCATTCTCATTTAGTAACCCTAAAAAACCATTTTTTCTAGAAAAGGATTAAAAATACATTCCTTTTTTCAACAATATCATTTTTGAGGAATTTTAACATGTATAATACATATCTTATGGGTCTTAAAGTGTTATGAAAAATGGTTTTCTAAAGATGATGTATAGTTTTTATCTACAAGCTTCAGTTTATATTCTCATCCACATCCCCATAATCATTTTCAACCATTATAAAATAATAAATCCATTATCATCCATATAATTAAGTTATATTATATTTGTTTCCTTTTTTATACCAAACTACTATTCTATCTAATGGGATAAGAATTCATAATTTGAGTGTACAACGGATTACCACCTCATGAAGTGATGCCTTACATTTTCCATGACTATCTCTCAAGATTAATTATAATCATTTAGTTAATGTTTATATATGATATAAATGAAATATTTATAATTTTTATAAGATAATATATAAATTTTTTCATATCATTCCATGACCATCATGATTATAATGACGTTTTTCCAAACATGTGGACTACCACCACCACGAAGCGATGTGATTTGTTTTTCATCACCAAATCTCATGAATGATATGTATAAATGTATTAAAAAATATAATATTATATTTTAGAGGTTATAATAAATTTTAAATTATAAATTGAGACTTACCATCTTTCTACAATGATCTTTGAAAAATGGAAATCCTACTTATGCATATGAACAACCAAACGACCCATGGATTGAAAAATAATTATTTTTTTATAACATTATTTAATTGTTTGATTTAAATTTATAATTGGGGTATAAAAATTATAATTATGTCATGATTATTATTTTATAGATAATTTAATGATGAAATTTCTAACCACCATCAAACTAACAATTTCATTATTGACTTACTTATTAAATATCTTTAAATTGTATGATGTGACAACAAATGTTTAATAATTTGTATATAAGATTGTTTTAAATAAAAAATAGGAATATTAAAAATATAAAAATTATCATATAAAATTATAAAATTAAAAATTCCATTCTTTAAGTTGAGTGAGAATGTTTGTCCCAATCCAGGCTCAAGGTAAAGGAATTTCGTTTAAAAATAATCTTTTTAATGTTTCCCATAAATCTATTTTTTCCTTCATATCCATAAGATTTTTTTCAAAAAGAATTATTAATGGTTATCATTATTATTATTATATTAATGGTTAAATCCATTTATATATATTTATAATTCTTTATAGAATTGTTTGAATGGAATATTTTAACAGTATACATAATGTTGTACTTAGTGCCTTTTCAAAAAAAAAAGTAATGTTTTTTGAATTTTATTTAATGTGATTATTTTCCATAATTTATTAATAATCATTTATTTTAATCTTCCCTGAATATATTAAATTATTATTTATAAATAAAATATTTTATTTTATGTGCCCATATTTCATATTAAATAATTTATTTTTGACAAGTAATGTTTTAATGATGCAATTATTCTTATTTTGTGAATATGTTATGGTTATTGAAAATTTTTTATGATGTAGGGTGGTTGTATTATAAATAAATTATTAATGTTTCTATGGTATTCCTATGATTCATTAGGAATATTTTATGTTGACGGTGATGGCGTTTTGTAGAGTAAATGTGATTATTAATCCAAGTATAATTATATGAGTGATTTCAAGTATATTTTTGACAGTTATTTCATGTGTTGTGAGGAAATATACCATTATATTTTAGAAATTTTTTAATCATAATACCAATGAATGAAAAAAATAAAAATGAAAATATAAATAAAATTAATATAAATAGATTCATGTAATAACATGTCAGAGAAACAATATATATAGAACACAAAATAAAAAAGTGATGAATGTGTAATATGTATCACAAAATTAAATATGAGATAACAAACCCATACCTCTGGTTCTACTTTCTTCATATGTGTTTAAACATATTATATGATTAATAGAGTTATTATATCATACTAGGCTTAACATAAGTGTATATTACATCATTTTATATGAATAGTCATAAAATTAAAAAAAATACATACTTGAGTTCCATAATATTTTATTCTCTTCGAAAAATGGAACAAATTATTCTAATATGGGGAAATATCATCAACATATTCCTTAAATATATTCCCCTTTAGTACTTATACTAGATACCATTCTTTATAACATGTGGACAAGGAAATATATCTAAGGGGAGATCTTGAACGATCAACATAGGTTAATAAAGGAAATATGTAAGCGTCCCATAAATATAAGGGTATGACAACACTATAATAATTTTTTAAGATAATATCCTGCATAAAATGATTATAATCAAGAGACATGTAATAATTATTTCTAGTTCAGAATACCAGAATCATAAGGGAAACAAGATCACTGTCCATAAAAAAATAACATAGGAGTAATACCTGAAATTTGTGGCGTACACTTAAGAATAGAAAATAGCATGTCATGGATTCCTACTATGTTCTTTATAACATGTTAGGGTCATGATAATAACATGTTTACCTGGTTCAGGTTTCCGATTCCATCCCAAATACCCTCTTTTTCTAGGTATAAGATTCCCTCCCATCTGCCATTTTTTCATTCATGGGATTCCCTACCGTGTTCTATCTTCTTTCGGGCTTGGGTTTCCTTCCAATGTACCCTAATGTTTTTGGGTTAGTATTCCCTCCCATATACCGTCTTTTATTGAGATTAAGACACTATATTTTTTTGTGCTTGGGATTCCCTCCCATGTACCCTCTTGATCTCAAAAAACTTTTATCATTGACCCATTCATTGGAGGGAGGTATTGGTCCCACCCTGTAGAGACCCAGATCCTGACGTACATTGACATTACATTATATTTTCGGAATACTTAGTACATAAAAAAACACACACACAAGGACCGTAATAGTTTAGTGTCTTTGGAAACTCGGAATATAATCTTCTAATCATGGTGAAAGATCTTCAAAATCTCCCATAAAGATCTTCTTTTTTTTACCTAAATCCTTTCTTTATATCCTAGGGAAAAGAAAACATAAAAGGGTGAGCTCAAATGCTCAGTAAGGGTAAACAAAAGAAATATCAATCACATCATATACATAAGCACATAACTTTTGGAAATCTTAACCTGCAAAAGAGATCATAATTTCATAACATGGGGTAAATCATGGCAGTGAAATGTAATCACAATAATCATAACTTAAAACATGAAACTTTGGGTCATTCACACATAATCATAGAGAATCATTTCTTGTTAGTCAAGACTCATTCCCAAGACTATCTTAGTGGACAAAGTCCCTTTCTGAACCGAGTCACCCTCATTTCAGTCCTGTTTCACTGAACCGGTATAACCTACCGTTCCAGCCATGTCTATCTCATGAGACATAAAATCTTTACCCAATGCATTGGAGGGAGATATAGGTCCCACCCATCTCATAATAATACCATTCTTATGTGTGCCACAAAATCATAAACCATACATCATAGCATAACCCATGTAATAAAAATGGGATTCTTAAACAACATGACATCATAAAAAAATTCATATAAGATAAACGAATTCATAAAAATAATTCCATCACAACATAATCAAATCAATGTAATAATAGGGATAAAAACAGAACCCTATATTATCTTAGATGGAAAATAATTTTGATAAAACACTTGAAATGAATTCTTGAGGAAAATTTCCTTTCTTCTTCAAAAACACTTTTCCTTTCATAATATGTCATACAATTATAAACTAAAATAATTTGATTAAAAATGAACTTGAAAACTTTTAAAGGAATATTCTTGGAAATAATGTTTTAAAAATTCATTCATGCCGTATAAGTTAAAAAAACATTCTTCGTACTTTTGTCGGAAAAGACAAAAAGTAGCTCGTACGAAAAACGACAAAAGATTCCTTTCATATCTTTTACAAAAAAACTTACCAAAGGGTAAAATTGGATATAAACTATTGTAGAAGGATGTAAATAATATTAAATATTGAGGGAACATGGATGTGGATGATAAAATACACCCCAGTAATTACCAAAGTAAAAACAATCTCGGATAAAAGTGAGATTGTGATATTTCCCTTACCTTAACTCCGATTTTCTTCGTAAGTGTCTGAACCTCCTATATAATGATTTAAATAATGTCATTAACTTATTAAAGAATCATATGCATTGTTATGATATAAAATATGGTTCACTTATGACTTTATATTACCCGTTCTTTTGTAAATTCCATGTTAAATAAGCGTTTTGGGTAAAATCTTTTCATTTATCGTAGGTGTTTGGACTTGTTGTTCTTGACATTATTATTACTTATATCATGATTTACTTACTTCCAGAATATAAAACATGATTTATATATCATATATATTCAGTAAATATATATATAGATATATAATATATATATAAATGAAATGAAACACACCGTTCATGGAGACGGTAGTCCGTACGTACGCAAGAACGCTGTTTTCCTTTCCTTATTGTCTTGAATGGTAGTAAGAAGATGACATACATATATACATAAATCCAGTAGCTTTATAATTTCATATATTTCATTATTATTGCTTATATATACTTCATAATCATTCCTAAATGGTTAACTTGTAGAAGGAATCTCATCGCGTCGTGGAGACGGTAGTCCGTACGTACGCACGAGCGATGATATCGTTCTCACGATCGTGAACTTGTGTTGAAGTGTATGTATACTATTTCAGTATCAATATCACTTTATAATAATCATATATAGTTACTCATTACAGCATTATACCCATCCAATTAAGGTGGTGGTGGAAAAAATATTACACCACGGCGTGGAGACGGTATTCCGTACGTACACACGCGCGGTGATTTCCTTTTTCCGTATGATGGATAGAAGGTTAATTAGAGTTGTTTCATATTTATAATAACATATCAGTATATATGAAATACTGATGTTATTACTTTACCATGAAACAACTAAAGAAGAAGATGTTGAAGAAGAAAGAAATTGAAAAAGATGGGTAATGGATATTTCCTCTTTTTGACGCGCCTTTTCTTAACCTCCACTTAAAGAACATAGGATGGTCTTTGAAGAAGACCAGGACCTCTAGGATGATACTATGGAAGTGGATAAGAGATTTCGGCAGTGGTTGTCCGAGCTTGAATGCTCAAATTGGTGTGAGGAGGAGAGGGAGGAGGTGCCCTTTTATAAGGGAGGATAGGGGCACCTTTGGAATAACTAAAAATAATATTTTATTATAAAGTCATGTTAGTTTTTAAATAGCTAAAAATTGATTTATTTAGAGGCTAAGGTGGGGATGGGTCGAAATACTTTCATCCAATATGATTTAGACAAGTTTAGGTTATTATTTTAACCTTATCAATTAGATTTAACTCTATGTTAAATAATTTAACTTTTACCGTGTCTTTTTTGTTTTCGTACACTATATGGTTAATAAACTTACTATATCAAGCCAAAAGAACCCCAAGTTGTTTCTTATTAATATATATAATCTTATATATGTCATTTGGCCGAGCCTTAGATTTTTAGGAATAAAATAACAATTAATAATATAATATTTGTTTTAAAAACTATTTTATGTCAATTTTGACACTATTTGGTACATGATTTTTATGAAATTAATAACAGAATGATAAGTTCGAACCAAGTTACTTAAATCAACAATAACATGTCATATTAACCTATAAAATTAGTGTAAGTCATAAAAAGTCTCAAATTATATTTATTTGGGTATTTATAACATCAATTATGTCAACATTTCATTAATAAGACAATTACTGCATCATCTTTGTGTCATAATAAATGATAATTATTTAATCCCTAAAAATTATATATAAATTACTATGATGTAGATAATTGTATTATATTTCTGGAGACTATTCATGTTCTAAGTTTCATGAAGTTTTTCACTAAAGTAAAATTATTATACTTATTAGATTTAAGAAAGTGACATGTTGTCACATTCTTTGGTTTTAATAATAATTAAATTATTTTCATGGAAAAAAGTCTATTAAATGAATATAATACGACCCTTAGGTGATATGGGTCTACTTTTGGTCATCCATTAATATTTTGACACGTGTTAGGGTAATTTTATAATATTATATTTACCCTTAATTACCCGATTTACCTTTAACTATGGTAAATAAAATTTACCGTAGTTACTATTCATAATTACCAAAAATAAAAAGTAGCTTATTAACATAATTTTGATCCACTGAATCCAAATATGGAATCCATTTTTTCAAATTCAATACACAAAAGTTGCAGAAATTAAATTAAAATTAATCCCATTGTCGAAAGAAAACAGGTTTTTCTTTAAAACATTGTAAAAGATTGAATTGATTTAACCTACGAATTCAAGGTAAAATCAATGCTAATGACATACATTATATTAAATGGTAAAAATATATTCTATTTATACTTTAAAACCATTCAATATTATAATTTAACCACATAAGAAATTACGATGAAAAAAGTTGTTTTTAATTAAAATATAGCGTGTTTTTACTATTCATTAAAATATGAAAGTTATCGGAAAAATATCAAAACATTATCTAATGTAAATTTTTATATCCTGATTCAGAATAAGAATTTTATTTTGTCAAATTAATCATATAAACATGTCAAAAACTAGATTTAAAGTGGGTGCGCCATCAAAAGGCGGCAAAACTGCATTTTTTGAAAAATACATATTTTACCCGAAAATTTTATTTTTTTCTTATACCATGTTATAGAAAATGTGTAAGATGAATAATAATGTTATAAAATTCAAAATTTAGTTAATTATATTAATAACGTCTAGTTCATGACAATATTATAATAATATATCATTGTTTATTAAAACCTGGTATTGCGTACAACACACGCTATCGAGGAAGGTCACGATTGCGTGTAATGCAAGCCAAGTCAGGGTTGCGTGTTGTGAAATAATCTTTCGTTGTTTCATATAACAGAATCCAACCATATTTCATTTATACATTGAATATATATATATATATATATACTCAATGTTGCGTAGAATAACTATTATCAAAATTGTGTGTAACACGGTCCAAGAATAGTGTTGCGTATACTGCAAGATAATACGGTGTTGCGTATAGTGCAAGGTAATCTTGGTGTATAATACAACACAATACATTAATGAAATTAAAATAATATTTTTCATAAAATCTCGGGGTGTTACATTCTACCCCCCCTTAAAATTAATTTCGCCCTCGAAATCTGTCGGGGTTATAAATGGTTTACTACTTGAAAGTTTATTTAATAGAAACCCACATCGTAAAAATGAATACCAAAACCAATCTTTAAAAACAAAAGTATGAAACATAACGGTTACCCAAATAAACTAATCACTGGGTTTCCACATAGGTGAAAATATGGATATGGAAGAAAAATCTAACCATCATGTTCTGATGGAGAGTGGTAGAGAACATGGCTATGAAAAAGCCAATAATCACAAAGCCATATATTTGTGATTATCTATGGTACCATATGATTCATCAGATATAAGAGCACTAAGACAACATTTTTGTTTTTCAAGATCATTTACCTAAAGTTGATGAAATTGGAATTAGAAGAAATACTTTCGTGATTTCGGTATAGTCTCACCGTTTGTCGTTCTTTGGACAATTTCCACTTCATCTCTTAAAGAATTGAAGTTGAATTTGTCATTCGTGATGTGTTAGCAGATCATGTGATAGAATTATGGGTCATTCCATCTCTTTCAAACAAATGGTTAGCAAAAGTTATAAGTCCATCTTATGGTTAATTGTATATGGTTCCAAAAATGAACTTATACTTCATATATCATACCACTTAATAAAATAAAACTAGTTTATACTCACCAGGGACTTCCTGTAGGTCAGTGGTAGGTGATAAAGGCCAGTCGTACTTCAATTGTGGGTTTGATTCCCACAGCCTTGTCCGACGCGATGGGCTGTCGCCCATCCTGCAGGTTGTCCTTTTTCTAAAACTATATTACTATAACATCCCATCAATAATACTAACTTATGTCCAACATAATCCATTCCAATATTTAGGCTTATCCATAATAATGTCATCCACTCTCAGAGATTTAATACCATCATTGATCCCCATATATCATAAGATATATCTTGTTGGTCACATTCCAAACATTCAAAGGCCTTAATCTTGTACTCTCTTGAATACCCATTGAACCTTATTGAAAACATGAGTGCTGTTAAAAGTTAACACTTTCCACATACCAAAATCCAAAAATTCTATATACTCAAACCATGATATAACCTTCTCCTTATATCAGTCTTGAGCTCATGAATACTATCAAACATTTAATTCTCTCCTTATCCCTTCATTATGCGCATATCATCTACATTCCAAAAATATCTGAATAACCTTTCATGGATACTGGTAAAATTAATCATACACTTTCAAAATTCAAGGAATGACAACAGTGTAACAATCCATAGATGTCTCTTTATTCCATAGTAGCATGAGATTGCTTATCCAACATTACACATGATAAACATGTAATCACTCCACTGCATTCTTAAACCATTGAACGAGCTTCAACAATTCTTTCATCTCACATATCATTTGTAGTCTCGTCATCATCATCCACATAAATACTACCCATACGACAATACTAATTCTCTTCATGAGACTTTCCCTTAGGGAATTGGTTTGCAGAATGCCTGTACATTCCACATTTAAAACATTTAACCATTGTTGATGTCGTAGCAATACCATAATCCTCATCCCTAGTGTAAACTGAACCTTTTCCATTGCACTTACTGGATTTGTGTCCTTCTTTTCCACACACAAAGCATCTTCCAGTTCCTTTGAAACATTCTCCTTGATGCCTCTTCCCACATGATTTACACAGGGGAAATTGAACCTTATTTCCTCTATGATCATCATGAAACTCCATCTTTCTCTTATTAGCCGAGTCATGAAACTTACCAAAATTTACTTTATTGATCATATTATGAGATTTCTGATTCGGTATAATAATGATGTTTGGAATTCCAAACCCCATTTCATTTGGTTACTCATTAAGAATATCATTCCATTGTCCATCATATCCTCCATTATCATGAATCATCTTGTTTTTAGCCATTTTCTAAAACCCAAAAAGAATAGTGTGAGAGGCAAAAATCATAATAAAGGGGGAGTAACTTGAATATCTAACGTCTTTGGTTTAATCTAATATCGTTACCATAGTTCTAGGACTATATCCTATACGTATACTTATCCTTAGGGACATCCCTAGACATACCATAGAAATATCTCTAGGGATCTCACTAACGTTTTCGCATCCTAGTTTCCAAAGGTTGACTAAAATTTTCCTCTGATACCAACTGTAGAGACCCAGATCCTGACGTACATTGACATTACATTACATTTTTGGAATACTTAGTACGTAAAAAAACACAAACACAAGGACCATAATAGTTTAGTGTCTTTGGAAACTCGAAATATAATATTCTAATCGTGGTGAAAGATCTTCAAAATCTCCCATAAAGATCTTATTTTTTTACCTAAAACCTTTCTTTATATCCTGGGGAAAAGAAAACATAAAAGGGTGAGATAAAATGCTCAGTAAGGGTAAACAAAAGAAATATCAATCACATCATATACATAAGCACATAACTTTTGGAAATCTTAACCTGCAAAAGAGATCATAATTTCATAACATGGGGTAAATCATGACAGTAATATGTAATCACAATAATAATAACTTAAAACATGAAACTTTTTGGCATTCACACATAATCATAGAGAATCATTTCTTGTTAGTCAAGACTCATTGCCAAGACTATCTTAGTGGACAAAGTCACTTTTTGAACCGAGTCACCCTCGTTTCAGTGCTGTTTCACTGAACCGGTATAACCTACCGTTCCAGCCATGTCTATCTCATGAGATATAAAATCATTACCCAATGAATTTTAGGGAGATATAGGTCCCACCCATCTCATAATAATACCATTCTTATGTGTGCCACAAAATCATAAACCATACATCATAGCATTACCCATGTAATAAAAATGGGATTCTTAAACTACATGACATCATAAAACAATTCATATAAGATAAAGGAATTCATAAAAATAATTCCATCACAACAAAATCAAATCAATGTAATAATAGGGATTAAAACAGAACCATATTTTATCTTAGATGGAAAATAATTTTGATAAAACACTTGAAATGAATTCTTGAGGAAAATATCCTTTCTTCTTCAAAAACACTTTTCCTTTCTTAATATGTCATACAATTATAAACTAAAAGAATTTGATTAAAAATAAACTTGAAAAATTTTAAAGTAAGATTCTTGGAAATAATTTTTTAAAAATCCATTCATGCCGTATAAGTTAAAAAACATTCTTCGTACTTTTGTCGGAAAAGTCAAAAAGTACCTCATACGAAAAACGACAAAAGATTCCTTTCATATCTTTTACAAAAAAACTTACCGAAGGGTGAAATTGGCTATAAACTATTGTATAAGGATGGAAATAATATTACATATTGAGGGAACATGGATTTGGATGATAAAATACACCCCAGTAATTACCAAAGTAAAAACAATCTCAGATAAAAGTGAGATTGTGATATTTCCCTTACCTTAACTCCGATTTGATTCGTAAGTGTCCGAACCTCCTGTATAATGATTTAAATAATGTCATTAACTTATTATAGAATCATATTCATTGTTATGATATAATATTGGTTCACTTATGACTATATATTACCCGTTCTTTTGTAAATTCCATGTTAAATAAGCGTTTTGGGTAAAATCGTTTCATTTATCGTAGGTGTTTGGACTTGTTGTTCTTGACATTATTATTACTTATATCAAGATTTACATACTTCCATAATATAAAACATGATTTTTATTTCATATATATTCAGTATATATATATACATATATAATAGATAGATAAATGAAATGAAACACACCGTTCATGGAGACGGTAGTCCGTACGTACGCATGAACGCTGTTTTCCTTTCCTTATTGTCTTGAATGGAAGTAAGTAGATGAAATACATATATACATAAATCCAGTAGCTTTATAATTTCATATATTTCATTATTATTTCTTATATATACTTTATAATCATTCTTAAAGGGTTAACATGTAGAATGAATCTCATCGCGTCGTGGAGACGGTAGTCCGTACGTACGCACGAGCGATGATATCGTTCTCATGATCGTGAACTTGTGTTGAAGTGTATGTATACTATTTCAGTATCAATATTACTTTATAATAATCATTTATAGTTACTCATTACACCATTATACCCATCCAATTAAGGTGGTGGCGGAAAATAGATTACACCACGGCGTGGAGACGGTATTCCGTAAGTACACACGTGCGGTGATTTCCTTTTTCCGTAGGATGGATAGAAGGTTAATTAGAGTTGTTTCATATTTATAATAACATATCAGTATATAAGAAATACTGATGTTATTACTTTATCATGAAACAACTAAAGAATAAGATGTTGAAGAAGAAAGAAATTGAAAAAGATCGGTAATGGATATTACCTCTTTTTGACGCGCCTTTTCTTAACCTCCACTTAAAGAACTAAGTATGGTCTTTGAAGAATACCAGGACCTATAGGGTGATACTAGGGAAGTGGAGAAGTGATTTTGGCAGGGATTGGCCGAGCTTGAATGCTCAAATTGGTGTGAGGAGGTGAGGGAGGAGGTTCCCTTTTATAAGGGAGGATAGGGGCACCTTTGGAATAACTAAAAATAATATTTTATTATAAAGTCAAGTTCGGTTTTAAATAGCTACAAATTGATTTATTTCAAAGCTAAGGTGGGGATGGGTCTAAAGTCTTTCATCCAACAGGATTTAGACAAGTTTAGGTTATTATTTTAACCTTATCAATTAGATTTAACTCTAAGTTAAATAATTTAACTTTTAGCGTGTCTTTTTCTTTTCTTACACTATATGGTTAATAAACTTACTATATCAAGTCAAACGAACCCAAAGTTATTTATTATTAATATATATAATCTTATCTAAGTCATTTGGCCGAACCTTAGATTTTAAGGAATAAAAGAACAATTAATAACATAATATTTTTTTAAAAAACTATTTTATGTCAATTTTGACACTATTTGGTACATGATTTGTATGAAATTCATAACAGAATGATAAGTTCGAAATAAGTTACTTAAATCAACAATAACATGTCATATTGACCTATAAAATTAGTTTATGTCATAAAAAGTAAAAAATTATATTTATTTTAGTATTTATAACATCAATTATGTCAATATTTCATTAATAAGACAATTACTGCATCATCTTTGTGTCATAATAAATGATAATTATTTAATCCCTAAAAATTATAAATAAATTACTATGATGTAGATAATTGTATTATATTTCTAGAGACTATTTATTTTCGAAGTTTCATGAACTTTTTCATTAAATTAAAATTATTATACTTATAAGATTTAAGAAAGTGACATGTTGTCACATTCTTTGGTTTTAATAATAATTAATTTATTTTCATGGAAAAAGTCTATTAAATGAATCTAATCCGACCCTTAGGTGATATGGGTTGACTTTTAGTCATCCAATAATATTTTGACATGTGTTTGGGTAATTTTATAATATTATATTTACCCTTAATTACCCGATTTACCTTTAACTATGGTAATTAAAATTACCATAGTTACTGTTCATAATTCCCAAAAATAAAAAGTAGCTTATTAACATAATTTGGATCCACTGATTCCAAATATGGAATCCATTTTTCCAAATTCAATACACAAAAGTTACATAAATTAAATTAAAATTAATCCCGTTGTCAAAAGAAAACAGGTTTTTCTTTAAAACATTGTAAAAGATTGAATTGATTTAACCTAGGAATTCAAGGTAAAATCATTGCTAATGACATACATTATATTAAATGGTAAAAATATATTCTATTTATACTTTAAAACCATTCAATATTATAATTTAACCACATAAGATATTATGATGAAAAAAGTTGTTTTTAATTAAAATATAGCGTGTTTTTACTATTCATTAAAATATGAAAGTTATCGGAAAAATATCAAAAATTTATCTAATGTAAATTTTTATATCCTGATTCAAAAGAAGAATTTTATTTTGTCAAATTAAACATATAAACATGTCAAGAACTAGATTTAATGTGGGTGCGCCATCGAAAGGCGGCAAAACTGCATTTTTTGAAAAATACTTATTTTACTTGAAAATTTTATTTTGTTCTTATACCATGTTCTAGAAAATGTGTAAGATGAATAATAATGTTATAAAATTCAAAATTTAGTTAATACTATTCATAACGACTAGTTCATGACAATATTATAATACTATATCATTGTTTATTAAAACCCGGTATTGCGTACAACACACGCTATCGAGGAAGGTCGTGATTGCGTGTAATGCAAGCCAAGTCAGGGTTGTGTGTTGTGAAAGATCCCTTCGTTGTTTCGTATAATAGAATCCAACCATATTTCATTTATACATTGAATATATATATATATAATCAATGTTGCGTAGAATAACTATTATCAAAATTCTGTGTAACACGGTCCAAGAATAGTGTTGCGTATACTGCAAGATAATACGGTGTTGCGTATAGCGCAAGATAATCATGGTGTAGAATACAACAAAAGAAATTAATGAAATTAAAATAATATTTTTCATAAAATCTCAGGGTGTTACACACCCATCCTATAATCAAATCATATAGGAATATAAGATAACATAATAAATAATTCATAATATGAATATCCATGAAATGAAATGGGTATTATAAACATTTCATCACATCAAAACCTATGGAGAAGGGACCAGTTCCATAATCATTTCATAATATAATAACCCATTAAAAAAGTGAATTTAAAAACTATATAACCCATTTAAGAGAAATAGGTGTCATAGAAATCATTCCATCAAAACATAAACCATTCATGAATGAATGTGAACAATATTTATAACCACTAACAATGTATGTTATAATAGATAGATAAGGATTTTTGAATGATAACATGAAATAATTCGAATTGAATATCCATTCTTTGAAAATATTTTTCGTAAAAACATATCACAAATACATTTTTATAGTGAATGATTTAAAATTTCATTTAAAACATTTATTGAGGAAAATATATTTTCACTTTAAAAAATTTGATTTAAAACATACAGAATTTTTGTAAAAAAGCATTTTAAACACCCTGAATTCTTAAAAAGAAAGATTCAAATTATTTCGAAATAATTTTCCAGAATATATTTTTAAAAAAATATACAAAAAAACATCAAATAATTCAAATAATTTTATTTTTATATAACCATTTTATACACCTATACAAGGCTATTTGAAAATAAATTAAAACAATTTTTGATCAAAAAATGATTTTAAAAACTTTTTTCCTCTAAAACCCACTTTGAAATAAAAAAATTTAATGAATATTAGGAAAAAATATTCTTTAATAATTATCAAGACATATTACATAGTATGCATCTGGGATATGATGTTCATGATGGAGGTTAAACCTGTACATGCTAAACATTCCATTTCCACCATAAAATGTTTGGAAATGGTCCTTGCTCGAAAAACGATAAGAGGATTACATTTCATACCATTTTATAATAAAATTTAAATTGTTTAAAATTTCCTTTCAACATCATAGGATTATAGTATAATATTTTTGAATATATTTTTAAAAAACATGGTTTTCAAAAATACATTTATTTCCTATAGAAGAGAGAAATTAATATTATATTAACTAAACTTGTATCCTATTATATTTTGTAAAAAGAAAAGAAAAATGGTAATGATAAATCAATTTATCAATATAACTAATTGTGAATAAAATTAATGTGTTTTTTGGAGATATAGATCATAATATTTCATCAATTAAAGGATAATGATAACCAATCTGGATAAACAATGAGATTATATTAACAAATCGTTACCACTGTAGTAAATATGAATCATAATACTATTGAATGAAAAAAATTACACAAAGATCAAAATGTAATGAAAATATTTATATTCATGGAATAAAATGTCAAAGGGTAGAATATTTACCACATAGAATAATATAGGCATAAAATAGGCATGTGTCTCAAAGTATGAAAATTGAGACTGAATTAATTTCAAATATAGTAACTTTTAAACCATAAACCCATAAAAAAAAGATCAAAAATGGATATGTAAATATATATAACATTATTCATAATAATAATAGTATTAATCCATGGGAATTATACACACTACATAAAAATATGAGTGGTGAATAAGGAATATATCTCACTGAAATAAAAAGTGAGAAGAAATTCACATACTTTATGTCTTGACTTTCATTGTACACATCCCAACCTCCAATATAATAAATATAATATTTTTATAAATCAATTACAAGATCATATTAATGTATATAATAGAATATATTATTATTTTTATAGCATTATATTATCCATTTATTAACAACTCCAAGTTAATGATACGTTTCTGGTAATATCCACCTTTTTAATATAAGTTATGGCTTGTTATTCTGGATCTTCATACTTAGATCATGATTTATTTATATTATTAATGTTATAGATGATTTAAATATCTTATATATTCAGTATTTAGGTATTTATAATAACATATCTAAGATATAAGTATAAGATGGATTACTCCACTCATAGAGATGGGAGGTCGTACATATGCAAGAATGTTGTTTCCTTTTTATTATCATATTGAAAGAAAATTGTAAATGAAATATATGTATATATAAATTATCATTAAATTATTAATTTTTTCAATATATATCATATTCATAGTCTAAATTCATCCTTAATACATTCCATTTAAGGTTTCAATGAATCACATCACTTTGAGGAGGTGACAGTCCACAAATCCCCAAACAAAATTGTCATACTTAAAAAAATGGAGTGCATGAAGGTATGTATTATATAATAATTTAATAAGACAAAAAAATTATAAATATCATAATTAAAATATAAAAATATATTTTACATCATAATTAATAACCAAGTAAGTTGGTAAAATAAAAATAAACAACATTATATCGTGAGGTGGTAGTTTTTCATACACAAGAACGGTAAGTTCATTACTCAATAGATGGAAGTTAGATTAATTTTAGATCAAAACCATATAATAAAAAATTTCTATATATATTTTATAATGCTTCCTTATATATGAATTTTATTTGAATAATTTAGGTGGTGGTGAAGAAAAATAAATGAATGTATCTTGAGGAAGGGTGTAGCATCTTTTTTTGGTTAACTCCTTTTTCATTACGCAAATGGAATTCCATAGTTGGATTTATTCACAAAGGTATGATTCAAGGAGTAAGTTTGGTATTTTGGGATATTTTTTTAGAATATCTTGGATAAACCAATGTGATTTAGAGGTGTGAATATGTTATATGGTTATGTATCTTTCTATAGTTGGGGAGGAGTGGCATTCTTGTAACTTTTCTAAAATGGAATAGCACCAAAATTTTCCATATGAAAGGTGGATCGAATAATGTAAAAAATTATATCATCAAGAGGATATTGTAAAAATATTCCCATATAATGGATTTTAGACATGTTTTTTGGATATTATTCCCTAAAGTGTATGGTTTAGTGACCAATTAAGCTAATTTTTTCCCTTCATGAGTGTTATTAATTATTATTAATTTAACGAATAATTAATTAAAAAATAATGTTACTTATTTTAAATTTTTAATAATTATTATTACAAATATGGAATCCATTTTTCCGAATTCAGTCCAGAAAAGTGGTAGAATATTATTTTAAATTAATCCCATAGACTGGATGACAATGAGGGTTTGTAGTGTAAAAAAGATTAAAAGTTTTCTATGTTTATATATCTAATTTAAAAATTTAATTTGATCCCAATGAACTAAATTGGATTATATTATATATAACTAATATTATTATACCTAAATATCAATTATTTATATAATTTATCCTTAGAAATAAATATTATGAAAAAAAAATTGAATTAAAATTTAATATTTTTCACTATTTCACAAAAAATGAAACATAAAAAATATACCATAAAAGAACACTAACATAATTTTTATGAATAGAATTCATTAATTATGTTTATTCTCATTATACTATTTATAAAAATTCCAAAATAAGTATTTAATATTTTTTATCCATTTAATGGTGATAAAACTGCTTTAATAAAAATATTGGTTTTTATATGTAATATTGGTTTTATTCTATCACATGTCTATAAATAAAATTAAATGAATAGAAAAATATGTTATTGAATATATAAAATATATATAACCAATTTCATGCAAAAATATAAATTAATTTGACATTTTTTGATAAAATTACTTTGTGTGCATAAAAGTATGTTTGATAAAAACATTCCGGTTATATTAATATGGGTCTTATATTCATTAATAATTAATTTTTAACCAATTAATTAAACCAGGTAATTTGAAAATATATTTAATACTATTCATAACCTCCAACATAATAGCTATTTTAGATCTTATTATATTAAATAATAATATTTTATATAATATATTATTGTTCGGTAAAACTCAGTCGTTCATGTAACATAATCTAACCTCAGTGTTCCATGTAGGGAAAACTAAACATTATGTATTTTGTAATGAAATATTTTCATGGTGTATAATATAAGGAAAGAAACATATTTCCTTAATGAACTATCTTCATTGTTTCATGATATGAAAAATAAAAAAAATAATAAAATAATTCAAAAAATAGGACAAAAAATCTAGGGGTGTAACATTATAACCCCCTTCAAATTAATTTATCCCTCAAAATTCATGTGGGACTCGAAAGATTAATACATGAAAATTCCTTTCATAAAAACCAGAATTATAAAAATTAATACTGAAACATCCTTTAAAACTGAATGTTGGAAACAAAATAGTTACCTAAAGTAACTCATATAAAGGTTTCCACAATGGTGGTAATAGAAAATATGTACATGGGGGAAAACAATAAATATTTATTGGAATTGATTGATGTAAAAAATCAAAAACAACTGAATGGGAAAATGAAAATTATAGCATCAATTAATAAATAATTGATTGATTAAAATCTCATTGGCTCAACAAAAATTAATGTATTTGGGGAACATATTTTTTTATCATTTATGTCATTTTGTGTAATTATATTTTGAAAATAAATATAATGAAATATAATTTCATGATATATATATATATATCTATAAAAAAATTCCATCCTTTGGTTTTTCTTCTATAAATTTATAATTCATCTATTACTTCATTAAATGTATATAAAAAATTAATTTTGATGACTAAAGAACTAAAAAACGCTTATAATGGTTCGTTAGGCCAAAAAAGAGTGACAGGTATATTTATTTCTCTCTAACTATTACCCAAAGTCTTTATTTCCAATACATGAATCTAAAACATAAAAAGTAACACTACTAGTTCATCATTAATATTTTTTCATCAATTTTTTTAACTAAATAATCAATTGTAAATTAAGAAGAACATCACATAGTCTAGTGGAATGTTTGAAACCCTTATCTTCCTTCAATCACGGGTTCAAGACCTATCACCTTATTGTAATTTAGGAGTTGTAAAATCTTGAATAGGATGGGATACCATCAGTCCAAACACCTAACCAGGTCTGGAAAATGGCCTCATGGGAATTCCATATCCCAAAAGACTAGGAAGTAGTGCCAATCATGAAATGAAATCCATGTTGGAATTATTTCATCCCAATGAATAACTTGGATTGAATAAATAATCAAAAAAACTGAGAACACATTATTAACAAATATACTATCATAAATATATGTACATATTATCTACGTACAATAAAAAATTGGAAAAAATGATAATTATAAACAAAAACTACACATAGAATGAAGAAAAATTGATATCCATGTGATCTCAATGTCACCACTATCCACAAGACTAAACAAAACCAAGAGCTAAGTCAAACTAAAGAACCTTAACAAGAAACTGAACCTTTAAAATAGTTCGGGTTTTCTAACACCAAATGGTATAAATTGGGTATGAGCTTAAATAGAATAGTAGACAAACCCCATAGAATCCATACATTTCCATTATCAAAAATAGTCCATTAACAATTGTTTTAAATACTTGTATAAAAATAATTTTCTATTATTTTAATAAGTAGACATATCTTTTCTGTTTCAAAATAGACATAATACCATTTTATTTTCATGGAGTCCACCATTTGGGAAAGAAAATCCCAAACCAAATACCCAAGAGGATAATACTAGGTGGTGTTAAATGTCAATAATCAATTAAAATAAGATAATAAATTCTATAGAATATAAACAAGAAAATATAGATAATAAACAATGGGAATTTCCTAAACATCTCTAGAGTGATCCCTGGACATACTTGGTTTGGAATCACATATCGACATATGGTGAAACCCCAAATCCTATAACCAATTGGCTACCCTCAAGATTCCTATCTACTATCACTTCCCACCTGGCCTTTAAATACATCTAATGGGATCTAGTCACTCTAATTAGGGATGATAATAAACCATCACTAAATCCTTAAATATTCATAGGAGACCCATGGTAATAATACACAATGTAAGTAGAATTCCATCTAATGAATGACACACAATACCTACCATCACCAAACTTTACTACCCCAAACACTAACACCACATATACAATAACCCATATTTGGAAATACCTCTATAGGGGTTCCCTCCCCATATCACATTTTGAAATGTCAAAATCATGCCATCACATCACATACTCATTCAAAACAATTTGCTAAACATATCAAGGATTTAACTGGGATACATTATTTCCAAAACCACATTCACTTATCAATAACTATAATGTTCCAACCATGCCTCACATCATGTCTATTTTAGATACACATTATTAACATTTATAAACCATTTTAAAAATAAATATAAGCAACCCATTTCAAGAGTGCAATGCCAAATGTACCATTATACCATATCCAACTCCATTTCCAAATTTATTTTAAGACCATGATGATTTCAAACAACACACATAAATATTCCAACCGAGCATCCATATCATTTCAAAAGATGTCATCCATTACAAAATACCAGACATTCCATGATATTAAACACATCATTTCAAAATGAATAAGAATCATTTGGAAACAAATTCTGTTTAATAATACACCAAGTGTTTAATCAAGGGAACCCAAAAATTTGCAAAAACCAGGTTTTTTATGTTAAGCAAGACTGTCATAATTTATGTGCCCTTCCATGTGTGCATCTGAATCACACATGGATGATTCCCCATCCAATGTATCACCACAAGTAACCATCCCATTTCCCAAAACTAATTTTAATGATACACAACTTGTTTTTCAACTAACACAACAATTCATAAATAATTCCATGACATAAAAATTACCAATTCACACACACAATACCAAAATCATAATCCAAATATTTTATCATAATTAAAATAAGTATAATACTCTAACACTAAATTTCATTTTATAAATGACACCTGGGATTTCAAAAAAACACCTTAAGTGCCTATAAAATTTAGAATATGTCAAGGATCACTTCGAAAATTGATTTTTTAAAAATTCTAGAAATACAAAATCACCCAAATAATTAATACCAAAAATTTAAATGAATTCAAATAATATTTATAAATTAATTATAATAATTTAATAATAAATGGATTGAGTTGAAAAAAAAATGAATTGAGACACCTATCTCAATTGTGTACAAATGTGATGAATCTTCATAAGTGGGAATAAAAAATCCTCATAGACAAACCACAAAACCTAATATAAAATGAAAAAAACCTACACACAAGCCTTATCCATTAGGGATAATTTAAGAGGGAAACCCTGTATCTATACCCAATGAAACCAATATAGTAATAGATAAAGAAGAAAAATGGGGCCAAAACCCTAAGAAACTCACCATGATAGATTATGGATGGATTCATGGGGGAATAAGAGCCATGAAGAAGGGGACATGGGACTCCCTTAAAGTGATAGAAATTAGAATGTGAGGGGCATGCTTTAGTGTTTAAATGGAGAGAGATAGGATTAGGGTTTTAAATATTTAATTTTTTAGGGCTTCTCGCATGGTTTCGTTGCATGATTTATCAAATCGTGCACCAACATTGTGGTATCCTCTATCAAAGAGAAGATTATCCACACAACCAACCCTAATGGATTGACATGTCTCGATCAAATAGAGTGGTAGCTTCTATAAAAATCTAGAAACTATGGCATGGTTACGTGAGAGGGGTTTAATGGTTTACACTAACTTTTGTTGCATGTGCAAATGCCAAAGATCACCCAAACCCAAAAACATAAAAATTTATGTTGTAACACATCCCAATATTCATCCTAAGGATCCATGATCATGATAAGTATAAAATTTTGTAGTATCCAAGTTTGGGTTGTGACAATTATCCCCACCATAGAAACATTATTCCCTCATAATGACACCCAGTAGAAAGTTAACTAAAACTCAAATACATGCCTGATCTAAGTCGAATAAATTCACAAACCTTTAGGTGGACCTTTAACTCTAATAGTCAAACAAGACCAAAATTAAAGGAATCAACAACAAAAAAATTAGTTGAGAACACAGATGGATTCTCCCCATCATAATAAATCAACTAGCATAAGAAAATCAAATCAAAATAATGATTCTAAGACAATAAATGAGAATACCACAATAAGGGAAAATGGAAACAGGAATTCCCATCCCAAGAAACCTAAACCAGTCCTTCACACTCAAGGAAATACCATCCCGGAAAATAAAAATTCCCCATTCATGCAAGACCCCCAACCAATGGGGAAAACACAAAGAAGAATCTGGAACCAAAAGATGAACTAAAACTACAATCCATCAATTCCACAAAACACCAACACCTTTAAATGATCAAAAATAAAATTGAACACAGCCCACACAAGGGATTAGCACACATATAGAAAAACAATTACTAAAATACACATAATCAGAAAAATATAACTATGTAGTTTACAAAATAACGAGTCAATCACACTATTACAACTAAAATATGAATTTAAAATTGTAGTGAAATAAGAACAAGAAAACATCAAATATCTATATCCCTACATGGGAGACAAGGACTGGGACAAGGGGGTTCCCACACACCCTAAAAAGTTCATGACTGTGTATGGTCTTCACTCAATGAATGTAGCTACAAATTTGGTGATTGAAGCTTCTCCTTATTCATCATTAGGAACAAGAATCCTCAAATCAATACTTTTTATTTGGAAAACACAACCTAAAAAACAGATTTGGATGGCCCAAACAACCACAAATATGGAAATTCATCAAAGGATCATGACATCATGGGGTTTAAAGATCAAACCAGGAACACATGAAACACATGAGTGACAGGTCCAATGAATGATAATCCATATCCAACATGATATACTTCTTAAGAACAGGTTCCTCTAGCATATTCTTCTTTTTAGATGGGGGCTTTTACGAGCAACAAAAGTCCCATGATTTCAAACATCATGCACTCTAGAAACCTCCTCTTCTGTAAACGCTTCATCCACCAACATCTCAAAAAAAAGATCATTTTAGGATAGGACTCACTCATTGATCTCAGGACAAAGACCCACTATTAAATGAGAATTCTTCATCAGATCATGTCACACCGCTACTAATGAAAAAGAAACTATCTCTTAGAAGTGTTCAAAATAATACTCCACTATCTTCTAGAAATACTGAATACTCATGAGATCATCCTTCTTATTCATCTTTACCACCTCTGGTATAAACCACAGGATGAACATAGACATGAAAACATCCCATGTCATCATGAATTTCATCCAAGTTGGGGGAATATCCACCATTTCCCCATGGGTATGCCTTCAATAAAAACAAAAACAATATGAACTAAAAAAGATTCAGGAGTTACCAAAAATATAATGATATGATCAACCTTTTAAATCCACTCTACTATGTCAAACAAACATAGATCACCCCAAATGACAACAAATAATCATTAAGAATCAGAAAATGTTCATGACTCATTAAAATAATTGTGAACATTTTTGGGTAGAATATTTTTAACATCAATAGAAACCAAAATCCAAAAAACATAAAACCATTTAACAATATAAATGAACAACTCAACCCTAAACAACAGGCTCTCAATCAAACACCACAAATAGAAACCAAAATTTTCTATTAAAAAACCACCATTTTCCTTTTAATTTTCAAAACATCCATATTTCAAGGCCACATTCCAAAGACAGAATCCACATTTCACAAAACAAAACCCACATTCTAAAACAAAAACCAATTCCTAGAATCATTTTTCTATTTCAAAATCACTTTAAAAAAACATGTCCAAGCCTCTCATTCTAAATACACACCCATAGAATCTTATGAATTACTGCATAAGTGTTAATCAGTTTCCATCCACACATGCCAAAATTCACATTCTACACATGTCTTCGCATATTCGAATGTCCATATAGAACACCAAGGGCTACACCCATGAAACTTATTTATCGATTCCAAACATGTACAAAATTTTTAAACCAAAACTCTTTCATTTTTAACACCCATTATTGAATCCCCAAACAATTTAAATGAAATAATTTACATTTCACAAGATATTTCTATTTCAAAAGACTACTGACATCAACCAAGACCGAAAAAAAACATGACTCACACCAAACAAATAGAATGAGAAAGTAGTGTTTGTCCCAAACATAGTGAGATGGTAGTGGGAAATGCCCCAAGTTATCGTCAACAACTAAGAGTTGATAGAACCATTTACTCATGCTCCACATGGGTAAATACGTCATGTGAGATCATGACATAGTAATGGTTTTCCTATACTATCATTCCTCAATAAAAAAATTCAAAAAGTCAAAAATCCCAAACCCCCTAGAAACTCATGTATCATCATGAGTGGTGGTGATCAGGAACTAACTCATAACCAACCTCATGACCACAACTTTTATTGCTTATAATCTACCTAAAACCCCAAATAATGAAGGTCTTCTTTTAATAGTATCTTATCACAAACCATTATTGAATTCCGTCCAACTTGACCCTCGACCCGATCTAGGATAAGGTCCATAGGGTGTTTCTGATCCCTACAGGCTGGAAACTAGTGCTAGACATAAAATAAAATCCAAATGGGAACAATTTCAGCCAAAATAATAACCAAGATCAAATGAATAAACTAAACAAGATGATAATTTAGAAATAACCAGTAACTCATCCTAAATAGAAGTAAAATTTATCCAAGTATAAAGTAAAACTGAATGAACTAAAAACTATAAATAAAAATAAAACAAAAATGAAAAAATATTGATAAACATGTTACCTCAATATCACCACCATCCATAAGACCAAAACTCTTCATGATCCACATAGAACTAGAGAACATGAACCATATTCTAATCTTATAAAATGTTTTGGGTATACTGATACTAAATGATATAAGTAGGGTATGATTTTAAACAACTGAGTAGGTAAACACCATAGAACACAAAAATTTCCTTCCAAACTAAATATTACATTATAAGTATTTTGAAATAAATGTATAATATAAATTTTTATAATTTCAACAATTAAATTTTTATTATCCATTTGAAAACATATCACAAAACCATTTTAATTTTAATGAGGCCACCATTTTGGAATGAAAATACCACACCAAAACCCTAAGAAGACAATAAAAGGTAGCGCTGAATGTAAATATACAGTACAGTAAAGAAACCAAATTATATATAATATAAACAAACAGATAAAAATAATAAACCATGGGAATTTCATAAACAACCCTAGAGAAATCCATGTATAAACTTGGTTTAGAACCACCTGTCGACATATGGTGAAACTTAAAATTCTGTAACTAACTGGATATCCTCAACTATAATATATAGTGGAACTACCCACCTAGAATGTATATCCACCCAAGGGGTTCCAATCTATCTAATTTCGGTTGATAATTAATCTTCACTAAATCTACAAAACACACCCAGAAAACCAATGTTAATTGTACACTTTGTAAGTAGGAGGCCCTCGTATACATGACTCACCTTACCTCTTATCACCAAACATTCCTACCCAAATCAATGACACCACCTTTATGATAACCCACATAGTAAAAACTATTTGTATGTCCTCTCATCCCATATATCATTATAAAAATATCTTACTAGGTCTTCTCCTAACATAATCTTTAAAAAAAAATCTCAAACATATCTAGGTGCCAACCGTGAAAAATTATTTCCAAAAAAACATTCATTTATTGATACTTATAAAGTTCCAATCAGTAATTAAATAAATTCCATTTCAAATACACTTCCAAAAAATTACAAAACATTTTTAAAATAAATATAATTATCCCCTTTCATGAGACCAATGTGAGATGGGCCATTATAACAGATCCTACGTCATTTAAAATCGTATTTCAAGACCAATATTTAAACACAAATAACACAAAATGATTCCAAATAGGCTTCTATATCATTTAGAAACCATCCCAGCCATATAAAATACCAAACATTCCATAATTGAAAAAAATATTTTATAAACACATTTGATTCCATTGGAAAAAAATATGTTTATGTAAAGAGAATGATTTTAAAAAGGGACACAAAAATGGTTATAAAATTGTTATTTTAAGTTATGAATGATCGTCATAATTTGTGTGACTATTCATGATCAAATCCCAAGAACACATAGAGGTTCCCATATCCAATGGTGCACAACAAGTAACCATGATTGTTTCAAAAACAAACTTTAAAGATACGCCATATTATTTCCAACTAACACAACAATACATAAATAACATCATGCCATATATATTACGATTTCACACACACAATACCAAAATCACAATCCAAAAAACTTATCATATTATAAATAATGATAAAAACTACTCAAAAAACTAAATTTATTCTAAATAAAAACTTGTAATTTCAACAAAAACATTATGTGGACATATACTTGGGCATATATCAAGGATCACAATGATAAAATGTTTTTAAAATGATATATCAATGAGAAAACTCCAAAATAATTAACACCAAAACATATTATGCATGAAAATAATATTTACAAATTAATATGTAACATTCAAGAACCAATAGATTTTCCTAAAATTGAAAATGATGGAAACAACTACCTTAACGGTGTGATAATGTGTCGAATATTCGAATGAAGGAAAAAGAAATCCTCAAAAACAAACTACACACCCTAAGATCAAGATAAACACAACCCACATGCAAACCCTAGATATTCTGGTTTTCCCAATATAGAAACCCCAAAATGGAAACCCACTGAAACTAAGAGAGGTAGGGACAATGGAAGGGTCCAAAACCCTATGAAAATCACATTGGGACTTCAAGGATGGATCCATAGGGGAAGAGGAGCCAGGGAGAAGGGGATAAAACGATCCATTCATGTACCAAAATATGAGAAAGTGGGAGGCTTCTTGATTTTTTGATAATAATGAGGGAGAGATTCTTAGTGTTTTTAATTTGTAAAATTTAGTGGCAGGTCACATTTTTCGGCTTCCCAATTCACTAAATTGTGCTTCAACAGTGTGTAAATTTATTTCCATGAATAGATCGACCGTATGAAAATCCAGAATGGTTTTAAATATTGTAATAAAATTGTACAATAGTTTTTGTCCAACTCTAGGACCCACAACATGATTACCTGGTCTTTACTAGATGGTTTCCACTAACCATTCACTCTATGTGCACATGCCAAAATTTCACCCGAACATCCAAAAATCAAAAATTTAAGCCATGAACTAAACCGAAACATCAACCCAATGTTCCATGATTAATAAAAGTATAAAATAAAGGAATATCCATGGTTGGGATGTGACAATTATCCCCACCATAAAATAAATATTCCCCAAGAATTCCACCCAGCTAAAAGTTAACCAAAACTTGAATCCATGCATCATCAAAACCAAATGAAATCATAATATTCCCGGTGCCCCTTTTACTCCACCATTCACACCCTACCAATACTCTAGGAAACCACATTCCAAAAATGAGGGTATAACACAAAGGTTGTATTCCCACCATAAGAACCCTACTTGTATAAGAACAATAAAATCCAAACAACGCCACCAAGACATTATACCGTAAAACAACTATGAGGAAAGATAAAAATCAGAACTCCCAAACGAAACAAAATAAACCAATTTTTAAAGAGCATGGAAATACTAAAAATATATATAAAAATTCACAATGTATTATCGATCCCAAACACATGTGGAAAACCCACATAAGTTTTTAGAACCAAACAAAAAACTGAAACTACAATCAATCAATCCCACAGAACTCAACCATATTCAAATTAGAAAAATTAAAAATAAAACCATCCCACACAAGGGACAAGAACACATAAACAAGTGAAAATGAATAAAAGACCCAAAATCAAAGAAATATAACTAATTAAGTTACAAAATATAAAGTTAATCACTCTATTGAAATGAAAATATAAATGTTCAACAATAGGGAAAAAGAAAAATAAAAACAATTACATCCCAACAAGGTAGAAATGAATTTAGTCAAGGGGGTTCCAAAAAACCCCAAATTTTTTTTGGCTGTGCACACCATTTACTCATAGGCCTATGGATAGTGCCTTGGTAAATCAGGAATCTTCCGTCTCGCAACAAGGCACTGACATCCTCAAATCAAGGATTATTATTTGGACAATGCTTCCCACAAATCAACTCCAGATGAACTAAACATCAACAAATACGTAAAGTTTACTAAGGATTATGACAGGATAGATATGAATGGAAAACCCGGGCATATAGAAAACACACTAGTATATGATATGATGAATGAGAATATAGATTTAGTATAAGATAATTATTGGGAATTTGTTCCTTTAACTCGTTTTTCTTCCTAGATGGGGGAATTTTACAACCAAAAAAAGACACCTGATTTCCATGTACCTATGCTATAGAATCCAACTTAGAAGGAAATTATTAATCCACTAACTTCTCAAAATGAAGAACCTTGGAGGGGAGGACTCACTCATTGATCACATGTTATAAAATCCCAATGAAAATATAATAATTTATCAGATCCTATGACACCACCAATGGATAAATGGAAATAAACTCCATGGTGAGTTAAACATAATCCTTCATTGTCCATTGGAATTTCTTAATAATTGTGTTATCATACTTTTTATTCATCATTACCACCTCAGGTATAAAAACTAGATAAACACAGACATAAAAACTTCCCTTGTCATACCAACTTTCCTCGAAGGTGGGGAAAATATATTCCATTCATAAAGGGATGAACCATAAATAAATATGAGAATAGAATGAACTCTAATATCTTTGGGAGTTCCCAACAATTTGAAGAAATGATCAAACTCTTCATGCCACTCCACCACCTCCAATGAACCTCAATTGAAATGAAGGATATTATTTCGTAGTTCCATGAAACATGTGTTCTAGTTTTAAGAAATAATTTTTCCAGGAGGCTTCCATTTGATTTATTTATGGAACTAGAAACTTCCAATAATTCATTATCTCAATGGGACCTGCTTTCTAAATGTATGCGTTAGTTATGTTTGAACTTTACGATACTTAATAACGTGCATTGGTTGATATGATGGGTAGTCGGAATCCTCATACACTTTTGGGGGGAATTATTGCATACTCAGGGACTCTCTTTGAAAATTGAAGATATTTTCATGAATCCTTATTAATTATCCAAGCATGTATTAATTATCCCTTGGAATATACAATCAATTATTAACACGTGTAAGATTTAGAATCATCAGTATGCATTAAAGGTTATATATTAATGAAAACTTCTTTGTGTATTCTATGTTTTCTATCATTGGTATCCCCCAATATACCAATTAATGATTCTTGTAATCATCATTGTGATGATACTGTGTTTTAATCCACTCAATGAGGTAGTATGTAATTTATTATCATCCACAGAGATGATGTTTTTTTTTGATCTTGGGATCGTGCACATAAAATGAGCTACCTATGTATCCTTGTGAAAGGAATCAGAACCCTTATAGTTTGGTGCTGCTTAATAGGACACATCATACATTTTAAGGTCATGTGAGAAGGAACATTATGTGGAATATATTTAGTTGACACATAGTGTGGGACTTATATTGAAGAAGCTGGAGGAACATGGAAAGGAAATGGGATCCCAGGTAAAATCAAACCCTATTGGGAATATGGCCCAAGGAGAACATGATTGATTTGAAGTGTTGGTTTTGATCCTTAAGAAGGCTTCATATGTATCACATATATATAGGAATAAAATCCCATGTAGTTTGATAAGTCTCATAGAATATTATCGTCCTTTGAGAGATATATGTTTGGGTTAACTTTTGGAAGAGGATTCCTTGCTGATTTGGGGTTTAATTTGTGGATTATTATTAAAGAGTATTCCCATATTAAAGGAAATAGGATTGGGATCCTAAGGAGGATGTCTAATGATCTCGGGCCTTGAGACAACTTCCTACGTATCTCATTTATGGTGGGAATCAGAGTTCTCGTAGTTCATTACAATGAGTATTTGTCCACATGTTGTAACTATCTAGTATCTCTAAGAACACATGAGTCATGATCTGTGTGAGAAACAAGAGGATGTGAAAGATTCAACAATGATACATCATACTTTTTCTCCTCTGCTGATAGAAGAAGGCACATTGACCGTAGAAGAGGGCGAGGTGTGAATCCTTCCCTCTATTTTATTTACATTGGACAAGGGCCTAATGTAACGAGGAAGGGATGGAGGTGAGTGGCTTAGACTAGGATGGCTGCCCTTTTGGGAATTGGTTGGGAATTACTCTCAAGGGGGTGCCCATTTGAAATTGGTTGGGGCTTACTCATTCCTAAGGAGGATTCTCATTTGAGATTGGTTGGGGATTACTCTTAAGGAGGATTCCCATTTGATATTGGTTAGGGCTTACTCCAAATGAGGATTCCCATTTGAGATTGTTTGGGGATTACTCCTAAGTAGGATGCCCATTTGATATTGGTTGGGGTTACTCCTAATAAGGATGCCCATTTGGGATTGGTTGGGGCTTAATCCTAAAGAGGATTCCCATTTGAGATTGGTTGGGGGGTTACTCCTATGGAGGATTCCCATTTAAGATTGGTTGGGGACTACTCATACAAAGGATGCCTTTTTGAGATTGGTTGGGGATTACTCCAAAGGAGGATGCCCATTTCAGGTTTAACATTTCATAGATGTCAGGTGATGATGTTTGAGGAGTTTCTTGAGGAGTGTATTGACTCATGGTACTCATGTAATCCATAATGAGATTCCAAACATGAAATATGTGAAAGGAACCAAGAGGAATATGTCAACTAAATGAACTTCATTGAGTGTTATGGATTGTCTCAAACATTGTATTCCATGCTTGGAAGTCTGGCTGCATAAAGGGCATAATGAAGAATGTCATTTACCAGATTTGAAAATTTCACAGTGAAACTCTCCATTTTCATGGGGGTAAGTGATGGAAGTGAAGGGCCGGGACTGCAGCCTGTCACTAAACCTGAGTAGGGGTGCGGGGGGGGGGGGGGGGGGGGAAGCTCCAGCGATATGGACCAGCAGGTACGCACATGATCTCTTCCATGGTTAATCGTGCAGGTGCTCCGCCAAGGTGGGTCGTACAAGTTCTCCACCAAGGTGTGTCACTCAGGTGCTCCACCAAGGTGCCTTTTGTAGGTGCTCTGTCAAGGTGTGTCGTATAGCTGTGGTGAGAAGGTGCGCCACATAGATGCAGCGCGCTGGTGCACCACGCAGGTGCCACGCACAGGTGCCCCGCGCAGCTGCAATGTGCAGGTGATCCATGTGTTCTAGACCATGATGGGACTTTGAACAATGTTTCCCCAGTTAATTACATCTTTTATCATGTTTTAGAGAGCTACCTGAGAAAAATTTGGGGTTCTAGGTGGAATAGCTATGCAATGGGTGCTTTTGGACGTCTTCCAACTTTTTCAATCAATGAAATATGGAGCCCAAGCGTCCTATTTATAGGAATGGAGGGGACCTGGTCAAAGGGAAGTTTTCCACATAGGTCCTCCACATAGGCCCTTTGTGTAGGTCTTCCACATAGGGGTGTAAAAAATTATTTTTCAATGTAGGTCCTTCTCATAGGTATTCCACGTAGGTCCACCGCGTAGGTCCACCGCTTATGTCCCTTTTTTAAATTTATCCATCTTCTGAATGCCATAACTTGTGATCTATATGTCTTTTTGGGATTTGTGACCTATCAAATCAAATCACTCTATGAGATATACACTTCCTGATTTGGTTAAAAAACAAATCCTTCACGGATAAATCATGGAAATTTAAATCTAATTAATCGGAGACTTTTTATCATCAATCTTGAAAATCCACATCATACTTATAGATGGGGAAATCATTCCACTTATCCATTGGTATGGAGTTTTACTTTGGCACATAGAAATACATCTTGAATCTTCTTCCCTCATGGTGAAAACATCTTTACCCTTACCTGACATTTGTAGTCTATGTGTGAATCATATCATCACACTATGGAAAAGTCCATGGAACACATTTCATGGTGTCAACAGATACGAAATACATGGGAAGAATATGAAACTGTGCATGACTCATTAGAAACATTTGGGAACTTTTTGGGAGGTATATTATGAACATCTAGAGAATCCGAAAACCAAAATGAACATCAAACCCCAACACAATCAAAAGTAACACATTATGCCAAAACAACAGGTTCTCAACATAACACCACAAAAATAAGAATTATAACTTCAAAACCCATCATTTTCATTTTAAAAATAAATAAAGCCTTATTTTAATTCTACATTCCAAACACATAATCCAATTTTATCAAAACACAACCCACATTCTAAAACAACAACAAATTCCCAGAATCATTTTCATCTTTCAAAATCCCTTTTGAAAGACAAGCTTAATCCTTTAATTTCAAATACAAACCCACGGAATCCTATGAACCATTTCATTTATGGTCATTCAATACCATCCACACATTAAAAGACTCACTTTCCACACACGCCTTCACATACACAAAAATCCATATGGAACCCCATGGGTCATACCTATACCACTTCTTTATCGATTTCAGATGTGTACCAAATTGACAAACAAAAAAACATTCCTATTTAAAAAACACTTTTCCAACCTGAAACCATTTAAAGGAAATCATTACCATTTCCAAATTCGGGACAATTTTTAGATCATACTCACATCAACCAAGACCAAAATTTAATATGACTTACACCAATCCACTAGAAAAATAAAATACTATTTTTACCTAACATGGGGAGACATGGTAGTGGTCCAAACCCCAAGTTAGCATCAATAACTAGGAGGAGCATGATCAATGTAATTGAAATCCACATGGGTCACTAATCTATGAAATATCCTAAAATAAAAATGGATTTCTTCCCATTTCATTCCAAAATTCAAAACAAGACCAAATTCTAAAATCCCGAACAACCCTGGAAACATAGGTGCCCTCTTGAGAAGTGGTGATCAGGAACCAACCCATAACCTACCCCATGATCCACAAAATTACTAGTCTTTAATTTACTTGACGCCCCTAATAATAAAGGGCCATATATGATAGTATTATTTCATAAACTAAGATGATATTACATCCGACCTGATAGCAAACCCGGTCCACAACAAGGCTTGAAGTGCATTCTTGATCCCCACTGGTAGGAAACTCGTTCCAAAAATCAAATGAAATCTATGTGGGAATTTCCTCAGACAACATAATAACTATGATCATATTAATAAACCAAAAAACTGATCATACTGAAATAACTAACAACTGATCATAAATAGATGTATAACTAATCTAGGTAGAAAGTATAATTAATGAAATGTAAATTAATTAACAAAAACTAAACCCAAAATGATGAAAACATCATCTCCATGTTACCTCAATGACATGATTGTCCATAAGACCAAACCTCTCTATCAACTAGCTCAAATTAGAGAACTTTAAAAAGAGGAAAATCCTGAAAAATATTTCTTGTACATTGACACTGAATGGTATATGAATGGTGTGTGCTTAAATATATTAGACGGAAAAAAACATAGAATACATACATTTAATTAACTAATGAAATTCCATTAATATTAGTTCTAAATAAAAATATAAAAATAGGTTTTTATTTTGTTAATAACTAAATACATCTTTTTTTATTCAAAACAGTCAACAAAACCCTTTTATCTTCAAGGAGGCCAACATTTTGGAATAAAAATAAAAAAACCCAAGAAGACAATACCATGTGTTGATAAATGTAAATAATAATTACATTGAAGAAACAAAATGTTACGATAATAAACCATGGGAATTCTCTTAAGATACCTTAAGTGATACTTAGATATACTCAGATCAGAACCACCAACTGGCATATGGTAAAACTCCAATGTCTTTTACAAAATGGCCTCCCTCAAATGGAAAATCTAGTGGCACTACCCACGTGGACATTAAATCCATCTAAAGGGTGCCAAACCATCTAATTGGGTTGATAATCAACTTTCACTCAATCCTCGGAAGGCACACCAGAAGCCAATAGTAACAGTACATTGTGTATGTAGGAGACCATCAAACGCAAGAATCACCCTACCCACTGTCACCACACTTTCCTACCCCATACACTAACACCATATATATGATAACCCATATATTAGAACCCCTTTATAGGGTTTCTCAGCTTATATAACATTATCAAAATTTCAAATCGATCTGTCACATCTGATTATATTTCTAAACATTTTCTCAATAATATCATGGTGACAGTTGGGAAACATTATTTCCAAAAATACATTCATTTCTAAAACATTATAAAGTCCCTACATGTCCTTAAATCATTTCCATTTAAAATAAAATTTCAAAACATTTCAAACCAAATTTTAAAAATCAATAAAAGAAAAATATTTTAAGAGTGAAATTATAAATAAACATTTATACCAAATACATCCTCATTTCCAGCCTTATTTATAGACCTTGATGAAAACAGAAAACACAAATAAAGATTCCTAATAGGCTTTTATATCATATAGAGACCAACCATAATTTCTAAAATACCATATATGCTATAATATTAAACATTAAATTTGAAAACACACTTAAATCATTTCGAAACAACAAGAGTCTAGTTAAAAACTAATTGTTTAAAAGGGGCACACAAGAGTCTGGAAAATAGGGATTTGTGTTATGAAATACAATCACCATTTGTGTGACCATCCATTTGTGCATTCCAAGAACACAAGGATCTTCCAACATTAAATGGGTTACCACATGTATCCATGAAGTTTCACGAACCCAATTTTAAAGACACACCATATGTTTTCCAACTAATAAAAAAATCCTTAAATAACATCATTACATAAAAATTAACAATTCACACAAACAATATGAAACTCACAAACAAAAAATTTTATCACAATATAAATAAGGATAAAAACTTGTCAAACACCCAATTTCATTTTAAAGGAACACACATAATTTCAACAGACACCTTCAGCGCACATATACTTGAACATATTTTAAAAATGACACTGAAAATATAATTTTTTACAAAATCTAAAAATTTCAAAACGTCATAATAATTAAAACCAAAACCCTATTTGAATGTGAATTATATTTATAAATTAATTTAAAACATTCGTGAATTAATGTATTGATGAATAAAGGAATTTAATGGAATCACATTCCCTATTGGTGTGAAAAAGTGATGAATCTTCGTCAAGGGGATGGAAAATGACACACAGAGAAAACGTCACCCTACGATCCAAAAAACAATACGCACTCACAAAACCCTACCCATTAGGGTTTAAATAAGAGAGAAAATCCTAATTAATACCATGGAAATGAAGATATGAATGGAGAAATGATAGGAAAATGGGTTTAACCCCTGCGAAACTCACATTGGTACATCACTTATAGATCTATGGGGGATGGGGAACCATATAGAAGGGGATCGGGATATCCCTTCATGCACCAAAATCAAGAAAGGGGAAGGGGGACTTATTTTTTTGGTTTAAAATGAAGATAGTATGAGGAATCAAATTTTAAATATTTAAAACATTAGGGCAACTCACATGGTTTGTAAACAGGGATTAGCAAATCATGAACTAAATATGCGATTGCTTTTGTCCAAAAGGAGATAATCCACATGACTAACCCACATGGCATGACTTACAATGCTCAAACTGTGCATTATCTTCTATCCCACTCCCTCAACTACCACACAGTTACTTGGGGTGGGCCGTATTGTTTCCACTAATAGTGTGCTTTTCATGCCCAATCCAAAAGTTTACCCAAAACACAAAAATAAAAAATTTAATCTTGGAACATAACCGAAAGCTCAACCCAGGGATCCAATATCAATAAAAGGATAAAATACAGGTGTATCCATGGTTGTGGTGTGATATGTCACCCAAAATACAGCTTATCCATCTCTAAAACCAAATTTACATAATTTCAAAAATAAATACGATAGAATTCCTTGAAATAACGATAATAAGAAAATAGACTATAAACCATGGGTTTAAATACAATATAATACCTTAAATACTTCATACAGAGGTTAACATAGAATTTCCATAAATTGTTAACCTTATAACACATTTGAAATATGAAAATAAAAAACAACACAAAGACAACCACAAAATAAGCTTAACAATGATATTCTATATATCACAAATTATCTCATGGTTGTGACATTCCAAACATGCAAATATATTTATCGTATATTCCCTTGAATAATGGTAATATCATAAATTAACATAAATTCTTCCGGAAAACACACACGAATCATTATTCCAAATATTATTGGATATATTCATTAAATCTATGATGTTTTACACTTCATCATTGAAAACAGAGACTACGTTTTCAACAAATACAATATCAGTTATGAGGTCAAAAAATACTATCCAATTTACTTTATCTATATCATCCCCCAACTATCCATATAAAATAACATTTTCTCATCACCAAGATCATGTTAAGGGTTACCTTCCCTTAATTTATGGATTCCATGAAATAAATTTTATAGGTTATTAGTATCATTTAACAAATTATTGAATACATAAAAACCACTAAAAATAGTCAATATATACATCATGATTCAATTAACATAAATTATTAATTCCAAAACTTATATACTTCGATCACCCAACATTATTCATAAACCATTACTGGGATTCGTCAACTTATTCCATAATACATATTTCTAGAATAAGAAATATGGATCATGTATTAAGGTTTCTAACACTTAATCTAATCATGATTCTGGATTTTAATGTAAAAAATATTTGTAAAACACTTTATGTCGTCCACATGACATTTCTTGTATCCTTATCTTTAAAAGTATATCCAATACTCATCCCATCTTCCTATTTCTCTTCCTAATTACTTCCACTTAGGAAATCAATTTTTATAATTCCCATTATTTAAATATCTGAAAAATTTAACATTAACTAGTTCATTCAAGTTATTAATATTTTCAATGACCGTAAAAATTAGGGTTAAAAAAACTTATTATAGACAAAACCACATAATTAGGAAAAATTACTTATAGGATGTCCAAAACATGATGTGTAAATCATTAATATATGAATCCATAATGTTATAATAGGATAAAAATAATCATACTCTATTTCAATTCTTCATGATGGTTCGAAATGAGTTTGTAAATTCCTAAAGCATATATGTGGGTAGTGTCAATAAAGGTGCACAGTAAGGCATTTTATTGTCTACCATGTGATTCTCAAGTCAGGATGGATGCACATTGTCCGATGTGTTAATCATTGGTTAATATATAATAGAAACATGTCCATATGTAGTATAGAAACATAGATATATTTCATGGAAACTTCTTTCTCGATCCTTCAAAAAAATTCAAGAACATTTCATAAAACATTAGCTCATCTTTCAATATATCCATAAAGACTCCCCTAGTCATGTCCTTTGAAATATAACTAGGGATATCACTAAAGATTTAGCACCCTATTTTCTAATGGTTGAATAATTCTTTACTTTGATAATATATATATAGATCTATGATTAACATATATAGATATAACATAATTTAAGATGAATATTAAGAAAAATAATATATTACAAGCCTTAGTACTATAATAGTTTGGATTATTTGGAAACTTAGAGCACATTATACTGGCATGGTGAAATATCTCCAACATATTCATTAAAGATGTTCTCATTTAGTAATCCTACTTATATCCTTCCATGATAACCTAGTGAAATTAAACATAATAAAGGGGGATCTCTAATTCTAAATAATTATAAATAATGTAAATATGTATGCATTAAATTAACTTAAGGGTATGATAACATGAGAATAGCATATGAATATTGTACCTTATTTAAAATGATAATTATCATGATATTGGGCATACATATTAATAGTACTTGAGACATAAATCATTAGAGAAATATACCTTAATTTAAGAAAACATAACACAAAAATAATAAATTGAATTTTTGGTATACACACAAGCATAGAAAAAAAATATATGAAGGCCACCTACCAAGACACTCATTGAATGTTATGATTGGACCAAAAACATATGTACATACTTTATGGTTGGGATTCCCTCTTCTGTGCATTCTTATTTTGGACTTTAGATGCCTTCCTAGGTACCCTCTTAATTCGATCTTGGGATTTCTTACCTTGTACCTTATTATTTCGTGCTAGAGATTCCCTCTCGTGTACCCTTATATTTTGGGATTAATATGACCACTTGTTTCAGGATTGGGATTCCTTCCCATGTACCTTGTGGATATCATAAAAAAATTACTATTATCTAATGAATTTTAGTGAGATATAGCTACCAATCATTACAAAATAAATTAAAACATGAATATTCCACCGGATAAAAAACATTCATTATATCATAACCGAGTAAAGGAAATGGTTATCATTAATGTTTTATCACATCATAACCAATGATTAAAGAATATGTTCGATAATCATTTTATCAATGTGTAACATGTGAAAATAAGTAGGTTTGAAAATAATATAACCCCTTGAAGTGAAATTGGTATCATAAACATCACTTAATAAAAACATAATCCATTCATGAATGAATATGAATGGTATTAATAAACTATTACAATGTATGTAATATTTTATAGAGAAGGAGTTTGAAAGATAACATTGGAAATTTCTTAAGTAAAATACAAATTATTCAAAAATAATTTTTATAAAAGAATTTCAAAAAACCATTACTTATAAATAAGGAATTACAATTTGATTTAATATTTTTCTTGAGGAAAATATATTTTCATATTTAAAAAATTATTTTTAAAAGAAGAATTATTCTAATAAAATTGTTCTTCTAATATACCATTAAAACATAAAAAGTAGGATTGTAATATTTTTTCAAATCCATTTCTATAAAATGGCCATGAAAAATAAAAATGAAAACTTGATATCATTTAAATAATTTTCTTGTAAAATAACCATTTGAAAACATATAAAGTGAGATATATTAAATCATTTATAACACTTTCTAAACAAGAGTCATATTTCAAAAACATTTTGTTTTAAATTGTATTAAAATTTATCAAAATTTTAGAATAATACTGATATATGTTCTTCAAAAATAATCATATAATCTTAAAAGGAATTCTTTAGGGAAATTATGTTCATGAAGATGGGTAAGTCCATACATGCCAAACATTCCTTTTATACCAAAACAAGTATAAAAAAGTTCCTTGATCCAAAAAGTTACAAGAGTCTTAACTTTAAAAAAAATTTGAATAAAAGGAGAAACAAGATTTAAAATATGCATTAAACATTACACTATAATTGTAAATAATTTTTGAATACATTTTGAGAAAACGTTTTTTTTGAAAGAAAACATCTTTTCGATAGAATGGTTAAATAAAGTAGGATTTAAAAAACATTTTATTAATTATCATATGTACTAAATAGTGGAAAACACAAATAATACATGCATATATCATGGATAACTGGATGAGAATAAAATTAATGGGTGTTCCTGAGATATCTATCAAAATAATTCATCATTTGATGAAAAATCCCAAACAGTCTCAATAAATATTGAGATTATATCAGAAAACTCTTACCATTGTGGAAACATTGAATCATAATACTATGGAATGAATAACAATGCATAAAGCTGAGGATATCATGAGAATATTTATATTCATGATATGACAATTCAAATGGTATTATATACAACTCACAGAAATTATAGGTGCATAATGTTGCATCTATCTCAAAGAATGAAAACATAGAAAAATTACAATCACTAGTTGGTGTCCTATGAACAATAAAACCCTTGATAGAATCACCATAAAATATATATTTAAATAAAAAAATTATTCATACTAAACATAGAATACATAAAATGGAAGTATACAAACCACCTAAATGAAATTAGTTGGGAATATGGAATTTCTCTCTTGGAAATAAAAAGGAGGTTGAAATTCCCATTCCTTATGTATTAACTTAATTCATACAAGTTCAAACCTAATCTATACTGAATTTATTATTATTATATATAGAAAAGAATCATATTATTATATATAATACCATATATGAATTTTTATGGCATTATATTCCACTTTTATTTTTAAATTCATATTAATGTTACATTTCGGTTAATATCCACATTATTTTTCTTTAATGTTATGAATTATTATTAATGGTCCTCTTTGTTAGATGATGATTTACTCTTTAAATAATGTAAAAAAGTACTAAATATAATACATATTCATTATATATGTGTTTATAATAATCTATACAGGGTAGAAGTATAAAATGGAATACACCATTCAAGGAGAAGGTATTCTGTACATATACGTGAATACTGTAACACCTATTGATTTTATGAAATATATATTTTTGAATTAATTTAATATTTTTGATATTTATTATGTCATGCAACACCAAATATATATATATATATATATTAAATGATTAGGATTGGCTCATGTAATATGAAATACCATGTTAACCATGCAGAACACAACACATAATGATAAAATTTCCATATACATAAAATAATGATTACTTTACAATCAGGACTAAAATTTTCTGATGTCTTGTGTAACATGAAATGCTGAGTTTTAATAACCAATAATATGTTATTAAAAAATATTAATATTTAATATAATAAGATAAAACCGCTGTGTTAAATTAGTATTTATGAAAATGGTTATCTAACTTATGAAAATTTAATGCTTACATAAATATAAAACAAATACATATTTTAAAAATGAAATAAAAATAAATATGAAAACAGATTGAATATCATAGTGAATGTTATTATTTTAATGCTCACAAGAATGTTATATGATCATAAATTAAAATAATTACAATTATTATGTTATATTAAAGTAATATATATATATATATATTATTGAAACAAATATTATTGATGTTCATAGAATATATTTTATTAGAATAGGATAAGAACAACACCAAATTTATGCATAAAATATTATATATTTATAAAAATTACTTTTATCAATTTTTAATTGTGAATATATTTTAAATATAAATTTTGGATGATTCATAAATCTTAAAGGGAAAAATAAAATTCACATTTTAAATGAAGACATTAAAATTTTTATTGGAAGAATATGTTTTATTTTTTCTATGAAGTTTCATTTTTAATAAAAACTGAAAAATAATTAATTATTATTCAAAACTTATTTTTCATATAATTTATTTATAATATAAAAATATTATTTATAATGGTTTTGATGTATAATTAGATAGTAAATTTATCTGTAAATAAAATATAGGCAGATGGAATCAACTTCACGACGAGAATGGCTATTAGAACATATCAATCTTTTGGATGTTTTTACTTTTAAAACTCATAGTATCGTCCCATTAACATAATTAAATTTAAATTAACTTCTGCCACTTCTAGGACTGTAATTTTCAAATTGGATTCAATAATTTTTATCATAATTTGTTATAATTTCTAATAATTTCATCTTTTTTAATGAACAATAATATTGAATATAATTAAAATTAATTATAGTTATTAAGGTAAAATGAAGTATAATAAGGGAATACAGTGTAAAAATAAGGTCCCGAATGACCTTGAAACATGTCCAAACCCAATTTTATGACCATATTTCAGCCCTAAAACGTCTATTATTTAATTAACTTTGTTGGTATGAAATTTTTAGGTAAACAAGTTGGTCCCCCCAACTAGTTTATAAAATGCCAATTGTGTCCATTCCCTTTCAAGTAAAAGGACATCACCCCTTCTTCTTAACACCTATAGAACCACATAAGTTCTTCCTATACATGGTCAATATATTTCCCAATAACAATTAATTCGACCTAGAAGCCTATTTTTGTTAATAAATATTTCCACGTAAGCTCTTTGTTGAAAACTAGAAGGATTGACCTAATTAAGAGATAACACCCTCCCTCATGCTCTTTTCTTTTATTTACATTATGCATTGTCTAGACAATTATTATACCATGATTTTATAACAAAACCAGAATACTATATATACTAGGTTGTTTTCATGCTAGTCTTTCGAGATAATATTACAAAAACATCAATCTAATTGGTAGTGAATATACATTTTACTCGTGTGGCGAACAACCACCTCACGAAATAATGATTCTTCATTTCGTACTTTACCACCTATCATGGTTGAAATTATAATGGAAATTACCTTTATATATGATATATATAATTTCTTTATTCTTATATAATTTTTATTTTGAACATACCCTCATGCTTTCCAGGTTGTGTATATATGATAATGTCAGTTGAGGAAGTGTCGACTAAAGCCCACTCAAGGTGATGTGATTCATTCACACACTACATGAAATATATTAAAGATATTTTTAGTTAAAATATATGATATATAAGAATTAATAATATGAATTGAATGATATTATATTAATATACCCAGATACATATATTTTATTTACTTTCTTTCAATAATTCAAGAAAACAGAAACAACATTCATGCATACGTACGACCTACCGTCTCCATTAATGGTGTATTCTATTTCGTACTTATGGACTTAACACATTGTTATAATAATAATATAATAAATATTAAGGATATTTATATCATTGTTTAAGTTATGGAAATCATTATATATGTATATGGAACAATGATATAACAAATTAATACAAATGCGAAAAACAAAGAGAATATTTCCCAATGCATAAACTTAACATATAATTTTTAACAAGAGGGGTCATATACAGTCATAAAAAAAGAAATATAGAATTATATAAAATGATAGGGTTCTATAATATTATTACAATAAACTAATATTTATTATATAGGAGGTTCTTACGAGTATGAAAAGGGTCAAGACACAAGGTAAGGGGATTTCATCTCAATTTTTATATTCATGACATACTTTCCTTATTCATCAATCATTTCATATGTGTGGGGTGTATACCATCCGTGGATGTAATTTTTTGATTCGTATAATTTAATATATGGGTATTTACAAATCCATTATATGATCTTTATTTCATGGGGAATGTATTTCAAAAGATTATGAATCTCTCAAGTGATTTGTCTCTACTTGCCTTCATTGAGAAAAATGCCATGTTATGCACCTATATTTTTATTTGAGGAGTATATAATTCCTTTGAAATGTTTTTCCATGAGTCTTATTATTTTCATGATATTTTAAGCGTAATATAAATTTATTATTATCATTTTTTGAATGAAAGTTACTAAAGTTGTTACATTTTTTGCTTCAATATCACCATTTATCATGGATAGTTATGATTATCGTAAGAACCCAGTTATTACTTTTGAGGTACGGGTTTCATCATATCTCTTTTCTTTAAGTGATTTTGAGAAAATTAGGAAAATGGGGGAAAATCCCAAATTTTGGAAGTACACGCCGTGTACATTTCCACAGGCTATGTACTTTTGGCCGTGTGGATTGAGTACACAGGGTGTGTAGCCGTGTCGGTGATGAAGGTTGTAAAAACTGACTACATGTCGTGTAGTGGTCTTTTACATGACGTGTAGTCAGTCAGTAGGTGAAACAGTATGCCAGTGGAAGTAGCTGCCATCTAGGCGACAGTACAAGCCGTGTAGTCTAGAATACACAAAGTGTACTCATGTCGACGGATGAACAGTATGGCAGTGAAACTAGAGGAACAGTTAAATGAGGGAAGTACAAGCCGTGTATTCAAAAGTACACACCGTGTACTTTTTTGATTCGCCTAAAATGGGCAGTAGCTAACCCTATTCATAGGATTGGCTTAGAACCGGACGATAGCTTTGGGAGGACTATTGAACCTTCGTAGATCTCTAAATCGAGAGTCTGGTATCCGTTTCCACCTCATACGATCTCGTTGTAACCACACGGGTATGATCTCCACTCTTCTTAAACCGTTATTGAGAATTCTTCCTCTAAGGGATGTTATTTGAGGTTGAATGAAAATTATTTTACCTCAGATCTATGACGTTCTTGGACGTTTCAGGAGACGTCGTTCGGGTATATCGTTCTTGGGTGTTTAAGGTAGGTGACTTGGTGTTTAATTTCCAACTATCGTGTGTTTTGTGTATTTTTTTGCTACGAACCCATGTTGGGGTATCGTGTGGATGAGGCATTGGATATTTCAAAATACCTATAAATGTTAGGGTAATTAAATGTGATATTAAAATGGTGTGTGGGATCGCTACTTGGATCCAGGACCACCGTGGGAGTGCATTCCTCTGTTTAGCCGTTTAGCCAGGATACCCAAGGGTATGCCTTATTTATATTAGGAATTACTTTTACCTAGAGAGGAATTGTATTTCAACTGATTATTTATATATTGGGCATGGCCCGGTTGCTTGTTTAGCCTGAGGGCAGTGTTGTACTTAGCCTGAGGGCAGTGCATCTTTTAGCCTGAGGGAAACTTCATCCGTGCCTGTGGGAAATATACTGTATGCCTGAGGGAGACAATTTGTACGCATGAGGGCAATATCTACTATACCTATGGGAAATTACCTGCGGGTTACGATTCTGATTACCTGAGGGTAAGGGTTTGCGTGTCTGAGGACGCTGACTATTTACATAGAAATTCACCATGGTGGTTTCTTTATAATGAATGACTAAATGAATAATAAAAATGGAAATATAACTGATTAAGTTAGTTACTTTTAAGTACTGCATAGTATAATGCATTTTAATACAGTATACAGTTGCCACATATTTTCACAGAGTTGGGAACGAGCCTTTGGTGGGTGCCTACTGGGATTTATTTCTCACACCCTGTTTGGGTCATGCTTTTCGGCCCAAACAGATCACGTTTCTACAGGTGTGGATAAGGGAAAGGGCCCTTATACAGGTACTTGATTGCTGCTGAGGAGTAGGGGAGCATGAGACTGGGCCTAGTATCACGATGGTACCGGCTAATTTGTTTTTTTACTATAATTTTTATTGTAATGTACTGCTATGTAACATGTTCTGGCTTTTTTCTTAGAACATGAGACATGTTTCAACATATCTATATATCTGGTTGGTTATCTTTTACGGCAGTTTTTATACTAAATGAGTATGGATTATTTCTTCCACTATTGTCATATGTTTGTTATTTTATTCCACAATGCTACACTTTGAAAAATGAGGGCATAGTTTCCCCACTATCAGACCTGGGCCCTCGCTGCTAGTCGGTAGCCTCTCACGTTTGGGGAAATGATCTTGACGTCATGTGACCAACTGGGTTCAAGGAACCCATTGAGTGGAACCCAGATTCGGGACATTACAAAGTGGTATCATAGGAGTTTCTTTTCTTTGACATATTATTTGGATCGTTAGTCAGGGATAGGATGAAAACTGTAGTTGGTAATAAGCTGTGCCCGGGCATAGCTAACCCGTGTACAGGGAAAAGAGAGTTTGCCTCGTTTTTTTGAAATTATTCTGATTTTGCATATTTTACAGTTGATTTGATTTTTACCATTCGGTGACACACTTGTGATTAGGCTGTTTATATGTTATCCATGGGTTCTATTTAGTTTCAAACCGATGAGATGAGGGTATTCCATCTCATGAATCATTTAGGCACATGCTAGAATTCACATGCCATGCATAGTTCTGTGCCATGTAGGTGCATTAGAAATTGCATGTTGCTGTGATAGTTGTTGTGCTAGAAAAGCATACTGTTGTGATAGCTGCTTTGATAAAATACCTACAATTTGATAGGGTATTTCTATATGAGTATGTTGAAAGGATGGACACCAAACTTTGGTTTTTGGAGAGTATGGGCCCCCATTGACTTGGTTATGGTGGATCATTAGTTTGTTATTTTCTTATAACATAGATAAGATGTCAAACTTTGATTCGTGGGGAGTATGGGCCCTCCCGGGTCGGAATTTGACACATAAGTGTTGTTTTCAGTATTTTTTGGGTTTCAGGGATGTTTCTGAGGCATACTGTCCCGAAAACCTAGTATACACACTATGTAGTACCTAAAACATGTCGTGTATGTTCTTATGTTCAGGAAGAAAAGAAAAGTTTATGAGTACACGCCGTGTACCCTGAGTACACTCTGTGTAGTCTCTTCCCGTGTCTCAAACTATGTGGGCAGTGACACGGGGAAGGGAATATCTTAGGGTAAAACACGCCATGTACCTAATATACACGCCGTGTAGGGTTGACACTGAGTCCGCCCATGTAACAAAAAACAGGGATGAAGGATAATTTAAGGCATACATGTCGTGTTTACTGTAGAACACACAGTGTAGTCTGACCATGTAACTAACAACACAGGTCGGTGAACCCTATTATTTAACACGCCGTGTCAATGATGAACACGCTGTGTAGTGTGACCTGGGGACTCGGTCATATAACTAACAACACGGGTCAGTGTCACCGCTTCTTGAGCATTCCATGTCAATGATGAACACGTCGTGTAGTGTGACCTGGGGACTCGGCCGTGTAACTAACAACACGGGTCGGTGTCACCTCTTTTTGAACACACCGTTTCAATGATGAACATTCCGTGTAGTGTGACATGGGGACTCGGCTGTGTAACTAACAAAAAGGGTCGGTGTCACCTCTTCTTGAACACGTCGTGTCAATGATGAACATGTTGTTTAGTGTGACCTGGGGACTCTGCTGTGTAACTAACAACACAGGTTGGCGAAGCTCGTCTAGTACACGCCGTGTACCTTTGGGACATGCAATGTAGTCTTGTCCAAGGATAGAACGTGTGGACTTAGCCGTGTGGCTGGGAAGACAGGGTGGTGTACATACTGTGTGCGGGTGTTACACGCCGTGTAGTTTTAGCCAAGTAGTCGGCCGTGTCACAAACGACACGGGCAATTGGAAATTCTACCATACACACGGTGTATTCAGTATACACGTCGTTTAGTTTTGTTAAAACATGAGCTGTGTTGATTAGCTATGTAGAAGGACCCGGGTAGGGGAAGAGAAGTCAGGTACATGCCATGTAGTTAGTATAGATGCCGTGTAGTCTTGTTTGAAAATCTTGAAATGCCTTCTTCCTCTTGTTTCCTTTGAGGTTCCTTCACTTTTAGTCTTGTTAAAATTGAACTAAGGCATGTTTTTGACCTTGTAGTGTCATGCCGCCTAGACATTCCTGCGTTGTTCTTCTAGAGAGCAGCAATGATTAAACTCCAGAGATGGTGGGCCATGGGCTGCCAGTGGACCCTCCAACAGAGCCAGATGCAGCACCAGATGTTATACCGGACACAGGTGCAGAGGCACAGTTCTGTGAAGGCTTTATGTGGTTCATGCAGATCTTTCAAGGAGCACTGCTGGCTGCCACAACTATGGCTGAGCTGACACGTACCTTCTAGAAGCAGCATCCACCTATGTTTTCAGGAGATGGTGGACCACAAGCTGCAAAATCTTGGTTGGGGTCTATGAAGAATATTTTCGAGCACCTTGAGACACCTCCAGGGCAGAGGGTCAATCTCGTGATGTATATGCTGCGTGATTCTACCAAGAGGTGGTGGGATGTTACCACACAGTCAGAGCATCATAAAGACATGGTGTGGGTGGATTTTCAAGAAATCTTCTATAACTTCATTTTTACAGAGATGCTGAGGGCAGTTAGAGATCGAGAGTTCATGAATCTGCAGTAGTGCGCTATGTCAGTGAAGGATTATTTGTTCGTTTTACTGAGATTCAGAGTTTTTCACCCGTTCTATTGGGTGACGAGACGTTGAGGGATAGACTCTTATAGGATGGTCTGTGGTATGACATTTGAGCGCTGGTGAATGTTTTTAGGTTTCCATCAGTACATGTTATTGTGAACCAGATGATGATTTTAGAGAGAAACCTGTGGGAAGCTAGTAGTGTGGGCCAGGGCGGTTCAGCACTAGTTACAAGTACTATTTCTACCGGTAAGTGGAAGAGACTGATGGTCTTCTCTCATGGTGGCAGTACCAGCTAGAAGAATACTTCAAGTGGCCATGTCATGTGCTACATGTGTGGTAAGGAGGGGAACAAATGAATTCGGTGTCCTCGAGACCCAGTGGAGTGCCAAGCTTGAGGCAAGATGGGGCATCTACAGTGCTTTTGTAGGGTGTTTCCACCAGTGGCTAGTGACAGGGTTTATGTGCAGACTCTGCATGCGGGAGCAGGACATGTGGCTTCTTACCAGTCAGGAAACTGGAATAGGTCAGAGCGTGCAGAAAGAGAAGGTAGTTGTGGTCGTGGTAGCCAGACATAAGGATCTGAGAGGTAGTAGGGTGGGAAAACTTAGGGTATCTAGACTGTGTCCCAGGGCCGCGACATTGGGTAGGCATATGCAGTGCAACAAATCCAACATGAGAAAGGTCATGGACCTTCTACATTCATAGGTACTATTCTAGTATCTTCTTCCTTATCTTTAGTACTTTTCAATATGGGTGCTACACATAGTTTCATATATGTGCCCATTGTGAAGTGACTTGGGCTCTATGTTTCTACTTCTTCTGCTGTTATGACTCTAGAGACTCCGTTGGGAACTAAAACGACATGTGTGCATCAGTGCAAGGAGTTCCCCCTTGAGGTTGGTGGATGTCACTTTCATTATGACCTCTATTTCTTAGAGATAACATCTTAGTACATCATTCTCAGGATGGACTGGTTGGTTCCCTTTCGAGCCTTTGTAGACTGCTATAGTTGCAGGGTGAGTTTCACATCACCAGAGGGTGGAGAGTTTCTATACAAGGGCGAGTGGGATGTTCAGGAAAGTCGAGCTTGACCAGAGCATCGTGGGAAAGGTGGAGTCATAGCCAAGATTGCGAGTTTATATCTAGATGATCAGGGAACGTGTCAGAAGTATATCCCTCCAGTGGTTGATCATTTCAGGGATGTCTTCCCAGATGACTTTTCTGGTCTACCTCCGGAGCGAGAGGTGGATTTCTCTATTGATATTGTAACAGGGGCAACACCATTGTCTATTCCTCCTTATATGAAGGCCAAACCTGAGTTGCAGGAGCTCAATTTGAAGATAGAGGAGTTACAAGAAAATGGTTTTATCCGACCCAGTACATCTCCTAGGGGTTCTCTGGTCCTTTTCGTGAAGATGGCGGATGTTACCCTCAGACTCTGTGTGGATTATCTGATGCTGAACCAGTTGACAGTTAATAACTGATATCCCTTTCCGAGGATTCATGATCTATTTTATCAACTTTGTGGAGAACGAGTATTCCCGAATATTTAATTGAGGTCAAGATATCATCAGATACGCATGAGACCATCGGATATACCGCTTACAACTTTTCGGAGCAGATATGGTTTGTACAAGTACTTGGTTATCCCATTCGGACTTATGAACGCCCCAGCAGTTTTCATGGATCTGATGAATCATGTGTTCCATCCTTATCTAGATTCTTTTGAGGTAGTATTTGTGGACGACATATTGGTGTTCTCTAACACTCGACACAACCATGCCACCCATCTTGAGATCGTATTGAGTACACTAAGAGAGCATCAAATATATGCTATGCACTCAAAGTGACACTTTAGGATGGACCAGATTCACTTCCTGGGTCATATCATCTCAGAGGAAGGAGTTGCATTAGACCCAGAAAAGGATAGATTAGTAGTTTCCTGGGATCATCCTAAGAACATGTTTGAGATATGAAGTTTCATAGGGTTGTCTGGTTACTACAGAAACTTCATGCATGACTTCTTCTACTTAGTAGCACCATTGAAGGGTCTGACTAAGAGGGGTGTGAAGTTCGTTTGGTTGGAAGCTTGATAGATATCCTTTTAGTAGCTGAAGGGAAGGTTGACATCAGCACCAGTCCTGATACTTCCATAGCAGGGGAAGAGATATACAGTTTACTATAATGCATTAGTTATTGGGTTGGGAGCAGTGTTGATGCAATTTGATTGAGTTGTTTCATACGGTTCTCGGCAATTGAGGCTACATGAGAGGAATTACCCGATGCATGATCTCGTGTTGGCTGCAGTTGTGCTTGTGTTGTGATGTTGGAGACATTATCTATTGGGAGAAAATTTTGTGGTTTTCACCGACCACAGAAGTCTCAAGTATATCTTTGCTCATCGTGAATTCAATCTGAGGTAGCAAAGGTGGGTCAAATACCTTCAATCCATTGATTTTGATCTTTCCTATACATGTAGTAAAGGTAATGCAGTAGCTAATGCACTGAGTAAGAAGACTCAGATACAGGCTGTGTAGGAGGCTAGTGATGAGTGGAAGCTTATGGATTTGTTCTCTGAGATGCATTTGGAGGTTCACAACAGTTAGGGGAAAACATATCTTTCATCTTTAGCTGTGACTTCTACCCTCCTCGATAGAGTGAGGATGAGACAGATATCTTATCAAGAAGGCCTAGTTCTACGGGAGTCAGTGGCAAGTGAGGACCCACCTCCTGGTTGGACGATAGGCGATGATGGAATTCTGCATTTCCATGGACGATTGTAGGTTCCAGGGGATATACGTGAGGAGGTGATGTGGGAGTTTCATGCTTCAGCTTGGGAGTTCATCCCGGGGTTACCGAGATGTACCATGACATGAGACATCGGTACTGGTGGCTGAGTATGAAGAGAGATATGGCTGGTTTTTTTACGAGATGTTCCACCTGTAAGCAGGTGAAGGCAGAGAATCAAAGGCCATCCAGACTGTTACAACAGTTACCCATCCCGGAGTGGAAATGGGATGATGTTGCGATGGACTTCATGACTGGGTTGCCAAGGTCACCTTGAGGCAATGATGCCGTGTGGGTTTTTGTCGACAGACTCACGAAGGTGGCTCACTTTTTGCCAATCAAGGAGACCTCCAGTGTTGACGAGCTTAATAAGTTGTATATCAGAGAGATCATACGTCTTCATGGCGTTCCTCATTCTATCGTTTTAAATAGGGACACCTGTTTTACGTCTCGTTTCTAGCAGAGTTTTCATAGGGAACTGGGTACACAGGTGCTTCTGAGCACTACATACCACCCTCAGAATGATGGCCAGTCAGAGCATACGATACAGGTGCTTGAGGACATGTTGCATGCATGTGTCCTAGACTTTGGCGGCTCTTGGGAGAAGCATATACCCCTAGTTAAGTTTTCCTATAACAACAGTTTTAAGGAGACTATTGAGATAGAACCTTATGAGGATTTATATGGTTGGCCATTCCGATCACCCTTGTGCTGGTTAGAGGTAGGTGAGGTAGCTTTACTGGCACCGCGTCTTGTAAAGGAGACTTTTGAGTAGGTCCAGTTGATTCAGAAGTGGATGGCTACCGCACAGTCTCGTCAAAAGTCTTATGTTGATCGTTGTAGACGACCTTTTGAGTTCATGGTCGAGGATCAGGTTTTCTTGCATGTTTCGCTGAGGTTGGTACACATGCCGATCAGGATACGGGGTAATCTTTCACCGAGGTATGTGGGGTCATTTGAGGTTCTGGAGAGTTTCGGGCCAGTTTCCTATCGGTTGCAGTAACCACAGAGGTACTGAGCCATGCATGAAATCTTCCATGTGTCTTAGTTACGATGCTATCATTCAGACCCGTCTCACATCTTTAAGCTAGAAGAGGTTGATCTTGAGGTTGATGTGTCCTTTGAGAAGCATCCAATTCGTATCGTTGATAGGAGCACGAAGGTTCTCTGAGGCCGGCCAGTTCCTCCCTTAAGGTTTCTATAGGAGCATGGTCGAGTGTAGGACGTAACCTGGGAGTAGGAGACCGACGTACATACTCAGTGGACAGAGCTATTCTGAGCTTTATCTTCTCCACCCTTGGAAGGGAAATTCGGGGACAAATTGCTTTAAGGGGGGATGTTTGTAAGAACCCGGTTATTACATTTGAGGTATGAGTTTCTTCTTTTCTCTTTTCCTTATGTGTTTTTGTGAAAATAAGGAAAATGTTGAAAATCCCAAAATTTGGAAGTACACACCGTGTACTTTTCCACACGTCGTGTACTTTTGGACATGTGGGATGAGTACAGAGGGTGTGTAGCCATGTCAGCGACGAAGGGTGTAAAAACCGAGTACACGCCATGTAGTGGTCTTATACACATCGTGTAGTCAGTCTACATGAGAAATAGTGTGACGGTGGAAGTAGCTGCCAGCTGGGCGACAGTACATGTCGTGTAGTCGGGAATACACGCCATGTACTCATGTCGACGAATGATCAATTTGGTGGTGCCGCCATAGGAACAGTTAAATGAGGCAAGTACAAGCCGTGTAGTCAAAAGTACACACCGTGTAATTTTTTTATTACCCTTAAAATGGGTAGTAGCCAACCCAGTTCATAGGATTGTCATAGAACCGGATGGGAGACCGGGAAAGGACGACTAAACCTTCGTGGATCTCCATATCGAGCGTCGAGAATCTGTTTCTGCCTCGGATGATCTCGTTGGAACCGCACGGGTAAGCCCTCCACACTCTTTAAAATGTTCCTTCCAATTTTTCCTCTAAGGGATGTTATTTGAGGTTGAATGATAATTATTTTACCTCATATCTACAAAATTCTTGGATGTTTTTGTAGACTTCATTAGGGTATACCGTTCTTGGGTGTTTATGGTAGGTGGCTTGGTTTTTAACTTCCAACTGTCATGTGTTTTGAGTATTTTTGTGCTAAGAACCAATGTTGGGGTATTGTGTGGATGAGACCTTGGATATTTTAAAATACCTAGAATTGTTAGTGTAATTAAATGTGACATTAAAATGCTATGTGGGATCGCTGCTTGGAACCAGGACCACCTCGGGGGTGCGTTCCCCTGTTTAGCCATTTGTCCAGGATACCAGAGGGTATGCCTTGTTTATATTATGAATTAATTTTTCCATGAGAGGAATGGTATTTGAATTCTTTTTTATATGTTGGGCATGGTCCTGTTACTTATTTAGCCTGAGGGAGGTGTTTTAATTAGCCTGAGGGCTATGCATCTTTTAGCCTGAGGGAAAATTCATTTGTGCCTGTGGGAAATAGACTCTGTTCCTAAGGGGGGACACTTTGTACGCCTAAGGGAAATATTTTCTATTCATATGGGAAATTACCTGCGAGTTATGATTCTAATTACCTAAGGGTATGGGTTTTCATTTCTAAGGACACTGACTATTGACATATAAATTCACTGTGGTGGTTTCTTTTTAATGAATGATTAAATGAATAATAAAAATGGAAATGTAACTGATTAAGTAAGTTACTTTTGAGTACTTCTTAGTTTATTGCATTTTACTACTGCACACCATTGTCACATATTTTCACACAATTGGGCACGTGCCTTTGATGGGTGCCTACTGTGATTTATTTCTCACACCCTGTTTGGGTCATGATTTTTGGCAAAAACAGATCACATTTCTGCAGGTGTGGATAAGGGAAAGGGACCTTATACAGGTACTTGATTGCTGCTGAGGAGTAGGGGGAGCATGGGACCAGGCCTAGGATCATGATTCTACCAGCTGATTTGTTTCTTTTTCTATACTCTGTATTGTATTGTACTGTTGTGTAACATGTTCTGGTTGTTTTCTTAGAACTTGAGACTTGTTGCAACATATTTATATTTCTGTTTGGTTATCATTTACTGCAGTTGTTATACTTAATGTGTATGGATTATTGCTTCCGCTATTGTTGTATATTTGTTATTTTATTCTGCAGAACTACAGTTTGACAAATGAGGGCATAGTTTCCCCACTATCAGACATGGGCCCTCGCTTCTAGTCGGCAGCCTGTGGCGTTTGGGGAAATGCGCTTGTGGTCATGTGACCAACCGGGTTCGGGGCACCCATTGAGTGGCATCCGGATTCAGGACGTTATAATTATACTTATATTAATGAAATTTATGATCTAAATCTCAATAACTATAATTAGGTTTCTTAAAATCTAATTTTTCTTATTATATACCATTAGTAGTAAAATGTTTCCACTCATTGGTGCATAATGTTTCCAAGAAAGTGTTTTTAGGAATGTATGAAATTACCCTTCCCTTTGGTCAAAAATCATTGTTCCTTCAAATTAATATCTTATGAAAGGATTAAAAAAATATTCTATTATTTTACCCTCATATTTAATGAAATTTTCACCCTTGTTTTACTTTTATATAGAAAAGGGTTTTTAATAAGGATTCTTATTATCATTTTCTGGTCAAGGAACATTTCTAAATAGTTTACGCTGAAGAATTAATGTTCAGTGTGTATGTATTTACCCTCCATCATGATTAAAATTCCCTAAAATCTTAATTTAAATGAATAAAAATGTATATGAAAAAATAGAAAAAACATTAATATTATGGAAATTCATTTTTTCAATGTATTTTGAAATATGATGTTATTCACATGTTTTGGAAGGCAATTTACCTGTTTTCATAGAAAATGTTTTTAAAAAATTTTAAATCTTCTTTAATAACTTTTTAGAGAAATTGGTTTTCATAATGTTTTGAATAATATTTATATATGTTTTAAAGGAAAATGTTTACAAAAAATTCAAGATTCATTTATATTTTTTCAAGGAATTTTTTTTTAAAAAAATCAACATTTCTTTATAAGTATTCACTGAATTTTTAAGATAATATTTTTCAGAACACAATAAATATTTATTTATAATATTTCAAATAAAAAGGGTATCAAAATGTTCTCAAAGAATTATTTATATGTTTTTAATGTTTATTTTCAATGAAAATGGTTTTCTAAAGTATATTTTTTTAATGATTTTTTTAAATAATAAAAGATATATTCCTGATCAAATTTTTTAAAAATATCTTTCTAGGTTATTTTCTATATAAGATAAAATTAGCTGATGTTACTCATGCCCATAAAGAAAATTATCCATAGGAACCATTCATATTATTTCATCAATGATTTGTGGTTTGATAGAATGATTCTTCTGACATCCATCCCTCTTCCATGAGTTATATATTTTTGACACCATCTTTTCTCATGGGTTATTATTAGATTAAATGATTATGAAACCTATTTATTTTCCATAGTTTATCATGTGATGAATTGTTTATGATACCAATTCTATTTCATGGGATTTTATTTGATGTCTATAAAAACAATATAAGTTTTATGGATCATGATATGATTAATGTTTTTTATTGTATGTCACATATATGAATGATTTTATTATGAGAATGGTGGGAACTATATATCTCTTCAACGAATTAGGTGAGGATTTATATCTTATGATAGAATTATTTGAATCAAGATGACAAGATTTATCTTCTATGAAAAAATGGGGAAACCTGATCCACTATTGGAAGATGGGGAATCTTGATCCCATATAAGGAAAGGACTGTGACTAGGGATGGTGGCGTGTCCCATCCAAAATTTGTCTTCACCATGATGTTGAAATATTGGGAAAACCAATCTACTATGGGAATATGGGTAAAAAAATCCCTTATAAGGAAGGAACTGCGACTATGGATGGTGGTGTGTTCTGTCTAGTAGTTTTTATTCCCATTATGTTCCAAGATATTTTCTAGAAATGTGTATTGACTTATAGGTAATGATATTACATTTTCATGTATAATATAGTTCCATGTTTTATTCATATGGAATGGTATTGTGGATTATGTTCATTATTTCCATATTAACCATGTCTTATGAACTTACAAGATTTATGACATGATTCATGTTTATGATATTTCATATGTAAGGTATGATATCTTAATTTTATGACCACATTCCCATACCACTTTGATCATGACGATGCTTACATGTCTCCCTTATATACATCAGATATCACCATTTTTTTTCCATTACCATAGATTAGGAAGTCAAGTGTTATGTATGATGTGTCTAAGAAGGGTTCTAGTCACGAAGATACTAGTAGGAGATAATTTCTATTTCTTATGTATTAGTCTTAATGTTTCCATTATTCCAAATGAATTTTACAAATTTATTCTTTGGGTGTATTTTTTTATAATGATTTTCTTATTCTATAAAAAGTAAAGTATTTTCAATGTATGTTAAGACTATGTTGTTATAGTTGGTATTAGATTAAAGTTTATGTTAACCATTGGAAACTAGGATGAGAAAAAATTAGTGTTTTCCCTAAGAAAATTTCTATTTATATGTCTAATTATTTCTCAAAGGATATTTTTAGGGATGATTTTACGTTCCAGAAAATGTCATGGAATTTTGTTAATAGATAAAGTGGGTGGTTTCATAGAAAATAATTCCATGTTTAGTTAATAAGAATAGATATTATTATAGCAGAAATAAATCTGGGAGAATAAAATCTGACGAGGTGTGTCATGCTTGACTTATCATAACATGGTAAACAATAACAGGGCTTGCTGCACAATTAATTTGACACTCCTGGGGGATATTATTTAGAAATTCAAAAAATTTATAAGGACCATCATGAAGGATTTTAATAAAATTTGTCAATGAATAACTCAAGATAAGCCTAATGAGTCAATTATTTAACATTACGAGTCATTATTTAGACATCATATAAAAAATTTCAATATTTTCTTATTTTCTTCTATGATGTGTCTTTCTCACACTATTCTTTCTGGTTTTAGTCAATTTTGAGAACCAAAAAGAACAAGGTTAAATTTAATGATTCATATTTTGAACGTTTATGATTTATGGAAATTCATTTCCCAAGTTGAAATATCATAATGTGAATCAAGAAGGTGGTATGAGTATTTGTTATAATTTACAAGAAAAAGATACCCCAACTGACATGTGAAAGGAATGTGATGTTCATCCAGTATTTTTTTACATTAACCAAAAGAAACATAATTTAATATAGGTTGATGAACCTTAAGACTTGATTCATATGTTATATTCTAAGAAATATGTTTTAAGGAATTACATGATGAAGCCTAAATAATTGTTCATTAATAAATATAGATGAATTTAGTATTTTGGTTTTTGAGTTCAATGATTATATTATATTGATAAGGAAATATATAAATATTTTCAATAAATATTATTTAAAATGGATTAAAAATAATACTATTAATGGTGATGAAGACTTGTAAAAATCATATTATTATTATGTGATGGTAACCCTTATTGTGTTCAAGATTTTGAAAAAAATCATTTTTTAGCTTTGATAAAGAGATTATTGATTTGGATAATGTAAATTGGTTAGTAACAATGATTTAGAACTGAATAATAAATTTTTGAAAATGGGGTCTATATCATCCAGGACGCAGTTTATGACTTTTTGGATTTCTGTAATACTTCCAATATACATTATAAGAAGGAATAATTCATGTTTTTCAAATGGATATATGGTAATTCATGTTAATACCCTATTTTAAGAGGGCTTATAAAGATGTTATTCAAATGTTTGGAATGTGACAAAAAATAATTACTTTATGATATATGGGGGATCAATGTTAATATAATTTCAAGAAATTATTAATAATTTATTTATTTTGAACTTATGGAAGGTTTATAAGGATAAACTTTTATATAATGATTATGTTACACTCCAGACAATGTTTCTTAGGTTAAAGTATTTTCACAACAAATGAGGATTCATTCATATAAGATAACATACTCATAAAACCATTTGTTGATAATAATTGATGGAAAAATGGATGTAATATCATGAATCTTATAATATTACAGTACTTCAGGAATAAAAAAAAGAGACCTTCATTTTTGGAGAAAGTGGCGAATTGGATCAAGGCACAAAATAGGGTGATATTATATTAAATAATGTAAGTAAAACATCTCTTGAATGTTCTTTAACTCCAGGAAAATGATATTGAAATCAAAGAGGTTATTCAAACAAAATTATTTCTGATTAATCAGATGGTCCCTTAGATCATTTTAGATTACTGATTTTGTGATCATCAACAACTATTGATCAATATTCCATATCACTATCCATCAGAACATGATTGTCAAATTTCTATTACATGTCTATGTTTTAAATTCCCACATATTTTCACCTATATGGAAACAAAGTTATATGTTATATAGATAAAACACTATGTTTCCAACATTCTCTTTTTAAATGAAGCTTTAGTATTCATTTTTATAATGTGGGTTTCATTGAATGGAACTTTCATGTATTAAATATTTGATAACGTAGAATAATTTCTAGGGAATTAATAATTTTATGGGGGGTAGAATATAACACCCTAAGATTTTTTGAAATATTTTATTTTTATTAATTTATTATTTTTGATATTTTTTATTTCACACAACAATGAAAATAGTTATATTTTTACACATACTAAATCACTATGTTTTTCTTGTGTTAAAAAATAAATCAACTTAATAATACACTAAACACAACATAAATGTTATATTTACCTACATAGAACACCAATGATAGATTAAGTTACAGGAATGACTATCTTTCCTGGATGTATTTTGTGATATGAAAGATCACTTTTTACTAAAAAACTATATTAATAAAATTATTATCATTTAATGTAATAGGATATGACCTTGAAGTTAAATTAATAGTAATTAAAAAGTTTAATGAACTTATGAAAATATATTCTTTATAAAAATATAAAATGAATTAATTTTTTCAAAATAATTAAAAATTAATATAAAAACTGATTGTATATAAAGGAATATATTTTAATAATTATGCTCATAATTTTTTTTATCCTAATAAATTAATTTAATAAAAATCTGTAAGTGATATTAAAGTAATATTTATATTTAATATAAAAGAAAATATTTTTTATGATCATAAAATATATTTGATAGGAATAGGATAATAAAAATCACAATTTTAGGTATACCATGTTAAATTTTTTATAAAGACACTTTTACTAACTTTTAAGGGAGAACCTTTTTAAATTTAATGTTTTGAAATATTACATATATTATATGTAAATATAAAATTCATATATTAAATAGAAACATTGAAATTATTATAGGTTAAATTTTTGTTATTTTTCTAGTGATGTTTTATTTTTTAATGATTATGTGAAACATTATAAATTTTCCTTCCAAAATAATTTTTTATCTGAATTATTTTTATGTATAAATTATATTTTATATTGGTTTGAAATTATAGTTAAAAATAATTTTAAAAATTAATCCAAATTAGGTTATTGGAATCAATTTAAATTTTACATTTTCAATAAAAACATGGTAATCTTATTGCCATATATCAGACATAAAACATACATTATAGAGTTTGGTTGGTTTTATGACTTTTGTTAGGTAAAAACGTTGGTACACCTAACTTGTTTTCAAAAATACAAAAGGTCATATTTGCCTTCCGTATAAATGGGAATCACATCTCTATCTTCTTATCTCCCCTAAAACCATATAGGTTTGGAATATTTATTACCAATACACTTACAATAAACCTCACCATACTCATTGAATCCAACCATTCGTCATAAACTCTTCCAAGGATTCCTTTTGGTGCAAACCAAAAGGAGTTACCCGATTAAGAGGCAACACCCTCCATTAAAATAATTTCTTTTATTTCCATTATCCACTACCTAAACTATTTTAATTCTGTGATTGTTGAACTAAAATAGTACAATAAATATAATATGATGTTTTTATGCTTATATTTAAACCCACACTTACACACCCTTCTATATAATGGGTAACAAAAATTTTGTTTACATTTATGGAAATCTAACACCTCCGGAAATGATGATTCTTCATTTTTTCAATTACCACCTCTAATGATGGAAATTACTATGAAAAATATATTTCTAGATGATATATATTATTTTTATAATTTATTTATTCTTATGAAATTTTTATTTATATCATACCCTTATGCTTTCCAACTTATGTAAACACAATAATTTCATTTGAGGTTGTGTGGACTATCACCTTGTCAAAGCAATGTGATTCATTCACACAGTACATGGAATGTATTAAGGATATATTTTGAGAATATATATGATATAAATTAAATAATTATTATACATTAATAATATTATATACACATACTAATTCATATATTTTATTTTCTTTCAATCGTTCAATACATCAATAAAACGGAAGCATCTTTAATTTATATGCTTGGCCTATAGTCTCCCAGGATGGTGTATTAAAATATATAATTATATATTATATAGACTATTGTAACACAAATATAATGAATATTAATTATATTTATATCTGTTTTTTACATTCTGGAAATCATTATATAGGTCTATGGAGGAATGATATAATAAATTGTGGCAACTACGAAAAAAAATTGAATATTACCCCAAGCATAACCTTAACCTAGAATTGTTAACAAGAGGGTTAATGTAAAGAGATTAAAAATATATTAATTTTGATAAAAGAATATTTTTATTTAAAATAATTAAAATTAACTTATATTTATTAAAAATTAGTTTCATATGAGTACAAAGGGAGTCAGGAAACATGGTAAGGTTATTTAATATGACTGTTTATTTTAATGAGATACCAGCCTTATTCAACACAATTTTCATTTGTGTGGTGTTTATAATACCCAAGGATTTTATTTATAATTAGTATAAGTTAATTTATGTGTATTTACTTATCTATTTTATGATATTTCGTTCATAGGTTCTGTCATTCAAAGTTAGCAAATCAATAATGTGATTTTTTCAAAAATTTTCTTCTTTGAGACACATGCCTTTTTATGAACCTATATATTTCCATGTGGTGTATATAATTACTTTGAAATTTTATAAAATCAATCTATTTATCCTAATTATATGTTAATATTCATGAAATGTTATACATTCAATTTATTATGATCCAAATCTACTAAATGAGTAACAGTTTTTTTTTATAATCTCGCTATTTATTGATATTGTTTATGATTATAGTCCCATTGATGAAATATTATGATCCATATATCAAGAAATATTACCTGTTTTTATAAAATATAGTTTTTATTTTATATCCTTGTAATGTGATAATTTTTTTACTATTCAGTACATGATATGATCAAGAATGTGTTTTTAACGAAGTATGACTTTATATATCCCATCAATTAAAAAAGTATGTTCCTTAAAAGGAATACCCCCTAAAAGGTGTCCAAAATTATACTATTATTCTCCTATGATAATTAAATTAAATTTTCAACCGTATTTAACTTTTCAAAAAAAAATTAAAAGGAAGCTTCATGTTATTATATAATAAATGAATCATTATAAACATTTTTTCTTTGTAAAAGTATTTTCAGAAAGTACAGATTTACACGCTGTCATGAATAATGTTCTCAAGAGGGATCCTTAACATGATTAAAAATTTATTTTTAAAAAAATTAATTTTTTTAATACTCTTTAAATTCATTGTATCCAATTATTTTAATATTAAAAAATATTGTAAATAATTTAATGCAATTTTATATGTTTTCACAAAAATGTTTTTAAAAACATTTTCAAATGTCATATATATGATTCATGGAAATTAGTTTTCCAAATGTTTTAAAGATTATTTTATAAGTTTTCAAAGAATATTGGTTTCAAAAAGTTTTGAATCTTCTTTTAAATGTTTTAAATGAGTAGGTATCCTCAAAATATTTTCAATATTTTTTTATATGTTTCAAATGTTTTTTGAAATAAATGGTTTTGAGAAATATTTGAATCTTTATTTATTTGTTTTCAAATAAAATGGTTTTCAAAATGTTCTCAACAATTTATTTATAATTTTTTGATGTTAAATATCAAAGAAAATGGTTTTTTAAAGGTTATATGATTTAAATATTGTTTTTAAAAAATACTGGATATTTTCCTCATGAAATATTTCTCTAATAACTTTACAGCATATTTACCATATAAGATGATGTTTGTTGATGTTACTCATTCCCTTCTAGAAAATTATCTAAAGGTACTATTCATTATATTTCTTTAATGTTTTTGTGTTTATATGTAATTATGTTTATAACACCCATCCTCCTTTAATGGGTTATATTCTTCTGAAACCCAATTATTTTTATAAATTCTGATTCAATGAAATTATTATGAAATATATTTCATTCCTATTAGGTATGATGTGATAAAAATATTTTTTAAACATTTCATTTAGTGGGTCTTGATTTTATGTTTATATAAACCATATAATTTTAAAGTTCATGATATGATGAATGTTTTATTATATTGTAAAACATGCATGATTGATTTTTAGAACTGCGGTGGGAACTATATCTCCCTTCCTTGCATTGGGTAATGATTTATATCTTATGAGATAATGATGTGAATCTTGTCAGTATTCTTAATTAACTATGTGAAGATAGAGAAACATGATCCCTTACAAGGAAAGAACCCTTACTGGGGATGGTATTCTGTCATAACTAGTAGGTATAATCACCAAGATGTTAGAAGATATAAAAACTCGATCCACTATGGCGTGTTGGATCTCAGACCAGGGTGGATCACCCCTACCATCGACGTTTTAGTGCATCTCCATGGTTCGATGAGCTCAGTGCTTCCAGCTTCGTCGGTTCAGCCTTGGCTTCTCGGCTTCCGGTGAGGCTCGACCTGGATCCCATGGTCGGTGATCTCAGCTCTTCTAGCCTCGACATTACAACTGTGGCTTCTCGGCTTCCGATGAGTCCAGGCGTGTCTCCAGCGGGTTCATGTGCGGATCAACCCCTATTTTGTAGTGATTCGGAGGGGGAGGTGTTTCTTGATTGTAGCTTCTATGATTTATTCCAGTTTTATTTAGTATGTGTGTTTCTTTAGATTTTATTTGGTATTTGTGATTTTCTTCAACTATGATTATCTGGTATTGCATGATTTGTTTCAACTCGATCAGTGGATTTTGTTTTGGTTATCCTTGTTCAACCTCATTGGTTCTTCTTTGCGCATTCCCTCTAACAAGTTACCCTGAGGTTTCAGAACCTGATATGGGTGATTTTAGGTTCTTATTGAAGGGGATTCATGCCCAGAGTGGAGCTTCTATTTCAATACGACCATGGCACTCTCATTAGTAGATTTCCCTTGGTGCGGGTTTGGGCCACCCAGTCCTAGGTGATGATGGCTTGAACTTGTACATTTTGGTTTGTCTTCTGAGATTATGTGACTCAGCTTGCAGGGGTGTAATATGGAGGGCTGCGTGGCTTGTCCAGGATGGTCACTTATTGAGGCACTATGAAGATGTGATTTTAAAATGGTGGAAGGGATCTTTCTGTGAGGACTGTTGGTATAGTGATGCAGCCAGACTCGACCACGTGGATTAGGCTCTAGAAGAGGTTCCAGAGCTATCATTCAATATTGTAGTTCATTTAAGATTCAGATGATTGAGAGTGTATGGAATTAGCCATCGGATCGGGCCAGTGTTTTGACATAGGACACTTGTTAGCTATTCAGCCCTGCAATGGTGGATTGTTTATTCATGCTCAATTACTGGGGAGGGGTAGTGTCATGGTGTCAGTTTGGTTTATCTTGATTGACCTTCAGGTTGTGACATGTCCTTTTTCGATGATGTCTGTTAGGGTTCCCCCTTTATTCCCTTAAATGGGGGCATTTTTTAAAATAAAAAATTAAAGGCCTTTGGGTTTTTGGATGGATGATCATGTTTATTCTTACATGTCTCCCATGTTTTTTCTTACTGATCATCCTATATCACCCCCTTTTATGTTTACTTTCAAATACATTTTGAATATATGAATTATGTATGAGGAGTCTAAGAACGGTTCATGTCCTGATGAACTTAGATGGAGATAATGTAGCACACTTATTTACAAGTGTACATGATTCCATTATTCCAAAAGAACTAGATTAATATGATTTTTGAAAAACTATTTTTATAAATTTTTATGTATTCCAAAAAATTAATATAATATCAATTTATGTTAAGATTAGGTTGTTATATACGCTCATTATGTTATATTTTTGTATTTAAAGAATGAATGTAAATGATATATATATATTTTATAATTAAAGTCGAATTAGTTTTTCGTATATATCATATATGTTCACTAATCACATCCATAATATGTTACATGTAATGTGTGAATGTGTCACATAACTTTGAGGAGGTGGTAGCCCACAGTTTACATTCAATATTACCGTACTTATTAAAAATGTAATGCTTTAATTAATGTGACATATATTAATTATAGAAGTAAAAATACAACATAAAAATAATATATAAATTATAAATATATATATATCATCATAATTCCCCACCATGACTTATGGAAAAGGAAAAATGGATAACATCGTTTTATGTGGAGGTACTTCACCATACACAAGAACATGATGTTCATTAAACCTTAGATAGTAGTGTGTGTATGTGAAGGTAGTAAGATTAGAATAAAAAATATTATTAAATTTAGGAATTTTTTAAAATCATGGAATAATAATAATTGAGGTACTGGAGAAATAAAATAAATTAATTGATCTTGAGAAATGATATTACCACTTATTTTGGGTAACTCATTTTCCATTGCAGAAATAAGACTCCTTGGATGTATTTATGACCAAATAGAGGATTTAGGTGGGAATTTGGGGATGTTGGGGGATTATTTGGGATGATTTTGGTGAGATAAAGGGCTTGAAAGGTTTGAATACGTGGGAGGGGTGAGTGCCTTTTCATTATGGAGGAGTTGCGTTCCTGTAAATTTTTGAAAAGTGAATTCCACCCAAATTTTTCTATAAAAAGTGGACCAAATAATGATGATAATAATATTAAAGGGAGTATAGAGTCTTCAGAATGATAGAAAATGGATTTTAAACTTGATTGTTTATCATTTTGTTCACTACGTGTAAGATTTATTCCCTTATTATGCTAAATTTTCTCTTCATCATTACAATAAATTTTCATTATGATCAGTATTTTTTTAAACAAATTATATGATCTCATTTTTTAATAATAATTATTATGAATATATATATGGAATATATTTTGAAAATTCCAATAATATAAGTGGCAGAAATTAATTTAAAACTAATTTCATGGATGAGATGAAAATGATGGGGTTTAATGTAAAAATCATCAAACATATTTGTATGCTTTTTCTCTAATTTAAAAATAAAATATATACAAATAACCTAAATTAGATTATCTAATGTATAATATATATTAATATATAATAAAAAATTAAAATATAATTTAGAATTATAAATAAATTCGGCAGAAAATATTTTTGAATTAAAATTTAGTATTATTAACAATTCATAAAAAATGATAATTCACTGAAAAATACCAAACACTCACCCTAGCAGTATATTAATGGTTATATTTTAAAAATTAGGTTTATTTTAACGTATTAAATTTATAAATGAGAAATAAGATTATTTTTAATATAAGCAATCCTTTAAAAGGCGGCCAAACTACATATATAAAGATATATGTTTTTTTATGTAAAATATGGTTTTTTCTACCATATGGATACTAAATATATTCAATGAATGGGAATAAATATTTTTTTGAATAAATAAAATATATATTTCATTATTATCATTCAACAACATTAATTATTAAAATTTATATGGTAAAAATTCTATTTTGAGCATGCAAATAGTTTTTATAAACACATTCCCTTTATATTAATAAGGTTCCAATATTAATTTATAGTTATTTTTTCCAATAAAATTTAACCACGTATTTTTAATATGTTATTTAATCATTTTCAAAACATCTAACTTAATGACAAGGTTATATCATATTATATTATATAATAATATTTTTTTTAATATAATATTGTCCCGGAAAATTAAATTTTGTGTGTAACATAAGATGACCTTAGTGTTCCATGTATATAAAGATAAACATAATGTTTCATGTATTTCATGATAAAATTGGTGTTTTTTATAACCCAATAAGAATTTAGTTCTTAAAAAACTATTTTCTCAAATGCTTGAAATGAAAATTATCAAAAATTATAAGTTAATTTGGAGATATATGTCACCAAAGCTATAGGTATTATAAGTTTAGTAGACATATATCACTTAAAAAGTTCCATATATCTCACACCATTTATAATTTAATTATTGCCTTTATAACCCATTTATTAACAATTACTTGTCAAAATCACTATTTCAGGTGTCAAATGAAACTTTTTCACGTATCTTTTGGTTTTTTAATTTCAATAATTTTACTCTTCTTACAGATAAATAATCATCATAATGTAAAATAAGATATTTGTATATAAATATATATATATTTTATGTATATATATTATTCCATAAAATTTAATCATATAAAATGAATTATACCATTAAACAAGATAATATGTCATATGCACCAACAAATTATGTTTCAATTTTATGGAGAGATGAAAGAAAATAAAAATATATGTAAATTCACATATCGTGAATAATTATTAAGTTTTATATTTCATTTATGTTAAAAAAATACATCCTTATTACCGTCATTGTATAATATAATACATATCATCTCACATCGCAATGTGGATGCAGTAGTCCATAGAAAGGCATGGGTTACGGTATTGTTTTTCAGTAGATTGGATGGTATGATTTATATTATTTTATTATATTTGAAGAAGTATTGTTAGGTAAAAAATATCACAAATATTTATTCAGTTTATTCATAGATCCATCAATATAAAGTGTAATAGAAAAATTAATCACATCACTCAACAAGGAGATAATCCACCGTATGCAGTAGCATCGTTATCGTATCCCCTACCATAAGAAAGAAAGAATATATAAGTGATTTAATAATATAGAAATATAAAAATTTAATAAATATAATAAAAATATGATAAATTCATTTTTATATCCATCCTTGATAGGTGGCGATGGAAAGTGGATTAGAATGGTTCATGTTGCTACAATTAGCCGTAAACATGATCGTCAATATTTTTTCTCATTTGATTAAAGTCGATATAGATATTGGTTATTCCTTTAATATAAATAGTCATCTTATATAATAAACATGTGTTTTATAATTTTCATATAGTTAGAGAAGATTTTATTGATTTATAAGAAGAATTAATATGAAAACACATAAATAAAAACATTATCTCTTCATTGGAAAACCACTTTAGGTTTAACATAATTCCTTTTGTGATGGGAATTATGATCTAAATAAGTAATCTGGGATATGGGAATGGATTTAAAGATGGTATTTTGGTTTATTAGGGAACAAACAAATGGTTTTAGGAATGTTAAAAGGAGAGGATATGTGGTGGTGTTTAATATGTGGGGGAGAGGACACACATGGTATTTTTGAAAAGAGTAATGTGTAACCATGATTTTTAAATTACAGAAACCTCCATAATAGTAAAATATATATAAATGGATTGTATAAATTTATCTATACAATTGGTTTTTAAATTTTAGTTTATTTAAACCCTAATTTTCTTAGTTTAACCCCCACCCCTAGCTGAGAATCATATTTTTACCACAACCATGGTAATTAGTTTTTACAATTATTACTTATCATTAGACTAATAAATTAACTTGAAACTACTAAATAATATATGTTTTTATAATTTCAAATATGTTATTCATTATTAAAAAAATCTCTTCAGAGAATTTGTAATAATTTTTTTAATATTAGACCACATATATGATGAAAGAGAAATTTTCCCAAGTGAAAAGTCTATGTATATAATTTCTTTTAATATCAATACTCTCTTTAAAATTTATTCTAATAAAATAATGTAGTTAATGTGAAATATAATTTAAAAAATTTTATGCTAAAAAATTAAAATAAAATTTTGAATTTTATCTAATATAAATTAAAACATAGCTTTCAACAAATTTTCTTACATTTCACTATTTATTAATAAAATTAAGACATTAAAAAAATTTCATAATTTATGAAATAATTTTATGATGAATTGTTTTAACAATGTTTTTTTATTTTTTAAGAACTATAAATTTTTATAAGAATGATTTTTTCCATGAATCAGACCCAGACCATTGTAATGAGATAATCAGACTAACCAACATCGATTTTGGATCTTCAGAATCCTTTGTATCAGATTTAGATCATTAGATCCAAAATAATCAGAAGTAGAAATTATTATTTTGTGAATGTTTTCTTTTTTCATAATGATATAATGTAAGAAGCAATTTAGTGTGGAATTTATATTTTTTCTATATATTTTTGAAATCATATGGTGAAGTCTGGTGTTAGAATGATTTAATAACTTCAAAACCAAATTTGATGATGCTATGGTGAATAAGACATTATCCAAAATCATTAAAACCTTCATGCTAAAGTATATTGATGAAAATTTGGAGAGGATTAAAGAAAATATAATATATAGATTAAATAATTGCATCATAATGTTATTTCCATCAGAGTAGGGAATTCCATTGAAATGGGAATTCATTCATAATAGGATTTCCATCGAAATAAGATTTTTATTATCATGATATTTCCATCGTAATGAGGTAAAGATTGAATAAGAATCATAATGGGATGAGAATTAAACAAAAATCATAATGATAAGATAAGGAAACAGAATCACAATGAGCATATTATAAAGAAGACTCAAAATGAAAACTGTAGAATTATTATAGAGAGTTGAATAGGACAACCATGTAATTGAACTTTTCTTAAATCAATGAGAAATATAAGGATTATTGAGGAACTTAATTTTTATTTTTAAATGTGGGATATCCTCAGATATTTTGATATTTAATGAGGTCAAGAATGATTTCAATTTTCACTCTTTTTTTATTCACATATAAATACATTCCAAGATCATTCGTTAACTTATAACATTCATGAAATCAGAAAAGGAAGATGGGTGAAGAAATCATGTGAAAGTAATTGTTAGCTATAGATCATTTGAGGATGATTAGACATCTAAATATTTTTTAACCATATTGAGAATTATCATATTTAGAAGATATTATTTTCTTCAATCATATTGAGTCAATCAGATAGAGGTATATCATATTTAGTATTTGAACAGAGTTGGAGTTTTGAATATTGATTGTAGGTTTATTATATTGTGTCCACCATATTGGGATAATCAGATTCAGACTCATCATATTGAGAGTATCAGATCAATAAAGATCATATTAAGAAAATCAGTTTTAGGCTCATAAAATTACAAAAATTTGATCCAGACACATTAGATTGAGAAAATCAGATCTTGACTCGTGGGTTTTAGAAAATTGAATCCATCCAAATCAGATTGTGGAATGAAATTGAATAACTGTGGATTAGTTTCAATGTAGTGAATATTGTTTTGTTTAATTTTTTATAATATATTTTTTTAAAATTACCGGAGTTAGTATAATGTTTCCTATAGGGAGATAAAAGGTGTTAAATAAGAGTTTTCAAAAGTTTTACTCACTCCTTATATATAGTATATTTCCATAGTCCCACATAATGTCTCTTGAATAGATGTAAGTTCTCAAACTAAGGTCAAACCATGTAAATAATGTGTTCTTTACATTCTTTCTGACCTTTTAATAAATGTGTATTAACAAAAATATGACAAGTAAATAAATATTAAAAGGTTTTAAGGGTTATTTTTGGATGTTGTTTTTGAAAAATAGTTAAATTTATCAAATGATTTAACCCCCCTTTCCCAATTGTTAATTGATCTATTAGAACAAAAAAAAAAATTTAGAGGTAAGGTTACTTTGTTGAATACTTATCCCTGATAACATAAATTTTATCAATAGTAGAGTAATTCCTACATTTGATGGAAAAAAATTTATGGATGTAAAAATAGGATGATTCCTTATCTCATATATATTCTCTTGGATTTTTTTGATTCTACTACTATTGGGATTCCACAAATTTTGAAAGATTTGGCATTTAATATTGAAAGTAAAAGAAATATAGAAGTTGACGGAAAGGATAGAAACTCTATTCAAAAGTCCATATTAAAAGAAGTATAATAAGTTTATGGGTCTCAAAACTACAAAATGTATGTGGGACAAAATGGAATTTTATTTTAAAGGGAGAAAATATAAATTATAAAAATTATAAATTTGGTGTAGTAAGTATGAAGACATCAGAATAGGAGATGAAGAAATGTTTTATGAATAATTCTCTAGAGTAAATGAGATTGTTTTCAATATTAGAGGATTAAAATATGTCTTAGAATATTATAAAATTATGTTGAATCTTATTAGAAAAATTATGATATATTTGATTAAAAAATTTATTCTTTAGATGATATGGATGATTTAACTCTTGATGAATTTCATATCATTCTTATTTCCTATAAAATGAGGGAATCTCTAATGTATGAAATGAATAAAAATGATGAAAGGCATTTTGAAGTTATGTGAAAATTAAAAATTCATTATATTAAAGTTGTTGATTCATGAGACTCTGAATATAAAGTTGATGATACGTTGAATAAAAAATTCATGTTTCCTATATCCAATAACTATTGAAAATGAAGAGGAAAGTATGAAGATATTCTTCTACTAAAATGTTTTGAGTGTGGTGGAATTGGACAGTTTTCCATGAATTTTCCCAAAAAGAAAGTTAGAGAATATCAATTCAATTCTGATGGAAAACCTAGATGGATGAACTGGATCCAAAATGATAAAAAAATCCTTCCAATATAGACATGAAGAATTTTATGGGAAACAAAAGAATTATTTTGGGTAAAAAAGTTGAAATGGAAAAAACTAAAAACAACTAATATTAAGATAATTACGTAAAAAATAAAAAACATCATTGAATATTTTGAGAGAAAAATTATTCATCGAAGAGAGAAGAAAGTGGTGAAGAATCCTATAGAGTGTATTAGTTAGGAGATTTTTTTTTGGATTTCTTGATCAAAATAAATCTATCAAGAATGATATTAGAGTAATGAAAAATAATTTGACAATGTCATTGATGGAAGAAAAGATGTCATTGAGCAGGATAATGGATTAATTCATGATATTTTATGTTTAAAACATAGATTTAATGAATAAGGAAATATTATTAAAGATATTAGTAAGAAAATATAATATATGCAAGAAGAGGATAACAAGTTTCAATGAAAAAATGTCGAGTATGAAATTACCTTGAGGAAGATGAATGAAAACTTCCTCAAATTTTCTAAAGAAAAATATAAGACATCAAAAGATGCTGAGAAGGATCAATACGATAATCAGGTTAAGTAATCTCATACATAAAATAATGATGCATCTAATATTTAAACATTATATGTTCTAGAAAAAATATTTGGAATGCTTGGATGGGGAAAATATGTAAGAATCCTATAAAATATACAAAACTATAAAACTAAATTAAATGAAAATATGTTTTCTGTCCTGAGTATGTAACAACTGAATGAAGTTACCAACCTCAATAATGATTCAAGAATGAAATATTTTTTTAAAAAATAAAAAAAAACATTTGGTTGATATTATTGGTGTTGTTGAACTTACTAGAATAGAGCATAAATTTTTGAAATATAAAATCCTTAAATGGAATATGGTTTTAGAAAAGTTGAAGAAATAGTGAAAGTAGAATGAGAAACCTAAATAACATAGATAAAGTTGAAAAGGTCAATTATTAAGATTTTATTAACATTCCAACATGAAATTGCTTTGAATGTATAGAATAAGTTTGACAAAGATATGATCAGACAGGTCATCATGCTGAATGATGTATGAACCTCCTTCCAAAAAAAGTTTCTAATGATTGAAATGAAAAGAATTTTTTAATGAATGAAGCAAAGAAAATATCTTTTATTGTTGAGACATATTTCGGAGAAATTAATGGAAATAATCCATGGATACTTGAGTATGGCTTTTAATCACATATGAAAGGTGATATAAACATCTTGATAAATGTTGAATATTAAGATGGATGAGTAGTTAACTATGGTAATGGTATTTCCCTAAAAAAGTAATATACATATAAGAGGTTGAAGCTGAAAAGATTAAATATAAGGATGCTTTATTTTTTGATGGTCTAAATGATTACTAAAATAGTGTAACTAAACATTGAGATGATCGAAAATAGGTTAATTTTTAGAAACTATTTTTGAATCATCAAAATTGTAAAAGATTAAATATTAATTTGAAAAGGAGAAAAACCCAGGGGGAATCTCTATCAAATAGTATAATTTAATAACTCTTGTTACATGAGAAAATAAGATGAAAACAAATTGTTTCAAGAAAGAGATTGTAAAATTGGATAGAAAATCATGAAAAACATTCTAATTGTGATTACGTTCAACATTTTAAAAAATTGAAAAGTTGGGTTGATGATGTTTGTATTACTTACTATAAATGAAGGATGACTAATAAAAGACATTAGAGAATTGAGTTTCAATCTACCATACCTCTTGAACATATTTATTTCAATTTATGTGGGCCAATGAGACATCATTCAACAAAATCAGACTTATAAATTATCATTTTTTTGATGATTTTTCTTAAATGTAAAACTACATTTTTATGAATCACAATTTAGAGGATATTGAAATATTGAAATTATTTAGAAAATTTGTTTATAATTAAATGGGGGTTTCTGTAGTGAAATTGAGAACAAATAATGTTACCGAATTCTCATAAAATACTTTCGAAAATTATATAAGAAATCATGGTATCAACCATCAGTATAGTGCTCCCTATACTCAACGGAACAATATAGTATCCGAACGAATGAATAAAATATTTTTTAAAATGGGTATAATTATCTTCGAATAATAAAAATATTCCAAATTATATTAGAGAGAATCTAGTATTACTATTTTACATGTTCAAAATAGATTCTTGTTAAGATAGAAAACTATTATTTCTTGTTATGAAATGTGGCATAATGAAGCATCATCATTAAAATAATTCAATGTTTTCAAAAGACCATGTTTTTAAAAAATAATAAATCTAGATTTCGGAATATTTGAATAGAAATCTGAGGAAGGAACTTTTTTGTGTTATTATTCAAATTGTTTAATTTAAAAATGTTGTAACAATTGTTGAAAAAAGTTGGTGGACACATATAACATGAAGGTAATCAAATATCAAAAGTCCCTAATATTATTTTTCTGAAAATTTCAAGGAGGGTAAATCAGAGATTTCCTACAATAGTGAATGTAATTTAAAATTTCCTTATCATGATTTATTTGAATCATTTGATGAGGAAGCTTCATCAGGGAAATAAACACAAAAATTTCGAACATTACCAAAACATTCGAATCCATAAAAAATACTGGGAATAATAAGGCTCTATTCTAGAAAAGAAGAATGTTAAAATTATATAATCAGACATCCCTTTTCTCAAAATTATAACCAGTATAAGTTTCAAAATCTATACAACACAAATAATTGGTGGAATATATGATTGAATAGTTTGATTAGATTGAGAAGAATAAAACATGGTGTATTTTTTGATAGCCAGTAAATACAAATGTTATCTGAACTATTTGGCTTTACATAAATTAGTTAAATGAACTTGGATAAGTTTATGTAAATAAATAAAGGATTATTTTTAAAGGCTATACCCAAGTGGAAGGTATGGATTTTGAAGAAACGTTTTTGCATTTCAAAGATAACATTCAATTAGAATTTTTCATTCAGTGGCTATACATTGGAATTAAAAATTTTACCAAATGGATATGAGGTAAGATTTATTAAATGAAGATATTGAGGAAGAAGTTTACATTAAACAATATTGTGGGTTTTATAATACATGAATATGAAAATAAATGTTTGTAAACTGTAGAAATACATGTCTGGGAAAAACCTTCAAGAGTTTTGTATTATAAACGTGAAAATGTTTTTGAGATTAGTGTTGTTTTATAAAGGAAAAGTTGATATTAACCTATATATGGAAGATTTTGACTCTATAGATCCTATTGTAATCATTTGTGTGGATGTTATTATTTTTTTAAAGATTACAGAATATGTTTGAAAAACTATTTCTGAGAAAATGAAAATGAATTTTGAAATGTCAATTTTGGGAGAATTATCATTCTTCATTGGATTAAATGTTCAACAAAAGGAAAAATACAGCTTCTTATCTCAAGAAATGTATTCCACTGAATTATTGAAGAAGCTTGGGATGATAGAATCCAAAGAAGTTTCAAGTCCCTTTTCAGTGTATATTAAGATGATTTAAGATTAATTTATAATATGTGTGACCCAAAAAGACATTTGGAAGCCGATAAGAAGTCTTTTTTACATTGCGTCCTCAAGGAATGATATTTTTATGTTGTGACTTTTTTTATATGTATCAAAGTATTCTAAAAGAATCACATATGATTGAATTAGATAGGTTAAGATATATTTTGATGGAACAACATCACAGGGGTTGTTACAAAAAAATTAGTGATATGCAGTTTCATGGTAAAAATGATGCCCATTTTTCTAGAGATTGTAAATATATAAAATCAAACAAAATAGGAAAAACTTTCTTAGTTAAATTTTGTGTGAGTTGGAATAGTAAGAAACAATGTTTAGTAACATTGTGCATAACTGAATCCAAATAAGCTATAGATACTCATTATTGTACTCAAATGTTGTTGTGGAATATTTAGTAATAATATTTGAAAGTTGAAGTTTCTAAACACTTAATGTCATGACTCGTCCCCCGTGGCCCATGCCGTGACTACTCCAAGCCCGCCTTCCATAGGCTAGGGGCTGTCGACTAGGACTAAAGGTGTAATTCCCTAAAACTGGCAAGGCATTGCCTTTATAACCAAAAAACACACACAACAGAGTATGAGCTGGAAGTAAAACACTATGTAAAATTGTGTATAAAAGAGTTTTGAATGTAGAGGGTCTGGAATACAAGCCCAACAGGAAAGTACATGTACAACTAAAAAACTAGTACAATAGAAGAAAGGTAAAACAACTATTGGGTCATCCTCCAGGATTCCTATGTGAAGTGTAGGTACAGATAGCATCCACAGCACTCTACATTCGTCTATCTCCTCCATGTACCGTCATGCCATGTGGTCCACCTCTGTGTACCATCCAGTACTGGAACACTCGGCCTCGGTCAGCATTGTCCATCATCTGCAACCAACTCAACGAGGTTCGGGCATATCCCAAGCAGGGGTGAGTATAATGATACTCAGTAGGGACCTCGAGACCCTCAATGTCTCACAAATCCAACAAAGATAAACCACAAAGTATAAAATCAAAAGATAACCCCACTTAGTTATATGTCCAAACATATACCTAAGTTATCGAATATTCCATCTCAATAAATGATTTAAACACAGAAGTTACTGACTCATCTCAAACTAGGATTTTATTCTAGGGGCAGTATCAGGTAACATCCTTGGTCACATTCTCGAAACCTCAACTACAGGAGAGCTTCTCCTCTATCGAGAATGGTGGGCCTGTCGTGACACCAAGGCACTTCCCACTAACCTTGGACTACTGAGGTACTTATCCTGTCGAGTACCGTGGGTCTGTTGCATCACCAAGGTGCTCCCCAACATGGGTCTTCCATGTCACCAAGGAACTCCCCCTCGTAACCTGCTGAGGTACTCCTCCTATTGAGTACTGTGGTTCTGTCGTGAAACCAAGTCACTCCCCACTATGGGTCTTCCGTGACACCAAGGATCTCCCCAATGGGCTAGTCGAATCACTCCGAGTCATATTGGTCAGTAGTCGTCAGGTCTCAGCCAGCTACTAGGTCTTCGCACTAAGCTCGCTCATCTCCGGGAGGATCCGCTCGACGAGCTACAGGTTGATAATCAAACTATCACGAATTCCTAGGTAGAAGTATCTCAATGGTCTGCCACATCATAGGGGTCTCAACGCAACAGACAACACGTCAATCGGACGCCTGGTATGTGAGTTATTAGCCTTTTAGCCATGGGGTCCTGGTTTGATTCATGGATGATCCAACCTTACCGCATCTCAACTAAACCCCGATCTCTAGTGGGGTATAATAAAATGAACTGTCTCACTTCAAGATTACCATCTCCGCTGATGGTTCTTCAAATGGATGTTCGGTGGAAAAGATATGTCCTCAAAAAAGTAAAGGGTCTGTAGTAGGCCTGGGTCCGGTCCGACCTGATTGGACCAACCTGGTCCAACCCAGTCTGGGCCGACCTGGTCAGGGTCAACCTGGTATGATGAGTTGGGTCTGTCCTGACCCATTGGGTGGGAAATTCTGTTAGGTTCGGCCCGGTGAGCTAGGCCCAGCCCTGCAGGCAGCATGGGCGGTTCGGCTCGGAGCGCCTCGAGTGTACGGCAAGGCGTGGCTCGGCCCGAAGAGCATGGTCGGGCCAGTTTCATCTAGGGCACTAGGATGGGGCCGTAGGTCAGATTGGGAGGCTGGCACGGGTAAGGAATTTGTTCGGCCATGGGGTCGGTGCAGCTTGGGAGGCCGGGCGGCCGAAAGTTGGCAGGTGGCGCGGGAGGCCGGGATGTAGTCGGGCAGGCCGGGGGCGCAGCCAGGTGGCGGCTGGGTAGGCCGATGGGCAGCTTCAGGGCATCCAGGAAGGCCGCCGAGCGGCCGACGGGTAGTCGGGCAGTCTGGCTAGTGGCCGGTTGGCGGCCTAGCGGGCTAGAGGGCGGCCCGGAGGCGGCATGGTAGGCCGGCTCAGCGCGGTTCGGGCCAGCGGGTGGCGTGGTTCAACCTGAGGTGGCAGAGCTGACTTGGTCGGAGCGCCGTGATAGCGGCACAGTTCGTAGAGGCCATGGGTAGTGTGGTCATTTCCTTCTTCGTTCCGTTGCCTCATCTCCATGATGAAGATCTTCGTAAACAAGAACGACGGAGGGGTTAGGCCTTGTTGGTTTGGCCCCCACCCTCTGCATTTGGGGTGGTAACATTAATCTAATCAATAAGTAAGAAATATGACCTTCAATTATTTTATAACAACTGCAATTATTTCTTTCCAACTAAAGAAGAGAAAAGGAAATTAGTATTACTAAAATTAACCACTACCTTTGTTCGTCATTCATCGACGGAGTCACGGAGAAGAAGATGGTGTTGTCATCATTAGGCGCATCCTCCGCACAATTCCAATCCCGTGCTCTCACGTCAGTTGTGGAAGATGCTCCACATTGGTAGGATATGAGAAAGTATGTCGAAGTCACTCCTCACCAGTTTTCTTTTTTCTTTGTTCTTCGTTCTTTGTTGGGATATTTTCTCTCTTCTTCCAAGTTCCACCAAAATAGCAATGACAACCAAAATAATAAGAGATAGTGATATCTTATTAATTCGTTTCAACAATATTTAAATTGGATGAATTAATTTAATTATATCAACCAAATTAATGTGGAGTATTTGGATCCATTAAATTATGGTAGTTGGCACCAATAAAGGAGGGGGATATGGAGAGACTCTCCCTCATTAATGAGGAGAGTTGAGATGTTTTCCTCTCCCACCATTAATAGGGGGTTTAGTCACGTGTGTTCCCCACGTCATAACCTCTCACGGAAGTTCAGGTTCCGGTGGGCCCCACCACCATAAGTTCTCATGATAGTTTAAGGTGTGGTGGTCCCACCTCTTACATCCATGAGGAGGTGTTAAACATCAAATTAAAATTAAGCCAGACACTTTATTTTTATTTAATTCATTTTCTAAAAACACAAAAACTATCATTTAATCTAGAACCACTGTCGTCGATGTGATAGTCTTCTTAAGTGAATATCTACACTGCGAGTTCAACGGTGCCCTTGAATTTCAATTCCGAGCTCTGGTTCAAATGCTATAAAAGCTCACTCACACATTTTCTGAACGTACCCAAGAAAAACATTAGAAAATTATTCCGGGCACACCAGGCCTCAGAATCATGCGCCGTCAATTTTCACAGACTCGTAAAATTCCGATGGATTTATGAAAAAAAACATTTCCACATAATTTCCAGGTGTTTACACTTAAAGATACTTTTTGATATTCAGATTGTAATTGATATTTCTAATAATCCTTTATAATATTCAATATCAAAGCACATTGATATATTGTTTGACTATATAAATGGGAATTTTTTTCTAGAGATGTTTCTCGAGAATATATTTCAATAATGTATCAGATTACTGATATCTTTAGAAAAGAAAAACCGATGGAATGGATGGTGGAATTAAGTCTGTGACATCATTTTCATCCTCCCCCCATGTATTCCTCAACCTCATAAGGAAGATCCCACAATAGGGTTTGGATTATGTTAATAAAGGGTGATAGAATGTAAAAACATTGTACCTTGTAATAAGGTTTAACATATCAATCATTTATGAATCTAAAGTTTTGGTTTTGATAAAATTGAAGCGTGAAAAAGAAAAGTGAGAGAAAAATAAAATTGATTGGGAGTTATCTTTACAATTCAGCAAAAGTTTCATTCCACGGAGTGATAAAATTCTTTCAAAACATTACTTTATTGAGTAGTGTGGTGTCAGGACACTCACTTTTGAGAAAGGGTATGTTTTTATGAAATTCAAAAAAACATGTTGTTTAAAAAAATAGAGTTTTGAAAAAAATTTGAGAGTTGGAATTATTTTTAATGAGTGTTTCCAAAAAATACAATGAAGTAGATTGAAGATAATTTTTTATGAATTGTTTTAACAATGTTTTTATATTTTTTGGCGAATAAACATTTGGTATAAGAATTATTTTTTCAGGAATTGGACTCAGGCCATCGTAAAGAAATAATGGAACTAACCAGCATTAGTTTTGGATCATTGGATTCATCTTTATTGGATTCAAATCATTGGATCCAAAATAATAGAAGGTAAAAATGTTTATTTTTCAGAAGTTTTACATTCTTAGAATCAGGGAAATAAATAAGTTGTTCAATGAATAATTCCTATTGTTATAAAAGAGTTTTGAAATATGATTTTGATGTCAGTTGATAGAATATTTTAATACTTTATACACCAAATCCGATGATACATTTCTGATCAAGATGTTCTCACAAATCATGAAAACATTCATGATAATAGATTTTGAAAAATTGGTATTGTAGTTTGAAGAATTTCTAAATTGTAGAGTGAGGAATTCCATTATAATTTGACTTCCATAGAAATGGTTAATTCCATAATTATGGGATTTCCATAATAATTATATTTCCATTGGAATAGTATTTCCATCCTAATTGGAATTCTATTATAATGAGATGAAGAGGAAAAAATTATTGTAATGAGATCAGGATTAAATTTTAATTGTAATGAGTAGATATGGAAACCGAATTGTGATGATCTTATTTCAAAAAAAGACTAAAAAATAAACATTGAAATTTTGTATGTAGAGTTGAAGAGTTCAAACTTGAAATTTAATTTTGGGTAAATATCAGAACAATCTAAAAAGTTTTCAAGAATTCAAAGTTCATGTTTAAATATGAGATATCTTGGAGGTTTTTTAAATTTTAAGTAGGGGGATTTTTTTAAGTTTACTAATTTTTTTATTCAACTATAAATAATTTCATATATCATTCATTCACATGTAAATTTCACTCAAGCTGGAATAGATAAAAGTTGGATAAATCAATTGAAATTCATTATCTTCCGAATAACGTGTGGGGAGGATTAGACCACTGAGTTGTTTTTTACCATATTGAGAAATATCATAGTTATATGATTTTATTCAGTCAATTCGATTGATTCAGTTAGACTGAGGTACATCATATTTAGTATTTGAGAAGAGTTTGTGTTTTTAGATATAGAATGGGTTAATTGTATTGGGTCTATCATATTGAGATAATTGGATTCAGATTTATTTTATTAAATGAATCAAATATAGACTCATTAGATTGAGAAAATCAGATCCAGACTCATCAGATTGAGTAAATTTGATCCGAAATCACCAGATTTGGAAAATTTTATCTAGAATCATTGGATTGAAAAAATCAGACCATAAAAACCCAGACATAGGATTTAAACTGAGTAATTATATATCGGTTTCAATAATATCTTTAATGATTTGTTTGGATTAAATACTTTATAAGAAATCTTTATAAACAGATGGAATTTATTATAATATTTCCCATTTTTAGAAATAAGGTGTCTAATGGGACTTGACACATTTTTTTTTCACTTCCTCATAATATTGTATTTCCATTGACGTAAGGGAGTGGATTTGGAAATGATACATGTTCTAAAATTGACGTCAAAAATTATAAATCTTGTGTGAATTTTTTTATAATAATTTTTTATGAATGATATTTACTAAAATATTATAAGGAAATAATTCTTAATAAGTTTTAGTGGTTATGTCTTTAAATGTTATTATAACTATTAAAATGTTAAAAATTATCCCCAACTTCCTTTTCAATGTTTATTTGATCCATTATAAATTCAAATTCACACAAATATAAATTTTATATGTTTAATTAAAAAATTAATTATATTATTCCAAATTCATTTTCTAAAAGTATAAATTATTATTTTTTAATTCTCTATGAAAATAGTGACTAAACCGACTTTTAGAGAAAAATCCAATAATATTTCCTTCTTTCTAAAATGAATTATATTTTATTTATCATATATATATATATATTATAAATATATATTTTACTTGGTTAAAAATATAATTATTGTATTTTAGTAAATCATATGAAAACCCTTCATGTTAGGTTATATGTTATACTATACATGCATAAATAATAATATTTTAATATTGTGTTTAATTTCATTTACAATCGATGTTTCATAAATCGCAATCTATTTAAGTGATTGATTTTTTTATATTACAATATATTTAACATTTTATGGGTTATATAGCATCTTCTATGCTTTTTGTTTGATAAAATATACACAATTGAACTTGACACTCCTTTAAAATAATGGGGTGTAACATTACCCCATATTAAATAATTTTTTTCTCACCACATAATCAAGAAATCTATAATAAATTGTTTAAAATTTTTAAATAACCTTATAGAAAACCCTAAATAATAAAATGGGTTATTTAAAAACCCCCTTGATAAGATAGAGAGGTAATTATGATGTTTATATGGAATAAAACATACTTGGTAACTAAACTGGAGAACATTTTGGAAAGTGAAGATATGGTCATGGAAGAAAATACTAAAACCTAAAGATTAATAGACACTGGTGTATATCATTGATATAAGAAATTAAATTATTTATAAAATATTATCAACCAAAAATCCATAAATATTTGATGGAAATGAAGGTAATTGGATACCATTATCCGTTCATGATACACTTCCTAATTTTGAGTCATTCGTCTGTGATCTAGAATATGAAAATAAAGAAATATGTATTATTGATGTATTTTTGTATCATTTTCACAATTTCATATTTTGGTTATCATTTGACCATATTTCACATCATTAATTACAAGAATAAATGAATATACAAGTTTCATTTTGTATTTTTGATGTACTAAAGCTATCCTTTAGTTGATATTGATATACCCAAAAAAATTAATAATACTACCATATACATTAATCTCTAGACCAACACTATAACACTAAATTTTTAACATAATCTACTCATAAGGAATTTATCCATGATTTTTTTAATTAAATATAATGTATTATCAACTGAAACATAATGTAGACTAATTTTCACTTCCTTAACCAAATTGCTCTTTGGTTTGGGTTAAAACCACACTACATATCCCAATGATATGGGTTGTAAACAGGGATGTAGGTTTTCATTTTTTTAAAAAATATTAATATATTTTCTATAATTAAAATAATTAATAACCTATAATTACATCAACATCAAAAAATAGATTAACCATAATGGTAAAAAAAATAATTGTATAATAGACACATTATCATTATTTTCTCAACATTGAGAAAATATTAATGTTTATCCTCCCTCAATCATGGGTTTTCCAATAAGTTTAACTTTCCACTAAACCCCATTTCCTAGTAACTAGTTCCATTAAACATATTATCAAAAATATATAACAAAATGGTACTTTCATTCTATGCTTATACATTTCATTAGTATTATAATAATAATATCATTGATTAATAAACACATATAACTTAATTTCTTAATCCAAAAAAATATTCATTCCACATAATTTGTAGTAATAGAATAATCATGATCTTGATCCCTTATCTCTTATTGAGGCATATTCCCTCAACTCAAGGGGAATATATTTTCTTAGTACCCCATATCTTTATAGTGCAAGAATTACACATTGGAATATTTTTCATTCCCATTAAATCATGAAAATGGATTAGTTTTTCTTGAAACTATAAATATACTTATTTTTATTTTAATCATGTACCAAGGTGTTTCCTTCCACAAGTATCAAAAGTTGTAGAATCATTCATCCCCTTCTTCCCTGTATATATTTTCTTCTCGATCTTCCTCTTATAGTCAAACATTCCTTAGAAGATATATGACTTGGGGAAATGTTTCTCATTCTTGATATCACATGATATTAAATTGTCATATTATGAGAAGTTTTGGGAGGCAAGATACCTATAGTGGAATGCATTAATCCCATCAAATAAATGGTAGATATTTCTATTTGGATTACGAATGTAGTTTTTGGAATACCTTTCAAACGTTGGAATGATGGATTCATGCAAGGAAACATTTTAATAATAGTATAATATTTGTATTATGAATTATATATATATATATTCTTCATTCCAGTGAGGAATATATTTTTTTCAAGATTAGTACCATAAAATCCATCCACCAATTTTTTTATTTCCTCTTTATATTTATTGTTTTTAATTAATGAACACCATTTATTTTTATCCCCTGAGAGAATATAAATGTCTATGAAAACATTATCTGTATCATTATATCATATGGGAATAGATTTCTTTAATTAGTAACATATACATTAATTATCTACAAATCGATTTTGAGTCCCATTTAATGAAGGGGGATATTGATGCAAAATGAAGTCTAACATTATTACATCAAGTGGTGCATCATCAAGATACTCTATATGGGAAAGGATATTTCTCATAACCCAATTTAGATTTCCAAATATGGTTATATTGTGATATGCTCCAACTTCATCTCAATCATTATCTTCATTATCAAGTTCAAGGGAAATGCATTCATGGGTAACACACAATGATACAGTTACAATTCCTTCCATTATATGTCATTTCTAATGTATTTAATAAACTATATTAGATCATAACATTATTAAAGATAATGCATAATTCAATAACTAGTGAAACTCTTAACATAAATAGAATAATTTATTCGAATCTAATCTTATTATCATAAACCTGTTTTCATTGGGAATATTTTAAAATGAAAATCCTATTTTATAATCCATCATCATATATTGTAAAGAAAATGTGAATTATCCTAATAATATCCCCCAATATGTTCAAAATATTTTTACACTACTATCTATTTTCATGCACTAGGTAACTCTTGATTCAATATCTACATGATTTTTTTAGAGTAATTATACCTCAGTACATTAGTTCCATAATGATGTCAAATTTTATAATCGAGAAAGTGATGTATTGATAGGAAGACTACAGAAAATCTACACTAACAAAACATTACTATGTTCCTCTATAAATATCTTCAATGCCTATCATAGTGTCATATTACCTCACCTTTGTTTTCCAAAATCTAATTTCCAATGATTATACTAAACATAAACTAATACCAACTAGAATGGCCCTGATTCTAGTGACCTTGATCCGAAGTTTACATTATTACATTATCATAATATACAACTAATCACATTTGAATGGTCCAAATATTTTAGTTTTATCTATAAACTAGATAAATATTTCAATATAATATTAAAATTTAGAATGTAAAATACATCATTGTATTTTCTTTAATTACATCATTTATTACCTTACTATATCCTCACATATAATTCATAATAAAATTCTTAGTAGCTGGGAAATAATAAACCAAAAGAAATTCATGATAATATATTATTATTAATGGTAATCATAAAATAGAATCAATCAAGAATAAGTAATGAATAGATAATATTGAAAGGTAAATAACTCAATAATTACCCATCAAATCATTAACTTTTGAATTATAAAGATGAAATAATAGATTATCAAATAACTCCTTATAAATAAACCTATGACCTTGGAACATCACGATTAGTATTCTAACTAATTTATTATTCACATGGAATATAAATGGAAATTACAATTATGGAATCCATAATATTGGATATCTAAAATATAATCTTGAGGTATTGTGATAAGACATATAAATAAATTTATAAGGCCTCTACAAAGACACAATCATTTTTGTATCGTGAGACACATTGTTGCATCAAGAGTCAATATTAGGCCCCACCCATCACATACTATGTTTAATGGATTACTCATATTAAAGGGATTAAATATAACCAACATAAATATTCATATAAAAACCTATCATTTGATTTTTTTTAATAGTTTCCCAAATCAATTATCATAATAATAAACAAATTAGAGTATTATGTAGAATAGTATCATAATATTACATCCCCAGTCAAACTAATAATAAAATATAAAGATAAATAATAATTATGGATTCATTAATTAATTTTATCTATAGAGAATATGTAAACTAAAGAATGATTTCTTTAATGAATATAAATATGATAAATATGTCATTGAAATGAATCTTGATTAAAATATTATATTCTCTCTCAAAATCACTTTCAGAAAAACATCCATAATATATTAAAAACATTTTTTCATAAAATAGACTTGAAATATTATATTGGAAGCATCAATTAATGAGCGGTCACGAAGACGATTAATTCCATACATGCCAAAAAAATCCCTTAACACTATTGTAAAATTGATAAAAATGTCCTCATTTGGAAAATGACATAAATGGTTTTTTCAAAAAACATATAAAGATAACAAAAAATTGTAATTTCTTTATCATGTTTCATTTGTGTGATGATAAAACCATTTTGAATTTTTTTTTTCTAAAAATAAAATCATAAAATAAAAATGATATTTGAATGATGAATGAAATGAAATATATTTTCCATAAAAAAACATCCCAATCACTTTAATTACCAAAGAGAGAAGACTATTATTTTTACATTAAAAATTTCATTAATGAAAATTGGTGATGAAAAAATATTTTCTTATAAACATACATATAGAGTAATTATCCCAAGGGATACTTAAGAACAAATAATCCGGAATAGTGGTGAGATTTTTATCATGAACATTAGTATTTTTGGCGGCATTTAAATCCTAATCCCAATAATAAGATCCTAGATCTTCTTAAGGTATTTTGTTGTTTATGTTTTGGTTTTTCCACTTCAATTGATCTATATAAGTTTTTTTCCATGTTCATGTGATGACCCGAGCATGTTCTGGGTGTTCAGGACATGAAAGAAGAAGAAAAAGAAATTTTAGGTGATGTTGCACAGTTTGTGCACGGTTAAGGAAAACCCTATAGAGCATCCTTAATAACCATGCCTCCTTGGATAGAGCTTTATGCACTGTTGGTTCATGGTTACGAAAACAATGTGGAATTCACACGAAACCATTCAAAGGGGGTGATTTTCATGAAGTAACTTCCTCATAGTTTGGAAACCATTGCAGGTAAACAGTGTGGCCCATTAATTTTGGGAAAATTACAGAAATTCCATATTATAATTTTAAATCCTAACCTGTGTTTCTCCTCCATTTCACCCAAATAAACCTTATAGAAAATCGTGGATAAACCAAGAATTTCATGGGTGTGTCTCCTTCGACTCTTGGCCTTTTGGAGCGATGTTGGATGGGGATCAAAACCCCTGGAAAGTCAAACGCTCCTCCTACTTTTATATAATAGATTAGGGCTTTTCGTTTTTCACAAATTCATCTAAAACGCAAAAACCTTCTCTTTGGGGTGGAACCTATGTTGGGGAATCATGGGATACTTGAATCCAGATCTAAGTAAATGATTAAGAGTGCGTTCATCTTTGGAATTTAGGTAGGTGGTCAACAAGTATTATCCCATAATTTTATAATGGATATGGACATGGAAGTTTGTGTTCCGGTTTTCCCTTATTTTTTCCTTGGTTCTATTGAAGTATTTGATAAAACAATTTGACTACAGGACCAATATAAACCCTTTCGATCTCCGTGGGATGCGTAGACGAGGACATGACCATTTTTCCACCCATGGGCTGCGTCGGCATTTTCAGACCTAGAGAGTGGTGAGGGTTAAGTAAATGATTACTGAGTAATAATGTGAATACCAATTAGAACATGTTAAATTTTTTAGTTAGTGGTAAATGGTTTTTAGTAGATGTTCCTTGGATGATAAGGCATAAGGGAGTTGTATATAATGACCTAAAAATGGAAAAATCCTATCAAATGGGATTATGTCAATAATTTAATGGATTTGGTTTGTAATTATTAAGGGTAATAGTGAATATTAATGGAGGGATATAATAGGATTCAATAAGGAAATTTTTGGACATGTTGAATGGGTTAATACATTGGAATTTGTGCTACACCTAATCGGTAGAATGTAATGATGTTATTGTGTTATGAAAAATGAAAAATGTACTTCAAATTATAAATGGGATAAATGAGTTAATAAATTACCATTGGTGAATATTGACTAAGGAATAGTGGTTGCAGACTAAACATAATGGGCTAAGGCACAAGAATTGGAATTTATCTAAATTACTATGAATTGTAATTTGTAAATGTGTTAATGGGTTATGTCATAGTATTAATTCCCATGTTGTTGTTTGGAACTGTGTTTTCTAATGGCATTGGTTATGATGTGTGGTGTTATTTCATTTTGTGGGTATTTGATAAATAATCATGTTCACATGTCTTGGTAGAGTGCATGATTGACATGACGTTCTATGCCCACAGGTCGAGTAATACTAAGACACTAAACTCCACCCCAAAATGAATGGGTTAGGGAATGGAATGGAGCCTTTATTCTTCTAATGGTCTCATTTCCCTCATACTGAGGCTTCAAGGTGAGGATAATGTATTGATGCAAAATGACTATCCCTAGTGAGATAGGGACTTGATTTTTTCCCTATTCACTGTGATTATTTTCCTTAGACCCCTGTGTGAATGATAATTATGCATTACCCATGGAACATGTGATCAAAATGTATTAAGGAATAAAGGTGGTATAAATATAAAATTATGATAAATGATTCAAGTTACTTAAGTAATCCTTGGATATCTAATGGCACTTGAGATTTCTTTTCTTTACCTATAATTTATTTTAAACTCGAATGAACTATCTATTATAAAGGATATTTTGTTGACACCGTTTGTGGTGGCCACACCCTACTCAGGCCGTCATTGGGTACCTAAGAATATTTCATGGTTGTAGGTCAGGTTATGGGAAAAGTCCCTACACTTAGATGTTGAGTTGGGATCGATATGTATATGGATAAGGAATAGAACTTAGAGTACGGACCCATTTTTAGATTCAATTGTGGTCTTATTTTTGGGTTTTATTCATATGCACTACTTGTTTTTCATGACATGGTTAACGTTGAATTATGGTTTGTAACTAGTTGGAAGGTATTTGGATTCTATATGTATTAGTAATTTCATATTTTCCCCTATTTATATTGTATTATACTGTGGATAACTCTAGTAAAAAGGGTATAATATCCCCATTTGACTCATTATATCCTCACCACATGTCGGTGGCATCTGTTGTTTGGGGAGGCGTGATTCAAGTCATGTGATGACCTGGCCCGGGGCACCGGTGGAGTGGCTCCCAAGCTAGGGGCATTACAAAGTTGTATCCGAGGAGTTATTTTACCTTTATTACTATTTTGGGATGGTAGACAACAGATTAGGATGTGTCCGACCTTGGTAATGTGATCCTTCATGGGAGTATCTAACCAATGTATGAGGGAAAATTGATTTCACCCTAGGTTGGAATTGATGTCCTTGATGTGTGTTATTATAGTTGAATGATATTTCATCATTGGGTCATGCACATGTTGTGTGATTTTACTGATGTATGCTATTTTTCTAATTTTTAATGTCACATGAGGTTGTACATTCATACAAAAATCTTTGAACCTAAGGATATGTGTGGCATGCATCATTATAGGCACACACATGGGAATGGTGTGTGGGGAAAATAGAGTAGAAGAAATTTAACTTCATTGATAAATGTAATGAAAATTATTCCATGTAGTTGTAATGTAAGTGGGTGAATTATAATAATTCATGTGAATATTCAAAGGTTAATGTGAATGAAGAAATGTTATAACCATGTTAAAATTTTACGTTGTTATAAATAGTAATGATTGAATGGTTTCCAAAAGATAAAGTTTTTTGGTGAGAGAAAAAGGGGTAACAAGTTTTCATAATGAAAAGAGTAAATGAGATTAAAATGATTATTATAATAAATTGTGATATGGGAAATGTTCCTATGATAAATGGATGATGTTGTAAAGGTAGGATCAGTTTGAAGAGGTGTTGTTGAAAGACTTGTGAATAAGTAAATCGGTAACCCTATGTAGTCCATGACCGGTGGTAGGTGTTGTATAGGGTAGTGTTCAAAGTCTGTTGTTGATGGTTCAGATAGAGTATAAAGAATAGTTTGTTTATGGTTGATAGCGGAGGATATTTCCATCTATGGTTAAATTTTGTCATCCATTCTTCAATGTGTCAGGTGAAAGATAAGTTTTTGAGGGGAATGTTTTAGGTCAAATGTTGGTATCCATTGTGTTTTCTATTTGACAATTTTATTTGTGGGTGGGGGCAGTGGGATAGTGCTCTAGTTTGAGGATTTGGATTTGGATTTTCAGGCCTTACTGGTTATGATATAGCCAAGGTGGTGTGATTAGGAAACCCATGGTAGGGTTGTGGACTTTGGGTTGCGAGGCATTTTCCAGTAATGTGACTGAGGAAAATATCTTGGTTCGTAACACTCTGGAGTGTATGATGGACTTGAAAATAATGCCTAGGAATCAGTGACCTTGTGAGTAGAGACATAGTGAGTTGCGTTTTGAATCCCAAAGAGGATGTTTTACTCGTTATTACTAATGCAAGTGTATACCTTTTGTATGAAACCTAGAGTAAATAGTCTGTTTGTGCATTAGTCATAGTGTGTAACAGAATGGGAGTGAGAGTGAAATTTTAGAGAATTTCATTGTTTGTGTCATGATATGTATGGTTGGGAGGGAAGAAAAAAATATTTTCGTGGGTGTGACTCCAGTCTAGGGAGTTGGTAACATTCATCCTTCAAGATGAACTATGATGGAGGTTAGAAGTGACTTATAGTGCTTATTAGTGTATGTCGCACATGTGGATGTTTTTGGACATGATAGTGGAACTCAGAATGTAGAATTGTGTGGTTTTTTCCAAGAAGGATAAGTGGGAAGGTTCTTGGATCATGGGGCAACTCGAGTTTTGGTTATGCGTTGATAGTTTCGAAAAAATAAAGGGTGACCTCGCAAAATGAAAACCTGGTAGGGTAGATACACAGACTATGAGCATGGGAGATGCTCCAGAGGTGGTGTCAATGTATACCGAGTACCACTGAGTTTAGTAAATGGTATCATTGAGCCTCTGTTATTTTATAAGAGGACCCTAGAGTTAGTGATAAGAGGTAAGGTTTGTTTTGAGGGGTTGTACTAGATGGATTCCTTACTCAACTATTAGGATGATTATCAATGCAGGTCTCAAAGTTGTTTTTGAGCAGAAGAGACAAGGTTGACAGAAGTGAAGTTATATTATTTTTCTTGATTGTGACACCAGAGGTGAGGGTGATCACAAGGATGAACTTTCTAAAATGGTTTGGTTGTTATGTGTGATGCAGAGGCCGCCTAAACGATGATAAGTTTGAATAACCAATAATAATGGTTAGGCAAGAGAGTGGGTGATGAACAACACATAAGTAAAGGTTGTTTTATGAGATACTGTTGGTGTGGTTAGAGTGGTAGTCTATTAAGCTTCAGTTGTTAGCTGTCAAGGACACATCTGAAGAATTCGTGTGGTGTGGTGGATGTAGTGTCACCTAAAACAATGGTTTACGACTTCCTTGATATTTGTTCATGTAGTGGTGGTGAGACTTGGGTGACATTTTGACTTGATCAATGGTGGTTATGTTCTGATGAGATGTGTTTGGTAAGGAATCCTGAGATCCTTGATAGGTCATGGTGTCCAACAGTTCAACATCATAAATGGATGGGTTAGTGGTGGTGTCATTGAAAACATCTTAGCGTACCTCACCTAGTGATGATCCTAACCAATATCCTCACATCATCCCATGTACGTTGATGAGATTTGTCTTAGGCCAAGAGAATTGAATGTGTTTGGTTGGATGAGGGAAGTCCTGGGGTATACGTGCATGGATACAGAATGTGTGGATATTGATGATGGTATGTACTCCCTCTATGGATTGGGGTGAGGATCCCATGATGAACTCAGTGTCCAATAATGTCATTGGTACCGTTCACGGAAGTCAAGAACAAATATTGGTTGACGTTCATTTTCTTATTTTTGAAGAAAATGTTAGATAGCCATATCTAGGTTTTGGGGTCTGGCTTTTGATTAAGTGTAAGATGCAGTGGCTGAACCCCTCAAAGAGATCAATGGTAATGACACTCCTACGTTGGGGAGTGATAATTCAGTCTAGGATATAGAGAGGAGAACATCAGGATGATGTTGTGGCACCATGATACTAATGTGGAACCTGTGAGGTGAATGTTATGTTTCTCGGAGAGGAAATGTGGGACATGGATTTGGTTACTAATGATCCAAATGTTGTCTTCGAGCTGAGGGTGATTTTAGGAGAATTTTAGGATTTCTATGCTATTGTCATAAGGTTTGTGGTTGGATATGACAATATGTTGGGGAAAGAGAGGTTGGATTCTATAAATCCAATGATGATTAGGGTTGGACTTGGAAAATTTATAATTTTAGGGTTTTATAACTTTTTTATTTTTGGTGAACCTTGTCCATGTGATATGGTGTCAAACAAAGGGTGAAGTAAATGATATTTTAGAGGGAGGTAACACCAATATGGTGGAGTTCTGCTGGAATTCTGGAAATGAACACAGATTGTGTGTTGGATGTGAATGATGGGATTAAAGTAAATAAGAACCTTAGGAAGATGTAAAGGGGGTATTGTACCATTAATGGAGTGTGGGTGCTCTAGGGTAAGCGAAACGTGTGTGGACCAACCTGAGAAGATAAACATGAAAGTGCATGGTGGGTGTAACTCACATTTTTGTTCATGTTGTGCAGTCAAGTGAATTTTGGAAATAAAGTTGTACCAAAGTGAGTTCTTGTTGATCATAGTCCATGAAGGGGTAGCATAGTAATGTCCTTTCGAATGGGTTTGACAGTGTGTCTGGATGCTAATGTATGATACTTTTGCTGTGGAAGTTGAGGCACGGTGAGCTGGAACATGTTAGGTGATCAGAAAGTATATTTGAGTTATGGTGGTCTTCCATCGATAGGGGATGTTCAAGGTAATTAGAAATGGGGGAGATACCAAACTAGATAAATGGTTGGTTGATGATTTGATCCGAGTTTTGGGTAGAAGGACTCGAGTTGTCACTGTTCGGGTAAGTTAGCCCGGATAGAGATCCTTGGTACGAGTTTAGTTGGTATAATACCCATGACTTTTGGGTGGCATTTGGTTTTATAGTTATGGATAAAAATCTTCATGAAATGTAGTTGGAAGGATCATGTATTTTCATTCAGGTGATTCCATGTTTGGTCTCTAATAGAGTTGGGTGAACAAGAAAATGATGGCAAGTGATTTTGGTCATGACTTTTGTAAATTATTGGGATGATAAGGTGCTGATTAGTTCCTCCATAACGATGTGATGTTGTGTGTTGAGGCACCATTTATTTTGTCTTAGGTGTTGTCACATGTTATTCTCCCATGAAGTTATCATTGTGAGAATGGTGGAAGTAGATATATCCTTGATGATTTTTTATGGTTTGTGAGGTGGGTTGTGGTGAGGAATCCTTCTGGGGAATGTCTGATCCATTGTTCTGTGTTCAGTGGCCTAGTGGTGTGAAACCAGAAAAATGGAATGTGGGAATGGATAAGAAGGCCTTATGCTACGATCCCTTGTTACCGAAGATAGTGATGCTCATAAAAGTTGTTCTGGGATGATATGTTATACGGTGGGGAGGTTTTATGATCCCAGATCTTCTTAAGGTAATATTTTGTTTATGTTTTTGTTTTCCCTATTCTATTTCTATAGATAAGTGTTTTGCAATGTTCATTTGAAGACTCAAGGGTTTTCGAGGGGTTTGGAACAAGAAATAGGAAGAAAATAAAAATTATAGGCATGTTTCACGGTTTGTGCATGGTTAGTGAAAACTATGCGGACCATCCCAGGTAACCGTGTATCCTTTGATAGAGCCTTATGCAGGGTTGGTGCACAATTAAGAAAACTATGTGAAATTCGCTGGAAATTGTCTGAAGGTGGTGGTTTTTGGATAGTATATACTGCATGGTTTACGAACAGTTTGGAAAACTGTGTGGGTTAACCGTGCAGCCACGTAATAATGAAAATAATTAAAAAAAATTACAACCCGGGATTATGAAACCCAACTCAGGTTTCTAATCAATTTTTCCCCTACATCCCTAGTGATGATATTAGAGGAACCATGCTTCTCATAAGTGTTTTTTCTTTGATTCTTGGCGTTTTGAAGCACCATTGGTTGCAGATCGAAGCCCCAGGTATGTATATTTCTCCCCTTATCTTCTCTTTTGCGCATTAGGGCTTGTGGTTTCACCCATATTCTTCTAAAACCCTAAAACCACTTTCTTACATTTGAAAATAGGATAGGGATTCATGGGATGCTTGAATATGGATCTAAGGGAAGGATTAAAAGTTCATTCTTCTTCAGATTCAAGTTAGGTGGTCTACAAGTATTTTCTCACTGTTTTATTTTCGATTTATGCAGAAATGTTTGTGTTCTTGTGTCCACCTTTTTTTGTTCTTGGCTTCGTGGATATGTTTGATAAAATTGGTTGTTTAATGGACCAACTGAAACCCTCTTGATCCCTATGGGATGCGTAGAGGAGGACTTGACCTTTTTTCGGCCACCAATGGGTTGAGTTGACATTTTCAGACCTAGAGAGTGGTAAGGGTTAAGTGAATGAGTGCCGAGTAATAATGTGATGCTCATATAGAACATGTTAAATGGAATATTATGTTGTAAATGTTTGATAATATATTCTCCTATAGTGATAAGGTATAAGGGGGTAATTTGGAATGACTTGAAAAAAGGTAAATTGGGTCAAATGGTGTTGTGTTAATTGTTTGACGGGTTTGGATAGAAATACCTAGGATGAATGGTGAATATTAATGGTAAACTATAATAGGATGTAATATGGAAATCATGTGATATGTTGAATGGGTTAATACATGGGAAGTTGTGGTACACCTAATGGATTTAATTTAATAATGTTATTGTGTTATGAGATATGAGAAATGTACCTGAAATAATAAATTGGATAATTGGGTTAACATACGACCATTGATGAATATTTACTAAGGCATAGAGGTTCAAGAGTAAAATTAAACGGTTAAGGAACAAGAATGTAAATTTGGATAAATAACTATGAATTATAATTGGTAAATGTGTTAATGGATTTTTTCATAGTATTAATTCTCGTGTTTTTGTTATTCATTGTGTTTTCCAGTGGTATTGGTTATGATGTGTTGTGTCCTGGTATGTTGCGGAGATTTTATAAATAATCATGAACACATGGATTGGTAGAGTGGGGTATTGAATTGAGGTTCTATGACCACATGTCAAGTTAGATTTAGGCTCTAAACACCACAAAAAATGCACAGGTTAGGGAACATGAAAGATGCTTTATTTCCCTAATGGTTGGATTCCACCCAGACCAAGGCTTTAATGTGTAAATAATGTATTGATTTGAAATGAGTATCCCTAGTTAGATGGGGAATTAATTTGATTACCCTATGCATTGTTATTGTTTTCCATAGAAACTTATGTACTTGATAGTTAGGCCTAACCCATGAAACATGGGATCAAAATGGATGAAGGAATTAAGGTGGTACAAAAATGAAATTAGGATAAATTCTAGGAGTTGTTTAACTTAAACCAGGATACTTAATGGTTCCGAAGTTGTCATTTTTTTACCAATAATTTATTTAATAATTTATTTCAATATATATTAGATATAATATTTTTAAACATCAATGGTGGTGGACTAATGAGTTTTTTACTCACACCCATCTCGGGCAATCGTTTGGTTCCCAAGAATATTTCTTCGTTTTAGGATAGGTTAAGGGAGAAGTCCATACTCTATGATTATGAGTTGGGATTACGATTTATATGGAGAAGGATCCAGAATATGAGTGGGTACTCATTGGGAGATTCATCCATTTTCTTATTTTTGGGTTTCATTTACTTGCACTTCTAGTTTTTCATGAGATGGTTAATGATGAATTGCGGTTTGTACCCAGTTGGGAGATGTTTGGCTTCTATTTTTATTACTAATTTCATACTATTTTTTTCTATTTATATTTTGGTCTACTATTTATTACTATGGTAAATATGGTATAGTGTACCCACCTTACTCATTAGACCCTCACCACTAGTCGTCATCCTCTGGCGTATGGGGAGGTGTGCGTGAGGTCATTTGACGACCTGGCTTGGGGAATCAGTTTAGTGGCTCCCGGGTCGGGGACGTTACAACAATGAATGAAATAATTCTAAATGAGAAATTAAATAAAATTTGGATTAACGTATCCATGATTTAACTTGTCAATGGGTTATTATATATACAAAAAGAAATAAATAAGTGTTGGGTATGGAGTATGTCTCATGGAAGTTAAAGTGAGATCAGAAACCCTTACCTAAGGTTTGACATCCATCATATTTTTATGAACCCATTATATTATAAATATTGGTTTATTATAAATTTAATAACAAACCTTAATAATACATATCATAGCATATATTATTTATTTATATTATTTTATTATCCACTTATTAACAATTCCCTCATAAAATCAAGGTTTCATGCACTAATTTCTTTGTTTATCTTGTCTCTTTTCATTTGTTAAATTTTACCATATACATTCAACAAAGTTTCACCATATCCATAATTAAAAACATTACATAAATATAAAATAAAAATATTAACTATAAATATTTTTAGTGTAGTCCATATATGATAATGATATAAAATAACCACACTATAAATAAAGATAGTAAGACGTAAAATGCTTGAACAATGTCTTCAATTTCATGATTGATAGAAAAAAATACAAACAAATTTTAATTACCCTTACAATAATAGTTATATATATATATATATATATATTAATTTAATCTATCAATCTGAACATTTATGTAAATATAAAATAAAAAAACATTTTCACATTGCTACGTGGCGGTGGTAGTCTACCCGAATAGATGCACGATTTAAGTGTTTTTATTTAAAGATTGTAATTTAGGATGTCAGGCGTGATATTATATTTTAATAAGTATGGTTATTTTATCAATATAAATTTGTTCTTTGACTTTACCATTTATACATATCATTTAAAGAATAATCAAAAAACGAATGACATTGCTTCTTGTGGTAGTAGTCTGTTGTACACACAAGAAAGGTTATTGTATCCACCGCATAAAGAAATTTGGAATTTATAAGTGGTATCATATTTTAGAGGTATAATAATAAAAATAAATAAAATAAATATTTTAATCAATATTTATATCTATACTTCAAATAAGGTGGTTGAAAATGAATCCCATTGGTTCGTGAGGTGGTAGTTCACTATTCACATGATAAATATTTTCATTTCATAGTTGATCCTATTTGGAATAGATATATTATATTACATTAAGATAAATAAATATTATCCTATATTATATAATGGGACCATTAATTTTTAAAATTAAAATATTATTATAATGAGTTTTGACTAAAATAAAAATGAAAACATGTTGTTAAAACAATTATATCTTCTTCGGGAAGCCACTTTATGTTTATCCTAAAGAATTTATATATTTTTTATCTAAAAATGGCATTTATGATATGGTTTAGTGTAAGGGAAATTTTTTTGATGTTATTTCCTTACAAAATGTGTTTTGGGATTGTGAATTGGAAATGAAAGGTTGTGATTTTATAAGTGGTAGATCGGACTCACATGGTAATTTTTTAAGAATAAAGTGGACCCATTTTTTTCACATTCAAAAATCATATAAAATTAGTAATTATCAAGAAATATAGAGTATATAGTGTTAATATTTTCATCCAATGGGGTTTTTAAAAGTTTATAGGTTATATTTAACCTTATCTTTTTTATTAATCCCCATTAGTAAACCCAATTCTAGCATAATTGTGGTGATCGACTTTTTTCTGTTTTCACTATTAATTGTGATATAAAAAATTAATTTATACATATAATATAATATATTTTATTATTAGTCAAAATATAGAAATTATTTTCCAAATAAAATGTCTATAATTTGAAAGATTGAATTTAAGATTGAACCGTATATGCGATGAATGAGGGGTTTTACAAAGGGAAAATTCTCATATGTATAAGATGATTTAATATCATTATTCAATATTTAATCATTTTCATTAACCTATATTAATTAAATTTTAATATAGGATTACTTATATTACATTATTATATAATTTAATATATAATTTAACATTGAAAATTATTTAGATACAAATGAATTTTTCTAAAACAAATCAGTACATTTTACTATTCATCACAAAAAATAATCTATTAACAAATGAGTGAAAATTTCACCAAAATTTTTAATGTATGTTAAAAAAATTAACTATATATTATAAAATAAATTTTATAAATTAGTTAAAAATAAATATCAAATATTATGCTTAAAACAATCTTAAATCGCATTTTAGAAAATATAGTTATTTAGAAATAATTTAATTTTAATTAATGTAAGTCATATTATTTATAATAATTTTATATCCATTGAGTTTATTTTAAACATTTATAAAGAATTTAGATTTTTTAATTTATTTATCCATATTCATATAATCTAACATAATGGTTATGTTATAATGGTCACATTTAAATAATACTATTTTAATAGAGTAGCATGTTTCGTTAATACCATTTTTTCTTGTATCAAAATTAATTGAAAAGGATGAAATTATTTAAAATTAAATATAATTTAATGTCTTATGGGTTAATAATATATTCTATTTTTGGTGTTTCGAAACACATATACAGTCGAACATGATGTTTCTTTTTTAAAATCAATATGTGTAATATTCTCCCCCACTACTAAAATAAATTTCCTGATCCTAATTTATTTGCGATCTCATCAATTAGTGGTTTAGGATATGTACTTTTATTCTTGAAATCCCAAATTATAAAAGTGTTTCATAAAATATCCCCTTAATAGGATATGATAAGATGTATGATTGGTACTTGGAATAACAGAGACTAGGTTACTGAATAAAAGAACATCTGTGGAAGGTGATGATATAGACATGGAAGAAAATAATAATGCCCATGGATTAATAGAGAGTGATATAGATCATTAATCCCATGAAATTGAATGATCCAGATAAATTCAACAACCACTACACCATAAATATATTATGTAAATGAAGGAAATATGATACCATTTTAATTTCAATATCTTTTTTCCAAAAGATATAATATTCGTCAATAATATAGACTAAAACATAAAAAAAATATACATAATAGATGTAATTATATTTCAATTAAACTATTTAAACTCTTGGATTATCTTATATTATTTTAAACTTCATTTATTACTATAAGAAATGAATATTGATGATTGAATTTTTATACATCAAGCTGTCAAATTATCTTTTAATGGATAACAAGATCCATAAAAGAGTGGCATGAAATAACATATAAATTAATATCTAAACCTTAATATTAATAAAAAATGTTTTAAAAAATATATTTCATATGTATTTATACACAAAAAGTTAATTTAAAACGTATTTTTATTAACTGAAACAACACATAGGCTATTGGGAGGAACATCACCATTATCACCCAGGTTTTATGTGTACTAGCCATACCACTTTATCAGATTAACTAGATTATCATCTATCATACTGGTTATACTTTTAATAAATCGATATTAACAAAATTATTATAATGTACCAAAATATCATGAACATATAATTTCCTACCCATCAACGATTAAATTAATATTAATGGTTATAATTACTTTCATAAAACATCATTATCATTATTATCTCATGATTATAATAATATTAATTTTTTCCTTCCTCAATATTTGTTTTCTAGGATGTTAAAGATTCTTATAAATAACTTTTGATCATCATCATTTCTATAATACATATTCTTTCAAAACCATAATGAAAATGTACAACTATACAATCCTTATAAATTTCATAATTCTTATTATTTGAATATAATTGACTAAAATACTTCTATAAAATTAATTAGAAATTGGAGTTTTTGTTAGGTAAGATGTCTCTCACTAAGATATGTAATAAAAGGAAATTGTTTTTATAGAAATTGATCCTCAAATTAAATGGTTAAGGACACAAACAAGACACAATCTAGTCTTCCATATTAGACCTACTAACGCTTTGAGGGGATATAGTGAGACACTACCATGACCTACTATGTCTCATTCATTCCTCACATTAAAGGGATAACATCAACATAAAACTTTTCTTAAAAATTGTATTATTTTAAATTTTATTAAATTCACTAATCAATATACATAGTCATATACCATTTTGAGTATCAGGGGGAAAATCAGACATCCTTAGTCAAAATGATCATTAACTATACAAAAAATAATAAAGACCATATCATTAAAATATAATTTCAATAGAACATATGTTGAGTAATTATTTTTTCATTAAAGAATAGCAATTCCATAAAAAGTTTATTAAAAGATTTCTTTTAAAAAATATAGTTTTATATATGAAAATCACTTTGAGAACCCAAAATATTCATAAATTATGATAAAAAGTCTTTAAAAAATACATGAAATCGTGAAATTTTGTCCTCAATGTCTTTATGTTTATAATTATGAGTAACCTTATACATGCCATGAAAATATTCCCTTACCACCATTATAAAAATTTTAAAAAGTGACTCATTTTCACATTACTGAAAGTTTCATTTCATCTTAATTTGTAAACAATTAAAAAAAGTAGAATAACAATTAAATAAATAATTTGTAGAGTGATAATGGATATTTTATATTTTATTTGAAAATATTTTTACAAAATAAAAAATTCATTCTACTGAAGAGAGAAATAATATTAATTTTCTTAAAAAAATTTATAAATGACATAATGTAACAAAGAGAAAAAAATGTTATTTTTATTTTGAAATTTAATTAAAAACGTGATTCAATGAAAAAATATATATATTTTTAATGTGGATTACAGTACCCAAGGATAACATAAGCATATAGAATCTTGAATAGTGATGTGATTTTGAAATAGTCCCTTGCATGTTTGGTAACATTTGAATTATAATCCAAATGAAGAAAAATAGATATTTATTATCCTTTAAAAAATAATTATTTTTTATATATATTATTATTAATATCAAAATCTATACTTATTACCATCAATTTAAAAATAACATTAAATATAGTTCATATTGATATGTAGAGGTGATAGTCCACATGTACTCACAATCGATGTTAATTTAGTCCAATAGACTCAAATTTAATATATTAATTGAGATATTTCATTAATATAATTATATTTAGGTCCTAAAAATAATATATTTTCATTAAAATTATCCTCACTACGTTCCATTTATGAATTTGTGAAAAATAATTTACATCTCCTAAAAAAGAGGGTGTTTTCCATTAAAATAAGCGATATTAATGTATATCCGGAGGAATGAATGTCAGAATATAGATGTGATATAATAATTACATATGTATAATAATTTCATAAATATAAATAACTATATTAAATACATAATTATAACCATTCTTGAATGGTGGTGATGTAAACCCAATTACATCGGTTAACAAGGCAGTATTCATCTATACAAAAGATTAACGGTTTTGTTTCCCATTTTATTAAAAAGGAGATGGATATATGTTATTAAATTAATATAAACACATCTCAGCATATATGTGATACTATTATAATTATTTTTTCATAGTTTAATAATATAATATGGAGTTAATAGAACATGTAAAATGAATTTTTTTTAAATACATTACATCTACTTTAGGAAACATATTTAGGTTTTACCTAAATAATTTATAGACTTTAATTATGATATAAAAAATAAATATAGGAAGTTGAGATGTATTTAATGATGGTATATGTTATTTTATTTTAAAAAAAAATTGTTTTTTTGAGTTTGAAGAAGATAGGAGTGGGGGTGGCCATTTATATGTGGGGTAGAAGACACACATTGTATTTTAGAATGAACAATTTGTACCCATATATTTCATTTGAAAAAAGATTCTATAATGGATAATTATTGATCATTATTTATTATAGGGATTAATATTTCAATTGAAGGGGTATTATAATATTTGGAACCCCATTATGACACTTATATTTTAGATTAACTCCCTGATAATTCCATTTTTACCTTAATCGTGTAAATTAATTTTTTCTATTGTAACTATTGTTATAGTCATAAATTAATTTGACCTCCATATAAAATATATGTTATAATGATTTGAAATATTGAATCCATGTTTTTGAATTCAATTGACATATTTGGAAGAATTTAATTTTAATGTAAACTATCGATGCAATGAAAGAGCTGTTTTCCATGTAAAAAATTCTCACAAGTATAGAATGTTCTAATATAATAATTAAATATGAAATATATTCCAATTTTCTAAGTAATTTAGAATTTAATATAATTTATATAATTATACTTTAAAACAAACTAAACAAATAATTTAAATGTTAGGTATTTTAAATGAAAAAAATTATCTCAAAATATATATTTATTTTCACTATTCATAAAAAATTACTCATTTGCAAAAAAATAGAAAAAATCACCAAAATATTTTTCAAAAATTCTGATTTCAAAAATTATGTTTATTTCATAAAATAAATTTTATAAAATAGGTAATATAATGTTAAATCACAAGTGCAAAGCGAGGTTAACTTTTTTCTAGAAAATACATTTTTTTCTAAAGCATTTATTCTTATTTATAATGTTGTTGGTATTATTTAATATAAAAATATATCCATTGAGTTTTCTAATATTTATAGAATATATTATACTAATAATTTAGTTATTACAATTCATACCCTCCAACTTAATGGTTTTATTATAATAGTCATGTTTAAGTTATAATATTTTAATTGATTTTGGTGTTTCCTTTCAACCAGGTGTTGCATGCATTACAGTCCATTGAAGAGATTAATTTTATATAATTTTAAGTATATTGTAATGTCTTGGTATGTTAAATTAACTTATTATCTTTTTATTATTTGGAATATATTCTATCAAACATGATGTTTCTAGTTTGTAACATCAGGGTGTCACATTCCCATTACCATATATCATATCAATATTTACTATTAAGATATGAACAATATGTGGGAGAGTTAGGGATGATTACTAAAAGGCCCCAAAAAATTATCTAAAATGTATGTTGAATTATAAATAATGTATATTAATAAAACACATTTTATATAAAAATACATTCAAAAATGATTGGCATAAATTGATCCTTCATATTCTATGATTCAAATACTTACATTTTTTTACAAATTTTATATTATGTTGGTTTTATTGTCATTTATATCATATGGTATAGTAGAGTTATTGAAATGTAATATTTAGGAATTTTATTTAATAAAATATAGTGAAATATTTTTTATTGAGAATCTTAATATAGGCAACTCATTAATATATTATGCTTTTACTATATTGGAATAAAGGATGTATTAATGAATAATTAATCATATAGTGGCTTCTTTTACTAAATTATTTTTGAATTAAAAGGTCATATTAGTATTTTTTTTAATTTGAAGTATTACAAGAAGTTGAAGTAATATTTTTTTTATAGGTTGGCAATTTGGTATATTAGGAATAAATATGATGAAGGAACCCATATTGAATTTCTCAAATAGTGTGACTATAATTAAAAGTAAATTATGTGAAACCCAATAAAGGGGATTATATGAATATAAAATTTGGTTTGTACAGTCCACTTCATGTAAAAGGGGTGATTATTTTGTTGTAAGGCCTTTTAATTTTGATTTCGACATTGGTGGAAATAATTGATTCATAAATCGATATATGTATATCCTTCGTTGTATTTGGTGGGGATATATTAATGGTTTTATAGAAAAAGGATTATAAGGGGATAAAATTTTTACATAAATGTTGTGTTTGGTGTTGGTATTATATTCACTCACTATATTTGTTTTGTATACAATTGGTGGTTTTTTATTTTCTATATATCTGTAATTGATTATTAATATTGAAGAACTGGGTTTGACTTATTTTCTAAGAATATATATAGAGATGGTGAACATAGAATCCCATCCACACTACGAGATAAAAATGAGAAGTCACATTGATAAATGTATCAATACCACACCAAAATGGTTTCCATAGAAGAATAAAAAAGTGGGAATACAGATAAACTTATGGAGTCTTTGTTTCATTATAAAACTTATATAAAAAAATCATGGAATAATGTAACTAATAATGTCATTAAGGGTAAATAGTTTTGTAAGATATATCAATTTTTTTGGTATACTATGAAGCAATAAATGGAAAAAAATAAATAGTCCAACAAAATATTTCACCACTATATTAACTAGTCACTTTAGTTAGTAGGAAATCTCAATATGGAATCATTCCTAGAGTGACATGGGTGACTAACAAAGAATATTTATTATTGGTAAATATAATGTTTGATAATGAAATAAAAAGATATTGAACAAGGGTTTTTTTGCATAATAAATGAGGCTATTGATCATCAAATTATATGGTACCATTTTTAATTATGCTCAAATGATGTCACATTTTGGTTAATATTGTGAAATAATTACGGATGATTTTTGGATTTGGGATAATATAATATGTGAGACAAGCCACAACATATGATGATAATCCACTGAGTTGGTGAGGTAGATCATGATCACTCTCAAAAATTAAAGGTACATCTTCGCTAGAGAATATACGATTAAAAAATATACTCTATCATAAAATAAAATTGTCATGGATACACTAAAATATAATTGATACTCTAGGAAGGATATTTAGGTGAATTATAACGAAACTAGTGATATAGAGACAACCAACCTCCAATGGATGACATTAAATAAATATAAAGAATAAAATAAAAAAAGTAATAAAATATATTGGTTGTGTGATAATGAATGTATACTAGGAATAATTTTAGTATTAAATTTTTCAAACCTAGAGGTCCTTGATCCATAGAGATATAAACCATGCAACAACTGTTCTAGAGATGGAGAATATTTATAAATAATTATTTAAAGAGTAATAAATGATTTTAATGAAGATATCCAGTATGAAATTTTAAATATATGATTTTAATTATTCAACACTATGAGGCAAATAATAACACCGTGAGATTTAAGGATTTAGGGAAAATCACACAACAGGTGATGAAATCACATAGTGGTACAGTATATTTCTTATGACCTAATAGATTGATTGAAATTTATTGATATAGTTAAGTATCCTGTTTTAATTAATTTATTTAGTTTAAATGTATCATAATTTCAATAAAACAATCATTTTTTACACTAAAAAATGTTGAATACATTGATGAAGGGTTATGGATCATATCAATTGATTTAAGAAATAGTTTTAGGAAATTTATAATAGTATTATCTCAGTTTTTAAATAACAAAAAAATCATATCTAATTTTACATTAATTAGAAGTTGATACATAATGAGATATTACACACTTGTATTTTATGAAAAGAAACTATTATTAAACAAATACAATACATGCAACATGTTGCTCAAATGAACCATGAAATAATATTATTTTATATTTGACATTTTAACCATTATTTTAAATTAATAGGAATGTATAGTATTATGTAATTTATGAAATACATATATATATATTCAATAATAATTATAAATTTATTGATATATTATTAGTTAATAATCAATAATTTTTTAGTAAAATACTTTTATTCATAACAAATATGTTTTCATCAAAAATCATTTTCATTTGTTTCTGCAAAAAATGGTACAGTTATTTTATTGAGAAAATGTAAAATATATATTAAAAAAATAATTTTTAAAATATTCATATCATAATTAATATATCCGGATATTTTCGGAGTTTATAGAAAATATGGATCTTTTAAGAATAATGAAAAATACCAACATTTTTAAAGATTTAATTATTTTCAATAAATTAGAAATTAGAAAAGACCCATATTTATTTGAATTTTAGTTAATAGACCATAAATATTCCTTATCTATATCAATTATAATTAAAAACAACTGATTCAAACTTATACTGGATTCTAGTGTAATTTTTTTAGTTCAATAAAAGAAAATTTTTATAATGTTTTTAAAATTTCTCCACATTTATTAATTAAAACAACCCAGAGTGAGAGATTTTTAAAATTAAATGTATATATTACATGTTTATAAATATGATATGAAATTCATATAATGATTATTAATAGTCTATGATTTAATACAAAATCATCTTACGCCAAAAAAATACGATTCTTGAAAAAGGTATTTTCATTATATCTATGGGTTATATTTTAAATTAAATTATTATAATTATGATAATTTTATTTTTTAAAATGGTTTCCATAAACGGAATTAGAAAAAAAAATTATACAACATGTTCAAAAAAAATGGTCATAATGAGTAGTGAATAAGATACATTTTTTTACCATGGTTACGGTGAAAATGAGTTTATCTTGGGTAAAATTAAAATGTAAGGGTTGAAATACCCTAAAAACTATTAAAATTAATTTTCTAACATATATTTACCATATCATATATATTACTCATGAATGTATGATTTTTTACCCTTGTGGAATGTGAAACCCATGGATATCACATTATCTCTCAAAACATTTCATGGGTGACCTCTACCCCACTTATAAAAGGCTACCCTCTATTCTCTCCCCATCACACATCCATAGCCTTTTCGTTCATCCAAGAAATACCAACATATATTCTTTAAACCTCTCCCCACATCCTAGATGAATTTTTTATAAAAAACTAATATGGGAATGATTTCAGTTTAAACATTAATATGTTGTCCGAAGAATAGATATCGTTCCTAACACGACATTTTGTATTATTGTTTATTCTAGCTACCTCAAATATTTTTCAACCACATTGACATAATAACACAAGTATATTTAAAATACTAAGATTTTATGATGTTAATTGTATTGACTAGATCCTCTCTTCTTTGATCAATTGGGAAACAAATCTGTCATTTATGTGTATAGAGGACTGCCGTCTCACAAACTAATGTAATTAATTTTCCATCACATCCTATTATATATTTTTGTAATGATACATTTAAATATTAACTATATATCTAATATGTTTAATGTGATAATACTTCCAGAATTAGGATATTTCATATAACATTGTACATTCCATTATATAGGGGATATGATAATGTAACTTTGATTATGGGAGACAATCACATCACAATGTGATGTGATTTATATTTCAATAATGAATTAGATGGAATTTTTTTTATTTAAATAGCTTTTATAGAATGTTTCAAAAAAATGTTTCTTCTTTTACATTTAAAACTAAAATTTCATCAATTCCCAATGGTTCATTTGTGATAGGTTAGTGTCTCATCATAACTAGTTGTTGGAAATTGACTATTTGTGAAGGATGTTTTATTATATCATTAATATTTATTACCTTCAAATTAATATTTCATATATCAAAATTAGTTTAGGTACGATATCCTGCGACCTAGCATGAAACGTATCCACAATGGGAATTTTTGACAATATTATACTTCGATTGAAAATTCCTATCAACTCTGGAATATTTGTGACTATCATTAAAGCCCTTCAAAAATACTTTTGATGGATTACCTATTTGCGATTGTATTAATTATTTCTCAAATATCCAATTGTAATAAGTCTATTGATTTAATAGCATGCCGCCATTTTTTCATCCTCTCCTTTCCTCCTGCCTCTACCAAACCGCCGTGACCCACAACATTCAGCCACACCCACTCCATGCCATGCCAACATGCTTCCTTGAAAGATATTTTTTATTGATCCATATTTGATTCCCCTTGATACAGATTCCTATCATCTCTATTTTCATTATTTTTGAGTTTTATTAATTTTATTACATCATTTATTATTTGGTCTCCACCAGTACAATGCTGAAACTGAGTTTTTATTGATTAAAGATTGATTCTATTTAGTACAGAATCCACTTGTGTCTGTTTTAATTATTTTTAGGTTATACTCACAATATTAGATAATTTATTTTTGAAAAACCCTAGGTTTTCATTTTAATTGTTCTATGTGCTTTATTTTATGTTTAGGATAGTTTCAAATTTGATATTCTATGTTTGATATTAGTATATATATGTTTATAAATATATATATATATATATATATATATTTTATTTGACATATGTATATGGGTTCCAATCCCATATTTAGCAATTTATCTTATTTTGTGATCGATTCACAATTTATATTATTCCCTTTTTTAATTTTGACATATTTACATGTGTGTATATATAAATTATAATAAATTGTTTGAAATGTGAAAATAAAATAATCCGTTAAGTTCCAATTCATGAGCTATAATAATATTTATTTTCATTTGGATATGATTAACACATATACAGTCGAACATGTTGTTTCTTTTCTAAAATCATTATGTGTAATATTCTCCCCCACTCCATAAAAAAATTTCATGATCCTAATTTATTTGCGATCTCAACAATTAGTGGTTTGGGATATGTACTTTTATTCTTGAAATCCCAAGTTATAAAAGTGTTTAATAAAATATCCCCTTAATAAGATATGATAAGAAGTATGATTGGTACATGGAATAACACGGACTAGGTTACTGAATAGATGATCATATGTGGAAGGTGAAGATATAGACATGGAAGAAAATAATAATGCCCATGGATTAATAGAGAGTGACAGAGATCATTAATCCCATGAAATTGAATGATCCAGATAAATTCAACAACCACTACACCATAAATATATTATGGAAATGAAGGAAATATGATACCATTTTCATTTCAATATCTTTTTTCCAAATGATTAAATATTGGTCAATAATCTAGACTAAAACATAAAAAAATATACATAATAGATGTAATTATATTTCAATTAAACTATTTCAACTCTTGGATTATCTTATATTATTTTACACTTAATTTATTACTATAAAAATGAATATTGATGATTTAATTTTTATACATCAAGCTGTCAAATTATCTTTTAATGGATAACAATATACATAAAAGAGTGACATGAAATATCATATAAATTAATATCTAAACCTTAATATTAATAAAAAAATGTTTTAAAAAATATATTTCATATGTATCTATACCCAAAAAGTTAATTTAAAACGTATTTTTATTAACTGAAACAACACATAGGCTATTGGGAGGAACATCACCATTATCAACCAGGTTTTATGTGAACTAGCCATACCACCTTATCATATTCACTATATTATCATCTATCATACTGGTTATGCTTTTTGTAAATCCATATTAACAAAATTCTTATAATGTCCCAAAATATTAAGAACCTATAATTACCTTCCCATCAATGATTAAATTAATAATAAGGGTTATAATTACTTTCATAAAACATCATTATCATTATTATATCATCATTAGAAACATATTAATTTTTCTCCTTCCTCAATATTTTTTTTCTAGGATTTTAAAGATTCTTATAAATAACTTTTCTTCATCATCATTTCTATAATACATATTCTTTCAAAACCATAATGAAATAGTACTACTATACAATCCTTATAAATTTAATAATTATTATTATTAGAATATGATTTACTAAAATAATTCTATAAAATTATTTAGAAATGGGAGTTTTTTTAGATAAGATGTCTCTCACTATGATAAGTAATAAAAGGGAATTGTTTTTATTGAAATTGATCATCAAAATAAATGGTTAAGGCCACAAACAAGACCCAATCTAGTTTTTCATATAAGATCTACTAACGCATTGAGAGGATATAGTGAGACACTACAAATACTTACTATGTCTCATTCATTCCTCACATTAAAGGGATAAAATCAACATAAAACATTTCTTAACAATTGAATTATTTTAAATTTTAATAAATTCACTAATCAATATACATAGTCATATACCATTCTGAGTATCAGGGAGAAAATCACACATCCCTAGTCAAAATGATCATTAACCATACAAAAAATAATAAATACCATATCATTAAAACATAATTTCAATAGATCATATGTTAAGTAATTATTGTTTTCGTTGAAGAATAGAAATTGCATAAAAAATTTGTTAAAATAATTCTTTTAAAAATAATAGTTTTATATATGAAAATCACATTGAGAAACCAAAATATTCATAAATTATGATAAAAAGTCTTTAAAAAATACATGAAATCATGAAATTTTTTCCTCAATGTCTTTATGTTTATTATTATCGGTGACCTTATACATTCCATAAAAATATTCCCTTACCACCATTATAAAAATTTTAAAAAGTGACTCATTTTCATATTACTGAATGTTTCATTTCAGCTTAATTTGTAAACAATTAAAAAAAGTACAATAACTATTAAATAAATATTTTGTAGAGTGATAATGGATATTTTATAATTTATTTGAAAATATTTTTACAAAACAAAAAATTCTTTATACTGAAGAGATAAATAATATTAATTTTTCGTAACAAAAATTTATAAATGGCATAATGTAACAAAGAAAAAAAATGGTATTTTTATTTTGAAATTTAATTAAAAACTTGATTTAATGAAAAAAAATATATTTTTAATGTGGATTACAGTACCCAAGGATAACATAACCATATAGAATCTTTAATAGTGATGTGATTTTGAAATAGTCCCTTGCAAGGTTGGTAACATTTGAATTATAATCCAAATAAATAATAATAGATATTTATTATCCTTTACAAAATAATAATTTTTTTATATATTATTAATAATATCAAAATCTGTACTTATTACCATCAATTTAAAAATAAAATTAAATACAGTTCATATTGGTATGTAGAGGTGATATTCCACATGTACTCACAATCGATGTCCATTTAGTCCAATAGACTAAAATTTAATATATTAATTGTGATATTTCATTAATAAAATTATATTTAGGTCCGAAAAATAATATAGTTTCATTAAAATTATCCTCACTACGTTCCATTTATGAATTTGTGAAAAATGAATCACATCTCCTAACAAATAGGACGTTTTCCATTAAAACAAGCGATATTAATGTATCTCCGGAGGAATGAAAGTCAGAATATTGATGTGATATAATAATTCCATATGTATAATAATTTCATAAATATAATATAACTATGTTAAATACATCATTATAACCATTCTTGAATGGTGGTGATGTAAACCCAATTACATCGGTTAACAAGGTAGTATTCGTCTATACACAAGATTAACGGTTTTGTTTCCCATTTGATTAAAAAGGAGATGGATATATGTTATTAAATTAGTTTAAACACATCTCAGCATATATGTGATACTATTATAACTATTCTTTCATAGTTTAATAATATAATATGGAGTTAATAGAACATGGAAAATGAATTTTTTTAATATACATTACATCTACTTTAGGAAACAGATTTAGGTTTTACCTAAATCATTTATAGATTTTAATTATGATATTACAAATAAATATAGGAAGTTGAGATGTATTTATTTAAGATATATGGTATTTTATTTTAAATTTTTTTTTGGATAGTGAAGAGGATAGGAGTGGGGGTGGCCATTTATATATGGGGTAGAAGACACACATTGTATTTTTGAATGAACAATTTGTACCCTTATATTTCACTAGAAAAAAGATTCTATAATAGATAATTATTGATCATTATTTATTATAGGGACTAAATATTTCAATTGAAGGGGTATTATAAAATTTTGAACCCCATTGTGACACTTATATTTTAGATTAACTCCATGATAAATCCATTTTTACCTTAATCGTGTAAATTAATTTTTTCTATTATAACTATTATTATGGTCATAAATTAATTTGACCTCAATATAAAATAGAGCTTATAATTATTACAAATATTGAATCCAATTTTCTGAATTTAATTAACGTATTTGGAAGAATTTAATTTTAATGTGAACTATCAATGCAATGAAAGAGATATTTTCCATGTCAAAAATTCTAACAAGTATAGAATGTTTTAATATAATAATTTAATATGAAATATATTCCAATGTTCTAAGTAATTAACAATTTAATATAATTTATATAATTCTACTGTAAAACAAACGAAACAAATAATTTAAATTTTAGGTATTTTAAATGAAAAAATGATTTCAAACTATATATTTATTTTCACTATTCATAAAAAATTACTCATTTTCAAAAAACAGAAAAAATCACCAAAATATTATTCAAAATGTCTGATTCCAAAAATTATATTTCTTTCACCAAATATTTTTTATAAAACAGGCAATATAATGTTAAATCACAAGTGCAAAGCGAGGTTAACTTTTTTCTAGAAAATTCATTTTTTTCTAAAGCATTTATTCTTATTTATAATGTTATTAGTATTATTTAATATAAAAAGATATCCATTGAGTTTTATAATATTTATAGAATATATAATACTAATAATTTAGTTATTACTATTCATACCCTCCAAATTAATGGTTTTATTATAATACTCATGTTTAAGTTATAATAATTTAGTTGATTTTGGTGTTTTCTTTCAACCAGGTGTTTCATGCATTGCAATCCATTGAAGAGATCAATTTTATAAAATATTAAATATATTTTAATATCTTGGTATGTTAAATTAACTTATTATCATTTTATTATTTGGAATATAATCTATCAGACATGATGTTTCTATTTTGTAATATCAGGGTGTCACATTCCCATTACCATATATCATATCAATATTTACTATTATGATATGTACAATATGTGGGAGAGTTAGGGATGAGTACTAAAAGGCCCCAACGAATTATCTAAAATGTATGCCGACTTATAAATAATGTATATTAATAAAACACATTTTATATAAAAATATATTCAAAAATGATTGGCATAAATTGATCCATTATATTCTATGATTCAAATACTTACATTTTTATTTAAAAAATTTCTAATGTGTTTGTTTTATTGTCATTTAGATCATATGGTATAGTAGAGTTAGTGAAATGTAATATTTAGGATTTTTATTTAATAAAATTGAGTGAAATATTTTTTATTGAGAATATTAATATAGGCAATTCATTAATATATTGTGCTTTTACTATGTTGGAATAAAGGTTGTATTAATGAAGAATTAATCATATAGTGGCTTCCTTTACTAAAATATTTTTGAAGTAAAAGTTCATATTAGTATTTTTTTTAATTTGAAGTAGTACAAGACGTTGATGTAATATTTTTTTATATGTTGTCAATTTCGTATATTAGGAAGAAATATGATGAAGGAACCCATATTGAATTTCGAAAATAGTGTGACTATAATTAAAAGTAAATTATGTGAAACCCAATAAAGGGGATTATATGAATATAAAATATGGGTTGTACAATCCACTTCATGTTAAAGGGGTGTTGAATTTGTTGTAAGGCCTTTTAATTTTGATTTCAATGGTGGTGGAAATAATTGATCCATAAATCCATATATGTATATCCTTCGTTGTATTTTGTGGGGATATATTAATGGTTTTATATAAAAAATAATATAAGGGGATAAAATGTTTACATAAATGCTGTGTTTGGTGTTGGTATTATATTTAATCACTATATTTGTTTTGCATACAATTGGTGGTGTTTTATTTTCTATATATCTGTAATTGATTATTAATATTGAAGAACTGGGTTTTACATATTTTCTAATAATATATATAGATATGGTGAACATAGAATCCCATGCATATTACAAGATAAAAAGGAGAAGTCACATTGATAAATGTATCCATACCACAACAAAATGGTTTCCATTGAAGAATAAAAAAGTGGGAATAAAGATAAAATCATGGAGTCTTTGTTTCATTATAATACTTATATAATAAAATCATGGAATAATGTAACTAATAATGTCATTAATGGTGAATATTGTTTTTAAGATATATCAATTTTTTTGGTATATTATGAAGCAATAAATGAAAAAACATAAATAGTCCAACAAAATATTTCACCACTATATTAACTAGTCACTTCAGTTAGTAGGAAATGTCCATAGGGAATCATTCCTTGAGTGACATGGGTGACTAACGAATAATATTTATTATTGGTCAATATAAAGTTTGATAATGAAATAAAAAGTTCATGACCAAGGGTTGTTTTCGGTAATAAATGAGGCTATTGATCATCAAATTATATGGTACCATGTTTAATTATGCCCGAATGATGTCACATTTTGGTTAATATAGTGAAATAATTATGAATGATTTTTCGATTTGGGGTAATATAATTTGTGAGACAAGCCACAACATATGATGATAATCCATTGAGTTGGTGAGGTAGATCATGATCACTCTCGAAAATTAAACGTACATGTTCACTAGAGAATATACGATTAAACAATATACTCTATCATAAAATAAAATTGTAATGGATACACTAAAATATAATTGATACTCTAGGAAGGATATTTAGGTGAATTACAATGAAACTTGTGATATAGAGACTACCAACCTCCAATGGATGACATTAAATAAATATAAAGAAGAAAATAAAAAAAGTAATAAAATATATTGGTTGTGTGATAATGAATGTATACTAGGAATAATTTTAGTATTAAAATTTTCAAACCTATAGGTCCTTGATTCATAGCGATATAAACCATGCAACAACTATTCTAGAGAAGGAGAATATTTATAAATAATTATTTAAAGAGTAATAAATGATTTTAATGAAGATATTTAGTATGAAATTTTAAATATATGATTTTAATTATACAACACTGTGAGGGTATAATAACACCATGAGATTTAAGGATTTAGGGAAACTCACGCAATAGGTGAAGAAATCACACAGTGGTAAGGTATATTTCTTATAACCTAATAGATTTATTGGAAATTTAATGATATAGTTAAGTATCCTGATTTAATGAATTTATTTAGTTCAAATGCATCATAATTTCAATAAAACAATCATTTTGTACATTATCAATAATGTTGAATACATTTATGAAGGGTTATGGATCATATCAATTGATTTGAGAAATAGTTTTAGGAAATTTATAATAGTATTATCTTAGTTTTTAAATAACAAAAAAAAATCATATCTAATTTTACATTAATTAGAAGTAGATACATAATGAGATATTACACACTTGTATTTTATGAAAAGAAACTATTATTAATCAAATACAATACATGCAAAATTAAGCTCAAATGAACCATGAAATAATATTATTTTATATTTGTCTTTTTAACCATTATTTTAAATTAATGGGAATGTATAGTATTATGTAATTTTTGAAATATATATATATATATTCAACAATAATTATAAATTTATTGATATATTTTTAGTTAATAATCAATCAGTTTTTAGTAAAATTATTATATTCAGAACAAATATGTTTTCATCAAAAATCATTTTCATTTATTTCTTCAAAAAAAATTTTATAGTTATTTTATTGAGAAAATGTAAAATATATATTAAAAAAATATTCATTTTTAAAATATTCATATCAAAATTAATATATCCGGATATTTTAGGAGTTTATATAAAATATGGATCTGTTAAGAATTATGAAAAATACCAACATTTCTAAATCTATGATTTATTTTCAATAAATTAGGAATTAGAAAAGACCAATATTTATTGGGATTTTAGATAATGGACCATAAATATTCCTTATATATATCAATTCTAATTAATAACAATTGATTCAAATTTATACTGGAATCTAGTGTAATTTTTTTAGTTCAATAAAAGAAAATGTTTATATTGTTTTTAATATTTCTCCACATTTATTAATTAAAACAACCCAGAGTGAGAGATTTTTAAACTTAAATGTATATATTACTTGTTTATAAATATGATATGAAATTCCTATAAAGATTATTAATAGTCTTAGATTTAATATAAAATCATCCTACGCTAAAAAAAACGATTCTTGAAAAAATTATTTTCTTTATATCTATGGGTTATAGTTTAAATTAAATTATTCTAATTATGATAATTTTATTCGTTAAAATGGTTTCCATAAACGGAATTAGAAAACAAAATTATACAACATGTACAAAAAAATTGGTCATAATGAGTAGTGAATAAGGTACATTTTTTTACCATGGTTACGGTGAAAATGAGTTTATCTTGGGTAAAATTAAAATGTAAGGATTGAAATACCCTAAAAACTATTAAAATTTATTTTCTAAAATATTTATACTGTATCATATATATTACTCATGAATGTATGATTTTTTAACCTTGTGGCATGTCAAACCCATGGATATCACATTATCTCTCAAAACATTTCTTGGGTGACCTCTACCCCACTTATAAAATACTACACTATATTATCTCCCCATCACACATCCATAGCCTTTTCGTTCATCCAAGCCTTACCCACATATATTCTTTAAACCTCTCCCCACATCCTAGATGAATTTTTTATAAAAAAGTATTTCTGAATGATTTTGGTTTAAACATTAACAGGTTGTCCGAAGAATAGATATCGTTCCTAACACGGTGTTTTTTATTATTGTTTCTTCTTGCTACCTCAAATATTTTTCAACCACAATGACATAATAACAAAATTATCTTTGAAATACTAATATTTTATGATTTTAATTTTATTGACTAGATCCTCTCTTCTTTGATCAATTAGGAAAAAAATCTTTCATTTATGTGTATGGAGGACTACCGTCTCACAAACTAATGTAATTAATTTTCCATCGTATCCTATTATATATTGTTGTAATGATACATTAAAATTATAACTATATATCTAATATTTTTAATGTGATAATACTTCGAGAATTAGGATATTGCATATAACATTGTATATTCCATTATATGGGGGATATGATAATGTAACTTTGATTACGGGAGACAATCAGATAACAATGTGATGTGATTTATATTTCAATAATGCATTAGATGGAATTTTTTTATATAAATACCTTTTATAGAATGTTTCAAAAAATGTTTCTTCTTTTACATTTAAAAATGAAATTTCATCAATTACCAATGGTTCATTTGTGATATGTTAGTGTCTCATCATAAGTAGTTGTTGGACATTAACTATTTTTGATGGATGTGTTATTCTATCATTACTATTTATTACATTCAAATTAATATTTCATATATCAAAATTAGTTTAGGTACGATATCCCACGACCAAGCATGAAACATATCCACGATGGGAATTTTTGACAATCTTATTCTTCGGTTCAAAATTCCTATCAACTCTGGAATATTTGTGACTATCATTAAAGCCCTTCACATATACTTTTGATGGATAACCTATTTGTGATTGTATTAATTATTTCTCAAATATCCAATTGTAATAAGTCTACTGATTTAATAGCATGCCACCCTTTTTTCATCGTATATTTTCCTCCGGCTTCTACAAAACTATAGTGACCCACAACATTCAGCCAAACCCACTCCATGCCTTGCCAACATGCTTCCTTGAAAGAGATTTTTTATTGATCCATCATTGATTCACCTTGATACAGATTCCTATAGTCTATATTTTCATTATTTTTGAGTTTTATTAATTTTATTACATCATTTATTATTTGGTCTCCACCTGTACAATGCTGAAACTGAGTTTTTATTGATTAAAGTTTGATTCTATTTAGTAAAGAATCCACTTGTTTCTATTTTAATTATTTTTAGTTTATACTCACAATATTAGATAATTTATTTTTGAAAAAACCCTAGGTTTTTATTTTAATTTTTCTTTATGCTTTATTTTAGGTTTAGGATAGTTTCAAATTTGATATTCCATGTTTGATATTAGTATATATATGTTTATATATATATATATGTTTATATATATATATTAATATATATATATGTTTATATATATATATTAATATATTATTTATTTGACATATGCATGTGGGTTCCAATCCCATATTTATAAATTTATAATATTTTGTGATCGATTCAAAAGTTATATTATTCCCTTTTAAATTTTGAAATAATTACATGTGTGTGTATATAAATTATAATAAATTATTTGAAAAGTGAAAATTAAATAAGCCGTTAAGTTCCAATTCATGAGCTATAACAATATTCATTTTCATTTGGATATAATTAACACATATATAGTCGAACATGATGTTTCTTTTTTATAATCATTATGTGTAATATTCTCCCCCACTCCTTAAATAAATTTCATGATCCTAATTTATTTGCGATCTCAACAATTAGTGGTTTGGGATATGGAATTTTATTCATGAAATCCCGAATTATAAAAGTGTTTAATAAAATATCACATTAATAAGATATTATAATAAGTATGATTGTTACTTGGAATAACACAGACTAGGTTACTGAATAGAAGAACATATGTGGAAGGTGAAGATATAGACATGGAAGAAAATAATAATTCCCATGGATTAATAGAGAGTGACAGAGATCAATAATACCATGAAATTGAATAATCATGATAAATTCAACAACTACTACACCATAAATATATTATGGAAATGAAGGAAATATGATACCATTTTCATTTCAATATTTTTTTTCCAAAAGAGAAAATATTGGTCAATAATCTGGACTAAAACATAAAAAAATATACATAATAGATGTAATTATATTTCAATTAAACTATTTCAACTCTTGTATTATCTTATATTATTTTACACATAATTTATTACTATAAGAAATGAATATCGACGATTGAATTTTTATACATAAAGCTGTCAAATTATCTTTTAATGGATAACAAGATCCATAAAATAGTGACATGAAATAACATATAAATTAATATCTAAACCTTAATATTAATAAAAAATGTTTTGAAAAATATCTTTCATATGTATTTATACCCAAAAAGTTAATTTAAAACGTATTTTTATTAACTGAAACAACACATAGGCTATTGGGAGGAACATCACCATTATCACCCAGGTTTTATGTTTACTAGCCATACCACCTTATCAGATTCACTAGATTATCATCTATCATACTAGTTATACTTTTAATAAATCCATATTAACAAAATTATTATAATTTCCCAAAATATTAAGAACCTATAATTAACTACCCATCAATGATTAAATTAATAATAATGGTTATAATTACATTCATAAAACATCATTATTATTATTATCTCATTATTAGAAACATATTAATTGTTTTCCTTCTTCAATATTTCTTTTCTAGGATGTTAAAGATTCTTATAAATAACTTTTCTTCATCATCATTCTTATTATACATATTCTTTCAAAACCATAATGAAATAGTACTACTATATTATCCTTATAAATTTCATAATTCTTATTATTAGAATATAATTGACTAAAATACTTCTATAAAATTAATTAGAAATGGGAGTTTTTGTTAGATAAGATGTCTCTCACTATGATAAGTAATAAAAGGGAATTGTTTTTATAGAAATTTATCCTCAAAATAAATGGTTAAGGCCACAAACAAGACACAATCTAGTTTTTCTTATGAGATCTACTAACGCTTTGAGGGGATATAGTTAGACAGTACCATGACTTACTATGTCTCATTCATTCCTCACATGAAAGGGATAAAATCAACATAATACTTCTTTTAAAAATTGTATTATTTTAAATTTTAATAATTTCACTAATCAATATACATAGTCATATACCATTTTGAGTATCAGGGGGAAAATCACACATCCCAAGTCAAAATGATCATTAATCATACAAAAAATAATAAAGACCATATCATTAAAACAAAATTTCAATAGATCATATGTTAAGTAATTATTGTTTTCATTGAAGAATAGAAATTCAATAAAACTTTTAATAAAATAATTCTTTTAAAAAATATAGTTTTATATATGAAAATTACTTTGAGAAACCAAAATATTCATAAATTATGATAAAAAGTCTTTAAAAAATACATGAAATCATGAAATTTTTTTCTCAATGTCTTTATGTTTATAATTATGGGTAACATTATACATGCCATAAAAATATTCCCTTACCACTATTATAAAATTTTTAAAAATTGAGCCATTTTCACATTACTGAAAGTTTCATTTCATCTTAATTTGTAAACTATTAGAAATTGTACAATAACTATTAAATAAAAAATTTGTAGAGTGATAATGGATATTTTATATTTTATTTGAAAATATTTTTACAAAAAAAAAATTTTCTACTGAAGAGAGAAATAATATTAATTTTTCTTAAATTTTTTTTATAAATGACATAATGTAACAAAGAGAAAAAAATGGTATTTTTATTTTGAAATTTAATTAAAATCATGATTCAATGAAAAAATATATATATTTTTAATGTGGATTACAGTACCCAAGGATAACATAAGCATATAGAATCTTGAATAGTGATGTGATTTTGAAATAATCCCTTGCAAGTTTGGTAACATATGAATTATAATCCAAATAAAGAAAAATAGATATTGATTATCCTTTAAAAAATAATTATTTTTTTATATTATTAATAATATCAAAATATATACTTATTACCATCAATTTAAAAATAAAATTAAATATAGTTCATATTGGTATGTAGAGGTGACAGTCCACATGTAGTCACAATCGATGTTAATTTAGTCCAATAGAATCAAATTTAATATATTAATTGTGATATTTAATTAATATAATTTTATTTAGGTCCTAAATATAATATATTTTCATTAAAAGTATCCTCACTACGTTCCATTTATGATTTTGTGAAAAATGAATCACATCTCATAACAAAGAGGACGTTTTCCATTAAAACAAGCGATATTAATGTATCTCCGAAGGAATGAAAGTCAGAATATTGATGTGATATAATAATTACATATGTATAATAATTTCAGAAATATAATATTACTATGTTAAATACATCATTATAACCATTCTTGAATGGTGGTGATGTAAACCCAATTACATCGGTTAACAAGGCAGTATTCATCTATACACAAGATTAACGGTTTTGATTCCCATTTGATTAAAAAGGGGATTGATATATGATATTAAATTAATATAAACACATCTCAGCATATATGTGATACTATTATAATTATTCCTTCATAGTTTAATAATATAATATGGAGAAAATAGAACATGTAAAATGATTTTTTTTAATATACATTACATCTACTTTAGGAAACATATTTAGGTTTTACCTAAATCATTTATTGATTTTAATTATGATATAACAAATAAATATAAGAAGTTGAGATGTATTTAATGAATCTATATGGTATTTTATTTTAAAAAAATTGTTTTTTGGAGAGTAAAGAGGATAGGAGTGGGGGTGGCCATTTATATGTGGGGTAGAAGACATACATTGTATTTTATAATGAACAATTTGTACCCATATATTTCATCTGAATAAAGATTGTATAATGTATAATTATTGATCTTTATTTATTATAGAGACTAAATATTTCAATTGAAGGGGTATTATAAAATTTGGAACCCATTGTGACACTTATAATTTAGATTAACTCCCTGATAAATCCATTTTTACCTTAATCGTGTAAATTAATTTTTTCTATTATAACTATTGTTATGGTCATAAATTAATTTGACCACAATATAAAATATAGGTTATAATGATTTCAAATATTGAATCCAATTTTTTAATTCAATTGACGTATTTGGATGAATTTAATTTTAATGTAAACTATCGATGCAATGAAAGAGTTGTTTTCCAAGTAAAAAATTCTCACAAGTATATAATGTTTTAATATAATAATTTAATATGAAATATATTCCAATGTTCTAAGTAATTTAGAATTGAATATAATTTATATAATTATACTTTAAAAGAAACTAAACAAATAATTTAAATTTTAGGTATTTTAAATGAAAAAAATGATTTCAAAATATATATTTGTTTTAACTATTCATAAAAAATTACTCATTCGCAAAAACAGAAAAAATCACCAAAATATTATTCAAAAATTCTGATTTCAAAAATTATGTTTATTTCACCAAATATTTTTTATAAAACAGTTAATATAGTGTTAAATCAGAAGTGCAAAGCGAAGTTAAACTTTTTCTAGAAAATACATTTTTTTCTAAAGCATTTATTCTTATTTATAATGTTATTGGTATTATTTAATATAAAACGTTATCCATTGAGTTTTCTAATATTTATATAATATATAATACTAATAATTTAGTTATTACTATTCATACCCTCCAACATAATGGTTTTATTATAATAGTAATGTTTAAGTTATAATATTTTAATTGATTTTGGTGTTTCCTTTTAACCAGGTGTTGCATGCATTTCAATCCATTGAAGAGATTAATTTTATAAAAATTTAAATATATTGTAATGTCTTGGTATGTTAAATTAACATATTATCATTTTATTTTTTGGAATATATTATATCAAACATGATATTTATATTTTGTAATATCAGGGTGTCACATTCCCATTACCATATATCATATCAATATTTACTATTAAGATATGAACAATATGTGGGAGAGTTAGGGATGAGTACTCAAAGGGCCCAATGAATTATATAAAATGTATGTTGACTTATAAATAATGTATATTAATAAAACACATTTTATATAAAAATATATTCAAAAATGATTGGCACAAATTGATCCATCATATTCTATGATTCAAATACTTACATTTTTATTTACAAATTTTCTAATATGTTGGTTTTGTTGTCATTTAGATCATATGGTATAGTAGAGTTAGTAAAATGTAATATTTAGGAATTTTATTTAATAAAATTTAGTGAAATATTTTTTATTGAGAATCTTAATATAGGACATTAATTAATATATTGTGCTTTTACTATGTTGTAATAAAGGTTGTATTAATGAATAATTAATCATATAGTGGCTTCTTTTACTAAAATATTTTTTAAGTAAATGTTCATATTAGTATATATTTTCTTAATTTAATGTAGTACAAGACGTTGAAGTAATATTTTTTTATATGTTGTGAATTTGGAATATTAGGAAGAAATATGATGAAGGAACCCATATTGAATTTCGAAAATAGTGTGACTATAATTAAAAGTAAATTATGTGAAACCCAATAATGGGGATTATATGAATATAAAATACGGGTTATACAGTCCACTTCATGATAAAGGGGTGTTGAATTTGTTGTAAGGCCTTTTAATTTTGATTTCAATGGTGGTGGAAATAATTGATTCATAAATCCATATATGTATATCCTTCATTGTATTTTGTGGGGATATATTAATGGTTTTATAGAAAAAATAATATAAGGGGATAAAATGGTTACATAAATGCTGTGTTTATTGTTGGTATTATATTCACTCACTATATTTGTTTTGTATACAATTGGTGCAATTTTATTTTTTATATATCTGTAATTGATTATTAATATTGAAGAACCGGGTTTGACATATTTTCTAAGAATATATATAGAGATGGTGAACATAGAATCCCATGCATACTACAAGATAAAAATGAGAAGTCACATTGATAAATGTATCAATACCACATCAAAATGGTTTCTGTAGAAGAATAAAAAAGTGGGAATAAAGATAAAATTATGGATTCTTTGTTTCATTATAAAAAATATATAATAAAATCGTGGAATAATGTAACTAATAATGTCATTAAGGGTGAATAGTTCTTTAAGATATATCAATTTTTTGGGTATATTATGAAGAAATAAATGAAAAAACATAAATAGGCCAACAAAATATTTCACCACTATATTAAATAGTCACTTTAGTTATTAGGAAATCTCAATAGGGAATCATTCCTTGAGTGAAATGGGTGACTAAAGAAGAATATTTATTATTGGTCAATATACTGATTGATAATAAAAGAAAAATATCTTCACCAAGGGTTGTTTTGTGTAATAAATGAGGCTATTTATCATCAAATTATATGGTTCCATGTTTAATTATGCTCGAATGATGTCACATTTTGGTTAATATAGTTAAATAATTACGAATGATTTTTTGATTTGGGGTAATAAAATATGTGAGACAAGCCACAACATATGATGATAATCCATTGAGTTGGTGAGGTAGATCATGATAACTCTCGAAAATTAAAGGTACATGTTCTCTAGAGAATATATGATTAAACAATATAATCTATCATAAAATAAAATTATCATGGATACACTAAAATATAATTGATACTCTAGGAAGGATATTTAGGTGAATTACAACGGAACTAGTGATATAGAGACAACCAACCTCCAATGGATGACATTAAATAAATATAAACAAGAAAATAAAAAAGTAATAAAATATATTTGTTGTGTGATAATGAATGTATACTAGGAATAATTCTAGTATTAAATTTTTCAAACCTATAGGTCCTTGATCCATAGAGATATAAACCATGCAATAAATTTTCTAGAGATGGAGAATATTTATAAATAATTATTTAAAGAGTAATAAATTATTTTAATGAAGACGTTCAGTATGAAATTTTAAATATATGATTTTAATTATACAACACTGTGAGGGATATAATAACACCATGAGATTTAAGGTTTAGGGAAACTCCCACAACAGGTGAAGAAATCACATAGTGGTAAGGTATATTTCTTATGACCTAATAGATTGATTGGAAAATTAATTATATAGTTAAGTATCCTGATTTAATGAATTTATTTAGTTCAAATGCATCATAATTTCTATAAAACAATCATTTTGTGCACTATGAAAAATGTTGAATACATTGATTAAGGGTTATGGATCATATCAATTGATTTAAGAAATAGTTTTAGGAAATTTATAATAGTATTATCTCAGTTTTTAAATAACAAAAAAAATCGTATCTAATTTTACATTAATTATAAGTAGATACATAATGAGATATTACACACTTGTATTTTATTAAAATAAACTATTATTAATCAAATACAATACATGCAACATTAAGCTCAAATGAAACATGAAATAATATTATTATATATTTGACATTTTAACCATTATTTTAAATTAATGGGAATGTATAGTATTATGTAATTTATGAAATATATATATATATTCAATAATAATTATAAATTTGTTGATATATTTTTAGTTAAGGATCAATCATTTTTTAGTAAAATACTTTTATTCATAACAAATATATTTTTATACAAAATCATTTTCATTTGTTTCTGCAAAAAAAACAGTATAGTTATTTTATTGAGAAAATGTAAAATATATATTAAAAAAATAATCATGTTTAAAATATTCATATAAAATTTAATATATACGGATATTTTAGGAGTTTATAGAAAATATGGATCTTTTATGAATAATGAAAAATACGAACATTTTTAAAGCTATGATTTATTTTCTATAAATTATAAATTAGAAAAGACCCATATTTATTTGAATTTTAGTTAATGGACCATAAATATTCCGTATCTATATCAATTCTAATTAATAACAATTGATTCAAATTTATACTGAATTCTATTGTAATTTTTTTAGTTCAATAAAAGAAAATTTTTATATTGTTTTTAATATTTCTCCACATTTATTAATTAAAACAACCCAGAGTGAGAGATTTTTAAAACTAAATGTATATATTATGTGATTATAAATATGATATGAAATTCATATAATGATTATTAATAGTCTTAGATTTAATATAAAATCATTTTACGCCAAAAAAATATGAATCTTGAAAAAATTATTTTCATTATATCTATGGGTTATATTTTAAATTAATTTATTATAATTATGATAATTTTATTTGGTAAAATGGTTTCCATAAATAGAATTAGAAAACAAAATTATAAAACATGTTCAAAAAAAATTATCATAATGAGTAGTGAATAAGGTACATTTGTTTAACATGGTCTCGGTGAAAATGAGTTTATCATGGGTAAAAATAAAATGTAAGGGTTGAAATACCCTAAAAACTATTAAAATTTATTTTCTAATGTATTTACACAATATAATATATATTAATCATCAATATATGATTTTTTATCCTTGTGGCATGTGAAACCCATGGATATCACATTATCTATCAAAAAATTTCATCGGTGATCTCTACCCCACTTATAAAAGGCTACCCTATATTCTCTCCCCATCACACATCCATAGCCTTTTCGTTCATCCAAGCCTTACCCACACATATTCTTTAAACTTCTCCCCACATCCTAGATGAATTTTTTATAAAAAAATAATATAGGAATGATTTCGGTTTAAACATTAATAGGTTGTCCGAAGAATAGATATCGTTCCTAACATGACGTTTTGCATTATTGTTTCTTCTTGGTACCTCAAATATTTTTCAACCACAATGACATAATAACACAAGTATCTTTCAAATACTAAGATTTTATGATCTTAATTGTATTGAATAGATCCTCTCTTCATTGATCAATTGGGAAAAAAATCTGTCATTTATGTTTATGGAGGACTACCGTCTCACAAACTAATGTAATTAATTTTCCATCACATCCTATTATATATTGTTGTAATTATACATTTAAATTATAACTATATATCTAATATGTTTAATGTTATAATACTTCCAGAATTAGGATATTGCATATAACATATTATATTCCATTATATGGGGGATATGATAATGTAACTTTCATTACGGGAGACAATCACATCACAATGTGATGTGATTTATATTTCAATAATGAATTAGATGGAAATTTTTTATTTAAATACCTTTTATAGAATGTTTCAAAAAATGTTTCTTCTTTTACATTTAAAACTAAAATTTCATCAATTCCCAATGGTTCATTTTTGATATGTTAGTGTCTCATCATAACTAGTTGTTGTACATTGACTATTTGTGAAGGATGTGTTATTCTATCATTACTATTTATTACCTTCAAATTAATATTGCATATATCAAAATTATTTTAGGTACTATATCCCGCGACCTAGCATGAAACGTATCCATGATGGGAATTTCTGACAATCTTATACTTCGGTTGAAAATTCCTATCAACTCTGGAATATTTGTGAATATCATTAAATCCCTTCATAAATACTTTTGATGGATTACCTATTTGTGATTGTATTAATTATTTCTCAAATATCCAATTGTAATATGTCTATTGATTTAATAGCATTCCACCCTTTTTTCATCCTCTCCATTCCTCCTGCCTCTACCAAAACGTAGTGACCCACAACATTCAGCCATACCCACTCCATGCCACGCCAACATGCTTCCTTCAAAGAGATTTTTTATTGATCCATCTTTGATTCACCTTGATACATATTCCAATAGTCTCTATTTTCATTATTTTTGAGTTTTATTAATTTTATTACATCATTTATTATTTGGTCTCCACAAATACAATGCTGAAACAGAGTTTTTATTGATTAAAGTTTGATTCTATTTAGTACAGAATCCACTTGTGTCTATTTTAATTATTTTTAAGTTATACTCACAATATTAGATAATTTATTTTTGAAAAACCCTAGGTTTTCATTTTAATTGTTCTTTGTGCTTTATTTTAGGTTTAGGATAGATTCAAATTTGATATTACATGTTTGATATTAGCATATATATGTTAATATATATATATATATATATATATATATATTAACACATTTTTTATTTGACATATGTATGTGGGTTCCAATCCCATATTTAGCAATTTATCATATTTTTTAATCGATTCACAATTTATATTATTCCCTTTTTAATTTTTAAATATTTACATGTGTGTATATATAAATTATAATAAATTATTTGAAAAGTGAAAATAAAATAAGCCGTTAAGTTCCAATTCATGAGCTATAACAATATTGATTTTCATTTGGATATGATTAACACATATACAGTCTAACATGATGTTTCTTTTTTAAAATCATTATGTGTAATATTCTCCCCCACTCCTTAAATGAATTTCATGATCCTAATTTATGTGCGATCTCAACAATTAGTGGTTTGGGATATGGACTTTTATTCTTGAAATCCCAAATTATAAAAGTGTTTAATAAAATATCCCCTTAATAAGATATGATAAGAAGTATGATTGGTACTTGGAATAATACAGACTAGGTTACTGAATAGAAGAACATCTGTGGAAGGTGAAGATATAGACATGGAAGAAAATAATAATGCCCATGGATTAATAGAGAGTTACAGAGATCATTAATCCCATGAAATTTAATGATCCATATAAATTCAAGAACCACTACACCATAAATATATTATGGAAATGAAGTAAATATGATACAATTTTCATTTCAATATCTTTTTTTCCAAAAGATAAAATATTAGTCAATAATCTAGAATAAAACATAAAAAAATATACATAATAGATGTAATTATATTTCAATTAAACTATTTCAACTCTTGGATTATCTTATATTTTTTACACTTCATTTGTTACTATAAGAAATGAAAATTGATGATTGAATTTTTATACATCAAGCTATCAAATTATCTTTTAATGGATAACAAGATCCATAAAAGTGTGACATGAAATAACATGTAAATTAATATCTAAACCTTAATATTAATAAAAAATGTTTTAAAAAATATATTTCATATGTATTTATACCCAAAAAGTAAATTTAAAACGTATTTTTATTAACTGAAACAACACATAGGCTATTGGGAGGAACATCACCATTATCACCCAGGTTTTATATATACTAGCCATACAACCTTATCAGATTCACTAGATTATCATCTATCATACTGGTTATACTTTTAAAAAATCCATATTAACAAAATTCTTATAATGTCCCAAAATATTAAGAACCTATAATTACCTACCCATCAATGATTAAATTAATAATAATGGTTATAATTACTTTCATAAAACATCATTATCCTTTTTATCTCATCATTAGAAACATATTAATTGTTTTTATTCCTCAATATTTATTTTCTAGGATGTTAACGATTATTATAAATAACTTTTCTTCATCATCATTTCTATAATACATATTCTTTCAAAACCATAATGAAATAGTACTACTATACAATCCTTATAAATTTCATAATTCTTATTATTAGAATATAATTGACTAAAATACTTCTATAAAATTAATTAGAAATGGGAGTTTTTTTAGATAAGATGTCTCTCACCATGATAAGTAATAAAATTGAATTGTTTTTATAGAAATTGATCCTCAAAATAAATGGTTAAGGCCACAAACAGGGCACAATCTAGTTTTTTGTATGAGACCTACTGACGCTTTGAGTGGATATAGTGAGACAATACCATGAATTACTATGTCTCATTCATTCCTCACATTAATGGGATAAAATCAACATAAAACTTTTCTTAAAAATTGTATTATTTTAAATTTTAATAAATTCACTAATCAATATACATAGTCATATACCATTTTGAGTATCATGGATAAAATCACACATCCCTAGTCAAAATGATCATTAACCATACAAAAAATAATAAAGACCATATCATTAAAACATAATTTCAATAGATCATATGTTAAGTAATTATCATTTTCATTGAATAATATACATTCCATAAAAAATTTATTAAAATAATTCTTTTTAAAAATATTGTTTTATATATGAAAATTATTTTGAGAAACCAAAATATTCAAAAATTATGATAAAAAGTCTTTAAAAAAATACATGAAATCAGGAAATTTTGTCCTCAATGTATTTATGTTTATAATTATGGGTAACCTTATACATGCCATAAAAATATTCCCTTACCACCATTATAAAATTTTTAAAAAGTGACTCATTTTCACATTACTGAAGGTTTCGTATCATCTTAATTTGTAAACAATTAAAAAAAGTACAATAACTATTAGATAAATAATTTGTAGAGTTATAAAGGATATTTTATATTTTATTTTAAAATATTTTTACAAAATAATAAATTCTTTCCACTGAAGAGAGAAATAATATTAATTTTTCTTAAAAAAAATTATAAATGGCATAATGTAACAAAGAGAAAAAATGGTATTTTTATTTTGAAATTTATTTAAAAACTTGATTCAATGAAAATATATATATATTTAATGTGGATTACAGTACCCAAGGATAACATAAGCATATAGAATCTTGAATAGTGGTGTGATTTTGAAATAGTCCCTTGCAAGTGTGGTAACATATGAATTATAATACAAATAAATAAAAATAGATATTTATTATCCTTTACAAAATAATTATTTTTTTATATATTATTAATAATATCAAAATCTATACTTATTACCATCAATTTAAAAATAAAATTAAATTCAGTTCATATTGGTATGTAGAGGTGATAGTCCACATGTACTCACAATCGATGTTAATTTAGTCCAATAGACTAAAATTTAATATAATAATTTTGATATATCATTAATATAATTATATTTAGGTCCAAAAAATAATATATTTTCATTAAAATTATCCTCACTACGTTCTATTTATGAATTTGTGAAAAATGAATCACATCTCCTAACAAAGAGGACGTTTTCCATTAAAACAAGCGATATTAATGTATCTCTTGAGGAATGAAAGTCAGAATATTGATGTCATATAATAATTCCATATGTATAATAATTTCATAAATATAATATAACTATCTTAAATACATCATTATAACCATTCTTGAATGGTGGTGATGTAAACCCAATTACATCGGTTAACAAGGAAGTATTCGTCTATACACAAGATTAACGGTTTTGTTTCCCATTTGATTAAAAAGGAGATGGATATATCTTATTAAATTAAAATAAACACATCTCAGAATATATGTGATACTATTATGATTATTCTTTCATAGTTTAATAATATAACATGGAGTTAATAGAACATGTAAAATGATTTTTTTTAAAATACATTACATCTACTTTAGGAAACATATTTAGGTTTTACCTAAATCATTTATAGATTTTAATTATGATATAACAAATAAATATAGGAAGATGATAGGTATTTAATGAAGGTATATGGTATTTTATTTTCAAAAAAATTTTTTTTTGGAGAGTGAAGAGGATATGAGTGGGGGTGGCCATTTATATGTAGGGTAGAAGAAACACATTGTATTTTAGAATGAACAAATTGTACCCATATATTTCACTTGAAAAAAGATTATATAATGGATAATTATTGATCGTTATTTATTATAGGGACTAAATATTTCAATAATGGGTATTATAAAATTTGGAACCCCATTGTGACACTTATGTTTTATATTAACTCGCTGATAAAGCCATTTTTACCTTAATCATGTAAATTAATTTTTTCTATTGAACTATTGTTATGGTCATAAATTAATTTGACCTAAATATAAAATATAGGTTATAATGATTTCAAATATTGATTCCAATTTTTTGAATTCAATTGACGTATCTGGAAGAATTTATTTTTAAGGTAAACTATCGATGCAATGAAAGAGCTGTTTTCCAAGTAAAAAATTCTCACAAGTATAGAATGTTTTAATATAATAATTTAATATGAAATTTATTCTAATGTTCTATGTAATTTAGAATTTAATATAATTTATATAATTCTACTTTAAAACAAACTAAACAAATAATTTAAATTTTAGGTATTTTAAATGAAAAAATGATTTAAAAATATATATTTATTTTTACTATTCATAAAAAATTAATCATTAGCAAAAAACAAAAAAAATAACCAAAATATTATTCAAAAATTATGATTTCAAAAATTATGTTTATTTCACCAAATATTTTTTATAAAGTAGGTAATATAATGTTAAATCACAAGTGCAAAGCAAAGTTAACTTTTTTCAAGAAAATACATTTTTTTCTAAAGCATTTATTCTTATTTATAATCTTATTGGTATTATTTAATATAAAATGACATCCATTGAGTTTTATAGTATTTATAGAATATATAATACTAATAATTTAGTTATTACTATTCATACCCTCTAACTTAATGGTTTTATTATTATAGTCATGTTTAAGTTATAATATTTTAATTCATTTTGGTGTTTCCTTTGAACCAGGTGTTTCATGCATTGCAATCCATTGAAGATATTAATTTTATATAATTTTAAATATATTGTAATGTCTTAGTATGTTAAATTAACTTATTATCACTTTATTATTTGGAATATATTCTATCAAACATGATGTTTCTATTTTGTAATATCAAGGTGTCACATTCCTATTACCATATATCATATCAATATTTACTATTAAGATATAAACAATATGTGGGTGAGTTAGGGATGAGTACTCAAAGGCCCCAATGAATTATCTAAAATGTATATTGACTTATAAATAATGTAGATTAATAAAACACATTTTATATAAAAATATATTAAAAAATGATTGGCATAAATTGATCCATCATATTCTATAATTCAAATACTTACATTTTTATTTAGAAATTTTCTAATGTGTTGGTTATATTGTCATTTAGATCAATTGGTATAGTAGAGTTAGTGAAATGTAATTTTTAGGAATTTTATTTAATAAAATTGAGTGAAATATTTTTTATTGAGAATCTTAATATTGTGAATTCATTAATATATTGTGCTTTTACTATGTTGGAATGAAGGTTGTATTAATGAATAATTAATCATATAGTGGCTTTTTTTACTAAAACATTTTTTATGTAAAAGATCATAGTAGTATATATTTTCTAAATATGAATTAGTACAAGACGTTGAAGTAATATTTTTTTATATGCTGGGAATTTGTTATATTAGGAAGAAATATGATGAAGGAACCCATATTGAATTTCGAAAATAGTGTGACTATAATTAAAAGAAAATTATGTGAAACCCAATAAAGGGGATTATATGAATATAAAATATAGTTTGTATAGTCCACTTCATGTTAATGGGGTGTTGAATTTTTTGTAAGGCCTTTTAGTTTTCATTTCAATGGTGGTGGAAATAATTGATTCATAAATCCATATATGTATATCCTTCATTGTATTTTGTGGGGATATATTAATGGGTTTATAGAAAAAATAATATAAGGGGATAAAATGTTTACATAAATGTTGTGTTTGGTGTTGGTATTATATTCACTCACTATATTTGTTTTGTATACAATTGGAAGTGTTTTATTTTTATATATTTGTAATTTATTATTAATATTGAAGAACTGGGTTTGAAATATTTTCTAAGAATATATATAGAGATGGTGAACATATAATCCCATGTATACAACAAGATAAAAATGAGAAGTCACGTTTATAAATGTATCAATACCACAATAAAATGGTTTCCATAGAAGAATAAAAAAGTTGGAATAAAGATAAAATTATGGAGTCTTTGTTTCATTATGAAACTTATATAATAAAATCATGGAATAATGTAACTAATAATGTCATTAAGGGTGAATAGTTTTTTAAGATATATCAATTTTTTTGGTATATTATGACGCAATAAATGAAAAAAAATGAATAGGCCAACAAAATATTTCACCACTATATTAACTAGTCACTTTAGTTAGTAGGAAATCTCAATAGGGAATCATTCCTTGAGTGACATGGGTGACTAACGAAGAATATTTATTATTGGTCAATATAAATTTTGATAATTAAATAAAAAGTTCTTGACCAAGGGTTGTTTTGGGTAATAAATGAGGCTATTGATCATCAAATTATATGGTACCATGTTTAATGATGCTCGAATGATGTCACATTTTGGATAATATAGTGAAATAATTACGAATGATTTTTGGATTTGGGATAATATAATATGTGAGACAAGCCACAACATATGATGATAATCCATTGAGTTGGTGAGGTAGATCATGATCACTCTCTAAAATTAAAGGTACATGTTCCCTACAAAATATACAATTAAACAATATACTCTATCATAAAATAAAATTGTCATGGATACACTAAAATATAATAGATAGTCTAGGAAGGATATTTAGGTGAATTACAACAGAACTAGTGATATAGAGACAACCAACCTCCAATGGATGAAATTAAATAAATATAAAGAAGAAAATAAAAAAGTAATAAAATATATTGGTTGTGTGATAATGAATGTATACTAGGAATAATTTTAGTATTGAAATTTTCAAACCTAGAGGTGCTTGATCCATAGAGATATAAACCAAGAAACAACTATTCTAGAGATGGAGAATATTTATAAATAATTATTTAAAGAGTAATAAATGATTTTAATGAAGATATTCAGTATGAAATTTTAAATATATGATTTTAATTATACAACACTGTGACGGATATAAAAACACCCTGAGATTTAAGGATTTAGGGAAACTCACACAACGGATGAAGAAATCACAAAGTGGTAAGGTATATTTCTTATGACCTAATAGATTGATTGGAAATTTAATGATATAGTTATGTATCCTGATTTAATGAATTTATTTAGTTCAAATGCATCATAATTTCTATAAAACAATCATTTTGTACACTATGAAAAATGTTGAATACATTGATGTAGTGTTATGGATCATATCAATTGATTTAAGAAATAGTTTTAGGAAATTTATAATAGTATTATCTCAGTTTTTAAATAACAAAAAAAATAATATCTAATTTTACATTAATTAGAAGTAGATACATAATGAGATATTACACACTTTTATTTTATGAAAAGAAACTATTATTAATCAAATACAATACATGCAACATTAAGCTCAAATGAACCATGAAATAATATTATTTTATATTTGATATTTTAACCATTATATTAAATTAATGGGAATGTATAGTATTATGTAATTTATGAAATATATATATATATTCAATAATAATTATAAATTGTTTGATATATTATTAGTTAATAATCAATCATTTTTAGTAAAATACTTTTATTCAGAACAAATATTTTTTCATCAAAAATCATTTTCATTTGTTTCTGCAAAAAAATGGCATAGTTATTTTATTGAGAAAATGTAAAATATATATTAAAAAAAATAATTTTTAAAATATTCATATCAAAATTAATATATCTGGATATTTTAGGTGTTTATAGAAAATATGGATCTTTTAAGAATAAAGAAAAATACCAACATTTTTAAAGCTATGATTTATTTTCAATAAATCAGAAATTAGAAAATACACATATTTATTCGAATTTTAGTTAATGGACCATAAATATTCCTTATATATATCAATTATAATTAATAACAATTGATTCAAATTTATACTGGATTCTAGTTTAATTTTTTTAGTTCAATAAAAGAAAATTTTTATATTGTTTTTAAAATTTCTCCACATTTATTAATTAAAACAACCCAGAGTGAGAGATTTTTAAAATTAAATGTATATATTACGTGTTTATAAATATGATATGAAATTCATATAATGATTATTAATAGTCTTAGATTTAATATAAAATCATCTTACACCAAAAAAATACAATTGTTGAAAAATTATTTCCATTATATCTATAGGTTATATTTGAGGTTAAATTATTCTAATTATGATAATTTTATTTGGTAAAATGGTTTCCATAAATGGAATTATAAAACAAAATTATACAACATGTTAAAAAAAATTGGTCATAATGAGTAGTGAATAAGGTACATTTGTTTACCATGGTTACGGTGAAAATGAGTTTATATTGGGTAAAATTAAAATGTAAGGGTTGAAATACCCTAAAAAATATTACAATTTATTTTCTAACATATTTATACCATATCATATATATTACTCATGAATGTATGATTTTTTATCGTTGTGGCATGTGAACCCCATGGATATCACATTATCTCTCAAAACATTTCATGGGTGACTTCTACCCCGCTTATAAAAGGCTACCCTCTATTCTCTCCTCATCACACATCCATAGCCTTTTCGTTCATCCCAGAATTACCCACATATATTCTTTAAACCTCTCCCTACATCCTAGATGAATTTTTTATAAAAAACTAATATGGGAATTATTTCAGTTTAAACATTAATAGGTTGTCTGAAGAATAGATATCGTTCCTAACATGGCGTTTTGCATTATTTTTTCTTCTAGCAACCTCAAATATTTGTCAAACACAATGACATAATAACATAAGTATCTTTCAAAAAATAATATTTTATGATCTTAATTTTATTGACTAGATCCTCTCTTCTTTGATCAATTGGGAAACAATTCAGTCATTTATGTGTATAGAGGACTACCGTCTCACAAACTAATGTAACTAATTTTCCATCGCATCCTATTATATATTGTTGCAATGATACATTTAAATTATAACTATATATCTAATATGTTAAATGTGATAATACTTCCAGAATTAGGATATGGAATATAACATTGTACATTCAATTATATGGGGGATATGATAATGTAACTTTGATTATGGGAGACAATCACATCACACTGTGATGTGATTTATATTTCAATAATGAATTATATTGAATTTTTTGTTTAAATACCTTTTAAACAATGTTTCAAAAAATATTTCTTCTTTTACATTTAAAACTAAAATTTCATTAATTCATAATGGTTCATTTGTGATATGTCAGTTTCTCGTCATAAATAGTTATTGGACATTGACTATCTGTGAAAGATGTGTTATTCTATCGTTACTATTTATTACCTTCAAATTAATATTGAATATATCAAAATTAGTTTAGGTATGATATCTCGCGACCTATCATGAAACATATCCACGATGGGAATTTTTGACATTCTTATACTTCGGTTGAAAATTCCTATCAACTCTGGAATATTTGTTACTATCATTAATTCCCTTCACAAATACTTTTGATGGATTACCTATTTGTGATTGTATTAATTATTTCTCAAATATCCAATTGTAATAAGTCTATTGATTTAATAGCATGCCACTATTTTTTCATCCTCTAATTTCCTCCTACCTCTACCAAACCGCAGTAACCCACAACATTCATCCACACCCACTCCATGCCACGCCAACATGCTTCCTTGAAAGTGATTTTTTATTGATCCATCTATGATTCACCTTGATACATATTCCTATTGTCACTATTTTCATTATTTTTGAGTTTTATTAATTTTATTACATCATTTATAATTTTGTCTCCACCTTTACAATGCTGAAACTGAGTTTTTATTGATTAAACATTGATTCTATTTAGTAGAGAAACTACTTGTGTCTGCTTTAATTATTTTTAGGTTATACTCACAATATTAGATACTTTATTTTTGAAAAACCCTAGGATTTCATTTTAATTGTTCTTTGTGCTTTGTTTTAGGTTTAGGATAGTTTCAAATTTTATATTCCATGTTTGGTATTATTATATATATGTTTATATATATATATATTAATATATTCTTTATTTTACAAATTTATGTGGGTTCCAATCCGATATTTATCAATTTATCATATTTTGTGATCAATTCACAATTTATATTAATCCCTTTTTATTTTTAAAATATTAACATGTGTGTATATATAAATTATAATAAATTATTTGAAAAGAGAAAATAAAATAAGCTGTTAAGTTCCAATTCATGAGATATAAAAATATTTATTTTCATTTGGATATGATTAACACATATACATTTGAACATGATGTTTCTTTTTTAAAATCATTATGTGTAATATTCTCCCCCACTCCTTAAATAAATTTCATGAGCCTAATTTATTTGCGATCTCAACAATTAGTGGTATGGGATATGGACTTTTATTCGTGAAATACCAAATTATTAAAGTGTTTAATAATATATCCCCTTAATAAGATATGATAAGAAGTATGATTTGTACTTGGAATAACACAGACTAGGTTACTGAATAGAAGAACATCAGTGGAAGGTGAAGATATAGACATAGAAGAAAATAATTACACCCAAGGATTTATAGAGAGTGAAAAAGATCATCAATCCCATGAAATTGAATGTTCCAGATAAATTCAACAACCACAACACCATAAATATATTATGCAAATGAAGGAAATATGATACCATTTTCATTTCAATATCTTTTTTCCAAAAGATAAAATATTGGTCAATAATCTAGACTAAAACATAAAAATATATACATAATATATGTAATTATATTTCAATTAAACTATTTAATCCCTTGATTTATCTTATATTATTTTACACTTCATTTATTACTATAAGAAATGAATATTGATTATTGAATTTTTATACATCAAGCTGTCAGTTTATCTTTTAATGGATAACAAGATCCATAAAAGAGTGAAATGAAATAACATATAAATTAATATCTAAACCTTAATATTAATAAAAAATGTTTTAAAAAATATATTTAATATGTATTTATACCCCAAAAGTTAATTTAAAACGTATTTTTATTAACTGAAACAACACATAGGCTATTGGGAGGAACATCACCATTATCACCCATGTTTTATGTGTACTGGCCACACCACCTTATCATATTCACTAGATTATCATCTATCATACTGGTTATACTTTTAATAAATCCATATTAACAAAATTCTTAAAATGTCCCAAAATATTAAGAACCTATAATTACCTACCCATAAATGATTAAATTAATAATAATGGTTATAATTACTTTCATAGAACATCATTGTCATTATTATCTCATCATTAGAAACATATTAATTGTTTTCCTTCCTCGATATTTGTTTTCTAGGATGTTAAAAATTATTATAAATAACTTTTCTTCATCATCATTTCTATAATACATATTATTTCAAAACCATAATGAAATTGCACTACTATACAATCCTTATAAATTTCATAATTCTTATCATTAGAATATAATTGACTAATATACTTCTATAAAATTAATTAGAAATGGGAGTTTTTGTTAGATAAGATGTCTCTCACTATGATAAGTAATAAAAGGGAATTGTTTTTATAGAAATTGATCCTCAAAATAAATGGTTAAGGCCACCAACAAGACACAATCTAGTTTTTCGTATGATATCTACTAACGCTTTGAGGGGATATAGTGAGACACTACCATGACGTACTATGTCTCATTCATTCCTCACATGAAAGGGATAAAATAAACATAAAAATTTTCTTAAAAATTGTATTATTTTAAATTTTAATAAATTTACTAATCAATATACATAGTCATATACCATTTTGAGTATCAGGGAGAAAATCACACATCCCTAGTCAAAATGATCATTAACCATACAAAAAATAATAAAGACCATATCATTAAAACATAATTTCAATAGATCATATGTTAAGTAATTATTTTTTTCATTAAAGAATAAATATTCTATAAAAATATTATTAAAACAATTCTTTTAAAAAATATAGTTTTATATATGAAAATCACTTTGAGAAACCAAAATATTCATAAATTGTGATAAAAAGTTTTAAAAAATACATGAAATCATGAAATTTTGTCCTCAATGTATTTATAATTATAAATATGGGTAACCTTATACATGCCATAAAAATATTCCCTTACCACCATTATAAAAATTTTAAAAAGTGATTCATTTTCACATTACTGAATGTTTCATTTCATCTTAATTTTTAAGCAATTAAAAAAAGTACAATAACTATTAAATAAATAATTTATAGAGTGATAATGGATATTTTATATTTTATTTGAAAATATTTTTACAAAATAAGAAATTCTTTATACTAAAGAGAGAAATTATATTTATTTTTCTTAAAAAAATTTATAAATGACATAATGTAACAAAGATAAAAATTGGTATTTTTATTTTGAAATTTAATTAAAAACTTGATTCAATGAAAAAATATATATATTTTTATGTGGATTACAGTACACAATTATAACATAAGCATATAGAATCTTGAATAGTGATGTGATTTTGAAATAGTCCCTTGCAAGTTTGGTAACATTTGAATTATAATCCAAATAATGAAAAATAGATATTTATTATCCGTTAAAAAAATTATTTTTTTATATATTATTAATAATATCAAAATCTATACTTATTACCATCAATTTAAAAATAAAATTAAATACAGTTCATATTTGTATGTAGAGGTGATAGTCCACATGTACTCACAATAGATGTTAATTTAGTCAAATAGGCTCAAATTTAATATATTAAATGTGATATTTCATTAATATAATTATATTTAGGTCCTAATAATAATATATTTTCATTAAAATTATCTTCACTACGTTCCATTTATGAATTTGTGAAAAATGAATCACATCTCCTAACAAAGAGGACATTTTCCATTAAAACAAGCGATATTAGTGTATCTCTGGAGGAATGGAAGTCAGAATATCAATGTGATATAACAATTCCATATGTATAATAATTTCATAAATATGAAATAACTATGTTAAATAAATCATTATAACCATTCTTGAATGGTGGTGATGTAAACCCAATTACATCGGTTAACAAGGCAGTATTCGTATATACACAAGATTAACGGTTTTGTTTCACATTTGATTAAAAAGGAGATGGATGTGTGTTATTAAATTAATATAAACACATCTCATCATATATGTGATACTATTATAATTATTATTTCATAGTTTAATAATATAATATGGAGTTAATAGAACAAGTAAAATGATTTTTTTTAATATACATTACATCTACATTAGGAAACATATTTAGGTTTTACCTAAATCATTTATAGATTTTAATTATGATATAACAAATAAATATAGGAAGTTGAGATGTATTTAATGATGGTATATGGTATTTTATTTTAAAAAAATTGTTTTTTGGAGAGTGAAGAGGATAGGAGTAGGGGTGGCCATTTATATGTGGGGTAAAAGACACACATTGTATTTTAGAATGAACAATTTGTACCCATATATTTCACATGAAAAAAGATTATATAATGGATAATTATTGATCATTATATATTATAGGGACTAAATATTTCAATTGAAGGGGTATTATAAAATTTGGAACCCCATTGTGACACTTATATTTTAGATTAACTCCCTGATAAAGCCATTTTTACCTTAATCGTGTAAATTAATTTTTTCTATTTTAACTATTGTTATGGTCATAAATTAATTGGACATCAATATAAAATATAGGTTATAATGATATCAAATATTGAATCCAATTTTTTGAATTCAATTGACGTATTTGGAAGAATTTAATTTTAATGTAAACTATATATGCAATGAAAGAGCTGTTTTCCAAGTAAAAAATTCTCACAAGTATAGAATGTTTTAATAGAATAATTTAATATGAAATATATTCCAATTTCCTAAGTAATTTATAATTTAATATAATTTATATAATTCTACTTTAAAAAAAACTAAACAAATAATTTAAATTTTAGGTATTTTAAATTAAAAAAATGATTTCAAAATATATATTTATTTTTCACTATTCATAAAAATTACTCATTTGCAAAAAATAGAAAAAATCACCAAAATATTATTCAAAAATTATGATTTAAAAAATTATGTTTATTTCACCAAATATTTTTTATTAAATAGGTAATATAATGTTAAATCAAAAGTGCAATGTGAAGTTAACTTTTTTCTGGAAAATGCATTTTTTTCTAAAGAATTTATTCTTATTTATAATGTTATTGGAATTATTTAATATAAAAATATTTCCATTGAGTTTTCTAATATTTATAGAATATATAATTCTAATAATTTAGATATTACATTTTATACCCTCCAACTTAATGGTTTTATTATAATAGTCATGTTTAAGTTATAATATTTTAATTGATTTTGGTGTTTCCTTTCAACCAGGTGTTGCATGCATTTCAATCCGTTGAAGAGATTAATTTTATATAATTTTAAATATATTTTAATGTATTGGTATGTTAAATTAACTTATTATCATTTTATTATTTGGAATATATTCTATCAAACATGATGTTTTTATTTTGTAATATCAGGGTGTCACATTCCCATTACCATATATCATATCAATATTTACTATTATGATATGAACAATATGTGGGAGAGTTAGGGATGAGTACTCAAAGGCCCCAACGAATTACTTAAAATATATTTTGACTTATAAATAATTTATATTAATAAAACACATTTTATATAAAAATATATTTAAAAATGATTGGCATAAATTGATCCATCATATTATATGATTCAAATACTTACATTTTTATTTACAAATTTTCTAATGTGTTGGTTTTATTGTCATTTAGATCATATGGTATAGTAGAGTTAGTGAAATGTAATATTTAGGAATGTTATTTAACAAAATTTAGTGAAATATTTTTTATTGAGAATCTTAATATAGGCAATTCATTAATATATTTTTCTTTTACTATGTTGGAATGAAGGTTGTATTAATGAATAATTAATCATATAGTGGCTTCTTTTACTAAAATATTTTTGACGTAAAAGTTCATATTAGTTTTTTTTTAATTTTAAGTAGTAAAAGACGTTGAAGTAATATTTTTTATATGTTGGCAATTTGGTATATTAGGAAGAAATATGATGAAGGAACCCATATTGAATTTCGAAAATAGTGTGACTATAATTAAAAGTAAATTATGTGAAACCCAGTAAAGGAGATTATATGAATATAAAATATGGGTTGTACAACCCACTTCATTTTAAAGGGGTGTTGAATTTGTTGTAAGGCATTTTAATTTTGATTTCAACGGTGGTGTAAATAATTGATTCATAAATCCATATGTGTATATCATTCGTTGTATTTTGTGGGGATATATTAATGGGTTTATAGAGGAAAGAATATAAGGGGATAAAATGTTTACATAAATGCTGTGTTTGGTGTTTGTATTATATTCACTCACTATATTTGTTTTGTATGAAATTGGTGGTGTTTTATTTTTATATATATCTATAATTGATTATTAATATTGAAGAACTGGGTTTGACATATTTTCTAAGAATATATATAGAGATGGTGAACATAGAATCCCATGCATACTACAAGATGAAAATGAGAAGTCACATTGATAAATGTATCAATACCACAACAAAATGGTTTCCATAGAAGAATAAAAAAGTGGTAATAAAGATAAAATTATGGAGTCATTGTTTCATTATAAAACTTATATAATAAAATCATGGAATAATGTAACTAATAGTGTCATTAAGGGTTAATAGTTTTTTAAGATATATCAATTTTTCGGCATATTATGAAGCAACAAATGAAAAAACATAAATAGGCCAACAAAATATTTCACCACTATATTAACTAGTCACTTTAAGTAGTAGGAAATATCAATAGGGAATCATTCCTTGAGTGACATGGGTGACTAAGGAAGAATATTTATTATTGGTCAATATAATGTTTGATAATGAATGAAAAAGATCTTGACCAAGGGTTGTTTTGGGTAATAAATGAGGCTATTGATCATCAAATTACATGGTACCATGTTTAATTATTCTCGAATGATGTCACATTTTGGTTAATATAGTAAAATAATTATGAATGATTTTTGGATTTGGGATAATATAATATGTGAGACAAGCCACAACATATGATGATAATCCATTGAGCTGGTGAGATTGATCATGATGACTCTCGAAAATTAAAGGTACATGTTCCCTAGAGAATATATGATTAAACAATATACACTATCATAAAATAAAATTTTCAGGGATACACTAAAATATAATTGATACTCAAAGAAGGATATTTAGGTGAATTACAACAGAACTAGTGATATAGAGACAACCAACCTCCAATGGATGACATTAAATAAATATAAAGAAGAAAATAAAAAAAGTAATAAAATATATTGGTTGTGTGATAATGAATGTATACTAGGAATAATTTTAGTATTAAATTCTTCAAACCTAGAGGTCCTTGATCCATAGAGATATAAACCATGCCACAACTGTAATAGAGATTGAGAATATTTATAAATAATTATTTAAAGAGTTATAAATGATTTTAATGAAGATATTCAGTATGAAATTTTAAATATATGATTTTAATTATACAACACTTTGAGGGATATAATAACACCATGAGATTTAAGGATTTAGGGAAACTCACACAACAGGGGAAGAAATCACATAGTGGTAAGGTATATTTCTTATGACCTAATAGATTGATTGGAAATTTATGATATAGTTATGTATCTTGATTTAATTAATTTATTTAGTTCAAATGCATCATAATTTCTATAAAACAATCATTTCGTACACTATGAAAAATGTTGAATACATTGATGAAGGGTTATGGATCATATCAATTTATATAAGAAATAGTTTCAGGAAATTAATAATAGTATTATTTAAATTTTTTAATAACAAAAAAATCGTATGTAATTTTACATTAACTAGAAGTAGATACATAATGAGATGTTACACAATTGTATTTTATTGAAAGAAACTATTATTAATCAAATAAAATACATGCAACATTAAGCTTAAATGAACCATGAAATAATATTATTTTATATTGGACATTTTAACCATTATTTTAAATTAATGGGAATGTATAGTATTATGTAATTTATGAAATATGTATATATATATATTCAATAAAAATTATAAATTTATTTATATATTTTTAGTTGATAATCAATCATTTTTAGTAAAATACTTTTATTCCTATCAAATATGTTTTCATCAAAAATCATTTTCATTTGTTTCTGCAAAAAAATGGTATAGTTATTTTATTGAGAAAATGTAAAATATATATTTAAAAAAGAATCATTTTTAAAATATTCATATCAAAATTAATATATCTGGATATTTTAGGTGTTTATAGAAAATATGGCTCTTTTAAGTATAATGAAAAATACCAACATTTTTAAAGCTATGATTTATTTTCAATAAATTAGAAATTAGAAAATACACATATTTATTGGAATTTTAGTTAATGGACCATAAATATTCCTTATCTATATCAATTCTAATTAATAAAAATTGATTCAAATTTATACTGGATTCTAGTGTAATTTTTTTAGTTCAATAAAAGATAATTTTTATATTGTTTTTAAAATTTCTCCACATTTATTAATTAAAACAACCCAGAGTGAGAGATTTTTAAAATTAAATGTATATATTACGTGTTTATAAATATGATATGAAATTCAAATAATGATTATTAATAGTCTTAGATTTAATATAAAATCATCTTACGCCAAAAAAATACAATTGTTGAAAAATTATTTCCATTATATCTATGGGTTATATTTGAGGTTAAATTATTCTATTTATGATAATTTTATTTGGTAAAATCGTTTCCATAAATGGAATTATAAAACAAAATTATACAACATGTTAAAAAAAATTGGTCATAATGAGTAGTGAATAAGGTACATTTTTTTACCATGGTTACGGTGAAAATGAGTTTATATTGGGTAAAATTAATATTTAAGGGTTGAAATACCCTAAAAAATATTAAAATTTTCTTTCTAACATATTTATACCATATCATATATATTACTCATGAATGTATGATTTTTTATCGTTGTTGCATGTGAAACCCATGGATATCACATTATCTCTCAAAACATTTCTTGGGTGACTTCTACCCCACTTATAAAAGGCTACCCTCTATTCTCTCCCCATCACACATCCATAGAATTTTCGTTCATCCATGCCTTACCCACATATATTCTTTAAACATCTCCCCACATCCTAGATGAATTTTTTATGAAAAACAAATTTGGTAATTTTTTCTGTTTAAACATTAATAGGTTTTCCGAAGAATAAATATCATTCCTAACACGGTGTTTTTCATTATTGTTTCTTCTAGCTACCTAAAATATTTTTCAACCACAATGAAATAATAACACAAGTATCTTTCAAATACTACTATTTTATGATGTTAATTGTATTTACTAGATTTTCTCTTCTTTGATCAATTGGGAAACAAATCTGTCATTTATGTTTATGGAGGACTACGGTCTCTCAAACTAATGTAATTAATTTTCCATCGCATCCTATTATATATTGTTGAAATGATACATTTAAATTATAACTATATATCTAATATGTTTAATGTGATAATACTTACAGAATTAGGATATTGAATATAACATTGTACATTCCATTATATGGGGGATATGATAATGTAACTTTGATTATGGTAGACAATCACATCACAATGGGATGTGATTTATATTTCAATAATGAATTAGATGTAATTTTTTTATTTAAATACATTTTATAGAATGTTTCAGAATATGTTTCTTCTTTTACATTTGAACCTAAAATTTCATCAATTCCCAATGGTTCATTTGTGATATGTCAATGTCTCATCATAACTAGTTGTTGGACATTGACTATATGTGAATGATGTGTTATTCTATCATTACTATTTATTACCTTCAAATTATTATTGCATATATCAAAATTATTTTTGGTATGATATCCCACGACCTAACATGAAACGTATCCACGATGGGAATTTTTGACAATCTTATACTTCAGTTGAAAATTCCTATCAACTCTGGAATATTTGTGACTATCATTAAAGCCCTTCACAAATACTTTTGATAGATTACCTATTTCTGATTGTATTAATTATTTCTCAAATATCCAATTGTAATAAGTCTATTGATTTAATAGCATGCCACCCTTTTTTCATCCTCTCCTTTCCTCCTACCTCTACGAAACCATAGTGACCCACAACATTCAGCCACACCCACTCCATGCCACACCAACATGCTTCCTTGAAAGAGATTTTTTATTGATCCATCTTTGATTCACCTTGATATAGATTCCTATAGTCACTATTTTCATTATTTTTGAGTTTTATTAATTTTATTACATCATTTATTATTTGGTCTCCACCAGTACAATGCTGAAACTAGGGTTTTATTGATTAAATTTTGATTCTATTTAGTACAAAATCCACTTGTGTCTGTTTTAATTATTTTTAGGTTATACTCACAATATTAGATAATTTATTTTTGAAAAACCCTAGGTTTTCATTTTAATTGTTCTTTTTGCTTTATTTTAGGTTTAGGATAGTTTCAAATTTGATATTCCATGTTTGATATTAGTATATATATGTTTATATATATAAATTTATATTAATATATTCTTTATTTGAAATATGTATGTGGGTTCCAATCCCATCTTTAGCAATTTATCATATTTTGTGATCGATTCACAATTTATATTATTCCCTTTTTAATTTTGAAATATATACATGTGTGTATATATAAATTATAATAAATTATTTGAAAAGTGAAAATAAAATAAGTTGTTAAGTTCCAATTCGTGAGCTGTAACAATATTGATTTTCATTAGGATATGATTAACACGTAATTTTTTTCTTGGATGTGAAATTTGAAATTCAACGTTTACACCTCTTTAGTAATTAATAATATATATTATTCCTTTATCATCATTTGTTTTTTCTTTTTATTATATTTTAATGTATTTAAATAGGATTTTTTTGAATTTTTTATGGATTTTTTATTTCATCAATCTTCTAATTAATTTTTTTTGTAATTATATTTAACTATTACATTTCTTTAATTTTTGTTAATTCTATTAAATTATTTTAGTTTTTTTAATATTTCATAATAATTTAAAATATTTATACATATTTTAAAATATATGAAAATTAATATTAATTATTTATAATTATTTTAAATTATTTTAAATTAGTTTTAATTTTATTAATTTTTATAATGATTTGAATTTTATTTATTTTTTAATGATTTTTAAATTTTTAATAAAATTAAAAATTTCTATTATTTGTACATATTTGTATTTTTTGGTAATATATTTCATTATATATTATCTTAGAAATTTTTTTACACTTTGTATCATTTTTAATATTTATATATATATATATATAAATATTTTCAATAATATTTAATTTTTATTTATATTAAATATTTTGAAATTTATTATAATTATTTCTCGTATTATGTTATTTTTTTGAGTAATTATTTTGATTTGGAAATTTTAAATTTATTTATATTTTTTTTAAATATTTTTAATAATTTTTATTTTTATTTAAATATTTCATTATTTTTAAAATTTGTAATCATAATTTCATTTTTATCATTTTAAATTATTTCTATCTTTATTAAATGTTTTTATTTTTAAACTAATTTTGAATATTTTAAAATATGTATAAATATATTAAATAACATGTATTTTTTAAAATTATTTTAAATAATTTAATATTATTTTAAGTTATTTGTAATTGTTTTTAAATTTTATAATTATTTATAAAAAATTTTAATAATTATAATATTGATAATTTTATTAAAGAATATATTTTTTTCATTTATATTATTATAAAATATTTTTAAATATTTCGATATTTATGTAATTTTCTTAATAATTTTAAATTATTTTAAATTATTTTTAATAAATATTCATAAATTTAACTATTTTCAATTATTTTTTTATTATTTATTATTTATTTTTTAAAAAATAAAAGTATTTGTGACAGATGAACAACTGGTCACAGATACTATGAATTATAATGGATCTTCATCATTTCAATTTTTTAGAAAAATCTAATATCGTTTAAAACAATCATTTTACACATCTCAATTATTTTTTATTTTCTAGGGTGTATCCAAAATACCTTTATTTGAGAATCCAGTTTCTATAGTGACAAGTTTGTGACAGAGACCCGTCGAAATGACCTTCTGCAAAAGACTTATATCATAAATGTGACATCATAAATGCCAAAATATATTGCAGTGATTTATGACATGATAGTATTTCCCCATCATCTTGACCATTAATTTTATTGAACAATTCCATGAAATAATCCATGTTTGCTTTCCAAGAAATGAATATTCATAATATATTTTGATTTGTTTGTGAAAATTTAATTTCAATGTAAAGAAGGTATAATTTCCTCATTAATGTTTTTAAGAGTCATTTAACGGTATTCATATTCATCATCATCAACAACCATTGATGTTACTTGTGTTCCACTGGTTATATTTTTTATTCATACAAGCCAAACTCTTTCACTATATGAACATTGAATATTTTAGAGATATTTTCATGGAAACCATTTTATTGTCATTGGATTTTCATTTATTAATGGGATTCTAATGGAACCTATTTCTTTTAAATGGGTTAATAAAGTGAAGAATGGTATAATGGTCCATCTTAAGAGTTTTTGGATGAAATGAATATGTTATTTACATTATTCAATTTATGGATCATCGACATTAGTTACAATGGGTTTATCCCCATTATAGCTCACAAATGAGGCTGATATAGATTATATTATGGGTGCGCCAAGATAACACTCTAATCAGTTGGGTATGGAATTCAACCATATGGTTTTATTTTTTGTTAGGTTATTCTATGGTTTCAATGAAGTTCATGATCCGTGATACCAATATGTATTTTTTATTCTCTCTATAGGATTTAAATTTTTCATATTATCCAATATTAACACCGCATGACTCGTGATTATTGATTCTCGTGAATTTTTCCATTGTTAAATCATTATTCCTTGACACATGTTTTTATTAGAGTTTGATTTGTATGAGTTCACAAATGTTACACTCAAAAACATTTATTATGTCATCATCACCTTATACTCATATTATTCTTGCTAATGATATTCAACTGCTAACAATTATATTTACCCTTATTGAGCATTTGAGATCATTTATTTTATATTTCCTTTTATCTTGGTTATACTGAATGAAATTCAATGAATTTTGTTTTGATGATTTTCATATAGATGACCAGGAGGTCATAATATGAAGTAATAAAATATGGAATTAGTGGAAAAAACAATAACATGAATACATGTGTATTGTTTTTTGTAATATTTTTCCTAATTTTCTTAAAATTTAGGTGACGAAGGTCCTTAAAATGTATGTTATCCTATAGATCCTATTGTTGGTGTATGTTTTGGATGGAAAAAATTTGTTCCCATTCATCGATATCAAGTCTATAAATGTATATAAAATATTTTTAATATCAGATCTGGGTGTACATGTTCAGTTTTATTATAGATGGTATCATATATTGTTAAAATATCATTGGGGATTATTATTTTTTCATCTGAGTTTATCTTAACAATATTTGATATAATCATAGTTTTTAGTGTTTGAGGTTGATCCTAAAATTAATAGAATTGATAATTATTATGGTTTATAGGATATTTGACAATTAATGTCATTTTTAAGGGTGTTCATGATAATTATGGTAACATTAAAAGGATATAATTTTAGGAAAACGTTTAACATCAATCTCGACTGATAAACCATTACATATAGAAAGGTTGTAGGGATTGACCCCCCTACCAATGGGTGAAATTTGTGAAACACCTATGAATTGAATATATGATTTCTTCATTAGTAAGAAGTATCTTTTTACCTAAAGGGTTGGAATGATATTGATTATGATGATTTTCAAAACATATGTATTATTGTATAGATAAACTTGTTATTGAAATGTGATTTCACGATTGAGTGATTAATTTTATTTCAAAAATAATCAATAAATGTTTTTTCTTCTAAGATGAATGGTATCAGATAACATTTTATGTAAAAACACTTTTTATTTTCGATGGTTTTGAAGATATTTTTTATATAAGGTTATTCATTTATGTAATCATTTTGTATGAATGTTTTTTAAGTAAAATGAATTTTATAGATTATTTTATTATTTCATCCTATAAAGGATTATTCGTTTTCTTAAAACAATACCATATGATGACCATTTTTTGTGGTTAATGACAAAATATAGGAGAAAATTATTATAATCCTTTTGGGTATTATGTGTTTAGAAGGAAGTTGATTTTAGTTCTAAAATCAAATAAATTATTCATCTTGATTACTCATTGTGTAGCGAAATATATTATATTTTTATGAAAATATATTAATGGTTTAAATTAAACATGTCACGTAAGTATGCTGAACTTATTTTCTTATGTGTTTATATAATTTAATACATCAACACATGGGAATTCATATTAAAACAAAATGTATCATATTTTCATTATTTCTGATGAAATCAGTGCCTTCTTCACAACCCATTTCTTGATGGTTTGGTAAATGATATATTTTATTATCATTTCCATTCATGAAATCAATTTACCATATACATCGACGTCATTATATTAGTATTATTACTTTCTTCCATGTCTGTATATTGAATTTAAAACAATGATTCATATTTGGAAACCCATTTTTGTGTTATCCTATATGACCTTCATGTTATCTTTTCCTCTTTTTCAAATGGAATTTTTATTAACCCTATCAATGTTGTTGGTTTCCAAGAAAGGTATTTATAAATGACCAAACATTAATTACAATGATAATTTTCATATTTTTATAATTCAAATTATATGGCGGTGAAAATATAATATCCCGATTCTTAAAAAAATAGTTTATTCAAAAGATGTTACAAGACAAGAAACATTGACCTTAAATGAACTATAGAACTATATTATTTAAAATATGAACATTGTAAACAATCCATTGAATAATTGGGTGTTAATAGTATTAAATACATTATATTATATATATTCTAATAAATATGAATTTATTGGTATGTTTTTTTTAAATTATCAATACGTTTTTAGAAATGTCATTTTATTTATTGAAATTTGTTTTATTCAAAAATGATTTCTTAGTTTTTTATGATAATATATTACAAATAATTATGAAATATTTTATAAATTTTATTTTATTAAAATAAATTGATTTATTAAATAATAATATAAAAATAATCATTTGGTGAAATTTTCTTATTTTTTGAAAAATATTTCTTTTATAGTGAATAGTAAAAAATATCAACTTCTGAAAAACTTTTATATCATTTGATTAAATTATATTAATTTAAAAAAATTATTAATTTTTTAATATCAATTTAGGTAAAATTACAGTTATTTATTTTTAAGGACTCTAATAAATTTAATTTTAAACCAGTTAATCTTGGAATTTATCATAATTTTATTTTTGGATTAAAAATTATATTTTTATACAACTTTTTAATGATTATAATGTATCTATATTTTTTTGATGTAAAATAGAAACTAATTATAAATACTTTTCTTTCAATTAATATTATATATATATTAATTTAAATTCAAATAATTATTTTTTCTAGTGATACAATTAATATTAAATTATCGTATGTTTGAAAAATGAATTTCATTAAAAATAAAATTCTCACCGCCTCCGTGGGTTTAATGATAAATTAAATTCTGCCAATTTTTATAATTTTATTTCTTAATATAGATTGATAATTATAAATTAGAATAATATTTATTATATTATAAGGTTAATAAATATTTTAGCATTAGTTAATTGTAAAATCCCAAAAAAAAAATTTATTTAATAAGTTGTAAACAAGTCTATATGGGGGTGAAATAATAATATAATTTCTAAAATGACAAAATAACTTGACTAAAATGTATTGAATGAAAATATGTTGAACATAACTCCTCTATGTTGTAATAAGATATAATTTTGTACCTTTTTCAATGAAATGAAAATGGTTATGATTTTTTCAATTCATAAAAACCCTGCATGTATTCTCTACCACTTAAATAGGTCACAACATATCCTCTCATATTCACACATCAAAAAAATTTCTTTCACACAATAAATTACACAACCCCTTCCTTATTTCCCAAAAAAATAGTGGGCCTTTTTTAACAGAAAAAATATCCGGGAATGTTTTTGGTGTAAATCGTAATAGGTTGTCTGAAAAAGAGGCATTATTCTTAACCAAGTATATTGATTTATTTTTTCTTCCATATACCTCAAATATTATTTAACCATATTGATATAGTAATACTGTTATCTACCATATATTAGGATTTTATTATTTAAATATAACAACCTAATCCATGTCTTGTTCTTTCAATAGGGAAATGAAATATCTGTTGTAACACCCCAAGATTTCATAGTGTGTTATTTCTTCAAAATAATTCAATAACTTGCACTACACGCAACACCGAGTTCAATCACACCATGACTTACCAAAAAAATCCATTCAAAAGAGGTTATGAATAGTATTAACTAAATTTTAAACTTTATATAATCCTTATAATTTTAGAATCCATATTATGAGTTTCTTAGACCTAATGCAAAAAACTGATTCATATTCAGTATTTCACTTTTATCAACTTTTAATAGTGAAACCTTTTTAAATACAATATTTTAAACTTTTTTAATAAATGGGGGACATCAAAAAAAATTTAAAATGAAACATCCCAAGCTTCCATGGTACGCTTTCCTTTGAATAATACAGTAGTGTGTGTTGTACGCAACTTCGAGTTCTAACACACCACAACCAATCAAACTAGCCATTATGAATAGTAATACCTACCTTTTAAAATTTTAGAAACTTTATCTCTCAAAATGGACATCATTTTTGGATTCGGAGTATCAAATTTTTCCTAAGGTGAAATTTTGGTACTTTTCGGATAACTTTCATATTTTGATTAATAGTGAAAATTACTAAATTTTAATTAAAAACAACTTTTTTAATCAAAATAATTAATAGTGATAAATTATGAATTTGAGTGGTTTTAAAGTATATTTAGAATATACTTCTACCATTTAATATAATTTTGGTCATTGGACATAATTTTACAATTAAACCGAACATAAACAAGTGTCAATCTTTTGATAGTTATTATCTCTTAAAACAAGCTTTTTGTTTTGACAGTGGGAATTAATTTTAAATTAATTTTTGCCACTTCTGTGTTTTGAATTTAGAAAAATATATTCCATATTTGGAATCAGGATGTTCAAATTGTGAAAATAGGTAACTTTTATTTTTATACATTTTGAATAATTAATGCGGTAAATATTTTATTTACCATGGTTAAGGGTAAATCCGGTAAATAAGGGTTAAAAAATAATATTATAATAATACTAAATTACCCTAAAACGTGTCTTAACCCTATTGGTTAATACATGGTCGACCATGGGTATCTTTGGGTCGATTTCGGGACCCCATGGATCCACTTGTAAGTGATAATGACACTTTATTATAATTAAATTAAAATAAATACAAAAATGACACAAGCATATATCTTTTAGAAACCCAATTGCTACACAGGGTTATATATGTTTGATTTTAGACTATAAATATTCATTAGAAATCTAAAAAGATTTCGTACATAATGATATTTTATTTATAATTTTTAGACATTAAATAATTTAATTTATATATGACACAATGATGATGAATTAATTACTATAATAGTGAAAAATTAAAATAATTGATATTATAAATACCCAAATAAATATAATAGGAAAATTTTAATGAATTAAAATAATTTTCTAGGATAATATAATATATTAGGATTGATTTAATTAACTTTTTTCGAAGTAATCATTCTGTTATGTGTTTCACAAAAATCAACTATTGAATAGTTTCAAAATTGACATAAAAGAGTTTTTAAAACAAATATTATATTATTAATTGATATTAAATTCCTAAAAATCTAAGGTTCAGACAAGAGACTTATATCATGATATTTATATCATTAATGGACCACGTGGGGGTCTATTGGATGTATATAGTAAGTTTATTAACTATATAATATAAAAATACAAAGTGACATGGTAAATGTCAAACTAATTAACTAGGAGTTAAAACTAAAAGATAAGGTTAATATAGTGAACCAAACCTGTCTAAATTCTATTGGATGAATTATTTTCAACTTATCCCCACTTTAACCTTTGAATAATCAACTTTGGATCCATTAGAAACCGAATATGAATTTATTATACTTTAATATTTCTATCTTTTCCAAAGGTGCCCCTCACCCCTCTTATATATGGGCACTCCTCCTTCTCATTTCTTCACACCTTCAAAGCCTTTTGGTTCGTCCAAACCCTGCCCAAATACTCTCTCAACTTCCCTCACTACAACCTAGAGGCCTTAGTTTGATCATAAAGCCATCCTAAAGATCCCTTTTGAATAAATCAAAAGGAAGAACCCGAAGAAGAGGTAATGTTTTCACCACCCCTTTTCAAGTTCCTTTCTTCTTCCACTTCTTCTTTATTTGTTATTACCATTATAAAATAATAAATCCAGTATCATATATATACTGTTATGTTATTATAAATATGGTACAACCATATTCAGTATTCTATCCATCCATTGAATAACAAGTCACCATACGTGCGTACGTACGGCTTACCGTCTCCACGTCGTGCTGTAATTGTTATTCAATTTATTATTATTTGTATGGGTATAATAATGATGTGTAACTCATGTAAATAATAAATATAACATGATAATGATTCTTTATATATGATATACCATCCAATTATATATTATTTGAATATCAAAAGAATTATATTGTCGCTCGTGCGTACGTACGAACTACCGTCTCCACGAACGCGATGAGATTCATTCTCCATCATATCCATTCAAGTATAATTATAATTTGATGATTTAAAAATAGTATCTAAGGACTTGATATCATTATGTATTTGAATAATATACATCCCATTAATAATTAATATGGCTCACATAACAAATAATATAAAGTAAAATGAACCCGTTAACACCCGAAATGGCGATAATTCTAAGATATTATTAACAAATCAATGTTAAAAGATCATATATGATATCATATTAAAGTAAATTATTATTGTCAAATTCAATAACAATTATTTCACCATTATAAAGGTGGTTAACCTACCGTTGACCAAGGAAAAAGTACAAAGTAAGGTATTTTCTTATCTCACTGTCAATTCCGTGAGATTTCCATTGTTCGCCACTAAATTTTTGAAAGTGGTGTATTGTGTACTGCCATTTGATATATATTATCATGATTCTCTTTATACTCATGTTATTCTGTAAATCATTTGGTGGTTATTAACTTTTTGCCATACGACTCAGTTCATTAATGTGGTAAGGGGTTTTCATCTCACTCCTTATTCCCGTGAGATCCATGCCATATTGCCACCCTTGCCTTTTGTGTGGTGTATGTACTGCCCATAATTATATTCTTTTTGTAATACACTTTAAGTTACGTGTATTTACATATTCATTGTATGATACCTCTTTCATGGGATTGTATGTTTCAAAAGTTACCAAATTGGTAAGGGTTATTTCGCAATCTCTTCATTATCCGAGGTTGTTTATACGTAATAATCTATTTGGATCTCTTTATCATCCACATCCATGTTTCATAAAAATGAATTTCAAAACATTTTTACTATTTACTAGAATATGGGTTAATGTCATTTATACCCTTTTTGACTTTTTATAAGAGGTTTATAATAGAATATTTCCATCGTTTTCCAAACAAGGTGCTTTTTAACCTTTTCAACAAAATTAATGTAAGAATGTTTTTTAACTTATACGGCGGGTGCGGCTATTTTCCGCCGTTATAAAATCGTGGAAGCTTCGCTTACAAGATAATAAGAATATTTTCAAAAAAATGTTTTATTTCATAAATATAAGATTTTTAAATGATTTCAAAATAGATATAGATATTTTTCTAAAATAGTCTTGATTTCATCTATGTCAACATCCTTTGATGGATTTTATGCTTATTTGAAGTTGATTTATTATGATACAAAACATCCATATTTTATTGATGGTTTTGTGATATTTTTGATTGTGGATAAGTTATTCTTATGTCACTCATGGTTTTTGTTTAAAGTATTGAAATTTCATAAGTTATTTGTAATCTGAATGTTTATGTTATATTTCAACCTTTCATTCAGATGAATGTGTTAGACAAGTATGTTACGGGTTGGGGACCAGTAAAAGTAAGCCCTCCGGTTTGGTCTCTGGTTATTAGAGGAACTTCGGGTTGGTGTCCGCTTATTAGAGGCACTCCGGGTTGGTGTCCGGTTATTAGAGGCACTTCGGGTTGGGTTCCGGTTACAGTTAGCCCCTAGGTCTTGGGACGAGGCCTTGACAAAGAAATTAATGTTCAGCATTATGCATTCAGACATTATGAAAGTCGTTATTGATATTGCATGTGATTATTCGATTAGTAGAATATCCATGTGAATAAGTAAATGGAATTATTTCATTTTACTTTTTCCATAATATGTTGAAGTTCAAGTTTAAAAGGCTTTTGTTTTAGTAATGCATTGCCTTAAATGGTTATGCTTATTTTTGAATGTTCCGCTATATTGTTATCCTTACTGGGCATTTGAGCTCACCCCTTTTCTATGTTTTATTTTTCCCAGGATGTGAATAAGTAAGTTATGAATGACCTGTAGGGATATTATGAGGGGATAATAGTGTGTACTATGGACACATTATGTTGTCATAGTAGTTTTTAACTTTATGATGTAATGTAAAACTTATGAATATATCTAGTGTTTCCAAGGCTACTAAACCAATCGGTCATTCGATATTTGATCTTTCTTGTGATCATGACAATGTTATGTAACAATGCACCGACTCTGGGTAACTAGGCTCGGGGCGTTACATTTGGTATCAGAGGATGTTTAGTAAAAACCATGGAAGCTAGATTTAGATAAACTCTGATTAGAGCACGTAGACCTAAGATGAACATTGAGGATTAGTATAGAAGAACTTCCTAGAATTTTGGTATTGTAGAGATTTTGTGAGTTTTCCAAGCAATACATCCCTGTCTGGATACGAGCAGGTAGAGGCGGCTCTGGCACAGATGTACCTAGGGGTAAAACCCGAAAACACCGCTTTGAGCTAGACTCCAACGGGAACTGGTGCAGGACAACAGGCCTTGCTACACTCTTGGTTATGACACTCCTGGGGGATAAGCTTAGGATAAATCTCATTTTCTTTACAAAACATTATGAAGGGTTTATGAGTATATACTTCCTCAAAGGAGACATTTTATGATTATGGATTATATTCATAAACTATTTAAATTATGATATGTGTTTTACAAGTTTGGGATTAGGTATTGTTATTCATAAACTAATCTAATGTATTCCATTGTTTAGAAATGACGCCCAGTAGAAGGAATGAGAACTGTAGCAATGCACATGATACAAAGAGAAAGAAGGATCATATATTTTATGGTCTTAAGCAAGAATTTACAAGAGAAATAGTCTCGCATGTATTATCATCATATGAAGAAATAATATCATGTGTTGATAAGATAAGTAAAGAGTTTACTGAGTCCTATGTCTTTGAAGGGAAGCAAGAGAAGAAAAGGATGGAAGAGAGGAAGATGGATAAAGGGAAGAGGAAAAAGAAGAATTTTCCCATATGTGATAACTGTGGAAAGAAACACTCTGGAACATGCCTGAAAGGAATGGGAGTTTGTTATAAGTGTGGAGGAAAAGGGCACAAAGTACGTGACTTCAAGGGTATGAAAATGGTTTCAAATGTACAACGCTTCATTTTCAAGGAGTTTGGACACTATGCGAACCTATGTCCCAGTCATCAGACTATGCCGCAAATGATGCTATTGGATAATAATCAAGTTATGATACTACCACAGATGAATATGAATGATTAGAGTTCTTATGTTGATTATGTCAAATGAGTGTTGTATCAACAATGTACTTGATATAATAATTATGGAGTATATAAGGATTGTACTACAATACTATTTCATTAAGGACTTGAGATTGTGTGGAACAAAGAAAAGTGGCTCAATAGTAGGATAAATTTTTGGAAAATATATGTTTGAGAGAATGATAAACCATAATATAGTTCTGATACCGAGGTAGTGATTTTGGAATAATACATGATTGTTTTGGATAAATTATATTGGATATTCTTGACTACCTTGGAACTGATTAATGATTTGTATATTCCATCATTGTTTGGGTTTAAAACATTTTTGGATTGATGAAGTATATCCAGCATTCTATATGGAATAAGGGAGCATGAATGTAATCAATAAGGAATATGGTAATTCAGGATGTTTCAGTGTATTAAAAGAATACATGATGAAGGTATTCATATTCTATTAAGGCGTAAAAAGGATCTACATTATGTTTACCTTCCTTATAAATGTTGGACTGTGAGTTTGGACAGAATTATTTTGGATAGTTCTAGTTTGGATTATTTTGGATTTCCATAAAAGGACAACCTGGAGGTCGGGCAGCAACCAGTCGCGTCCGGCAAGGCTGCGAGACATGAACCCACAACCGAAGGGCGACAAGGGTGTATCACCTACCACTGGCCCACGAGATGTCCTGGATTAAATAATGTAGTTTTTTTAAAAGATCTGGTAGATGAATTGTAAATTCATTTATTTTGGAACCCTGTACGAATAGTATAAATAGAAATTTTTTTACTTTCTATTATCTTTTAGAGTGAAATATGAGTTTGTGGTAGAAATTTATTAATGGATAAAACTCTAATTATAAAGTAAGTATATCTCCTTATGATCTTAGCCAATCTCATAAATAAATTCCTCAACATTAATAAAAGGAACTTAGAACAAAAATGTTGTCCTAGATGGTACCGTAAATCATCACCAATTTATTGCTTTTGATTGTTGGCCTTTTCATAGCCATGTTCTCTACCACTCTCCATAAGATAATTGATGGTTAGATTTCTTTTCCATATCCATATTTTCCTACATGGAACCCTATTATGTGTTATTTTCGGTAATATTCATACTTTCCACTCTTTATTTTAAATAGAGGCCTCATTAATTCATTTTTCGATGTGGGATTTCAACTAAGATATTTTGAAACGTCAAAAATGTGTTATCCCAATACCCTATGTTTTGTTGAACCGATGGTATTTTAAATCATCATAGATTAACGAGTTTAAGGACCTCAATTTTATCCTTGTTTGTGATTGATGACCTCAATCACTACCTATAAGTATTTATGTTTTTCCTCCAAGTATATGTCTCTAATTTCCACCAATGTCTCCTAATCGAGATCATAATTTGGTGGTGACCCTTTCATTTCCCTTTTTCTCATATTAAGACTAAATTTTAGTGACCCAATTTCCGATGTGGGTTTTCCCACAAATATATTTTCTGTTTTAAACCTTTTATTTTCGAAGAACAATTTCAAATTACGAGGACGCAATTTATTGAAGGAGGGGAGAATATAACACCCCATGATTTCATAGTGTGTTATTTCTTCAAAATAATTCAATAACTTGCACTACTCGCAACACTGAGTTCAATCACACCATGACTTACCAAAAAAAGACATGAAAAAGAGGTTATGAATAGTATTAACTAAATTTTAAACTTTATATAATCCTTATAATTTTAGAATCCATATTATGAGTTTCTTAGACATAATCTAAGAACTGATTCATTTTTAGTATTGCACTTTTATCAACTTTTAATAGTGAAACCATTTTAAATACAATATTTTAAACTTTTTGAATAAATGGGGGACATCAAAAAAAATTTAAAATGAAACATCCCAAGCTTCCACGATACGCTTTCCTTTGAATAATACAGTAGCGTGTGTTGTACGCAAGTTCGAGTTCTAACACACCACAACAAATCAAACTAGTCGTTATGAATAGTAATACCTACCTTTTAAAATTTTAGAAATTTTATCTCTAAAAATGGAAATCATTTTTGGATTTAGAGTATCGAATTTGCCTAAGGTGAAATTTTGGTACTTTTCGGATAACTTTCATATTTTGATGAATAGTGAAAATTACTAAATTTTAATTAAAAACAACTTTTTTAATCAAAATAATTAATAGTGATAAATTATGAATTTGAGTGGTTTTAAACTATATTAAGAATATATTTTTACCATTTAATATAATTTTGGTCATTGGACATAATTTTACAATTAAACTGAACATAAACAAGTGTCAATCCTTTGATAGTCATTATCTCTTAAAACACTCTTTTTGTTTTGACAGCGAGAATTAATTTTAAATTAATTTCTGCCACTTCTGTGTTTTGAATTTAGAAAAATGGATTCCATATTTGGAATCAGGATGTTCGAATTGTTTAAATAGGTAACTTTTATTTTTAGACATTTTGAATAATTACTGCGGTAAATATTTTATTTACCATGGTTAAGGGTAAATCCGGTAAATAAGGGTTAAAAAATAATATTATAATAATACTAAATTACCCTAAAACGTGTCTTAAACCTATTGGTTAATACATGGTCGACCATAAGTATCTTTGGGTCGATTTTGGGACCCCATGGATCCACTTGTAAGTGATAATGACACTTTATTTTAATTAAATTAAAATAAATACAAAAATGACACAAGCATATATCTTTTAGAAAAACAATTGTTACACAACATTATATATGTTGGATTTTAGACTATAAATATTAATTAGAAAGCTAAAAATATTTCCTACATAATGATATTTTATTTATAATTTTTATACATTAAATAATTAAATTTATATATGACACAATGTTGATGAATTAATTACTATAATAGTGAAAAATTAAAATAATTGATATTATAAATACTCAAATAAATATAATATGAAACTTTTAATGAATTAAAATAATTTTCTAGAATAATATAATATATTAGGAATTATTTAATTAACTTTGTTATAATTAATCATTCTTTTATGTATTTCACAAAAATCAACTATTGAATAGTGTCAAAATTGACATAAAACAGTTTTTAAAACAAATATTATATTATTAATTGATATTAAATTCCTAAAAATCTATGGTTCGGACAAGAGACTTATATCATGATTTTTATATCATTAATGGACCACTTGGGGGTCGATTGGATGTATATAGTATGTTTAATAACTATATAATATAAAAATACAAAGTGACATGGTAAATGTCAAACTAAATAACTAAGAGTTAAAACTAAAAGATAAGGTTAATATAGTGACCCAAACCTGTCTAAATTCTATTTTCTTAATGGTTTTCGACCTATCCCCACTTTAACCTTTTAATAATCAACTTTGGAGCAATTAGAAACCGAATATGAATTTATTATAAATTAATATTTCTAGCTTTTCCAAAGGTGCCCCTCACCCCTCTTATAAAAGGGCACTCCTCCTTCTCATTTCTTCACACCATCAAAGCCTTTTGGTTCGGACAACCCCTGCCCAAATTCTTTCTCAACTTCCCTCACTACAACCTAGAGGCCTTATTTTGATCATAAAGCCAACCTAAAGATCCCTTTTGATCAAATCAAAAGGAAGAACCCGAAGAAGAGGTAATGTTTTCACCACCCATTTTCAGGTTCCTTTCTTCTTCCACTTCTTATTTTTTTTTGTTATTACCATTACAAAATAATAACTCCAGTATCATATATATACTGTGATGTTATTATAAAAATGGTACAACCATATTCAGTATTCTATCCATCCATTGAATAACAAGTCACCATACGTGCGTACGTACGACTTACCGTCTCCACGTCGTGCTGTAATTGTTATTCAATTTATTATTATTTGGATGGGTATAATAATGATGTGTAACTCATGTAAATAATAAATATAACATGATAATGATTCTGTATATATGATATACCATCCAATTATATATTATTTTAATATGAAAATAATGATATTGTCACTCGTGCGTACGTACGGACTACGGTCTCCACAAACGCGATGAGATTCATTCTCCATCATATCCATTCAAGTATAATTATAATTTGATGATTTAAAAATATTATCTAAGGACTTGATATCATTCTGGATATGAATAATATACATCCCATTAATAATTAATATGGATCACATAACAAAGAATATAAAGTAAAATGAACCCGTTAACACCCGAAATGATGATAATTCGAAAATATTATTAACAAATCAATGTTAAAAGATCATATATGATATCATATTTAAGTAAATGATTCCTGTAAAAATAAATAACAATTATTTCACCATTATACAGGAGGATAACCTACCTTCGACCAAGGAAAAAGTACAAAGTAAGGGATTTTCTTATCTCACTTTCAATTCCGTGAGATTTCCATTGTTCGCCACTAAATTATTGAAAGTGGTGTATTGTGTACTGCCATTTTATATATATTATCATGATTCTCTTTATATTCATGTTATTATGTAAATAATTTGGTGGTTATTAACTTTTGGCCATACAACTCAGTTGATTAATGTGGTAAGGGGTTTTCATCTCACTCCTTATTCCCGTGAGATTCATGCCATATTGCCACCCTTACCTTTTGTGTGGTGTATGTACTGCCCATAATTATATACTTTGTGTAATACACTTTAATTTATGTGTATTTACATATTAATTGTATGATACCTCTTTCATGGGATTGTATGTTTCATAAGTTACCAAATTGGTAAGGGTTATTTCGCAATCTCTTCATTATCTGAGGTTGTTTATACGTAATAATCTACTGGGATCTCTTTATCATCCACATCCATGTTTCTTAAAAATGAATTTCAAAACATTTTCACTATTTACTAGAATATGGGTTAAAGTCATTTATACCCTTGTTTGACTTTTTATAAGAGGTTTATAAAGGAATATTTCCGTCGTTTTCCAAACAAGGTTCTTTTTAACCTTTTCAACAAAATTAAGGTAAGAATGTTTTTTTAACTAATACGGCAGGTGCGGCTATTTTCCGCCATTATAAAATCGTCGAAGCTTCCCTTACAAGATAATAGGAATATTTTCAAAAAAAAAATTATTTCATAAATATAAGACTCTTAAATGATTTCAAAATAGAAATAGATATTTTTCTAAAATAGTCTTGATTTTATCTATGTCAACATCCTTTGATGGATTTTAAGCTTATTTGAAGTTGATTTATTATGATACAAAACATCCATATTTTATTGATGGTTTTGTGATATTTTTGACTGTGGATAAGTTATTCTTATGTCATTCATGGTTTTTGTTTAAAGTATTGACATTTTATAAGTTATTTGTAATCCGAATGTTTATGTTATATTTCAACCTTTCATTCATATGAATGTGTTAGACAAGTATGTTCCGGGTTGGAGACCGGTAAAAGTAAGCCCTCCAGTTTGGTCTTCAGTTATTAGAGGAACTCTGGGTTGGTGTCCGGTTATTAGAGGCACTCCAGGTTGGTGTCCGGTTATTAGAGGCACTCCGGGTTGGGTTCCGGTTATAGTTAGCCCCTAGGTCTTGGGACGTGGCCTTGACAAAGAAATTAAAGTTCAGCATTATGCATTTCGACATTATGAAAGTGGTTATTGATATTTCATGTGATTATTCGATTAGTAGAATATCCATGTGAATAAGTAAATGGAATTATTTCATTTTACTTTTGCCATACTATGTTGAAGTTCAAGTTTAAAAGACTTTTGTTTTAGTAATGCATTGCCATAAATGTTTATGCTTATTTTTGAATGTTCCTCTATATTGTTATCCTTACTGGGTATTTGAGCTAACCCCTTTTCTATGTTTTATTTTTCCCAGGATGTGAAGAAGTAAGTTATGAATGACCTGCAGAGATATTATGAGGGGATAATAGTGTGGACTATGGAGACATTATGTTGTCATAGTAGTTTTTCACTTTATGATGTAATGTAAAACTTATGAACATATCTAGTGTTTCGAAGGCTACTAAACCAATTGGTCATTCAAGATTTGATATTTCTTGTGATCATGCCAATTTTATGTAATAATGCACCGACTCTGGGAAACTAGGGTCGGGGCGTTACATCTGTTCGTGTTTACGGTGGACTACCGTCCCGTAAACTTATGTAATTTAGTTTGCATCACCTCATATATCAAAATGTTTTAAAAATTAATTTAATATATATATATGTGGTATTTTTAAAATAATTATACATCTGTAATTATGATATTTTATATACCTTATTACTTTCCATTTTATGGGTGATATTATAACATCACTCGTTTGTACAACAGAATATATCCTTGTGAAGCGATGTGATTCATTTCTTACTAATGAATTATAGGGAAGGTAATAAGGATATGTTAGATGGATATATGTTATATATATATATTTTTTTTAATATTATTTATTTATTTATCTTTCATATAAGATAATATATAATTTAATTTCATAGCATTCCACCCACAGAAAAATTGAAACATCATTCTTGTGTATGTGTGTATTATCGCCTCTATGAAGAGATGTGATCCAATTATGATAAAAAGTCGCATGGATGATATATATAATTCTATTTAAGGAAATTATAAGTTATTTTTATATGATTATTATTATAGATAGATAATATAATTCTTAGGTTTTTTCCATTGTTATCTTTCATAATGGAAATGTTACTAATGCATACGTAATCCTAATGTGTCCATTATTTTAACATTCTTCATTTTTCATAATAATTATTCATTTATGATTTTAATTTTATAATTTAATTATAAAAATTATAAATGTTTCATTACTATATTTATGGATATGATATAATGACCCTTTTGACCATGGAAATCATTCCGAAGACCTTTTAAAAAAGTGGACCAAACATCCTCAAAACACCCAATGTCTCCATAAAAAAATTAAATTTTAAATATTTCACCAAATAATTAAATTAAATGTTTTAATTATAAAGTATTATTCTTGAAAATGGTTCTTAAAAATTATAATATTAATCATAATTTTATCATCTAATATTTAATGTACATGCATGGACTGTATGAACTATAGGTAAGAGTGTCTCTACTAACATTCATATTTGTAAAAAATATACCATATTTACCACTAATTAATATTATATAGTGTATATAATATATGTATATTTATATTATTACTATTATTTTCATCAAAAATATTTTTATTTTCAAATCCATTAGAGGTTATATCTTTAATGAGGTTTTAATCTAGATATTATGAAATCATAATGGGACATCGTCTCAGTTTTAATTCCTTGGGGACTAATTTATTATTATACACGAAATTTCATATGAATTGTGTATATAATATCCATTTTACATGTTATGTAATGAATTATTCATATATCAGGGTTTTTATGTTTTTATTTAAATAATTTCATCAAATGGGATTTGACATGAATTTTACCAAGTGGTAAGGAATTTAAGAAATCAATTAATTATGTTAGGGATATATTACTTCATAATTTATGTTTTTATTATAATATTATGTGTGTAATCAATTTTATATTTAGGTCTATTTAAAGATATTTTATATATATTTATATTTCATTGAAAAAATCAACTCATTTATTTATTCATTATACACCTATCTTCTTTAATATGGTGCATATACTACCTACTTGATATGTTTTATCAATAATCTTCTTAGGTTAATGAAATATAATGTTTCATATGATTTTATTATTTAGTGGGGATTTTGAATAAAAATTTAACAAATTGGAGCTTCTATTATGATACAAAACCCTTTCATTTCAATATTGTTTCTATTGATTCTTCATTGAGAGAAATTATATGATGATATTATCTTCAACCAATTTTTTTCTTATTCTATAGATTTGATTGTGGTTCACATGATTAATTTTAATTTCCTCCCATATTTATTGAATTATAAAAATTAAGTGAAATTGAGTTTGTATCGTTCTTTTAAATCAAGAATCTTTCACTTCCATGTAAATGCTTTCTAAATAGTTTTCAAAAGTTCTCTTTTCTAAACATAAATGATATCGAAAATATATTTTTCATAAACATTGAAACTATTTTTAATGTTTTCAAAATATTAATTTCTAAATTTTCACAAAATGGGCCATTTTGAATCCTTTTTATGAATTGATTTCGAAAAAAATTATTATTTTTAATATCTATTATATGAACAGATTTTCCAAAAGTCTTGAATCGAATTTTATTCAAACCTAACTTATTATGTTCTCGGTGTTATTTTCAATATAATAGATATTGCCATTTTCTTTCAATCATTAGTTTTTATAGTTGTTTTTAGTTTTAAAAGTTTATTTCCCTCTATAATTTTTTTAATTATATTTTAATGGTGTTTTCATTCATAAATTTGGAAAACCATTGATGTTACATTATCTCCACTACAGATATTTTGTAATGATATCATCCTCATTCTCTATCTACGTGTATGATGGTTAAACCAAATATATTATACAAGAAACAATATCATTTCCAATCTTTATGAATTTTATAAAGATATTTTCATGAAATATATTTCTTCTTAATGTGTTAACTATTTTATGAATTGAATAACTACTATATTAATGTTTTTTATAATGAGATTCATGTTTTATTTTAATTATTCATCACATGGTTCTTGGAAATTGTTTATAATGGGTTGAACTCATTATAGATCACATATAATCATGATACATATTATACAATGAGTTCTCTTAGATAGCACACCAAATAATCTGGTATGGATATTGCCTATATAGTTAATCTATTTATAAGTGTTCCATAAGGATTCTATAGATATGATGTTCCAAAATACCAACTTCTTTTCATTAAGATCACTATGATTTTTATAATTATCCTATGATCATGAATGAAATCACTATGATGATTATTTTTTATTATCATGACTCCTTCCATTGTTAATGATCCTCATAATGCCACATGAATATTAATCCAGGTATTATAGGTATGATTGGTTTTATGTTACACCTGTTATCTTTGTTTATTTCACCATACCTTATAATTTTCTTATTCTCACTGATGAAATTCTGATGTTAATATATCTATTTACCCTTATTGATATTTTTATCTCACACTACATTTATTTACTTTCACCTAGTTATCATGTAATATGTTAAATGAATTATGTATATAATGGTTTCATATGGATTATTATTATGACTTAATATGAAATAAGAAATGATAGTTTTAAAGGGAGGATCATTTACCTGAAAAAATTTATATTTTTTTGTAAGATGTTTCCCGAATTATCTAAAAATATAAACATAAAATATTCTTAGGTTTATTTGTGATGAAATATATATTTTTTATGTTGATTGTTTTGGATTTAGAAAATTATATAATATTCATATATATCAATTAAATATAGATATATAATTAGTTTTTAATCGAATATAGGTGTGAAGTTTCTTGAATATTATATGATTATTATGATAAATATTGAATCTATAACAAAGAATAAGTATAAATAAATATCTATATATGATGGATTTTTAGAGTGAAGGCTATAGTATAATTGAAATTTTCCTTCTAATTCACATCTATGTATGTAAAACACAGAATTAATGTTGTAGAATTATATTAATTTGGGAGAATAAAGAGTAGTTATTAGTACATAATTAATGAGAAGTAAAAATTGCAATATTTTTCCACTCTTATATGGAATTAATTAAGGATATCTAGGCGATGATGGTTATTTAAGGGAATATGTATACTAATGATTATGCATAATATTTCATTTACATATGGGAAATGTACACTAAAAATCATATATTATATTATTTAATTAGAACTATAAAATATAAATTTTCTATGAAATGTCTTAATGTTTTTCCCTATCATAGGAATAGAGGAAGTGTCCATGGATTGGAAATGAACCATTCTAAAATGTATTATAATCCATATAGACTTTCGAGAATGAATTTGATATATTAACACACTATTATCATGTGATCTTTATTTTATACCTGACTAGATAATCATGTAATGTCTATGTTTATGCCTTATTTACAATCTACATATAATTTTTCAGTTAGTGGAAATCTCACTAGATAATTTCATATTGAACATGTTTAATTTTTAATGGAATGAGATCCAAAAAGACCTATGTGACTTAAAATAATAATTGAAAATGTTTTATATCTATTAGAACCATCATTTATATCCCTCGTATCAGTGTCCATTTAGCCAATATTTTCACAAAAATGTAAATTTCATTTCATATTCATATCGTATATTCTTATTCTATAATCTTGTTTTCATGGAACATAAATATTGACTCATGATTCCACAATCTAGTATTTCATATCTTATATTAGTCCAAAGGAATTCTGACATAATACATGATTTCATTCTATATATATTTCAAAAGATTATCTAATTTTATATCCATGAACCTTGATTATGTTTTCATACCCCCATTGTAATTTTATGATATCAATTTATCTTAAATTTTATCTTTATTTTTTACCCTCACTGAAAACTTTGAAGAACCATATCCCTTGTTCCATTCGGCATGTTACCTATAAGAGTATTACTTATGATATTTCTAAATTGGTATTATATTATAGTACAATTTTTTAGATATTTTGGTGGTATATTAATATATTCTGGTTATAAATCTATTACCCAAATATACTAAACCTATCATTTTTCAGGTGTTATTTATTATTAATTTTAAAGAGAATTAATATCAAATGATGTAATATGAATGTATGTTTTTGTAAGCCCATATCATTTTGGGTCAAATTTAGTAGTAGATATTTTTTTGGGGGTTATGATATTTACAGACCTGGATTTTCCATGTAATTTTTTTTAAATATATAGAATTATTACAAGTCTGCAAAAATTGATGGCCCTTGATTCCGAGGCCCGGTGTGCCCAGAATGAATTTTGAATCAGTTCTCTGATTAAAAATTCAAGGGAACCATTGAATCCAAAGTGCCAAGATTTCCTTAATGGAGGATTTACTTTGACCACTGTAGGTCTAGAGAAAATTGTATTTTTTGGGACATTTTAAAACAAATGACATAAAATAATTTTATTATTTTATTTTCTTTCTTCTCCACCAATGGACAAGAGGATTGTGGGACTCATGATGTTTCAATCCAATAAATGTCTTGACCTATCAATCTTAAGTAACAACGTCTTTTGGGTATTTGGAAGGTTCCTAATTAATGATCCCCATTAATTCCCCACATCGTTACATACCCTATCCCTCCCCTATTTATACGGAGCATGGGGAGGGGTATCAACCCATCATCTCCATGAAACAAAGTTCTAAAGTAGTTTTGTGACACCAAAACCTTAGACGATGGAGTCGATCCCAGCGGGAGATGGTGGGGGACATCGAATCACGAATCGAATGACGACATACAAGCATCGTTGTTGAGAACTTATTGTGGGAAAGAATAACCTGATCCACCTTCAAGAGAAGATGTTATCAAATGGGTTTATTAGGTAGTGATTTTGATTCTCCTTTATTTCAATTGAATTGATGAAACCTTTATCCTCTATCCTGTTATGAGCTAACAAGGAATTCGTGGGCCTAACGAACCCAGCCCGGACCCTCTGCTACTATGCTACACCCCTGCGTTATCCACTGAATACCACCAGCCCGATGACACCAACCGGCTACGAAGAAGGTGTGCAATGATGTACACTGCTAGAGGAGGCCATGAGACAAAGCCTCAGTGGTAATTGGAACATCCATCATCGACCATCCGCGGAGGAGGTGCGATGTGTTTTCGTCCATCGCTATTGAGTTAGGTGTCGTGACTCGTCAGCCACGGTGGTCATAAGAGGAGGTCGACACACTGACCAGCTGTGCAAGGAGAGTAAGGCATGACTAGCATGCAAACGGAGGATTCGGGCCACACCTCATCAGACACAGTGGACCCGAGGAAGAGGATGACACACTAGCTGACCACGGGTGGAAGAGCGGCATTCCATCACGTGCCACTAGAGAAGTCAGCTGAAATCATTCCAGTCGTGACAAAATCATTAGGACCCACCCCAGCGGGTACCTTCGGACACCTGGCGGCACCCTTTGGCGCCACAACTGTGAAGAAGACCGAATGGCCTTAGGATGTTTGGGGAAAACTATGGTTCAATCCCCTAGTGGTGGCTTGGATGGAACCCCTTGCAGGTCACGCCCCATGCTTCTTGGTTGCCTGACCAATGAGCCACCGCCCAGAGGGATGCACTTCATGTAGTTGGCCCCCCTACTCAGTGATCCACGCCCCCTCACAGGTCGGTCCATCCCCTTGTGGGTTGCTCCCTACACAGGCCGGGCGACCACCTTGCGGGGTAAGCCCTCCACGGGAGGGGCACACCCTCCGTAGGCCGGGCCGCCCTATACGGGCCAGACCGCTCTTTTGGGCTGCCCATAGTAGGCTAGTCCAGGCCTCATCCCAGCGGGCCTTGGAAACTGTGGCCCTGCCCCGATTGAGTCAGGCCGGGTCAGTTCGACTGGGTCGGACCAGACCTGTGCCCCACAGGGACCAAAAACACTCAAATGACCATATCTTGAGAAAAAAATCCTTTTGATTAATCGTCTATGGCATTGGTATCCTTTCATCGAGTTACTACTTTTGGTATACTTCTCTTTCGTTTTTTGATACGGTTGGAGTATGTTTGGGTTGGATCGAACCTGAATCCAACCAGGCCCCCAAAAATGAAACGCTTATAACTCACTGACCGGGAGTCTGATTGACACACCATCTATCACATTGGATGCCATAAGACATGGTGGTCTGTTGGATTACTCCTTTTTTGAGCTTATTCATGGTATAGGTATGACCAATATCTCTATGGAAAAATTCTATGGAAATCGAGCACACAGGGTGCTAGAAATCCTATGGATGGCAGTGAGGCGGAGGTTAGAGACTGATCATATAGAGGTTAGTAAAAAGTGATCATTTGTGGTTAAGAACTGATCCTGTGTGGGTCAGATCCTCTGTGGGTCAACTCTCAAGGATCCTATGTGGGAAAACACATACCGATCATGTGTGGGTCAGAACCTGTGTGAGTCAGCAATCAGCAATCATGTGTGGGTCCGCGCATATCGATTTTGTGTGGGTTAGATCTTATGTTGGTCATTAAAGGGGAAAATTACCTATCGACCCTTGGAGGGTCTGATCGTGTGTGGGTCAGCCGGGGTTTGTGATCTATCGATCCTGGGTGGGTCAGATCCTTTGTGGGTCATTGCGTAGGTTAGTTATCTATCTATCCTATGTGGGTCAGACTCTGTATTGTTATAAATATAGCCTCTTGATAGAATAAGATGATCTATCTTCTCAAAAAACCATGTGTACTTCTATACTTCACTAAAAACCTGGTTTGAGTTGAGACTCTTTTTTAGCTGTCTCTATTACTTGTGCTTTGTGATTGAGAATATTCTTTACAGTTTCCTTTGTAAAATTTTGTGAGACCTTCGATGGTCTTGGGGTCCCTACTGAGTATCATTGTACTCACCCCTACACGAGCTTTTCCCACACCAGGTTTTGTCTTGTGCAGATGACCTAAAACATTGATCAAGGTAGAGGGAGCCAGGAATGGACGGTGCTTATAGGTGGACCATTTTTCATGACCTGATGTAAGGACAACAAATCGTGAGTTGTACCTACCCTTCACATAGTATTTAGAGTGAATGATCCATAAGATGATTTTAAATTTTCAATTGTTTTTTACTTTTTAGTTGTACTTTTACTTTTCCAGTTGAGATTTTATTCTGGACCCTTACGTTCAACACTCTTTTTCTACAGCAGTAACTTCATGGTTTCATCATGTTTCATTCTACTCTGTATGTTTGTACAGGTCTAAAGGAAATTCCTTCCCATTTTAGGGATACGCCTTTCTAGTACTAGTTGTTACCCCTGGCCTATGGAAGGCGTGATTGGGGTAGTCATGGCCCGGGACCCCGGGGAGGGGTCGTGACAAAGTGGTATCAGAGGAGTCGGTTATACTAATGAACTTAGACTCTTATATTTTAAATGTATCAATAGTGTTAACTATTATGAGGGTGGTTTCCAGTTTGGGGAGTCAAGTGTTGGCACAGTGGCCAATGCATCCATACACCGGGACCTAGAATTCTGAATTCTGTCTCATTACACTGAAGAACCAATTGCATGTTTTGTTGAAGAGTTTTTCATTTTATTTATTTTAGTCATCTCACATGGTATAACTTCTTTACCGTGGAACAGCTGTCAACATTCCTAATGCCACCATGTATATAGCCAGCCATGAATCCTAAGTGAGTACGTGATGATGGCCCACCAAGCGATAATGCCTCGGTTCAGGGACCTCTTATGGCGTTCGTAACTTCAGATGGTGTACCGGCATCACCACGTCCCATCGGGAAGCCGTTGCCACCAGCCCAACCAGTAGAGGGTGCACACCAACTAAGAGGTTTACACGAGTTCTAGTAGCAGAGTCCTCCAAGGTTCTGAGGTGAGACAGAACTGTAGGCAGAAGCATATTGGATGGAGGTTTTGGTTAGATTTTTTCATTTAGTGGGGACACCATCTGATCTGATAGTGATCCAAGTAGATAGTCTTTTTTCAAGCATAAGAAGGGAGATGGTTGAGATTGATACTTCATATGCATGATGAGGTGACCCTTGTCTAGGTGGACCATGAGATCCTTTATAGGGTATATTTCATTCTACGGACCTTAAAATCTGTGTGTATATAGAAGCTGCTTCACTTACACCAGGGAAGCATGACTGTGCCCTAGTACTGAGCAAGTTTCACTAACCACTCCCTCTACTCCACCGACATGGTACGAGACCCTTTCTTCAGGGCCCGTACCATTGATCAGGGTCTCTAACGGGAGATCTGAGCATCGATGATCTCTCTCAGCATACCAATGCTGTCAAGGGTGCTTGAGAGAATTATTTCGGTGGATAGCTTGTTAGTTGAGTAGACACCAATAGCGAGAAACACCACCCGACGACATGTAGAAAAGTCATCTGCGGATGGTAGTGGGTAGATAAACTAGTGGTCCAAGTGGAAAAGACCATCTAGTGGATGGCCTCAGTACACAGGGTCGGAGGTGCAAGGATCACGAGGAAGAGGAGGTCAGTCGAGGGACATGAAGTGGTTCTCTTGTGGCGGGCAGGGTTACATGGCTCGCGATTGCCCGACCCACCGTGTGAACTACTCGAAGATGGTGGAGGGACCTCTAAGGAAGAGGTAGATGTTCGATCGAGGAGTTCCGCAAGAAGCAGGCAGATGTGGTTGAGGATCTGGTCGTGCAGCAGGTGGTGGGCAGTGATACATGGTCCTTCCGTCGCCACCACCAGGTGGACCACCCCGACCACATAGAGCAGGTGTACATGGAATACCTCAACTCTTTGAAGCTAAGGCATTCATTTACAACATTCCAGATATGATTAGAGGTATGATCTTTGTCTAATACACCTTAGCTGTTGTATTTATATACACAGGTTCCATTAACTCCATTAATACCACAACCCACGTTCAGAGCTCGGAGATTTTAGTAGAGCAGTTGTCTTGATCCTTAATGATAGAGAATTCTACGAAAGATGATTCGATTATTACACATTGGTTCCAGAAGTATGATATTTCTCTAAGAGATGAGATCTTTAGGTGGGATCTACTATTAGCTATGTCAAGGCCTTACAAAGTCATCTTGTGTATTGAATATTTATCCACAGTCCATGCTCAGATTGACTATATTAGGCAGAAAGTGTCATGTGTCTGTGCAGATAAAAGTAGGTTTTCCTTCACCGGTGATAAGGGAACCTTTGAAGCGTAGGATGGACTTACCTAGAAGAGGGTGTAACCGATTACCCATCAGTTGTATAGCCTTTCCCTCGGAGTATTAGATGTTGAGGGTCAGAGCTATATTTTAGTGGTGGACCAGTATGCCGATGTCTTTCCTGATGATGTTTCGGGAATTCCTCCAAGCAGGGAGCTATACTTCTACTTTGATTTGTACCACGATATGGAATTGATTTCTACAGCAGCATATCAGATTACTCCTATGGAGAATCGTGAGTTACATGTATAGTTGGAGGACTTGTAGAGTAAGGGGTTCGTATGGCCCAGCGTTTCTCCATGGTCAGCCTCAATTTTGTTCGCCATGAAGGTAGATAAGATTTTGAGACTCTGTGTAGACTACCAGCACCGAAACCAGGTTACCATGATGAATAAGTATCCACTTTCGAGGATTGATGATCTTTTCGATCAGCTGAAGGGATCTCATTGGTTTTCAAATATAGACCTCTGGTCAGGCTATCATCAGCTCTGAGTACAGATGAGAATGTGAAGAAGAAAACCTCCAAATGTCGGTATGGCCACTATGAGTTCTTGGTTATGTCGTTTGGCATGACCAATGCACCCCATAAGTATTCATGGGACTCATGAACATGAAATTTCATCCATACCTTGATCTCTTTTTGGTGGTGTTCATCGACGATATCTTCATTTACATAGTGATGGAGGAGGAGCATGCCTATCATATGCAGATAGTTCTGGATACACTCTAAGAGAACTAGCTTTATGGTAAGCTCTCAATGTTCCTGTTTTGGATATGAGAGGTCCACATTATAGGACACATTTTCTAGGAAGCTAGAGTTGCAGTGGATCAAGAGAAAATAGGGGTTGTGCTTTCTTGGGGGCCACCTAGGAGTGTGACTGAAGTGCGAAGTTTCTTGGGGTTGGCTAGATACTACCAAATATTCGTGACTAACATTTCTAGATTTTCATCACCCTTTTCAGATTTGGCAAAGAAGGGACTACCATTTGTATGGATGGAGAGATTCCAGTAGTGTCTTCAAGAGCTGAGGCAGAGACTGACGAGTACCCCCATCTTGAGGCTCCCAGAAGAGGTCATTAGTTATGTAGTCCACTACAACGCATTAGGGAACATACTTGAGTGTGTCCTGATGTAGGAAGAGTAGTGGTCACCTACGGCTTGTAAAAGATGAGGCAATAAGAGAAGAACTATGGTACCCAAGACCTGGTGTTAGAAATAGTGGACTTTTCCATAAAGGTGTGACGACATTAAATGATGGGAGAGCCTTTTACAGTCTACTCTAATCATAAGAGTATTAGGTATATAATATCTCATAAGAACCTGAACGTCAGACAACATCGATGGCTACAGTCCCTCCAAGACTATGTCTCTGAGATAGTCTACACTCTTGGGAAGGGGAATGTGGTAGTAAATGAACTCAGCTGGAGGTCTGGTCTATAGTTGATGACTGAGGCGACATAGCAATTAGCCACGTTGCACATATCCTTCATGGATAGAGATAGAGCGGCATACCTCCAATCGATTTTCGTCACTCCCCACTCCTTCAGCGAATAAGGGATGCACAGCTTGGTGACATTGACTATGAGGCTTGACGTGCTTAGATATCCTCATCACATGCACCTAATGTATTTTCTGATGGCAGGGAGCATATCATCCTCTTTAGAGGACGTACCATGGTATTAGTGGTGTTATGGGAGGAGGTGTTGAGGGAGTTATATACGTCCCCTATGGAAGTACATCTTGGAGTAGCGAAGATGTACGTGGACCTCCTGTGTCAGCATTGGAGGTCAGGGATGATGAAGGCTATAACAGAGTTTGATTCTCGATGCCTTACTTGTTAGGAAGTGAAGATAAAACATCAGGTTCTAGAAAGCTTAGCACAACAACTAGAGGCTCCAAAGTGGAAGTGGGATGTGATCTCCATGGACATTGTCACAAGGCTTCCATATACATCTAGGGGACATGATTATATCTTTGTGATCATTGACCGAATCACCACATTAGCCCTCTTCTTACCAATCATAGAATAGGGATCAGTAGAGGGATTGGTACACCTAAACATACATGATATTGTATGACTCCATGGGGTGAAAACAACAATCGTCTCTAACTGTGACTCATGTTTTACATCCTGGTTGTGGTGGGGATTAAAGGAGGTGTTCAGAAGTCATCATTGTTTGAGCACCACCCTTCATCCCCAAACAGATGGATAGATGGAGCGGACCATTCAGATGCTAGAGGGCATGCTTCGTGAATGCGTTCTAGATTTTGGCCACAGTTGGGAGGATCACTTTCCCTTGGTGGAGTTCACATACAACAACAGTTATCACTCCACCATCAATATGGAACCATTCAAGCCCTTGTACAGTGGACATTTCAGATAACCCCTATATAGAACTTACCCCGGAGAGTCAGAACTAATGGGTCTAAAGATGGTACGAGATACCACTGAGATGGTGCATATTATCCAGGATCAGATGAAAACTACATTGAGTAGAGAAAAGTCATATGATGACAGGATATGGAGACCTTTGGAGTTCTAAGAGTGAGACCATTTATTTTTATGAGTTTTTATCAATGGGGACTACATAGATTTGTCCGAGGAGGCAAGTTATCATCGAGGATTATTAGACCATTTCTGATACTTCAGTGAATAGGGGAGGTGGAATATGTCTTGGAATATCCACCGTAGTAGGAGAGGGTGCACGATGTCTTCCACGTATCCCCGGTGAGGAGGTACAGGCATGAACCATCTCACATCATTCACATTGGCGAGCAGGACTTCTATGATGGGAAGACGTTTACGGAGGTTCCAGTAGTGATTGTGGATCGACAGGAGTGAATCCTTCATTGGTGATCTATACCTATGGTGTGCATTATCTGGCTGCATGGGAACCTCCAAGAGAGAACATAAGAGCAAGAGGCTCATATTCATGCTCAGTAACCCCATTTGTTCTCTTATTCTATGTTATGGATTTTAGGGATGAAAATCCCTATGGTGGGAGAATATAATGACACATATTTTCCAAGTAAATTTTTAATTATATGGAATTATTACGAGTCTACAAAAATTGATTGCTTCTAATTCTGAGGTCCGGTGTGACCGAAATGAATTTCTGAAATTTTGTTAAGTTACATTCAGAAAACGCGTGAGCGGCATGTTCTAAAATTTTAACTAGTGGCCAGATTAAAAATAAGAGGGAACTGTTGAATCCGTAGTGCCGAGATTCGATTAAGAGAGGCTTTCCATTGACCGCATTAGGTTGGGAGAAAAATTTGTTTTTAGTGAATTCGTAAAATAAACGAAATGAAATAATTTTATTATTTTATTTTCATTCAAATCCACCAATATACAAGCGGTGTGTGGGACCCATTTAGTGTCAAGACAATAAATAGATTGACCTCTCAATCCTAAGTAACGATGTTGATGGATATTTAAGAAGGTTCCTAATTAATGATCCCCATTAATTCCCCATGTCATTACTTACCCTCCCCCACTCCTATTTATATGGAGCATGGGGAGGGGTTTCGACACACCTTCACCGTGCAATGTAGAGCTGAACGAGGGTTGTGATGTAGAAACATTAGAGGATGGATCTGATCCAAATGATAGGGGAAGGGTGACACCGAACCACAAACCGAAGGTCGACGTACGAGCAGCGTCGTTAAGAACCTGTTGCGGGAACGAAGAACATGATCCACCTTAAATCATGGATGTTCTCCAACAGTTCAACGAGATAGGGGTTTTGATTCTCATTTATTTCAATGGAATTATTGAAACAATTATCCTCCCTTTTATTATGAGATATCACAGATGGTGCGGGCCTAAGGAAGTCTACCCAGATCTTCCGCTAGTTTGCTACACCCTAGAATTCGCCTTCGAATATCACCAGTGCGGCGAAACCAACCGACTACGAAGAAGGCATGCACTGATGCATGCTGTAAGAAGAGGTCGTGGCACAAATCCGGGGTGGTTATCATAACGGTCGGCACCAGCCTGCTGTGGAGGAGGTGTGGCATGTCGTTGCACACTACCGGTGATCAAGGGGTTGTGACTCGTTAGCAGTGGTTGTCAGAAGAGGTGTCTGGCACCCTGGTCATCCGTGGAAGGAACGGTCGGTGTTACCGGTGCGCCGCTATTGGAGTTGGGCAACAGCTTGTTTGCTAAGGCAGACCGGAGGAAGGTGGCAGGCACACCGTCCAACCGATGGTTGCAGAGAGGTGTGTAGTTGCGCGCTGCTAGTGAAGTTGGCCGACACACCGGCTGGCCATGTAGAAATCTGCAGGACCAACCCCAAAGGGTCCCGCATACCACCTAGCAGTGACACATGGCACCACCAGTGCAATTAAGAGTGAACAGCCTTATACCATTTGGGGAAAACCATGGGTCACTACACTAGTGGTGGCTACGGCAGACCCCCCCTGTGGGTCGCGCCTCACGCGGCCGGGCCTCTGCCCTGAGGGCAGCCACCTAGCTAGTGGCACTTCGCACAGATGGACCCCCTTTCTAGTGGTCCACACCACCTCACTGGCTGGGCCTCCACCTTACGGGTTGTGCCTTATGCGGGCTGGGCCGCCCCCTCGTGAGTCGTGCCCTATGCGGGCTGACCCACCCATTGTGGGCTTCCCCTTTACAGGCTGAGCCGCCCTTTTGGGATGCCCTTTGCGGGCCACCAATTGTGGGCTGGGTTTTACATTGGCCCATCGGGCCTAGCCTTCTAAGACCTATTTCTGATCTGGTCAGGCCGAGTCAGTCTGTCCGGGTTGGACCTGACCCGGGCCCCAATTGGCTCAGAAACACATAAAGAGCCATATCTTGAGAACCGGGCGTCATTTTTGCGAAACATCTATGGAATTGGGATCCCTAGATCAAGATTATCCTTTTGGCATACTCCTCTTGAGTTTTGAATATGGTTGGAGCATGGCTCGTTTAGATCGAACCCAAATCCAATCGGGCCCCTAGAACTAAAATTCATATAACTCACAGATGGGGCATCCAATTGACACCCCGTATGTCACGTTTGAACCCATAAGACATAGATATCCATTTCGTTACTACTTTATGGAGTTTAGTGACAGTTGAAGAACAAATGATATCTTGAGGGGAAAATTCAACGGAACATGAGCGCACCGGGTGCGAGGAATCCAATATCTGGAAGTGAGGCAGAAGATGGAGAGATATCTTATAGAGGTTAGTACCGAGAGATCTTGTGTGGGTCAAAAATGATCCTATATGGGTCAAATCGTATACAGGTCAGCTTTCAGGGATCCTATGTGGGTCAGATTTTATGTGGGTCAATGCTCAGTGATCCTATGTGGGTCAGCATATACCGATCCTGTGTGGGTCAGATCCTATGTGCGTCATTGTAGGGGTAAGTATCCTATCGATCCTGTAGTGGTCATATCCTGTGTGGGTCAGTGGGGGTTAGTTACCTATCAATCTCGGGTGGATCAGATCCAGTGTGGGTCATTGCGGGGGTTAGTTACCTATCAATCATGTGTCACTACTAGAAAAATGATATATAGCCACACATCAATAGCCACACTATAATTTATATGCGGCTATAGGTAAAATAAAAACATGGACAGATTCTCCCCCATGGCCACAACACCCTCCAATTTTGATCTCCCACCCTCGTGCTCGGGTTTCTGCTCGCCTCTCCAACCCTCACGCTCATGATTTCCTCTCCCACCCTCGCACTCGGGTTTCCACTCCCAGCCTCACACTCAATATTTTCTCACCCAAAATCCTTATCCTCAGTAGATATTCACCCGATCGATTATCCCTCATCAGATCCTCACCGGATTCTCCATTGTAGTTCCTCCACCCTTCGTCGGCTTCTCCATTTTCGGTTCCTTCATCCATCGCACATTCTTCGGGCATTCCTCCTACTTTCGGTGCGTTGGCCAGTGCTTCCCCTCATTGCGATCGAGCTCCCCATCCTCCGCATGATCAAACTTCCCCTCTTCGCGATTGATCTCTTCTCTTCTAGCATTCATCATTTCACTTGAGGTACGTTTCCTTATGGATTCTTTTAGCATTTCTAATTTTTTTTTTGTGAAATTAGCTGTCTATTTCAGTTTATTGGTTTTGGTTTATTTATGAATAGACGATTTGGAAGTGATGAGTGGTCAGATTTCACAGGTTGTGTTATCAGAGCTCTTTTGGTGCAGTTTCTCTATCTATTTTTGTTTTGGATTATTGTATCGACCTTCTTTATCCTATTATATTTATTTATCTTCTTCCACATTGTTTTATTTTAGTTGAATCTATATCCTTTTATGGATATTTTCTTATACTATGTTTGTAAGGATTTTTAATTATTTTTTCCATTGTTTTTTTATTTTCACATTAATATTCATGGGAGAAATCATTCCCAAAAGGGTTTTCTCAATACCCATGTACTAGTATCTAGCTTGGGGTATCCGGAAACCCCTTTGGGCTAGTGGTGGGTTAGGTTATATGTTTATTAAGATGGTATATATGTGATAGTTTATTATAAATGGTATTAGATCCTATGATTCAGTATAGGGACCTTGGTTCTCCAATCCATGTCTTGTTATTTGGGAAAATTGGGTAGGATTTAGTTGGGATTGTCATCAGGACATTGGTGGTTGGTAATGAGTGGTTTCTTAGTCACCACCCTTCATGATGACACATGAGTTTCCACGGTTAGTGGGGTTTGAGTTATGAATTTGGAATTTCACTTGATTTTTTTGTGATGAAGTGAAAATCTTTATTTGTATTGTGTGAGTTACCTTAGGTATCATATTAAATTTTTTTATGGGAAAAAATTTGTTCGATGGCATTATGTTAGTTAACGTGGTTGGATAAACAAGGAAGTGAACAAAAACTCAACCTTAATGAAGTTATAGGGAATGTTAGATAAATGGCCCATAACCTATCTAACTATTTGTCTTAGTAAAGAATGGTTTTGTATCCCATTTCACATGATGTTTAGACGACCCTTTAGAAATTTAATGCAGAAGTAGTTTAGTCAAGGGGGTCTTATTTTATGGTGAAGATGTAAATTGGTTTTTACATGGATCTATTTTGTTCCCCCATTTTCGTGTGATATTTCAAACCATTTTTAGTAAAATTTTAGTTTTTTATTGAAAGTTATTTCGTTTCTAAATGAATAATTTAATATTTTCTACAAAATGGTTTTGAATTTCGTTAAAGATTGAGAGTTTTGGGGTTACTCCATTTTAGTTGTTTATAAAATGGCATTTCTTTTCCCAGTTTTTATTTCATTTTTTTATATTGGTTGATTTGGTTATGAAATATGTAAAATGTTTTAGTTATAAAAATCATTGTCTATACAATTGTATGATAATTTTTTATCACATGGGTTGTGTTCCAAAAAATATTTTTTTGTTTTCAGTGGAGGATGATGATGCGGTTTCTATTTAAAACAAAAAAAATAATTGTGGGTGAATTTTTTGGAAAACGGTTTAGAGAATGGTATTTGAGCATTCGAGTTGATTCTTTATTTTTTAAGGGAATTAATGTTTCTTAAAATCGGGATAAAATGTTTTGGGCCTCCCTACGAAAAGTTTAATTTTAAAAGAAATAAATTTTTTTCCCAATGGTTTTGTGCTTCTAAAAACATTGTAGTTATCAGAAAATGGTTTCTTTATTTTCGAATGTATTATTTTTGAAATAAATGCAATTTTTGGAATATGGGTTTCCTTGTTTTCTTGTGATTTATGGGTTCTGTCCCATCCTACAGGTTGGGACCATTTGACGTTATTTTAGTAACACGACAAAGTGTGGTATATGTTTTTATTTGATTAAATCATGCCTCCCCGAAAGGTATCAGGTTAAATGGGAGTGTTTATCTTCAAGGGTAGTCATTGTCTTATTCATGGATCTGTCTAATTTTCAAAGTGAAGAGTAAATTGTTGACCATTTTTAGATAATTGAATTTAATGTTTGTGAACCATTCTTTTGAGGACCAATCCCTTTATGTTTGCAGGTGTTGGTCAGTTTTGGGGATTAGTGAATGATTTTAGATCCTTGTATCCTTTAGTTAGGTTCCAATTGGTATGACCCTTTGGGCATTCATTAGGTTTCACTTAATTTGGTTTCGTTGTTTTGAGATTCTCACTCCCTAATGTTCATATTTCCATGTAAGGATTCCTAGGATATGTAGAGCTTGTGGTGAATAAAAAATGAATATGGTGTGGTTGGAAAACTTTTTTTAGTTATGAGCATCGGGATGCAAGTCCACAGTTAAAAAATTCCTTTACGTTAAAGTGGTGAAGTAAACTAGGATAAACAATTATTCATATAAAGAATACATGGTTAAAAAATCAGCCTATATGTTCATTAAAGTCATATAAAACAGACAAACAATAAAAAAAGTGTAAAAAAATACATATCCACCACAAGTTAAGTTCAAAATAGATAAAAATTGGGGAGTTGGAAGATCCTAAGACTCTAGGTTCACTTCAATAGGCTCGTTGTCTAGTTTTTTCCATATGAGTATCCATCTCATCGGGAGAGAGCTACATAATATGGTTGGTATTATCAAAAGAATGAAAAGTTACCTATTATGGATAATGTGAAACCAAGGTGGAAACTGGCTACCCATCTAGAATGGGTTGGTCTAAAATAAGAGGAGCCTAATCTGGGGTACTGGGTGCAACATCCTCATATACTACTAGGGAATTGTACAATGTAGTCGTGGTCTGTGTCGGAGTTTATGTTGAGGGATACTCATTAAGTACCTTTATAATCTAAAAATATGTTCTGGTTTGGGTATTATGGTTAAAAAAAATTAGTTCTCTTCAACTTTTTTGGTGGCATGTCCCTTCCCCTTACTTTGGTAATCCAGAAAACACTCATGCTGGGCAGTCGGGCTGCTGATATGAACAGGAATTTTAATATAGTGTCGGCTTGTCATGCCATTGATTTCAGTCAGAATAGAGATATGGGTTTATTAGTCAATGGAAGAGGAAGGGTACAAGTCCATGGAGGTCTTAGAGAGATAAAATGGGTGGACTAGTGGCTCGGTGAACAATAACCCACAACCCTATAATAGAATATGAATTTGATCGATATGGAACTAGATAGAGGCACCCAAGTAGTGAAACCACACCTCCAAACGTGGCAACCCATCGCTGTCACCGAACGAGGCAACCAGGTCTCCTTCCTGGTAACATGTCACCTCTTGTAAATGTTGATCACCCTTGGACTTTATTTGATTTACATACACATATTTGTCTCTGCTGGAATTCTTCAAACTAGAAATTAATTCCAATAGGCAAAGGATATTTTCATATCTTGTTGAAATCTCAAGAGGATATAAAGAGATTTTGGAGGACTGGAAACCTCAATATTTAACTCGGTTTACTCATAATTTCTAATTGGGACTATAAATTCAATCCGCACACTCATAGGAATACATTGGCCAATGTCTGGGTCAAACTACATGGTCTTAATTGGTTCTTTTGGCACCCAACGATTCTGAATGATATTGTCTCCTTCTTAGGAACTCTCCTCAAAATTGATCATAGAACATTAAATTCCAACTTATATCACTTTCCTTGAGTTATGGTTGAAATTAAACACGATTCAAAGCTGCCCAACACAATTAATTTTAATTCAAATGACTACAATACTGAAATTAGAATTGAATATGAGAGTAAACCTCCCTTTTTCCAACATTGTAAGATCATTGGTCATAAAATTTTCAACATTAGATTAATTAGAAAACAAGTAACACAACTATTTGAAAATGATTGGAAGGAAATTATTATAAATAAAAAGGATAAATCCCCAATGATATATATACTTGTACCCCCATCAATGAAATCTAAAACATGGGTGAAATAGTTAAACAAAGTGATACACATAGGGATAACTCAAGTAATAACTTGGATGATATGGATGAATAATAAGAAAACTCCATTAAAGACAGAGGCCTCTTAGAAGAAATTGAAATTTTGGAGTTAGAAACTATTAGAATATCCAATAAGGATGAATCTAATAAATGCTCAGCCGAAAAAATTTTAGAATCAAACCAAAATTCTGAAAATATCTGAAGTAAAAACTTGAAGTGAAATGAATCCAATGCATACACTACACCCCCTCATAACTATGTGTGCAGTAGATTATTTCCTGTTCAATCTGTGGATGATTCCTCCTCATCTTAAAGTACTTGAAAAATCGAGGAGACCACCCTATTAAATGCCACTATTTCATTATAGAAGAAGGTTCAGACCAACATTAAAATAAATCTACCTGATAATTTCACTAAAACTATATATTCAACTAGCCATTCTATAGATTTTCGGAATCTATTGTCTATCCAAAAATCTGCTCAGGATATCACACACACTAGTAGTATGACTGCAATTCTTTCCAGGTATTTGGAAATAGTTAAATCAATGAAGGTAAGTACACCCTTGGTACATGTGACTAAAATATAAGATCTTGTTGGATCCATTAAGAAGATTCAACCCATAGAGGATACCGGGGTGGAGAAATATTAGTGAAACCATATGTCAGTCAATTAAAATTCGTTTTTCTTGAAACATGTGGATTATTCGCTACAGGTTGGAGGTCATGTTAGGAGCACTATGGGGCTTATTCACTACAGATTCAAACTGTAATTTATTTTATGGTTTTTTATAGAGAGCTAAGAGGCTTGGTTGGTCAGAAAAGTTGGGTATGCGCTTTACGATTTCCTGTAGTTTGAATCCATGCTAGTGTTTGTAGTCACTACTCATTCATTATTCAACTGAGATGAAATTGAACCAAGTTGGACTTCATAAGAGGTGAACCTGAGCTTGTTAAGTGGAGTTCATTATGGTTATTGAGGAATTAAATTGAAGAATGAACCAAGACCAATAGGTTTGACCCACATGTAGGAAGTTGGAGTCATGTGAGATTATCCAGAGTTACTGATGTTTGACAGGGATGAAGATAAAATTCAACCAAATTGGTGACGTGGAACCAAGAAATGAATTAATGTAATTTTTCATTTGTTTTTAAAACAGGGTCGATACTTTTTGAGAATATTTTTTACATTGGAACCACTATTGGAGGATTAGATTAAGAATTGTTCTCTCTTTCATTAAATCCTCATTATCTAGAACCATAAATAGTTAGGCCCAAATGAAAGATTGTTGAAATAGGATTCCAATGCTTATCATATTTATTATGTTTACCAAAGATTCATTTATCATATCAATAGAAGGCTGTTTTTTCAATATAACTTTTTTATTGATATTTTCATTTTATTTTTTCCAACAATACATTAGTAATCATTATGTGTTAATGTCATTAAAACTTCCTTATCTATAAACATATAGACTTTTATCTATTATGATCTATAAATTCTGGACATGTTTTCACTCCTCAGCATAGTCACATTGGTATGTTTGTATTTACACATTTTGAGAACAAGTGGTGTGAATATGGATCAACCATACAAAATCAAATTTAAATGTTTGAAATATATTGTCATTGTTCTATTTTTACTTGTTTCATTTTTAATATACCATAATAACGGATTAGTATTGCAATAATGGTTGATGAATGCTCATAGAAATCCTTCATGAGTCAAATGACTGAGAAGTGAAGGCATCATCAGATTTCTTCATTTTGACACACTGTGAAAGGGGATCCTATAGCATATCCAAGGGGATCCTTGATGTAAATTGTAGTTGCAACTACTCTTGTAGTAAAGGACACTGCCATTCAGTACATATTTGATTCATGTATAACTGTAATTATCCGAATCAAATTGTCCATCAAATTGCATAGGAGCTGAGATAAATCTATTGCTAATTGGAGAATTTTGTGATTGGATTCCATCTCACCCCATATTTAACATAGGTCTGCAGACACCCAATATGGGATATATGCTATGAAAACTATAGTGAAGATACAATGATCATTGGTGACTGAGATTATAACAGGTTTACATAGAGACATTCCCTATAATTACCCCATAAACTACACTTATTTGGATTTACTACATGTGTAGAGACCCGTATCTTGACGTACATGGACATTACATTACATTTGCGGTATACTTAGTACATAACAAAAACACACACTAAAGGATCGTAATAGTTTAGTGTCTTTGGAAACTCGGAACGTAATCTTCTAATCGTGGTGAAAGTTCTTCAATATCTCCCATAAAGGTCATCCCCTTTTTCTACCTAAACCCTTTCTTTATATCCTGGGGAAAAGAAAACATAAAAGGGTGAGCTCAGATGCTCAGTAAAGGTAAACAAAAGAAAAATCAATCACATCATATACATAGCTTTTGGAAATCTTAACCTGCAAAAGAGCTCATAATATCATAACATGGGATATATCATAGAAGTGAAATGTAATCCCAATAATCATAACTTAAAACATTAAACTTTGTGGCATACACACATAATCATAGAAAATCATTTCTTGTTAGTCAAGACTCATTGCCAAGACTATCTTAGTGGACAAAGTCCCTTTCTGAATCGAGTAACCCTCGTTTCAGTCCTGTTTCACTGAACCGGTATAACCTACCATTTCAGCCATGTCTGTCTCATGAGATATAAAATCTTTACCCAATGCATTGGAGGGAGATATAGGTCCCACCCATCTTATAATGAATCCTTTCTTATGTGTGCCACATAATCAAAATCCATACATCATAGCATAACCCTTGTAATAAAAATGGGATTCTTGAAACATCATGACATCATAAATAAATTCATATAAGATAAAGGAATTCATAAACATAATTCCATCATAACATAGTTAAATCAATGTAAAAACATGTATAGAAACAGAACCCTTTATTATCTTAGAAGGAAAATAATTTTGATAAAACACTTGAATTGAATTCTTGAGGAAAATATCCTTTCTTCTTCAAAATCAATTTCTTTTCACAAAACATCATGCATTTTTAAAAGAAAGAGATTTTATTGAAAATAGTCATGAAATCTTTTAGAGGAAGCTTCATGAAAATAAGGCTTTATAAAACAGTAGAAATCCGTTCGTGCCGTATAAGTTAAAAAAAACATTCTTCGTACTTTTGTCGGAAACGTCAAAAAGTACCTCGTACGAAAAACGACAAAAGATTCCTTTCATACGTATTACTAAAAACTCACTGAAGGGAAAAAATGGATTTAAACAATTTTAGGTGGATGGAAATAATATTACATATTGAGTAAACATGGATGTGGATGATAAAATACACCCCAGTAAATACTTACGAATAAACAATCTCGGATAAAAATGAGATTGTGATATTTCCCTTACCTTAGGTCCGACCTGCTTTGTAAGTGTCTGAACCTCCTGTATAATGATTTAAATCATGTTATTGACTTATTACAGAATCATATTCATTGTTATGATATCATATATGGTTCACTTATGACATTATATTACCCGTTCTTTTGTAAATTCCATGTTAAAGAAGCGTTTTGGGTAAAATCGTTTCATTTATCGTAGGTGTTTTGACTTGTTGTTCTTGACATCATTATTACTTATATCATGATTTACTTACTTCCAGAATATAAAATATGATTTATATATCATATATATTCAGTATATATATATATAATAGGTAGATAAATAAAATGAAAAACACCGTTCATGGAGACGGTAGTCCGTACGTACGCATGAACGCTGTTTTCCTTTCCTTATTGTCTTGAAATGGAAGTAAGTAGATACATATGTATATATATACATAAATCCAGTAGCTTTATAATGTCATATATTTCATTATTATTTCTTATATATACATTATAATCATTCTTAAATGGTTAACATGGAGAATGAATCTCATCGCGTCGTGGAGACGGTACTCCGTACGTACGCACGAGCGATGATATCATTTCTATAAATATTGAATTGAATTGGAGTGGATTATACAATATATCAGAATCAATATAATGTTGTAATAACTATGTATAGTTTTTCTTTACACCATTATACCCATCCATGTAAGGTGGTGGTGGAAAATAGATTACACCACGGCGTGGAGACGGTATTCCGTACATACGCACGCGTGGTGATTTCTTTTTCCATAGGATGGATAGATGGTGAAATAGGGTTGTTTCATAATAACATATCAGTATATGAGTGATACTGATGTTATTACTTCATAATTAAACAACCTAAGAAGAAGAAGTGGAAGAAGAAATAAAGATGAAAGAATTGGTAACGGTAATTACCTCTTCTTTGAAGTTCCTCTTTGAGACCTCCACTTAGGGCACTAAAATTGGTCTTTGAGGAAGACCAGAACCTCTAGGATGTTGTTAGGGAAGTGGAGAGGAGAAATTTTCAGGGGTTGGCCGAGCTTGAGTTCTCAAATTGGTGTGAGGAGGAGAGGGAGGAGGTGTCCTTTTATAGGGGAGGAGAGGGGCACCTTAGGAATATCTCAAAATATTATTTTATATTAAAGTCAAAATCGGTTTATAATGGTTCCAAAGGGTCTTATTTCGAAGCTAAAGTGGGGATGGGTCGAAATCCTATCAACCAATAGGATTTAGAAAAGTTTAGGGTATTATTTTAACCTTATCAATTAGATTTAACTCTAAGTTAAATAATTTAACTTTTACCGTGTCTTTTTGTTTTCTTTCACTATATGGTTAATAAACTTACTATAACATGCCAAACGAACCCCAAATTGTATATTATTAATACATATATCCTTGTCTAAGTCATTTGGCCGAACCTTAGATTTTTAGGAATAAAATAACAATTAATAATATAATATTTGATTTAAAAACTCTTTTGTGTCAATTTTGACACTATTTGATATATGATTTTTGTGAAAGTCATAACAGAATTATATGTTCGAACCAAGTTGATTAAATCAACAATAATATATCATAGTAACCTAGAAAATTAGTGGAATTCATAAAAAATCTCAAATTACATTTATTTTGGTGTTTAGAACATCAATTATGTCAATATTTCATTAATAAGATAATTACTGCATCATCGTTGTGTCATAAATAAATTAAATTATTTTATGTCTAAAAATTACAAATAAAATACCATCATGTAGGAACTCTTTTTAGCTTTCTAATGAATCTTTACAATCGAATTTATCTTATGTATAACCCCATATTAAAAATGATTTACTTATTAAACATTGATTTTAACTATTTTAACATTTCTTTAAATAAATTAATAATAAATGTCCTAATCTAATCCAAGTGGGCCTAAATGGTCATATTTTATTCCTAAGTTTGTTTTTGGTCGAATTACACTTGTCCAATAGAATTAGGACATGTGTTAGGGTAATATTAATATCATATTTACCCTTAGTTACCCTATTTACTATTAACCGTGGTAAAAAAAAGTAAAAAGTTACTAATCACCAAAAAATTATTTTCATCTCATTGAACCACATTTTAGTCCTTGATATTAACCGTGTCTCTCGGATTTTCGAAATTCCATTCACAGAAGCGGTAAAATTAAGTTTTATGCAAAATTCAGTTTTTAACCTACCACTTAGTAGTTTTACTATTCATCAAAAATTGATGTTTTTCAGAACAATGCCAAAATTTCATCCCAAGCTATATTTCATATTCCGAATTCAAAAATGAAGTCTATTTTACCAAATTCATAACATAAAAGTTTCATTAATTAATTTTATAATTAAATCCCGCTGTTAAAACAAATAGCGTGTTTTTAAGAAACAATATCTATCAAAAGATTGACACTTGTTTATGTCTAGTTTAAATGTGAAATTACATTCAAGGACCAACATTGTATTAAATTGTTAAAATATATTCTAAATATACTTTAAAACCACTCAAATTAATGATTTATCACTATTAATTATTTCGATTAAAAAAGTTGTTTTTAATTATAATTTAGTAATTTTCACTATTCATCAGAATATGAAAGTTATCCGAAAAGTACCAAAATTTCACCTTAGGCTAAATTCGATACTCCGAATCCAAAAATGAAGTCCATTTTGAGAGTTAAAATTTCTAAAATTTAAAAATTGGTTATTACTATTCATAACGGCTAGTTTTAATAATATTTTAATAGCATATCATTGTTTCGTGAAACTCAGGATTACGTACCACACACGCTATCGAGGAAGGTTGCGATTGCATGTAATGCAAGGCAAGTCAAGGATGCGTGTTGTGCAAGCTCCTTTTGGTGTAGCGTATAACACAAGACATTAGTAAAATAAAAAAGAATATTTTTCATAAAATCTCGGGCTGTTACATTCTACCCCCCTTAAAATGAATTTTGCCCTCGCAATTCGTCGGGGTTATAAATGGTTTACTATTCGAAAGTTTCTTTAATAGAAACCCACATCGTAAAAGGGAATACCAAAACTTGGCTTTAAAAAACTAAAGTATGAAATGTAACGATTACCCAAATAAACTAATCACTGGGTTTCCACATAGGTGAAAATATGGATATGGAAGAGAAATCTAACCATCATGTTATGATGGAGAGTGGTAGAGAACATGGCTATGGAAAAGCCAGTAATCACAAATCCATAGATTTGTGATGATATAAGGTACCATATGATTCATCAGGTATAAGATCACTAAGACAACATTTTTTGGTTTTCAAGATCATTTCCCTAAAGTTGAAAATTTGCTTAGAATAAATACTTACTTTATTTTGGTACAATCTCACTTTTGTTCGTGCCTTGAACAATTTCTACTTCATCTCTTAAATAAATGAAGTTGAATTTGTTATTTGTGAAGTGTTAGCAGATCATGTGATAGAATGACTGTTCATTCCATCTGTCTCAAACAAAAGGCTAGAAAAAGTTATTAAATATACATAAGTCATTCTATAGTGAGATTAATCATATATGGTTCCTAAAATGGACTTATACTTCATATATCATGCTGCTTAATATAATAAAACTAGTTTCTACTAAACAGGGACTTCCTGTAGGCCAGTGGTAGGCGATAAAGGCCAGTCGCACTTCGGTTGTGGGTTCGATTCCTACAGCCTTGTCCGAAGCGATGGGCTGTCGCCCGTCCTGCAGGTTGTCCTTTTTTCTAAAACTATGTTACTATAACATCCCATCTTCTATCCTTAAACAATACTAACTTATGTCCAACATAATCCAGTCTAATCTTTAGGCTTATACATAATATTGCAGTCCACTCTCATAATATAGTGACATCGATTACCAGAGATTTAATACTGTCGTTGATCCCCACATATCATAAGATATGTCTTGTTGGTCACATTCCAAACATTCAAAGTCCTTAATCGTGTATTCTCTTGAATACCTTAGTGAAAACATGAGTGCAGTTAAAAGTTAACACTTTCCACATACCAAAATCCTCAAAATTATATATACTCAAACCATGATATCACATAGTCCTTATATCAATCATGAGCTCATTAATACTATCAAACATTTAATTTTCTCCTTATCCATTCATTATGCGCATATCATCTACATTCCAAAAATATCTGAATAACCTTTCATGGATACTGGTAACATTAATCATACACTTTCAAAACACAAGGAAAGACAACAGTGTAACAATCCATAGATGTCTCTTTATTCCAAAATTACACATGATAAACATGTAATCATTCCACTACATTCTCAAACCATTGACCGAGCTTCAAAAATTCTTTCATCTCACATATCATTTGTAGTCTCTTCATCATCATCCACATAAATACTACCCATATGACCATACTAATTCTCTTCGTGAGTCTTTCCCTTAGGGCATTTGTTTGCATAATGCCCATACATTCCACATTTAAAACACTTAACCATTTTTGATGTCGTAGCAATACCATTATCCTCATCCATGGTGTTAACCGACCCTTTTCCTTTCCACTTACTTGATTTGTGTCCTTATTTTCCACACCCAAAGCATCTTCCAGTTCCCTTGAAACATTCTCCTTGATGCCTCTTACCACATTATTTACATAGGGGAAATTGAACTTTCTTTCCTCTATGATCATCATGGAACTCCATCTTTCTCTTATTAGTCGAGTCAGGAAACTTACCAAATTTTACTTTATTGATCATGTTGTGAGATTGCTGATTCGGCATAATAATGATGTTTGGACATCCAAATCCCATTTCATTTGGTTGCTCATTAAGAATATCATTCCATTGTCTATCATATCCTCCATTATTGTGAATCATCTTGTTTCCAGCCTTTTTCTAAAACCCAAACAGAATAGTGTTAGATGCAAAAATCGTAATAAAGGGGGAGTAACTTAAATATCTATCATCTTTGGTTTAATCTAATATCGTTACCATAGTTCTAGAACTATATCCTATACGTATACTTATCCTTAGGGGCATCCCTAGACATACCTTAGAAATATCTCTAGGGATCTCACTAACGTTTTCGCATCCTAGTTTCCAAAGGTTGACTAAACCTTTCCTCTAATACCAACTGTAGATACCCGTATCTTGACGTACATGGACATTACATTACATTTGCGGAATACTTAGTACATAACAAAAACACACACTAAAGGATCGTAATAGTTTAGTGTCTTTGGAAACTCAGAATGTAATCTTCTAATCGTGGTGAATGTTCTTTAATATCTCCCATAAAGGTCATCCCCTTTTTCTACCTAAAACCTTTCTTTATATCCTGGGGAAAAGAAAACATAAAAGGGTGAGCTCAGATGCTCAGTAAGGGTAAACAAAAGAAAAATCAATCACATCATATACATAGCTTTTGGAAATCTTATCCTGCAAAAGAGCTCATAATATCATAACATGGGATATATCATAGAAGTGAAATGTAATCCCTATAATCATAACTTAAAACATGAAACTTTGTGGCATACACACATAATCATAGAAAATCATTTCTTGTTAGTCAAGACTCATTGCCAAGACTATCTTAGTGGACAAAGTCCCTTTCTGAATCGAGTAACCCTCGTTTCAGTCCTCTTTCACTGAACCGGTATAACCTACCATTTCATCCATGTCTATCTCATGAGATATAAAATCTTTACCCAATGCATTGGAGGGAGATATAGGTCCCACCCATCTTATAATGAATCCTTTCTTATGTGTGCCACATAATCATAAACCATACATCATAGCATAACCCTTGTAATAAAAATGGTATTCTTGAAACATCATGACATCATAAATAAATTCATATAAGATAAAGGAATTCATAAACATAATTCCATCATAACATAGTTAAATCAATGTAAAAATATGTATAGAAACAGAACCCTTTATTATCTTAGATGGAAAATAATTTTGATAAAACACTGGAATTGAATTCTTGAGGAAAATATCCTTTCTTCTTCAAAATCAATTTCTTTTCACAAAACATCATGCATTTTTAAAAGAAAGAGATTTTATTGAAAATAGTCATGAAATCTTTTAGAGGAAGCTTCATGAAAATAAGGATTTATAAAACAGTAGAAATCCGTTCGTGCCGTATAAGTTAAAAAAAACATTCTTCGTACTTTTGTCGGAAACGTCAAAAAGTACCTCGTACGAAAAACGATAAAAGATTCCTTTCATACGTATTACTAAAAACTCACTGAAGGGTAAAAATGGATTTAAACAATTTTAGGTGGATGGAAATAATATTACATATTGAGTAAACATGGATGTGGATGATAAAATACACCCCAGTAAATACTTACGAATAAACAATCTCGGATAAAAATGAGATTGTGATATTTCCCTTACCTTAGGTCTGACTTGCTTTGTAAGTGTCCGAACCTCCTGTATAATGATTTAAATCATGTTATTGACTTATTAAAGAATCATATTCATTGTTATGATATCATATATGGTTCACTTATGACATTATATTACCCGTTCTTTTGTAAATTCCATGTTAAAGAAGTGTTTTGGGTAAAATCGTTTCATTTATCGTAGGTGTTTTGACTTGTTGTTCTTGACATCATTATTACTTATATCATGATTTACTTACTTCCAGAATATAAAATATGATTTATATATCATATATATTCAGTATATATATATATAATAGGTAGATAAATAAAATGAAAAACACCGTTCATGGAGACGGTAGTCCGTACGTACGCATGAACGCTGTTTTCCTTTCCTTATTGTCTTGAAATGGAAGTAAGTAGATACATATGTATATATATACATAAATCCAGTAGCCTTATAATGTCATATATTTCATTATTATTTCTTATATATACATTATAATCATTCTTAAATGGTTAACATGGAGAATGAATCTCATCGCGTCGTGGAGTCGGTATTCCGTACGTACGCACGAGCGATGATATCATTTCTATAAATATTGAATTGAATTGGAGTGGATTATACAATATATCAGAATCAATATAATGTTGTAATAACTATGTATAGTTATTCTTTACACCATTATACCCATCCATGTAAGGTGGTGGTGGAAAATAGATTACACCACGGCGTGGAGACGGTATTCCGTACGTACGCACGTGCGGTGATTTCTTTTTCCGTAGGATGGATAGATGGTGAAATAGGGTTGTTTCATAATAACATATCATTATATGAGTGATACTGATGTCATTACTTCATAATGAAACAACCTAAGAAGAAGAAGTGGAAGAAGAAATAAAGATGAAAGAATTGGTAGCGGTAATTACCTCTTCTTTGAAGTGCCTCTTTGAGACCTCCTCTTAGGGAACTAAAATTGGTCTTTGAGGAAGACCAGAACCTCTAGGATGTTGCTAGGGAAGTGGAGAGGAGAAATTGGCAGGGGTTGGCCGAGCTTGAGTGCTCAAATTGGTGTTAGGAGGAGAGGGAGGAGGTGTCCTTTTATAGGGGAGGAGAGGGGCACCTTAGGAATATCTCAAAATATTATTTTATATTAAAGTCAAAATCGGTTTATAATGGTTCCAAAGGGTCTTATTTCGAAGCTAAAGTGGGTATGGGTCGAAATACTATCAACCAATAGGATTTAGACAAGTTTAGGGTATTATTTTAACCTAATCAATTAGATTTAACTCTAAGTTAAATAATTTAACTTTTACCGTGTCTTTTTGTTTTCTTTCACTATATGGTTAATAAACTTACTATAACATGCCAAACGAACCCCAAATTGTATATTATTAATACATATATCCTTATCTAAGTCATTTGGCCGAACCTTAGATTTTTAGGAATAAAAAAACAATTAATAATATTTCATTTTATTTAAAAACTCTTTTGTGTCAATTTTGACACTATTTGATATATGATTTTTGTGAAAGTCATAACAGAATTATATGTTCTAACCAAGTTGATTAAATCAACAATAATATATCATAGTAACCTAGAAAATTAGTGGAATTCATAAAAAATCTCAAATTACATTTATTTTGGTGTTTATAACATCAATTATGTCAATATTTCATTAATAAGATAATTACTGCATCATCGTTGTGTCATAAATAAATTAAATTATTTTATGTCTAAAAATTACAAATAAAATACCATCATGTAGGAAATCGTTTTAGCTTTCTAATGAATATTTACAATCGAATTTATCTTATGTATAACCCCATATTAAAAATGATTTACTTATTAAACTTTGATTTTAACTATTTTAACCTTTCTTTAAATAAATTAATAATAAATGTCCTAATCTAATCCAAGTGGGCCTAAATGGTCATATTTTATTCCTAAGTTTGTTTTGGGTCGAATTACACTTGTCCAATAGAATTAGGACATGTGTTAGGGTAATATTAATATCATATTTACCCTTAGTTACCCTATTTACTATTAACCGTGGTAAAAAAAAGTAAAAAGTTACTATTCACCAAAAAATTATTTTCATCTCATTGAACCACATTTCAGTCCTTGATATTAACCGTGTCTCTCGGATTTTCGAAATTCCATTCACAGAAGCGGTAAAATTAAGTTTTATGCAAAATTCAGTTTTTAACCTACCACTTAGTAGTTTCACTATTCATCAAAAATTGATGTTTTACAGAACAATGCCAAAATTTCATCCCAAGCAATATTTCATATTCCGAATTCAAAAATGAAGTCTATTTTACCAAATTCATAACATAAAAGTTTCATTAATTAATTTTATAATTAAATCCCGCTGTTAAAACAAATAGCGTGTTTTTAAGAAACAATATCTATCAAAAGATTGACACTTGTTTATGTCTAGTTTAAATGTGAAATTACATTCAAGGACCAACATTGTATTAAATTGTTAAAATATATTCTAAATATACTTTAAAACCACTCAAATTAATGATTTATCACTATTAATTATTTCGATTAAAAAAGTTGTTTTTAATTATAATTTAGTAATTTTCACTATTCATCAGAATATGAAAGTTATCCGAAAAGTACCAAAATTTCACCTTAGGCTAAATTCGATACTCCGAATCCAAAAATGAAGTCCATTTTGAGAGTTAAAATTTCTAAAATTTAAAAAGTGGTTATTACTATTCATAACGGCTAGTTTTAATAATATTTTAATAGCATGTCATTGTTTCGTGAAACTCAGGATTACGTACCACACACGCTATCGAGGAAGGTTGCGATTGCGTGTAATGCAAGGCAAGTCAAGGATGCGTGTTGTGCAAGCTCCTTTTGGTGTAGCGTATAACACAAGACATTAGTAAAATAAAAAAGAATATTTTTCATAAAATCTCGGGCTGTTACAACATGCACATTGTGCACTAATTTGTTAAACATGTTGTAACTTTTTTTAAAAAATTCTTTGGTTGGTTTGTTTTAAAAATTACTATATCGATCCTTAAATAATAATTTTTTAAATAAGTACTAAAATTATTTGTAACCTCTTAAACGTTTTTTGTGGAATTTTGTAAAATATTTCTTGATAATTGAGTTATTCATGTTGGCCCGCAGATACACTCTGTAGAGGGAGGTTCGATGGAAACCTTTGGATAGGTATTCATAAAAAGTATGTATAATAAATTTTGTATAAGTACATTCCACTGAAAGGTATAAAAATTGGTTATTTATTTAATATACATCATAGTGTTCGGTTTCATGCATGGTGTTCTTAGAATTTTGGGATTCTAATTGTTTCCTACAAGATAAATAAGGGTTTTTGATCATTTCAACCCCCTTAGCGGTATTAGACCTATGTTTTCTGCTTGGTTCACAAGATCCTGTTCTAAAAGGAAAAAAATGTAGGAATCGTCCATGATGTTGAAAAATAGAGCACCGTGTTTTTTATAAGAGATATGGTGGATATTGTTAAATATGACTAGAAGGTGCAGTAGTTGGTATTATTACATTATAATTGGTTCTAGTGATTATTACATAGTCTAACCACATAACACATAGATTAACCTAATGTTAATGTCCCACAAGACATGTGCACTGAAGATAATTATACATAGTGACTTTTCATAAGCCGACATTTCTATCTCACCTTATATAGGCCCACACATTGATAATTATAGGTAGTGTATGAAGTAATTTGTAATTTTTTTAACACTTTATTGCAATAGTTACTACCACAAATTTATGTTTTCAATATATTCAGTATAATCAATATTCATGCAGGGTTTTGATCCTGCTTACAAGGTTTCATGATCGAGTAACACTAGATTTTGGAGAAATACAACGTCATGGAAAACTGGAGCAAGGGTGTATTTTCAAGCAGTGTGTCATTTTATTTTATTAGTTAATAGTTTCTTTTACTTGTATTAAATATGATATGTTCCCATGTATATATATAAATGCATACACAGGTGAGTGGAGACTGTTATATGCATATAAGCATATGTCCAAGGATCGCCTTGCACATGATCCTGGACATGAGGGTGTGTGCATAGGGGCTAGGTGTCCTTGCATGTGTATGAACGTGCGTATACTCAGTGGGGGAGTAGAAAAATTTAGTTAGAAAGCTCCAAGAGCCGAAATGGATGATTTGGTTCCACCTTGATGTAGGATCCCTCTTCTAGCCTCTTTAATTCAAGAATTCTTTAAATTGAATTTAGCTTCATTCTTAATTCTGCTTAATTATATTTAATTTCATATCTTGAATAAGTGTTCTTTAATATAATTGTTTCATTTGATAAAAAAATTCATGTTTTTATAAATAAAGTCATGTTTTTATAATAAAGCAATGCCATGATTTTATAATAGAACCCCTCCAACGGAGGTGCACTGTCTTCTAAACCAAAGAGTAGTGATAGTTATTTGTATCATGTTTAGATTTGGTTTCAGTCTTTTATATCCCTCTTGTTGGTGTTTTTTTTGTGGCTAGTTAGTTTTTGTTTTCTGTGAATAATATAAATTGGCTTATCATACTTGTTTAACTCGAATGACATTGCCCGAGTAGGCATATTCCTTGACCATGACACTTTCATTTTCACGCTTTGAATGTTATAAATAAAATTTCCATGTTTAGGAATAGTGAATGAATTTGTAAATGGTTTGTTTAGGGTGTCGCTGGACCGGGCCAACACGTTGCGGTCACGGCACGGTCACGCCGTGGTAATGCTGTGATTTGGCCCTGCTCTGGCCACATCCAGCCCACACAAGCCCCCTTCCAACTTCATTTCAGCCCGCTGCCACTAGTATTCCAGCCCGCAACAGCCCCCTTTCCACCTTCAAATCAGCCCGCACCATCCCCCTAACACTTGCAACATGCCCCTTCCACTAGCATTCCATCCTCCTCCAACTCCATTCTCTCTTGGCCATAAGATGCTGCCCCACAGATGTCGCTGGACCGAGCCAACACGCCGCGGTCACTCCGCGGTCATTCTGTGGTCACGCTACAGTCACACCGTGGTCATGCCGCCGTCACGCCGCCATCACGTCGTGTTAATGCCATGATTTGGCCCTCCTCCAGCCACATCCATTCCGCACCAGCCCCCTTACACCTTCATTTCAACTTGCTGCCACCACCATTCCAGCCCGCAACAGCCCCCCTTCCACCATCGAATCAGCCTACACCATCCCCCCATCACCTACAACCAGCCCCTTCCACTGGCATTCTATCCACCTCTCGCCCCCTTCGCTCCTGGACAGAAGATGTTGCCTCGCGGATGTCGTTGGATAGGGCCAACACACCACGGTCACACCGTGTTAATGTCGTGATTGGCCCTGTACCAGCAACATCCATCCCACACAAGCCCCCTTACACCTTCATTTTATCCTACTACCACCAACATTCCATCCCGCAATATCCCCCATACCACCTTCGAATCCGCCCGCACCATCCCCCCAACACCTGCAACCAGCCCCCTTCCACCATCATTCCAGCCTCCTCTCGCTCCCTTTGCTCCTGGCCAGAAGATGCTTCCCCACGGATGTCACTGGACTGGGCCAACATGCCGCTGTCATGCCATGGTCACGCCGTGGTCATGCCGCGATCATGCTGTGGTCACACCGCATTAATTCCATGATTTGGCCCTACTCTAACCACATCCAACCCACACTAGCCCCTTCCACCTTCATTTAAGCCCACTACCACCAACATTCTAGCCCGCAACAGCCCCCTTGCCACCTTCGAATCAGCCTGCACCATCCCCCCAGCACCTGCAACCAGCCCCCTTCCACCAGCATTCTAGCCTCCTCCCGCTCCCTTCACTCCTGCCCTGAAGATGCTGCCCCACAGATGTCGCTGGACTGGGCCAACATGCCGTGGTCATTCCGCATTTATGCCGTGATTCGGCCCTGCTCCAGCCACATCCAGGCCACACCAGCCCCCTTCACCTTCATTTCATCCCGTTGCTACCAGCATTCCATCCCGCAACAGCCCCCCAGAATCAAGATGGTAGCCCCACAATAATTTCTGGGTAACAAGATTCTTCGGATGAATTGGTTTTGGTACTGATGGTTGAGGATATTTTTTTCCAATTTTATATTTATGAGTATCTTAAGGTTATTTTTGTAACCATCCTACAAGAGGGTCCGCATTATAAGTGGTGGAAGTCTATTATTCAGACTAAGCCAGATAAAGACTATCTTGGAAAAGTTTCAAGGCATTGTTCATTTAGAATTCTTTCATAATGAAGTGAAAGTACTAATGTCTATTGAATTTTTTAGGAGGGCCTGTCCATGTGGGGTGTCCAAGTGCTGTCCGAGGGGGGGGGTGCTGGGGGGGTCTGCCGGGCAGGGGGTAGGGTGCAGGTGGGGTGTCTATGAGGGGCTATCTAGGTGGGTGTATAAGGGTTGTCCGGGGGGCGGGTCTGCAGGGCAGGGTGCAGGTGGGGTGTATAAGGGCTGTCCGGAGGGGGGTCTGCAAGTTAGGGTGCATCTGGGGTATCCAAGTGTTGTCTGGGGTGTTGGGGGTTCTTCAGGGTAGGGGGAGGGTGCAAGGTGCGGTGTTCAAGGGTTGTCCAAGGGTTGTCTGTGGACATAGGGTTATTCCCAAACCACGTAAATTTGTGTGTCCCATGACTATTTTTTTCTTTCTTCATTCTTATATCGTTTCTCGTTTTTGTCATTGCGCCTATCGATGATTTCACAATAATTGAATCCCCAATCCCTTCCCCATTCCCTCCCATTCATTTTATGCAACCATCAAAAATTCTTTCATCATACCAAACAGAGCCTAGGATTCAGATAAGTGTGGTTAACCATCCTCAATCTAAGGCTTAAATTTAAGCTCATAAATATAACGTAGGATCTATTACTTCTTACATCACGTATCAATTAAAATAAGTGCTTCTATATAAGTGGTTCCAGATTTCTTATTGAGAATTTTTATTCTGACACTTATTTGAGTGATTTTCTTCTGGAATTGGAAGTGTAAATTTTTTTCAGAAATAGAACGCCATGAATTTTTTCAAGCTGTTTATCATAAGTCATTTGGACTCTGGCTAACAAGTATTCACACACTAGAACTATGTAGAAGTTAATGAACAAAAAATCAACGTAATTTATTTCTGTAGGAGTAACCAGAATTATAAAGACAACATATCATATATGGATGCATCACTCTTCGAAATGTGTTGTTAAACCCTTTTCTCAGAACCCAGTGTTGGATCACTTCACCAAAAATCATATCCAGTTCATATCATCGTCCTAATAGTGTTGGAAACTTCAAAAGATCATCCATACCCACCAAAAAGTTGAGAAACATTACTTCTTTCTAAAGATGCATCTTCAGCTGCATCTATATTGGCTAAAACCAGGAGCATCTTTGTTTCCAAAATCACCTCCTGACCATTATTCCAAGAAATCATGCCACCCTTTTCTATCAAGAGGCCAGCAATATTATGCATAACCCTAATATCTTCGAGGCTGGTTTCAGTCCTTTCCTTTTCCCAAGATATAATGACACTGAAAATTCATTATTTTCATTATAGCAGCCTTCCACTCTCTTTGTCCTACACTTGTTGATGATAAAAATTTTCCTTGTAATACCTGCTCTATCTATCAATAAGAATGGTCCAATTGGTAAAACAACTCTAGGTGTAAGAACATGCTGTTTATTCAAGAAAATTGGATCAAGGTGAGAAACAACAATTAAGGTTATCGTCTATGCATCTGAAACTACCTCCCCTACTGAACCACTGGCCTTCAAACACAATGTGAAGGAAACCATCACTCCCCTGAGGAGACTATTCCAATATGATTTATAGCTCATATTTTGAAATGTAATCCTTAGAAAAATAAAATAGCTCCCACATGACAAAAAAACAAAGTAAACTTGACCACATATACTATCCTTAGTAGTAATATATCCACGATCTATCTTGCCTAATTGAATAACCAAGGGCCATTAATATTATTTCTTAGGAAAGAAAGGTCATTCCAAAGAGTTATATTTTCTTGGTATCTAATTTTTTCATAGACAAAAGAGAAAAAGAGGTGTATTACATCAGTATTAAAATTTCATGTAAAGATTTTATCAGAGACATTAAAGGTGTTAACATTTTGTAAGAGTCCGAAAAAATTCATAAAGATTCAGAATTGTACGTATTTGAGATTACACTAGTAAAGATATAAATGTGTTGACACAAGTGAGAGTATTTATGAGAATAATCAATTTTTGGTTCATCAATAGAAAATAACATGGGATGGGGAGTGTTAACAATTCTTTTTAGAACATTGAATGTGTCAGAGTTGGCAATACCCTGACAATTCCAAAAAAGAATCTTCATTTAAACCTGTTTTTGGAGTTAGAACTTCCTTTTTTCTTCTTCCCAGAGCCTTTACTTCTTGAAGACCTTCTAATGTTTTGAGCATTGTTATTTTTAGTGTTTTGTTCCTGTTCTTTTATTGTAGTGACATGGTTCTTCTTTGTAGTTACATTTCTTGAAGCATTCATAATTGAGTCTGTTCTGTTTATATTACATAGCATCAAAGATGTTGTGTTTTGGTTATTTAATAGAATGCCATGTTTTTAGGAACAGTTCTTTCTATCTGCATATTGAACTCCATCAAAAGGTAAATTAGTAGAATGAGGAGTAGGAGTACCTGGGTCCTTTGAAGCATCTATATCCTGTTGATTGACATCGTCCAGAATTGATGTATGGTTCCTCTGCCCGGTTGATTTATGAAGTGTCGGCATAAGCAAGGGGCCCTGTATTGAGGGAGTGATTTTGTTTGTTTTACAGGTTCCAGTGTTATAGAATCTTGTTTATAAGTGTTAGTATGTTTGGTTTGTGCCTTAGCCTGAACAGAATTTGGACTAATATTAGGGCTTCCGGAATTTATAGGATAAACAGTGGTCTCCATATCATTAGGACTGTTTATAGATTTAATGTGATTAGGGTGAGAAGTATTTAGAGTTGATTCCATAGAAGTCAAATTACATGGAATCAAGGGATCTGTACTGTATTTTCCTACATTTTGAGTAGCTGAATGAGGAAAAGTGACAAGCAGCGTACCTGGAATCACTTCCACAGTAGAAGAATCTATTACATAGGGTGCCTGGACAGTTTCCAAATCATCTGTGGGACACTGTTTCTGATCACTGGAGTCACTGTTATCCTGTATTTGTAGAGGAACTTTCATTGCAGGTGTGTTATCATTTACATATTTAAAAGACTTTTAGGCTTTAGTACCAGAAATAACTTTGGCGGTATTTGATTGTGTCATTGTTTAAACAGAGGGAAGGGAACCTAAGACATATGTCTGATTGGTGGTCCCATTTATTATCTCTTTATTAGTAGTATAAGTCAGTAGGGAGGGTTTTTGGTTCTGTCCAGAAATCTTATCTGAGCAGCTGGGTTCAACAACATCTTATAGAAAATGATCAAAATTCTGATTAGTTGCAGTGCTTAAGCTGTAATCATTGCCTTTTATGTGAACATGGTGAGATATTGTATCCCTCCTACCCGGTGTGGGTTCATCATTTTTGGTGAGGTTAGAGTTGGGTACCTTCTTGGATGGACAAGTAAAGATGAAAGTACAAAATTTCCCACACCCAGAATCTATTAGATGAATTCACTATTGTATTTTATTTCAATGGTTTTTTTGGTACAATAAAAGAAATTCAATGATTACAAAACCTGACACATAATGATGTATTTATATCAGATGTACAAACAGCTAGAAAAAGAACAGGTCATAGAAACAGTATACACCATAACAGCAACCCAAGCACAACATAAGCACCAAAATCACCACCAAATCACTAAACTAGCCCCCACAAAGGTTGTAAAAACTTACAACTGAAAATTTATTCTTTTTGTACATGATTTTTTTCAATGATGAAGACAGTCACCAACACCAATTCAACTTCTCCCAATCAGTCATGTTAAGGCTGTATTTCAAATCGACAATAAGCCCATGGCATCACCCTTCCTTCTAAAACTACATGGAGATGAACATTTTAGTGGACCAGTAAAAGACCACGTAAGAATACATGTGGAGCCAATAATTGGTAGTAGTGTGGGCCCACATTAATAGAATGGTTTAGGATTATATAAAATATGATTTCCATATGAGAAAGGATAGACAAACCCAAAAAAGTTAGTAAGCTAAGTGGACCAGTCGACTATGCTGGTCCACATGCAAACCAGATCAGGAACAATTTTTTTATCTCAGGCCCAGACCATGTCAGGTTTCGCCCAGCCCGTTAAACAACCATAATTATCACCATATGAGGACTAGTACCTGCCAGCAGCTATGTCTTCAAATAGATTCTGTCTTTCATCTTCACATTGTTTCCTCTTCATAATATTCTCCAACTGCCTGGATGGAGAATAAACACCTTTACTAGAAAAGGTTCCCTTAGATCTCTTTCTCTTGTCTACATAAAACGCTGGTTCAGAATGTGAATGGCCAAAACCTTCACTTGCATCAACCTTAATTCCTGGGGTCAAATTCAAAACTTCTTTAAAAGTATAAGGAACTTCAATAATTACTTTTAGATCATTCACCACCTCCTTCACTTCACCATTACCTTACTCCCCATTTTCATCCAACTTTTGTTCTTCAAATCAACTAGATTGATTCAAATTTTCTATTGTGGCACAACATTCATCTTTAAATTCAGATATCAAAGGCATTCCATCATTGCTCTGTGCATGCTTCTCATGAGAATTCTTAAATATCAGATCATCACAACGCTTGACCCATCCAAAATGAGTCGCACAAGAAGGAGACTCGCCATAAATGTTAATATATGAAGGTGCACATGCCGGTGAATCCACCTTAGGCTTCTTCTTCCCGGATGTTTTTGAATATACTCTTCTCCAGCTACCACCCAAACCAGAATTCTCCATCTTGACTGCAACTAAACTGTCTGAAACCAGTTTCACATTCTCCAGTTTTTCTAGATAGTCGAACTGAGCAAGAATATTTTCATGGTCAGCATGCAACAATTCTATCTACTCCTATAATTTCCTCTACTGTTGTTTAAGTTCCTCAATCAAGTTACTCAAATCTTACCATTATACTATTAAAAGTGTTTCTGTTTTCCTTGATATCATCAAGGGCTGTTGTTGGTTTTTCAATACCTAAATCTTCTTTTCTGTTAGGTTGGTCTCTCGAAGGACTGGTATGGGGAGGGGTTACCTGGAAGAGGGTGCAAGGGGTGGGGTGTCCAGGTTATGGGGGGGGGGGGGGTCCAGGGAGGTCTGTCCAAGGACTGGGGGGGTGTCCAGCTTCTGGGGGGGTGTCCAGTGTCTGGGGGGGAGGTCGGTCCTGGGGGGTCTATCCAGGGTCTATCTGGGGGGTTTTCTAGGGGGACTGAGTGGTGTCTCGGTTTATTTTAGGGGGGTAGGACTGGAAAGGGGGAACTAGTAGGGGGAGGGGGGGAACTAACATGGGGGGAGGGACTAGTAGGGGAGGGGTAACTGGCGAGGGGGGTGTAAGGGGTGCAGTGTACAGGTTCTTGAGGGGCCGGACTGGTAGGGGATGGGGGAACTGGCATGGGGATAGGGGAATTAGTAGGGGGAGGGGACTGATAGGGGGACTAGCTAGGGGGAGGGGGTAACTGGCAGGGTGTTTAAGGGGTGGGGTGTCCAGGTTCTGGGAGGGGTGTCCAGGGACTGGGGGGGGGGGTCTGTCCTAGGTCAATCTGGGGGGGGGGGGTTGCAGGGGTTCTGGGGGTGTCTAGGATTTTTATAGGTGTGGGGGGGGGGGGTAAGACTGGCAGTTGGTACTAGCAGGGGGAGGGGGGAACTAGCAGGGGGAGGGACTGGTAGGGGAGGGGGATAACTGGAAAGGTGGTGCAAGGGGTGGGGTGTCCAGGATCTGGTAGGGGCAGGACAGGTAGGGGAGGGGGGAACTGACAGGGGGAGGGGGGAATTAGCAGGGGGAGGGGACTGGTAGGGGGGACTGGCAAGGGGTGTAAGGGGTGGGGTTTCTAGGTTCTGGGGGGGGGGGGGTGTCCAGGTGGATCTATCCATGGTCTTGGGGGTGTGTAGGTTTGGGGGGGTTCAGGGTCTGTCCAAGAGGGTGGGAGGGGGGGGGGGGGTATGTCCAGGGGATTGGGGGGTTTGGGGGGGTGTCCAGGTTCTGGGGCGGGGGGGGGGGTTCCAGGGTCTGTCCAGGAGGGTGGGGGTGGCTGTCCATGGGAGGGGAGGTCTGGGCTGTCCATGGGATCTGTCCAGGGTCTGGGGGGTGTCTAGGGTATGGGGGGTGTCCTGGGTCTATCTGGGGGGTGTCTATGGTCTCTCTGGGGTGGGGGGGTGTCCAGGGTCTGTTCGGGGGGTGTCCAGTGTCTGTCTAGGGGGGGAGTCTATGGTCTGTGGTGGTTTCCTCTGTCTCTCTGGGGGGTGTCCAGGGTCTGTCTGGGGGGGGTGTCCAGGGTCTGTCTGGGGGGGGTGTCTAGGGTCATTTTGAGGGGTGTCCAGGGTCTGTCCGGGGGAGGGGTGTCCAGTGTCCAGGAGGAAGGGGTCTATAGGGGGGATGGGCTACTACAAGGGGGGTGCAGGGGGATGGGGGATATTTTTTATGGTTTTCCAGACCCTATAACCATAGTTTATAACTGTGGATATAGGTCTATTTCCACGGTTACAAACTGTGTCTAAAGGTCTAATGCCAGGGTTTTTAACCGTGGCAATAAACTATATCCCTCATTTAGTATATCCACGGTTCTAAACCGTGGCTATAGATATATTACCACGGTTTGAACCGTGGCTGTATACCTATAGCCACGGTTTAAACTGTGGCTGTAAAACTACAACCATGGTTTGGAATATTGGATATAATTCTAGGCCTATATACACGTCAAACTTAGCCACGGTTTCTCAATCCATGGCTATTACCTATTGCCACGTTTTGAGGACCTATATCTGCAGTTTTAAACACTGGCTATAGCCTGACTTTCTAGTAGTGTGTCGGTCAGACTCTATCTGGGTATAAGTAGTTCCTCTTGATATAATAAGATGATTTAGCTTCCCGCCTATTCATCTACACGTTTATACTTCACAGAAAACCTTGTTTTTGTTGAGACACTTTTTGAGCTGCATCTATTGCTTCTATATTGTGATTAAGATAATGATTTGTGGTTTTCCTCTATAGAATTCTATGAGTCCTTCTGGGGTCTCAAGGTCCCTACTGAGTATCATTATACTCACACCGACATGGGCTTCACCCACACCTACTTGTGTCTTGCATAGACGATGTACATCATTGATCGAGGATCAGGGAGCCTGGATTGGACGATGCTTAGGGGTGGACCATTTGGCGTTACATGACACAGGGACTACTGATCGTGAGCTGTACCTACCCTTCAGGTAGGATCTGTGGTGGATGATATATAAGAATATTTTCACTTTTCAGCTGTATTGTACTTTTCAATTGTACATGTACTTTTCTAGTCAGGTTTGGTTTCTAGCCCTTACATTCAACACTATTTTACTACAATATTTATAACGTAGTTGTATATTTTTGCATTCTACTCTGTATTATTTTACAGGTCTAAAGACAATTCCTTCTCGTTTTAGGGATACATCGTTCCTGTGCGATTCACCTACCCCTATCCTATGGAAGGCGGGCTAGGGATAGTCAAGGCACGGGCCCCTGGGGACGGGTCATGACATGATATGATAAGTATAGGAATTAACAAGAAATAACCAATGTTATTCCCAAAGTGATGTTGGATGAACCAAAAATATAGTGGGTTTAAATTAATTTTTTATAATTTTGTAGATTTTATGATTTATATTACATATAATATGAGATTTAGCTATGATTAAAATTTATTAAAACTCATAAAATGAATTTTGTTTATATTCACTGGATATAACATGGATAATTTTATTTAACAAATAGGCTGACGAATAATTCAACAAATATACTATTTTGAAACTAAACATGATTTGATTCTGACTGAGAAAACATTTTTTTATAATCATCAAAGTCTCTAATGTTGTGAACAATAACAAAAATCATTCATAACTCTAAAAGAATATTAGGAAGGAATAACTATACATTTATTCCTTGAAGTGGAAATGTCCACAAAACAGTAGTGTCTCACTCTATACCTTGATTATTTGGCATTGGATCACAATAATAGAAATGATAGATTGCCAGCTCCTAACCTTTTGAGGAGGTGTTTTTTAAATGTTTAGTTAACTGCCATTAAAATGTCTAATGACATTTTTATGATAAAATAAGGAATCATGGTGATTCCCAAAGGTTTTAGGGCCTAAAATATTAAAAAGAGGCTATACTATGAAGGGCACATGGGTGGTGTATTGTAAGTACTTAAACAATTCCTTAACATTGTAGTATTTATGTTGAAATTTCATTGTAAGAAAAAAATTAAATGGGATACTAGAAAACCTATAGATATGGAAAAAACAAAATGCACCTTGTATTAGGTAATTTTGGAACCATTCAGGATCTATAAGAGACTGTGTGGCCCAAGTGACCACATAGATAACGGGAGGAACATGACTAGCACATGGTTTGGACAACGATGCAGCTAAACAATATGACTCATTTAGAATATGGAGTTTCCCATTTTTTTTACTCTCGCTATTTATGAGTCCTTATCATTTTTTCCTCCTCCTTACTCCTCTAGAATCGTGGGTGAAAATATAAGAACTCCCTCCAACTTTAAGGTTGATTATTCGTTAATCTTGGGTCATTTTAATCATTGTTATGTGAGAATTAAAACTCTGGGTGAATCTATCACTCCCCGTGTTTCTATTTTCAATGTGATCCATGTGTTGTAGTTTCTACTCCTTTTCAATCATCTAAACTTTTTTTACAGAACATTCTATTTTTGAGCATTGATGGTTTATTGGTTTCAAGTTAATGGATACGGTTGAGTGAGTACTTGTCTACTAACATTTTGAAGGTGGTCTAAAGGTTTTATCACATAGAATTGAGTATTATTATAATGTGTGTGGTTGTGATTGTTTTCTGTCATACTATGAATTTTACATCCATGGTAGGAAATTATAAATTAGGTGGTACAATGCTGTGTTAGTCCCCTCATGATCTCCATTGGTTATTTTGGGGATGTGTAGACCATGACTATGACCACCCATGTGCGGTTCCACTTCCATGAATATGGAATATAGTTATTAAAATTCAAATTGAAGTATTTTTGAAGAAAAAACAAATTTTAAGTGTTTTTATTATGTTTAAATGTCCTAATGGGATGACTGGATTAACATCAAAGAGTTAAATGATTTAAGGAATGTAAATGGATAAATGGTATGGTTGGTTAAAATTATTGTCCTTGAAGTTAAATGTTTTGAAAGGGATGAAAATGGTTGTAATTTTATTGAATTTATATTTTATCTTGGTATGATAATTGATAAAATGTTGATGTAATAAATAATAGAAATGTGATAAAATGGAATGGTGGAACCTTATTGTTATTTTCTGATAGTAGGTCATTAATGTTGACCATTGGAAATGTGATTAATGGCTTCTGTTATGTTGAAAAGATTCTCCTCTACCATGGGTGATCTAGACTGATTATCTAAGATATCATATTCCTAAAAATATTAAGAAGGGTGGATTAAGGTTCTAGACACCCACGGTATGGATATATTATTTAATTTTATTTTTTGGGATGGTTTCACATGGTGTTCTATGTCCTAGTTCGATACTTGGACCAAGATACCATATATATTAATCTGATATCCCTTTGAAATATGGTTAAGTGATCTAGCATGGGACAAGGGTGGTTTTATGTGTATGGATAACTCTTGGGATTGAGAATAATTATGTCTAATTTAATTGTTGTTAAATAATAGAACAAGTTTTATCATATGTTTTGTTTCATTTACTATACTTATCTATACACTATTTAAGAGTGGATGTTATTTTAGACATAATTGGTGGTGTCCTACTAAGTCGACTCACAACATTCTTGGTCCAGTACTTGGTACTGAAGAAGAAATCGTTATTATTGGTCAGGATAATGAAAAAAATATCATCTGTTAGATGGATGATATGTGAGTCTCAGTGGTTCTTGGATGAGGAAAAAATATATGATGTTATGGAAAATTTTGGTATTATATTTCATATAATTATTTATGGTTTCTTATGTCACTTTATACTTTCATGAAATGACATGTTAATTACATTGTATGTGGAACAACCTCATCTTCGGAACATGGAATGTTATTTTTTGAAATTTATTAGAGTTTCATGTTATTGTCATTGGTGGTATATTTTATTGGTCTAATCTGTCAAATAATTTCTAATCTACCCAAATATTCTATTAAACCCTTGTTGTTATTCTAAATAATATGGAATATGGGGAGTCATGCTTGAAGTCATGTTCCACACCAGCTGAAGGAAATAGATTATTGGAAAATAGACTTAGATGAAACAATGTGGTATTAGTGGATTATATATTTTTTAGCTATTTTATTTATGGAATCTAGATAGAGAAAATGAATCATTGTTCCTTATTAATTGATCAAACATTAGAGAATCTGACCCATGTGTAGGGGATAACCCAAGTACCATGGGATGGATTATTTTTCCAGTTGTTTACTGTTACATTTGAATGTTACTTCACCTTGTGTGAGGGACATATTGTATGATGTTAGTATTTACTATGATTATTTTCATGGAAATTCAAGGAATGAGGTTTTCATATACATAGAAACTTTTACTCACTAAATATTTATGTGGCATGTATAATGTCAGGAACTCTAAAAAAATTTATGTTGGGTTATTGAAAAATTAAAATGTTATCCTAGATTTCTTGTAGTTTTATGAAAATGGTTCCTAATGAGGAAATTGAAAAAACTATAATATAGAAAAGTAAAAATTTAAATGTTAAAAATGTTTTTTAAATCTGAAATAATTAACTTGATTGAAATTTAAATTATTGAAAAATTATTTAATGAATATCTTATGGTCATGTATGTTTTATTTAACCATGTTAATTGTGTCACATGATAAGGATAGTAGAGGGTAGTGACATGTTTTGGTTTTAATCATCTTGATAACATAATTAGAGTTTTTTAGTTATAGCAAGTTGGGATATTTATTTTATTTAATTTTTGAAAACAATATGGTGCATGTTTTGAGATCTATACTTATAATTGAAGAGAGACCCCACTTTGGAAACATTTATCTGTTAGGGGACAATAGATCATTATTAGGAATGATTCTCCGTTAGTGGGAGAAGATGCATTTTTTGATTGAGGTAATAGAGGAAAAGAGAAGTTAGGTGATATATTTTTTTATTTTAAGGATTTTATAGAGAGAGAGACTCAGGGAAGGGTTTTTCTAGTATGTTTGACCGAATGACAGATTTTTAGCAATACTTGTAATGCCCTGACCCCAGCTACCCAGAGTCGGTGCATTACTTCGTAACATTGGCATGATCACAAAAGATCAAGTCTCGAAAGACCGATTAGTTTAGTAGCCTTGGAAACACTAGATACATTCATAAATGATACATTACATCACAAAGTGAAAAACTATAATAACATAGTCTCCATAGTCCACACTTCTATCCTCTTCGGACTATCGCTGCAGGTCATTCATTAAATACTTCCTCACATCCTGTAAAATATTAAAACATTGAAAGGGGTGAGCTCAGATGCTCAGTAAGGATAACAATATTGTGGAAGCTTTCATAAATAAACATAAAAATTCAAGGCAATGTATAACTAAAACAAAATCCTTTTAAACTTGAACATCAACATAATATGGAAAAAGTAAAATGAGATAATTCCATTCACTTCTTCACATGGATATTCTACTGGTCGAATAATCACATGAAATATCAATAACCACTTTCATAATGAGGGAATGTATAAAGCCAGACATTCTGAAACATTTTGTCAAGGCCTCGGCCAAGACGTCTAAAATGATTAAGGCCTCGGCCAAAACCATAAATCAAATTGGGAAAGGGCCTCGGCCAATTCCATATCTAGTTGTCTCATGAGACCTACCGATGCATCGAGGAGCTATAGCGGGCTCCACCCATCACTTATTAAGTCCAATACATTCCTCATATGAATAGGTTTAAACATATCATAAACCATAAGATAATCGTATCACATAAAACATGCATAAAGGAAACATAACATTTCCACATTTCAATCACAAGATTTCAATACAACACATTGATATAACAAAAATTCTTTCAAAACCATTTTCAATACCAAAATAAAAGAAAGTTAAAACTTTGTATTTATATCTCATTAAAAAAAAGTGATGGCTTGTAGAGGAAGCTGAAACTCAAATAATGGTCACAGCGGTAGAGAATTCATTGTCGCCGCATAAGTACGGAAAGAAAAACATTCCCTTTTTGTCATTTAGTAAAACACTTCATATAAAAAAGATTCCTTTTGAATAAACGTAAAAGTCAAAGCGGTTTATACACCATATAAAAGAAAGATGTGTATAAAACCAAATGTGCCTCAATGAAAGGAGATTGAGACGAAGTCCATAAAAAGATCATTTTTAAAAAAAAATATATCTATTATGTGTATTCACTATATGTACACATAAGGAAAGTATAAATACAATATACAACATAATAATATCATGACATAATTTGAAAGTAGGAGATTAACCCAAAGAATGGAAGTTGGGTTAAGAAGTTCCCTTACCTCATGTCTGACTTGACTCAACCGTTCTTTAACCTCCTGAATAATAAACTAGAGTTAATATATACCTTATTAAGAACCATTTTTAATTTCATTATCCTTTTTATATCACTTATTACAATGTTATGAACATTATGTAATTATTTAAGTTAATAACGGTCGTTTTGTCGATCTTTGGTACTTGAGTCAACAATAAACTTCTTATAATTACAAGTTGTTTATGTGGTAGAATATCCATTATCTCCAGAATTATATTCATTATTTAGATGTCATGTATATCTTATATATCCAGTATATGCATTCATTTATAATATTACGTAACATTTAGAGGTAAGAAATGAAATGCACCATTCTTGGAGACGGTAAGCCGTACGTACGCATGAACGCTACTTTCATTTAAATTTCATATTTAATGGAACGAAATCATAATGATATAAATGTATAATATAATTCCAGTATAACATAGTTTATAATACCATTTACTCCAACCTTTATGCATCCCACATATGGCATTAACGATTCAAATCACTTTGAGGGGGCGGTAGTCCGCACTTCCTAAAATGAAATTATCGCATTTTACCCATAATGGAAATAATAAAGTATGCCATAAATGAGAAATACAGAAGCATAAGTAAAACATACACATATTATATATCATATATAAAAATAGTGACATCTTAATGGCCACCTTTGAAGGTGTTATATGAGTGTTTAACAATAATCGTTTCGTGAGGCAGAAATTCGCCATCCACAGAAACTGTATGTTCTTTAACCATTAGATGTAGGTGTGTGTATGTGTAGCTCGAATACATATTATAACAACATCATAGTATATTGAGGATACTGGTGTTGTTACAAAAGAAATGAATAAAAAGAGTTTAGGTGGTTGGAGAAGAACAATAAAACAAAACAACATTAGAGAAGACATTACCTCAAAATCGGGTAACTCTTTTTGATTTGAGCCAAAGGCTTCCTTGGGAAGATTTATTTCCAAATTGAGGCTTCTAGGAGTAAGTGAGGGAAGTTGGGAGAGTATTTGGGCAGAGTTTGGCCGATCCAAATGGCTTTAAAGTGTAAATGAGGTGGGAGAGGTGGGGGCCTTTTATAAGAGGAGAGGAGGGGCTTTTTTGGAAAGATTGAAATGTTACATTATTACACAATGATTTTCGGATTCTAAAGGTCCCACACTTATATAATTCGTTTATAAAGTGATAAGGGTTCGAAATCTACCCATACAATAGTCTTTGGACAAGTGTAAGCCTTGGATTTTACAATATCTTTTCATTTTATTAAAATCGTTAAATAATGAGGTCATCGCTGCATCATAATGATGTCATAAATAATTTAATTTATTTAATGTCTAAAAATTATAAAAAAAATACTATGATGTATGAAATCTTTTTATCTTTCTAATGAATATTTATAATCAAAATTCGGACTTTTATAACCCCACTTAAAAACTGTTTTAGTAAAACAACTCATGTTTGTGTCAATTTAATTTTAACATTAAATAAATATATATTAATGTCATTTTCCAACCAAAGTGGCTCCATGGGGTCCCCAAGTTGACCCATGGGTTGTCTTGGTCGGCCAAGACTCATCCAATAGAAGTAGGACAAGTGTCAAACTCATCTCATATTATTAAAACATTATTTTTACCTTAAACTACACTAATTACCTCTAATCGCGATTAAGAACTTAAAAGTTACTATTCACCAAAAAAATTATTTTAATCTCATTGAACCACATTTTACTTCTTAATGACAACCATGTATGTCGGATTTTTGAAAATCAAATCACAGAAGTGGTAATATTTCATTTTAACGAAAAAATCAGTTTTTAACAACCACTTAGTGGTTTCACTTTTCATCAAAAATTGAAGTTTTTCAGAATAAGGCCAAAATTTCACCCTAAGCTATAATTGATATTCCGAATTCAAAAATGATGTCTATTTTACAAAATTCCAAAAATATAATTTGTATTAATTAATTTTATAATTAATTCCCGCTGTTACAACAAATAGCGTGTTTTTAAGAAACAATTTATATCAAAAGATTGGCAATTATTTATGTCCAATTTCAATGTTAAATTAATTTTAATGACCACCATTGGATAAAATGGTAAAAATATATTCTAATTATACTTTAAAACGACTAAATACTATAATTTATCATTATAAATTATTTTGATTAAAAAAGTTGTTTTTAAGTATTTTTCACTATTCATAAAAAATTGGAAGTTCTCAGAAAGTTACAAAAAATTCAACTTAGGGTAATTTCGATATTACGAATACAAAAATGAAGTCCATTTTGAAATATAAAATTTCTATAATTTTAAAAAGTGGTTATTACTATTCATAATGGCTACTTTGATTAGTTGCGGTGTTTTAGAACTCGAAGTTTCGTACAATGCAAGCTATTGTATTATTGAATGAGAAGCGTATCGTGGAAGCTCGGGGTGTTACATTCTCCACTACTTCAATAAATTTCGTCCTCGAAATTTGAAAAAAAAAATTCTTCGAAAATAAAAGGTTGAAAAGAGAAAATACCTTTGTGGAAAACCCACATCGGAAATAAGATTAATAAAATTTAGCCTTAATAAGAGGGAAAGGGAAATGAAAAAGTCACCACCCAATTATGATCTCTATTAGGAGAACATTGGTGGTAATTAGAGACATATAATTGGAGGAAAAACGTAAATATTTGTAGGGGTGATTGAGGTCATCAATCACAATCAACTGTCAAATTGAGGGCCTCAAAGCCTTCAATCTATGTTGATTTAAAATATCATCAGTTCAACAAGACATAAGGTATTAGATAACACATTTTTTTGTTTTAATATATCTTTACTAAAGTTTACGAATTAATTCATTCATTGAATAAGAGATAGGTATATATATATTTATGCTTGACAAGTAGAGTTTCAACCTTCAACTCATCTTTCACTCAAAAAGATAATAGAACTCAAAAATATTATACTTATCCTAATTGTATAAGGTTCCAAATGTTAACACATACCATTTAGATTTGTAAAATTATTTTGTAATAACCAGGGACTTCCTGTAGGCTAGTGGTAGGAAATAAAGGCCTGTCGCACTATGATTGTGGGTTCGATTCCTACAGCTTTGTCCGACACGACGGGTTATGCCCCACCCTACAGGTTGTCCTTTTCCTAAAACTATAGTATTATAATATTCCAAAAATAATCTTCAGAAATGCTTTAACCTTAAACAATACTATCCAAAGATCAACTTAATCCACTCCAACCTTTATAGTTATCCAAAATACCTCTGTCCAAACTTTCTCTAAAAGGTCTCTTAATTCCAAAATCCATTGTAACATCAGATTCCCCAAACAAAGAAAAGTTTCTCTTATTGTCACATACTAAAAATATAATTACCTTCATCATATTAAAACGTTACTGAAATCGACATGTACTGTAGTACAATCCTTATATATATATCAAATTATTCTAATAACCAGAATATAATCCATGAGTCCAAAAGCACCAATACATTAATTATTCCGCTTCAACTGTAGTAACAGCATAAGATTGTCCTTGATCCCTTGGCCTTTTCTGAGGTAAGTTTCCCTGACGCTTAGGACATTCATTTGCATAATGCCCCATTTCCTTACAATTGTAGCATTCAACATTGATAGCCTCTTTCTTTCCCTTGCAATCACGCGCCTGGTGACCCTTTTCTCCACATTTATAACAAACTCCCATTCCTTTTAGGCACGTACCAGGGTGATTCTTCCCACAATTATCACATAATGGAAAATCCTTCTTTCCCTTTTTCCCTTTATCTGTCTCTTGTTCCACCGTTCTCTTCTTCTCTTGCTTTACTTTGTTGTCATAAGACATAGAGAATTCCTTTTCTGTCTTGATAGCACATGAGACAATATCTTCGTATGATGAGAAGGATTGTGATACTAAAGCTCGGCGGAGAAATGGTTTTAACCCATCAAAGAAACGATCAATCTTACTCCTTGGGTTACGTATATAATCGGCAGCATGCCTTGCTAACCTTGTAAAGTTAGCCTCATACTTTGCGACATTCTCATCCTCCTTCTACCTCAGACTCGTAAATTGCCTTTCCATATCTGCTCGATGGTCACGAAGAAAGTATTTTTCTAAGAAAATCTCTTTTAACTCCCTCCATTCCATATTCGATACGTCATCATCTTCCTTTGTGTTTTGAATCAGTGACCACCACTGATCGACATCTCCAGTGAGGCGGTAAACTGCCATGACAACCATCTCCCTTTCGCTACTCCCCAAGGCATGGAATATTTTCTCTAAGGAGTTTATCCATTGCTCAGCTACTAACGGATTTGTACCCCCATTAAATGTTGGTGGTTGTTGCCTCATGAAGCGGTCTAACATTGATCCTCCATGTTGCGGATCAGGGTGCTCCATACGAGTAAGGTTATTATTCAGAACCTGAGTGAGTTGTCCCGGTATGGTAATAAGTTGATCAGCACCAGTTGTATCTCCAGATCCACAATAATTATCTTGAGCAGGAGGGAAATCCCTACACGGAGTTCGTGCATTGATACGGTTTCCATTCCTTCCACTAGGCTCCATTTCTAAACAATGGCATAAACTATATTAGTTTATGAAATAAAATACATAATTCCATACTTGTAAAACACTTAACACTAATTGAACTATTTATTGATATAATACATAATCATAAAAAGGTTTTCATTGAGGAAGTATATACTCATAACCATTCATAGTGGTTTGTAAAGAAAATGAGAATTATCCTAAGCATATCCCCCGAGAGTGTCGTAACCAAGAGTGCAGCAAGGCCCATTGTCGTGCACCAGTTCCCGTTTGAGTCTAGCTCAAAGCGGTGTTTTCGGGTTTTACCCCTAGGTACATCTGTGCCAGAGCCGCCTCTACCTGCTCGTATCCAGACAGGGATGTATTGCTCGGAAAACTCATAACATCTCTATAATACCAAAATTCTAGGAAGTTCTTCTATACTAATCCCCAAAGTTCATTTTAGGTCTACGTGCTTTAATCAGAGTTTGTCTAAATCTAGCTTCCAAGGTTAGTACTAAACTGCCTCTGATACCAACTGTAACGCCCCGACCCCATCTACCCAGAGTCGTTGCATTACTTCATAACATTGGCATGATCACAAAATATCAAGTCTCGAAAGACCGATTAGTTTAGTAGCCTTGGAAACACTAGATACATTCATAAATGTTACATTACATCACAAAGTGAAAAACTATAATAACATAGTCTCCATAGTCCACACTTCTATCCTCTTCGGACTATCCCTGCAGGTCATTCATAAAATAATTCCTCACATCCTGGAAAATATTAAAACATTGAAAGGGGTGAGCTCAGATGCTCAGTAAGGATAACAATATTGCGGAAGCTTTCATAAATAAACATAAAAATTTAAGCCAATGTATATCTAAAACAAAATCCTTTTAAACTTGAACATCAACATAATATGGCAAAAGTAAAATGAGATAATGCCATTCACTTATTCACATGGATATTCTACTGGTCGAATAATCACATGAAATATCAATAACCACTTTCATAATGAGTGAATGTATAATGCCAGACATTCTGAAACATTTTGTCAAAGCCTCGGCCAAGACGTCTAAAATGATTAAGGCCTCGGCCAAAACCATAAATCAAATTGGGAAAGGGCCTCGGCCAATTGCACGTCTAGTTGTATCATGAGACCTACCGATGCATCGAGGATCTATAGCGGGCTCCACCCGTCACTTATTAAGTCCAATACATTCCTCATATGAATAGGATTAAACATATCATAAACCATAACATAATCGTATCACATAAAACATGCATAAAGGAAACATATCATTTCCACATTTCAATCACAAGATTTCAATACAACACATTGATATAACAAAAATGCTTTCAAAACCATTTTCAATACCAAAATAAAAGAAAGTTAAAACTTTGTATTTATATCTCATTAAAAAAAAGTGATGGCTTGTAGAGGAAGCCGAAACTCAAATAATGGTCACAGCGGCAGAGAAGTCATTGTCGCCGCATAAGTACGGAAAGAAAAACATTCCCTTTTTTCATTTAGTAAAACGCTTCGTATAAAAAAGATTCCTTTTGAATAAACGTAAAAGTCAAAGGGGTTTATACACCGTATAAAAGAAATATGTGTATAAAACCAAATATGTCTCAATGAAAGGAGATTGAGACGAAGTCCTTAAAAAGAAAATTTTTAAAATAAAATATATCTATTATGTGTATTCACTATATGTACACATAAGGAAAGTATAAATACAATATACAACATAATAATATCATGACATAATTTGAAAGTAGGAGATTAACCCAAAGAATGGAAGTTGGGTTAAGAAGTTCCCTTACCTCGTGTCTGACTTGACTCAACCATTCTTTAACCTCCTGAATAATAAACTAGAGTTAATATATACCTTATTAAGAACCATTTTTTATTTCATTATCCTTTATATATCACTTATTACAATGTTATGAACATTATGTAATTATTTAAGTTAATAACGGTCGTTTTGTCGATCTTTGGTACTTGAGTCAACAATAAACTTCTTATAATTACATGTCGTGTATGTGGTCGAATATCCATTATTTCCAGAATTATATTCATGATTTATATGCCATATATATATCTTATATATCCAGTATATACATTCATTTATCAAATTACGTAACATTTAGAGGTAAGAAATGAAATGCACCGTTCATGGAGACGGTAAGCCGTACGTACGCATGAACGCTACTTTCATTTCAATTTCATATTTAATGGAACGAAATCATAATGATATAAATATATAATATAATTCTAGTATAACATAGTGTATAATACCATTTAATCCATCCTTTATGCATCCCACATATGGCATTAACGATTCAAATCACTTTGAGGGGGCGGTAGTCCGCACTTCCTAAAATGAAATTATCGCATTTTACCCATAATGGAAATCATAAAGTATGTCATAAATGAGAAATACAGAAGCATAAGTAAAACATAAACATATTATATATCATATATAAAAATAGTGACATCTTAATGTCCACCTTTAAAGGTGTTATATGAGTGTTGAACAATCATCGTTTCGTGAGGCAGAAATTCGCCATCCACAGAAACCGTATGTTCTTTAACCATTATATGTAGGTGTGTGTAAGTTTATCTCGAATACTTCTTATAAAAACATCCTAGTATATTGAGGATATTGTTGTTGTTACAAAAGAAATTAATAAAAATATTTTAGGGGGTTGGAGAAGAAAAATAAAACAAAACAGCATTAGAGAAGACATTACCTCAAAATCGGGTAACTCTTTTTGATTTGAGACAAAGGCTTCCTTGGGAAGAGTTCTGCACAAAGTAAGGCTTCTAGGAGTAAGTGAGGGAAGTTGGGAGAGTATTTGGGTAGAGGTTGGCCGAGCCAAATGGATTGAAAGTGTAAATGAGGAGGGAGAGGTGGGGGCCTTTTATAAGAGGAGAGGAGGGGCTTTTTTGGAAACATTGAAATGTTACATTATTACACAATGATTTTCGGATTCTGAAGGTCCAAAACTTATATAATTCGTGCATAAGGTGATAAGTGTTCTAAATCTACCCATACAATAGTCTTTGGACAAGTGTAAGCCTTGGATTTTACATTATCTTTTCATTTTATTAAAATCGTTAAATAATGAGGTCATCGCTGCATCATAATGATGTCATAAATAATTTAATTTATTTAATGTCTAAAAATTATAAAAAAAATACTATGATGTAGGAAATCTTTTTATATTTCTAATGAATATTTATAATCAAAATTTGGACTTGAATAACCCCACTTAAAAACTGTTTTAGTAAAACAACTCATGTTTGTGTCAATTTAATTTTAACAATAAATAAATATATATTAATGTCATATTCCAACCAAAGTGGCTCCATGGGGTCCCCAAGTTGACCCATGGGTTTTCTTGGTCGGCCATGACTCATCCAATAGAAGTATTACAAGTGTCAAACTCATCTCATATTATTAAAACATTATTTTTACCATAAACTACACTAATTACCTCTAATCGCGATTAAGAACTTAAAAGTTACTATTCACCAAAAAATTATTTTAATCTCATTGAACCACATTTTACTTCTTAATGACAACCATGTATGTCGGATTTTTGAAAATAAAATCACAGAAGTGGTAATATTTCATTTTAACGAAAAAATCAGTTTTTAACAACCACTTAGTGGTTTCACTATTCATCAAAAATTGATGTTTTTCAGAATAAGGCCAAAATTTCACCCTAAGATATAATTGATATTCCAAATTCAAAAATGATGTCTATTTTACAAAATTCCAAACATATAAGTTTCATTAATTAATTTTATAATTAATTCCCGCTGTTACAACAAATAGCGTGTTTTTAAGAAACAATTTATATCAAAAGATTGGCAATTGTTTATGTCCAATTTCAATGTTAAATTAATTCTAATGACCACCATTGGATAAAATGGTAAAAATATATTATAATTATACTTTAAAACCACTAAATAGTATAATTTATCACTATAAATTATTTTTATTAAAAAAGTTGTTTTTATGTATTTTTCACTATTCATAAAAAATTGGAAGTTCTCAGAAAGTTACAAAAAATTCAATTTAGGGTAATTTCGATATTACGAATACAAAAATGAAGTCCATTTTGAAATATAAAATTTCTATAATTTTAAAAAGTGGTTATTACTATTCATAATGGCTACTTTGATTAGTCGTGGTGTTTTAGAACTCGAAGTTGCGTACAATGTAAGCTATTGCATTATTGAATGAGAAGTGTATCGTGGAAGCTCGGGGTGTTACAATACTAGCCTAGGAAAATTTTCTATAGAGGCTGGACCTGAGGTTTTTAATTCATGTATTTAGTCCATCTAGATGATACTCTACCACATATAGAAACTTCTGGAGATGAGGGTAAAATTGGAAGTATATATGTTGCATATAACGACAACGTAATGGTGAGATATCCGAGTTAATACTAAGAAGGTAGCTAGTACGCTATGGTTCGACTTCCAGGAGATGTTCCTTGTGGAATTATACTATGAGAATATGAGGGAATATAAAGTGGAATTATTCATGATATTTTCTAATGGAAGTATGGTGGTGATGGATTATGATGGCCTATGTATAGAACTATAACATTTTTAAATGACGATGAAAGGAGATAAAATATCTATGAAAAGATTATTTTTTATGTTCTTATATGAGAGATCAAGTACGAGGTAAAAATGTTATGTTTAAAGAGGTTTTATAATGTACTGGATCAGTATCTCATTTATGATAGAAAGATAAAGGATTATTCCTGTGGTGGATATACATTTTTTGGAGGTTTTGTGGTATTACTTATGATAGTTGGAAGATATGTTATGAAATATCCACCTTGGTGGTGGTTGGGAGAGTGTTATAGGAAAATGATCAGTATCTCATTGATATGATCTAATTCTATAATAGAAATATGGAAGACCAAGATACATACCTGCTCAGTTTCACTGACCTCCATCCATGTTTCGATCATGCAGAATGATGGGACATATATATAGTCTCTACAGGAATACCTTGTATATGGGGAGTGATGGCGATTCTAGACTGATACGGACTACCATTAGGGGGTCAACTACCCCATATCGGCTATGAATTTGAATTTCAAAAAGTCATAACATTCGAGGTGGAAGATCAGTTATTCTATGGAATGATCATTCTTATTTGTATGGTAGTGCAGCACAAGGGACTCAGATTAGAACATAGTGTATAGAAGCAAGATATATTCATTATATATAGCCATATCAGGTTTCTAGTGATGTTTCACCATATACATATCATTGTATGATCCTTATTGTTTCTATATTTTCTAGTTCATTATTTGATATAGTGTATTCAAATTATTTTATATCTATATATTTTTCTGTTGATTGGGACTTTTAGGAAAATATATGATTAAGGTGATGTGGATTGACACCCAATTTGGAGTGTACACAGAGGGTGTCTTTAAATTTAACAGATATTCCCTCTTTGTTGGTGGGTATCAACTCAATTGGTGTTTACATGTTCTCTATAAGATAGTTTTTTACCTAATTCTAGGGATGTACTAGTTAGTTACTTAGCGGGATCACATATATTATTACCCTGTGAGTGTGAGTTTCACATCTCCTAGGGGAAATACTTATTTCTTTCATAGTTATAGAAATATCTAGGTATGATGTTGAGGGAAAATTATTATGAAATTGTGTATTCTCATGACCCAGGATGCATTTATTAAAGTTAATGACAGTGGATTAGAACATTATGTTCTCCATTTAATAGTGGATCAATTTCAAGACATATTCCCTAGGGAGTTTTTAGGGATACCACCTAAGACAGAGGTTGAGATCATGATAGAGATGATTCTTATAGTTGATCACGTTTCTATTCTTCTATATAGAATATCACCATAGGAACAGGTGAAGAAAAAACCATAGTTAGTGAAATTGAAAATTATTTTTTTCATTCATCTGAGTACATCACCTTAGGGTTCTCAAATTAATTTTTCTATGAAAAAACATTAAACGGTGTGGTTGTGTGTTGACTAATGAATGTGGAATACATTTGAGTTACTGTTTGAATATTATTGATCGTATTTATGATCTTTTTGAATAGGTGATTGGTTCTTTTGTGTTCCCTATTATTGATATGATGTTAGGGTATAATCAGTTGAGTGTAAGACATTCTGAAATTCAGTGTACAGATTTTTAAAGTTTACATGGAGTTTATTAATTCATTTTAATGCATTTTTTGTTGAATAATTTACCTTTAGTTTTTATGTATTTTATGAAACAAATGTTTCACCCATACCGAGATTAGTTCATATTCACTTTTTTGGATGACATCTTATTATATTCTAAGTCTCCTGATGATTGTAACATACATAAAGAAATTGTAGTGATTGCAACAAGGGAACATCGACTATATGCCAATTTATCAACACGTCATTTCATGAATGACATGATACATGTTTTTGGTCATATAATCTTATAGGAATGGGTTTTATAAGACCCATGGAAGGTTCAACTATTTATTTTTTAAGATCAACATCGTATTTTTTTGATATTGGAAGTGTCATTGGATTGAAATTATATTACCAATGGTTCATTAAATAATTATTTTGATAGGAAGTACCACATGAGGATTTGATAAATAAGTGTAAACTACTTTAGTTGTATCATTCATGTGAAAATAGATTCACTGAGTTGAATAAAGGTTTGAACACAACACTAAAAAGGATATTACCCGATATGGGTAAGGGGTAGACAATATTTTGTAATGAATCAGGGATTTGATATAGGGTTGTATTTATATCGAGATACTTTTTCATGGAATATGGATGGAGAGATTTCAGGTACACTGAACAAAACCACTATATTCATGATCTCATGTTGGTCGTAGGGGATTATACATTAAATTTTAGAAGAATTATCTTTTGGGTGGGAGGTTTTTTGTTTTTATCAACCATATGAGCCTTAATCACATATTTTTCTAGTTTGATGTTTATATATGATGGTAGATATGGGTTTATTATATGATGTTTGTTGACATTAGACTACAATTTTCCAAAGAAAGGGACACAATGTTTTTGATGTTTTGAGTCATAATTCATGCGATCATGGAGTTTTAGAGTCTAGTTCCTTGTTGGGGATAATGGATTTCATCATTGAGATTTATATAGGTGTTCAGTAGGACCATGAGTGGATATTATTCACATCCTTGTTAGTTTATACCTCTATTCTAAATTTGTTAAAGAGGAGGTAGTATAAAGACTAATAATAGATGGCTTTAATGGATAGTTTTTTAGGTGAGGATCCATATTTGAATTATTCTATTGATGATAGTGAGATTATTAACATTTATGGTTTGTGGTTGTGCCTAATTTTATACAAGAAGAGAATATGAGTGAGTTTAATTCTTCGATGTTGGTAGTGTACCATAGTTTGGCTAAAATTTATTGTAATAATCATATATATTATTGGTTTTTAGAAATAAAAATGATGATTGTTGGCATTGGGACACAATACTACAGTTCTCCTCAGGTGAAGGATGAGAATCAGATACCTAGTGGTTTGTTACTACCATTTCATATCTTGGAGTGGAATTGGGAAGATGATACCATGGATTTTGTGGAACTCATTTGGGGGAATCCATAAATAAATTACGTGATATGGGTGGTTAGGGATATTTTAAAAAATGTATCACATTTATTTCAGATGCGAGATACCTTCACTATTGACCAATTGGATGAATTTTATGTTATGAATATAGACAATTTGATTAGGGAACCACAGACTATGATTTTGGATTGGGATGAAAATTCCATATCATACTTTTGGAAAGGATGATAGAAAGAAATGGGTACGTAGTTATTTCTATGTATGAGTCTACACCAGTAGGAAAATTGTAAAATGGAATGTATAATCCAATTGTTTGAATAATTAAAGGGTTCTTGTGTCCTAAAATTTAGTGGTTCTTGGGAGAAACATTTATACCTCCATGGTTTCACCTATAACAATAGTAACTAGGATATTATTCGTATGGAAACATACAAGGAACTCTATGGTAGGCCCCGTACCATAGTCTTATATAGGATAAAGGTAATGTGATCATAAGTTTTAGGGTTCAATCGCATACAGGATATGCCATAACAGGTTTAGTTGAACTAGAAACTTATTTCTACGCTATAGAGAAAAAATTACACTGATATACATCACAAACATATTGATTTTATTTCTGTAGCCATGCATTCCTTCAGTTTTCTTCAAGATTAGGTCGCCATAAAATTTAGAAATAATGCATGTTGGAACACATGTATATGGGGTTTTATGATATTGTAGAGAGGATCGAAATGGTGGTGAACTGACTGGCTCTCCTGTTGTGTTATAGTGGCTTTGATGATTTCTTATTTCTATCAAATCATTTGAAGTATCATCTTGAACCATCCCATGAAATCGATGTTGAAATCGGGGTGCTTGAGGATGATGTTTCATTTCAGGATCATCTGATTCGTGTTATGAATAGTAGTGATAAATTTTTTGGGGTAAGACCCCACCATTGGTCCGACAACCATGGAAGCATTGTAATATCTAAGATGAAACATTATAGAGGGAGGTAGATATATGGGACAAATGGAGTGACCATTTTACATTAATGGCCTAGTGAAGCTTGGGAATGCAGCTCAATGATGAGTTGATATAAGATGTGTAGGTTTTAAGATCATTACATTTTGAGGTGGTTCATTCTTGATTAAATTTAATGGAAACTCCAATTGAAATTCTTGATAAAATTTCTTCATAGAATATATGGGAACATGGGTGTTTTCTAAAAGGATTGTGACATGAAAAGGGAATCATTTTGGACATAGTTTCCATGATGCATAGTTGGAACCTGGATAGTAATAAAAAAACGTAACTTTGTTTTTATTAGGTAGAGGGTTCTCAGTTGGAAAATCGTGCAATTCGAAAATGGAAACGATGTGGCTATTGATATATATAATCACATAGCCTTCTAATAGATTAGAAAACAATTTAGTATTTCCAAGAGACTGTGTGACCTATGCCCCCTCGTGGAGGGAGTGTGGTTCACTTTTTTTGACCATATATACAAATCCTTCACCGCATTTAAATTCATAAATTTTCTCATTTTCCCCACTCAGGATGTGGAATTTCTTCTTTTATATATCTCATCCTTTCACATCCATCATCCCTTGTGAAAACTGAGGTATCCCTCCTCCTTAAATTGTAATTATCCATCAATATTGGTCTATTTTATGTGTTTTTGAGTTTGAATAAAGGACCCATGTGAGTCTCACAATAATCATATTTAAAGTTTTTATAAAAACCATGCTTTATTATTTCTCCTAATTATAAAGCATCTAAAACCAAATTTTCCATTATAATATATGTTATCGATTTTATGGCTATTTTAATGCAAATAAAGGGATATGATTGAGTGAGTACATGTATAAGAACATGAGGTAGATGCCCTAAAGGTTTTATCCAATATTAATGAGCGTTATTCAGAATTATGTGTTTGTTATTTTGGTACCATTATGAGGTGAATTTGACATACATGGTAGAGAAGGAAAAAATGGGTGTTAAAATGATTTTTTAGACCCATCCTGACCCACTATTGTTCCATTAAAACTGACTGGCCTTGGACAAAAGCCTTTTATGGGGTGTTACAATCCATTGAACGAAGAATTGATTTGTTAAATGTTGAATTGAAGTGTTCTTGTGATTGATAAAATTATAATTTGGCATACCATGTAAATATAGAATATGGGGTATTTATATTAACATGAATGATTTTGATTTGTTATAGTGGGTAAATGGTAATATGTGATGATTGTATGAAGATTCTTATCTTAGAGGTTAAATTTCTTCAAGGGGGTAGTTATAAACATCATCAAATATTCATTGACCTTTCTATAAGAATTGAGAACATGCTGAGTGTAACTAACAATAGAAATTTGATAAAATGGAAATGTATGTCCTTAATGTTATTTAATGATAATATGATATTGTTTTTTACCTTTGGATATATGTGAAATGGTTAGGGGGATTTTGGATTAATTTTTCCCTCCATCAGGATGTGTTTACTAATGATCTAGGTGCCCTATGCATCATATATTTACAGAGGATGGATAGATTCTCATTACACTTAGGTTATGAAAAATTAATTCCATATCATATATGAGACGGTCAATCATGATGTTTAGAATATAGATTTGATACGTGGATTGATGCTCAATGTGTATCGATGAGAAATCCCATTGAGTTTTGTTTTATATTACCAACATCATACAAGGATGGTTTAATGCTTATATCTATCCCATGTGATTTAGAATAAATATTTCCAATTTATATATTGTTAAATAATTGGAACATTTTTAACATCAATTGATTTTGATTTACTATACACTTGCATACAATTATTATAAATGGATATTGTTTTTGACTGATAAAACACTATTTTATTGAATATTTTATTGATAATAAATGATATAATTTCCTCACAATGTGTTAAATATGTTTAATTAGAACGTATTTGGGATTAGATCCTTCATTTGAATATTTGATGAAAATTCCAGTTTTACTCTTTATAGTTCACTGTACCATTTCGAAGATATATATTTTTATATTTATTATTAGAATTTAAATTTTTTTTATATTGTTACTAACATAAATATCTACAACTTGTATTCATGACACTAGAGCTAAAGAGTGCATTTGGTTGTCGAAAATGAGCCATGAAGTCAAAGTTGGGCTGGACTCGCCAGAATGGAGAAGCTTCTGTATATTGGCCATAACTCCTTCATATGGGCTTCTAATGAGCCCAAATATTTAGAGGAGATATAGGACCCATATCCACACAAATGATCCTTCTGAAAGGCCGTCCAATTCATGCGTTTTGGTGGTCAAATGTGCGGCTCAAGTTTGCATAAAATATTTGGTCGAGATTCCCCATTCAGACTTGAAACCACTTTGAACCTAGACTCCCCACCACTATATAAATTGATGTTTTTATCATTTGGTGGGTTTGGGACGTGAATTATAGGATTTTTAGCAGACTTTAAGTGGTTCCTTTCCATTTCAATTCACCATTGGAGGTGGGAATCTTTCAAGCTAGGATCTCCTCCAAATTGCTCTGCTCTTCCTCCTCTTTGTTTAATGTTTTTTCTCTATCAATAAAATTCGTAGTTCCTCTTTAATTTCTTTTTTTTCCCTCTTTTTTGTTCATTTTTATTCTTAATTAATCTTACTATTTGTGCTGGAACTCAAGATTAGAAGCTTTATTGGGTTATTCCCATTCTAAACCATTGTAAATGCAATTCACTTCTACAATGACTACACCGCCCATGGAAGAGTAGTTATTTTTAGTAATCGATCTACTTCTCACATTATTCATTAATTTATTTTAAATAAATGATATAATATAATTCACTAAAAATGATAAATTAATTGTGTTTTTAAATTATAAGAAACTATGTGAGAAATTGAACAATTAACACAAAATGCGCGAGGTCGGGATTTGTGTGAATTATTAGAGTGTGATCTTAATCGGTAATACAAGACCACACGGGATCAATTTTTAGAGATAAAATACAATACCTAAACTCAATTAATATTTATTTCCAGAGTGGTGATGTGACTTAATTTACCACTGACCATAATCTAGCCTTATAACATCAATCAAAGCAGGGCACTACGATAGCATGTTCCGAAACTACCCTAGGGTTTAATTAATTCCTTCTTTGTGGTAAAGTTAATTCTCGCAGGGTTTGGGATTTAACAAATCAAGGGAACATAATTAAGTGAATGATAATTATAATTATAATGATTAATAAATGATTGAATAGGTAGAGTTAGATAGATTACATCTTTTAAAATATTTTCTTAAAAAACATCTTCTTGTTATGTCTTTTTAATCAAACTTCATTTCAAAATTAAAAACAAAAAAATGAGATCTTCTTCCAGCAAACTTCTTCTAGATTAATAAACTATAAAAAACCCCTATCCTTTCAAGTAGTGTTTTTATTATCTTTTATTTTATTTTTATAATACCTTTAAAAAGTTGTTTTAAATCTACTTCCTCCTTTGAGAGACGACCTTGGGCAGCCACCCTGCTACACCTAAGTACCCCAAAATCACATTAATCATTTGAGGGCACCCACGACAACGCTCTTTCAAATTGGAACTGTTTCCGGGGAGACAATTAATTTATTCAACCATTTAGAGGTATTTCTTTTATTTTTCATTTTATTATTTTCTTCACCTCTCTCTTTCATCTTTCCCCTTTCTCAATTTTTCATTTTTTTCATCCTCCTCTTTTATTTTTGGACCATCAACTCAAACTTCTCATTTTTTTAATATGGTCCACTTTCTTTCTTTTCATATTTATTTGATATTTGACATGAACTAATCCTGAAGATCACTTATATCGTGACCCTGAGATTGAACGTTGCCTTAGGGCTCAAATCAGATATTCTCAGTCTACGGGAAGTTTCAATATTCAACCAGTTGGTGAATTCCTCTCTTCTGGAAACATTGAAATTGGAAGAAATTCAAATTCAAACATAAAAGAGGAACAAATGGCTAGAAATAATGGAAATTAACTTAATAGAACCATTTGAGAGTTGGATGCACCAGATATTAACTATCAACCAAATTGTATTGCATACCAAAATCTTGAATCAGACTTTGAATTGAAATCTGGATTAATTCACCTTCTTCCAAAGATTCATGGCCTACCTGGTGAGCATCCCAATAAACAACTTAAGGAATTTAATGTGGTTTTATCAACTTTAAAACCAAGAAATGTTTCTAAAGATCAAATTAAATTAAGACCATTCCCATTCTCAATTGATGGAGCTGCAAATGATTTGATTTATTATTTGCAAGTTGAAGATGTAACATGTTGGAATGATTTGAAACGTATTTTCTTGTAAAGATTTTTTCTAGCATCAAGGACCAAATCCATTTGAAAGGAGATATCGGGGATCAATCAAGCCCAAGGAGAGTCAATGTATGAGTACTCGGAGCGATTCAAGAAGTTGTGCGCAAGCTGTCTGCATCACCAAATTAGTGAGAAACTCCTCATAAAATACTTATACGAAGGAATCACACCCATGGAGAGGAGCATGGTGGATGCTGCAGCCGGAGGGGCATTGGTGGACAAGACACCAGTAGCCTCATGTGCACTAATCAACAAGATGGCACAAAACTCCCAACAATTTGGTGATCGAGGTACACCACATGTCAGGGGAGTAAATCAGGTAATTCCTTCATCTATTGAAAGTCATTTGATTGATACAAAGTTAGAAGAATTGACCACTATGGTGAGGCAGATTGCTTTGGATCAAAATACATCCCAACCCACTCCTTCAAGTCCATGTGGCATTTTCACTGAGACAAGCCATCCAACTAACTATTGCCCACAACTACAAGAGACAGAGTATTGTGCAGCAGTATTCCCTGGGAGACCATTTCAGCAGCAACAACAACCATATCCCCAAAATAAGTTTGATTTATTTGCTCCAACATACAACCAAGGGTGTAAGGATCAATCAGACATGAGGTATGGATCTGGACAACAACAAAGGCCCACTTTTCAACCAAACTTCTAGCAGCCTCCACCTTACTAGCAGGGTTTCCAACAACCCCAAAAGAGATTTGAATCTCAAACGTCAACAAGCCAACAACAAGGGAATTCCCCACCCAAGGAAGATTCTAATACTGATGATCTTTTGAAGGAAAATTTTCTCAATCAATAGAATGAACTAAAGATCCAAGGCTCGGAGTTGAGGGAGTTGAAGACTCAAATGAGCCAGATTGCCACTGCACTCCATGAACTTGTAATTATGAATTCAGGAAATCTACCTTCCCAACCCACTCCAAATACAAAGGGGAATGTTAGTGCCATCACATTGAGAAGTGGGAAGCAAATTAACGATACATCTATACCTATCATTCCACCAGGATTCACCTCAACTCCAGAGAAGCCGAATTTCATACCAACTAATGAGAAATGCAAGGATAAAGATAAAGGTATGAAAAAGATTGATGATGTTCCTCATAAACCCCTTCCTTTTCCAAATAGGTTTGTTCAAAACAAGAATATGGCTGAAGAAGAAATGAAAAAGGAGGTTTTGGATACATTCAAGAATGTGGAGGTCGACATTCCTCTACTTGAAGCCATTAAGAAAATTCCAAGGTATGCGAAATTCTTAAAAGAACTTTGTACCAATCGAAGAGGGATCATGGGAAATGAGATTATAAACCTTGGAAAGAATGTATCACCACTCATTAAACAATCTATAACAATGCCAACAAAGTGAAAGGATCATGGGACATTCACCATCCCATGTACCATAGGGGAGTTGCACTTATCTGATGCTCTTTGTGATTTAGGAGCTTAAATAAATGTGATGCCTCACTCTGTATTATATTCTTTACAGGTTGGTGAGTTAAAGCCGACGAGAGTTGTGGTGAAGTTGGCGAATAGAGCTACGACATATCCAGCGGGAGTTCTTGAGGATGTACTTGTCCGGGTAAGAGACATGATCTTTCTAGCAGATTTATATGATCTTAAAATGGAGGATGATCAGGTAAGTTCTCAGGCCCCTATTATCTTAGGTAGTCCCTTCCTCAAAACTGAAAAAACTATCATAAATTTCAATGAGGGTACACTTTCCATGGAATTTGGGGAGAATGTTGTGATATTTAATGTTATGGATTCCATGAAGTACCCCTCAGAGGATCATTCTGCATTTGTTATCTCCCATTTTGAACCACAAAGTAAAAACACCATGGAATTAGATTGTCATATGATTAGGTAGATTATGAGTATTGGTTCAAGTTTGATGTCTAAGAGTACTTCCACACCGATTTCTAAGGAACAAGACTCTCTAAGATTTGATTTTGAAATGGAATCATATTCTGATTTTGATCATGTAAACTCTGATTATGACATGGATATAGAGTATGCTAATGGATTTGATGCTTTATTCTATGATTTTGATGATGTATATTCTGATACTGATGCACTTTGTGCACATATTTTAGTTCCTTCTATGTCTCCATCCATACTACACCCTCCTTCATTACAACTCAAGCCATTTTCACCAAATCTGAAATACTCATACTTGTTGAGTGGAGAGAGATTACCTGTTATCATTTCTAACAATATCCCTTTTGAACATGAAGAAAATATTTTGAATATTTTGAGGGAGGACATCAGGGCGATTGGGTAGACCTTGGCTGACATATAAGGTATTAGCCCCTCCATTTTCATGCATAGGATTCTGTTGGAGGATGGGGATAAACCAGTGAGACAGCCAAAAATGGAGACTCAATCCCACCCACCTAGGAGTTGTTAAAAAAGAAGTTGAGAAATTGCTCGAGGATGGTATAATCATTCCCATTTCAGATTCTCAGTGGGTAAGTCTTATTCGGGTTGTACCTAAGAAAAGTGGCGTTACAGTTGTTAAAAATGAGAAGTATGAGTTAGTTCCAATGAGGGTACAAAAAAATTGGTGTGTGTGTATTGATTATAAGAAACTAAATTATTCCACTCGCAAAGACCATTTCCCCCTCCCATTTATTGATCAGATGCTTGAGAGACTAGCTGGGAAGACACACTATTGTTTCTTCGATGGATTTTATGGCTATTTTTAGTATCCCATTGCAGCAGAGGACTAGGAGAATACGACATTCACCTACCCATTCGGTACCTTTGCTTACCGAAGGATGCCATTTGGAATTTGCAATGCCCCAGGTACCTTCCAGAGATGCATGGGGATTATTTTCTCATATTTCATTGAGACCTTAATGGAGGTATTTATGGATGATTTTACAGTTTATGGGTCCTCATTTGAATAATGTATCTCTAGTTTGGGTGATGTGTTGCATCATTGTATTGAGAAGAATCTAGTCTAAAATTTTGAAAAATGTCATTTCATGGTCGAAAAGGGAATTGTCTTAGGTCATATAGTCTCACAACATGGCATTGAAGTTGATAAAAATAAGGTAGACATTATTTTATCCCTCCCATATCCTACATGTGTGCGTGATGTTCTTTAATACCATGGACATGCTGGATTTTATCGACGCTTCATCAGATATTTTAGTATGATCGCTCTACCCTTATCTCGATTTCTTCAAAAAGATATTGACTTCAATTTTGATGATTCGTGTAGGGTATCATTTGATGAGATAAATAAGTGTCTGACCACTCCACCAATCATAAATCCCCTGTGGTGGGACCTTCCATTTGAGCTTATGTGTGACACCTCCAACTTCGGGGTTGGAGCTATGTAATCTTAGAGGGTGGAGGGACATTCACATGTGATCGCCTATGCATCGAGGACACTAGATTCAACCCAATCAATTTACACAACCACGAAAAATGAGTTTCTTGCTGTCATATTTTCTTTATATAAATTTCGTTCATATTTATTGGGCTCTAAAGTAGTTGTTTTTTCTGACCATGTAGCTTTGAGGTACCTCCTGAAGAAGCCAGATGTAAAGCCACGACTTATCTGTTGGATGCTCCTTCTTCAAAAGTTTAACCTTGAGATAAAGGACAAGAAGGGGTCAGATAATTTGGTGGCAGACCACATGAGTAGTCTTACTCACACACTAGAAGATGACACATTGGACCAGGTACCACTTCAGGACACATTTCCCGATGAGCATCTTTATTCCATCTCAGGTACGCATCCTTGGTATGCTGATTTAGTGAACTACCTTGTTGCCTCTAAAATCCCTACAAATTTAAAGAAACATCAAGTCCAAAAATTAAAGAGTGAGTCAAGATTTTATGTTTGGGATGATCCATACCTATGATGCATGTGTAGTGACTATGTTATTAGGAGGTGTGTTCCTGATCATGAGTTTGAGTCTGTTTTGCAATTCTGTCATACACTTGATTTTGGTGGACACTTTGGACCCCAACGAATAGCTAGGAAAGTTTTGGACTCTAGATTATATTTTCCTAGCTTATTCCATGATGCCCATGTGTTTTTTAATTCATTCTCTCGTTTCCCACACACTGGGAACATTTCTAAGTGACATAAGATACCCCCAAAAACCCATATTATTCTGTGAGATTTTTGATGTATGGGGAATTGATATTAAGGGCCCTTTTCCTAGTTCATTTGGATTTTTGTATATTTTTGTTGCTGATGATTATGTGAGTAAATGGGTGGAGGCCAAGGCCACCAGGACTGATGATTCTCATGTTGTAGTGAATTTTGTCAAGGCTCAAATTTTCTGCAGGTTTGGAGTACCGAAGGCCATCATCAGTGACCAAGGGACACACTTTTGCAATAGTAATTTTTCTTCCCTCCTTGTATGGGGTGACACACAAAACATCAACACCATACCACCCCCAAACAAATGGCCAGGCTGAGGTTTCAAATCGTGAGTTGAAATTTTTTTTGGAGAAAACCATGCAGCCAAATAAGAAGGATTGGAGCAAGTGCTTGGATGATGCATTGTGGGATTATAGGATAGAATACAAGACACCCCTTGGAATGTCCCCATTTAGGATTGTTTTTGGGAAAGCATGTCATCTCCCCCATGGAAGTTGAGCATTAGGCTTATTGGACTATAAAGAAATGAAACATTGATTTGGCCCATGCTGTAATCCAAAGGATGCTACAAATTCAAGAGCTTGAGGAGATTAGATTGTCTTCATATGAGAATTCAAGGCTCTACAAAGAAAGATCAAAATCAGCTCATGATATAATGATCCAACAAAGGGAGTTTCACGTTGGAGAGAAAGTCATTATCTACAGTTCATGACTCAAGCTGATTCCTGGTAAGTTGTGTTCCACATGGTTAGGTCCATATATTGTATCTAATGTTTTTCCTTATGGTGTAGTGGAGATCACACAAGAGGAAACTAGAAGGAGATTTACAGTCAATGGGAAACGTTTGAAGAGATAAATTGAGGGAATTCCTACGGATGTAGTGGATTTTATCACACTGCATGACCCCATCATCACTTGAGCACATCAGACTATTCCTAACCCCTTCACTTTTATATTATTTGTCCTATTTAAAAAATCTGAATTTCATGTGCATATATCATCTCATGGGTTCACATTGAGGACAATGCAATATTTTATGTGTGGGGGAGGGAACCTTTTAGTTTAGTAATTTTAATTGTTTTCCTGTTTAGAAAAAAACCAAAACAAATTGTGTGTTTTTAAAATTACGTGTGTTTATTTTACAATTTTCTATGTGTTTTTGAAACTTTTGAGCTGAAAAGATTCTCATCGCCATTTTTAAATCTATATCAATAAGTGAAAAAATTTACCCCTTGAAACTAAGCTACAATGAATGCTGAAATTACTTTGTTTCAAGTTCAAATATTTAGTAATTTCTTAAAAAGTACACTGAATTTTGAATCCCATGCCACATCTCACAATCCTTATATTTGAAATCACCTTCTTGTGAGGCTTCTGAACCATTATTTTCATATTCTTTACATTCACCTCACTTCTTGAGAGAGCCAAACCATGCTTGATTTAACCAGAATTTGTTCTATTCCTATCAAAACTTGAGGGTTTGAGGTACTTATGTTTAAATGATTGAAAAATTTGTTTGGTATTAAAGCCCCTATTTCAAATATTCCTTTTTTATCATGGCCTACCTTGAATATTTAATCCTTTTATCCATTAGAATCCATTCACAGCCTATTAGGTTAGCCACATTACAAGCCAATTTTCCCTATCCAACCAACTCTTGAAGTAAAATTGCACAATCTAGTTGAGCTTAAGTGTGGGGGAATCTATCTTATGTTGCGCAACCACATTCTGTGATACTTTGGGTGGAAAATTAAATTTTGAGGAGATGTGTTTTCTAATAAAAAAAGTCATTATATTGAAATTTGTACCATTTCTAGAGCATTCATGACAAGTGAACCTATGCCTTTTCTGGAGCTTCTAATTGAGGTGGAAAGCTGTGCCCATCTGGACCTTTCAAGAAAATCAAGTTTGAGGAGATTGAAATTTTTGATGCTGAAATGATGAGTGGTGTAAACCTTTCATGACTTTTCATGATGATGGAGCTGAATTGATACTATGGGGACTGAGGAGAAGATCATATTTAAGTGAATATTAGATTAATGCAATTTTGCTTCAAAAAGAGCCAAGCCCTCCTCATTCAGCCTCAAAATTATTCACATATAAATCCAACCAACCTAAAGCCACAGAACAGCCCTGAAATTTCCTCATGATAAGCATATGTCCTTGAATCACATCTTGTAGATATTTAGGATTCTATCAAGCCTATTCTGACCCTTTTATGAGTTTTTATGAGTAAGACAGTGCAAAAAAATTGACATTTGTGTGATAAGAGAAATTTCATGCGAGGTAAGTGTTTTGAGCATGGGAGGATAAATAAAGTGAAAATATATTGAATGATATAAATGAAGAACTTGAAATAATGGTTTTTATGAAGCATGAAATATTTTGTTTCTTGGTGTGTAATTGTTTGATCTCAAGGATATGTGTTTTAGAATTGGTTTTGATTTGATATTGATGTTTACTTGATATGAGGTTTTGCTCAGGAGTGCAAAAGGGTATGTGTGGGAGAGTTGATAAAACACTATTTTATTGAATATTTTATCGATAATAAATGATATAATTTCCCCACATTGTGTTAAATATGTTTAATTAGAATGTATTTGGGATTAGATCATTCATTTGAATATTTGATTAAAATTCCAGTTTCACCCTTTCTAGGTCACTGTAGTATTTCGAAGTTAAATATTGTTATATTTAGTATTTGAATTTGAAATTTTTTAAAAGTGTTACTAATGTAATTATCTACAACTTTTATTCAGGACACTAGAGCTAAAGAGGGCATTTGGTTGTTGAAAATGGTCCATGTAGTCAAAGTTGGTCTGGACTCGCCAGAATGGAGAAGCTTCCGTATTTCGGCCATAACACCTTCATATGGGCTTCTATTGAGCACACCATTTTAGAGGAGATAGAGGACCCATACCCTCACATATTATCCTTATGGATGGCCGGAAAATGCATGTGTTTTGGTGGTCAAATGGGCAGTACAAGTTGGCATAAAATATTTGGCCGAGATTCTCCATCCACACTTGAAACCAAATGGAACCTAGCCTCCCCACCACTCTATAAATTGGTGTTTTTATCATTTGGTGGGGTTGGGACGTGCCTTAGAAGACTGGGAGCAGAGGTTAAGTGGTTCCTTTCCATTTCAATTCACCATTTTAAAAGGGAATCTTTCATGCTATGATCTCCTCCAAATTGCTCTTCTCTTCCTCCTCTTTGTTGTAATGTTTTTGCTCTTTCAATAAACTTCTTAGTTCCTCTTTAATTTCTTCTACTTTCCTCTATTTTGTTAATTTTTATTCTTCATTAATATTCCACTTTTGCCTGGAAATCATGAGTAGAAGTGTGATTAGGTTATACTCATTCTATACTGTTGCAAATGCAATTCACTTCTACGATGACTACACCGCCCATGGAAGAGTTGTTATTTTTAGTAATCGATATACCTCTCACCTTATTCAATAATTTATTTTGAATCAATGATATAATGTTATTCACTAAAAATCATCCATTCATTATGTTTTTAAATAATATGAAAATAAGTGAGAAATTTAACAATTAACACAAAACGCGCGAGGTCGGGATTTGTGTGAATTGTGAGAGCGTGATCTTAATCGGTAATACAAGACCACACGGGATCAATTTGTAGAGTTCAAATACAATCCCTAAACTCAATTAATCCTCATTTCTAGAGTTGGGATGTTCCTTAATTTAACACTAACTATAATTTATCCTTATAACATCAATCAAATCAGGTTGCTATGATAGCATGTTCTGAAGCTATCCTAGGGTTTAATTAATTTCATCTTTGTGGTAAAGTTAATTCTTGTAGGGTTTGGGATGTAACAAATTAAGGGATAATAATTAAGTGAATGTTAATTTTAATGATAATGATTAATAAATGATTGAATATGTAGATTTTGATCGATTACGTCTTTTAAAATATTTTCTTAAAAAAACATCTTCTTGTTATGTCTTTTTAATCAAACTTTATTTCCAAATTAAAAAAATGCAATATTCTTCCAGAAAACATCTTCTAAATTTATAAACTATAATCACCCCCATACTTTCATGTATTGTTTTTATTATCATTTATTTTGTTTTTAAAATACCTTTAAAATTTTGTTTTAAATATAGTTCCTCCTCTGAGAGACGACCTTGGTCAGCCACTCTGCTGCACCTAAGTACCCTAAAATCACATTAATCAATTGACGGTGCCCACGAAAGCACTATTTCATTGACACAATTAGTTGTGGCATACTAAGATGCACTCTAATTCTGATCGGGCTTCCACTGGGTACCCAAGTAGATTTCATGGTTACATGTCATGATTTAGGAAAAGGCCCTATGGTAAATAGATGATATGGGAGTTGGTAAAGTTATTTGATGAGGGTAAAAGAAGTTTTTTTGGGACACATTTTGGGATTTTAATTTATATGATTAATTTGGTCTTATTTTGTCACTTAATTCTGTCATGAAATGACATGTTTGTTACCATGTTTTTTGTAATTCCTCATTTAAGGAATATGTTATGTGATGTTTTGGAATTTTTTATTATTTCATGTTAATGTTTTGGAATTTTTTATTATTTCATGTTAATGTTTTAGGTTATTTACATTATTGGTTTTCTATGTTAAAGAGGTAATAGTCTCTCGACATGTTCCATTAGACCTTAACAAATAGTATGAAGCCTGTGGGATAAGGGGATGCATGCTCAAGGTCATGTGGAATACCATCTGAGGGAACAATTTTAGTGGAACCCATGTCGAAGAGTCATGTAGTTTCTGTTATATAGATTTTATTGAGTTAATTTGATGATTATAATTTTTTATAATTTTTAAGGTGAAGTTAATTAATTATGGAATCTAATTATTAATATTATTAAAGAGGTAGAAATTGAATCCTTGTAATGGGAGAATTTTGAGAAGATATTTCTCAACAAATGTTTTCCATATCCTCTTAGAAATAAATTGGATAAAGAAATTTTTTGTTAATAAAACATTATGATGAATCCATATGTATAGATATTCATAATTTCAAAATACATACATGTTATGCTTATAGTTTTATAATTCAAATTGAAAAAAATAAATGATCATTTTATCCATGTCTTCAAACTAGGCACCTTAAAGAAATGGTCTGTATGTGATATTGGTTTCTATGATGAAATTTCATTGTGTTCCATAATGGTATAAATAATTATCAAAGACTCTAATTATTCATGTGATTTGGGGGATATGAGTAGAAAAATGAGATAAGATATAATTCAAATGAAAAAACCCCATAAAAGAAAAAAACTAATCTCCCTATTTTTCAAAAGTTTGGGAAATTTAATTGGGGAAACATTATTAAATGTATATGTAAATGCATTATGTGTGGATATGACCACCATCAAACATATTAATGAGAATGAGATATAATTTTGGAAGCCAATGAAATGGATGAAAATAATTCCCTTCCTAGTACATTGCATACAGTAAAATTCTTTAATTGTATAGAGTACAAAAATTACACCAACATGTGCATTTTTATAATGTTAAAGGATGAAAATATTTGTCAAAAACCAATAATTATAGTTAAAAAGGGAAATAATGTAATTCCATAATTACCGATGTAGTAATTAATGATATTTTCTGAATGTTTCATAAGGGATATATCAATTTCTAATAGAGAAAAGGAAAACGTTGTCTCCTATATAATCATATAATCATATATTTGTGTACAAATGAATATGAAATTTCAATAGAAGATATATCCATTTTATGAATATTATCAAATGATTAAGGGGATATTTACATCAAGTGGTTATGGAAATAAGGATATTAAATATATACTTATTATAAAAGAATAATCCAATTTCATTCAATAATACTTACTTGATCTTCCCCCATGATCATGAGTATGACTTTTCAAAAGAACTATTACAACGTGTTTTAATAGTATCCAATAATAATTATAGAATATTACTGATTTAATTTGAGGAAGTGAAGAAGTATCTTTTAGGAAATATGGATATTTGGTTCATCATATCATATTCTTTACCAAAGGGAATGCCAAACCTTTTATTATTTAAAAATATAGATCAATGTATTTCCAGATTGATTACTGTAAATATAACAATATCACAATAAATAAAAGGTATGAATTATCCTATATTGACGACATTTCAATCAATAAAGTGGGTTGTAATACTAAAAAAAAATTCACCACTGATATCTATATTATTTTTTAGAAAAAATAGAGGACACTCCTTAAGAAAAACATACATAAAATATAGAAACATTATGAATTTTTTTGATTCCATTCAATGTTATATATTCCCCTTACATATTCATAGATTTGATATGATCAATGGAAATTTTTATTAATTTATTAATAATCCTCAATAACTTTTCAGTGGATGGGAAGAATATTTTAGATCTATTTTTCCATGTTTTTACTGTGTTTTGATAAAATGAAAAAATCAGTAGAAGATGAATTTTTTTTGTTATTTCAGTAATTCTAAAAAAATAAAAATGGTGTAAAAAATATCCTTTTCATCAAGTATTTATATTTAATGGACATAAATACCATATAAACCCAAGACTTAATGTAATGTTTAGTAATTTTTACCAAAGAATCATTTATTTTATGAATCCTTTTATGGTAAGAGTTAATAGTCATTATAGTCATCTAGTTGGAAGATAAATTTATTGTATGGGTGATCTAATATACAAGTTATATGGTGAATTTATCATTTAGTGTGAGATTCATATTCTTTAAGATTCAATAACACTTAGGTAATTTTTTTTCTAATAATGTTGGAATGTAAATAGAAAATTAAGAGACATTATGATGATGAATTATTCTAAAATTTAAGAGATAGAAAACAAAACATCATACAATGGATTTCTATTACTCTGCATTAAAGTTAAATCACAGCAAAAGATTTTGAGATTAGATAAATTATAATAGTTTTTCCCAGTGAAAAAAATAATTGTATCTAAATGATAAATAATAGACCCATGTTCATGGATATTAAAAAATAGTATTTTTAATTTTTTGATTTATTAAGCATTAAAAATCTTGAGTCTTATAAAATATTTGAATAAAAAAATGAAAAATATTAATTGATGGGATCAAGTGAGATTCTTGAATATTAAAAATGAGAATATCTAAAATTACTAATTATTGTTCCAAGATTTAATTTCACATATAATATTGGGTCAGAAAAAATTAGGTAATGTTTCTATTATTTTTATAAAAAATATTTAAATAATTTTTTTTAAAAAAATTAGAGAAAATTGAGAAAATTATATGAACTAGATTTAATATGATGACACTACACTTTATTACATTCCTATTTTATCATTGGGAGAGAAAATAATAAGGATATTACAATGAATTGTACTTATGATTTTCATCTCTAGTAAGGTAAATATGGAATTTCTAAAATATTGAAGCCTTACTACTATGAGAAAGAGTCCAACCATTATGGCCATTATATCATGAATGAAATAATAATTATGAAATACTGAAAAGAAAGGTCTGATTTTCATGAAATTTATTTCATTACGATCTGACATTCAAATTCCATTGTTTAGAGAAAATCTTATATTAGATGCACATATATATTTTGGAAAACTGGAGATCTTATTCCAAAATAAGAGAAAATAGATAATCACAAAAACTTGTGGTCCTCATATATATATAATTCACAAAATATTTCAGTAGGGAATAATAAATTTAATATCACGTCTTTATCTACGTGCATCCCCCTTTATGATTTTCAGTTTAGACTTGGCGATAATGTCTTGTTCAGAGATAGAGACCATTTACTGTGGAAAATGAATTATCATTTATGGAAGTATATGTTTTAAATTAATGGAGTAAAAGTTGAAATATTTTAATTGTTACCAATGGTTCATGGTTAGTTTAGAAGCCTTAATGGGGTTTGGGTTTGATGGGTAAGTTGCTCGGAAAAACTATTTGTAGAATACTTACACATAGTGTAACATTAATAGACATCATGTAACTATTCACATACACATTTCGTGAATGGTTACTTGTTGGGAACTAATTCACAACATGGAATGAATAAAATTCATGTTATTATATTACAATTCATGTAAAATATAATCAGAAAAATAATAACCTAAGGTGATGTTTTTTTAGGGTATCCCTTCAAAAATATATTCACCATGTGTAACTATATTATAGTTTGTGAAATAACCCAACCTACTATTTTAATGTATGGTGTGCATATAATTTTACTATTCAACTGTAAATATCTTCTTCCGCTCAACCCTAGGCCTCCTTCCATGTGATTTTGGAACTCATCTCACTATTATGGACATCCATTTGTGTAATTTATTCCTTAGTTTTTTGTTCTTCTTTGGTTCCCCTTCCTCATTTGTTTCTCTAATCATTGTTCTGTAACCCTTACATCATGTGCATTTTTTTTGATCTTGATCTTTTTAATCAAGAGTCCAACTTGTGATCAACCGCACCATCTTCCCCATCACTTTTTGTGTGTTGGAAGCATTTTTGGATACGCAGTATATGATTGGGCTTCTATGCTTAAACCCTATGGTTTGATAATTGTGGATTATATGAAATATTAATATTTCACCAATATTCATAGGCCTAAATTGATTAATTAATGAATTTAGTTATTCCATGGATTCACATTGGATATATTTTAGTATTAACCAAGCATGTGGCTATGGTTTGGGTGACTAAACCCTCAAAATATAAATGAATTTTTAATGTTGTTAAAATGTGTTTAGCAGAACATGAATTGTGAGTAGTTTCTTGTGATTGATTAAACTTTTATTTTATTGATTTGTGAGATAAATGGAATGTTATTGGATTTGAAAAAAATTAAATGTGAAATCTGTAATTGAATCATAATTTTTAATTCTCATAATTAACAATTGAGTCTGACGATGTGATATTGTGATATTTGAGTTTGTTATAATATGTGTTGAGATAAATGATTAAATTATTATATTGGTAATTGGACAATATAAAAAATGAAAAAAAAATTATAAATAATGCTAGGTATAGTTACACAATTAAATGATTATATAGCACGATACACCCTGTGAAATGCTAAAATGATTATATATGAGGCATTTCCTAGTGATATGCTAAAATTTTTATATAGTGCACTAGGTCCAGTGACATATTGAAATGATTATATATTGTTCTAGGACCAGTAAAACATGATGAAATTTTTATATGCAAATATATTCCCAGTGACATGTTGAAATGATTATATAGAAGACTTTGTTTAGTGACAAATGTTGAAATGCTTATATAGTAGTTTGACCAAGATTTATGTGATTTATACATTGGTTATATGGTAATGGCTGGCATGGTTATAAGACATGATCATATACATTCCAGAATGGAACCAGGGAAGGTTATGTTTTACCATGTTCATATATTTATGATAGGAATGGTTTTGAGACATGCTAATATACATTCCATAATGCTTCCAAAGCGTGATCATGTGGTATCAATTTAATATTGAAATTTATTAATATAGTTGTATCCTTAATTATTGCATACACTTATTATCAAAAAAAATTCTACAGACGTGGTGGTGTTGACCTACTTAGTTTTACTCACACCCTATCAGGGCCTCAATTTAGTACCAAATAATATTATGTTGATACGGGTTTAGAGAAGGGAAAATGATTTGTCTGTTGATTATTATAATGATGGATGGGATGGAGTTGGATATGGGACTGACATGACATTCAGTACTGAAGAATATTTTGTTATATATTGAGACTTTTGGTCTATTATTTTATATTACATATGTCATGACATATATGTACATAACATAATGTTATTTTACTATGCTTTTATTATCAATTCAGTGATTTAGTTTTCTTTTATTGATATTATTCTAATGTATTATAATTGTTTATGTACTCTAGTATTTATTAATTTATAATATTACTTTTCTACTATGTTTTAAACTCGGAATCCATTGGTTATAAAATCACCACTATACTTATCCTTTCCCCATTGCTACTCAGAATCCACTGACGTACATGTTATCTTGCTTAAGGTCCCGTAAACAACCCTTTTCAAACATGTGAGATAGTTCTGGACTAGGGAACATTATAAATTAGTATCATTGGTCCCAGAGATTATTTTTATTTTTTATTATTTCTGAAATGATGAAAATAGTCTAGGATGTGTAGGGTCATGGTAATGATCTTATGCATGATAGTGGCTAACCCATTTATGAGTGAAAATCTGAGAGTACAATGATGGTATTTTTGTTTATGTTGTTCTCTGGTTATAGGTAATATTATTTCAACATGGATGATTCACTTGTTTTGTGGTGTTATCAAATTATGATACTAATATTTATTTATATTTATACACATAGCCCGATATAGAGTATTACTAGTATTAATTTATATGAATTCACAAAAAATGATATACATTTACAAGAATTTATCATGAAAGGGACATATTTAATTGCATGTGATATAATCATTCCATTGGAATTATGATTTGAGATATATTTTATACTAGATAAGTTAAATTAAAAACTATTATTCCTAGGTAAAATAACTATAAGCCATGTTTAGAGGGATACAAGTAGTCAATGGTGCTCTATAGTTTTGACATGTTCATGTTGACCTTATTGTTATAGATTGGAATAAAAAATGTTTCCTTTTCCTGTAGAAAATAAATTCATACTTGTTTTCCTCTAGTTGAATTCCATGAGATTAGAAATTAACTTGTTCCTAATGTAGCTTAATGGATTATTCATATGGTTATTTAGGATCATATGGATTTTCAACTTCTCAGAAACATTATTGGGTTCATGAGATACATGGAAGGTGATAAAATTCAAACTATTAATTGAATTTATGAGATTATGGAAGAGTTTAAACTGATAAATCTTCATAAGTTCACTAGGCAGGGAGGAAGCCAATAAACTAAGATCTTAATTGATTATATCCAGATAATCATCATGCACTATGAGACACCCACATATAAGAGGGTGAATCTTACTATGTATATCCGTCATGTACTGTCGAATCCTCAGTTGGACATTCTTGAGTAGGTAGGAAAGAATGAGGAGTTATCCTAGATGGTCTTTTCAACTATTTTACTTTGAAATTTCCATCCCGATACGTTGAGGGATGAGAAGGTCAATGAGTTTATGAACCTAATGTTTGCAGGATTATTAGTGATGGACTATGATGAATGTTTCTCAATCCTACAATTTGTTCCACCATTTTTTTAATTTGATGAGGTATCAAGAGTGAGACGTTTTTAGGATGGTATTCACAATGGGATTAGGTCGCACGTGAATGTGTTCCATCTGAGTAGTATTATAGACATAATGAATTAAGTAATCATCATAGAAAAGAATCTGAGAGATCCCCCAACCATTACCCAAAATTTTTATTAGGGAAAACTATGAATTCAATATAGTTTAATGAATCATCTAAAAGATAGTTTTTTCAAGTTTAATAGAAGTTAGAGTTTTTAGGGTAGTGGGAAACTATCTCAGGACTGTGATCTATAAAAGTTCTATCAATTTGGAATGATGGGTCGCAAACCAACTAGGTTTGCACACCCCCTTTATAGTTTCATGCTGGAGGAATATTAAGACATATAAAGAGGTTTTTTAGAGGAATATTATTATAGTTAAGTGGTATGGGAACAAGGTAGGTTCCAAAATTATAGAAGGACTCAATTAGACCTCAAAATTTAGGTTGTTAGTGTTCCATGGGAAATTCTATTTGAGAAGGGGATGTGGTATACAGTGTAGGAATAATATATTCTTGTTTAGGGTATAGATCAAGTGAATCTAGTTATAACCCATGGAAGATGGGTTGGTCAACTAAAAATTATGAATTATACTCTGGTGGTTGTGGATGCAAGAACATATATTGTCAGAGGTATAAGTCATGAATCATCTACCCTTTAGTTTTTTTGTTTAATATGAGAGCATCACAATCCATTTTATCTTATATTTTTATATATCTATTTTTTCACATGTGTTGCTATATTGGATTTTGTTTTAACCATCAAAACAATATTCCGAGTGCGCTCAAAGAATATAAAATGTTATAAAGCATTTTCTTTAGATATTGGTGATTAATTTTTCAATTGGGAACCATTTTGCGTGGGAAATGATGTGCTTCCATTTTATATTCGTATTTATTGGTTAGTTCTATACTAAGATGAAATCGACTGTTTTGGTGGGAGTGTGTCATTTTTATCTCCAAAAGGAGGATACTATTCTCACCAAGGTGAGCAGGATATTCATAAATTTCATTATTGACAAATATAATGGAGATTGGATGGGCTCAAGGATCAAATAGCTAGTCTTTATCGAGATTATTTTTGAATGGAAAATGATTCATTTCATCCATCTGCTGATCATTTTATTATTTTTTTGGATGATTTTTATAGCTTACAACAAAATTAAGAGATTGAGTATATGATTGAGTTAATAATCAGAGTAGAGCCATTTTATATCTCACATTAAATGATGGAACTATAAAATATTAGGTTACTGAATATCCAATTACAAGATATAGAGGTTAAATGATTCATATAAAAAGAGTACATCAAATCAGGGTTATCTTGTTCACTTCTCTAATAAGGTCTATCTAAAATTATCTATGTGTGTGTATTATTACTGGTTAATGTAGATGAATGTAAATAACATGATTCCTCATTCATTAATTGATGATATATTCGATCAATTGAGAGGTGATAATATCTTCTTTATGATCAATATGAGATCATGGTACCATCAGTTGAGGGTATGACCATGATACATACCTTGGACTACTGTTATGTGAAGATATAGACTATATGAGTTACCTTTGATTCTATTTTTTTACCAATGCACAAATGGTATTCATGGACTTAATGAATTAGATTATAAATCAATTCTTAGATAGGTTCCTAGTTTCTTATTTAGATGAAATCATAGTTTTCTCCCAGCCAACAGAAGATATTTCAGAACAACTTGACATCTTATTTTGTATATTGATAGAGTATTATAATTACCCAAAGAAAACCAAATTAATTTTTCGAATAGTAAAGTGCACTTCATGGTCCATGACATCTTCAATGTAGGAGTTTCTGTGGACCTAGAGAATGTTGTAGCCAGGAGATCATGGGAGTAGCCAAACAATTTCTTTTGGATTAAAATTTTAGGTGTTATTAAAGTTATTATCAACAATATATCCGTTATATTGTGAATTTGGAAGCACCAATGTGAATTCATCCCTTGAAAGGGTAGATTATTATTTTTTTAGATGCTTGAAATAATTATTTTTAGGAGCTCAAAGGCAGGTTGTCCTTATCACCTTTCCTCACATTTCATATGATAGGTAAATCAATTAGGATTACCTTGACAAATTCGGAGTGGGACTTGATGATGTTCGCATATTTTAAGATTGAGTGTTTTATTATGGATCGAGATAGATGATATTGCATGATATGAAATACCCTACTCATTGTATAGAGTTATCAGTAGTGGTAGATTCCCTATGATATTAGAGGTACTATGATTTGGGAATGAGGTTTGTGGTATACACAGACAAGAAGAGTCTTAGTAATATCTTTTCATATCAGGAATTGATCCTTTGGATGAGAAGGTGGGTTGAGTATCTATACTCGTTCAACTTTGATTTTTCTTATACATTGAGCAATGGAAATGTATTTTCATATGCCTTAAGCTAGAATATGTATGTAGAGTCAGTATGTGAGTTTTATGATGAGTGGTGGGTGATGGAATTTTTTGTTCAGAAGATTCAACCTTTTCAGGAGTTACAAGAATTAGTAACTCTAATAATCACTATAACAAAACTATATATGAACTAGGAAATAATACATTTGATAGCATACATGATATGCCACATCGATCTTAAACGAACTAAATATTATTATTTAAATAATGATATTATAACCTACAAATTATAATGGAATATATGATAAAGATAATCTAAATTAATAAAATATGGATTATACATTTCTATATAATGAATTCATTGGTCACTGATTAATTATAAAATAAAATAAACAAATTGAATATTAAGGACGTGTTTTTCAGAAAAAGATTTTTTATGACTTTAATGAAATTTTTTCATAATAAATAAAATATATAATTGTTATTTAGTTATCATAATGATTCAAAAAAAATGTTTTTATAATCATATAATATCTTATTTTCATAATATAAAAATTAACCCATTAATGAGTATAAAAACAATTACATTATTCTATAAAACAGTTATTTAGTAATTTAAAGGAAAAATGATATAATTTTAAATTATGAAGCTTTTAAATAAATTAATAAAATATATATTATTATTCTTTTAACTATTTATATTAAAATTTAATTTTATTTAATTTTTATTTTCTAGATAAGTTTTATTTTTTATGAGTTGTGATAAATTCACATTTTTAATTGAAAACAATCTTTTCATCTAAATAATTGAATATGTTAAATTATATTTTAAGTTTTTTAATGTAAAGTTAGATCAATAATAAATCTATTAATTCAATTAAGTTTTTATAATATTTTTTATATTGATTTTTTATATAAAAGCATTTCAATCTTTTGATAATTTTAATTTAAAACTCATAGTTTCTTCCCGTCTATCGGAATAATAAGAAATAAATTTTAGCCACTTCAATTACCTAATTTTAAAAAATTCAATTTAATATTTTTAATTAAAAGGTATAATTTTGTTTAATTAGTCCATTTTATTTTATAACAATATGAATAATAAAATTAGTAAATTTTGATGTAATGGTTGAGAGTATATTTGTTTATTAAGGGTCAAAATGATATTATAAATACTAGAAAATGAACTTAAAATATGTCCAAATTTTATTAGATGAGTATTTTTCATCCATAATCATTAAATGATCTGTTATGATACTATTTATTACCTTTTTATGTATATTAAAATTTTAATAATATTCTATTGAGAAATGATTAAAAATTAGTATACTCAATTTTTTAACAAGTGAAATATTTTTAAAATCGGGATACCTAGGGGATATATTAGACTATAAAAATTCATTTGAAATCCAATGTATTTTTATTCATTATTTCAATTAGCATTTAATTTTTAGTGATTTTACATATCTTTTAAATAATTACACGATGTTGATGTAGTAATTTTTCAATTAATGGGAATAGAAAAAAATGATAACTAAAATATTAAAATAAATATGATTCAAGAAAATAATTGTCATACATCAATTTTACAGTCTAATTTGACATATAATATATTTAATAAAATAGTGTGTTTGATGATAAAATATATTTATTATATATGTAAACATTCATTTAATGACAAGTTTCAAAATTTACATTAATGATATTTTAAAATAAATAATATTTTATTAAAAGAAATACAATTCATACAGATCTAAATTTATACCAATTAATTGTTATAAGGTTGAAAATTACATCAGTGATTAATTACTGGTTCTTTTGGAATTTTACAGTAATTTTATCAACCTTTACAGAGTAAAAACACATGTTATCATGATAAGAGTTGAAGAGAGTAAATAATGCTTAATTATATATGGAATAAAAAATTACCAGAAAATTTATAATTTTAACATGATGTATTTATTTCAACCCAAAATAATACTATCTTATAAATAAATTAATTTGGATCCATTGGGATTATAAAATGAATTTATATTCATAATTTGAGAAATTAAACGAGTGCCCCACCTCTCTTATAAAAGTGAACCATTAATTATATTTTCTTCAAAATAAAAAACATATTTTTTAAAAGATGTTCCCAAATATATTTATACAATCTATATCCACATTCTATATCTCTTATTTTATTAAAATTCACTAAATAGTGGTCTTAATATGTTATGCAATTAAGGATTCCTAAATAAAAGGTATCGTTTTTAATTAAGTGTTTTGGTTTCATTTATTCTTCCACTTCTATAAAATCATATTCAAACATGATAAAATTATAAAACATTTATAACCCATATAACTATTTATTAATGTTTTCATATCATCACAAAAATCAATATCCACTTCCATGAAATGTGGAAATAAGTTAACGTTCGCATGTACAACAGACAACCACCTTGCGAACCGTTGAAATTGTTTTCAATTAATGTCTGTCAAGAATGGATATAAATAATTAATTAATTAATATAATTTATATTAATGAGATACTTATAATTTTTAATATATTATATATCATTTTTATTATTACTTTTCAATACTCATAAAAATGATAACATCGTTTGTTTGTATATGTTAATTATCACCTTAATGAAGCATTGTGGTTCTTCTTTCATCCCCACAGAAAATGTATGAAATATAAAATTATATATTAATTATCAATATGATAATAATGATATTATTATTATTATTTAATGATAAAATAATAATTATATTTTTTATAAAAAGATCATTGAAAAATTGAAACATTACTCATGCGTACGTATAACTTACTGTCTCCATGATTGTAACGTACATTGTTTTTTATAACAATAATTAAAGGGTTGATTTAAAAGTATAAATGATGACTAAATATTTTTATTATTTCATGAATATTATTTTTTATATGATTTAATAATGATCACTTAATCTATATACATCATACCAAAGTTATATTGAACTCATGTACAGAATATATTCAAAACATTTGAGGTGAACAGACATAAATAAGTAATTGTAATAATATTGTAACTAGTTTTAAAAAAGGAGTTAGAAATAAGAAAAAGATTCAAAACAAATAAAATAATTAAACTACGTATATTAGTTAAAATGGTCAATATTGTGAGTGATGAGTCATACTCAAGGTATAAGACTTCATCTCATTCTCCTTTCACTAACGAATATTGTGATATTAAACACCCCAATTCATTTATGAGGTTAATATAACACCCATTGACATATCATATTATGAATTTATTTATTCTCATTATATTTAATGTTTTTTTAAATGGGGCTTATGATTTAAATGTTTCAATGTGGACTAAGACACACTGATTTAAAAGTATCTTTTAATTTTTTTAATGATTTCAATTCCATATCTTTTCCATCATTATTGATTTTAATTTTCATATTTATTTATATATATTTAAAATTATCCTAAAGGTAATATTATATCTATTTTGATACTTTGATTCGACTATAATCCTTTTTTTAATGAAACCCCTGTTTTCCATTTCGGTGATTTTTTTTATTGAAAGTAGGTTTTGGAAATGGATTGATGATTTTTTAAGAATAAACGTTTTCATATGAGTGGAAATGAAAATTAAAGAGGAAATGATGAATATTAGAATATTTTATGTGTTATTATTATAAAACGGTACTTCTATATTTAAGGGGTTGTAATGTGATATAAAAATGATTGGTGGTTCTGTGATTAACCAAGGATGGGTGGTTATGTTATAAACTCTAATTAATTTGTTATGAAACTCGACTTTGTTGTTATCCCAATTACAAGAGTGACATGTATGGAAGTCAAACACATCATTATTTCATTTTAGTAGAACTATTTCCCAAGTTACAAAATTATATATTATATTCATGATTTTAATATTTCATGATTTTTTTTGATTTCAACAAGTAATGATAATGATCTTTTTGAAGTGATGATTCTCGTCATGGCGTACAAATAATTTTTTTATCTAAAATGTTTATATGGGATACAAATGGACTAAAAATTTACTTTCATTTATTTCCATTTCTAGAGATTTATGTGAAAATACCATGTTTTAAAATGTTTTTTCATAATATTTTAGGTTGATTTGGGATAAGAATTAGAGTAATGTGAAATTTTAATGATTTATCATCATACAAAAGCATCTTTTATTTTAATGATTTTAGTTTTTCGGAAAAAATGGATACAATGTATATGTTTCCATTTGTAATGTATTTTTTTAATTTTTAATATATTTTCCTAATTCTACAAAACTATAAACTAAAATGATCTTTGACTATGAATTATAGATCAAAAACAATATAGTGTGCAATCATTATAGTCAGGTTGTTATAGTTGGTATTAATGGACGGGTTAAAAAGAAATGTAGATTAGGATGTATTCTTAAGAGTAATGGATATAATCAATGGTTTATAATTTCAATTATTTTAATAATATACATATGTTATAAAATCTTTTTGAGGATTTATGTTGTGAAATTTTATGTTTACTAATAGTATATTTAGAGACATTTAATTTTTAGGTAATTTTTGACTCTGACATATTTGGATAAAACATGAATGGTATGAAATAATATTTGATGTTAAAACTTATTAATGTTATTTTAAAGAGTTATTCTCACATTTATTTAATTTTATAATCATTATAATGAACTACTTTTAAAAAACAGTAATCAGTGGGACTAGAGACAATCTATTACGTCTTGCAAGGACACAATTATTGAACCTGTAACTAAAGGGTGAGAAGGGTGTAGTGCCTACTGATATCATGCTTGATTTCATGGTTAGTATGATTTTCCCCTTATTTTAACAATCTGATAGAGATTGTTTTTTATATACTTTTGGAACATGTCTTTTATTGACAATCTAAACTTTGTATTGGAAAATAATTTTTTTTATTAAGTGACTAATGTTTTTTATGAAGACGTTCAATATTTTAAGAATCATATATGATTAAGGTAAATAAAATACTATGATATTTTCATTGATGATTATAAGATGAATTATATTCAATAAGAAAATAATATTTTTTTTACATATGTTGATTCAGTTTATTTATTGAAATAATCATCATATACTGGAGATTATTTAATTTAATAAATTAATTTTTTTTATGATACGTTAATAGTTATTATTTTTATTTATGAATAATGTTTTATTGGAAGACAATGATATAAAATCCATCTGATTTTTGGGTCTCATTTATTTTCTATAATATTTTTTTAGGAATTTTACAGAATGTTGATTTTTAAGGATCTTTGATGAACTTTTGGTACTACTATTGATTTTGGAGATTAAAATATATTTCCATCATATAATGGTTAATTATTTTTAAATTATTATCCTATAATATCCAATCCATTTTGGTATTGGATAATTTTTCATGATAGAATAAATATAATTTATGCATTGTCTAGATTATATAATTCTCTAAAAGTTGATTTGAGTGCTTATGGTGTGAAAAAATCATCATTAGCACTCATCATTCAGAGAAAAATATGAATTTGTGGTGGAAATTTATTAATGGATGAAAGTATAAATTTCATGTATGTATATATCCTTATTTCCGTATTCAATGTAATAAATTTATTTTCGATTATAAGAAAATGATCATGGAAAAAATGTTATTTGTTTACCAATATAATGAAGAAATAAATGTTCTTTTATCCCGCCATAGATTTATGGTACTGTGATTATTAAAATTATAATGAACATGTTCTCAATCACTCTCCAATATAATATTGTAGTTAATTTTGTCATCCTTGTCGATGTTTTCCTTCATGGAAACCTTGTATGTGTTATCTCAGGTGACCTTCATAGTTCCCTTTCATTCTTTTAATGTGGAAATTTTATTAATATTATTTACGATGTGTGATTTCAATGTAGGTATTTTTATGAGTTGGACTCTAGTTACAAATACTCATTTAAAATTCTGAGTATGAAATTTATTAAGGGAGGGTGGGGGATATTTTAAAATCAATATACTTTAATAAGGAAAAACTATTTCCGATATAATACAAGATACACCACATCAAGTTTGATAAAATAACTAAATATTACAATTTAAATGAACATTTCTAACCTAGATGCCAGAATGGAGAGTAAGAACATGATTAAATAAATTATGAAAATATGGTTTCGACATGTTTATTAAATAAATTAATTGGTTAATAATTAATTTGAAATGAAAAAAAACCAATGGAATATAAAAATGGTTGTGTCAAAAAACTATATTTATCCTCATAAAAAATATTATCCTAATTATTATAATTAATTACTAGTAGAATGAGATAATAATGAAATATTATATATTCCCTAATTTTTTAACAGTAAACAAATAGGTTTGATATCCACAAGATAAGAACAAATCCATTTTTGAGCATAAAAAAATTATTTTTCAAAAAGGTAGTTTTGTGGAGGTTTAATGGAACACATGATTTAATGTTAAATTTTGACACTTTTTTGAATTTTATTTTTCCAAATAATCTTCTTCGATGAAACAATTATATATAATTATATACTGATTTAATTTCTGGTATTTTTCTGATAAGTTTCATATTTTTATGAATAGTGTCACATAATCCATTTTAATTAAAAACAATCTTTTTATCTAAACAATTTAAAATGTTAAAATATATTTTAAATTTTAATTAATTTAAAATTATATTAATAATAACATTTATTAAATCAATAGAGGTCATTATTGTAATTTTTCTATTTAATTTTGCTATAATATCATTTCAAACTTGTACACATTTTTACATTAATAAATGTTCTTTTTTCCATCTATATAAATAATTTTAAATTAAATTTATAAATATATATTTCATCAATTTATAATTAATTAACTCCATATTTGGAATCATAATGTAAAAATTTAGTAAATAGTTCCCCTTCATTTTTGGACAATATGAAAATTACTTTTAGTAATTTCTGTCACCATGATTTAGAATAAATCATGTAATTATAGGTAAGAAATATATTTTATAAAAATAAACTAAAAATTGATTCAATTTTATTATATATGTATTTTACTACAATAAAAATTAATGGATAGGTTATGTAACCATTTATGTACTTTTGTTTGATATTATATATTTTAAATTATTTTATTCAAAGAAGACCCAAACATCTTATACCCTTGTTTTTAATAAGTGAAATATTTTTAATATGTTGTTATATAGTTGATAAATTAGACTATATATATTTTTAATAAAAATTATTTATCTTCAAAATGATAATTTATTTTTAATTATAATAAAAAGTAATTACAAAAAATAATTACACGATGATTATCATTAATTTTTAAATTAATGAAAACATCAGAATATCATTTTAAAAATATCAAATTAAATATTATTTTAGATAATTAGTGTCATACACAAATATTATAAAAGATATTTACATATTATGGATGTGTTAAATGTTTTTTTTCTATTATACAGTGTTTTTATGAAATTTTTTAAAAGGTCAAGTAATGAGTAGTATCAAAATTTACATTAATGGTATTTTAAAAGAAGTTAAATTTTATTAAATGATATAATATTCATTAAAATTTAAATTGTGTACCAAATTATTTTGATAAAGTTTAAAAATTCACAAATTATTCATTTATGGTTCTTTTTTCATATTATAGTAAGTATATTAACCATCATAGAGTAAATGTGCATGTTGTCATGGTAAGAGTTAAAGTTGATAAATCATGGTTAAAAAAGACAAGGATTAAAAATATTAAAAACATTACTAATTTAAATTGGATGAATTTATTTTCACAAAACATTATCATATATTCTAAATAATATAATTTCTAAACATTTCGAATAGAATGTCATTTTATATTAATATTTTCAGAAATTCTAAGAGTGCCCCTCTCCTCACTTATAAAAAGGATCATATTTTTTAGTATTTTCATAAAAAAACCTATTACATCTTCCAATATCATCAAAAACACAATCCTATAATCCATAACCACATTATAGAGCTCTTATTTTAGGATGAACATCATCCTTAGTTTTCTTAATGGGTTATAGAATGCCAGATTCTTAAAGAAGAGTTATCATGTTTAATTAACAATTTTTGTTTTATTTATTCTTCCACATCCTTGAAATAACATTAAACCATGATGAAATAATAACTAAAAAATCCTTAATATATTGATATGTAATTATGTTAATATCATCACCTAAATTCATATACACTTATATCAAATGGGAAGAGAAGTAATCGTTTATGTGCACAACAGACTACCACCTCACAAAATGATGAAGTAATTTCTTGTCACCATTTAACAATACTAATTATAATTTTGGAAATAAATATTATTTACAAAATTCATGAAATATTTAACATTATGAAAATATAATATATGATTTCTTATCTTAAATTTCTATACAAAAAATGATAATATTGATCGTATGTATGTGTGAATTATCACCTCTACAATGTGATGAGATTTGTTTCTCATCAAAACATCATACGGTTTACGTATAAAATTATAAATAAATTATTAATATGATAAAAATGATATTAGTATCATTATATAATGGAAATAATGATACAATCAATCTTCTCATACTGATCATTGAAAAATAGAAACACTACTCATGACTACGTACAACTTATCATATCCATTATCGTAACAAAGATCCATTTTCATATCAGCAGTTAATGAAATAATTTGAAAATATTATTTATGTAAAAAATTTATTATTATATCATAAAATTTATTATGGGTATGAAAAACTAATGAAATCATTGACTATAGAAATCACCCCAAATCATTCTTGACTCAAGTACTGCATGTTATCAAAACAGCCAACACAAACCTAAATAATTAAGTAATTATTATATTATGTTAATAATTTATAAAAAATAGTAAACATGAAAACTGTTCTCATAAAATTATATAATTAATATATTTTTATAATCCAAGAATATAATTATTTTATGTGATGAGTTGGACTCATGGTAATGTACTTCGCCTCAATCTCCTTTCGTCGAGGCATATTTTAATTTTGTCCACCCAACATTTTTATGATGTTTATGTATACCCCATTTGATATATAATATCATGAATTTATTTATTATCATTTATTTAATGTTTTTTAATATGGGTCATATGATTTAAATGTTTCAAAGTTGTATGGGACACATTGATTTAAAAATATATTTTTAAATTTGTTAAGATTTAAATTCTAATGATTTTCCTCCAATATTGAGATTATTGTACATATCTATTTTTATGTATATGAAAGGGATATAAAGGAAATTTTTGTCTTTTTTTTATATTTTGATTCCTCAATAAGCCATCATGGTTTTTTAATAAAACACGATTTTTCCTTTTATGGTTATTTATTTATTAAAAATGGGTTTGGAAAATAGATTTATTATTTATATAACTTGAAATGATATATTATCAGTGAAAATTAAATTTTAAGATTGCAGCATTGAAAAATGATTTTTTGTATTATGATTTTAAAATGGTACTTTGAAGTTTAAAGGGTTGTTATGTAGTAATCTAATGATGGGTTCTTCTGTAAAAAACATGGATGGGGGTTATATTATAACCTACAATGCATTATCTATAGTAGTAGACTATATTATTATTCCATTTGTTGTAGTGAAATGTATTGAAGTCTACGTTATGGTAATTCCATTGATTATAATTATGTTAAAAGTTACATAATTTTATATAATATTTTTACGTAAATGTTTTTATTAACATTATTTGATTTTCTAAAATAAATATAACGATCCTTTAAAAAAGATGATTCCTTTCTTAGGGTAAAATAATAAGTTTTAAAGGATTTTTTTCTTTTCACAGGACTAACATTTTTTTCTTTTATGTCCTTTACTTAGATCTTTTTACTCATGCAATGTTTTAAAATATTTTTCACTGGATTTAAGGAAGAGTAGGGACATAGATAAGATCAAGCGGGAAATTGTAATGATTTATCATCATATGAAATTATATTTTATTTTAAATATTTTGGTTTTATGGAAAAATGGATACTTAGTATACATTTCTATTTTTAGTGTATGGGAATTATTTGTAAGATTACGTCATTTTTCTATAAAACTCTAAGTAAAAAAGACCCTCAAATGTGAATTCTAGAGGAAAAACACTTGAAAAGGTAATACATATGGTTAGGTGGTTACATATAAATCGATTATAATAATTCCATTGGATTGGATTAATACTCATTGGTTATCTAATATGGTGGGATTAGTTTTGAGAGATAACTAATCTGGTGGGGACACATCATAAAAATATTCTCTTGGTAGAGGAAATTCATTTATTTTCAATGGTTGAGTAAGGGTTCCAAAAGGATTTTACGATGAGAAAATGAATGTGAATTATGATTCTATATAGGGTATGAATCCTAGTTAGACAAATATTTGTCATGATTTACATAAAAATTATTGGTGGTTGATAATTAAGTAGGAGGTAATAGTATTTGTTGAAAGTTGTTTCACTTGTTAGTTTTTAGAGGTTGAGCATCAACGACCAGTTGGGATTTTAGAGACCTTTATTCATTCCTAGTTGAAAATGGTAGAATGAAACTCTGTATTTTGTGTCATGATTACCTAGAAAAAACTGTAAGATAGAAGTGGTATTGTTTCTTCGGGATTGAATAAGGAAGGTATCCCATTTTTTTTCTTTACGGGAGAACTTCATAGTTAAAGATATGGGAATTCCTTACATGAAAAAGTTAATTCAGTTGAATTATGTTATAATGAGTATCATTTTTGATATAGATCCTTATTTAACCTCATGTTTATGGATGGGTATTTAGAAGAATATGGGATCATTGGTTCCTTTATGTATGGCCTCTCATCTTTAGACTGATAGTCAATATAAGAAGACTATTTAGGTTTTAGAGGATATGTTATGAGCCTTTGATAGAAATTTTTGTGGTTCATGGGAGTATCATTTGGAAAAAATTTAGCTTTCAAATAATATAATATTTTAGGCACCTATCTAGATGGATCGTTTTGTGGCATTGTATATAAAGTCATGTCATTCACCACTTTGTCTGTTAGAGGAAGGTGAGTTAGTTCTTGTTGGGCCTAGTATTGTATAGGAGACGTCAGAACAGGTTTAGTTGATCATTCAATGATTAGTGACCATGTACAGATGGAGAAAAATGGTATGTTGATTATCAGAAAATTTCTCAAGATTTTGAGTATGGTCATTGTGTATTCCTTTCATTTTCCCCTTGATTGGGGAAATGTTATATTCAAAAGTAGGGAATCCTAGCCTTCGGGTTTGTCAGGGACATTGAGATAGTGGATTGGGTTAGACTAATGGCATACTATTTATCCCTTCCACAATGTTATAATTCCATACATTTTTTGTTCTATATGTCAAAGATTCAAATATATTGTTCATTCCCTTCTGATGTTATTATAGTATCATACAATGAGCATAGCTCTGATACATGCTTTAAAAATCATCTGATACAGATTTTGGACCATAAATAGAAGTATCTCTATGGTAGAACAACAACATCAGTTCAAGTGTAGTTAAATCATGATTGAGTTAATAAGGAGACATATGATAGGGAGTGTGATATGATACCACCATGGCCAACCTTATTCAGTGAGACAATAAACTGATTCTCGGAGTTGCTCAGGGATGGGCTGTTATATGGTGGGAAGTTTGTAAAATCTAATTTTTTCTAATTTCTTCACTCATTAATTTTTTCAATATTCCCTTGGTGGTCATGTCTTGTTCAGAGACATAGATACATTATTAAATATAAATACCTAAAATATTTGGATTTTTGTTTGTTTGAATTACTGGGTTTAAGGTATAAATATTTCAAGTTTTATGAAGGGTTCATGGTCTGTTGAGAAGAAAAAAGTGTTTAGGGTTTGATAACAAAAAGGGGATGAAAAACTGACTGTGAAACATTTACACATCATGAAACTAAAATTCGCATTATTTAATTTTTTTCCAAACACATGTCTTGAATGATTACATGGAATAAAATAATTCAATATATGAAAAAATTCATGGAATTTTATTTTGATACATTTCTTGAAATATTTAATCAGAACAAATATTTTTATGAGGAGATTGGTTTTTTAAATATATCCCTTTAATTATGAAATACATCAAGTGGATCCATATTACATTCAGGTAATTCCATGTCCATCAATTTTAATAAATTCAATAATGATTATTTTTTATTTAAATTTCATACATCTTCTTCCCCTTATCCCTAAGGCTCCTTCTATGAAATTATGGAGAACATCCCTGTATTCCAAACAACCATTTGTGAATTCAAACCTTGAGTATTAGGTACTTATCTTGTTCCTCCTCATCTCCCTTATTAATCTACCTGTTGCAGTGTAACTATAATGACATATCCTTAATCATTAAATAATATTGAGTTATATCAATAATTTAAATTCATTCACATTAACGATCATTTTATGTTTAGAGTTTAATTAATTAAGTCATAACTATATCTAACATCTCAAATATTACAATGTAGACAAGTATATATGAAATAATTTTTTTTCTTAATACAAAACATGAAATAATTTTCTTGATAAAATTATTCATTACATTCATGTTGTATTATTCTTTTTTTCTAACCATCCTTAATCAATATGGAAAAAATTTCAAAAATAGGGGATGGAAAAATAAGATTAATTTTGGATATAAAAAAGGAACAAAACAGTTAGTCTATGAATATTTTAAACTCATGAAATCATTCTTACAAAATCAAAATTTTCACCCATAAAACATATGTTCCTTAACATACATAATTAAATCATAATATTACAAAAAAAACATCTTATAAATCCTAAATTATTATAGTAACTTTTGGAATCCATATCATACGTACAATGTATATTTCATATAAACATAGGGAGTAACATTCATGGTTATGTTTGGAATACCCATCATATTATATTCCATAAATATAATAAGGGAAACCTTATATTTTAACTCCATATCATTACCCAATGCATTGGAAAGCTATCAAGGGCTCAACAGCAAAGGTAAATCATGGAACCACCAATATATATAATCAATTATCAAAAACCGTAACATAATCATAACACATAAAAAATGCATAAATAAAAAATAATATTTCCACTTAACAATCAGAAGACATAATTTCAAGAAATTATTATAACCAATCTACTATAAAACCCATTTTCAAAACCATAATACCTAAAAATGGAATATGATGTTTATTTTTATATTGAAAATGTTACTGCTTATAGAGGAATCCAAATATTAAATCAGGGTAACATTGGTGGAAAATTTGTTGTCTCTATATACGTTTAAAAACATTTCTCTTGTCGTTAAGTAAAATGCATCATATAAAAGAAATTTGAATGGAAAAACATTGATAGAAATTAAAAAAGGGGGATGATTATAAAATTTATAAAAATGGTTTTGTATATTATCGAAATATGTATCAATGAAAGGATACTGATATAAAGTCCTTTACCATGAGTCTGACTCATCACTTACAATCTTTATATTCCTTTCCTGTAGATGATCACCTATCTTAACACATTAGAACCTCTAAGAATGTTTTTGTTCCAAAACAATGACTCTAAAATGTGGTGGGGGATTCTAGTAATGGTTTAAGGTATATATAGTTCAAACCAAATGGTTTTTAAGTGTTACTAATAGAGAGGAATGGGTGACCTTATAAGAGAGGGTAGGGGCCCCCATAGAATTATTAGAATTATTTAATTAATATAAATTGAATTTTGATTCCAAATGTGTCAAAGTTGATTAAGTTAAAATATAGGATGATCATCGGTCAATATATAATAATACAATAATAATTAGACATGTTTTGAATAATTTTTTATCCTAACCATTTTTTAACCATTTTAACTTACATTTTTATCTTGTAATTAATATTATGAGTGTTAAAATAATTCAAAAAACATGGTAAAAAATCAATGAAAGAGTCAATAATGAATTTTTTATAATTATATAAAATATTGGCCAAATGTAGGATATTTATAAACTTCATATAATTGAATTAGAGATTTTAATATTTAATTTATGAATTTGGTCAATTTTGATACTATTCATTTCATGATTTTTTCAAAAATCATAAAACCATGATTCCTTCATAAAAAGTCCATTAAATAAATCTTATAATGTCATAATTATCCCAAAATTTTTTTATGGAATAATATATTTCAAATTACAGATATTTTAATATTATTAATATCATTAATTTGATTAATTGTTTAATAAATCAATTATTGTATCATCATTATGTCACTATTTAATTCAATTATTTATTTCCAAAAATTTATAAATAAATTACAATGATATAGTTAATATTTTTTCTTTTCTATAGACTATTCATTGTATAAAATACCACTTATATTACTCTATATTAAATTTGTTTTGCAAGTAGAGATATATCTGTAACATATTTGCCATTAAATTAAATTAAATGTTATAAATGCCATAATCCTACCCATGTAGCTTCCAAAGGATGAATGTTCTGGCCAAGGATTGCCATGGTCAATAATAACTCAACCAATAATATTTGGAAAATTGTTAAGGTGATTTTATAATATTATAATAGTAATTTTACATTCAATTACCCTATATACCATTAACTGTGGAGAATAAAATTCTAAAGTTACTGTTCACCAAATAATATTTGTATAATATTAGAACACGTTTTTCAAACTAATTACAACCATGTATGTATATTTTGGAAAATTCAATTAACAAAAATTTTATGTTTATTAAAAAATAATTCTATTTAAAGATCAAGAAAATGGGTTTTTGATGTAAAAATGTTCAAAAGTACATAATGTTTTTATATTCAATATCAATATAAATTTTATTACAATGACCTAAATTTGATTAGATTATTAAAAATTTATTTAATTATACTCTAGAAAAATTTGAAATGAGAATTTAAATATATAAATAAATTGGATTAAAATGATGTTTTAAATTAAAGTGCTTTATTTTTCACTATTCATGAAAAAAATATTATCAGAAAAATTTCAAAAAATAAACCAAATTAAATTTTCATCTCCTACATCAAAAATAAGAAGTCAAATTTTTTATATATGTTTTTTAAAATTATAATAATTTATAATTAAAAAGTTGACCACATCAGTATGTGCTAAAACTACTATTTAAAAATTTTAGATATTTTTATTTTTAGAATCATATTTTTACTATTTTAAGCCCATTAAAATTTATTTGAAAAGAGAAAAAACAAATAATCAACGTGTTTAAATATAATATAGTTAGTTTAATTCATTCCTTCTAATACAAAATTTAGGTGATAATTACTATTTAAAATAATAGTACTAATAATGTATTATTTTTCAGAATAACGCAGTCTTGTGTACAACATAAGATTTCATAGAAACTTGTTATTGGGAGTTAGGTACACTATCATTCATAGAATCCCCATTAACATAAAATTATTATCTAATTAATTAATATCAAAAGATATGTAAATTTATAATTCTATAATTAAATGGGATGTTACATCCTTCCTCCCTTTTGGAAATTGCATCCTTGTACTTTTATTTACTTATCAAATAAGTGGGGGTATTTCTGTCGTAAATATTTTTCATATTCCCATGTTTCCTCTTAAACAATATAGGTTTTCCAAAAAAACCATAACATGATGAATAAACTTATTCTTCAAAACTTTCTCAATATGGTTAATAATTTTGATTGGTTGTTTCTCATAAGAAATATTATCTTCCAACTAAACTACTTCTGGACTCAAAACCTAAGAGGGGTCTCGCATATACTTTCTTAATATTGAAACAGTAAATTCATTATGTACCTGGGATAATCTCATATGTAAATCCACTCTATGGGAAACTGGCTAAACATTCACCAGTATTTCATAGGGATAAATCAATTGTGGACTTATCTTCCCATTCTAACAAAAACACATCACAATTTTCTATTGAAAATGATTAGAAAGACAAGATCACCTACCTAACATAAAATATACTACCTCTAGTTATCCACAAAACGTTTCTTCCTACTATGATCTATCCTCAGGTGTCTCTGAATCAAATGAACTTTGTATACCATGTTTTCTAACAAATATGGTCCAATCAACTACATTTGTCTAACATCACCCCAAAAAGATAGATTTCGACACCATATTCCATATAATGCCTCTAATGGTGTCATTTGTATACTAGAAGGAAAACTGTTTTGATAAGTAGGGTCAACCAATGATATATTCTGATCCCAACATCCCTATTAATGTATTGAACAAGAATGTGTCATATCCATCAAGGTTTGAATTGATCATTATATCTTCCCATATGATTTTTGATGAAATGCTATACTAAAATTTAATTTATGACCTAATGACTCTTGAATTCCTTTCGAAATTTTGATGTGAACTTACGATCACGATCTGATACAACAGAGAAGGGAACTCTTTGTAACATGAATATCTATTTATGATACAATGAACAATGTTTATCTACATAAAGTGTATCTCGAATTGTACTAAAATGACCTCATTTAGTCAATATATAAAAAAATAACCCAAATCACATTATTAACTAGAGAATTATTTAGAAACCCTACTAAAAATCCATAATTTTATTTTTCCCATTTTCACTCTAGTAATGGTTGAGATAGAATAACCCCCTATGGAAATTATCACATTAATTTAACCAGATGACCAGTTAAACACTTCAGAATAATGTCAATAATATCTCTTTTCATTCCATCCCATTGGTGACACTCCCTATGTATCTGTACATTTTAGTACTAACAAAATTAACTAAAAATAGAGAAATATGAGTTTCACATAATAAATATTTCATCAACTGTCAATATCTAGGATCACATATTCTCTTACCAAATATAAAAAAATAATTATTAGTGTTAAATTCAAGAAACATACCCATTTTTAACCAATTATACCAATTTATGGAATTCATTGTCTTATTTTTGTGCTTTCATAATTCCATTGGATAGAGATTATTATAGTGAATCCTGAAATAGAATATAAGAATTTCATACAAAAATAACTTACATTCTAAATTTTATCAAATCATTAATCGAAGGGTAACATTCAAAATATATCATTGATATTATAGAATTACTTTTCTAAATCAAGGTATCGTCCACAGTATTTTCTTTTACTAGATGGAAATGAATCCTACAACCAGAATCCTTGACTAATTTCATCCATACTCAGTGTTACATGATTAATTATTTCTAATTGAATATATACATAAAACGTTTTTGGTTGGCATATATTTTAAATTTTATTCCATACAAATGATAACTCTAATTTTTTAAAGAAAAAACAATAGTAGCTAATTCTGAAACATTTTTTGGTTAATTTAACTCTAGATATTTCAACTGAAGTGAAGTATAATCAATTAACTAATCATTATACATTATAAATAAATCAAATTAATTTCTGTAAAGCATCATTGTATGTTTATAATTCACTATTTCATTGAATATAGGGGTAGAACTAGAGATTCACTAATCTTCTTTTCAATTCCCTAAAACAATCATAAATTTTTTTTCCTGATGATATTAACACATTTTCGACATAACATTGTTAGTGAGCTAGATAACAATGCAATAATAGAAAAAACCTCCAGTAATAGTCTACTAAACCCCGAAAACTATGTATCACATTTTATTATTTTTGGTCTCAGCCATTCATAATCAACTATATTTTTTAGGATAAATAGTTATTAAATATTTAGAAAAAATGTGGCTAATGAATGAAATTTTTTTCAGCCAAAAGTCACTATTTCAAAATTTACTGTACAATTTTATTTATTTTAGGGTTTAAAAAATTGCCCTTATATGACTTTCATAGCAATCGTTGTATTTACAATATACTAAAATATTATCAATAAAAACAATAAAAAACTTATCAAATATCTCACAGAATATTATATTCATAAGATGCATGAATACTGTATTTGAATTATTTAATCTGAATGGAATAACTATAAATTCCTAATGGCCATATCTAGTATGAAACAATTTATTCATAATGACTAATTTCATTACATTCAGATAATGGTAACCCGACATCAACTTAACCTTTGAAAAATATTGTTCTCCCAAGATCTAGTCAAAAAAATATTTTAAATGGGTCAAAAGATAGTTGTTTTTAATAGTGATTTTATTCAATGCTCTATAATCAATGAATAGTATCATTAGACAATCTTTATTTTTAACTAACACGATAGGATCACCCCATGGTGATGTACTAGGTTGAATGAAACAGTAATATATTAAATCCAAAAATTGCATCTTCAACACAAAAATTTTAGTTTTAACCATCCAATAATGGGGTTTATGAATTGGATTATCATTCAGAAGTAATTCAATTGTAAATTATACTTCTTGATCATGTAAAAAACCAATAAATAAATAATAAAAATATCAAGATGCTCATTTACCACTAGAATATCAATAATCTAAATAATTCCATTGTTTTAAACAATATGTTAATGGTGACATTCATTTACATATTTTAATATTTTCTCATCTTCCTGATATGTTATCAATGGTAAGGGTGCATTCTTGTATAAAAAATGAACGTCTTTCTAAAAAATAACTTCTCTAGATGGACAGTATGTATTATCATGGAAAACGAAAAGCTTATCTATACCTAGAATAAAATAAAACCATACTAGAGGAAATATAACATGGTTACTAGGTCGATTATTTACATAAACAATGATATTAAGATTCTTATAATTTTTGTTTTCATTAACATTTCCACCAAGAGTTTTAACCATATGTTCTAGATTTATTTCCTGATGTGAAATTTTCCATTTACCCAAAAATTTCAAAGAAATGAAAGAATGTGTAGACCCTAAATCAAACAAGCAATTTGTATAATCTAAATAAACAAAAAATATACCTTATAAAATTACATTTGATGGACCAACATCTTCTGAAGTGGTTTCAAAGGATTTAACTACACATTTCTACTTGTAGTCTGGATTCTTCCAATCATTTAAATTCATCAACAGATAATCATTTTCATAATAAACCATATAATTTATCTTAATTATTATTTATGAATCTATATCAAATTTTATCTTTTCACTACCAAGATATTTTTCAGGATAGTTACTGTTATTATACCCCATTTTATCACATTGGTAGCACTGACTTGAATTCAAAAGGAATTCTCCAATGTCCTTTTCCACAATTTTCACAAACTCTAATGATTATTTTTTTACCATCATAAGTTTTTTAAGAATTATTCCTTTTTTTCACCTCGACCAATTATTCTAATGTTTTCCAACTAACACAAGATCAATGGAAAACACTATTTCTACCTTCTGCATACATCAAACAGGTTTTTCATAACATTTTCACTCCAGAAAAGGCAATTTATTTTGATACATTGGAATTATTATTTACTAAAAATGATTCATTTTACTATCAATATACCAAAAGAAATTTAGAGTGTACCTTTCCAGTTGAGTGAAGTTTTTCGTCGTATGCATCCACTGAATCCTTATCATGACTCAATTCTAAGTTATTTTTTCTCATTTAAATTCAAACCATAGTAGGAAAAAAATTCATAAGATATATATATATATGAATTCATACCACTCAAGAGAATAAATCTCCTATCTATACTTGATATTATTAACCATTCACCACCACGGATCGATTTCACCTTCAAAATGGTAAATAGTAAGACTTACCTTTTGATTGACTAAATACTACATGGCATCGAATATAGTTTCTACTCCCTTAATACACCCTTCATCATTGATTGGGTCAAATGGTCTTTAGAATTATGGGGTATATTGCCTCATAAAATTTTCTATAAATGAAAAGTTCATATTTTTTGATCTAGATAATATTGGGTATAGATACCAGCACCATTTTTTGCATGAGTCAACTATTATATAACTAAAAAAACTATTATGTTAAAATTATAACCATCTCCTGTTTCTGATTAAGAAGGTTGTTTTCCTCTAGATATCTTACATACATAGTTGTCTTATTTCCTCTATAGAAATCAATTCTAAATATACCTATCTTAGATGAAGAAACATGGTAATATTCAAATGACATATCATTCAATTTGAATACTAAGTAAAAAAGCATTTGTGGATCTTCAATTAACTATATCCAAACACCTAAAGTTATCTAAAAATACTTTGGATACCAACTATAAGGCCCCAACATTAAACATTACATAATCATGATTTATGTCAATAATTTACATTCACTCAAAATAAAGATCTTTTAAGTTTTTGAGTTTCTGAGAATTGGGACTTCACTATTAAAAAATATCTCAAATATTTAAAAGTACATAAGTCTACACGTTGTCCAAATTTTTCAAAATCAAAAACATTTCAAAATAAAAAAGAATGCTTATTCTTGATAATATTAATCATAACATTCATCTTGGCTTCTTCCTTTCTCATAACCATCCTTATACCCTATGAAAAAAATTTCAAAAATACTGGAATAACACTAAAATCTCAATAAAGTATATAAATAAGGAATGAGACCATTAGACCATGAATATTTTAAACTCATGAAAAAAATTTCACATAATCATACCTTTTCACCCATAAAACATAAGTTCATTAACATACATCATGAAATCATAAAATTCATAAAAAAAGTTTTAACAACAATTAATCATAAAGGTAACTTGTGGAATCCATTTTCTTTGTAAAATGTAGATTTTATACCAACATAGTGAGTAACCTTCATGGTTACTTTTGGAATACCCATCACAGAATATTTCCTAAATCTCTTAGAAAAAATATTATTATTTCACTCCACCTTATTACACAATGCGTTAGAGAGAAGTCACAGGATCAAAAAACCTCAGTTTATCATTGAACCACATGTATATTAAAGAAATTACCTTGGACCATAACATAATAATAACAAATAATATAATCATAAATGAAATAAATCATATTTATACTTTGCAATCACAAGACATCATTTAAGGATTTTGATATAATGAATACATTCTCAAAACAATTTTCAATAAAAAATACTAAAATGGGAATATGGTATTTATTTTAATTTTTAAAAATATTATTTTATATTGAGGTATCCAAATATAAAAAAAATGTTCATAGAAGAGGAAAATTCATTGTCTCCATATACATTAATTTTTTTTTGTTTCTTAGTAAAACGCTTCCTTTAAAAAGAGAATCCTTTAGAAAACTATTGAATGAAATGAAAATAAAAATGTGTTGATTATAAAACATAGAAATCATGGTGGTGTAAATTATCATAATATTAAAAAATGGATGGAGATAGGAATTCATTTACTGTGAGTCTGACTCATCACAGAGAATCATTATATTCCTTTTCTTTAGGTGACGAACTATATTAACAACATAACAACTCTAAGAAGGGGTTCATACCTAAAATATTTCCTCAAGAATATGGGGATAGACTATAAGAATGTTTTTTAGAAGATCATGGCTGAACCAAATGGGTTTTAAGTGTGATTAATAAATAGGAATGAGTGCATTTTTATAGGATAGGGGAGAGAAACCCTTGGAATTATTAAAGGTATTAAATTAATATAAATTATATTTCGATTCCAAATGGGTATAAGATAATTTAGTTTGAATATAGGATGATAAGTGGTCTAAATATAATCATCCAATGAGAATTATAATGGTTTTAAATAATTTTAAATCCTTATCTTTTCATTTAAACCTTATTAACACTTACATTTTTATCAAGTAATTTACATTTTGAGAGTTAAAATAATTAACGATATTTGAAAAAGTTTAATAAAAGAGTCATTAATGACATTTTTATAGCCAAATAAACCTTTTTGTCATTTATGGGAATTTGGTAAATTTTATATCATTTAATTTGATATTTTATAATTAATGTTATGAATTATGTCAATTTTGACACTATTTAATGACTTTTATAAAAATCCTAAAATCTTGATTCCTTAAAAAACTACATTAAATCAATCCTAACAAGTTATATTCATCGATAAAATTCTTGTATTGCATGAAATATTTAAGATTTCATTTATTTTAATTTTATAAATCTAATTTTTTATTATTTCTTAAATATATCAACTATGGTATCATCGTGGTGTCACTATATAATTAAATTTTATGTTTCCTAAAATATATAAATAAATTACCATGATTTAGCTACTGTTTTTAGCTTTATATTTACTATTAATAGATACATGTATAGATTATATTTCCCATTATTAATGTTTTTAGTAAGGGGAGACATATTTATGATATATTTGTCTGTACTTTAAATTAAATTTTATGAATGAAATAATCACACCCAAGTGTCTTACAAAGGTCCAAATTTTACAACGAGGATTTTTAATGTCAATAATAACTCATACAATAAATTATAAAAATTGTTAGGGTATTTTCATATTATTATAATATTAATTTACCTTAAAATAGCATAATTACCATTAACCATAGTAAAAAAATACTTAAGATACTATTTACTTAAATTATTTTGTTCATATTTGATCAAATTTTTCATAATTATTATAAAAATATATGTAATTTTCTTAAAAATAAATTTGATGTTGTAGTTATATTAATTTAAAGTTAATCCCATTGATGGATCGAAAAAATGGTTTTTTAAGTAAAAAAGTTCAAAATGTTTTTATATCCAATTTCAATGTGAAATTGATTCCAATGACCAAAAATGGAATAAATGATAAAAAAAATTAATTTAATTTGAGAAATAATTAAGTGAATAACCTAACTATATAAATATATTAGATGAAAATACATTTTTGAATTAAAATGCATTATTTATAACTATTTATTAAAAAATGAATATTATCAGAAAAATATCAAAATATTAACCAAATTAGTTTTTTTGTCCTAATTATAAAGTTGAAGTTTAATTTTTCATATGAAATTTATAAAACTATCAAAATTTATAATTAAAAAGAGTTCTCTATCAATATGTGGTAAAACTACCATTAAAAATAATAGATCATATCATAATTAAAATTGAATTTATTCTTTTTTTAAGCCATAAAATTTATTACAAAAAAAGTAAAATACATTTAAAAAACAAGTGTAAACATAAAATAGTGAGTTACTTTCATTACAGATAATACAATAGCTATGCAATAACTACCATTTTAAAAAATAATGTAAATAATATATTATTTTTTAGTATAACTCATACATGTGTGAAAAATAAGATTTTAAAGAAACACATTATTGGAGGTCCAGTACGCTATCATACATACAAACCAATTTGAAGTAAAATTATTTTATAATTCATAAATATTAAAATATAATAATAATTATTATTCTATAATAGCCAATGATGTTATAATATCATTTTTAACATGTACGTTATTTGGTTTGATCTTGATATATTTTGAAATAGAATATTTATTAGGATCATCCCCACCTTCTTCATTGTGGGAGCTTATCATTGGAGGTATTTTTTCATTAATTTTTCATATGGGTTCTAAACCTAAACCAAATGGTTTTATAGTTTTTGAGTATATGCAATATTGCAATTACACCAAATTACACGCACCTCATTTATTTAAATATTGAATTTAATTATTATGTGGATTCCCATTGGATACAATAGATTATTAACATGAAATAGTGTTATTGTTTAAGTGATTGAACCCCTATAATATAAATGATTTTTCATATGTATTAATGCATGTTTATCATAAAATAGATTTGTGTTATTAATTGATAAAGATTTGACATGACATGATTTTTTAATGTGATAACTAGAATCTTGTTGGTTATAACCAATTGATATATCAAATGAGTAATTTAAAGATAAATGTTAATTTTTATAACTAAATATTGCAACTAATGATGTAATGTTGTGATATCCATGTATTTTATGATATGTTCTATGATAAATGCATAAATTTCTATATGAGGTGTTAGACTAGATAATAATTTCTGAAATGCTTATATGTCAGGCTATGCCCACCCACATGATGAAAGGATTAATTAGTGGTCTAGGCCGAGTCACATGATTAAATGATTATATATAGGGCTACGACTAGTGACAAAAGATTAATTGATTATATAGAATTCTAGGCCCAATGGCATTCTGAAATACTTATAATGTGGGATTAGCCTAGGGAAACATACTAAAATGATAATAGAGATGGTTTTACCAAGTTATTTTTTATTTATACCTTAGTTATAAGGATATGGTCAACATGGTTGTAATATTTTCATAGAGAAATTCTGGCATGGTACCGAGGAATGCTATGTTTTTCCATGTTTATAAGGTTATAGTTAGCATAGTTTTGAGACATTCTCAAAGAATGTTTTTAATTTTTTGAATTAAGTTCACATAGTATAATTTTAATTACATAACTAATTAATATAACTTTTTATGGACTTATTGAAGACATTTCATTTCAGTCCAGTTTATTTAGTCATTGTGATGTTGACCTGAAAAGGTTGACTCAACCCATATTTAAGACAATTCATGGTACTTGAGAAAATTATATGGATGCAGGTATGGACATGGGAAAATGGACTTGGTGTTTTTTTTCATTCCTGATTTGATGGAGTTGTAGATGGAACCGACATACTGTTCGAGACCATAGAAATTTCAAATATTTTGTTTATTTTTCATGTATTTTATATTTTATTACACCTATCATTACATTTAGAAACATTCTGTCATGTCATTATATTGTTCCTTAAATATGAAATAGAAAATTATGTTGGAATATATAACTATTTTTATGTGGTATTATTTTGTCCAACCCTCAAGTATTTATCCATTAATTTAATGTTCATTTCCACTGTTTTTTTGAACTCTAAAACCTTGGTTATTTTCTCCAAATCATAATTATCACACCACTACTTCTAGTCGGTAGCCTTTGGCATATGGGGATGCATGCTTGACATCTCTTATCATAACCTTTTTTCCATGTGATAGAGTGTTGGATTGGTGGAGGATAAAATACATATATAAGTATGTTTTTTATTTCCATCCAAACCAATGTATTAAAATTAAAATTATTTTTAATAAGTATAATTAAATTAAAATAATAAAACTTGTGCCCTTTTATTATTTTAATTATATGTCGATTAAACACCCACATTCTGTCTAAACATTTTAAAAACCAAGTGATATTTTTTCTTAAATTGTTTTTAACTACATGAGAGTGTATTCATACTGAGTGGATTTATGTGAAAATTTCCTATTTGTATGACTAAAATCTAATTGAAAAATAGTTAAAATTAATTTAACCTATTTCCACTATTTTTTGGAATTCCAATTTAATAGTGATGTTCAACTGGTATCAGATAAACCCATGTTACCTATAATATTATACCCATCAAATAAAAAATTTGGGAGAACCAGTATTTGTGGGACAACATGGGATTCCTTGATATTTATTGGGATAACATTAATTTATTGATTATATGAACGATTCCAATTTGTTTTCATAATTTATAGGTGGTAGTGTTCTACCAGTAGTGGGGTGTCTACCTTTTGTAAGAGAAATTCTCATGACCTTTTCATGTAGTTGAAAACGAGAGGTTGATGGGATGTTTAGGAGTATAATCCTATCATTATTTTTAAATGAGGTCTATTCGAAATATATGGTTCTCTATATTACAATTTTAATTATATAGAATCTTGAAATCATATTTTATTTGAGATTCATGATTACATAAGTAAATAATAAAATATATATGGATAAATTAAGGAACATAAATATATAATATGTCATGTCATGTGTCTTTTATATATTCATGAAGATAATTCTATTTTAAAAAATTAATGAGAAATATAATAGAAAAACTATATCAAAATGATCCATCTAGAAAAGAAAAAAAAAATAAAATTTCTTATATTATGTATATAAGAATATTCTTAAATATGAGATGATAAAAACATATAGTCATTAAATAAGGCTTTAAAAATGACAGAATTTAGTTCCATGAAATTTCATAATATCATGGAGAAAGATATGGTTCCCTTAAGTGATTTATATGAAGATGAAGTGATTAATTGAAATCATAATATAACTATTGCCTTTATTTAAAAAAAGTATCCTGCAGTGGAAAAAAGAAAGTACATGTGAAATATTTCATTCAATTACTACTATTTTTGTAGAATTATGGAATTTAGTATAGATATTCTAAGGGTGGAGACTAAGTATAAGATGAATATGGGCCTCAATTAAGTTCATGGGATGTGTTTTTATGTATCATTAGAGGTGTAGGGATGATCAAATGAAATTTAAAGAAGAAAAAACATATTTATATTAATGAAGAAAGGATGATTTTGACAGTTAATGTATTTATTAAGAGTAATAAAGTATAGGATAAGATACTAAAATTATAGAAACTTTTGGGTGGAATAAATTATTCTCATTTATTGATAGATAATTATAAGAAACCTATTTGAAAGACATCTTTTAAACAAATCATGAAATCTGATTAAAGTAAAAATATAACCAAAAAATGATTCCAAATACTTAAAGTAAGAGTTTGAGAAGTCGATGATATACATGTATGATCATTTTAAAAATATGATAGTTAACATGGGAAAATAAATATTTTTAAAATCATAATTTATAACAACATTTAGAAAATATAGGAACATTAGAAGAAAATCATTGTTAAACTTGAAATGAAAATGTTGAAGAAATTATTATTTTATAGGGAAAAAATACTTAATAAAAGTGACATATTACTAATGATATATTTTTTGGATTTAATATATGTGAAATTGAAAAAAATTTAAAAATAGTTTACATAAGTTTAGAAAAACATTACACTTATGATACGAAAAATAAAATATTATATTTATCTAATAATGCAAGTCCTGATAGCCAATCTGAGCATGGATGGGTAGAGGAAAACCCTCAGATGATTATACCTTAAGTAATGAGAGATAAATGGTATTTCAAAATGGTCATTCCAAAAAACTTTTTCAATGAAAAGATGTTTTGTATCAAAAAAATATTGGAAAAACTATATAGACACCACTGTTTCATGGAAGAACTAGGTTTAGGTTGTACTACAGGGGATATTGTGTTTCTACACATAAATTTTTTATAGTATAATATGTCGCCCCCATAGAACTATAGAATGAATTATTTAATATATATTTTTCTAGATAATTGGTCAAACAAACATGGGAATGAGTAATGTCAACCCATAACCAATAATTTCATTATTTATTTATTATTTAATGATTTTATTCATGATTATTGGGCATATTTTCAATTAATATTAAATAATTTATAGCTTCTATTTAAGTAACAATGCTTTCTCTAATAGTTATTGATAACTATGTGGAAATCATGAGGATTTATACACACTTTAATAGACACATTATTAATGGTTTTTCCATATTTACCCATACCAAGGTTCTGTCTAGGTATGTCTAATAGGGGATTCAATATTTGTGCATTAAATGGTAAATAATGTGGCCAAACATAATGAATTATAATGATGATTAAAATAAAAAATTTATAAATTTTCCCTCATTACGAAAAAGATAAATACATCATACCATCATATCATTCAGCTAAGGCATGTGAAGGGGGATCCATCCAACCTCCACCCTTCCTCTCATTGTGAGTCTTATGTATTCTCCTCTAATTGTTTGTAGATTCTAAAAAAGATTTATGTTATCATTCTTAAATAACCTTATTTCTCTATATTTTTCATATTTTAATTCCATGGAATCATGTTGACCTAGAACTAGTGTGGAATTCATACCTAAATACAATAATTCTATTATTTTTAGGTTATGTGGTTTGTTTTTTTGAATTTGTCACCTCAACATTTTAGTGTTTCTCAACATTTTCACTTCTTATGAGGATGGAGTTTCAATCCATTTCCTCAAATTTCATTCCATGTAGTGCTCATAGTTTTATAAAAAAATTATATTTTTGTGTTGTTAAATATATAAATTGTTGTTTAAAGCTATTTGATAATATTTTATTATTAAAAATAGTGATTTCCATGATTTATATTTCTCATAAGTTTTTTGAAAGTATATGTATGTTATGTGATTTTAAATTGACTAAAAAGTCTTTCTAAATGAATTTTGAGTTTAAAATTGTTATTAACATTTAATATTTAATGTGAGTTAGAAGTTTTTTTAATATATATTTTACTTCTTTGATTATTTTAATTGGTGATTATTATGATTTCATGGATGAAATGAATTTTTTATCCTTGGGGTTTTCCATTGGCATACCCTATGACAGTATATATATATATATCTCTGTGTGTGTGTTAATTTGTATACATGGAAGTATGTTCTTGTATACATGTATATGTTTAGATATATATATATATATTATAACCCCTTATTTGAAAATTGGGTTGTAAATTATTCCACCAATTTCCAAAATTAATTCTAAAAAGGATTTCAAAGGTATATTTCTATTGAATGTTTTAGAGGACCTATTTAGAGTATTAGTAAAAAATGAAAAAAAATCTGAATTTTTATTAAAAAATTAGCTTAATAGAGTTATTTTTTTCGATTGAAATTACTACATTCAAATAATGAGGCCATATTCCTATTTCGTAAAATATTTTAAAGTATAGTAAGATTCCTCCATGGTTTCCCTATACTCTAATTTTTTGATGATGTTATTTCATGCTTACAATGTTGTTTTTCACAAATATTAGTGTCGATTGGTTGATTGATCATGTTTGATTATATTATTTTGATTTTAATTTGATTAATTTTATGTAAACTATTCCTAAACATTCCTTACCATAATCATGGGGATCCTTTTATTCTTAATAGGGGATGATAATGTTTACTTCATATCCCCAATTAAGTAAAATAGGTCATTTATGTTATTAGTTCCCATATAGTAGTATCACAAGTGATTACTATTTCTAATTTTTTTTGGTTATATGAATATGAATGAATCAATATACATGCATATGTTTTGAATATGAGTATATTAACGGTCTCTTCAAGCGATGTTTTGGAGTTTCCAATGGTTACTATCATATATTATTTCGTATATAATATACATTTCTTACTTATAATCATTTAAGATATGCCTTAATATTTCTATATTATAATATAATTTGAACTTGTCTACATTTTATTACTATTTAATATGTTTCTAATAATTAATTTAGTTTATTATTATCCTTGTTATTTTTTAGTTTTTCCTCAAATGTTTATAAAATTTTTGTTCTGAATAGTATTTTTATATGGATATATATTGATTAAAAATAATTGAGTAATATTTTATATAATGGTTGTATTCGGTTAAAAAATAAATATTCTAGAAAATACTATTGTTTTTTATTAAAATATTATATCATCATTTTCAAATTATCTTTTTAAAAATTCAATTATGTATTGTTATCAAGTTGAAAATTCATTTATTATGTGGTATATACCTAATAGAATGTTTTACATGTACGAACTACTTGGGTCCCTTGGAATTGAAAAACTAAAAATATTTTACAGGTTCTAGATATGATTATTAATTAATAATGGATTTTATTGGTTTTATTTATTGATTGATGGGGAAAAGTTGTCACATGTAGATAATATGGTTTTTTTGTGTATATTTTCATACTAGTTTTATTTTCCATGTCATCCATATATATTTTATATACTTTTATTATATGTATTTTTCTTCATATTTATAAAAATGTATTCATATTTATGTATTTTGGTTGTGTTGTATTTAAATTTTATTACATTTATCTACTTATTAAATTAATTCATATACATTGAATGTATGGCCATATAATTCTTGAATTTATATTGATTTATACAAGATTTTTAATTTTTTAATTGGGAAAATTAATTACAATAATCTCTTATTTGATTCCTTGTAACTATTATTTATAATGAGGATATCTAGAATGAACCTATAGTGTGTTATAGGTTTTATCTAGTATGTACACCCATGTCTTAAAACCATGTTATTTGATGAATCTTAACGTAGTTTTTATAAAAATACATGTATCAGATTTATATATCTAGTGTATTTATAAAATTATACATACAACTATATCATCCGAAATATAAAAACTTAATATTTTTCTAGAATTAAAAATAGTTATCCTAATTCCCATTTATATTGTAACAATGCATATGATATACTATGGAAAATATCTCAGTAAAAGGGTGAGCTAAATTTCGATGTAATCTAATAAATAAAGAAATAATCTATAACACGAGATTCATGATTCATAAAATGGAATAGAAAAGAGGATTTTTATAGAAATGGATACATTGAATAAATAAATTATTTAATAAGATCATAAAAATGTGGATAAATAATAAATCTTGTTGTCATAATAATAAGTCAATGGTAACTCCCATGACCATCCTCATATATTAGAAAATGTATCATGGTAGATTAGGTTCACTCTTTAATCCCTTACATATGATCTAATGAGATTTTATTATTTAACCAGTGCATTAGAGGGATGTACAATTTTTAAGCCTCCAATCTTATAAATTAAATTTGAAAATAAGATAGACATAAGAGGAAAATAAATTGTTTATATGTCATGGAGAAACCCATGAGAAGGATGTGGGTTTCATAATTCTATTTCCTAGAACTATTGAGTGTTAAATCATAAGGATTCACAAAATAATATTGAATTAATAATTTATTTATATATGAAGACTAGTAATATATATTTATCTTTGTTTCCTAATATAGTTATTTTATGAGAAGGGTATATGATAAGATAGAATAAACATGTACCCCTCTTCTGATGTTTTTATGTCGTGACTATATGTAATGTTGAAGATAAAGTTTTATTTTCTTTATATAAAACAAGTTGGACCATGTAGGTTATATATAAATTAAATAGTGTTTTTAGAACATATTCATATATTAAAAATATATAATGGGGTTTATGATCAGTGTGAGATAGAATATATTATAGTATATATTAATCGTGTTTACTTAAATTTTTGAATTTTAAAGTGAAATAAAAACATCTATAACCCTCGTATTAAAATGTATATTTAAATTGGTAAATTTATAGGTTACATATATTCAATGATATATGAGTTAAATTATAATAATATTATATAAAAGAGATATGGTGTAGGTGAATATGTAACCAAATAGTAACATGGGTGGTTTTGAAAATAGATTTTTAGTTTTTAAAACAAATTTTTTGAAATCATTAATCATTAAAAAATGATAAAGGATTATTATTAAATTATGAAAATATATTAATATTGATCACATGGTATAACTCATAATTTTGTTTCAATATAATAGAAAAACAATGGGGGGAAAGGAAGTGTAATATCCAATGTATTAATAGAATAATAATTTTTCATTGATATTTATGAATTAGATATTAATTTTATGTTAAGGGTACGCTTTTTCTGATACTGTACATGACAGAAAACAACATTTATCTCCTAAATCTTATATTTCACACAACATTATGTTTCAACAAAAAATGATACAATACTAATATTATTATATTAAATGGTATTTAAAGCCATGCCTTTTAATTAGAAGTAACGAACACAAATAATTCAATATGATTAAATCTTTTTGTTAATTTTTTTTACATTTTTCAAATAAATGTCATATTCTTATAATGGGATGAAATCCAATTTTAATCATAAAATACTCTAATATATTTTAAAGGTTGTTTTACCGCATTTTAACGGGGAACCATTTTTAAATATAGTTTTGGTCTCTTTTACATGTAAAATTTGAAAAAAAAAATAAACTAATTTTTTATAATCAGAATATTAAATTTTTTTTCAATTTTTTTTTGTATTTTTCTGATAAAATTCATATTTTAATGAATATTGAAAAATATAGCATTTTAAATCAAAGATTCCATTTCATCTAAATTATTTATATAGTTATGTTATAAATTTTATTTTTTTTAACATGAAATTGGATTAATTATTAATCATTTAATCAAATGATGGTCATTAGATGTAATTTTATCTTGAAATTTGATACAAACATCTGTCAATATTTTAATGGTATTTATTTTTAATATCCAGTTTCATCATTTTGAAAATATATTTAATTTTAAGTTAATTACTAAAATGAATATATATTGAATTCAGAAAAATTGATTCAATATTTCAAATTAGAAGGTCCAAATTGTTTAAATAGTTACCTTTAATATTTGTACATTGTGAAATATAGCTTCAGCGATTATTTTTATTTACCGTGGTTAAAGGGTAAATTACGTAAATAAGGGAAAAAAAATATAATAATAATAAACAATTACCCTATAATGTGTCCTAATGTTATTGGATGAGTCACGGGTGACAAAAATAATCCAAAGGTTTAACATTTGGAATTTGGGAGCCACTCGGTTGTGATAATGACATGTTATGATAATTAATTTAAAATAAAGAGAAATATAACATAAACATGTGTCTTATTAATAAATAATTTCAATATGGGCTTATATAATAGATATCATTGATAATAAATATTCATTATAAAGATGAAATTATTTTTTACATATTGGTATATTATTTATAATTTTAACAAATAAAATATATAAATTTATTTCTGACATATTGATGTTGTAGTGATGACCTTATAAATTAAAGGGTTCAAATGAATGATATTATTAATATTAAAATTAATGTAATTATAAATGTTGATTATATTGACGAATTTTATGGATTATTTTGGAATTTCATCTTTTTTTAATGTATTTTTTTGAAATTAATCAATAAATTAAAACTTTAACAAAATACAATTACTAAATTGTGTCAAAATTGACAAAGATGTGTTTTTAAAACAGATTATATTTTATTAAATGATTTAATATTAATAAAAATATAATATTTGGCCAACCATCTTAGATAATATTACAAATTTCATTAATGATCCACTTTTGTTTCACTTGGAATTTTATAGTTAATAGTTTGTCCATATAGTGTAAAAATTCAAGAAGACGTGGTAAGCGTTAATTTATATAACTAATTGTTAATGCCAAAAGTTAAGGTTAAATTAATTTCCTAAACTAGTCTAAAACCGATTGGATGAGAGGATTTTGACCCATACGTATCTTAAAATCAAAATATATCACATTTGAGCTATTATAATTCTAAAATAAATTTACAATAAAATAATATTTCAAGACTTTCCTAAAGTTACCTCCTACATATTATAAAATTACACCACCTATACCACATTACTCACACATATAAAGCCCATTGGACATCCAAATTATAGTCAAATAAGCTCTTTAAATACCTCCCTTCATCCTATAATCCTTAACCTGGTCATAAGGAAATTCAAGAATGTCTATTATCTCAAAACAAAAGGAATTACCCGATGCAGAGGTAACATCTCCTCCCAAGATTCTTTCGTTTATTTTCCTTGTCAAACACCAAACCTATTTTTATTCAAAAAATTTATAAAAAAATCAGAATCATAAATAAAATATTATATTTTATTATAAGGTTTCTACCTAAACATACACACACACACCCATATAATGGATATTGGACATATTGTTTATATGTACGTTGAACAACTGCTTCACTAAACGATGATTCTTTAAATTTATCCTACCGACTCTCATTGTGGTTATTATGATGGAATTGTATTTATATATAATATGTATTCTATTTATAATTTCTCTACTCTTCAATAAATTTTCATTTAAAATATACCTTTATGATTTGCATAATGTGTAAATATGATAATTTCTTTTGAAAGAGGGTGGACTATGACCCCCTCAATGTGATACAACTCGTTATTTAAATACATGAAATAAGTAATGGATTAAGTTAGTGAACTTTTGTATCATATATAACATATATATTATATTTTAATTATTATATACCTATGCATTTTTTAGTTTTCATTCCTCTAATTTGGAAATGAAATTAAAGTTGTGTTAATGCATACATAAGACTTGTCGTCGCCATTAACAGTGCATTTCATTTATCATATCCAAATATTATGAATTATTATAAATACATACTTACTAGATATATATATAAGGCCCCGGCCTTAAACCATACTTAATGTTGAATTAAATGAATAATTCACATTGGGGATCTTATCAGGTTTGGAGTTTTAGAGAATTATATCATAAATAATGAATTACATTCCACATTTAAACAAAGTGGTTAAATAAAAGATAGTATTGGTTTTTCCCCATCAATGGAAAAATATTTGAAATAAAACATGGTTTCTTTCTTGACACATCCTCGACACTATCATCATATCATGCACCTTTCCCTTGACCTGTGAAAAACATTTCAAAAACATGGGATGAACATAAAAAGCTCAGTAAGGGATATAAAAGTATAGAAATAAAACATTAGTCCATGTATGAAATCATAATTTACTCAAAAAACATAAGAAATTTAACATACCTCATCAAATCACGAATAAATCATAGAAATCATAAGGCATAAAGGTAACTTTAGGCATTCATAACATTCTTACATAGGGATTAACCCTCTTGGTTACGTTTGGAATACCCATTACAGTATATTCCCTAAATCTCTTCAGAGAAACCTTAAATTTTATCTCCATCGCATTACCCAATGCATTGGATATCTATATCGGGCTCACCTACCCATAGTTTATCAGGGAACCACCCGTCTTCATAATAATTCCCATGAACCATAACATAATCGTATCACATAAAATATACATAAAGGAAACATAACATTTTCACATTTCAATCACAAGATATCAATACAACCCATTGATATAAAAACATTATGAAAACCATTTTTAATACCAAAATAAAATAAAAGTAAAACATGGTATTTATTTTTCATTAAAAACGGTATGGCTTGTAGAGGAAGCAGAAACTCAAATAATGGTCACGGCGGCGGAGAAGTCATTGTCTCCGCATACGTACGACAAAGAAACATTCCTTTTTTCATTTAGTAAAACACTTTGTATAAAAAAATATTCCTTTTGAATAAGAATAAAAGTCAAAGGGGTTTACACACCATATAAAATAACGTTGTGTACAAAACAAAATATGCCTCAATGAATGGAGATTGAGACGAAGTCCCTTACAAAGACAGTATCCTTTGATTAAGGAGAAATCAATTACATAATTATTTGTGACAAAAGAATACACCAAATATAAGTGGATATTAAGTGTAAAACAATCACATGTTATTGAAACATATTCATAGAATTACATATTCAGGGAGTATAAGTTTATCCCAATGAATAAAACTTGGGTTAAGAAGTTTCCTTGCAAAAATTCGATAGCCTAATGGCGTCAATTCAAAATTCGGAAAAAGAGTTGATGAGAGAGAAAAAGGGTATCTAATCACTTGGAAATATAATTTACATTAATAAGGATATTGAAGAACATATCCCAACTTAATAGTATGTGAAATAAAAGACATAACAAAATAAGTCTTTCAAAAAGTGGAGGGTGAAAGGTTCCCTTACCGACTTGGGTATCATTCAAAACATACACCCTATGAAAGAAGGAAAATACAAAATTGATGTAAATACTCATAAATGAAATTATATTACACAAATAACAGAATAATTCGAAGTACATATACCACTCAAAGTAAATGGTTGCAAATATAACATAAATCTCACGAGAATAAAAGTGAGATGAAAAATCCTCGACGAAAACTCGGCAGCCTAACGACGCCACTTAAAAATTATAATGAAAAGAATTGATGAGGGAAATAGGGGGTATCTAATTATATAAAAATAAAAATTACAGTATGGTTAATATAAAATAACATCCTCCAACATAAGAACATAGAGCATAAATTTAATGACATAAAAGAGGGTACTTGAAAAGAAAGCGAGAGGTCGGATCCCTTACCTCAAGTTCGACTTGTCTTGTTCGTTTCTTTATATTCCTAGATAATAAACTTTGGTAAATTTATAATTGCCTAAGGACCCCCTTTAAAGATTATTATTCAGTTCATATCACATATTATAATGTTATACTAATTGTTTAATAATGTTAGTTCATACCAGATGTTTTTGCCGATGTTTGGTACATTAGTAAAAAAATGAACTTGTTTGAAAATGATTGCCCATGTAGTTATAAGTAAATCATTTAAAGAATATTATTAATGATTAAAATATCATATATATCCTGTACATATTAATTTTATACTATTCCATAACATTTGGAGATAAAAAATGAAAAGAACCGTTCATGGAGACGGTAGGCCGTACGTACGCATGAACGCTACTTTCATTTTTTTGTCATATTAATGTAATTAAAAATAAATGATATATATGTATATATATATATTATAATTACATTATAATATATATGTTATATAGGTCAAATATTTTCATTAATTTCATTTTTTATACATTCCATGTATTGCATTAACAAGTCACATCACTTGAGGGGGCGGTAATCCACACTTCCTCATACGAAATTATTGCATTTTCATAACATGAAGAGAATAAAGGTATGTTTTAAATATAAAATACAGAAGCATATAGTAAACATAAATACCATATATATCATATATAAAATATTGTTACATCATAATGGACACCTCTAAAGGTGTTAAAAGAATATTGAACAATTATCGTTTCGTGAGGCAGAAAATCGCCAACCATAGAAACAGTTTGTTCTTTACCCATTAGAAGAAGATGTGTGTAAGTGTAGCTAGAATAAATCACATAAAAACATATTATTATATTTAAGATACTAGTGTTGTTACAAAATAAAATAATAAAAAGATTTTAGCGGGATGGAGAATCAAAATAATACATAAGAATACAAGAGAAAACACTACCTTTAAAACGGGCAACTCTCTTTGATTTAAGCTCAAAGGCTTCCTTGGAAAGGATTATGCCCAATGTGAGGCTTAATAGATGAATAGATGAATGTGGAGAGATGAAATGGGCAGGGGTTGGCCGATCCAAAGGCTTTAGAGGTGTGTTAAGGTGGTAGAGGTGGGGGCCTTTTATAAGAGGAGACGAGGGGCACTCTTGGAAATTTTTTAAAAAAATACTTTATTATAATATGTTTTTCAGATTTTAAAGGTCCCAAAATTTTATATTTCGAGGATAAGGTTATAAGAGGTTTAACTCCACCCATCCAATAGGTTTTTGACAAGTTTAGGTCTTAGAGTTTACATTATATTTTTATTTTATTTAAATAGTTAAATAATGAGGTAATCGCTGCATCATCATGGTGTCATAAATAATTTAATTTATTTAATTTCTAAAAACCATAAAACAAATATCACGATGTAGTAAATCTTTTTATATTTTTAATGACTATTTATAGTAAAAAATATTACTTGTATAACCCCAATTAAAAATTGTTTTATTAGAACAACTCATGCTTGTGACATTTTTACTTTTACTTTAAATAATAGGCATTCATGTCATTATCTTACCCAAGTGGCTTTATTGGGTCCCACAAATCGACCCATGGGTTGTCTTTGTCGACCATGGCTCAACCAATAATGGTAGAACATATTTCAAGATCATTTCATATTATTAAAACATTATTTTTACCTTAAATTACACTAATTACCTCTAATCGCGATTAAAAACATAAAAGTTACTATTCACCAAAAAATTATTTTAATCCCACTGAACCACATTTTGCTTCTTAATGACAACCATGTATGTCGGATTTTTGAAATTCGAAACACAGAGGTGGTAGAATTTCATTTTAAAGGAAAATCAGTTTTTATAAGTACCACTTAGTGGTTTCACTATTCATCAAAAATTTATGTTTTTCAGAAATATACCAAAACTTCACCCTAAGCTATATTTGATATTCAGGATTCAAAATTATGTATATTTTACAAAATTCAAAACATATAAGTTACATTAATTAATTTAATAATTAATTCCCACTGCCAGAGCAAATATTGTGGTTTTATGAAACAATAAGTATCAAAAGATTGATACTAGTTTAAGTCCAATTTCAATGTGAAATTAATTCCAATGACCAATATTGGATTAAATGGTTAAAAAATATTCTAATTTCACTTTAAAACCAATTAAAAAGGTAATATAATCATATAAATAAATTATATTAAAAATAGTTTTTGAATTAAAATACAACATTTTTCACGATTCATTAAAAAATAAACTTTATCGGAAAAATACCAAAAATTTACACAAAGTAAATTTTGATGTCCCAATTATAAAGAAGAATTTTATTTTGTCAAATATAACACATAAAATTGTTAAATGGTGGATTTAAAATAGTTTCTCTATCAAAAGGCGGTTAATCGACCTTTTTAAGAATATTAGAATGTTTATGTTTAAAATTAGATTCATTCGCATTTTTAATCCTATAACATTTATTGTAAAGAGTAAAAATATTTGACAAACATATATAATTATTTTGTAGTTAGTTCTGTTCATTCCTGCCATTATAACAGCAAGTTGTTAACTACGATTTAAATTAATATTATTTTATTATTAGAGTGCAATGTAAGATTCCCAAAAAACTCATTGTTGCGTATTGGGTACGCCATCGAGCATAGCGTCCCCTTTAAAGTAATATTAATATTTTATTCAAAAATATGGATAAATGTAAGAATTTCATATTCTTTATTTACCTAGGGTGTTACATCCTCCCCCCTTTTGGGAATTGCGTCCTCGCAATTTTGAAATTGGGCTTGGAAACTTCATTGAAAATACCAAATCAGAACAAGATTCTGTAAAACAATCACTTTGAAATAAACAAAGAGAAGTACAAAGGTCACCCAAGTTAACCCATACTAGGATTCCATGTAGGAAAACATGGATATGGAGGAAAAAACAAAGGGTCATGTTCTGAGGGAGAGTGATAGAAAACATGTTTAGGAGAAAGTTAACCATAAGAAAATAACATACTTGTGGTGGGTTAAACGGTATTCGATTCCCCTGTAGGAAAAGTTAATAGACAACATTTTTGTTTTAAGTTACTTTTCATTGAGGAGTTCATTTTAGATCTTAAGGAAACATACTTACTTGTTATGTTGACTTTCAAATTTTACTAGATTTCTTACACAAACTCGTACTTTCTACAAATGATGAGTATTTAGGAAGACTTCTTTACATTAAGAGAGCTATATTAAACTACTAGAGAATTACCTAATTCCAGAAAAGGGAACTATATACTCCCTATTTATTTAGACATTAACCAAAACTAAAACCTAAAAGGTTAGTATGAGATCAGATAATACCCAAAAAGGATAAAAAATCTACTCTTAATATCAAAAATTTGCCAAACAATACCCAAAGTTCAACAAAGACCATTCAATAAAAAATTTGTCCATAAAATTCCTCAAAGTAAACGAAACTAATATTGAAACCCAAATATTTTAAGTATTTAATCACATAGTCTTACAAGGTACAAATTAACACTTATCTCCAAATAACATCAGTTTCTCTTAAAGTCTCATATTGAAAAGTATTTAACCTAATCACATATCCTCCATGATAGGTTAATAATTTCCATATATAACCCAAAATCAACTTACTCTTAATTCATAAAATCTTTTAACTAAAAATAATAATTTATACTAACCATGGAATTCACGTAGTCCAGTGGTAGGCGATAAATACCAGTCGCACTTTGGTTGTGGGTTCGATTCCTGCAGCTTTGTCCAATGCGACGTGTTGTCACACGGTCTGCGTGTTGTCCTTTTTATAAAACTCCAAAAATAACCCAAACATGTTTTAACTTCAATAGTTTCCATATACCTCTCATTTTCATCCAAATTCATTACGATCTCAACATCTTAATTCTTGAAGTCTTATTTTACCACCATAAGATAAAATAAAATGATTCCCAAAATGAATAACAGCATACCTTGATCATGGCATCCACTCGGTTTCATCGTCATCTTGTTCACGTAGGTAGAGGTCCCATGCATTACAAAAATTATTTAGAGATCCTTCAAAATCATTTGATTCATCCATCCAAATACACCTTGTACAACATGGGTCATATGGTTGTTCACAGATAAACTATTTTGTAAAATAATCATGTATGACATATAATTCCAAAACATATGATAAAACATGATTTCTATAAATTAGTCAGATAGAATTTGAGTTGAAACTTTCTATTATTGGTCCTTTTAAAATACCATAAGTATGTGCTGAGAGACTACATTTTAAAAGTAAATATAAATAGGTTGCACAAGGGTCTCCTTCCTCAGCACCATTTTTAAAATCATAATATGCTTCAAATTCTTGTGATAAGGTAAAATATTTGAAAATACCTTGATAATATTTGCCTTTCCTAAAAATATGAGAATATTGTGAAAATAGTATTTTCCTAAATACAACCCATGATCCACGATGATAACGAGGTATAGTGGAGGTGTTTGATATCTCAAAAAACTTCTTGCAAGTGAGTTGTATGCTAGAAAAAGTTTCACAATCATCCGAACATGACTTTGCAATAATTATTACAAAAGGGGTGAGCTTAGAAGCGTATTAAGGGTAAATAAATGAAATTAGTAAGCATAACATGAACAAAAGGGTATGAAACATGACCATTACATTTAAATATTATACCTCACATATTAGAACTCATAATAAATATTGTAAGTTAATATGACATGAAACATATGGAAACAAAGAACAAAAGAAATGAAATACTAAAATATGAATAACATGTGGAATTTTGTAAAACACATAAGCATATACACTTATTTTCAAAGAAGTCAATGCATCACAACTGAGCCCATCTTGAATGAAAAATAACTTTACTAAACCTGGATCACACCCAATTTCATCATTGTATTACTAAACTTAGTTCAATTCCCATTGCATCCCTATAGTAAGAAACTAAGTTCATTACTAATTCCAACCCTGTAATAATGAACTAGGTTCAATTATTAATCCATCCATGTTACTCTCATTAGATATTAATATTACCTAATGAATTTAATGGAGGTATAAGTCATACCCATCTCTTAATAAAATCATAAAATCATGTTCCACAAACTACTGTACAATCATATCATAACTAGTTAAATAAAATGGTTATCATAAACATTTAATAATATCTTATATTATGGAAGAAATGCAGGTTTTCTGATCAGTTAATCAGAAGAATAAATCAAAAAAAATATGTCAGTTTTAAAATCATATAACCTGTGAGAGAGAAACATGTGTCATAAGTAACATTACATCAGAATATAATCCATTAAATAAGAAATATAAATATATCATTTCGATTATTTTGTAGAAGGTACTTAGTAACATCAGCACTATGTCATCATTGAAGGGAAATAACTTGGAAGAATATTTTGAAAAATTTTATTAAGTGAAATATACTTTCTTAATGGAAAAATATTCTTTAGAACATAATTTTTTTTGAAAACCATTTACATTGATAATACATTTAAATATTAGAAAGAATAGATGAAAATATTTTGGAAACCTTTCCCCCCGAAAGATTATAAAATAATCATATAAATTTTTTGGAAATCATTTTCCTTGAAAACATATTAATGGTGCATGAAAAAGTTGTATTAAAAATTTCATTGAATATACTTCCCAAAGATAAAATTATTCTTGAATTCATTTTTAACACCATTTTTATTGAAATATTTTAAATGGAACGTGAAAATATTTTGACACCAAATTTCATTAAAATCATATAAAAAAGGTTGAAAACGTTTTGAAAACCATTGCTTTTAAAATAACATTTAATAATATTTTATAAATAATTATCATTTATATATGAAAATAATGCTTCTAATAAGTTATGGTAGATAAATCTATACATGTAATATAGGGTAAAAATAACCTTCATTTTATGTAGTAAAAAGCCTTGAAAAATGGCTCCTTCATAAAGGAGTATAAAGATTCATTTTAAAACACTGTAAACAGAAAACAATTGTAAAAATTTCTTTTAATGATCATTGATAATAGATGAATATTATTTGTCACATATTTGGGAAAACATTATTTTAAATGAAGATAGATTTCCAACTGAATATAGTGTATGTTTTAGATTTCTTAAAAAAAATTAATTATGTTACGTAAAATACAGTATAAGAAATAATTCCAATAGAATAAATAATTAATAAACATAGTAAAATAAAACTAATGAATTTTATTTAAATAAGGATCATAATATTTCATCAATGGAAGCATAAACAGAAAGAATCTTGAAAAGTGATGAGATTGTATAAATAAAGTATTATAACATGGTAATATGGGATCATAATCTCTATCTAATAAAATTAAATTACATGAACCTAAAAATTTCCTGAAAATAATGAAAATAATGATATAAAATGTAAAATGGAATTATATACACCTCAACGAAGAATTTAGGTTCCTAACAAAACAAGATTCACAAAGAAGGAAAATTGAGATGAAACTATTTCACTGATTTGGTAAATTTGGAACCATAAACTACATGAAATAAAGATCATAAAATTGATATGTGAATAAAAATAAAATTAATTATATCATACATAGAATAAAATCATGGTAATTAAATACACCACACAAATGGAAGGAGTGGAAATCATACCATGTATCTAATGCAAATAAGAAGTGAGATGAAATCCCATTACCTTTTTTATTGACTCTCATCATACTCATTCAAACCTCATATATATTAAATATAAATTTATTATAAATCTATCAAATAATCATATTATTCCTATTAATACCACATATGTTTTGATTATGGATTTATAGTACCCTCTTGATAACAATTCAATGTTAAGGTTCCACTTCAGCTAATATCAACTTTGTTTTTTGAATGTGTCTTAATTTGTAATATATTTGGTCCTTATAATTATATCATGATTGAATAAAGTAAAATTTTATTTAAATATCAATTATATCAATTATTTTTTTTATAAAAATTTATATAATATAGATATATGAAATGTAATACACCGTTCAAGAGAAGGGTATGTCGTACGTACGTATGAACATTGTTCCCATTTTTATTATCATAAGGAATAAATAAAATAAGTTGAACTATATGTATATATTCATAAAATATCATTAATATTGAATTATAATTATATATATATAATAGTTTCACAAAACACATCCTTAATAAACTACATTTTGTTTGTGAACAAATCACTTCGCTTTGAGGGGGTGGTAGTCCATGCTTCCCCAAACGAAATTATCATATTTACACAAAATGAAAAGTAAATAAATATGTGTTATAAAAATAATACATAATATAATACATAACAAATATAAATTTTGGCCATCAAAATTTACACCATGATATGTGATGAATGAAAAATGAGAAATCATCATTTAATGATGCATTAGTTTAATTTACATTTAGACAGTATGTTCGTTGCCCGCTAGATGTTGGACTGTGTAACTGTAGGTATAAACCTTATCATAAAAACATAATATTATATTTATTATAATATTGTTATTATAAAATCATTTAATAAATGGATTGGAGGGGTGAAGATTTTAAATAATAGAAAGGAACTTGAGAGATGTTGTTACCTCATAATTGGGTAACTCATTTTGGTTTGTACCAAAAGTTTACCTTGAAAGAATTTATGAACAAATATATGATTCAAATTTTAAGGGTGGGAGGTTTTTATGTTCATTGGGAAGATACTGGTATAACCAATGTGTTTTAACATGTGTTAAGAAGATGGGGCATTGGGGTTATTTTATAGGAAAAAAGGAGTGAAACTATTGTAAATATTTGAAGATAGAATTCGACCCACGATTTCATGTTCATAGTTAATCCACTATTGATAAAAAGTCTAGATAAGGGGGTATATGGTAAAAATATTCAGGAAATATTGATCTTTGAAATGTTTATGGGTTTTTTTGCCTTAAATTTATGGTTTAGTCCTTAATTAAGCTTAATTTTACATTAATTGGTGTAATTAATTTTAGTTACATTCACTATTACTTTTGGAAAAAATATATGATAAACTTATTATAAATTATGAATTTTTCTGATTCCAAATATGAAATCCATTTTCTATATTACAATCATTGAATTTGTATAAATTAATTTAAAATTTATCTCATGGATGGGATGACATTGTGGGTTTTTATGTAAAAATGATCAAAAGTTTGATAAGTTTTTATATCCAATTTCATGGTTATATTTTATCCAATGAACTAAATTGAATTAATTGAAGAAATTATTATCTTTTTTATCTTTTAAAAGAATATAAAATATAATTTAACTTTATAAATTAATTAAATTGAAAACAAATTTTTTAATTAAATTCCAATATTTTTAACTATTAATCTATAATTGAAACTGTATAGAAAAATACAAAGAAATTATCCAAACCAAATTTTTATATTTCACTTCTAAAGATGAAATTTATTTTCCCATATTATTAAATATATAAAAGGGTCAAATTTAGGATTTAAAATTGGTTCACCATTAAAAGGGGGTAAATTTTACTTTATAAAAATATTTGTTTTTATGTGTGAAATTATGTAAATTCTTGTCTTACACGTATAAAAGATATCATAATAATTTCAAAAATATTTTATTGAATATGAAAAATATATTTTTCATTAAAATAACACACTAATTATGAGTAAATTAGTTTATCAAGACAAAACACTTTTGGAAGTATGAAAATAATAATATTTCTTTCTATTTTTATTTGGTTCTCGGTTTCATTTATAAATAATTGGTAACCAATGAATTCATTTTACATTTATATAAACCATAAATTTTCATAATCATGTTCATACTATTAATAAATACAGATTTAATGTCGATGTTATATCAAACTTTGTTAAATAATAATGTTTAAATAATATATCATTTTCTTGCAATATTCAGCCTTACGTGTAGTGTAGGTTATCGAAGAGAGTGCCTAATGCGTGTAACACAAGATAAATTGGTGTTGTTTTCATTAAAATATATAGATTATATTTTATTTTTTTAATTTAGTAAATATATTATAATATATTGGGTTATTATATTAACTTTTACACTTAGTGTTGCATGTAACAGACAACAACTCTGTGTTTCATCTAACGCAAGTCAAGTTCATGTTGTGTAGAACCCTCCAAGTTGGTGTCCTATAAAAGGAATGTTTAAATTAGTGTAATATAATACCTCAGTGAAGATTAATTTGTTCATTAAAAATTAAGTTAACAATTACTTGGGGTGTCACATTCTACCCCCCTAAAAATGAATTTCACCCTCGAAATTTGTGTTGGTTTTCAATAATTTTATACTAGAAAGTTCCATTAATAGAATCCCACATCATAAAAGTGAATACTAAAACTAACTTATCAAAAGATGATTTCGAAATGTATCGGTTACCCAAATTATGATATAAATGGGTTTTCACATAGGATAACATAAGTGGGATGTGAAAATAAGGTTATCGAAGTGAAATCTAATTATTATATTCTAAGGGGCACTGATAGAGAACACTGTTAGGATAATGTTAACAATCATAAATCCATAATTTTTTGATAAATTAAGGGACCATGTGATGCATAAAAAAAGTACTATGATAAATATTTTTGTTTTAGGAACCTTTTTCCTAAATTCAAATTAATTTTGTGAAAAGATATACACTCACGATTTTAGAAAAACCACACCCTTTATTATTCCCTGATCCACTTCAACTATATATCTAAAAATAATAGTGAATTTTGTATTCATGAATCTATAACAGACCATGCAATATTTGAAATTCCCTCACATATATGATCAGATATCTTCAATAACACACTTTTATAATAAGTTATCCAATATACATAAATCCTCATGTGCTAAGATAATACATTATTCTCAAAAAAATCATCCAAAGATTGACTTAATATTTCTAAAAATAGTTAACTTTATAACCCTTTTGAAATATGAAAATTCAAATATTTATAAATAAGGCCATGAAATTAGATTAACATTGATCCCCCATATATCAAAATTTTCAACATGGTTGTCATATTACAAACATGGGAATAACCTCATCATATATTCCCTAGAATCATGGTAATAACCTGAATTACCATAAATCCTTTTGGAAAACATGCATGATTCTTTATTCTAATGAGTACTAGATACCTGATTTAAATCCAAGAAGTTGTAAAGATCATCCTTAATGGAATATACCAATTCTTAACAATAATGTTCTAGATAAATCTTTATCATCCAATTTACTTATTCATGTCCAACATATCATTATACATTTAATTATCTCATCATCATGCATTAATTAAGGGTAACCATCGGTTAATCAAAATATCACCATTCCATGAAATCATTTTATATGTATTCATCACCATCCAACATGACATTTTTAATTCATAATGAAAACATGTTCTAAAAATAATTATATATTTCATGATTCGTATAAAAAAATCATTGAATTAAAAACATAAATTATTCATTCCTCCAACATAATTCTTAAACCATTACATAGGTGTCATAAATTAATTATTTAATACATCATTCTTATAATACAAAATATATATCATGTAATTAGGATCCTTAGCCTCAATATAATCTTGATTATTATGTGTAATTTAAACAATACTATAAGAACATCACATACCTTTTACATGTAATATAGGGTCTCCTTATCTTTATAATTATTACCAATACTCACACCACCTTCTAGATTATCTTTATTGTATCATCATAGGGAAATAAATTTTTATAACACACACAATTTCCACATCTAAAAAATTAAATGTTAACCATTTTTCTTCTAGTTCTCTTCATTGAATAAATCCATAAATCCTAGTTTGAGAAACATTTATCATTTTAGGATACCATATAATCATGAAAAGTTTCTTAATGATTGAATAAATTATGGGTCTTACATAATTAATATAAGAAACCTTATTTTAACCAAGTTTATTAATATTAATCCTCTATTTAAATCCTTCAAGATGGTTTGTGAAGATTTTGTAAATTTATAATACATATCTCCCAAGATTTTCTGACCAGTTGTGCAATAAACCACGTTTCCAAGTACTATATTGCATTGTTTCAGGCCAAAGACATATTGTCAGAGTTTCTACCCCTAGGTACTTATATCCCCATGCTACATCCACTAGTAATATCAGGGTAGGGATGCATTTCTAGGAAACCACTCACCTTATCCTTTACCAAAATTCCAATACATTTTAGTACACAATGACTCATGCTTATACTTATCCTTAAGGACATCCCTAGACATATTACTAGAAATATACCTCGTGATAACACTTACTATTTCCTATCCTTATTTCCAAAATGTTGACTAAACAAGTACTCGGATGTGAACTATAGAGACCCATCCATAACTTAAAAAATATTACATCATTTTAGATGAAAATTCAATATAATATAGAAATACAAGCCAGAGGACTGTAATATTTTACTATATTTGGAAAATTGTGAAACAAATCTTATATTATGGTGGAATAATTTCAACATCTCTCATAAATATATCCACAATTATTGGTTATACCTAAATCCTCTCATCATAACTTAGGGAAATTAAATACAAGAAACAGTAGATCTCAGATTCTTAATTATGTTCAATAAAGAAAATACCTAACCATAACATGAAAAAAGGGTATTGAACATGGGTATAAAATTTTATATCATAACCTTCATATTATAGATCATAATAAAAATTTATAGTTTATACTACATGAAACATAATTAAATAAGAAACATATTCCATGAAATCATAACATAGAAATATTGCGTGAAATAATGGAAAACACATTAGCATATAATATAATTCCCATAGTCATCAAGGCATCACTTCTAAGGACATATTGATGAAAAAATTCCTTTAATAAACAAGTTACACACCCCATTCTAGAACTTTATTATTGAATCGAGTTCATTTGCCCTTCCATCCTAGTAATACTGAACTGGGTTCATTTCATGTTTGATCCCTTTAATACCAAACTGGGTTCATTTCATGTACCATCCATGTAAGTCTCATGAGATATAAATCATTACCCAATGCATTGGTGGGAGATAAAGGTCCCACACATCACATTAGAAAATCAGAATAATGAATTAAAAGATGTGGTTTTTAAAATCATATAACCCATAAAACAGAAATAGCTTTCATAAGAATCATTCCATAGAAACATAAACCATTCAAGAAGGAATGTGAATTGATCCTTTATATTATTTCTTATAAAGTAATGTGTAACATCAATATATGTCATATTGAATAGAAAAAAACTTGGAATGATATTTTTAAAACATTTCATATGGAAAATACCCTTTCTTCTTAAAAAACCATTCTTTAAAAAATAAAACCTTTTGAAAACCATTTCCTTTTAAAATAATTTGAGAACATGGAAAAAAGTTGAACACATTTTGGAAACCATTTTCCATGAAATCTTATAAAATAAGATCGAAAATACATTGAAAATAATTTACCTTGATAATTTATAAAGTGTCCTTGAAAATGTTTTCGAAAAAAATTTATTGATAATACATTGAAAACATATAAATGAGGCTTGAAAGGATTTTTGAAAATCGTTTTCCTTGAAAACATAAAAAAGAAACTAGAAAACATTTTGAAAACAAATATCCTTAAAAACATATAAAAGAAGAATAAAACCATTTTGAAATCAATTTATTTAAAATTTTATTTTGAAAAAATATAAAAAATAAAACATTAAATGATAAAGTAATGCTTTAAATTACTTAGGTGGATAAATATATATGTATCATACAAGGTAAAAATAGCATTCCTATATACTTCAAAAACAGTAGAAAAATTCCCTATTCAGAAATATGAAAGAATATTCCTTTGAAAACATTTGAAAAATACAAAAAACATAAAAATTTATTTTAATGATCATATGAGAATAGCTGGATATTCTTTGAATCCTATTTTGGAATACATGATTTTAAAAGAATATAGATTTTCGACCGAAGAGAGGGTAAAGTCGGAATTTATTCCAAATTATTTATTAACTATTCTATGTACCAAAGAGTGGAATAAATGGTACCAATATATGAATAAATCATTATTAAATATAGGAAAATAAAATTAATGAAATTTAATGGGATATGGATCATATTACTTCATCAACGGAAGAATAAATATAGGCACATCGTGAAAATCGATGAGATTCTCTCAATAAACTCTTATAACATGGAAACATTAGATCATACACTCTATGTAAGTGAAATAAATTAACTAAAGCATAAATATTAATTAAAATAAATAAATGAATTATATAACCTTTAAAATGGAATTACATACACCTCAAAAGTTATTTTAAGTGCATAATAAACCAAAGTCTCAAAGAAAGAATATTGAGCTGAAACTATTTCACTGATTTAGTAACTTCTGAAAATTAAGCCACATGAATGAATGATCATAAAATAGAAATTTTAATACCCATAAATTTATTTATAATATACATATAATACAATCATAGGTCATAAATAGAGGACATAAAAGGAACTAGTGGCGTACATATCATTTATCTCAGGGATGTAAAAAACGATATTAAATCCCCCTACCTTGTGTCTTGACTCTCATCTTACTCATTCAAAGATATTATATTATAAATATGAATTTATTATAAATATATCAAATAAAGATAATATTACTTATCATACCATATATGGTTTTATTATACCCTTTTATTACCTTCTTGTTAACATTTCTGTGTCAATGTTTCACTTCGGGTAATATCCACTTTTTTCTTTACATGTTTCATAATTTTTATATATTTGGTCATTATAATTATATAATGATTTGATAATGTAAATAACTTTTCAAAATGTTATTTATATTCATTATATGTATTTTATAATAATCTATAGAATAAATAAGTACAAAATTCAATACACAATCCATGGAGGTAGTAATTTGTATATAGTCATGAACATTGTTTCTAATTTTATTGTCATATTGAATGAAAGAAATAAATGACCTATATGTATATATCTATATAATATCATTAAATAATAATTATAATGTTTTATATATCATATTATTTCAATAATCCCATTCTTAATAAATTACATGTTGTGTGTGAACAAATAACTTTGTTTTGAGGGGGCGATAGTCCAAACTTTCTCAAACAAAATTCTCATATTTACACAAAGTGGAAAGTAAATAGATAAGTGTTATAAAATTAATAAATAATAATAATTAAATAATATAATATATAATATATACAGAAAAATTACTTGATAATGTCCCCCATGATTGGAAATAATCGAAAATGAACAATCATCGTTTAATGACAAGGTAGTCCATCGTACCTGTAAACAGAATGTTAGTCACCCATTAGATAGAGGTTTGTGTAAGTGTTGGTTGAACCCATAGAATACCAAAATCCTTGTATATTTAGTAAATTTATATCACTATTAAAAATTTTAATAAAGATACTTGAGGGTTTCATCAGGATAATTAAAGAGAGGAGCTTTATAGATGGCGTTACCTCTTAATTGGGCAACAACTTTTTGTGTGTGTGAAAAGGATTCGATGGAAACAATTATGAAAAATGGAAGGACTAAATTATTAATGGAGGGATTATGCGAATTTTATTGGTCAGATATTTTCCAAAATTTATTTTTTTGATAGTTTTGAAGAAGAGAGAGGACTGGTCGCCATTTATATGGTAGGAGGAGTGACACTCTTGTAAATAATTAATCACAGAATTCCAGGCACATTTTTCATGTTGCAAGTGGATCAAAAAATTACCCAAATTATATCCAAGGGAGGATAATATTGAAATAATTCCAAAATATGTCTCTTGTACACGTTTATATGGCATTTGGTGTCTCAAATTTAATGTGTGGTACTTAGTTAAGATGATTTTTACATTAATCGATGAAATTAATTTTGACTACATTCATTAATAACAATAGTCAAAATCTAAGTTGAAATAATTATAAATTATAAATTATTATAATTCAAAATATTGAATCCATTTTTTAAAATTTTAGTCATATTATTGGAATAAATTAATTTAAATTTATTCTAGCTTGTAAGATGACACTTCATGTTTTTATAGTAGAAATAAACAAAAGAATGTTATGTTTTTATATCCAACTTCAATGTCAAATTGGTTAAAATGACCTCAATTTTAGTAATTAATAAATTTATTATCTAATTAATCTTTTAAACCGATTTACTATATAATTTATGATTATAAATGAATTAAATAAAAAAGAATTTTCAATTAAAATCTAGTATTTTTAACTATTCATTAAAAAATTATTCCTTATAGAAAAATACCAATAAATTATCTTAAGATAATTTTTATGTTTTTCATGAAAATATGAAATTTATAATGATATATGTAATCTATAAGTGATCAATTTTATTTATAATTGGTTCCCCATCAAATAACAGTAATGGTTCCTTCATAAAAATATTGTTTTTTATATGTAAAATTAGGTTTTTTCTTATCTTAAGATTATCAAACCTATTTGATGAATATCAAAACAATTGATTGAATATGTATCATATATATTTCATTAATGGAATTAACTAATTAATATTAATATATTTTATCATGACAAAACCCGTTTGGAATTATGAAAATACTAATATTTCTTTTTATATTTATTTGGTTCACAGTTCATTTATAATTAATTTCTAACCATGAAATTCATTTAATATTTATATAATACATAAATTTTCATAATTTTGATAACAATATTACTAAATACCGATTTAATGGCTAGGATATATCTTAATATATTAAATAATAATGTTTTAATAATTTACCATTGTCTTGTAATATTTAGTATTGTGCGTAATGTAAGATATCAAAGAAAGTCGCCCATACATGTAATTCAAACTAACTAGGTGATGTATTCATTAAATATGATAGAATATATTATATTTATTTAAGATTGTAAATATATGTTAATGTATCATGTTATTATATTCCCTTTTACACATGATGTTTTGTGTAAAAAATGCTAAATCGGTATTCCGTGTAACGCAAGAGAAGTTGGTGTATTTTAGTGCATTCCATTTTTTCATTTGAAAGGAATGTTTTACTTAGTTAAATAAAATACTTTAATGAAAATCAATTCATAAATAAAATTACATCACATAAAATATGGGTGTTCTAATAAATATGATTATTATTATTTTATATATGTATAATTGACTTATATTAATAATATTGGTGTTTTTAATTTCAATGTTGGAAGCAAGGACATATGGTAAGGTATTTATTTCATACTTTTTATAATTGTGATACAGATCACATTTCCATAAATTAATATTATTATGTGGTGAATATATAGTCTTTGAATTTATTTTATAATGATTAACATAAATAATACTATTATTTACATATCCATTTTTGGATAAATCTTTTATGGGGTTTACCCTACAGAAGTTACCAAATCAGTCAGGGAATTTTGTCTCAATTTTACTTATTTAAGAAATATATTTTTTATACACCTAGATTATATTATTAGGTGTATATTCTTCCAATTTTACATGTAATATCATGAATTTATTTATTATAATGATATTTTATGTTTAATTTAATGCAGTTCTATCATGGGTATTACAATAAAAAGTGTCCCAAGTGGTATGTATTTTGTTTACAATCTCATCATTTTTCATGACTGTTTATTTTTACATTTATGAAGATAAAATATTCAAATCTATCTCCCAATATAACGATTAAATTTATTATCCTATGAAAATTTCATAATAATAATTTTTTTCATTTATTTTATACTATTTATGTACCTAATATTTTAAAATAATTTTTTTTAAGAAAATTGTCTTTATCACAATCTTCAATCGAAAATCCATTTTATTCCAAACCTATTTCTAAAAAAATTCAAAATAATTAAATACTCCACAAAAATTATTAAAGACAATTTAAACAATGTTTTAATATCAAAACCATAGGCATATAAATGAGGAATAATGGGAACATGAATAAAAATGAATGTTAAAGAATGATAATCATACATTCTATAAAGATAATTTGCACACAACATGAAACATAACATCATAAACATAGGTCAAGGATAAACCACCAATGACATCATGGTAGAAAATTACAATAAAGGAATCAGGCTCAATCTCTATACAATAATCATATCTCATGATATGAAACATCACTCAATTCATTGGAGTGCATATAATTTTGGGCATTCCTCTGACATTGAATTTATTCTCTTGCTTATGTGTTCAACATGGATCATAAAACATGAATACATTCATCATTATACTTTATTACATGGTCAAGGAGTTTTGAAAACATATATTTTATTATAAAATGAAAAATATATGTTTTTAAATGTGAACACCCTTGATTGAAATGGTTATATCATTCACTACACAATTGTTTTGGCATAGAAAGTTGTAGTGAAATTTCGGCAACATAATAACACCACATGAAGATACATAAAAATGGATTGATGGTTGATATATGGGAATACCATAATTGGGAAATATATTAGACAATATTGTGAATTTTTAGTAACATATCCCATCATGAGGAAATGAAGATAAATGACTTAATTTGAAGATGATACATGAATAAAGAGGAGAAAGGAAAAGATCTCGTACTTGAGTGTGTGACTCTTAATGCATGACAGGGTCTTTTTAAGAGTTTAAGGTACCCTTGGTAGGATTATAGATAGTGTATATCAAAGTATTGATGTTATATAAGGAGTTATAGTGAAGTGAAATGGGAGATTTGTTTTGTTTATATAGGAAAACATGGGGATTTCTTTATTATTTATGTTTTAAACTCTACATAATAAAATATCCAAAACCACAGACAATACCATAGTGATTAACAAGTTTTCTAAAATATGGGATTGGTTTCCATTTTTTAATAAATCCAAGGTCCGACAAAATAAAATATTGCCCTCCCTTATGTCGAGGTGTTTCACACTCCTAATGAAATGATTTTAAAAACATAAAATATATTATATGTTTTTGAGGATTAATAATGGATTTATAAAATAAATAAATAAAAATTTAAATAAAATTATTTCATATGTATAAAAAATATTTTATCATTATTTTAATTTATTGTATTTATTACTTTAATTTTGGGTCATTATGATGTCATAAAATATATAATATATTTATATGATATTTAATTATTACATGAAAATGTGATTTTCTCAGAAAATTATAAAAGATTCACCATTAGAAAAATTTTATTTTCTTATACATATAATAATATTGATATTAGATCAATAATTTTACATATTCTTAAAAAATTATTTTGAAATAATATCAACATTTATTATGAAAAATATAGTTATTAACAACAAATGTTTTTAAACCCTTATAAAAATTAAATTTGACTTCCTATTAATTATATGATCATTTTTATCTAATAAAAATAATTTAATAATAATATTTTACTAAAATATTACTTATTTCAAAAATAAATTAATTCATTAATATAAACCCATTAATTGTCTAGGAATATAACTCAAAAATATAGTTTTTTTTTGCTGTTTAAAAATAAAAAACATTAACAATGTAATGGTACAATGAAAATATTAACATTCTTCTATTGAAAAATAAATAATATATATTCAAATAACTATGGTATTGATACATATCCCATTAATATACTAGAAAATTACATAAGCATATTTTTTTCAGTGGGAATATTTTCATGGGGTGGTTCGGCGTACATGGTTTGGGCCACGATATATATAAGCTTGAACGTCACCCATAAATAGTTTTTCTCATTCCTAAGTTGTTGGATATCATATGGTACTGATGAAGGGAAAATACTAGTGATGATATCTCCTTTTTATGCTTTTATAAATAAGCTTTATAGGGTCTATTCTATTATTTGAGGGCATCAATTCTTTTGTATGTGCCAATAAGATTTGTTAAGACACTATATTAACACTAATCATTTATCAAAGTTAAAATACTATATAATCAACATTAAAAATACCTAATAGTATTTTAAATAAAATTTTATAATATTTATTCAGTTTGGTTCATGTGTTTTCAATAAACATAATACATAATAAGAAAATTAATTAAATCAAAAGATAAATTTTTATTTTTAACAGTTTCGGTCATCAAAACATATTTCTTTTATGTAGTGTATATAATTCTCATGACTCTTTTTTATGAGGATTCATATAATAAATATTTTGATTTACATATCCATTTTAGGATATCTCAACCACATGGTTTATAATTAAAATGTTACCAAAGCATTATGGAATTTTTGTCCAAATATGCATTTTTTGGGACATATGTTTTGTTTTTCACCTATATTATTCTATGAGGGATAAATTTATCAAATTTTATATGTAATATAATAATTCTTTATATTTTTATGATATTTTATGTTTCACTAAATTTTATTCCTTTATGGGGATTATAATTCAATGATACCAAAGTGGTAATTATATTATGTTACAATCTAAATGTGTATCATGACTTTTTATGGTTACGTTTCTAATCGTAATATATTATGATTCATCCATCATGAATACCATGAGCATTATTATCCTCTAGTTATTTGATGAGAAAAACATTTTACCCTTAATTTTCATCTTATTATGTCCTCATGTGTTCAAATGAATGTTATTATGAAAAAATTATCTTCAGTTAACTCTTCAGATAAAATCTCATTTTTCGTTCAAAACCATATTTTCTAAAATCATTTTCAAAATTATTTTTACAATATAAAATTGATTTTTTAAATAATTTTTTCAAATTATTTAGTTTTCAGAAAAAAAAATTTAATGAAATATTCACATTTATTTTCAAACAATGTCTGTTTCAATTTACTGAAAATGTGAAATGATTTATAATTTTAACTTGTAAACAATGAATAGAATTTAGGCCATCATGAGAATAATTTTCTTTCAAAAATTATTTAAATGTTTTAATGGTTAGTTTAAAAGAAAAATATTTTAAAAAATAATTACATTTTAAGATTACATTTTGAAATCAAAAAGGATATTTTCCTTATGAAATGTTTTAAATTATATTTAGATATTTTATTATTAGTTTTTAAGTTTATTTTTAATGAAATTGGATTCCATAATATTGTTTGAATTTTTATTTATAAAAAGTGATTTTCAAATAACATTTATTTACCTCAATAAACTTTCCACGTTATATTTTGTAACACCACGTTATTAATATATAATATCATTGTAATTGTGTTGGGAAAAAATCCCTCAAGGCATCATTGAATCATTTTTTAGGAGATTGTGTTTGTTGAAAAAGTGGTCATCTGTGTTGTGATTGTTGACCAAGAAAACCATGACATACAAATTTGTGGACAAAAGGGATTTCATGGGGGCATGTCGATTTCAAGGGCCATGGTTAACGATCCATGTTTGATTCAAGAATGTCGATAAAGGAATGGATGATCTGGAGGCAGTACCGAAAGAGAAGATACAAGGTGTCACCGTTTTCCAGTGTTTGCCAAATTTTTGGGCCTGAAAATCGACAATTAAAGAAAAGTGGTTTTTGGAAAAGGGGCATGCACACCGTGTACTTGAAGGAGAGGAAAATTTCATGCCAAATTATTTTTAAGACCGAAACATGAAAATATGGGAAATGGATAACGGTCGCGCAAATTTTGGAGTTGGTTCCACATGTGATTTGCGTGGTAGGAGACTTGTGCGCTGAGACTTGCGCATTGAAGGGAGATTCGAGCGCCATCGCTCAGGGTGTTCAAATGCCTATAAATACAAGTCGACTCCTCCTCATTTAGTACGAGTTCAAGACATGCGCAGGTGTGGTGGTTGCGCAAGTGGTGGTGGGTCGTGCAAGTTGGAGTTGCGAGATAGTTGTTTTTTGTGCTCCCAAGGTGGTCTGGGTGAGGAAGGAAGAGAATCGTATAGGTTCTGAGTTGAATATGGAAGTGTCGCACAAGTTCTTTGGTGACACTTGTGCACCGGATATGGAAGAATCACTAAAATTATTGGTTGTGCGACCATATTGATTTGGTCATAAAAGGGTGTGTGTCACGAAAGTTTGGATTTAGAGAATCTTGTGTCACACTAGTGGTTGAGGTGGACTTGCATGCCTATTATGACTTACATGCCGAGACTTGCACGCCGGCCTAGAGAAGGGCGCAATGTAAGGTTGATTTCTGGTAGTGATTCAAGGCTGTATGGAATCTGGAAGATTTTCTGATACTTTCGATGAAAAGTGATATGCATTTACAGGTGAAACATTGACATCAATAGAGAATCTACATACAAAAGAGGATGCATTAATTAGTGATAATGAAGAGACCTACAGGTCTATAAACCGTGAGTGGATCCTTTCCAGAGCAGTGCGCAAAAGAAGAGGAAGAAGGTGATCCTCTCCACCAGTAGTGAGCCAGAGAGAGAGAAACAGGGAGTGACCCTTAGGAAAGTAGTGATCTAATCCTAAACATTGTAAAATCAATGAGCCTTGGAATAGAATTGATCTATCCAAAACCTTTTAAATAGTAGTGTGATTATAGTGAATTTGGTACATCAACATATTGCCAGTGTATTCTCCTTTGGCGTAGCTCAGTGAGGGTGAACCAAGTAAAACTTTTCGTGTCATGTGCATGATTTACTTTCTACTTATATTGTGCAATGGGAATGAGAGATAAGAATTTTTTTCTTAACTATAAACCAAGATTAGAATGAGATTTAATTTTAAATTATTCATACCCTAATTCATCCCCCCCCCCCTCTCAGGGTATGCAGTCTTGTGGACATAACAATTGGTATTAGAGGAATGTTTGATATTAGTTCTTCTCTCAAATGGAGGTCACCAATCATAAAGGGTTTCTGATATTTGACGGGAACAATTTTTAGCTATGTAAGAATCAAATTCAACACTACTTACAATAATTGGGAATGGATGTATTCACAGTAGCAATGCATGGCATAACAGCTGATATTAATAGTGGTGCATTATCAGAAGTTGAGCGTAAAGAGTTGGATGTTGATGCGGAAGAAATCAATGCCTTAGAGGGAGACCTATAAAATCCTATATATATACAAAGGTTATGTCTTTAAAAATGTCACATGCCATGTGGGAAAAGTTATTGAATATATATAAAGGGGATACAAAGATCAGAGAGGCAATAATAGAAGTGTTGTGGAACAAGTATGAAGATCTGAGAATGAACCGGAATGAATATTTTGATGCATTCATTGACAGGGTAAATATTGTTGTGGAGGACATGAGAGGTCTTTTAGAAGTTATTGAAGATATAAATATTGTGAAGCACATCCTGAGAAAACATCTACCTCGGTTCAATCTGAAAGTTTCTATTTTGGAAGATAAAGACCCGAAAGAGATGACATTGGATAACATGCACAACACTCTTGTTTCATATTAAATGAGAAATGATGATAACGATGTTATGGAAAAGGGGAAGTCCAAATAGGTGGCATTTAAGGCCATGAAGAAGCTCACTATTAAAGATTCTTAGGGGGATGAAGAAACATATGAGGTAATGTCATTCCTCTCCTCAAATCATCAAAGAGGAAAAGGAAAGTTCAAAGGGAAACTGTAACGCCCGACCCTAGATACCCAGAGTCGGTGCATTATTACATAACATTGGAATGATCACAAAGAAAAATCTAGTCTCGAAAGACCTATTAGTTTAGTATCCTTGGAAACACTAGATATATTCATAAAGTTTACATTACATCAATAAGTGAAAAACTACAACAACATATTGTCTTCATATCCCCTCATACTATCCCTACAGGTCATTCATAAAATACTTCATCACATCCTGGGAAAAATAAAACATTGAAAGGGTTGAGCTCATATGCTTAGTAAGGATAAAAATATAGTAGAAACATTCATAAATAAATATAAAATTTTAAGGCAATGTATAACTAAAACAAAAGCCTTTTAAACATGAACATTAGCATAATTTTTCAAGGATAAAATGAAATAATGCCATTTACTTATTCACATGGATATTATACTAGTCGAATAATCACATGAAAATATTAATAACCACTTTCATAATGACAGAATGCATAATGCCAGACTATCATAACCACGTATCCAAGGCCTTGTGCCAAGACTACAAATAAGATTTTATCAAGGCCTCCTCCCAAGACACTATTTTGTCTCATGAGACCTACTGATGCATCGAGGAGCAATAGAGGCCTCCACCCATCACTTAATAAGTCCAATGCATTCCTCATATGAAAAGTTTTATACATAACATAAACATTTTTTTTAAAACTAGTATACAAAATATCAATACTTTATCCACAAACCATGAATGGTATAAAAATAGCTCATCCACAGTCAATCATAACTCATTAGATACAATATGGAATATTTTATTGTATCATATTAACCTCAATAGAGAATGATTAATGATATTGACATAGATGAAAATAATCATCAAAACAATTAGAGTGAAATATCCCCCTTTTTCTTGAAATCATTTAAAAGTCACACTATTTTTCAAGAATCCATTTAAATTAGATTTTAGAATAAAAGTGTCCCATACCACTTTGAAACTTTTAAAAGGAATTTTTATTTTAAAATTTTAATGTCTATATAAATACATCCTTAAAACCATTTTTAAAACGTGGACATTAATGATAAAGATTTAGAATAATCAATATTTAGAACATTTTAAAATGTCATTTTAGTTAGAGTTCCTAACCCAAAGAGAGACACTTGAATAAAAATAATTGAGGAAATAAAAATTTTGTAATTTCATGATAACAAAGGGATTCATGATATATTATGTCAAAGTACATTATATACACCATATATAAGTGATTTGGTGTATAACAATAACAGAGTCTCAATGGAATGTAAATTGAGATAAAATCTCTCATAAAGGCCGTATACTTAGGTTAAGGATAAATCAACGAAATAATTATGACTGAAAATTATAAATACACTCAATATGATTGGATATTTAGTGTAAAACAATCAAAGGACATTCACACATATTCTTGTAAAAACAACACTAATGAATTGGATGTTTAACACAACAAATTGAGATTGAGTAAAAATTACTCTTATCAAGTTCATACAGATGACCTAATAATTTATCAATGGAGTGATCATGTGTATCATAAGTATATCCACAGAAAGGTGAGTGGAATTTATGACATAATCAAATGAATAGTGATTCTACACATAATCATGGAGTAAAATAATCAATGAAGTATGCGTAAAGCCGAAAGAGTGGAAATTGAAATTTAAATTTCCCTTATTGATATGGTAACATACAAAACATACACCCATGAAAAAAGGATAATACAATAATGATGTAAATATAAATTAATTAAATAAAATTACAAAATGAATACAAACATGGGTAGTACACACACCACATGTAATAAATAAGTGGTGAACAATGGAAATCTCACGGAATTAAAAGTGAGATAAGAAACCCCTTACTTTGTACTTTTTCCTTGGTAGATGGTAGGTTAATCTCCTTTATAGTGGTTAAATAATTGTTATTGAATTATAAAAGAATAATTTACATTAATATGATATCATATATTATGTTTTATCATTGATTTGTTAATAATATCTTAGTATTATCGTCATTTCGGGTGTTAACTTACTCGTTTACCTTTATATTATTTGTTACATAAGTTGTGTTTCTTATGGATAGGTATTATCTTATTCATATCCATAATTATATCAAGTCCTTAAACATTATTTTTAATCATCAGCTGGGAATTATACTTCAATGGATACGATGGAGAAATAATCTCATCGCGTTCGTGGAGACGGTAGTCCGTACGTACGTACGAGCGACAATATCATTCTTTTGATGTTGAAATAATATATAATTGGATGGTATATCATATATACAGAATAATTATCATGTTATATTTATTATTTACATGAATTACACATCATTTTTAAACCCATCCAAATAATAATTTTTTGAATGACAATTACACCACGACGTGGAGACGGTAACCCGTATGTACGCACGTATGGTGAAATGCCATTCAAAGGATGGATAGAATAATGAATATGGTTGTACCATATTTATAATAACATCAAATTATATAGAAGATACTGGATTTATTATTTTAGATTATAAATAACAAATAAAGAAGAAGTTGAAGAAGAAAAGAACTTGAAAGAGGGTGGTGAAAACATTACCTCTTTTTCGGGTTCTTCATTTTGATTTGATCAAATGGGATCCTTAGGTTGGCTTTATGATAAAAATAAGGCCTCTAGGTTGTAGTGAGGGATGTTGAGAGAGTATTTGGGCATGGTTTGGCCGAGCCAAAAGGCTTTGAATGCATGAATTAGTGAGAAGGTGGGGTGCCCTTTTATAAGAGGGGTGAGGGGCACCTTGGGAAAAGATAAAAAAAATATTTCTTAATAAATTAATATTTTGTTTATAATGGCTCCAAAGTGGATTATTTAATATTTAAGGTGGGTATGGGTTGAAAAAAACTCAACCAATAGAACTTAGACAGGTTGGGGTCATTATATTAGCCTTATCTTTAAGTATTAACTCTTAGTTATTTAGTTTCACTTTTACAATGACTCTTTGTATTTTTATATTATATGGTTAATAAACATAATATATAAATACAAGAGACCCCAAAGTGGTCCATTAATTGTACACCTATCATGATATAAGTCTCTTGGCTGAACCGTAGATTTTTTGGAATTGAATATAAATTAATAATATAATATTTGTTTTAAAAACTCTTTTATGACAATTTTGACACTATTGGGTATTTTGTTTTTGATAAATTCATAAAGGCATTATTACTTCGAAAAAAATTTATATAATCAATCCTAATATGTCATATTAACCTAGTAAATTAGTTTATTTCATAAAAAGTATCAAATTACATTTATTTTGATATTTATAATATCAATTATTTTAATATTTCATTAATTAGGTAATTAATTCATCACCATTGTGTCGTAAATAATTTAAATTATTTAATGTATAAAAATTATAAATAAAATACCATTATGTAGTAAATCTTTTTATATTTCTAATGAATATTTATAATTGAATTTATCTTATGTGTAACCCTATATTATGAATGTTTTAGTAAATAAACTTTGATTTTAACTCTTTTAACTCTTCTTTGAATTAAATAATAATAAATGTCCTAATCTAATCCAAGTGGACCTAAATGAGAATATTTTATTAATAAGGTTGTTTGTGGTAGAGATACACTTGTACAATAGAATTAAGATATGTGTTATGGTAATATTAATATCATTTTTACCGTTAATTACCCTATTTACTTTTAACCGTGGTAAATAAAAGTAAACAGTTACTATTAACCAAAAATTATTTTCCTCTAATTGAACCACATTTTACTCCTTGATATTAACTGTGTCTCTTGGATTTTCGAAATTCCACTCACAGAAGCGTTAAAATTAAGTATTATGAAAAATTCAGTTTTTTAACTACCACTTAGTGGTTTCACTATTCATCAAAAAATGAAAGTTTCCAGAAAAATACCAAAAATAGGCCTAAGATATATTTCATATTATGAATTCAAAAATGATGTATATCTTACCAAATTAAAAACATATCAGTTGCATTAATTAATTTAAAAATTAATTCTCATCGTCAAAACAAATAGCATGTTTTTAAGAGATAATAACTATCAAAAGATTGACAGTTTTTTATGTCTGGTTTAAATGTGAAATTACATTCAATGACCAAAATTGCATTAAATGGTAAAATAAATATTCTAAATATACATTAAAACAACTCAAATTAATAATTCATCACTATTGATTATTTCGATTAAAAAAATTGTTTTTAATTAAAATTTAGTAATTTTCACTATTCGTCAAAATATGAAAGTTATATGAAAAGTACCAAAATTTCAGCCTAATCTAATTTTGATATTACTAATCCAAAAATGAAGTCCATTTCGAAATATAAAATTTATAAAATTTCAAAAAGATGGTATTACTGTTCATAACAGCTAGTTTGATTGGTTGTGGTGTGTTAGAATCTCTAAGTTGCGTACAATGCATGCCATTGCATTATTAAATGGGAAATGTAACATAGAAGCTTGGGGTGTTAGAGAAACTTCCACTTTCCTTCATTAGATGTGGAAAAGTTTTTCATCTTGCTGCAAGGTGCCCCAAAAAGTTTCAAGAAGAAAATGATGATGATGAAGTTGAAATTCCCAAGAAGAGATCTTCAGCCTATGTGAAAGGGAAGAAGTAGTTCAATATAAATTTCATTAAGAAGAAGAATATTCACTCACAAGAAATAGACAGTTCAGATGATTCTAAGGTTGAAGAGTTTTAGAAGATTTAAAATTGAAAAGATCATCGAGAAAATTCTATAGTGGTAGTTGTCAATAGTTCTCAGGAGAAGAACGAAACCGAAGGTGATGATGAAGAAGTAGAAGTTGAAGGAAGAATAGACATTCAAGCTGAGTTGGATGATTCTCTTGAGGAGATAGATGTTTGGGGAGCAAAAACAAAGAAATATAACAATGTTTTTCATGATGCCAAACTCTATATATATCAGCATGATAAAGAGAAGTTTGAGTTGATGGAAAAAATTGAGAAACTCAAGTTATCAACAATAGAGAACTCAGAATCATTTAGTGAGTATAAGATCATGATTGAAGAACATAAAAGATAGATTGATGGCTTGAACAGAAAAGTGAATGATCAAGTCAAGTGTATCTAAGTTCTGGAAGAAGAAGTGGTCAGTCTACGATGAAAAATGAAAGATCAAGAAAAACTCTTGAATCCAAATATAATATCACGAATAAAGGTCAGTCAGAAGAGAGAAAAGATGATAGATGAGGCTAGTAGTTCAGCATGAATGAAGCAGGAATCGAGTTCAGATGCTAAAGATGAATTGGGGTCTGATCGGAAAAAAAAATGTGAATATTGATGTCAGTCTGTAAGAAACCATTCCAAAAGTGAAGGTAGATTAGGGTACAAAACAGAATATTAGCAGGTCCCAAGGGAAAACAATCAGTGTAGAAGTGACACACAAGAATGTTCCTTACATTAGGTGCTATTGCTGTGGAAATATGGGACACTCACAAAATGTGTGTTCTATAGCCAAGAGATACCTAAGGGCACAATAACAATAGTGGAATCCAAACAGAGCTCAATATTATATAACATCATTTGATTGTCATTGTTTTTGGTGTTGATGATTTGGGCACATGTCTAGATATTTCACATCAATCATACAAATGAATGTGACCAAGAAAAACTTGATCAGTCGTAAACAGAATGTTACAGAATCGTCAAGTGAGATGAAAACAAAAATCGATTTGCAGCTCTACAGGATGAAGTTTATTCATCACACTCTAAGGAAGATCAAGTTATCCAAACCACACCGGGTGTAAATTCAAAGACATGGATCAAAAAGAAAAAGGATGAGAAGGGACTTGCGCACCGTGTACTTTAAGGAGAGGAAACTTGCGTGCCAATTTATTTTCATGATCAAAACATCAAAATATGGAAAATGGATACAGGTTGCGTATGTTTTGGAGTTGGTCACGTAGGTGATTTGGGTGAAAGGAGACTTGCACGCTGAGGCCTGCGCACCGAATGGAGACTTGAGCATCGTCATGCAGGGTGACCAAATCTAATAAATAAAGGTCGACCCCTCCAAATTTGGTATGAGTTAAAGACTTATAAAAAATAAAAGTTCTTGTCGTGCTGGAGTGGTGGTCGCGCAAGTGGTGGTGGGTCGTGCAAGTATGAGTTACGCGAAAGATGTTTGTTGATCACCCAAGGTGGTCTAGGCAAGGATGGAAGAGAGACATGTAGGTTCCTAGTTGAAGAAAGAAGTGTCGCACAAGTGGTTTGGTGACACTTGCGCACCAGATTTTGAAGAAGAGAGAAAATTGTTGGTTGCACACCAATATTGGTTTTGATGTAAAAGGGTGTGCGTTGTGCAAGTTTGGAGTTGGAGAATATTTTGTTGCGCAAGTGGTTGAGGTGGACTTGCGCTCCAGGTTTGACTTGTGCATCGGCTTAGAGAAGAGTGCCAAGTAAGGTTGATTTTCGGCAGTGATTCAAGGCTGCATGGAATCTGGAAGATTTCCCGATACTTTCGGTGTAAAGTGACATTCATATATGGTTGAAAGTTGTACTTTAACATTGCATCTACATGAAACAGAGGATGCATTAATTAGTGATAATGAAGATATATACAGGTCTATAAACTGTGAGTGGATCCTTTCCAGAGCAGTGCACAAAGGAAGAGAAAGAAGGTGATCTTCTCCACTGGTAGGGAACCAGAGAGAGAAATAGGGAGTGAACCTTGGGAAATCCGTGAGCTGACCCTAAACATTTTCAAGACAGTGATCCTGGGAATAGGAAGTGATATATCCCAAAACTTGTAAACAATAGTGTGATTATAGTGATTTTGGTACATCGCCACATTCCCGGTGTATGCTCTTTGGATGTATCCCAGTGAGGGTGAACCAAGTAAAAATTGTTGTTCCATGTTCATGCTTTACTTTCTTCTTATATTGTGCAACGGGAAAGAGAGAGAAGAGTGTTTTTCTTAATAGTGGAACAAGATCAGAATGAGATTTAATTTTAAATTAGTCATACCCTGATTCACCCCCCCCCCCCCCTCGTAGGGTATTCAGCCTTATGGACCTAACAATTTGTATCAGAGGAATGGTTGATATTAGTTATTCTCTCAAATGGAGGTTACCAATCCTAAAGGGATTATGATCTTCGACGAGAATAATTTTCAGCTATGGAAGAATCAGACGCAACACTACTTCCAATCTTTGGGAATTGATGTATTCACAGTAGTAGTGCATGGCATAACATATGATATTAATAGAGGTTCATTATCAGAAGCTGAGCATAGAGAGTTGGATGCTAATTTCAATGCAATCAATGCCTTAGGTGGAGCCATATCCAATCCTATATATATAAAAGTGATGTCTTTCAAAACATCACATGCCATGTGGAAAAATATATTGAATATATATGAAGGGGATACAATGGTCAGAGAGGAAAAGTTGCAAGTGTTGTGGAACAAGTATGATGATCTGAGAATGAACCTGAATGAATCTGTTGATGCATTCTTTGAGAGGGTAAATATTGTTGTGGAGGACATGAGAGGTCTTGGAGAAGTTATTGAAGATATAAAAATTGTGAGGCATATATTGAGAAAACATCCACCTCAGTTCAATCCGAAAATTTCTATTTTGGAATATAAAGACCTGAAAGAGCTGACATTGGATATCCTGGACAACACTCTTGTCAAATATGAAATGAGAAATGATGATAACAACGCTGTGGAAAAGGGGAAGTTTAAAGAGGTGGCATTTAAGGCCATGAAGAATCTCACCATTGAATATTATCTGGAGAATAATGAAATAGATAAGGTAATGTCATTCCTCTCCTCAAACCTTCAAAGAGGAAAAGGAAAGTTGAAAGGAAAACTTACACTTACTTGGTTTAGATGTGGAAAATTTGGACATCTTTCAGCAAGGTTCCCAAAAAAGTTTCAAGAAGAAAATGATGAAGATGAAGTTGAAATTACAAAGAAGAGATCTTCAGCCTATGTGAACGTGAAGAATCATTTCAAGAGAAATTTATTCCTGAAAATGAATCTTCTCTCACAAGAAATAGACAGTTCAGACAAGTTTGAGGTTGAAGAAGTGGAAGAGATTGAAAATTGCAAAGATCGTGGAGAAAATTCTATGGTGGCAGTCATCGGTGGTTCTCAAGAGAAGAACGAAACCGAAGGTGATGATGAATAAGAAGAAGTTTAAGGAATAATACATATGAAAGATGATTTAGAAGCTACTCTTGAGGGGATAGATGTTTGGAGAGCCAAAACAAAGAAAGCTAAGAAAGTTGGTCATGATGGAAAACTCTATATGAAGCAGTAAGAAGAAGAAAAGTCTGATTTGATGGAAGAAACTGAGAAACTCAAGTTATCAGCACCAGAGAACTCAGAATCAGTTAGTGAGTATATTCTCAAGAATGAAGAATAGAAAAAAGAGATTGATGTCTTGAATAGAAAAGTGAAAGATCAAGTAATGTGTATCAAATAGCATGAAGAAGAAGTGGTCAGTCTGCAATGAAAAATTAAGGATCAAGATAAACACTTGAATTTCAATATGATATAAGGAAATCAGGTCATTCATTGGATATAAATGATGATAGAGGAGGATTGTTGTTTAGTAGGAATGAAGAAGCAATCGAGCTCAGATGCTAAGGCTGAATTGGGGTCTGATCAAAAACAAAAACCTGTGAATATTGATGTCAGACCACGAGCACCCATTCTGAAAGTGAAGGTAGATTTGGTTATAAAACAGAATATTAGCAGATTCCAAGGGAAAACCAGCAGCACAAAAGTGTCACACATGAATGCTCCTTACATTAGGTGCTATTTTTGTGTAAAGATAAGACACTCAAAAAATTTGTGTTCTATATCCAAGAGATACTGAAGGAAACAAGAACAACAGTGGCAGCCAAATAGAGCACAATATTATAGAACATCCTTTGAAGGCCATTGTTTTTGGTGTAGAGGATTTGGGCACATGGCTAGATATTGCACATCAATCATACAAAGAAATGTGCCAAAGTAAAACTTGAGTAGTCATAAGCATCTAGTTAGGGAATCGTCAAGTGAGCTGAAAATGAAAAATCAATTTGAAGCTCTATAAGATGAAGCTGGTTCATCACACTTTAAGGAAGATCAATTCCTCGAAACCACATCAGGTGTGTAGTCAAAGACATGGATCAAAAAGAAAATGGATGAGAAGGGACTTGCATGCTGTGTACTTAAATGAGAGGATACTTTAACTCCATATGAATTTCAAGATCAAAACATCAAAATATGGAAAATGGATAAGGGTCACGCAAGTTTTGGAGTTGGTCACGCAGGTGATTTTCACTGCTAGAGACTTGCACGCCGAGACTTGCGTGCCGAAGGGAAACTTGCGCACCGTTGCGCAGGGTGTTCAAATGCCTATAAATATAGGTCGGCCCCTCCTCATTCGGTGTGATTTCAAGTCTTACAGAAAATCAGAGCTCCTATCCTACAGGTGTTGTGGTTGCGCAAGTAGTAGTGGGTCGCGCAAGTCGGAGTTGCGGGACAGTTGTTTGTTGCGCACCCAAGCTAGTCTGGGCAAGGAAGGAAGAGAGTCGCGCAGGTTTTGAGTTGAAGAAGGAGGTTTCACGCAAGTGGTTTGGTTACACTTGAGCACTAGATATTAAAGAAGCACAAAAATTATTGGTTGCACGCCAATATTGGATTAGGGGTAAAAGGATGTGTGTCACACAAGTTTGGAGTTGGAGAATCTTGTGTCACGCAAGTGGTTGAGATGGACTTGCACTCGAGTTTTGACTTGCGTGCCGAGACATGTGCACCGGCTTAGAGAAAGGCTCCAAGTAAAGCTGATTTCCGGTAGTGATTCAAGGCTGTGTGGAAGCTGGAAGATTGCCCGATACATTTGGTGCGATGTGAGATTCATCTACGGGTGAAATATGGACTTAAAAAGAGCATCTACAAACAACAGAGGATGCATTCATTAGTGATAATGAAGATACCTACAGGTCTATAAACTGTGAGTGGATCCTTTCCAGAGCAGTGCGAAAAGGAAGAGGAAGACGGTGATCCCCTCCACCAGCAGTGAGCCAGAAACAGAGAAATAGGGAGTGACCCCTGGGAAAGCAGTGATTTATCCCTACAAATTTTTAAGGTAGTGAGCCTAGGAATAGAAGTGATTTATCCAAAACCTTGTAAACAACAGTGTGATTATAGTGAATTTGGTACATCACAACATTTTCGGTGTATGCTCCTTGGACGTAGCCCAGTGAGGGTGAACCAAGTAAAAATTCTCATATACTATGCATGATTTATATTATGCATATATTTTCCAACAGGAATGAGAGAGAAGAGTGTTTTTCTTAATAGTTAAACAAGATCAGAACGGGCTTTATTTTTAAATTAGTCATACCCTGATTCACCCCCCCCCCTCTCTGTGAATTCAACATTGTGGACCTAACAATTGGTATCAAAGGAAAGGATGATATTAGTTCTTCTCTAAAATGGATGTCACCAATCATAAAGGGAAGAATCAGATGGAACACTACATCCAATCTTTGGGAATGGATGTATTCACTGTAACACCCCAAGCTTCTACGGTACGTTTCCCTTCGAATAATGCGATAGCGTGTGTTGTACGCAACCTCGAGTTCTAACACACACCACAACTAATTAAACTAGCCGTTGTGAATAGTAATACCTAATTTTTGAAATCATATAAATTCTATATTTCAAAATGGACTTCATTTTTGGATTCGGAATATCAAAATTAGCCTAGGGTGAAATTTTGGTACATTTCGGATAACTTTCATATTTTGTTGAATAGTGAAAATTTCTAAATTTTAATTAAAAACAACTTTTTTAATCAAAATAATTAATAGTGATAAATTATGAATTTGAGTGGTTTTAAAGTATATTTAGAATATATTTTTACCATTCAATTTAATGTTTATCATTGGACATAATTTTACAATTAAACCGAACATAAACAAGTGTCAATCTTTTGATAGTTATTATCTCTTAAAAACACGCTTTTTGTTTTGACAGCAGGAATTAATTTTAAATTAATTTCTGCCACTTCTGTGTTTTGAATTTAGGAAAATGGATTCCATATTTGGAATCAGGATTTTCAAATTGTGTAAATAGGTAACTTTTATTTTTACACATTTTGAATAATTACTGCGGTAAATATTTTATTTACCATGGTTAAAGGGTAAATCCGGTAAATAAGGGTTAAAAAAAATAATATTATAATAATACTAAATTACCCTAAAACGTGTCTTAACCCTATTGGTTGATACATGGTCGACCATGGGCATCTTTGGGTCTATTTTGGGACCCCATGGATCCACTTGTAAGTGATAATGACACTTTATTTTAATTAAGTCAAAATGAATACAAAAATGACACAAGCATATATCTTTTAGAACAACAATTTTTACATAGGGTTATACATGTTGGATTTTCGATTATAAATATTCATTAGAAAGATAAAACGATTTACTACATAATGATATTTTATTTATAATTTTTAGACATTAAATAAGTTAGTTTATTTATGACACAATGATGATGCAGTAATTAATATAATAGTGAAAAATTAAAATAATTGATATTATAAATACCCAAATAAATATAATATGAAACTTTTAATGAATTAAACTAATTTTCTAGGCTAATATGATATATTAGGATTGATTTAATGGACTTTGTTCGAAGTAATCAATCTGTTATGAGTTTCACAAAAATCAACTATTGAATAGTGTCAAAATTGACATAAAAGAGTTCTTAAAACAAATATTATATTATTAATTTATATTAAATTCCTAAAAATCTAATGTTCGGCCAAGAGACTTATATTATGATAGGTTAATCATTAATGGACCACTTGGGGGTCTCTTGGATGTATATAGTAAGTTTATTAACCATAATATATAAAATACAAAGAGACATTGTAAAAGTGAAACTAATTAACTTAGAGTTAATACTTAAAGATAAGGTTAATATAAGTACCCAAACCTGTCTAAATTCTATTGGATGAGTTGTTTTCGACCTATCCCCACCTCATCCTTTGAATAGTCAACTTTGGAGCCTTTAGAAACCGAATATGAATTTATTATAAATTAATATTTCTAGCTTTTCCAAAGGTGCCCCTCACCCCTCTTATAAAAGGGCACTCCTCCTTCTCATTTCTTCACACCTTAAAAGCCTTTTGGTTCGGCCAAACTCTGCCCAAATACTCTCCCAACATCCCTCAATACAACCTAGAGGCCTTAGTTTGATCAGAAAGCCAACCTAAGGATCCCTTTTGATCAAATCAAAAGGAAGAACCCGAAGAAGAGGTAATGATTTCACCACCCTTTTCTAAGTTCATTTCTTCTTCCACTTCTTCTTCCTTTGTTCTTACCATTCTGAAATAATAACTCCAGTATCTCACATATACTGTGATGTTATTATAAATATGGTACAATCATATTCAGTATTCTATCCACCCTTTGAATAACATGTCACCATACGTGCGTACGTACGGCTTACCGTCTCCACGTCGTGGTGTAATTGTTATTCAATATAATATTATTTGGATGGGTATAATAATGATGTGTAACTCATGTAAATAATAAATATAACATGTTAATGATTCTGTATATATGATATACCATCCATTTATATATTATTTTAATATCAAAAGAATGATATTGTCGCTCGTGCGTACGTACGGACTACCGTCTCCACGAACGCGATGAGATTCATTCTCCATCGTATCCATTCAAGTATAATTATCATTTGATGATTTAAAAATGATGTTTAAGGACTGTATATCATTCTGGATATGAATAAGATACAACAACCATGGCTTATGTAACAAAACATATAAAAGAAAATGAGTAAGTTAACTCCCGAAACGACGATAATTCTAAGATATTATTAACAAATCAATGTTAAAAGATCATATATGATATCATATTAATATATATGATTCTTGTATAATTTAATAACAACTATTTCACCATTATACAGGAGGTTAACCTACCCCAACCAAGGAAAAGTACAAGGTAAGGGTTATTTCACAATCTCTTCATTATCTGAGGTTGTTTATATGTAATAATCTACTGGGATCTCTTTATCATCCACATCCATGTTTCTTAAAAATGTATTTCAAAACATTTTTACTATTTACAAGAATATGGGTTAAAGTCATTTATACCTTTTCTTGAATTTTTATAAGAGGTTTATAAAGGAATCTTTCCGTCGTTTTCAAAACAAGGTCCTTTTTAACCTTTTCGACAGAATTGAGGTAAGAATGTTTTTTTTAACTTATACGGCGGGTGCGGTTATTTTACGCCGTTATAAAATCTTCAAAGCTTTCCTTACAAGCTTATAAGAATATTTTCAAAGAAAATGTTTTATTTTATATGGATCTTAAATGATTTCAAAATAAAAGGAGATATTTCTTTAAAAAGAATTTTGATTTCATCTATGTCAACATCCTTTGATGGATTTTAAGATTATTTGAAGTTGATTTATTATGATACAAAACTTCTATATTGTATTGAAGGTTTTGTGATATGTTTGACTGTGGATGTGCTATTTTTATAGCATTCATAGTTTATTGTGAAAGTATTGACATTTCGTATGCTAGTGTTTGTGTTATGTTTAAACCTTTTCATATGGGAATGCATTGGACTTAATAAGTGACGGGTGGAGCCCGCTATAGCTCCTCGATGCATCGGTAGGTCTCATGAGACAAACTAGTGTCTTGGCACAAGGCCTTGACAAAATCTTATTTGTAGTCTTGGCACGAGGCCTTGGCTATGTGGTTATGATAGTCTGGCATTATGCATTCCAACATTATGAAAGTGGTTATTTATTTTTGCATGTGATTATTCGATTAGTGGAATATCCATGTGAATAAGTAAATGGCATTATTTCATTTTATTTATGCCATACCATGTTGAAAGTTCATGTTTAAAAGGCTTTTGTTTTAGTTATACATTGCCTTAAATGTTTATTCTTATTGATGAAAGTTTCCGCTATATTGTTATCCTTACTGGGCATTTGAGCTCACCCCTTTTCTATGTTTTATTTTTCCCAGGAAGTGAAGATGTAAGTTATGAATGACCTGCAGGGATATTATGAGGGGATTGTAGTGTGGACTGTGGAAACATTATGTTGTTGTAGTAGTTTTTGATTTTATGATGTAATGTAAAACTTATGAATATATCTAGTGTTTCCAAGGCTACTAAACCAATCGGTCTTTCGAGATTTGATCTTTCTTGTGATCATGCCAATGTTACGAAGTAATGCACCGGCTCTGGGTAGCTGGGGTCGGGGCGTTACAGTTGGTATCAGAGGAAGTTTAGTACAAACCTTGGAAGCTAGATTTAGATAAACTCTGATTAGAGCACATAGACCTAAGATGAACTTTGAGGATTAGTATAGAAGAACTTCCTAGAATTTTGGTATTGTAGAGACTTTGTGAGTTTTCCGAGCAATACATCCCTGTCTGGATACGAGCAGGTAGAGGCGGCTCTGGCACAGATGTACCTAGGGGTAAAACCCGAAAACACCGCTTTGAGCTAGACTCGAACGGGAACTGGTGCACGACAACGGGCCTTGCTGCACTCTTGGTTACGACACTCCCGGGGGATATGCTTAGGATAACTCTCACTTTCTTTACAAATCATTATGAAGGGTTTATGAGTATATACTTCCTCAAAGAAAACATATTTATGATTATGGATTATATCCATAGATAGTTCAATTTATGTTAAGTGTTTTATAAGTATGGGATTATGTATTTTGATTCATAAACTGATCTAGTTTATGCCATTGTTTAGAAATGGCGCCTAGTGGAAGAAATGGAAACCGTATCAATGCACGCACTCCATGTAGGGATTGCCCTCCTGCTCAAGATAATTATAGTGGGGCTGGTGATGCAACTGGTGCTGATCAGCTAATCACCGTACTGGGACAACTTACTCAGGTTATGAATAATAACCTTACCCGTATGGAGCACCCTGATCCGCAGCGTGGAGGATCAATGTTAGATCGATTCATGAGACAACAACCACCAACGTTTAATGGAAGTACAAATCCCTTAGTAGCTGAGCAATGGATATTTTCCCTAGAGAAAATATTTCAGGCTTTGGGGAGTAGTGAAAGGGAAAAAGTTACCATGGCAGTTTACCGCCTCACTGGAGATGCTGATCAATGGTGGTCATTGATTCAGAACATGAAGGAAGATGATGAAGTATCAAACATGGAATGGAGGGAGTTCAAAGATCTGTTTTTAGAAAAATACTTTCCTCGCGACCATCGAGCAGATATGGAAAGGCAATTTCTGAGTCTGAGACAAAAGGAGGATGAGAATGTCACAAAGTATGAGGCTAACTTTACAAGGTTAGCGAGGTATGCTGGAGATTATATTCGCAACCCAAGAAGTAAGATTGATCGTTTCTTTGATGGGTTAAAACCATTTCTTCGTCGAGCATTAGTCTCACAATCCTTTTCATCGTACGAAGACATTGTCTCATGTGCTATCAAGACCGAAAAGGAATTCTCTAAGTCTTATGACTTTAAAGCAAAGCAAGAGAAGAAGAGACCTGCTGATCAATCTGGGAATGGAAATAAGGGGAAGAAGGGAAAGGTTGAATATCCATCTTGTGGTAAGTGCGGGAAGAAACACCCCAGTGCTTGCCTGAAGGGAATGGGAGTCTGTTACAAGTGTGGTGAAAAAGGCCACCAAGCTCATGATTGCAAGGGGAAGAAGGAAGCTACCAACGTTCAGTGCTACAATTGCAGGGAGATGGGGCATTATGCAAATGCATGTCCTAAGCGTCAGGAGAACTTACCTCAGAAAAGGCCAAGGGATCAAGGCCAGGCTTATGCTATCACTACTGCTGAGGTAGAAACTCCGAAAGACGTGGTGGCAGGTAATTTAATGGTTTCCTCAAGTTTAGAAAATGCATTATTTGATTCTGGATCATCGCATTGTTTCATATCTTCCCAGTTTGCTAAGAAAATTAGATATTTCCAATTTGATTTAATAAGGGAGTTGTCAGTTAAAACTCCTAAGGGAAGTATCGTTGCAACAAAGTTTTGTGAATCAGTCCCCATTAGAGCACATAAATTTTCTTTATCTGCTGATTTCATCGTCATACCTATGATTGAGTTTGATATAATCCTCGGTATGGACTGGCTTTCAGACTATGATGCGAAGATTTATTGTAAGAAGAAAGAGGTTACGATTCTTGATGATAATGATAAGGAACACCTTATTTTTAGAGCAGAATCGTCACCACCTAATTCTTATTTAGACCCACCCCCAGTAGCTCAACTTAATTCAATTATTGGGGAGGAATAGAATGAAGTAACTATCGGTGAGGAAAGGAATGTTCAAATAGAGGGTGTACCTGTTGTGAAAGAATTTGTAGATGTATTTCCGGAAGATTTACCTGGACATCCCCCAGAACGAGAAGATGAGTTTTCCATTGATTTGATTCCTGGATCAAGGCCTATATCGAAGACCCCTTATAGAATGGCCACTGTAGAGTTAGTCGAACTAAAGAAACAACTAGAGGAATTGAGTAATAAGGGATTTATTCGCCCTAGTGTTTCTCCATGGGGAGCCCCTGTTCTTTTTGTTAAAAAGAAATATGGATCTATGAGGTTATGTATCGACTACAGGGAGATCAATGCTATAACGATAAAGAACAAGTATCCCCTACCTCGTATTGATGATTTATTTGACCAACTGCATGGAGCTCAATACTTTTCAAAGATTGACCTTCGATCTGGATACCATCAGTTGTGTGTAAATAAGGAAGACATTCCGAAAACAGCATTTCGAACCAGGTACGGGCATTACGAGTTTACTGTAATGCTGTTTGGATTGACTAATGCACCCTCTGTATTCATGGATCTGATGAATAGAGTTTTCAAGGAGTATCTCGATGAATTTGTGGTGGTACTTATTGATGATATCTTGGTATACTCCAAAACCTACAAAGATCATGAAAATCACTTGCGCATTATCTTGAAGACTCTGAGGAGGCATGAATTATATGGAAAGTTTAGCAAGTGTGAATTCTGGCTTCAGGAGATTTCTTTTCTTGGCCATATTGTCTCTAAAGATGGAATCTCTGTTGATCCTTCTAAGACCAAGGCAATCCAAGAATGGCCAGCACCTACGAGTATAACTGAGGTACGTAGTTTTATTGGTTTGGCAGGTTATTATCGACGTTTCGTCCAGAATTTTGCCCGATTGGCTAACCCATTAACGAAGCTCACACGTAAAGGGGTTAAATTTGTTTGGACAAAAGAGTGTGAAGAATGTTTCGAACAACTGAAGAGAAGATTATTCAATGCTCCTATATTGACTCTACCATCGGGGAATGATGGGTTCGTTATTTATAGTGATGCATCAAAGAAAGGACTTGGATGTGTCCTTATGCAGAATGATAGAGTTATTGCCTATGCATCACGACAGTTGAAAATTCATGAACAAAACTATCCTACTCATGATCTTGAGTTAGCAGCTGTGATCTTTGCTTTGAAGATATGGAGGCACTACCTCTATGGTGAAAAATGTGAGATTTATACTGATCACAAGAGTTTGAAGTCTATTTTCTCACAAAAAGAACTCAACATGAGGCAAAGGAGATGGCTTGAATTACTCAAGGATTATGATTGTACGATACACTACCACCCGGGGAAGGCAAACAAGGTGGCAGATGCTTTGAGTAGAAAAGACCATGGAGTTTTGAACAATATGAGAATTGAAAGGGATCCAATTTTCATGGATCTAGTGAAAATGGACATGGGAATAACCAGGGAAGGTGAAACATCAATGCTTTTTCAAATGGTTGCCAAACCATCTTTACTAGAAAGGATTAAGAGTTCTCAGACCGATGATGACGAATTCCAAAAGAAGATTAAAGCTGTGAATGATGGGAGATTGAGAGACTTTGTGTATGAAGATGGAATTTTGAAATTCGGGAAGAGACTTTGTGTTCCCAATATACCTGATCTAAAAAGGGAATTGCTGGATGATGCTCATAGTTCCAATTTCTCTATACACCCTGGGAGCACCAAAATGTATAGAGATTTGAAGGAACATTTTTGGTGGGACAACATGAAGAGGGAGATTGCTGATTTTGTGTCAAGATGTATGGTTTGTCAACAAGTGAAAGCTGGAAGGCAACAGCCTGGAGGAGTCATGCAACCTCTTCCCATACCGGAGTGGAAATGGGACAATATTACAATGGACTTTGTCATGGGGCTACCAAAGACTCCTAGAAGGAACGATGCAATATGAGTTATTGTTGATCGTCTTACCAAGTCAGCACATTTTCTTGCTATAAGAGAAGATCTACCCCTGGAACGTCTAGCAAGACTATATATTAATGAAGTTGTGAGACTTCATGGAGTACCCCTATCGATTGTTTCTGATCGTGATCCCCGTTTTACTTCAAGATTTTGGAAAAGTCTTCAGAAATCCCTGGATACTGAACTTCATTTGAGCACTGCTTACCACCCTCAGACAGACGGACAATCAGAACGGACTATTCAAACCTTAGAAGACATGTTGAGATCTTGCTCACATGACTTTCAGGGTATGTGGGATCAATATTTACCTCTGGTAGAATTTTCCTATAACAATAGCTTCCATTCGAGTATTCAGATGGCACCATATGAAGCGTTATACGGAAAGAGATGTCGTACACCAACCTGTTGGGATGACGTCGGTGAAAGAAAACTTGTAGGTCTAGAACTGGTGGAGGAAACGATGGAAAAGGTAAAGGTAATCCAAAATCACATCAAAGCAGCTCAAAGTAGGCAGAAGAGCTATGCCGATAATCGAAGGAAGGATTTGGAATTTCAAGTCGGTGATCATGTTTTCCTAAAGGTATCTCCGTGGAAGGGAGTCATACGTTTTGGTAAGAAAGGTAAATTGAGTCCCATGTACATCGGACCTTTCGAAATTCTAGAACGAATTGGGGCTGTAGCTTACCGATTGGCAATGCCGCCAAGTCTCTCCAAAGTTCACGATGTGTTCCACGTATCTCTGTTGAGAAAATACATGCCTGACCCAACGCATGTACTCACCTATGAGGAATTAGAACTGGAACCCGATCTGTCTTATTGCGAAGAGCCCGTCAGGATTCTTGATACAAGAGAACAAGTACTGAGAAACCGGACGACGCGTCTGGTAAAAGTTTTGTGGAGAAATCATAAGATGGAAGAGGCAACGTGGGAACCCGAGGAACTTATGATGAAGAACCACCCGAGTCTTTTTATGCAGTAATACCCTAGAAATTGCGAGGACGCAATTATTTGAAGGAGGGGAGAATGTAACACCCCAAGCTTCTACGGTACGTTTCCCTTCGAATAATGCGATAGCGTGTGTTGTACGCAACCTCGAGTTCTAACACACACCACAACTAATTAAACTAGCCGTTGTGAATAGTAATACCTACTTTTTGAAATCATATATATTCTATATTTCAAAATGGACTTCATTTTTGGATTCGGAATATCAAAATTAGCCTAGGGTGAAATTTTGGTACATTTCGGATAACTTTCATATTTTGTTGAATAGTGAAAATTTCTAAATTTTAATTAAAAACAACTTTTTTAATAAAAATAATTAATAGTGATAAATTATGAATTTGAGTGGTTTTAAAGTATATTTAGAATATATTTTTACCATTCAATTTAATGTTTATCATTGGACATAATTTTACAATTAAACCGAACATAAACAAGTGTCAATCTTTTGATAGTTATTATCTCTTAAAAACACGCTTTTTGTTTTGACAGCAGGAATTAATTTTAAATTAATTTCTGCCACTTCTGTGTTTTGAATTTAGGAAAATGGATTCCATATTTGGAATCAGGATGTTCAAATTGTGTAAATAGGTAACTTTTATTTTTACACATTTTGAATAATTACTGCGGTAAATATTTTATTTACCATGGTTAAAGGGTAAATCCGGTAAATAAGGGTTAAAACAAATAATATTATAATAATACTAAATTACCCTAAAACGTGTCTTAACCCTATTGGTTGATACATGGTCGACCATGGGCATCTTTGGGTCTATTTTGGGACCCCATGGATCCACTTGTAAGTGATAATGACACGTTATTTTAATTAAGTCAAAATGAATACAAAAATGACACAAGCATATATCTTTTAGAACAACAATTTTTACATAGGGTTATACATGTTGGATTTTAGATTATAATTATTCATTAGAAAGATAAAAAGATTTCCTACATAATGATATTTTATTTATAATTTGTAGACATTAAATAAGTTATTTTATTTATGACACAATGATGGTGCAGTAATTAATATAATAGTGAAAAATTAAAATAATTGATATTATAAATACCCAAATAAATATAATATGAAACTTTTAATGAATTAAACTAATTTTCTAGGATAATATGATATATTAGGATTGATTTAATGGACTTTGTTCTAAGTAATCAATCTGTTATGAGTTTCACAAAAATCAACTATTGAATAGTGTCAAAATTGACATAAAAGAGTTCTTAAAACAAATATTATATTATTAATTGATATTAAATTCCTAAAAATCTAAGGTTCGGCCAAGAGACTTATATTATGATAGGTTAATCATTAATGGACCACTTGGGGGTCGCTTGGATGTATATAGTAAGTTTATTAACCATAATATATAAAATACAAAGAGACATTGTAAAAGTGAAACTAATTAACTTAGAGTTAATACTTAAAGATAAGGTTAATATAAGTACCCAAACCTGTCTAAATTCTATTGGATGAGTTGTTTTCGACCTATCCCCACCTCATCCTTTGAATAGTCAACTTTGGAGCCTTTAGAAACCGAATATGAATTTATTATAAATTAATATTTCTAGCTTTTCCAAAGGTGCCCCTCACCCCTCTTATAAAAGGGCACTCCTCCTTCTCATTTCTTCACACCTTAAAAGCCTTTTGGTTCGGCCAAACTCTGCCCAAATACTCTCCCAACATCCCTCAATACAACCTAGAGGCCTTAGTTTGATCAGAAAGCCAACCTAAGGAGCCCTTTTGATCAAATCAAAAGGAAGAACCTGAAGAAGAGGTAATGATTTCACCACCCTTTTCTAAGTTCATTTCTTCTTCCACTTCTTCTTCCTTTGTTCTTACCATTCTGAAATAATAACTCCAGTATCTCACATATACTGTGATGTTATTATAAATATGGTACAATCATATTCAGTATTCTATCCACCCTTTGAATAACATGTCACCATACGTGCGTACGTACGGCTTACCGTCTCCACGTCGTGGTGTAATTGTTATTCAATATAATATTATTTGGATGGGTATAATAATGATGTGTAACTCATGTAAATAATAAATATAACATGTTAATGATTCTGTATATATGATATACCATCCATTTATATATTATTTTAATATCAAAAGAATGATATTGTCGCTCGTGCGTACGTACGGACTACCGTCTCCACGAACGCGATGAGATTCATTCTCCATCGTATCCATTCAAGTATAATTATCATTTGATGATTTAAAAATGATGTTTAAGGACTGTATATCATTCTAGATATGAATAAGATACAACAACCATGGCTTATGTAACAAAACATATAAAAGAAAATGAGTAAGTTAACTCCCGAAACGACGATAATTCTAAGATATTATTAACAAATCAATGTTAAAAGATCATATATGATATCATATTAATATATATGATTCTTGTATAATTTAATAACAACTATTTCACCATTATACAGGAGGTTAACCTACCCCAACCAAGGAAAAGTACAAGGTAAGGGTTATTTCACAATCTCTTCATTATCCGAGGTTGTTTATATGTAATAATCTACTGGGATCTCTTTATCATCCACATCCATGTTTCTTAAAAATGTATTTCAAAACATTTTTACTATTTACAAGAATATGGGTTAAAGTCATTTATACCTTTTCTTGACTTTTTATAAGAGGTTTATAAAGGAATCTTTCCGTCGTTTTCAAAACAAGGTCCTTTTTAACCTTTTCGACAGAATTGAGGTAAGAATGTTTTTTTTAACTTATACGGCGGGTGCGGTTATTTTACGCCGTTATAAAATCTTCAAAGCTTTCCTTACAAGCTTATAAGAATATTTTCAAAGAAAATGTTTAATTTTATATGGATCTTAAATGATTTCAAAATAAAAGGAGATATTTCTTTAAAAAGAATTTTGATTTCATCTATGTCAACATCCTTTGATGGATTTTAAGATTATTTGAAGTTGATTTATTATGATACAAAACTTCTATATTGTATTGAAGGTTTTGTGATATGTTTGACTGTGGATGTGCTATTTTTATACCATTCATAGTTTATTGTGAAAGTATTGACATTTCGTATGCTAGTGTTTATGTTATGTTTAAACCTTTTCATATGGGAATGCATTGGACTTAATAAGTGACGGGTGGAGCCCGCTATAGCTCCTCGATGCATCGGTAGGTCTCATGAGACAAACTAGTGTCTTGGCACAAGGCCTTGACAAAATCTTATTTGTAGTCTTGGCACGAGGCCTTGGCTATGTGGTTATGATAGTCTGGCATTATGCATTCCAACATTATGAAAGTGGTTATTTATTTTTGCATGTGATTATTCGATTAGTGGAATATCCATGTGAATAAGTAAATGGCATTATTTCATTTTATTTATGCCATACCATGTTGAAAGTTCATGTTTAAAAGGCTTTTGTTTTAGTTATACATTGCCTTAAATGTTTATTCTTATTGATGAAAGTTTCCGCTATATTGTTATCCTTACTGGGCATTTGAGCTCACCCCTTTTCTATGTTTTATTTTTCCCAGGAAGTGAAGATGTAAGTTATGAATGACCTGCAGGGATATTATGAGGGAATTGTAGTGTGGACTATGGAAACATTATGTTGTTGTAGTAGTTTTTGATTTTATGATGTAATGTAAAACTTATGAATATATCTAGTGTTTCCAAGGCTACTAAACCAATCGGTCTTTCAAGATTTGATCTTTCTTGTGATCATGCCAATGTTACGAAGTAATGCACCGGCTCTGGGTAGCTGGGGTCGGGGCGTTACATTCACAACAGAAATGCATGGCATAACAGCTGATATTAATAGTGGTGCATTATCAAAAGCTGAGCGTAGAGAGTTTGATGCTAATGCTAAATCAATCAATGCCTTAGAGGGAGACCTATCCAATCCAATATATACAAAGGTGATGTCTTGAAAAACGTCACATGCCATGTGGGAAATGTTATTGAATATATATGAAGTGGATACAAATGTCGGAGAGGCAATAATGCAAGTGTTGTGGAACATGTATGAAGATATGAGAATGAACCCGAATGAATCTGTTGATGCATTCTTTGACAGGGTAAATATTGTTGTAGAGGACATGAGAGGTCTTGGAAAATTTATTGAAGATATAAAAATTGTGAAGCGCATCCTGAGAAAACATCCACCTCAGTTCAATCTGAATGTTTCTATTTTGGAAGATAAAGACCCGAAAGTGGTGACATTGTATAACCTGCACATCACTTTTGTTGCATATGAAATGTGAAATGAAGATAACGATGCTGTAGAAAAGGGTAATTCCAAAGAGGTGGAATTTAAGGCCATGAAGTAGCACACCATTGAAGAATCTCAGGATAATGAAGAAACATATGAGGTAATGTCATTCCTCTCCACAAATCTTCAAAGAGGAAAAAGAAATTTCATCGGGAAACTTCCATTTTCATGATTTAGATATTGAAAAGTTGGTCATCATGCCGCAAGGTTCCCAAAAACGTTTCAAGAATAAAATGATGAAGATGTAGTTGAAATTCACAATAAGAGATCTTCAGCCTACGTGAAAAGGAAGAAGCAGTTTAGGATAAATTTCATCAAGAAGAATAATCTTCCCTCATAAGAAATAGACAGTTCAGATGAGTCTATGGTTGAAGAGGTGGTGGAGATTGAAAATTTCAAAGATTGTGGGAAAATTTTATAGTGGTAGTCATCGTTAGTTATCAATAGAATAACTAAACCAAAGGAGATGAAGAATAAGAAGTTGAAGGAAGAATAGACATGCAAGCTAAGTTAGATGATGCTATTGAGGAGATAGATGTTTGGAGAGACAAAAAAATTAAAGCTAAAAATGTTGTTCGTGATGCCAAACTCTATATGTAGCAGAATGAAGAAGATAAGTCTGAGTTGATTGAATAAATTGATAAAATCAAGTTATAAGCACCAGATAACTCAAAATCAATTAGTGGGTATAAGCTCAATATTGAAGAACAGAAAAGAGAGATCAATGGCATGAATAGAAAAGTGAATGATCAAGTCATGTGTATCTAAGAGATTGAAGAATAAGTGGTCAGTATACAATGAAAAATGAAGGATCAAGAAAAACTCTAGAATCCCAATATGATATCAGGAAAGCAGGTCATTCATAGGAGAGAAAAAATGGTAGAGTAGGCTAGTAGTTTAGCATGAATGAAGCAGCAATTGAGCTCAAATGCTAAGGATGAATTGGGGTCTGATTGAAAACAAAAAACTGTGAATATTGATGTCAGACCGAAAGCACCCATTCCGAAAGTGAAGGTAGATTTAGGTAAAAAAAAGAATATTGGCAGATCCCAAGGGAAAAACAACAACGTAGAAGTGGATACATGAATTCTCTTTACATTAGCTGTTATTACTGTTGAAAGATGGGACACTCACAAAATGTGTGTTCTATAGCCAAGTGATACCTAACGGCACAAGAACAGTACTGGAAGCCAAAAAGAGATCAATATTATAGAACATCATTTGAAGGTCATTGTTTTTTGTGTAGAGGATTTGGGCACATGGCTAGATATTGCACATCAATCATAAAAATGAATGTGCCCAAGCAAAACTCGAGAAGTTGTAAGCAGCAATTTAGGGAATCATCAAGTAAGATGAAAATGTAAAATCAATTTGCAGGTCTACAGGATGATGTTTTTTCATCACACTCTAAGGAAGATCATGTTCTCCAAACCACACTTGGTGTGAAGTCAAAGACAAGTATAAAAAAGAAAAAATATTTGAAGGTACATGCGCTCCTTGTTCTTGAAGGAGAGGAAACATGCTCGCTAGTTTATTTTCAATATCAAACCATCAAAATATGGAAAGTGGATATGAGTCGCGCAAGTTTTGGAGTTGGTCGCATAGGTGATTTGCACAGTAGGAGACTTGGGCACTGAGACATGCACGCCGAAGGGAGACTTGCACGCCGTCGACCAGGGTGTTCAAATCCAATAAATAAACATCAACCCTTCCACATTTTTTATGAGTTCAAAACTTATAGAAAATCAGAGTTCCTGTCATTCAGGTGTGGTAGTCGCGCAAGTGGTAGTGGATCGCACAAGTAGGAGTTGTGCAAAAAAATTTGTTGCGTTCCCAAGGTGGTTTGGGTGAGGAAAGAATAGAGTTGCGTGGGTTATGAGTTGAAGAAGGAAGTGTCGCGTAGGTGGTTTGGTGACACTTGCGAACCAGATTTTGAAGAAGCGTGAAAATTGTTGGTTGCATGCCAATATAGGTTTGGGAATAAAAGGGTGTGCATCGTGAAAGTTTGGAGTTGGAGAAGGTTGTGTCGCGCAAGTGGTTGAGGTGGACTTGCACGCCAGTTTTGACATGCGTGCCGGCTTAGAGAAGGGTGCTAAGTATCGTTGATTTCTGGTAGTGATTCAGGGCTACATGGAAGCTGGAAGATTGCTCGATTCCTTCTGTGCAAAGTGAGATTCATCTATGGGTGAAAGTTGGACTTAAACAGAGCATCTACATACAACAGAGGATACATTCATTAGTGATAATGAAGAGACCTACAGGTCTATAAACTGTGAGTGGATCATTTCCAGAGTAGTGCGCAAAGGAAGAGGAAGAAGGTGATCTTATCCACTGGCAGTGATCCAGAGAGAGAGAAATAGGGAGTGACCTTGGAAATCAGTGAGCTAACCTTACCATTTTAAAGAAAGTGACCTTGGGAATAGAAGTGATCTATCCCGAGCCTTGTAAACAGTAGTGTGATTATAGTGAATTTGGTACATCACCACATTGACAGTGTATGCTCCTTGGATATAGCCCAGTGAGGGTGAACCAAGTTAAAAATTTTGTGTCCTGTGCATTATTTACATTCTTCTTATATTGTGCAACGAGAAAGATAGAGAAGAGTTTTTTACATAATAGTGAAACAAGATCAGAACAAGTTTTAATTTTAAATTATTCATACCCTGATTCACCCCCCCTCTCTGGTTATTCAGCCTTATGGACCTAACAATTGGTATTAGAGGAAAACTTGATATTAGTTCTTCTCTCAAATGAAGGTCACCAATCATAAAGGGATTCTGATCTTCGACGGGAACAATTTTTAGCTACGGAAGAATCTAATGAAACACTACTTCCAATATTTGGGAATGGATGTATTCACAGCAGTAATGCATGGCATAACAGATGATATTAATAGTGGTGCATTATCAGAAGGTGAGCGTAGAGAGTTGGATGTCGATGCCAAAGAAATCAATTCCTTAGGGGGATCCCTATCTAATCCTATATATACAAAGGTTATTTCTTGAAAACGTCACATTCCATGTGGTAAAAGTTATTGAATATATACGAAGGGGATACAAAGGTCAGAGAGTAAAAGCTACAAGTGTTGTGGAACAAGTATGAATATCTGATAATGAACTCGAATGAATCTGTTGATGCATTATTTGACAGTGTAAATATTGTTGTGGATAACATGAGAGATCTTGGAGAAGTTATTGAAGATATAAAAATTGTGATGCGCATCCTGAGAAAACATCCACCTCAGTTCAATCTGAAAGTTTCTATTTTGGAAGATAAATACCCAAAAGAGTTGACATTGGATAACCTGTACATCACTCTTGTTGAATATGAAATGAGAAATGATGATAACGATACTATGGAAAAGTGGAAGTTCAAAGAGGTGGAATTTAAGACCACGAAGAAGCTCACCATTGAAAATTCTCAGGATGATAAAGAAATAAATGAGGTAATGTCATTCCTCTCCTCAAACCTTCAAAGAGGAAAAGGAAAGTTCAAAGGGAAACTTACACTTTCTTGCTTTTGATGTGGAAAATTTGGTCATTTTCCGTAAGGTGCCCCAAAAATAATCAATAAGAAAATGATGAAGATGAAGTTGAAATTCCCAAGAAGAGATCTTCAGCCTTTGTGAAAGTGCAGAAGCAGTTCAAGGGAAATTTCTTCAATAATAAGAATCTTCTCTCACAATAAATAGACAGTTCAGATGAGTCTGAGGTTGATGAGGTGGAGGAGGTTGAAAATTTCAAAGATCATGGAGAAAATACTATGGCGGTAGTCATCTTTAGTTCTCAAGAGATGAACGAAACTGAAGGTGATGATGAAGAAGAAGAAGTTGAATGAAGAATAGATATGCTAGATTAGTTAGATGTTGCACTTGAGGAGATAGATGTTTGGAGAGGCAAAACAAAGAATGCTATCAAAGTTTTTTGTGATGCCAAACTCTATATGTAGCAGTAAGAAGAAGAGAAGTCTAAGTTGATGGAAGAAATTGGGAAACTCATGTTATCAGCACTAGAGAACTCAGAATCAGTTAGTGAGTATAAGCTCATGAATAAAGAAAAGAAAAGAGAGATCAATCGATTGAATAGAAAAGTGAAATATCAATTCAAGTGTATCGAAGAGCATGACGAATAAGTGGTCAGTCTACGACGAAAAATTAAGGACCAAGATAAAATTTTGAATCCCAATATGATATCAGGAAAGAAGGTCATTCAGAGGATAGAAAAGATGATAGAGGAGGCTAGTAGTTCAGCAGGAATGAAGCAGCAATCAAGCTCAGATTCTAAGGATGAATTGGGGTCTAATTGAAAACAAAAAACTTTGAATATTGATGTTAGACTGCAAGAACCCATTCTGAAAGTGAAGGTAGATTTTGGTATAAAACAGAATATTAGCAGATCCCAAGGGAAAACCAGCAGCACAGAAGTGACACACATGAATGCTCTTTAGATTAGGTGCTATTGTTGTGGAAATATGGGACACTCAAAAAATCTGTGTTCTATAAACAAGATATTCCAAAGGGCACAAGAACAATAATGGCAGGCAAACAGCGCACAATATTATAGAACATTCTTTGAAGGTCATTGTTTTCAGTGTGGAGGATTTGGGAACGTGTCTAGATATTACACATCAATCATACAAAGGAATTTCCCAAAGAAAAACTGAAGCAGTCATAAGAAGCTAGTTAGGGAATCACAAAGTGAGCTGAAAACGCAAAATCAATTTGTAGCTCTGCAAGATGAAGTTGCTTCATCACTCTAAGGAATATCATGTCCTCCAAACCACATCGGGTGTGAAGTCAAGGGCATGGATCAAAAAGAAAGAGTATGAGAATGGACTTCTGTGCCGTGTACTTGAAGGATAGGAAACTTGTGCGCCATATGATTTTCAAGATCCAAAAATCAAAATATGGAAAATGGATAAGGGTTGTCCAAGTTTTTTAGTTGGACGTGCAGGTGATTTGTACAGAATGAGACTTGTGTTCCAAGACATGCGTGCTGAAGGGAGACTTTTGCATTGTCGTGCATGGTGTTCAAATGCCTCTAAATATAGGTCGAACCCTCCTCGTTCGGTATGAGTTCAAGACATAGAGAAAATCAGATCTCCCATCACGTAGGTGTGGTGGTTGCGCAAGTGGTGGTGAGTCGCCAAGAAGGAGTTGCGGGACAGTTGTTTGTTATGTGCCCAAGGTGATCTGGGTGAGGAAGGAAGAGAGTCACACAGGTTCTGAGTTGAAGAAGGAAGTTTCGCGCAAGTGGATTGGTGACAGTTGCACACCGGATATTTAAGAAGCGCGAAAATTTTTGGTTGCGCGCCAATATTGGATTAGGTGTAAAAGGGTTTGCGTCGTGCAAGTTTGGAGTCAGAGAAGCTTGTGTCTTTCAAGTTGTTTAGGTGGACTTGCATGCCAGTTTTGACTTGCGTGCCGACATAGAAAAGGGATCCAAGTAAAGTTGATTTCCAACAGTGATTCAGGGCTGTGTAGAAGTTGGAAGATTGCACGATACATTCAGTACAAAGTGAGATTCATCTATGGGTAAAATATGGACTTCATAAGATCATCTACATACAATAGAGGATTCATTAATTATTGATAATGAAGAGACTTATAGGTCTATAAACTGTGAGTGGATCCTTTACAGCGTAGTGCGCAAAGGAAGATGAAGAAGGTTATCCTCTCCACCGGCAGTGAGCTAGAGAGTGAAACAGGTAGTGAACATTGGGAAAGTAGTGAGATAACCATAAACTTTGTAATGGAAGTGAGCCTGGGAATAGAAGTGATCTATCTCGGACCTTATAATCAGTAGTGTGATTATTGTGAATTTGGTACATCGCCACATTGCTGGTGTATTCTCCTTTGACGTAGACCAGTGAGGGTGAACCAAGTAAAAATTGTTGTGTCCTATGCATTCTTTACTTTCTGCTTATATTGTGCAACAGGAAAGAGAGAGAAGAATGTTTTTATTAATAGTGAAATAATATCAGAACGAGCTTTAATTTTAAATTAGTTATACCCTGATTCACCCCCCCCCCCCCCCTCTCAAGGTATTCATCCTTGTAGACCTAACAATTGGTATCATAGGAAAGGTTGATATTAGTTCTTCTCTCATATGGAAGTCAATAATCATAAAGGGATTCCAATCTTCGACGGGAAAAATTTTCAGATATGGAAGAATCAGATGCAACACTACTTCCAATCCTTTGGAATAGATGTATTCACAGTAGGAATGCGAGGAATAATAGCTGATATTAGTAGTGGTGCATTATTAGAAGCTGTGCATAGAGAGTTGGATGCTGATTCCAAAGAAATCAATGCCTTATCATGAGCCCTATCCAATCCTATATATACAAAGGTTATGTCTTGAAAAACATCACATGCCATGTTGTAAAAGTTATTGAATATATATGAATGGGATACAAAGGTCAGAGAGGAAAAGCAGCAATTTTTATGGAACAAATATGAAGATATGATAATGAACCCCAATGAATCTGTTGATGCATTCTTTGACAGGGTAAATATTGTTGTGGAGGACATGAGAGGTCTTGGAGAAGTTATTGAAGATATAAAAATTGTGAAGCGCATCATGAGAAAACTTCCACCTCATTTCAATCCAAAGGTTTCTGTTTTGGAAGATAAATACCCGAAATAGCTGACGTTGGATAAGCTGCACAACACTCTTGTTGAATATGAAATGAGAAATGATGATAACGACGCTGTGGGAAATGGGAAGTCCAAATATGTGGCATTTAAGGCCATGAAGAATCTCACCATTGACGATTCTCAGGAGGATGAAGAAACATATGAGGTAATTTCATTCCTCTCCTCAAATATTCAATGATGAAAATGAATTTTCAAAGGGAAACTTCCAATTTCTTGCTTTATATGTGGTTGGTCATCGTACCGCAAGGTGCCCCAAAAAGTTTCAATAAGAAAATTATGAAGATGAAGTTGAAATTCCAAGAAGATATCTTTAGCCTATGTGAAAGTGAAGATGCAGTTCAAGAGAAATTTCATCAAGAAGAAGAATCTTCTCTCACATGAAATATGCAGTTTAGATGAGTCTGACTTTGAAGAGGTGGAGGATATTGGAAATTTCAATGATCATGGAGAAAATGCTATGGTGGCAGTCGTCGGTATTTCTCAAGAGAAGAATGAAACCGAAGGTGATGATGTAGAAGAAGAATTTGAAAGAAGAATAGATATGCAAGCTGAGTTAGAATCTTCTCTTGAGGAGATAGATGTTGGGAGATCCAAAACAAATAAGGCTAACAAAGTTTTTCATGATGCACAACTCTATATGCAACAAGAAGAAGCAGAGAAGTCTGAGTTGATTGAAGAAATTGAGAAACTCAAGTTATCAGCACCAAAGAGCTCAGAATCAGTTAGGGAGTATAAGCTCAAGATTGAAGAATATAAAAGAGAGATCGATGGCTTGAACAGAAAAGTGAAAGATCAAGTCAAGTGTATCGATGATCATGAATAAGAAGTGGTCAGTCTGCGATGAAAAATGAATTATCATGAAAAGACCTTGAATCCTAATACGATATCAGGAAAGGAGGTCATTCAGAGGACAAAAAAGATGCTAGAGGAGGGTATTAGTTCAGCAGGAATGAAGCAGCAATCGATCTCAGATGATAAGGCTGAATTGGGGTTAGATCGAAAACAAAAAGATGTGAATATTGATGTCAGACCGCAAGCACCCATTCCGAAAGTGAAGGCATATTTGGGTACAAAACAGAATGTTAGCAGATCCCAAGGGTAAACCAGTATTGAAAAAGTGACACATAGGAATGCTCCTTACATTTGGTGCTATTGTTGTGGAAAGATGGGACACTCACCAAATGTATGTTCTATAGCCAAGAGATACTGAAGGGAACAATAAAAATAGTGGAAGCCAAACAGAGCTCAATATTATAGAATAGCCTTTGAAGGGATTTTTTTGGTGTGGAGGATTTGGTCACATGGCTAGATATTGCACACCAATCATACAAAGAAATGCACCAAAGAAAAACTCAAGGAGTCGTAAGCATCAATTTAGGGAATCGTCAAGTGAGCTGAAAACGCAAAATAGATTTGCATCTCTAGAGGTTGAAGATGGTTTATCACACTCTAAGGAAGTTCAAGTTCTCCAAACCACACCGGGTGTGAAGTCGAAGACATGGATCAAAATGAAAAAGGATAATAAGGGACTTGCGCCCCATGTACTTGAAGGAGAGGAAACTTTTCCCTTATGATTTTGAAGATCAAAACATCAAAATATGGGAAATGGATAAGGGTTGCCCAAGTTTTGGAGTTGGTCGCGCAGGTTATTTGTGTGGTAGGAGACTTGCACGTCGAGACTTGTGCATTGAAGGGAGAATTGTGTGTCATCTCACAGGGTGTTAAAATTCCTATAAATATAGGTCGACACCTCCTCATTCTGTATGAGTTCAAGAATTACAGAAAATCAGAGCTCTCATCGTGCGGGCGTGGTGGTCACGCAAGGGTTGGTGGGTCACACAAGTAGAATTTGCGCGACAGTTGTTTGTTGTGTGCCCAAGGTGGTCTGGGTGAGGAAGGAAGAGAGTCGTGCATGCTCTGAGTTAAATAAAGAAGTGTCGCGCAAGTGGTTTGGTGACACTTGCGTGCCAGATTTTGAAGAAGCGTGGAAATTGGTGGTTGCATGCCAATATTGGTTTGGGCGTAAAAGGGTGTGCATCGAGCATGTTTGGAGTTGTAGAATCTTGTGTCGCGCAAGTGGTTGAGGTGGACTTACGTGCCAGTTTTGACTTTCATGCCAAGATATGCGTGATGGCTTAGAGAAGGGTTCCAAGTAATGTTGATTTCTAGAAATGATTCGGGGATGCATGGAAGCTAGAAGATTGCCTGATACTTTTGGATCAATGTGAGAGTCATCTGTGGGTGAAAGTTGGACTTCAACAGAGCATCTACATAAAACAGAGGATGCATTCATTAGAGATAATGAAGAGACCTACTGGTCTATAAACTGTGAGTGGATCCTTTCCAGTGAATTGTGAAAAAGAAGAGGAAGAAGGTGATCCTCTCCACCGGTTGTGAGCCAGAGAGAGAGAAATAGGGAGTGACCCTTGGGAAAGCAGTGAGCTAACCCTAAACATTGTAAAGGAAGTGATCCTGGGAATAGAAGTGATCTATCCCGAACCTTGTAAACAATAGTGTGATTATAGTGAATTTTGTACATCGGCACATTTTCGGTGTATTCTCCTTGGACATATCCTAGTAAGGGTGAACCAAGTAAAAATTGATGTGTCATGTGCATTCTTTACTTTCTGCTTATATTGTGCAACGAGAAAGTGAGAGAAGAGTGTTTTTCTTAACTGTAAAATATGATTAGAATGGGCTTTAATTTTAAATTAGTCATACCCTGATTGACCCCCTTCTCAAGGTATTCAGGATTGTGGACCTAACAAATTGATAGTGTATGTGACATGAAATGTCAATCTTAAATAACCAGTGAAATATATTTCTTTAAATTTATTCTCTCTGATAGGATATATAACTTACAAACCTAAGTATAAATTATTTTTAATATAATAAACCATTATAACCTAACTCCTGAATGTTAGTTTATTAATATTACTGAATAAATTATGAAATCTAAGGTTATATACTGATTATAGATAAAATAAGAATCATTCAAAAGAAAAAAAATATTTTTTGAAAAACATTATTCTTTTAAAAGTCAGATTATTCACATTTTTCAAAAATAGTTTAAGATTAATTTTTACCAATTTCAATAAATATATTTTATAAAGTAAAATTAATTTCTAAAATAATTATATCAAAATTATCATGTGGTGTTTTTTTATATTTATGAAATATTCCATTTTTAAATTAAAAGTGAAATATAAGAAATTTTTATTAAAACAGCCTTTTTGTTTAAATTTAATTAACGTTAAAAAATATTTCTAATTGGTTTTAAAATTTAAATAGATAAAATATATATATTTATATATTAATCAAATTTAGGTCATTGTAATATTTTGAAATTCAGTTTTTATATACAAACATTGTAAATATTTGAACATTTTCTTTTTCAAAACCACCATTCTCAGAAGATCTATGGGATTATTTTTATACATAATTTTTACAATCCTATGGGTAGAATTTTATAAAATGGATTCCAAATTTTTAATAAGAATAAATTATATTTTCTAATATGTTATTTATAATTTTTACCAAATTAAATAGGATAATAGTTGAAATTATTTATCGTGATTAAGGTTAAAATAGAATTACAAAGGGTTAAACTAAAAACATTATTGTCAAAATGAACTATAAACTTGTCTCAAATCTATTACCTAAACATATTACAACCATATAAATTATAATTCACATTAATACTCCATTTTTCACCCTTTTTGAATGTGGAAAATGTTCTTACATGTTTTTCTTTTAAAAATTTACATGTTTGTCACTAACATCACTTATAAGAGGCTACCCCCTCTACTCTATCATTCACATGATAAAACAATTTGGGTTTTGGAAATTACGAACCAAAATAACATCTAAAATCCCATCCTATCATCACAAAATCCTTATTATTATTATAAATCCTGCCTTTGAAATATGTTGGTGCAATCCTAAGGAGGATATCTGAATAAGTGGTAAGGTTCTCCAACAGGATTTTTTATTTTATTTATTTATCAAACTCTTTCAATTTATTTTACGACCTGATGATATAATAAAAATAATATCTCCCATATACAAAGATATTTTTATGCTATCATAATGATCTAAATCGATCTCCACTTCCGTCAAATGGGTTATGAAATCTTTATTTGTGTATATAGTGGACAACCGTGTAGCAAAATGTTTTCATTATCTTTCCTTTACCACTGTTCACAGTTGAGTATAATTATGGAAATAAAGTATATATATGATATTTACACTTGAAAATGATATTATTGGCACCAAAATTTTCCCTACTATATCAATTTCTCCTAAAAAAGTCACTAAATTAATATTATATATTTTGTAAAACTTAGAGTAAATAACTACTCATCGTCACAATATCTAATTCATCTAAAATCCAAAAAAATAGATTAATTACATATAAAGATTCACAAACATACATAATTCACATAAAACATTATCTCTACAACAAAAAATGTGAAATATCGAAAAGATATTTAATGGGGACTAATCTGGTATTGAGTCTTACAACCATTTAATGATTAAGATAACATAGTAGATCAAAAAAACTGAACTATCCAAAGGTAATCCACTAATTCCTAAAAAAGAAGACAATAAGAATTAAAATAAAAAGGTCAAAGATACTGATAATACAACTTTATAATCAATTTAAAACAAAACATCCAACCCCATTTATAATTATATATATGATCATCATAATTCCTTAAGGAACATTCAAAGACTAAGACACACTATGGTTCCCCACACTATATAAGGGTTATTCTAATGTTATAGATCATTATAAAATGAATATAATAAAAATCACAGTGAGTAATAACTCACAAATTGAACTAAAGAAGAAAAAACATAATTTATAATCAATGGAATGTCCATAATATCAAAGAAATAACCATTTAATTATCTAATCAATGTAAGGTTTCATGTAACCCAAAATATAATCTATCGATATATGATCAAAAAAAGAAGTGTAAAATGAATAAGGCATGGTAAATTTACCATAAAAAGTTAAATAAAAATAATATCAATATCAAAATGATGGAAGGGACTCTAATTGTAGATAGAATTTTAATTTTGATATTTTATAAGGTAGTACCAATCAGCCACAATGGTAACATGTATTCAGGACCGTTAAGATGGAGGATTTGGAATGCCTAAAATGTCCACACTAGAATCATGAAATGGATTTTTCATTTCACTTATAACTAAATGTATAATGGGAAGATAATCCATAATTATAGTTATTTCTGAAATTACATTCATTTGACTCATGATTCTAGAAAAACTGCAAATTCTCACCAATAATGATAGAGATTGGGAAACCACCCATCACGGACAACCCCCTAGAAATTACCTCTACCATCAAGGACTATTTTTTCATATCCTAATATTATGTAAATTATTTTAAACTATAAATAATATTTTTCATGATTTATGAAATTTAAAAATTCTTAAATATTCAATAAATATTTGGATATAATCATAGGAGAAAAGGGGACCAACTCAATAAAATAGTTAAAATGATACTTCATTTTTTCCACTCTTTTTTTAATATTCACAACATTCACTGTACTTTTAATATTATATAACATAGATAAATTACATTGAATAAACTTGGTATTGAAAATTTATCATCTCATATTTTCTAGTAGTTTACATATAAAAATTATTTACCACCATTTCGGACATGTTCCCTTGAACAAAACCAAGATAACTCTCAATATCTAAGCATCATAAGTTCCAAAAGATTTAGAAATTTACTCAATAACTGGTAAAAACTACATATAATATCAAAGACATCGATAATCATGTAAGATAAGAAAACATTGATAAAATATATCTCTACCACACTATCATCAGTCTAGTTAAAGTTGACCATTTATACACAATATTGGAACTTTGAGATTAATCAATCTTAGGCACATTCTATGATAAAAAAATTCTATAATAAATTTTGGTATATTTTATTGGAATACATTAAATAATAATAGGAATTAAATCTCAATAAAAAGACATCATAATTAAACTCTTCGAAATCAACTTAATCTATAAATAAAAAAATAGATTTGACTAAATCAGAATCACTTTTCAAGATAACACAACACTAAAAATATTAGAATTTCAATTAAAGTATTTGATATAAAAAAAGTTATTTTTAAAACCTTGGAACCCCAATTGTGTATTCATTTTTTGTTTCCCTAATATTCAATATTTAAATCATTTACAACCCTAAAAAATAGAAAAAATAAACCCATCATAAGATATCCCTATATAGATTCCAAATTTTTAAACAATTTTAATCTTTTTATAAAACCTCTCTGTAGATTTAAAAACTTAATCTATTTCATTTGAATAAAAGGGTTTGTAAAAAATCATTAAATAAAAATTAAATAGAATCAACATATATTAAAAACATTATTTCAAGGGACTAGTGAAAATACATGGGTTTTTGAAATGTCTTACTGGAAAATGATTCAATCACCTATCTATAACTATGATTTGATTAGAATCACGGTTACCCTCTCCATGTGGATTTCTAGACAATGTGTGTTCACCATGTGTCCATACCTATTCTCCAATATTAATCAAAAAACATTATAAAACATTACCTTGTTCACAAAATTTCAACATAATTTCAAACCCCATTATCAAAATATTAAATTTTAAAATTAATTGAAAACGTAACTAAAAACTCATTACTCTAAATCCCAACATCCCTTGGTAAATTAAGTGAATGAATGAAAAACATCAAGGTATAATTTTCACACAAATATATATTGAATTCTAATAGTTCTATATCCAATCAACCATTACTTCCCAATTTTCAAAGGGTGATATAATTCCATTTTTATAATGACCCATCCTTAAACACCCCTGATTCCATTTCCAAATTCATTACATGGAAACACCCAAAGGAAATTCCCAATCACCACAGGCTAGAAACTAATTTCAAAACATCTAATAATATAGAAGAGGTTATTATATCACCCAATTAACTATAATGAACATAAAATGTTCACCTAGAATTATATAATAATCACTCTACTGATTTAGTCCATCCAAATTCATTTTTATATTATAAACCAAAGACACTTTTAATGAAAAAGTGAGAAACCCCAAGAAAAAACATAGTTTTTAAAAGACAGTTTAAGCCTGAAGACATTTTTGTCCATTAGAATTTCCCTAGAAAAAGAGGTTAATGATGTTTCTGGATCATCCATTATGAGGTCTTTAAATCAACGCACCGGTCTATCCCACACTTGCATGTATTCCTCTTGGTTGATTTTCCACGCCTTGGGTCCACATACTAGGATACAATTCTGGTTTTCAATCAAGTCCCTCTATTCTCTATTGGTGTCTAACCGAATGGTCCTTTCCATATTTTTAGCACATTAATCAATTGAAGCACTAGTCAACAGATATTCCACCTCCAATTATTCTTTGGAATGTAGTATCTTCACGGGTTTCTCATCGTCCATGCATAAAATTAGCAGTAAATTCCTGATGGGGCGAACCCCCCTGACCATAGTTTCCTCATCACCTACTCGCACTAAATTTCCATTGAATTTGAGAACCCCTACATTTACTTCATCCTTCACATTACTGGAAAATCATGTCTGTATTGGTGAATGTCGGTAAGAATAATCCTTGAACCCTTTCTTCCCACCATGCCGACCTTTCCTACTCCTCGGACAACAAGTGTCGCTACCATTGAACACATGAGCATTGACTCTATATAGTTTTCAAGAAGAGTCATCACCAGACGCCTCCTTTGGGATACCATGATCCTCATTGCAATTTTCATTCTGATTAGTCTCTGGAACATGACTGACATCCACCCAGATCTCCTGAAAAAATAGAATAAAGTGTTCCAAAAATTAACAAAATCCAACATGTAATTACAAAAATTATAACTCATGAAATAAACCAAAATAAATTAAATAATAAAATTTTAATCACATTAGATATTAAATCTAATTTATTATGTAGACCATAATAAGAAAAATTAAACTAAAATAATTGGATATTAAATGGCTCGATGCATCATGAGTAAAAATCCTCTAATAAAACCCAAAACATAATTATTCATCTCTAGGGGCTCTGTGATAAATCTTTAATTTCTGCTTACAAGAAAACCAAAACATAGATCTCACAAAAAATATTCCATATTTATAGAACCTATCATTAATTGGTAACATATATAGGTATGAGAACATATTTCTCATAGGAATCCTCTCCACATCACCTACTTATTGTTTATAAATAAACAAAATTATTATGTTTATTTTACTCAAAATATATAATTCACAAAATATTTATCACTATTATTTAAATCCATTTTATGAAAATATATAAATTGTTATATATTTTTAATAATAAATATAACACCTAGGAATATAATCACATAGGGGACTATCTTGAAATAATCATAAACTACTAATCGTGGAAATAGTAAATTCATATGAATCACAATTAAATTTAAGAAAAATGATCACGGAACACCAATGAGCTCTAGAGATAATCTACAACATTACTGGAATATAATTCATCATATAAATGTGCCTAATTTGATTAAATATTTCTAAAACTTAGTATTACCCTACCCAGACTAACTAAGGGGTAAATTCCTATAACAGGGTGAACACCATACTTGGGGTCCAATAGCCATATCATAATTATAAAATAGTATATAATGTGAACCTAGATATCCCACAAGTTGAAATTTATTACACTTGATATATTAAATATATTTGAGAAAACATGAAGTAAAATTAATCAGAATATAATTCACAATAACCATATCAAACCCTAACCTCCAAATACCCTTCATAAAAACTAAAGAAAATTATCTAGAAACCATTATATAAAAAATATCCAAAAAGTGCGCCTTATACATTCAAAAACAAAAACAATATGAATTAATATATCAATATATTATTAAATTTGATAAAATAAATAAATAATGTTTCAACCAGACCTTTTGAAAATCACTTGGAAACCATGTTTTGACAATTTCATTTTAATTCATTTAACTTAAACATTGGTAAGAATCACAAATAATCATTTTATACATATTTATTTTAAAAATTGAAATATAACCCTTCATTTTGATGTTAAAACCTTTATAAGAAAATTTGCAAACAAAAAAATATTTCTCTTCCATGAAATTTATTAGAAGGAGATGTAATGGGATTAAAACAAACTTCCGGTGTACATGGTTAAATGAAATAGTTTAAAGGGTTTGAAAGAGAAAAATAACCATATAATAAAATTAAAATATAGTTAATAAAATAAATCCCTTAAAAATATATATATCTAAAATTAATACTATTATAGGTTATTCAAATAATGAATTTTAAGGATAAACAATTCCTAATTCTTTGTTAACCAAATCATGTTTGGGGAAAACCTACCATAAATTTTAAATTACACATTATAAGGTCATGATGCACCATAAAAGGGAATGGAAATTTCATTATGAATCAATTTAAACCGTAAGTCATGAATTCCTTCAAATTAAACTCATCCAACAATGAGAAAAAGTCATCGGGACCATCATAGGTCTAGAAGAGAATGGTTAAATAAGAAAATAAAGATATGTGTAAGATAAACAAGGTATAACCATGATAAATTTGTTTTAAATTGAATGAGATTGATCGGAAAAAATAGTGATGGTGAAGGATCCATTACTAGAGATAAATATGAGAGAATCATGGGAATGGGGGGAAGATAATACCAAAAATGAATTTATATTTGATGTAGAAAATTTTTAATTTCAAAAAATTAAATTTCATCCCAGGGATGTTCAGGACAATAAATCCCAATGATCTAGTGGTATCTCTTTCAGACCTAGAATAGTCATGGTGTGATTACATTTTTGGTAGTGTGTAATGCCCCCTTAAAACAAACTCGAACGAAGAATCACTATAAAGATTATATCTTTTATTTAAAGCCTTTCACCCAACAATGATCACTAAATAATGACCTATATCATCTAATGAACAACCCCTCAAAAACAAAGAAGAAATAAGGCATCACTTCAAAGGCTTTCATTGCAACTTTGATTCATCATGTCAGGGATATGATTCTATTAGACCCAGTACAATAACTTTGTTACCTCCTAGGCTATGGTAATGACCTGTAGAATTTCTACACATCATATTTATTAAAAATAGAAAACATCAATACATCCCCAAAAATAAATAAATAAAAGAAAAAATATTTGATAAATTTTTTTATTGAATGTTATATGTAAAATATCCTTGATGAAAGAGTTCCCAAACATCTAGATCATAGATTCTATCTGTCCCTCAATTTATTCATGTATGTTTCAACACAAGATAACAATAACTGAGAAGGTTGTAAATGATATAAATGATATAGAATAGGTTTCATAATTTAATATTTTAATTTAATAATATTTTTTTATTTTTTTGACACACAATTGAGGGCCCCTTTAATGGTCCACAATGATGAAAAAAATATTATGACACTAATAGTGCAAACCCCCAATTTAAAATCAATCCACTATTTATATTTTTCATAAATAGGCCCCATTTTAGATGAATGAGAAGTTTTCCATGAATGTGTGTGTTGTCTAAAAATTAGTATATTTTATTTAATATAATTTTTTGGGCGTCCCTCCCCATAAATTTCTCCAAAATAGTTCAGTGACCAAATATTAATATCATATTTATAATATTATTATGGTTTAAAGAAATATCATGAGTCACTACATTCTACTCACCATAAAAATTTTCTTCCTAAAAAATGAAACATGATCAAATAGGTGGCAGTACTTATCTCGCATCCAGTTCTTCCATTATCATGATGACCCCTACTAGATCTAAAACATCCATTGAATATGGACCAATAGAATCATCAGACCATATATGTTCCCCTCATATTTTTCTTCAATCAGGTCTAGTTATTCAAAAAAGGAACCATCATCCTCGATGTCGAGACCAACGTAGTCCGCAGTATGTGACAGTTCATTCATTTTTCCCTTTAGCTGTAGATCATGTAACATGTTATACACCAAATTTAACTATAGGGGTATTTATTGGAAGTAGTAAACCATTCATAACATTTGTAGGATATATAATGGTCTAATTAAACTTTTTTATTGATTTATTATCCAAAAAACATCCATGAACCATAATAAGGTGTTTCCTTCAGGAAAATATGATCTCTATTATCAAACTCTACAGGTATCCATCACTGGCCTAAATATGTATTATGATCACACTATGTTGTCCCCATCTACATAGGGTTCACTTTCATCTTCACTATCACTATATGAAAATAATACATCACCATAGGGAATACATTTCGAATAATTAGAAACCATATAGGCGGCATATAGGGTATCCCATATGGGGTTATAAAAGCATAAATTACAATGTTTTAGTGTTATAAATTTTCTTATGTAAACACCACTAGAGTTATGTGAGACTCTATACTTGGTCAAAATTGATCACACAAGTCATCAATTAGTTCCTCACAGATGCCTCTCCAATGTATGAATGTGAACCTAAAATATTATTCATAAATCTTCATATAAGTAATATCATGACTTAAAATGATACCATCCATGTATTATCATTACAAAATCAATATCAAAATACTCTCCCATGATGTATGCAAGTGGGATGACATGTTCAATCAATATATAACAAACTAGATGGATTAATATCCCTTCATGAGATACGTGATTCCAATAAAAATGAATTAATATTCTCTCCAAATTACACTATATATCCTCAATGGGTTGTCCAAACATGTTGTAACATCATGTTAAGTACTCACATTTTTATAGCTTATACATTGTGATATACATTAAGTTACACTACACATCATACCAAGATTACAAAACATGACTATAATGTCTTAGTACATCTCTGTCACTCCATGATATGCTACTAATGGTGATGTGTGAAACTCCCTTAGAAACAACATGTACATCATTACAACAAAAACTTTACTCTCCTAAAAGTGGTTATTGTTCTTTACAAATTTGGGAAATCTATTTAAGGAATGACATGAATATATACTATCATAAAAGACCATACCACCAATGATGCTAAACTGGGACTCCCTAAAATGTTATAGAAGTATCAGTTTTAGAAACAATGATCAAAGATAAGTGAAATATCCTTCATACACCTAGGAAAAATACACTAAGATAAGCTTATAAGATTCCTCCTCAATCATCCATAGAATGTATTTCCTACTAATAGAATCAACGACCACATTTCTTATTCCTAAAGTATAAACAATTTTAAATTTATAGTTCTACAAGAACTACCAAAAACATCTATATTGTAGCATGAGATAGTGCTGAAACTTATAACTCATGTGGTCTATATAGAGTCCAAGCTACTAGTTGAGATCGTAGTACCTCTAGTTTTTTATAAAAATGTGAGTGTTAGGAGATATATATTGTGGATCACATAGCTCTTCTAATGGGGTCTAAAATAAATAAAAACAATATGAAATTACCTAATATCCTTCATATCATCACGCATCCAATCCCAGTTCATGTATCATTAAATAAGTTATAAAAATCAACAAACATTGAAATGTACTTGACATGTCCTCTTGGGGACATGGAAAGTAATCCCCAAAAAGTATCTAGGTAAAGTACTACAGATTTCCTATGATGTGGGTGTAAAAATAAAAGAAATTTTAATGGTGATACCTGGAATGTGGGAATCATGTGTGGATATAGTATATACTTCCAATATCTTGAGTCATGTGACCAATATAAAAATCATTGAAACTGACCCAAAATGCGTTGAGCAATATAGTTAGAATTATAAGTACTCTTATGCACATCATGCTAAGAGATAAACTGTTAATAGTATTATATAACCTAGGTAATCCTCTTGTGATATTAAATATTGAATGGAAACCCTATCCACCTTTGAATTGTAATAAAAAATTTGTAGATTGATTATTATTCACCATGTGACCTTATCATGGACATGTATAAGTACAAACCAAGTAAAATTCAATTAAAACTACCATTGTCATGTCTAATAATTCATGAAACATAAATTTCATTATCTATTATCATACAAAAATCTCTAAGGTTTTTTGATTCCCAATAATGATTTCACATAATGCATCATTTTTTTTATAATATCATTGAATAAATCTCTTATTTCCCCTAACATAACGATACTCACATAGAAACACTCAATTTTACATCTAGTGATATTTTATCATTTTCAAAAATCATGATCTATTTTTTTCAGTAAACAACAAACATTTTTCCTTTTTTATATTCTAGAAGTTATTATATATGCTCTATTTATATATGTTTATTTTTTAGGTAATTAGTTTTGTACCAACATCCATGGTGGAGGATGGAGGTGAACGATTAAAATATGTGGGGAAAATAATGGATTTTGTGGCTAGTTTATAGTGTTTGGACACATTTTCTTAGGTTTGAATCCTATAACAATGTGGAATGAAATATCAATAATATATTTTTTGAAAATATATTGATAAAATAATATTTATTGTAAAATTTAGTTATAATTAAATAAAAATAAATTATTCATTTTATATTATAAATAATAGAGTTGATAATCGAAATAATGATCCCTACCCTCATTGGATCATTTTTAGATTTAATTTTTATCTTCATTGTGATCAATTGATGATCTCTTCCATGAATTGGTTCAGAAATCATTATATATCTAATTCTACTCCACTATATCTCTATGATGTTTTTCTCATACTTTGAAAAACCCAAATTGAGAAGAAAAAAATTGATTAAATAGAGTAAAAAATAGTGTTCATAATTTATATTTAATTTTATTAATGTTTATTATAATTTCTCTATAAAATCAGTGGTAGACCAAACCTAGGTTCTATAATGTGTATAATTATTATGTTAACCATAAGTTAACTATATTAGAATATGTAAATATATGATTTTATTCTTCACACATGGGAACCTATTTATGAAAAATGGATTCTTTATATAAATATGTGTGTATGACCTAATAATAAATGTAATATATTTAATTTAATTTATTAGGAATCCTCCACCATAAATTCCACCAAACTGGATTAATAAAAAACATTAAAATTATTATTTAAAATATTCTAAAGGTTTCAATGAGAAAAAATTATCCTTTATATAAATAGAAAATATTCACCTCATCATATTCTACATTATTGTCGGAGCATGATAAATCAATTTTTTTCATGATTGATCCTCCTCTTTAAATCATCTAAATAATTTACATGATAACCCTCTTGCCCTTTGAATTTTCTATTTCTCAAGTAAATAATTACATAGACTTCATATTTTTCATTTCTAATTTTTCATACTCATCATCCTGATTCGGGGCCTATTATATAAATTCCAAACTTCTAACACATTGAAATTCATAGTCAAAACATTCTAAACCATGATAATTGTCCATATGATAGGTTGTTATAATCTGGAAACAATTTGGTTTCTACTGTTGTCCCCCATTTCGAATTCTTTTTCAACATAATCAAATTCACTTTTCATCACAATACATATTCCCTATTTCAAATGTTACTCACTACTAACAAATAAAGACTCTTAATAAACATTATATTTCTACCACCACAATATTAAATTCCATCCATCACTTATAATAAATCTGTTATTAATTTTCCACAGCATGTGTCAAAAAATCCAATGAACAATTTATTTAATAAAATATTTTAAATTATGAATTATTGATTAAAATTTATTTTTTATTTATATTAAATAGAAAGTTACTAAAATATTTTAGGTATTTTAATTCACACATGATGTTTTTACTTAATGATAACATAATATTCATATTAATATTCTAGTAGTCACTTTTACTATTACAACTTTACGTTATTATAATTATCATTTAATAGTTAGTTTTGAATTGATATATTGTTCTCATCTTAGAGGTTATATTTCTTCCTTGAATTCCAATAATTTTATCTCATTATATTATAGAACCATAATTCATTATCTTTTATTATTGATATAAAATATAAATTCCATTCTTTTTAAAAAAATATTATTCAAGTTATTCGAATTCTTATTGGACACTGTTATATATGTTGATTATATTGCATAATTATGGAATTAATCTAAATACAATCTCTATTTATTTTAACACATTTTTTCTTTAGGTTCTATTTTTTATAATAAATATTAATATCCATAAATTATATATAGTAGAATATATTATGGAATGAAGAATAATAACTTTGATGTTCATTGGAAGTCCAAAACCAATTGATGATAATTGGGTTATAGTTCCTATGAAATAGTGTAATTATATTTTGAATAAAAAAACACTATAAGGAATTAAATACAACACTTGAAGCTTAAATATGTAAGTTGTTTTCATTATTTATATGGAAAAAGAAATTGAATGAAGTTGATAGTTATATTGGATACTATTATATGTACATTTATAAAAGGAAACATATATAAAAATATTGTTAAGAATATATTTTTTTATGCATTTACAATGCTTATAAAAATTTATAGTGACTCTATAAAATAGTGAGATATTGTAAAAGTAGTCATATAGAGGTGATACTGATGATTTGGTGATGTTTTTTACCATGTATTTGATTAGGTAAATTTTATAATATAGGATTATTAGTATCTAAACAAGATTATATATGATTGGGATAATCCTTTTTTCTGAAAAGACAATGTGTTGATGAATCTGAAAAAAACCTAGTAAATAGCTTAATTCCCAAGTGGCCAAACATAAAATAGAAAATATCCAAGACTAAAGGAGGAGATATTATAGAGTGGGTATGAAGGTTCATATTTCCAGTAAAAGATGGCATAAAATCAATTGTGTGGGGTCAGACTAGGATGGAACCACAGTGTGGTAAAGCACCAAATAACCCATGTATGGTCTAGTTCCAAGGAATTTCAATTGATAAGTATACAACACTCGGGGTAATAAGACACAACATGCCAATTTTTGAGTGAAATATATGATTTTCTGATATGTGTAGAATTATAAAATTAAGAAACACTAATTGTAGTAAGAGATATTTTTTACATCCTTCTCTCATTATGAAATGATTTTTGGACAATGATTCCATGTCACGTTGGTTTCATTCACACTGTAATACGTTGTTCAATGTTAGGTGAACACTATAGATTATGTTGTCATATTGAAACCAAAAATTTCATGTCATGATATCTATTTTATTTTCTCCCATGATTAATATAATTCTTTTAGTAGATTTAATTAATATATTATACAATAATGATAATCTAAAAAGAGAACAACAAATTTAATAATTAATTTTTATCTATATCATGAAAAAAATCATGGTGACAAAAATTTCACTTTGATATAAGATATAAATCGATATTCGAGTATGGTAACTAATGTAGTGTATTTTTATCTATAAATAGCTTCACTTCATGATTCGAATGAACTAGAATATATAATTTTATTGAAATGCAAAATAGAGGACGTTTAGTGGGTTTTTTAGAGATAACATTATTATATGTATTTATGATTTGTACTAAAGCTTCTTCGAAAAAAGTTCCACATATTTAGTCATGTGACGTAGAATTGAGATGGAAAAGAAATAAATTACCATAATATGATGATGTTGATTTATATGAACTATGAGTTTCATAATGACGAGAAAAATGGAGTTAATAGGATATATATATATATATTTATAATTTTATGAAAAATAGTACAATGAAAAATAGTTTCATGAATTACTCATATTGAATACTATTTTTACAGAGTGTCCCATGAACCAAATATTTATTAAATCAATAAATCATATAGTGATAATAACTAGTATATACGATATGTTTTGTTTTCAGGAAGACATTTACATAGTGTTTATAATTTTTTTGTGAGAATTAGTTTCATGATTCAGAAATAAATTAATTTTGGAATCAATATAGTTTCTGTGAACAAAAAACAAGGGTTTTCAAAAATTAGTACTGTGACTAATTGAAATGAACTACAATGTGATTCTAGATGTAGTGTTTCCAAAATAAATCAAGGAGATAAAACTATAAAGATATGATGTTATAATTGTTAGGGTTATCTATTTGTCAAATGGGGTGACCAGACACTATATCCATTCTAAATAGTTCATTTGTATAAGTCAATAAGATTTTGAACATATTTAAAAAGAAGTTTTTTTTCATTTATGAATAGGAGGAGGAGGAAAAATCCAAGAATTGTCCTTATTGATTAATATTAAATATGAATGAGAAAATAGAGTAGGATTTGATATTATATATTGTAAGGGTCAAAGAAGTTTGAGGAATCCATCAAGATTGTAGATTGTAATATACATCTCAAAATATTTTTGGGATTCGGTAAAACTTTTTTATAATTGTAATCTAAGGAAGAAGGTTTAATAAATATTTCCTAGGAGGGACACAACCCATTAATATTGTTCTACATCTAGAATTTATAAGTCAAATCTTATATCCAAATAGTAGTAAGTGGTTAATTTTTTTATAACTAGTTAATGAAGCTATTAAAATTTAAAGTTAATGCCATTTACTAAGTTTAGTTTTATAATAAAATAATAGTTGTGTGTGTGTGTTTGAAAATTACCATGAAACTCTAAGGACGTACAAATACTAATTGGAAGTCATCCTTGTTGGTAAATCCTAATGTTCATGTTGTGTAACATTAATGATTAATACTATATTCATACTACCCAGGAGGTGAGGACAAAGTGGTATATTCATTCCCAAAAGATTTAAATAGGTAAATAAGGGGAAATTTATAATTTCTTAAGAAGTCATACAAAACTAATTCATCCCCATATTAATGTTTACATCTCCTTAAGTGACCCAAATAAAAATTAATCCTAATATATATATATATATATTATTTACTATTGATTTATACATTTTAATGTAACAAAGTACTTGATGATTTTTTAATACCCATGATTTTTTTGTATTTAATTATAATAATAGTAAAATCGTTTTATTTATTAAATTAGGATAGCTATAAGAATGTGGTTAAAAAATTTCAATTAATTATAATTTTTCATTTTAATGTAATGTGATTATTATTGTTATATAATTATAGAAGATATATATTAAATTTATAAGAATTAATTGGGTAATTTGTTAATTGCATGAGATATAGGAAATTTTATTGGAGATATTTTATTATCATGTGATTTATAGATATATTTTTATGTGAATCCAAGAGGAATAAATTATTGGAATAAATTTATTGGATTTAGAATTTCACACGACGTTGTAGATTTTATTATTGTGGTTAATTATGATTTCACTAAGGGATTAGGGAATGTATTATAGAGGTTTATAATATCAATATTTTTTTTAAAATAATTATTTAAATGGAATTTTGAATATATGGATTGATGAATAATATATAGTAATTGATTTAATTTTGGTATTTACGGACAATAATAAATTGACATAAAAATAACAAAAGAACTTTTCAAGGAATATTAAACTCGAAATTTAGCTCATATTATGATAGAAATTTTTACCCGTTGAATTGGAATTCTATTATATATCTATTATATAGTTAGATGATGTGGTATATATATACGATGGATGTCAAATCCATTCTATTCTATTTAAGGACATATATTGTGCTTATGAAAATGGTGGATATTTGGATGATATAATAAATAAATGGCGATCATAGATAACGAATTTATTTCAAAATTATTTTGTATAGTATACATTATTCCATGTTTTATATTTAAATTATTTAGATTTTCTTGGGAGGTAAATATTTTCTGGAATACATTATTAATATTCTATTTCGTGAGAAATCAATGGGGATTTTTATAAAAAATATCATGGGACATTCTGAAAGAAAAAGGGACCCTATCATTCCCTTGAACATTTCCCCTATAAATATTCTACACATAAAAACAAGAGAGTTTCATAGGTGTTTTTCTATGTATAACTATTTTTATGAAACATACTGGAGACCGTTAACTATATTCAAAATTCGTGAATTGGGTTTGGTAAAAATATAATGGTTTATTCCATGAGTTTATACCTAATATGAAACTTCTCCAAAATGAAGGATATGGTCTTTGTTTTATAATTTTGTGTTTATAAGGAATATTTTTTACTAGGTATGGAGGTTTATCATGAATATGTCATCATATTTATATTTTTATATAATTTAAGAAATATAATCTAGTTAGGATATTTTGATACATTCTATAAGATTCTCTATTAAATTTCTAATTTATGTATTGATTATATGCTATGTGATTTTTTTATAATTTTTGAAATGGTGATATTTTCCTTATCATTTGACTTATAAAAACATATTTTAACTGAAATAATCATATATGTGAATTATTTTTATTAAAAATTTGAAGAACAATGTTTACTAAATTAATGGAATCTGTACACATGTGTAAAAATATATTTTGGTGATACATTTTTTTGAAAAACAATTTTTTATTTAATGGTATAACAGGGACCTTGAGAGAATCTGTTAAAGTTAAAAAAAAATTCAATGACTATACTTAAAATTATAGTGTTCATATTATTTCAGGATAATGTAGAGATATTCGGGTTAATGTGTTATTTGGTGATGAAATAGAGTACACAACTCTCTTGGGGAATGTAGATTCAATATTAGTTGGGGAATTACTTGCTAGTGTTTAGGTAATACAAAGCTAGGTTATGAATAAAATGATTTTATAATTATCTATATTTCCATAATATGGGTGATTTTTCATAAAATGTGGAGATTTAATTAAGACTTTTTAAGGGGGGGTTCCAAATATTTCAATGACATGTGTTGTTTACAAATAACATTCTATAAAATATGAGATTTCAGAAATGATATTTTCCTATAAAAATGTAATTTTAAACAAAATTTAAATCATTTATAAATTTTTATTTTATTTTTGAAAAAAGTAGTGTTTCAAAACAAAAGGAAACTCAAGGTTTTATTCATATAATTTATAATGTTATTTATGAGTAAATGTTTCTTCTCAAAACTATATTTGATTTTATTATTTATTAGTACTAATTTTGTTTTGGATATTTAATTCCTTGGAAATTATTAAATATATTAGTGAAAAAATAAATATTTATCTCTCAATAAGATATTGTGGAAATCAATGTTCATGTAGATATGACTGGTCGTGATACTATAGAAAATATATTTTACAATATTATAAGGGAGTCATAGAACCATGTTTGGCATATTCCTGGAGAAGTTAATATAAAACGCCCTTGTTCGTGTTGTTTTTTTAATAAATTGGGTTATGAATTTAGTTATTTATTAATATATTGTTGGAAGAAATTAAAATTATGTATTTATTAAATAATTTTGATATACCTTTTATTGTCTCGTGATTAATAGTGGATATAATGTTATTAGTATTGAATTAATAATTACTACAAATTAGTTAATGGAATTATACCAAAGGATTTGATGTGGTGGTGAGCTAGGGTTAAAAATTGGAAAATTGATTCATGTAATTACATTAATTAAAAATAAATTTAGGTAATAAGGAGTATATATTTATGAATTAAATCTGGGGGATGATGGAATGAGATAAAGTGATGGGTTTTGAAACAAAAATGAATTAAATTTGGGTTCGTTCATTTTCAAAATTAACCAAAATTTTGTTTGATCAGATTCATCAGATTATAAGAATCTATGTAGGTCAAATTAATTTCTGGTTATATAAAAGAATTTAATTATTTAATATGGATTTAATCGTGGCAATCAAGAGAATGATTTTTGCTGATAATCGAAGGATCGAAGATTTTATTTGAGGGATATTCAAGGAGAGTAAATTATGGATGGAAGGGAAGGTTATTATAATAGAGGATAATATTTCCATATTTGACACACCACTCATACATTTTCCTAAATATACCTTGATCTCCCGTTCCCAATAAATCATATATTGTCAAGGATTATGGGAGGAAACAATGATTAGTGTATTATAGAAGCAGATATGTGTTTTGATGTATGTGTAATTAATGGTTTTATAAATTCTATAAAATTTATTAAAAGTATTAAATAATGATTTATTATCATAGAACTATGAATTATATAATTCCCTTATCCATTTAATTAATGATGTATTTATAACATTTTCTATAACATGTGATGAAATTTTATAGGTGTCATTCCACTCACTGGATAATTATCCTCTGGATAATTGTTCATCTAAGAATTAAAAACATATAAATATATTGAGTCATTCTATACTGAAAAAATGGATACGAAATAATTTTTATTTCATTAAATTTTAAATATATTGTCACATATAGACCATGTAAAATATAAAAATTCATTCAATAATGGTATGAGTGCCATTAAAAATTTGCACATGCCATTCTTAATGTAATCGATAAGTTATTCATTCCATTTGGTTCATAAAATATTACTTGTATTGTTAATTAATAATAGGGATTGGTATTGAAATACATAAGTATCATCAAATTAAATGTTTTTGGACATTTCAGGTAATGTAATTTTCATTAGGTGGCTTAAAACTATTGCTAACGTGGGATGTTTATCATATAATTTGATAGTGGCTATTAAAATAATGAATTTTCATTAAACAATTATTAATTATAATTACATAGTTTCTGAATGATTTTTTTGAAATGTTTTTTTGATATCTATATTGTTTATTAATCAAGTGGTAGTTTTGGAAAACTATGTTGACATAGTTTTTAAATAATGGATTTAGTAAATGTTTTTCAATTCTTTGTTGAGTAGTGGATTTAGTTTTAAAATATGGGTATAGTAATTTTTTTTATTAATATATATTATTAACATTGTGAAAAAATATCATTAAATGTGTATCAATAAAATTTACTTTATCAAGGGTGTTCATATTTATTTTATTGACCTAGTGATTATATTCCTTTTTAGGGGTTTTATTATTATTGGATATATTAAGGGTAAGTTTTTTATATTGAAAAATGGTTTACAATTGGTTCTTAGTTCCCGATGTAGAGTTACTCATTTAGATGAAATTTTTAAATGGTATATATTTGGAAAATAAAATTATTCTAAAAAATAATAGGATGACAAATGGATCATTTCAGTTTCATTGTAACTTGTTGCGTGTGTTTTTTTTTCATTGTAATTTCACTTAATACTCCTTTACAATTATTCAGGTGAATTAAATTGGTCAGCCTTCCTATTGGACTCATTGGATGAATGTGATAATTTGGGATCCCTACCTATATTGTTTTTTTATATGGGCTCATATCCATATAGACTATTTATAAGGAATATTGTGTGATTACACTATAAGGTGTAATATAGGTTCACACTTATATATTGAGGGTTCAACGTTATATTAATAACCATTGTATGGTGGATTTTTTTTTCTACCAATTAGTGTAATGGTTAGTTTACCATTAATATTATTGCTTCCTTAATAAATTATTCTATAACGAGGTGTTTTAATTACAAATGTTTTAATGAACCGTTTATAATAAAAATTTACAACCGATTACTGAACATGAATGTTAAGGGTTAATCATTCATCAAAATACGTTATAGAATTGGGTAGTCCTTCTAATTTCATACTCACCACCATTAAATAATAAAGGGTGAACATGTAGGTGTTATTAATTGTGAAGTGGTAAAAATGATGACATAATTCTTCATTATTGGCAATCTATATATAGATGGAAGAGGTATGAAAAGATAATTTTGATGATCTGGTGATTGTGTAATAATGTCATATTTGTGTCACAATGATATCATCTATAAGAAAAATTTTACAAAACTCAATGATCTCTATTATAATTTATCTTTTATAAATAATATTAAAAGAGTTTTAAAATGAATACATTCAATTTTTATTAATAAATTAGGTGAAATTGTAGCATGGAAATCTACGTTATCCCTTTGTAATAGTTTCCAGCCATTATCCATCATGTATCATGCTTGAGGAAATCTTGTACTTGGATTTGGGTGCTATTATTTTGGATCATTGGTCATGTTATTACACAATGTTATCATTTAATGTTTAAGTAATTGAATATTCAAAAGTTTAACATCCCTCCTATATCAATGTACTTATTTTAAAGTCCCACACTTCTCTAGGTACTTCTTAGTTTTAATTTTACCATTAAACCTTTTTATATTATATATATAAGCTTTGTTTACTAGTATTAAAGGATTTTTTGATGTGTTTGGGGGCTCGAAGAAGCTACGATAGAGGATGGATTCATGTGGAACATAGTAATGGTGATGTTATAGTGAAATAGGCATGCTGGTTAAGTCCACCTATAACATGGTGTGCCGGAATGCATCTTAGTAAGGATACATAAGTAACAGAAGTGATACATTAAATCTATACTATGGTCGGTCACCTAAAATCGGCCAGCTGACCATCTGATGGTGATTTCACTCATGTGATTGCACTTTTTATTACCATCGGATAACTAGTGGCACTATTAGGGGACAAATTAGTATGGGGAAGAATCAAATTTTGTCCAATCGAAACTCCATTTAAGTTCTCATAAACTCAATTTTCGATAAAAAAAATTTATTTTAAACAATGGAGGGATCTCTATGGATTTATTTTATTTTCCAACATAAATCATTGATCTCTTGACATGTTCTTTGATATGGATGCCTGGAATCGATAGGGCTCATGTGTTTTTCTATTTTCCACTTGGTTCCTCCATGAATATTATTCTTCCAACCATGATATGGTGGATAAACCAATTTCCATAGGGTACCATGGTGTTGCACATTGATATGAGATATTATTCATGTAAATCTCCATTTACTTTTGAGGTGGGTGGTCTAAATCATCTCCATATGGTATTCCTTTTCATTCTAGTACATCAAACTTCTACGATCATACCAGAACACAATGTGTGTAACCCATTCGAGATGGAATTCTCATGTATGGATCGAATTATAATACATATACCAATCACCAATCCCATTGGGTATTTATTATTTACAATTGGGACTTGATCCCACCCAAATGTTTTGGCTACCACTAACCCTATGTTGGAACATGTAATGTACGAACCTAGATCCCTACATTGAATTTATAATTTTTTATGGAGTGTCATTATTTGTTAATTTGGTAATCAGGTAAATTAATTTAATTTTATTGATATTGAATCTCATAGATTTTAAGAGGTTAATTGAAATTAAATTTCAATTGGAATGATGAAATAATGGTATATGGACTTTATGTCATGTGAAATAGTAATTGGGATGGATAGATATGTGAATCGGAATTACCACATTTTAAGGTGAATTTTTACAAAACATGTAATTGTGAATTTATATTGATTCACCTATAAATGTTTAACTTGGTATAATGAAATAAAAGACATGATAATTTGTAATTTGAATGAATTAACCAATATGAAATATTTTTACATGTTTGACATATTTATTAAATTATAATGGATTGTATCTTATTGATATTGGTTTTTGAAATGTTTCATCAACTCTAAAATGGTAATTTTCATAGCGTTTGAAATCCTTTAATCATTTTATATTCCGATTATGGGAATTCAAATTGGATTCATTGGTACTTTATTTTCTAACATGTCCCTGTTTATTGGGAATAAGTAAGTGACTCAAATATGGGAATTCAAATAATGTTCTTTATTGCATAGCTATTTGATTATCAAAGGATATATTAATGGTTAATTGATGAGAAGGGATGAGATAAAATTTTACATGCTAACTAGATTGTGAAATTTTTCCATGGAATGGGAATCCACATGGAATAAATGATTGCAAAAATTGAGACATCCAACATCAGTTCAACGCATTTTTGGATAATCATGGAAGTCAACCTAGATCTTTAGCGTTAGATGGTTATTTTATGTTTTGAATTAACTTATGAATTAATTACCTTATTTATTGGATTATTTCATGAACTATTACATAGAATGGATTTTATTAGACATCATTGGTGTTGGCCTATTATGTTTTAATCACACATATTCATGTCACTATTTGGTACCAAGGATGGATTCATGGATGCAGGTCTTGATAAGGGTAAGGGTCCCTATGCTCGATTGTTTTCTATGCTGGAAAATAGTAGTTCATGGATATGAGACCCTGAATGGAGATTGAGACTAGGTTTTGCAGTCATTATATTAGATTTTATCATTTATTTATTTTTCTTTTATAACATTCAATATGGCATTTAGTTTGGAATAAATTTTGGAATGACATAGTTTACTATAATTGGATTGTTTTGTGTTTATATTCTATCAACATGAGTTGTATGTTATCATTTGTTCATATTATTTCCATTATGATTATTACTCTATTCATGATGGTATAGAATCCACCTATATTTCATAAACACTTACAACTATTCAATAGAATCTCGGGAATGGGGAGGCATGATTGAGGTAAGATAACAACCCAACATAGTTTCATGAGGGAGAAATAGGCCAGTGACATTAAAAAGTGGTATCAAATTATTTGGGTATTTTATGTTTCTTTACTATTTGGTAAAGGTGATTTGGAGAATATGATATATCATTACATAGTAATGATATTTTTCTGGGGAATATATAAACAAGGTGGGGGATCTAAGTTCCCATAGATGGGATTGTTATTCTTGGGGTTTGTTTTTTATAGTTGTGATATTATTTGACATTTTATAATGTACTTATTTTTTGATGTTAATATTTTATTATTTTTTACATATGAGTCAGTATGTATAGGGAATGTCGACATGAATCATGGTAGGCATATAAAAAATATTTTGACATTCACCATTCACCCTAGGGTCATTTTTACAGTATATGATTCATCTTCCTAACATTTTTTTTAAATTAATCTCCTTGGACTATCAAATAATGAGGAGTAACTGAATCTGTTATAGCATGTCAATTCACTTCTCATGTCATGTTTTGGAGTAACCTTGGGTCATGGGTTCACTATTTTTATATAGTACTTATGAATTTGATCATGTTATATATAACGTTATTTGAGGAGTGTTTTAAAAAATGTAGAGAAAATTCCTCTATGTTGTCTTCTAGTTTAGTGTTATATGAGTGGAAATAAGTACACACATTTTACATAGGATCCAACACATCCTTTATCATAATGTAATAAATGTAAAATATGTTCCTTTATTGTTTTTGTGAGTTGATTGTTCCATATAAAGGTAGAATAAAGACATCCTTCTATCAATGTATGATCTTAAAAGAGAGTTGCAATTATTGTCTTCACACACATTCACTGGGGGGAGATCCTCTAGAATATGAGTTTTGGATGAAAAATTTTCAAATGATCTTCAAACACCCAATGACACCTATGGAAAAGATGGTGAAGCTTGATAGTTATATGTTATGAGAACTATTCAAGGGTTGGTGGGATGTGAGAGAGAAATATGAAAAATAATAGGTCATAACCTAAATGGACATTAAGGTAAAGTACCCAAGTCACATCAATATAGAGATATTGAGGGTTTAGATTGATTTGGAGTCTATAGTACTAACATAGAACAACATGTCAGTGATGGACAATGCTAGATGTTTCACCAAACAAATGAATTTTTTTCAACATTAAAAAAATGATGGGATATCCTTGGTAATTAAATTATAAATTGGAATTATATTTTATATAATGATAATGGTGAATGTATTTCTGCTAAAAACATATCTAATGTGATTAATTATGCATTCATCCATAATTGGAACTAGAAAAAGGCCCAGAGTGTTGAGAAGTCATCCTCACCATTATTATCATGGAGCTATTATTCTAGTAGAATAAAGCACCGCTATCAGAGTTACCACATCGTTAGTGGTGGGAAGTGTCGCTAGGGTAGTAGACATCCATCTTAAGAATGATACAATGTAGAGTGCTTTCATTCTGGCTGGGATGAACACATGAACATCTAGTTTCCTTTACCAACTTTATTATGTAATAATTATGGTATTATAGGATCCCTTTAGAAGTAATTTAAGAGTAATAAATAGTAAAATAGTATTATATTATCATGTAAGACTTAGAGTCAATGAAGAACTCAGTTACCCTCAGAAGATACGTTGTTGGATTTCTATTGGTAACATATATCGGGGAAAGGGATATTGTACCCTATTTTTTGAGAGGAACTAGCATCCTTAAAGAGCATATTATGGGATTAATAATGGATTTAGGGAAGAGGGGTGAGTTATTTTCACACCATATACTATACTATTACTAGTCTAGATAGAGGACCTATTGCCTTCATAGGTATAAAGATTCTTTCATTTGACTATACCTATGTATTGATTGATGCTAGATTATCATATTACATTAAGTCTACCTAATTTACTGATGATTTGGGTTTTTATATGGAATTAATGGAGGTATTTGTGAGACTTGACACACCATTAGTGGTGTGATTAGAGGGTATAAGATGTTTTAAGGAGTGTTGCCTTAAAATTGGGGGTATTGATTTCTTAGTTATATATCATGTAAATATAGACTATTATTGGAGCAGAGTGACCATAAAAAGACAATATAGGGTAGTTATATCCATTTTGGTGAATAGGATCATTAGGATAGTCATATGGAACCTATTCAGAGAAGATTGGATTATCTCATGGGCAGGGTAGCAAGATTGGGTAAAGATGAAAGAGAGTGGTAGTTGGGTACATATCATCCAATAATAGGCCACTTTTAGGATGTATTTCCAAAATATTTATCCATCTTACCACATGAACGCGAGATTTAATTCAATGTCAAGTTACTTCTAGGACATAAACAAATTTCTATCACACATTATAAGATAGAACTACTTGAGATTTATTAGAAATAGTTACAATTGGATGATCTATAATCTTAGGGATTCATACAGTTTAGTAATTCAATGTATGGTTCTCCTATGATTTTCACAAAGAAAACTAATGGGACATTGCACCTATGTTTGGATTATTAGAGGATAAACTAGAGGAATTTTATTAAATGATGTCCCCTTCCATGCATTTTGATTCTCTTAAATCAGATGAAAAGTGATTCGATTTTATATAAGATGTACATAAGGTTTGCATACCATCAGTTCAGGGTGATAAAATATAACATAATCAAGATTGTTTTGGGATAACAAATATCTTTTATGATTTTTTTGGTAAAATTGTTTGGTCTAGAGAATGAATTAGTGATTTTTGAAGATAAATTAAATCAATATTCTCTATGTAACCAGATCACTTTGTAGTGATTCTCATTCATTACATCTTATTGTAATATCATTTATGATATTATCATTCCAAAAATCATGACATCATCTTATGTATACTGATATTGAATCATCTATAAATCACGCTATCTAAATTTCATTTATAGATTGAAAATTTGAAATAATTGGGCTACATTATCTTAAAGGGTGGAGTGTCAGTGGACCTTCAGAAGGTGGAAGCCATGGTATCTTGGGATTGAACCACAAAATTCTTTGAGATTCATAGATTTCCTATTATAAGAAGATATTTAGATCATTTTATATAAGACATATACCATATGGAATCACCAATGGGTATGATTACCAATAAAGGGGTGATGATGGTTATGTCAGATGGTGGGGTGGAGGATTTCCTCTAATTTAATGGAAAGTCGAACTCAGCATTAATCATATATTTAATTTAGTTAGGTAATGAATATGTCTTGTATTATGGATTTTTAGGAGTCTATCTAAAAACGGTTCTAATATATAAGGATCGATTGGGTACATATGACTCGATGCAGTTGAAGCCACATGAGAATAATTATCATACTCATGATATGAAGTTATATGTAGTGGTACATACACTATGATCATGGAGAAATTATCTTTTGGGTGAGCGATTCAGGGTGTACAAGGATAAAAATATATTAATTTCATGATTTCATAGTGAGAACCAAAACAATATAATACAATTTTGTTCATGTATTAAAATCATTCAACATTGAGTTAGAATAAACTCAGGGTAATAGAAACATAATTTTTAATTCATTTAGTAGGAAGTCGTAGAGTCAGGTAGTGAAAGAATCCTATCATGAGTAGTGACTGATGGTTTGATTCATAATTATGAATTTTTTTTTTCATGAGTACCTAGGTGGAGTTTCTCCAACATCAGTATCTATTATTTATTAACTTCTAGATCATATTATGAGAGGGTAATATACTGATCCAAATGGTTTATCCCAATGATACATCATATATTATGGGGATCTAACATCATGTTTGTATCTTGGAAGATTTGAGTATTTTCATATCTATGGTTGTATTTGTATTCCACCATGATTATGGGAGGATTTGATGAGTGATTTCCCAACATAATTGTGGGTATTGGGTTGAAAAACATGTATCATAATATCTAAAGGCAACACATTAGTTCACGGATGAAGATGGAGATAGAGGTCTTTGTGGCTCAATGCTTCACCTATAAGCCAGTGAAGGACAAGCATAAAAGGAATGTTGGATTACTATATCCTTTTCCAAATCATATATGGTAGTGGAATGATATCACCATGTGCATCATGATAGGATTACCTAGAACAAAATATAGAAATTATGTGTTAGAGTGATCTTATATTCAATAAATAAGGAAGCCTAAATATTTCCAATTAGGGAGACCATTACCATCAATAATATGGGTAATATATGTGTGGGATATAGTTAAAGTTCTTATTTTTATGAGGAGTATCATTTCCAATCTGTATAAAAATTTCATTCCATGAATCTAGAATCCCCTTTAGGGAAAATGGGGATCACATGTTCTTTCTAAGTACAACCTATAATCCATGAATAGATGGACAGTCTGAGAAAATGATTCATATTTAGGATGAAATTTCAAAGGCATGTGTTCTATATGTTTGTGGTTATTGGTAGGTACATATAGCACTCGAGTAGTTCAGTTATAATAACACAATCCATGTATTAGTAAAAATAGATCCCTTCAATGATTCATATAAAATGCAGTGTAATTCACCTTTATTCTTATTAGAAGTGGGTGAGTTTGTCATCGTCGAACCTAGTCTCATGCAAGAGATGGATAAATTAGTTTAATTGATCTTAAAGTGTTTAAAAACTATGAATATTAGGAATAAATACTATTATGACCATAATATATGTCATTTGTTGTTTTAGGTTGGTCATTAGGTTATTTTTTGGGTTTTACCTATGTTGGGGAAACATTATCCTAAAGGGTATTTTAGTGCTTAGGTTTTTAATGATATTGAAAATAGTTGAGAGAATCTATCCAATAGTATATTGATTGTCTCTTCTAAAATGATACAAGGTTTTTATGATGTGATTCAAACATCCCATTTTCATATATATCACATGGACCCTTCTCACATGATTGATGTTGATTACATTGAACTTGATTTCTATGTGTCCTTTGAGGAGAATTTGGTCTTCAATATAGACCATTGTTAGAATAATATCCAAGGAAAGACTATTCACCTAGTGAGAGTGAAGTAGCCGAATGGGAATGTGTAGGAGGATACCTTGGAGAGATATTTAGATATATGAATGTAGTGGAATAAATTTTTCAAAGATACAGCTAATTAATTCATCATTGAATATCTGAAGGATGATATTTTATATGTTATTGATACTGCAAGGTCCCACCCATCTTCAATTACTTTAACTTTTTATATTATTTTTAGTCCAATTTATATTATATATATGAGACATGATTTTTGATATTAAAGGAATTTCATATATATTTAGGTGATTTTAGTATTATAAATAGATTAATTCTATATGTGAAACACAACAATAGAGATACAACAGTCCAACCATCTAGCTCGTACATTCCATAAGTTAGACAATGGGTCGGTTAATAGCCCGGTAAGGCTATAGGAGTCCAAATGGACATGAGATGAGACCCAGTAGCCTACCAGTAGATATTTGGTAGAATTGGAATCCTATAGTATGTCAATCAACCAACCATGGTCATTTTTAATAATGTAGCTACACTGAATGACACCACCAGCTAGCTAGTGGTACCTATAGGGGTCAGATAATGTGAGATGTATAAGCATATTTTTTCACCCCAAATCCTCTTTTATGTTTTCTTAGAATGTATTTTGACCCTAATTCATGATTTAAAACCTATATGGTATCCCAAACAATTTCTTGCATTATTTTGCATCAATATTTGATCTCTTGATCTGTTCAGGGATATAAACAACTGGATTCAGTATATCTCCCTTATTTTACTCTTTTATTCTTGTTTCTTTATGGGATATTATTCTGTAATATTTGATATGGTTGATATATTAATATACATCGGGGGTCATTTTGGTATAAATTGATCGCGTTGTTTGATATTGGTAACCTTCTTCTTTATTTAGAGGTTGGTGGTCTAAAACATCTCTTGTGATTCTACCTTTTATTTTTAGTTTGTGACCATTTGGTGACATTTTTAGAGTTACATGCATGTGGCCCATTATATATGTAACTCTCTTACATATATTAAATTCTTGCACATAGACTTACCACAGATCCTGTCATTTTATTTTCATTGAGTTTGAGACTTGCATCGATCTGAGTGGGGAGACAACACTAAACCCTATGTTATAATATGGATTATATGAACATAGATTGCTATGTGGAATTATGAGTTTATATTGGAATGGATTAATTCAAATATTGTATTCTCTTGTAAATTGTGGTAATTTTTTTGATAAGGAATAATTTTTCTTGTATGTGGTTAATTTTCATGAAATTGGAATTGGAATGATTCCATAATGGTATAAGGACTTAATGAAATATGAAATCGTAATTGGAAATAATTGATATATGAATACAAATTGCCAAAATATTATGTAAATTAGAATAAAATATTTAAATAAGGACTTTTATGCATTGAATTTTTAACGAGAATCTCGGTATAATGGAATATATAACATGAAAATTAGTAATTGGTATGAATTAACCAATATAGAATATGTTTACATTTTTTTAATATTTGGTAAATTATAATTAATTATCACGAATTAACTATTATTTTTGAAAAATTAAATTAGATATATCATGGGAATTATCATAGATTATAATGTCCTCTGAGTAAGTGAGTGGGCGTTGCATGGAAATTCACACCAGTTCTATTGAATTTTATTTCCCATAGTAGGGTCTTGTCACTTGGAAACAAGTAAGTGGATCTACTCTGGGAACTATCATAAATTGTAATATTACATAGTTACATAATTTCGAAGGGTGATATTAATGATTAATGGATTCATTGGGTGGGATACACAATTAATTGAAACCTGAAATGTGTTACTAGTCTTCGGAATGAAAATCTACCTGGAATTGATGATGTCATAAACAGAGACGTTCAATGTTGTATTCAAAGAGATTTCACAGACCCCATGTGTCAACCTAGGGAATGAGGTTCGGTGGGTTTTTATTTCTTCTATATTAAATTTTGAATTAATTACATTATTTATTTTACTATTCAATGAAATACTAGTTTTATTGGATTTATTTAGACACCATTATTATTAGGTGGACTATAGAGTTTTACTGACACCATATTCTGTAAGAAATTTGGTACCTGGGAACACTACATGGATGTATGAATTTACACTGTTAAGTGGACCTATTATTGCATATTTTATATGATAGATGGAAGTGGATCTAGGATACTGGATTATAAAGGGGTTTATGATTAGGTTTTGGAGCTTGTTTTATGTCTATCTTATAGTTTTCTTAATTTTATAACTTTTAGTATGACGTTTTATTTAATATAGTATAGAATGACATGGTTTGTTATATTTTGAATGTTTATATTTATTTTTAAATCTAATTTAGTTGTATGTTTTTTATTTATTCATCTTCTTTATATCATCATTTATACTATGTTCGAGAGGGTGTAGTCTCCTCGCTATATTCATTAAAATCTTTCTACTAGTTAGAAGCCTCTAGAATATGGAGAGGTTCACATGGGATCACATAGAAACCCAAATATATCACATGATGGATAATTAGGCAATGTAAATTAAAGGTAATCATGGATACTATGTTTTTTTTGAGTTTTAAATGTATCCATAAATGATGTATCAAATTTTTTTAACTTCAACTTAATGAGGAGTATGGGTAGACTAAAATTTATTGATAACCATGTTTCTATTATATTTAAATCTATCAGAAATGGAAGTTATAAGTTATCATATTTATATTAATCATTATAAACATTATATACATATAAAACATAATATATTTTTGATAAATGTTATGAAAATATATTTTCAATGGTCAATTATGGTTTATTTTATGAATAAAATAACATTACATGGTTTTTATGGTTATTGTATGAAATCCAATCATGATTCAAATCCAAAAATATTTCTCTTCAAATAGATACATTGTTATATTTTATTAAGCATATTTTTTTCATTGTTGAGTAATGTCACCGAGAATAATTTCTGTTGGATGAGGATATGGAGTTACATATCTAGCTCTTATAGATCAATATATGATTATTATTATTATGCCAATTATCAAAACAATGAATAAATAGAATTTAAATGAGATATTAATGAAAATTTAAAGGGTGTAGAAGACTTGGAGGATAAATACAGAAATATTTTTATGTGATGTTGTGCAGGAGTTGGCTTGGTAATGGTTAGAAAATATGGGTCATGATTTTCAATTTTTATTAACCCCAATGGTTTATGAAAGGATCATTTCCTTATAACTAACTCGTTTTGTATATTATGTTACTAAGGTAGTCTTTGAGATAATAGTGAAACATAAGGTGAGAACCCCTTTCCATCAATAAAATACATAATTAAGTATACAAAAGTGTATACAAATGTTTTTCAAGAAGAAATATCTTAATGTTTCTTCAACTGAATCAAAATTTGGAATTTAAACAATGTGCTGAGAAAATATCACAGATACATATTACTTTTCTATGAGCTCATGTACATGAAATTAATAAAGAATGATGTTTTACTTGAAATAATATTACAAATTTTTCTCTCATGTGGAAAAAGAATGGGAATCCAATCTAATAAAATGATAATTGACATCAAAGAACATGGTTGTCTTTCTATAAGTAATAAAAAAAATATGTATGTAATAGTATCTATTATTCAAGGTACTGTATTTACTACTTTTATTTTTATTACTTCCTCATTAAAAATAAAATAGCATCATGTTCCTCTATGTATGTAGGTAAAAGTTTTTAACTACTACTTACTTTTAGACTAGTTAATTATGTTATAAAATTATAACCCCCACCCCAACCCCTAGGATGAGAGAAATAAGTTATGGATAAAATCATAATGAAGTTACATTATGGTACATGGTGTGTAAATATTGGTGGTATTCTATTTTGATATATTAAAACCTATAAAATTTTCATTAAGATGGACTGTTTTATTAAATAAAAATTCCAAATCTGCACATACTACTATGTTTTATTATAATTTTACATAAATTTGTTTTTATTTTTTAGCTGAGTGGGATGTTAATTCGAGTAGAAATAAACGAATTATTTGTAATATATGTTTTTTTATTACCTACTATAATGGTTAGTTAATTAAATTTGGGAACATGTTTTCACCGCTTTCAACATTACGTGACCAATAGGTACCTTGAAATCTTTCATGGGTATTTTATAGGAAAAAACAAGTCTAATTTTCTATTTAACATTTTCTGATAATTAATCCAAATTATTTTCCATTATATTACACAAATCTAGTGTTTTTTTGGGAGTTATGGTCATAGTTATATTAATTGAAATAAAAGGGATTCGTTGTACCAAAAATTTCCTCTTAGCTAGCTCTCATGTTTTTTGGTATGAAAGTGGATAATAGATAATATTTGGTGTCAACTAAAATAATTATTGATATAATGAAAGTGATTAAATATAATTTTCCACATAATGATGTTTTATTGATATATTAAATGGTAAAATTTTGTTTTTTAAAATTTATCATCACTCCAAATACTATCTACAGGGGATAAAATAGAAAGATATAATAAATAGGTATTTCAATAAATTATACTTATCGAATGATCTTGGTGATGTATTTAGATGATACTAATTCACATGTAGTGTTTCTGGAATGTACAAATCAAATAATACAAATGTAATTAGATAATAGTATTGTTTTATTCAGATATGATATCATTATTTGTTCAAGATAAAAAATAATCCTTAAAAAATAGGATGATGTACTGGGATTATATCTGGAACATAGATTATATTCAATGTAAAATAAATGAAACAATTTCATTCTGGAAGTCAATTTTCTAAGACATGTTTTCTCAAATAAAGGAATCTATATGAATCCTTAAAAATTAAATATATTTTTTCTTTAGAAAGGACGATTAATTTCTTAGATATAGATATTTTCATTTTACTTTCTAATAACCACCATATTTATATTATAGATTTTTCAAAAAAAAATTCTAATAAGGAATTTGACAAAGAAAATAGTGCATTTTTAATGAAAAGGGATGTTCTAAAAACCAACTAATGTAATTAAGTAAATAATCACTTAAAGAATATTTCATATCATACCCTTGAAGGGTAATGACTATGACTTATATTTTAATATAGTAACAGATGTTTTCAAGTGTATTTTTTTATTAGTGTGTTAGGTCGTGGTGTAGAGATCATGACAGATATAATTGAAGGGAAATAACTTTCCTATATAAGATTTGTAATTTTTTTCATTCAAACATTTATGGTCTATATACATTATCTCTTTTTTGAAAATTTCATTTTATATGCCATATATAATAGCCTGATGTATATCCTATCTTAATATGATCTCAATTTGAAAAAAAATTATAGTGGTTGCGTAACATTAAATGACTAATTTTGATCATTCCAATTCCATTGGAAATGGTGAATTTTTAGTTCATGATTTTAGTATAATGGATATAAATCGATATATTAATATATCAAATGAGATTTAGAAACTAATTGGTATGTTACATGGTTTTTTCATGAAAAATGTGAATAAAAATGATTTTATTCCTTCATCTAGGAATGTATCTTTGGTAATCTAAAAGTGATAAATTTAATTCAATCTAAATCTAAGTGTATAAATATTTTATGCATAATTTATGGTGGGGATTCCATTAATAGATTAATATGGCTCTTGTTTAAATATTTTTAGTTCAAAAATAATGATTAATTTATTACCTTTGAGAAATAGAATGATAAGGATCTTTAATCATTCATGTTGTGTTTTGTATCCATTGGTTATAAGGATGTATGATGAAATCATATAGATATTATGGTGACTAATAATAAGAAAATGGTTTATTGATCATGTTTCATGAGGGTTGGTTCATCATTTTTTGAAGGTATAACAAAAATGAAAAATGTTTCATTTGATGGCTTACCTCAACAGAAGTTGAAATTGGAATAAATTTCTATGTACATCATAATGGATTTATCTAATTCCCCTTTATAACAATTTGTTATTATTTTTCAGTGGATTTAATTAAAAATTCACTAATATATTTTTATTTAATTACAATTAAAACTCAAATAGAATAATGTGGGAGATCATTTATAATTATAATTGTCCCCATATTTGGGAAACCATATAATTGGTAAGATGTATAGGATGGAACTATGATTCATTAGTCCTTCTAGAGTAGTGATGAAAAGTGATTATTTTTTGTATTATGTTTTATTGTCACCAAATTAAGTGTTACTTAATAATGAATTTATTATATTGTGATGATGTGGTGATTTCAAGATCCTTCCCATGTTCTTAATTTTAAATAATTGGAGTTCTAATCCAAAATTAATACTTCTAAAATACTAATAAAAATCTTGATAGACTATTTTAATGTGTTAAGGGGATACTCTATCCCGTTATTTTGAGTGTTCTAAAAGCAAAAAAAATGACCACAGATTAATGGGGTATATAGAATCTCATTTATAGTTGTAATTACTATGTGTATTTAAGAAAATAAAGTAAAAAATAGAATAAAATGTATTCATGATAGGGATAATTATACCAATCAAGTCCATCCTGTAAGAAAGCTTCCACCCCATAATTAAAAATAATGAAAATGTATAATGTAGGTCGATGGGGCCAAACAAATAGACTTGTCCCCATATATCATAGAACAAATATAGAGATCATAATATGATATATAATTTACATAATTATAGACATCAGTAGTTTTCCACCCATATTGAGGCTTACCCTGATTGAGAATCTTAAGTATTTATGTATCCTCATTATTTGGAACCTAATAAGATGATCTAGTATACATGGAGTGTATTTTAATTTTATTTAATTAATTAAAATATACCTTTTATTATATAATTATTAAATTTTCAGACTATTACGATGGTTGAGTAATTATTTCACGGGAAATGGTGTAATGAATTTTTTCATGGGATATAATTTGTTTTTTGAATTTAGTTATTTCAATGAAATATTATTATTTCTATATAGTAAATGGAAAATCACTCTTTGTTATATGAATTTATTATGAGAAAATTAATTTATGTGTTGATGGTATGTGATATGTGGGGGTAGAGGAAATGCTTTGTATGCATGGGTTAACGGTTTTTTATAATTAATTACCGTTATGTTAGGTAGTAATCCATTAATTGGAGTAATTAGTGTAGGTTGAATATGATTGTAATTATATAAAATTTTTGAATAGAGGGTTAAGATATTAATTGAGGTGAAAGTGGGATATTTAAGTTATAGTTATAATGGAAGGAATTACTCCATTATTAGTGAGTTTTCTGTGGAAGGATAATCATAGATATATGGAAAGGTATTTCTAATTGATGATTGGTTTTCACTTTTTCACACACCTCTCATAGAAATTATTACATAACCCTCAAACTCACATTCTATTGAACCCATGTATGGTGATGGATTTTTAGAATGAATGGTCATCAAAGGGATAAAAGAATATTCATTTTCATAGAGATATATGTTATCAGTTGTTTCATAAATTATTTATAAGTTAAAAAATGTGATTGATAGTGTTACATGGTCCATGAAATAGAATGACTTTCATTATTCTAATAGAATAATTAATCACTAACATTTCATTTTTCTACTAATTGAAACAATACTGTTATACATGACTATTAAATATTGGCACTGAGGTCGTACCACTCTCAAAATTCTATGAAATTTTAAATAGAAATTCACATTAGAATAGTACCAAACAATATGGGAACATATATATTTTAAGGAGTTCAATTTAAGGTGATCATGTTTCACATATAAATTTATTTATTTTTTATTTATTCTATTTTGATGAGAAAAAATTATTTTTTAGAAACCTCTTGATGATTATACTCTGTAATTCACAACATAAGAAAAATAAAAGTAATTTTTTTTGGGGATTATAAGGAATATGAATTATGGTATTTGTCTTCGAACTATTCATAACATTGGATAGTATTCATATGAATAGTTAACTTCCTTTAAAATAATAATTACTTATGTATAATTTTTGGATAAATTGTACTATGTGGGTTTTTAATCAATATTTTTTAAAAAATATTTTTTCATTGTAAGATATAAATTTTTATATAAATATTAATTATTTAAAAACATTCTAGTTTAAAAAAAATTAAATGGTTTTCTGGTATTTTATTTATTAAATGACTTCCAATAATGTGTTCGGTTTTGGATTTAATCAAAAAATAACGGTTTTATAAAAATACAGTATGACAAGTAAATGTGTGGGAATTGAAATTTATTCAGGATAGGGGATTTCGATGTATTTTCAAAACATAATTATATTAGCCTTTTTGGATTTTATTATAATTATAAATCATGAGAGTTAGTTATTTGGAATAGGAAAATAGTGTATAACCACTTTTTAGGGCCAGTTTTGGTATTCATCCATTGGTTGAAACGGAGTGATGGTGTATGTTGTGTGACATATTTCTCTATATAGGTTATAGGATGAGTGAATGTTCATAATAGTTAGGTGGTAGATTCTATCATGTTTGTGTTCCCTTTTCTTTTCTCCAAATAAAGAATTTTTTAATATGGGTAGATAAATTAGGTTGGACATCCTATCGAACTAGTGGGATTGATATGAAAATCATGGATCATTACATATAAACATAATATTTTTTATGAGATTCTTTTGTAACCTTATAAATTATAAAAAAGGTTGTTATATTGATTATATTTTAAGTTGATAAAACTATTATATGATTATTAGTTGAGGGTTTTTATGTTTTATTATTAACCATTGATCGGTTAATTTATTTTTACTACTTGATCTAGGAATGGTTGGTATTACTATATATTTATTGTTTCCTTGTTTCATAGTTGTATAAAGTGGTGTTCCTTTACCATGGATTCAATGAACTATATATATAGATGTAATATAAAACATTTTATTTACTATACATGTTTTATGTTACTAATTCGTTAATATATGTGGATGTCCTAAAAATCCTTCAAAGAAAAAACTCATTTCATACATCTGTACTTTGCTGGACTAATATATGTCACAAACATGATGTGGTAAAAGGAATAATTTATTTTTCATATATGGTGAGACATATATCCATATAATATATATGGAAATAAGTATTTTTATTTTATAATTGAGTTGCATTATCATATTTTCATGCCATGTTGTCTGTTTTATAGTGTATTTATAAAAATAGATTCTTTCTTATGAAATATTTTTTTTAATATAACAGTTTTAAAATGTATACATTCAGTATTCTTTCATCGTTAATGGAAAATAATTTAGAAAGTGGTTTATTTTAACCATTTTTATTAGTTTCCAGTATCATGTGATCATGGAATACAGTTAAGATCATGTAGTGGTATAATATAGATATAAGGATACAGGCACTCGAATTGGGTCTTTATTTTATATTATTGAACATGGAGATCATTTTATTAACTTATTTATGGTATGATTAACTATAAATTGGTGTAATATTTTATCATGATTATTTTTTCACTAAAAAATATAATATTTTATAGTGAATGATTTTTTTAATCCATATGAATTTTTTTACCTTCTTATGGGATTTTAGGGAAAACTATTCCCAAAATCAACACATTTGGTCGTGAAATTTGTTTCTATCATATAGAGATCACGATATTGTTATATTGATCAAGTGGATTCAAATTTTTGTTCACATAGAAAATTCATAAATAAGCATACCTTTTAAGAGAGATTGTATTCTTCTTTAGTAATTACTAAACCCCCCCAATAATCATAATAATGTATGAAGCGATGCCTTTATCCCTTATGAAATTTATTTTATTGGGGAACATCATGAAAAAACCCATATCATAGGAAAGTTATCAACACCTTAGGAAGAGGATTCCCTATTTTTCATTTGCTAATAATTTTTACATTTCTCATTCACTCCCATAAGGGGTCATCATATTTTGTATCTAATTAATTGAGTACATGCTCTGATACTACTTCTAACCGTCAATAAATAAGTGACAAAAATATTTTTCATATTTTTCACCATCCTTCATAATACTTTTTTTCTCATCGAACCCTTGGAAAATCCCTTCATATAGATAATATATCCCCACCCAAATTTGGGTACCGCATTCCTCTTTACCACCTATAATGTGGAACACGTCATGTTTTACTCTGTAAGAGGCCACCATTATTTTGGGCACAATAAATCGGTATCTGATTTTATATCATTTATAATAGCCCAAAACACCCTAGATAACAATATTAACCTAGTTGCAGCCTCAGTCATGACTGGATTTTATTGTATTGATTTGATAATTCATTAAAAATGTGTTTTATCAGAATAATTTGATATTAATAAATTTATTCATAGTATAAAACTAAGTATTATGATAATGTCATATTTTTGAATTGAGTTATTCTGGATTAATTATTATATATTATATAAAATTAACCCTCTTATGATAGTTCTAATTAGAAATGGTCATAGTGAAGTGGATGTTTCTGTGAAAGATGATTAGTTATTGAAGAATGGATATTTATAATATCTGATCATTAGATAGTGATGTAATAAAGGAAATGTGATGGTGAATATATTGTTAATTATATTTTCAAGTTTAAATTCCCCCATATTTTAAAGGTAATGTTAAAATAGGGATGAATTTTTTTTGAGAAGTTCAATTAGACATTTATGTCTGTTTAAATTTTTGACACCTTTATTTTTGAATTTTAATCCAATTTGTTAGAAGGATCTGACTCAAAAATTATCAGATATTGTGTTAAAAGTTTTAATTCATGAGGATCATGATTGGAATGGAATCTAAAAGATATCCAATTGTTAATATTTTTAGTAGTATTTGAAATTTGGACATGGATGATAGTTACTGATTTTTGAACAAGGTAAAGTGTTTATAAAAGAGTTTCCATTAATGATTACTGAGATTGTATGGAGTGACACGTATTCAATAATGAATAACAAATTTAAATATAGGATGTTTGAGATGAACATGTATCCATATATATGAAATTCAATTTTATTGATGATGATATATACTTATATGGATGATGATAATATTATAGTATCAATGGAGATTGATATAGCTGATATATGTAAGTTGAGTATTTTTATTTCTTATCGATGTGGGAGAAGAGAAGATTTTTGTATCTGGAAGATATATAGGAATTAATTATTATTTAAAACTATTTTTTCATCCCCAAACATAGTGAAATGGAATATTTTAAGAGAGTGTGTCATGATACGTTGTGGGAAAATGTAATCCCAACTGGGATAAATTCCCTAAAAGGGGGGAGAATCTGTGTATGATAGAATAAAACAACTTCCACTTCATATACTGACTTGTCATTAAATAAAACACACATATCTATATTTCATGTAAAAATATATAAACATAACTGAAATTATGCATGATACATAAAAATTTTAGTAGGTTTACTCTCACTAGTCCATGTCCAAGGAGCATACAATGACAATCTGCCAATGTCACAAATCCACTAAAACTCAATACCAAAGTATAAAATTCTAGCTAGAAAACTTTTATGCCTAGACTCACAACATTTACAAAATTTATCGATAGGTCGCTACTTCCCAAGGGTGAATCTCTCAATCTCTCCATCTATTGATCACTACTAGTGGATATGATCACCTTCTTCCTCTCTCACTACTGACTTCTCTACAAAGGATTAAAACTCTGTTTATGGACATCTTGGTCGTTCATTTTTAATATTGAATGTATCCTCAACTATATATTGATGATTCGTTGAAATTCTAAATTCATACAATTGATTAATATAACATTTCCACAATATTATTTGGACATACCTTCTAATTCACACCATTATTTCATTCACAAAACCTTTGTATGACTTTTGATCAACTCTACCACCTTGGGGGTAACATTTCTGCTTGGTTGAAAAAATTGAAGCTTCTGTGAAGATGTTGGTCTATTGTGAAACTTTCACTTTCATTCTATTTTTACACTTTGTGTACCACCTCTCTTGGTCATTAAGAAAAAACTTCTTTTCTAAAATGAAAACATATTTCAATCGTTTCTCTGTGCAACACTCATTGCATTTAACATCTATGATTTGTTCAAAACACTTGTTGAGTGCAACAGCCTTTGCACACAACTCTTATGAAATTAAGAGCCCATGTTTTCTCTAAGGGTTAAGATACTAATATGATGGGTGTGTTTTACCCTATGTGCAATATTATTACATTCCTTCTTATACTATTTTATGATTTTCCCATGCATGGAAGATCTTGGTTTGAAATTTTATTTGGTCTGTAAAATCTATTCATGCAAAAGCTCTATATCTATTTCATGGATGGAATCAACTATGGTTTTCTCAAGAAAAATCATCTTTTGAGAATATTAAAATATTTCACACTTCTTTCCTTATCCATATTTGTTGTAATAATCATAAATATGGAATTTCCCAAAACATTATGAATCACCAAAATACTTTCACACAACATTTTACTTTTATGCGATGAAATTTTATTTTCCAAAAACAACTTTTCCTATCCACTATATTTTAGACCCCAAAATTTTTTCATGAAGTGGAAAACAAATCCACCTTGTATACTCACTCTTATGTACCACCAATAGAGAATCCATTACATTGTACTGGATCATTATAAAAAAACATGTGAAAAATATCTCTAGAACTCCATAGTTGGCCATGGAAACCTTCATTCTTCCTCCAAATTCATTTTTTTATTAAAAATACACATTATGGAAAAGTGGGAATAGAATAGAAACATTCATTTTAGCCTCATAGTTCACCATAATGATATCAAAATTCAAAAAAATTTAAACTACACCAACATCACCGTGCCTTGAACTATCTCCACGCACCATGATTCAAATTCAAACAACAGCACATCAGTAAAACCTCGATCCATGAACCAGATATTTTGTGTCATGAAAACACCCATAGTTGGTTCACTAATGACCACTGTAGAAAACTTGTTCAGAGATGAACTCATATTTGTTGATCGATTAGTCGTTATCTAATCTCTCCAAATACAGCCTGTACAAGCTCACTTCCCAAAGAACCAAAAAAAACAGTGATGTTACGTTGGGGGAATTTCACCCCACAATCTCCTGATTTGGGTTTTTTAATAACTCTTTACATTTTGATACCATGTAGTAGATTCTTACATCTTATAAAAAAAATCATAATTCAATTCAAATAGAAATAAAAGTTTTACTCGATATACACTCTAAGCCCACATGAACCATGATCGACCTAAGAAACTATAGTAACATGAAAATATCATGATTGAAACACTTAATTCATGAAACAATTCAACTAATTTCATCATTTAATCCATCTTTTGTGTTATATATCCTTCAATTTATCACCTTTAAAATCATCTTATTTAAAATCTCATTCTTTAGAATGCTTAATGATGTCCAATCTAATTCGGGATAACCATTGACTATTTATTCATAAAAGATAATTATAATCATGTTATAGAGGCATTGCATGGTTTTTCAAAAATCTACAACCTTTAAAATGTTATAACATTACCTATGTATCTCATACAACAATTAGATCCTCCCACTATCTTAATTGAGACATTTTATCCCCATTAATAGTATCAAATTCTAATCCTTTTTCAATAAACCTAATTGTCACATAATTGTTGTGTACAACAAGGTAAAGAACAAAGATCATCAAATTTGGTAAAAACACACCATACCATAGGGGGAGGGGGTCCCATTGTCACACCTTTTCAATTATTGGGAGTCTAGTAAACTACCAAAGAATGTCAATGTCATTCAAATTCTTAATTGGGTAGGGCCTTTGTAACAATGTCTACAAACTAAAAATTTGAAGGCACATACCCTAATTTCAAAATACATTTATCCATCTTCACCTTGAAAATGTGATATTGGATTTAAATGTGATTTTTCCTATATTTATGGAAAAAATTGTTTCTAATATTTATAGAACATGAATTATCACAATGGATTTTGATCATAGACATCAGTTCAACTCTAATATCATCAACTAGTTTCCACATCCACATTAACATCATTCACTCTGGAGTGGCCTCAATATATTCATCATTTATGGTGATCCCTGAAATGAAATATTTTTTCTTTATTATAAAATAAGTACACAATCATCTCGGATTTAATGCACCACTTATCATTGAATTTTTTCATCAACTGATCTGGTATAATCTATTTATGTATAGACCAATAAATCTTACTGATATTTTTCAATATATAGAGAAATGAACCCCACCATGCCCTTGATATATTGAAGTATTATTTTCAATTCAATAATGTGTACTTACTAGTTACTTCTTTGAAACCGTGATAATTGAAGTGTGAAAAAATAATATTAAGTCTTATCGTTATCAAGTACAAATGATTGCCAATTATTTTCATTTTTTTTGTTACATTAACTGCATTGCCTTTATCGTCCCATGATTGTTTCATCTGGGTAGCCATTGAATTTTTCATAGCCTTCAAATTATTCACTCAAAATCATCTCATTATATCCTTTACATATTTAGAATGAGATATGAATGTACCATTATTTCCCTATGTAACCTATTAACTAAGAAAAAATATCATTTCAATAATCATTAACATTTCATACTCACTTTTCATGAATTTTGGGAACATATTTCATTTAGATTCATTTGATTCACGAATGATTATGGCATAGACATACACCATCACTATAATCCTTGAATTTATACCATTTTTGACATATATATTTTAATCAAATCCACAAAAATAAAAACTAAACTTCTTAAAGAACCGATCAATTCTTTAATTCCATGCCCATTGTACTTTCTTCAACCCATATAGAACATTTAACCACAAATAACTCTATTATAATCTTTATTAATGACAAAATCATCTAGTTATCAATATAAACTTCATCTTCTAGAACCCTATTCAGAAATTCCAACATGAAATCCACATGGAAAACATTTAACTTGCATTCCACTATAATGGAAAAGAATAATATGATTTTATCTGTCCTTGAAATATCTGAAAAGGTGTCATCAACATTGATACCCTCTATATGGGAGTACCCATTACATGCTATTTATTCTCTTTTTCGAACCGAAATGTCATATTTGTTCAACTTGTTTTTAAAAAACTATTTAGTCCCAATGAAATTATTATCTATTGGCCTCTAAAAATCACCCATGTCTGATTATTCTCAATTTGGTCTAGCTCATAATTCAAAACCCAATTCTATTTTTTATCTCCACCTGCTTCCTTAAAAATTTCAGGCTTGTTTATAACCAGAAATCTTCTTGTTGTAGAGTGCCCATTATCACTTTCTTCACTCGTGTTTTCTGATCACCAATTATGTTTTGTCTATCCATTTTGACACATATTTTATATCCTTGTACAGATACTAGTTTATGATCTCCTTTTTTTCAAAATCTTCTTCTCAATCAGACTCACAATTAGAACATCATCAGAGCTCTTTATCACTTCATCACAATCCTCTTAAGACTAAGAATGTATTAGATAATAATTATTATCATTCTATACCACAGTTACATATTTTAATTCAACTACCTTTTTGATCCTCCTATAGAAATAATTATATTCTCTTATTTTTTGTGAGTACCAAGGAACATCCCTTCATATCTATTGGATTCAATCATTCTCTGCTTATCATTATTGATAATGAAACACTTACATCTAAATACTCAAATGTATATCAACATTGGATTCTTTCGATACCATACCTCAAATAGAGACTTTTATTATTTTAATCATAATAACACTATATTTTATGATTACTTTGATGTCATCACTGATTCTTTCAAAAAAATATCTATAAGGTCTTTCTTAATGAGAAATGTTCTAACCATGTTATTGATAATTTGATTTCTTCTCTCAACTACTCCATTTCATTGTGGAGTTATTACTCTTAAAACATTGAAACATCACCCATTTTTCATCAGATATTCCTACACTTGCCTATTGGTGAACTCTATTCTGTTATATAATAATATCTTCTAGATTGGTAGACCTAGAATCTTTTCAACTTCCCTTAAAAAATTTATTATGCAACAAAACAGTGAATATTTGTGAGTGATGACAGAAACCCATGCCATTATGCTAAAATCATCAATGAATAGAACATAATATCTCTTCCTATAAATAGATAATGTTGAAAAAGATCTTCACACTTCTATATGAACCAATTCAAAACCATTTGGTTGAACATTCCTCTTTTGTCATTGTATATCTTTCGAATGATCCTCCCTTGTTGGATTGTATCGCATCTATGAGTATGGACCAATGATAACCTAGGGAGGTCTCAAGCAGCATCACATTTCACCAGATTATCTAATGATGTTGGGATCAAATTAAAAATATTCTAAGGCCATAACATATTTTCTTCTTCTATGGATAAAATGAAGATATCTTCATCCTCGCTTACAAGGTAGGGATTCCACTTCATATTCTTTCCATGCAAAAATAATTTCACCATATTTTTCACTAATGATAAAAAATTTCATTGAAAATGTAATGGAATTTATTGTGTCACATAGTTTACTTATACTTAGGAGGTTGTTATTGAGACCTTGAATAACGAGGACATCTTCACATCTCATGTATTTTCTAAAAAAATGGGTTTTCTTGAGCCACTAATTTTAAGTCCTTCATCGTTACCAAATCATACAATACCTTCCATGTTATATCCGATTGGTATTACCATATCCTTATTACCTATCATGTGTGGGGAGAATCCACTATCAAGGATCCATATTACAAAGTGATATATTTCATTAAAAGAAATCTATCCATCCACTACCTATTCTGCTCTCTTATTTTTTATCCATGTTTTTTACTTCACACCCGGTACAGATTGATAATCTTGATCTTCCTCAGAGAATGCTCGATCAGCTTCATCTTTTATATTTTAAAATATATCTTACATTTTCATCACATTTGATGATAAATTTACCTAAGGATTATTACCACATTCAGTCTTCTTTGGAACATTCCTCTACATTGTTAATAACCATTATCATTCCATGTTTAGGATTTCATTACACCTAATGTAGTTACCATTAAATGATATCAAGGAATATTGATTTCGAAACGCATAACTCTGTTGGTATTTGATCCTTTGATACCTTTTTTCTATAAAACAACAAAAATTGAATATCCCATCTTTACAAAGTAATATCATCTAGTACGGGGTGTATTCATATGTGTCACTACTACTCAGCTAGTTTTCCCTTGGGTTCTCGGAGTCTTCTGGTTCTGATTCATACCCAAATAAATCTTCAATATTTGGACAGGGTACTTGTGGTTTGAGTTCAATAATCACTACATTCAATTTTCAATCAACACCCTTATGATCTGTAACATTTGGATCTATCATTTTCTTCTATTGAAATTAATTTCTCTGTATCACTAGTGATATAAACTCAACTTTTTCTATTTTCTACTAACTTTACAACCTAATTTTCCAAGTTCAATATTTTCTCTGGATATTTAGATTTCCTTCACTGGATTAAAACGTCCTCCTCATTTTTTTATGATTTTGTCTTGATCTATCAATGTATTATTCAAACCATCGACCACCCATTTTGGTTCTCAAAAATTGATCTTCTATTCGACGATCATATCTGAGTTCTCCATATTTTGATAAATATGATTGTAAATTTAATCTATCATCTTGGAATTATCTTATTCCTTTTCTTACATAAAGTTACTTTTTTCTTGAGACACAATTTTGTCTTTCTTAGTTTTCAATCCCCAAATTTATATCTCTTTAGGTGAAAATTATAATTTGACCTGAATTTCAACTATTCCTTCTCCTTCACCTTCATCATTGTCTCTTTATTCACTTATTTTATAATTTCTAAAAAAATCCATCATAGAATTTTCTTCAAGATCCATTCACTCCTACAACTCATCTACTATAGACTCTTTTTAATTGTTATCTTATTTTGAAATCATACTCATCGATTTAATTTTTTTTTAATCATTCCTTTCACATAGGAGGGATAATTCTTCATGGTAATTTCAACATCATTGTCCTCATATTCATAAATAATATTTGGGAAAAGTACAAAAAGATGTCCAACCATTCCACATCAAAATCATAACAGTGGAAGTTTACCTCAAAAATATTCTTTTTCTCTTTGAATATTTGAGGAATGGAAGGAAATCACCTCATAGATCTCTTATTCATCATTTCCATCTTCAATGATGGGATTCTTCATGGACTTAAATTACTCTTAATTGGAAATACCTTTTTCCATAGACTCATCATCTTCATTTCTTATCTTCTAAGAAACACGACTATTATGCTAGTTATCCAATATCATCTCTTTTGGATCATTATATTACTATACATAATCTTTCTGATTGAACTGAGGTTGATGTATTCTTAAAATTTAGTTAATAATAATTATATCATCAATAATTTCTCTATGAAAAAACATTATTTCCTTTTCAACATTCACCTCTTTAAATAATACATCAATAGATCATAAGTGCTCATTCTAGGATCCTAAAACGTGTTCCATATATTCTCTAACTTTTCAGCCACCTTCATAAATAATCACAATATTTTCCCACATAGTATTTGATGAATTACACGAAAAAACATTATATATGGAATTAAATAAGTCTCCCCTAAAGAATTCTTTCATTTAGAATTAGCATCCAATTCCCTTCAGTCTGCTTATGATAAAGTACCACTATCGATATTAGTTGAAATTACATGCATCGTATCTAGAAAGCCATCTTCTCATAATTATTAGAAGTAGTGGTGCATCTGATTATTGCATAAATAAAATTTTTTCCATTGAAAATTATAATAACTATGATATTGAGAAAAACTATTAATCATACTACAAAAAACCCACTAATTTTCAACCTTTCCCTCTAATACCAATCGTTATCTAAAATAGGAAAAATCCATGAGAGGGGGTGAATTTGGGTATGAAAAAATAAAACAATTGACCCTTTAGATCTTTTTTCATCAATAAAAAAATACAACTATTTCTTTTTTTCCAATTACTGTAATAATTTAAATGAAATCATACATGAGGCACAATGATTTTACTTGTCTCACCATCACTGGGATACATCCATGAAGTATATAGATGAAATGTGATGTCATACTAAATCCACTAAGAACCACTCCCAAAACAAAAGGTTTTCTATAGATCACTTATATACCTAGGATCCCTTCCTTTAAAAATTTTTGGGATGTCTCATTATTTTCTATGAGTCACTCCCTTAAACACTAATTCAATTTATCACTTTTAGTGGATATGATCACCTTATTCCTCTAATTTTTATCTCTTCTCTAGAAACGATTCAAACTCAGTTTATGGACATGTAGGTCCATAACTTTTCAATCATGAATGAATCCTCAATTGTACATATATTATATTTTGATGATTTACATTAATCCACTTGATGAATACCACAATAAAAATTCTTTATTAGTAAATCCCTTCAGATTCACACAACTCTTTCTTCTGTGAAACCTCTGGATGTCTTGGGCCCAACTCTAACACCCTGTGAACAACATATTTGGATCATTTTGAAAGATCTAACATCCACACAAATTTTGGTTTTTCATTTAACATCCTCTTGGACACAACTCTTACACATTGTTGGTACATCCCTTGACCATGAACACATAACTTCTTTTCTTCACAAATAAAATAATGCAACTCCTGCATAATATAATTCTATTTTCATGAAACTTCTATAATTTCTTAAAAACAAATTCTATGCATAAATCCACTTATGCACACCTATTTTATAATTAAAATCCCTTATTCTTTCTATGGGTTGAGCTACTGAAATTAAGGGGTAGACATCATTTTATAGACCGAGGTGACCCTACACGCAAGATCCTTACATGTCATCCTATGCACATTTAGTATTTCCCCAATAAAGAAAGATATATATCTGATGTTGTATTTGGGGTGTCAAATACTTTCACTCACAATATACATGTATATTTTTTAGATGCGTGAAACTCTACTTTTGTCGCAAAAAAATCAACTTTTTTGTATATTAAAATATTTAACACACTTCATACCTTATCAATATTTTTAAGTGATGATCGTGAATCTTAACGTGTGTATTATATTTAAAATCACAAACACCCATGTGCGTAACATTATTCTTTTATGTGAATATACTTCCTTTTTCAAAAAACACCATCTTCTATCCTCGAGATATGCGGTCCCAAATTCTTTGAAAACACTACAAAATGGCACCACCATGTATATGAATACTTTTTTACCACCACTAGAGTATCCATTAATTTTTATTATATAGTTTTCAATATAACATGTAAACAATCTCTTCAAAACTCCACCACTAACCAAGGTAATATTCTATATCAAAAAACACAATAAACCCAAAAAACACTATAATGTTACCTCGAGGGATTTTTTCCAAACCAAAAAGATTAAAGGTTGTGTTTTTACACCCACCAAATACATGAATAGTGTTATATAATATGGGAACCATAATGAAATATTTTGGAATCAGTCATGGTGTAATAATAATAAAACCTAAAATGACGCGTACGAATCAAAAATGTTGGTTGATGGACTAAATAAGATTAATTTGGGACTTATAGAAGATTACAAAGGCATTTCCAGTATGAGAGGATGTTTCTATAGGCAATTCAAGGAAAACCATTTACTGGTGAGAATGAATTAGAGGAGATATAGACTAGTACGAGGCCCTCCTTGTGAAATGATATATTTTGATTTCTTATATGCTAATTTTTACATTGTTTTACACTTTTTTTATCAAACATAATTAAATATTATTGGTTGGTTGAATAATTTGGATTATGATTTTAGTTGATAATAGTTCCAATGGGGATTAATAATCTAAATAGTGAATGAACTATATATAGTTTTATGTTTCCATTTTACTCTATAATGACTGTAAAAATAAGAATATCAAAGTGATTTTTTTAATTAATTAGAAAAATAATTGATTATTATGACAGATCGGTAAAGTAAATATATGAATACAATTTAAATTTATAGTCCTATATACATTTTGTGCCACCAAAAGGTGTTATCCTCAATTTTAGGATAAAATAGAATATTAGTGCGTGAAACATAGGTTTTTTTAAAGTGGTTTGTACTTATATTATTGTATATAAAATGGTTAATAAATTGATAATCATAGGGAATATGATTTAATTAACTTCTAAAGGTGGTAGATTAGGGTCCAAATTCTTTCAATGATGTTTAATGTAGATTAACACGAAGGATGTATATGGAATTTTCCTTTTCAATAGTTCCATGAATGATATATTTTTATTTACCATTCTATTAAATAAAACCATTAGAAAAAAATGAATTTTAGTTGGGGATAGATTTATTTGATCTAAATTGATACATTTAATAATTATATATATTTGGGAAGAACTAGTTTTATTAACTATTATTTATAAATAAACAATTTATTAATGGATAAAAATAATTATTCTCTAGGCCCACACTTCTCTAACAAGTGTGATAATATTGGATAATTTTACCAATAATAAAATCAATTGAGACATTTATAATTCCCAAAATTATATATTCTTCTCCAATGAAAACTAAAAACAAAATAAAATTTAAAACATTACAATAAAATCCCTTTTTATATTATTATACATTTACGTATCATATATATATACTATCCTTAATAATATTCTCAAATTCTCAATGATTTAATATGAAAATAAAACGGGCTAAGGATCCCAATAATTGCACCAAAACAATGTACTAGTATGTAAATGAAGAATACTCTATAACAAATATGAAATGAAATCTTATCATAATTTTAATATATTTGATCATAAATTATCAATATACAAATGATAAATAGAACCATAATGGTACATAATTAATAATAATGAAACATTAGAAGTACTGGTATAATTAATTCACCTAAATTTGTTACCATAAAAATGTGGTTATAAGACATCATATAATATGTGTACATGTCAATATTATTATATAATATGATGTATCTGGGACTAGTGGAAGTGGACGGAGTAGTGCATATTTTAAAATAATTCTATCAAAATATCAAGGAAATAAATTGTGTAGTGGTCCTCAAATAGAACCATCAAACAAAATTTATAATTATCTATAAAAATTACCTCAATTAAATGGTTTTCAATTTTATACCACTCATCATTGACGTTTTAAATTCTTTAGGAACATAAAATATAGATCTTATGAGGTTTTTCTCCTATGCGTCGTAATGATTGAGGCCTCGATCATCATAATTTTGGTTATTATAAGAGAGGTTTTATGTTATTTATGTTTTCCAATGATGGATTTGTGGTTATATCTCTCTAGAATCACTCTTCATAATAAAAAAGATAATAGGATAAGAATATTAATTTTCAATTGATGTTTTGAATATAATTGGGCAAAAAATTATTCCCCATACAAAATATAGTGATAGAATTTTCATTAATATTTTGGATTTACTAGAAATAATAATATGATGGCCTTATGATATAATTTAAATTATATAATATAACCATTTGAATTATTGAAATAACATTTCTCTATATATATAATTTCATGTGAGAGTAAAATATCACGTCACATCTTTAAAATAAAAAATTATAAAATTTATGTCATATAAAAAAATCCTTATGACATTAACTCATATTGAGTACTCCTATAAATAGTCAAACCCTAAACTACAAAATAACTAGTCTTGTGAAAAGAACATATATATTTTCTTTAGTATATGATTACCATTGAATAAAATATGAGATAAAATCTATCCCATTAAAATCATTAATAACTATTAAATATATTATGCTTCATATAACTTAAATAAACATCAATATCATTACTATTATAACACTAATTCACTGTTGAGTCAATTTTTTTATTTGATATACATAGTATGTGTCCATATATGAACCTTATCATTGTGGAGGTAGATCTAATGATTTAAAAAAAAGATTATTATAACAACACATCATGGACCAAATAAATAAAATTAAATTCATGGAAAAATATCCTTCCAATGAATTCAGTAATATAATATAATTTCATTTTTAATTAATATCTCAGCAAGTAAGAATATTAAATTTTCCATCCCTATTAATACATGATATATCATTATATGAAATACTGAAATGATCATTCTTTTAAATAACCAAACATGAAATTTTTAATGACACATTCATCATAATAAATTGTTATGTAAATATAAAAATATATTCTTACATAATATAAAAGGGATGAATTATGTCTTAAAAATTCAATTACTATAATCCCACATACGATGAACTTAAACTAAACTACTTTTATAGAAATATTTTTTATGGTTTTCATCATATATTAATGTATTTGAATCATGAATGACATTATTAATTAACATTATTTCATGGATAATTACCAATATATAAATAAACAATAAATAGACAATAAATAATATATATATATTTTATACAGGTGGGTTTGTCTTTAAGATACCATATAATGGGGATTATCTATTGTAAAATTCATCAGAACACGTTTCATAGTCACATATACCTCATTCATTATATAATGAAAAATCATTTGAATCATATTGGATTGATATATAAAAACAATAATTATAATGACCCATACTTTACATACATTGTTAATACTTCAAAATTGAATCATACTTATTACAACATATAAAAAACAATGAAAGGATCGTATAGGTATAGTGTCTTTAGAAACTGGGAAACCTAAACAACTGGTTCATAAATCATCTATGTTGTCTCCCATTTATTTCATCATATGTAGAGTCCCGTTTTAGAATATACTACATAACAACCTTCTTCATGACCTGGGGAAAGAAAACATACAAAAGGGTGAGCTCAAATGCTCAGTAAGGGTAAACAAAAGAAATATTAATCACATCATATTAATAAGAACATATCATTTTGGAAATCTTAACCTGCAAAAGAGATCATAATCTCATAAAACCGGATAAATCATAGTAGTGAAATGTAATCCCAATAATCATAACTTAAAACATGAAACATTTTGGTACACACAAATAATCATAGAGAATCATTTCTTAGTAGTCAAGACTCATTTCCAAGACTATCTTAGCGGACAAAGTCCATTTCTGAACCAAGTTCACTCCTCGTTTCAGTCATGTTTCACTTAACCGGATTAACCTACCGTTCCCGCCATGTCTATCTCATGATATATAAATCATTACCCAATGCATTGGAGGTATATATAGGTCCCACACATCTCATAATGATACCATTATTATGTTTGCCACAAAATCATAATCCATACATCATCGCATAACCCATGTAATAAAAATGGGATTCTTAAACATCATGCCATCATAACATTAATCATATAAGATAAAAGGACTTCATAAAAATAATTCTATCATAAAATAATCAAATCAATGTAAAAATAGGGATATAAACAGAGCCCTATATTATCTTAGATGGAAAATAATTTTGATAAAACACTTGAACTCCATTCTTGAAGAAAATATCCATTCTACTTCAAAAACATTTTTCCTTTCTTAACATGTCATAAAATAATAAACTAACAGAAGTTGATTAAAAATATACTTGAAAACTTGAAAAGGAAGCTTCTTGGAAATACGTTTTTGAAAATCCATTCATGCCGTATAATTTAAAAAAACATTCTTCTAGTACTTATGTCGGAAAAGTCAAAAATTACCTCGTACGAAAAACGACAAAAGATTACTTTCATATCTTTTTCTAAAAACTCACCAAAGGGTAAAATTAGATTTAAAAAATTTTAGAAGGATATAAATATTACATATTGAGGAAACAAGGATGTGGATGATAAATATTCCCCAGTAAATTCTGAAGCATAAACAATCTCGAATGAAAATTGAGATTGCGAGATTGTCCCTTACCTTAGGTCTGATTTGCTTCGTAAGTGTCCGAACCTCCTGTATAATGATTTAAATGTTGTCATTGACTTATTCCAGAATCATACTCATTGTTTTGATATCATATATGGTCATATTCTTAGCTTCTTATTAGTAATATTTCATCGCTACTTGTTATTCAGGTGTCTATTACTTTTTGTTCTTATGCATTTTTTATCGAATAAATTCTTATTCTTCTTTTTAGGTTATAGATACCTCATTTCCAGAATGGTATTAGTGTAATATATATCATATTTCTTCACTCAATTCATTTATGTAATCATTATGAAATGAAAACATGTAGAACGAATCACATCACATCGTGGAGATGGTTTTTCGTACGTACGCACGAGCGATGATATCGTTCCCATGATCGTGGAATTGTATTGGAGTGTATGTATACTTTTTCATAATCAATATCACTTTAAAATTACCATATATAGTAATTATTTACACCATTATACCCATCCAAGTAAGGTGGTGGTGGAAAACAGATTACACCACGGAGTGGAGACATTATTATGTACGTACGCATGCGTGGTGATTTTATTTTCCGTAGGATGAATAGATGGTGAAATATAGTTTTTTCATACTTATAATAACATATCAGTATATTATTGATACTAATTTTATAAATTCATAATTAAACAACTAAATATGAATAAGTGGAAGAAGAAATAAAGTTGAAATAATCGCTAACAGACATTACCTCTTCTTTGAAGCGCCTCTTTGATACTTCTTCTTAGGGCACTAAAATTGGTCTTTTAAAAAGACCAGGACCACTAGGATGTTTCTAGGTAAGTGGAGAATAGAAATTGTCAGGTTTTGGCCAAGCTTGGAGGCTCAATGTGGTGTGAGGAGGAGAGGAAGTAGGTTCCCTTTTATAAGGGAGGAGAGGGGCACCTTTGGAAAAACTAAAAATATTATTTTATTATAAAGTAATATTCGGTTTTTAATAGCTCCAAATTGGTTTATTTTGAAGATAAGGTGGGGATGGGTCTAAATCCTATAATCCAATAGAATTTAGAAAAGTTTAAGTTTCTATTTTAACCTTATCATTTAGATTTAACTTTAAGTTAGATAATTTAACTTTTACCATGTCTCCTTGATTTCTTACACTATAAGGTTAATAAACATACTATAACAAGACAAACGAACCCCAAGTTGTTTATTATTAATATATATAACCTTTTCTAAGTCATTTGGCCAATCCTTAGGTTTTTAGGAATAAAATAACAATTAATAATATAATATTTTTTAAAAAAATATTTTATGTCAATTTTGACACTATTTGGTAATTGATTTTTGTGAAAATCAAAACATAAATATTAGTTCTAAAAAAATTAATTAAATAAATACTAACGTGTCATAGTAACATAGAAAATTATTTTAATTCATAAAAAGTCTCAAATTACATTTATTTGTGTATTTATAACATCAATTATGTCAATATTTCATTAATAAGATAATTACTGCATCATCATTGTGTCATACATAAATTAAATTATTTAATATTTAAAAATTAAAAATAAAATATCATTATGTAGGAAATATTTTTAGCTTTATAAGGAATATTTTAGTCGAATTTATCTAATGTATAACCCTATATTAAAAATTATTTAGTTATTAAACATTGTTTTTAACTATTTTAACCCTTCTTTAAATAAATTAATAATAAATGTCCTAATCTAATCCAAGAGGGCATTAATGGTCATATTTTATTCCTAAGGTTGTTTTTGGTCGAATTACACTTGTACAATAGAATTAGGGCATTTTTTAGGGTAATAATAATAACATTTTTCCCTTAATTACCCTATTTACTTTTAACCGTGGTAAAAAAAGTAGAAAGTTACTATTCACCAAAAATTATTTTCATCTCATTAAACCACATTTTAGTCCTTTATATTAACCATGACTCTTAGATTTTAAAAATTCCACTCACAGAAGCGGTATAATTAAGTTTTATGTAAATTTGCAATTTCTCCTAGGAGGTGGGTAAAAGACGGTGAAATGTTCGATAACATTTTTATATATCTAAAATTATTATAAAATGACTCCAATGAATTGAATTGAACTTATATAGGTATTATATATCAATTTTAACCTAAAATAAATTTAAATAAAATAAATAATTATTTAAATAAAAATTCCGTTTTTAAATAGTAACCCTGTGCTTTCACTATTCATCAAAAATTGAATGTTTTCAGAAAAATACCAAAATTTGACCCTAGGCAAATTTCGATATTTCGAATCCAAAAATGAAGTCCATTTTGAAAAATAAAACTTCAAAAATTTCAAAAAGTAGTAATTGCTATTCATAACGGCTAGTTTTAATACTATTTTAATAGCTTATCGTTGTTTAGTGAAACTCGGTATTGCGTACGATGCAAGCCATCAAGGAAGGTAGAGATTGCATGTAAAGCAAGCCAAGATAGTGTTGTGTGTAGTGAAAAATTCCTATGAAGATATATATAACATAAAAACAAAATATTTCTCATAAAAGTCTCGGGTGTTACATTCTACCCCCCTTTAAATGAATTTCGCCCTCGAAATTTGTCACTTTGTAACAAACAGATGAGGATACCTCTCCCTCATCATATCCTCAAGCTCCCATATAGATTCTTATAATTGGTGGTTCCTCCATAAAACATTCACCAAGTGAGTGGTCTTGTTCCGTAGGACTTTTTCGCTACCATCCAGAATCTCTATCGGCTGTTTTTCATAAGAAAGATCTTGCTCCAGCGGTACAAATTCTGAGATGAGTACATGTGAAGGATCAGGTATATACTTTCTCAGGAGAGATACATGGAACATATCATGAACTTTGGAGAGATTTGGTGGAAGCATCAATCGGTAAGCTACCTTCCCAACACGATCCGGTATTTCAAAAGGACCGATATATCTAGGGCTCAGCTTTCCCTTCTTTCCAAATCTCATTACTCTCTTCCAAGGAGATATTCGCAAGAACACTTTATCATGCACTTCAAACTCTAGGTCTTTTCTTCATTTTTTGGCATAACTTTTTTTTCGACACTGAGTTGCTCTAATGTGTTTTTGAATAGATCTGACATTTTCTACCATCTCATCAACAAGATCAGGTCCTAATAGCTTTCATTCCCCAACTTCATCCCAGCAAGTTGGAGTCCTGCATTTCTTTCCATAGAGATCTTTATAAGGATCCATCTGAATACTAGAGTGAAAGATATTATTATAATAAAATTCCACCAAAGGTAGGTGTTGATCCCAACCACCTTTGAAATCCATAGAGCAAGCTCTCCACATATCTTCTAGAGTTTGAATTGTTCTCTCAGACTGACCGTCTTTCTGAGGATGATATGCAGTGATGAAACTCAACTCTGTTTTCAAAGTATGCTGAAGACTTTTCCAGAACTTTGAGGTAAATCTCAGAGCCCGATTAGATATAATAGAATGTGGTACTCCATGAAATCTTACCACTTCCTTTACATATATCCTGGCAACCTGATCCAGAGAGAAATCTTCTCTAATAGCAATGAAGTGTGCAGACTTTGTAAGATGATCAACTATGACCCAGATAACATTATTGACTTTGGATGTTTTAGGATGTCCTGTGACAAAGTCCATATTGAGGTTTTCCCATTTCTATTCAGGTATGGGTGATGGTTGTAACATCCCCTTAGACTTCTGTCTCTCAGCTTTAACTTGCTTACAAGCCAAGAATCGAGAGACATATTCAGCAACATCTCTTTTCATGCCATCCCACCAGAAGTACTCTTTCAGGTCCCTACACATCTTCATGCTTCCAGGATGAATAGATAATAAAGAACTATGAGCCTCATCCAGCATCTCTTTCTTTAATTCTAGGATGGGAGGAACACAAACCCGATTCCTGAACTTTATTATCCCATCACAATCAAGATTGAATTCAGGAACATTTCTCACCTTCTTTTGTAACTCTACATCTTCTTTCTGTGAATCTTTAATCTTCACATGTATATATGGTTGAACATTCATTTGAGAAAAATATGATTTTTCCTCTTTCATTGTAATTCCACGATCCATCCTTTATAAATCCATAAATATTGGATCTTTTGTGATCCTCGTCATGGATAATCTGGCATGGTCTTGTCGACTTAATGCATCTGCCACCTTGTTTTCATTCCTAGGGTGGTAATGAATTGAGCAGTCATAATCCTTAATCAGCTCCAACCATCTTCTTTGGCGCATATTCAGCTCCTTTTGTGTGAAAATATACTTTAAACATTTATAATCAGTATAAATATAACACATTTCTCCATAAAGATAATGCCTCCGAATATTTAATGAATTGATTACCGCATGTAACTCCAAATCATGAGTATGGTAGTTTTGCTCATGTATTATCAACTATCGTGAGGCATAGGCTATCACCATATCATTTTGCATAAGAACACACCCCAGCCCCTTCATGGATGCATTACTATAGATCAAAAACCTTTCTCCACTACAAGTAAGTGTGAGTACAGGTGCACTAGATAACCTTCTTTTCAACTCCTTGAAATTCTCTTCACAATCCTCCGTCCACACGAACTTAACTCCTTTTTGAGTCAACCTGGTGAGTGGATTAGATAATCGTGAAAAAGATTTCACAAAACATCGATAATATCTAGCCAAACCAAGAAATCTTCAAATCTCAGTTACTCTTGTTGGTCTCGACCATCATTCGATAACCCCTGTTTTTTCTAGATCAATAGATATCCCCTCTTTTGAGTTTATGTGACCCAAAAATGAATATTTTTGAAGCCAAAATTCACACTTGGTAAATTTGGCATAAAGCTTCTCCTTTATCAGGGTCTTAAATATAATTCTCAAGTGATCTTTATGTTCTTCCTTGCTCTTTGATTAGACAAGAATATCGTCTATAAAGACTACCACAAACTAATCAAGATAGTCTCTAAAGACTCTAATCATCAGATCCATGAAGATAACAGGGGCGTTAGTAAGAAAAAATGGCATCACTATAAATTCATAGTGTCCATACCTTGTACGAAAAGTCGTCTTTGGTATATCCTCCCTTTTGACCCTTAATTGATGATACCCTGAACGAAAATCAATCTTGGAAAAGTATTGAGATCCATGTAGTTGGTCAAATAAGTCATCAATGCGTGGGAGAGGATATTTGTTCTTGATAGTGATCTTGTTATGTTCTCGATAATCAATGCAGAGTCTCATTGATCCATATTTCTTCTTAACAAACAGAACTGTTGCTCCTGAAGGTGTCACAATAGGGCGTATGAATCCTTTATCAAGATTCTCTTGGAGTTACTTCTTCAATTCCTACAACTCAATTGGTGCCATTCTGTAAGGTGTCTTTGAAATAGACAAAGCACCCGGCACAAGTTCTATTGAAAACTCTACATCACGATTTGGTGGAAGACCCAGCAATTAATCTGAAAATTCATCGCCAAACTCCCATACAATGGGCATATTCTTAATCGTGAGTTTCTCACCAAACATTTGAGATAAATAACCTTCATTTAGTGGAATCAAGACCCATAAGATGGAAGAAATTTCCACTAGAAGGTTATGTTCATCCTTTAATCGATAGACGATCATAGATTGATCTGGAATATGAAATGTGACATCCCTTCTTTGGAAATTGATATGAGATCCATATAAAGAAGGCCAATCCATGCCAAGAATCACATCAAATTCCACTATAAGAAGGATCCCAAGATTTTCCGGAAGCACTTTCCCACAAACATCAATTAGAGAAGAATTATAAACTTTTGATGGGACTATTGTGCCATTAGGGGTTGTCACAGCTAACTCAACATCTAATTTTTGAGGTAATATGGCGATACCCTTAGAAAATTCATCATAAATAAAAGGGTGGGTGGATCCATAATCAAATAAAACATTTGCTACTTTAGAGTGGATGGTAAGTGTACCTTTCACCACTTCATTATCGTACTCCACATCACTGATAGAAATTTCATGTGACTTTCTTTTGTCTTTAGCCTTAAGAGTTTGTTGATGTCAATAATCATAAAAAACCCTTGGATTAGGGAATTGATTGGCATAATGCCCCATTTCCCTGCATTTTTAACATTCAAGTGTAGGAGGTGCACTCTGTGTAGCCTTTCCTTTGTTTGCATCACTAGACATCTTCTTCCCATCATTGCGGCATTCAAATGTCTGATGACATTCCTTTCCACATTTGAACCATTTACCTATCCCTTTAAGACAACTCCCTCAATGTTTCTTTCCACAATTTCAGCATAAGGGAAAACTCATCTTCTTTTCAATGTGCTCTTTAGATATTCTTTTGAATTCCAGTTTCCTCTTCTTGTCAAACACATATGACTGATGGGTTACTCCAATCTCTATCTCAACCTTGAGAGCACATCAAACGATTTCCTCGTGACTATTGAAGTCCCTTATGGCTAATTCCCTTTTAATACTTGGATTTAAGCCACTAAAGAATCGATCGATCATACTCTCAGGTTGTATAATAATACCAGAAGCGTACCTTGAATGTCTTGGAAAATTTGTTTCATAGGTACCAACAGATTCATCATCCTTTTGCTTTAGTTCAAGAAACTAATTCTCTATCTTTGTTCGGAGAATACGTGGTAAGTACTTATTGAAAAATAATTTCATGAACTCGTCCCATTCCATGGACTCAATTTCATCTCTTTACCTCGTATTCTTGATAAGATTCTACCATTGATCAACATCGCCTTCCAAACGATACACTGATATGATGACTTTATCATGTTCATAATATTGAAGAACTAAAAATACCTTTTCAGTGGTACTGATCCATTGTTCAGACACTAATGGATCAGAAGACCCGCTGAATGAAGGTGGACACAGCCTCATGAAGGATTCAACACAATGACTCTCCTTCCTTTGTTCATTTGGATGTCCTTAATGATTCATAGCTTGAGAAAGTTGTGTGAGCCTGGCTACAAGATTTTTCATTCCAGCTCTCATAACGTTTGGTTGCTCAGGGGGACAATCATTGCATTGGTCATCACATTCTTCTTTAACACGGTTCCTTCGGGTTCCATCCAGTGACAAAAACCAAGAAGAATAGTGTGAGAAACACTAATTATAATAGGGAAAACACATAATAAAGAATGTAATTCTCACTTAAGGTCTTATCATAGGTTGTTCATGGCCATTTCTAAAACACTGAGATTGTGTTCTATGCTTAGTCATATCCTTAGGTTTCTTACCAAGTCTTTCACATCCAAGTTTCCAAAGATTGACTATACCTTTCCTCTGATACCAACTATAATGACCCATACATTACATACATTGTTAATACATAAAAATTGAAGCATACTTATTACAACATATAACAAAACCATGAAAGGACTGTATAGGTATAGTGTCTTTAGAAACTGGGAAACATAAACAACTGGTTCATAAATCATCTACGTTGTCTCGCATTTATTTCATCATATCTAGAGTACCTTTTTGGAATATCCTTCATAATAACCTTCTTCATGACCTGGGGAATGAAAACATAAAAAAGGGTGATCTAAAATTCTTAGTAAGGGTAAACAAAAGAAATATAAATCATGTCATATTCATAAGAACATATCATTTCAGAAATCTTAACCTGCAAAAGAGATCATAATTTCATAACATGTGATTAAACATTGTAGTGAAATGTAATCCCAATAATCATATCTTAAAACATGAAACGTTGTGGCATACACACATAATCATATAGAATCATTTCTTAGTAGTTAAGACTCATTTCCAAGACTATCTTAGTGTACAAAGTCCATTTCTGAACCGAGTTCACTCCTCGTTTCAGTCCGGTTTCACTGAACCGGATTAACCTACCATTCCAGCCATTTCTATCTCATGGGATATAAACCATTACCAAATGCATTGGAGGGAGATAAATTTCCCACCCATCTCATAATGATATCATTATTATATGTGCCCCAAAATAATTAACTATACATCATAGCATAACCCATGTAATAAAAATGGGATTCATAAACATCATGCCATGATAACATAAATCATATAAGATAAAAGGACTTAATAAAAATAATTCCATCATAACATAATCAAATAAATGTAAAAATAGGGATATAAATATAACACTATATTATCTTAGATGGAAAATAATTTAGAAAAAACACTTGAACTCCATTCTTGATGAAAATATCCATTCTACTTCAATTTTTTTTCCTTTCTTAACATGTAATACAATTTTAAGCTAAATGAAGTTGATTAAAAATAAAATTGAAAACTTTTAAATAAAGCTTCTTGGAAATAATTTTTTAAAAATCCATTCATTCCGTATAAGTTAAAAAAACATTCTTCTCGTACTTATGTTGGAAAATTCAAAAAGTACCTCATACGAAAAATGAAAAACATTCCTTTCATATATTTTACTAAAAACTCACCGAAGGGTAAAATTGGATTTAAAAAATTGTCCAAGGTTATAAATATTACATATTGAGGTAACATGGATGTGGATGATAAATAATCCCCAGTAAATTCTGAAGTATAAACAATCTCAGATGAATATTGAGATTGCGAGATTGTCCCTTACCTTAGGTCCGATTTGCTTCGTAAGTGGCCGAACCTCCTGTATAATGGTTTAAATAATGTCATTGACTTATTCCAGAATCATACTAATTGTTATGATATCATATATGGTCATATTATTGGATTCTTATTAGTAATATTCCATTGTTCTTTGTTATTCGGGTGTTTATTACTTTTTATACTTATGCGTGTTTTGTCAAATAAATTCGTAATCTTCTTTTTAGGTTATTGATACCTCATTTATAGAATGATATTAGTGTAATATATATCATATTTATTCACTCAATTCATTTATTTAATCATTATGCAATGAAAATCATGTAGAACGAGTCGCATCACATCATGGAGACGGCATTCCGTATATACGCACGAGCGATGATATCGTTCTCATGATCGTGGAATTTTATTGGAATGTATGTATACTATTTCAGAATCAATATCACTTTACAATAACCATATATAGTTATTATTTACACCATTATACCCATCCAAGTAAGGTGGTGGTGGAAAATAGATTACACCACGACGTGGAGACGGTATTCCGTACGTACGCGTGCGCGGTGATTTCGTTTTCCATAAGATGGATAGATGGTGAAATAGGGTTGTATTATACTTATAAAAACATATCAGTATATGATTGATACTGATTTTATTACTTCATAATGAAAAAACTAAATAAGAATAAGTGGAAGAATAAATAAAGTTGAAAGAATCGGTAACGGACATTATCTCTTCTTTGAAGCGCCTCTTTGAGACTTCCTCTTAGGGCAATAAAATTGGTCTTTTAAGAGGACCATGGCCTCTAGGATGTTTCTAGGGAAGTGGAGAAGAGAAATTGTCAGGGTTTGGTCGAGATTGAAGGCTCAAAGTGGTGTGAGGAGGAGAGGAAGGAGGTGCCCGTTTATAAGAGAGGAGAGGGGTACCTTTGGAAAAACAAAAATTATTATTTTATTATAAAGTCATATTCGGTTTTTAATAGCGCCAAATTGATTTATTTCGAATATAAGGTGGGGGTGGGTTGCAATCCTCTCATCTAATAGAATTTAGACAATTTTAGGTTTCTATTTTAACCTTATCGTTTACGTTAAACTTTAAGTTAGATAATTTAACTTTTACCGTGTATTCTTGTTTTATTACACTATAAGGATAATAAACATACTATATAAATCCAAAAGAACCCCAAGTTGTTTATTATTAATATATATAACCTTATATAAGTAATTTGGCCGAACATTAGATTTTTAAGAATAAAATTACAATTAATAATATAATATTTGTTTTAAAAACTATTTTATGTCAATTTTGACACTATTTGGTAATTGATTTTTTGTGAAAATCAAAACAGAAAGATTAGTTAGAAAAAAGTTAATTTAATCAATAATAACATGTCACATTTACATTGAAAATTATTGTAATTCATAAAAAGTTTCAAATTACATTTATTTGGCTATTTATAACATCAATTATGTCAAAATTTCATTAATAAGATAATTACTGCATCATCATTTTGTCATAAATAAAATAAATTATTTAATGTTCAAAAATTACAAATAAAATAAAATTGTGTTGAAATTTTTTTTATATTTATAATGAATATTTATAGTCGACTTTATCTTATGTATAACCCCATATTAAAAATTATTTAGTTATTAAACTTTGATATTAACTATTTTAACCCTTCTTTAAATAAATTAATAATAAATGTACTAATCTAATCCAAGTGGGCCTAAAAGTTCATATGTTATTCCTAAGGTTGTTTTTGGTCTAATTAAACTTATCCAATAAAATTAAAACATGTTTTATGGTAATAATAATAACATTTTTACCCTTAATTACCCTATTTACTTTTAACCGTGGTAAAAAAAGTAAAAAGATATGATTCGCCAAAAATTATTTTCATCTCATTGACCCACATTTTAGTCCTTGATATTAACCGTGTCTCCTAGATTTTTTAATCTATACTCATAGAAGCGGTAAAATTAAGTTTTATGTAATTTTCAAATTCTCCTAGGAGGTGGGTAAAAGACGGTGAAAAGTTCGATAAAATTTTTATATATCTAAAATTATTATAAAATGACTCCAATGAATTTCATTGAACTTATATAGGTATTATGTATCAATTTTGACCTAAAATAAATGTAAATAAAATAAATTATTATTTTAAAAAAAAATCGGTTTTTAAATAGTAACCCAGTGTTTTCACTATTCCTCAAAAATTGAAAGTTTTCAGAAAAATATCAAAATTTCACCCTAGGTAATTTCGATATTCTGAATCCAAAAATGAAGTCCATTTTTAAAAATAAAATTTACAAAATTTTAAAAAGTGGGTATTACTATTCATAACAGATAGTTTTAATAATATTTTAATAGAATATCGTTGTTTAGTGAAACTCGGTATTGCGTACGATGCAAGCTATTGAGGAAGGTCGAGATTGCGTGTAAAGCAAGCCAAGCTAGTGTTGTGCATAGTGAAGGATTACTTTGATGATATATATAACATAAAAACAAAATATTTCTCATAAAAGTATCAGGTGTTACAATAATAGATATTATTCATGAATTTTTCAAGATATTTCTAGATTATAATTATACTGAGTAACTAATACAACATATTATTTTGATAAATATTAATTATTTTATTTTATAGTTCATGTATAAGAAAGGAAAATTTCTGATAATAATGAAGCATGTATTTATCAAATTGCACACATTTTTTCAAAAAAAATATAAAATAAATTATGTTATATGGAACAAGATCTAAAATAAATCAACATACACTAAATACAACTACTAATATTCCTGACCTCATTATCCCTCACTGGATGTTACAACATTTTTTGTGAATACGATTTATTTAGGGTCTCATTACATTAACTATTAAAACAATTTATTTAGGGACTAATTTTGGGCAGTTGGGAAGGGTGCGGCGAGGTTGGAAGAAGACCGGGAGGCGGCCAGGCAGGCCAGTGGGGTGCAGGCTAGCAGAGGGCAGCGACTCACCTCTATCAGTGGCGCAGGCAGTGAGGGTGCGGATGGGGCCTGTTTGGATGGTGGCAGTGCGTGATGCCGCATGGGCGGCAAAGATCACAGAGGTAGTAGGTAGCACAACCTATGTCTTTGGTGCATTCGTCGCCTCGTTGCTTCATCGACATGCCAAATAATATCACAAAAGATATCATTGGTGGGAGTCAGTCCATGTTAGTTCGGTCCGCACCATCCGCGATTAGGGTGATAATAGTCAATTCATCATGGTAGGATAATGGTGAACAACATCTCACCCATAAAAGGAAACATATACTCATTCTTCATTTTGAAATAAAAGAAGAACATTTCACATAAAAGAAAACAACCCCAACCTTTGTTCGTTGATCGCCAATGAAGTCACGGGAAGAAGTCGTAGGTGATCTTCGTTCGTCGCCTCCACCACACACTTCCAATCCTATGCTCGGGTTTCATCTCATTGACAATGATGAGGAGGGATTTTGTTCGTCGAAGACGTACCACGTCGTTAGGTTTCGAGGAAGGAAGTCGATGTCTATCCTCATCAATAATTTTTGTTCTTCGTTATCCATTCATCGATGGTGAGATATTTTCTCTCTTCTCCCAAGTTCCACCAAAAGGGAAATTCCAACACAAAATAATAATATATTGTGATATCTTATTAATTTGTTGGCACAATATTCAAATTGGATGAATTAATTTAATTGGCTCCACCTAATTAATGTGGAGGATTTGGCACCATTAAATTAGGGGAGTTGCGAACAATAAAGGATGGGGGGTTGTAGAGAGACTCTCACTCATTAATGATGGGAGTTAAGAGATTTTACTCTCCCATAATTAATAAGGGGTTTAGTCTCATGTGGTCCCCACATGGTAACCTCTCATAGGAGGTTAGGTTCGGGTGGACCCCACCACTATAACCTCTCATGGGAGGTTAAGGTGTGGTGTCCCACCTCCAACTTCCATGAGAAGGTCTGAACCAACAAATAAAAATTAATCCACAAGCTTTATTTTTATTTAATTCATTCTCTAAAAACCCAAAAACTATATTTTAATCTCGACCCACTACCGTCGAGGTGGTAGTCTTCTTAAGCGAATATCGGTGCTTCGAGTTCAATGGTGGCCTCGGATTTCAATTCGAAGCCCCGGTTCAAAAGTAATAAAAACTTGCTTGTACGTTTAATGAACGTACCTGACCAAAACATAGGAAATTGATTCAGAGCACACCAGGTCTCAGAATCATGCACCATCAATTTTCACAGACTCGTAAAATTACCATGTATTTACGAAAAAAAATTCCATGGAATTTCTGGGTCTTTACATTCTCCCCACCTTAAGGCCTTATGTCCCCGTAAGCTATAACTTGTACTAAAGGAACAATTGGGGGAACTGAGAACACATCTGAGCCTCCAACTCCCATGTTCTCTCCTATAGGTTCTCATGCTGCTAGATAACGCATAATAGAGGTATCGACCATCCATGTAAGACCCACTTCTGTCGATCCTCAATCTCCACTGGATCCTCTGTGAAAGTCTCCCCATCATCGACGTCCATCTCTCCATGGTCGAGGATGTGAGAATGGTCATGCACATATCTCCTCAGTCGAGATACGTGGAATACTTCATGCACTCGATGCAACTGAGGTGGAAGAGCTAAGCGATAATCCACCTCGCCAACTCTGCTGAGGACCTGAAAAGGTCCAACGAACCTCATAGATAACTTGCTGCCTATACCAAATCTCCATAGACCTCATCGAGGTGGGACCCGTAGAATGTTGTGGTCTCCATCATCGAACTCCAGAGATCTCTGTCCCCTATCAGTATATGAATTTTATCTGCTCTGTGCAGTCTTCATCTGCTCCTAGATGATCTGCACCTTCTCCATGGTAGCCCGTACCATCTCTGGTCCCACAAGTGCTGACTCCCCAGGGTCAGTCCAGCACAAAGGTGATCAGCATGGTCATTCGTATAACGCCTAAAAAGGTGTCATCCTAATGGTGGAGTGATATCTGTTGTTGTATGAAAACTCCACCAAAGGTAAGTGATCCTCCCAACTACGACCGAAGTCGAGGACAAAAGAGCACACCATATCCTCAAGGATCTGAATGGTCTGCTCAGTCTGACTATTCGTCTGAGGATGGAAGGCGGTGCTCAGATGAAGCTGCATCCTGAAAGCCTCATGCAACCCCTTCCATAGTCAGGAAGTAAATCGTGCATCATGATTGGAAACGATTGTTGATGTTACTCCATGTAGCCTCACAATCTGATGCCCATAGAGGCATCCAATGATCTCTGCTAAACCATGTTCTCTGATTGGTAGGAAGTGGACCGACTTGGTGAGTCGATCAACAATCACCCTAATAATGTCATGACCTCAGGATGTATGTGGATGTCTGGTCCCTAAGTACATGGATATCTCATCCCACTTCTACTCTGAGAACTCTAAAGGATGACACAAGCCTGCTGGTACCTGGTGCTCTGCCTTCACTTGTTGAAATGTGAGGCATCGAGAGAAAAAATCTGCTACTACATTCTTCATACATGGCCACCAGTGTTGTTGTCTAAGGTCCTGGTACATCATCTCCACTCCTGGATGTACCACTAAATGTGATGTGTGGAACACCCTCAACACTTCCTCTTTAAGTGAAACGGGTACCATAGTACATCCTCTGAAAAGGATGACATGCTCCCCACCATTAAAAAATCCATCTGGTGCCTGACCTGTGGATATAAAAGTATGTCGTGTCTCGCAGTCAGCGCCCTCATGTTGTGCCTCAATGACTATCTGAAGAAGTGGCGGAGTGACTATAAGGGACTGAAAAAAAAAGCTGCTCCATCTCTATCTAAAAAGGATATCTGCAAAGCAGCCAGCTGCTTCGTCGCCTCACCAAGAAGTTGTATACCAAATCTCCTACTGAGTGCATCTGCTACAACATTTCCCATCCCAAAAGTATAGACTATCTCAAAGTCATAGTCCTAATGGAACCCAAGCCATCGCCGATGTCTAAGGTTCAGGTCCTTCTGAGAGATGATATACCTGAGACTCTTGTGATAATAGTACATGGTAAACCGTTCACCAATTAAAAAGTGTCACCACATATTCAAGGAGAATACCACTGCTAAAAACTTTAGGTAATGGGTAGCGTAGTTCTTCTCGTGTTCTCTCAACTACCGAGAACAATACGCTATCATTGCTCGCTCCTACATCAGGACACACCCGAGTCCCATACCTAATGCATCATAGTAGACTACGTACCTTACACCTTCCTCTGGAATCCTCAAGATAAGAGAACTAGTGAGCCTCTGCCTCAGCTCCTAAAAGGTATGCTGGAATTTCTCTGACCACACGAATGGTTTCCCCTTTTCTTCAAGGATGATAGTGGTGCTGAAAATCTGGAGAAGTTTGGAATGAACCTATGGTAGTAACCTCCCAAACCCATGAAAAAATTGTTCCTCCATCACACTCTTAGGTGGCTCCCATGCAAGTACCGCTTAAATCTTCACTAGATCTACTACAACTCCAACTTCTGAGATGACATGTCCCGGAAAGTGAACCTCTCAGATCCAAAACTGGCACTTCAAGAGCTTACCATAAAGCTGGTTCTCTCGGAGTGTGTCCAGTACTACCTACAAATGGTATGCATGTTCCTCCTTATTAGTCAAGTAGATCTGAATGTCTTCGATCAAAATCTATGACAAAGCGATTGAGATATGGATGGAAGATCTTGTTTATCACTCCCATTAACACTGCTGGAGTGGGAAGTGTTTCTCATGCGGAGGGCAAGGTCACATGGCTCGTGACTGTCTGACCCGTCATTTGGATTATCAGCAGATAGTGGAAGGACCGCCCAGGAAGATACAGAGATTCGATCGTGACGGTCCTCCGGGAGTAACCAGACGTGGCAGAGGAGCTGGTCGTGTAGCTGGCGGTGGATGATTTTTTGTTTTTACCTCATGATTGATATGGATTACTTGATAACTTAGGTATATGTTTGGGCATATACCTAATTAAAGTTATTTGTTGTTTTCATATTTTGTGTTTTATCTTTATTGGATTTTGTGAGTCCTTGAGGGTCATGAGGTCCCTACTGAGTATCGTTATACTCACCCCTACATGGGCTATGCCCGCACCGTGTTTTGTTGGTTGAAGATGACGGACAGCGCTGACTGAGGCTGAGAGTACTAGGACTGGATGATACCTAGAGGTGGACCATATGACATGTCTTTACAGAGAGGATACCGACATATGTGGAGTGATAAGGAGGCTATCAATATCTACCCTTATGGTAGGATCCGTGGTGGATGATCTAGGAGCTGCATTTCACCTTTCAGTTGTTTTTTCCTTTTTAGTTGTACTTGTACTTTACAGTTGGGCTTGTATTTCTGGCCCTTTAAATTTTCATCACTCTCTTGTTATACAGTTTTACATAGTGTTTTGTATCCATCTATGTGATCTGTTGTGTATGTTAATAGTTATAAAGGAAATATCGTCCCAGATTTATGGAATTATTTCTTTGCTGCTAGTCGCCAGCCCCTGGCCTATGGAAGGCGAGCTTGGGGTAGTCACAACACAAGCCCTGGGGAATGGTTCGTGACAAACTGGTATTAGAGAAGGAACCCAGCCTTAAGTGCGATGCACTGCCTGGGTTCAGATGTAGGGCCCACAACGAGGACATTGTGCTCTAAAGGGTGGGTGATTGTAACATTCCTAAACGATAGAGGGTTAAATGACTAAATGATATGACTCATTTCAACAAGATGCACCTTCCCTTTCATGAGAACGTCTGATTAGAACTCCACAGTTAAACATGTGTGGCCTAGAGTATTGATCAGGACGGGTGACCTTCTGGGAATTTTCCTTGGGTGTGTGTGAGTGAGGAAAAAACACACAAAAAAGGAAATGTGTTGGCCTGTAGGGAATCTCATTAGTCAGATGACCCGTTCAGGCATGTGGTGGGCCCCATGGTGAGGACCACGTGTCTGCAGGGCATCTTATGGTACCTGGTGGGCTCGGACCCGATGACCATGTTATGGTGGGGTGTCTGTGCGGTCACCGGGGCCCAGTTGTTACAAAAACATCTAATGTTTAAATTTATTAAGACGTCTATTGACCATATAACATATGTTTATGATTAATATCAAGCTATCTTGAGGTTCTCATTATATCATGGGATCTTCTATAACATATTTTTATGAAAATTAATCTATAGTGATGTCGGCGCCAAAATATTTCCCGAAAGGAAGGGACGAAAAAGAAGCCTTGCACGCTGACTCGCGAATCCCCAACGTGAAGCACCCCTCAAGCATCACGAGCGCGCCGTGAAGCCCCGGAGGAGGTCCCTCTCTACGAATGGCATGACGTTCGCGAGCCCACCACGAACCGCTAGAGGCGGTACCTCTCCGCGAATGGCCTGACATTCGCGAGCGCGCCGCGAAGCACCAGAGGCGGCGTGGGAGTTCTGCTTCACGGCGCCCCTTGCTTATAAATACTGGGCTCCCCCTGAGTCCAAGAGGATGAACAATACGACCTTTCAGCTTCTCCACTCCAGAATCGCAAAGCACCCTTTTCCCTGGGAATCATGTGCTCTGTGAGGTACTTCTTCTTTGCATGCCGCCTTTGCTTTGTCTCATTTTGAGCCCCTCTTCCGAGAGGGATCCCCTTCGCAAAGCGCGAAGTCATTCGCGAAGGAGGGGAATTCCCAAGGGAACCCGGGCAGCCGCAGAGCTTTTATGCTTTGCGAAACACCCATCTTGTACTAGTGATACCCATGCTAAGGCAGGATCGCTACACATCGCGAAGCACACTGCTTCGCAGCACCTTGCTTCGCGAGGCACCTCCTCTTCGCGAGGCAGTGCTCCACGAATACTATTCCACTTTGTGAAACACCCTCCACTCACACCTTTGCCCCATGCTAAGGCCAAGGCACTCAACTTCGCGAAGAACACTCCTTTTCTTGGCAATTCCTCTTCCCTTGCGACCCTCCAGGCATGCTAACAGCTATTGCTGCTTCGCATAGCCATGCTAACGTGGACCCCTTGATGGTTCGCTCTACGACCCCCCTTGACCACGATGTTACTAGTACCTTCCCTCCCCCAAGGAGGAAAGGGTGTTGGTCAGGTTAAGTCCTACGGGTGCGGAGTGAACCCACCTCGTCCGAGCTGCATGAGTTTAAAATGACAAGCACCTCGTCCTCAACACCTAACGTTAAAATGTGATCCGGCCCCGTGCTTCGCATGTAGGGTTCCCCCAGCTCGGACATTTTTTACGGCACCCATCTTCACAGAGACGGGGTCACCCCATCCACAAGGGATGATATCCTCCTTCTCGGAGTAGCGTATGTCCATGGGAGAAGGGAAACCACCTTGGTGTAATCCCCTAGCCCTTCTTGCAGAAGGTTGCACCCCTACATCTCCGTACTTCCCCACTACCAAGGGAAGTGGAGGCCGTGATAGGGAACGAGGCACCTCCCATCATTGGTCCCAAATCCCTCTTTCTCTGCGCTTTTCTGCACTTCGGGACTCCATCCCATAGTAAGGCCCACCACCATGGGACGCCTAACACGTAAGCCCCTCTTCACTTCTCACGGACGCACACTTCGCGACGTGATCGTCAGGTCCTTGCTGCCTCTTCTTTCTCACACCGAGCATGACTCTTGTGGGCTTAGAGTAAGCATCGACCATGGCAATTCCCTCATCCATCACAACGTTAAACTGTTTGCCCTTGTCCCGCATGACATTAAACTACACACCCATTTGAACTACGAAGACTTTGATCCATGTCAAGGAATGGTACATAGGAAGCCTCCCTGAGGTTCAAGCCCATCTCTCATTGGACCAAGGTCCACCTTCATGTCAGTTTGCTGACGACGTCCATCCTTTGAACTATGAGGTCTTTGATCCATGTCATGGAATTGTACGTAGGAAGCCTCCCTGAGGTTCAAGCCCACCCATCATTTATTCACATCGAGTTCATACTCATCCTGCATGACATTAAACTACATCCCAGTCCGATGGCAAACCGTTGTGACACCTTTGATCTATGTGGACTTTGATCCATGTCAAGGCATGGTATGTAGGAAGCCTCCCTGAGGTTCAAGCCCACCACCCATCGGACCAAGGTCCACATCCATGTCAGTTCGCCGATGAAACAACTTTGAACTACGTGGAATTTGATCCCTGTCAAGGCACGGTACGTAGGAAGCCTCACGAGGTTCAAGCCCACCACAAGTGGACACCCGGGTTCACCTTCACATCGATTCCCTGACAAAGCCCCTATGAACAATGAGGTATTTGATCCATGTCATGGCATGGTACGTAGGAAGCCTCCATGAGGTTCAAGCCCATCCGTCATTTTTTCACATCAGGTTCCACCTTCATCCCGCACGATGCTAAACTGCATTCTGGTCCAGTGGCAAGTCGTTGTGACCAACCTGAACTACGTGGTCTTTGATCCGTGCTAAGGCATGGTACGTAGGAAGCCTCCACGAGGTCTATGCCCACCACCACTAGGACCCCCCTGGTCCTCCTCATTCACGTCGGCCTTCCGGCGTCCAACCTGAACTACCTGGCCTTTGATCCATGTCAAGGCATGGTACGTAGGAAGCCTCCGAGAGGTTCAAGCCCACCACATGTTGGTCACTCCGACCTTCTTCACATCAGGTCACCAGCACCTGGGAGACCTAGTGTGTTTGCCCCGCACCATCCAGACCAAGGTCCTCACTCGCGTCGGTTCGCTGGCAACACCCACCGGACCAAGGTCCACATTCACGTTGGTTCGCTGACGATGCCCATTGGGCCAGGTTCCACCTTCACGTCAGCTCGTCGTCACCATCCCGAACTACGCGGACTTTGATTCCCTACCATGGGGATACGTAGGAGGTCTCTTCGAGGCTCAAGCCCAACTTCACTGTCGCCCCCGCGATGGTCCCATTTTATTCCCCCTCCACTTCATTCAACTCTCCATCACCCATCCTGATTCTCACCCGGACTGCCATGTCCCGGCAAGATCATACCATTCTGCTCCCCTTCGCAGCAGCCCATGGGCTGGTCCCAATATCGGCACCCCTTCAAGGGAAATTCCTCAATCCGATCCATTCTAGCTAATGATCTGATCGGGCTGATCCATCTCCACTAGACGTTAAACCTGCGACATACCGTGTGTTAAACACAAGAAGCTGAGGAAAACCTCAGATATACGTCTATGGTATATAATTCCCCGCGCTCGATGTGGGATTCCTCGGGCTTCAACGCCCTCAAGAAGCCCTATAACAAGGGATAAAAGATAGACATGCCAGTTCCCCATCATCCAGACATGCTACTGATGCCTTGACGTGACTACTCCCCCGACTGAAGGTTGCTTCCCTGACCGGACCCATTGGAATGTCCCGACAGAAGCATTAACCGGAGTACATGGAAACATGGCACTGGGAAGAGTTTCACGAACAACATATTAAATCTATAAGCGAGACCCGGACTAGGTGATGAGTTCCGAGGAGGAATCCATGGAAGAAAGAACCGACATCCCATCATCCTGTTTCGATCAAGGTGCAGACGTCCCTGAATAAGGAGCGAATGCCGCCCGCCTTTGGAAAGCGGGAATGCGAGGGAACAGTGCAGCGCGTCCTCCTCCACAGACGGACGCGCACACGCCCCAGTGAAAGCGTCGGAAACAGAAATGGTGAACCCGACGTGAAATTCTTCTCCTCAATGTGGAGATTAGTAACGTTTGAGACACCAGTAGATTGACGTGTCACCGGATCCAGATATCTGGCGCCGGGTCCCGCCAAACAAATGGCAGGCCTGGCGTGAAATTCACCAGAAGTTGGGGCAGTGGAACATGGGGCACTCCATTCTGCAACGTGTTGGCGTGGATCCTTCTTATAGACATGTATAATGGAAGGACGCAGGGGCACTGGTTGTCGATCCATTTCCTCGCAGTGCTGATGAGTTGATCCCTTTGTTTCCCAGGAACCAGGTTTCTGCTATGGAGACTTGATCACCGCCCGATCTCCTATGCAGGGGTAGGGGAAATACAGGCACAACCACCCCGAATGGCTCCACTACTGCCATGATGGACTCTACATCCATGAATACGGGGCACCCACGTCCCCTCTCCCCGTCAGAGATCATCCAGTGAAGGGTGATCAACAACCTTATACGCAGGTACGAGGAGGATGGGGTCATCCCAACTGGGGATATGGCCCGCCTGGACCAAGAGGCATCCAGGCCCTGCCGTCAAAACTACCCTAACAGGCCATGCAAGGATCCCCTGCTCCCCACCCAAACATTCAATCGTTTCGGGATCCTGTCCCTGGAATGCCTCGACGACTCCTCACCTTATGCTGATTAGACGGGTGACGTCCGGCTCGGCCCACTCAGAGTCCCGATCCAAGGGCTCTAGGAAAGAGCTCCCATTCAGCCGCTTTAGCGCCGCCGTCCGGATTCGCAGGAAGAGCATATAGGACATTCCCCTAAACCGCCTGCGCCAGCTCGTCTGACCCGACGTCAGCGTCGGGCCCGAGCTGAGGATGCTCGCCAAGATACGTCGACGTCGACAAGTACTGTGGCCCAAGACACCACCGACATACATCATGGAGTTCCAGCATACACTGATTAGGGGCACTCCTTCACCCGACCGAGATAGAGGCCTCTACCGCCCCAAGGGCAGGCTGGGTTGACTCTCGGGGTCGCAGGCACGAGCGATGATTGTCGCGAACCAATCTGCGGTAACGTCACTCCATACAGAGGTCCTCTCCGCACCAACATTCCACAGAGCGTTGGATTTCCCCGCTCCAAAGCTCGTCACGGAGGTATGCCTCATGCTACCCCCATCCCGAAGGAAGACCCGCCCCGCGGCAGTTACGCTCGGCGCATAAACCTCTCCCGCACCCACTATACAGGGTATGGAGTCCCTCCTCCTGCCCTTGACCGCCGATCTGAAGGCACTTCCCATCTAGTCCTTCTCCAATGTGGGGGTCCTCCCTACATCCTCTCTGAAACTGGCGAAGGTCCTCCTCGCCCTAGAAACTTGGGGAGTGAAGGTCTTCCTCGCTCCGCCCGCACCGTCGATGGAGGTCCTCCCCATGTACCCTTCGACATTTTCCCTAGTTCCCCTCACACCCCGGCCACCTCAAGCTGGGGCCCTCTCCGCCACAGCCCAAGCACCGACCCAAGACTACATATTGATAATCAACCTTGTCCCAAAGAGCCACCCCGGGATAGAAGAGCGGGTCGTCGCCGCCACATGAAGAATCCTGGGGGCGAGTGGGTGGAGATCAAACTGGATCATTTCTCGGATTCTGAAGAGGAATGCGACTCAGTGATGGAACCTTCTCCCCGATCCTCTGCATCAAGGACTGGGGCAGGAACCATGCATGTCAGCCTCATACTCCCTGAATGCGAGGTCCACCGAATTCCCACCTCTCTCTGTAGGTACATCCAGTAGGAAGAAGTCATGTAAATTCCGCAGGTCCCGACCGTGCAATCACCAAAGTTGTCACCAGAATCTCCCTCTACCTCTATCAGAGATCACAGAGAGCTATTTTGGGGACCAACGGTAGTAGAGAAATGACATGACCTATCGCCGGAAACCGCGACTCTTGTGCCTAAAGCTGTGGCTATTATCCCATCGTATCGTGATATCGTGGTCAGGTCACCTCACTCATCAGAGGATGCCCGGAATTCGGAGGCCACTCAGCTCATTCTACGTATTCTCCACCGCCAAGTTTACTGTACCAGCGGTCCGCCTCGGTACCACTATCAGTCCCTCATCCACCCTCGATTGACGAGTGGTAAATAAAAGGCCAGACCCCGAGTCCGAACCCCAGAGCTTCTGGAGCATTCTCACAGCGGATCACTTCCCGAAGATGTTCTGACCGACGGCGGTGTCGAACTGTCACGCACCAGAGTCCCTTACCCCAGAAGAAGTGGGGTGCTTTTGCCGAACCCTATGGGTGACACACTTCCACCTTTTGTTACGAGCAGGTGATGTACCCCAGAAATCTAGAGAACTTTGATGAAATCGGCGAGCAATGCCACCTGATCGATTTGGCTGCACTCCCTGTGGCCCAGCACCCTGAGTCACCAGGCCTTCAGAGAACCTTTCAATGGAAATGTGTTTATAGTTTCAAAGTACTCCACATAGTCATCAGGGAAGCTACCCCCATGTGGAAGTCCGTGGCTGGGGACACCATGCCGCTCTCCTCTTCAGCCCTATCCGACGACAGCCCGATTCGTTATGCGACATTGAGGACATTCCATCGAGAGAAGTCACGGTCCACATGGATGACGTAGTGGACAAGGAGGAAGAGCTTGAATTTATCGATGGAGACTTACCCCCCATGGGCGTACCGCCACTTCTGGACCCATCAGGGAGGGTTACCCATCAGCAGAGGAACCTTCTAGGCCTCCCTGTACCCATCGAGTCGGTGGTACTCAGTCGAAATGCCGGTAAGGGTAAGGAGCACGTCGGAACTGTCAAGGACTCCGACCCATCTGCCTCTGTATAGAAAACGTATGAAGATCCCAAGAAGGCTGCGTTACGCCATCATATTGCTGAGCAGAATAGGCTGGTTGACGAACTCTTGGCTGAGCGCGCTGCAGAGCGGCGACCCGACTATGGTAATCCCAAGCCAGGGCAGCAGGGGCAGGAACAATCCCCCCCGGTGAGATGCCTTTGGGAAACCCTGATCATGCTACTTCTGCAGACAGGGCAGAAGTCGGAACTTACGGCAAGAGGGTGCGATAACTCTCGCCAAACCCTCCTGAACGACGGGGCAATCTGAAGAATCCAGTCTAAGTTCCCCCAGTCTCCCCACAGTCCGTTCTGCCAGTCGCTCCACAAGCCGCCGAAGCCATCTACTATTTCTAAGAACCGGGAAACGCACTTGTGATTAGGGATCCCGTTCAAGACAGGGACCCCCACCCGGATGATCTTATAGCGGCACTCATAGCCCGCCTCAAAGCGTTGGAAACATGGAAGGTGGAAGTCCCACCGGATGGCAAGCTGTATCCCGCATGGGTGGATGAAATTCCTGCACCCACGGGATTTGGGAACCGCACTTTCTCACCCTTCAACGGGACAGGGTTCCCGCCGCAGCACTTGGCCCATTTTTTGTTCAGGTGTGGCCCCATGCTGGGGACTCCGGCCCAGCAAGAAGCCGTCAAGCTCCGATGATTCGTGCAGACATTGGATGGTCCCGCATTCTTCTGGTACAGCCAACTCCCTATCGGATCGGTGACGAGTTGGGAGGATCTCCGCCGGCAGATCCTATACCAGTTCAGCTCCACCACACGGAAGACCAGCATTGCAGACCTCTTCAAGTGCAAGCAAAGGTCTGATGAGCGAGTCGCAGATTTCATCGCCCGGTGGAAGGGACTTACATACTCCCTCGATATGCCACTAAATCAGGAGAAATTACTGAAGATGTGTGCAGGGAACGTAAAAACGGAGCTGGTACCTTCCCTGATTACCTAGAACTACCCTGGAGGGTTCTTGGATTTCTCAGATAAGGCTCAGCGCCTTGTGGAGGCTTTGCAACAGGCTAGTCAGGCACATTCGTTTCCCCCTATGATCCCAGCCAGGAGGACTGCCAGAGCCGAACCCGCCACGGTGGCCCAAATAGAAGCCCCCAGGTAGCTAGAATTACTGCCAGTGGCACCATCCCCGCAGCCCCGTAGAGGTCCTCCAACTCAAGCACAGGCTCCTGCCAAGCAGCGACCACCTCAGAATCGACAGGTTCCCCCACGCAATGCATCACTTCCACCTAGGAGAGACAATCAGGCACCTCCTCATTGGCAGGCCCCTCCGGCCCCTCGTTAGGGCCAGGCCCCTCAGGCCCCCTATCCAGAAAGAAGGCACCAGACTTATTCGTTCAATGAAAATCTGGTCCCTGGCTACTTCTGAGGTTCTCTAGAACAAGGGATTGTGAGCCTACCCGAGTGAAGAAGGTCGGCAGAGGCGAATCTCACCAATCACCCCAACTACTGTCCTTATCATTAGATTCTAGGGCACACCCTCAAGCAATGTTATGTGTTTAAAGACTGGATTCAAGACTAGGTCAACAACAACATAGTCAGGTTGGGCTCGGCACCAACACAAGTGGCGGGTGTCATTGTAGGTTTAAGGATCGGTAGCGATAGTGAAGGCGAGTGGAAGTAGGTTCCCAGCCACGGGTCCCAAAGATACGACGACTGGATGGCTCGAAAAAACCTTCGTTCATGCCCATGGTATGATCCGGGCATGCCTAAAGTAGGTGGAACCTTCAGAAGAAGTATCCAGTATCTCTGCATCGGCTTCACAGTCAACCTCTTCCCAAAAGGGAAAGCAGTGACGACATAAGAAGAAACAACCCGCTCTGTCGGTGCTATCATTATCCCGCACTCTCGGCGAATATATGCCCCCTGAAATGGGGATTCCTCCCAGAATCTGCCCGGTAGTGGATGACTCGTCGAGCGATAGCCAGGGGTATGGCTCGGTTAACACCGTGGAGCTGTTAAAGCCTTATATGACTCCCGACGAAGGGGAACGCTAGGCGAGCCTCCCCAACATGCCCAGCCGACGTCAACGTCAGCGGAACCACAACCACGCTGGTCGTCGAGGCACATTAGCGGGCACATTCAGCCAAGTCGTACATGCTAATGAGACCAAACATTAGGCTCAGTGCATATCTCATCACACGCAACCCCATCTGACGCTCTCAGCTCTACCTCCACCGCCGTTTGTGCCACAAGATCAGGAAGAGCTTCCTCGTCCGTATCACAGTCAGTCTTGCTTGGCTACAGGCCAGTCTATTCTATCTGATCCTTGTCCAGAAACTACTCTCCAGGCTTCAACTAGTAGGCAACGGGATTTTCCTAGCACTAGTGAACCGCTGGTTCAACCGGCAGGACCCGATATGCCTCCAACTGCCGAACGACCTCCTGTAAGCAGAGGATCGTGCTTGGAATGAAAGTATGATGTCTTGAAACACCTGGCCAGCATTCTGGAAAGGCTTTCTATCCTTGAGGCCCTTCGCCTATCATTTGAAATGCGTGGGGCACTTGTCGAGGCCCTAAAGAGCCCCCTCCAGTTTGAGATGGAGGTGGCGGCCGCAGAAGCATTCCATGTCGAGACAATTGAGAACGCTGAATTTCAGGCGGTTATCTCGTTCTACGGTGAAGATGAGGACCCTCTTATACAGGGGCATATTCGGCCGCTGTACATCACTGGCCACTTCAATGGTGAGGAAGCCTGCCGCTGCCTCGTTGACACAGGTTCCGGAATCAACCTAATCCCGACTCGGACACTGAGAAAGATGGGTCTGTCTAAAGATGATTTAACTCCCTCTGATCTCTGAATCCAGGGATACGACTGGACCAAGAAAACCCCAGTCAGAAAGATCCACCTAAAGACTCAGTTCAATGGCTTAATTGCCAGCACCAAGTTCATGGTCGTCTCTTAGGACATCGCCTACAACACGTTGATGGGTAGGCCATGGCTCCATCTGCACACAGCAGTCCCTTCATCATATCACCAGTTCCTCAAATACTCCCTCAATGGTCGAGTAGGCATGCTCCAGGGAGATGTGTCTCATTTCGCCTCTTGTGAGGCCCGCTATCTAGATGCCGATTATTACAAGAGTAAGGATAAGAAAATCCTATTAAGTGAGGATGAACCCGCCCCGGTTACAAGTGATACCTGGGCAAGCATGGATGACGCCTACATCCTCTCGACCCTCCGATTGGAGGCCACGACCCCCAACATGGGGCAATGTTTTGTTATTTCAAGTATGAGAGGAAGGCATGTTCCCATTTCCAAGAGATGGCGGAAAATCACCTTGTACTCCTACACCAACAAGGCTCAGGTGATCCCGGAGTCTCCTACCCCTGTGTGGTACCAGAATTTCAAGCTTATGACAATGGCGGTATGCCATACGTGTCTCTTCCCCCGGGCTGGAATCAACCGACTCATGACGACATGTCACCACTGTTTTGATGTCATTAAATGTGGACCCTTAGGCCGAATGCCAGATGGGATAGGGTCGACTGCCTTAATTACTATGGTCTCAATGGAAAGCGAGTCTCTTGATATGATGACCACTGCTGCCCAAGCCGACAACACCTTCCCCTCAGGTTTTGATAGCCTAGAAGTATCTCCAGTTGCGGGAAATCCCCCCACGGGTGGAGAGGAAGACCTGGAGGGTGCTCCCCCCACCTTTGAGGAAGGCGTCTCTACCACGGTTGATGAATTGGTATAGGTGAACCTTGGTAGCGAGGCAGATCTGAGACCCACATTGATCAATGCAGCCATGTCCCCCAAGGAGCGACAGTGGTACATATACTTTCTCAAACAACATCGTGACATGTTTTCCTGGAGTTACAACGAGATGCCAGGACTAGATCCCGAGGTATTCGTTCACCATCTGGGCCTACCGGCAAACCATCGTGGGTTTAAGAAGCCTCCCAGGAATATGAACCCTTCTAATGGTTCTATTGTTGAGGCCGAAGTGGAAAAGCTTATCAAAGCCAACTTCGTTAAGGAAGTCCAGTACCCCATGTGGATTTCCAACATTGTGCCAGTTAGGAAGAATAATGGGTAGATCAGAGTCTGCATCGACATTCACGACCTTAATCGCCACTGCCCAAAGGATGACTTCCCACTCCCAGTGACTGAGTTATTGATTGATGCCACGGCTGGGTTCTAAGCTCTCTCTTTCATGGATGGGTATTCCGGGTACAACCAGATCTGGATGGCCCCCAAGGACGAGGAGTCCAATGCCTTCAGGGCTCCCCAAGGTACCTTTTTCTACCATGTTATGCCCTTCGACTTGAAAAAGGCAGGTGCCACTTATCAGAGGGCCATGCATCGTATATTCAAGCCGATTATCGGGACGCTGGTGGAATGCTACGCAGATGACCTAGTGTTCAAATCATGCCAGCGCCGGGACCATCTCAAAGACCTTGAGAAAGTGTTCAGGTTCCTCCATTCCCGTCACATGAAGATGAACCCGTTGAAGTGTGCCTTTGGGGTCACCTCTGGGATGTTTCTTGGCTTTGTTGTCAGATACCGAGGCATTGAGATCGACCCATAGAAGATCAAGGCAATTAGCCAAATGCCTCCCCCGAGCAATATTCGGGAAATTCGAGGTCTCCAAGTCCACTTATCCTATAGATGCCAATTCATCGCGAATCTGGCTGGAAAGTGTAATCCCATTTCCCGGCTCATGAAGAAGGGTGCCACCTATGAATGGGATGAGGAGTGTCGGACCGCCTTCAAATAAATCTAGCATTATCTGCTCCAACCTCTGGTTTTGATGCCACCCATCTCTAGAAAGTTGCTGGTCCTTTAGGTGACCACCCTGGAATGATCCCTCAGTGCACTGCTTGCCCAGAAGAATAACGGGGGTACTGAGAACAACCTCTACGATCTCAGCCACATGCTTCTCGATACAGAGGTCAGATACTCCCCTATCGAAAAGAGTTGTTGTGCACTCGTATTTTCCATACAGAAGTTGTGGCATTACCTGCAGCACCATGAGGTACAATTGGTCTCCTGGGTAGACCCAATGAAGTACATCCTAAACCGCCCCATGCTGACTAGCTGACAATCACGGTGGGCAGTGATTCTCCAGGAGTTTGATAACAGGTTCATACCTCAAAATGCCATTAAAGGACATGCGTTGGAAGACTTTTTAGCTGCCCATCCAACCTCTGTGGATCAATCCCTATACCTGGATTTTCCTGATGAGACGATCCTATAAGTCGATCGTGTCATCCCATGTTGGCAAATGCACTTTGACGGTGCCTCCTGGAGCCCCACCGGTAGGAGGCTCAATGATCCTAAGCTCAACAGAGTGGGCCTGGGTATTGTCTTCATTACCATGGCGCAAGCCGTCCTATCATACTCGTTCCTGTTGTCAGAAGGCTGTACCAACAACGAGTCAGAGTACCAAGCTCTCATCACCGGCATTGAGTTGGGCCTTGAGATCGATGTTCCCCCATCTACATGTGAAAGGAGATTCCAAAAGGGTAATCAAATAGGTCAATGGAGACTATGTCGGCAGGAAGCCAGAGATTGTACCATTGCTGGAGTGCAACCTCCGCTTAATGGCCCAGTTCTCTTCTCGACCAGAGATTACCCATGTCCTACGGTCACAGAATGGTCAAGCAGAAGCCTTGGCTGGCATAGCTGTGTCGCTCGCAGAACCCGAACAAGATGATTTGATCATACATGTGGCACACTGGAGTGTCATTTCCCCCATCACCCAAAAGTACAATGATGGCCTACGGGTAAGTCATCTCACCACCGGACCCTCTACGTCAGGGGTCCCGGGTTCGTCGGACACAATGGTTGAAGCCACTCCCGACTGGAGGGCACCTTTTGTCGAGTATCTCCAAAATGGTCACTTCCGGACGACCGGGCCGAGCGCGAGTGAATCCGACACCGCGCGCTGCAGTTTACCCTCTAGAGCATCCTCAGTCTTGGACAGATCCTTTATAAGCAGAGCTTCAATGGAATCCTCCTCCATTTCATTCAAGGAGTAGAGATTCCTCAAGTTATTCAAGAGGTTCATGCCAGTTCCTGTGGTTCCCATCAAGCTGGGCCAGAGCTGTCCCATCAAATCTAGAGGTTGGGGTACTTCTGGACCTCTATGATCCACAATTGTATCGGGTATGCCAAGAGATTCCATGTGTGCCAAGTTCATGCCAACTTCCTGCATAGGCCGCTGGAGCCCCTCCACCCCACAAAGTACTCTTGGCCATTTTCGGTATGGGGACTTGATGTAGTGGGACCATATCCACCGGAAATGGCTCGCCAGTGTAGGTTCATCATGACTGCTACATATTTCTTTTCCATGTGGGCTGAGGCAGTTCCACTCAAAGAGGTCAAGGACTATTCCATCACCAACTTTATGAGCTCCAATATTATCCACCGGTGTGGGGTCCCTCATGCCATCCTCAACGATAACGACACCAAATTACGAGTGGCTGAGATGACGAAATTGTACGCCAAGTACGACATCCGTTCGAACCATACCTAATGCTATCACGCACAGGCAAACAGACAAATCGAGGCATTCAGAAAAACCCTCTATAACATTCTGCAGAAGATGGTTGGTCAGAATAAGAAAACTTGGCAGGATAATCTCCCAAACGCCCTATGGGCTTATCGGACGATGACTCACAACTCTACCCAGGTGACCCCATATTCCCTAGTTTATGGGGATGAGGCCATCCTACCCATTGAGATCCAGCTTCCATCGTTACGCACTGCAGTCTATGACTAGAAGGCGCCAAATAAGGTGGCCGAAATCCATCTAGATGAATTAGAAGCACTAGACGAGAACCGGCTTCGTGCCCTGCACAATATGGAAAGGCATCAGAATAAGATAGAGAGGGCCTTCAACAAGAAGGTTTGCCTACGTTCTTTTCTACAGGGCGACCTAGTGCTGGCCCTTCGAGCGCAAATGATCCCTAGTAGGAAACCGCCCAAGATAGAACCCAAATTGGAAGGGCCTTATATCATCCATATGGTTTACCCCAACAGAGAGTACTCCTTGGTGACCACAGATGGTGAGCGCATAACTCCTCCCACCAATTCCAGGTTCCTCAAGCAGTACTTCGCCTGATCCTTGATGGTCCAACACGACCTTAAACTATATGGTCCTGCACGACCTTAAACTGCACCACCATCCTGTAGAACAATAAACTGCAAAATGGTATGAGCTCTATGACCTTAAACTAATATCTCCCCCCGTCCTTACTGCAAGACGTTAACCTAGAAGCCATTCAAGCCTCCCTGACCAATGCGAAGCCTTGGGCCCCTTGGCCTTTGTCGACTTGGACCCACTTATGGGATTGTACAGTTTGGTGTGGGATTACATCCTCATTCACATCGGGTTACCCGTCGTACCGTACATATGCCCAGTTGAGACACATTTCTCATCCAGAACAACGCTAAAATGCGCTTCAAGAACTGTGTGTGGCTTGAATCCCATATTAATGGGATACGTAGGAACGCTCGGACGCCTCATCTTCAGACCATCCCCAAGATCTTCTCTTCCACTATCACCCCTAGGAATAGTTTCCTTGGAGGGTCCTTACATAGCAAGGAGTAGGCTTTCTTATCCCCGCTCATACAGCACCGCTCATACAAGGATTATAAGGGTTGCACCACATGCCCACTCCCATTATTCTATCCTCCCACATCCTCACCGCATGACGTTAAACTGCATGGCCTTCACTAACTACGTATGTCTTGATTCCCATCCTAATGGGATACGTAGTAATGCCCAGACATTTCGTCCGTGGCCCAGACCAAAAGCCAAAATCTTCCCCTCGGGTCAAGAAATATGGCAGGGTGCACACTTTTGCCCCCACTCACATCGAGAAAGCCTCGACCCGGCTGCACGTCCCCCTGGAGATGTTTGCCTCTTTCGTGGATGGATATAGCTATGCTTCACCCACTCCTTGACTAGTATTCGATCATTTTTTAAACCTGGAGTGACCCCCAAGAACGGCCTGGATACTACGCCCAAGGGCCCTCCTACGAATACAGGCCAACGCCCCCGAGGGTTTCCAAGCATCAAGCCGATACAAGTCCCGTGGTGCAAATTTTTTCAATGGTCGATGCTCATTTCTTGCTCCTATATCAGGTCACCATAAGAATGTTGTGTTTCGAACATGGTCAACAATGTCCTGGATCCTCGGGTCCACCCCGAGATGGCCCAAACATCGAGTGCAGTAACTCGTTCTGCCCCATACTGAAGCGACAAACTTCCCTCCGGGTGGTGCTAGCAGTCGGGCCCACGACCCCAATTCTCTTATAAGGAATGTATGGCATGGTGTAGGATTACGTCATCTTTCATGTCAGGTTACATTACATGTTGTACACATCCCCGGATGAAATACAGTTATCTCTTTCCCTGTCCTTTCTGCTAGATGTTAAACTGAAAGTTAGTCAGGCTGTCCTGACCGAGGCTAAGCCTCATACCTCCCTCACCGAGGCCTAGCCTCAGGCCCTTTGGCCTTTTCGGGCCCTAGACCAGGCTCTTACCTAGAGTGTTTGGTGTGGTGAAGGATTATATCCTCATTCACATCAGTTTGTTCAGCGTACCATACACCTCCTCTGTCTAGGGAATCCTATTCCCCGACCCTCCTCCTCACTGCAACACGCTAAACTGTGAGCTTGTCAGGCCTTCCTGACCGAGGCCCAACCTCCGAACCCTTGGCCTTGTCGGGACCCTGGGCCCAGGTTCTGTCCCACAAGATCATGCGTTGTGGTGTGGGATTACGTCCCCATTCACGTCAGGCTACTCGCGGCATCGTACACATCCTTGTTAGGGTATCCTGCCCCTGATTATCTTCTATAACTATGTATGGCTTGATTCCTATCCTTATGGGATACGTAGGACCACCTGAATGACTTAGCTTTGGGTCTAGCCCCATCTCTTGGGAATCTCCATCCCATCTTTTCTCCTTGGACTACACTTCCTCCAAGAGGGGTGTATATGGCGTGGTATGGGATTATGTCCTCATTCACATCAGTCCTGTAATGACCACTCCATGTACCTCTCCCTCCCGAGCTATTCCATTGACCCTTTTCAGCGGTTCACCAATGTGCCTAAGGGTACTCTGGTTTATTACATGGAATGCCGAAATTTACTCGGACATGTCCGCACCAGCTTTCCGGGCTTTGTGTATCCCTACATCAGGGCATCAATCATCTTTCACACCCGGAGGGACCCCCCAAGAATGGCCTGGATACTACACCCAAGGGATCTCCTACCGTTACGGGCCAACGCCCCCAGGGGTTTCAGACAACAAATAAATAAAATCCCTCATTGTGAATATGGTCAGTGGTCGATGCGCATTTGTTATTCCCACCTCAGGCTAACGCGATATGGAGGTTGTTTTTTACACCACGGTTAACAGTTTTCCTCTATCTCCACACCAACCCCATTAAGACCAAAATGTTGGTTACACAATTCACATCCTTCTCCAGTCTCATCATGTCCAAGTAGAGTCTCAGAACTCTTGGTACTTTTCCACTGTGCACGTCTGTGCGTTGGGGGAACAAGTCACGTCAAAGGTGTCCTTCAGGGCTCTCTACTGACTCCGCTTTGATGGACGCCCCATGTATTGCGATAAGGATTCCACCCCTTGTTTCCCACACCGAGTTTAACTCACCTGGGCTTAGGGATTGGGTTGACGTCTACACTTACTCAGGATGTTTTCTCCATTCATGGTCCGAGCTCTAAGACCATAAACTAATATCTCCTCAGAACTACGTTCAGCTTGATTCCCATCCTCATGGGATACGTAGGACTGCCCAGACACCTTGTCTTCAGGTCTAGCCCATTTAGGGAGCTATTATCCCCCCTGTTTCATCTCTTACCTCTATATAGGCTGTAACACCCTAAGCTTCCATGTTACGCTTCTCATTCAATAATGCAATAGCTTGCATTGTACGCAACTTCGAGTTCTAAAACACCGCGACTAATCAAAGTAGCCGTTATGAATAGTAATAACCACTTTTTAAAATTATAGAAATTTTATATTTCAAAATGGACTTCATTTTTGTATTCTTAATATCGAAATTACCCTAAGTTGAATTTTTTGTAACTTTCTGAGAACTTCTAATTTTTTATGAATAGTGAAAAATACTTAAAACAAATTTTTTAATCAAAATAATTTATTGTGATAAATTATACTATTTAGTGGTTTAAAAGTATAATTAGAATATATTTTTACCATTTTATCCAATGGTGGTCATTAGAATTAATTTAACATTGAAATTGGACATAAACAATTGCCAATCTTTTGATATAAATTGTTTCTTAGAAACACGCCATTTTTTGTAATAGCGGGAATTAATTATAAAATTAATTAATGAAACATATATGTTTGGAATTTTGTAAAATATACATCATTTTTGAATTCGGAATATCAATTATAGCTTAGGGTGAAATTTTGGCTTTGTTCTGAAAAACTTCAATTTTTGATGAATAGTGAAACCACTAAGTAGTAGTTAAATAACTGATTTTTCGTTTAAATGAAATATTACCACTTCTGTGATTTGATTTTCAAAAATCCGACATACATGGTTGGAATTAAGAAGTAAAATGTGGTTCAATGAGATTAAAATAAATTTTTTGTGAATAGTATCTTTTAAGTTCTTAATCGCGATTAGAGATAATTAGTGTAGTTTAAGGTAAAAATGATGTTTTAATAATATGAGATGAGCGTGAAACATTTCCTACTCCTATTGGATGAGTCATGGCCGACCAAGAAAACCCATTGGTCAGCTTGGGGACCCCATGGAGCCACTTTAGTTGGAAAATGACATTAATATATATTTATTTAATGTTAAAATTAACTTGACACAAACATGAGTTGTTTTACTAAAACAGTTTTTAAGTGGGGTTATACAAGTCCAAATTTTGATTATAAATATTCATTATAAAGCTAAAACGATTTCCTACATCATTGTTTTTTTATAATTTTTAGACATTAAATAAATTAAATTATTTATGACATCATTATGATGCAGCGATGACCTCATTATTTAACGATTTTAATAAAATGAAAAGATAATGTAAAATCCAAGGCTTACACTTGTCCAAAGACTATTTTATGGGTATATTTCGAACCCTTATCACCTTATCCACGAATTATATAAGTTTGGGACCTTTAGAATCCGAAAAGAATTGTGTAATAATGTAACATTTCAATCTTTCCAAAAGAGCCCCTCCTCTACTCTTATAAAAGGCCCCCACCTCTCCCACCTCATTTACACATTCAAGCCATTTGGCTCGGCCAACCTCTGCCCAAATACTCTCCCAACTTCCCCCTCATACTCCTAGAAGCCTCACTTTGGGAATAACTCTTCCCAAGGAAGCCTTTGGCTCAAATCAAAAAGAGTTACCCGATTTTTAGGTAATGTCTTCTCTAATGTTGTTTTGTTTTATTTTTCTTCTCCAACCCCCTAAACTCTTTTTATTCATTTATTTTGTAACAACACCAGTAACCTAAATATACTAGGATGTTGTTATAAGAAGGATTCTAGCTACACTTACACACACCTACATCTAATGGTTAAAGAACATACGGTTTCTGTGGATGGCGAATTTCTACCTCACGAAACGATGATTGTTCAACACTTATATAACACCTTCAAAGGTGGCCATTAAGATGTCACTATTTTTATATATGATATATAATATGTTTATGTTTTACTTATGCTTCTTTATTTCTCATTTATGGCATACTTTATGACTTCCATTATGGGTAAAATGAGATAATTTCATTTTAGGAAGTGCGGACTACCGCCCCCTCAAAGTGATTTGAATCGTTAATGCCATATGTGGGATGCATAAAGGATGGAGTAAATGGTATTATAAAATATCTTATACTGGAATTATATTATACATTTATATCATTATTATTTCGTTCCATTAAATATGAAATTGAAATGAAAGTAGCGTTCATGCGTACGTATGGCTTACCGTCTCCATGAACGGTGCATTTCATTTCTTACCTCTAAATGTTACGTAAAATTATAAATTAATGTATATACTGGATATATAAGATATATATGACATCTAAATAATGAATATAATTATGGATATAATGGATATTCTACCACATAAACAACTTGTAATTATAAGAAGTTTATTGTTGACTCAAGTACCAAAGATCGACAAAACGACCGTTATTAACTTAAATAATTACATAATGTTAATAACATTGTAATAAGTGATATAAAAAGGATAATGAAATTAAAAATGGTTCTTAATAAGGTATATATTAACACTAGTTTATTATTCAGGAGGTTAAATAACGGTTGAGTCAAGTCAGACACGAGGTAAGGGAATTTCTTAACCCAACTTCTATTCATTGGGTTAATATCCTACTTTCAAATTATGTCATGATATTATTATGTCCTATTTTGTATTTTTACTTTATTTATGTGTACCTATAGTGAATACACATAATAGATCTATTTTATTTTAAAAATGATCTTTTTATGGACTTCGTCTCAATCTCCTTTCATTGAGGCATATTTGGTTTTATACACAACTTTCTTTTATACGGTGTATAAACCCCTTTGACTATTATGTTTATTCAAAAGGAATATTTTTATACGAAGCGTTTTACTAAACGACAAAAAGGGAATGTTTTCCTTTCCGTACTTATGCGGCGACAATGAGTTCTCTGCCGCCGTGACAATTATTTGAGTTTCGGCTTCCTCTACAAGACATCATTTTTTTAATGAAAAATAAATACATTGTTTTAAATTTCTTTTATTTTGGTATTGAAAATGGTTTTGAAAGCGTTTTTATTATAACAATGTGTTGTATTGATATCTTGTGATTGAAATGTGGAAATGCTATGTTTCCTTTATGCATGTTTTATGTGATACGATTATGTTATGGTTTATGATATGTTTAAACCTATTCATATGAGGAATGTATTGGACTTAATAAGTGACGGGTGGAGCCCGCTATAGCTCCTCGATGCATCGGTAGGTCTCATAAGACAACTAGACGTGGAATTGGCCGAGGCCCTTTCCCAATTTGATTTATGGTTTTGGCTGAGGCCTTAATCAATTTAGACATCTTGGCCGAGGCCTTGACAAAATGTTTCAGAATGTCTGGAATCATACATTCCCTCATTATGAAATTGGTTATTGATATTTCATGTGATTATTCGACCAGTAGAATATCCATGTGAAGAAGTGAATGGTGGTATCTCATTTTACTTTTTCCATATTATGTTGATGTTCAAGTTTAAAAGGATTTTGTTTTAGTTATACATTGCCTTAAATTTTTATGTTTATTTATGAAAGCTTCCGCAATATTGTTATCCTTACTGAGCATCTGAGCTCACCCCTTTCAATGTTTTAATATTTTCCAGGATGTGAAGAAGTATTTTATGAATGACCTGCAGGGATTGTGAGAAGAGGATATGAGTGTGGACTATGGAGACTTTGTTATTGTAGTTTTTCACTTTATGATATAATGTAACGTTTACGAATGTATCTAGTGTTTCCAAGGCTACTAAACTAATCAGTCATTCGAGACTTGATCTTTTGTGATCATGCCAATGTTACGAAGTAATGCATCGACTCTGGGTAGCTGGGGTCGGGGCGTTACAGTTGGTATCAGAGGCAATTTAGTACAAACCTTGGAAGCTAGATTTAGATAAACTCTGATTAGATCACCTAGACCTAAGATGAACTTTGAGGATTAGTATAGAAGAACTTCCTAGAATTTTGTTATTGTAGAGATTTTGTGAGTTTTCCGAGCAATACATCCCTGTTTGGATACGAGCAGGTAGAGGCGGCTCTGGCACAGACGTACCTAGGGGTAAAACCTGAAAACACCGCTTTGAGCAAGACTCGAACGGGAACTGGTGCACGACAACGGGCCTTGCTGCACTCTTGGTTATGACACTCCCAGGGGATATGCTTAGGATAATTCTCATTTTCTTTACAAACCACTATGAACGGTTATGAGTATATACTTCCTCAAATAAAACATTTCTTTTTATGATTATGGATTATATCCATAAATAGTTCAATTTATGTAAAGTGTTTTACAAGTATGGAATTATGTATTTTGATTCATAAACTAATCTAGTTTATGACATTGTTTAGAAATGGCGCCTAGTGGAAGGAATGGAAACCGTATAAATGCATGAACTCCATGTAGGGATTGCCCTCCTGCTCAAGATAATTATTGTGGATCTGGAGATACAACTGGTGCTGATCAACTTATTACCATACTGGGGCAACTCACTCAGGTTATGAATAGTAACCTTACTCGTATGGAGCACCCTGATCCGCAACGTGGAGGATCAATGTTAGACCGCTTCATGAGGCAACAACCACCAACATTTAATGGGGGTAAAATCCATTAGTATCTGAGCAATGGATAAACTCCATAGAGAAAATATTTCATGCCTTGGGGAGTAGCGAAAGGGAGAAGGTTGTCATGGCAGTTTACCGCCTCACTGGAGATGCCGATCAGTGGTGGTCGCTGATTCAAAACACAAAGGAAGATGATGACGTATCGAATATGGAATGGAGGGAGATCAAAGAGCTTTTCTTAGAAAAATACTTTCCTCGTGACCATCGAGCAGATATGGAAAGGCAATTTCTGAGTTTGAGGCAGAAGGAGGATGAGAATATCGCAAAGTATGAGGCTAACTTTACAAGGTTAGTGAGGCATGATGCCGATTATATACATAACCCAAGGAGTAAGATTGATCGTTTCTTTGATGGGTTAAAACCATTTCTCCGTCGAGCTTTAGTATCACAATCCTTCTCATCATACGAATATATTGTCTCATGTGCTATCAAGACAGAAAAGGAATTCTCTAAGTATTATGACAACAAAGTAAATCAAGAGAAGAAGAGAACGGTGGAACAAGAGACAGATAAAGGGAAAAATGGAAAGAAGGATTTTCCATTATGTGATAATTGTGGGAAGAATCACCTGGGTACGTGCCTAAAAGGAATGGGAGTTTGTTATAAATGTGGAGAAAAGGGTCACCAGGCGCGTGATTGCAAGGGAAAGAAAGAGGCTATCAATGTTGAATGATACAATTGTAGGGAAATGGGGAATTATGCAAATGAATTTCCTAAGCGTCAGGGAAACATTCCTCAGAAAAGGCCAAGGGATCAAGGAAAATCTTGTGTTGTTATTACAGTTGAAGTAGAATAATTAATGTATTGGTGCTTTTGGACTCATGGATTATATTCTGGTTATTAGAATAATGTGATATATATATAAGGATTGTACTGCAGTACTTGTGGATTTCAGTAAGGTTTTAATATGATGAAGGTAATTATATTTTTAGTATGTGACAATACGAGAAACTTTTCTTTGTTTGGGGAATCTGATTTTACAATTGATTTTGGAATTAAGAGACCTTTTAGAGAAAGTCTGGACAGAGGTATTTTGGATAACTATAAAGTTTGGAGTGGATTAGGTTGATCTTTGGATAGTATTGTTTAAGGTTAAAGCATTTCTGAAGATTATTTTTGGAATATTATAATACTATAGTTTTAGGAAAAGGACAACCTGCAGGGTGGGGCATAACCCGTCGCGTCGGACAAAGATACAGGAATCGAACCCACAACCATAGTGCGACAAGCCTTTATTTCCTACCACTAGCCTACAGGAAGTCCCTGGTTATTACAAAATAGTTTTACTAATCTAAATGGCATGTGTTAATATTTGTAACCTTATACAATTTGGATAAAAAGAATATTTTTGAGTTCCATTACCATTTGGAGTAAAAGATGGGTTTGTGGTAAAAATTCATTAACGAATGAAAGTATACATAACAAGTATGTATATTCCCTTACGTTCTTAGTAAATCTACTAAATAAAATCCTCAACATTATAAAAGGTAACTTAAAACAAAAATGTTGTCCGTTAACTTTTCCAACTGGGGATTCAATGACCGTTTAACCAATCACATGTTTGTGATTTTCTTATGGTTAAACTTTCTCCTAATCATGTTTTCTTTAACTCTCCATCAGACCTTGATGGTTTGTTTCTCCTCCATATCCATATTTTCATAGAATCCTAGAATGGGCTATATCGGGAGACCTTTCTACTTGTCTTGCTTTCTTTTAATGTTATATATTTATTAACCTTATTTCCGATGTGGGTTTTCCACAAAGGTATTTTCTCTTTTCAACCTTTTATTTTCAAAGAAAATTTTCAAATTACGAGGACACAATTTATTGAAGTAGGGGAGAATGTAACACCCCGAGCTTCCATGATACGCTTCTCATTCAATAATGCAATAGCTTGCATTGTACGCAACTTCGAGTTCTAAAACACCGAGACTAATCAAAGTATCCGTAATGAATAGTAATAACCACTTTTTAAAATTATAGAAATTTTATATTTCAAAATGGACTTCATTTTTGTATTCGTAATATCGAAATTACCCTAAGTTGAATTTTTTTTAACTTTCTGAGAACATCCAATTTTTTATAAATAGTGAAAAATACTTCAAACAACTTTTTTATTCAAAATAATTTATTTTGATAAATTATACTATTTAGTGGTTTTAAAGTATAATTAGAATATATTTTTACCATTTTATCCAATGGTGGTCATTAGAATTAATTTAACATTGAAATTGGACATAAACAATTGCCAATCTTTTGATATAAATTGTTTCTTAGAAACACGCCATTTTTTGTAACAGCGGGAATTAATTATATAATTAATTAATGCAACTTATATGTTTGGAATTTTGTAAAATAGACATCATTTTTGAATTCGGAATATCAATTATATCTTAGGGTGAAATTTTGGCTTTGTTCTGAAAAACTTCAATTTTTGATGAATAGTGAAACCACTAAGTGGTAGTTAAATAACTGATTTTTCGTTTAAATAAAATATTACCACTTCTGTGATTTGATTTTCAAAAATCCGACATACATGGTTGTCATTAAGAAGTAAAATTTGGTTCAATGAGATTAAAATAAATTTTTGGTGAATAGTAACTTTTAAGTTCTTAATCGCGATTAGAGGTAATTAGTGTAGTTTAAGGTAAAAATGATGTTTTAATAATATGAGATGAGCTTGAAACTTGTCATACTCCTATTGGATGAGTCATGGGCGACCAAGACAACCCATGGGTCAACTTGGGGACCCCATGGAGCCACTTTAGTTGGAAAATGACATTAATATATATTTATTTAATGTTAAAATTAAATTGACACAAACATTAGTTGTTTTACTAAAAATGTTTTTAAGTGGGGTTATACAAGTCCAAATTTTGATTATAAATATTCATTAGAAATATAAAAGGATTTCCTACATCATAGTATTTTTTTGTATAATTTTTAGACATTAATTAAATTAAATTATTTATGACATCATTATGATGCAGCGATGACCTCATTATTTAACGATTTTAATAAAATGAAAATATAATGTAAAATCCAAGACTTACACTTGTCCAAAGACTATTAGATGGGTATATTTCTAACCCTTATCACCTTAGGCACGAATTATATAAGTATGGGACCTTTATAATCCGAAAAGCATTGTGTAATAATGTAACATTTCAATCTTTCCAAAAGAGCCCCTCCTCTCCTCTTATAAAAGGCCCCCACCTCTCCCACCTCATTTACACTTTCAAGCCATTTGGATCGGCCAACCTCTGCCCAAATACTCTCCCAACTTACCCCTCTTACTCCTAGAAGCCTCACTTTGGGAAGAACTCTTCCCAAGGAAGCCTTTGGCTCAAATCAAAAAGAGTTACCCGATTTTGAGGTAATGTCTTCTCTAATGTTGTTTTGTTTTATTTTTCATCTCCAACCCCCTAAACTCTTTTTATTCATTTCTTTTGTAACAACACCAGTATCCTCAATATACTAGGATTTTGTTATAAGAATTATTCTAGCTACACTTACACACACCTACTTCTAATGGTTAATGAACATACGGTTTCTGTGGATGGCGAATTTCTGCCTCACGAAACGATGATTGTTCAACACTCATATAGCACCTTCAAAGGTGGAAATTAAGATGTCACTATTTTTATATATGATATATAATATGTTTATGTTTTAATTATGCTTCTGTATTTCTCATTTATGGCATACTTTATGATTTCCATTATGGGTAAAATGCGATAATTTCATTTAGGGAGTGCGGACTACCGCCCCCTCAAAGTGATTTGAATCGTTAATGCCATATGTGGGATGCATAAAGGATGGAGTAAATGGTATTATACACTATGTTATACTGGAATTATATTATACATTTATATCATTATTATTTTGTTCCATTAAATATGAAATTGAAATGAAAGTAGCATTCATGTGTACGTACGGCTTACCGTCTCCATGAACGGTGCATTTCATTTCTTACATCTAAATGTTACGTAATATTATAAATGAATGTATATACTGGATATATAAGATATATATGACATATTAATCATGAATATAATTATGGAGATAATGGATATTCTACCACATAAACAACTTGTAATTATAAGAAGTTTATTGTTGACTCAAGTACCAAAGATCGACAGAACGACCGTTATTAACTTAAATAATTACATAATGTTCATAAAATTTTAATAAGTGATATAAAAAGGATAATGAAATTAAAAATGGTTCTTAATAAGGTATATATTAACTCTAGTTTATTATTCAGGAGGTTAAAGAACGGTTGAGTCATGTCAGACACGAGGTAAGGGAATTTCTTAACCCAACTTCTATTCTTTGGGTTAATATCCTACTTTCAAATTATGTCATGATATTATTATGTCCTATTTTGTATTTTTACTTTATTTATGTGTACCTATAGTGAATACACATAATAGATATATTTTATTTTAAAAATGATCTTTTTATGGACTTCGTCTCAATCTCCTTTCATTGAGGCATATTTGGTTTTATACAAAACATTCTTTTATACGGTGTATAAACCCCTTTGACTTTTATGTCTATTCAAAAGGAATCTTTTTATATGAAGTGTTTTACTAAACGACAAAAAGGGAATGTTTTCCTTTCCGTACTTATGCGACGACAATGAGTTCTTCGCCACCGTGACCATTATTTGAGTTTCGGCTTCCTCTACAAGCCATCATTTTTTTTAATGAAAAATAAATACAATGTTTTAAATTTATTTTATTTTGGTATTGAAAATGGTTTTGAAAGCGTTTTTATTATAACAATGTGTTGTATTGATATCTTGTGATTGAAATGTGGAAATGTTATGTTTCCTTTATGCATGTTTAATGTGATACGATTATGTTATGGTTTATGATATGTTTAAACATATTCATATGAGGAATGTATTGGACTTAATAAGTGACGGGTGGAGCCCGCTATAGCTCCTCGATGCATCGGTAGGTCTCATGAGACAACTAGATGTGGAATTGGCCGAGGCCCTTTCCCAATTTGATTTATGGTTTTCGCCGAGGCCTTAATCATTTTAGATGCATTGGCCGAGGCCTTGACAAAATGTTTTAGAATGTCTGGCATTATACATTCCCTCATTATGAAAGTGGTTATTGATATTTCATATGATTATTTGACCAGTAGAATATCCATGTGAAGAAGTGAATGGCATTATCTCATTTTACTTTTGCCATATTATGTTGATGTTCAAGTTTAAAAGGATTTTGTTTTAGTTATACATTGCCTTAAATTTTTATGTTTATTTATGAAAGCTTCCGCAGTATTGTTATCCTTACTGAGCATCTGAGATCACCCCTTTCAATGTTTTAATATTTTCCAGGATGTGAAGAAGTATTTTATGAATGACCTGCAGGGATTGTGAGAAGAGGATATGAGTGTGGACTATGGAGACTTTGTTATTGTAGTTTTTCACTTTATGATGTAATGTAACGTTTACGAATGTATCTAGTGTTTCCAAGGCTACTAAACTAATCGGTCTTTCGAGACTTGATCTTTTGTGATCATGGCAATGTTACGAAGTAATGCACCGACTCTGGGTAGCTGGGGTCGGGGCGTTACATAGGCCCCTCGGCTAGAGGTCTCCCTCTCGGAGTGACGCACAGTGTGATGTGGGATCATGTCTCCATCAATTGTGTTTCATGACACTGCACACATTCCTCGCCTAGCATCGCCTCTACTACGTCCACACTGCATGACATTAAAATGCATGCTTGGTCCTGTCACATGACCCTAAACTATGACATTATCGTCCTGGCCGCACGACGAAAAACGGAATTGCATTGTGATGACCTCTTTGTAGAGGATGTCACATTGTGTATTGGTCATGTTCCATGCCATTCGTCAATGCCTATCGCGTCTTGATTCTTGTGGCGACACCAGAGCCTACTACCCTAGGCCTGTTGCTTCACAAACAAAAAACCACTCACCTTAAAGGACAAACAAGATTTACCAAATTCTGATTCTTTTAGTTCAAGGGCCATGCTCGCACTCCTCGTTTTCCCCAGCACTGGTACCCTACCATACCACCCTGCAGAACTACGTATGGCTTGATTCTCATCCTCATGAGATACGTAGGAGCACCCAAAAACTTCCCTGCGGGCCCAGCATAACCTTCGTGTTCAGTCCCTCGACTCGAGCATTTCCCCAGAGAATGCATGGTAAGTAGGTCTTAGGTCCTCATTCATGGCGGGTTTTGTTACCGCCTTTCCATGTGTCCCCTTCTCCCCTTACCCATTCATGGTCCAAGTTCTAAGACCATAAAATAAGACTCCCTCAAGAACTATGTGTAGCTTGATCCCCATCCTCATGGGGTACGTAAGAACACTTTGAATTTTTCATTGGGCCCAGCTCAACTCTCGTTTATGGTCCCTCGACTTGAAATTGTTTGAGAAGCACATGGTGATCGGAACCTCCGGTTCCCATTCAGGTCAGGTGTCTGAGATACCACACAGGGTGCCTCCCATGTTTCCTCCCGCCCTTTGGTCCAAACTCTATGACCCTAAACAATGATCTCCCTATTGAAAAGGACTATGCTCCCTCTATCTAATATGTCTCATTGTCGTATTCAGATGTGTTTTGACAAAGAACCCAATGTGTGGAATTTTCATGGGGACATTCCCCTCGTCCCATGACCAAGCTTCGTGAGCTCGCTATTTGGATCCTCATACTCTTCCACATCCAAAAGGACCCTCAGACGACATGGATACCAGGCTTAAGGGCACTCCATGAATGATGGATCTAAGGTCCCCCCAATTGTTTCGGGCCATCGTCTCTAAGGATCTTTGACAGCATTAGCGACATGGTCCCATGTTTCGAACATGGTCAACGTTCAACCCTCATTTGTTTGTCCCCATTCTAGGCTAACACGATATGGACCCTGAGTTTCCACCACTGTTAACAGTTATCCTATATCGTCACATCGCTATCATTGTGAACCAAATCTCGAGCGTCATGATTCAGACATTTCCACTTCGTCATGTTCAAGTGGAATTCCAACATATTCGGCTCTATCTATTCACACATCTAAGTGCGCCACATGGGCTTGTTAGTATCATGGGGCCGGTATTCACCAAGCGTCTCTCCACCCTAACCACCCCTTTTCTGTGTCGGGAAAGTCCCACCACTACTTTTTTCCCACAACGAGCGTGGCTCACATGGGCTTAGTAGTTTTGGCAGGATGTGTACCAACACGGCCAGCCTTCTCATCGTCCTGCATGACGTTAAACTACGCTTCCAGAACATCATATGGATTTACCCCCATCCTCATGGGATACGTAGATATAGCCTGGTATTTTTCCTAGGGTCCAGCCCATATAAGTCATTAATCCCATCCTTCCCCTTTCCGGCCCCCTGGTCGGACCCCTCACTAGAGAGGCCCTGTCCTAAAGAAGGAAGGATCCATGGCCAAACCAACGTGCCCATCTGGCGTACTCCCACCACAGTGGTGTAACTACCTAAGTGTCCGATTCTGTTCGGACAAACCATCACTCCATATTACACGCTTTGCGTGCCCCTTATTCGGACCCTCGTCCCCTTTCATGTCTGAAGGGACCCCCTAATGGCCTGGTCTCATGCCACATCGGCTCACCTACCGTCCTAGGCCAACGTTCCGGAAGACTGGTCATGTTTGGAGGGACCCCCAAATAGTATGGATGTTCGACCCAGGGTCCGCCAACTATCATGGGTCAACGTCCCGAAAGATTGACTGACAACATTTGTGACATGGTCCCGTGTTTCGAACATGGTCAACGGCTGACCCTCATTTTTGGTCCCCATTTCAGGCTAACGCAGTAAGGATACCACTTCTCCTCCATGGTTAATGGGTGTCCATTATTTTCACGCTATCCCCACAGTGCTCCGAATCTTGGGCATCGTAATTCATGCTTCCTGTTTCTGTTTGTTTGGACCGATTTCAGTGCCCCTGGCATTGCACCATTCGTGCATGAGGGCACGCTGAAGAAACGGTAATTCGGCTATTTTGAGAAGTTCATTATCCGGCCAAGCATCTACCATATTTTGGAAATCCAGACTGGTAATCCAAATCCCGGATGCCTAGAGCTTGGTCTCCACTCCTATGTTAGGTGGGATGAGAAGGAAACTATCTCTTGTTTCTCACATCGGGCTTGACCCACGTGAGCTTGGGGAATTAGCACTGAACGTCTCGAAAAGTGCGTTTCAGCTTCGCCACCCTTCGGTTTGTGGCGTCCGAGACTTACTGCCGCTGACTCAGCTCCCGCTCCTCCTCAGTAGTGGCAGGGCACAGTTCTTCATCCTTGGCTCTAGCCCTCTCTACCCCAGCCTGAATTGCATCCATCATTCAAGAAGCCTGCCTCATATTCTCCTCTGCCTCTGCCAGCTGGGCCTTCAACCATGAGACCAGCTCAGATTGTGAATTGAGAGATGCTGAGTGCTCATCCGCCTGGGTCTACAGCTGTTGGACCTCGATTTCAGACTCCTGTAGCTTCTTGATGTTTATCGCCTTCCTCCACTGCCAGCCCACGCTGAGACCACGATCATGCTCCCAGATCTTCTCATCCATAAGATCTCGGATGAGCGCGTGAGGACGTTGGGCATCCACTCCCCAACGCACAGTTCGTGCAACCGCGAGCGAAGTCTGTCCATTTGGTCCATCCATAATGCCTGGGGGTGTACTTGATGAAGCGCATGATTAGCTTCCATGACTGGGGGAAGACTATGTTGTTGTCTTCCTCGTCGGAGGCCGTTTCGTCCCAGTCTGCGCGATTAGCAGGCTCGTATGTAGGATACGCCCGCAGGAAGTCCTTGGCAGGATCTGCATCTGGCATTGAATCCGGCGCGACATCTGGCACCGAAGCCGGTGCGATAGGAGTGGGACCGGCCGGTTGATCCTCTTCATCGGAGTCCACCTCAATGACCTCAGGCACGACCCTACTAGTGGTCCCGCCAGTGATGATGTGTGCTGCCGCTCGGGGAGATGGGGGGACTATCGCCACCATCACCGGCATGCACCTTGGAGGGATGCCACCAGACATCCCGACTAGCCTTGCCGCATCAGCCCATGCTAGTCAGAGAACTACACGTCAGAGAGGGACATACAAGTTAGTTGGCATAGTCTACATATGACGACAAGGAATCCGGTAGAGGAAACTTACAGAGATCGACCTCCTGGTGCTGCTCTTGAGCCGATACTGATGGGACCCCGAGGCGAGGCCCTCCGTATACTATTGGAAGGTCTGGAAATTTCGGAGGTGCCACCTCGGGTGCTCTGGTCCCACTAGACGTGGAACTGGATGCAGCCATAAGCGCGGGTTCTGAAGGTCCTACATCATCACCCACCGATGGGCGAGAACGAGGCCTGCGTAAAAGTTCCTCCTACATGGATCAAACATTGGTGAGAAGTCCATGATGACCCAAGAACAGACTATAAGGAAATAAGTTTGGAATTCTTCCTCGAGAACCTCTACGAAATCGTCCGAATCTGAGCCTTGATCTCCGACCTCGCCCTCCTCCAACGGGCTCCCTCCTCCAGCCTCATCCTCCCGAGAGGAGTCCTTTGATTCTTCTAGCAGGGGGAAGCGCTCCCCCAGATCGGCGGCTGACAACTGTGGGGGGACCGTTCGATCCAGCAGTACCCTCATATCAAACATTGATGATATAATTAATAATTAAACATTACATACATATTACATGAGTCTCTTATAAGCATTTTAATACCCTCACTTCCATAGGTTTCTTAATATGTATTTGTGACATATCACATAGAATTTCCTATATTGTAATATTGTGTGAAATCGCTAATAGTTATCTTTAGAAACTCATCATGAATAAGAAATAAAATTTTTAAATATATATCTAATCATTTATTATACTATGACGTAAAATTTTCTAAAAATTAAATCTAGAAGATTTGTACATATTTATCATGATTACCAATTTCGACATTGATTAATTAATTAAATATGTCCTATTATTTTATTGAGTTATTGTAATTCTATATACTAGAATTAGAATACATTACCTCCTAATTATTATAGTGAAAATTATCCTTGAACCTCCCCTCATAGTCTACAAGAAATGTCTACGCCACTACTCAGAGAGTTCAAGGTTGGAATTTGATGGTCCAACTAAATTAAATAGTAGTTCATTGATCTGTTGAGTAATGTCCCAGGTTATTGGAATCATAACCTTGGGAATTTCAATACTTTTCCTCTAAATTTATATAAATTTATCTATGAACAATTTTTAATTAGGAACATTAATTAATTCAACTCATCATTCTCATAAGAACTTCTCAGTAATATGAGGTACCCTCAACTATGGTTCATCGAGAAAACCGAACACCAGGTTGTGTTCAAATTCTAAAAATGGAAGGCATTTTCATATTAATATTTTATTGATGGATTTATCAGTATTAAAATATGAAATTAAATCATTTTTATCTCATAAGAACATATTATATGATCACACTAAAAAAACATGAAATAACTACAAAATATACATTTTTTCACTTGTTCATTATATATGTGTGTGCTTGTTTATTATTCTATGTGATCACATGTAAATTACACATACATAAAATAATAAATGTTTATAAATAAAATTTTATTATTTGAGCATAATATGACAGTAATGGCTGATCCATCAAGTGAATAATGGTGTATCCTAGACCCTAGGGTAGAATCCTTGAGTTGTGTCGCTTACAAATCGAGTTGTTGTGCTCACCCATCTAATGTGCCAAAATATTTTCTGTAGCATCACAAAAATGTAGGGTGAATGACATCACTAATCATCCTCATCATTATACAATGATACTCATATGCATGATAGAGGGTCTCATGAGAAAGAAAATACAATAGATAAATTGGACAAGCATATACATTTACATATAATAACACATAGACATCACAATGATTTTTCATTTATTAAACTTATTATTAGAAACAGTTAATGAATTAATTAAATAATTAATTAAATACCAAAAAGTATTGTTCGGTCTATAGCTCATGATCATTCAATTCACATTAAACTCACATATTTAAATTAAATTAAATAATTAAATTAATCCATCAATAAATTATTTGTTGAGGGCCTTTTTCATGAATTAAAAATTCAAACTAATTTTTTAATCAGAAATTTAAATATTTATACCCAAAAATTAATTTAATTTTAATACCTAAATGTGTATTATTATAATTTAAACCAAAATTATTTAAATATTTTTTGAAAGAAAAATTATTTAAATATTTTTTGAAATAAAAATAATATATAATTTATTTATTTTACCTCTAAAGTTAAATTAATTATTTAAATTAATTTTTTATTATATATAACATTACCCGGGCCACAAAACCCCATGAAAGGATTTTCTGGGTCAATTTGATCCCTTTCAGGCCAATACTGGGTTGTACGAACCCTGTATAGGGGTGTTCGTTGCAAAGCAGACCCACCCTATTCTATGTAGGAATGTCCCATAGGGGAAGAACCTAGTTGGGGTCTGATCTAGGTGTTTTAATATATACTGGCTAGGGTTCATCTCGACATGTTGTAGTCCGACCACCAGTTGATGGAAGGGGATTATCACGAGGAAACAACAAATTGAGGCACTAGAGTGGTTGATGACATGGAGGATATTATGATTTCTAGTATTATAGACAAGGAAATAGGTCGATGTGATTGTGGGGAGGGTGAGGAGGTGACAACCTATTCATCCAGAAGAGGGAAAGGTCACAACGACTTGAGTAGGGGTTGAGGTCTAGAACCAGTTTGGACAGAGTTCAAGTTAATCACAAAAATCCTCTGATTATTTCTAGTATAGGTTATTTAAACATATAAATAATGATATATGGTCTTTGATTTAATACCTAAAAAATTTCATTTTCAATTCAGTTTTTAACATCAGATGGCTGCAAACAGGTCATCTAGTGTTGGATTGAAGCACCATATGTTGCATTGGAAACGTAATGGAACCCTATTATAAAGTTAATATATATTTTTTATATCCTTGGCGTAACATTTTCACACATCAATCTGGTACCAAATGATGGTAAAAGGGTATGTATCAAAATCAGGTTGGCTAGGGATTTGAAAAATTCTACTAGTGATTGTTGTCGCAATATCATCGTTTATGAAGAAATTACCTAGTTTAAATAAGAGGATCAAGCGTGAATATGATTAATAAAAAATTAATCCTAATATAACTATTTATATGAAAATTATTGGGGTTTCATCCACTCCTAGATGGAAATTTCTGCTTGAAGATTCTGATGTTGAATTCCTCTAGATCATCCACAGGCACTTTCAAAAATTTCCAGATCACCGATCATCAAATTCTTGGAGCTATAATTAAGATATTATGTTGCCTTCAATTCATAACAAATCACTGCATCAACATACCTTTGATACACGAGGGAGGGATTGATCTGATCAACATGATCAAGATAATCTCTCTGTATAAATTATGTGATGAGAGAGAATCTATCTGGAGCTCAATTTTATTAGTCATAGGAGAGACCCTCTCACTTCCTCTTTATAATTTGTCATTAAATTACTCTAGAAAGTTATAGAAAACAATGAATTTGATAACAATCTATATAAATTATTTCTTATGACTATTGTACAGAGTGATAAAATTAATTTATATTATTTCACGTTATTGTAATATAATAAATATATTACGTGATAAAACATTATCCATTAACTAGAATCACCCTTCCTGTGAATATTAAATGAATCATTAATATTTTAAACTGATATTCATTCATATAATATTTTAAATGTATTTAATTTAATGATTTTAAATATATTTAAAAATAAATTCCTTGCCAATTATTCTTAACAAAAGTAATATGAATTCATTTATTCCTTTGGTGATAATTTATGCTTAAAAATATCTTAGACCACATGTGTGGGGCCCACCATGACCTATGTACCTAATCTCCAGAATATGGAATATTCGTGAAAATGCTATTACGTGGGATCTGTTTGGCCCATTTCTCTATAGATGTGAATACCATTCAGAGACCCAGAGAATAATCTAACAACCCATCATGGACCTTAATGAAATACGGAATTGACATAACAATGGCAACAATCCTGTGAACATGCACTCTATAATATAGTCTATCCATCTTCAGATATATCCTAGAATAGTATACAAACACATATAATAATTCTATAATTCTTATTTTTTTTATCTTACTATACAGATTTATGCTCAGCTAACACGACCCTATATTTTGAAGGTACATCCATCCTGAACAACTAGACCAAATATATTACTTCTTCAACTCAAAAGTATTAAATTCTGTCTTTAAAATTCTATAAATGTCTTACCACCAAGGTGGAACACAACACAATTTACCTCACCAAGAATTATTTATCATGGTTTATTTCTTTCGTCAAAGTATAAAACCAGATGGTAAACATTGGTAATGATCTCAAGATAGGAGACCAAGACACATTCTTGTAGTTATGAACATCCAATTTCACCAAAAACATGTTTTTCTCATATTTTCTTGTATTTCCCTATGATATGAACTTTTAAATATCCCAATTTTAAGATTTCATGAGAAGAATTATTAATGATTATAATCCCCTAGGAGATGATAGTTAAACATCTACTATGTCTAATCAGTATGATGTATCTAGACCATATGATATATGTTTAAGATTAATTTCATCGTAACTCGAGGTTATCATTATATATTGGGATCTTATTTAGCTTTTTATACAAAAAATATTCTATAGACATTACCATTAAATTGTGGATTTAGAAATGTATACGCTATAATAGTAAGTGTGTATCTCAGATATCTCATTGTATAAATGAATGGGTAATCTAAAAGTACTGTTATTGGTGGGTATTGGGATCTAAATTTTACAAAGAAGATACTATTAATGTTGATAATTAACATCTCTTGGGAAAATAACATGTACATAAAAATCAATATTTATTCCTCTCCCTATTTATAATTAAGATACATATACTTTTTTCATTATAAGTATATTAGGATAGTATTAATTATTGCCCAATGATTCCCTCATTGATTTCATTGATGTCATCCCACAGTACTCAATGGTTATATAACATAAATCCTAGTTCATTGAATAAAATATATGAAAACACTAAATCAAATGAATTATAACATTTCCATTATATCCATTCATTTATTTTTACAACCGTATTATTTGATAGATGTATATAATGTTTGATAGGATTAAAAAATTAATTATTAATAAAATTATTGGAACCCTAAACAATCTCTAAAACCCAAATAACCCATGCATCTGAAATTAAAATTATATGATAACATAAATCATGAAATTTTATCCCTTACAGCATAAAATTCTATTTTTTTATTATTTCTTTGTTTGATAACAATACCAAAAGAATAACCAAAGGCTTATTACCTCTAAGGTGTATCCATATATTACAATGAATTAGTAAAACACATTTGGTGAGATTCGTCAACAAAAATGATATAGAATAATCAAAAATAAAGGTGGAAGAAAGTGAACATACAATAAAGATATTTTGATCAATGGGATTTCAAAGGAATTATACACATACCTCCCAAGTACTGACCTCTATTCAACGGGCTGTAGGGATGGTCCCTAGTCAATTTATTTACTCACATTTTTCTAAAATGTATAACTAATACCTTGGATTACATTATATATAAGTCATGGCCATAACTCTCCCATGCATTTAATTATAACTAATGTGTTATGGAGACTCAAATTATCATTAATTTACATTCTAAAATCTAATAATATTTGTAGTGTTCCATGTTAATAGATCCATTCATTTCATGGAACTATGCCTCGATCATAAAGTATACTTTGATATGACCTCGAAGTATCCATATGATAAAACTATAGAATCAAATATGATATTCCCATTGACTTGGTAATAAAACTATTTTATATCTAAATTATACACTATGATACTCCAAGCCATAATAAATGTCATTCCAATACATTAGGGATTATTACTATCAATCACCCACTATCAATAAATCTTGATAGAGTGGCCTACCATTTAACATCAAATTAGGTAATATATAAAAAGTTCTGAAACCATATCAAAAACACATTTAGATATCATCGAAATATCTTCTCAAAATATATCATTTACATTACATTTTATTTCATTATATTTAATACGTTTTATAAATCCAATCCAAAAACAATTGCGATAAAACTATAAAATAATTTTTTTATATCTCTATGTCAAACTCAATACCCATTCAGTGAACAAAAATATTTCACACCGCTATAGTTTATAGTAATGAAAAAATATATGAATAATTTTCTACTAAAAGTGTAAGAATGGAGTGGCCACATACAAAGAATTGATTTTATTCAAACTATAATGTAATTTGGAATGATCTTTGTTAAGTGGATGTATCACTATACAACTATCCAATGTCAACATAGCGTGGTAGTGTTAATTTTCACACATTCCCTTTATCTGAGACATTGAGTGACTATAGGACCTAGTGTATGTCGATCCGATATATCATCCTCAGAGAATATTGATTACCCATGTATTGATTGATAATATTTATGAATAAGTCATAGATAACGACATTTATTTTCTTTTTACACGTATATAATCACATCAAATGTAACTACTATATATGGATATCCATTTCAAAAATATATATTAACTGGGGGATCTATTTTCAGACTCATAATATAATATGAGAAATCTATTATTGGTTAATCCCAACTAATTCCACAATCAACAACATTCCCAACCACCCCTGATTAGCTAAAGCTAAAGGTTTTTTAAAGAAATGTATCAATTATAAAGCTTCACATTATAAGTATCTTTCTATATTTATTTTTGGGGAGTCCAAATATTATTAATACATCCCTAATATACCAAATACACAGTATGTGATCCTCCATGCAGTATAGATCATGGGTAATCATCCATATAAAAAATAACTTTTCTTCATCTGCATATTTAACATCTCCATCAATAAACATACTCACTCTATAATTAATATTTCTTCAAAACCTATAATAAATTATGATAAAAATTAGACAAGGGTAACACCGAGTTATAATTTAAGACTTTTATTATCATTACACTTCAATAAATGTATATCTGTACCTATATATGTACTGCCAATATGACAAAATATTTATGTGAATATTACTACAATTATGATTAATTTTAAATTCTCAAATAATTTCAAAGAAAGAAAACACTAAATAAGTACCTTTATAACATATAACATATAATTCAATACAATATTATTCCCATGTTTGTTTAAATTTTTTATGTTTTTTAAACTCATTACACTTGTATATTATTCCTAGAACATATTAATGTGACCATCTGATAAAACCCTCCCACTAAAAAATTTAGAGAGTAAAAAATATGAAATAATCCCATTAAAATAATAGTGGTACATAAGAATCATATTCATAATCTATATCTCCTAGAACATATTCATACATCTTAACACCACAACATCTAATGTTATGATGCTAATAACTAATTTTGTCCATTTTAAAAAATTTATGTACATAATAATCATTATTAGAACTCTTCACATCAAACATTTTCCTATGAAATCTAATAGTAAATGTTGTATCTTTTACATTATTGCATTACAAATATCTCCTAAAATTTTCAGGAAATCAAGTATAATTCACTTTATAATAGTAAATAGTGTAAAATATATATTTTCCATTACCATCTCATCCAAAAAAAATTTAAATATCATATGCGAACCACGTTTTAATGATGATGGGTATAATATGTCACTTGTTATATTTGAACATCTCAATTCCAAATATTCTCCTAAAAGTCTTCTATAATTAATATTTTTTAGTATTTCATGCTAATATTTAAAAACTCCTTTTTATTTTGGAAATAAATCTTATTTAATTTTAGTTGGAATTTTAAATAAATAAACAATTTTTTCACTGTATATTTGGTATTATATGTGGTTAGATAATATTTCCATTAAAAAATTTACAATTCATCAAAATATACACCTGATTGGATACAAAATAATTTTCATTCATATTTTAATAATCATCATGATAAAATCTTCTATCTCATATAAGAGAATTTTTTAGGTATCCCATTGAACAAAATTATAGAAACCAATGAATAAAAATATACATGTAATTCATTATCTGAAATGGTTTATTACAACTATATTTTTGAAAATAATCCCCCTTATCATATAAAATAAAAGATATGAAAACATAAATCCTTTAAATATATTTATATGTCCATGATACATTCTTTTTCATCTAATAATTTTATGTAGAAACACCTTTTTTAATTATTTTAATACAAAATACAAGGTATTTAAATTATACCATTGATTTTGAACTCCTTAATACTCAAAAAAAATTCAAAGTTTTCATTTAGTAGAATTATAGCGACCCGGCCATTTCATACATTACTATTACATCATTTCAGAGATAAACAACATAATATTATTACACAAATAGGATCAAAAGGCTTAGTTTCTTGGGAAAACTATGACCACACATAACAAATACAACATCTAGCATAAACATTTATTTAATTTATTCTTCTCTAGCTTATTTTTGGCACTTGTCCTTTCCTTAGTACATGTAGCCACCTGAAGATATACATCAAAAGGGGTGAGCTAGAATCCCTGTAAGAAGATAGATAAGAACAATATATCATGGGGTGAGCATAATCATAACATAGGCAAAAGATCATGAACATGAGATGAGCATAAATAAAACACTTGAAATGTGGCAATCCATAAAAATAAAACATCATGTCTAAGTGGTTAACAAACACACATACTTTTGAACCAAGTTAGAATATTGTCCACAAATCATTTCACATTTACTCATGAGATTCATCACATTACCCAATGCATTGGAGTTCTGTATAATTATGGGCGCACCCGTCACTTTGAAACATTCATATTGCGCTATATAATTTCGGGCGCACCCCTCACATCATAGCATTATGATTATAATGACTATCACATATAATAAATATCAAAAATTAACATAACTAACCCATGGGAAGGAGTTGGTTTCATCTCATAATAATACATTCATAATCTTTGGGTTCCCAAAAGAAAGAGGGAATAACATACATGTTACAAGAACCGTCCACTTTGAGTGAGAAGTAATAGGGGTGTTATTAAAAGAAGAGATCTTTCAGAAAACATTTTGTTGGACATTAAAAACCAGTGAAAAAGATGTATATCCCAGAAAAGTAAATAAAATGATCAAAAAAAAGATCTTTAAGGAGTGACGATATGAAAAATGGAGTGAAAGAGGGAGAACCCGAAGGAAGAAAATTGGGTTTGAGATTTCCCCTTACCTTGTACCTGAATCCTTCCTTCTCTTTAATGTCCTATATAATGACCTTATATTCAGTAATTAGAAATCCATAACCATGTGTACACTAATAGGGTTCATTCGGGTTTCATGATGTAATATAATGTTCCTTTGGATGACTTAGAGAGTTTATAAACATTGTTTGGGGATGTTCGTTTTTATGGTTTTTCTTGGGTGGTTCACTTGTATTCATAAATTGAAGTTCGATTACAACATGGGTAAAAAAAAAGAAATGATATTACATGTTATTAATTATATAAATGTATCATTAATGAATTATATTAGATCAATGTGGACGAATCATTATATAAGAATTAAATGATGGTTATTTGGGTCAATTTGGGCGGTTTTTGGATCACAACGAACTTGTTTTAACTTATCACTTAGTAATATATCCATAGGTTATTTCCAGAACATTAAATAGAACATAATACATATAACATATTCTGGTTAAACCATAAAAATGGTTTCATGACCATATCTGAAGGTAGAAATGGATGATGAAAGAATGTCGTTCTTGAAGGTGATAAATTAACACCTCATGAACAACGCTCTCGTTAATAAAATAAAAGGATGAGGGAAAGGGGGTTGGATGATATAATATCCCATTATAATCATAAAATTATATTATATGTATAATTATGGATTTACAATAAAATTTGGATCAAGATAGGTGGGGAGAAATCAAGAAATGAACTTGAACTTGAAAGGAAATTAAAGGAGAAGACGGAGGGAAGTCACCTCTTGAATCCTTCTCTTGAGAACCTCCTTAAGGGACTAAGATTGGAATATTTATGAGACCAGCAGCTCTTCGACGTGGGGGAGAGGCTAGGGAAGCTGTTTTGGCAGAGTTTATAGAAGGCTTGGAGTTTGATAGGTGTGAGTAAATGAGGGTGTGAAGGGTGGCTTTTATAGTGGAGGGGAGAGGGGTTTCCTTAATATAAAATTCATTACATTATTATTTCCCCACAAGACAAGTAATAATGAGTCTTGAACAACCAATAATAGTAATTTTATAATTTAATACCGAACCAAGTGGGATTACATCAGCAGAACATCACATATGACCCTATAATTAGCTTATTTAGCTAATTTTTTAAATTATGGTATTTCACTGTTCATAAAAAATTTAGGTATCTCAGAAAAATTCCAAAAAAATACCCCAAATTTTTTTCGACGTGTAGCATCCAAAAATGAAGTTAATTTTTCGAAAACAATTTTTTAAATATTATTAATTTATTATTTAATTAAAATCATAATTTACTTAATAAATAGTTTTTAAGATTAAAACTGATTTTATAGTGCTTTCAAAAATTACGAAGGGTCTTATAATATTATACAAAAACTATAATACATTGATTCAATAATTTATGAATACATTTTAGGGAAATAAATATTATTTTAAATTAATTAATTATTTATAATTAATTATATATGACTTACAAAATACTAAAATGTTTACTAAGGTCAAATTGTCACTTTCTAAGATGTCTAAATTTTATTTTATTATTCATTGGTAATGTTACTATTATGTTGTATGATTTACTATTAATAAGGGTCATATTACTATTCATAAGGTTTTGTTACTATTCATAAGGGTAGGTCACTATTCACCAAAAATTATTTTTGTTTCATTAGACTCCTAAAATCATCTTGAACAAAACAGTGTATGTCGGATTTTCAAAATTCCAAGAATAAAAGTGGCAAACTTATGTTTAAAGGTAACTTATCACATAGTAGAGACTCTTTTTTTTGTTTTCATTTTATTTTATAATATAAATATAAGAAGAGAATTTCCATTGAAAAACCTTGGGTCGTTACATTCATCCCCCCTTAAGAAATTTCGCCCCCGAAATATCACTCTACAAAAAAGGTAAGGGAACATCTCCTTCATTTCCTCTTCTGGATCCCAGGTTGCTTCCTCAAACTTATGGTTCATCCACAACACTTTGACAAGATGGGTTGTCTTGTTTCGTAGAACCTTATCTCTCCGATCCAAAATCTTTACTAGTTGCTTCTCATAGGATAGATCATCTTACAGCTGCACCACCTCTGAGTTTAGTACATGTGAGGGGTCTGGTATGTATTTCCTCAGTAGTGATACATGAAACACATCATGTAATTGATCCATATTCAGTAGAAGTGAAAGATAATATGTCACATCTCCTATGTGGTCAAGGATCTCAAAGGGGAAAGTATACCTTGGGCTTATTATCCCTTTCTTCCCGAATCGCATGACTCTCTTCCATGGAGATATTCGAATGAAGACTTTATCTCCAACGTCGAACTCCAAGTCACTTAGACGGTTGTCAGCATAGCTCTTTTGCCAACTTTGAGTAGCTTTGATGTGTTTCTGGATGATATGAACCTTCTCTATCATCTCTTGAACAAGATCAGGTCCTAGTAGATTTCTATCTCCAACTTCATCCCAACAGGTTGGAGTTCTACATCGCTTCCCATAAAGAGCTTCATATGGAGCCATCTGAATACTCGAGTGAAAGCTATTGTTGTATGAGAACGCATCCAATGGGAGAATCTGATCCCAACCCCCTTTGAATTCAAGAGAGAAGGCTCTTAGCATATCTTCAAGTGTCTGAATAGTACTTTTAGACTGGGATCAGTTTTGTGGTGATAGGTCGTGCTGAAATTTAATTCAGTACTCAAAGCATGATGAAGGATCCTCCAGAACTTAGATGTGAACCTTAGATCACGGTCAGAGACAATTGAGAGTGTAACACCATGCAATCTCACCACTTCCTTCACATATATCATTGCAAGTTGATCAAGAGAGAGATCTTCTCGAATAGTGATAAAATGGGCAGTCTTGGTGAGTCGGTCAACCACAACCCATGTTGCAGTATTTCCCTTTGACGTCTTTGGGAGACCCAAGACAAAGTCCATAGTAATGTTTTCCCATTTCCACATGGGTATAGGTAATGGCTTCATCATACCCTTGTACTTTTGTCGCACAACATTAACTTGCTGACATACCAAGCACCATGAAATATATTCTGCAATCTCCTTCATCATGTTATCCCACTAGAAGTTTTATTAAGGATCACGATACATCTTGGAACTCCCAGGATGGATAGAGAAAGTTGAGCTATGTGCATTGTCCAGTTGCCCCTTTTTTATCGCAGGTGATGAAGGCACACAAAGACGTGTTCCAAACTGAATCACACCATCATCGCCGATATGGAACTATTGCAGCTTCCCATCCTTTACTGAATTCACCCTCTTTTGTAACTCAACATCATCCCTTCGTGCTTACTTAATCTTCTCCTAGATGGATGGTTTTGCAATCATTTGGGCAAGGTAGGATGTATCCCCTGCCCTTATGATTTCTAAATCCATTCTTTGCATATCCAAGAAGATAGGTTCATTCTCAATCCGCATCATGCATAGATTAGTAGGTTTTTTTCTGATTAGATCCTTAGCTACCTTGTTCACCTTTCCAGTATGATAGTGAATAGAGAAATAGTAATCCTTGATTAGCTCTATCCATCCCCTTTGACGCATTTTGAGCTCCTTTTGGGTGAATATATATTTCCGGCTCTTGTGGTCGGTGTATGTGTCACACTTCTTTCCATAAAGGTTGTGCCGCCAGTTTTTAAAGTCAAAAATCATGGCTTCCAACTCTAGATAATGTGTCAGGTAGTTCTTCTAAGGGATCATCAACTTTCAGGAGGTGTAGGCTATCACATTATCATTTTTCATGAATAACAACCCAAGCCTTCCTTTGAAGAATCACTGAATATCACAAAACATTCTCCACTTTTTGGTAGTGTGAGTACATGTGTAGTGATCAGCCTTCTCTTTAGCTCCTTGAAGCTTCCCTCGTATTCTTCCGTCCAGACATACTATACCCTTTTCCTTGTTATCTTAGTTAGCGGGCTTGACAATAATGAGAAGTTTCTCACAAAACATCGGTAGTACCCAGCTAATCAAAAAAAATATGGATTTATGTGACACTATAGGGCCTGGGCCATTCCTCAATTGACTTTTTCTTTGATGGATCCACAGAAATTCCCTCACTTGTGATCACATGTCCAAATAACGTGACTTGATTCATCCAAAAGTCACACTTGCTGAACTTGGCGTACAACTTCTCTTTTGTCAATTTCAGCAACACAAGTCTTAGATGTTCTTCATGTTCTTCCTTTTTCTTGGAGTAGATGAGAATATCGTCGATAAGCACTACCACAAATTTTTTGATGTGATTTCTAAAGACTCTATTCATCAAATCCATGAAGATATCAGGGGAATTAGTAGGTCCAAAGGGCATCACTGAAAACTCATAGTGCCCATACCTTGTACGGAAGGCTGTATTCTGGATATCTTCCTTCTTCACCATTACCTGATGATATCTAGAAAGAAGATCCACCTTTTAGAAGTATTGATCTCCTCTTAACTGGTCGAACAAGTCATCAATACTTGGGATAGGATACGTGTTCTTTATGGTGATCTTGTTGAGTTCCCGATAATCGATACACAACTGCATGGTTCCATACTTCTTCTTCATAAAGAGCACTGGCACACCAAAAGGTGATGCATTAGGGCGTATGAACCCTTTGTCCAGATGCTCTTGAAGCTGCTTCTTTAACTCCTCTAGTTCGATAGGTGTTATCCTATTGGGGCACTTTGAGATTGGAGTAGATCTAGGTATGAGTTCAATTGAGAACTCTACCTCACGATCCAGGGAAATTCTAGGTAACTCTTTGGGAAATAAATCTCCATATTCCCTCATGATTGGCATTCCTTCAAGGTTGGAACATTCCTTTGACTCATCTATTTGGGTGTGGTATGCTTCTTCATAGGGAATCAACACCCACACAATTGAAGGATTTTTCAATGAAAATTCAGGATCTTCCTTGCATTTGTAGAGGATCATGGGATGGTTCGGAATATGAAAATATACTTCCTTTTCCCGATAGTTGATATGCACTCTATATAATGAGATCGAGTCCATTCCAATTATAGCATCGAATTCCACCAAGGGAAGTACTACAAGATTTTTCGGAAGAATCTTCCCACATACGCCAACAGGAGAAGAGTCAAACACTTGGGTTAAAATGATTTCACCACTTGGTGTTTTTACAGATATCTCAACTTCACAGTTTTAGGGATTCAATTCTATAGTTCTAGAAAAAATACAATATATAAAGGTATGCGTAGAACCAAAATCAAATAAGACTTTTTCCATTATTGAGTGAATAAGATGTGTACCCTATAAGACTTCATTATCATGCTCCACATCTGTAGTAGTGTTGGCATAATCCTTCCCTTGTACCATTGGCTTTTGTGGCTGCTGAAACTGATTACCCTTGATAACTCAAGGTTTAGTGCACTAGTTTGCATAGTACCCTAGCTTCTTACAATTGTAGCATTAAACCATGAGTGGTTCTCTCCGAAAATCAGCTAAATTCTCCTTCCTTTTAGTGTTTTTGACAGTCTTGAGCATGGTTTCCTTCTTTCCCACACTTGAATCATTTCCCCATCCCTTTGAGGTAGTTCCCATGGTGCAACTTCCCACATTTTTGGCATGTGGGTTGTTGATTTTTCTTCCCACCATTGTCAGTAGATCCACTGGCTTGAAACTGCATATTTCATTTCTTATCACCATAGTTGTGGGACCATTTTACAAACTCCGTCTCCACTTTGAGAGCACACCGAAAAACTTCTTCATAACTCCCAAATTCTCAAATCTCAAGAGCCTTTCAAAGGTGTGGTTTTAATACACTAAAGAATATATAAATTTTTCTATCATTGTTGATAACAATACCCGAAGCATACCTTGCGAGTCTTGTGAAATTTTTTTCATAGGTTGTGATAGATTCTCCTTTTTTTTCTTGAGATCTATGAATTCTCTCTTCATCTTTGTGTGAAGAGTTTGTGGGAAATACTTATTAATAAAAAGTATCTTAAAGTCTTCACATTCCATCTCTTCAATTTCCACCCTTGGCTTGGTGTTAATAATCAAATCCCACCATTGATCGGCTTCTCCATCTAGATGGTAAACTGATATAGTCACCTTCTCCATCTCAGAACAGTGTAGCATAGAATAGATCTTCTCCATGGAGTTGACCCACTATTCCTCAACTAGTGGATCAGAAGAACCACAAAACGTCGGTGGTCATTGCCGCATAAAACATTTAATAGCCAGTTTCCCCCCCCCCTTTGGTGAAGGAGGATGTTCCCCAGTATTATGGTTATTATTAATATCCCAAGATAATTGGGTAATAATCACCATGAAGTTTTTAACTCCACCTCCCAAATCATTAGGGATGTTGTTCGGGGAATCGTTGCATTGGCCCTCACATGAGTTATTGGCCTGATTTCTCCTAGTTCCCACCATTTTCTAAAATAGAAAATGATAAAACAAAACATAACTAAAAAATTCCTGAATAACTTATTAATTTAAAAATTTATACCAATAAAATAACATATGGAATCCCAAGGTAAATATTCATGTGTGCATATTTTTACTTATTCTCATACTAGAGGTTTTCTCTAGGGTTCACTAATCCTATTTCCCAAATTAACTAAACCTTGCATTTGATGCCAACTATAGAGACCTGGCCTTTTCTTACACTACTATTACATCATTTCAAAGATAAACAACATAAATGTATTACACAAATATGATCCAAAGGCTTAGTTTCTTGAGAAAACTAGGACCACACATAACAAATACAACATCTATCATAAACATTTATTTAATTTCTTATTCTCTAACTTCTTATTGGCACTTGTCCTCTCCATAGAACATGTATCCACCAGAGGATATACATCAAAAGGGGTGAGCTAGAAGCCTATTAAGAAGATAGATAATAACAATATATCATGGGGTGATCATAATCATAACATAGTCAATTGATCATGAACTTGAGAGGAGCATAAATAAAAGACTTGAAATGTGGCAATGCATAAAAATGAAACATCATGTCTTAGTAGTTAACTACCACAAATACTTGTGAATCAATATAGAATCCTTTCCACACATCATTTCACATTAACTCAATATATTCATCACTTTACCCAATGCATTGGAGCGCTGTATAATTCCGGGCGCACCCATCACTTTGAAACATTCATATTGCGCTATATAATTCCGGGCGCGCCCATCACATCATAACATTTTCATTATCATGATTGCCACATAGAATACATCTCAAAAATGAACATAACTAACTGATGGAAAGGAGTGGGTTTCATCTCATAATAATACATTCATAATCTTTGGGTTCCCAAAAGAAATAGGTAATAACATACATGTTACAAGAACCGTCCACTTTGAGTGAGAAGTAATAGGGGTGTTCTTAAAAGAACAGCTCTTTCAGAAAACATTTTATTGGACATAAAAACCAGTGACAGACATTTATATCCCAGAAAAGTAAAGACAGTGATGAAAAAATGATCTTTAATGAGTAACCATGTCAAAAATTGAGTGAAAGAGTGAGAACCCGATGGAAGAAAATTGGGTTTGAGATTTCCCTTTACCGTGTACCCGAATGATTCCTTCTCTTTAATGTCCTGTATAATGACATTATATTCATTAATTAGAAATCCAGAACCATGTGTACATTAATAGGGTTAATTCTGGTTTCATTATGTCATATTATGTTCCTTTGGATAACTTATAGAGTTTAAAAACATTGTTCAGGGATGTTCATTTTTATGGTTTTTCTTGGGTGGTTCACTTGTATTCATAAATTGAAGTTCAAGTAGAACATGGGTAAACATAGAGAAATGATATTACATGTTATTAATGATATTAACGGATCTTGAAAGATTTTATAATGAATTACATTAGATCCATGTGGATGAATCATTAGATAATAATTAAATTATGGTTATTTGGGTCAATTTGGGCGGTTTTTTTATCACAACGAACTTGTTTTAACTTATCACCTAGTAATATGTCCATATGTTATTTCCAGAAAACTAAATAGAACATAATACACATAAAATATTATGGTTAGACCATAAAAATAGTTTCATGACCAGATATAAAGGTACAAATGGATGAAAAAATCTTGTCGTTCTTGAAGGTGATAAATTAACACCTCACGAACAACCTTCTCTTTAATAAAATAAAAGGAAGAAGGAAAGGGGGTTTGATGATATAATATCCCATTAGAATCATAAAATTACATTATATGTATAATAAGTTAGTTAAAAAAATGTTGGATGAAGATAGGTGGGGAGAGATCAAGAAATGAACTTGAACTTGAATGGAAATTAAAGGAAAAGAGGGAAGGAAATTACCGCTTGAATCCTTCTCTTGAGAACCTCCTTAAATGAATAATCTTGGTCTTTGGATAAGAGCAGAAGCTATTGGAAGTATGGGAGAGTCTAGGGAAGGTTTTTGGTCAGATTTTAGAGAAGGCTTGGAGCTTGAGAGTTGTGAGGAAATGAGGGTGTGAATGGTGGCTTTTATAGTGGAGGGGAGAGGGGTTTCCTTAATATAAAATTAATTAGATTATTATTTCCCCAAAATACAAGGAATTGTGATTATTTAATGACCAAGAATAGTAATTTTATAATTTAATCCCTAACCAAGTAGGCTTACACCAGCATAACATCACACATGACCCTATAATTTGCTTATTTAGCTTATTTTGTAAATTACGATATTTCACAATTCATCAAAAATTCAAGTATCTTAGAAAAATAACAGAAATTTACACCTAACATTTTTCGATGTCTAGAATCCAAAAATGAAGTCTATTTTTCAAAAATAATTTCCTGAATATTATTAATTTAATATTTAAATAAAATCATAATTTACTTAAAAAATAGTTTTTAAGATTAAAACCGATTTTATAGTGCTTTCAAAAATTACGCAGGGTTTTATAAATTTAACTAAAAACTATAATACATTGATTAAATAATTTATGAATACATTTTAGGTAAATCAATATTCTTTTAAATTAATTAATTAATTATAATTACATATTTATGACTTACAAAATACCGAAATGATTACTAAGGTCAAGTTATCACTTTCTAAGATTTCTAAATTTTATTTTATTATTCATAGGTAATGTTACTCTTATGTTGGATGATTTACTATTAATAAGGGTCATATTAATATTAATTAGGGTATGTTACTATTCATATGGGTAGGTCACTATTCACCGAAAATTATTTTTGTTTCATTAGACTCCAAATATCATCTTGAACACAACTGTGTATGTCGGATTTTCAAAATTCCATGCATAGAAGTGACAAACTTATGTTTAAAGGTCACTTATCATTTAGTAGTTAATTTTATTTTGTTTTCATGTTATTTTATAAAATAAATATAAGAAGGTAATTTCCATTGATAAACTTTGGGTTGTTACAAGCATATACCCATCAAAATCTATGAAGTAATTCCTATAACATTGAAAATTGATATATCCATTTGACGGAGTTTCAAGAACCCCTTTAGGATTCATAAAAATGGCTTCTTATAGAATTACTACACATTTCGTATAAACTATAAGGTGTTAATTAACTTTATTTGATTTTGGGGAAATTTTTTTTAGAATCTCCAACTAAATATTCTCTTTTTCATTTTAATTTTTACCCACTTGTACTGTTAACACAACACCAGAACATTGAGATAATATGATCTAGTTTAAATATCTAAAACATGTTGATAATAATGGGGAAAAAATTTCTTGAATTCATTTATATTGTTGGAGATATTCCATAGATAATAGAAAAATTATTTACTTTAATAGAATAATCCTTATGAAAACATCTAGTATCACAATATCCTTAGCATCCTCTATCATAGGGATTTTATGATTATGGAATTGAATTAAATAAGTAAACTATAACATTAAAAGTATTTTAATGTTCTTAAAACCGTATTTTGATTATTCTTTATAATCCTTTTGTTTGAAAAATTTTCATTTTTAATAAAATTACAATCTGTATGTAGTAACCAATATTTTCATAAGGGTAAATTATGTCTACCAAAAGATTGATAAGGTTATATTGGGTTTTCCACACACTATGTAAGGGTAGATTCACATTTCCAAGAATTTTTTAAAGGTAGGTTTGACTTTCATAAGGGTAAATTATCACCTATATAAGGGTAACCAACTAGATCAAACACTACATAAGGTTAATTAATGAACTATGTAAGGTTAAATTTCAAGTTCTATGCACTATATAAGGGTTAAATCATTCTCATTTATGGATAACAATTTATTATTGATGGTTTTGTAACAGTAACTTTAACATTTTGTAAATCTAAGTTGAATTTTCAAAAACATGTGTAAGGGTACTCCAAGGAGGTGTAAAGGTGAGCATAATATTGATACCTACATTATGATAATTCATATTACCCTTATGAGATATTCTTTATTGTCTTGAGGTTAACCATTTTAACCTTATGTAGTACCGTTTTTTTTTTTGAAAAATGCAATAAGAATCATTTTTTTCATTATTCATTCTCCATATATCTCTTATAACACATTTTGATGAATCTAAATTCATAAAACATGTAAATAAATCCTTGTCTCATTAAAATCTCATTAATAATTTTATGGAATATTATAAATTCTTCTCAATTTATAATCACTTATACGAAAAACTAAATAATGATATTTAATTAGTTGTTTTATAATTGTAAATCTATACCTGGTTTTTTTCATAAATAAATAATTGTGACTTCTCCTACATTTGGTTTTAATATTACAAAATTTTCAATAATTTTAGAAATTACCATAATTTAGATATTTCAAGTCTTCCTTAACTAAACTATATTCTTCATCTGATTTCCACAAGGAATAATTTCTTTCTCCATCCTCTATTTTGGGTTATACATTTTCAAAGTATAAAACCCAGCTACAAATTTGTTAGACTAATTTGAAAAATATATTTTTTAATTATACTCTTGGAAGACATATAGAAAAATAAAAAGAATAAGATTTATTAGGAATATAATAATCTAGAATAATATAAATTAATAATTAGAATTATGTTTTATAATACTGGATTATTCTCCAGAGAGACATTGTTATCAAATGAAGAATTTTAATTGTCCTATATGAAATAATTAGGATTCATAAAAAGGATGAAATCAAATTAACATTTATATTTTTATTATCCTAGGGATATAATTTTTTATTTCATATTTTATTTTTATTGTTTTGGAAATAATGTAAATAGAATCAGTTCTCGGAATCCTTGATGTTCAATTTGTTCTATTGAGCATATAACTGTGGTTTGGGTGATGATTCATTAACAATAATTGAGATTATTTATCATGTAATTTGATGTAAGAAGTTCCTTAAATTTTATGGATATCGTATACACATGATTATCATTATATAATTCTTATTATTATCATACATAATTGATTATGATCACATGCATGTGTGTGTGTGGACCAAGTGAATTTTAGATTCCATGATTATTTCTAGAGTATCTTGTTGTCATGCTTGATTACGATCAAAGGTTTTAATCTGTTATTATATTATTATCATGAAAACATGCTTGTCTAGTATGACCAACCTTGTAATGTATGTTAACTTTTGTTTAAAGGTATCAATCTTGGTTCTTGGAATAGGTGGACTATCAAGGAATGATTCTCCCTTATAGGGGGTTGTGTATGAATTTTGCAAAAGGAGACATTTGATCCAAGCATAGGATGAATATATGATGGATCCATGGAACACTATTTTGATGATTAATTTGATTATGGAGATTAAATGTTATGTACCATGATAAAAGAGTATTCCTAGTGGAATTCAAGTAACACAGTAACATAAGGGCTAGAGGATGTTGAGTGTCACAACATGCATGATGTCTATAGTACGCTGAGTAGTATTACTCAAAATTCCAAGAGAATCCAAGTGACAAGTTCACTACCCTTGTTTATAGTTTTTGATAGTTCTAGAAAAACCATTTTATACTTTTGGAAAATACAAAAAGAGAGTATGGATATGGATTGGGATTTGGGGAGTCTTGGCCAGTACATGACTTCTCAGTATGAGATTGTGTATTATTACGCTTGTATGTGAATTTATTGTAATCATGGAATACACCTATTATATATGTTTACATTTATTAAGGATACATTAGGGTTTTCCTATAACTTTTATTACTCACACCCAATAAAATCATTTTTGATGGCATGTGGGATTCATATATATTGATTTATGTTAGGGAAATGGGTTTGTGGTTGATGCCTTGGTAGACGAGTAATGGGTTGGTAGAAGACAGAGATGATCGAAAAAAAATCCCCCTATTTTATTTATTTATTTATTTTATACTCTAGTTTTTTTCACCATGGAGCTCATTTTATTACCCATATAACCACATGTCATCTTTTAGCTTATGTATGATATTATGATCATTATATTCATTAATTGTTTTTATTATTTCTAATATGACATAATAATCATCGTATAGTCTCTCCACTAATAGACTCGGACCCTCAATGATAGTTGTAAGACCCTTTCCTAAAGAAAGGAGAACATAAGGTCATGTGACGCTCTGGATCGAACCTGATGGTTTCAGTTAGGGTGTAAAAAAATGGTATCAAAACACTAGTTTTCTTCTTTTCCTTTTTAAACTAACCAAGGACATGGTAGAAAAGAGATTTATTTTTGTGACATTGGAAGGGGAGTTTCTATATTCATGGCTTGCACATGTGTAACAGACCACTAAGTTTTAATAAACATGATTTTTGTTACAATATTTAGGATTTTTTCACTCATGTATCATGTTTTGGAATGTAGGTCCACATGAAATATATATATTAATTTTTGTGTTATATATTTTTTTTCTAATGTAATTCCTTGATTCTTACTATCTATTCATGAGAGATTCTATATTTAGTGACCTATGTATTTTTTCTTATTGTTATGATATATCTATATATGAATTAATTCGTTTTTGATATGCATGTTGTTATGTTATTGAATATTTATGATGAAAATTACTAACTTGTAGGTATGAGACTTAAGTTAGTTTTAGGAAGGTTATACCTCTAGTTATGGGTAGACTCCAAGGAAATCTTTATTTTATGACTAAGATTAGTTAATACTTGTTTATATTCTTAATATTCCTTCATTTTACAGATGATTTCACCTATTATACATTTGGAATGACTTGAAGCTGAGCAGGAGGGTTCCCCAGAGCATGTTCTTGCACATATTTTAGGGTTGATGGTGATTGGACGACACAAATCTAAAATTATTCCACTGATATATATGGTTGAATATGACAGGTATTTTAAGCTCTCTATCTACCAAACTTTTAGGGAACTAATGGACTTTGTGATTCAAAGGATTAGTAAGAATTTCCAAAATAAGCATAAACTTATTGAGGCCATCAACATACATGAATATGAAGATAACCACATTCATGTTGTAGAGACCCCCTAGTCATTGGTGGGGAATCATGGAACATGCTAGTCGATGTGAGGGGGACTAATTAGGGTTTCCTTAAAATAAATGTTATTCCAATATTTCATACATGATACACTACTATATGACTAAGCATAAGAATTAATGGAGATATAGTAGAGATCCATGACAATGTCATACTAGTCCACTATTTTTATTGATATTATTTTCATTTCACTGATTTTGTTCACAAATGAGGTTCTGAAGGCAAGGATGTTTAAAATCAAACATTGTCTTGATATCATATAGAAGGTATGGAGCCTTGACCTAGAATTATGGACAAGATGATTTATGGAAGGCCTTGACCGTTGAGATGATCCTTGAGGAGGGTCGATCGGTTGAGATTCTACTACCAATCCGTGGTCAGGAAGGTAAAACTCTTACTACTATAGAGGGTACCTTTTCAAGATGTATGAATATGAAAACCAGGGAAATGTATAAGAGTATTGGTATTTATGTGAATTAGTGCCCACATCATTTAGTTCCCATTATGAGGTGACCTAGAGTGTATAAACACAATTTAGATCCGAAAATATGATAGTGTCATCACAACATCTTAGAAAAATCATCAACAGTGGGGAAATATGGACCATCTTTTGACATTTTCTAATGATAATGGTTTGATAAAGAGATAGATATGGTCTAATAAATTGGGATCTAACTAGGGTCCTTAGTAGAAAAAATAGAAGATAAGAAATCAAGTGAGCCATGGATATAGTCTCAAGATAAGGCAGATCATGTCTACATAGTGGACCAGACTCTAGTGGATTACATCAGGGTACCATCTATAGTAAAAGGTAGGGTCTTGATCACAAATAATTTTTCTACCACTAATTTTTTATTCTAGTGCTTCCCATTCTTTTATATATTCCTAAGTATTTACTGGACTTCACCTAAGATAGTATACCTAAATACCCCATTGGTCATGAAAGTGGATAGTCTCCAGTAATTACAAAAGTTTCTTATAGTATTTAATGGTTTTAGAATCAATAGGACTTTAAGATTCTGTACATAATGACCTTCTATATGATTCTCAACAAGTACTAGTTTACTGGATTCTACGAACACATTGATTACTAATTTATATAATAATATTTAACTTTATTAAAGTTAGATATTTATATGATAAATTGAGTATCAGAACTGGGAGTAGGAATATTTGGTCAAAACATGGGTCATCTTAGGACAATCATATCATAGATAGCTGGATTGGCTCTTTCGATAGGATTAGTTGCATCCCCCTCAAATTTTCCTCGATTCATGAATCTCTATTAGAATTTCTTTTTAGATGAATTCATAGGGCTTCCTCATAATAGAGAATTTAACATTGAGATAGATATTTTTTCAATTGCCCAACCCATTTTGAAACACCCTTATCATATGGCACCAGTTGAGCTGACAGACCTCAAGGGGAAGCATGATGAGTTGGAGTTGAAGTGATTATCAGACTGAGTACTTCACCTTGGAGATGACATTTATTATTCTCTAAGAAGGTGGGTATGAGTCTTTAACATTACTTTCTATTATAAAAATTATAAATATCTAATAGTGAAGAACATATATCCATTACCCTAAATTGATATTATTTGTTATTAATTATGAAGATCCTAGTGGACCTCTAAGACTAAACATCGTTCGGGCTACCACACTATAAAAAATTGCATTTCCTAGTGGTTTTTTGGAATTGAGGACTCGTTTAACGCAATACAAAATGTTATGAAAACATTTTTAAATCGTCATATATTTTCATGTTGGGAAACATTTTGCATCGCTTTTTGGGCCAGAGAATTTTATTTTATGATGTTTCGTTTGGTAGTGGTTTTTTTCTTTTTTTCTTTGTTAAATTGTTTAATTTGTGTAATTATTTAATTTATTATTTTTATATATTTATTTATTACTTTTATTATTTATTATTTATTATTTATTATTTATTATTTATTATTTATTTTTTCCTAATTATATCGTATTTATTTTTATTTATCATTTATTTATTTATTATTAATTTACTAATTTATTAATTTTTTCTTATTTATTATTATTTATTGTTTATTATTAGTTATTATGTTTCATTTAATTACATATTATTATTTAGTTTTTATTTATTTGTAATCTTGATATTTTTTATTTATTATTAATGATTTTAGTTATTATTTCATTGTTTCTTATTTTCACTTGTTATATATCCTATCATGCATGCATATTATATACATGCCATGCATAAATATGGAAAATATATGTGCTCGGAGAGATATGAACCCCATACATTTTAGATTTATTGTAAATACTCTACCACTCCCACAAGCTCTTTATCTTGTGAGTGAACAATATGTAATAAACATATACATATTCAACTAAAAAATAATGATATCAAATAATTATAAACAATGAATATCTAATAAATATATAATAAAGAAGAAATAAATATAAAATAATAATAATTATGTTATAATAGATAAATAATTCATAGATCATTATTAATTATTAAATAAAAAATAGATACCTAATAATAATAACAAAAATTAAATAATAAAAATTAATAATGAAGGATATTAACTAATAAAATATAATTAATAATTAATAATAACTGAATGAATAATGAAAAAAAATAAAAAATAAAAAATAAATAATAAAAAAATGGATATAAATATCTATAAAAATACATACTTATAAAAAATTTACATAAATATATAAAAACATATATTTACGTAACACTAATATATTTAAACACACTCAGATATATAATTGTATATTAATATATATATATATATAAGCATAGGTAAATATATATATATATATCTACACATACATGATATTAAAATACCTAAACCCAAATAAGTATAATTATTGAATAATATATATAAATACACACTAATACTCGTATATATATATATATATTTATTTATTTACATATATTAGAATATACATATAAATATATGTTTTTTGACAGACATGTTTATATATAAAAATTACTTATATAGGTGAAAATATAAAAAGTAATTTATATTTATAAAGTAAATAAACACAATTATTATTTATTTTAAATAAATTGAATAAAAAATATTCTTTTACTTATGGTTTATATGTTGTAAAATGAATTTCCCTATAAATATGAATTTATACAAGTGATTTATTATAAGTAAATATAAGAAAATATAGATTTATTTATTTATAAATAAAACTACATTTGTGGAAAATGATAAAATCTCATAACCATATTATCAATATGAACATAATCCCTAGAAATAAATTTACTCCGCATAGAATATAAGAAAAAATGCATCATTAAATGATTCTAAAATCCCATCGAATGTTAAAAAACTAGGGTACCCCGACTAAAAAATCAGTTTTTGAAGCCTTTAGGCCTTCTTTTGGATATAGAAGATAGTTTGTAGAGTTCCTTGATCAACATGGCATAGAAATCCTCAAATTCTTCAATTAGATAAATGGACACCCAAAAAACTTATGGTCATTGGAAGTTCAAGTTCGACTTATTACTTTTCAAGAAAATATAATAAATATTATTCTTTTAATTATTTAAAAATTTAAATCTAATGCGGAATTACTTCTTCCCATAATCATCAATTTGAATAGTTATAGAGCTAAAACGGACTTACCGATCAAAAGTTCTGGTCAATTGATTCAGAACTCTTATTTTTCTGCTTATTGAACATTTATTTAATGTTTCAAATTTTTATGAACTAATAATTATAAATATTTATTAATTGAAATTATAAATAATAAACTATATATGAGATTAAACGATAAATGATAAATCATAAATCATAAATAAGTATTTTTAAGATTTTTTTTAATATTTAGCGATGGTTTTTTAAAACCCCTAATACTTCCGAGCAATTTTTTAGAAAAACACCCGCTAAAATCTGTTTTAAAAAAAAACACACATATATATAATAGTGGGTTTTTTAACCACCATCACTAGTTTTTTTGGGGAAAATGTTTCATGAGGTTTTTGAAGGCACTGTAAAAAAACTGTGGGAAACGCCATTCTTTTAGTGCCTCCAACTACAAGATAGAGAGGAAAACATCCCAAGGATAGTTTTTTAGATTATGTATAAGTTATATGAGTATCTTGTGGGATTTTTTGTATTTTATGAATGTTCCAAAAATGTTCATTTATAAAGAACCAACATTGGTCAACCCGATCTATCCCCCAAATCACTCCACCACAAGTACCGAGGCACATTGCCAGTCACCATGGGATAGTTATAAGAACCACAAAATCATAAAAAACTTATTAGAATTGTTTTACCATTATTTAATAGGAACTAACTATATATAAACCTTAACGGCCACACCAACGTAAAAAAATATTCAACATGAATAAAAAAATACATTTAAATTCACTACATTGACTAAAAATGGATATCATAAATAATGTATCATAGATAAACATACTGTGAAATAAATGATACATGATTTTTATATCCATATTCATAATAAAAATGATAAAACTATTGAAAAATACCACAAGGGTAGATAAAAAACATCATAACCAAACAAAACATAAAAGTGACTCATCATGAGTTAAACCCTATGGGACAACATATCCTCTAATATGACAAAACTAGATGAAGGTAATCCAGAATAGCTACTAAAATTTGGTTCTCATTATTTCACTTTTGTTTGGTAAAAGAAGTAACATACTATAAAATCAACATGTAGGGTGTGAGGAACAAAACCATGTAAAATACCACCATGGATATATATTAGGATTTTATAACCATGAAAACCAATAATTCATGTTTGAAAAATCATTTTTATTTCCAATTTCTCTTTTTAATACAAGGAAACATAAAAAAAATCAATAAGGAATCCCAATGGTTTTTCACAGGAAAATTAGTTTCTAAAACATTTTAAACAAAGTTATTTCCCAAAACATTTTTTATCATGGATAAATTAAATAAATACATTCATATATTGAATCTTTTTGAACGAACCCAAATATAACATAAACATGATCATAAAGACAAAACATCCTTACAATAAAAAGAAATGGAATATTGGCGTAATCATAACATTATTTTTTTTAATAGTGTTTTAAAATATATACATGGTCTTTAAATTATCTTATAACTCCGAATAATAAAGATAAATATAGTTTAAAACATAATATAATCACAATTGGAACTAAAATAATAAAATGTAAAATAAATAGTGATGAATTAGTGTGCGCTATGAACTATAATCATATGGGTTCAGTGTCACTCAGTCAAAAATATTTCTAGTGGGTTATATTAATTTAACATGTTTGTAATCTCTCAACGTCCTCCCCAGGCCTAACTCCAAAGAGCACTCTTTTTTACTTGAAAAAATTGGAACCTCCCACATTCATCCTCTAAAAAGACTCTCATGGTCCCTTGAACAGTATTTATAAGCTCTCTTGGTCATCCTCCCCAAGTATCTCATTGTCCCTTTCACAACATTTGGAAGATCACTCGGTCTTCTATCCTAAATCATCTCACAGTCCCTTGTAAAACATACCCTTTCTAGTCCAAGATATATACTAATGTCAATGTTCCTATGTAACAAGACACACAACCAATTCCTCCAATGTTCTTCTTGATTTGAAACACACAAACAATCATAAGTGTTAACACACAAAATCCATTTCGAAATATAGTTTTACATGCCACCATTACCATTTTAAAACTGAACATTTTCATTTGGTAAAACATTCGTATTTCAAATAGAATTCCTACCTCAAGGAGAAAACATTTTTTTAAAACCAATTAAAAATACATCAAATCAATCATAAATAATCCTCACATTATCCATTTTAAAAATATAATTTATAAACCATTTCTTCAAAAAACTTGGAAATAATTCAACAACATGAAATGGCTCTTTTAATACCTCTTCCAGAATCCCGTTTAAAGTATAAAATCTCTTTAATCTGTTTTATCAACCGCATAGGGTATATTAAACCAAACAACCTTTGGAAAACCCTCAATAACTATCAAATTGAGAATATAAATCTTGTTTAAAAAAAACATGGATAAATCACAATTCATAAATAATTTCTAGGTAAACATAACAAAAAGGCAACAAATAATTAAGGGATATATATTGAAAATACATTAAATGGAGACACCAACCATGTAACACAATCAAAAATTATTTCTTTCAATAAAAAACACTTAAATCAAATAAGAGGGACCCAAATCACCTGGGATACAAAGAAAAAATACTAAATATTACATTTATATGACTATATTATTCCATTGGGAATTCATGGGTTCTACTTATCCATTAAGGAGGAATAATAAAGATAAAATTGGGGAAGAATAATAAAAAACAAGAATAAAATGGCATAACATAAGACAAACAACCAAGAGAATAAGTAGTTCCATAATTAATCAAATAGGAGTTTCTTTTAATACGAATGACAGGGTTATGAACACGTTGGAAGATAAATGATCCAAGGAGGAGTTAAATTTATCTCCTTAAAAATGTGAAATTCCAAAAAACTTAAGGATCCAGAAAACTAATGAGGTTTTTCTGTGTAGTTAACAAAAGCATAGGCTAACCATACAAGATTCACTGTCTCCAAAAACCCAATGTATCATGCTTACATCAGTGAGTTTTATGGTTTGACAAACCATGCTCATGTCTTTCAAAATTTCACTTCTTCCTAACCGTCAATCTCATACAGATAATTTAATGGTTAGAAAACTCTTGTTCCAATAATGCACAAGGGTCTATTTTCCCCAAACACTTCGTTTTTGACCCATATCACCATATAACTCTTTGAATTAAATCATGAGTAAATTAAAAATCTATCTCAGTCATACCAATCACTCATCAAGTGTCAAAAAACTCCCCACAATGTCACTTTATTCCCCTAAAAAGACCCTAGTCGATTCATAAGAAAAAAATGAGTCACAAATCATGACCTATATAATGATGTGGGTTAGTGAACAAAGCATTCGAGAGGGCACTAAGAAGAAACTCCTAAACACTAAGGATTTATGGCAACCCTCCTTTTATTACAAACTTAACACATGATTTATTACATAAAACATGACATGAAACAACAAGAAGATCAAGAGGATTAGTGTCTTTGGGGCTTAGGATCATTACATAAAAACATAAAACATGAAATACAACATCTTTATTGAAAACTACTTTTACATGACCTCTGCATTCCCTCGTACTTAGCATTGCATGGGATAACCTGAGGACATGCATATGAAAAGGGTGTGCTATAATGCCCAGTAGGGGAGTACAAATGGAATAACATGAGGAGTACAATACATGTTATAAAATAGGCATATAAATAGATAATAAAAGAAACATGATCATACAGGCATGATAAAGCATGATAATCATAACATTGAAATGTGGAAACATCACTTAACATGGAATTAGCATGAGCCAAGGCTCATTTCACATGGAGCATGAGTAAATCCTAATTGCACATAAAGCATGAGTAAAACCTTATTGTACTTAAATTATCATGAGTCAACACTCATTTCACATGACGTATCATGATACTATACATTACCCAATGCATTGGAGCACTATAAGGGCGCACCCTTCCTAAACTTTTCATTTCATGCATAAGTGTGCCACATGGATCATAAAACATGAATTAATAAAACATAATCATTTATTCCACGATGAAGGAATGTGGAATTAATACATTAAAAATTATAATCAATAAGTAAATTTTCATAAAGTTGAATACCCTTGATGGAGAAATGGGCATGGTATTCACTACACAATGGCATTGGCTTAGAAAATCTGTGCAATTTCAGCAGCATAACGGCGTGACATAAGAATTCATAAAAATGGTTGATGAGAGATAAAGGGGTGACTCATCATATTTACATGAAACGGATAGTAAGTGTGTCATATAGATACATGTACAAACAATTTTAATGGAATTTAGATTCATGATACAAGTGTATTGTATGAATGTAAAAGAGGGGAGAGAAGTTCCTTTCGGAATTTCGGCATAGTAACGAGTGTACATTAGAGGCATTTAATGAGAGGGAAATGGGTATCCCATCATTCAAACATAAAAAGTTCAGTATGAGGGAGGTGAAAAACCATACCCCAACATTCATAATTGAAATTAAACGGCAAAACTACTTAGAGAAAATTGGACAAAAATGAGAAAGGAAGAAAAACCCCTTACTTGGAAGTGTGCTTCAAAAGGCTTGAGAGAGGCTTGATATAGCCTTATTGGGAGCTTAGAGAACCTTGGGAGGATTATAGAGAGAGTAGGGCAGAGGTCGGATGAACTCCAAGGGATTTTAGTGCTGAGGAAGTGGGAGCTTGGGTGGGTTTATATAGGAAAGGTGAAGGAATTCTTTACTATTTAGGATTGGGACCCCTTATATTAAATTAATCCAAACCACAAACCATCACATGGTTTTTGCCCATGGTTTTTGGCAAAGGGAAAAGGAAAACAATATTTTATAATCTCAAAATCCTAAATTCTTAAAATAATAGGGTTTCTTATGTGGAGGTGAGTCACACTTCTTGGAAAAACAATTTAAAAAGGCAAGGTGTTAAATAAGTGTTGAGGGGTCCATTAATGCTTTGAAAAGTAAGTCAAACAAACCCAAAATCACATTATTTTAATGGTGAAACATATATTGGCCTAACATATATCTTATAGTATGTTAATACATCACTATTGGGTCATTATTATGTCATAAAACACATTATATATTTAAACAGTATTTAATTTTTACCCAAATATTTTACTGTCTCAGAAAATTATGAAAAATTCACCGTTGAATAATTTCAAAGTCCTAATTCCAGAAATAACATTTATTTTATCTAAATAATTTCTAAACATATAAATTTTCTCTTTCAAAATAAAAACTGACATTTATCAAAAATTCACGGGATTTGACAAAAATGGCTTTCAAACCTTAAGAAAAATTTTAATTGCCTTCATAAAAATATAAGATCATTTATATTTAATAAAATTTAATTTAATAATAATATTATTATTTTATTAAAAAATTATTTATTTCAAAAATCCCTTAATTTAATGAAATATATTTCTTAATTAAATAATAACTAAAAACACGATTTGTACATTAAAAACAATTTAAAATGTATCAAAAATGACTAGAAATTATATTCATTATTATATAAAAAAATAATGTACATGGACATAGTACTACTTATTTGTTGCATATCCACATAAAACAGCCGCAGAAGACCTAAGGGTAAGGTGTGTGATGGTGATAGACTCTTGGGGTGGCTCGGATAACATTGCTCGAGTGGTAATTTCAATCAACTTCCTCTTTTCCTGTAGAAGGTCACGTTAGAGATTCACATGATGAAGCTCAGCTTGGGCTTGGTCAAGAGCGAAGCCCAAGGACACCACCTCTTTTCCGAGCTCCGACAAATGGGCTTCGTATGGAGCAATTCTACTGGATGAGGTCTTCACTTCTTTTGTCTGAGTAAATTGGATTTGTTAGAGCCATATATTTATACTAATCATGTGATCAATGTTCAAGGACTATATTAGAAACGGTCAAAATTCATAACATAAAACCAAAGAAGTTGAAATTTTATATAATCATAAATATACATTTAATTAGATCAAAAGGGATTTCCATTAATCAAAATTTGGTTCAATACAATATTCCCCCCTTAAGAAGTTCATCCCTCGAAATTTTCCTTTTACCACACTAAAACAGATGTGGGTAACTCAGCTTCATCATTTCGTCTGATTCCCAAGTCACTTCTTCAAACATGTGGTTTCTCTACAACACCCTGACGAGGGGCATTGTCTTATTTCGTAGAACTTTTTCTCTACGATCTGAGATCTTCACTGGTTTCTCCCCAAAAGAAAGATCATCTTCCAATTGCACCACCTTAGAAGAGAGTTCATATGAAGGGTCCAGTATGTACTTCCTTAAGAGGGATACATGAAATACATTATGCACTTTGTACATGGTAGGTGGAAGTTCTAGTCGATAGGCCATAACCCCAACATGATCAAGAATCTCGAAGGGGCTGATGTACCTTCGACTTAACTTACCTTTCTTTCCAAACCTCATGACCTTATTTCACGGAGATATGCGTAGAAAAACCATGTCTCCAAATTTAAACTCAATCTCTCGTCGACGGTTATCTGCATAACTCTTCTGTCGACTCTGGGATACCTTGATATACTGTGGAATTTTTTTCACCTTCTACACTATTTCCTCGACCATTTCCGGTCCAAGAAGATTACGTTCACCGACCTCATCCCAACACGCCGGTGTTCTACACCTTTTCCCATATAAGGATTCATATGGTGCCATTTGGATGCTTGAGTAAAAACTATTTTTATAAGAGAACTCAACCATAGGAATATGTTGATCCCATCCTCTTTTAGATTCCATTGAGAACACTCTCAATATGTCCTTATGTGTATGGATAGTCCACTCGTATTGGCCATTAGTTTGAGGATGATAGGTCGTAATGAAGTTCAGTTCAGTATTCAGAGCATGTTGAAGAATCTTCCAAAACATAGAGGTGAATCTTGGATCTCGGTCAGACACAATAGATAGTGGTACTCCATGGTGATGTTCTCTCATTCGCATTCTGGTATGGGCAATGGTTGCATCATCCACTTAGATTTCTACCTCTCTGCCTTAACCTGCCGACACACCAGGCACTTTGATGTATATTCAGAAATCTCCTTCTTCATATTAATCCACCAAAAGTTTTCTCGATGATCTTGACACATCGTTGTGCTCCCTGGGTGAATATAGAAATTTGAACTATCTGCATCATCCAAAAGTTCCTTCTTCAGCTCCGGACTTGATGGAACACATAGTCTTTTCCCAAACCGCACAATTCCTTCTTCATTAACATTAAAATCAAAGGATTTCCCTCTTTAGGTAGCTTCTGATTTTTCCTGAATTCCCACATCATCTTTTTGGGCATCCTTTAACATTTCCAAAAGAGATAGTTGAGAAATCGTTTTTGAAAGGATTGATGATGTTCCCTTCTTTATGATTCCCATGTCCATCTTCAACAAGTCTGAGAAGATTGGATCCTTCTCAATTCTCATCATTAATAGAATCGATGGGTCCTTTATACTTAGGGCATCTGCCACCTGGTTCGCTTTCCCATGGTGGTAATGTATTGAGCAGTCATAATCCATGATGAGCTATATCCATCTTCTCTAGTTCATATTAAGCTCTTTCTGTGTGAATATATATTTAAGACTCTTGTGGTCAGTATATATCTCACATTTCTCTCTATAGAGATAATGCCGCCATATTTTCAAGGCAAAGATCACCGCCCCCAACTACATATAATGCATTGGATAGTTTCTCTCATAGATTTTCAACTGCCTTGAGGCATAGGATATAACTTTATCATTCTGCATTAGCACATAGCCTAAGCGCTTCTTTGAAGCATCACTAAAAACAAAAAAAAAGTTCCCCACTTGTGGGTAAAGTGAGCACGGGCACAGTAATAAGCCTCCTTTTCAATTCCTTGATGCTTTCTTTGCATTCTTCACTCCAAGAAAACTTTACTCCCTTCTGAATTAGCTTGGTATGGGGGTTGGACAATCATAAGAAATTTCTCACAAATCGTCGATAATATCTAGTTAACCCCAAGAAGCTACAGATATTCGTTACCGATGTTGGCCTCGGCCATCCCTCAATTGCATCTGTTTTGGAGGGGTTCACAGATATCCTATTGCTTGTGATGATATGGCCCAATAATGAGACCTCATTCAACTAGAACTCACACTTGCTATACTTTTCATAGAGCTTCTCCTTGCGCAAAGTCTCTAGTACAGTTTTTAAATGCTCCTCATGATCCTCCTTGGTTTTGGAGTATATTATAATGTCATCTATAAAGACTACCACAAATTTTTTAAGGTAATATCTAAAGACTCTATTCATCAAGTCCATGAAGATTTCTGAATCATTAGTGAGTCCGAAAGGAATTACTATCAATTCATAGTGCCCGTATCTTGTGTGAAAAGCAGTCTTGGGGATATCTTCCTTCTTCACCCTTACTTGATAATATCCCGAACGCAAGTCCACCTTGTAGAAGTATTGTGCTCCACGCAGCTGATCGAACAAGTCATCAATTCGTGGGATATGAGACTTGTTATTTAACGTGATTTTGTTAAGTTCACAATAATCGATGAAAAGCCGCATTGACCCATCCTTATTCTTGACGAAGAGGACTGGTGCTCCCCATGGTGAAGCACTTGGGTATATAAAACCTTTATCCAGATTCTCCTGTAGTTGTTTATTCATCTCTTCAAGATCAACAACATCCATTCAATATGGAGTCTTGGATATTGGTAGCGCCCCAGGTTTAAGTTCAATTGAGAATTCAACATCTCTTCTAGGAGGAAGACCATGAAGTTCCTCGGGAAACACTTCAGCGAATTCCCTCACAATAGAAATTTCTTCAAGGATGGTTTCTTCCTAGGACTCAACCATCTGAGCCAGATACGCATGCTTATAGTGCAGTAATATCCATGCTTAAGATGATGGAGCTAAAAGAGATTCATCTTCCTCCTTACACTTGTAAAGAATCGGGGGTTGATTCTCTATATAGAGTGTGATTTCCCTCTCCCAAAAATTTATGTTGGATCTATATAAAGAAAGAAAATCCATGCTAAGAATTTCATCAAATTCCACCAGAGGGAGTATGATGAGGTTCGCAGGGAAATTCAATCCACAGATTATAATAGGGGAGGACTTATAATCATGGGATGCAATGATTGCCCCATTTTCTGTACTCACCGATATCTTCACTTCCAGGATTTGTTGTGGTGCTAAGATTGTTCTTCTAAACTTTTAAGATATAAAAGAATGCATAGAACCTGAATCAAAATGTACGTTCGCTATTCTTGAATTAATAACTGCGTACCTATCACCAATTCTTTGTCGGGGTTCACTTCAGCAGAAGTGATGGAAAAAGATCTTCCTTTCTACCTTTGAGGTTATTGGTTGCCTCCGAAAACCCTTGTATTAGGGCACTGATTTGAAAAATGCCCTGGTTCATTGCATTTGCAGCATTGAACAACGTGTTGAGGTTCGAACGGAGTGTTCCTCTGCTCTATCACAGCCGCATGTCTTTCTTGCCAATAGTTAATAGCTTGGTGCCCTTCTCTTACACACCTGAAGCATTTTCTCGTCCCCTTAAGGTAATTTCCAGGGTGCTTCTTTCCGCACTTTTGACAAGTGGGGTGCTGGATCTTCCTAGCACCGTTGGATTTTTCCATCGGACCACCAGCATTGAATTCCACCTTACACTTCTTGTTCCCATGATACCCCCGTGATTCCCCTATCTCCATTTTGACCTTGAGGGCACATCGGACAGTCTCCTCATAGCTGTCGAAGTCACGGATCGCTAATGTTTTCTGCAAGCTAGTCTTCAGCCCACCAAAGAAGCGGTAAACCTTGCATTCGGGGGTAACGACAAAGCCGAAAGCGTAACGTTCAAGCCTTGTAAAGTTTTCCTCATACACTCCAACAGATTATTCATCATTTTTCTTGAGGGAAAGAAAGTCCCTTTCCATCTTAAGCTGGAGGGTGCACGGAAAATATTTATCGCAAAACATCTTCCGGAAATCCATCCATTCCAATGCCTCGATCTCCTCCTCAGGCTTCATATTTTTTATCAATGTCCACCAGTGATCAGCTTAACCCTCCATAAGATAAGCTGTTAGGAGAACCGTCTCTTGTTCAGAACATTGGAGGATGGAGAAGATCATTTCAATTGATTTGATCCATTGTTCAGCGATCGTGGGATCTGTAGAGACCCGAAGCTTATCGTACATGGACGTTACATTACTTTTGCGGAATACTTAGTACATAACAAAAACACACACACAAGGATCGTAATAGTTTAGTGTCTTTGGAAACTCGGAATAAAATCTTCTAATCGTGGGGAAAGATCTTCAACATCTCCCATAAAGATCTTCCTTTTTTTTACCTAAAACCTTTCTTTATATCCTGGGGAAAAGAAAACATAAAAGGGTGAGCTCAAATGCTCAGTAAGGGTAAACAAAAGAAATATCAATCACATCATATACATAAGAACATAGCTTTTGGAAATCTTAACCTGCAAAAGAGCTCATAATATCATAACATGGGATAAATCATAGAAGTGAAAATGAGATCCCCATAATCATAACATAAAACTTGAAACTTTGTGGCATGCACACATAATCATGGAAAATCATTTCTTGTTAGTCATGACTCATTGCCAAGACTATCTTAGTGGACAAAGTCCCTTTCTGAACCGAGTTCACTCCTCGTTTCAGTCCTGTATCACTGAACCGAAATAACCTTCCGTTCCAGCCATGTCTATCTCATGAGATATAAAGTCTTTACCCAATGAATTGGAGGGAGATATAGGTCCCACCCATCTTATAATGAATCCTTTCTTATGTGTGCCACATAATCATAAAACATACATCATCGCATAACACATGTAACAAAAATGGGATTCTTGAAACATCATGACATCATAAATCAATTCATATAAGATAAAGGAATTCATAAACATAATTCCATCACAACATAGTCAAATAAATGTAAAAATATGGATAGAAACAGAACCCTTTATTATCTTAGATGGAAAATAATTTTGATAAAACACTTGAATTGAATTCTTGAGGAAAATATCCTTTCTTCTTCAAAATCAATTTCTTTTCACAAAACATCATGAAATTTTAAAAGAAAGAGATTTTATTGAAAATAGTCATGAAATCTTTTAGAGGAAGCTTCATTAAAATAAGGCTTTATAAAACAGTAGAAATCCGTTCGTGCCGTATAAGTTAAAAAAAACATTCTTCGTACTTTAGTCGGAAAAGTCAAAAAGTACCTCGTACGAAAAACGACAAAAGATTCCTTTCATACGTATTACTAAAAACTCACTGAAGGGTAAAAATAGATTTAAACAATTTTAGGTGGATGGAAATAATATTACATATTGAGTAAACATGGATGTGGATGATAAAATACACCCCAGTAAATACTTACGAATAAACAATCTCGGATAAAAATGAGATTGTGATATTTCCCTTACCTTAGGTCCGACTTGCTTTGTAAGTGTCCGAACCTCCTGTATAATGATTTAAATCATGTTATTGACTTATTACAGAATCATATTCATTGATATGATATCATATATGGTTCACTTATGACATTATATTACCCGTTCTTTTGTAAATTCCATGTTAAAGAAGCGTTTTGGGTAAAATCGTTTCATTTATCGTAGGTGTTTTGACTTGTTGTTCTTGACATCATTATTACTTATATCATGATTTACTTACTTCCAGAATATAAAATATGATTTATATATCATATATATTCAGTATATATATATATATAATAGGTAGATAAATAAAATGAAAAACACCGTTCATGGAGACGGTAGTCCGTACGTACGCATGAACGCTGTTTTCCTTTCCTTATTGTCTTGAAATGGAAGTAAGTAGATGACATACATATGTATATATATACATAAATCCAGTAGCTTTATAATGTCATATATTTCATTATTATTTCTTATATATACATTATAATCATTCTTAAATGGTTAACATGGAGAATGAATCTCATCGCGTCGTGGAGACGGTATTCCGTACGTACGCACGAGCGATGATATCATTTCTATAAATATTGAATTGAATTGGAGTGGATTATACAATATATAAGAATCAATATGATGTTGTAATAACTATGTATAGTTATTCTTTACACCATTATACCCATCCATGTAAGGTGGTGGTGGAAAATAGATTACACTACGGCGTGGAGACGGTATTCCGTACGTACGCACGCGCGGTGATTTCTTTTTCCGTAGGATGGATAGATGGTGAAATAGGGTTGTTTCATACTTATAATAACATATCAGTATATGAGTGATACTGATGTTATTACTTCATAATGAAACAACCTAAGAAGAAGAAGTGGAAGAAGAAATAAAGATGAAAGAATTGGTAACGGTAATTACCTCTTCTTTGAAGTGCCTCTTTGAGACCTCCTCTTAGGGCACTAAAATTGTTCTTTGAGGAAGACCAGAACCTCTAGGATGTTGCTAGGGAAGTGGAGAGGAGAAATTGGCAGGGGTTGGCCGATCTTGAGTGCTCAACTTGGTGTGAGGAGGAAGGGGAGGAGGTGTCCTTTTATAAGGGAGGAGAGGGGCACCTTAGGAATACCTCAAAATATTATTTTATATTAAAGTTAAAATCGGTTTATAATGGTTCCAAAGGGTCTTATTTCGAAGCTAAAGTGGGGATGGGTCGAAATCCTATCAACCAATATGATTTAGACAAGTTTAGGATATTATTCTAACCTTATCAATTAGATTTAACTCTAAGTTAAATAATTTAACTTTTACCGTGTCTTTTTGTTTTCTTTCACTATATGGTTAATAAACTTACTATAACATGCCAAACGAACCCCAAATTGTATATTATTAATACATATATCCTTATCTAAGTCATTTGGCCGAACCTTAGATTTTTAGGAATAAAATAACAATTAATAATATAATATTTGATTTAAAAACTATTTTGTGTCAATTTTGACACTATTTGATATATGATTTTTATGAAAGTAATAACAGAATTATATGTTCAAACCAAGTTGTTTAAATCAACACTAATATATCATAGTAACCTATAAAATTAGTGGAATTCATAAAAAGTCTTAAATTAAATTTATTTTGGTATTTATATTATCAATTATGTCAATATTTCATTAATAAGATAATTACTGCATCATCTTTGTGTCATGAATAAATTATATTATTTGATGTCTAAAAATTACAAATAAAATACCATCATGTAGGAAATATTTTTATCTTTCTAAGGAATATTTATAATCGAATTTATCTTATGTATAACCCCATATTAAAAATGATTTACTTATTAAACTTTGATTTTAACTATTTTAACCCTTCTTTAAATAAATTAATAATAAATGTCCTAATCTAATCCAAGTGGTCCTAAATGGTCATATTTTATTCCTAAGTTTGTTTTTGGTCGAATTACACTTGTCCAATAGAATTAGGACATGTGTTAGGGTAATATTAATATCATATTTACCCTTAGTTACCCTATTTACTATTAACCGTGGTAAAAAAAAGTAAAAAGTTACTATTCACCAAAAAATTATTTTCATCTCATTGAACCACATTTTATTCCTTGATATTAACCGTGTCTCTCGGATTTTCGAAATTCCATTCACAGAAGCGGTAAAATTATGTTTTATGCAAAATTCAGTTTTTAACCTACCACTTAGTAGTTTCACTATTCATCAAAAATTGATGTTTTTCAGAACAATGCCAAAATTTCATCCCAAGCTATATTTCATATTCCGAATTCAAAAATGAAGTCTATTTTACCAAATTCATAACATAAAAGTTGCATTAATTAATTTTATAATTAAATCCCGCTGTTAAAACAAATAGCGTGTTTTTAAGAAACAATATCTATCAAAAGATTGACATTTGTTTATGTCTAGTTTAAATGTGAAATTACATCCAAGGACCAACATTGTATTAAATTGTTAAAATATATTCTAAATATACTTTAAAACCACTCAAATTAATGATTTATCACTATTAATTATTTCGATTAAAAAAGTTGTTTTTAATTATAATTTAGTAATTTTCACTATTCATCAGAATATGAAAGTTATCCGAAAAGTACCAAAATTTCACCTTAGGCTAAATTCGATACTCCGAATCCAAAAATGAAGTCCATTTTGAGAGTTAAAATTTTTAAAATTTAAAAAGTGGTTATTACTATTCATAACGGCTAGTTTTAATAATATTTTAATAGCATATCATTGTTTCGTGAAACTCAGGATTACGTACCACACACGCTATCGAGGAAGGTTGCGATTGCGTGTAATGCAAGGCAAGTCAAGGATGCGTGTTTTTCAAGCTCCGTTTTGTGTAGCGTATAACACAAGACATTAGTAAAATAAGAAAGAATATTTTTCATAAAATCTCGGGCTGTTACATTCTACCCCCCTTAAAATGAATTTCACCCTCGAAATTCGTCGGGGTTATAAATGGTTTACTATTCGAAAGTTTCTTTAATAGAAACCCACATCGTAAAAGGGAATACCAAAACTTGGATTTAAAAACTAAAGTATGAAATGTAACGATTACCCAAATAAACTAATCACTGGGTTTCCACATAGGTGAAAATATGGATATGGAAGAGAAATCTAACCATCATGTTCTGATGGAGAGTGTTAGAGAACATGGCTATGGAAAAGCCAGTAATCACAAATCCATAGATTTGTGATGATATAAGGTACCATCTGATTCATCAGGTATAAGATCACTAGGACAACATTTTTGGTTTTCAAGATCATTTCCCTAAAGTTGAAAATTTTCTTAGAATAAATACTTACTTTATTTTGGTACAATCTCACTTTTGTTCGTGCCTTGAACAATTTCTACTTCATCTCTTAAATAAATGAAGTTGAATTTTTTATTCGTGAAGTGTTAGCAGATCATGTGATAGAATGACGGGTCATTCCATCTGTCTCAAACAAAAGGTAAGCAAAAGTTATTAAATATACATAAGTAATTCTATAGTGATATTAATCATATATAGTTCCTAAAATGGACTTATACTTCATATATCATACTGCTTAATATAATAAAACTAGTTTCTACTAAACAGGGACTTCCTGTAGGTCAGTGGTAGGTGATAAAGGCCAGTCGCACTTCGGTTGTGGGTTCGATTCCTACAGCCTTGTCCGAAGCGATGGGCTGTCGCCCGTCCTGCAGGTTGTCCTTTTTTCTAAAACTACGTTACTATAACATCCCATCTTCTATCCTTAAACAATACTAACTTATGTCCAACATAATCCAGTCTAATCTTTAGGCTTATACATAATACTGCAGTCCACTCTCATAATATAGTGACATCGATTACCAGAGATTTAATACTGTCGTTGATCCCCACATATCATAAGATATGTCTTGTTGGTCACATTCCAAACATTCAAAGTCCTTAATCGTGTATTCTCTTGAATACCTTAGTGAAAACATGAGTGCAGTTAAAAGTTAACACTTTCCACATACCAAAATCCTCAAAATTCTATATACTCAAACCATGATATCACTTAGTCCTTATATCAATCATGAGCTCATGAATACTATAAAACATTTAATTTTCTCCTTATCCCTTCATTATGCGCATATCATCTACATTCCAAAAATATATGAATAACCTTTCATGGATACTGGTAACATTAATCATACACTTTCAAAACACAAGGAAAGACAACAGTGTAACAATCCATAGATGTCTCTTTATTCCAAAATTACACATGATAAACATGTAATCATTCCACTACATTCTCAAACCATTGACCGAGCTTCAAAAATTCTTTCATCTCACATATCATTTGTAGTCTCTTCATCATCATCCACATAAATACTACCCATATGACCATACTGATTCTCTTCATGAGTCTTTCCCTTAGGGCATTTGTTTGCATAATGCCCATACATTCCACATTTAAAACACTTAACCATTTTTGATGTCGTAGCAATACCATTATCCTCATCCATGGTGTTAACCGACCCTTTTCCTTTGCACTTACTTGCTTTGTGTCCTTCTTTTCCACACCCAAAGCATCTTCCAGTTCCCTTGAAACATTCTCCTTGATGCCTCTTCCCACATGATTTACATAGGGGAAATTGAACTTTCTTTCCTCTATGATCATCATGGAACTCCATCTTTCTCTTATTAGTCGAGTCAGGAAACTTACCAAATTTTACTTTATTGATCATGTTGTGAGATTGCTGATTCGGCATAATAATGATGTTTGGACATCCAAATCCCATTTCATTTGGTTGCTCATGAAGAATATCATTCCATTGTCTATCATATCCTCCATTATTGTGAATCATCTTGTTTCCAGCCATTTTCTAAAACCCAAACAGAATAGTGTTAGATGAAAAAATCGTAATAAAGGGGGAGTAACTTAAATATCTATCATCTTTGGTTTAATCTAATATCGTTACCATAGTTCTAGAACTATATCCTATACGTATACTTATCCTTAGGGGCATCCCTAGACATACCTTAGAAATATCTCTAAGGATCTCACTAACGTTTTCGCATCCTAGTTTCCAAAGGTTGACTAAACCTTTCCTCTGATACCAACTGTAGAGACCCGTATCTTGACGTACATGGACGTTACATTACTTTTGCGGAATACTTAGTACATAACAAAAACACACACACAAGGATCGTAATAGTTTAGTGTATTTGGAAACTCGGAATAAAATCTTCTAATCGTGGGGAAAGATCTTCAACATCTCCCATAAAGATCTTCCTCTTTTTTTACCTAAAACCTTTCTTTATATCCTGGGGAAAAGAAAACATAAAAGGGTGAGCTCAAATGCTCACTAAGGGTAAACAAAAGAAATATCAATCACATCATATACATAAGAACATAGCTTTTGGAAATCTTAACCTGCAAAAGAGCTCATAATATCATAACATGGGATAAATCATAGAAGTGAAAATGAGATCCCCATAATCATAACATAAAACTTGAAACTTTGTGGCATGCACACATAATCATGGAAAATCATTTCTTGTTAGTCATGACTCATTGCCAAGACTATCTTAGTGGACAAAGTCCCTTTCTGAACTGAGTTCACTCCTCGTTTCAGTCCTGTATCACTGAACCGAAATAACCTTCCGTTCCAGCCATGTCTATCTCATGAGATATAAAGTCTTTACCCAATGCATTGGAGGGAGATATAGGTCCCACCCATCTTATAATGAATCCTTTCTTATGTGTGCCACATAATCATAAAACATACATCATCGCATAACACATGTAACAAAAATGGGATTCTTGAAACATCATGACATCATAAATCAATTCATATAAGATAAAGGAATTCATAAACATAATTCCATCACAACATAGTCAAATCAATGTAAAAATATGGATAGAAACAGAACCCTTTATTATCTTAGATGGAAAATAATTTTGATAAAACACTTGAATTGAATTCTTGAGGAAAATATCCTTTCTTCTTCAAAATCAATTTCTTTTCACAAAACATCATGCAATTTTAAAAGAAAGATATTTTATTGAAAATAGTCATGAAATCTTTTAGAGGAAGCTTCATTAAAATAAGGCTTTATAAAACAGTAGAAATCCGTTCGTGTCGTATAAGTTAAAAAAAACATTCTTCGTACTTTTGTCGGAAAAGTCAAAAAGTACCTCGTACGAAAAACGACAAAAGATTCCTTTCATACGTATTACTAAAAACTCACTGAAGGGTAAAAATGGATTTAAACAATTTTAGGTGGATGGAAATAATATTACATATTGAGTAAACATGGATGTGGATGATAAAATACACCCCAGTAAATACTTACGAATAAACAATCTCGGATAAAAATGAGATTGTGATATTTCCCTTACCTTAGGTCCGACTTGCTTTGTAAGTGTCCGAAACTCCTGTATAATGATTTAAATCATGTTATTGACTTATTACAGAATCATATTCATTGTTATGATATCATATATGGTTCACTTATGACATTATATTACCCGTTCTTTTGTAAATTCCATGTTAAAGAAACGTTTTGGGTAAAATCGTTTCATTTATCGTAGGTGTTTTGACTTGTTGTTCTTGACATCATTATTACTTATATCATGATTTAATTACTTCCAGAATATAAAATATGATTTATATATCATATATATTCAGTATATATATATATATATAATAGGTAGATAAATAAAATGAAAAACACCGTTCATGGAGACGGTAGTCCGTACGTACGCATGAACGCTGTTTTCCTTTCCTTATTGTCTTGAAATGGAAGTAAGTAGATGACATACATATGTATATATATACATAAATCCAGTAGCTTTATAATGTCATATATTTCATTATTATTTCTTATATATACATTATAATCATTCTTAAATGGTTAACATGGAGAATAATCTCATCGCGTCGTGGAGACGGTATTCCGTACGTACGCACGAGCGATGATATAATTTCTATAAATATTGAATTGAATTGGAGTGGATTATACAATATATCAGAATCAATATGATGTTTTAATAACTATGTATAGTTATTCTTTACACCATTATACCCATCCATGTAAGGTGGTGGTGGAAAATAGATTACACCACGGCGTGGAGACGGTATTCCGTACGTACGCACACGCGGTGATTTATTTTTCCGTAGGATGGATAGATGGTGAAATAGGGTTGTTTCATACTTATAATAACATATCAGTATATGAGTGATACTGATGTTATTACTTAATAATGAAACAACCTAAGAAGAAGAAGTGGAAGAAGAAATAAAGATAAAAGAATTGGTAACGGTAATTACCTCTTCTTTGAAGTGCCTCTTTGAGACCTCCTCTTAGGGCACTAAAATTGGTCTTTGAGGAAGACCAGAACCTCTAGGATGTTGCTAGGGAAGTGGAGAGGAGAAATTGGCAGGGGTTGGCCGAGCTTGAGTGCTCAAATTGGTGTGAGGAGGAAGGGGAGGAGGTGTCCTTTTATAAGGGAGGAGAGGGGCACCTTAGGAATACCTCAAAATATTATTTTATATTAAAGTTAAAATTGGTTTATAATGGTTCCAAAGGGTCTTATTTCGAAGCTGAAGTGGGGATGGGTCGAAATCCTATCAACCAATAGGATTTAGACAAGTTTAGGGTATTATTTTAACCTTATCAATTAGATTTAACTCTAAGTTAAATAATTTAACTTTTACCGTGTCTTTTTGTTTTCTTTCACTATATGGTTAATAAACTTACTATAACATGCCAAACGAACCCCAAATTGTATATTATTAATACATATATCCTTATCTAAGTCATTTGGCCGAACCTTAGATTTTTTTAGGAATAAAATAACAATTAATAATATAATATTTGATTTATAAACTATTTTGTGTCAATTTTGACACTATTTGATATATGATTTTTGTGAAAGTCATAACAGAATTATATGTTCGAACCAAGTTGATTAAATCAACACTAATATATCATAGTATCCTAGAAAATTAGTGGAATTCATAAAAAGTCTTAAATTACATTTATTTTGGTATTTATATTATCAATTATGTCAATATTTCATTAATAAGATAATTACTGCATCATCTTTGTGTCATAAATAAATTATATTATTTGTTGTCTAAAAATTACAAATAAAATACCATCATGTAGTAAATCTTTTTATCTTTCTAATGAATATTTATAATCGAATTTATCTTATGTATAACCCCATATTAAAAATGATTTACTTATTAAACTTTGATTTTAACTATTTTAACCCTTCTTTAAATAAATTAATAATAAATGTCCTAATCTAATCCAAGTGGGCCTAAATGGTCATATTTTATTCCTAAGTTTGTTTTTGGTCGAATTACACATGTCCAATAGAATTAGGACATGTGTTAGGGTAATATTAATATCATATTTACCCTTAGTTACCCTATTTACTATTAACCGTGGTAAAAAAAAGTAAAAAGTTACTATTCACCAAAAAATTATTTTCATCTCATTGAACCAAATTTTAGTCCTTGATATTAACTGTGTCTCTCGGATTTTCGAAATTCCATTCACAGAAGCGGTAAAATTAAGTTTTATGCAAAATTCAGTTTTTAACCTACCACTTAGTAGTTTCACTATTCATCAAAAATTGATGTTTTTCAGAACAATGCCAAAATTTCATCCCAAGCTATATTTCATATTCCGAATTCAAAAATGAAGTCTATTTTACCAAATTCATAACATAAAAGTTTCATTAATTAATTTTATAATTAAATCCCGCTGTTAAAACAAATAGCGTGTTTTTAAGAAACAATATCTATCAAAAGATTGACACTTGTTTATGTCTAGTTTAAATGTGAAATTACATCCAAGGACCAACATTGTATTAAATTGTTAAAATATATTCTAAATATACTTTAAAACCACTCAAATTAATGATTTATCACTATTAATTATTTCGATTAAAAAAGTTGTTTTTAATTATTATTTAGTAATTTTCACTATTCATCAGAATATGAAAGTTATCCAAAAAGTACCAAAATTTCACCTTAGGCTAAATTCGATACTCCGAATCCAAAAATGAAGTCTATTTTGAGAGTTAAAATTTCTAAAATTTAAAAAGTGGTTATTACTATTCATAACGGCTAGTTTTAATAATATTTTAATAGCATATCATTGTTTCGTGAAACTCAGGATTACGTACCACACACGCTATCGAGGAAGGTTGCGATTGCGTGTAATGCAAGGCAAGTCAAGGATGCGTGTTGTGCAAGCTCCTTTTGGTGTAGCGTATAACACAAGACATTAGTAAAATAAGAAAGAATATTTTTCATAAAATCTCGGGCTGTTACAGGATCGGATGATCCACTAAAAGAAGAAGACCTTTTTCTCATGAAGCTCTCGTTAGTGACTTGTTCTTTCTTATGGGGGTGGGGGGGGGGGGGGTTGAACATTCCTCTTGACATGTGCTTCTATTTAAAACATGAGTTAGCTAAGAGAGAAGTGTGACAAAGTTTGCAATTCCCGCTCCCATTGGATTGGACATCTCATTAGTACAATCATCACACTAAACTTCACATCGGTTCTTATCCCGAGTCCTCCTATTACCGGATATTGGCTGGAATAAAAGAAAACATAGGGGGAAGCACATAAAGGGTAATCTAAATAAAAAAGTTGATGACTCATAAATAAACTTTTATTTCCTTAACTCATGAGTCTATAGGCTTCAATCTAGGCTTTTCATGATCTACTTTCTAACATATATTCTTAGGGGAATTTTATTTAATTTCTTTAATAAGGGTTCATACTATGCTTGTGAATTTATCAAAACATATCACTAGGGAGTGTCGTAACCAAGAGTGCAGCAAGGCCCATTGTCGTGCACCAGTTCCCGTTCGAGTCTATCTCAAAGAGGTGTTTTCGGGTTTTACCCCTTGGATACATCTGTGCCAGAGGCGCCTCTACCTGCTCGTATCCAGACAGGGATGTATTTTTTTGATAAACCACTTACATAGTACTTAAAAAAACTTAGGGATGTTTTTATTATACTTTTTATTTTATCTAAGGCTTTACTAGGGTTTCCTAATCCCAAAAATAACTAAACCTATCATTTGATACCAACTATGGAAACCCTTCTTTTATTACAGACTAAAACATGATTTATTACATAAAACATCACTTGATACAACAAGAAGATCGAGAGGTTTAGTGTCTTTGGGGCTTAGGATCATTACATAAAAACATAAAACATGAAATACAACATCTTTATTGAAAATGTCCTTTACATGACCACTACATTCCCTCGTACTTAGCATTGCATGGGATAACCTGAGGACATGCATAAGAAAAGGGTGAGCTATAAAGCCCGGTAAGAGAGTAAACATGGAATAACATGAGAAGTACAAAACATGTTAGACAATAGGCATATCAATAGAGCATAAAAGAAACATGAACATAAAGGCATGATGAAGCATTATAGTCATAACATTGAAAAGTGGAAACAACACTTAACATTGAATTAGCATGAGCCAGGGCTCATTGCACATGGAGCATGAGTAAATCCTCATTGCACATAAAGCACGAGTAAACACTCATTGCACTTGAATTAGCATGAGTCAACACTCATTTCACATGACGTATCATGATACTATTCTTTACCCAATGCATTCGAGTGCTATAAGGGCGCACCCTTCTTAAACATTTCATTTCATGCATAAGTGTGCCATATGGATCATAAAACATGGATTCATAAAACATAATCATTTATTCCACGATAAAGGAATGTTGAATTCATACATTAAACTTTATAATAAATAATTAAATGTGCATAAATCTGAATACCCTTGATGGAGAAATGGGCATGGTATTCACTACACAATGGCAATGGTTTAGAAAATTGGTGCAATTTCGGCAGCATAACAGCGTGACATAAGAATTCATAAAAATGGATGATGAGAGAGAAAGGGGTGTCTCATCAAATTTACATGAAATTGATAGTAATGGGGTCATATAGATACATTTCCAAACAATTTTTATAGAATTTAGATTCATGATACAAAAGTATTGCTTGAATGTAAAAGAGGAGAGAGAGGTTCCTTTCGGAATTTCAGCATAGTAATGGGTGTTCATGGGAGGCATTTAATGAGAGAGAAATTGGTCTCTCATCATTCAAACCTTAATAGGGCAGTATGAGGGAGGTGGGAAACCATACCCCAACATTCATAATTGAAATTAAAAGGAAAAACAACTTAAAGAAAATTGGACAAAAATGTGAAAAGGAGAAAAAACCCCTTATTTGGAAGTGTGATTCCAAAGGCTTGAAAGAGGCTTGAGAGAGGCTTCTTGGGAGATTGGTGCACCTTGGGAGGATTCTAGAGAGATTAGGGAAGAGTTTGGATGAACTCCAAGGGATTTTAGTGAGGAGGAAGTGGGATCTTGGGTTGGTTTATTTAGGAAAGGTGAATGAATTTTTTATTATTTAGGTTTGGGACACCTTATATTAAATTAATCCAAACCACAAACCATCCCATGGTTATTGCCCATGGTTTTTGTAAAAGGGAAGAGGAAAATATATTTTATAAGGCCAAATCCTACCTTCATAAAATAATAGGGTTGATTATGTGGAGGTGAGTCACACTCCCATGAAAAACAATTTAAAAAGACAAGGTGTTTAATAAGTCTTGAGGGGTCCATTAATGCTTTGAAAAGTTAGTCAAACAAACCCAAAATCACATTATTTTAATGGTAAAACATATATTGGCCTAATATAAAGCTTATAGTTTTTTATTACATCACTATTGGATCATTATGATGTCATAAACCACATTATATATTTAAATGGTATTTAATTTTTACCCAAAAATTTAACTGTCTCAGAAAATTATAAAAAATTCATCGTTGGATAATTTCGGCATCCTGATTCCAGAAGTAACATTTATTTTATCTAAATAATTTTCTAAACATGTTAAAATTCACTTTTAAAATAAAAACTGACATTTATAGAAAATTCACGGGTTTTGACAGAAATGGCTTTCAAACCTTAATAAAAATATTAATTGCATTCATAAAATTTTAAGATCATTTATATTTAATAAAAATTAATTCAATAATAATAATATTTTTTTATTAAAATATTATTTAATTCAAAAATCCCTTAATTTAATAAAATAGATTTCTTAATTAAATAATAACTAAAAACACCATTTGTACTTTAAAAACTATTTACAAAGTATCAAAAATTACTATAAATTATATTCATTATTATATACAAAAATAATGTACATAAACATAGTACTACTTATTTGTTACATAAAACCTTAGAACAGCCGCATAATACCTAGGGGTAAGGTGTGAAATAGTGACAGACTCTTGGGGTGGCTCAGATAAAATCGCTCGAGCAGTAATTTCAATCAACTTCCACATTTCCCATAGATGGTCACGTTCGAGCTTGAAATGATGTAGCTCAGCTTGGGAATGGTCAAGAGAGAAGCCCAAGGATGCCACCTCTTTTTCGATATCTGACAAATGGGATTCACATGGATAAATTCTACTGGATGAGGCCATCTCTTCTTTTGTCTGAGTAAATTGGATTTGTTAAAGCCCTATATTTATACTAATCATGTGATCACTGTTCAACGACTATATTAGCAACAGTAAAAATTGTTAACATAAATCCAATGAAATTGAAATTTTATATAAACATAAAGAGAAATTTAATTAGATCAAGTGGGATTTCCATTAATGAAACTTTGGGTCGTTACAGGATTCATCTAAAATAAACTACCAATACAACATAACCATTGGATGTCTCTACAATGTATGCAACCAAAATCATAGATATAAGACTGAAAATGGATTGGAGACCATGAATTCCACCCCCTGATATTTAATAATCTCCTAAATTTTGAAAAAAATAGAACACCTTGAAAAAAGAACCCCACTGTGTGAGAACATCTAAAAAAAATCAAGGAACAGTTATGAACTGATTCCCACATCCTCAAAAGGAAACCAACCTCAACAAACTCAACACCTACATGGTGAATTCATTAGTAAAATTAAAACATACAAAACATAATCGTATAACAGAAAAGAATAATATAATAATAAATTGCATCGGATTCTAACCTAGGCCACCGTACTCTAGGGGTAATGTAGTTCCCCAACTAGGAACATAGTCTAATGGTGAACCCCACAAAGCAAGTACTATTGATTTCTCACCCCCCTTTGGAAAATAAATTCTAGTTTCCATATCATCAACCCAAATGTCACTCAAGACAACATCAATAATAATCTGACCTAAAAAATGGTCTCATCATAGCGAATCAATAAAATATATAAAAGAAAAAATATAAAATAATTATGCTTGCACCCTAGATAAAAACCTAGACTCATCACACAAGATAGAAGGCAAACACTTAAACTACAAGAATTCAAAATCCAAAACATGCATTATAATTAAAAAATATTTTAAATTGTATTAATTGAAAATAAAAACAATAATGAGTTAAAAGAGAATCATTTTTCTAAAACCACTTAAAAAACAAGAACACATTTTCTCACATCCAAAACATGTTCTAAAAATTCATCACAAAGCATAACAATTTTTTTAAATCCAGCTTCCAAGTAACATTCAAAATGGAATTTTAATGTGAGTTTAGACACTACTCACACAAGAGTAATAAATGAGGACCTACAATAAACAAGAATCCTAATGGGCCATGTAATGAAAAAGGATCCATATCAACAATGGTGCAGGATAAAATAAGTCATTTTTACAAGAATCCCATTATGCATCATATAAAGTACCTCAAAAAAGTATTGTAATCTTCTTAAGAAATAAAATGATCCCAAACCCACCCAATATATTTAAGAAAAAAAATACATAATGATCCATTATCAGTGGACATGGAAATATAAGCCACTTATCAATGGTTGAATCTCCAATATAATCCATCATTTTAATATAAATCTACATAAATATTTTTGCAAAACATTTTCAATATAAATATTCACAAAACCAAATGAATAATATATATATATATATATATATATGATACATTTTATTTCAATAAACAAAATGGACTTCAAACACCCCTTTATGTTCCCAACATGACCTGATCAATGTCAAATCATTATAAGACATCATGATAATCTTAATGTGAATTGAACTAAAATTTCTAAAGCACGTAAAATTGTAAATTAACACTTAAATCACCTATAAAAACCATTAATAAATTTTAAAGAATGTTTTTCATTTCATTTAATTATCCAAAGATGGTCAAAACCCATTTAAAATTACATATTTATATATTGAATCAACTTGTATAACATATCGATTATTTTAATTTCAATTTCCCCCGGAAATAACAAGTGAAAACCATTTTCATAAACAAAATAAATTCACCTTGAGTACATTTAAACCCCCAAAACTCATCACATACGATATTCAAATAAACTGTAGGTAATTTTAAAACTTCTGATAACCCAAAGGAAAGACAAGACACCCACATCTAGTATGAAATAATCATGGGTTAGAAATTATTTTTTAAAAATAATTATAACCTTAGAACAAGGCTTAAGGGATCCACCAATTCTGTTTTAAGTCTTAATGATCTCCAAAATATAAACTGTCAAATACAAAAAATGGATGATAACACCAATGGATTACTCCTAAAAATTAATCTATATCTTTATCCATAATTTTTTTAAAACATTGTGACCAATATAATACATGATCTAATATTATTATACTTCTTGAAAAAATGTCAAATAACAAGGTGAACCAATCCATAACCCATTTCAGAACATTATATGATTTTTTTTAAATATATGGAAAATATCATTTAGAGACTCAACTATTTCCACCAAGCCAATAACATGAATGCCAAACTATCACCAAGAACCACTGATATCAAAATAATATAATCCAACATTCAACCAATTCATTCCAAAATAAGTTTATATTTTTTCATGAAAAGTTATGTTCACACTAACTTCCATAGAAATTTACAATTCATTTGAAAATTAAAAACCTTAAAAACATTTTGTATCCATTAAAATATAACAAAATATATTATTGAGCATCAATTCCCTTTTCATCTAAAAAAATGAAAAAATATTTTTTAAAAAGAAAAACCTCAAGGAAGAGACATTAATAATCAAATTCCTAAAACTCATATATTTTTTATTAAATTCTTCCACAAAATTATAATTTTTTACTCAAACTCTTTTTCCCCCAAAATTTTTTACCTTAGAAAAGGTTAAAAATAAAACCCAATGTATTTTTTATAAAAAAAACCAAATATCTATTCAAAAAAACAACCAACTAGATTTAAAAAATAAAGTAACACATTGAATTCACCTATTTCATTATAAACCCCATTTTATTTCATATTATCAAGTCCCTAGGGGTTAAAACCAACAACACGAGAATAAATTTCAAATAAAACCACACTCAACTATATAGGGATCTGTAACCCCCCCCCCCCAAATCTTCCCTATTTGGCAATTAACTAATAGAATACTTTTTTGAGTCAATTCAAGAAGTTGGGGATGTATAAAAAATTGTAAAGATGAAATTACATTGCATGGTTTGGCTTCACAGGATGGTAAATCATGTTCTAATAATGTAATGTGAACTTTAATAGTTTAATATCCATGCCAAATGGGCGCAACACTATTGACTAGGCCTTATGTTATATCTGTGTATCACTAATAATTCATAATTTTAAGATATGAAAATAAAATTAATCCCTAAAATCACTAATTAATTAAACGAGGTATACATAATTATATCAATGTATAAAAATCCACCAAAAATACAAATATGAACTCAAGATCAAGAATCAATACTGATACACACATGAAAACATGATCTTTAATGTAATGAAGTGTTGTTGCGCCCTATTTCATAGTATCCAAACTACTTAGATTAACACAAAATAAAAATATGGTATCCTCTAATACAATTTGATAATAAACTATACTGGGTTGGACAAACACATCACTCAACTCACACTTCCACAAGGCTGGTGGCACATTCCTAGTTTCCATAGGCTAGAGAAAAGCACCAGGGAATCATAATAAACCTTTTAGGAATGGTTACAAACTTAATAAACCTAAATGATTATTCTAGAAACATGAATAGATATAATAAGATACCATCATAGTCGACAAGAATTAATAAATAAAGTATAATTAGTATCAATGACTAAAAATGGGTACCATAAACAATGTCACATAAAAGAACATAATAATAAATAAAAACATATAAACATAATATTCATATTCATAATATAGAAATTCATAAAATAATAGAATGATAACACAAGGGTCGATACATATATTCTAAACCAAAAATTATTCAAAAGACACTCCTCATGAGATAAAACTGATGAGATAATGACATTAAAACAAAAAACGATGGTAATCAAGAAGCGCTACTATAAATAAGTCACCATTACATTACATGCACACTATAAAACAAATTATGAATTCGCATAATGGTATATAATAGTTATAAGGAACAAATCCTAGTATAATACCACCTTAAATTTATATAAGTATTTTGTAACCATGAAAATTAATAAATTTAATTTCAATAAAAATCCAAACAATGTAAACATTGTAAAATAATATAACTTCAAAAAAATCATTAAGAAACCCTTTGGTTTCCCTATGAAAAAATCAGAATTTTAAAAACATGTTGAAAAACTGGGTTTCAAAAACATTTCTCAATATGAACCAAAATTAGAAACAAGTTCATATGTAAAATCAGGGTCAATGCACCCAAACAAGGAATAAATACAAGTATAAATACAACATCATTATATATACACGTAATGGAAGATAAAATAAAGCATAAAATCATTTTTAATAATACTTTTTTGAAAATAAATGAATGGGATATAAATTATAATATAACTAATTATTATAAAGAGTTATATAGTATAAAAAATTGCATAATCACACATAGAACTTATATCATTCAAAAAAAATCAATCTGCTATATGTAATGTGAACTATAGTCTATAACCATAATGTTCTAGTGTGGCATATTTTAAATAATGTTTTCTAGATGACCGTGTTTATATAACAATATTGGAAGCTGACACACTCTTATCCATTCCTAAATCACAATATCTCTATCATATTCTTATTCAAAATTTGGAATCTTATTGAGTCTTCCTTCTCAAAGGATCTCAGGACTCCTTGACCAGCATTTGGATACTCACTCAATCATCACTCCAAAATCCTCTCATGGTACCTTCAACAAAATTTGTAATATTTATTAGACATCCTCCTTACATAATCTCATGGTAAATAAGAAAAATCATACATGTTCCTAGATATTTACTACGTTATATGTTCCTAAGTCACCATATACAAACCCATGGTCTCCCACGTGTTACTTGATTTTAAACACGCACCCAATAAATAGTTTCAACTCACAAAATACATTACAAAATATGATTTTAAATGGAAAATTAACTATTTAAAAAACACATGTCTATAAGGTAAATCATTCTACATAAAAATTAAATGCACCTCTCAATGAAAAAATCTTTTTTATAAAACACAATTTAAAATAGATTTAGTCCATACAAAATTCTCCCCATATGAGCTCTTATAAAAATCCAATTTGAAAACCATTTATGCCCAAAATATTTCAAGAATTAAAAGCCATATAATTAATCTTTAAGACACAATTAAAACCCCATTTAAATTGTCCAACCCCTTAGGAACATTTTATTAGAACACTTAAGGTGTATTAAACCAAACCCCCTACAGAAATACTTCTTTAAGAATCAAACTTAAAATAAAAATCATGAATTGAATATAAATGTATAGATAACAGTTAATATATAATTTTTATTATAATTAAATAAAACACTAATGTAAATAATGAATAATATTTTAGACAAGGAAAAATTCCATAAATAATGGAACCTACCTCAGAAAAAAAAACAAAACATGTCACCATTGATGACAACAACTTGAATCAAGAAATAGGGATCCTCCCACACCTAATTCACAATGAATCAAACCAAATACCAAATTAAAAATCTATATTCATTCAAGGGGATTTATAGTGTTCCAATCATCCATAACAGAGGACGAAAAAAGGTATAATAGGGGAACAAGAAGAGAAAACTATAAGTAAATAGATTACCATATACCTAGACAACAATATATAATGGGGAAAACACCATGAATCCAATTAGACGGTGATACTAAGCCCCGAGAAGGTTCCACATGGGGGAGGATAAAAAGGTCAAGTGTCAGATAAATCTATCAAGGGAAAAATAAGAAATTACCAAATTTTTAATAACCTAGTCATCTTCTATTGTTTTTCCATCTGATTTTGTAAACGGTGTTCCCATAGTAGGTGAGTCATTTTTACCCCAAACCAAAAGTAGAATGGTCACTCTTGAAGACAACATATTTTGAATAAACTATGATCAATCCATGAGAAATGAAACTACCCCTATCCATCATGTACACACTGTTCTTTCATATGGTTAAAAAATCATTTTCCAACCATGAACCAGGTTATATTTTACAAAATACAATGGTATCCAACACTCAGCACTGGGAACTAAATGAATGAAGGAATAAAAAATTTAATCTAAAGGATTCTAGTGACTTATTAGGCTCCATTTCCTAGCTCTCATGAAAATTATCTTCCACCCTAAACAATAATTTTTTTTCATAGTGTTCATTGATGAAGTCCTCATATACTCACTAACACCAGAGTAGCATGTTAGGTGTGCTAAGATATCCTTGAGTATACTACAATCAAATCATATTTATACTATGTTATCAAAGTGAGAATTTTGGATTTCAGAGAAGATTTTATTGGCGCATGTGGCTTTTGATATCGGAATACTCACAGAAGTGAATAATGCAGAGGTAGTTATTTCAAGGACACATACATATAATGTGATTTATATTGAGTGATTCATGGGTTTTATTGGATATTATAGACATTTTTTCAGTACATATATTATTTATCAGCACCTATCACTATACTCACAATGGGGGGAGTGAAGTTCCTATGGTTGGAAATGTGTGAAGATATATTTATAGATATGAATAGAATATTTACTATATCAATAATACTGTTACATCTGAAGTTAGTGGTTAGGTATTCAATATACTATAATGTATCAGGTATTATTTTTGGAATGGTAATGATGTATATATAGTATATTGTATCTTATGGGTCATGAAAATTTGAACCCAGTAGTGCATTTAACCTACTCATGACTTGGATCTAGAAATATTGGTCCATGCTATAATGTGTTAGGGACACCGTCTCTTCAGTGTGATATTTTTGGTCTAGACTGACCACAACAACCTATGTTATGACATCACATAGTGGGACCTACACTTTTGGTAATGGTATTGGGCTGAGTACTTATATAATTTTTACTGTGAGATATTGGAAGAACCGGGTAATGTTAATGTCATATCACATTATTTTATTCCTAATACGAAGGTAACTCAGGAGCCTATTGGGATACTTTTAGAGTAAAAAGTGGATATTAATGATCTTTTTTGATGACTAGAGGATCGATTATTCTAAGGATCAATGATCAATGACCTTTTTCCACTTTATTTATCACATCATATCTTGTTTACTAAGGGAAGGATGGTCAGGAGTCTAACCCAAAGTGTGTTGTTATATGGGAAAAGCAACCTGGAGGTGACTCAATACCTCGGTAGTCATTGGGTGATGATTGTAACAGCCCAAACCCAGTTACCTAGAGTTAGTGAATTATTACATAAAATTGGAATGATACAAACAATCATGTCCCAAAATACTGATCAGTTTATTAGCCTTGCAATTACTAGATACATACATTAGTTTTACATTACATCATGAAAAGAAAACATTGTGTCCCCATTGAACCGTCTTATATCCATTATCCTATTAGCTTGAATGGCCTAAAGGCCTTTTTCTTATTTTATTATAGATAATCCCCCTTTTAAGGGATAAAGGGGAACATGTACATGACGCATAGGCCCAAGGCACAAGGCTCAACACGACTTACAATACCTGACCTGAAGGCCGAGAGGCATACTATGCCCAATAAATGAACTATAGGACCAACTCGTAGGAACTGCCCCTCCCCTAGCTTCTGCATCATTGATCACCTTTCTCCCCATAATGAATTACTGATCGACTACCATTTCCCCGTATAAAGTTTCACGGTGCCTGATCACAATGGCGGTTTTCATACCCTCTCAATCTTCCAGTCTGGTAGCTGTGCTTCTGATGACTTCTAGTCTTGTTTCTCTGATCATCTTTTGGGGCCTGCTCTGTGTGAACTAGGATACTCCAAGGTTTTTTTGGCCCAAAGACCCTGAGTCCTGAAGACCTCTGATGACCCGAAGGCCCTGGAGACCTATAGGCCCAAAACAGAGGCCCGAAGGCCCAAATCGGGTGAATATTTCCGGCTGCTACAGTACTGAATAGTACCTACTACAGTACTTCTATGAAACCCAGAAATTCACCTCCACCTGGTTTAGAACCTGGGTCTCTTGGATGCCAAGAAGAAGCCCTTACAACTCGGGTACGGGCTCGTTGGCACCCTTATCCTATTCAATCAGGTTATTTGTAATATACTTCATCTCATCTTAGAAAAAATAAAACATAGGAAAGGGATGAGCTCAAATGCTCATTAAGAATAACAATACAATAGAAAATATAACAAATAAGCATAAACATTTAAGGAAATATATAAAAATTAATTAGAAGACTTTTAAACTTAAACATAACAATGATATGGCAATGATAAATCAAATAATTCCATTTTCATATTCAAATGGATATTCTACTAGTCAAATAATCACGTGTAATATCAGTTGCCAATTTCATAATGATGGAATTCATAATGTAAGACATCATAACCAAAAATTCAAGGCCTTTTGACAATAATACAAATAAGATTTTTTCAAGGCCTTGTGACAATACATTAGTTCGTCTCTTGAGACATACAGATGCATCAAGTTGCTATAGATGGATCCACCCATCACTTACTAAGAGCATTCCTCAATTGAAAAATTTGAAACATAAGACAAACATTCATATTAAAAATAGCATACAAAATGTTAATACCATACTATAAACTATGAACAGTATAAAAATAACACATCCATAGTCAACCATAACACAATACCATGAATATAATATGGAATATTTTATTATACTAAATCAATTTCAAAAAATTGTAAAGCCCATCAAAAGATGTTGACATATATGGTATCAAAAATATTTGAGAGAAATATTTCATTCTATTTTTAAATCATTTAAATTTCAAATATTTTTAAAAGAAAATATTTATTTTGAAAAATATTCTTATAATATTTTAAGGGAAGCATTGAAGGTTTTATAATGGCAGAAAATAGCTGCACTCACCGTATAATATAAAAAAATCCTTAATTTTGTCGAAAAGTTCGTAAAGGACATTGTTTGGAAAACAAAAAAATATTCCATTATAAGAATTTTGTAAAATTTAAAACAAGGGTATAAATGAATTGATCCCATAGTCTAGGAAATAGTATGAAATGTTTTGAAGTACATTTTTAAGAAACACAAATGTGGATGACAAAGAGGTCCCTGTATATACTCATGTAAAAACAACCTCAGATAATGAAGAGATTGTAGAATTATCCCTTACATTCTACAGATCATTGATCAAGGGTACATTTACCTCCGTTATAATAGTTAAATAATTGTTATTAAATTATACAAGAAATACATACATAAATATGATATCATGTATGATATTACAATATTGTTTGTTAATAATATTTCATTACTATCATTATTTCTGGTGTTAAGTGATTCGTTTTACTTTATATGCTTAGTTACGTAAGACATTTTTGTTATGGATAGGATGTATTTGATAAATATAAATTAGGATATTATGTAATTAAACATTATTTTTAATCAAAAAATGACAATTATTCTTGAATGGTTATGATGGGGAATTAATTTCATCACGTTCGTGGAGACGGTAATCCGTACGTACGAATGAGAAACAATTTAATTCTATTGATGGTGGAATTGTATGTAATTGGGTGGTATATCAAATATATAGAATAAATAATATGTTATATTTATTATTTACATCTGTTATACTCATTAGTATCACCATACCAATAATGAAGTTTTTGAATGACAAACTACACCATGACTTGGAGATGGTAAGCCGTATGAATGCACGTATGGTGACGTGTCATTCATAAGATATATTGAATAATTAATATGGTTGTACTGTATTTATAATAAAATTGTAGTATGTATAAGGTTCTAGGGTTATTATTATGTTATGAAAACAATAAAGAATGAGGAAGTGGACGAAGAAAAGAACTCTGATAGAGGTGGTAAAATTATTACATCTTCTATGGGTGTTTCAATTTGAGTTGATCAAAAGGGATATTTAGGATGGATTTCTGATCAATGTAATGCCTCTTGGTCTAACTAACGGTAGTTGGGAGGATATTTGAGTAGGGTTTTTCTGAGACAATTGGATTTGGAGATGTGATTATGAGAGAAGGGGAAGTACCCTCTTATAAGATAATTGAGGGTCACTTTAGGAAAAACTTGAAGTGATATTTTATTATACGATCATATTCGGTTTATAATGGCTCCAAAATAATTTATTCTAAGAATAAGGTGGGTATGGGTATAAAACCCTTCAACTAAAACGTTTTAGATATGTTTAGGTCACCATATTAACGATATCTTTTAGATTTAACTCTTTGTTAAATAGTTTAACTTTTAACATGTATTCTTGTATTATTATAATTGTTGGTTGGAGTGGATACTCAAGAGGGGGGGTCAATTGAGTTCCAATTAAAATCTTAGTTTTAAAAAATTTGTCTTAAAAACCCCCAAATAAAATACTGAAATAAACTGTAGTGAATTTATATCAAAGTAAAGGTTCTGTTGGGTTCTTAAGGGATTGATTATTTCCCAGTTAATCAAAACAGAATGGTTGATTAACTTTTGAAACCAAATTACTGATTTACAACTAATATAAACACTTGGGAATTTAATTATCAAAGTGACTTTAAAAAAGTTTTGGTTTTAAAGTAATTAGCAGTGGAATAAAAGAATAAATTTGAAAGATATAGCACAACAGATATAACTAAGAGGATCAGTCTCAAGCCAAGACTTAGTCCTCTCAACAATTTATATAAATTTGATCCACACCCTGGATCGGGGTTCACAACAGTTTACAACTGTCTAGGTCCAAGACCTCTACCACTGTTATTCATGGGAAACAAAACAACAACCACCAGTTCTCTAGGTCACACACGACCTCTACCAATATTACTGTGGGAAATGAAAAATGTATAGAGTTTTCTGAGGATTTACAGATCCTCCAGCTAAAGTACAGGAGACAGTGTGTGTGTTAAATACAGCAGATAACACACACTGCTCGAAATGTAAAATAATGAATTACAGAGCAGAGATGTGGAGTTTAGAAATGGCTATAGTGATTGCAGTGAATCTTTGGACTCATTGAGTTTGATCAGAAATGATTCTGAGTCCTCTTCTGGTTTTTGTCTGAAAAACAGAGTGTCGTCTGCTTGGTATCCAGGTTCAGAGATAATGAGAAATGTAGTCGATGAAGTTCTTCAATGTCCTCGTGAATGTAATGAACTCTTTTGAGTAAGCTTGAGTGTGTATGAGCTTCTATGTCTTCTTATTGTTAGGTCTTCTCTTTTCTTCCATAGTTATATCATCCACCACTTTTTGCACTCATATAAGTCTTGTCGTTGTCACATGGTGTGTTTGCACCAACAGGGACTTCTCGTATTTATGGCACGAGCTCCGGAAAAATAAATGATTTTTTTTTGCAGGTACGAGGTACAGTTCCCTGACATCCAACAACCTTCATTAAATAAATGTCAGAGCATTAAAATATACCTAATATGACCATTGGGTAGATTAAATAAACATAATGAAATTCAAACACCTGTTTATGACTATCGGCGAGTCAAGTGATCGGTAGCTCATTAGTATCAGCATCGGTGGCTAGACATCGGTGTGTTCTGATTGGTGACTCAGATGATCAGCGTTGGTGTGTCATGATCGGTGACTCATTTGATCAGCATTAGTGGTACATCTTCAGTGACTCAGATGATCAGCATCGATGTGTCATGATCGGTGACTCATTTGATCAGCATTAGTGAGGCTTCTTCGGTGACTCAGATGATCCGCATCGGTGTGTCATGATCGGTGACTCATTTGATCAGCATCGGTGAGACATCTTCAGTGAATCAGATGATCAGCATCGATGTTTCATGATTGGTGACTCATTTGATCAGCATCAGTGAGACATCTTTGGTGACTCAGATGATCAGCATCGGTGTGTCATGATCGGTGACTCATTTGACAAGCAACGGTGAGACATCTTTGGTTACTCATATGATCAGCATCGGTGAGACATCTTCGGTGACTCATATGATCAGCATCGGTGTGTCATGATCGGTGACTCATTTGATATGGATCGGTGTGACCGTTCACTTTTTATATGGATCGGTGCGACGGTTGTCTTGTGATATGGATCGGTGCGACCGTTGTCTTGACAGAACACAAAGTGTCTGTTTGACCTAGAAGACTTCCAGAATACTTGAAAATCAATACGAAAGAGATAAAAACATGATCCAACCAATATAAATAGATTCACTAAAAGATCATGATTATGTATATGAGAAATCCAACCGGATTAAGTAATAATGATTTGTTATTATTAAAACAGAAATCATAGGAAGAATTCAACAATCTTCCAGAGGGCTCAACAATCTCCACCTTTTTGATAATCTGAAATCTTAGTCATAAATAAATATAATATATGATCAATAATAGTGACAAGGCATAATAAGAATAAAAACACAATGAGATATAAATCTCCCCCTGAATTTATGCCTTTAAATATTTATGCATGCATTGCTATAGAAAGGTTCCCCCCCATAGATAAAAAAAATCTCCCCCTATAGAGATGCATCTCCCCCATATATATACGTATTTCTCCCCCTTTGGGATAATAAAAAAGGAAGGAAAACAGATAAAGAAGAGATTAAAAGAAGACAATAGAGAGAATAAAAAGGAAAGAGAATAATGTTTATAAGGTACATCACAGTACAAACACAACAAGGTTCACCCTATCAACAACAACTCACAACTATTTCTTGGGATGTAACAGGGCTTTGCCTTTGTAAGAAGGATCAATGGATGTTAAGTTGGAAGGCTTGGAGGCAGGTTGAACTGGGCGAATTTGAAAAGGTGGTAGGATGACTCTGGAAGGTGGAGGAGAGGATGCCACTGTGATTTGTTGTGGAGATGTAGGAGCTGGTTGAGAAGATTGCTGAGGAACTGGTCGTAGGTGAGATAGAGCTTGAGCAAAAGAGATCTGATTTGGAGCAACATCAGAGGCACTGAGAGGTTCAGCAATATGAAACACAATGGCGGTGTCTTGTTCATTCAGATAAGGCTTCCAAAGATTTATGAAATCCTAAATAACTTCTACACCACACTGCAAAGCCTTCTCAAACTCATCCTTATTCTCCATGAACCGTTACAGGGTAGGAGTAAAATCTTTCAACTGACGAACTTGAGCCTTGAAAGCTTGAGTGACTGGAGGTAGTCTCAGATTGTCAGCTAACACTTTGAAATTCACGGTCATCTCATGCTTGGTATATATTTTTGAAATGTAATGATCAACCTTTTCCTTGATCTCTCTATGAGCTTTAGTGGCATCTGCTGAATATACTATTACCATCTTATGAATGTGATCACTGTGCTCCGTCATCTTTCTCAACGAGTCCAAATCAAGAACATGTATAATAGCGGCCAATTCATCATGCACAATCTGCCTTAGAGCCTCTAGCTCACGAGTAGTGATCTTGGTTACTTTTGCTGTACTGGCTTGAGCAACTATTTGAGTTATCTCAGCTTTCAAATTTCTCAGATCAGACTTCCTAAGATGTTCAATCAGATTCCTCAACACTTCCATCATACCAGATACGGTTGATCTAAATTCGTTTGATAAAGAAACTAAGCCAGATTGTAGATCCTTCAGAATCTGATTTAGAGAGGCTATGTGCCTGCCAATAAACTCACCAGTAATGGCCAGGTCTGGTCTAATAGCATTTGAAATTTATTCTCTAACTGTATCTCTCAGAGAAGTAAGCAACTCACTTTTGAACTTATCAAAATCAGACTGAGAGATAGTAGAACTAGGTAGATGAGCATCTGCAACATCAACAGGATGAGAAAACCTTGCCTCAACTTGTTGGTTTTCCTTCACAATCGCAGCAGATTCTAATTCTTCTTCTTCTTCTTCTTCAGAATACTCTAAACCCAAAACAGCAAAACCAGGGTAATCCTCCCAGAAAGCAACACACATAGTATATTTCGGTTTATCATAAATTCATTTTCCACTGATTTCTAGAGAATCTCTCTTTCCACTGGCATTTGTTTCTAGTACAGTTTGATGTGTTTCTGTTGGAGGTACAGCAAGACCATCCAGTGGTCAGTTATCACCATCATAATCATTATCATCATCATCATCATCATCATCATAATCATCTCCATTCCCATTTCCATTCTTCAAAGAAACTTCACTATCAGATACTTCAGTGTCACTAGCTTTTTCAACACCAAGAACTGGTTCTGATTCAGGTAAGGGTAAAGGTGGACTGGAAGGTCCAAAGTATATTCTTTTCTTAGGGCTCACAGTATCAGGATCACTCCTATCATCAGGAGGTGACATACTTCCTTCTTCTATTTCATCTTCTTCCATCCCTTGTTTACCAGACTCTTCAGTGTCTTTATTCCTTTCAACATCTACTTCTTCCTCATCTTCAGAATAAATTGGCTCCTCATCTGATTTCAAAAAGATATTTTCTTTCCTTTCACTATAGAAGACATTCTGGAAGCCTCTACACCATCTAATGTAACTTGCAGATTTATATAAAACTCATGTACTAGCTTTGGGTAGTATACACGAGTGTTATCTGAGAACCAGGCTTTACATCCTTGCGATTCTAAAACTTGTAACAACTGCGACTTACTTGTCAAAAGCCAGGCGGAACTAACTTCCTTTTCTACAGAATCAATATGAGTATCTAGGTTCGGATTTACTGATCTTTGAGTGGTACTACTCGACTCGCCTCGAACATGCTTTGAAGGTACATGAATTTCTAATCCTTTGCCTGGTCTCTTCTGCTTAGACATTTGAAGAATCTGGGGAATACAGGAGTTCGAAGGTTTGAAGTAGAGGAGAAGAGAGGGTATAAGGCTTGGCGAGAAATGAAAGGTCGACGGTTTGGGGAATAGAAATAGTCGTGTATCATTTATTTCATCATTTAGGGTTTCCATAATAAAGATGAAAGTAATTATTTAATTACAACATTATAAAAAGTAATAGAAAGGAAGATAGGTTTGACAAATCAGTTTCACAGATCAGTTTCACAGATCAGTTTCACCGATCGGTTTCACATATCAGTTTCAGAGATCAGTTTCACATATCGGTTTCACAGATCAGTTTCACAGATCAGTTTCACAGACCAGTTTCACAGATTAGTTTCATAGATCGGTTTCATAGATCGGTTTCATAGATCAGTTTCACATATCACTTTCATAGATCGGTTTCACAAATCCTTTTCACAGATGTTCTTCACAGATCAGTTTCATAGATCAGTTTCACAGATCAGTTTCACAGATCGGTTTCACAGATCAGTTTCACAAATCCGTTTCACAGATCAGTTTCAGAGATCAGTTTCACAGATCGGTTTCACAGATCAGTTTCACAGATCAGTTTCACAGATCAGTTTCACAGATTGGTTTCACAAATCGGTTTAACAGATCTGTTTCACAGATCAATTTCACAGATCGATCATACACAATTCTTGTTTAATAAAATTCATTCTTTCAGAGCATATAGGCTTTGTAAAAATATCAGCTAATTGATGTTCAGAACTAATAAATTTGAGGGAAATATCACCTTTCTGATAATGATCTCTTAGAATGTGATGTCTGACATCAATGTGCTTAGTCCTAGAGTGAGACACAGGGTTCTTTGATATGTTGATCACACTAGTGTTGTCACAGTTAATTGAAACATGTTTAAAATCAAATCTGTAGTCCAATAAAGTGTGTTTCATCCACAGAATCTGTGCACAGCAACTACCAGCAGCTATATATTCTGCTTCAGCAGTAGAGAATGCAACTGAGTTCTGTTTCATACTACACCATGATACTAGGGACTTTCCATGTAAATGACATGTTCCAGATGTGCTCTTCCTATCTATCTTACATCCAGCAAAGTCAGCATCTGAATAACTAGTTAGGTCAAATGATTATCCTTTTGGATAAAACAAACCTAAATTCACAGTATACTTAAGATATTTAAAAATCCTTTTAACAGCGAGTAAGTGTGATTCTTTAGGATTAGCTTGAAATCTAGCACACATACACACACTAAACCTAATATCATGTCGACTAGCAGTAAGATAAAGTAAACTCCCAATCATACCTCTGTAATAGGTTTGGTCAACTAGTTTCCCAGTTTCATCAACATCCAATTTATAGGTAGTTCTCATAGGTATATCACTTTCCCTAATACTATCTAAACCAAAACGTTTTAATAAATCCTTAGTATATTTACTTTGATTTAGAATAATACCATCTTTAATTTGAAAGATTTGAAATCCAAGAAAATTATTAAGCTCTCCCATTAAGCTCATTTCAAACTCATTTTGCATAACCTTTGAAAATTCAGTACATAAATAATTTTTAGAAGATCCAAAAATAACATCATCAATATAGATTTTTACTATTAACACATCTTTTGAAATCCATTTTATAAAAAGAGTGGGATCAGCTATTCCTTTTATAAATCCTTTTGAAATAAGAATGTTTGAAAGTCTTTTATACCAAGCTCTTGGAGCTTGTTTTAAACCATATAAAGCTTTAGAAAGTTTAAAAACATGATTTTGAAAATGAGGATTTGAGAAACCATGTGGTTGTTCAACAAAAAAATCTTCAAAAATAAAACCACATAAAAAAGAACTTTTCACCTCCATTTGGTATAACTTGAAATTCAGATGTGATACATAGGCAAGTAAGACCCTAATAGCCTCTAATCTAGCTATAGGTGAAAAGGTTTCCTTATAGTCAATTCCTTCTTCTTGATTGTAACATTGTGCAACTAGCCTAGTTTTGTTTCTAATGATGTTTCCAGATTCATCAACTTTGATTCTAAACACCCATTTTGTGCCTATGGTTATAGTGTCCTTAGGTCTTTCTACTAATTTCCAGACTTTGTTTCTTTCAAATAGATTTAGTTCTTCTTGCATAGCCATTACCCAAAATTCATCATTGATAGCATCATTGATATTTTTAGGTTCTAACTATGAATGAAAAGCTTGATGTTCAACCTGATTTCATAGAGAAGCTCTAGTCTGTGTTCCTCTATCTAAATTACCTACAACAGCATCTAACAGAAGGTTCATTAGAATCCTAGTTGGTCTAGAAAAGGTAGGACTCGAGATTTCAGGTTCATTTACAGGTTGAGGTTCAACAGAAGAAGGTTGTGGAAAATTTCTAGAACTGGATGTTTTAATTACAAGTCCACTATAATTATCATTAAGGTCCAAAACAAAGAGATCATCTTCAAGATTTTCAAGAGAGGTCTTAAGTTCATGTGGATCCGTTTCATCAAATTTGATGTGAATAGATTCTACCACACATTTGGTTCTCTTATTGAAAAATATATATGCTTTAATAGAAATAGAGTATCCTAGGAAAATTCCTTCATCACTCTTGGATGCAAATTTGTCAAGATTATATTTAGTACTAAGAATAAAGATTTTGCAACCAAAAACTCTGAAGTAGTCAACCTTAGGTTTCCTATGGTTCCATAACTCATTAGGGGTCCTCTTAAGAACAGGTCTGATCAAGACTCTATTGATAACATAACAAGATATATTTACAGCTTCAGCCCAAAAATAAACAGGTAGGTCATACTCATTAAGAATATTCCTATCAATTTCTTGCAGGGTTCTATTCATTCTTTCTACTACACCATTCTGTTGAGGTGTCCTAGGGGCAGAGAAATTGTGACTATAGCCACTGTGTGAGCAGTAAGATTCAAACTCATGATTTTCAAACTCACGACCATGATCACTTCTCAGGTTTTTAATTTTAAGTCCACTAAGGTTTTCTACAGACTTGGAATATTTTACAAAGCAAGAACAAGCTTCACTTTTGTGAGCTTGAAAATGTACCCAAGTATATCTAGAAAAGTCATCTACAAGAACATAGACATAGTGATTTCCATTTAAACTAGAAACTCCGGAAGGTCCAAATAAATCCATGTGAACCAACTCGAGAGGTTGAGAAGTTGAAACTTCATTCTTTGATTTAAAATAAACTTTATGTTGCTTTCCCTTTTGACAAGGATTACAAACTTTTTCTGCTGGAAATTCAAGTTTGGATTGGTCTCTAACTAAGTTCTTCCTAGCAAGTTTTCTAAGTGAATTCACTTTGCAGTGTCCTAATCTTCTGTGCCAAATCCAAGACTCTTTATGAAAATTATTTAAACACATAATATTCTTCTTAGCTAAATAATTTAAATCAACAGCATAAAAATTTTCATTTATTAAAGCAGAAAACACTAAAACATTTTTAGAATTAAAAACATTGCATGAATTGTTTTCAAATTTAAAATATAAACCATCATCACATAACTGAGAAATACTTAACAAATTGTATTTATGTCCATCAACAAATAAAACATTAGAAATTAATATTGAGTCGGTGTTACCAATCTGGCCTAAGCCGATGATTTTTCCTTTTGAGTGATCGCCAAAGGTGAAAAACCCTCCATCATCTCTGACTAAGCTTATAAAGCATGAAAAGTCTCCTGACATATGTCTTGAACATCCACTGTCCCAACAACAAGGCTTTCTATAGGAGATCTTTAAGCAGGTTCCCTACAAAACAGATTTATATAGGAAATGATTTTGGTACCCAGATCTTCTTGGGTCCAGAAATGTTAGGCAATAAATCTTTAGGTACCCATATTTGACTAATGGGTCTCATAATATTTCTAGAGTCAACATATTTTTAAAGATAAATCTTATTAGATCCATAACTATGAATATAACTAGTTGAGGCATATGAAGTTTCAGAACTAGCTACATTCTGTCCAGATTTAGGAATGAATTTAGTTTTGGTAATTTTCCTTTGTCCAGGTTGGTATCCTATGCCAGTAGTGTATCTAGGTGCTATTTTCTTACCAAGAATCTGATTAAGAGTATCTTTACCATTGGTAAATTTCACTAAGTCTTTCTTGAGTTTCGCATTAGATAATTTCAGTTCAGTGTTTTCTTTAAGCAACTGAGCATTCTTTTCCATTTCAATATCAAGATCAGATTTATGTTTAATAGTTAAAGCATACTGTATCTTTAAACGTTTGTATTTGTCTTTCATCTCATTACAGGTTTCTTCTAACATATCACAGTATTCATATAGTTTATATTTTGACATGTTTTCTGAGTCAGAATCATCTTCTGAATAATATGTATTTAAAGCAGGAGTTTCAGATGTTACCTCAGAGGTGTTTGTCATAAAACACATGTTTGCCTTATTTCTGTGTTCAGTTTCAGAAACATCAGATTCAGTGGAGCTATCCTTAGATGAACTCCAAGTAGCCTTCATGGCTTTATTAAAATTATTGTCCTTGTATTCATACCTCTTCTTGTATTTTGACTTTGGACAGTCTGCTTTTATGTGTCCCTTTCTTTTGCACTCATAGTAGACAACTTCATCTGATTTGTCAGATTTCTTCCAATCCTTTTTCCAATGTCCCTTGTTATCATACACACCTTTATAATTTTATTTTCTGAAAAACTTCATCTTCCTATAAATCTTTTTAAACCTTCTGGCAATGTGAGCCATCTCAACATCACTATCAGAATCACTTTCACTATCTTCACAGCTTGAACTCTCATTTATAGCTTGAAGCTTTTCCTTATCCTTGTTCTTTGAAGTTGAAGTCTTGAAATCAACTGACTTCCTTCTAGGTTCATCTTCTTTCTTCTTTGTTAACCTTGAGTTCCTCTTCATACATCATTAACTTTCCAATTAGTTCCTTGACTGGCAGTTCACTAATATCACATGATTCTCTAATTGATACAGAAGTTCCTCTCCATCTTTCAAGTAGACATCTCAGAATTCTCATAATTTGTTCCTTTGATAGAACATCCTTTCCCAAAGAAGTAATTGTGTTGACAATTTCATTAAACCTGAGATACATGTCAGAAATGGGTTTATCATGCTTCATCTTAAAATTATCATACATAATAGTATAAGTGTTCAATCTCATTTCCTTAACATTAGTTGTTCCTTCATGAGAAATGGCTAAGGTATCCCAAATTTCATAAGCAGTTTTACAGGAAGATATTCTATTAAATTCCTTATCTCATAAAGCACAGTACAAGGCATTCATAGCTTTGCAATTATTATTTTAGGCATCCTTAGTAGCTTCATTCCAAGTAGTTCTAACAGTAGTAGGAATTTTATATTCTGATTCTATAGCAGTCCAAATATCAAAACCCATGATCTCTAAATGAATTTTCATCTTGATTTTCCACTGAGCATAGTTAGTGCCATTGAAAAAGGGTGGTATATTGGTAGCAACACCTTCAAGTCTGTTATCCATGATAAATTACTTAAAACAACTATTTTAAAGAGGTAAAAATTTAGAAATAAACGAAATTTTAAGAACATTAAAATACAACTAAAATCATAGTTAAAAAAGAGTTTGTTAGAAAATATTTTAAATCCCTCTGATACCAAATTTTGGTCGTAGTGGATACTCAAGAGGGGGGTGAATTTATTTCCAATTAAAATTTTTGTTTTAAAAAATTTGTCTTAAAACCCCCAAATAAAATACTGAATTAAACTGTAGTGAATTTATATCAAAGTAAAGGCTCTATTGGGTTCTCAAGGGATTGATTATTTCCCAGTTAATCAAAACAGAAAGTTTGATTAACTTTTGAAACCAACTTACTGATTTACAACTAATATAAACACTTGCAAATTTAATTATCAAAGTGACTTTAAAACAGTTTTGGTTTTAAAGTAATTAGCAGCAGAATAAAAGAATAACTTTGAAAGATATAACACAGCAGATATAACCAAGAGGTTTACTCTCAAGCCAAGACTTATTCCTCTCAAAAAGTTATATAAATTTGATCCACACCCTGGATCGTGGTTCACAATAGTTTACAACTATCCAGGTCCAAGACCTCTACCACTGTTATTTGTGGGAAACATAACAACAGCAACCAGCTTTCCAGGTCACACACGAACTCTACCACTATTACTGTGGGAAATGAAAGATGTAAAGAGTTTTCCGAGGACTTGCAGATCCTCCAGCTAAAGTACAGGAGACATTGTGTGTGTTAAATACAGCAGATAATACACACTTCTCGAAATGTAAAATAATGAATCACAGAGCAGAGATGTAGAGTTTTGAAATGGCTCTAGTGATTGTTGTGAAGCTTTGGACTCCATGAGTTTGATCAGAAATGATTCTGAGTCCTCTTATGGTTTTTTTCTGAAAAACAGAGTGTCGTCTGCTTGGTATCCAGGTTCAGAGATAGTGAGAAATGTAGTCGATGAAGTTCTTCAATGTCCTCGTGAATGTACAGAACTCTTTTTGAGTAAGCTTGAGTGTGTATGATCTTCGGTGTCTTCTTATTATTAGGTCTTCTCTTGTCTTCCACAGTTATATCATCCACCACATTTTTCACTCATATAAGTCTTGTCGTTGTCACATGGTGTGTTTGCACCAATAGGGACTTCTTGTATTTATGGCACGAGCTCCAGCAAAAGAAATGATTTCTTTTTGCAGGTACGAGGTACGGTTCCCTGACATCCCACAACCTTCATTAAATAAATTTCATAGAATTAAAATATACCTAATATGACCATTGGGTATATTAAATAAAGATAAAGAAATTCAAACAGCTGTTTATGACAATCGGTGAGTCAAGTGATTGGCAGCTCATCAGTATCAGCATCGGTGGCTAGACATTGGTGTGTTCTGATCGGTGACTCAGATGATCAGCTTTGGTGTGTCATGATCGGTGACTCATTTTATCAGCATCGGTGAGACATCTTCGGTGACTCAGATGATCAGCATTGGTGTGTCATGATCAGTGACTCATTTGATCAACATCGGTGAGACATCTTCGGTGACTCAGATGATCAGCATCGGTGTGTCATGATCGGTGACTCATTTGATCAGCATCGGTGAGACATCTTCGGTGCCTCAGATGATCAGCATCGGTGTGTCATGATCGGTGACTCATTTGATCAGCATCGGTGAGACATCTTCAGTGACTCATATGATCAGCATCGGTGTGTCATGATCGATGACTCATTTGATCAGCATCGGTGAGACATCTTGGGTGACTCAGATGATCAGCATCAGTGAGACATCTTCGGTGAATCAGATGATCAGCATTGGTGTGTCATCATCGGTGAATCATTTGATATGGATCGGTGCGACCGTTCACTTTTGATATGGATCGGTGCGACTGTTGTCTTGTGATATGGATCGGTGCGACCGTTGTCTTGACAGAACACAAAGTGTCTGTTTGATCCAGAAGACTTCCATAATACTTGTAAATCAATACCAAAGAGATAAAAACATGATCTAACCGATATAAACAGATTCACTAAGAGATCGTGATTACGTATATGAGAAATCCAACAGGATTAAGTAACAATGATTTGTGATTATTAAAACAGCAATCATAGGAAGAATTTAACAATCTTCGGGAGGGCTCAACAATAATAAATGGTTATTAAACATACTAAAAAAAGCCAAGATAACCCAATGTGGTTTATTATTGATATATATACCTTATATATGTCCTTTTTTTAAAACATAGATTTTTTTAAAATATTATATCAATTAATAATATAGTATTTGTTTTAAAAACTCATTTATGACAATTTTGACACTATTTGGTATTTTGTTTTTGTGAAAGTCATAATGACATTATCACTTCCAAATTTTTTTTTTACCAAACGTAAAATGTCATATTAACCTATAAAATTAGTGGAATTATACTGAAGTCTCAATTTACATTTATTTGGATATTGATAATATCAATTATTTTAATATTTCATTAATTAGGTAATTACGACATCATTATTGTGGCATAAATAAATTTTATTATTTAATGTCTAAAATTTATAATTAAAATACCACTATTTATGAACTATTTTTAACATTATAATGAATATTTATATTTTAATTTATTTTATGTGTAACACAATATTAAAAATGGTTTAGTTATTAAACATTGAATGTAACACTTTTAACTCTTGTTTAAATAAAATAACAATAAATTTCATAATCAAATCCAAGTGGACCAAAAGGATCAAATTTTATTCCAATGGTTGATTTTGGTCATAATATATTTATCTAATTGAATTATGAAATTTTTTAGAGTAATTAAAATATCATTTTTTACCTTTAATTACACTATTTACTTTTATTCATGGTAATTAAAAGTCAAAAGTTACTATTCACAAAAAAATTATTTTAATCATATTGAACCACATTTTACTTATTAATTTCAACTGTGACACTCAGAGTTTTGAAATTAAATTCACAAAAGCTGTAAAACTACGTTTTATAAAAAATTTCAAATGCACCTAGAAGGTGAGTTAAAGACGGTAAAAAGTTCAATAAAAAGTTATATATCAAATATTATTTTAAAATGACTCCAATGAATTACATTAAACATATGTATGTATTATGTATCTATTTTTACCTAAAATAAATTTAAATAAAATAATTTATTATTTAAAAAAATGTCAGTTTTGAATAATAATGCCGTGTTTTTCACTATTAATAAAAAATTGAATGTTTTCAAAAAAATACCAAAAATTTTCCATAATATAATTTTGATATTGAAAATCCAAAAATGAAGTCCAATTTGAGAAATAAAATTTATAAAATTTCAAAAATTGGGTATTACAATTCATAAATGCTAGTTTGATTGGTTGTGGTGTGTTAGAACAAGAATTTGATTACAACGCAAGCTATTGTATTATTCAAAAAGAAACATACCGTGGAAGCATGGGGTGTTACATTCATTCCTCCTTCAAATTATTTCGCCCTGCAAATTTCTAGAATTTTACTGCATAAAAATATTCTAGAGGTTATTCTTCATATGTTCCTCTAGTTTCCATGAAGTCTTAAAAATTCATTAATATATAGTATTTCTAAAGGTTCATGTGGTAAATCTTCTCGTATAGTAAGAAAATGCACTACCTTGGTCAGACGATCAACAATGACCCATATTGCATCATTCCTTCTATGAGTCTTTAGTAGCCCCATGAAAATGTCCATCGTAATATCATCCCATTTCCACTTCGGTATGGGAATAGGTTGCATGATTCCTCTTTGATGTTGTCTTCCAACCTTAACCTATTGAAAAAATACATAATAAGCAATCTCCCTCTTAATGTTGCCCAGCCAAAAATGTTCCTTCACATCTCTATACATCTTAGTGCTATGAGGGTGTATAGAGAAATTTGATCTATGTGGATCATCCAATAATTCCCCATTTAGATTAAGTATATCAGGAACACAAAGCCTCTTTCTATTTTTCAAAATTCCATCTTCATATTCTAATTCAATCAATCTCCCATCATTTATAGCTTTAATTTTCTTTTTAAACTCCTAATCATCTATCTGCGAACATATTATCGTTTCTATAAAATATTGTTTTGAAATTATTTGAAAAATAATTGATATTTCACCTTCCATTATTATTCCCATATCCATATATAATAGATCAATGAAAATTGGACCCCTTTCAACTTTCATCATGTTCAAAACACTGTGATCCTTTCTGCTCAAAGCATCTGCCACTTTATTTTCCTTCCCCAGTGGGTATTGTATAGTGTAATAATAATCTTTGAGTAGTTCAAGACTTCATATTTTCCTCATATTGAGTTATTTTTTTTGTAAAAATATACTTCAAACTCTTTTGATCGGTATATATCTTACATTTTTCACCATTGATATAGTGTCTTCATACCTTCAAAGCAAATATTACCGCTGCTAATTCATAATCAGGAATGGAATTGTTTTGTTCATGAATTTTTAGCTTTTGGGATTCATGTGAAATAACTATAACATTATACATAAGGACACAACCATGTCCATTATTTAAAGCATCAATATAAATTACAAACCCATCATTCCCTGATGGTAGAGTCAAGATACGAGCATTTACTAATCTTCTCTTAAGTTTTTCAAAACATTCTTCAAACTCTTTCTCCCAAAAAAATTTGACCCCTTTATGTGTGATCTTGGTTAATGGGTTAGCCAATTGAGAAAAATCTTGGACTAAAAGCCAATATTAACATGCTAAACCAGTAATGTTGAATTCCTTAGTTATACTCATCAACGATGTCCATTATTTTATTGCTCTTGTCTTAGAATGGTCAATAGATATTCCATCTTTAGAGACAATGTGGCCAATAAAAGAAATCTACTAAAGCCCTAATTCACACATACTAACCATTCCATATACTTAATTTCTTCTATGAGTCTTTAGAATAGTGATCAAGAGATTTTCATGATATTCATAAATTTTGGAGTAAACCAAGATATCATGAATAGATACCAGTACAAAGTCATGAAGATATTTTCAGAAAAATATATTCATTAAATCCATGAAGTTAGAGGGTGCATTATTCAGTCCAAATGAAATTACTATAAACTCATAATGCCCATACCTGGTACGAAATGTTGTCTTCAGAATGTTTTCCTTCTTCACACACAACTAATGATATGTAGATTGAAGGTAGTCATTTGGAAAATATTTAGCTCCATGAATTTGATTGAATAAATCATCAATGTGAGGTAGGAGATATGTGTTCTTTATTGTTATAGAATTGATCTCTATATAGTCAATGAACAACATCATAGATCCATCATTTTTCTTAACAAAAAGAATAGTGTCTCCCCATAGAGAAAAACTAGGGAGAATAAATCATTTATTACTCAATTTCTCTAGTTATTTCTTTTGTTCCCCTAATTCCATAGTGGACATTCTATAAGGGGTCGTTGATATTGGCCTTGAACCAAGAATCAAATCTACAAAAAACTCAATTTCTAATTCTAGAGGATGTCTAGGTAAATCCTCTAGAAACACATCAAAATATTCTTTCACAGAACTTATATCCTCTATTTGAACATTCTTTTCCTCACCCATAGTTATTTCATTCTCTTCATACCCAATAATTGAATTTAATAAGGGTAGAGGGGTGGATCTAGATAAGAATTAGATGGTGACATTTCTGCTCTAAAGATAAGGTAATCCTTATCATCATTAAAAAATATAACTTCCTTCTTCTTATAATGAATTTTTGCATCATGGTCTGAAAGCCAATCCATGATGAGGATTATATCAAATTAAATCATGGGTATGATGATTATATCATCAGATAAAGAACATTTATATGCCCTAATGGGGACTAATTCAAACAACATTATTGCAATGATACTTCCCTTTAAAGTTTCTACCAACAACACCGTTTTTAAATCAAACTAGAAATATCTAATTTTCTTAGGAAACTAGTAAGATATGAAACAATGTAATGATCTAGAATAAAAAAAGTATTGGGTAAACTTGGGGAAGCCATTAAATTACATTCCACCACTTCATTCAGATCTTCATCCTTAGCAGTAGTGATTACATAAGCTTGGCCCTGCTATAATGGATTTTTTTGATAAGTTTACTTCACTCTTTGGACCTTAATTTTCATAATTCCACATTCCTCTAAAATTGTAGCATTCAACATTGAAATCATCTTTCTTTCCCCTGCTATCACGAGCTTGGGGGATATTTTCATCACACTTATAATATACTCCAATTCCATTCAGGCATGTACCAGGGTTCTTCTTCCCACATTTACCACGGGATGGAAATTCATCTTTTCCCTTATTCACATTTTTCAATTTCTTGAGTGTTCAGAAGATCTCTTCTTCTCTAAATTTGCTTTAATGTCATAAGACTTAGTGAATTCCTTTTATCTCTTGATATAAAATGAGACAATATCTTTGTATGATGAGAAGTACTGTGAGGATAATTCTCAATGGAGAAATGGTTTTAACCCATCAGTGAATCGTTCAATCTTACTCCTTTGGAAAAATATATAATATGATACATGCCTTGAAAACCATTTAAAGTTATCATCATACTTTGCGATATTCTTTTACTCTATTTTCCTTAGACTCCGAAATTGTCTTTCCATATCTACTTGATGGTCACGTGGAATGTATTTTTCTTTTAAAAGATCTTTAAACTCCTTCTATTCCATATTTTATACTTCTTCATATTTCTATGTGTTTTGAATTACTGGCCACCATTGATCTGCATCTCCCATGAGGCGATAAACTGCCATAAAAACCGTTTCCCTTTCGCTACTCCCCAAAGCATGAAATATTTTTTTCTATGGAACTTATCCATTGCCCAGATAAAATGGATATGTAGTCCCATTAAATGTTAGTGGTTATTGCCTCATGAAGCTGTATAACATTGATCCTCTGCGTTATGAATCAGGGTGCTCCATACGGGTAAGGTTATTATAAATAACATGAGTGACTTGTCCCTTTGCTGTGATAAGTTTATCAGCACTAGTTGCATCACCAGCTCCACTATAATTATCTTTAGTAGGATTTCAATAACTATATGTATTACGAGAGTTGATATGGTTTCAATTCCTTCCACTATTCCCCATTTCTAAAAATGGCGTACACTAGATTAGTTTATGATTCACAATAAATAATTACAATCCTGTAAAACACTTAACATAAGTTGAGTAGTTGATGGATATAATCCATAATCATAAAAAATATCTTTTAGGAGGTATATACTCATAAATACATCATAATGGTTTGTAAAGAAAATTTAAATTATTTGAAGCATATCCCCTTGGAGTGTCGTAACGAAGAGTGTAGCAAGGCCCATTGTCATATACCAGGATACCCCAGGTCAAGACCGAAACTCTTTATCGTAGTTTTCACTTCTAGGCAGATTTGTGCCAGAGCCGCCTCTGCCTACTCATTTCCAAACAGGGATTTATTTCGTTGAAAACTCAAAAAATCTATACATTATCAAAATTCAAGGATTTTATTCTATACCAATCCTTCATGTCTATCTTAGGGTAATTTTCTCTAATTAGAGTTTTTCTAAATCTTGATTCCATGGTTTTTACTAAATATCCCTTGATAGCAACTATAATTCACTAACCCCAGTTACCTGGAGTCGGTGAATTGTTACATAACATTGTTATGATATAAGGAACAATTTTCCGAAAGATATATCAGTTTAGTAGCCTTGGATGTACTAGATACATACATATGTTTTACATCACATCATGAAATTAAAAAAACATTATGTTACCTTTGAACACTCCTATATCCCTTAGCCTATTACAATAGGTTCATAATAATATACATCTTCTCATCTTGAAAAAACAAGACGTAAGAACGGGGTGAGCTCAGATTCTCAGTAAGGATAAAAATATTTTGGAAACTACCATAATTAAGAATAAACATTTAAGGAAATGTTTAATACTAAAACACAAGTCTTTTCAACATAAAATCCAACATAATAAGGAAAATATGAATAAAATATTTCCATTTATATATTCACATTGATATTCTACCAGTCGAATAATCACATTTAATATCAATATCCAATTTCGTAATGATGGAATGCATAATGTCGGACATCATAATAATATAGTCATGGCCTTATGACAAGATTACATAAAAGATTTTGTCAAGGCCTTCTTCCAACACAATAGTTTGTCTCAGAAGACCTACCATTGAATTGAGGAGCTATAGTGGGCTCCACCCTTCACTTTCTATGTCCAATGCATTCCTCATATAAAAAGGATGAAACATAACATAAACATTCATGTTAAAACATGCATACGAAATGTTGAAACATTAACCATATACCATGAATGGTATGAAAATAACACATCCATAGTCAAATATATCACAAAACCTTATATACAAAATTGAATATTGTATAATAGTAAATTGACTTCAACCAAGTGTAAATTCAATCAAAGGATGTTGACATAGATGAAATAAAAACTATTTGAGAGAAATATCTCATTTATTTCGAAATCTTTTAAATGACTTATAATTATAAAATAAAAAATTTAGAGTGAAATTATTTAAATAACATGTAAAGAGATGCTTCTAACGTTTTATAACAGTATAAAATATATTCACTCTCCGTATAAGATAAAAAACATTTTTCCTTAATTTTTTCGAAAATCTCATAAAGGACCTTTTTTGGGAAACGACAGAAACATTCCCTAAAAAATTTTCATAAAAAGTAAAACAAGGAAATAAATTACTTTAACCTATATTTTGGAATGTAGTGTGAATTGTTTTTAAATATATTTTTAAGAAACACAGATGTGGATAATAAAGAGGTTCCAGTAGATACTTATATAAAAACAACCTCGGATAATGAAGAGACTATAGAATTATCCCTTACCTTATAATTTTACATGATCGAGGGTATGTTAACCTCTTGTATAATATTTAAATTATTTTTATTAAACTATAAAATAACCACATACATATATATGATAACATATATGATCTTCTAATATTTCTTTGTTAATAAATTTTTAGTTGTATCATTGTTTCCGGTGTTAACTAATTCATTTTCCGTTTTGTAATTGGTTATGTAAGACATATTTTTTAGGGATAGGATGTATTAGATTCATATAAAAACAAAATTATGTTATTAAAAACTATTTTTTATCATAAAATTAAAATTATGCTTTATTGGTTATGATGGGTAATGAATTTCATCCAGTTTGTGGAGACGATAATCAGTATGTACGCACGAGTGACAATATCATTCTATTGATAGAGAAATAATATATAATTAGATGGTATATCATATATACATAATCATTAAAATGATATATTTATTATTTAAATTATTTTTACTCATTAGTATACCCATCCAAATAATGAAGTGTTTGAATAACAATCTACACCAAGACGTGGTGACGGCAAGCCAAACTTTTGCACGTATGGTGACTTTTCATTCCTAGGATTGATAGAATAATGAATATGGTTGTACCATATTCTTAATGAAATAACAATAAATATAATTTTATGGAGTTATTATTTTGGTATGGAAACAACAATGAAAGAGGTAGTGGACGACTAAAAGAACTTTGACAGAGGTGGTGAAATTATTACCTTTTATTCGGGTGTTTACTTTGGAGTTGATCCAAAGGGATTCATAAGATGACTTTATGATCAAAGTAAGGACTCAAGGTCAATGTGAGGTAAGTTGGGAGGATATTGGAGTAGGGTTTGGATGATACAAATGGATTTGGTGGTGCGATTGTCAGTAAAGGGGAACTACATTTTTATAAGAGGGGTGAGGGTCATTTTAGGAAAATCTTGAAATATTATTTTATTATACAATCATATTCAGTTTATAATGGCTCTGAAAGGATTTCATTCGAGGATAAGGTTTTTAATGGTAAAAAACCTCCCAAAAATAGGTTTTAGATAGGTTTTGGTCACCATATTAACATTATCTCTTTGATTTAACTCTTAGTCATATAGCTTCATTTTAATCATGTATTCTTGTATTATTATAATAAATGGTTGAAAACGTACTATAAAAAGCCACGATAACTCCAAGTGGTTCATTATTGATATATAACCGTATATAAATCCTTTTTCCTAACCTTATATCTTTAGTAATATTATATCAAATAATTATATATTATTTGTTTTAAAAACTCATTTATGACAATTTTGACACTATTTGGTATTTTGTTTGTGTAAAAGTCATAAACACCTTATCACTTCTAAGAAAATTTATTTTATAAACACTAAAATGTCATATTAACCTATAAAATTAGTTTTATTTATTAGAAGTTCCAATTTAAATTTATTTTGATATTTATAATATCTATTATTTAAATCTTTCCTTAATAAGGTAATCACTGCATAATTATTGTGTAATAAATAAATTTAATAATTTAATGTCTAAAATTTTTAAATAAAATACCATTATATATGAAATATATTTGGCTTTCCCATGAATATTGATATTCTAATTTATCTAATGGGTAACCCTATATTAAAAATGGATTAGTTATTTAACATTGGAAGTAACACTTTTAACTATTCTTTATATAAAACAGTAATAAATGTCCCAATCTAATCCAATTAGAAAAATTGATAATATTTTATTACAAAGGTTGATTTTGGTATAAATACACTTATACAATATAATTAGAACCTGCGTTAAGGAAATTGTAATATAGTTTTTTACCTTTTATTATCCTTTTTACTTTTAACTGTGGTAAATAAAAGTCAGTAATTACTATGGACCATAAATTATTTTAATCTTATTGAAACTCATTTTACAGACTGATGTCAACTATGTATCTCAAATTTTTTAAATTCAATTCATTGATGTGGTAAAATTACATTTTATGAAAATTTGCATATGCGCCTAGAAGGTGGGTAAAAGACGATAAATATTTCAATAAAATTTTATATATCTAATATTATACTAATAAGAATCTAATTAATTACATTAAAAATATGTAGGTATTATGTATCTATTTTTACATAAAATAAATTTAATTAAAATAATTTATTATTTAAATAAAAATTCGGATTTAAACAACAACGCAATGTTTTTCACTATTCATCAAAAATTGAATGTTTTCAGAAAAATACAAAAAAATCACCCAAAGCTAATTTTGATATTCCAAATCCATAAATGAAGTCCAATTTGAAAAATAATGTTTATAAAATTTTAAAAAGTGGGTATTACTATTCATAAATACTAGTTTTATTTGTCATGTTGTGTTAGAACTCGAAGTTACATACAATGCAAGCTATTGTATTATTAAAGAGCAGTGTATCGCGAATGCTTGGTTTGTTACAATGATGATGTGATCCTTATGCATGGAATTTTAGTATTTTATACATATATTATAGAAAATAAAATGGTTTTATTCCATATTAATATAAGTGTGGTATATACTAGTGTGAAAATATCTAAAATGACTTTAGGGACTGATTTTGGTGACTAAGGATGAAGAGGTATATCATTGGGCTTGTTTTTTTATGCCCTACCTATCAGAAGGTAAATTTCATGAACCAATTTTCATTATGGTTTTCTCCATCCACTACTACTTTCTATGTGTTGCAGAGAGGATTTAATGATGGAAATTTTGATAGGGTTTTCTAAAACCCTTAGGATTCGTGATGTTACATAGGTGATTTTTAAACATATGGAAAATGTTATTTTTCATTTTATCAATCTAAGAGACTCAATCAACATAATAAATGGGAAATATTTAGGTCCATGAGATTATATGCTAACAAAGATTTCCATTTAGAGTCATATCTAATACATATTCATATTTTTATCATGGTTTTGAAAGGGATTACAGAAGTCACTAGGGACTCATTTGAGATTGATCATAATGTAAAATCATAAGACACATGGACACTCAGAGATTATGATTCACCTACTAGTGTATTTTCTTCTTTATTTTGTTCTAGACATTATTGGACCTTGGGATAATCACATATACTTGACTGAGTCTTCAAAAAATTATAGTAACTATGATTTAATTCAAATTCCACCATATGAGGCTCTTTATGGGAGGCCATGTCGTTTTCCCATTTATTAGAATAAAAATGGTGAGGTATTATTTTTGGGGCCATTTTTAGTTCATCAAACATCTAGGAGAGTGAAATTGATTCTGAATAGATTGATCACTACATAGAGATGTTAGTAATCATAAGAATAATGGAGTAGATGACCTTTGGCATTTAATTTTGATAGCTAGTCTTTCTTGAAAGTGCATGCACAGTTAGGGACTTGTTAATTGCAGAAGTAGGGGAATATTTCAACACAATTATTCATCCCATTTTAGATTACGAAGTTTATTGGTATATTTGAATATTTTCTGTTTCATCTATTCATAATATTGTTGTGTTCAAGATGTGTTTCATTTTACATATCTTTATAGTTTCTTGGTTGATACTACACATATTATATATAATGAGGACATTCATTGGAGCCATATACATCTTATGTGGAGCATATTGTTTGCATTAAGGGTCAAAGTGTGAATTTATTTCAAGGTAATATGGTTCCAATTATCTAATTCCATTGGCAGCATGAACATATTCGGGAAGAGAAAAGAAATCCAGAGTAAAATTATCCTGCTTAATGTCTATAGTTGGTTGAGAAATACCACTGGAGACACATTACGTGAATGATAAGTTGTTTTAGGTGGTGAATTGAAACATTATCAATAATTTAATTTTCATAAAATTCCCTATTTATTATATTTTATAACCCTTAATTGTGAAAATTTAATGTTTTCCTGATTATTCTTACCCTTGCAAAGTACACATGCTTTACATAAGGCTAACATATTCTCTAATGGTTTTAAAGGGTAATGGGGGTTTTCATGTGTTGTGTAAGGGTAATGGGATATTTTCATGCATTATGTAAGGGTAGGTTTGACATTCCTACGGGTAAATAGGTATCAACATAAGGGTAACCACTTTGTAAAATAACTGTGAAAGGGTACACTTTGTTCTTTGTATACCTAACTCCCTAGTTTAATTTTTTGAGTTATAGTCAACCCAACCACATATAATAATAGATTCTTATAAATAATGGTTTTTTATTTGATTCTTTAGTATTACATAAAGGTAAGTGGGACTTCTCAAAGGTTTTGTACGGATACTCTAGGGATGTGTAACAGTAATAATAGGATTGAGACATGATAAAGGGTTAAACATATTAATCTTACATGATAGAAATGAGCTATATAAATATTACACATGTTACCCTTACACAACACCATTTTTTAGAAAATTTTATTAAAAACCATGTTTGGTCATTCATCATTATCCAACTGAGTCCTATAACAAATTATTTGAAATTTGAATTCAAAAAATCATGGATATTAATTCCTTGTATTTTTTCGGTTTATGAAACATTTTATTAATGATTTTAAATGAATATTAATTTAGAATATCGTAAAATAAAAATTAAATAATGATATTTTTATATTAGTATTATAAACCATAATATGAAATGTTTTATTAAAATTTACCCAATCCTTCCCCTACATTTTTATAATATTCCCTTATGTTTGGGAAATCCATAAATTCCCTTTCATGATATTTGTGATGACTTCTTTAAACAAAATGAGTTCTTCATTCAATTTATAGGAAATGATGAATCTATTTCTCTCTCCACATAATGGGTGTTGCATTTGAAAAGATTAAAACCCAGTCTAGAATTCCAAAAAATCATTTAATCAACACGTTTATGAATTAACCTCTTTGAATTATTCTAAAAAAATGAAATAATACGAATTCTTAAAATGATAGTAATCTAAAATAACATAAAAGAATGATAAGAATTGTTATTTTCTATCCAAGATTATTCTGTAGAGAAAAATTATTATATCATAATTAATTTTAATGATTTTCAATGAAATAATGTAGAATTATCAAGAAGGATAATAAATAATTATAATCATTATTATGGATTATACAGGAGAGGTAATCTTCTATGATATGTCTTATATTATTTATTTTGGAACTTAAATTTAATTTTTTTTCTAGAAATCCTTTTAGACTATCTTGAGATAAAAAACAAGTGGATGTTGTTTATGTGATGATTCCATGATGAACCTTTATATTATTCATCAATGACATTGAAGTTGGATGTTCCTTGCATTTTCGGGATGTTCTATACACATGATTTCAATGGAAAAATTCATATGATTGACATACTTGATGAAAATGCATTATATTAATTGCATGTGCATACGTGTGTGACCTAGGATCCTTTTTGATTCCATAAGTTATATTAGTGTATATTTTAACAATGTTGAATTATGATAATATGTTTTTATGTGTTACTACTTTTTTCTCATGATGATATTATTCCCTTGTATGCTCTACCTTATTATTTTTATTACACTGCCTTTGGATGTATCATTATTAGTCCAATGAATAGGTGGACCATAATTACATGATTATCCCATAGAGGGGGGGGGGGGTTGTTAATGACTTGTGATTAAAGAGATAATGGACCTAAGCATAGGCTAGTGATATGTTGATTCCATATAACACCATATTGACATTCCAATTGAGGAAACTAAGTAAATTTTATGTTCTGTGCAACCCAAGGACACCTAGTGGATTCCGAGTAATACAATTACAAAAGGACTAGAGAATGATGAGTATCATGACATACATGATTACTATAGGATATCGAGTATCACGTGCACATAATGAAAAGAGGATTAAAATTAATTCATTCGCTATCGCTATGGTTATTTTTTCACTTATAACAACTCATAGTTATCCTTCCACTATTGATCCAAGTCACCAGAGGAATGGGTTTAATCATAGATTGGTTAATACCTGGATTCATGGTGCACTATTTTTAATTTTTATTCTTATATACATATTTATTTCATCATGGAATACAAGAATTATGAATTTTCAAATTTGTTAAGGTTGCATTGGAGGTATCCTATTAGGTTTAATAATCACACCATATTTTGAAATTTTAAATTCACATGTAGACATCATGTAAAGAGATCCAAGTAGGGGAAATGAGACCACAACCATTGTTCTACCCCTATCCTACCAATAATAGGTCATCGGATAGAAACTAGAACCAAGTAAAAATATCACACAATATGGGATGTCATATCATATTTAAAAATGTAATAGACATATATATATATATATATATAATGCATAAAACAACTAGAAACACTAGTAGTGTATATATATATATGACTAAACTATATAAAATATATTATTAACACAACAAATAAAATTCTGATTCCACATAGGCAAATGATAACAGAACTAGGAATTTAAAATGCAATTTAGTACGGAAAATGTAAGACACCAGAATGATCCACCTCGCCATTTGTACTCATGGGTTGATTCCAAAAAACAAAGATACCTGCCATAATCACAAAACCTCATGTTCCACCATGTTTCTCCAAGGAAATTGTAGTATCGAATCTAAACAATCCACACCGGTTCCATGTAGGTTCTAGGCGTAGAGGAAGTGCATTGGATGGAAAATACCACTCTACTAGTATTCATTATTTACACATAATTGATTCCTTAAATTTTTAATATGTCAAGTAAATAAAAATAAGATTACTTTACTAGTTTCTAATATGGAAACTAGAAGATGTGGATCTTCCCATGTAATCTATAATTAATTTATGAACTGATATAGAATTACCTCAATTAATAATAATCCCTTAGTTGATAATCTAGTTGAATATATTTGATCATACAATTAATTATCTATATTATACAAGTGTAAATTCTATTTAGGGAAGATCCAGACATGCACTACAATCTCTAAAAGCCACCATATAACCATATCGTGCTAGTAAGGAAAATATTGATTACTTTTTTTATTTAAGGTTGATCGCAGTAGCATTATTTTGGAGTTGGAAGGACCCCGGATATTCTCTTGATGATTTGAGTGATTAGTAGAGAAGATAAATCTTCAATATCTCTCTAGAAAATGGGGTATTCTATCTCTATCCATTTTTTACAACAAAATATATTATGAGTGTTGTATAATTTGTTATTTATTATGGAGTTTTTGGGTTTCAAAATTGCACACAAAAACATTTATATCATTGTAATTATAAATTAAACCCATGTACAATAATAATAACAATGTTATTATTAGTCACTTGAAATGTGAAATATAATTAAGTCTATATAAAAAAAATTATATCATTTCTAATCAGACCATTTTTTTCATTCTTCATTCCCTCATCAACATTTACCAATCTTTGAATAATGAATATTTAATAAATCAGTGTCATTGCATTATTTTATAATAAAAATAATGAATATTATATTCATAAAACATGACAGTAACTATTTCTTATTGTTATCAGTTATCTAAAATATTATTTCAAATAACATGTGATTAAATAAAGAAAATGAAACAAACCTGGCCAGATATTATTTACTCTAACTTGTAAAATTCAATACAAAAATTTGACTGAGGGTGAGAATAGACTTATTTTGTGACCTTATTGCACTTATTCTCAATGGAATTTTATTTCCACCTAATGAACGAGGTTATCATCTATAATAACACTAATAAAACTACAGCTGAATAATTTTACTTATCAATGACATCTAAACATCTATGAATGATTACAATGTAATATGATCCATTTATCATGATATCTCTAATAAACATTGTTGCATGATTTTCTCATCAACCTATATTATTTATTTGTATTTATTTTACTTTTTAGAAGTCAACTCACCGACCAAATGCCAAGTCCATGGATTTATGGAAGCTTTTATATTTTTATCAGAGGGCCTGATATATCAACTTTTTTCAGTGGATGAAAAGGTTAATTCCTTCTCCAAATTATCCATTAATGGAAAAACAATCAAGATGTACCCAATGTATACTAACCGATTTTGAGAATATTTCATCATGCTTTTCATCAAGACATTAAAGTTTGTGATTCATGATATCCATTAAGAATAATTTTAAATTCCAGTGATCAATTCATATTCCCACATATAGGAATATCAAATGAAAACTGAAAACTTAAGATTTTCTATTGATGGGTATGTTCACCTTACCACCTATATTAGAGAATACCATGGTTGAACACTATGATAAGGTGTTCCAAGGTCTTGTGTGCTCCCAACCTTGATATCCAATATTTTCTTTGTCTCATCAAACAATATTATCTAGCCACGTAACTATATATTCAATGATATTGTCATGGAACTACTAGGTTTCCATCATTATGGGAAACTATTATAACCCTTTAGTTTGAAACATATTATTATATCATTATAGCATATAACATTCAGAGGAATTAATCTTCCTGATGTGATAATAAAATTCATTAATAATGAAAAATGTGCAATAAATTACTAAGAAAGTTGGATCTAAGGAAGAAACTCAAACAGACTCGTAGTTACAATTGATCCAACTAAAAAATATTTATTTAATTTTTTATCATATGATATTCATTCCACTACTAAGATAAATCCTTTTTCAAAGGGTCAACCATGTTTTCTTCAAGGGAAAGCCTAATCATAGTATCATGACCTTAATATTAAAAATCCATCTAAAGATGAATCTTTTCATGTGTGTTCTTTATCTTTTGATGTGATCTGGACACTTTGGAGATATCCACCACTAAAATGTTATCTTAGTAAACTATTATAGGATATTTTATGATAGGTACTGCATAATTCCCACTAAAAAACTTTAAAATAAAACTAATTCATTGAATGTATCGTAAGCTAAAATATACTGAGACATAATTGTATAATTGTGGATGACTAGATACTTTGAACACATCCAGCTTATAGATAATCTATTTAGATAAAATAAATATCCTAACTAAAACTATATATCATTTTTTTTCGAAAAAATATATATTATAGGTATGAACTCATATAAATACTTCTTCATATCTTCTATACAATTGGAACATATCCGTAGTTAACCTCACTTACTCAAGGATATCCTTACCCATAGTCTAATGTTGTTCACTAGGATCTTCTTAACCTATTCATGTAATACACACATTTTAGGCAGTATCAAGCATCATATAAAACATGGAAAACATGATGATTCATATCACAAAATTCTATGGGATCTTAATCATTATATTTCATTACTCTTACTTCTGAGGAAATTGTTTTTGGGAATGATATATATCGTGAGACGTTTTAACCAGTCCCCACGTAGATTGTTCCATACTAAACTTCTTTAGTATATATTTAATTTATTTAATTTTACATATCCTAATAAGCCACTTGTATCTATCAAGAGTTTTCGTTTTCCCTGTATTATATGATTTTTTACCTAAGTCCTTAATTCGCAATCACATTCCCAACCTTGCCTTAACCTCTCATAGGGATGATATATCATTTTTAATTATTAATATGTTATCAAAATAACCTTCAATGAAATTAATTATACTATAATTAAACTTGTAATAATGACGTGGATAAATATTATTTTTGGATTAAATGTTATAATATTATATTTATGATATTATTATAATTATGTACCTATGATATCATATATACCTTCTTACTTTCCATTAATTGGGGATATGATAATACAACTTCTGTGTATGGTAGACAACTATCTCGCGAAGAATTATGATCCATTCAGACATTACATGGAAGATAATAAGGATAGTTTTTAGAGAAATATAAGTTTTATATGACATAAAAATCATTCACTACTAGAAATATATATTTTTACATTAATTTATTTTATTTCATAGAGAAAATTGAAACAATGCTTATGTATTTGTACAGCCTACCATCTCTATGAATATTGTATTTTATTTTCTTTCTCAAACTTTTATGGACCAATGTAAAAATATATATAATAAATATATATTATATCTCTATCTTTTTTAACATTATGGATATTATGCAATAATTATAAAATAATGAGGAACTAAAAAATAGAAAATCAAAACATACATGAAAAACAAATAATGTATTGCCCGAAATGTGACATTAACATGGACTTGTTAATAAACGAGTAATAAAAGGTAATATGTAAATAATATATAGTATGATATATATATAATTATTTATATTTAATATATTTTTAATTAAATAATATTTATTATATAGGAGTTCTGAATCTGTGTGAAGGAATTTGAGACTTATGGTAAGGGATTTTTCATGTCACTTTTATATTTTTGACATATATTTTATATTCACCAACACCATGGCTTAAACTCTTCCCTCACGTCCCATGATATTTCCTATTTCAATGTCACAACACTATAGAACCATCCTCCACATCACGTTCTAATGACCTTCACCATTTATTCTTAGAATTTCATCATTCATTAAATAATGACTATACATAAGTTTAATGGATAAACATTAAATGAGAATGATGTCTTAGTTTTTTCTCCACACACAATAGTAAGATAATTTCGACAATCTACCACACCACATCATCCATCTCTCATCAATCATTCAATTCATGTAAATTATTTCCAGGTAAGAATATATATTTTCTCTTGGGGGAAGTGTAACAACTAAATCTTATAATCTATGATCCACAATGTGAAAAAATGACCATATTATGACAATATAACCATGTCACAATAAACACCATACACCATGACATCCACACAACCAAGTATCCATGTTGTAACAAATGTTTCATGGTGTGACATTGACTTTGAGACTAAATTTTTCAATATGCCCAAGATTTTTTTTCATCATCAATCTTGCTTATAATTTGTCCCAAATAAACAAAAGAGGACCCTTTCCATCAATGTAAGGCCCCAAATATTCAATCCATATACAAGAGTTACTGGAAAAACTTATTGGAATTGATTCTCACATGACCCTAATTAATTTAACAACATATCACTTTGAGAGACTGTATTTCCATTTCCACTGGATATCGATTATTAGTTATTATGAATCCAGCACACCATAGTATTAACATTCACATTAAAATCCATAGAATATAGTAAATTGGTATCAATAATTCATTGATCTATATGTGATTCATCAAACAAACAACCATGATGATAGAACATGGAAAAAATAAGAATAAGATAGGGAAAACAAGATGAAAATATTATAATGTGATTACTATTGTTTGGAGTGTTGTCTTGGGAACCTGTAGTAAGGATCTTATCTACTAATGAAGAATAATTGAAGTAAAATATTATAGGTCAAAGGATGTTTCTTGAATGAATTCTAAATAATATAAATCATAGGGTGAATAAATTAATGAAACTAGTTCAAGAACTAAATTACATGTAATAAACCATGAAGTCCAGATCATGATAAAATAGAAAACCCCTACTTAATTGCACCATGGTTGATACATTAATAGTTGAAAATCTTTTTGGTTATTTAATCATCAATATTATAATTCTAATTTTTATTCAATGCTAGTAAATCCTTTAACATGGAAATATAACTTCACCTCTCTTAATCTTGGTTTCATGTCACGAAAGTGTGGTTAAGCTTATATAAAAATAATATTGGGAGTTTTATAGGAAGACAGTTTTGGTTCAAACACATAATATGATTTAAATAAAATATTATTTAATAAATTTCTTCCATAGTGGCCAATCTCAGGGGCCCTATGAGTTAAATGAAGAGATATTATCAATAGTATTAACCCCTTATTTATAATGAGATAGTATTATCATTTTCCACCGAATTATCTATTTAATATATATAATAGATTCATAAAAATTTTGTATGAATGGACTAAAAGAAATATTTTATTATTAATATGTAGTATTTTTTAGTCTCTAAGGTGGTAAAAACTCTAAAACAGGCCAATGATTGACATTAATAAATATTATAGTGATATTCCAAAAGATTAAAATAAAAGATGTAGTTTCATTATGATATCAATATCAATTCTCACATGATAAATATTTATTTAATTATTAAATTTTAAAAATACCTTAATACTCAATGTCCTTAAAAATTCACTGAGTCTCATCTTTAGGGTAAAAACTACACCCTTGGACCAATACAATCATTAGAGAATATTACATGAATATCATGCTCATATGAATTTACTATTTAACCAATATAGAAGTCCAATGTCTCAAAAAATTTAAAATTTTGTTATATTGTGAAAAGAATACTTCAATACAACCCTATGATGAAAACTACCCACATTTACATGATGTATTTTTATCTTCATAAGTTCATGATCTAAACAAACATGGTACAAAACTTCCTAAGTAAGGGACATCTTCTTTTATCATTGAAGACTATTGTCTCTATATCTTCTAGAAAGTAACCTTGTTTGGAATCTAAAATCTTTATATATTATCATTTACAAACATTTTTAAACAAAGGACTCCCAACTATTGGTGATGAAATGAAACCATGAACCACTACTAACCTTTAACAAACCATCCAATGTCAACAAAATATGTCACATCTGTTGTCAAACTATAAGGTTTAGATTGACCAAATATCAGAACATGTATCGTGATGAACCTAAAAAAGAAAAAAAATAAAATTGTGCAATGAGGAACCACATTACACATCCATGAGGCATGAAACATAAATCCAAAATGGATAAACCTAGGTTTAAAAAATGACAAAAAAATGTTGAGTCTCTATGTGAAAATATTTAACCACCCTCATAACCCACTATTAAGGTGGTAATAACTAAGATAAGTGTCCATGCCACATTATTTCCTTCCATTTACCGATAAACAAAATGTCTAAGGATGAAAATTCAAAATGTAAAAAAAGGTAGGATGTGAGAACTAACCCTAGAAGGATTCCACTAAAGAAAATATACATGTTCTAAATCCGTGAAACTCTATGTTATATCTTTAAAACATGACCAGTTATAATACATTTAAATATAAATATCTTTTTTGCAGAGCTTTATTTGGTCTCTTTAAAAAATATATTAAAATCCATTAGAATATGAAAATATATAAGATTGAAAAAATAGTGGTAGTAACCATAACAACCATATCTCATAAGATAACATGTTATGTATATAATAAGAGGATTAAAAAGGTGACCAAGATACTACAATATAATCCATGAGTTCAATTTCATGGCCCCAAAATACACAATATAAACATGTGAGTTTCAAAAATAATCTTCAAAATATGTACAATTAATTAGGTAAAAAATTAATCCACCTTCGACCCTTCTCACGATAACGTGGTTTTTAGCAGATTCAATGATCTAGGTGATTTTTGAAACCTTCTTCGAAGGGGTCGTGTAGTGAAGTTGTGATCCTCCTCACCCAGGTTCTCCGGATCCCACTCTTGTCCAAAAAGATGTTACAGTTTCAGAGTAGGGTTTGTTCCAGTCAATCTAGTGAGAGGCTTCTTCCACTATCTTTGGAAGAACCGTACATAAATCCAGAGTTGATGAGAAAGAAACATATAGCCTACGAAAATAAATAACTAAACAATAAGGACACTTTGTAGCCAGGTGAATCCTAATGATATTGATTCATAACAAAATCAAACAATATATAGATAACCAATTTACTACCACATCTTAATAAAAAACTATATGAAATAATTATTGGTGTTACACACACTAAGGTATGTTTCCTTTAATTCCCAAGGATACCAAATGTACTTGTGTTCCATTCTTTCATAAAAGATAATATAAACCATACACATAATTTAACTAAATATTTTCAAATGTAAATTATAACCACTCCAATTATTTAAAAATTCACTTCAAAATAAATACATTTTATTAAAAAAATCATATAAATATTGAATCCAATTACATGATTTGGAAATCAATTGAAAAATATAATTTATCAACATAATTTTTCATAAGAAAAGTATCACCGCTACCAAGATTTGAATATTTATATTAGAAATAAATAATTATTTTTTAATTTCATCAAATACAAAATGTGAAGAAATAATTTTTAAGAAAACCCCCCATTAAAAATATATTTCATGCCTAAAAGAGATCAACCATTTAGATTCATAATAAAAACAAAATTAATTATTAATAACACTTATCATTTTAAGAATAGAATTTGTGGAAAAAAATATCTACCAAAAACTAAATCAACAATATATTAGCATGGAACCCACCAACTTGTGAGGGAAAGAAAACTATAGAAATAAACGAATTTACATGAACAAAATAAATAAAGAACAATCTCCTAACCCCTAATATTAATATCCAAGGGGTATGGGTTAAAAAATAATACAAACCCTTCTATTGTGAAGACCAAGAAAACATGAGCATCATATGTTTGGATATTTATATTGAATTAGAATATATGTTGTTCTAATTTTCATCTATAAAACAAATAAATTAATTAAACAATATTTTTTTGACTTATTTATAATTTTTGAGAATTGAAAACTCTCATAAAGGATTTACAGACATTAAATAGGCTAATTTTTTTTATTGATTTTAAAAAGGATTTAAAAAACTATAGGGTTGACCTGGAGGAGGTGAAATGGAAAATAAGTTTTTTTAGTATAAAAAATATCAATATGTTGAAGTAACATGATATTAACCATACACAACTCAATGTTGTCTCTTGGGGTTACTAAGTTACAGTTATGTAACTATTGATGGGAACAACTTCCCTTAATGTATATAACCCCATGAGACTTTGTGAAATATTTTTTATCAAATAAATTTAATATTTTTGATATGTTTTGTTACAAAAAACACTAAATATATATTTAATTACATATGACACCATGTTTAGCTTTCATTACAAGCAACATCGGGTTTAGTTAGCGATACATGATACACTGATTTTTAATGAAACATGAAATTATATTAAATTATAGTTGATTAATAAGATAGTTTAACCTATTAATTAGAATGGTTGGTATTAATAAAATAAAAATATATATATCATTTACACTTTTATAAAAAAATTCACTCATCGATAACCAATTAATTATAAATGAAAATAAAAACTATTAGAAAATAAAGGAAATATTTTTTATAAAATACTTTTTATACACACAAATAGGTTTTACCTTAATAAATTAAAAACATTACTTTTTATGAACTAATTTAACAAAAGTGACATATTATGTATTCAACTAAAAAAATATATCATTTACACATATATTTTTATTTTTTCACTTATTTTAATTTTTTTACACTTCTAAAAAAATTTATTTTTAAAAATTAAATTAATTTTCAAATTCATTATTTCAAAATTATATTATGGATAAATTTAGATAACTATATGGGAGGTAAATTTATTTAACTAAAAGTCAAAATACAAGTTTTTATTATGAATTGTCATTTCAATTGAAGCATTTCAAAACCTAAAAAATATTTTAATATTGTTTCAAAATTAAAATTAGTACAATTACATATATTTTAATATAATTTAGATCAGTTGAATCAGTTTAATATTGAATTTATAAATTAAAACTTTATCTACTTCTAAATATTTTATCTTTGATAACCTACATCCATATCGCATCTACAGGTTTAATTTTGAATTAAATTATTCCACTTATATGAGTTGAATTTGGGAAGATGGATTAAATATTATTAATAATAAAAATTTATATTATATAAGAAGTTAAATTATTATTTGAAAAATATGAATTGTAAAAATAGTAAACATTATTTACTATTATTTTGGTAAAAATGTGTTTTTCAAGGGATTGCACTAAAAAATTAGGGTTAAAAATCAACAAAAACTTTTAAAACCCATATTTTATTTGTATATTTATTCCTTAAATCTTATATTATCTATAATTTCCATTTTCATTATTTTTGATGAGATAAATGTGGATATAATTGTTTTTTTTCAAAAATTACTTGTGTGTTAGTCACACCAATTGTAAAAGGCCACCCCTCTACACTCATATTTAAATTTACAAAACCCATTTTTTTAGAAAATACATAACCATCTAAATTATTTATTTCTATCCTCTCATCTTATAATCTTTTTTATAAAGAAAACAAAATAATCCATTTGGTGCAAACCCAATAAAGTTGTCCGAAGAAGAGGTGATGTCCCTAACCAAGAATTTTATTTTATTTATTCCACAACCACATTAAATTATTATTAAACCATTATGATATAATAACCACATCGAAGTATATATAAATATATGTTATTATTTTAACTTAATAACCTAAATATGTCACCTCTTCCATCAATTGGGGTAGAAATCATTATTCGTGTATATGGAGGACTACCACCTCATGAACCGATGTTATTCATTTTCCATCACCACCTCTCAAAGAGGGATATAATGATTTTATAAATATTAATATATTATATTTATGAAATTATTATAATCATTTAATTATTGCATCACATTTAACTTCTTATATTTAATTATATTGGAGTATATTAATGCCAGACGTGTGTACGACAGACTACCTCCTCTTGAAACATTTTCATTCGTTCACGCATTTCATGGAAGTCCATAAGGATGTTTTTATGAAAATTTGTAATACATATGATATAAAATTTAATATTTTTTTAAATATTTTATTTAATTTTTTTTCTTTCAATCCTTCGAGAGAATGAAAACAATGTCTAATCGTACATACAACATAGCGTCTCCATGAATGATTTTTTTTCTATCTCTATCTTTTATAAACTACTCTACATACATATATAATAATTAATTATTATATTAATATTATGGTTAAAATTTAAATATTATTAAACTCTGATAAAATTAATATGACCCAAAATATGAAAAATAAAAATACAAACAAAAAAAATAATTATTGATAAAATATGACATTAACATAGAATTTTTAGTCAATGAGTAATAAAAAGGTCATAAGTAAATAATAGATGGTATTTTATATTTATATTTTTATTTTTATTTAGTATAATTATAATTACTTTATATATATTATTCATGAGTTCTGAAAATGTTCGTTGAAGTCGATAATTAAGGAAATGGATTTTTCTTCTCACTTTTGTATTTATGAGATATATGTCATATTCAACAATGTTTTCTTATATGTGGTGAATATACATCCAATTAATGTATTTAAGTTTCTCATAATAATAATTATTATTATTTATATATTCATTTTATTATCTCTCATTCGTGGGGTTTATGGTTCAATAGCTACCATCGTGGTAAGGGTTTTTTTGACTCGACTTTCCTTCTTTGACACATATGTTTTTTCATTCACATATCTTATATTATAAGGTGTAAATATAGCCCCTTTGACATTTTACATCATGAATATACATATATTAATTATATTTTAGGGTTCATTTAATTTTATTCTTTCTTCTGTCTTATAATTCAATGTTACAAAAGTTATAATTTATTAACGAAACAATCTCATTATTTATCAAGATTATTTTGGTGTATGCTTCTGATGGTGAAATATTATGATCAATATTATAATAAAATCATGTATTTTCTTATAATATAGTTATTTTAAGATAATAAATTGTTCCATTAATTTATTTCTCTTTATTTACTGAAGAGTATGAAGGAATTTGTTTAAGAATAATTTTCTCTATCTCCCTCTTTGGTCGAAACCCCAGTTTTCTTCCATACATATTTTTTAAAAAATATTTTCAAAAATTATATAACCATACCAAAATAAACAGTTAAAGGATTTTGATACAAGTTCTATTTTTTTTAAAATAAAAATGAGTATTCATTTATTTTTTCAAAATAATTACAATTTTTCTTTTACCAAAAATGTGAAAGGAATCATTATTTTAACATGAACGAAAAGAATGAAAATTATCACCATCATGACCACCTAATGTTTTAAATATTTTTATATTACTTTAAAAGTTTATTTTCAATGATAAGTGTTGGTGAAATATTTTATTCTAAAAAAATGATTTACATTGGGGAATGGTTATTTTCCTCAAGAAATGTTTTTAATTGACTTCAAACCTTAATATATAGGTTTCCAAAATTATTTAAAAAAGGATTTAGAAACAAATTATTTTTAAAAAATATTTTAGATGTGGAAAGACTATTTTCCTCAATTAATATTCAATATAATATTTCATAATACTTTTACATTCTTATGACATATTTTTATATAACTTCTGATTTTCTAGGGATATGATCCAAGGAAACCCTTATTATTATTTCTCTGATTGGTTTATTTTTATGATGACACTATATTTATGAAACTAATTTATTTTACCAAGTCTATACGATGATAAAATGTTTATGAAACCCTCTTTTTTATGTGGGTAATGTTTTAATGATTTGATGAAATTATTATGAAACTTTTATCTTTCATACAATTTAAGAAATGTTGAATTGTTTATGAACACCATATCTTTTCATTGGTTCTTCTATGATGAATTTATTTTGAAGAATATTTCTTATCATGGGTTCTGATATGATTAATTTTTTATGATATTATGGAACACATAAGTATGATTTTCATTATGTGATGTGTGGGACCTATATATCCCACCAATATAATGGGTAGAGATTGATATCAGATGTGATAAATAGTTTTGATTGGGGAGTGAACCTGGTTTAGTAAGTGAATTTTTCTAGTATGATAGCCTTGGGAGTAAACCTTCACTACTATGACATTTCTAAGAGTGAGCACATTATACTATGGTAGTTTTTTGAAATTATCATTGATAAACAAAGAAATAAATTTTTATGATTGTGTGTATACCACTATTCCAGGTATTAGTTCAATGTTATGCTCTAATGAATAATTTTTTTTTATTTAAGAATGTTTCATATCTTATGACCTACCAGTATTTATTCAATAACTCTAGATTTTAATCATTGATATGTCAGGTATGGGTTTCATATATTATTATCGTTTTATCATACACTAATATTTATGTTATTTTTAAATATTTTTTTATTTAATCTTATAGATAATTTTATATAACCCTTTCTTACATTAAAGTATCCCATGTTATGATGATCGGTATTATATGGGATATGTCTAATAAGGGTTCCATTTTTTAGGAAATAAGTGAAATGTGATGTATAACTCTTATGAACTGGTAATTTTTGTTTCTATGTTTTATAATGCATTATAACTTCATGATACTCAATAATGTGATTGTGAAATGTAATGAATATTCATCTATTAAGATGTAGTATTTATTTATAAGATGTTTTGGTATTTATATTTGGTTTAAAAGGAAAGGATTAGTTATCCTTTGGAAAATATGATGAGAAACAATTATATAAATACCTTGGGATACGTATATAGATATATCTAGGGATATATTTAAAGATAATTCAAAGGAAAAGTCAATTTAATGGAAATTTTCTGAGAATTTTGATAAAGGATACAAAGAATATTTTCTAAGACATTATATCTATATCTAGATACTAAAAGTGGATATGGAACTTTCATATAGGTATCTATGTGTAATATCTCTAGAAATAGTGCATTCTAATGTTTCTGATCATCACCAGGTGTAAGAAAACTGTCCTTAATTAACACCAGGTTTGGTACTCCAAGGGAATATGCTTTGGAAATTAAAAAAAATCATTATGAAACATGCTAAAGTACTTTAATAATTACAATTAATGGAATAGGTTAATACAATGGTTATATATATTTAAAAGTATATTGTATGATTTTTACCACCTATAAGCGATTTTTTATTATTATGTGTCTCCATTCTTTGATTACTGTTATATACATTATTTTTTTGGATTTGGTTGATAGAAGAAACAAGAAGCATCCATATTATTACTGAATAAAATTGAAAATGTAATGACATCACAATGATGATATCAAATTTTAACAGAGTTTGAATGAATAATTTTATTTCTATGATAAAAAAACTTTCTCAAGATATGAATATTGTTGAACTTTCAAATGAGTAAATAAGAGAACATTGTTTTTTTGTATGTTTTTATTGATCCAGAAGTTTCTATGAAATGGATTAATACCATTGAAATGATATGTTCTATAATCTATTTTTTAAATCATGAAATATTAATTTTTGAGGTCTATTGTTTGGATGGAGAAGTAGATAAATGGTGGACTCATTTCATGAATATGATTCAATAAGATGAAATTCAATTCATGGTGTGGGATGATTTTAGTAGATTATTTTTAAATAAGTAATTCCCTATTATTATTCATATGATAAATGAAAAGGAATTAATTAAGATAACATAAAATATTGATGAATAATTTTGTACCTGTGAGGAAATATTTACAAGACATTTGTGATTTTATTCTAGTGTTATCATCCAACATGAATATAATGTCGATTGATTTTTCAGCATCCTAAAATGATATCTATAAATGAAATTATCCATAACAGATATAAGTAGCTATGAATAAATTCTTATTTGTGGTATCAAGAGGTATATGGAGATAATAGTTTACACTAAATCACATTTTTTGATTATAAGTGAAATATGGAATTTCAGGTAAACACCAAAAAACATGGAGTAAATAAGATGATATTTTGTTTATGCTCAAAGTCTAGAGTTAAACGTGGAGTAAATTATTTTAAGAAGACAAAAAATGGTTTTTGATTATAAATTAAGGTCATCAATAGGATGAATAAAAATGTTTTGAGAAATGTTTAACTACTGATTAAAATAGAGAGAAATCTCTACATAATTCACTAACCATACCCTAGTGCTTCAAGTGCAAGGTGTTTTGGAATTATTTAAATCAATGACCCGATGAGGATGATAATGTGGATGATAATCCCCAAAATCCTTTAATGTAAATGTAAATAGGGAAATCATGTGAAATTACCATGGATGGAGTGAATCATGTTAATTAGGGAACACTTATCCTCCCCTCATATTTTTGGAATTTAATGTATGATTTTTTATAAATGATCCCTATAAAAATATTATGGTTTTCCAATTATTAAAACATTATGTGATTTTGATAATTTATTATCTCTATTTAAATTTATTTTAGGGTAGTGAAATCAGATTTTATATTCTATCAGTACAATGATAAGAAAAATATTCAGATGGAAATGTTTTTATATAAGTCGGGATCTTATTTATGGAAAAAATAATGAATTATATTTTGGAAGAATATATGTATATAGGATAGATTAAGATAATAATTATGGATACCATCAGGTATTTTTGAGTTTAAGGTTATCATAAGTTCAATGTCATTGATACCCCTTTTTTTGGTTTTTGTTATGGGATTTTATCAAGATTAATAATATTTTAAGATACATTTTTGGAAATAAATCTTGTTATATTTTAATATGTTTTTGTGACATATTTATCTGAATAGGATTGTATTTTTACTTTAAGTAAATATGATTAATGGTAATGTTAGCATTTAAGATTTATCTAATTTTTCATGTTGAGTTTATAATGGTATCTACTCTATCACCAAATAATATTAGTTCACATCATTACTATTAGAAAAGATTTATCTATGGATCAACGTGCTAAAATATATATTATGGAAGTTAAATTTTTCATGGTGTACCACATTGCATTTTATATGATAGAGATATGAGTTATACCATGATGTTATAGATAATTATTTATCATTCACTCGATAACGAGCTAAGTTATAGTACTATGTATCATCTTAAAATGGATGGGTAGTTTGATAGAAATTTGAAAACCATATAAGATATATTGAGATTTTGTTATATGAATTAAAAAGGGTGGTTGGGATAAAAACCATCACGTGGTTGAGTTTTCTAACAACAATGGACTTTTTATAGGATTTATATATCTCCATATAGGGCCCTATATGGACATAAGTGTTGAACTCCAACATACTAGGTTGAAGTGGTAGAAAGAAAGATATTTGGACCTATGATTGATGAAGAAATGGTAGAGAATGATAGATTCATTCAACAACACATTATGGTGGAAAAATATTGAGAGAAAATTTAGGCTATTAATCACTGAAATTAATTAGAATTTTTATTTGGTGACAATATATTTCATATAATTTTACATGGATGAAGGTTATAATATTTAATAATAAAGAGAAACTAAGACCTTGGAATATCATTCCCATAGAAATTTATGATTGTATCATGACTGTAGAATATTTCTTAGACCATCCACAGAACCTATATCAATTCCACAATGTGTTCCATGTATCTTTTCAAATATGTATATATATGATCCACCGCTTGTTTTGAACTCATAGGTAATATTGCTTGAGTATGACTTTTTGTATGAGAAACATCTGGTGGAGATTGTACATTATATAGATAAATTTCCAAGAAACTATACTACTCACATAATTAATGTTTTTATTGAAACTAGTAACTTAAGAAAACTACAAGGGAACCTAAGGTTGTAATGAGGTAGAAATATCCTCATTTTTGGGTACTAAAGTGGCGAATTTTTGGGGATAAATTCATTTTAAAGGGATATAATGTAGCACCTTAATATTTTTTCAAATAAAATGTTCGTCTTGGTATATTTTTTTAAATGAAACATAATATTTATATTTCTATATCCACAACATCAATATTATATTGAAATACACATAACATAGAGTTTAGCTTGGGTTATACGTGAAGCTACGTTTTAACGAAACGTGACATAATATTAAAATATTATCTTTTAATATGATAGTTATAATATTTATTTTGGAATGGTGGGTTTGAATAAATTTAACTAACATATTTAATTTATAAATTAATATAAAATTAATTTTTTGGAGGGTAAATAATTATAAATTCAAAATAAAATCTATTTAAATATGAAAGATATCTTTTTTGAAAAAATATATTTATTCAAAGAAACATTTTGTACCTTAATAAATTAAAAAATAACTTTTATTTAATGATATTAATGGAATTTAAGTATTATATATTCAAAAAAACTTTTATAATTCATATTATCTTATTTTTATATAATATACAAGAATAAAAAAAATTACAATTAAAACTGTATTTTTTAAAAAATTATTTTTATCACATTTTTCACACATATTCTAAAATTATATTTCCTAAATTTAAAAAATAATATTTTAAAAAATAAAAATATTTTTTTAAATAAGCATGTAAATATTATATTAGGCATAATTTTTTATAATATTCAGCGATGATAAATGTTCTAACGAATAGTGAAATATAGCAGTTTTTATTAAAAACAAATTAATTAATATTAAAGCATTTAAAATGTTTTAATTAATTTATGATGGTTTAAAAATTAAAATTAGTTCAGTCATATATCTATAAATAAAATTTAGTACATTGGAAATAATTTTTATCGAATTTTTATATGAAATATTTCTTTACTTTTGAAAATTTTCTTTTTTAAAACATGTTTTCTCATTGCAGCTATGAGATTATTTTTAAATTAAATTATGTCAATTATATTGTCTGAATTTGGAAAAAATGAACTACATACTTTAAATAATAATATTTTATATTATATACTGAGTTTAACATAATTTTTTACCTTAATGAATAGTAAAAACTAGAGAAATGTTTTACTATGTGAGAGTAAATATGTGTTTACCAATATGTTAAAATGAAAATATAAGAGTTAAAAATGACCCAAAACATTTCCAAGAACCATTGGCTGGAAATAATTACATTTTATCTCTTTTAGTTTTTACAATTGACCATTTTGGATCCTTTTTCCAGTGTAAAACATGGGCACACTTTTTTATTTTCAAAAATTACAAGTGTGCCTCTAACCTCTCATATAAAAGGCCATCCATTATCCTATCATATTCAGACATCCAGAACACATTTCATAAATAAATTCAAACACAAATAACATTATTAATTAGATCATATCATCTTAGAATTCATATTTTGGTTATAAATATAACCTAATAATCCTTTTAGTGCAAATTGTAAGAAGTTATCCAAGAAGTCGTAACATCCCTTACTGAGAGATTTATTTTATTTCCTCCACCACCAAAAAAAATCTTATTAAAAATGATGGTATAATTTTTTTTAACCTATTATATATTCTCATATTATATTATGTTAATTAAATAACCAAAATAATTCAATTATTTTATCAAATAGGGTATGAAATCATTATTTGTGTGTATGGTGGACCACTGCCCGGCAAACCAATGTTATTGGTTTTCCATCACCAGGTGTCATGGATAAATATAATTTTTGATTAAATTTTATTATATGATATTTATGATATTATTATACTTATATACCTATGATATCATATATACATTCTTACTTTCCATTAATTGGGGATATGGTAGTGCTTCTTGTGTGTACGGTAGACAACTGTCTCGCGAAGAATTGTAATCTATTCATGCTTTACATAAAAGATAATAAGGATGGTTTTGATAGAAATATATGTTTAATATGTCATAAAAAAAATTCACTACTAGAAATATATATTTTTGCTTGTATTTATTTTATCTCATTGAGAAAATGGAAACAACGCTCATGCATTCGTACATCCTACGGTCTCTATGAATAATGTATTCCATTTTATTTCTCAATATTTTATGGACTAATATAAATAAACCTATAATAAATATATATGATATTTATATTATATTTAACATTATGGATATTATGTAATAATGATAAAATTATGAGGAACAAAAAATTAGAAAATCAAAACATACATGAAAAACAAATAACTAATTGCCCGAAATGTGATATTAACATGGAATTGTTAATAAAGAAGTAATAAGAAGTCATAGGTGAATAAGATAAGGTATGATATATATAATTATTTATATTTAATATATTTTTAATAAAATGATATTTATTATATCGGAATTCTAAATCTGTATTAAGGAATTCTAGACTTAGGGTAAAGGATTTTTCAACTCACCATTATATTTTTGAGATATATGTCATATTCACAAGTGTCATGGCATAAAATCTTACCTTGATACCCATTATATTTAATATTTCTAGGTAGCAACATAATAGAACCATCCTCTACATCATGGTCACTCAGCCTTCACTATTAATTATTATAATTTCATCTCTCATTAAACCATGACTATATATATGTTTAATAGACAACCTGAAAATGAGATAATTGTCTTAGTTTTTTTCTCTTCTCACAATAGAATGATCATTTAAACCATCTACCACACTACAGCCTCTATACCTCATCAGAAATTCAATTCATGTTATCCATTTCCATGGAATAATACATATTTTCTCCTTGGGAATATGTAAAACCTAAATCCCATAAGTTATGATCCACAATATGACAAAATGAACATATTATGACCATATAACCATGTAAGAAAAAATAATACACCATGACATCCCCCTAACCAAGGATCCATGTTGTAACTAATGCTTCACAGTTCGACATTTGCTTTGATCCTAAAGACTAAAATATTCCAATGATTCTGTCTCATCATCATTCTGGATTATAATTTTTCCCTGAAACACTAACAAGGACCCTTTTGATCAATACCATGCCCCTAATATTCACCCCCCTACCATGAGTTATAGGAACAAAATCATGGAATTGATTCTCACATGACCCTAATTCATTCAACAACATTTCTCTTTGAGATATTCTATTTCTATTTCCACCATATATCCATCATTTCTGGTTATCGATCTGGCACACCCTAGTAATGACATTCACATTAAAATCCATTAAATATAGTAACTTGGTCTCAAAAATTCATTAATCTAGACATGATTTATCAAACCACGAAACATGATGATAGACTATGGAAAAAATAATAATTTGATAGGGAGGGTCATATGAATAAATTATTACGGGATTACTAGTGTATCGAGAGATGTTTTGGGAACCAGTAGTTAGGTTCTTATCTACTAATGAAGAATATTTGAATTAAAATATCATATGAGAAAGTTTGTTTAATGAAAGAATAAGAAATAATATAACTGATAGGGTGAATCAATTTAAGAAACTAGTTTAAGAACTAAATTACATTTAATAAAACTTGAAGTGCAGGTCATGATAAACTAAAAAATCCCTACCTAATAGCACCGTGGTTGATACATTAGTTGTTAATAATCTATTTGGATATTTAATCATCAATATCATGATTCTAATTTTAATTCGATTAAAGTAGATCCTTCAACATGGAATTATATCCTTTCATCTTTTAATATTGGTTTCATTTCAAGAAAGTGTGCTTAATCTTATATAAATACAATATTGGGAGTTTAATAGGAAGACACTATTCATTCAAACTCTAAATATTATTGAAATTAAATATTATTTAATAAATTTAATCCACAGAGACCAATAATAAGGGCCTTATGAGTGAAATGAAGTGATATTATCATTATTATTAACCTCTTATTTCTTATAAGATCATTGACTCATTTTTTACACCAAATTATCTATTTAATGTGTTTAATAGAGTCATCACAAATGTGCATGAATAGACAAAAAGAAATATATTATTATTAATATATACTATTTTTTAGCCCCTAAGGTGGTAAAAACTCTAAAATAGACTAGTCATCGACCTTAAAACAATATTATAATGATATTCCAAAGGTTCAAAATAAAAAACTAGGGTCACTATGATATCAATATCCATTCTCACATGATACATATATATTTAATTAAAAACTTTTAATAATCACTTAATAATCAATGTGTTAAGAAATTCATTGAGTCTCATCTTGAGGTTAAAAACTACACCCTTTGTCCAATATAATCATTAGAAAATATTACATGAATATCATGATCATGAGAATTTACTATATAACCAATATATATGTCTAGGGTCTCAAAAAATTGAAAATTGTGTTATATATTGATCAATAATATTTTTGGGAAACCCTGTTATGAAAACTAACCACCTTTGCATGATGTATTTTTATCCTCATATGATCATGATCTAATCAAACATGGTAAAAAACATCCTATGTAGGGGACAACTTCTTTTGTCATTGAAAACTTTTGTCACTATATCATCTAGAAAAAAAAACATGTCCTGCAATATGAGATCTTTATATATGAGGATTTAAAAACCTTTTTACTCAATGTAATCCCAACCATTAGTGTTGAAATGAATCTATGAACCACTACCATACTCTAACAAACCATCCTAGGTTTCCCTAATATGTTACCTCAGTTGTCCTACTCTATGGTGGAGATCAATCAAATATCAAAACAAGTCTCATGAATAACCTACAAAGGATACAAACTAAAATTGTACAATGCGGAACAACATTACACATCCTTGAGGCATGACACATAAATCCAAAATAAATAATCCTAGATCTAGAACATGACAAAAAAAATTTGAGTCTTTATGTGAAAATATTTCACCACCGTCCTAAACCACTATTATGGTGATAATAACAAAGATAAGTTTTCATGACACATGATTCCAATCCATTTACCTATAAACTAAAAGTATATGGATGAAAATTCCCAAAGTAAAAAAAGTAGTATGTGAGAAATAACCCTAGTAAGATTCCACTAAAGAAAAAATACAGTTTCTAACACCAAGAAACTGTAAGTTATATATTTATAACATGACTAGTTATTATACCTTCAAATAAAAAATCCTTTTTGTAAATAATTATTTGGTTTCTTTTAAAAAATTAAATATTTAAATCTATTGGAATATGAAAATAAATAAGATTGATAAAATAATAGAATTATCTATAACAACCATATCTCAAAAGATAACATGGTAATAAAATAACATATGGTTTACAAAGGTAACCAAGATAATATAATATGATCTATGAGTTCCATGTCCTAGGGCCAAAATACACAAGATAAACATGTGAGTTTCAAAAATAATCTATACTCGATAAAATATTATGAATGAATAAAATTAAGCCTCCTTCGGCCCTTGTTACAATAAAGCGGTTTGCAATGGATTCTACGATCTGGGTGATTCTAGAAATATTCTACGAAGGGGCCCTACAGTGTAGCTGTGATCTTCCTTGACTGTTTTCTCCGGATACCTCTCATATCCATGAAGATATTCCAGTTCCAGAGGGTGGTTCATTCCAGAAAAACTAGTGAGAGGATTTTTCCTCTATCTCCAATAGAACCTTATGTAAATCAGGAGGTGATGAGAAAGAAACATATATCCTACAGAAATAAATAACTAGGAAAATAAGCATGCTGAGTAGCCAGGTGAATCATAATGATATCCATTCCTAGCACAATCTATCAAAATCTAGAGAACTAATTTACTACCACATCCTAATAATAAAATATGGGAAATCATTATTGGTGTTACACACACTAAATTTTTTATTTTTCCTTTCCCAAGGATACAAAATTTACTAATGATCCATGTTTTTACAAAACACAATATAAAACTTACTCAGAGTTTAACTATATATTTTTACAAGTGTATTATAATAACTCCAATGATTTGAAAATTCACTTCAAAATAAATATAATTTAGTAAAAAATTCCTAAGGAAATTTTATCCACTTCCATTCATTATAAATCCATTAGAAATAATAATTTATCAACATACTTTTTCATAATAAAAGCATCAGCACTTCTATGCTTTGAAAATTTATATTAGAAATAGATAATTAAATTTTCATTTTCATCAAATACAAAATGTTAATAAATAATTTTTAAGAAAACCCCCATTAAAACCATTTTTTATACATAAAAAGATGAACATTTAATATTTATAGTAAAAACTAAAGTAATTATTTATAACAATCACCATTTTAAGATTTAGAAATAGTATGTAAAAATACATTAAAAAACTAAATAAAAATTATCTTGGCATGGAACCCACCAACTAGTGAGGGCAAGATAACTATAGAAATAATAGAATTTATATTAAAAAAATATAATTAAGAAAAATTTACTACCCCCTTATATTAATCTAGCAAGGGTATGTATTGAAAAATGATTCAAACCCTTCAATTATTAAGTCCACGAAATCATGAGCATCCTATGTTTGGATAATTAAAATAAATAAGAATATAGGTTGTTCTAATTTTCATCTATAAAACAAAAAAATTAATTGAACTCTCTATTTTTTTAACTTCTTTATAATTTATGAGAGTTAAAAACTATCATAAATGATTTTGTAACATTAAATGGGCTGCAATAATTGATTATTTTGTGATTTTCTTTATTTTAAAAAGGATTTAAGGAATTTTAGGGTTGACAAGGAGGAGATGAAAAATTAAATACAATTTTATTATTTTTATATCAAAAAAATATCATTATGTAATAGTAGCATGATTTTAACCATACACAACTCAAATTTGTCTCATTGGGGTACTAAGATACACTTATGTAACTATTGAAGGGAATAAAATACCCTAATGCATATAACCCCCTAAGATATTGTGAAATATTTATTTCAAATAAATTTAATTTTTTAAAAATATTTTGTCACAAAAAACCCTGAATCTAGGTTTAATTTCATGAAACACCTTGTTTAGCTTTCAATTCAAGTAACATTAGGTTTAGCATGCGATACACGATACACTGATTTTTAAAGAAACATGAAATACTATTAAAATATTGTTGCATAAATGATAGTTATAACCTATAAATTATAATGGTGGGTATGAATAATATTAAAAAATATCTAATTTACACATTTATATAAAATATATCTATTGGTGACCCATTAATTATAAATGAAAATAAAAACTATTAGAAAATAAAGGAAATATTATTTCTAGAATACTTTTTTAAGCACACAATCTGGTTTTAATTTAATAAATTAAAAATAATGTTTTTTGGACTAATTTAGAAAAATTTATATATTATATATTCAACTAAATTCTTGACATTCATCTTTTGTATTTTATAGACACTAGTTAAGAATAAAATCTATTTTAACATATAAAAGCTATATTTTTCTAAAAAGGAATTTTGTCACATATTTTCACTTATTTTAAATTTTTTTACACTTATTGAAAATGTATTTTAAAAAATGAAATTAATTTTTGAATTCATAGTTTCAATATTATATTATGGTTAAAATTATATAATTTTCTGATAAGTTAATTTATTTGATGAAAACTGAAAAATACTAGTTTTTATTACGAATTTTCATTTCTATTGAATCATTTAAAAACATAAAAAATATTTTAAGATTGTTTCAAAAGTAAAATAAGTAAAATAATATATATTTTAAAATAATTTTGGTCTGAGGAATCAATATCATATTGAATTTTAATATTAAAAGTTTATCTACTTATAAATATTTTCTCTTTGATAACGTGCTCCATATCACATTTGTCGGTTAATTTTTAAATTAAATTATTCCACTTATATGAGTTGAATTTGGGAATATGGATTAAATATTAATAATAATAATAATTATATTTTATATTAGGTTAATCTTATTTTTTGGACATTTTGAATAGTAAAAATATTAAACATTATTTACTATAGTTTTGGCAAAAATGTGTTTTTTGAGAGATTATACTAAAAAGATAATTGTTAAAAATCAAAAAAAAAATATTTTAAATCCCATATTTTATACATTTTTTTTACTTAAATATTCTATAATCTATAATTGTCCATTATTATTCATTATTATTTTATAAATGGGGATACAATGGTTTTTTTTAAATTACTTGTGGGTCACTCTCCTCAATTATAAAAGGCCACCCCTCCCCTCTCCAATTTAAATTTTAAAAACGCATTGTTTTTTAATATAAATAACCAAAAAAGTTATTTATTTCTATCCAATAATCTTATAATCCTTTTTTAGAAATACAACTAATAATACTTTTGGTGAAAACCCCACAAAGTTTTCTGAAGAAGAGGTGATGTACCTAACAAGGCATTTTATTTTATTTCTTCCACGACCACATTAAATTATTATTAAACCATCATAATATAATAACTTCATAATATTATACATAAATATATGTTATTATTTTAATTTAATATCCTAAACATGTCACCTCTTCCATCAATTTGGGTAAGAAATCATTGATTGTGTATATGGCAGACTAACGACTCATGAACCGATGACATTCATTTTCTGCCACCACCTATCAAGGAGGGGAATAATGACTTATTAAATGTTTATATATTATATTTATTAAATTATTATATTTATTTAATTATTACATCAGATAAAACTTCTTATATTTTATTATATGGCAGTACGTTAATGTTGTTCATGTGTACGGCGGACTACTGCCTCGTGAAGCATTGCTATTCATTCCAGATTTTCATGGAAGGTAATAAGAATGTTTTTATGAAAATGCATGAAATATATGATATAAAATTTATATTTTAATGTAAATATTTTATTTAACTTCCTTACTTTAAATCCTTCGAAAAAATGGAAACAACGTTTAATCGTATGTACGAAATACCGTCCCCATGAATGATATTTTACGTTGCCTATCTCTAAATTTTATAAAATTATCTAAATACATATATAATTATTATATATTATATTAATATCATGTTAAAAAAATTTTAAAAAATTTAACTTTGATAAAATCAATAAGATCCAAAAAAATAAAAAATACAAATACAAACGAAAAAAACCAATTATTAATAAAATATGACATTAACCTAGAATTTTTAGTAAACGACTTATAAAAGGACATAAGTAAATAAAATATGGTATAATGTATTTATATGTTTATTTTTTTTAATATATTTATAATTACCTAATATTTATTATACACAAGTTCTGAAGATTTTCAAAGAAGTCGATACTTAAGGAAATGGATTTTTTTCTCACTTTTATATTTTTGGGATATATGCCACATTCTCGAATTGTTTCTTATATGCCGTAAATATACATACCATGAATGTATTTAAATTTATCATAATTATTATAAAGTTTATTTATATATTCATTTTATGATCTCTGTTTTATGGGGTTTATGGTTCAATGTCTACCAATGTGGTAAGGGACTTTTGACTTATTTTTCTTTCTTTGACACATATGTTTTTTCATTGACTTGTATTATATTATAAGGTGTACATATGGCCCCTTTGACATGTTATATCATGAATAAAAATATATTAATGATATTTTAGGGTTCATTTAATTTTATTGTTTCATGTTTCTTATGATTATATGTTACCAAAGTCGTAATGGTTTAATGAAACAAAATCATTATTTATCATTATTTTTTAGGATCATGCTTCTAATGATGAAATATTTTGATAAATATAACAAGAAACTCTTTTATTTTCTAATAATATGGTTATTTTTAGATAATAAATTATTCTATTCATTTCTCTCTCTTTATTTACTGAATATTTTAAGGGAATATTTTTAGGAATAATTTTCTTTATCTCCCTCTTCGGTCAGAACCCCAATTTTCATCCATGTCAATTTTACTAAAATAAATTCTAAAATGTTTTAACCATATCCAAAAAATTTATTAAAGGATTTTTATAGATTATTTAATTTTAGAATAATTAAAATTAATCTTCTTTTCTTTTTCAAAACAATTACAGGTTGTATTTTACCAAAAATATGGAAGGAATAATTGTTTTATCTTGAACGACATTAATGAAAATTCTCACCATCATGACAACATAATGTTTTAAAGATTATTTTATTAGTTAAAAAGGTTATTTTAAATGAGAATAATTATTGAAATATTTTATTTTAAAAAATGAAGATCAAAGTGGAATAGATATTTTTCTCAAGAAATATTTTAAATTGTCTTTAAACCTTCCTCTATAGGTTTCCAAAATTATTTAAAAAGGGATTTTGAAACAAATTATGTTTTAAAATGTTTTTTAAAAGTGCAAATACTATTTTCCTCAATAAATATTCAATGTAAACTATTATATTAATTTTACTTTCATATGACATATTTTGATGTAACTTATTATGTTCTAGGAATAAGATCTAAGGGCACCTTTATTATTTTGTCTCTGAATGGTTTATGTTCATGATGACACGATATTTAAGAAACTAATTTATATTCACTATTTTATACCCTAATGAAATGGTTATGGAACCTTATTTTTTCCATGGGTAATATTTTAATGAAATGATGAAATCATTATAAAACTTCTTTCATTCCCAAAATTTATAAAATGATGAATTGTTTATAAACCCCATTTATTTTCATTGGTTCTTCTATGATGAATTAATTGTGATACCTATTTCTTTTCCTAGGTTCTGATATGATGAATTTTTTATGATATTGTGGAACATGTCTGTATGATTTTAATTATGTGATGAGTGGGACATATATCTCCCTCCAATATAATGGTTAATGATTGATATCTGATGTGATAAATAGTACAATATTGGGGATTGAACCTAGTTTGTAAGAGACTTTGTCTGGTATGATAGCCTTGGGAGTGATCCATTACTACTATGATGGTTCGAGGAGTGAGCACATTATACTATGTTTTTTTTGGAATTGATCCTTTAAAACTAATGATATAAAATTTATGCTTGTTTGTATACCACTATTCCATGTATCATTTCAATGTTATTCCCTCATGACTTATTTTCTTTTATTTAAGTATGATTCATGTCTTATGATCAACAAATATTTATTCAATAACTCGTGTTTTTAATCTTTGATATGTCATGTATAGGTTTCGTATTTTATTATTATATTATCATACACTAATATTTATGTTATTTTTAAATATTTTTCTTATTTACTCATATACAGAATCAAAGATCACCCTTTCTTTTGTTACATTATCCTAAGTTATGATGATGGGTATTATGTGGGATATGTCTAAAAAGGGTTCCAGTTTTTAGGAAATAAGTGAAAGTTGAGGTAGAACTCTTATGAAACTTTAATTTATGTTTTCATGTTTTTAGATGCAATATATCTTTACAATACTCATGATTGTGATTTTGAAATATAACTATTATTCGTCTATTAATATGTATTATTTATTTATAAGAAGTTTGGGTATTTACAGTAGGTGTAAAATGAAATGATTAGTTATCCTTTGGAAAATAAGATGAGAAAAAATAGCGAAATACCTTAGGATATGTGTATGGATATGTCTAGGTATATATTTAAAGATAATTCTATAGAACTTTCAAATTATTGGAAATTTTCTGAGAATTTTGATAAAGGATGAATATAATATTTTCTAAGAAATTAAATCCACGTCTTGATACTAAATGTGGATATGGCACTTTCATAGAGGTACCTATGGGTAATAACTCTAGAAAGAGTGCATTAAGATGGATCTGATCAACACCTGGTGTATGAAAACAGACCATACATAACCCCAATTATAGTACTCATAGGGGATATGCATTGAAAATTCAAAAAATTCTTATGAAACATCATAAATTATTTAATTGAATCCTTCATGAGGAAATGTACACCTTACATTAGTGTTTCTATTGATCCAAAAGTTTCTAAGAAATTGATTCAAACCATTGAATAGATAGGTTCAATTATCTGGTGTTCATATCATGAATGTTTTTGATGGATATAGTTTGTATGGAGAAGTAGATCAATTGTGGACTCGTTTCTGGAATATGAGTCAATAAGATGAAATTGAATTCATGGTCTGGTATGATCTTAATAGATTATTTTTCAATATGTAATTCCCTAATATTATTCATATTAAAATTGAAAATAAATTCATTAAGATAAAATAAAATAAAGATGAATAATTTGGTACTTGTGAGGAAACTTTTACAAGACATTTCAGGTTTTATTCTGGTATTATTATGCAACCTGAATGTTAGGATGATCAATTTCTCAGTATCCTAAAATGAAGTCTCTAAACGAAATTATCCATAAGAGACTTAGGAATCTATGAATAAATTGTTCTTCATACTGTCAATATGTAAATGGAGATAATTTTTTCCACTAAATCACGGGGTTTTGATAATAATAAAAATATGGAATTTGAGGTAAACTCCAAAACCCATAGAGTAAATAAGATGGTATTTTTTAATTCTCAATGTCTAGAAGTAATCATGTAGGATATTTTCTTAAGAATACCACTAAATGTTCTATAAATATAAAGTAAGTTCATCAAGATTATTTAAAAAAATGTAATGAGAATTGTTTAACTACGGATTAAATTAGAGGGAAATCTTTAGATAAATCACCAACCTCACTCAAGTGCTTCAAGTTAATGGAGTTTAGTCTTTATATAAATCAATAACCCGAGGTAAGGGATAATGTGGATGATAATCCATAGTAACCCTTAAAAGAAAATGAAAAGGTTAAACCTTGTGAAATTAAAATGTTTGAAGTGAATCATGATAATTAGGTCAAACTTATCCTCCTTTATTTTTTTGGTAATTTAATGTATGATTTTTTAGGAATGATCCCTATGAAAATATTACGGTTTATACTTTATTAAAACATTATGTGATTTTGAGAATTTATTTTCTCCCTCTAAATGGATTTTAGGGTAATAAAATATTATTTTGTATTCTATCAATACCATGGTAATCAAAATATTCCAATGGAAATGTTTTTATATATGTTATGATCTTATTTATTGGAAAATTGTGAATTATCTTTTGGAATAATATATATCTCGTGGTGTGATTAAATCAAGAACTATGGATACCCTCATGGATTTATGAGTTTAAGGTTATCATAAGTTCAATGACATTGATTCATAATTTTAGCATTTATGTTATGGGATATTATTATGATTAATAATATTATAAGATACATTTTTGGAAATAAACCTCGTTTGTTTTTAATATGTTTTAGTGACAAAGTTATCAGAAGAGTAATGTATTTAAAATTTATGGAAATATGATTAAAGGTATTGATAGCCTTCAGGGTTTATCTTATTTTTTATGTTGAGTTTATTATGGTTTTTACTCTATCACCATAAAATGTTAGTTCACATCATTACTATTAGTAAAGATATCTCTATGGATCAATATTCTAGAATATAAATTATGGTAATTAAAATTTTTAATAGAGCACCACATTCAATTTTATATGATGGAGATATGAGTTTTACCATGAATTTATAGATAATTATTTAGTTTTCCCTCGATATGGAGCTACGTTTTGGTACTATGTATCATCCTAAAATAGATTTTTAGTTTGATAGAAAATTTAAAACCATAGAAGATATATTGATATTTTATTATATGAATTTAAAAGGGAGGTTGGGATCAAAACCATCAAGTGGTTGTGATTTCTTACAGTAATATATTTTTTTGATTATTTAGATAGCTTGATATGGAGCCTTATATTGACATAAGTTTTGAAGTCCAACATTCTATGTCGAAGTTGTAGAAAGAAAGCTATGAGGACCAGAGCTAGATAATGAAATGAAAGAGAAAGATAGACTTGTTCAACAAAAAATTATGTGGGGAAAAGTCGATAGAAAAGTTAGGCTAATAATCCTTGATGTGAATTTGAATTTTTAGTTGGTGACAATAAATCTCGTATAATTTTACATGGAGGAAGGTAATGATATTTATGAATAAAGGGAAACTAAGTCCTAGGTATATAATTCCCTTAGAAATTCATGATCTTATCAGGATTATAGAATATCTATTGGAACTTTCACCAAACCTGTCTCAAGTCCACAATGTGTTACATGTATCTCTCCAAAGGATGTATATATAATCTACATCACATGTATTGAACTCACTGGTCATATCACTTGAGAATGACTTTTTATATGAGGAACATATGGTTGAGATTCTAAATCATATAGATAAATTTCTAAAAAACAATACTACTCAACTAATAAATGTTTTTAATTAAAACCAGTAACATTAGGAAACTACATGGGTATCTAAGGTTGTAATGAGGTAAAAATATCCTCACATTTTGTACTAATGTGATGAATTTTGATTGATAAATTCAATTTAAGAGGATATAATGTAACACCTTAATATTATTTCAAAAAAATTAAGTTTTTGGTATATTTTGTTAAGTTAAACATCATTTTTATCCATCTCTATCAACAACATCATGTTTATATTACATGACACATAACACTGAGTTTATCTTGGTTTAAGCATGACACTAAGTTTCAATGAAACATTACATTATATTAAAATATTTTTTTAATATAATAGTTATAACATGTATTTTGGAATGGTGGGTATGAATAAATTTAATTAACATATTTAATTTACTGATGTATATAAAATTAATTTTTTGGATAGAAATTATTTATCAATTGAAATAAAATATATTTAAATATGATGGATATCTTTTTGGAAAAAAATTTATTTATGTAAAAAACATGTTTTACCTTAATAATTTAAAAAACGAACTTATATTGAATGATATTAATGAAATTTATATATTATATATTCAATGAAAATTTTAGGATTCATATTATGTTCTTTTTATACAAGAGATAAGAGTAAATCCATATTTATAATTAAAATTGTATTTTCCTAAAAATGAGGTTTTATTAAAATTTGCAAACATATTTTAAATTTATTTTTCCTGAATTTTGAAAATCTTTTATTAAAAAAAGTAAATATTTTTTTTAATCTTCCTGTAAAAATTATATTAGGTATAGTATTTTATAATTTTCAGTGAAGATAAATTTTCTAATGAATAGTGAAAATACAAGTTTTATTAAAAAAAATCATTACTATTGAAGCATTTAAAAAGTTTTTATAAAATTAATATGATTTTAAAAGTAAAATTAGTTTAGTCATATATCTATTAATCCAATTTATCATGTTGGAATAAATTTATATATAATTTTGATATTAAATCATTCTCTATTATGAAAAATTTTCTATTTGTAAACATGTTTTCTCATCAAATATATGAGTTTATTTATAAATTCAATTTTGCAAATTATATTGTTTGAATTTGGAAAAAATGAAAAAAGTCTTTTAAATAAGAATATTTTATATAATCTACTCAGTTTAACAGAATTTTTTACCTAAATTAATATTAAAAACTATTTAAATTATTTACCATGTGAAGGTAAAATTTTGATTACCAATGTATTAAAATAAAAATATAGGAGTTAATAATTACCCAAAACATATCCAGGAACCATTTGATGGAAAAATTTAGATCTTATCTCTTGTATTTTTTACAATGGACTATTTTGGATCCTTTTTCATGTGTGAAATTTGGGCCCACATTTTTAATTTCAAAAATTACAAGTGTGCCACTCACCTCCCCTATAAAAGGCCACCCATTATCCTCTCTTATTTACACTTCCAAAACACATTGCATAATAACATTCCAACCAATATAAAGTTCATAATTATATCATATCATCCTAGAATCCATATTTGGGTCATAAATATAAACTAATAATCAATTTAGAGAAAACTGAAAGAAGTTCCCCAAAGAAGACGTAACATCCTTAACCGAGTGATTTATTTTATTTCCTCCTCCAACTCTGAAAATTATTATTAAAAATGATGGTATAAAATTTTTAACATATTAAATATACTCTTATTATATTATGTTAATTTAATACCAAAAATCATTCATTTATTTTATCAAATAGGGTATGAAATCATTATTTGTGTGTACGGTGGACTACCGCCTAGCGAACCGATGTTATTCATTTTCCATCATGAGGAATCACGGATAAATATAATATTAGATTAAATGTTACTATGTGGTATTTATGATATTATTAATCTTATATAACTATGATATCATATATACCTTCTTACTTTCAATTAATTGGGTATATTATATTGATGCTTTTGTGTACGATATACAACTGCCTTGATAAGAAATTTGACCCATTCACGCTTTACATAGAAGATAATAAGAATGTTTTTGATAGAAATATATGTTTCATATGTCATATAAAAACATTCACTACTATAAATATATATTTTTTACATGTATTTATTTTACTTCATTGAGAAAATGGAAACAACGCTCATGCATTGGTACAACCTACTGTCTCTATAAATAGTGAACGTCAATTTCACTCTCTACATTTTATAGACTAATATATATACCAATATAATAAATATATATTATATTTATATAATGTTTAACAATAACTATATTATGTAATAATGATAAAATTGGAAGGAATAAAAAAAATAGAAAATCAAAACAAACATGAAAAAAATCAATTATTGCCTGAAATGTGACTTTAAAATGGAATTGATAATAAAAGAGTAATAAATGGTCATATGTAAATAATATCTGGTATTATACATTTAATTATTTCTATTTAATATATTTTTAATTGAATCAGATTTATTATATAGGAGTTCCGAGTCTGTAAGAAGGAATTTTGAGACTAAATGTATGGGATTTTTCATCACACTTTTATATTTGTGAGATATATGTCATATTCACCCATTGTTTTTTATATGTGGTATATATACAGAAAATTAACAAAAATTATGTATATTATCAAGAATACTATAGTGATTTACATATTCATTTTAAGATCTCTCTTTAATGGTGTTTATGTTTCCGAAGTTACCAAAGCGATAATGTTTTTTGTCTTTACTTGCATTCTTTGAGACATATCTTCTATTATGAACATATATTCTTCTATAGGGTGTATATAATTCCCCTATTTCATGTTATATCATTAATATACATATATTCATGGTATTTGAATATTTATTTAATTTTAATCTATCATGGGGCTGACGATTCAATGTTACCATGATGATAATGGTTTTGTAATTCAATCTCATTTTCTATCATGATTATATATGTTTATGCTTCTGATGATGAATTATTAAGGTAAATATAACCTGAAACCCATGATCTTTATTATAATTCTGTTATTTCATTATTATTCATGTTTTCCCATCATTTACCTCTCTTTATATAATCAATAATTGAAAAGAATGATTTAAATAAAAATCATTTTTATCTCTTAGTTCAAAAAACTATTTTCCTTCCATATAGATTTTTCAGAAAATAATTTAGAAAATGGATTAAAATTCTGGAAAAAATTTTATTAAGGAATTCTTACCCATTATTTAATTTTTAAAATATAACTAAAAATTAATCTTCATGTCCTTTTTTAAGAAATCAGATTTTCTTTAAAAAAATGTAAAATGGGTATTTTTTTAATGTGTAAAACAGGAATAGAATCTCTTTCCATGTTAACCACTGAATATTTTAATGATCTAGTTAGGTGTTTAAAAGTTTATTTTTAATGAAATAATATTTTTAAATATTTTATGTTTTAAAAAAGTGATTTTTAAAGTGGAAAGGATTTTTTCCTCTAGAAATGTTTTAAATGATCTTTATATATTCCAATATAAGCTTCCGAACATATTTTCAATCAAAAATATGTTGAAAATGTTTTATGTTTTTTGAATATTTTTCAATTATTTAAGGTTATCTTCCCCAATAAATGTTCCAATCAATCTTTCAAAATCATTTTTTATGTAAGATGACATATTTTGGGGTGATGTATGATTTTCTAGGGATATAATTCAAGGAAAAAATTATAATTTATTATCTAAATGGTTTATTTTTATAATGGAAATATTTTTATGAACCCCATTTCGCATCCATGGGTTATACCTTGAAAAAATATTTATAGAACATACATCTATTTCATTATATTAAGCTGTGAGGAAATGATTAAATTACTATAAAACCATTTTCTTTTATAGAGGTTATGCTCTGATGAATATTTTATGAACCACATTTTCTTTCATGTATTTAAATATAATGAATGTTGTATTATCCTGTGAAACATATATATATATATGATTTTAATTCTGTGGTGAGTGGGGATAATATCTCTCTCCAATGAATTGGGTAATTATGGATATCTCATGAGACAAATAGGACTACAATGAGGAGTGAACCCAGTTGAGTATTATACTTTGTCTACTATGATATCTCAGTATTGAACCATGAGTACTATGATGGTTTAGGTAGTGAACCCATTTAACTATGTTTGTTTTTTAAGAAACATTACTACTAAGGAAATGATTTTATATTCCAATTTGTATACCCAAATTCTATTTATTTTGTTAGTTTTATGCACTTCTAACTCATGTTATTTGATTTAATTATGATTAATGTCTTATTGTGATGACTCGGACCCTCGGGTCCATCCATTTGCTAACTTATGGATCCTAGGGGTGACTTCTCAGTGGTAGGACGTCATTTCGGTGTGTGACTGATCAAGGCGACCGATCGGCATGACCGTTCGATTCGATCGATCGGTGTGACCATTTGGGGTGATTGATCGGTGCCACCCAGCCTTGTCGGTTCCTATTCTAAAGTTCTTCCTGTAACGCCTTTGAGATTTTCATCTTTTTTTTTCAAGTGGTTTAATGCCATTTAAACTACCATAATTAATATCCAATAAATCTCTAGGTACCTCCTCTATAGAGAATTAAATAAAAATTATTTCTGTCGTGTGTAACCACCCAACCGCGTGGGGAAAACACGATCCGAATTTAATGTCCTTTGAACCCCATATCCCTTAACAATGGGATCTTATCTATATATCGCACGAGAATTTGTTCTTCCTTCTTCTTCCTCTTAGATGGATTCCTTTCCTCTTAGTTCTTTTGGAGTTCCTGACGTCCCTCCCCTACGAGTCGCGCTTTTCCCTAATTCATGGCGTGTGGAGGACTTTGACCTTTGATCAATCAGGTAGGTATTTTATCATTCGTCTCTCCTTTCTGTGTATCATGGAGGGTGGTCATGCTTTTGTCTCTGTGTAAATTGATTAAACCGAACTTAATGAAGATAATGAATGGACCTTTAAAGAATGAAAGTGGGTGTGATCGATATTATGTTGTACTCTTTTATGTTGATATGTGTGGTGAATTGTACGGGACTATACTCACTGAAAATCATGGTTGTTGGTGGTCTTTCTCTGTACACTAATGAACCTCGGTTCTCCTAGATGTTTAAATAACTATAACATGGAATTGGTTAACTACGTATACTTGGTTAAATAAATTTAAAGCACCAGGATCAACCCTTTTCTGTGATAACCCTAGTTAAAGCACAGTGAAATTGAAACCATGGAGTGTGTTAAATCTTTTAAATTTGAAAATACCTTCCTGGGCCTGCCATGTGTAGGAGGTAGTGGTTTGGTTGTTTCTTTCACGGGATGATTGCGGGTGACCGTATGGTTTTCTTGGATGGGGGCTTAGATTGCTGGGGTGATATGGGTGGGGATGGGATCCCCTGTTGTTAAAATTTTGCTAGTTGTGAATCTGAGGATGTGTGGTCACTTTGCTTATATCACGAATTGGGGTGGAATCCTCTGTTGTTGAGAAATCGTTGGCTCCTGGATTTTGGGTACATGTGGTTTTGTCTCGGGGTTTTCTTTGGTTCCAGTAATTTGAGGGATCTCACTTTTCCCATTATTGTTGTGACTTTACAAGAGAACCGGGTGTGAATGTTTAAGTTTCTGTATGACTGCCTTCTTTCTATGGATTGCGGTTTTGCTTGTTAATTGCCCAGTAGTGTAGAATTCACCTAAATGGGGTTACTTGAACATGAAAACAAGAACAGTTTAAATGGGAATTGGTTTTTGGAATGAGTTGTAGCTTGGCTGTGAGCGTTGTTCTTTTCTTTCACGAATGAATAGTTACGGGGGTGTTTGTGCTTAGGTTTTGGAACCCCTAGGTTTGGATGAGTGATTGTTACCTATACCTATATCTGTAGCTTTTATGTTTCTTATTCATTCCCAAGCCAAGTTGAGCACTTAAGTGCCGGACTATCCCAGTTTATGGTTGATGGTGTCTTTTCCAATACTCTTATTAGTGGCTGGTTATTAGCTCTTTTCTGCTCCCTTTCCCTAATAGACCAAGACTCTTCGTGTAGGATGTGATTGACTGAAGTCCATTATTAGCCCAATAATCTTCGGGAAGGGTAGTTGTGGTGGTTGGCCCAGGTGTTTGCGGGAGGATGTTTCCCAAGTGTCTTCGGGATGAGTCCTAGGGGTCTTCGGGCATGGTAGTAGCTGTTCTGACCCAGGTGTTTGCGGGTGTGGTTACGTGTGGTAGTTGTGGCCTAGGTGTCTGTGGGCGGGATAGCGGTTATGTCCCTGGTGTGTGCGAGTGGGGTTTGACAGTGGGACTGCTGTAAGAATGGTGGGATTGGTCTGATGCATAGTATGTCCTCAGTAACCATTGGGTAAGTGGTGCGGGGTACCCAAATATTGATGTGCTATTGCTATATGTTACTTGAATTTCATTATTTGGGGAGTGTTCCGTGGTGAGGTTTGGGTGGATAGATTTTCCTTGTTGGATGTTTGGTTATCTCTTTTTCCATGGTAAATTAGAATGTCTCCTCACTTTTGCATGAATGTATTTGGTTTTCCCTACTGATTATACTTGTATGCTCACCCTACCTATATAAAACTGCTTTCAAGTTTCCAGGAGGACTTCAGGGATCGTGCGGGACCGTACTAGCTTGGACCTTTGGGGCAATTTCTATTGTTTATTTCCTTTTTTGGTATCTTCTTACCTTTGGAGTTTTGTGTCTTGTATCTTTTACCTTTTAACATTCATATGGGAATGGTTTACTTTCATCCGTACTTGCACATTCAGTTTTGGTGTTTTGGGATTTAATATATTTTCTCCTAATCATGTTAAAAGAAAAAAGGTAAGGCCTTCCATTTAGTGTTTGATTTTATACACTTGGTTCTAGTCGCCACTTCGTGACCTGTTGAAGGTGGGTCTCAGGAGTCAATATCTCTACTTCAACTTGAAGAAGGAAGGGTCTTGCAATCTGTTGTCCCTTCCCCCATCTTGGTGAAGGTGTGTCATGACAGAATGGTATCAGAGCAGAGGTTTGAGAGATAGGATGGAGTCCGGAGTTAGGAACAGTGATGATTTCATGGGATGGTAGGGAAACAGTGTTGGGTGACCTTGGTTCATGAATTAGGCCAGGAAAGACCAGCTAGGACACCAGATTTTAGCCCCCCCCCCCCCCGTGATTTGATGAAAGGGATATGGACCTACCGAATGACCAAGTGAGGCCACGATGATTACAGGGTAGAGACCCTAGGAAAGGTACATGCATCATATTGACTTGTGTTCTCATGTTTCTTTGGAATCATGGGGATTCAAAACAAATGAAGAACTATATGAAAATTTAAGAACAACATTCTACACTACTCTGGATTAGGCATTCCTTGTTTACCTTGAAGCTATGGCACCTGGGAGGCGCCCGTGAGTAGTACGGACGATCGAGGCCTAGGAAGTTAACTTGGCAAATCGACATAGGATCGACCGAGAGGAGGAGGATGACCAGTGGCAGAAGATGCTTCAAGCATTTCAGCGATAGACCCTCGAGAAGTACGTGGGCATCATCTCAGACGTATAGATGGAGAGCTGGTTCGAGGAGCTAGTGATTGATTTCATCCTGATTCGGGCCCCAACGGAGTATTGGGTTCCTCTGGCCGTCATCTAGATGTGTGGAGCAGCACGTTAGTGGTGGATGATTTATCATGGAGAGAAGAGGAAAGTTGAGGTTCTGTGGGCTGACTTTGAGAAGGAGTTCCGGGTGGAATTCCTCTCTTCCATAATGAAAGCTAAGAAGAGACAAGATCTAATCTCCCTCCAGCAGGGGTGTATGTCAGTGAGGGAGTTGGGGATCAAGTTCAAGGATCTCCTATGCTTTGCTCCGGACCTCTTTCCGGATGAGGAGTCTCGAGTGAGACGTATAGAGGAGGCACCCTGACCTCCCCTTTAATATATCGTTCTTCCCTTTTCCTTACTGACATACTTAGAGATGCAGATGAAGGATGTAGTGGTGGAGAGGATACACACACTAGGAGGTGTGTCACGATAGGGGATCCAGTTGGGCCCGTCAAAGGGGAAGGCCGTCAGCAGCATTCCCCTGACATTAGGATCCTCTAGGTTTCGACCGGCAGGAAGCAGGCCTCAGCAGTTCCAGTTCTGATCCCCTGGTCCTCACCCCTTTTTTTCGTGACCTGGACTGAGGTGCATCATCTGTTGAATCCATGGACATCTTCGGAATCAGTGCCCGGATAGATTGCAGTACACCTGCGGTGGGAAGGTTCGGCGCCCACTTCATCTACAGTAGTATATAGCCATGCCCTTTCAGAAGCAGCAGCGGCAGCAAGCTCCCGCCCCTCCAAGGGCAGACATTGTAGGAGGACGCCGACCTTAGGGAACTCCTCAGGGACCTCGACTAGGGCATGGTTATTGAGGCGGCTAATAAAAGAGAGGAAGAGGAGATGGGTGTGGGAAGTTGCACGCTGTGGAGGCAGCATTTCTAGCAGGGCCAGAGGTCGTTCGAGACACAACCAGCTTGTTCAGCCCTCTTACCTATGCCCTTTTCAATACAAGAGCTTCGCACTCCTTTGATACACCCAGTCTGGCCAATGCTTTGGGTTTAGACTATGAGAGACATTCATCTAATCTGGTGATAAGAATGCCAGTCGGAGGCCAGAACAACTTATATTATGTTTGTCGAGGGTATAGACTGATGATAGGGTTGTGTCAGTCTATCAGGGATATGTTGTTATTGGAGATACAACCATATGATGTCATCCTAGAAATTAACTGGCTGTTCTCTGTGTGTGCCGTCATTGACTGCTTTCGAGGAATGGTTGTGTTTTCAGAATTGGGCGGTCAATGAGTAACTTTCATCGGTGATAGGGGTTTTCAGAGAAGCAATGGGCGAGAGGAGCCCCTCTTTTTCATGTTACACAATCTATCAGTATAGTTAGTAGATGTAGAAATGGTGGGAGACCCAGGAATCTTCAGTGAGTTTATGGATATCTTTCCTGAGGAGGTGGTGACTCTAGCCCCTCGACGTGAAGTTGAGTTCAGGGTAGACTTGCAACCTGGCCCCCCATCCGATTTCGAAGGCTCCCTATCGAATGGCACCTTCTGAGCTGCGGGAGTTACAGATCTAGATTAATGATCTAATGAAGAAGGTTTTTCTTCGGCCAAGTGCATCACCGTGGGGCGCTCATGTGTTGTTTGCAAAGAATGCGGATGGTGGTCTAAGGCTCTCTATAAACTACATGAGGCTGAATCAGGTGACAGTCAACAATCGCTACCCTCTCATGAGGATAGACGATCTCTTCGACCAGCTGAGGGGAGAGGGTTGGTTCTCAATGATTGATCTCTGGTCTGGATATCACAAAGTGAGGGTGAATGAGGGTGACATCTCTAAGACTTCCTTCAGGTGCAGATCTGGGCACTTTGAATTTGTAGTCATGTTGTTCGGTGTTACGAACGCACCAGCTATGTTCAAGGGACTCATGATCTCCGTATTACGGGATTATTTGGACCAGTTTGTAGTTGTGTTTATTAACGACATCTTGATCTACCCAAGATTAGAGGAGGATCACGCTGAGCACTTGAGGTTGGTCTTAGAGGTCTTCCGACAGCACCAGCTATATAAGAAGATGTCCAAGTGCATGTTTTGGACACGAGAAGTGCATTTCATTGGGCACGTCATGTTCGAGCGAGGGATAGCAATGGACCCATCGAAGGTCGAGGCGGTTTTTTCTTAGGCAGCACCCAAGAATGTAGTAGAAGTTCATAGTTTCCTCGGGCTGGTAGGTTACTACCTGAGGTTCATGCCCAACTTCTCCTGAGTTGCGGCACCCTTGACATCCTTGACCAATAAGAACCAGGCCTTCGAGTGGGATGATCAGTGTGAGGCAACCTTCACCTATCTGAAGGAGAAGTTGGTTAGTGCCCCAGTTCTGAGGTTGCCAGAAGAAGGGGCATCATATGAGGTGTAATGCGATGCTTCAGGGCAAGGCCTCAGATGTGTTTTGATGCAGCAGCAAGGGGTGATCTTCTATGGGTCTAGGTAGTTACGTCCCCATGAGCGTAACTATGCCACCAAAGATCTATAGCTTGCGGCAGTCGTGTTCAGACTAATGTTGTGACGACACTACCTCATTGGGGAGCGCTTCGTGGTCTTCACCGACCAGAAGAGCATGAAGTATGTCTTCTCCCAGCGGGACCTAAAATTATGACAATGAAGGTGTATGGAATTCCTTCAAGACTAGGACATTGAGATTTCCTACACCTCATGAAAGGGGAATGTGGTGGCTGATTCCTTGAGCAAGAAGTCGCGGAAGGAAGCAGTCCGAGAGTCGACAGATGCTTGGAAGGCAATGGAGGAGTTGGCTTCCCTGCACCTAGATTCTATTTAAGAAGGTGGAAGAGGTTTCCTGTATCAGATGACTGGTAAATCTTCTCTATTGTGGCAGGTAGAGTAGTCCCAATGGGGAGACTTGGAAATTGAGGTGATGCGTGACCAGGTTAACCAAGGGGATGCTCTGGAAGGGTGGAAAAAACATTGTCAGAATCGGGTGATTTTTCAAGGAAAGCTGTTTGTAACACCCCGAGCTTCCACAGTATGTTTCTCTTTGAATAATACAGTAGTGTGTGTTGTACGCAACTTCGAGTTCTAACACACACCACGACCAATCAAAGTAGCCGTTATGAATAGTAATACCTACATTTTAAAATTTTAAAAATTTTATCTCTCAAAATGGACTTCATTTTTGGATTCAGAGTATCGAATTTATCCTAAGGTGAAATTTTGGTACTTTTCAGATAACTTTAATATTTTGATGAATAGTGAAAATCATTAAATTATAATTAAAACCAATTTTTTTAATCAAAATAATTAATAGTGATAAATTATTAATTTGAGTGGTTTTAAAGTATAATTAGAATATATTTTTACCATTTTATCAAATGGTGTTCATTAGAATTAATTTCACTTTGAAATTGGACATAAACAATTGTCAATCTTTTGATATATATTGTTTCTTAAAAACACGCTATTTGTTATGACATTGGGAATTGATTATAAGATTAATTAATACAAAATATATGTTTAGAATTTTGTAAAATAGACATCATTTTTGAATTCCGAATATCAATTATAGCTTAGGGTGAAATTTTGGCATTGTTCTGAAAAACATCAATTTTTGATGAATAGTGAAACTACTAAGTGGTAGTTAAAATACTGAATTTTTCATAAAACATACTTTTACCGCTTCTATAATTGGAATTTCGAAAACCCGAGAGACACGGTTAATATCAAGGAGTGAAATGTGGTTTAATGAGATGAAAATAATTTTTGGTGAATAGTATCTTTTTAGTTTTATTTATCACGGTAAAAAGTAAATAGGGTAATTAAGGGTAAAAATGATATTAATATTACCCTAACACAGGTCCAAATTCTATTGGACAAGTGTATCTCGACCAAAAACAACCATAGGAATAAAATATTATCATTTAGGACCACTTGTATTAGATTAGGACATTTATTATTATTTAATTCAAAGAAGAGTTAAAAGCGTTAAAATCAACATTTATTTACTAAAACATTATTAATATAGGGTTATACATACGATAAATTCGATTGTAAATATTAATTAGAAATATAAAATTATTTCCTACATATTTATATTATATTTATAATTTTTAGACATTAAATAATTTAATTTAATTATGACACAATGATGATGCAGTAATTACCATAATAGTGAAATAATTAAAATAATTGATATTATAAATACCCAAAGAAATATAATATGAGACTTTTTATGAATTACACTAATTTTCTATGTTAATATGACATGTTAGTATTGACTTACTTAACTGTTTTCGAAGTTATCATGCTGTGATGAGTTTTACAAAAATCAATTATTTAATAGTGTCAAAATTGACATAAAAGATTTTTTCAAACAAATATTATATTATTAATTGATATTAAATTCCTAAAAATCTAAGGTTCACCCAAGAGACTTATATCGTGATATATGTATCATTAATTGACCACTTGGGGGTCTCTTGGTTGTGTATAGTAAGTTTATTAACCATATAATATAAAAGTACAAAGAGACACTGTAAAAGTGAAAATAATAAACTAAGAGTTAATATTTAAAGATAAGGTTAATATAATGACCCAAACCTGTCTAAATTCTATTGGTTAAGTGGCTTTCTGTCCCTACCCACCTTAAAATTTAAAGAATCCACTTTTTAGCCAATAGAAAACGAATATGAATTTATTATAAAATATTATTTCTGGCTTTTCCAAAGGTGCCCCTCACCCCTCTTATAAAAGGGCACTCCCCCTTCTCATAAATTCACACCTTCAAAGCCTTTTGGTTCGGCCAAACTCTGCCCAAATACTCTCTCAACTTCCCTCAATTCATCCTAGAGGCATTCTTTTTTTCAGAAATCCAACCTAAGAGCCCTTTTGATCAAATCAAAAGGAAGAACCCGAAGAAAAGGTAATGATTTCACCACCCTTTTCCATGTTCCTTTCTTCTTCCACTTCTTCATACATTGTTATTAACATTCTAAAATTATAACTCCATTATCTTATATATAATGTGATTTTATTATAAATATGGTACAACCATATTCAGTATTCTATCCATCTTTGAATAACATGTCACCATACGTGCGTACGTACGGCTTACCGTCTCCACGTCATGATGTAATTGTTATTCAATAAATTATTTGGATAGGTATAATAATGATTTATAATTCATGTAAATAATAAATATAACATGATAATAATTCTGTATATATGATATACCATCCAATTATATATTATTTTAATATCAAAAGAATGATATTGTCACTCATGCATACGTACGGACTACCGTCTCCACAAACGCGATGAGATTCATTCTCCATCGTATCCGTTCAAGTATAATTATCATTTGATGATTTAAAAATAATGTTTAAGGACTTGATATCATTCTACATATGAATAAGATACAACCTATCCATTAAAAACATGGCTTATGTAACAAAACTTATAAAAGAAAACGAGTAAGTTAACACCCGAAACAACAATAATACTAATATATTAATAACAAATCAATGTTAAAAGATCATATATGATATCATATTAATGTATACTATTCTTGTATAATTTAATAACAACTATTTCACCATTATACATGAGTTTAAACTACCCCCAACCAAGGAAAAGTACAAGGTAAGGGTTTATTTCGCAATTTCTTCATTATCCGAGGTTGTTTATACATAATAATCTACTGGGATTTCATTATCATCCACATCCATGTTTCTTAAAAATATATTTCAAAACATTTTTTTACTATTTACTAGAATATGGGTCAAATTCATTTATTCCCTTGTTGACTATTATAAGTGGTTTATAAAGGAATCTTTCCGTCATTTTCCAAACAAGGTCCTTTTTAACCTTTTCGACAGAATTAAGGTAAGAATGTTTTTTAGCTAATACGGTGGGTGTGGCTATTTTCCGCCATTATGAAATTGTCGAAGCTTCCCTTACAAGATTATAAGAATATTTTCAAAGAAACTGTTTTATTTTATAAATATATGACTCTTAAATGATTTCAAAATAGAAATATATTTTTCTCTAAAAAGAGTTTTGATTTCATCAATGTCAACATCCTTTGATGGATTTAACACTTATTTGAAGTTGATTTATTGTGATACAAAACTTCTATATTGTATTGAAGGTTTTGTGATATGTTTTACTATGGATGTGTTATTTTTATACCATTCATGGTTTATGGATGAAGTATTTACATTTCGTATGATAGTTTTAATACGAACGTTTATGTTATGTTTAAACCTTTTCATATGGGAATGCATTGGACTTAATATGTGATAGGTGGAGCCTGCTATAGCTCCTCAATGCATCGGTAGGTCTCATGGGACAAACTAGTGTCTTACCATAAGGCCTTGGCAAAATCTTATTTGTAGTCTTGGCATGAGTTCTTGGCAAAGTGGCTATGATAGCTGGCATTATGCATTCCATGATTATGAAAGTGGTTATTGATATTTCATGTGATTATTCGACTAGTAGAATATCCATGTGAGTAAGAAAAAGGCATTAATTAATTTTATCAATTCCATATTATGCTGAAGTTCAAGTTTTAAAGGCTTTTGTGTTTGTTATACATTGCCTCAAATGTTTATGCTTATTTCTTAAAGTTTCTGCTGTATTGCTTACCCTTACTGAGCGTTTGAGCTCACCCCTTTCTATGTTTTATTTTTCCCAAGATTCCAAGAAGTGTATTGTGATTGATATGCAGAGTTAAGACAATGGAATATTGGAATTCATAAAGGATTATTTATGTCGTTTTGTATGTAATGAAGTATTATGTAACATTCATGTATGTAATCTATTTTCTAGGACTGCTAAACTGATCGGTTCTTCAGGACATGATTCCTTGTAATCATGCCAATGTATTAATATAATGCACCGACTCTGGGTAACTCGGGTCGGGGCGTTACAGTTGGTATCAGAGGATGTTTAACAATAACCTTGGAAAGTAGATTTAGATAAACTCTGATTAGAGCACATAGCCCTAAGATAGACATTGAGGATTAGTATAGAATAACTTCCTAGAATTTTGGTTTTGTAGATATTTTGTGAGTTTTCCGAGAAATACATCCCTGTCTGGATACGAGAAGGTAGAGAAGGCTCTGGCACAGATTTACCTTGGGGTAAAACCCGAAAACACCGCCTTGAGCTAGACTCGAATGGGAACTAGTGCACGACAACGGGTCTTGCTGCACTCTTGGTTACGACACTCCCAGGGGATATGCTTAGGATAATTCTCATTTTCTTTACAAACTATTATGAAGGGCTCATGAGTATATACTTACTCAAAGAAAACACTTTTATAAATATGGATTATATCCATAAACTGTTCAATTTGTGTTAGGTATTTTACATGTTTGGAATTATTCATTGCAATTCATAAACTGACATAGTTTATGCTATTGTATAGAAATGGCACCCAGTAGAAGGAATGTGAACTCCCTTAATATGTATGATCCAAATGGTAAGAAGGATCATATCATTCATGGTATTAATCCATCATTTAGAAGGGAAATAGTCTCCCATGTATTATCATCATATGAAGAAATAGTATCATGTGTGGATAAGATAACTAAAGAGTTTACTGAGTCCTATGGCTTTGAAGGGAAGAAAGAGAAGAAAGGGATGGAAGAGAGAAAGATGGATAAAGGGAAGAGGGAAAAAAATAATTTCCCTATATGTGATAACTGTGGGAAGAAACACCTTGTAACTTTCCTGAAATGAATGGGAGTTTGTTATAAGTGTGTTGGAAAAGGGCACAAAGTACGTGACTGCAAGGGTAAGAAAATGGTTTCCAATGTACAATGATTCATTTACAAGGAGTTTGGACACTACGTGAACCAATGTCCCAGTCATCAGACTATGCCGCAAATGATGCTATTGGATAATCATCATGTTATGATACTACCACAGATGAAGTGGAATGACTAGTGTTCCTATGTTGTTATTTTAGAATTATTTCATTTAAGTGTTGTATCAATGATGTTCTGGAAATAAACAAGGATTGTACTGTAGTACTATTTAATTAAGGATTTGAGATTTTATGGTACTAAGAAAACTGACTCTACAGTGAGTTGAATTTTTTTTTGGAAATTACATGGTTGAAGGAAAGACAAACCTTAATATGGTCCTAATATTGAGGTAGTGATTTTGGAATATGATATGGTTGATTTTGGTAATTCAGGATGTTGCGGTGTTGTAAAAGAATATATGAGGAAGGCGTTAACATGTTATTACATAGAAAAAAAATCCTCATTATGATTAACTTCCTTGTAAAATTCGGACTGTGAGTTTGGATAATAATATTTTGGATAAGTCTAATGGTTGGAATGGATTATGTTTTAAAGGTTATTTTTTTTGGATTTCTATAAAAGGACAACACGCAGACCATGTGACGACTCGTCGTGTCGGACAAAGCTACGGGAATCGAACCCACAACCACAGTGCAATTGGGATTTATCGCCTACCATTGTGTTACATGAATTTCCTAGATGGTATAATGTAGTTTCTTTACATAAATGGTCTGATATGTGAATTATAAATTCATTATATTTGGAACCCTATACGATTAGGATAAATAGAGTATTTTTGAGTTATATTATGTTTTGGGGTGAAAGATGAGTTTGTGGTAGAAATTTATTAATGGATAAAACTATACTTATAAAGTAAGTATATCTCCTTATGATCTTAGCCAATCTCATAAATAAATTCCTCATCATTAAGAAAAGAAACTTAGAACAAAAATGTTGTCCTAGATGGTACCTTAGATCATCACTGATTTATGGCTTTGGGATTGTTGGCCTTTTTATAGACATGTTCTCTACCACTCTCCATCAGATAATTGATGGTTATATTTCTCTTCCATATCCATATTTTCCTACATGAAACCCTAGTATGTGTTATTTTTGATAATCATCATATTTTCCACACATAAATTTAAATAGAGGCCTCATTAATTTATTTTTTTTATGTGGGATTTCAACTAATATATTTTCAAACTTCAAAAATGTGTTATCCTAATGTTTTGTGGAACTGATGGTATTTTAAATCATCATAGATTGATGAATTTAAGGACCTCAATTTTAAACTTGTTTGTGATTGATGACCTCAATCACTACCTATAAATATTTACATTTTTCCTCCAATTATATGTCTATAATTTCCACCAATGTCCTCCTAATCGAGATCATAATTTTATGGTGACTCTTTCATTTCTCTTTTCATCTTGTTAAGACTAAATTTTATTAACAAAATTTTTAATGTGGGTTTTTCCCAAAGATATTTTCTATTTTCAAAATTTATTTTCAAAGAACAATATCAAATTGCGAGGACAAAATTTATTGAAGAAAGAGATAATGTAACACCCTGAGCTTCCACGGTACGCTTCTCTTTGAATAATACAATAGCGTGTGTTGTACGCAACTTCGAGTTCTAACACACACCATGACCAATCAAAGTAGTCATTATGAATAGTAATACCTACTTTTTAAAATTTTAGAAATTTTATCTCTCAAAATGGACTTCATTTTTGGATTCGGAGCATCGAATTTAGCCTAAGGTGAAATTTTGGAACTTTTCGAATAACTTTAATATTTTGATGAATAGTGAAAATTACAAAATTTTAATTACAAACAGTTTTTTTATTCAAAAAAATTAATAGTGATAAATTATGAATTTGAGTGGTTTTAAAGTATAATTAGAATATATTTTTACCATTTTATCCAATGGTGTTCATTAGAATTAATTTCACTTTGAAATTGGACATAAACAATTGTCAATCTTTTGATATATATTGTTTCTTAAAAACATGCTATTTGTTGTGACAGCAGGAATTATTGTAAAATTAAGTAATGCAACTTATATGTTTGGAATTTTGTAAAATAGACATCATTTTTTCTAATTAGTAATATCAATTAAAGCTTAGGGTGAAATTTTGGCATTGTTCTGAAAAAACATTAATTTTTTATGGATAGTGAAACTACTAAGTGGTAGTTAAAAAACTGAATTTTTCATAAAACATAATTTTACCGCTTATGTGATTGACATTTCAAAAATATGAGAGACATGGTTAATATTAAGGACTAAAATGTGGTTCAATGAGATAAAAATATTTTTTGGTGAATAGTAACTTTTTACTTTTATTTACCACGGTTAAAAGTAAATAGGTTAATTAAGGGTAAAAATGATATTAATATTACCCTAACACATGTCCTAATTCTTTTGTACAAGTGTATCTCGACCAAAAACAACCTTAGGAATAAAATATTATCATTTGGGGCCACTTGGATTAGATTAGGACATTTATTATTATTTAATTCAAAGAAGAGTTAAAAGAGTTAAAATGAAAGTTTATTTACTAAATCATTTTTCATATAGGGTTATAAATGAGATAAATTGGATTGTAAATGTTAATTAGAAAGATAAAATTATTTCCTACATAATGATATTTTATTTATAATTTTTAGACATTAAATAATGTAATTTATTTATGACACAATGATGATGCAGTAATTACCAAAATAGTGAAAATATTAAAATAATTGATATTATAAATACCCAAATAAATATAATTTGAGACTTTTAATGAATTAAACTAATTTTATAGGTTAATATGACATGTTAGTATTGACATAATTAACTTTTTTCGAATTAATCATTCTGTTATGATTTTTAAAAAAATCAATTATTGAATAGTGTCAAAATTGACATAAAAGAGTTTTTAAAAAAAATATTATATTATTAATTGATATTAAATTCCTAAAAATATAAGGATTGGCCAAGAGACTTATATCATGATTTTTTTATCATTAATGGACCACTTGGGGCTCACTGGGATATATATAGTATGTTTATTAACCATATAATATAATGATACAAAGAGACATTGTAAAAGTGAAACTAATAAACTAAGAGTTAATACTTAGAGATAAGGTTAATATAATAACCCAAACCTGTATAAATTATATTGGTTGAGTGGTTTTCGACCCATCCCCACCTTAAAATTTACATAATCCACTTTTCAGCCATTAGAAACTGAATATTAATTTATTATAAAATAATATTTCTAGCTTTTCCAAAGGTGCCTCTCACCCCTCTTATAAAAGGGCACCCCACTTCTCATTAATTGACACCATCAAAGACTCTTGGTTCGGCCAAACTCTGCCCAAATACTCTCTCAACTTCCCTCACCTCATCATATAGGCCTTATTTGAGTCATAAATACAACCTAAGAGCCCTTTTGATCAAATCAAAAGGAAGAACCCGAAGAAGAGGTAATGATTTCACAACCCTTTTCCAAGTTCATTTCATCTTCCAATTCTTCTTCCTTTGTTATTACAATTCTAAAATAATAACTCTATTATATTATATATACTGTGATGTTATTAAAAATTTGGTACAACCATATTCAGAATTCTATCCATCCTTTGAATTACATGTAACCATACGTGCGTATGTACGACTTACCGTCTCCACGTCGTGGTGTAATTGTTATTCAATAAATTATTTGGATGGGTATAATAATGATTTATAATTCATTTAAATAATAAATATAAAATTATAAGAATTTTTTATATATGATATACCATCCAATTATATATTATTTTAATATCAAAAGAATGATATTGTCGCTCGTGCGTACGTACGGACTACCATCTCCACGAATGAAATGAGATTCATTCTCCATCGTATCCATTCAAGTATAATTATCATTTGATGATTTAAAAATAATGTTTAAGGACTTGATATCATTATGGATATGAATAAGATACAACCTATCCATTACAAACATGTCTTACGTAACAAAACATATAAAAAAACGAGTAAGTTAACTCCCGAAACAACGATAATACTAAGATATTATTAACAAATCAATGTTAAAAGATCATATATGATATCATATTATTGTATATGATTCTTGTATAATTTAATAACAATTATTTCACCATTATACAAGAGGTTAACCTACCCCCAACCAAGGAAAAGTATAAGGTAAGGGTTTATTTCTCAATCTCTTCATTATCTGAGGTTATTTATATGTAATAATCTACTAGGATTTCATTATCATCCACATCCATGTTTCTTAAAATTGTATTTAAAAACATTTTTTACTATTTACTAGAATATGGGTTAAAGTCATTTATGCCCTTGTTGACGTTTATATGTGGTTTATAAAGGAATCTTTCCGTCGTTTTCCAAAGAAGGTCCTTTTTAACCATTTCGACAGAAATAAGGTAAGAATGTTTTTTTAACTTATACGGTGGGTGCGGCTATTTTCTGCCATTATAAAATCATCGAAGCTTCCCTTACAAGCATATAAAAATATTTTCAAATAAAATGTTTTAATTTATAAATATATGACTCTTAAATGATTTCAAAATAGAAAGAGATATTTCTCCAAAAATAGTTTTGATTTCATCTATCTCAACATCCTTTGATGGATTTTACACTTATTTGAAGTTGATTTATTATGATACAAAACATCTATATTGTATTGAAGGTTTTGTGATATGTTTGATTGTGGATGTGTTATTTTTATACCATTCAAGTTTTATGTATGACGTATTTACATTTCATATAATAGTTTTAATACGAATGTTTATGTTATGTTTAAAAATTTTCATATGGGAATGCATTGGAATTAATATGTGATGGGTGGAGCTCGTTATAGCTCCTCGATGCATCGGTAGGTCTCATGAGACAAACTAGTGTCTTGGCATAAGGCCTTGGAAAAATCTTTTTTGTAGTCTTGGCACGAGGCCTTGGCTATGTGGATATGATAGTCTGAAATTATGCATTCCATCATTATGAAAGAGGTTATTGATATTGCATGTGATTATTCGACTAGTAGGATATCCATGTGAATAAGAAAAAGTCATTATTTCATTTTATATTTTCCATATTATGTTGAAGTTCATGTTTTAAATGATTTTGTGTTAGTTATACATTTACTCAAATGTTTATGCTTATTTATGAAAGTTTCTGGTGTATTTCTTACCCTTACTGAGTGTTTGAGCTCACCCCTCTCTATGTTTTATTTTTTTCCATGGATTCCAAGAAGTGTATTGTGATTGATATGCAGGGTTAAGACAAGGGATTAATGGCATTTGTAAAAGATTATTTATGTTGTTTTGAATTTTATGAAATGTAATGTAGCATTCATGTACATAATCTATTTTCCAAGACTGCTAAACTGATCGGTTCTTCGGGACTTGATTCCCTATAATCATGCCAATGTATTAAAATAATGCACCGACTCTGGGTAACTGGGGTCGGGGTGTTACACTGTTTTTTCTAGAGGCGCTGCGCGAGAGAGTTATTATTGAGTTCCACAACTCACCCCTAGAAGTGAACCTAGGAGTTTCCAAGATGTAATGGGGCTTGAGAGGCCAGTTCTGGTGGCTCGGGGTGAAGCAGGCGGTAGCATAGTTCATAACAATTTTCCTAGTGTGTAAGCAGGTGAAGGCTGAACACCGTGTTCGTGACAGCTTGTTGCAACCTTTAGACGTTCTTGAGTGGTAGTGGGATCACGTCTTGATGGATTTCGTCACAGGGATACCCAATGATCGATGAGGCTACAAAACTATTTGTGTAGTGGTGGAATGGTTGATGAAATCGACCCTCTATCTGGCGATCAGGGAGTTGGGTGCGGTGGATGGTTTAACACAATGGTACGTGGATGAGGTGGTGCAGTTTCATAGAATTCTAAGATCCATAGACTCGGATAGGGATGTGCGGTTTAACTCATGAGTCTTCAGGGGATTGCAGCATGCTTTTGGCCCCAGCTATGTATTAGCACTGCTTTCTATCCCCTGACAGATGGACAGATAGATCAGACCATTCAGACCTTGGAGGATATGTTGTGGGCATGTGTTCTGGACTCAGGAGGATCGCCGGTGCAACACTTTCCTCTGGTAGAGTTTTCCTATAATAATAGCTATCACTCTACCATTGGCATGGCTCCATTAAAATCCTTTTAAGGAAGGTCGTTTCAATCACCGGTGTGCTGGACTGAGGTTGGGGAAACGAGCATTCATGGCTCGGAGGTGGGGCAGAGCACGACATAGAAGGTTCAGCATATACGGTAAAGGATGTAGGAGGCCCATGGAAGAAAGAAGTCATATGCCGATAGTAGGAGGAGGCCTTTGGAGTTTGAGGTTGGAGACCATGTGTTCTTGAAGGTATCCCCTCGACGTGGAGAATGGAGGTTCAGTAGAGGGAGTAAGCTTTCTCCTAGATTCATTGGACCCTTTGAAGTGTTGTGGCGGGTCGGTGAAGTGGCTTATCAGTTATCGCTACCACCACCGCTACTGAGGATACATGATGTTTTCTATGTGTCCCAGCTCCGTCGGTATCTATATGACGATTCACACATCCTCGACTGGGGAGATCTAGATATCGAGGATGACATGACCTTTGTATAAAGACCAGTGAGGGTCATGGATCATGATTAGAAAGTGCTTCGTGGACGAAACATTCCTTTAGTTCGAGTGTTGTGGAAGCATGGTGGGCTTGAGGAGAGTACCTGGGAATGGGAAGCAGAAATGCACGCCCAATACCCATAGTTGTTTTGAGTTTGTGTTGTTCTATTTATACTTGTTTGTGATGGAACACTTCACCTTGTTGACTATGGAAGGTGTGGTTTTCCTTATTCACTGAATGTGTGTTAAAGGTCCTTACTATGGTGGGGGGAGGTACCAATCCCTAATCAAGATGGTTTAAGGTGGATGCGATTAAATTTGTGCGGGTGAGTCAATTCCACCCAAAGCAGATAGTATCTTGACATGGGGGAAGAGACTCCCCAACCCACATGACTGGGCAGTTTTACCCTAGCATGTTGCTTGGTTCTTGAGAAGGAGGTGTTTCTAGAAAATGATGAGGTTCAATCCTGAGATGAATCTTTCGAGGTGGTTGTTCGGACCGTCTCTATTCTTCAGGTCTGGTTTTTAAATTCTCAAGGGTGAGAAGGATTTTAGAGGTATTTGATGTGACGACTCGGACCCTCATGGTCCATCCCTTTTCCAACTTCCGGATCCTAGGGGTGACGTCTCGGTGGTAGGATGTCATTTCGGTGTGCGAACAATCGGGGCGACCGATCGGCACGACCGATCGGTGCGATTGATCGGCACAACTGATCGCAGCGACCGATCTGCGCGACCGCTCAGCGCGACCGATCGGGGTGACTAATCGTTGCAACCGATTGGGGCGACCGATCAACGAGATCAATTGGGGCGACCGATTGGTGTGGCCGATTGGGGCGACTGATCAGGGTGACCATTCACACCACGAGGGGAAAACACGATCCAAATATATAATTAAATAACAATTAATTTCATCATGTGTAACCACCCAACTGCGTGGGGAAAACACGATCCAAATTTAATGCCATTCAAGCCCCATATCCCATAATAACGAGATATTATCTATATATCGCATGGGAATTTCTTCTTCCTTCATCTTCCTATTGGCTGGATTCCTTTCTTCTTAGTACTTTTGGAGTTCCCGACGTCCCTCCCCTGCAAGTCGCGCTTTTCCCTAATTCTTGGTGCGTGGAGGACTTCGATCTTTGATTAATCAGGTAGGGAATTTCTCCTTTGTCTCTCCTTTCTGTGTATCAGGCGGGGTGGGCATGCTTTTGTCTCTGTGGAAATTGATGAAACCAAACATAATGAAGATAATGAATGGAACTTTAAAGAATGAAAGTGGGTTTGATCGATGTTTTTCTATACTCTTTTTTTATATGTGTTGTGAATTGTACGGGCCTATGTTCACTGAAAATCATGGTGGTTGGTGGTATTTCTCTTCACACTAATGAACGTCAGTGCTCGTGGATGTTTAAATAACCATAACATGGAATTGAATAATTACATATACTCGGTTAAATAAATTGAAAGCACAAGTATCAACCCTTTTCTGTGATAACCCCGGTTAAAGAACAGTGGAATTGAAGCCATGGAGTGGGTTAAATATCTTAAATCTGAAAATACATGTCGGGGCCTTCCTTGTGCTGGTGGTAGCAGTTCTGTTGTTTCTTTCATGGGCCGATTGCGGGTGACCTTATGGTTTCTTGGATGGGGGCATAGATTGCTGGGGTGATATGGGTGGGGATGGGATCCCCTGTTGTTATACATTCACTGGTTATGAATCGGATGCTGTGTAGTTAGTCTTCTTATATCAGGAATTGGGGTAGAATCCTCTTTTATTGAGAAACTGTTGGATCATAGATTTTTTGGACATGGGGCTGTGTCTCGTGGTTTTCATTGGTTCTAGTACTTTGAGGGTTCTCACTCATCCCTTTGATGTTTTGACTTTACAAGAGAACCGGGTCTGAATGATTAAGTTACTATTTGTCTGTCTTCCTTCTCTGGTTTGCAGTTTTTCCTGATAATTGCCCGGTAGTGTAGAATTCACCTTAATGGGGTTATATGAACATGAAAACAAGAACAGTTTAAATGGGAATTTGTTTTGGGAATGAGTTGTAGCTTGTCCGTGAGTGTCATGATGTTCTTTCATGAATGAGTAGTAACGAGGGTGTTTTTCTTAGGTTTTGGAAACCCTAGGTTGAGATGAGTTCTTGTTACCTATACCTATATCTGTTGCTTTTATGTTTCTTATTCGTGCCACACCCAAGTTGAGCACTTAAGTGTCGGACAGTCCCATTTCATGGGGGAGGGTGTTTTTTCCAACACTCTTATGAGTGTATGGTTATTAGATTTTCTCTGCTCCCTATCCCGAATAGCCCAAGACTCTTCAGGCAGGCTGTGATGGCCTGAATTCCATTATTAGTCCAAGAATCTTCAGGCGGGGTAGTTAGGGTGCTTGTTTCGGGTGTTTGCGGGCAAGTTGATTCCCAAAAGTCCTAGGAATGAGGCCCAGGTGTCTTCGGACGTGGTAGTAGTTGTTCTGACCTAGGTGTTTGCGGGTGTGGTTACGCGTGGTGGTTGTGGACTAGGTGTCTGCGGGTGGGATAGAGGTTATGGCCCAGGTGTCTGCGGGTGGGGTTTGGGAGTGGTACTGCGGTAAGAATGGCGAGATTGGTTCGATGCATAGGATGTCTTCAATAACTAATGGGAAAGTGGCATGTGGTACCCAAATATCGATGTGCTATTACTATACATTACTTGACTTGCGTTATTTGGGGAGCATGCCTTGGTGAGGTTTGGGTGGATAGATTTTCCTTGTAGGGTGTTTGGTTTTCTCTTTTTCCATGGGACTTTAGAATGTCTCTTCACTTGTTCACGAGAGTATTTGGTTTTCCCTACTGAGTATACTTGTATGCTAGCCCTACATATATAAAACTGTTTTCAGTTTTCCAGGAGGACTTCAGGGATCGGGCGGGGCCGTTCTATCTTGGACCTTTGGGGAGTTGATGTTGTTGATTTCCTTTTCATGGTATCTTTTTACCTTTGGAGTTTTGTGGTTTCTATCTTTCACCTTTGAACATGCATATGGGAATGGTTTACTTTCATATGTACTTGCACTTTCAGTTTTGGTGTTGTGGGATTTGCTATCTTATCTCCTGATCTTATTAAAAGAAAAAGGGTAATGCCTTCCATTTAGTGTGTGATTTTATACCATTGGTGCTAGTTTCCACTCCAGGACCTATTGAAGGCGGGTCTCGGGGGGTCATTATCTCTCCTTCAACTTAAAGAAGGAAGGGTCTGGCAATCTGTTGTCCCTTCCCTCATCTTGGTGAAGGCAGGTCATCACACTTATAAACATCCAATATTTATTCCATGAATCAAGATTTTAATCTTTAATATAAATGGTATAGTTTTCATATGCCATACTCTTTTTCACATTCCCTTATGATCATGTCACGTTTATGTATTTCCATTGTTTACCACTAATGATCATATGTGCTCACTCATTACTATGTTTCTTTTCCCATGATTATGATGATATGATTTATGTGTGATATTTATAAGAATATTGAATGTTATGTGTATCTAAGTGGTAGATGATGTGGAAATTTTATGAACTTATTGTTTATCTTTACTTGTTTTTAATGTAATAGTACCTTTACGATCCTCGGGTTTGTGTTTGTTTAAAGTATATAATATTCCTATAATAGAATAACTGTCTATTTATTTAAATACATGATATCTATGATGATTCTTTATATTACCCTTATATAGGTCTATATTAACCTTACAAAAATACTCAAATCTTGGAGATTTTCTTACACAAGTCTAGGAATACCATTATGATTCTCATTTAATAAAGGGAAAAGGAATACATGAGGAATAACTTACAAATTTGTATACAATAGAAAATTTAGGTCTCTTTTACGTAGTGAACCAAGGTTACCCATATGCTTCTAGGTTAACATCACATAGCATATATAAAATTCCATTAACCATTACAAATCCCAAACCATTACCTTATTAAACATGTATAAAAGGGGGTTACCTTCAAGTACCCTTTGGAAAAAACACTTAATATTATGCAGCACATACCTAGCCTTATACATCACATAGAATCCCCAACCTTCCCTTACAAAGAAATTTCAAACATTTTACACTTACATAACTCCAAAAATTACTATATATGGCTAGAAATCACATACATTTACTCGGTCCCTATACCAGGTGTAAGGGAAAAAATTAAGTTAAAAATTATTTGATTTCAAATTAGTGGACTTAAAAAATAAAAACAATAAGGGGATTTAATTATTATAAATTGGATATTATTATAAAAAATAGGTTGTTACATGTTTTACCTAGAATGGTACATTTTCGTGGCTACCGTGGGTTTGAGTTCCTCACTCCCCACTATTAAAGAGTAATCTTTATGGTTATCACATGAGAACATCCCATTTATGGAACACTCCAACAGGGAGTAATTCAAAAATAATTCACTCTATAACTAGAAGAGTTATAGGGAAACAAGCTCATATTGACCTATATCAATTTCTACTTCCTATTCTACCCACTACGAATAATAATAAATCTCACTAAATTACGGTACAAAGAATACAAGAGGATTCATGTTCAACATCCTCGCAAAAATATATAGGAATTATATTTATGATATTGATATCTATAATGCATGCATTCATAATAAAAGATAATATAGTTGTTATTTCATTACTCTTTCACATAATACACAAATCATATCATCTTTAAAAACACCAATAACAACAAACTTCATAACATCACATCGCATCCCATCAGGTGTCCTGGCCCACCAAAATCTGAAGTTGATAGTCATGAATATTCCAATAAACATTTTATATTGGCTCAAATGCCAATTATAAAACCTATAAAACATGATTGACCAAGATCCAAAACCACCCTAAAAAGCCTTCACCACCATACCATATAATGAGTTTCCATGTGATTTGAAAACCCACAAATATCCACTAGACACTTCATATTAAGGGTTACACTCCACTAAGACAGTCTCCACTCAATTTGTCTATCCAAAAATATAATATTAACACTGATACAATTAAACAATACTCCTATGTAACTTGTGAAAAATTGATATTTTTTGAAATATTTTTTCTAATAAATTTAATTTCATTGATCGGTTGTGTTACATGCACCATCGAGTTTAAATGAACCACAATACAATTAAAATAATATTATTTAATGTGAAATATATAACATATACAATAAATTGGAAGTTATTAATATGAATAAGTAAATTATTGAATCTATATGGTTTAAACACGTATAAAATATATCGATTGGCAATAATATTTTAAGATATTAAAATAAAAATCATTTGAATATAAAATTAATGTTTTCTAGAAAAAACTATTATTATGTGTTAAATGTGTCTTTATAATAACTTATTAAATTAATAAATATTAATTATTATTTAAATTAAATTTATATATTATATATTCAATCATATTTTTCTTATTCAGGAAATATTTCACTACTCATGGGATAAGAATAAATCATGTTTTCTTCGTGAATCTATATTTTATTTCTAAAAAGTGGCTTCATCATATTTTACACACTTATTTTAAAAATAAAATTTCCACTTTTAGGTAAAAAATTATAAAAATATAATAATTAGAAAAAAAACATTTCAAAATTACATTATACTTACTTTTTGATACTTTTCTGAAAGGATTAATTTTTCAATAAATATTAGAAAATATTTTATTAAAAGAAATTGACTTTTCATTGAAATCATTGAAAATTTATAATTTTTATGATGTTATTAACGGTTTAATTTTATAAATTATGTTATTATTAATAAATTTTAGATAATGTTATTTAATTAAACTTTAAGTTTATATACAAAAACATTTATACCCAAGAAAACATTTTTATGGAAAACCACTTTTTCATCACCAATGTGGGATTGATTTAATATTAAATTATACCAAATATTTGTACTGAATTTGATAAAATGGATAAAATTTTATATTAATCATAATAAATATTAGTTAATATTTTAAAATTAATTTTTTTATAATGAATTGTAAGAATAGTAAGAATTATTTACTACTTTTAAGGATAAAATGGGATTTTGCACGTAATATGCTCTTGTGATAATATTATTTTTCCAAAAAATATATGATAATTATTTGATAAAATATATTTAAAATTTATCAAATTTAGATACAAAATATCTAATAGGTATCATTTTATTTCAAGTCATAAAGGATAAACTAAATATGTAAAAAACTTGTCAACATGGTGGAAACGAAAATAGTAAAATTGTGTAAACATAGATGTTAAGGGAATAACATGGTTAAAAAAGTTTTTTTGTGTTTTTTTATTTAAATACCATATATTCCCTAAAATAAATTATTTATCAATTCTTGAGGTGCTTTTATTGATAGTGGCATCCCATTATTGAATATTTTTGGGTATTTATAAAAATGCCACTCCTTTGAATTTATAAAAGGATAACTATTATTCTCTCATGTCCACACATAGGAACCATATCTTCATAAAATATTATCCTATATATATATATATATATATTAATTCCATTACCACTTAATAGAGTCATTTTTTGATTATAAATCCCTCTAACAGTGTCTTTTGAAGCTAAAATAATGTGGTTGTCCAACGAAGAGGTGGAGTTCGTAACAAAATGTTTTCATTTGGATTCTTCCTCCGCCGAAATATAATATTATAAAAATATTATTATATAACAAAATCATAATATATAATATACGTATATGTTAACATTTTATTATAATAACATAAATCTATATCACATTCCATCAAATGGTAAATGAAATTGTTGATCATGTGTACAACGAACTATCACCTCAGGAACCGACATAATTCATTTTTCATTAATGACTCTCACATATGGATATAGTTATAGATTTAATGTATATAAACTATATTTGTGAAATAATTATAATTATGAAATTATAAAATCACATCTACCTTCCAAACATACAATCCATTGGAAAATTATAATAATGCACGTGTGTACGTGTGGATTATCACCTCCAAAAAGCTATGTTATATGTTTTTAATTATGATTTAACATAAATGGTAACAGAGATATATTTAATGAATATATATTATATATATGATATTAAAAATTATTCTTTAAATTTTAAATATTATATACCCCTATTTTGTTCCATCTGTTAAAAAAATGAAAACTATATTCATTTGAATGTATCGGCCTATGGTGTTGATGAACGGTGTAATTCATTTTTCTATATCTACTTTTATGGATAACATTAAATATGTATAGAATTAATTTATATGATATTTATTTAATTAATGTATTTTTTATTTAATTGAAAAACGGTCAATGTTACAGGATAAAACTACCAAATAAAAATATACATGAAAAATGAAGCAGTTATCACCCAATATATTGATTTCAATATAGAATTGTTAATAAACTAGTGTCAAAAGGATATACATAAGTCATATATATTATTGTAAATATTATTATTATTCTGAAATATATTTATAATAAAATTATATTTATTATTCATGAGTTTCTAATGTGTATAAATAAATTCAAGACTAGAGGTATGAGATATTTGTAAAACTTTTAGTCTTGTGAGAGACATGTTGTATTCACCAATTGAATCTATTGTGTGGTGTATATACTTCCGATAATCTTATTTTATTAATAGTGAATTTAAACTAAGTGATTAAAATTTTCATAAAATGTTATTTCTTTTGTGGGGATTGTGATTCAATGTTTATAATATTGGTTTTGGTTTTATGATACAATCTAATTATTTATTAGGATTATTTATGATTATGATTACATTAATGAAATATTTTGATCAATATCTCAATAAAACACTGAATATTTTTTTAGGTTTATTTCTATAAAAAAATTCTTTCATTTTCATTTCATTACGCACTCAAAATCCCAATACATTATTTTTAAGAGATATGAAGCATTATTTTCTCATAGGTGCACAAAAAAATTTTCTTCCATGTATATGTTTTCTAAAAATGTTTTGAATATTTTTTTATGAGATCCAAATAATGTTAAAATTAATTTTTACCCATGTTTTACATTTTAAAAATGGTTCAAAATGAATATTCTTTTTCTTCAAAATGAAGTACCTTTTCACATTTTTTATAAGTGTTTTTAACTTGTATGACATGTATGAAATTTACATCAATCATGATTACTCAAATATTTGAATATTCTATTACATGTATTCAAGTTTATTTTCAAATAAAAAATTATCTTTAATATTATGGATATTTTTTAGTTTTTATATAATTTATTTTAACATGGAAATTTTATTTTTCACAATAATTTTTATAATGATATTTTAATGGTATTTTAATTTATTAACAACATAAAACTCATATGTTTCTTATGATTTTTTGGGGATATGATATAATGATTACATTCTTATCCTTATCTGAATGTTTTATGATTATGAATAAAAAAAATTAGAATCCCAACTCTTTCCCACAGGTAATTCTATGATGAAATATTTATGAAAATTGTTCCATTTAAATATTTTATGATACGCAAATTGATTTTGTGGAACACATAAGTATGATATTCATTACATGATTGGTGGTCCTAGAATAAAATATCAATTAAATTTATTGTGTAAATATCAACGTTTTGTGTGAAAAAAGGGTACATTGGTGGTTATATCAAGCCCAAAAGATGTAAAATAATATGTTATCCCAATCCCAAAAGGGGTATATGGGATGTCATCCCATGTCCAAAATAGGTTACAAGTGAGGATATCCTTAGCCTAATGTTCGTACACTGGTGGTAATCTCAATCCTAACATGCTATGAATGGCATGGTGGGTTGCATTGACATAAGATTCCCTATTATTATGTGTATGAAACAAATATTTGTCTAATACTAATTTTATTCTCTCATGGATTATTTTAATTGATTAATTTATGAATCATATATTATGAATGATCATGATTTCTACCATGACTAAATTTTATAATATATTATATATATGGTTTTTCTATTAAATACTTTTCTCTTGTTCTCGTACCCTTATGCTCATGTTTTGTTTGCATCTCCCTTTTTAACCCTTACTAAGCATCTGATATTTCCCTTTCTTATCTTTCTACTCCCAAGGTTATGAAGAAATGTATTATGTATGAAATTTATAATAAAGTGATGGTTATGAATTACTTATTTGGAAATGTTATAATTCACTTATTAACTAGTTGTTTACACGTCCATGTTTCTAAAGGCACTAGTCCGGTACTATTTTGGCATGGATTAGTATGTTACAAAATGAATATTTTTAAACTAATATGTAGTATATTTTTATGAAATTTTGGGTTACTATTTTAGGAATTAAAAAAAGGATTAAAAAACATTCACAAACTAGGATTAGAGAACATTAGTGACATCCATTAAAATATGTCTAATTATTGGAAAATATCCTAGAATTTTGACAAAGGATAAATAGAATGGATTACAAGAAACTGCATCCCTATCTGCATAATAAATGTTTATGTGGATCGATCACAATTGTACCTAGGGAAAATAAAAACAAAAATTTTGCATTGGGATTTGGTTGTACTATCACCTACATCTGAAAAATGTGCCTTACTTCATCCCAATATTGAAAAAATGACAATATTATGACCATATAACCATGTCACAATAAAAACCATACACCATGACATCCCCACAACCATGTATCCATGTTGTAACAAATCATTCATAGTGTGACATTGTCTTTGAGACTAAATTTTTCAAAATGCCCAAGATTTTGTCTCATCGTCATTATTTCTTATAATTTGTCCCCAAAAAAACTAAAGAGGACACTTTTCATCAATGTCATGCCCGATATATTCAATCCAAATCCATGAGTTACTGGAAAAACTTCTTGGAATTGATTCTCACATGAACCTAATTCATTAAAAAACATAGCACTTTGAGAGACTATATTTCCATTTCCACTAGATGTAAATTATTAGTTATTATGAATCCAGCACACCCTAGTATTATCATTAGCATTCAAATCAATTGAATATTGTAAATTGGTCTCAATAATTCATTGATCTAGGCGTAATTCATCATACCAACAACCATGATGATTGACTATAGAAAAAATAAGAATAAGATAGGAAAAACAATATAAAAAATTATAATGTGATTACTAGTGTTTGGAGTGTTGTTTTGGGAACCTATAGTCAGGTTCTTATATAATAATGAAGTATAATGGAAGTAAAATATCATATAAAAAACGATGTTTCCTAAAAAAATTAGAAATAATATAAATCATAGGCTGAATCAATTTAAGAAACCAGTTCATGAACTAAATTACATGTAATAAACCATGAAGTCCAGATCTTGATCAAATAAAAAACACCTACCTAATACCACCATGGTCGATACATTAATAGTTGAAAATCTGTTTGGATTTTTAATCATCAATATTATAATTCTAATTTTAAATCAATGCTAGTAAATCCTTCAATATTGAAATATAACTTCACATATCTTAATATTGGTTTCATGTCACGAAAGTGTGGTTAATCTTATATAAAAATAATATTGGGAGTTTTATAGGAAGACATTTTTGGTTCAAACATATAATATTATTTAAATTAAATATTATTTAATAAATTTCTTCCATAGTGGCCAATCTTAGGGGCCCTATGAGTAAAGTGAACTGATATTATCCATAGTATTAACCCCTTATTTTTAATGATACAGTTTTATCATTTTTTCCACCGAATTATCTATTTAATATATATAATAGATTCATAAAAAATGTGTATCAATAGACTAAAAGAAATATGTTATTATTAATAAGTACTATTTTTTTGTCTCTAAGGTGATAAAAACTCTAAAACTGACTAGTGATCGACCTTAAAAAATATTATAGTGATATTCCAAAAGATTAAAATAAAAAATATAGGGTCACTATGATATCAATATCAATTCTCACATAATAAATATTTATTTAATTACTAAATTTTAAAAATACGTTAAGGCTCAATGTGCTTAAAAAATCACTGAGTCTCATCTTGAGGGTAAAAACTAAACCCTTGGACTAATACAATCATTCGATAATATTAAATGAATATCATGATCATGGGAATTTACTATTTAACCAATATAGAAGTCCAATATCTCAAAAAATTGAAATTTTTTTATATCGTGATCAAGAATATTTCAATACAACCCTATGATGAAAACTACCCACATTTACATGATGTATTTTCATCCTCATAATTTCATGATCTAAACAAAATCTGTACAAAACTGCCTAATTAGGGGAAAAATTCTTTTATTATTAAAGACTATTATCTCTATATCTTCTAGGAAGGAACCATGTTTGGAATCTAAAATCATTACATATTTGCATTTACAAATAGTTTTACACAAATTACTCCCAACTATTGGTGATGAAATGAAACCATGAACCACTACCATTCTTTAAAAAACCATCATAGGTCTACCAAACATGTCACATCAGTTGTCCTACTATAAGGTTGAGATCAACCAAATATCAAAACATATCTCATGAATAACCGACAAAGGAGAAAAACTAAAATTATACAATGAGGAACAACATTACACATCCATGAGGGATGAAACATAAATCCAAAATCGATAAAACTGGGTTTAAAACATAACAAAAAAATGTTGAGTCTATAAGGCCCTGGCCTTAAACCTTACTTAATATTGAATTAAATGAATAATTCACATTGAGGATCTTATCAAGTTTAGATTTTTAGAGAATTAGTACATAAATATTCCATCTCAAAAGATTACAAAGTAGACACTTCTGCTAAGTTACCATAAAATAAAAACTCTTAAAAAATAAACATGTCTAGTTCCATGTTTTAGATAGCATGACTTTTCCTTGATCCCATCCTTGACCCTATTCCACATTAAGTCCAGTGAAAAACATTTTAAAAAAAACTTGGGGTGAGAATAAAAATATCAGTAAGGGATACACAATGAAGGAAAACTGTTAGTTTTTTTAAAACCACAAGTAAACCATGTATACATTATCAAAGTAATACTTTTCACCATTACGAAGTACTAGAAACTCTTCACTAAATAAAATATCATTACTTACCCTTTTGTAACCAAAAGATTACCATAAAACCCATATAAAAACACATAACATATAAAGGTAACTTGGGAAATAAACATACTTAAATGGAATAACCATACGGTCGACTTCCACACATATCACATAATGGAATAGCCATACGGCCAACTTCCATACCCAATGCATTGGAGGCTATAACGTAACCACCCGTCCTGGTATTCATGGCACCACCCGTCATATGGTTTATCACGTAAACACCCGTCAAATGTTTAGGTACCATTATAAAATCATAAGACAAAAAACAAATATAATGGAAAAAAACATTTCCACACTTTGATCACAATATATCACATAAATATATTGACATAACAAATCCATTATAAAAACCATTTTCAATACAAAAATACATAAAAGACTATATAGTATTTATTTCATTTTAAAAACATTATGGCTTGTTGAGGAAGCCAAAGACCAAATAATACTCACGGTGGTGGAAAAGGTCATTGTCACTGCGTACGTAAAATGAAACATTCCTTTTTTCGATTTGTAAAACGCATCATAGAAAAAGATTAAAAGTCAAATGGGTTTATACACTGTATAATAGAAAGACTTGTATTATAAAAAAATATGCCTCAATGGAAGGAGATTGAGATGAAGTCCCTTACCTCGGGTCCGAATTGACTCGATCGTTCTTTAATGTCCTGAATAACAAACTTGAGTTAATTTATACTTGATTAAGAACCTTTTTAAAGTTCATTATTCCTTTTATATCACTTATTACCATGTTTTGAACACTATGTAATTATTTATGTTAATAAAGGTCGTTTTGTCGATCATTGGTACTTGAGTCAAAAATAAACTCTTTATAATTACAAGATGTAATGTGGTAAAATATCTATTATACCAAGAATTATATTCATGATTTATATATCATATATATCATATATATCTCATATATACATTCATTTATAATATTACATAATCATTTAGAGGTAAGAAATGAAATGCATCGTTCCTGGAGACGGTAATCCATACGTACGCATGAACGCCACTTTCGTTTCTATGTCATATTAATGGAATTAAAACTAAATAAGATATATGTATATTTTAATTGCTGAATTATATTCATCATTTAGATGTAACATTCATAATATATATATCCATTATATATATGTACTTATAATAGTACATTACATTTGGGGATAAGAAATAAAATGCACCGTTCATGGAGACGGTAAGTCGTACGTACGCATGAACGCTACTTTTATTTATATCTCATAATTTAATGGAAGGAAATAATAATTATATAAAGTTATATTATAATTCCAGTATAATATCATATATAATATCATTAAATCTATCTTCTATATGTACCATATATGTTATAATGAATCAAATCACTTTGATGGGGCGGTAGTCCGCATTTCCTAAAATGAAGATATCGTGTTTACTCATAATGGAAACCATAAAATTATGACATAAAAGAAAAATAAAAAAACATAAGGAAAACATAAACATATCATATATCATATATAAATATAGTGAAATCTTAATGGCCACCTTTGAAGGTGTCATATGAGTGTTGAACAATCATCGTTTCGTGTGGCAGAAATTCCCCATCCACGGAAACAGTATGTTCTTTAACCATTTGATGTAGGTTCGTGTAAGTGTAGAAGGAATAATTTTTATAACAACATAACATTATAATAAGGATACAGCTGTTGTTACAAAAGAAATGTATAAATAGAGTATAGGGGTTGTAGAAGAAAAATAAAAAATATAGCACAAGTGAAGATGTTACCTTAAAAACGGGTAACTCCCATTGGTTTGAACCTAAAGGGTTTCTTGAAGAGCTTCCGACCTAAGGTAAGGCTTCTAGGATGAGGGGAGGGATGTGGAGAGACAAAATGATCAGATCTTGTCCAAAGAAAAGGCTTGATAGGTGTGGGTAAGGAGGTAGAGGTGGGGGCCTTTTATAAGAGGAGATGAGAGGCACTCTTGGAATGTTAAGAAAAGATACTTTATTATAAAATGAGTTTCGGTTTTTAAAGGTCCCACAATTATATATTTCTAGGATAATGTGATAAGGGTTCTAAATCCACCCATACAATAGGCTTTTGACAAGTGTAAGTCTTATATTTTACATTATCGGCTCATTTTATTTAAATCGTTAAATAGTGAGGTAACCGCTGCATCATCATGGTGTCATAAATAATATATTTCATTTAATGTATAAACATTATAAAAAACTATCATGATGTAGGAAATTTTTTTATATTTCTAATGAATATTTATAGTCAAAATTATGACTTCTATAACCCCATTTAAAAATTTGTTTAGTAAAAAAACTCATGTTTGTGTCATTTTTACTTATACTATAAATAAAAGGCATTAATGTCATTATCTTACCCAACTGGATCCATGGGGTACCAAAAATAGACCCATGGGTTTTCTTGGACGGCCATGACTCATCCAATAGGGTTAGGACAAGTTTCTAGATATTTTCATTTTATTATAATATCATTTTTACCTTAACTCACAATAATTACCTTTAATCACAATTAATAAAACATAAAAGTTACTTTTCATCAAAAATTATTTTCATCCCATAGAAAAAAATTTTAATTAATAATGAAAATAATTTATATATGATTTTTGAAATTCAAATCACAGAAGTGGTAAAGTTCCATTTAAACTAAAAATCAGTTTTTGTAACTACCACTTTGTGGTTTCACTATTCATAAAAAATTATGGTTTTTCAGAGAAAATACTAAAACATCACCCTAAGCTATATTTGATATTCCGAATTAAAAAATGATGTATATGTTACAAAATTCAAAACATATAAGTTGCATTAATTAATTTAATAATTAATTCCTACTGTCAAAACAAATAGCGTGTTTTTATGAAACAATATGTATCTAAAGATTAACACTAGTTTAAGTCCAATTTCAAAGTGAAATCAATTCAAATGACCACCATTGGATTAAATGGTAAAAATATATTCTAATTTCACACCAATTAAAAATATAATCAAATCATATAAATATGATAGATTAAAAAGAGGTTTTGAATTAAAATACAACATTTTTCACTATTCATTAAAAAATGATCTTTATCGAAAAAATACCAAAAATTTACACAAAGTAAATTTTGATGTCCCGATTATAAAGAATATTTTTGTTTGGTCCAATATAATGTATAAGAGTGAACGAAACTATATTTAATTGAGGGTTCTCCATTAAAATGCGATAGTTCGACCTTTTAGTGAAAATTAGAGTATATATGCCTAAAATTGAATTCTTTTCGTATTTTAAACCATTATCCGTTATTGCATAAATGTAAAAACATTTATGAAACATATATAATCATATTTTAGTAATTACTATTAATTCCCGCCAATACAACGGCTACGTGTTAACTACCATTTAAAATAATATTATTTTATTACTAGTGTGCAACGTAAGATTTCAAAGAAACTCTTTGTTGCGTATCGGGTATGCTATCGAACATAGAAACCCTTTTAAAGTAAAATTAATATTAAATTAGAAAATATTAATAAATATGAAAATGTTTTATTCTTTATTTACCTGGGATGTTACAGAGTCTCTATGTGAAAATATTTGACCACCCTCATAAACCACTATTAAGGCGGTAATAACTAAGATAAGTGTCCATGCCACATGATTTACTTCCATTTACCTATAAAATAAATGTCTGAGGATGAAAATTAAAAAATTAAAAAAAAGGATGTGATAACGAACCCTAGTAGGAAACCACTAAAGAAAATATATAGGGTCTAAATCCATTAAACTCTATGTTATCTCTTTATAACATGACCAGTTATATTACATTTAAAAAAATTAACTTTTTGTAAATCAGCATTTGGTCTCTTTAAAAAATTATATTAAAATCCATTGGAATATAAAAATAAATAATATTGAAAAAACAGTGTTAGTAACCATAAAAACCATATCTCAAGAGATAACATGGTATGTATATAACATAATGATTACAAAGGTAACCATGATACTAAAATCTAATCCATGAGTTCAATATCCTGGTCCCAAAAGTCACAATATAAACATGAGATTTTCCAAAATAATCATTAAAATATGTATAATTAATAAAGTAAAAAATTAATCCCCCTACGGCCCTTCTCATGATAAAGTGTTTTGCAGCAGATTCAATGATCTGGGTGATTTTGGCAACCTTCTTAGAAGGGTTCCTGTAGTGAAGTTGTGATCCTCCTCTCCCAGTTTCTCCGGCTCCCACTTCTGTCCAAGAAGATGTCCCAGTTTCGGAGCATGGTTTGTTCCGGTAAATCTAGTGAGAGGATTATTCCTCCATCTTTGGAAGAACCTTACATAAATCTAGAGTTTATGGGAAAGTAACATATATCTTATGAAAATAAATAACTAAACAATAAGGACACTTAGTAGTTAGGTGAATCCTAAAGATTTCGATTCCTACCAAATTCAAACAATATATAGATAACCAATTTACATCCTCATATAAGTAGGAAACTATATAAAATAATTAGTGGTGTTACACACACCAATGTCTATTTCTTTCCATGCCCAAGGATACCCAATGTACTCGTGTTCCATGATTTCACAAAAGATAATATAAACAATACTCATAATTTAACAAAATATTTTCACAAGTGAATTATAACCACTCTATTGATTTGAAAATTCACTTCAAAATAAATATATTTTATTAAAAAAAAGCATATCAATATTGACTCCACTTACATGCTTTGAAAATCCATTGAAAAATAAAAATTTATCAACATAACTTTTCATAAGAAAAGCATCACCGCTTCCAAGCATTGAAAATTTATATAAGAAAGATATAATTATTTTTTAATTTCATCAAATACAAAATGTGAAAAAATAATTTTTAAGATAACCCCCCATTAAAACCATATTTCATGCTTAAAAGAGATCATCCATTTAGATTCATAATAAAAAAACTAATTATTAATAACACTTAGCATTTTAAGATTTATAAATTGTGTTAATAATACATACCGGAAACTAAAGCAACAATATATTGGCATGGAACCCTGCAACTAGTGAGGGAATGGAAACTATGGAAATAATCAAATTTACATGAACAAAATAAATAAAGAACAATCTTTTAACGCCTAATATTAATATCCAAGGGGTATTTATTGAAAAATAATACAAACCCTTCTATTATGAAGACCAAGAAATCATGAGCATCATATGTTTGGATATTTAAAATGAATAAGAACATATGTTGTTCAAATTTTCATCTATAAAACAAATGAATTAATTACACAATAATTTTTTAACTTATTTATAATTTTTGTGAATATAGAACTCCTATAAAGTATTTACAGACATTAAATAGGATAAAATAAATTTTTTTGACTTTATTGATTTTAAAAGGATTTAAGGAACTATAGGGTTGACCAGGAGGAGGTGAAATGGAAAATAATTTTTTCTAATATAAAAAAATATCATTATGTTGATGTAACATGATTTTAACTATACACAGCTCAAAGTTGTCTCTTGGGGTTACTAGGTTACACTTATGTGACTATTTATGGGAACAACTTCCCCTAATGCATATAACCCCATGAGACTTTATGAAATATTTTTTCAAATAAATTTAATGTTTTTAATATATTTTGTTACAAAAACCTTGAATATATATTTCATTACATACGACACAATGTTTATCTTTCATTAAAAGCAACATCCAGTTTAGCTTGTGATACATGCTATACGGATTTTTAATGATACATGAAATGCTATTAAAATATAGTTGATTAATATCATTGTCATAACCTATTAATTAGAATGGTGGGTATGAATAATATTAAAAAATATCATTTACACATTTATAAAAAACTCACTCATCGATGACCAATTAATTATAAATAAAAATAAAAGCTTTTAGAAAATAAAGGATATATTTTTTATAAAATACTTTTTTCACAAAAATAGGTTTTACCTTCATAAATTAAAAAAATTTCTTTTTATGAACTAATTTAATAAAAGTGTCATATTATTTATTTAACTAATAAAATATATCATTTATACATATATAACAAGTTTTTCATTTATTTTAATTTTTTACACTTCTAGAAAATGAATTTTTTAAAATTAAATTAATTTTTGAATTCATTATTTCAAAATTATATTACAGTTAAATTTAGATAATTTCCGAGGAGGTAAATTTTTTTGATAAAAGGAAAAAAATACAATTTTTTATTATGAATTTTCATTTCTATTTAATCATTAAAAAACATAAGAAATGTTTTAATATTGTTTCAAAATTAAAATTAGTACAATTATATATATTTTAATATAATTTCTATCTCTTGAATCAATTTCATATTGAATTTTTAAATTAAAAAATTCTATACTTCTGAATATTTTCTCTTTGATAACCTATATCTAAATCCCATCTGCATGTTTAATTTTGAATTAACATATTCCACTTATATGAGTTGAAATTGGGAAGATGGATTATGTATTATTAATAATAATAATTTATATTATTTAATAAGTTCAATTTATTTTTTGAAAAATATGAATATTAAAAATAGTAAACATTATTTACTATGGTTTTGGTAAAAATGTGTTTTTCAAGGGATTACACTAAAAAATTGGTGTTAAAAATAAACCAAAACTTTTAAAACCCATATTTTATATCTATATTTATTCTTTAAATATTCTATTCAAAATAATTTTCCATTTTCATTATTTTTTATGTGATAAACGTGGATATAATTGTTTTTTTCCAAAAATTACTTGTGTGTCACACAAACAAATTATAAAAGGGCACCCCTCCACTCTCCTATTTAAATTTAAAAAAACCATTATTTTAAAAAATACATAACCATATAAACTATTTATTTCCATCCTCTCATCTTATAATATTTTTTTATGAAGACAACCAAATAATCCTTTTGGTGAAAACCCAACAAAGTTGCCTGAAGAAGAGGTGACGTCCCTAACAAAGAATTTTATTTTATTTATTCCACAACCACCATAAATTATTAATAAACCACTATGATATAATAACCACATCTTATTATATATAAATATATGTTATTATTTTAATTCAATAACCTAAATATGTCACCTCTTCCATCAATTGGGGTATAAAATCACTATTCATGTATATAGAGGACTACCACCTCATGAACCGATGTTATTCATTTTCCATCACCAACACTCAAAGAGGGATATAATTATTTAATAAATTTTTATATATTATATTTTTTACATTATTATAGTCATTTAATTATTATATAACATTTAACTTCTTATATTTCATTATATGGGAGTATGTTATTTCCACACGTGTGTACGGCGGACTACCTCTTCTTGAAACATTTTTATTCAGTCATGATTTAAATGGAAGGTAGTAAGGATGTTTTTTATGAAAATTTGTAACATATATTATATAAAATTTAATATTTTATTGAAATATTTTATTTAACTTTATTTCGTTCAATCTTTCGAGAAAATGGAAACAATATCTAATCGTACATACAACATAGCGTCTCCATGAATGATATTTTTCATTTTCTATATATATCTTTTATAAAATACTCTAAATATATATATAATGATTAAATATTATATTTATATCATGGATAAAATTTAAATATTATTGAACTATGATATAATTAATATGACCTAAAAAAATCAAAATAAAAATAAAAAAACAATTATTGATAAAATATGACATTAACATGAAATTTTTTTATCAACGAATAATAAAAGGTAATAAGTAAATAAAAAATGGTATTATATATTTATATGTGTATTTTTATTTAATATAATTATAATTACTTTATATTTATTATACATGAGTTCTGAAGATGTTCGATGAAGTCGATACTTAATGAAATGGATTTTTCTTCTCAATTTTATATTTGTGAGATATATATGTCATATTCACCAATTGTTTCTTATATGTGGTGAATATATATCCCATTAATGTATTTAAGTTTCTCATAATTATTATTATGTTTATTTATATATTCATTTTATGATCTCTCATTCATGGGGTTTATGGTTCAATGTCTAACAATGTGGTAAGGGTTTTTTGTTTCAATTTTACTTCTTTGAATTATATGTTTTTTCATTCCCCTATCTTATATTATAAGTTGTACATACGGAACATTTGACATTTTACATCATGAATATAAATATATTAATGATATTTTAGAGTTCATTTAATTTTATTCTTTCTTGTGTCTTATAATTCAATGTTACAATATTTGTAATTTTTTAACAAAACAATATCATTATTTATTAAGATTATTTTCGTTTATGCTTATGATTGTGAAATATCATGTTCAATATAATAATAAAATCATGTATTTTCTTATAATATGGTTATTTTAAGAAAATAAATTGTTCCATTAATTTATCTCTCTTTTTTTACTAAAGAGTACAAAGGAATATTTTTAGGTATAATTTTCTTCATCTCCCTCTTCAGTTGAAACCCCAGTTTTCTTCCATACATATTTTTCTAAAAATATTTTCAAAAATTATTTAGCCATACCCCAAAAAACAGTTAAATGCTTTTGATCCATGTTTTATTTTTAAAACATTTAAAATTAGTATTCATTTCTTTTTCAAAACAAATACAATTTGTCTTTTAACAGAAATGTGAATGGAATCGTTATTTTAACATGAAGGACAAGAATGAAAATTCTCACCATCATGACCACCGAAGGTTTTAAATATTCTTATATTAGTTTAAAAGGTTATTTTTAATGATAATTGTTGGTGAAATTATTTTTTTCTAAAAAATGATTGATATTGGAGAATGGATATTTTCCTCATGAAATGTTTTTAATTATCTTTAAACCTTCATCTATAGGTTTCCAAAATTATTTTAAAAATTATTTGGAAAAAAATTATTTTTAAAAAGTTCTTTAGATGTTGAAAGACTATTTTCCTTAATAAATATTCAATATAATATTTCATAAAAATTTTACTTTCATATGACATATTTTAATGTAACCTGTGATTTTCAAGGGATATGATCCATGGAAACCCATATTATTCTTTCTCTGATTAGTTTATTTTTATGATGACACTATATTTATGAAACTAATTTATTTTACCGAGTTTTTATGATGATAAAATGGTAATGAAACACTCTATTTTATGTGGGTAATGTTTTAATAAAGTGATGAGATTATTATGAAACTAGTTTCTTTTGCTACAATTTAAGAAATGATGAATTATTTTATGAACACCATTTCTTCTCATTGGATCTTATATGATGAATTTATTTTGAATACTATTTCATTTCATGGGTTCTGATATGATAAATTTTTTATGATATTCTGGAACACATAATTATGATTTTCATTATGTGATTGGTGGGACCTATATCTCCCTCCAATGTAATGGGTAAAGATTGATATTAGATGTGATAAATAGTTTTGAATAGGGAGTGAACCTGGTTTAGTAAGAGACTTTTTCTGGTATGATAGCCTTGAGAGTGAACCTCCACTTCTATGATGGTTCTAAGAGTGAAAACATTATATTATGATTGTTTTTTTAATTTATCCCTGATAAAAAAGGAAATAATTTTTTTATGCTTGTGTGTATGCCACTATTCCATGTATTATTTCAATGTTATTCTCTCATGAATAATTTTTTTATTTAAGAATGATTCATGTCTTATGACCTACCTATATTTATTCAATAACTCCATATTTTAACCATTGATATGTCAGGTATGTGTTTCCTATTTTATTATCGTATTATCATACACTAATATTTATGTTATTTTTAAATATTTTCTTTATTTACTCTTATAGAGATTTTGATATCACCCTTTCTTATATTACTTTATCCCAAGTTATGATGATGGGTATTATGTGGGATATGTCTAATAAGGGTTCCATTTTTAGGAAATAAGTGAAATGTGATGCAGAACTCTTATGAACCTATAATTTTTGTTTCTATGTTTAAAGATGCATTATAACTTCATGATACTCAAGAATGTGATTGTGAAATGTAATGAATATTCATCTCTTAAGATGTAGTATTTATTTACAAGATGTTTTGGTATTTATATTTGGTTCAAAAGGAAATAATTAGTTATCCTTTGGAAAATAGTATGAGAAACAATTATAGAAATACCTTGGGATATGTATCTGTATATATCTAGGGATATATTTAAAGATAATTCTAAGAAAATGTCAATTCAATGGAAATTTTCCTAGAATTTTGATAAAGGATACAGAGAATATTTATAAGAAGTTACATACATATCTTGATAATAAAAGTGGATATGGCACTTTCAAAAAGGTATCTAGGGGTAATAACTCTAGAAACAGTGAATTCAAATGTGTCTGATCATCAACTGGTGCAAGAAAATTGGTCTTCATTCACACCAGTTTTGGTACTCCAAGGGGATATGCTTTGGAAATTAAAGAAAATCCTTATGAAACATCATAAAGTACTTTAATAATTAACATGAATAGACTAGGTTATGTCTAAGGTTATATATATTTAAAAGTACGTGGCATGATTTTTACTGCCTATAAGTGATTTTTTATTATTATGTGTTTCCATTATTTGATTACTATTATATACATTTTTTTGGATTTGGATTATAGAATAAACAAAAAGGACCCATATTAATACTGAATAAAATCGAAAATGTAATGACATTACTATAATGAAAACAAATTTTAATGGAGTTGGAATGAAAAATATTATTTCTATGATAAAAAACTTTATCAAGATACGAATATTGTTGATCTTTAAAATGAGTAAATAAGAGAACAATGTTTTATTGGGTGTTTTTATTGATCCACAAGTTTCTATGAAATGTATTCATACCATTGAAAAGATATGTTCAATTATCTATTGTTCAAATCATGAAAAATTAATTTTTGAGGTCTATTATCTGGATGGAGAATTAGTTCAATGGTGGACTCATTTCATGAATATGAGTCAATAAGATGAAATTTAATTCATGGTGTGGGATGATCATAATAGATTATTTTTAAATAAGTAATTCCATAATATTATTCCTATGATAATTGAAAAGTATTTAATTAAGATAAAATAAAATATTGATAAATAATTTTGTACCTGTGAGGAAACTTTTACAAGACATTTGAGGTTTGATTCTAGTATTATCAACCAACCTGAATATAAAGTCGATTGATTTTTCAAAATCCAAAAACGATGTCTCTAGGGGAAATTATACATAGTAGACTTAAGGAAATATGAATAAATTCTTTTTTGTGATATCAAGAGGTAAATGTAGATAATAGTTTACACTAAATCACAATTTTTTAATAATAAGTGAAATATGGAATTTGAGGTAAACTCCAAAAACCATGGAGTAAATAAGATGATATTTTGTTTATGCTCAAAGTCTAGAATTAAACATGGGGTAAATTATATTAAGAAGAAAATAAGATGTTTTATCATGCTAAATGAAGGTCATTAATAGTATGAATAAAAATGTTATGAGAAATTTTTAACTACTGATTAAAATAGAGAGAAATATCTACATGATTGACTAACTATACCCTAGTGCTTCAAGTGCAACGAGTTTAGGCATTTTTTAAATTAATGACCATATATAGGAGATAATGTGGATGATAATCCCCAACATCCTCTAAAGGAAAATTAAATAGGAAAATCATGTGAAATCACAATGGATGAAGTGAATCATGTTAATTAGAAAACACTTATCCTCCCCTCATATTTTGGGAATTTAATTTATGATTTTTTATAAATGATCCCCATAAAAATATTATGGTTTTCCGTTTATTAAACCATTATGTGATTTTGATAATTTATTATGTCCATTTAAATTGATTTTAGGGTTATGAAATCGGATTTTATTTCTTATCAGTACAATGATAAGCAAAATATTCTGATGGAAATGTTTTTATATAAGTCAATAACATATTTATGGAAAAATGTTGAATTATCTTTTGGAAGAATATATGTATATAGGTTAGATTAAGATAACAATTATGGATACCATCATGGATTTTTGAGTTTAGATTGTCATAAGTTCGATTTCATTGATACCCCTTTTTAGGGTTTTGAGATGGGATTTTATCAAGATTAATAATATTTTAGGAATCATTTTTGGAAATACATCTCTTTAGATTTTAATATGTTTTTTGACATATTTATCTAAAGAGAAATGTATTTATACTTTAAGGAAATATGATTAAAGTTAATGTTAGAATTTAGGATTTATATAATTTTTCATGTTGAGTTTATTATGGCATCCACTCTATCACCAAACAATGTTAGTGCACATCATTACTATTAGAAAATATTTATATATGGATCAACATGATAGAATATATATTATGGAAGTTAAAAGTCTTCATGGAATACAAAATTCCATTTTATATGATAGAGATATGAGTTATACCATGATGTTATAGATAATTATTTAGCATTTACTCGATAAGGATATATTTTATAGAACTATGTATCATCTTAAAATAAATGGTTAGTCTGATAGAAATTTTAAAACAATAAAGGATATATTGAGATTTTGTTATATGAATTAAAAAGGGTGGTTGGGGTAAAAACCATCATGCGGTTGATTTTTCAATCAACAATAGATTTTTATAGTATTTAGATATCTCTATATATAGCCCTCTATGGACATAAGTATTGAACTCTAACATACTGGGTTGAAGTTGCAAAAAGAAAGATATGGGGACCTGATCTAGATGAAGAGATGGTATATATGGATAGATTCATTCAAAAACACATTATGGTGGAACAATTTTGATAGAAAAGTTAGGATAATAATCATTGACTTGAATTAGAATTCTTATTTGGTGACAATATATTTCTTTGAATTTTACATGGAGGAAGGTTATGATATTTAAGAATAAAGAGATTTTAAAGACTTGGTATATCATTCCCTTAGAGATTCATCATCGTATCATGACTATAGAATATCTCTTGGACCATCCACAGAACCTATATCAAGTCCACAATGTGTCCATGTATCTATTCAAAGATGTATATATATGATCCACCACATGTATTGAACTGAGAGGTCATATTACTTGAGTATGACTTTTTGTATGAGAAACATCTCTTGGAGATTCTACATTATATAGATAACTTTCTAGAAAATAATACTACTCACATAATTAATGTTTTTATTGACACTAGAAAATTATGTAAACTACAAGAGAACCTAAGGTTGTAATGAGGTAGATATATCTTCATTTTTTGGTACTAATGTCACGAATTTTCGGGGATAAATTCATTTTAAAATGATATAATGTAGCACCATATTATTTTTTCAAATAAAATGTGATTTTTTTATAATTTGATAAATGAAACATAATTTTTATATTTCTATATCCACAACATCAAGATTATATTAATATTCACATAACACCGAGCTTATCATGGGTTACACGCGACACTAAGTTTTAACGAAATGTGGCATAATATTAAAATATTATCTTTTAATATGATAGTCATAATCTATATTTTGGAATGGTGGGTTTGAATAAATTTAACTAACATATTTAATTTATAGATGAATATAAAATTAATTTTTTGGAGGTTAATTAATTAAAAATTGAAATAAAATCTATTTAAATATGAAGGATATCTTTTTTGAAAAAATATATTTTTGCAAAGAAACATGTTTTACCTTAATAAATTAAAAAAGAAATTTTATTTAATTATATTAATTAAATTTAAATATTATATATTCAAAAAACATTTATGATTTATATTATGTTATTTTTATATAATATATAATAATAAAACGATTTATACCCTTAAAATTGTATGTTTCAAAAAATTAGTTTTATCACATTTTTCACACATATTTTAAAATTATTTGTCATAAATTTATAAAATAATATATTAAAAAATAAAAATATTTTTTAAATCATCATGTATATATTATATTGGGCATAATTTTTTATAATTTTCAACGATGATAAATGTTCTGATGAATAGTGAAAATACCTGTTTTTATTAAAACAAATTTATTAATATCGAAGCATTTAAAATGTTTTAATAAATTTAAGATGGTTTAAAAAGTAAAATTAGTTTAATCATATATCTAAAATTCCAATTTAGTACATTTGAGTCAATTTTTATCTATTTTTATATGAAATATTTCTCTACTTTTGAAGAGTTTCTTTTTCAAAACATGATTTCTCATTGCATCTAAGAGATTATTTTTAACTTAAATTATGCCAATTATATTGTTTGAATTTGGAAAAAATAAAATATATATTTTAAATAAGAATATTTTATATTATTTACTAAGTTTAACACAATTTTTTACCTAAATGAATAGTAAAAACTAGAGAAATGTTTTACTATGTGAAAGTAAAAATGTGTTTACCAATGTGTTAAAATAAATATATAAGAGTTGAAAATGACACAAAACACTTCCAAGAACCATTGGATGGAAATATTTACTTCTTATCTCTTATAGATTTTACAATTGACCATTTTGGATCCTTTTTCCTGTGTAAAACATGGGCACACCTTTTTGTTTTCAAAAATTACTAGTGTGCCACTCAACTCCCATATAAAAGTATACCCAATATCCTCTCCTATTCATAAGTATAGAACACATTTCTTAAGAAAATTCCCACACAAATAACATTATTAATTTGATCATATCATATTAGAATCCATATTTTGGTTATAAATATAACCTAATAATCCTTTTAGTGAAAACTGTTAGAAGTTCTCCAAAGAATACATAACATCCCTTACCGAGCGATTTATTTTATTTCCACATACACCACATAAAATTCTAATTAAAAATTATGGTATACAAGTTTTAACATATTAAATATACTTGTATTATATTATGTTAATTTAATAACCAAAATAATTTAATTATTTTATCAAATAGGGTATGAAATCATTATTTTTGCGTACGATGGACTATAAATATATATTTTTTACTTTTATTTATTTTATTTCATTGAGAAAATGGAAAAAATGCTCATGCATTCATAAAACCTAAGGTCTCTACGAATAATGTATACCATTTTATTTCTCTACCTTTTATGCACTAATATAAATACAACTATAATAAATATATACGATATTTATATCATATTTAACATTATGTATATTATGTAATAATGAGAAAATTATGAGGAAAAAAATAGGAAATCAAAACATACATGAAAAATAAATAACTTATTGCTCAAAATGAGACATTAACATTGAATTGTTAATAAACAAGTAATAACAAGTCATACGTATATAAGATAAGGTAAGATATATATAATTATTTATATTCAATATATTTTTAATAAAATTATATTTATTATATCGGAGTTCTAAATCTGTATTATGGAATTCGAGACTTAAGCTAAGGGATTTTTCATCTCACATTTTTATTTGTGAGATATATGTCATGTTCACAAGTCTCACAGAATAAACTCTTACCTCACTGTCCATGATATTTCTTATTTCCAGGTCGCAAAAAAATAGAACTATCCTCTACATCATGGTCACTCAGCCTTCACTATTGATTCTTATAATTTTATGTTTCATTAAACCATGACTAGATATAAGTTTAATAGATAACCTGAAAATGAGAGAATTATCTTAGTTTTTTTCTCTTCTCATAATAGTAATTTCATTTCAATCATCTACCACACTGTACCATCTATCCCTCATCAGTCACCCAATTTATATTATCCATTTCGATGGAATAATACATATTTTCTCCTTGGGAATGTTTAAGAACTAAATCCCATAAGTTATGATGCACAATATGACAAATGAATATATTATGACCATATAACCATGTCACAAAAACATCATACACCATGACATCCCCACAACCAAGTATCCATGTTGTAACTAATTCTTCACGGTTCGACAATTTATTTAATCCTAAATTCTATAATATTCCAATGATTTTGTCTCATCGTCATTATGGATTATAATTTGTCCCCCAAACACTAATGAGGACCCTTTTCATCAATGTCATGCCCCAAATATTCAATCTCCAACCATGAGTTATAGGAAAAAATCATGGAATTGATTCTCACATAACCCTAATTCATTCAACAAAATTTCACTTTGAGTGATTATATTTCCATTTCCACTAGATATCAATCATTTTTTGTTATCGATCTCGCACACCCTAGTAATGAAATTCACATTAAAATCCACTGAATATAGTAACTTGGATTCAAAAAATCATTGATCTAGATTTTATTCATCAAACCACCAACCATGACGATGGACTATGGAAAAAATAAGAATATGATAGGCATGACAATATGAACAAATTCTAACGTGATTACTAGTGTCTCGAGAGATGTTTTAGGAACCTGTAGTCATGTTCTTATCTATTAAAGAAGAATAATTGAATTAAAATATCATAGGAGAAAGGTTGTTTCATGGAAGAATAATAAATAATATAACTCATAGGTTGATTCAATTTAAGAAACTAGTTTAAGAACTAAATTACATTTAATAAACCTTGAAGTGTAGTTCATGATAAAATTCAAAATCCCTACCTAATAGAACTATGGTCGATACATTAATAGTTCACAATCTATTTGGATATTTAATCATTAGTATCATGATTCTAATTTTTATTCAATGAAATTATATCCTTCAACATGGAAATATATCTTCCCCTCTCTTAATATTGGTTTCATTTCAAGAAAGTGTGATTAATCTTTTATAAATACAATATTGGGAGTTTATTATGAAGAAAATTTTCATCCAAACACTAAATATTATTTAAATTAAATATTATTTAATAAATTTAATCCACAGGGGCCAATCATAGGGGCCCAATCAGTGAAATGAACTGATATTATCCTTATTACTAACCTCTTTTTTATATTAATATCATTTTATCATTTTTTATACCAAATTATCTATTTAATATGTTTAATTGATTCATCAAAAATGTGTATGAATAGAAAAAAAGAAATATATTATTATTTATATATACAATTTTTTAGCCTCTAAAGTTGTAAAAACTATAAAATAGACTAGTCATTGACCATAAAACAATATTATAATGATATTCCAAAGGTTCAAAACAAAAAATATAGGGTCACTATGATATCAATATCCATTATCATATGATACATATCTATTTAATTAAAAACTTTTAATAATCTATTAATTCTCAATGTGCTAAAAAATTCATTGAGTCTCATCTTGAGGGTAAAAACTACACCTTTGTTCAAATACAATCATTTGAAAATATTACATGAATATCATGATCATGAGAATTTTCTATATAACCAATATAGAAGTCTAGGGTCTCAAAAAATTGAAAATTGTGTTATATCTTGATCAATAATATTTCAAGGCAACCCTGTGATAAAAACTACCCACCTTTACATGATGTATTTTCATCCTTATATGATCATGATCTAAACAAACTTGGTAAAAAACTTCCTAAGTAGGGGACATCTTCTTTTGTCATTGAAGACTTTTGTCACTATATCATCTAGAAAAAAACCTTGTCTGGAATATAAGATATTTATATATGAGCATTTACAGAACTTTTTACTCAATGGACTACCAACCATTGGTGATGAAATGAAACCATTAACCAATACCATAATCTAACAAACCATCCTAGGTTTACCTAATCTGTCACCTCAGTTGTCCTACTATAAGGTGGAGATCAATCAAATATCAAAACAAGTCTCATGAATAACCTACAAAGGATAAAAAATAAAATTTCACAATTAGGAACGACATTATACATCCTTGAGGCATGAAACATAAATCCAAAATGGATAATCCAAGTTCTAGAACCTGACAAAAAAAATGTTGAGTCTGTATGTGAAAATATTTCACCACCATCCTAAACCAATGTTATGTTGATAACGACCAAGATAAGTGTTCATGCCACATGACTCCCTTCCATTTACCTATAACCTAAAAGTATAGGGATGCAAATTCCCAATGTAAAAAAAGTAGGATGTGAAAAATAAACCTAGTAGGATTCCACTAAAGAAACAATACAATTTCTAACACCATGAAAATGTAAGTTATATATTTACAACATGACTAGTTATGATACCATTAAATAAAAATACATTTTTAAAGTATTATTTGATTTATTTTAAAAAAAATAAATGTTTAAATCTGTTGGAATATGAAAATAAATAATATTGATAAAATAATGGAATTATCCATAACAACCATATCTTAAAAGACAACATGGTAAGAAAATAACAGATGGTTTACAATGGTAACAAAGATAATACAATCTGATCCATGAGTTCCATGTCCTTATCCAAAATGACACATGTTAAATATGGTTCTTTCAAAAATAATCTATACAAGATAAAATTTTATGAATGAAAAAAATTAATCCTCCTTTATCCCATGTTGCGATACAGAGGTTTGAAATGGATTCTACGATATGTGGGATCTACAATTCTTCTACGAATGGGCCTTGTAGTGTATTTGTGATCTTCCTCGCCTGGTTTCTCCGGATCCCTCTCCTATCCATGAAGAGATTCCAGTTCTGGAGCGTGGTTCATTCCAGACAGACTAGTGGGAGGCTTTTTCCTCTATCTCTGAAAGAACCTTATGTAAATCAAAAGGTGATGAGAAAGCAACATATATCCAATAGAAATAAATAACTAGGACAATAATAACACTGAGTATCCAGGTGAAACCTAATGATATCCATTCCTAGCACAATATATCAAAATCCATATAACCCATTTACTACCACATCCTAATAATAAAATATATGAAATCATTACAGGTGTTACACACACTAAAATTTGTTTCTTTCCTTGCCCAAGGATACAAAATTTACTCATGTTCCATGTTTTTACAAAACACAATATAAAATATAATAGAGTTTAACTATATATATTCATAAGCGTATTATAATAACTCCAATAATTTGAAAATTCACATCAAAATAAATATAATTTAATAAAAAATTCCTATAAAAATTTTATCCACTTACATTCCTTATAAATCCATTAAAAATAATAATTTATCAACTTACTTTTTCATAAGAAAATAATCACCACATCTATGATTTGAAAATTTATATTATAAATAAATAATTATTATTTTATTTTCATCAAATAAGAAATGTGAATAAATAAATTTTACGAAAACCCCCATCAAAACCATATTTTATCCCTAAAAGAGATCAACCTTTAATATTTATAATAAAATCCAAAGTAATTAATCCTAACACTTACCATTTTACTATTTAGAAATAGTATACAAAAATACCTTAAAAACTAAATCAACAATATTGTGGCATTGAACCCACCAAATAGTGAGGGAAAGAAAATTATAAAAATAATATAATTTACATTAGAAAAATATAAGTAATAACAATATCCTACCGCCTTATATTAATCTCCCAAGGGTATGTATTGAAAAATGTTCCAAACCCTTCAATTGCAAAGTCCTTGAAATGATTAGCATCATAAGTTTGGATATTTAAAATAAATAAGAACATAGGTTGTTCTAATTTTATTATATAAAACAAAAAAAATTATTTCCACTCTATATTTTTTTAACTTATTTATAATTTAGGAGAATTGAAAACTCTCATATATGATTTACTAACATTAAATAGGCTGAAATAATTGATATTTCACGATTTATGATTTTAAACAGGATTTAAGGAAGTGCATGGTTGACAAAGAGGAGATGAAAAGTTAAATACAATTTTTTATTTTTTATCCAAAAATATCATTATGTAATAGTATCATTATTTTTACCACACACAACTCAAAGTTGTCTCATGGGGGTACTAATATACCCTCATGTAACTATTAAAGGGAATAACATCCCCCCAATGCATATAACCCCCTAAGATATTGTGAAATATTTATTTCAAATAAATTTAATATTTTCAATATATATTTTTACAATAAACCCTTAATCTAGGGTTAATATCATGAAACAACTTGTTTAGCTTTCAATACACGTAACACTTGGTTTCGGTTGCGATACACGCTACACTGATTTTTAACGAAACATGAGATACTATTAAAATATTGTTGGTTAAAATGATAGTTATAACCTATAAATTATAATGGTGGGTATGAATAAGATTAAAATAATATTTTATTTACACGTATATATAAAATTTATTCATTGGTGAAAAATTAATTATAAATGAAAATAAAAACTATTAGAAAATAAAAGAAATATTTCTTCTAAAATACTTTTTTTAATCACACAAAGAGGTTTTAATTTAATAAATTAAAAATAAACTTTTTATGTAATAATTTAATAAATTTTATATATTATATATTCAACTAAATTCTTTACATTATTCTTTTGTTTTTTATAGACACGTGTTAAGGATAAAATATATTTTAAAACATAAAAGCTGTATATTTCTAAAAATGAATTTTGTTACATATTTGCACTTATTTTAAATTTTTTTACACTTAAAGAAAATTTATTTTTAAAAATTAAATTAGTTTTTGAATTCATAATTTCAAAATTATAATATGGTTAAATTTATTGAATTTTATGAGAAGTTAATTTATTTGATAAAAAGTGAAAAATACTACTTTTTGTTATGAATTTTCATTTCTATTGAAGCATTTAAAAACATAAAAAATATTTTAAGAGTGTTTCAAAAGTATAATTAGTACAATTATATATATTTTAAAATAATTTATGTCTATGGAATCAATATCATATTAAATTTTAATATCAAACCTTTATCTACTTCTAGATATTTTCTCTTTGATAACCTGCACCAAATCGCATATGTTAGTTAAATTTTAAATTAAATTATTTCACTTATATGAGTTGAATTTGGGAATATAGATTAAATATTATTAATAATAATAATTTATATTTTCCATTAAGTTCAACTTAATTTTTGGCAATTATGAATAGTAAAAATATTAAACATTATTCACTCTAGTTTTGGTAAAAATGTGTTTTTTGAGGGATTAGACTAAAAATATAATTGTTAAAAATCAACAAAAAATTTTAAAACCTAAATTTTATACATTTTTTATTATTTAAATATTCTATTATCTATAATTGTCAATTTTTTATTCTTTTTTATGTGATAAACGGGGATACAATTGTTTTTTAAATAACTTGGGTGTCACTCACCTCAATTATAAAAGGCCACCCCTCCCTTGTCCTATTTAAATTTCAAAAACCAATTGTTTTTTAAAATAAATGACCAAAAAAATTATTTATTTACCTCCTATAATCTTATAATCCTTTTTTATCAAGACGACCAATAATTCTTTTTGTGCAAACCCCACAAAGTTGTCTCAAGAAGAGGTGATATATCTGACAAGGAATTTTAATTTATTTCTTCCACGACCACATTAACTTATTATTAAACCATTATAATATAATAACCTCATAATATTACATATAAATATATGTTATTATGTTAATTTAATAACCTAAACATGTAACATTTTCCATCAATTGGGGTAAGAAATCATTGTTCGTGTATATGGCGGACTAACGCCTCATAAACTGATGTCATTAATTTTTAACCACCACCTCTCAATGAGGGGTATAAGGATTTATTAAATTTTTATATATTATATTTATGAAATAATTATACTTATTTAATTATTTTATCACATAAAACCTCTTATATTATATTATATGGGAGTACGTTAATGCTGCTCGTGTGTACGGTGGACTACTACCCCGTGAAGCATTGTTATTCATTCAAGATTTTCATGGAAGGAAATAAGAATGTTTTTATGAAAGTTCATGAAATATATGATATAAAATTTAATATGTAATGTAAATATTTTATTTAACTTTATTACATTCAATCCTTCAAGAAAATGGAAACAATGTTTAATCATACGTATGAAATATCGTCCCCTACATGAATGATATTTTAGGTTTTCTATTCTAAATTTTCTAAAATGAACTAAATACATATTTAATTATTATATATTATTATATTATCATGTTAAAAAAATTAATAAAATTTATATTTGATAAAATTAATAAGATCCAAAAAAATAAAATATACAAATATAAATGAAAAAACCAATTATCGATAAAATATGACATTAACATATAATTTTTAGTAAACGATTTATAAAAGGTCATAAGTAAATAAAATATGGTATAATGTATTTAGATGTGTATTTTTATTTTATATATTTATAATTACCTAATATTTATTATACATGAGTTCTGAAGATGTTCGAAGAAGTTGATCCTTATGGAAATGGATTTTACTTCTCACTATTATATTTTTGAGATATATGCCACATTCCCAAATTTTTTCTTATATAAAGTGAATATATATACCATGAATGTATTTAAGTTTATCATATTTATAATTATGATAATTTATATATTCATTTTATGATCTATTTTTTATGGGGATTATGGTTCAATGGCTTCCAATGTGGTAAGGGACTTTTGAATTAATTTTCGTTCATTGACACATATGTTTTTTCATTCACCTATATTACACTATAAGGTGTACATAATGCCTCTTTGACATGTTATATCGTGAATATACATATGTTAATGATATTTTAGGGTTCATTTAATTTTATTTTTTCATGTTTATTATGATTAAATGCTACCAAAGTGGTAATGGTTTAATGAAACAATATCCTTGTTTCTCGAGATTTTTTAGGTTCATGATTCTGATGATGAAATATTATGATCAATATGATAAGAAAATAATTTATTTTCTAATAATATCATTATTTTTATATAATGCATTGTTCCAATCATTTCTCTATCTTTATTTACAGAATATTTTAAAGGAATATTTTTAGGAATAATTTTCTTTATCTCCCTCTTCAGTCGAAACCCCAGTTTTCATCCATGTCAATTTTTCTAAAAAAAATTCTGAAATGTTTTAAACATATCCAAAAAATTATTAAAGGATTTTTATACATGTTTTAATTTTAGTAGAATTAAAATTAATATTCTTTTTTTTCAAAATAATTACATTTTGTCTTTTACCAAAATAATGAAAGGAAGTGTTGTTTCAACATGACCTACATTAATGAAAATTCTCACCATCCTCACAACCTAATTTTTTAAAGATTCCTTTATTAGTTAAAAAGGTTATTTTCAATGATAATTATTATTGAAATATTTTATATTAAAAAATTAAGATCAACATTGAATAGAAATTTTCCTCTAGAAATGTTTTAAATTGTCTTTAAACATTCCTCTATAGGTTTCCAAAATTATTTAAAAAATGATTTTGAGACAAATAATGTTCTAAAAAGATTTTTAAAAGTGGAAATACTATTTTCCTCAATAAATATTCAATTTAATATATTATAGTAATTTTACTTTCATATGACATATTCTAATGTAACGTATTATTTTCTAGGAATAAGATCCAAGGGTACCGTTATAATTTTGTCTTTGAATGGCTTACGTTTATGATGACATGATCTTTATGAAACTAATTTATATTACATATTTTATACCCTGATGAAATAGTTATGAAACATTCTTTTTTCCATGGGTAATATTTTAATGTATTGATGAAATGATTATGAAACATGTTTCATTCCCACTATTTATAAAATGAGGAATTGTTTATAAAACCCATTTATTTTCATTGGTTATTCTATGATGAATTAATTTTGATGCCTATTTCTTTTACTAGGTTCTGATATGATGAATATTTATGATATTGTGGAACACATCTGTATGATTTTAATTATTTGATGAGTGGGACCTATATCTCCCTCTAATATAATGGGTAATAATTGATATTTGATGTGATAAATAGTACTAGAATGTGGAGTGAACCTAGTTTAGTAAGAGACTTTGTCTGGTATGATAGCCTTGGGAGTGAACCTTTACTACTATGTTGGTTCGAGGAGTGAGCACATTATACTATAATAGTTTTTGGAAATGATCCTTTAAAACTAATGAAATAAATTTTTATGCTTGTGTGTATACCACAATCCCATGTATTATTTCAATGTTATGCCCTCATGAATTATTATTTTTTATTTAAGTATTATTAATGTCTTATGAACTAAAAATAATTATTCAATAACATGGGATTTTAATCTTTGATATGTCAGGTATCAGTTTCATATTTTAGTATTATATTGTCAAACATTAATATTTATGTTATTCTTAAATATTTTCCTTATTTACTCATATATAGAATCTAAGATCACCCTTTATTATGTTATAATATCCTAAGTTATGATGATGGGTATTATGTGGGATATATTTAATAAGAATTCCAGTTTTTAGGAAATAAGTGAAAGTTGAGTTCGAATTCTTATGAACCAGTAATTTAGGGTTTCATGTTTCTAGATGCAATATAACATCACGATACTCATGAATTTGATTGTGAAATATAATTATTATTCATATATTATGATGTAGTATTTATTTATAAGAAGTTTGGGTATTTACATTTGGTGTAAAATTAATGTATTGGTTATCCTTTGGTAAATTTTATGAGAAACAAATAGTGAAATACCATGGGATATGTATATGGATATGTATAGGGATATATTTAAAGATAATTCTATAGAATCTTCAAATTATTGGAAATTTTCCTAGAATTTTCATACTGGATTGTAGAGACCCGAAGCTTGATGTACAAGGACATTACATTAATTTTTTCGGAATACTTAGTACATAACAAAAAACACACACATAAGGACCGTAATTGTTTAGTGTCTTTGGAAACTCAGAATATAATCTTCTAATCGTGGTGAAAGATCTTCAACATATCCCATAAAGATCTTCTTTTTTTATACCTAAAACCTTTCTTTATATCCTAGGGAAAAGAAAACACGAAAGGGTGATCTCAAATGCTCAGTAAGGGTAAACAAAAGGAATATCAATCACATCATATACATAAGAACATACCTTTTGAAAATCTTAACCTGCAAAAGAAATCATAATTTCATAACATGGGATCAATCATAGTAGTGAAATGTAATCCCAATAATCATAACTTAAAACATGAAACTTTGTGGCATTCACACATAATCATAGATAATGATTTCTTATTAGTCAAGACTCATCGCCAAAACTATCTTAGTGGACAAAGTCCATTTCTGAACCGAGTTCACTCCTCGTATCAATCCTGTTTCACTAAACCGGTTTAACCTGCCGTTCTAGCCATGTCTATATCATGAGATATAAAATCTTTACCCAATGCATTTGAGGGAGATATATGTCCCACCCATCTCATAATGATATCATTTTTATGTGTTCCACAAAATCATAAACCATACATCATAACATAACCCATGTAATAAAAATGGGAATCATAAATATCGTGACATCATAAAACAATTCATATAAGATAAAGGAATTCATAAAAATATTTCCATCACAACATAATAAAATCCATGTAATAATAGGGATAGAAATAGAACCCTATATTATCTTAGATGGAAAATAATTTTGATAAAACTCTTGAACTCCATTCTTGAGGAAAATATCCTTTCTACTTCAAAAACATTTTTCCTTTCATAACATGTCATACAATATTAAAATAAAAGAAGTTGATTAAAAATAAAATTTAAAACTTGTAAAGGAAGCTACTTGGAAATAATTTTTAAAAAATCCATTCATGCCGTATAAGTTAAAAAACATTCTTCTCGTACTTTTGTCGGAAAAGTCAAAAAGTACCTCGTACGAAAAATAACGAAAGATTCCTTTCATATCTTTTACTAAAAACTCACAAAAGGGTAAAATTTGATATAAACTATTGTATAAGGATATAAATATTACATATTGAGGAAACATGGATGTGGATGATAAAATAAACCCCAGTAAATACCAATGTATAAACAATCTCGGATAAAAATGAGATTGTGGTATTTCCCTTACTTTAGGTCTGATTTTCTTCGTAAGTGTCTGAACCTCCTGTATAATGATTTAAATAATGTTATTGACTTATTAAAGAATCATATTCATTGTTATTATATCATATATTGTTCAATTATGACTTTATATTACCCGTTCTTTTGTAAATTCATGTTAATGTAGTGTTTTGGGTAAAATCGTCTCATTTGTCGTTCGTGTTTTAACTTGTAATTATTCATATGATTACATAGATCATGATTAATTAAATACAGAATGTAAAACATTATTTATATATAATATATATTCAGAATATATATATATATATATAATGGATCGATAAATGGAATGAAATACACCGTTCATGGAGACGGTAGGCCGTACGTACACATGAATGATTTTTTCGTTTCTTTATTGAATTGAGTGGAATTAAGTAGATGACGTAAATATATATATACATAAATCCAGTATTATTATTATGTCATATAATTCATGATTACTTATTATATATACTTTATAATCATTCATGAATGGTTAACGTGGAGAATTAATCTCATCACGTCGTGGAGACGGTAGTCCGTACATACGCACGAGCGATGATATCGTTCTCATGATCATTGAATTGTATTGGAGAGTATGTATACTATTTCAGAATCAATATCACTTTACAATAGTCATATATAGTCCTTATTTACACCATTATACCCATCCAAGTAATGTGGTGGTGGAAAATAGATTACACCACGGCGTGGAGACGGTATTCCGTACGTACGCACGCGCGGTGATTTCGTTTTCCGTAGGATGGATAGTTGGTTAAATAGGGTTGTTTCATACTTATAATAACATATCAGTATATGAGTGATATTTATGTTATTACTTCATAATGAAACAACCTAATAAGAAGAAGTGGAAGAAGAAATAAAGTTGAAAGAATCGGTAACGGACATTTCCTCTTCTTTGAAGCGCCTCTTTGAGTCCTCCTCTTAGGGTATTAAAATTGGTCTTTGAAGAAGACCAGGACCTCTAGTTTGTTTTTAGGTAAGTGGAGAAGAATATATGGCAGGGTTTTTCCGAGCTTGAAGGCTTAAAGTGGTGTGAGGAAGAGGGGTAGGAGGTGCCCTTTTATAAGGGAGGAGAGGGGCACCTTTGGAATAACAAAAACTATTATTTTATTATAAAGTAAAACTCGGTTTTAAATAGATCCAAATTGATTTATTTCGAAGCTATGGTGGTTATGGGTCGAAATCCTCTCATTCAATAGAATTTAGACAAGTTTAGGTTCCTATTTTAACCTTATCATTTATATTTATCCTTAAGTTGGATAACATTACTTTTACCGTGTCTTTTTGTGTTCATACACTATAAGGTTAATAAACATACAATAACAAGACAAACGAACCCCAAGATTTTTAGTATTAATATATATAACCTTATCTAAGTCATTTGTCTGAACCGTAGATTTTTAGGAATAAAATAACAACTAATAATATAATATTTATTTAAAAACTATTTTATGTCAATTTTTACACTATTTAGTAATTGATTTTTGTAAAAATCATAACAGAATGATTAGTTCGAATAAAGTTAATTAAATCAATACTAACATGTCCTATTAACCTATTAAATTAGTTTTATTTATAAAAAGTCTCAAATTACATTTATTTGGGTATTTATAACATCAATTATGTCAATATTTTATTAATAAGATAATTACTGCATCATTTTTGTGTCATAAATAAATTAACTTTTTTAATGTCTAAAAATTAAAAATAAACTATAATTATGTAGGAAATATTTTTATCTTTCTAATGAATATTTATAGTCGAATTTATCTTATGTATAACCCTATATTAAATATGATTTAGTTATTGAACTTTGATTTTAACTATTTTCATCCTTCTTTAAATAAATTAATAATAAATGCCCTAATCTAATCCAAGTGGGCCTAAATGGTCATATTTTATTCCTAAGGTTGTTTTTTGTCTAATTAAACTTATCCAATATAATTAGGACATGTGTTAGGGTAATAATAATATCATTTTTACCCTTAATTACACTATTAACTTTTAACCGTGGTAAAAAAAAGTAAAAAGTTACTATTCACCAAAAATTATTCTCATCTCGTTGAACCACATTTTACTTCCTGACATCAACCGTGTCACTCTGATTTTTGAAATTCCACTCACAGAAGCGGTAAAATTATGTTTTATGAAAAATTCATTTTTTTAACTACCACTTAGTGGTTTCACTATTCATCAGAAAATGAATGTTTCTAAGAAAAATACCAAAAATTAGGCCTAAGCGATATTTGATATTATGAATTAAAAAATGATGTCTATTTTACCAAATTCAAAACATATCATTTGCATTAATTAATTTAAAAATTAATTCCCGCCGTCAAAACAAATAGCGTGTTCTTAAGAGATAATAACTATCAAAAGATTGACAGTTGTTTATGTTTGGTTTAAATGTGAAATTACATCCAATAACCAACATTGTATTAAATTGTAAAAATATATTCTAAATATACTTTAAAACCACTCAAATTAATAATTTATCACTATTAATTATTTCTATTAAAAATTTTGTTTTTATTTAAAATTTAGTAATTTTCACTATTCATCAGAAAATGAAATTTATCCGAAAAGTACCAAAATTTCACCCTAAGCTAATTTCAATAATTCTAAATCCAAAAATGAAGTCTATTTTGAAAAATAAAATATTCAAAATTTCAAAAAGTGGTTATTACTATTCATAACGGCTAGTTTTAATAATATTTTAATAGCATATCGTTGTTTAGTGAAACTCGGTATTGCGTACTACACACGCTATCGAGTAAGGTCACGATTGCGTGTAATGCAAGAAAAGTAAAGGATGCGTGTTGTGAAAGCTCCATTTGATGTAGCGTACAACACAAGACATTAATGAAATTAAAAAGAATATTTCTCATAAAATCTCGAGGTGTTACATTCTACCCCCTTAAAATGAATTTCGCCCTCGAAATTCATCAGGGTTATAAATGGTTTACTATTCAAAAGTATCTTTAATAGAAACCCACATCGTAAAAAGGAATACCAAAACCAATCTATAAAAACAAAAGTATGAAACGTAACGGTTACCCAAATAAACTAATCAATGGGTTTCCACATAGGTGAAAATTTGGATATGGAAGAGAAATCTAACCATAATGTTCTGATGGAGAGTGGTAGAGAACATGGCTATGGAAAAGCCAGCAATCACAAAGCCATAAATTTGTGACGATCCAAGGTACCATCTGATTCATCACATATAAGAGCACTAGGACAACATTTTTGGTTTTCAAGATTATTTCCATAAAGTTGATGAAATTGGAATTAGAAGAAATACTTTCATTATTTTGGTATAGTCTCACAGTTGGTAGTTCTTTGGAAAATTTCCACTTCATATTTTAAATAAATGAATTTGATTTTGTCATTTGTGATGTGTTAGCATATCATGTGATAGAATGACGGGTCATTCCATCTGTCTCAAACAAAAGGTTAGAAAAGTTATCAAAAAATACATAAGTCCATCAATAGTGAGATTAATCATATATGGTTCCTAAAATGGACTTATACTTCATATATCATACTGATTAATATAATAAATCTAGTTTCTACTAAACAAGGACTTCATGTAGGACAGTGGTAGGCGATAAAGGCCAGTCACACTTCGGTTGTGGGTTCGATTCCCACATCCTTGTCCAACGCGATGGGATGTCGCCCATCCTGCAGGTTGTCCTTTTTCTAAAACTACATTACTATAAAATCCCATAAATAATATCAAAAAAAACATCTATCCTTATACAATTCTAAATTATTTCCAACATAATCCATTCCAATCTTTAGGCTTATCCAAAATAATGTTGTCTAATCTCATATTATAGTGAAAATGGTTACCAAAGAGTTCATACAACTAGAATTTTAATACCATTGTTGATCCCCATATATCATGAGATATGTCTTGTTGGTCACATTCCAAACATTCAAAGGCCTGAATCATGTATTCTCTTGAAAAAAATGAATACCCATTGAACCTTATTGAAAAAATGAATTCTGTTAAAAGTTAACGCTTTCCACATACCAAAATCCTCAAAATTCTATATACTCAAACCATGATATCACTTAGTCCTTATATCAATCATGAGCTCATGTATACTGTCAAACATTTTATTTTTTCCTTATCCCTTCATTATGCGTATATCATCTTTTTTCCAAAAATATCTCAATCACTTTCCATGGTAACCGGTACCATACAATTATTGAAAACCACAATATACCAATACATAAATATTCCAATATTCCACGATACTATATACAACATTATTTTGGAATCCCATTACATAAACACTTAATCATTCCACCACATCGTTGTCATATTCAACATCGCCAATAGTGATCGCATGTGACTTCCCTTTGTCCTTTTCCTTAAGTAGTTTCTCATGTCGATCATCACTAACCCTGAGTTTAGGGAATTTATTAGCCTAATTCCCTATTTCCTTTCACTTGAAGCATTGAAGTGTAGTAGGTTCATTCTGTGTAACCCTTCCTTTATTTGCATCATTAGACATCTTCTTCCCATAATTGCGGCATTCAAATGCCCAATGACCTTCCTTTCCACATTTGAAACATTTACTTGTCCCTTTAAGACAATATCCACCATGTTTCATTCCACACTTTGAGGATAAGGAAACATTCATCTTCTTTTCACCATTATTCTGAGATTTCTCCTTGAACTCTATCTTTCATTTCTTGTCAAAACTATGAGATGGATAAGTAACACCAACTTCCATTTCTACCTTGATAGCACAACACACAATTTCTTCATAGCTATTGAAGTCTCTTATAGCTAATGACCTTCGAAGATTTGGTTTTAAGCCACTGAAGAATCGACCAACTTTACCTTCAGGTTGGATGATAAATCCAGATGCATACCTTGCAAGCCTTGTAAAATTCTCTTCGTTTATACCAACAGATTCATCATCCTTTTTCTTTAGTTCAAGAAACTCCTTCTCCATCTTTTTTCGAGGAATATGAGGGATGTACTTATTGAAAAATAAGTTCTTGAACTCATCCCATTCCATGGACTCAATTTCATCTCTTGGCCTTGTATTCTTGATAAGATTCCACCATTGATCATCATCACCTTCCAAATGATACACTGCTAAGATGACTTTATCATGTTCAGAACATTGGAGAACTGAAAATATCTTTTCAGTAGTACTGATCCATTGTTCGGCAACAAGTGGATCAGAAGACCCATTGAAAGAAGGTGGACGTTGCCTCATGAAAGACTCAATATAATATTGTTCCTTTCTCTGCTCATTTGGATGTCCAGAATGATTTATAGCTTGTGTAAGTATAGCAATAATATTTTTCACTCCATCTCCCATAAAATTTGTTTGTTCAGGAGGACAATCATTGCATTGTCAATTGCATTGATCAACACAGTTCCTTCGGGTTCCATCCATCGTCTAAAACCCAAAAAGAATAGTGTGAGAGGGAAAAATCAAGCTAGGAAAAACAACATAATAAAGGGGGAGTACCTTCAATATCTAACATCTTGGGATACCGTAATTCTAGTACTATAACCTATTCTTATACTTAACCTTAGGGATATCCCTAGACATACCTTAGAAATACCTCTAGGGATCTCACTAAAGTTCTCGCATCCTAGTTTCCAAAGGTAGACTAAAGCTTTCCTCTGATACCAACTGTAGAGACCCGAAGCATGAAGTACAAGGACATTACATTACTTTTTCGGAATACTTAGTACATAACAAAAAAACACACACACAAGGACCGTAATAGTTTAGTGTCTTTGGAAACTCAGAATATAATCTTCTAATCATGGTGAAAGATCTTCCACATATCCCATAAAGATCTTCTTTTTTTATACCTAAAAAATTTCTTTATATCCTAGGGAAAAGAAAACACAAAAGGGTGAGCTCAAATGCTCAGTAAGGGTAAACAAAAGAAATATCAATCACATCATATACATAAGAACATAACTTTTGAAAATCTTAACCTAAAAAAAAATCATAATTTCATAACATGGGATCAATCATAGTAGTGAAATGTAATCCCAATAATCATAACGTAAAACATTAAACTTTGTGGCATACACACATAATCATATAGAATCATTTCTTATTAGTCAAGACTCATCGCCAAGACTATCTTGGTGGACAAAGTCCATTTCTGATCCGAGTTCACTCCTCGTTTCAGTCATGTTTCAGTGAACCAGTTTAACCTTCCGTTCTAGCCATGTCTATCTCATGAGATATAAAATCTTTACCCAATGCATTGGAGGTAGATATAGGTCCCACCCATATCATAATTATACCATTCTTATGTGTGCCACAAAATCATAAACCATACATCATAGCATAACCCATGTAATAAATATGGGAATCTTAAACATTGTGACATAATAAAACAATTATTATAAGATAAAGGAATTCATAAAAATATTTCCATCACAACATAATAAAATCCATGTAATAATATGGATAGAAATAGTACCCTATATTATCTTAGATGGAAAATAATTTTGATAAAACTCTTGAACTCCATTCATGAGGAAAATATCCTTTCTACTTTAAAAACATTTTTCCTTTCTTAACATGTCATAAAATTTTAAACTAAAAGATGTCGATTAAAAATAAACATGAAAACTTGTAATGGAAGATTCTTGGAAATAATGTTTTAAAAATCCATTCATGCCGTATAAGTTAAAAAAACATTCTTTTCGTACTTTTGTCGGAAAAGTCAAAAAGTACCTCGTACGAAAAACGACGAAAGATTCCTTTCATATCTTTTAATAAAAACTCACCGAAGGGTAAAATTGGATATAAACTATTGTAGAAGGATATAAATATTACATATTGAGGAAACATGGATGTGGATGATAAAATACACCCCAGTAAATACCAAAGCATAAACAATCTTGGATAAAAATGAGATTGTGATATTTCACTTACCTTAGGTTCGATTTGCTTCAGAAGTGTCCAAACCTCCTTTATAATGATTTAAATAATGTTATTGACTTATTCTAGAATCATATTAGTTGTTACTATATCATATATGGTTCACTTATGACTTTATATTACCCGTTCTTTTGTAAATTCATGTTAAAGTAGCATTTTGGGTAAAATTGTCTCATTTTTCGTTCGTGTTTTAACTTGTAATTATTCATATGATTACTTAGATCATGATTACATAAATCCAGAATTTAAAACATTATTTCTGTATAATATATATTCAGAATACACATATATATAATGGATCGTTAAATGGAAAGAAATACACCGTTCATGGAGACGGTAGGTCGTACGTACGCATCAACGCTGTTTTCGTTTCCTAATTGAATTGAGTGAAATTAAGTAGATGACGTAAATATATATATACATAAATCCAGTAGTATTATTATGTCATAAGTTTCATGATTACTTATTATATATACTTTATAATCATTCATTAATGGTTAACGTGGAGAATGAATCTCATCGTGTCGTGGGGACGGTAGTCCGTACCTACGCACGAGCGATGATATCGTTCTCATGATCGTTGAATTGTATTGGAGTGTATGTATACTATTTTAGAATCAATATCACTTTTCAATAGTCATATATAGTAATTATTTACACCATTATACCCATCCAAGAAAGGTGGTGGTGGAAAATAGATTACACCACGACATGGAGACGGTATTCCGTACGTACGCACGCGCGGTGATTTCGTTTTTCGTAGGATGGATAGATGGTGAAATAGGGTTGTTTCATACTTATAATAACATATAATTATATCAGTGATACTGATGTTATTACTTCATAATGAAACAACATAATAAGAAGAAGTGGAAGAAGAAATAAAGTTGAACGAGTCGGTAACAGACATTACCTCTTTTTTGAAGCGCCTCTTTGAGTCCTCCTCTTAGGGTACTAAAATTGGTCTTTGAAGAATACAAGGACCTCTAGGATGTTGTTAGGAAAGTGGAGAAGAGAATTTGGCAGGGGTTGGACGATCATGAAGGCTCAAAGTGGTTTCAGGAAGAGGGGAAGGAGGTGCCCTTTTATAAGGGAGGAGAGGGGCACCTTTGGAATAACTAAAACTATTATTTTATTATAAAGTCAAATTTGGTTTTAAATAGCTCAAAATTGATTTATTTCGAAGATAAGGTGGGTAGGGGTCTAAATACTCTCATCCAATAGAATTTAGACAAGTTTAAGTTCATATTTTAACCTTATCATTTATATTTAACCTTAAGTTAGATAATTTTACTTTTACTGTGTCTTTTTGTGTTCTTACACTATACGGTTAATAAACATACAATAAAAAGCCAAAGGAACCACAAGTTGTTTATTATTAATATATATAACCTTATTGAAGTCATTTTTCCAAATATTATATTTTTAAGAATAAAATAACAACTAATAATATAATATTTGTTTTAAAAACTATTTTATGTCAATTTTGACACTATTAAGTAATTGATTTTTAAAAAATCATAATAGAATGATTAGTTCGAAAAACGTTAATTAAATCCATAATAACATGTCATATTAACCTATAAAATTATTGTAATTCATAAAAAGTCTCAAATTAAATTTATTTGGGTATTTATAACATCAATTATGTCAATATTTCATTAATAATATAATTACTGCATCATCGTCGTGTCATAAATAAATTAACCTTTTTAATGTCTCAAAATTAAAAATAAAATATCAATATGTTGGAAATATTTTTATCTTTCTAATGAATATTTATAGTCGAATTTATCTTATGTATAACCCTATATTAAAAATGATTTATTTATTAAACTTTGATTTTAACTATTTTGACCCTTCTTTAAATAAATTAATAATAAATGTCCTAATGTAATACAAGTGGGACTAAATAGTCATATTTTATTCCTAAGGTTGTTTTTGGTCTAATTACACTTATCCAATAGAATTAGGACATGTGTTATGGTAATAATAATATCATTTTTACCCTTAATTACCCTATTTACTTTTAACCGTGGTAAAAAAAAGTAAAAAGTTACTATTCACCAAAAATTATCTTTATCTCATTGAACCAAATTTAACTTATTGACATCAACCGTGTCACTCGAATTTTTGAAATCCACTCACAGAAGTGGTATAATTATGTTTTATGAAAAATTCATTTTTTAACTACCACTTAGTGGTCTCACTATTCATAAAAAAATGAAAGTTTCCAGAAAAATACAAAAAAATTAGGACTAAGCTATATTTGATATTATGAATTCAAAAATTATATCTATTTTACCAAATTCAAAACATATCACTTGCATTATTTAATTTAAAAATTAATTCTCATCCTCAAAAAAAATATCGTGTTCTTAAGAGATAATAACTATCAAATGATTGACAGTTTTTTATGTATTGTTTAAATGTGAAATTACATCCAAGAACCAAAATTGTATTAAATTGTAAAAATATACTCTACATATACTTTAAAACCACTCAAATTAATAATTTATCACTATTAATTATTTTTATTAAAAAGTTTTTTTTTAATTAAAATTTAGTAATTTTCACTATTCATCAGAAAATGAAAGTTATCTGAAAAGTACCACAATTTCACCCTAAGCTAATTTTGATATTCTGAATCCAAAAATGCAGTCTATTTTGAAAAATAAAATTTACAAAATTTCAAAAAGTGGTTATTACTCTTCATAACGGCTAGTTTTAATAATATTTTAATAGCATATCGTTGTTTAGTGAAACTCGGTATTGCGTACTACACATGCTATCGAGGAAGATCGCGATTGCTTGTAATGCAAGGAAAGTCAAGGATGTATGTTGTGCAAGCTACTTTTGGTTTATCGTACAACACAAGTCATTAATGAAATTAAAAAGAATATTTTTCATAAAATCTCGGGGTGTTACATGGATAAAGAGAATAATTTCTCAGAAATTACATCCATGAATTGATACTAAATGTGGATGCGGTGCTTTCATAAAGGTACCAATGTGTAATAACTATAGAATGAGTGCATTAATATGGATTTGATCATCACCTGGTGTATGAAAATAATCCATAATTAACACCAACTATAGTACTCCTAGGGGATATGCATTGGAAATTAAATAACTTCTTATGAAACATCATAAATTATTTTACTGAATCCTTAATGATGAAATGTACACCTTAAATTAGTGTTTCTATCAATCAAAAAGTTGCTAAGAAATAGATTCAGATCATTGAAAATATAATTTCCATTATCTAGTGTTCAGATCATGAATTTTTTATGGATATTGTTTGGATGGAGAAGTAAATCAATTGTAGACTCTTTTCAGGAATATGAGTCAATAAGATGAAATTGAATTCATGGTTTGGGATGATCTTAATAGCTTATTTTTCAATAAGTAATTCCCTAATTTTATTCATATTAAAATATAAAAGGAAATCATTAAGATAAAATAAAATAAAGATGAATAATTTGGTACTTGTGAGGAATCTTTAACAAGAAATTTGAGGTTTTATTCTAGTATTATTATCCAACCTGAATGTTAGGTTGATTTATTTCTCAGTATCCTAAAACGAAGTCTCTAAATGGAATTATCCATATGAGACTTAGAAAGCTACGAATAAATTGTTCTTTGTGTTGTCAATATGTAAATGGAGATAATGGTTTCCACTAAATCATAGGGTTTTGATAAGAATAAAAATAAGGAATTTGAGGAAAACGCCAAAAACCATTGAGTAAATGAGATGATATTTTTATATAAGTTATGATCATATTTATGGGAAAATTGTGAATTATATTTTGGAGTAATATATATCTCTTGGTTTGATTAACTTAAGAATTATGGATACTCTTATGGATTTATGAGTTTAAGGTTATCATAATTTCAATGACATTGATTCATCATTTTAGTGTTTATGTGATAGGATATTATCATCTTTAATAATATTTTACGAAACATTTTTGGAAATACACCTCATTAGTTTTTAATATGTTTTAGTGACATAGTTATCAGAAGAGGAATGCATTTATACTTTATAGAAATATGATAAAAAATATTTCTATCCTTTGGGGTTTATCTTATTTTTTATGTTGAGTTTATTATGGTGTTTTACTCTATCACCATAAAATGTTAGTTCACATCATTAATATTAGTAAAGAATTCCCTATGGATCAACATTATAGAATATAAATTATGGTAATTAAAAGTTTTAATATAGCACCACATTCAATTTTATATGATGGTGATTTGAGTTTTACCACGAATTTAAAGATAATTATTTATTTTTCCCTCGATAAGGAGGTACATTTCAGTACTATGTATCATTTTAATATAGATGTTTAGTTTGATAGAAAATTTAAAAGATATATTGAGATTTTATTATATGAATTTAAAAGGGTTGTTGGGATCAAAACCATCATGTGGTTGTGCAGTATTACAGTAATATATTTTTTTCGAGGATTTAGATTGCTCGATATGGAGCACTATATTGACATAAGTGTTGAACTCCAATATTTTGTGTTGAAGTTGTAGAAATAATGCTATGGGGACCAGATCTAGATGATGAAATAAAAGAGAAAGATAAATATGTTCAATAACACTTTATGGGGGAACAAAGTCTATAGAAAAGTTAGGCTAAAAATCTTTGAAGTCAATTTGAATTTGTAGTTGGTGACAATCAATTTATTATAATTTTATATGGAGGAAGGTAATGCTATTTATGAATAAAGAAAAACTAAGTCCTAGGTATATAATTCCATTTGAAATTCATGATCTTATCAGGCCTATAGAATTTTTATTGGTACTTTCACTGAACCTATCTCATGTCCACAATGTGTTGCATGTATCTCTTTAAAGGATGCATATATAATCTCCATCACATTTGTTGAACTCACTGGCCAAATCACTTTAGTACGACTTTTAGTATGAGGAACATATTGTTGAGATTGTAAATATTATAGAAAAATTTCTAAAAAACAATACTACTCAACTAATAAATTGTTTTAATTAAAACCTGCTACATAAAGAAACTGCATGGGAATCTAAGGTTGTAATGAGGTATAAGTATCATAATTTTTGGTACTAAAGTGATGAATTTTGGGAGATAAATTCAATTTAAAGGGATATAATGTAACACCTTAATATTATTTCAAATAAAGTTAAATTTTTGGTATATTTTGTTAAATGAAACATCATGTTTATATTTCTCTATATACAACATTGTGTTTATATTACATGACACATAACACCGAGATTAGTTTTGTTTACACACGACACTATGTTTTAAGGAAACGCGACATAATATTAAAATATTATCTTTTAATATGATAGTTATAACTTGTATTTTGGAATGGTGGGTTTGAATAATGTTAACTAACATATTTATTTTTTTGATGTATATAAAATTAATTTTTTGGAGAGAAATTATTTATAAACTGAAATAATATATATTTAAATATGATGGATATCTTTTTTGAAAAAATATATTTATGAAAAAACATATTTTACATTAATAAATTAAAAAATGTATTTATATTGAATTATATTAATGAAATTTATATATTATATATTCAATGAAAATTTTAGGATTCATATTATGTTCTTTTTATACAAGAGATAAGAATAAAACCATGTTTACACTTAAAATTGTACTTTTCTAAAAAGGTAGTTTTATTAAATTTTGCAAACATATTTTAAATTTATTTTTCAGGAATTTTGAAAATATTATTTCAAAAAAAGAAAATATTTTTTAAAATCATCATGTACAAATTATATTAGGTATACCATTTTATAATTTGCAGCGAATATAAATTTTCTAATGAATAGTGAAAATATAAGTTTTATTAAAAAACTTTCATTACTATTGAAGCATTTAAAAAGTTTTAATTAATATAATATGGTTTTAAAAGTAAAATTAGTTCAATAATATATCTATTAATCCAATTTATCACATTGGAATATATTTATATCTAATTTTTATATTAAATCATTCTCTATTATGAAAATTTTTTATTTGTAAACATGTTTTCTCATCACATCTATGAGTTTATTTATAAATTAAATTTTCCAATTATATTGTTTGAATTTTCAATAAAAGAAAAAATTATTTTAAATAAGAATATCTAACATAATCAAATGAGTTTAACATAATTTTTTACCTAAATTAATATTAAATACTATTATAATTATTTACCATGTGAAGGTAAATTGTTTTTACCAATGTATTAAAATAAAAATATAAGAGTCAATAATGACCCAAAACATATCCACAAACCATTGGCTGGAAAAATTTAGATATTATCTCTTTTATTTTTTAAAATGGACTATTTTGGATCCTTTATCATGTGTGAAATTTGGGCACACATTTTTTATTTTAAAAATTACAAGTGTTCCACTCACATCCCCTATAAAAGGCCACCCATTATCCTCTACTATTTAGTCTTCCATAACACATTGAATAAGAAAATTCCTCCCCATATAACACTATTAATTATATCTTAGAATCCTAGAATCCATATTTGGGTCATAAATATATCCTAATAATAAATTTAGAGTAAACTGAAACAAGTTCTCCAAAGAAGACATAACATCCTTAACCGAGCGATTAATTTTATTTCCTCGTCCACCTCTAAAAATTATTATTAAAAATGATTCTATAAAAATTTTAAAATATTAAATATACTAAGATTATATTATGTTAATTTAATAACTAAAGTCATTCACTTATTTTATCAAATATTTTATGAAATCATTATTTTTGTGTACGGTGGACTACCGCCTAGCAGACCGATGTTATTCATTTTCCATCATGAGGTATCATGGATAAATATAATTTTTGATTAAATGTTATTATGTGATATTTATGATATTATTAATTTTATATAACTATGATATCATATATACCTTCTTACTTTCCATTAATTGGGTATATGATATTGATGCTTCTGTGCACGTTATACAACTGCCTTGCTAAGAATTGTGACCCATTCACGCATTATATAGAGGATAATAAGAATGGTTTTGATAGAAATATATGTTTTATTTGTCATAAAAAAAATTCACTACTATAAATATATATTTTACTTTTATTTATTTGATTTTATTATGAAAATGGAAACAATGCTCATGCGTTCGTACAACCTACTTTCTCTATAAATAGTGATCTTTATTTTCACCCTCTAACTTTTATGGACTAATATAAATACCTATATAATACCTATATATTATATTTATGTAATGTTTAACAATAACTATATTATATAATAATGATAAAATTATAAGGAATAAAAAAATAGAAAATCTAAATAAACATGAAAAACAAATCACTTATTACCTGAAATGTGACTTTAACATGGAATTGATAATAAACGAGTAATAAAAGGTGATATATAAATAATATATGGTATGATATATATAATTATTTCTATTTATTATATTCTAAATTAAATAATATTTGTTATATAGGTGTTCTGAATCTGTATGATGGAATTTTGATACTTAATGTAAGAGTTTTGTCATCACACTTTTATTTTGTGAGATATATTTCATATTCACCCGATGTTTTTTATATGTGGTATATATACTAAAAATTAAAGAAAATTATGTTTATTATCATGAATAAAATAGTGATTTACATATTCATTTTAAGATCTCTCTATAATGGAGTTTATGTTTCCGACGTTACCAAAGAGGTAATGTTTTTTCTCTTAACTTTCATTCTTTGAGACATATCTTCTATTATGAATATATCTTATTCTATAGGGTGTATATACTTCCCCATTGTCATTTTATATCATTAATATCCATATCTTCATGATATTTCAATATTTATTTAATTTTAATCATTCATGGGGCTAACGATTCATTGTTACTAAGGTGATAATGGTTTTGTAATTCAATCTCATTTTCTATCATGATTATATATGTTTATGCTTCCGATGACAAATTATTAAGAAAAATGTAACATGAAACTCATGAGTTTTTTTATAATCTAGTTATTTCATGATAATTCATGTTTTCCCTTCATTTCCATCTCTTTATATTATAACAATTTTAAAAGAATAATTTAAATAAAAATCATTCTTATCTCTTCGTTCCAAAACCCTTTTTCCTTCCATAGCAATTTTTTCAGAAAATAATTTAGAAAATGTATTAGAAATAAAAAAAATTATTAAAGAATTCTTACCCATTATTTAATTTTTAAAATATGAATTTAAATGAATCTTCATGTTTTTTTTTAAAAAAAAATCAGGTTCTCTTTTAAAAAAATGTAAAATGAGTATTTGTTTTGATGTGTAAAACATGAATAGAATCTCTTTCCATGTTAACCACCGAATATTATAAAGATCTATTTATGTGTGTAAAAGTTTATTTTTAATGGAAAAATGTTTTTTAATATTTTTATGTTTTAAAAAATGTGATTTTCAAAGTGTAAAGGATATGTTCCTCTAGAAATGTTTTAAATTATCTTTAAATATTCCAATATAATCTTCGAAACATATTTTCAATGAAAAATATTTTGAATTTTTTTTATGTTTTTTGTATTTTTTTTATTTTTGTAAGGATATCTTCCTCAATAAATTCTAAAATTAATCTTTCAAAATAATTTCCCATATAAGATGACATATTTTTAAGTGATGTATGATTTTATAGGGATATAATTAAAGGAAATAATTATAATTTATTATCTGAATGGTTTATTTTTAAAATGGAAATATTTTTATGAACCCCATTTCTCATCCATGGGTTACACCTTGATAAAATATTTATATAACATACTTATTTTTCCATATATTAAGATTTGTGGAATTGATTAAAGGATTATAAAACCATTTTCTTTTATATAGGTTGTGCTCTGATGAATATTTTATGAACCAAATTTTCATTCATGTATTTAAATATAATGAATGTTGTAGTATCTTGTAGAAAATATATTATGATTTTAATTATATGGTGAGTGGGGACAATATATCTCTCCAATGAATTGGGTAATTATGGATAACTCATGAGAGATATTGGACTAGAATAATGAGTGAACCCAGTTGAGTATTCTACATTGTCTTCTATGATATCTTAGGATTGATCCATGAGTACTATGATGGTTTAGGTAGTGAACCCATCTAACTATGTTTGTTATTTAAGAGACTTGAAAACTAAGGTGATGATTTTATATTTCAATTTCTATACCCAAATTCTATGTATTATGTTAGTTTTATGCACTTGTGGTTCATGTTATTTCATTTAATTATGATAAATTTCTTATGAACATCCAATATTTATTCCATGAATCAAGATTTTAATCTTTGATATGAATGGTATAGTTTTCATATGCCTTAATCTTTTTCACATTCCCTTATGATCATGTCACGTTTATGTATTTCCATTGTTTACCACTACTGATCATCTGTGCTAACTCATTAATATGTTCATTTTCCGAAGGACATGATAATAGGATTTAAGTGTGATATTTTTAAGAATATTGAAAGTTATGTGTATCTATGTGGTAGATGATGTGGAAATTTAATAAACCTACTGTTTATCTTTACTTGTTTTTAATGTAACAGTACCTTTAGGATCCTCGGGTGTGTGTTTGTTTAAAGTATTTAATATTCCTCTATTACAATAATTTGTCTATTTATTTAAGTACATGATCTCTATAATGATACTCTATATTACCCTTATATAGGTCTAGATTAACATTACCAAAAAAACTGAAATCTTGGAGCTTCCCTTACACAAGTATAGGAATACCGTTATGATGTGAATTTAATAAAGGGAAAAAGAATACATGAAGAATAACATACCATTTTGTAAACTATAGAAAATATAGGTCTCCTTTACACAGTGAACCAAGGTTACCCATATGCTACTAGGTTAACATCACATAGCATATATATAATTCCATTAACCATTACAAAGCCCAAACAATTCCCTATTTAAACCTGTATAAAAGCTGGGTCACTCTCAAGTACCCTTTGGAAAAAAACACTTTTATGCAGCACATACCTAGCCTTATACAGCATATAGAATCCCAAACCTACACTTACAAAAAAATTAAAAACATTTTACACATATCTAAATCCAAAATTCACTATATATGGGTAAAAATCACAGACCTTTACTCAGTCCCTATACCAGGTGTAAGGGTACAAATTAAGTTAAAAATTATTTGATTTCAAATTAGTGGACTTAAAAATTAAAAATAATAAGGGGATTTAATTATTATAAATTTTATTTTATTATAAAAAAAATATTTTGTTACATGTTGTACCTCGAATGGAACATTTTCACGGCTACTGTTGGTTTGAGTTCCTCACTCCCAACTATTAAAGAGTACTCTTTATGGTTATCACATGAGAACATCCCATTTATGCCACACTCGAACATGGAGTAATCCATAGATATTTCACTCTAGAAGTAGAAGAGTTACAGGGAAACAAGCTCATATTAACCAATATCAATTTCTACATCCTATTCTACCCACTACGCATAATAATTAATCTCACTAAATCACGGTATAAAGAAAACACGAGCATTCTTGTTCAACCTCCTTGCAAACAACTATAAGAATTCTATTTCTGATCATGATATTTATAATGCTCGCATCCAAAATCAAAGATAATTTAGTTTTTATTTCATTACCCTTTCACATAATACACATATTATATCATCTCTAAAAACACCAATAACAACAAACTTCATAACATCACATCGCATCCCATCGGGTAGCTTATCCCACAAAAAATATAAAGTCGATAGTCTCGAACATTACAATAAACGTTTTCTATTGGCTCCAATACCAAATATAAAACCAATAAAACATGATTGAACAAGATCCAAAACCACCCTAAAAATCCTTCACCACCATACCATATAAATAGTTTCTATGTGATTTGTAGACTCACAAATATCCACTAGATATATCATATTAAGGGTTACACTCCACTAAGATGATCTCCACTCAATTTTTCTATCCCAAAATTTATATTGAAAAGTGATATAATTACACTATATTCCTAAGTAACTTGTGAAAATTGAAATTTTTTGAAATATTTTTTCTAATAAATATAATTTCATCGATCGGCTGTGTTACATGAAGCATTGAGTTTATATGAACCACAATACAATTAAAATAATATTTTTTAATGTGACATCTATAACCTATACATTAAATTAAAGGTATTAATATGATTAATTAAATTATTGAATCTATATGGTTAAAACATGTATAAAATATATTGATTGGCAATAATATTTTCAGATATTAAAAAAAACATTTGATTTTAAAATAAATGTTTTTTAGATAAAACTATTTTTATCTGTGAAATATGTTTTTATATTAACCTATTAAATTAATCAATATTAATGAATTATTTAAATGGAATTTATATATTATATATTCAAACATATTTTTTTCTCATTCAAGAAATATTTCACTAGTCATGGGATAAGAATAAATCATGTTTTCTTCATGAAACATTTCTTTTCTAAAAAGTGGTTTCATCACATTTTAAACAGCTATTTTAAAAATAAATTTTCCACTTTTAGGTAAAAAATTATAAAAATAGAATTATTTTAAAAAACATATCAAAATTACATTATACTTTCTTTTTGATAATTTTATGAAAGGATTAATTTTTCAATAAAAACTAAAAAATATTTTTTTATTAAAAAATTGAATTTTCATTGAAATCATTGAAAATTTCCAATTTTTATGATGTTATTAATTGTAACTCCCCGAACCCAGTTACCTAGGGTCGATGCATTATTACATAACACTGGCATGATCACAAGAAAGATCAAGTCTCGAAAGACCGATTAGTTTAGTAGACTTGGAAACACTAGATACTTTTATAAAGTTTTACATTACATAAAAAACATTTTGTCTTCATATACCTTCATACTATCACTACATGTCATTCATAAATTACTTCTTCATAATCCTGGGAAAAATAACACATTGAAAGAGTTGAGCTCAGATGCTCAGTAAGGATAACATTATAGCAGAAGCATTCATAGATAAGCATAAACAGTTAAGGCAATTTATAATTAAAACAAAAGCCTTTTAAATGTAAACTTCAGCATAATATGGAAAAGATAAAATTAAATAATGCCATTTACTTATTCACATGGATATTATACTAGTCAAACAATCACATGCAATATCAATAACCACTTTCATAATGATGGAATGCATAATTCCAGACTGTCATAACCGCATAGCCAAGGCCTTGTGCCAAGAATACAAATAATATTTTTTCAAGGCCTTGTGCCAAGACACTAGTTTGTCTCATGAGACCTACCGATGCATCGAGAGGCTATAGCGGGCCCCACCCGTCACATATTAAGTCCAATGCATTCCTCATATGAACAGGTTTAAACATAACATAAACATTCGTATTAAAACTAGCATACGAAATGTCAATATTTTAACCACAAACCATGAATGATATAAAAAATAATACATCCACAGTCAAACATAACTCATTTAATACAATATGGAAGATTGTATTGTATCACAATAACCTAAATCAATAATATTGAATGATATTGATATAGATGAAAATAATCATCAAAACTATTTAAGAGAAATATCCCCCTTTTTCATGAAATCATTTAAAAGTCACACTATTTGTCAAGAAGCCATTTAAAAATAGATTTTTGAATCAAAGTTTCCCATACCACTTTGAAACTTTTAAAAGGAGTTTTAATTTTTAAACTTTAATGTCCATATGAATAAATACTTAAAACCATTTTTTAAAACATGGTCATTAATGAGTATTATTTAGAAGAATAAGTCTTTAAAACATTTAAAAATGGTATTTTAATTAGAGTTTCTAACCAAGAGAGAGACACTTGAATACAAATAATTGAGGTAATCAAAAAAATTTAATATCATGAGAATAAAGAGATTCAGGATATAATATGTCAAAGTACATTATATACAGCACATAAAAGTGATTTGGTGTATATCAACAAAAAAGTCTCAATTGAATGTAAATTGAGATGAAATCTCTCATAAAGGCCGTACCCCTAGGTTAGGGATAAATCAACACCATATTTATGTGTGAAAAATATAAATACACTAAATATGATTGGATATTCAGTGTAAAACAATCAAAGAACATTCACACATAATCTTGTAAAAAAACACCAATGAATTGGATGTTTAACTCAACAAATGGAGAATGAGTTAAAATTACTCTTATCAAATTCATATCGATGACTTGAGAAATTATAAATGGAAAATGTATATCTATATAAAAGGGGAGTTGAAATTATGACATAAGAAAATGAATAGTGATTCCACACATAATCTTGGAGTAAAATAATCAATGGAGTTTCTGTAAAGCCGAATAAATGGGAATTCAAATTTCAAATTCCCATATCGATTTGGTAACTTATGAAACATACACCCATGAAAGAAGGATCATACAATGATGATGTAAATACCCATAAATTAAAGTATATTACACAATGAATACAATCATGGGCAGTAAACATACACCACATGTAATAAATAAGTGGGGAACAATGGAATTATCACGGAATTAAAAGTGAGATAAGAAACCCCTTACTTTGTACTTTTTCCTTGGTCGACGATAGGTTAACCTACTGTATAATGGTGAAATAATTTTTATTGAATTACAAAAGAACCATTTACATTAATATGATATCATATATGATATTTTTACATTGATTTGTTAATAATATCTTAGAATTATCTTCATTTCAGGTGTTAACAGGTTCATTTTACTTTATATTCTTTGTTATGTGAGCCATATTAGTTATTAATGGGATGTATATTATTCATATCTAGAATGATATCAGGTCCTTAGATACTCTTTTTAAATCATCAATTGATAATTATACTTGAATGGATATGATGGAGAATGAATCTCATCGCGTTCGTGGAGATGGTAGTCCGTACGTACGCAGGAGAGACAATATCATTCTTTTGATATTAAAATAATATATAATTGGATGGTATATAATATATACAGACTCATTATCATGCTATATTTATTATTTACATGAGTTACACATCATTATTATACCCATCCAAAAAATAATATATTGAATAACAATTACACCACGACGTGGAGACGGTAAGTCGTACGTACGCACGTATGGTGACAAGTTATTCGAAGGGTGGATAGAATACTGAATATAGTTGTACCATATTTATAATAACATCACAGTATATATATGATACAAGAGTTATTATTTTATAATGGAAATAACAAAGAAAGAAGAAGTGGAAGAAGAAAGGAACTTGAAAAGGGGTGGTGAAAACATTACCTCTTCTTCGGGTTCTTCCTTTTGATTTGACCAAAAGGGCTCCTTAGGATGGATTTATGATCAAAATAAGGTCTCTATGTTTAAGTGAGGGAAGTTTAGAGAGTATTTGGGTAGGTTTTGGCCGAACTAAAAGTCTTTCAAGGTGTGATGAAATGAGAAGGAGGAGTTCCCTTTTATAAGAGGGGTGAGGGCACCTTTGGAAAATCTAGAAATATTAATTTATAATAAATTAATATTTGGTTTATAATAGATCCAAAGATGATTATTTAAAAGTTAAGGTGGTTATGCGTCGAAAACCACTCAAACAATATAATTTAGATCGGTTTGAGTCATTATATTAACCTTATCTTTAAGTATCAACTCTTAGTTAATTAGTCTCACTTTTACAATGTCTCTTTGTATTTTTATATTATATGGTTAATAAACATACCATATACATCCAAGAGACTCCCAAGTGGTCCATTAATGATACACCTATCATGATATAAGTCTCTTGGCTGATCCTTTGATTTTTAAGAATTTAATATCAATTAATAATATAATATTTGTTTTAAAAACTCTTTTGTGTCAATTTTGACACTATTCAATAGTTGATTTTTGTGAAACTCACAAAAGATTGATTACTTATAAAAAAGATAATTAAATAAATTATAATATTTCATATTAAACTATAAAATTAGTTTAATTCTATAAAAGTCTCAAATTATATTTATTTGGGTATTTATAATATCAATTATTCTAATTTTTCACTAATATGGTAATTACTGCATCAAAATTGTGTCATAAATAAATTAAATAATTTAAGGTCTAAAAATTATAAATAAACTATAATTATGTAGGAAATCATTTTATCTTTCTAATTAATATTTATAGTCTAATATCCAACATATATAACCCTATGTAACAATTGTTTTTTTAAAAGATATATGCTTGTGTCATTTTTGTATTCATTTTAACTTAATTAAAATAAATTGTCTCTATCACTTACAAGTGGATCTATGGGGTCCCAAAATCGACCCATAGATTCCCATGGTCGACCATGTATCAAAAAATAGGGTTAAGACACGTTTTAGGGTAATTTAGTATTATTATAATATTATTTTTTTACCCTTATTTACCGGATTTACCCTTAACCATGGTAAATAAAATATTTACCGAAGTAATTATTCAAAATGTCTAAAAATAAAAGTTACCTATTTACACAATTTGGACATAATGATTCCAAATATGGAATCCATTTTTCCAAATTCAATTCACAGAAGTGGCAGAAATTAATTTAAAATTAATTCGCGTTGATAAAACAAAAAAACGTGTTTTTAAGAAATAATAACTATCAAAAGATTGACAGTTGTTTATGTTCGGTTTAAATGTGAAATTATGTTCAATTACCCACATTGTATTACATGGAAAAAATATATTTTAAATATAATTTAAAACCACCCAAATTCATAATTTATCACTAATGATTATTTCGATTAAAAATGTTGTTTTTAATTAAAATTTAGTAATTTTCACTATTCATCAAAATATAAAAGTTATCCGAAAAGTACCAAAATTTTACCCTAGGATAATTTCGTTATTACGAATCCAAAAATAAATTATTTTTTACCAAATTCAAAACATAAAAGTTTCATTTATTAATTTAAAATTGATTTCTGCTTTCAAATCCAAAAGGTGTATTTTTAAGAAATAATAACTATCAAATGTTTGACACTTGTTTATGTCCAATTTCAAGGTGAAATAACTTAAAATGTCCATAATTGGATTAAATAGTAAAAATATAATCTATTTATACTTCCAAACCATTGAAATGTATAATTTAACAATATAAAGTATTTTGATTAAAAAAGTTGTTTTCAGTTAAAATATAGTATTTTTCACTATTCACACAAATATGAAAGTTATCAGAAAGACCCAAAAATATTATTGATACTAAATTATTATGACCTGATTCTAAATATTAATTTCATTTTTTCAAATTAAATATATAAAAGTTTCAAATATTGGTTTTAAAAAGGCTTCGCCATTAAAAGGCGTTAAAATTTCATTTTTTGAAAAATACTTCTTTTATCTGAAAAAATGAATTTGTTCATAAATAATGTCTTAGAAACTCATAATATGGATTAAAATTATAAGGATAACATAATATTTAAAATTTAGTTAATACTATTCATAACCTCTTTTGAACGACTTGTTTGGTAAGTCGTGGTGTACTTGAACTCAGTGTTGCGTACAACACACGCTATTGTATTATTCAAATAGAAGTGTATCGTGGAAGATTGAGGTGTTACATTCACCCCTACATCAATAAATTGTGTCCTCGCAATTTTAAAAATTGGGCCTGAGAATGGAAAGTCCCACATTGGAAAAGGAGTCAACAAAATTATCACTTGAAATGAAAGAAAGAGAGGTATAAAGGTCAACCATGATAACCCATACTCAGATTCCATGTAGGAAAACATGGAATTGGATGATAAACTAAGTGTCAAGTTCTGATGGAGAGGGATATAAATCATGATCAGGAGAATGATAACAATAAGAAAACCACACACTTGTGTTGGGACAAACGACCATTAGTCTCCTAGTAGGAAAGTAAACAGACAACATTTTTTTGTTTTAAGTTACATTACATAAGGGTGAGGAATTAATTTATGATATTTACTAAGAATATAAAGATATATACTTACATTTTAAGTATAGTTTCATTCTTTAATAAATTTCCACCACTAAACATTTTTTTAAACGATGAGTATTCAAGAAGACTTGGTCACACTGGAAGAGATAGAATAAACTTCTATAGAATCACATGATCCATGCAGGATGAACTATATATTTACATTGTCATTAGAGATTAATCAAAACCAAAATAAATAGTAGAAGATCTAATGATTCCCCAAAAGGATATTCCACGAGAGAAATAATCACTAATCTTAATTTCCAAAATTAATCCAACAATACCCCAAAGTTAATTAAATATCATTCAATAATCAATTGTCCTTAAAATCCTTCAATATAATCCAAACTGATATCGAATCTCAAAACTTATAATAATGTAGTCTTCCATGTTAAATTGTATCACCAAATGACATGAAATGCTCTTAAAGTTACATAATTAAAAGTAATTAACCTAATCATTTCCATAAACAACCCAAATCACTATAAATCCATAATAAAAACATAGATAAAAATCCACCATTACTCCTCAAATGAAATCCCATACTATTCTATTTTCCTTGGGCCTATAGTATTCACAACAAAGCGAACAACTTCCAAAATAACATCTATCACTTAATCACCAAATCATTTTCCTATACCAATGGTATTCATTTAATAATACATAAGAACCGAAATCAACTTATTATTGATCAATAAAATCATTTAACTAAAAATAATTAGTCACACTATCCAGGGACTTCACGTAGTCCAGTGGTAGGCAATAAATCCCAATCGCAATTTGGTTGTGGGTTCAATTCTCATAGCTTTGTCCGACATGACGGGTTGTCACATGGTCTACGTGTTTTCCTTTTTCAAAAACTATATTTTATAATATTACCAAAATGAGATAAATTCCTCAAAATCCCATAACATAATTTAACCACAAATGTTATATCATACCTTGTATTTTCATCCCAAATTATAATAACATATAATTATCTCAAACTCCAATTATCATATAAAACCAAATGGTTATTTATACCTATATCCACAAGAGAAGAGATAATTCTTCCTCAAATATCGTTCTCACATGGAAAACTGCGGGGTTACAAATACAAGGGAAAATTATTCCAAAGTAAACCCATCAACAAGGAGTACTAATACTTTTTAAACATTTCTCCAACCATTTATTTCCACATAGCTTCTTCTTTGACCAAGAAAATATCCTATAGAATAGGGCATTCACTTGGGTAATGGCCAGGTCCCTTACATTTATAGAAAATGACTGTAAATAGACTCTTGGGACCATTTTTATATTCCTCCATAGTAATCTTCATTTTTCTTCAGCAATTTTTCACTTTATGTCCTTCCTTCCCGAATGTAAAGCATTTCGTTGTCCCATTGAGACACTTTCCTGGGTGTCTCCTTCCACATTTCTTGCATGATGGAAATTGAGGATTCCATTCTCCATGGTCTCCACTGCTGGAGCTCTTATCATTCATCACCTTTCTCTTCTTTTTTTGAGTCTGGGAATTGGTTAATATATATATTTTTGATCATATTTTTGAAAAATTTATTTGGCATAAAGACGATATCTTTTATGCCTATCAATATTCAATTTTTTTTCTCATTGCCACCACCGTTCTCACCTTTTACATCATTCTCAATGTCACTATAACTTCCTTGGAATCCAGCCATTGGCTAAAACCAGGAAGCATTGTGTGAGTAATCGTAGTCATAAAATCATTTATAGATTAACATGTCACCATATTCTAAATTTTAAACACATTAGGATTAACCAAGGTCATTTACTCTCATCTTATATATTTAATACTTCAAATCGGTTAGTAAAGAAAATCTAAATTATCCTAATCATACCACCCAGGAGTCTCGTAACCAAGAGTGCAGAAAGGCACGTTGTCGTGCACCAGTTCCCGTTCGAGTCTAGCTCAAAGCGGTGTTTTCGGGTTTTACCCCTAGGTACATCTGTTCCAGAGCCGCCTCTACCTGCTCGTATCCAGACAGGGATGTATTGCTCGGAAAAATCACAAAATCTCTACAATACTAAAATTCTAGGATGTTATTCTATACAAATCCTCAAAGATAATCTTAGGTCTACGTGCTCTGATAAGAGTTTATATAAATCTAGCTTCCAAGGTTTTTACTAAACTTCCTATGATAACAACTTTAACGCCCCGACCCCAGTTACCCAGAGTCGGTGCATTATTACATAGCATTGGCATGATCATAAGAAAGATCAAGTCTCGAAAGACCGATTAGTTTAGTATCCTTGTAAATACTAGATAATATCATAAAGTTTTACATTACATAAAAAACATCTTGTCTTCATATCCTCTCATACTATCCCTACAGGTCATTCATAAATTACTTCTTCATAATCCTGGGAAAAATAAAACATTGAAAGGGGTGTGCTCAGATGCTCAGTAAGGATAAAATTATTGCAGAAGCTTTCATAGATAAGAATAAAAACTTAAGGAAATTTATAATTAAAACAAAAGCCTTTTTAACATGAACTTCAGTATAATATGGAAAAGATAAAATTAAATAATGTCATTTACTTATTCACATGAATATTCTACTAGTCTAACAATCACATGCAATATCAATAACCACTTTCATTATGATGGAATGCATAATGCCAGACTATCATAACCACATATCTAAGGCATCTTTCCAAGAATACAAATAAGATTTTGTCAAGGCCTTGTGCCAAGACACTAGTTTGTCTCATGAGACCTACCGATGCACCAAGGAGCTATAGCGGGCTCCACCCGTCACTTATTAAGTCCAATGCATTCCTCATATGAACAGGTTTAAACATAACATAAACATTCATATTAAAACTAGCATACAAAATGTCAATAATTTAACCACAAACCATGAATGGTATAAAAAATAGCACTTCCATAGTCAAACATAACTCATTCGATACAATATGGAAGATTGTATTATATCACAATAACCTAAATCAAGAATATTTAAGGATATTGACATAGATGAAAATAATCATCAAAACTATTTGAGAGAAATATCCCCCTTTTTCATGAAATCATTTAAAATTCACACTATTTGTCAAGAAGCCATTTAAAAATAGATTTTTGAATCAAAGTGTCCCACACCACTTTGAAACTTTTAAAAGGAGTTTTAATTTTCAAACTTTAATGTCCATATGAATAAATCCTCAAAACCATTTTTTTAAAACATGGATATTAATGAGTATTATTAAGAAGAATAAGTCTTTAAAACATTTAAAAATGGTATTTTAGTTAGAGTTTATAACCAAGAGAGGGACACTTGAATAAAAATAATTGAGGTAATAAAAATATTTTAATATCATGAGAATAAAGGGATTCATGATATACTATGTCAAAGTAAATTATATACACCACATAAAAGTTATTTGGTGTATATCAACAAAGAAGTCTCAATGGAATGTAAATTGAGATTAAATCTCTCACAAAGCTCGTACCCTTAGGTTAAGGATAAATCAACGCCATAGTTATGTGTGAAAAATATAAATACACTATATATGATTGGATATTCAGTGTAAAACAATCAATGAACATTCACACATAATCTTGTAAAAACAACACCAATGAATTGGATGTTTAACTCAACAAATGGAGAATGAGTTAAAATTACTCTTATAAAATTCATATCGATGACTTGAGAAATTATAAATGGATTGATTATGTGTATCAAAAGTATATCCATAGAAAAGGGGAGTGGAAATTATGACATAAGCAAATGAATAGTGATTCCAAACATAATCTTGGAGTAAAATAATCAATGGAGTTTGCGTAAAGCCGAATAAATGGGAATTGAAATTTCAAATTCCCTTATCAATTTGTTAACTTATGAAACATACACCCATGAAAGAAGTATCATACAATTATGATATAAATACCCATAAATTAAATTATATTACACAATTAATACAATCATGGGCAGTAAACATTCACCACATGTAATAAATAAGTGGTGAACAATGGAATTCTCATGAAATTATTAGTGAGATAAGAAACCCCTTACATTGGACTTTTTCCTTGGTCAAAGGTAGGATAAACTCCTGTATAATGGTGAAATAATTGTTATTGAATTATAAAATAATCATTTACATTAATATGATATCATATATGATCATTTAACATTGATTTGTTAACAATATCTTAGAATTATCGTCATTTCGGGTGTTAACGGGTTCATTTTACTTTATATTATTTGTTCTATGATCCATACTAATTATTAATGGGATGTATATTATTCATATACAGAATGATATCAAGTCCGTAGATAGTATTTTTAAATCGTCAAATGATAATTATACTTGAAGGGATATGATGGATAATGAATCTTATCGTGTTCGTGGAGACGGTAGTCCGTACGTACCCACGAGCGACAATATCATTCTTTTGATATTAAAATAATATATAATTGGATGGTATATAATATATAAAGAATAATTATCATGTTATATTTATTATTTACATGAGTTACACATCATTATTATACCCATCCAAATAATAATATATTGAATAACAATTACACCACGACGTGGAGACGGTAAGCCGTACGTACGCACGTATGGTGACATGTTATTGAATGGGTGGATAGAATACTGAATATGGTTGTACCATATTTATAATAACATCACAGTATATATATGATACTGGAGTTATTATTTTATAATGGCAATAATAATGAAAGAAGAAGTGGAAGAAGAAAGGAACTTGAAAAGGGGTGGTGAAAACATTACCTCTTCTTCTAGTTCTTCCTTTTTATTTGATCAAAAGGGCTTCTTAGGATGGCTTTCTGATCAAAATAAGGTCTCTAGGTTGAAGTGAGGAAATTTCAGAGAGTATTTGGGCAGGGGTTGGCCGAACCAAAAGGCTTTGAAGGTGTGAAGAAATGAGAAGGACGAGTGCCCTTTTATAAGAGGGGTGAGGGGAACCTTTTGAAAAGCTAGAAATATTAATTTATAATAAATTCATATTCGGTTTATAATAGCTCCAAATTTTATTATTTAAATTTTAATGTGGGTATGTGTAGAAAACCACTCAACCAATAGAATTTAGATAGGTTTGGGTCATTATATTAACCTTATCTTTAAGTATTAACTCTTAGTTAATTAGTTTCACTTTTACAATGTCTCTTTGTATTTTTATATTATATGGTTAATAAATTTACCATATACATCCAAGAGACTCCCAAGTGGTCCATTAATGATACACCTATCATGATATAAGTCCCTTGGCCGAACCTTAGATTTTTATGAATTTAATATCAATTAATAATATAATATTTTTTTTAAAAACTCTTTTATGTCAATTTTGACACTATTCAATAGTTGATTTTTGTGAAACTCATAACAGAATGATTACTTCGAAAAACGTTAATTAAATCAATCCTAATATGTCATATTAACCTAGGAAATTATTTTAATTCAATAAAAGTCTCAAATTATATTTATTTGGGTATTTATAATATCAATTATTCTAATTGTTTCACTATTATGGTAATTACTGCATCACAATTGTGTCATAAATAAATTAAATTATTTAATGTCTAAATTTTTTAAATAAACTATAATCACGTAGGAAATATTTTTATATTTCTAATGAATATTTATAGTCTAAAATCCAACATATATAACCCTATGTAACAATTGTTTTGCTAAAAGATATATGCTTGTGTCATTTTTGAATTCATTTTAACTTAATTAAAATAAAGTGTCCCTATCACTTACAAGTGGATCCATGGGGTCCCCAAATCAACCCAAAGATGCCCATGGTAGACCATGTATCAAAAAATAGGGTTAAGACGCGTTTTAGGGTAATTTAGTATTATTATAATATTATTTATTAACCCTTATTTACCGGATTTACCCTTAACCATGGTAAATAAAATATTTACCGAAATAATTATTCAAAATGTCTAAAAATAAAAGTTACCTATTTACACAATTTGGACATCCTGATTCCAAATATGGAATCCATTTTTTAAAATTCAATACATAGAACTGTCAGAAATTAATTTAAAATTAATTTCTGTTGTTAAAACAAAAAAGCGTGTTTTTGTGAAATAATAACTATCAAAAGATTGACAGTTGTTTATGTTCGGTTTAAATGTGAAATTATGTTAAATGACACACATTGTATTACATGGTAAAAATATATTTTAAATATAATTTAAAACCACTCAAATTCATAATTTATCACTATTAATTATTTCGATTAAAAAAGTTGTTTTTAATTAAAATTTATTAATTTTCACTATTCATCAAAATATAAAAGTTATCCGAAAAGTACCAAAATTTCACCCTAGACTAATTTCATTATTCCGAATCCAAAAATTCAGTCTATTTTACCAAATTCAAAACATAAAAGTTGCATTTATTAACTTAAAATTGATTCCCACTTTCGAAACCAAAAGGTGAATTTTTAAGAAATAATAACTATCAAATGTTTGACACTTGTTTATGTCCAATTTCAAGGTGAAATTACATAAAATGTCCATCATTGGATTAAATAGTAAAAATATAATCTATTTATACTTCCAAGCCATTAAAATGTATAATTTAACAATATAAATTATTTTGATTAAAAAAAGTTTTTTTCAGTAAAAATATAGTATTTTTCACTATTCACACAAATATGAAAGTTATCAGAAAGACACCAAAATATTATTGATACTAAATTATTATGTCCTGATTCTAAAGAAGAATTTCATTTTATTCAAATTGAATATATAAAAGTTTCAAATATTGGTTTTAAAAAGGCTTCGCCATTAAATGGCGGTAAAATTTCATTTTTTGAAAAATACTTCTTTTATCTGAAAAAAATGAATTTGTTCATAAATCATGTCTTAGAAACTCATAATGTGGATTAATATTATAAGGATAATATAATATTTAGAATTTAGTTAATACTATTCATAAACTCTTTTGAACAACTAGTTTGGTAAGTCGTGGTGTAGTTGAACTCAGTGTTGCGTACAACACACGCTATTGTATTATTCAAAGAGAAGTGTACCGTGTAAGATTGGGGTGTTACATTAAAGGTTTAATTTGATAAATTATGTTATTATTAATAAATTTTAGATAATTTTATTTAATTCATCTTCAAATTTATATACAAAAACATTTATATGTAAGAAAACATTTTTTCTGGAAAGCCACATTTTCATCACCAATGTGGGATTAATTTAATATTAAATTATACCAAATATATGTGTTGAATTTGATAAAATGGATTAAATTTTATAATAATAATAATAATAAATATTATTTAATATGTTAGAATTAATTTTATCACAATGAATTGTACAAATAGTAAGAAATAATTACAACTATTAAGGTTAAAATGGTGTTTTCCACGTAATATGTTCTTGTGATAATATTATTTTTTCAAAAATATAAGATAATTATTTCATAAAATATATTTAATATTTATCATATTTAGATCCAAATTATCTAATAGGTATTATTTTATTTCTAGTCATAAAGGATAAATTAAATAGGTAAAAAACTAGTTAACACGGTGAAAATGAAAATAGTTAAATTATGTAAACGTAGATGTTAAGGGAATGACATGGTTAAAATGTGTTTTTTTGTGTTTTTTTATTTACATACCATATATTCCCTCTAATAAATTATTTATCAATTCTTGAGGCGCTTTTATTGAATGTGACTTCCCATTATTGAATATTATTGGGTATTTATAAAAACGCCACTCTTTTGCATTTATAAAAGGACAACTGTTATTCTCTCATATCCACACATTGGAACCATATATTATTAAAATATTATCGTATATATATTTCTTAATTCCATTACCACTTAATCGAGTGATTAGTTTACTAAAAATCCCTCGAATAGTGGATTTTCAAGCTGACATATTGAGGTTGTCCAATGAAGAGGTGACGTTCGTAACAAAATGTCTTCATTTGGTTTCTTCCCCTGCCTACTTAAAATATTATAAAAACATTATTATATAAAAAATTAATAATATAAAATATACTTATATGTTAAAATTTTAATGTAATAACATAAATCTATATCACATTCCATCAAATGGTAAATGAAATTATTGATCATGTGTACGACGGACTATCACCTCAGGAACCGACATAATTCATTTTTCATTACTGAATCTCAAATATGGATATAGATTTAGATTAAATGGATATAAATTATATATATGAAATAATTATTATTATGAAATTATAAAATCACATCTACCTTCCTAACATCCAATCCGTTGGAAAATTATAATAATGCACGTGCGTACGTGTGGATTACCGCCTCTAAAAATCTATGTTATAAGATTTTAATTTTGATTTAACAGAAATGGTACCATAGATATATATCATTAATATAATATATATATATATATATGATTTTAAAAATTATTCATTAAATTTTAATTATTATATACCCTTATTTCATTCCATCCGTTAAAAAAATGGAAACTAAATTCATTTGAATGTATCGGCCTACAGTGTTGATGAACGATGTAATTAATTCTTTTATATCTAATTTTATGGATAACATTAAATATGTATATAATTAATTTATATGATATTTATTAAATGAATACATTTTTTTATTTAATTTAAACACGTTCAATGATACAGGATAAAAACTAGCAAACCAAAATATACATGAAAAGTGATGCATTTATCACTCGAGATATTGATTTTAATATAGAATAGTTAATAAAATAGTGTTAAAAGGATATAAGTAAGTAATATATATTATTGTAAATATTATTATTATTCTGTAATATAATTATAATAAAATTATATTTATTATTCAAGAGTTTCTAATGTGTATAAATGAATTCAAGACTAGAGGCTTTAGATATTAGTCAAACTTTTATTCTTGTGAGAGACATGTTGTATTCACCAATTGTTTCTATTGTGTGGTGTATATACTTCCTATAATACTATTTTATGAATAGTAAATTTAAACTAAGTGATTAAAATTTTAATAAAATGTTATTTCTTTTGTGGGGATTGTGATTCAATGTTTACAATACGGTTTTGGGTTTTATGATACAATCTCATTATTTATCAGGTTTATTTCTGATTATGATTCCATTGATGAAATAATATGATCTATACCACAATAAAACCCTAAATATTATTTTATTAAAGTTATTTCTATAATAAAATTCTTTCATTTTCATTTCATTATTTACGCAATATCCCAATACAATATTTTTAAGAGATATTTAACATTATTTTCCCTTAGGTCTACAACAACATTCTCTTCCACGTGTATGTTTTCTAAAAAGGTTTTGAAGAATTTTTTGTAAAATCTAAATATTGTTAAATTTAATTTTTACCCATGTTTTAGTTTTTAAAAATGGTTCAAAATGAATATTCTTTTTTTCAAAATGATGTACATTTTCACATTTTTCATAAGAGTTTTTAACATGTTTGACATGTATGAAATTTATTGCAATCATGATTGCTCAAATATTTGAATATTCTATTAAATTTTTCCAAGGTTATTTTCAAATAGAAATTTTTCTTTAATATTCTGGATATTTTTTAGTTTTTATATAATTTATTTTAAAATTGAAATGTTATTTTTCACAATAATTTTTATAATGATATTTTAATTTTATTTTAATTCATTAAAAACAAAAAACTCATATGTATCTTATGATTTTTTGGGGATATGATATAATGATTACATTCTTATCATTCTCTGAATGTTTTATGATTACGGAGAAAAAAATTATGAAACCCATTTCCTTCCCACAGGTTATTCTATGATGAAATATTTATGAAACTTTTTCCTTTTAAATATTTTATGATACGCATATTGATTTCGTGGCACACGTAAGTATGATTTTCATTACATGATTGGTGGTCCGAAAATAAAATATCCATTAAATGTATTGTGTAAATATCAATGTTCAATGAGAAATAAGTGTACATTGGAGGTTATATCAATCCCGAAAGATGTAAAATAATAGGTTATCCCAATCCCAATGGGGGTACATGGAATGTTACCCAAAGTCCAAAATAGGTTACAGGTGAGGATATCCTTAGCCTAAAGTTCGTACACTAGTGGAAATCTCAAACCTAACATGTTATGAATGTCATGGTGGGTTGCATTAACACAAGATTCCCTATTATTATGTGTAAGAAACAAATAATTGTCTAATACTAATTTTATTCTATCATGGATCATTTTAATTGATTAATTTATGATTCATATATTACGAATGATCATGATTTATACCATGACTAAATTTTATAATCTATAATATACATGGTTTTTCTATTTAATTTATTCTCATATTCTCGTACCCTTATGCCTATTTTCTATTTTAATCTCCCTTTTTTACCGTTACTAAGAATCTAAGATTTCTCTTTATTATCTTTCCATTCCCAAGGTTATGAAGAAATGTATTATGTATGAAATTTATAATAAGATGATGGTTATGAATTACTTATTGGGAAATGTTATAGTTCACATATTAACTAGTTGTTTACATGTCCATGTTTCTAAAGGAACTAGTCCTGTACTATTTTGGAATGAATTAGTATGTTAGGTAATGAATATTTTTAAAATAATATGTAATATATTTGTATGAAAGTTTGGGTCACTATTTTAGGAATTAAAAAAAGGATTAAAAAACATTCATAAAATGGGATTAAAGTACATTAGTGATATCCATAAAAATAAGTCAAATTATTGGAAAATGTCCTAGAATTTTGGAAAAGGATAGAAAGAATTGATTACAAGAAACTACATCCCTATCTGTAAAATAAAAGTTTATGTGAATATATCACAATTTTACGTAGCGAAAATAAAAACAAAAATTGTGCATTGGGATTTGGCTATATTATCAACTAGTTCTGAAAAATTTGCCTTACTTCATGCCAATATTGACAACATCGGGGCATATATTTTAGAAATTCATAGAAAATATATAAACCATCACAAATAATTTGAATAGTTGATGATGAACATGAATAAAGTTGATTAAATATATGGTTTCATATAATAAAAAGAAGTTGTTATGATTTAGACATCCAAAAATTTATTTTTCGTGATTATGTGGTTTCCTCTGATGAATATTGTTTCTCACACTATGATTTTTAGTTTTATTTGATGGTTGGTACCTGAAGGAATCATGATAATGATTAATGGGTAGAAAATTTAATTATATTCCTCTGGATTAAATTTTTTTTTGGGAGATAGAATTTAAATATAAAATTATTATGCTCACACATATTTCTCAAACTATGAATTATGCTAAAATTGAAAATGTGAAAAGGATGAAAAAAATATATTGAGTCTTTTATGAAGAAACATCCACCTTATTTTTATAGATCCATTAGTCGACTAGATTTTGGTAAATTGATAATTACCATTAAAAGGATTTTTTCTTCAAGTGTACAGATCATGAAAAAATAATTTTTGTTGTTTATCATTTGGAAGGAAGAGTAGATCAACAGTCGACTCTTATCAATAATAAGATATAATACAAATAATTTGAATCTATCGAGTGAGATGATATTAAGAGCCTATTTTTTAAAAGTAATTTATTTGTATTCTATGTATAAAAACGTGAAGGAATTAAATGAGCTAATATATAAGGATGATTAATATGTTGGTACCTATGAGGAAAAATTTAAAACACATGAAAGGTATGATTCTGGCATTATTATCCAACATGAAATAGGGTTTTCAGATTCTTCTATGTATTAAAACTAATTCCATATAGGTTTTCATCCATTATTTACATTAGTAGTTATGAAGAAATTGTATGATTCTCTATGAAGGTGGAAATGGATATTCGAGTTACCCATCAATATCATGGTTTTGTTCAGAAAATAATGATTGAATTTGAATGAAACTCTAAAAACCATATAATGGAAAATGATAAACTTTCATTCATGCTCAATGTGTGGATGGAAACATAGATGAAATTTTGACAAGGGGAGTAGCATGTTATTTAAATATGGAAAGGATGGTCATCAAGTGGCTTAATTATAAAGTGATGCGAAGAATATAGATAATGGTGTAAATAGAAATAATACTCTACGGATTGTACCACCAACACTCCAGTGTTTCAGATGTATGTAGTAAGGAAATTATGCTAGCTAGTGATCAAATACTTTTTTAATAACAATTATTGACATCCTCAAGATATTAATATGATAGAAAAATGTAAATATCATCAAATATTTATTTCTAGTGGGGGGTGTGATAATGATGTGGTGAAAACTACCCTTACTATCCACTCTAAAACTACAATTTTATTATTTGAATCTGGATCAACCAATTATTTTATATTTTAAGAATTTTATAAGGTTTTAAAATTCCACCCCAACTATTAGATATTGAACTGTCATTAAAAACCCATAATGGCACGATGATCACATCTAATGTCTCTGATTCTTCTTTAATTTATGTTTGTTGGAATGTGCTTCCTAAATTTGTTTCTCTCCCTTTACTTGAATTTGATGCTATCTTAGAAATGGATTGGATTTCCCTACATAAAACCCAAATCAATCTACATTAAATGGAAAAAAATTGATATTTTGAACCAACCTATGATCATCTACTAGGGCGATGATAAATATTAATTTCTAATGGAAATAAAATCCATTATATGGGTATTTATTTCTATTCATAAGGTGTGTTTATATTAAATGGTTTGGGAGAAAATAATTATTTGGGATATAAATATTGTGTGGGAATTTGTTAATGCATTTGCAGAAGAGTTTCCTAGTATTAAACGTAATAATGAAGTTGAGTTCTCAATAGAAATCATACTTGGTGCTACAGTAATTTCAAATAACCCATATAGAGTAAACCTAATTCAGTTGCACGGATTGATAAAGTGATTATAGGATAATCTTGACAAGGGACTCATTTATCCATGAGTTTAACATTAACGTTCACCTATTATTTTTATTAAGAATATATATAGATATGTACAGTTTGACATTGATTATCAGAAACATAACCAAATCGTTATAAATAACATGCATCATCTACACATTATTGATGCCTTTTTGGATCAACTTCATAGATCTCAACACTTTTCCAAGATTGACCTCCATTCTAGATATCATCAATTAATTGTCAATAAGTAGGATATACTCAAAACATCATTTTATACAAGTTATATACACAATTAATATATAGTTATGATAATTAGTCACACTAATTCCCCAACTATCTTTATGGATTTAATGAATTGAGTCTTTAAATGTTACCTTGATCAATAGTTGGAAGTCTGTATACACAATATTCATATATATTCAAAAAAACATGAGGAATTTGGATAACCTAATAATTTTGTTTATAAACCATATAAAAGATATATATTATGAGAAATATCACCAAGGGTGAATTTTGTCTACAAAAGGTTAGATTTTGGATTATATATTCTCAAGACTGGGTATATCTAGGGATCTATCAAAGACTGGTGTCATTGAATGTTGGATCAGACCAACCACTGTGACTAAGATATATAGTTTTCATGGTTTCGATGGATATTGTCGATTTTTTTTTGGATAATATTTCATCACTATCTAATTCACTAATTATTTTAACTCGAATGAGAGCTAAGTTCATTTTGGTAAATCCATGTGATGAAAATATCAAGGAACTAAAGAGAAGGTAATTCATAACACATGTGATTACATTTCTTTATAGTGGTTATGTGTTTATAACTAGTATTGATGAATCCAAGAATAGATTAGGATTATTTATCATATATTATTATATATTAATATATTATGACTCACGATAATTGACGGTTCACAATAAAAATTACCCAACTCATGATTCGGATTTATCTACGGTAGTTTCTCTAATAAAGATATGGTGGAATTATCTCTAAGAAAAAAGTTGTGTTATATATATTGATTAAAAAATTATAATGTATATATTCACATAGAATGAGTTTAAAATAAACAAGAGAAGATGGATTAAACAGATTAATGATTATAAAATCTCAATATGTTACAACCACGGGTAATTGAACAAGGTCGATGTTGCTTTGGGTAGAAATAATCATGCCAACATATATATCATGAAAATAAAAAAAATATCCAATATTTATAAATTTTCCATGGATAGATCTCGAAATCATGATGTTTGGGTATGAATCAGATAATTTAAAAATAAGTGTTAAACTATATATCCATGTGAATATTAAAGAGTCATAGAAAGAAGATGTTGAGATTGAGAAGAGTGTCAGAAATAATCCAGAGTATAACATTGATTATGATGGAATGATAAATTTTATAAACCATGTATGTATTCGGTATATAATAGATTAAAATTTGCAGCTATTTGATGAGTCTAATAGTTGTTAATTATCTATTCATAATGTATGTATAGTTATGTATTGATATTTAAAATAATGTTTTTGGTGAGACAACATGATGTGAGGTATAGGTGTGTCTATATCACTAATATTAGTATATTAACATGTTAAAGATGAGAAAAAAATGTATAAGGGGATGTTAAAACCATTGGCTATACTAGAATGGAAATGGGAAAACATCACCATGGACTTTATCATTATACTCCTCAAATAATTTGAAGGATATAATTTTTTTAGGTTGTATTCAGTCAACTTATGAAGATATAATTATTAATTACCATAAAATAATATTTATTTGTAGTTTATATGGCCAAAAATACATTTATAATGTACTAAGGATTCACGGAGAAACGAATTTTATTGTTTATAATCGGTATATGAGGATTACCTTGATGTTATAGAGATTTTTTCAATGAGATATTAAAACATAGTTGAGTTTTAGTATAGCTTATCATCCCTAGAAAGATGTTCTATCTAAGAGAAAAATTCAATCCATGGGGGATATATTGAGAAATTATTCAATATATTTAAAGTCGTTTTAGGATCCACTCCATCATTTAGTTAATATTCCTTACAAAAAAAATAGCTTTCACTAGATCATTCATATGGATACATATGATATTTTTAACCAAGTTAGGGTGGTAGATTATTGTTTGGCGCCCCACTAAACCACTATCAAGCTCACAATGTTTTCCATGTATCTCCCCTAAGGAAGTACATAACGGGTCCTTCACATGTAATGAACTTAGAGATCATACCATTGAAGAAATATATTTATTATAAGGAACATACAATATGGATTTTGAGTTGTAGAGAGGAATTTCTATGAAACAATACCACTCAGTTGGTCAATGTTATGCGGTGAAACTGCCAACTTGAAGAAGATATATAAGAACCAAAGGAAATGGTGAGGTTGAAGTTTCCTTAGCAGTTTTTATCAAAATAATGTAATTTAGAGGGATTAATTCATCTTAACTAGGATAAAATTTAACATCATGTGATTTTATAAAACAATTTCAAATAAATTTAATTTATTCGATACCTTGTGTTACATGCATCATCGAGTTTAAAAAAATTCCCATACTATATAAATATTATTATTTAAAGTGAAAATTATAACCTTTCCATTAAATGTGAAAGTAGTAATACAAATAAATAAATTACTATTATTAAATTTTTACACATGTATAACATAAATTCATTTTATATCTATTTATTTTCATTGGAATTAACTTCTTATTAAAAAAATAGGAACATGCCCCAAATCACTGTGGATGATAGTTACACAAACCGAGGGAATGAGACCCTAACAAATTCAATTTGTTAATATTGGTGAATTATATTAATTAAAATAAATTTATTATATTCAATATAATTTCTTACTATTATTCAAATATTTTATAGGCCTCGAATGAGAACTAATTCAGTTTTATTACTAAAAAGTTCATTTTTTTCTAAAAATAGGATTGAAGTTTTTTTTTCAATTATTTTTTTAATAAAAAATCACATTTAGGACAAAAATTATAAAATGAGCTTAATTTCTTATCATAACATGTAAAAATTATCTTAGAGTAGTTTTTTGATAATTTTCTTAAAAGATTAATTTTTTAATGAATAGTGAAAATATTGTTTTTAATTAAAAATATCTTCTATTTTTAAATAATTTAAAAAGTTATCTTTTTGTTTTTAGATGGATATAATAGTAAAATTACTTCAATTATGTTTTTATTTATCCAATTTCTTTCATTTTAATTAATTTCTTGTCCAATTTAATAAAAAACTATTCATACTTAAAATAAAAATTATTGGAAAACAAATTTTTCATCATGATTGCAGGTTTAATTTTAAATTGATATTTTCCACCTATTTGAATCTATTTTGAGAAAATGGATTTCATGTTTAAAATAATCATAATTAATATTTTCTTAATAAGGTAAGCTTATTTTTTTCATACTGAATTGTAAAAACAATATAAATTAATTACCGCGATTAAGGTTAAAGATGGGGTTTTAACATTACAAGTGCCTATTTTAAAAATAATATTTATAACAGCCTAGTCCATACCATGATCATGATATTGTTCATATTTGGCCTATCCCACAATGTTTTTATTTTCGAAGCTCTGTTCCTCCAGTATCACCTAGAAAAAGGCCTCATGATGGTAGAGGTATCCACACCACCATATAAAGGTGTTCTTTGTGCTCATCCTCCATTGATGTGGGATTTCCATAATCCATCCCCCCTTATAAGGGCCCAACGCCCCCATTAGTATATCAAATGGAAACTATGTATGATACTATTTGATGTTCTAGTGAGAATGTTGGGCCCTTCTAGGGGTGGATTATGGAAATCCCATATGAAATCATATGGAGCATGAAGTACACCTTTATAGGGTGGTGTGGATACCTCTCCCATCCTGAGGCCTTTTCCTAGAGAATTCCAGAGGTCCAAAGCCCCATATATGAAAAACTGTGAGGGATAGGCCCAAAGAGGACAATATCATGATCATGGTATCGATAGGAATGTTATAAATTGTTTTAGTAAAAGTATCCATTTAATGTACCAATGATGATGATGGGCCATTTTAGAAGGTTGATTTTAGAAAACCCGCATCAAATGAGGTGGATCATAAAGGAAACCTTCATAATGTGGCATGGATACCTCTCCTATTATGAGGAATTTTCCTGCGGAATTCTTAAGGTCCCAAACCTAGGGAATGAAAAATCCCATGGCTTGACCAAAATAGAAAAATTCGATGACCATAGACTAGACTAGGCCATTAAAAATGGTATCATAGCTAGTGTCCATTTGATGTGCTAGTGAGGATGTTGATCCCATCTAGGGGTGGATTATTGAAATCCCACATCAATTTAGGAGGATCATGAAGAAACCCTTTATAATGTAGTGTTGATACCTATCCCATTATTAGCCATTTTTTGGGGGAATTCTTGAGGGCTAGAGCCTAAGGAAATGAAAACTATGTGGGATGTGATAGATGTGAATAATATTATGATCATAAAATGGACTAGGTCATTAAAAATTGTATAATGATTAATGAAATCCCACATAAAATAAGGAGGATAACAATGAAATTATTTATAAGGTGGTGTGAATAACTGTCCCATCATGAGGCCTTTTCTTGGGGAATGTTTGAGGGATAGATCTTAGGGAATGAAAAATCATATGATCTAGGCCAAAAGTTATAAAAAATTATTATTAGGGGTTGGATTATGCTGTTGCAAAAGGTATCATATCTAGAACCTATTTTATGTGCAAGCAAGGGTGTTAGGATATTCTAGGGGAAGTGTATTACAGAAATACCACATTTAAGGAGGAGGACCAAGAAAAACCTCTTTATGAGGTGGTGTGGATACCTCTCCCATTATGAGTCATTTTCCTTGGGAATTCATGAGTGAGTGAGCCTAGGGAAAGAAACATGGTGAGTGCAAGATCCAAAGCAACAAATATCATGATCTTGGGATAGACTAGGCCATTACAAATGGTATCAGAGCTAGTGCCCATTTGATTTGCCGGTGGGGATGTTGGTCTCTTTTAGGGGTGGATTGTGGAAATTTTACATCGAATGAGGATGAATATAAAGTACCCCTTTATAAGGTGGTGTAGATACCTCTCCAATCATGGGGTCTTTCCTTGGGGAACATCTAATGTCCAGATCCTGTTGAAAGAAAAACTATGTGGTTTTCGACCAAAGAAGATAATATCATGATCGTGGGCTAGACTGGGATGTTAAAATGTTACCATTATTATGGCAATCCAACAGTGAAGTAGGGGGACCATGAAGCACCCCTTCATAGGAGTGTGTAGATACCTCTACCATCATGAGTCCTTTTCGTAGGGAATTATTGAGGTCTAAACCCCAGGTAAAGAAAAACCTTGTGGTTTAGTCCCAAAGAAGCCAATATCATGATTATGGTAAAGACTTGGAAATTACAAAATATTATTAGAGCCAATGTCCATTTCATGTACTAGTGAGGACGTTAGGCCACTCTAGGGGGAGGATTATTGAAATCCCACATCTAAGGAGGAGGATAAAGAATCACCCCTCAATAATGTGCTCTGGATACCTCCTCCATCATGAGGTCTTTTATTGGGGAATTATTAAGGGCTAGAGCCTAGGGAAAGAAAAATTGTGTAGGCTGGGTCAATAGTTGAAAATATCATGATCACGTCATGAACTGGAACATTACAATCTCCCATACTCATATTAATTTTATTTGATAAATTTTATTTTATATTTTCAATTATTATGTCCAAATTATCAAATAAGGATCATTTTAATTTAAGTATTAAAGAATAAATCACCTAGGTAATAAAACATGTTACCATAGAGAATACTAAAATGATAAAAATATGTATACTTAGAGGCCTATGGAATAACATACATAAATAAGGTGTCCTTTTTAGTTGTGGAAGTTTTCATTGACCATATATTCTTTCGAATCTAATATTTAATGATTTTTTAATGATTTTTCTTAAGAGATAATTCCCATTTATTGAGATGTTTTGCGTATTTAAAAATTTCCACCACCTCACTTATAAAAATATGTCTCTTATCCTCTTCTCTTCACACATAAAACCTATTTTTCCCCAAAATCTTCCCAGATATATTCATTTATTTCCTTTGCATATCCTAGTGGATATTTTTGGATAAAACATCCCTCTTATAAAGCCTCTTGGTGGTAAAATAAAGAGGTTGTCTGAAGAAGAGGTATTGTTCTTAACCGCTCGTTTCTATTTTATTTCTTCTTCCATCTCAATTAAATATTTTACTAGCATTATGATATAATAACATAATTATCTTTTATATAATCATATTTAACTATTTTAATGGAGTGACCTATATACACCTATTATTTAATCAAAAGTGAAACACAATCATTGATTGTGGGTACAGTGGACTACCGCCTCACAAACCGATATAATTAATATCCCATAATTGACTCTAACAACTATATATAATGATTTATTTAAGGTATTCATTTTATAGTGGTGACATAATTATAATTTTTTAGTTATAATATCAAATATACACTCTTATCATCCAATCATTTGGAAAATGATAACATCTTTTATTCATATGTTTAGAATACCTCCTCCACAAAGTGATATTACATGTTTTTATATTATATGGACATGGAAGGAATAAGAATATTTCTAATGAATAAATAATATTATTATGACATTAAATTTATTTTTAAAATGCTTATTATTATATAACATTATTTTGTTATATCCTTTAAAAAATGTAAATTGTGCTTATGTGTACGTATGGCCCACTGTCTTCATGAATGGTGTAATTTATTTTTTGATATATACCCTAATGTATTGTTATAAAAATGTATATAATGAATTTATATGATATTTATATCATTCATAAATTTTTGGAAATTATGTTACCCTAATCAAGGTGTGAGGATGAAAGAAACCAAACCGAAACATACATAAAAATGATGTAATTATCATCCGAAAGAGTGATTATAATAAAGAATTGTTGTCTTGTTGTAATGTATATGTAGATGGATAAATAATAGGGGAGGGGTGAACTGTAGGTTTTAAAAAATTCCCTTTTTAGCCTTAAAAAACATAATTTATCAGTGTTCAACAAATCATATTCACATAACCTCTTAGGTATTTAATATGTAATTCAGACTTGACCCTTGACTCCAATATTAAATATATTTTAATCATGTAGATTTTAATATGTAAGTCAAATGTTGTATCAAGAAATTTATTCCACCTCCATATTATATAGAATCAAAATTAGTAAGTAGTGGTAAGATAATCAATGTTTAATCATATTCAGAATTAGAGAAATTATCATAATCATAATGCTTACGATATATCAAGGTTATACAGAAAGAATCATAATCACAATTTTAATGAAATGTCAGTGTAATAAAAAAATTATTTATTCAATCTTATAGAATATAGAATCATAATCAGTGTGATATTGTATTTTTAGAATAATACAAATAAAAAAACTCATCAAGTCAATGTTATTACAATTAACAAAATACAAATAGAAAGATGAATATAAAAGGATTCACATTATATTAGAAATGTGGTTGAAATTAAAGAATTGTAAAAAATAAGTAATAAAAATCAATACATTTTTTTTATCCCAAAGAGTATGTTATCCTATAAATTAGGATAATTTTTCATTTTTTATAATTAAAATAATGATTGTCCTTCCATTTCAATATAAATATATTGATAAGAGGATCTATTTTTCTCACTATCTACATGATCCCTAAATATAATGATCAGATTTTTAATCTCTCTATCCCCACAAAACATTAATTTGATGATAATTCTATATCACTATACCCATGATACGCCGAACATAATATCATTATTGGTCATTATGAATATAAACTCAAAATGTCAAAACTGTATGGAACAAGTAGTTCACTCTTGTAAGCATTGGATCTCTAGCACAATGTGATTTTTGAAAATGAAATGATCAACACATCACTAAAAACGCTTTGAATGGTCGTGTATTTATAGTTATACTTTCAATGGTCATCATGATCCTCCAAAAGGAATATCTATTAGAGTTTTTACAGTTGATGTGGATTACATGCACATTAATGGTTATATTATAATAGAATGCCCGACTTCATATAGATGTTCACCATTTGCAGTATAAATAATATTTCATACATTATAAATATGATTTTCTATGTATTTTAGTAAACTTAATATAGTTTGATAAAAAACCAAGGAAAAATTAATTATGATAAAATATTTGAGTATGGATATGATTTTAATCACATTATTTTTATATCCAACTAATAATATTTTTATAGTATGAATGAAAAAACAAAAGTTCTTATATTCATTTTGATAGAGCTAAGTATAATAATTATCACATCCAACCTCAAAAAAATAATTATAATAAAAATGAATATTTTCATAACACTTTAGATATTTTTCTAATTAAGATTAAAATATAATCTTTTATTATAAAAATAATATAAAACATTTTGATAAAATATGTAAACAAACTAAAAGTCTGTTTCTAATTTCCAAAAAAATATTTATGAAAAGAGTCGTAAGAGAATGTTTTGACTCAATAATTTTTAAAAAATTGGTGGCCAAATGTTTCTAAGTGAATAATATATGGAATGATATATATGATTATGGTTCTGAAATATATTTTTAAAATACATACCATTATTATTTAGGAGGTTTTCAAGTGTATGATGAAATTTGAAGCTTGAGGTTATGGATTTTCATCTCCCTTTTACTAATGGGAGACACATGAAATATTCACCAAATGTTTCCTTTTTCTCATGTATATAATAACCTATAAATACATTTAATATTTATATCATGAAAATTATGTGATATAAATATCCATATAAGGTATTTTCTTTGATAATAATTATGATTCAAAATTTACTAAAGTGGTGAGGGCCAAATGATTCAATCCCATAGTATATCATGAATTTTTTTATTATACTTATGATGATGAATTTATATGATCTATCTCTTAAATAACTCATCAATTTTATTGACCAATATCTATTTCCGTAAATTAAATGTTACCATTTAATTTTCCTCTATTTATATAATCTATATTTCAAAATATTATTTTTAAGGAAAAAATATTTATTTCTATCCTCAGTCAAATATCTTTTCCCTACTATGTCTCTGTTTACTAAAAATGTTATCAATTTTTTTACCATTATAAAAATAATTTTTTATTAATTTTTACCCATGTTTAACTTCTTATTAAAAATTTTAAAATTAATCTTCATATAATTTTCCGAATCAGTGTCTTTTTAAATTTTTTACAAAGGATTTAAAGGCATGTTCTCTTTTAACTTATACTTCATTTACAAAATTTCCTACCATCCTGAATTCTCAATGATTTAATTCTTACATAACAATCCAATATAATTTTTAAATAATTTTTTTCTTTAAAATCTGGGAAATTTTTTAATTTTAAATAAGTGAATTCAATTGGGAATGGATAATTTTCTTCAGGGATGATTTAACGATCTTTCAAAGGTATTTATATTTATTAATGATAAATTTCTAACATGTTGATTACAATTTACTAGGAATATGATATAATGATACCATCCTTATCCTTTCTATGGATTTTTTATAACTATGATGAAAAATGCTTATGAAACTTGTCTATTTACAATTTATAATTTTGTAATGAAATATCTATGAAACCTGCTTATTTTTTATAGATTGTGATATGATTAATGGTTGTTTATAACACTTATGTATGATTTTCATAATGTGATGAATGATACTAGAATTATATATCCCTATAATGGATTTGGTAAAGATTAATGGCCGTTTATATCAAAGTGTGTGTGGGAAGTTATTCTAATCCCAAAGGAGGGAACAAGGAATGTTATCTCAATCCCTAAAGAGATTGTGTGGGAGGTTATCCCGATCCCAAAAGACGGCACATGGGATGCTATCCAAATCTAAAAGAAGGGTACATGGTAGGTTATCTCAAAATCTAAGTTAATACAGGGGTTTTTATCCCAAGACTAACATTCTATGAATGTAGCACTGACATAATATTTTTTATGCTTATGTGTATACCCCAAATATATGTCTTAGGCCATTGTGATGATCTCATGGCTTAATTTTTTTTTACTTATTATTCATATCTAATTAGCTACGAATATTAATTCCATGACTCCATTTTATGAACTATAATATGATGGTTATGTTTTTAAATGTTATTCTCATGTTTTCATAACTATATGATCAGGTTATGTTGATATCTCCCTTGTTTACCCTTACTGAGGATCTGATATCCCCATTTCTTATATTTTATTTCCCCAAATTATGAAGAAAGTTATTATGTTTAATATTTATAAAAATGGTTCTAATTATGAAAAACATAATGGTAGATGTTTTGGTTCACTTATGAACTAGTTTTTTATGTGTCCAAGTTTATAATGGGGTTGAGCCTATATGATTATTGAGTGGATTGTTGTGTTATGTAATGAATATTTAAATTAAAAGAATCAATGTATATATATATATATGAAATATTGGTTCACTATAAAACTAGTTATTTTTCTCCACAACACCAGGAAATCCCATCAGTTCCAACACTTGAGAATGCACAATCACATAGAACTAAAAAGTTCACTGTAACACTAGGGACCTCCATCACAAAAGTTAAGTGTTTGGGGACACCATTTTCAATGGAATATGATAAATACCCCCTCACAATATAATATTAAACTACTAAAAATTTATAAATTCATGTGAATTTTTCATCATATATTCATTTTTCCCTCTACTAGAATTAACCACCTACGTGCCACAATTATTCCACCTTGACCTCATTAATATCCATGGTTTTAACTTCCAAAATGAAAAGAATACTACATGAATACGAGACTCGTGCTAAATGAAGTTATTAAATGGATGTTACATTTATCATTGAAATATATTAATCTTTAAAATACAAAATAGGATCCTCAGAATAATGACACAATGTAAAGATCAATCAACTTAATCCATAAATGAAACATGGGTTCTCATAATTTCACTCAAAAAAATTTGAATTCCATCAGAAAAATTATTTTCAGTGCATACAATAGTGTAGCTTTATGGGAATCCAATGGTTCTCAATTAATAGAAGTTATTTAATTACTTATCACTCTATGGAGAAGATTTATCCAAAACGAACATGGTGAATAAATCCATTCTTTCAATATGATTGGTAACTGATATCATCTTCTTAAAGGTGGGATCTGATCTCTGAACTCGAGTTGATCTCATTCACTACTTAGGTTGAACCTTATATCACATTCAAAATTGTGTATCATTGGGAAGTATTAGAATTATTAATAAATAGATATTTATATAGATAACAATGGTTTCATATCATCCATAATGAAATACCATGATTGAAGTCTTTATCCAAAAAGGATAAACTCACTTTTTGGGGTTGAGGAGTAAATTATAGGCATAAAAAACATAAATTATCTATAAAGGGAATATATTAGACCTCCACAAGAATCTACAAATAATTAATACATTATTCAAGAAGAATAATTCAAGCCATTGAAATATAGTAGTGGGTATATGAATAGAGGACATTAGTCACACTCTCAAATGCACTCGTTTATATTTGATGATTATAATCCATAATTTATATCTTACCATGGATATGAATATCATAACCTTTATCTTGATATTAAATAAGAAAGGTTTTAGTGTTGGGAGAGGATCATAAAATAGTTTTTCTACATCTCCTCATGCACCACCCAATTCATAACTTAAAGTTCTTTATATTTACCCACTACATTGAATAGAAAAAATATATAAATTTAGAGAAATAATTAACATGTATATCCATCCATAGAATTTATTTGGTTTTCCTTAAAATAATAATATCCTACTTCTAAATATAGCATGTATCTATACCAATAATCCTCCATTGTCCAATGCTTGCTCATGGTTCTCTAGGATGGGTGGTGTTACATGAAAACAAAATCACAACATGGTATATATACCCCAAGATTCTCCACCTAAACTACTGATCATGAATAATTTCACATTGAAACTTGTTTTGGAAGACACCTCAAGGACCATTTTCCTCATCATTTTGTCAGACTCAATAATTCTACCCCGTGGAGGGTCTATGATTTTTAGACAAAACTCTACAATGAACATGGGCTCAAACACAATCCATTGTAGAGAAATCTCATAATCAGTTCAATAAAAGTATCATCTACTATCAAATAACTATTCTATATAGGCATCTTAATAAATAAATAAATTTTTGTAAATGACACTGAAAACTAAATGGAAATTTTAACCTTAAAATTGAGTACAACCTATTGTGCAAGAGGATTCGGTTCTCCTGGAAAACAAATGAGGCCACTATTTTCAAACAAAAATGTGCCCAATCATCCTTATGGGTCGTTTTTATGACTGAGTAGTAACTACCACATGCCCTATAAGAATATATATACTAATAAAAAAATTTGATAGATACAACACTAGAACATGGGGAAAGGATATCTCTCTTTAAATTCTAAAAACCAACAATTTTTCAATAACTAACTAGGGATGGAGTCCCAAATATCCAAATTGGACCCCCATAACAGTAGTTATGAACATAAGATACCTATTTGTGAATACTTCATTGAACATGATATGATGATACTATAAGAGTTATATAATATCTGAATGTTCGAATACAATAAGTACATCAAATATCATAAATAGCCACTCTAAGATGAATATATAAAAATTTTGGGAACAAAATGTAATGTCCTATATAACAGGGTGAAAATATATTTTATCCACAACCTAGTGATATTATTTTTTGGTTTCCATATCTATAATGACTCCATCAGATAATAGAAGTCAATATCCTTATCACATCATTTCCTTAAATTCTCAAACCATCCCTCACATGCATACTATCCCCAAAGTCACTATAAATCCTTCACACTTATACAACTCCAATATGAACTATCCCCTTGAGGTCCTTTATGAGATATAAATAAGCTGATTTTACAAAACCTATACCACCTAAAACAGGATAGTAACTTGTGACTAGAACTTAGAAGTAATGTTACACAATATAGGAAGCCTTAGACTATATTGACATAAAATGTACATATATCATTAATGAATAAAATAACTAGTAATGCATGATATATATATATATAGACACAAAATTGAACTATACACAACACATGAATGAGACATTGGATACAAGATAAATACCATATAGTAAAATATCAATAAAATTATACATATAACAAGACTCATTATTTGAACAGGATGAGACATTGAAATTCCTATTCTAATAGTGTCTACTCAGGGATTGATCCCTAAATACAGTGGTCAACATCACTATTTTGATCCACCATGATATACCATGAATCACAAAGAATCACCAATAATTTGATATGAAAAAGTTTCAATGAATCCATTTCCACCCTAACAATATTTGAGCCCAGCATCGAATTACCATACACAAGATGTGTTAAAACAAATCCAATTTAAGTGTGAGTAAAAATATAATAATTAGGACTCCCAAAAACAAGAAATTAATGATATGAAACAATCCATATATAACTACTGAATAATAAGGGAGTTTATGGATGGTAATAGAAGATCTAGATAATATCTACCGCTAGAATACTCCTAGGTTAATATATTTATCATTCATCATAAATGCAATTCAATATGGTATTATCTCATATGAATCTATGGATAATTAGGGTATAAAAAATTTCATACAAAATATTAATTAGATAACAACATTGTACATAAAATTAAGGGGTTATACATTATTCACAAATATTAATGTATCTAACTTTTTAAACATCTCCAACATAGATATCATTACTAGAATAGATAAAGGAAATCCTAATACCCACTGAATCTTGTATGAATGTAGAGGTAGTACTACACTTTACTAAATATCATTATGAATCACCATTTTAGGGACCCATATGGGAACCCACACCGTGACCAATTATATATTTCAGATAATGCAATATTAACTGCTTCCACCATAACCACCAAACTATATGGAAACACATTTCACCTTATTGAAATAGTACGGGGGGATTTGCCTCATTGAGTAGCCGACAGTAGATGGGAGGGTAATTAACCCCAGTGGAGGACTCTCACACCATATAGTTTATAATAGCCCAAAACCTATTCATCCCCTAAATACATGATTTATATCAAGGGATTAAAATTATTATAATTCCAAAATACTTCAAGGTTTATAGATTTAGATAACTATGTAAAATTTTTCATAAAAAAGAGTACATTTCCACATAGTATACATTTCTTCCTTAAAATATTTTTATACATTTACACCCATGTTTCATTGAAGGCATATTTTCTTATTCTAAGATAATTCACCAGATAAAAAATTATTGACCGTGATATAGTTCTTAAAAATATTTATGACCTATAAAAACATTTTAAAATATAAATTGGGTAAAATAAATCTCTGTAATGGATATAACAATAAAGTAACCTTTTTTTCTAATAAAAAAATAAAAATCCATGAAAATTTAACATTTTATAATAAGACTTTACCACCTAAATAAAACATCTCCACATATAAAAATGAACATTTTTTCAAGGAAAATAATTGAAACAAATTTGGAAGTATAAGAAACCCATGAAGGCATCATGAGTAACATGTTAACTCTTGAAATAATTTATTTTAGTAAAAATAATTTCACCCATAAATGTTGATAAACATTCCATACCTCATGAGATCAAAATACTTCTATAAATAACCTTTTACAAGAATAAAATAATTATCTTAGATCATCATATTAATAACTCAATATCACTTGTTTTCAACCCATTTCAAAATAAATAATACCCATTTAATTCCATAGGAGTTAGCTACTAGGTTATCTCCCTCATTTTTTGCATTCTGAAAATAATAGTAACCCAATGCATTGGGGATCTATATCAGGCTCACTTATAATTATGAGATATATTCATCTCACTGGTTACCACCTATAATGAAAACTTACTATACCATGAATAATGAAATTTTTTTCTTTCACTTTACATCATAAAACCATTAAAACTCATTTCAAAACATATATAAATCTTTTTTTAATTTCATATAAAAATAAGGATATATATTGTTTTCTTTTCAGATATCTTTAAAAAAATATTTCCATAAGAACATGAATAAGATATTCTTTGAAAAAATCATGAAACTATATTAATGAAGAATTATAATGAAAACATATATGATGGGGTGAAAATGAATTCTTGAAATATAAATAAAAAAACATTCTCTTGCACTTGATTAAACAAAATTTGAGATTACATGTATGGTAAGTGTTTAAAATTTTCCACTATTTTTAAATAAATTCAAAGGGTGATAAAAATTACCTTTAAATATATTTGATGTATAAATAAGATAATTATTGAAATTTTTTCGATCGTGGCTATGGAGGATAAAGAATTGAATATAAATCTTTAAAACAAGTTTTCAAAAAAGAAATATCATACCATAAGTCTCATATTTCTTCATACGTTTTTAAGTCATATTCATTAAAAAACTAACTTTTTTACACCTTATGGAACACCCCAGTATTTCATAGTACATTATCTAATTAATGTAATTCTGTATCTTGCACTACATGTAATACTGAGTTCGAACGCACCACGACTTACCAAAATTGCAGTTCAAAAAGTATTTATGAATAGTATAAAATTTATTTTGAGTATTATATACTTTATATAATTTTAACATCAATATTATTTTTTAGACATAATATACAAACAAATTCAATTTTTGGGATAAAATAAATATTTTTAATGCAATTTTACCACCTTTTATTGAAGAACCATCATTAAATACAATATTTGACACTTTTATATATTAAATTTGAAAAAATAATCATTTTGTTTATAATTGCTACCTAATAATATAGTCTGTATGAATTTAGGGTTTTATTCGGATAATATTCATATTTTGATGAATAGTGAAAGATACTAAATTTTAATAGAAAACAAATTTTTTAATAAAAATAATTTATTGTGTTAAATTAAAATTTTGAATGGTTTTTAAGTATAATTAAATTATATTTTTACAATTTAATCCAATATTAGTCATTGTATGTAAATTCACATTTAAATATGACATTAACACATATCAATCTTTTAATGGTTTTTAATTTATAAAAACATACTTTTTGGTTTTGACAACAAGAATTAATTTTAAATTAATTAATGCAACTCATATGTTTTTAGTTTGGTAAAATAGGCATCATTTTTGAATTTGGAATATCAAAATTTTCTGTTCTTGAATTTTTTGAATTTTTCTAAAAACATTCATTTTTTGATTAATTGTGAAAAACACTACATTGTAGATAATAACCGACTTCTTAAATAAAATAAATATTTTTAAATAAATATTTATCTTATTGTAAAAATAGATACATAATACATATATTTTTCCAATTTAATTCATTAGAGATATTTTATAATAAGATTAGAGATATAAAATTTTATTGAACATTTTAACGTCTTTTACCCACATTTTGGGAACATTTGCAAATTTGCATAAAATGTAATTTTACCGCTTCTATGAATTGAATTTAAAATATATGGTAGACATGCTTGAAATTAGTAATAACACGTTGTTCAAATTAAATAGGGTATTTAAAGGTAATAAATGATATTATAGTTACCCTAACACATGTCCTAATTTTTTAGGATAAGTGTTTTTTGACCAAAATAAACCTTTGGAATAAAATATGATCATATTTTATCCACGTGGATTAGATTAGAACATTTATAATTATTTTATTTAAAGAAGAGTTAAAAGTGTTAAATTCAAATTTTAATAACTATACCACTTTTAATAAATGCTTATAAATATGCTAAATTCAACTATAAATATTCATTAGAAAGATAAAATCATTTCCTACATCATGGTTTTTTATTTATAATTTTAAGACATTAAATAATTAAATTTATTTATGACACAATGTTGATGCCATAATTACCATATTAATGAATGATTAAATTAATTGATATTATAAATAACCAAATAAAATAAAATTGAGTATTTTTAGGTGTTAAACTAATTTTATAGGTTAATAAGACATGTTAGGGTGGATTTAATGTATTTTTTTTCGAATTTATCATGTTTTATTTACATTAAAAAAACCAAATACTAAATAGTGTCAAAATTGTCACAAATGAGTTTTCAAAACGAATAATATATTATTAAATAATGTAATTTTCCTAAAAATATAAGGACTGACCAAAAGACTTATATAATGATATATATGTCATTAATGAACTACTTGAGTTTATCTTGTAATTTTATAGAATTTTTATTAACCATGTAATATAAAAATACTAGAAGACATTTTAAAAGTTAAAATATTTAACTATGATTTAAATCTAAATGATATGGTTAATATGGTGACCTACACTTTTCTAAAACCTATTGTTTGAGATGATTTAGACCCATCCCTACCTTAACCTATAAATAAATTTATTTGGAACCATTATAAACCGAATATGACTTTAAAAGAAAATAATATTTCAAGCATTTCCAGAAGTGACACTCACCTCTATTATAAAAGGGTACTGCCACTTCTCTCAAAATCACACCTCCATATCCATATGGATCAGCCAAACCCTACTCAAATATCGTCCTGACTACCCTCAATTCAACCTAGAGTCCTTAAATTGATCATAAATCCATGCTAAAGAGCCCTTTTGATCAAATCAAAAGGAAGAACCCGAAGAAGAGATAATTATTTCATCACGTCTTTCAAAGTTCTTTTCTTCTTTCACCTCATCTTTATTTGTTGTTTCCATCCCAAAATAATTACTCTAGTACCTTCTACGTACTATAATTTTATCATAAATATGGTATAACCAAATTTATTATTCTATCCATCCTATAAATGATGATGTCATCAAACGTGCCTACGTATGGCTTACCGTCTCCACGTTGTGGTGTAGTTTGTTATTAAACACTTCATTATTTAGATGGGTATAATAATGAGTATAATTGATGTAAATAATAAATATGACATGTTAATTATTATGTATATATGATATAAAATCCAATTACATACAATGTAACCATCAATTGAATTGTATTATCACTCGTACATACGTACGGATTACCGTATCCACGAACGCGATGAGATTCATTCCCCATCTTAACCATTAAAAATAATTTTCATTTTATGATTAAATACAATGATTAAGAACACAATATCATTCTGGATATGAATCAAATACATCCTATCCATAACAAACATGACTTAAATATCAAAACATATAACGAAAAACGAATCAGTTAACACTCAAAACAATTATACTACTAAAATATTAGTAACAGACCTATATTAGAAGATAATATGTGATATCATATTTATATATGTGGTTATTGTATAATAATATTGATTTAACTATTATAAATGAGGTTAACGTACCCTCAAAAAATGAAAATTATTATCTAAGGGTTAATTTTACAATCTCTTTAGTTATCTGAGGTTGTTTTTACATAAGTATCTATTGGGACTTCTTTATCATAAACGTCCATGTTTCTTAAGAATGTATTTATAAACATATTTTACTATTTAATAGAATATATGTTTAATTATTTTATACACTTATTTGAATTTTTACAAATTATTTTTAAAATAATCTTTCCATCATTTTCCAAACAAGGTACTTCATGACCATTTTTGAAAATTAAGGTAAGAATGTTTTTTGAATTATAAATAAGGTGTGACTATTTTCCACCGTTATAAAATCGTCGAATCTTCCCTTAAAATATTATAATAATTGTTTCAAAATAAATGTTTTCTTTTATAATTACATGACTTTTAAATGATTTTAAAATAGAAAAAGAAATTTCTCTCAAATAGTTTTGACTTCATCTATGTCAAAATCTATTGATGGATTTTATACTTGTTTGAAGTTGATTTATTATTATGAGATATTCCATATTATATTAATGGTTCTGTGATATGTTTGAAAATGGATGTGTTATTTTTATACCATTCATGGTTAATAGTAAAAGTATTAACATTTCATATGCAAGTTTTAATACAAAATTTTATGTTATTTTTCAACCTTTTCATATGAGGAATGTATTGGACATCGTATGTAACCGGTGGATTCCATTATAGCTCATCAATGCATCGGCAGGTCTCATGAGACAAACTAGTGTCTTGAAACATGGCCTTGAAAAAATCTTATTTTTAGACTTTGCACGAGTCCTTAACTATGTGGTTATAATGTCTGGCATTATACATTCCATCATTATGAAATTAGCTATCAGTATTACATGTGATTATTCGACTAGTAGAATATCTATGGGAATAAGTAAATGGAATTATTGGAATTATCATTTAAATATTATGCTGCAGTTTTTGTTTAAAAGGCTCGTATTTTAATCTTATACATTTACATAAATGTTTGGGCTTATTTATTATAGTTTCCTCTATATTTTTATCATTATTGAGCATATAAGATCACTCATTTCTATATTTTATTTTTTCCTAGATGCAAAGAAATATATTATGATTAACCTGGAGGAATAGGCCAAAGGATATGGGTGTGTTCAAAGGGGACACACTATTGTTTTTTCATTTCATGATATAGTTTAAACTTGTTTATATTTCTAGTAATTCTAAGGCTACTAAACTAATTGGTCATTTGAGACATGATCTATTGTGATGATGCCAATGTTATGTAATAAGTCACTGACTCTAGGTAACTAGGGTTGGGGCGTTACAGTTTCTATCAAAGGATGTCTAGTAAAAACCATAAAAACTAGATTTATATAAATATGATTATAAAACATTTCCCTTAGATGGTCTTTTTGGATTAGAATAGATGAACATCAAAAAAATTTGGTAGTGTAATTATTATATGTGTTTTCTATGAATATACTTCCATGTCTTGATACAACCATGAAGAGGTGACTCCAGAACAGATGTACATAGGAGTGAAAACACAGATAGTGAGTTTTAGACCTAACCCAGGGTATCTTGGTACACGACAGTAGAACTAGCTGCACTCTTGATATTGACACTCCTGGGGGATATGCATAGGATAATACACATTTTCTTTATAATCAATTAAGAATGATTTATGAGTAAATACGTCCTCAAGGAAAAAAAATTTATGATTGCGGATTATATGCATACACATTTCAATTTATTTTAGGTATTTTACCAGTTTAGAATTAGGCATTGTGATTCATAAACTAACCATGTGTATGCCATTATTTGGAAATGGTTCCCAGTGGATGGAATGGGAACTCCAGCAATACACATGATCCAATGAGTTAGAAGGATCATATCTTTTATGGCCTTAAGACAAAATTTTGAAGTGCAATAGTCACCCACATATTCTCTTCATATGGAGAAGTAGTATCATGTGTTAATAAGATAATTAAAATTTTCGCTAAGTCCTATGGCATTGAGGGAAATCCAGAGAAGAAAAAAATGGTGGAGAGAAAGATGGATAAAGGGAAGAAGGGGAAGAAGGATTTTCCCATATGTGATAACTGTGGAAAGAATCTCTATAACAGCCCGAGATTTTATGAAAAATATTTTTTTTAATTTTATTAATGTATTGTGTTGTACGCTACACCAAAAGGAGCTTGCACAACATACATCCTTGACTTGCCTTGCATTACACGCAATCACGTCCTTCCTCGATAGCATGTGTAGTACGCAATACCGAGTTCCACTAAACAACGATATGCTATTATAATATTATTATAACTAGCCATTATGAATAGTAATAACCACCTTTTAAAATTTTAGAAATTTTAGATCTCAAAATGGACTTCATTTTTGGATTCAGAGTATCGAATTTAGCCTAAGTTGAAATTTTGGTACTTTTTGGATAACTTTCATATTATGATGAATAGTGAAAATTACTAAATTATAATTAAAAACAACTTTTTTAATCAAAATAATTAATAGAGATAAATTATTAATTTGAGTGGTTTTAAAGTATATTTAGAATATATTTTTACAATTTAATACAATTTTGGTCATTGGATGTAATTTCACATTTAAACCAGACATAAACTGGTGTTAATCTTTTGATAGTTATTATCTCTTAAAAACACGCTACTTGTTGTGACAGCGGAAATTAATTATAAAATTAATTAATGAAACATATAAGTTGGTAATTTTGTTAAATAGAAATCATTTTTGAATTTGGAATATCAATTATAGCTTAGGGTGAAATTTTGGCATTTTTCTGAAAAACTTCAATTTTTGATGAATAGTGAAACTACTAAGTGGTAGCTAAAAAACTGAATTTTTCATAAAACTTAATTTTACCACTTCTGTGAATGGAATTTCAAAAATAAAAGAGACACGGTTGATGTCAATAAGTAAAATGTGGTTTAATGAGATGAAAATAATTTTTGGTGAATAGTAACCTTTTACTTTTATTTACCACGGTTAAATGTAAATAGGGTAATTATGGGTAAAAATGATATTAATATTACCCTAAAACATGTCCTAATCCTATTGGACAAGTGTATCTCGACCAAAAACAACCTTAAGTGTAAAATATTATCATTTAGGCCCACTTGGATTAGATTAGGACATTTATTATTATTTAATTCAAAGAAGAGTTAAAAGAGTTAAAATCAAAGTTTATTTAATAAAACATTTTTAGTATGGGGTTATACATAAGATAAATTCGACTATAAATATTCATTAGAAATATAAAAATATTTCCTACATAATGGTATTTTATTTTTAATTTTTATACATTATATAATATAATTTATTTATGATACAACAATGATGCAGTAATTACCTTTTTAAGAAAATATTAACATAATTGATGTTATAAATGCCCAAATAAACGTAATTTGAGACTTTTTATGACTTAAAATAATTTTCTAGGTTAATATGACATTTTTTTGTTTATTTAAGTAACTTGGTTCGAACTTATCATTCGGTTAGAAATTTCATAAAAATCATGTACGAAATAGTGTCAAAATTGACATAAATTAGTTGTTAAAACAAATATTATATTATTAATTGTTATTTAATTCCTAAAAATCTAAGGATCGGAAAAATGACTTAGATAAGGATATATATATTAATAATAAACAACTTGGGGTTCGTTTGGGTTGTTATGGTAAGTTTATTAACCATATAGTGTAAGAAAACAAAAAGACACGGTAAAAGTTAAATTATTTAACTTATAGTTAAATCTAATTGATAAGGTTAAAATAATAACCTAAACTTGTCTAAATCCTATTGGTTGATATGATTTAGACCCATCCCCAATTTAGCTTCGAAATAAGACCCTTTGGAACCATTATAAACCGATTTTGACTTTAATATAAAATAATATTTTGAGATATTCCTAAGGTGCCCCTCTCCTCCCTTATAAAAGGACACCTCCTCCCCCTCCTCCTCACACCAATTTGAGCCCTCAAGCTCGGACAACCCGTGCCAAAATCCCTTCTAAACTTCCCTATAATAATCCTACAGGACCTGGTCTTCTTCAAAGACCAATATTAGTTTCCTAAGTGGAGGATTCAAAGAGGCGTTTCAAAGAAGGGGTAATATCCATTACCGATCTTTTTCAATTTCTTTCTTCTTCAACTTCTTCTTCTTTAGTTGTTTCATGATAAAGTAATAACATCAGTATTTATTATATACTGATATGTTATTATAAATATGAAACAACTCTAATTAACCTTCTATCCATCCTACAGAAAAAGGAAATCACCGTGCGTGCGTACGTACGGAATACCGTCTCCACGCCGTGGTGTAATCTATTTTCCGCCACCACCTTAATTGGATGGGTATAATGGTGTAATGAGTAACTATATATGATTATTATAAAGTGATATTGATACTTAAATAGTATACATACACTTAAACACAATTCCACGACCATGAGAATGATATCATCGCTCGTGCGTACGTACGGACTACCGTCTCCACGACGCGATGAGATTCATTCTCAATGATTAACCATTCATAAATGATTATAAAGTATATATAATAAGTACTAATGAAATATATGACATAATAATGATACTATATTTATGTATATTTATATGTATGTCATCTACTTAATTCCATTCAATTCAATAAGGAAACAAAAACAGCGTCCATGCGTACGTACGGACTACCGTCTCCATGAACGGTGTATTTCATTCCATTTATCGATATTATATATATATGTATATATATATATATATTCTGAATATATATTATATATAAATCATGTTGTACATTCTTTATATATGTAATCATGATCCAAGTAATCATATTAATAATTACAAGTTAAAAACACGAACGACAAATGAGACGATTTTACCCAAAATGCTACTTTAACATGAATTTACAAAAGAACGGGTAGTATAAAGTCATAAGTGGACCATATATGATATAATAACAATGAATATGATTCTGGAATAAGTCAATAACATGATTTAAATCATTATACAGGAGGTTCAGACACTTACAAAGCAAGTCGGACCTAAGGTAAGGGAAATATCACAATCTCATTTTTATCCGAGATTGTTTATACTTTGGCATTTACTGGGGTGTATTTTATCATCCACATCCATGTTTCCTCAATATGTAATATTATTTCCATCCACATACAATTGTTTAAATCCAATTTTACCCTTCGGTGAGTTTTTAGTAAAGGATATGAAAGGAATCTTTTGTCGTTTTTCGTACGAGGTACTTTTTTTGACTTTTCCGAAAAAAGTACGAAGATTGTTTTTTTAACTTATACGGCATGAATGGATTTTTAAAACATTATTTCCAAGAATATTACTTTAAATGTTTTCATGTTTATTTTTGATCAACTTTTTTTAGTTTATAATTGTATGACATATTAAGAAAGGAAAAATGTTTTTGAAGAAGAAAGGATATTTTCCTCAAGAATGGAGTTCAAGTGTTTTATCAAAATTATTTTGCATCTAAGATAATAAAGGGTTCTGTTTTTATCCCTATTATTAAATTGATTTGATTATGTTGTGATGAAATTATTTTTATGAATTCCTTTATCTTATATGAATTGTTTTATGATGTCACGATGTTTAAGATTCCCATTTTTACTACATGGGTTATGCAATGATATATGATTTATGATTTTGTGACACACATAAGAATGGTATAATTATGAGATGGGTGGGACCTATATCTCCCTCCAATGAATTGGGTAAAGATTTTATATCTCATGAGATAGACATGGCTGGAACGGTAGGTTATACCGGTTCAGTGAAACAGGACTGAAACGAGGGTGACTCGGTTCAAAAAGGGACTTTGTCCACTAAGATAGTCTTGGCAATGAGTCTTGGCTAACAAGGAATGATTCTCTATGATTATGTGTGTATGACCCAAAGTTTCATGTTTTACGTTATGATTATTGTGATTACATTTAACTTCCATGATTTATCCCATGTTATGAAATTATGATCTCTTTTGCAGGTTAAGATTTCCAAAATTTATGTGCTTATGTATATGATGTGATTTATATTTATTTTGTTTACCCTTACTGAGCATTTTAGCTCACCCTTTTATGTTTTCTTTTCCCCAGGATATAAAGAATGTTTTTAGGTAAAAAAAAGAAAATCTTTATGGGAGATTTTGAAGATATTTCACCACGATTAGAATATTATATTCCAAGTTTCCAAAGACACTAAACTATTACGATCCTTGTGTGTGTGTTTTTTTTATGTACTATGTATTCCACAAAAGTAATGTAAGGTCCATGTAAGTCAAGCTTCGGGTCTCTACAATCTCCTTGGTAAATTCTTGAGTGGAATGGGAGTTTATTATAAGTGTGTAGAAAAAGGACACCATGTACATGATTGTAGGTTAAGAAAAAGGTTTCAATTGTACAATGATTCATCTTCATGGAGTTGGGACACTATATAATCAATTTCCCAATCATCAAAGTAAACCCAAAATGATCCTATTGGATAATAATCAAGTTAGCATACTACTATAGATGAATAGAAATAATTATTGTTCTTATATTTTTTTTATTAATGAATTAGGTCATTTGAGTGTTGTCTCAATGATTTATTGGTTATATTAATCATGGAAAAAAAATATTGTACTAAAGTACTATTTCATTGAGGATTTGAAATTATATGGTACAATTAAAAGTGACTCAACAACAAGTTAATCCTTTTAGAAAATACATAGCTAATGGAAATATAAACCTTAATATGGTCCTGGTACTTAGGTAGTGATTTTGGAATTAGATATGGTTGAATTGGATAAATTATATTGGATATTCTTGACTACCTTGGAATTAATTAATTTGTTGTTTATACCATCACTTTTGTAGTATTCAAAATCATTTGATATGAGGAATATATCTAGTATTATATAAGGAATAATGGAGCTTGAATGTAATCAATAATGTTTTATGGTAATTTAGGGGGTTTCTATGTTTTATTAGAATGCATGATGAAGGTACTCACATGTTATTATGTGTCAAAAAGAGGTCGTCATTTTGTTATGTTGACCTTCCTTATAAATTATTGGACAATGAGTTTGGATATAAGTATTTTTTATAATAATAAAGGCTATGATGGATTAAGTTATACATTGGATACTATGGTTTAAGGTTAAAACATTTCTTTAGATTATTTTTAGATTTTTATATAAATAGGATAATCTGAAGGTCGAGAGACAACCTGTCGCATCTGGAAAGGTTGTGAGACATGAACCAGCTACCGAAGGGTGACATGGGTGAATCACCTATCACTAGCATATGTAAGGTCATAGTTTATATAATGTATTTTTTTTAATGATCTAATAAATGAATTATAAATTCCTTTTTTAAACCATATACGATTAGGATAAATAGAACATTTTTGAGTACTATTAAATTTTAGAGTGAAATATGTGTTTGTGGTAGAAATTTTTTAAAAGATGGAACTGTACTTGTTAAGAATTTTTTTCATATTATATGAAAAACTAAATCTTAAACATTAGGGAAAGTGTCTTAAAAAAATGTGTTATCTTAATACCTCATGTATTGATGAACCAATACATTTTTATGTCATCATAGATTTATGGCTTTGAGGCCCCCAACATTCTATTTATTGTTCACATGTTTGTGATGGATGACCTCAATCACTACCTACAAATATATAAGTTTTTCATCCAATTATTAATCTAAAATTTCCACCCATGTTCACTTATTTGAAATCCCAATTTGGTGGTGAATTTCTTATTTTCCCTTTTCTCTTATTAAGAAGAAAATTTATTAACCCTATTTCCGATGTTGGTTTTCCACAAAGGTATTTTCTATTTTCCTCCTTTTATTTTTGAAGAACAATTTTGAATTGCAAGGATGCAATTTATTGAAGGTGGGGATAATGTATCACCCCCAATATTTCATAGTATGTTATCTCTTCAAATAAATTCAATAGCTTGCGTTAAACACATCACTATGTTCGAACAGAGCACGACTTACCAAACAAGTTGTTCAAAAAAGTAGTTATGAATAGAATAAACTGCATTTTGAATTCTATATACTCCATATAATTTTAAAATCCATATTATGTGTTTATTATATATAATACAAGAACAAATTCAATTTTTAAGATAAAATATGTATTATTTAAAAAAATGCAATTTTACAACTTTTTTATGGCGAACAATTTTTAAATCTAATATTTGACACATTTATATATTAAATTTGTTGAAATAAACTTATTCATTAGAATAAAGGCATAAAAATTTAGTTTCGATGAATTTTTGGTGTTTTCCTAATAACTTTCATATTTTGATGAATAGTGAAAGATACTAAATTTTAATTGAAAACGTCTTTTTTTAAGGAAAATAATTTATAGTGTTAAATTATTAATTTGAATGGTTTTTATGTAAAATTAGATAATATTCTTCTCATTTAATACAATATTTTTCATTGGAAGTAATTTTATATTTAAATTGGACATAAACAGGTAATAATCTTTTGATAGTTTTTACTTCTAAAAAACCTGCTTTTTGGTTTTGACAGTGGGATTTATTTTTAAATTAATTAATGAAACACCAATGTTTGGAATTTGGTAAAATAGTAATCATTTCTGAATTTTTAAAATCAAAATTATCTTTGGGTGAATTATTTTATTTTTCTAAAAACATTCAATATTTTGTTGAATATTGAAAAACACTATGTTGAAGATAAAAATCGACATTTTGATTTAAATAATTATTTTTAACTAAAAATTTATCATGATGTAAAAATATATTCATAATACATATATTCATCTAATATAATTCAATAGAGACATTTTATAATAAAATTGTCAAATAAAATTTTATTGATCTTTTTAACGTCTTTTACCCACCTTCTATACACATTTTCAAATTTGCATAAAACATAATTTTACCAATTCAATAAATTAAATTTCAAAAATATGAGACACACGATTGACATAATTAAGTAAAATTTGGTTCAATAATATGAAAATAATTTCTGGTGAACAGTGACTTTTAAATCTTATTTTCCACAGTTAAATGTAAATGGAGTAATTAAAGGTAAAAATGACACTATAATTACCCAAAAACTTGTCCTAATTATATTGGACAAGTTTTTTTGGCCAAAATAATCCTTAGGAGAAAATTTTGATCCTCTTTTATCCACTTAGATTAGATTTAGAAATTTATTATTATTCTATTTAAAGAAGAGTTAAAAGTGTTAAATTCAATTATTAATAACTAAACAATTTTTAATATACAGTATACATAAGTTAAATTCAACTATAAATATTACATAGAAATAAAAAATATTTTAAACGTCATGGTATTTAATTTATAATTTTTAGAAATTATATAATTAAATTTATTTATGACAAAATTATGATTCTATAATTACTTTATTAATAAAAGATTAAAATAATATATATTATAAATATCCAAATAAATGTAAATTGAGAATTTTGATGCATTCACTAATTTTATAGGTTAATATGACATTTCAGGGTTGATTTACAGTTTTTTTTGGAATTAATCTTTTTTTTACTTTCACAAAAACCGAATACTAAATTGTTTCAAAATTTACATAAATGAGTTCTTAATAAAAATACTATAGTGTTAAATGATATAATATTTTCAATAATATAAGGTTCTGAAAAAGTAATTATATAATGATGTATATTTACTTCATGAACCACTTGAGGATCTATTTTTATTTTATTTTATTTTTTTACCATGTAATATTAAAATACAATAAGGCATTGTAATAGTTAAGCAATTTTACTAAGAGTTAAATCTAAAAGATATGGTTAATATGGTGAGAAAAAATTATGTAAAACCTATTTTTTGAGAGGATTTGGACCCATACCCACCTTATCCTCAAAATAAATCCATTTTTACCAATATAATCATTATATGATTTTATAATAGTATAGTATTTCACAGTTTTCCTAAAGTGACACTCACCTCTCTTATAAAAGGGTACTTCCCCTTCTCTCAAAATCACACCTCCAAATCTATTTGGGCCAGATAACCCCTGGTCAAATATTCTTTGAGCTAACCTCAATTCAACCTATAGTCCTTACTTTGATCAGAAAGCTAATCTTAGTATCACTTTTGATCAAATCAAAAGGATGCACCTGAAGAAGTGGTAATTATTTCATCACCTCTTTCAAAGTTCTTTTCTTCTTCAACTTACTATTTCATTGTTGTTTCCATACCAAAATAATATATCCATTACCTTCTAAATAATTTTATTTAATTATATATATATGGTAAAACCATCTTCATTATTCTATACATCCTATGAATAAAAAAGTTATCATACGTGTGTACATACGACTTACAGTCTACACGTTGTGCTATAGTTTGTTATTATACACTTTATTTTTTGGATGGGTATAATAATGAGTATAATTGATGTAAATAATAAATATAACATGTTAATGATTCTTTATATATGATAAACCATCCAATTAAATATGATGTCACTAAAAATAGAATGGTATTTTCACTCATGCATATGTACAGATTACCGTCTCCACAAACGCGATGTGATCATTCCCTATAGTATCCATTCCAAGAAAAATTTTCATTTTGTGATTAAAAATAATGATTAAGAACTTAATATAATTCTGGATATGAATCATATGCATCCTATCCATAATAAACATGACTTACATAATAAAACATATAAACGAAAAAAAATCAGTTAACACTCGAAATAATGATACTACTAAAATATTATTATCAATCAAATATTAGAAGATAATATGTGATATAATATTTGTATATGTGGTTCTTGTATAATAATAATGATTTAACTATTATAAAACAGGTTAATGTGACCTCTAATAAGTAAAGGTCCTTGTTAAGGGTTAATTTTTAATCTCTTTATTTATTCGAGGTTGTTTTTATGTAAGTAACTAATAAGGCATCTTTATCACCCACATCCGTGTTTCTTAAATATGTATTTCAAACGACTTTTTATTATTTCCTAACATATGGGATAAATTAATTTTTTCCATTTTAATTTTTATAAAATGATTTTAAAGATTTTTTTTCTGTCTTTTTCCAAATAATGTGCTTTGTGACCTTTTCGACAAAATAAGGTAAAATGTTTTTTAACTTCTACAATGGGTGCAGCTATTTTTCACCGTTATAAAACCTTCATAAATTCCCTTACATTATTATAAACATATTTTAAAAATTAATTTACTATTTTATAATTACATGAATTTTAAATTATTTAAAAATATAAAGAGATATTTCCCTAAAATAGTTTTGATTTCTTATATTTCAACATATTTTGATATATTTTACACTTATTTGAAGATGATTTAATATAATTCAATATTCCATATTGTATTGAAGGTTTTTTGATATGTTTGACTGTGGATGTGTTATTTTTATACCATTACTGGTTTATTGTTAAAGTATTAACATTTCATATTCTAGTTTTAATAGTAATTTTTATGTTATATTTCAACCTTTTCATATGAGAAATGAATTTGACTTAATAAGTGACTGGCGGAGCCCACTACAGATCTTTGATGAATTGGTAGGTCTCATGAGACAAACTATTGTCTTGGAACCAGGCCGTGACAAAATTTTATTTGTATTCTTTGAATGAGGCCTTGAATTTGTTGTAATGATGTTGGGAATTTTCCGTTCAATCATTATGAAATTAGCTATTGATATTGCATGTGATTATTTGACTAGTAAAATAACCTTGCGAATAAGTAAATGGAATTATTTGATTTACCATTTCTATATTAGACTGAGGAATATGTTTATAAAGATTTTTTTAGACTTTCACATTCCCTTAAATGTTTATGCTTATTTATGATAGTTTCTGCAATATTGTTATCCTAACTAAGTATCTGAGCTCACCACATTCTATGTTATATTAATCCTAGGATGAGAAGATGTATATTATGATTATCCTGCAAAAATAGGATAAGTCATATGAGTGTGTTTGAATGGGAAAAATGTTATTGTTTTTCATTTCATGATTTAATGTTAAACTCATGTATGTATCGAGCACGTCCAAGTCTATTAATCTAATCATTGTTTCAAGACATGAGCTCTTGTGATCATGCCAATACTATGTAATAATGAACTGACTCTGGGTAACCGAGGTCGGGGAATTACACCTAAATCATTTTAGGACTAATACATTATTGATAATAATATTTCTAGGTGATTTTTTGGGATTTTGGAAATTTATTTTTTGTAAGATAGTTTTCTTCAATGGCTCAAAATTTATGAATAAGAGATGAGAGTATGTACCAATTTCTATGTGAGGGGTGAGGAACCCATATAATAAATGAATGTATTAAAATAATATAAAGACTAATTCATGGTAATTTGAAACTAATTCATTCAAATTTCTATAAAAAGGTGATATGGCTCGAAATCCTCTCATCCAATAAGATTTATAATTAGATTTTCTGACCTTAACATAATCTTCTAACCAAAATTAACATGATATACCCATTACTATGGTGATTAAAATATACCTTTGTTATTTTTCATAGTGAGAACAAAGGAAAATGAAATAATTAATAAATTTTATCCTCTTAATTAAAAATAAGAAATACTTTTTCAATATTCAATTTGTATATGTGTAATAGATTAATTTTAAATAAAAAAACAAAACGCAATGAAAAATATTTTCCTGAAAAATGTGTTTTCATGCTTAAAAATACATTTATTCAAAAATAATGTATAATATTAATTCATAAAACATTAATTATATTATTTTAAAAAAAATATGACTAAAATTACTTTAAAAATAATATGAAATTAAATAAAAATTTTAAAAAATAATAAAATAAATAGCAATTTTTTTTAAAAAATTAATTTTTAATTATTCCCCTAAAAATCAATATTCTCAAAAAAATCCAAAAAATATGATAATATAAGTTTGAAATGATTATTTTAATAATGATTTCCATTTTTTAAAATTAAAATCCTTTAATTTATAAATTATAATTTCTAATAAAAATATTAATTTTTTAATAACAATTTAGTTAAATATCGTTATTTCTTTTTCGACTTAATTTTTTAAAAAATCATTATGTAGATATAAATCCATAAAATCTAATCATGGATATTACAAACACATTAAACTAATTTATTATTAATAGTACCTGATTTTTCATATTCTCCTCCCTTTAGTAAGTTATATTCTGATAATTTTATTGATTACATAAATAGGTGAGCTCATTTTTCTATCATAATGTTGTTTTTTTTATTCCCATGTTTGTTAATAAATCATGTGATTATCCCATAAAAATAATTCAATGAATCACCATACATCATAGTAATTTCTCTATATGATATTAAATTTTAACTAACTTTTATTATAGTGAACATTCACTTCTATCTATACCACCTTAGGGATCAAAAGACGAGAGGCATTAGGAACATATAACCATAATAAAGAACTATAAAACAAAACATTTACTTATGATAAGCTCGTAGGTAAAAATAATTAGTAAGAAAATGATCCCAAATTTTCTAGAAATTTATATGGAATAATATACCAGTGAGTTAATTTTATTTTTCCCAAAAACAAAAAACACTTATTTTAGGAGATACTTTAACTAAACCACGATCTCCTTAAAAAATGAGAGGTATTTTAATTATTTATCTACCTACTGTTTATTATTGATATGAGATATCCTCATAAGTATTTCAGTCATGTTTACCTCCTTAATGAAATCTTTTAATAATTTTGGTATCAATAAATTCCTTTCACTAATTTCGTCCCAATGTGATGATGTTTGACCCTTATATCTATATAGTCTGTTAAAAAGTGTCATCTATATACTACAATGAAAACTATTCTTATAAAAAAGTTCAACCAATTAAATATTTATATCTCAAATTCACTAAAAATACAATAATAATTCTCAAATAATATCTTCCAGTTTCTAAATTGTTCGATCCAACTATCCCTCAAATTTTGGATAAAAGTATGTGCTGAAATTTAATTCCATGCATAATGAATTTTGATGTTATTTCCATATATAGGAGGTACATATCAGATCATTATTATGTATATAATATATAGGAACTAAATATAATGTTACTATCTCTTTAATATAATGAATAAAATGTTTATCTAGTGAAATATTATATCTTATAGGAAGATAAAGAGCATATTTAGTCACATGACCAACAGTAAACCAAATAAAATTATTACCTCAAGATGTATTTTTTAATCCCACCATGAAATCCAGGGATATAAAATATCATTTCCACTAAATAATTTTAAAATGGATAATAATACCACTAGATATTTTATTTAGCTTCAACGAGTTTAGTAGTCAAATATTTTTTGAAAAAAATGAACAATATCACTCATCATTACACCACAAAAATAATAATCTTAAAGGCCTCTATACATTTTAGTACCCCCATGATGAATAGAAATTAGAGAGATCTAAATATGCATAATAATTTACTTTTAAAATAATAATTAATTAGTATAAAAAATATTTAACCAAATTTTAAAATATCATCTTTTTTAGTGTTAAATTAATGACAATTAACCTACATAAACAATTATACAATTTCTTGCAAATCATAATCCTCTTTTTGAGACTATTTAATTCTCTATGAAAATTTAGACTATATTGACACCTCTTAAAAAATATAGGTAGTTCCTACATGAACAATTTATATTACAATATTCAATATATCATTAACCAAATGATATTTTACTAAATGTAACCAGGTTAATTATATATTATCTTTTCAAATAAAGACATCGACTTCGTTATTTTTGTTACAGGGACAAGATTGAATCATGAAATCATAATATTTTATTATTTTTAACCATATTCTATATTTCATGTTAAACTCATATTTAGTGAATATTTAATTTAAAATATTATTTATATTTGAAATTTCATATTTTACTCTATATAAAATATGTTGCTTAATTTTTATAGAAGAAACACCACTATAAAATCCAGATCATGTGTTGGGTTATTATTCTCATAGATTTAAAATTTACCTGAAGCATGGGAAATTACTTGATTATATTTCGTCAATAATCATATTTCTATTTATAAAATCATTTCAAATAATAAAATTCACCATTTCTTGTTGGAAAGGATAACTCTAGAGAATTAACCAATTTTCTTTTCAATTCAAAAAAACATTGTAAGTACCAAAACATATCACACACAAATATTTATTCCGTTAAAAATAATATTAAATATATTTCATAAATACACCATATGAATCCAAATGTTTTAGTGTCTGTGAATACTAGGTACACTATCTTTTAATATCATGAATGATCTTCAAAATAAAAGTCATTTTTTAAAATGAAAATGAATAAAAAGTTAGCAAAGTTTTTATATAAAAATTAAATATAAAATTGATTCCAATGAAATAAATTGTATTAATAGATGTATAATTTATGTAATTATAATTTAAACCAATTTTAAAAAAATATGTAAATAAATTGAATGAAAATGTTGTTTTCAATTAAAATTTTGTCTTTTTCACTATTCTTTGAGCATGATCTTTTCAGAAAAATCCTGAAAATCACCCCAAATATATTTTGAAATGATTATTTAAATAATTATGTTTCATTAATAAAATTATTTTCATAAATTTTTCAAAAAAATATTTGTATTATTGGTCAAAAAATGAAATAAAATCCTTTATTAAAAAATATAATTCTTGATACATATAAAGACTTTTCCAAAATTTAAATATTTTATTATAAATATGTTTTCATTATATAAAACCATTATAATTAATACTTTAAAAGTATTTATTACTATTCAAATCTCAATATTTAATGGTTAGGTTATAGTAGTTGCATATAAATAAATTCATAATATATCGGGGTTTTTTTAATGTCAGTGACTTGTGTAACACAATACTCTGACAAAGTTGTGTGTAGAACAAATTTAACTTGTTGTTTTATACAATTCAAGATAAAATTGGAATTTAATATAAATCATGTCACTAATTTTTTCTAATTTAATCAAGTAGAATAAATTCATAAATACTCAGGATTAAATTCTTCCCCCCTTAAAAATAATTTCACCCTCAAATTTCATCACACTAACATAAAAAAATGAGGATACATATACCACATCATATCCTAATGTTCCCACATTGATTAATAAAATCAATAGTTTCACCACAAAAATATGACAAGGTTAGTGGTCTAGATTTATATAACTTTCTATGGGAAATCCAAAAATCTCTATCGGTTGTTTCTTATATGAAAAATAATTCTCCTATGGTATGACCTCTTAGTTTAGTACATGTGATGCATTAGGTATTTCATTTATCTGGAGTGTCACATGGAACATGTCATGAAACATAGATTGGGTTGTTAGAAATGGTAATCTATTATTAATATATGATATTGTATTTTAAAGGGAACTATTTACCTAGGAATTATTTTGACCATATTACTTCCATATATAAATTCATTGAAATACCATTTCACAAAAATTAAATTATAGGACATGATGATTATTAAGAGAAAAAATTTTCTTAACATATTTTTACATTACTTTTATGATTCTGAATCGATCTATCCATCCCATGAATCTCATAAACCTACTTAGGTCCTAATGGATTTGTTTCTGTAACTTCATTTGATTACATTAGAGTGGTGCATGTCCTTCTAAAAATGGATTCAGAAAGAGCCATCTGAATACTCAATTGAAAATTTTCATTGAATAAAACTCATATTGAGGAAGTTATTGACCCCAAAAACCTTTTAGGCCCATAGTAAATGATCATCGTGTATCCTTTAATCACATATCCAAAAGTTATTATGGGATTTTTCCATATATAAATTTTTCACTACATATAATAACAATGGGTTTCTTTACCATAAATTTATCAAAAAATATCATTAATGTTGATAAAATCATATTAGGGATGTCGAAAATAATTAACTTAAGATGAAACACAATCTCAGAAACCCATGATGGAATTAATAACTCTTATTTTACTCATTCATGGAGGGATATATTCTTTAAGGACAAAATTCACCCTTTATTCATTAAATAATTTCCTATTGTACACAAAAAACATCAGAAGATTAATTTCATAATTGTATCAATAGAATATAAAAGGTGTTTTTTTATAGCATAATCAATATAGAGAGAGAGAATCACATGCAATTTCATTATGGGTGAATCATAAGAGTTTTATAGGTCTCATTTATATAAAATAAAAAAATAAATGTTGAACCAAGGAGGATATGTGTGTCCTAATTATCATAATTAACTTCAGAAATTGTTATATCATAAAATATAAATTTTTAATTAATATATAAGGTATGTCTTGTCTTATAATCCACATTATCCCTTGGATTAGGTTATTAATTCACATAATTCTCCAACTACTTAAACATGGAACACTAGAGTGAGAGTGGTGCATTATATAGAATACTCTTCTTCTCCATTTAATTTACATGTCCATTAATCATATTTTGACATTCAAAAACATTATGACCAAACTTTACACAATTAAAGAACCCCACAGTTCAAGTCATGAAATTTCATTGATTCTTCATCCCAAATTTAATGAATATAGATTCTAGTAATTTCATTCCACAATTTATGTTATCATGATATTGATTATTCATTTTCTAGTAAAAAAAGAAATGAATGATGGGAATGTATAATTTTCATTTGTAAGTTTATTTCATATTTTAGAACTTATTCATAAATAATAAAGTCTATTATAGACAAGGCCTTTCTATTACATGGTTTCATGCCATCAATGAATCGATCTATTTTTCATTCAAGTTTGACGATCAAACATGAAGTGTACCTTGCACATCTAATAAGATTATATTCATAGTTACCAATAGACACATCATTCTTTTTCTAAATATTAAAGAATTAATTCTCTATATATGTTTATAGAATATGAGGGAAGTAATCACAGATAAATATCTCATTAAAAACTTCCCATTTCATTGATTCAATTCCCTATTAATCCCACATGTTCTTAATAAGAGTATTTAAGTTATATGATTCACCATCAAAAAATAAATATCTAAATTTACCTTTTCATGGTTCGAACACTGAAGAATGGAAAATATATTTTAACCCGTTATGATATATTTCTCAGCAATTAGTGGATCATTAAAACCACAAAAATAAGGTGGATGTATCCTCATTAAGGATTCAACATAATTTTTCTTCCTAATTTTATCATTTGAATGTTCTACAAGAAACATATATTGAGAAATTTTCCCAATAATATCAAAAATATTTTACATTAAAACTTGAATATCACTTGGTTTCTCAGTAGGCCAATCTTTACATTTTTTGTTTTATTCAATATTAACGTAGTTCATTTCATTTCTAGCCACTGACAAAAATACTTTGTGTGAGAAACACTAATCATTTTGGGAACCAAATAATCATGATAAATCCCATATAGAATTTCTAAATCATTACAACTTATTCTTAAATCAATGAATCAGTAGTTTTATCCAATTTTATTCATAGTAATCATCAGTTTTAATACTTCATGATGGACTGTAAAGTATTTGTAAATTTACAAATAATATCACCCAGGAATATCAAATGAGTTGTGTAGCAAGGCCCATGAATGTGCATTAGTTCCGAATCGAGTCTAGCCATGTAAAGTGTTTTCATGGTTATTACCACTAGGAACATTTGTGCCAGAGCCACATCCACTATTAGTATCTTAGAAGGGATGTAATTTCTTGGTAACCACTTTCTCTAATCTTTACCAAAAATTAATTGAAATTTTCTTATCCATTAATCAACCATAGACTTATTATTAGAGACATCCCAATTTATATACTTATAAATATCCCTAGGGATATCACTAATTTTTTCTAGTCCTATTTTCCAAAGGTAAACTAGAACATTAATTTGATACCAACTATATTGAACCATGATTATAATATATAAATATTATATAATTTTGATTAATATTAATTTAATTATGTAAATAAATGAATTTGGATAGTAATAGATTGTTGTATTTAGAAACATGTAACATGATCTTTTAATTTGGTTAAATATCTTTAATGTTTCTCACAATGATCCTCCCATTAAGTACTCTTCATAGACATTCCATATATAAAACCATTATATATAATTTGGTGAAAGGAAACATAAGATTGTTTGAATATAGATGTTCACTAATAGTAAACATAATAGATAACAACCTATAATCAAATGAAATCATGAGATAAGCATAAGAGTATGTGATCCTGAACATGACTTACGATGATTATACCCAATTGGTCATAGATTATAAACATGAGACATGGGATACAACATTATCCTTTTGGAAAACATGGCAATAAGGGACATAAATTATCATAAATCAATCATGGATCATAAGATCAGGACATAAATTAGTGGAACGTTCAAAAATATAAAAGAAATGAATTCAATGTTACAAAATTAACTACCAATACCAACATAGTAGACCAATACACGCTCATTTCCTATAGTGGATTATGACACACCAGTTTCCTCTTGTGGATCAAGATGCACCTATTCCCCATAGTGGATCAGGACACACCCGTTTACTACAGTGGATTGAGACGATGGACTTCTTTCAAATTTTTTCTCAAGAGATATGAATCATTACACAATCCATTTTAGGGTTATATTGGTCCCACATATCCCATAATTAAAACAATATTTATTTTTTATGAAAAGGTCATTAAAATTAATCATATCAAAACACATGAAATTAAATAGGTATCATAATAATTTAATCACAACATAACTTGTGGAAATGATAGATTCTTCATATTCATTTCATTATAGAATAATCAATGAAAATAAGAGGGTTTCCTATGTATATCTTCATAGTACAAAACATGGAAGAGAATAAAGTTTCATAAATATCTTGCATTAAAAACACATTAATTAGAAGACTATGAATGATATCATAAGATCATATCCCCATTAAGGAATAGGTAACATAAACTACTATCATCTTAAATTGAATCTTTTTTGAAAGATCATTTAAAACATTTCTTATATAAGATATCCTTCCACTTGAAAATGATTTTTAAAACATAAAAGATTTTGAGAACATGTTTATTTGAATACAAATTTGATCACTTGTTAATTCATATTAAGATTAATTATTTGTAATTATTTCAAAAAAAACTCCCCTCATGTCGTACGTGATAAAATGAAGGTTCTTTTCATATATTTTGTAAAATAAAAGAAACCATTTTTTGAAGAAAATGAATATTCCGTTAATAGAATTGTAAAAATGGTATCACATGGTTAAAAAATTATAAACCTCACAAATTTGTAATTACAAATTTATTAAATTTTTTTCTTAAACATGGGTTTTAAAGAAAATGTATTTATGAATGATCATAGAAATATGGTTAAATTTTTTTTAGAAACAAATCATAATTATTTAAGCACAAAAGAGTGGAAAATGGTACCATTACTTGAAGAAACAATGAATAAATAGAGGATAAAAAATTAATGACAAATATTTATGCATATATTATTATATTTTAACATTGTATACTTAATTATAAATAATCCCAATAAGTTATGAGATTTTAAAAAAAATATTTACTACTTTTCTAATAATGAATTATAATACCCATGAAGGTATAATGTAAAATGTAACATAAAAAATATAAGGATGAATAAATTTACTATATTACATTTTATATAGGATATAAATACACCTCATAAAGGAATATAGGTTCGTAACATAAAGTATGTCTCAAAAAAGGAAAATTGAGGGAAAAACTACCCCTTCGGATTTGTTAACATTTTAACCATAAAAAATATGAAAGATAGATTTTCAAATGGATGTGAAAATAAAAAAAATTATCTTGAAACATCATATGACACATTCATTTAAATTATATAAATAACATAAGAGAAACATGTGGTGAACATTGTCTGTGTCTCATAGAAACAAATTGACACCGAAATCCCTTACCTTAAGTCTTGAATATCAACCAACTCATTAAAACCTCCTATATAAAAAATTTAGGATTATTATAAATATATTAATAAATCATATTTTTCTATATCTTAGGATATAATATTTTATTATGACCATTTATTAGACATTTATTAACAATTATATGTTAAAGTTACATTTTGGGTAATAACTTCTTTGTTTTTCATATATGCTTTGACTAGTTAGTTTTTGTCCTCATAATAAGATCAGGGTTTAATAATCTCAATATATTAAAAAATGATATAAATATCATGTTAATTCAGTATATATTTGTTTATGTTATTACATAATATTTTGTGATTGGACGTGATATACAACATTCATGGAGATGGTTGGTCGTATATATGCATGAATGTTGTATCCTATTTATTTTCTTATTGAAAGAAGTATATATAAATAATATATATATATTATCATCAAAGTTTTATTTTTATTTAATATATATATATTATGTTTATTAAAAAAATTCTTAATACATTCCATGTAAAGGAGTAACGAATCATAACGCTTCGTGAGGCGGTAGTCCTCCGTACACACGAATGATGTTATCATATTGTCACAACATGGAGAGCATAAATTCACGTGTCATTTAAAAATAATATAATAATAATAACATCATAAATATAATAAAAGTAATATATACACTCTAAATTCATCATAATTCCCAACCATTAGTGGTCGTAATGGAAAAAACGAAAGACATCAATTCCTGAGGTGATAGTATTTTGTACACATAAACGATGATTTACTAACCCATTTAATGGATGTGTGTGGAGTTGTAGGTAATGGTATTAAAACAAAAATATCTTGTTATATTTAATATACTTACACATTTATATAATAATTTTATAATTATAATTGAATGTTTTGGAAGAATAAATAAAACGAAAATTCTCATTGATGAACGGTACCACTTCTCCTGGTATCCTCTATAGGTTTGCACTAAATCCTTTATTGATTTTACTTATATCAAAAATAAGGATTATAATGTACATGGAGTGAATTTGGGAAGTTATTTTGGTAGATCTATATAGATGAAAATGGTTTGAGAGGTGTGAATAATTGGGGAGAGTTAGTTCACTTTTGTAGTTAAAATTGAGTGGCATTATTGTAATTACTCAGAAGTGTTCAATATTGTGAGGTCAATATTACAAAATGAGGATCCAAATGGAGTAATTAAATATTTTTAGGTATGAAATGGTCTTTACAAACCTTCAAAACACAATAAAATATATGTTTTAAACATTTCATTCGTCAAAATTAAAGTATGCCTATTTTTACCATTTTTTCACTAGGGTAACTAGTTTCCTAAAAAAAGTAATCTATCCAATAAAAATAAATTAAAGAAAGAAGAATAATATAATTTATACACACAGATTATACATATGATATTTAAATTAAAAAATATAAATTCTTATCATGTTAAAAATTAGCTTTAACACAATCGCATATAACATGCCAAAAAACAATTTAAACCTCAATCATACTAACATAGTTTTTACTAATTCGAGGTTAATAAAATCATTATAAAATTAAATTTGTCTATCAAACCACTGCTGAATTTTATTTGATAATTTTTCAGTCGTTTATTAAAAACCACCGCTAAATTGTTTTATTTTTTGACATACTCGACACTTTCCCCCCGACCCCTCGACGCTTCATCCCAGACCACCCAAAGCCTTATGAACCCTCATCGACGCTTATCCAGATGCTCTCCAATATCGTACCTCACCATTTACCCCATCCCTTTCCACTAATATTTTCCCTCAATGTTGATCTTGATTCTCTCCACGATCTAACCCTGATTGAGGAAAGAATGTATTCCAGTTTTTATTGATGTAAATTTTAAAAAATTTGAATCTTAACTTATAACCATGAAATATTCATTTGAAGTTGTTATTACATATGATTATATATAATATTTTGAGAAATATATATAAAATAAATCCAAATAATATAGAGAGGCATCGAAATGAAATTAATTTTTTTCATATCGGGTTTTGGAATCTTCTTATAGTTTTTAAAACTACTGTAGTTTATTCCATAATTTAAGTTGTTTAGAAGGAATAATTTAATAGTATTACAAATATTTATGATAATAAGTCTAGTACTAAATATTATATGAGGTGTTATAGATAATAATAATTTAAAATATTAACTTTCATTATATAATTATATATACAATTCATCAACGAAATGATTGACTTGTGTGTACATTCCCTCATTTATCTCAGAGTCATAAGATCACTTTACCGTTAAAGTAATGTTATATATCTCATAGCCTAATATAAGTTAATGGAAAACATGGATAATAAACTAAATAATCATAACCTTTCACCTTAATTTAAACCCACTCCAATGAAGAATGATTGAAATCTCAATATTTTTTGTTCATTTCTATTGATTGTATTAGAAATTTTTAGTCTCAATTAAATTTTAGATTTACTTATTCTATAAAAATTATGTTCTACTATATTATATAGTTTGAACCTTTCTTGTTAATGTGGAACTATTTAGATCTCAATTTAACCTTATGGTTAGTATTTGTGGTCTTTTATGATCCAATCGATCAAAATAATATAGTGGTAGTTAGAAATAAGTTAAAATAAGATACAGTTTTTAATTTAAACCTTAAAATAGAATCCTGAGAAGAAGAAGGTGTTATTTTGTGAAATATTAGGATTTTCAACAGTGATATAATGAATGTGTGATTATAACTAGTTCTGAATGAAATAATAAACACTGTTAGTATTATAAATATAAAAATGAAGATCTGAAACAATTATATCATTTATAGTATATATTTATCATATACGTTATGATATTATAACTAGTTCTATTAAATTTTACATAATAAGTAGAAATAAAATCTTGTAAATAATTTGTGTTCCCTAAAGATGTATATTATTCATGAAAGGAAACATTCCCAATTTTTTTTGAGGGAAATAAAAAGAAATTGCACTCATTATTGTTTTAAAAATAATAATAATAAGTACACACAAGATAATATAGAAGTGAGTGATAAATAAGAATAAGGCTTATGTACCTCATTAATGACTTGATATAATTCTACTCTAGTGAATTAATATTTAGTCTCTATATATATTATATAAATTTAATTTTTGGGAAGTAATTAATTGTATAACTCACCAAGAAATGTTGTATGATATTCACACTTATATATTTTCAAGAGACAATAGTTTAAATTCCACAGGGTAAATCTAGTGGTTCATGTGATCATGGAGGATTCCAAATTAGACTAATTAATATCATTCTCACATTGTAATGTATACCTAAAAAATCAGTCTACCATTTTTAATTCTTTTTTTGGATTTGTTTCATGCAATAAAGGATGCAATAAAAGTTAATATGAAAACCATACACTCTAAAAATTTCTAGATATAAATATATTGTACATGTGGTTATTCCCACATATGATAAACTACTTATCACATTATTATTCCTAGGAAATATCCCAAGACACATTCAATTATATGCTTACATAGTGATTTATGGTAGTTTTATCTATTGCTGTATTATATTATTTCCCATGAATTCATCATTGTGAAATCTTTCTTGTTTATATTGTATTATATTGATACTTAATGATTGAGGGGAGTTTTATCTAGTTCTACATTATATCATTTCCCATGATTTCATCATTTTGGATTCATTCTTAATTATTAAATATTTCTTATTTGAATAGTAGAAACCCTCTATCACTTGAAAACAATACCAGGAATGAAATACATGGATTATTTTTGAATTTGAGTGTGGTACTTTATACATTAATATGTTTCTTTCTTAATTTCTAACTTTTGGGTTTTAAATATTTGATAAAGAATTCCAAAACACCAATGTGTAAAATATTCAATGCATTTCTAAAGAATGTTATTCATTTGTGTTTTTTTTGTAAATCCAAGCTTAAGAAAAAAATGGATAATAAATAAGAAATACATTTAGAAATTCATGGATTCATTATACTAATTTATTAATGTATTTCTAGTATCCCTATTTTTCCTTATTCTTCATCAATTAAATAAGAGTTGAAGTTCATTACTCTATAAAAGTTTCTTCATTAACATATTCTAATAGTCTAAATAGTTTTATTATTTTACAGAAGTGTCTCTAATTATTATTTCATAGATAATTATACATACATATAAAAGGTTGTGTATGCTAATTTTACATATTCATATTTTTTCAACTAGTTTATGTGATTTTATTTTTTTATTTTATCATAGTTATGTGTTTTATTTTTTCATAATACTTAGGAACATTGCGATATATATTGATAAAAGTTTGATCACATTACTAAGGATAACACCTTCGTATGCTAAGGGTTCGGTGGAGTTTTTAGACTTTTCTATTTATAATCAATCTATTAATGAAAGATTAAGATGTCCATGTTTGAAATGTAAATTTAGAAGATGTTTTAAGAGAGATTAGGTTTATTAATACTTGATATTCAAGCAATTCCATTCTCATTATTTGTGTTGGATTTTTCAAGGAGAATCAAACATTATATAATGGTTGAGAACTAATGTAAATCCACATAATGAGCTCCCAACATTGTCAAAAATGGAAAATGAAATGAAAAACCTTATAAATGATTCATTAGGAATTGCATGACATGAAAATCAACATCAAAACATATTAAAACAAATGTTATGGGTGAAACAAATATAAACGTGACAGGTGATGTTTTTGAGTCTCTATGACAACAAGATTAATATTGTATCATATCATTGGATAATACTCTTGATTCTGTGGAAAATAATGTAAGAGAAAACTTCACTAAGTAGACAGATATGGTTCATGGTTTATTTAATGATGTAAATCAAGAGTTTTATAGGGGATTTTTGAAATATTCAAAACATTATTTTCTGTTGAATATTTACCATATCCAATGCCTATTTGGAATTTCAAATAAGGTGATTTCCATGATATTGGAATTGTTTCATGATGAATTTCTTGAAGAGAAGTTCTATGAGTCTTTTAATGATATGGAAAAATGTTGTAACAATCTTGGTCTAAATTATACAAAAATAAAATTGTGTCCCAATGATTCTATGCTTTATTGGGGAGAGGATTCAAGAAGAAAGGATTGAAAAAATGTTCTTCATCAATATGGAAATATATGGGTGATGTTAGATTTGGAATCAACGTACTACCATGAAGAAGAATAAGGAACAAACCTACAAAGTTTTTACATTACATTCCTTTAATGCCTCAATTGAAAATATTATTCTTCTCATCAACAACCGTTGAACACATGAAGTGGAATTCTGTTGATAATAACAATGATTGGTCAATGTGACATCCAAGATATTGAAAATTGTGGAATACATTTATTTCATTATGTCTATTTTTCTCATCTGATCTTTGGAATGTTCAGATGGTATTGGTTGTCGATAGATGCATCCCATATGGGACATTGAGTACTAATTATTTCATTTGGCTGGATTATTAATCCCTTATAATCTTCCTCTTTGTATGTGTATGCAACAAACATATTTCAAAATTTCAATGATTATTCATGGAAAAAATATTTGTAGAAATGTTATTGATGTATAATCAGACTTTAATTGAAGCATTAAAGGTGTTATAAATCTGTGGTGTTGAGACATATGATGCACCTCTTAGAAAATTTTTCAAAATACAAGATGACCAAATGTAGACCATTAGTGACTTCCCTAGACTAGGGAATTTATTTAGTTGTAACACATACACGGGTTTGGATTTTCCTAGTTTTAAATCTGAATTTTATCTTGAATGTCTACCTCAATGTAGAAAATGGTGATTCTTGTGTCATTGGAGATTTATCAATGCATGTCATAAATTTCGGCAGAAGAAGTCAAAATTACAGGGTTTCACTGATCTTAGACCACCTCCAAAGTTTTTAATATGTTCAAAAATATTGGAATAACTTGGAAATGTTGAAACATAATTTAATAAGGTTCTTTATTTTAAAGATTGTGGGAAACGAGTTTGAAGTGAATCAGCAATTAAAATCGGAATGTAATAATGGAATGAAAAAACTATATTCTTCGAACATCCATATTGGGAATTTAATTTTCTATGGCATAATATTTATTTTATATATATTGATAAGAATGTTTTTGACAGTTTGATCTTCCCATTTCTTAATGATCATGTAAAGTTGAAGGATCATCAAAATTCTCGAAGTGACTTACAAGCAATTTGCATGAAGTGTGATCTCTAGATAGATGAGAATGGAAGGTATGATAAATCAATGTTTTCAATAAAATAGTAGTAAATTTAAATTCCTTAAAATGTTAAAACATTTTAAGGTACCTGAGAGAAATCGAAGTAACAAATCAAGGTCTGTCAAATTAATCCATCATAGGTAACATTGATAGAAAATCCATGATTAACATGTTTTGATATAACAGTTACTTCTATTTTCATTGCGTACAATATTACCTGAAAAGGTTAATATTGTTGTAATCCAATTATTCATATTTTGCATACAATTATGTGTGAAAACTCTACATCAATTCCATATTTAACACCTTAAATAGATATTTGTATTGACAATTTTTGGAATGGATAAGATCATTCATCAGTCATTTTTTACTATCATGACACATTTAACTATGAATTTGGTTGAGGAAGCTAAATTATGAGGTCCCTTACATAATCGATGGATGTATCCAATTGAGAGAGACATTATTTATATTTTTATGATTTTAGTAAACTTTTCTTGGAACTTCATTAAATATATAATTATGTTTTTTTATTTTATTTCGTAGATATCGTGTGTATTTGAAATATTACGTGAAAAATAATGCTCAACCTAAAGGCTGTATTTTGGAATGCTATTTTGAAGAGGTGCATATTACCATTTGTTCTAGATGCATGGATGACATTGATACAAGATTAAATCGAGTTTGATGTGTTGACGACACATCGACGCAATATGAAATATGTTGGAAATCAAAAATGATTCATACTATTGGCCGATCAATTTGTAAGAGGTAAAATGTTTCATTAACAGTAATGGAATTATCATAGGCACATAGATATTTGATTCTAAATAGTGAAATTTTTTATCAATTTATTGATGATTTGAGGATACAAACATAGAGATTAATGAGAGGATGAATACGAAATGGGAAAGATATAAACGAAGATGTTTGAGGAGCTTCTAAAATGGTTTTCATGGCATGTACATTCAGAAATTTTAAAATCAATATGGATATTATGTCGAAACATATATTTTTGTAAATATAATAATGTATATTACTTATATTTAAATCATGCGTACTGATGCTTGTGAATAGTAATTAGAATATTATAAGTTTCTTTCTTGAGGTCTACTAAAATAAGATTGAAATTTCAACACTTACATTGTGAATGGTTTTAGATTTTTCACAGTCGATCAGGAAGAGGGTTTGAATACATAGATTACTAGAATATTTACATTTTAGAAAGTATAATACAATGGAAAGTTGACTGATATTATCTAATTAAAATACCATAGGCATGTTTTTAGTTGTTTTATTCAAATGATATTGGGTGGATATTTTTAGTGGTGTTAAAGGAGATTTTTTGAAATTTAATTTTGTGAAAATATTTCACATGATGGATATTGGTGACCATGAACTACATGATCTATATATCATATCATCATAATATATAATGTTATATCAGGTGGAAGATTTTGTCGATGAAGGGTGGAGTGTAGTTGATCATGCAAGACAAAGAGATGTGTACGATATGGGTGATGAAGTGAAAGATTTAAACACTGACATTAAATCCCATTGACATCAAAAATCGGACTTATTTTACAATCGTGATACTGAAAATATTTTTCTTTCAAGATTGGATGATGTATATGATGTAATGATGGAGAAGGAAACTGAAATGATTGAGGAAGAAAATTATCATATGTACAGTTATCAATTCATTAATGAACCACTTATGTCATTTGTGTTGCCATTAATTATCATTATTACGTATATTTTGTTTTTTTTCTGTGAATATGTTCCCATTTCTATTTTTTACTAAATGATATTTTTGAAATATATGTTTTGAAAATAAATTTATTTTATTAAATGACAGGAATGTTGAGGAAGTTTTATTCTCACGTTGTGGGGTCAATGAATTTTTCTAGAAGCAAGTCGAATATGGTAATATATTCATTAGATTTAATATTTATTAGAAATTTTGATCTATTTAATATATTAATTTTCTGATTTATCCTTGTTTAATACAGTCGAAGAGTTTAGGCCACCAAGCCTTTCGAGCTGATGTCTGGTTGAATGTTCACAAAATAATCTGATGGAAGAATTGTTAATGAGTTTACTGAATAAGTTGGGGTATAATAACTTATTATCATTTCTCACTATGTGAATATGTATTACTTTTAATATGACTGATGTTTTATTTTTAAGTGAAAATTAAATAACTATGGAATGTCAATCCCACATAATCCTACTCAATCTCCCACGGTGACCTAGTTGGTAAAGTCATTGGGAAGGAACATCCTGGTTGAGTGCGTAGGATGGGCTCGAGACTATTACCATCTGAGGTCATTGGCAAAAAAATGGGGATTTCAAGTGAACACGAGTGGTGAGAAGGTAAATCACACAACTTCAAAATCATTTACTTCACAAACTTTTATAGATTTTATGTTTAAATTTTAATATACAACATTTTTTAATTTTCAATATAATTTTCTTACAGTTTCTTGTAAAATGAAGTAGAGATGTAGATGGATATGGTTGTGAGAAGAGTTCATCATTAAGAAATGATTTCTGTAGAGGGTATGTTCCTTTATTACTACGTCCAATGTGGGTATTTATATTTTGGATGTTATTGGGGAAACGTGGTGGTATCTTGAATGATGATGTGGAAAGGAATTATTGTGATATTTGGTTGATGTAAGGGACATTATTTGATAATGAATGTGTTTTCAAGTATGATATGATGGTCTCTGTGATGTTTTTATAATTTAGTGGATATTTACTAACCCTATTCATTGATGTTGAATTGTAAGTGTTTTTAAATTCATGTAGTAGATAATGAATCAGAGAAACATAAATGAAATTACATGCGTTGAGATTCATTAATTATTTTGGAAGTATTTTATTTGTCGTATAAAAGTTGATGACTATATAATGAAACCCAGATTTTTTAATAGGAGTTCAGGATGAATTCCATGAATTAAGAGTGATAATTTTTGTGGAAGAGGAGGGTGATATGATCACATAGAGTTCGAGAAAGGATTCACGCTTTGGGTTGGATGGTTTTATCTATCATAAAATAAATGAATCGATTATTATTATTTTCATTTTAAAATATTATTGAATCATTGATACAAATTTCCTAGGTTTTAATATGCTTCTAATTATATTATTGGTTTTTTGAAATTCCTTCATTTCTCTCTATAGAGTGGTCCATATTTTTGAGGTATCCCCCATCACAGTAATATTCCTAGATGTTTACTAGATTGGAAGAAATTGTATTGAGTTTTAACTTTTTCTTGGTAGTTTTGGAGGTGTGTTCATCCTATTTGAGATATATTTCCAAATGCTGGTTAATCCTTGAAATTCATTGTTTTGTTTTTTTCAAGGAATAAAATAATTTTATAGGTATCTAATGTAATGGATAATGATTTCTCAATCCCTTATTTAGAGTATTTTGCGTGTTGGGGGTCATTGAAGAAAGTTTAGTGAGTGAGTGATGGAGAAGTTATTAGTTCTACCTACAAATTAAATTGAGAAATTTTATCACATGGTGACCGAGTGTGTTTATCCAAGGCCAATAAAGCAATGGCTTATAATGAGATGTTATTGTGCAAGTATTAGGTTATCTAGTTTTATGTGGTTATATTTAGCTAGTGGTAAATTATCTTTGGAATTAATAGATTATTTATGGAGTGGAGTTTAATATATGATTATAGGGTTCTGTTATGTTTGGGGATAAGCGTTATGTTTCATCATGACCGACATTATAACATCATGATTAATAATTTGTGTTTTCTTGGTCTTGTGTGAAATTTCATGAACCCTGGGGGTTGTGTCATGCTCTTTTTCAGGTAGATCATGAATAAGGTATATTAACATATCTAAAAAATGATTCATGGAATTTGATTATGGTGTCATGGTGGTAGACACTACACCATGTCATTTGGTATTCAAATTAAGATAGTTTTCTATGTTCTTTTGGCTATAAGTTTTGGTCCTGCATAACTAGCAGTTTTTTTGTCATTCACGATATAATGGTGGTTTAAACCATCGCTAGATATATATTTTTTCTAGGTGGTTAAATCCACTTCTATAATATGTTATTTTTTAGGGAGGATGCAAAAACTGACACTAAATATGAAAAAATTTGACATAGTGGCTATTTTATCCATATTAGTTTCATTTTTTGGTAAAACATTTAAAAATTTGCTGTGGTTTTAACTGCCATTAGATTTCAGTTATTTTGTAAAACCAAAACCTATGCTAAAACTAACAACACCAAAAAATACACATTCTAAGACACATTACAGAAACCGCTGCTAAATAGAAAAAACTATCGTGTGTTGATTTCTAACACAAAATTTAGCAGCGGATTTCTAAAACCATTGTGATAACATTTAGCGGTAGATGAAACCGCCGCTAGATATAAAGAACTGCCACTATTTGGGATTTTTTTTATTTTCCAAAATAAATTATCCCCTTGAGGTATATTATGAAATGGAAATAAGATGATTTTTCCATCCCTAGACCACCAACATTAGGCTAAGCACTTTTGACTAGAATTGAGAAGTAATTTTACCCAATATAAGAGGTCACAGCCTATACCCACAGAAAATAGACACATATAATCAATACAAAAAATAACCAGAAATACAATAAATATATATATACACACAAAACACTAATATCTATACAATACATGAATGAGACATCAGTTTCAATCTCAATTCCATATAGTAAAATATCAATGAAATTATACATATGAAAATCCACATTATTTGAAAAGCACAAGACATTGAAATTCCTTTTCATACAGTGTTTACTCATGGATCGATCCCCAAATGCAATGGTCAGCATCAAAATAATGATCCACCATGATATACCATGAATCACTAAGCATCACCAAGCATTTGATATGAACAAGTAACAGTAGCTCCATGTCCACCATAACCATAATTAAACCATGCATCGTATTCACATACACAAGATGTGTTGAAAAAAATCCAATGAAAGCGGGAGTATAAATATAATAATTAGGATTCCCAAAAACCTGAATTTAAAAACAAGAAACAAGACATATAAAACTCTAGAATAATAAGGTAGTTTAGGGAAGTTAATGAAATATTTTGATATGATCTACCGCTAGAAGAATCATGGGTGAAAGTAATTATCATTCATCATAATTCCAAATCATGAATGTTGTATCTCATAGAAAACTGTGGATACTTAAGGTATAAAAAATTTCATACTAAGAATTAATTAGATAGCCACGTTTTACATAAAATCAAGGGGTTCTAGAATAGTCACCAATATTAATTTATCTAATTTGTTTAACCTCCCAAACATTTATATCATCACTAGAAAATATAATGGAAAACCAAATCTTCATTGAATCCTGTATGAAAGTAGAGTGAGTACCACACCTTACTGTATATCATTATTGATTCACCATTTTAAGGAACCATTGAGAAACCCACACCATGACAATATATATATTTCAGATAATGAAATATTAAAAACAGCCACCAAAACCACCAGACCATATGGAAACACATTTCACCTCGTGGAAATAGTACCGTGGGACCTTCGCCTCATTGAGTAAAGCATAGTAGATGAGAGGGTAACTTACCCTAGTGGAGGACTCACACCACATCTAGTATATAATTCCCTTCAACATATTAGACCCCTAAATACATGATTTATAACAAGGGTTCCACATTCATATAATTTTAAAAGATTTATAGGTTTATAGTTTTAAATAAATACATAAAACGTTTCATAAAATGTTGACATTTCCACATAGTGAACATTTTTTCCGTAAATTAGTTTCTTAAATTTACACCCATGTTTCATTCAAAATACAATTTATATATATTATGTAGAGTCACCACAGTAAGAAATATAGACAAAGATATAGTTCCTAAAAAAATTAATATCTTATGAAAAACATTTTAAAATATATATTGTGTAAAATAAATATTTTTAATGAATATAATAATAAATGAATCATTTTAGTCTAATAAAAAAAATAAAAACCCAGGAAATGTTCAACTATTTTTATAATAAAACACTGATCACATTAATAAAACATTTCCAATTGAGAAAATGAGAATTTTCTAATAGAAATTCATTGAAGCATGTTAGGAATTATATGAAACACTTGAAGGCATAATGATTATCATGTTAACTCACGAAAAAATATTTTATAAAAATAATTCCTCTTTTAAAAGTTCATAGACATTTCATACCTCATGAGATCAAAATACATTAATGTACATCCTTTTACAGGAATAAAATAAGTATCTTTGATAATAACCTTCGTAACGAAAGTTCACTTGTGCTCAACCAATTTCAAAATAAATAATACCCATTTAATTCCATAGGAGTAATCTACTGGGTTATCTGCCTCATTTTTCTCCTTCATAGATTAATAGTTATCCAATGCATTGGGGATCAATATCAGGCTCTCTTATCGTAATGAGATATATTGGTCTGAACGATTATCATCTGTAATGAAAAAGTACAACATCATGAATAATGAAATTTTTTAATTTCAATTTTTCATCATGAAACCATTAAAACTCATTTCAACGCATACATAAAATCACATTTTTCTTTTCACATAAAAATAATGATATATATTCTTTTCTTTCCAAAACTATTTAATAAAAACTATTTCCATAAGAACTGGAATAGGATCATCCTTGAATAAATCATGAAAACTGTTTGAGGAAGATTTATAATGAATATGTTCTATGATGGGTTGAAAATTAATTCAAGACTTATACATCAAAAAATAATTCTCTTACAGTTTAGTAAACTAAAATTTAGATCACTCATATAATAAGTGTTTAAAATCATCATTCATTTTGAAATAAATTAAACGGTTGGTGAAAATGGCCTTTAATAATATTTGATGTATAAATAAGAGAATTCTTGAAACATTTTAATGATCATGGATATGGAGGAGAAATAATTGAAAAATAAAACTTTAAAATAAGGTATTGAAAAAGAAATATCTTATCCTAAGTCCAATCTTTCTTCATATGTTTTTTATGATATATTTATTGGAAAACCACCTATTTGTTACACTATAATCTATTTAGTATTAATACATAATTGAAAATAATATCTCTAAGAAATGTTTTTGGATTTTTAGAAGGTATTTTTTTATGATTTATTTGTTTAAATGGATTAAAGTATATGAATAATAAAGGAGAGTAGGTTCCATATTCTATGTGAGGGGTGTGGAACCCATTTAATTACTTAATGTTTTAAAATAATAAAAAGCCAAATTCAAGGTAAAGTGAAAAAAAATCAATAATATTTATATTAAAATGTGGTAAGGTTTGAAATACTCACATTCAATTGGATTTTTTATTATATTTTGTGACCGTAACATAATTTCTTAACCATAATTGACATGATTTACCCATTACTATGGTGATAACAATTTACCATGATTATTTTTCTTTGTGACCAAAAATGAATATGATCTGAGTAATAAATTTGAACCACTTAATTAAAAATATGAAATATATTTTCAATATTCAATATGTATAAGTGTATGAAATTAATTTTAATAAAAAATACAAAATGCAATGAAAAGTTTTTTTTTGAAAAATGTGTTTTCATGAATGAAAATAAATTATTTCAAAAATAATTTATAATAATTATTCATATAGTATAAGTTATATTATTTTTAGTAAATTATGACAAATTCTACTATATAAATAATATATAATAGAAATTTACATTTTAAATATATGTAAATAAAAATAAATGTTTTTAAAATATATATATTTTTACTATTACCCCCAAAAAATATATTCTAAAAAAATATAAACAATTCACCCTAATATAAGTATGAATTTATTATAACAAAGATGAAGTCCATTTTATCAAATTAAATTCATAAAATTTATAAATTCTAATTTCAAATAAAAATATTTAATTCTTAAAATCAATTTAGTGTGAAAGAGTTATATCTTTTTCAGATGAAAAAATTTCTTAAAATAATTATAGTTAATATGAATCCATAAAATCTAATCAATTATATTACTTAGATAATAAATTTATTTATTATTAATAGTACCTAGTTTGTAATATTCCATCCACTTTAATAAATTGCATGCTGAAAATTTTATTCATTACTTAAATACGTGAGTGTATTTTTCTATCATGATTTTTTTTTGAATCCCATGTTTCATACTCAATCATGTGATTATTCCATAAAACAAAAATCCTTTTAATCACCTTACGTAATAGTAACCTCTCTCTATAATGAAAATTTTGAACAGAATTTTCCTTATAGGACACATTCCCTTCTAAGTTTACCACCTTAGGGATAAAAACATGAGATGCATCAGGAATATATTACCATAATAAAAGGTACATGAAACACAACATGTGATTAAAATTAGATCATAGGTAGGGATAATTAGTAAAAAATTAATCCCAAATTTTTTAAAATTTCATATGGAATAACATACCATGGACTTAATTTACGTTTTCCCAAAAACTCATATCACTTATCCAAGAATATTATTTAACAAAACCATGATCTCCTACATCAAATTAGATGTATTTACTTTATCTATCGACCTAAATTTTATTCTTTATATGATCTATCCGCATTAAATTTTGATTCATCTATTCCTTCTAAACCAACTCTTATAATAATTTTTTCTCAATATATTTCTTTCACAGATTTCTTCCCAATGTGATAGAATTCAATCCTTATTTATATATAATACCTCAAAAAGTGTCACATGTATTCTATAATTACAACTATTATTATAAGAAAATTTCACAAGTGAAATATTTTTATCTCAACTTAACTAAAAATAAAATAATAAGTCTCAAATAATATCTTCCAATTTCTAAATAATTCACTCATATTATCCCTCAAATATAGGATAAAAGTATGTGATGGAATTTAATTCAGAACCCAATGAATTCTGAAGTTCATTAAAAAAAATGAGGTAAATATTAGATAATTATTAAATATATAAGATATTGGAACTGAATAAAATCTTTCTATCTCTTTAAGAAAATGCCTAAAAAAAATTATATAAAAAGTATTATCTCTTATAAGAAGATAAAGTTTAGATTTAGTCACATGAACAATAGTAATCCAAATCATATTATTAACTCAAGATGTATTTGGTAATCCCAACAAAAAATACATGGATATATTCTATCATTTACATTAAAAAACATGAAATGGGTGAATCATCCCATTAGATAGTTTTTGTTTAGCTTTAACTAGTTTAGTTGTAAAATATTTCATGGTAAAATTAACAATATCACTCGTCATCCCACCCCACAAAAAAATACTACCAAATGTAAAAATACATTTTAGTACCACCATGATGAATTGGAAGCATTGAGATCTAAAATTACCTTGATAATTATTTTTTCAAACAAGAATTACTAGGTATATAAGTTATGTTACCAAATATTTTAACATCATCTTTTTAAGTGTTAAATTTATGAAACATATCCTTTATGAATAATTATACCATTTCGTACAAATCACAATCCTCTTTTTGAGCATGTTTAATTATGTATGAAAATGTTTACTACATTAAAACCTATTAAAAAGAGTGGTAATTCTTACATGAAAAATTTATATTATAATATTTAATAGATCATTAACCAAATGATATTTTTCCCAATGTATCATGGATAATTTTGTATTATATTTTCAAATCAAGTCATCAACTCCATTTTCTTATTTACCAGGATGAGACTAAATCGTGAAATCGTAATCTTTTATTAGGTCCAACCATCTTATATAGTTCATGTTAAACTCTTTTTGAGTTAATATGTAATTTAAAATTTTATTTTCACTATATATTTAATATTTTAACCTATATAAAATATACACCTAAATTTTTAAAGGAAAAAACACCATTATAAAATCCCGATCATGTATAGGGTAATTATAATAATAGATTTTCAGTTTACATGACTCATATTAAATTACATGGTTATGTTTCATCAATAAAAAAAACATTTCTATCAAAAGATCCATCATTTTAAATAAAAAAATAACAATTTCTTGTTGTAAAGGATAACACTAGGGCATTAACAAATTTTATTTTCAATTCCTAAAAACATTGTAAGTACCCAAAAATATCATAAACAAATATTTCATCCATTAATATGAATTTTAATTAAATTTAATAAATACACCCCATGTATCCTAAAGTTTTAGTGTCCTTAAATACCATGTAAATCATCTTTTAATTTCATAAATGATCTTCAATTTGAAAGCAGTTTTTTTAAATGAAAATGTTATAAAGATTACAAAGATTTTATATAAAAATTATATACTAAGATGATTCCAATTAAAGAAATTATATTAATAGATGTATAATATAAGTAATTATAATTTACACCAATTTAAAATAATATTTATATTTTTAAATAAATTAAACAAAAAGGTACTTTTCAATAAAAATTTAGTATTTTTCATTATCCTTTAAAAAATGGAACTTTTCAAAAAAAAATCAAAAAAAAAATCCGTAAAAATATTTTTACTTGAATACTTAATGAATGAAGTTTACTTAATCAAAATATTTTCATTAAAGTCTGAAAATTTATTTTTATTTTTATTCACAAAATGACATAAAAACATTATTTTAGAAAAAAATATTTTTGAAACAAATAAATAATTTACCAAAAATTATGTATTTTATTATTAATTTGGTTATATTACATGAAAATATTATAATTAATATTTTAAAACTATTTATTACTATTAATATCACAATATTTAATGGAAATGTTATAATAGTGGTATTTAAATAAATTAATAATATATCATTGTTTTTTCTAAAGACATTGACTTGTGTAATGCAATGCTAAACCAATGTCGTGTGTAGAACAACCTTAACTTGGTGTCGAATATAATTCAAGATAAAATTGACTTTAATGTAACTCAAGTCACTAGTAAAGTCTAATTTTATCTAATTTACTAAATTCAAAAATACATGGGGTTACATTCTTCCCCCCTTAAAATGAATTTCACCCTCAAAATTCATCACTGTAATATAAAAAATAAGGATACATATAACTCATTATATCCTCAAGTTCCCACATAAGTTACTAAAATTTTTTGTTTCTCCAAAACAAATTGATGAGGTGATTGCTACAGTTTAATATGACATTCTTAATATGGTCTAGAATCTCTTCTAGTAGTTTCTTATAAAACAATATTCTCCCATGGTATGACCTCTGAGTTTTTTACATGTGATAGATTAGGTATTTTATTTATCAAGAGTTATACCTGGAAGATATAATTAAAAAATAGTGGTTTTCCAAAAATGGTAATCTATTATCAATATAAGGTCATGCATTTTACCGGATTGATATGCCTAGGGATTAGTTTGCCCTTATTTTTTCCAAAAATAAATTCATTGAAACACCTTGTCACCAATATCAAAATATAGGACATGATGATTATTATGAGAATAAATTTTATATTGTATTTGTACTATCCTTACATGTTTTTGAATGGATATAACCTTCTGAGGAATCTCATCTACCTACTCAGGTCCTAATAGCATTATCTATGCAGCTTCATTCCTGTAAGTTAATGTAGTACAAATCCTTCTATAAAGGGTTTCAGAAAGAGCTGTTTGAATGATCAAGTGAAGGTTTTAATTTATTGAAAACTCATCATGATAATATTTTGGTCCCAAAAATCATCTAATTACATATAAAATGATCTTTTAGTACCATTTAATCACATAACCATAAGTTTTAATAGCATACCTCCTTAAATAATGTTTTCCCTAAATATAATACCAAAGGGTTTAATTGCCATAAATTTATCATAAAATATCATTAATATTGACAAAATCAAATAATGTGGTGTAAAAAATACTAAACATAAGATCATACTCAATCTCAAAAACCCATGATGGTATCAATGAATCTTAATTTAATCATACACGGAGATATATAGGCTTCCAGAATAAAAATTACCCGTCATTCATTTAATAATATCCTATCATACCCAAAAAAATCATTGAATTATTGATTTAATAATTGTATATAAAGAATATAGAATGTGATTATTTTTATACCACAATCTATATAAAGGGATATAATCACATGAAATTTCACTAATGGTTAAACAATAATATTTTTATAGGGCTCCTTCAAATAAAATAAAAAATTAAATTCTGAAACAAAGAAGATAAGTGTGTCCTTATTATCATGATTAACTTCATCAATTATGATTTACTAAAATTTAACATTTTACTTTATATTATATTGATTTCATGTATTATCATCCACATTATCCCTTGGAATGGAGAATTAAATCACATAATTCCCCAACTCTACACACTTGAAACACTACAGTGTGAGTGGTGTATTTTTTAGAATACTTTTCTCCTCCATTGAATTCAATGTACCATTAATCATATTTCGACATTGAAAAACATTATAGACTACCTTTACAAAATTAAAGAACCTCCCATTTCAATTTAATAAATTCACTTGATGCTTCTTCACAGATTTCATGAATACAGATTCCATGAATTTATTTCTGACATTTAAGTTTTCATGAGACTCAATATTTATTTTCTAGTCAAACCCAGATGAATGATTAGAATTTATAATTTTCATTTCAAACATTATTAAACATTTAATGAATTATTCATAGATTATAAAGTCTCTTATAGACAATGCCTTTCTAATACATAATTTCATTCTACCAAATAATCGATCACTTTTTGTTTCATGGTTAGCGATCAAACCTGATGTGTACCCTGAAAGTCTTATAAAATTATATTCATAGTTACTAATAAGATCATCATTATTTTTTCCCAATATTATATAATTAATTATCCATCATTTTTTGTATAAAATGAGGGAAGTACTCACTTATAAATATCTTATTAAAAACATTCCATTCCATTGATTAAATTCACTCTTGTTCCCACATTTTCTTAATAAGAGTATACCAGTGATATGTGTCACCTTCCAAACAATAAATATCTAAAATTACCTTTTTTGTAATTAAAAAACCAAATAAAGTAAAATTTCTTGTAACATGTTATTATATATTTTCTCAACAACTAATGGATCCTTGAAACCACTAAAATAAGGTGTATGTTTGTCCATGAAGGATTCAACATAATGTTGTTTCCTAGTTTTATCAATTGAATGTTCAACATGAGACACATCTTAAAAAAAATTTGATCATATAAAAATTATTTTTCATTCCAACTCCCATATCACTTCGTTTTTCATTAGGAAAATCGTTACATTTTCTGTTCAATTCAATATTAAACGAGATCCATCTTTTTCATTCCACTGAATAAAATAAAATTTATAGTGTGAGAAACAGTAATCATAGATTGGAACCAAATAATCATGATAAATTCCTTACAGAATGTATGAATCATGACACCTTTCTCATTGATCACTGAATTGTTAGGTTTATCCCATGTTATTCAATGTCATCATCCATTTAAATACTCCATGATGGACGGTAAAGTGTTTGTGGAATTTCAAATATTATCCCACAATAAAGTCAAACTTGGTGTATTGTAAGGCCCATTAATGTTCACCAGTGCCTGATTGAGTATCGCTAAATAATTTGTTTTTTGGTTTGTAACCCCTTGATATATTTTTTCCCTAGCCACATCCACCTTTAGTATCTAAGAATAGATGTAATTTCTTGGTAACCACTCACTCTATCCTTTAATATAATTCTTAGAATTTTTTGTATACATTGACTCAACCTTATAGTTATTATTTTATACATCCCAATTCATATACTTATAAATATTCCTTGGGATCTTACTAATGTTTTCTTATTCTATTTTACAAAGGTTAATTAGAAATTTCCTTTGATACCAAATATAGTGACACTGTATTATCATAGATAAATATTATATAATTTGGAGGAATATTAATTTAATTTAATAAATAAATGAATTTTTATGATAATAGATTTGTGCATTTGGAAACTTAGAACACATTCATTTAATCTGGTGAAATATCTTCAATGTTTCTAATAATGATCTACTCATTATATACTCTTCATTGACATTCCCTATAAAAATCCTTTATATATAACCTGGAGAATGGAAACATAAGTATGGTTAAACATAGATGCTCATTAATGGTAAACATAACAGATAACAGTCTTTGATCATATGAAGTAATTAGATAAGAATAAGATTATGTGATCATGAACATGACTTACAATGTTAATACCCAACCAGTCAAAGATCATAAACATGAGTCATAGAATAAAACATTATAATTTTTGAGAACATGGACAATAAGGGTTATAAATATTTATAAATTAATCATGGACCATAATATCTTGCCATAAATGCATGGGAACATCATAAATATAGAAGAAACAGATTCCTTGTTTCAATGTTAACTTCCAAGACCATCAACATAATAGATCAAGACACACCCATTTCCCATAGTGGATTAGTACACACCAGTTAACTATAGTGGACCAGGATGCACCTATTTTCTATACTAGATCAAGATACACATGTTTACTAAAATGGATTACAATGATAGACTTATTTCCCATTTTTTTCACATGATATATGAGTCACTTGAAAATCCATTTTAGGGAGATATAAGTCCCACATATCACATAATTAAAACCATATTTATGAGTTCCAAAATATAATAAAAATTCATCAAATCATAACCCATGAAATTAATTGAGTCTCATAAAATTTTCATCATAACATAACCTTGGGAAAATTTAATTGTTTCTTAATGGTTTCAGTATAGAATAATCCATGAAAATAAGAGTATTTCCTAAGTATTTCTTTATGGTGTAACCCAAGAAAGAGATGTGGATTTCATAAACATCATGAGATAAAAAATAAACCATTCATTGAAAAAATATGAATGGTATCCTTGGATCATATCCCTAGTAAGGAATAGGTAACACCAAAAAATCTCATATTATATGAACCATAATTTTGAGATATCATTTAAACAATTTCTTACAGAAAACAACCCTTCCCCTCTGAAAATTATTTTTAAAACCAAAAAAAACTTTAAATCATTATTGTTTGAATAATAAATTAAAATACTTATTAATTAATATTAAAATTAATAATTGGAAATTATTTCTATAAAATCCATACATGTCATATATTTTAAAACGATGTTCTATTTTCCATTTGCTGTAAAATCCAAACAATCATTGTTTTTAAAACAAAATGAATATTTATTTAAAAAAAATAAATGGTTTTAACATGGTTAACAAAAATTTAAACATCACAAGGGGTAATAATACATGTCTTAAAACAATTATCTTAAACATGGTTTTTAATGAAAATATATTTCCCACAGATTAAAGAAATGAGAATAATTTTTTTTTTAAAATATTAATTATTTAAGTACTAATGTTTGGAAAATGGTAATATTAAATGAAGGTATCATGAATTACTAAAATGGAAATATTTATTAGAATTATTTAGGGATATATTATTATATTTTAACATTGGATACATAATCATAAATAATCTCAACAAAAGATGAGATTCGGACATAAAATATTTACTACTTTTCTAACAACGAATCATAATACCCATGAAGGGATAATATAAAATTAAAAATAAAATACCATGAGGATGAATAAATTCATGATAATTAATTTCAAATGGGATATAAATAAACCTCGTGTTGGAGTATAGGTTCATAGCATAACACACATCTCAAAAAAGGAAAATTGAGTCAAAATCTCTATTATGATTTGTTAACATTTGAACTGTAAACCTTATGATAGAGAGTTCATAAAATGGATTTATAAATAAAAAATGTAACATGAAACATCATATAATACATAAATTGATATTATTTACATCACATAAGAAAAAAATGTGATGAACATGGTATGTGTCTCATAGATAAAAAGTGACAGGGAAATCCCATACCTTAAGTATTTAATATAAACACACTCATTAAAACCTTATATATAATAAAGAAAAGTATATTATAAATAAATTAATAAACTCTATTTATATATATCATATAATATGTTATTTTATTGTGACATTTTATTTCCCATTTATTAAAAATTCAAAGTTAATGTTACATTTTTGGTAATAACTCCTTTGTTTCTCATATATGTTTTGACTTATTATTTTTTTATCCTCTTAATTATATTATGGTTTAATAATCTCAAAAATGTAAAATTGATATAAATATCATGTAAATTGATTATATATGTTTTTATATAATTATATAATTTTTCGTGATAGAAATGATATACACCATTCATGGAGATGGTGGTTCGTACGTACAATTGAATGTTGTTTCCAATTTATTATAGTATTGAAAGAAATAATTGTAAATGATATATATATATATATATGTATATTTTATCATTAAAATATTATTTTTATTTCATATATATAATATATTTTTGTCAAAGAAATTGATTATACATTCCATGTAAAGCTGGAACGAATCATAATTCTCCTTGAGGTGGTAGTCCTCCGTATAAAAGAATGATGATAATGTATTTACACAACATGGAAAGCATGAATGCATGTGTGATATAATAACAATATAAAAATAAAAACATCATAAATATAATAAAAAACAAATATACACTATAAATCCATCAAAATTACAATTCTTGAATGGTGGTAGTAGAAAAAATGGACGACATCGATTCGCAAGGTGGTTGTTTTTCGTACACAAGAATGATTATTTATTAACCCATTTAATGGATGTGTGTGAGGTTATATTCAATGACCTTAAAATAAAAAACACTTACTATATTTAATATACTTATGTTATTATATATTAATTTTATAATAATAATTAGATTGGATAGAAGAATAAATAAAGCAAAAATTCTCATTGATGAACATTAACTCTTCTTTTTGTATCCTCTTTAAGTTCGAACTAAAGACCTTATTGGTTTGATTTATATAAAAAATAAGGGTTATAGTATATTTGGAGTAAATTTTGGAATTTATATGGGTCGATCTGGATCGATAAAATTGGTTTGGGGGTATGAAGAAATGAAGAGAGTGACTGCCCTTTTATAGTTAAAATGGAGTTTCATTCATGTAAATACTCGAATGTATCCACTATAGTGTGGTCAATATTAAATAAGGTGCATCCAAATTGGATAGTTAAATGTTTTGAGGTATTATTTGGTCTATAAAAATATACAAAAACACAATAGAATAAATGTTTTATACATTTCATTCGTTAACATTTGAAGTGTACATCTTTTTTCCATTTTATGTTTTTACTAGCGTAACAGGTTTACAAACATAGAAAATTCAACCCAAAATAATAAATTAATGAAATTAATATAAACTAATTTTTACACACTGATTCTATATGTGATATGTAAATTATAAAATATAAATCCTTTGCATATAGGAAATTAACTTTAACACAATCACATATAATGTGAAAAAACACTTTTTAACCTCAATCATGCTAACAGATTTTTTACAATTTGGAGGTCAATATATTCATTATAAAAAAAATTATATAAATGGAATTTAGTTAATATTTTATAATATTTAGAAACCAATTTATATAATATACAATTTTTATTAATTTTTAATCATTTAAAAAAAATATCATTTATTATAATATAACATTAATTTCATCTCTGACGTTACTCATTTAATTTCTATTAAAAAAATAAGGAAAAATATGGGATAAAATATATATTAAATTCACACCTTCATAACATGATATATTCTTCGTTAAAATAATTTAAGAAAACAATTCATTAGATTATCTATACATTTAATATTTTTAGTGTAATTTATTTTATTTAATTATTAAATAAATAAATACTGTGTTGTTATTTCAAAAGAATTTATGTTAATTGATTCATCTATAAAAATTAATGTTCAATTATTATGATACAAAAATAATAATTTATATTTAAAAATAATACATATAACCAAACCTATGCTTTTTTGACCTCCTCCCAAAGAATTATATATATTAATAGGAAGAGCGAAATTTTTTTGTCTTTTTGTTTAATTAACATACAATATAGGTCATATTCAAAGGAAAGTGGCTACAAAATTTCCTTATTTTTGTGAATTCTATGTAAAAATATAAATAAATTCATTAAATTAAATTAATTAAATATTTTTGGCCATATTCACTCTTATCGTCCTAGTTTAATGCTCTGAAAATACATTTTATCTTTAAATACAGTAATTAGTTTTTACTTCATTTAGAATACATTTTGGTAATTAAATAAGATAAACTTAATAAAAATTATAAATTATTTAGATTAAAATTTGAAATTAAATCTTGAAAATTTTATTCCTAAAAGTGGAAAAATTAATTTTAAATTAATGTCACTGACATGATGAAAAAATTGGGTTTAAATGTGAAAATGAACAAAAGACTACAATGTTTTTGTTTCCACATTAAATATTAAATTGATTTAAATTTCATAAATTAGATTAATATATTTATAATTGAACAAATTATAAGTCAATAAATTTTAAAATATAATTTTTCTTTATAAATAAATTAAATTAAAAGGTAGTTTTCAATTGACATTTTGTATTTTCACTGTTCATAAAAAATAAGAAAATTTCCGAAAAATCCTAAAAATTAAAAATAAGCATAATTTAACATGATAATTTAATAAATCAATATCATTAAGTCAAATTAATTTTATTATTGTGCTCAAAGGGGAATAAAATCGTTTTTTTATTAAATGGACTTTTTAAAACATAGAAATACTTTACCAAAAAAGTATGTATTTTATTACTAATATTTTTTATTTATATAAAAAAATTAATAATTTTTGTTTGAAAAGTATTTATTACAATTCATATCACTGGGTTTAATGACTAGTTCATAGTAGCCATGTTTTAATAAGTTAACAATATATCATGGATTTCTTAAAAGTAATTGGTGAGTGTAACGTAAGCTGGGATAATGTTGTATGTAGCACAAGATAAATATAACTTTATATAAAAAAATCTATCCTTTTTATTTAATGTAACACAATTCATCAAATAATTTTAATTTAATTGAGAAAAATAAAGTCATAAAAACTATTAGTGTTACAACAGGGGTGAGTATAATTGTATACTCAATTGGATCCTCCTCGAGAATTATTGCTGAATTACAGTAGAAAAAATATAATAATTTATCATAATAATGTCTGTTATAAATTGTATATCATTATTTTTAATTTAAAATATGACAAATAAATCTAGGGTCTTTGGGTCTTTAGGATATTAGAATCATAATACAATATAAATACAAGGTAAGTCATTATTAATTTCATGTCCTTAAAGTACTCTTATTTCCCATTGACTAACTTTTACTTAATTTGATATACAATATAATAAATATAGAATGGGTGTGAGATATATATCTCAATAAGATTACAATATAAGTAAATAGTGATCATAAAAAATACATATGACACAAGAGACATATCATGATAATATAAAAAAAGAGATCAAACATATCCACATGAAATAATAACATGAAGAAGATGATATATTATGATCATGGAATCATATGAATGTGGAAAAACATAAAACAAGACATCATAATAATATATCAGGGCTAACTTCTAAGACAATATAAATTAGTGTTCTAGGTTTATTGCTCATGCACCATAATTTTTATCTCATGAGCAATGAACATTTCCCAATGTATTGGGGGGAATGCAAAATTCTGGGCTTACATATCACATTTATTAGAATATATATTCTTAATTGAAAAACATAAGAAAATTGTATATTTGGTATTAGTCAAAAAACCATTAAAATGAAACGGGTCAAATAATATTTTCATAATTAATAACCAAATGAAATATCGTAATGATAGAAATGTATGAATTGATTAAAAAAGTATGAGATTTTTATAAATGAATAAATAATAATAGGCTATGATAACTGATTTTAGGTGAAGGGAAGACATAAAAAAGTGTAGATAAGTAATTTTGGGAATAATATTCTTAATTGATGATTTATGAAAATGATAGAGTCTTTAAAGAGGGTAATGATATATAAAATTCTATAAAACCATAAATGTAACCAAGTGGTTTAAATAAAAAATAAGTGTTTTTATAAACCATACAATGTTAAAATAATAAAAAGGATTAGTACATGAAAAGATAAGACAACTAAACAAATTCATTTTAAATAGGCTTTATAAAAGGTTTGAATTGAGAATAGAATTTTAAGAATATGTATTATCTCCTTAAAATAAATTTAAACTATATATATAAGGAACATAAATAAATAAATAAATAAATATATTGAATAATTTAAATAGAAGATGATAAATCGAAATGGGAAAAGGAAAGAGAATGTGTAACTTGATGTAATGAGGGTTGATTGAAATATCTCTTATCTTGGGTCTTTGAATCATCTAGTACATTCATCTAAACTTCTAAATAATAAAATTAAATTTATTAAATACTACATTATGAATCATATTTATGTATAATTTCAGTACTATTATGATTTTATATATTTTTTTAATATTTTTATTGAGATATTATGATTATGTTCACCTTTCAATGGATGTTTGTTACAGGGATATATAGTCGTATTGTTTTTTAGTAATTATATTAGTCATTGTTTATTATGACTATAACACAAAAATTGTAAAAAAAATTATTTCATTATGGAGGCATATATGTTCCCAAATATCTATATCAGTTCTGACATTGTGATGAATTTTTTTTTATTAATGTAATTACAATATCGTTAGTCATTTTACAGTTTTTTATGTGATTAACTTATTTGGTTTTATTTATCCTTATAATTATTTATCCAATATATAATATGAAAAATATATAATATAATTCATTATAACATTTTTAGTCATAATATTTTTATTGTAATAATCCATGAAGGTGGTGATGAAAAATGAAAAATTCTTTTCATAAATATGGTAAAATGACTATCATATATACAATATATTCGTTTTATAGTAAAAAAATTGAAATTTAGACAATATATATTCCATTAATATAATAAAATTTTGTTATATTAATAATAGTGATGTTATTTCACTATCATGGATATGAATTTATTTGAGGAGGTATAAGAAGAAAAAAACGAAAGATAATTCTGTTAAGAATATTATAATGACTAGTCACATGACTAAATAGTAAGGGGATAGTGAATATACTTTAAATGGATTATAGTATATATATTTATATATATATATAACTATTATAAATAAAGAAATTCATTCATGTCTTCTATTACAAAAACAATACTTATATAGTATTTTACTATTTCACCTCTGTATTTTACTTTTTATCAAAAATTAAAAAACAACATTGTAAAATTTTTTTGACAAGATTATTCCAAAAAGTGAATCCATTATATATAAAAAATTATATGTATAGGATTTTTTTATTAAAATAAAATCCGTATTTTTTGAAAATACTATTTTTTTACATAATCAAATTTCTAACACATAAAAAATTAATAATGGTTTAGTAAAATCATATTATCATATTTTTTAAAATTTATATTGGTATATGAAATTTTAATCCTAAACTTTTAATTTATTTATATGTTTTATATTTATCAACAAATTAATATTAACAAACATTAGTCATTCATATTTTGTAAAAAATATAATTATGAATTTTTTTTGTCAAACATTTATTTTAACATATTGAAAAAATTTATTTAATTATATTATTATATAAAATCTTTATATTTTAATTTAGTTAGATACTAAGAAAAATAAATTTCACCCTTAACTAATTTTTCTTAGAAATATTAAAAACAATATATTATTTGATTAAATTCCAATTTAAATGTAAATGATTTTACACATTAAAACAATGTACCCCGAGTTACATTATTGGAGTTGGCGGTTACATAAAAACAAATACCCATGTAATTATAATTACATTTTATCATCATGGTATTTCAATTTAATATAATAATTTTTTTTGTCATAGAATAATTTTGTTGAGCAATGTATTGTTTTCAAACAATTCAAAATAATGTTTTTTAAAGGGGGAGATTATTTTAAATAATACTCTGTCTCTTTATGATGATTTTGATTCTCACAAATACCCTTAATTATTTACTAATTATTTTGTTGAGTATTTTGCAGGAATTTATTTTATTTATTTATTTCATATAACGAGATTTCATACTTCATTTATTCCGAGATCAATTTTAGCGCGTTCTGGAATCACTGTAGCGCGAGATCAATTTTAGCGCGTTCTGGAATCACTGTAGCGCGAGATCAATTTTAGCGCGTTCTGGAATCACTGTAGCGCGAGATCAGTTTTAGCGCGTACTGGAATCACTGTTCATACCCGACGTTGATGAACGTAACGTATGGATGAAAAATTTACTTTTTATGTTAAAAGAAACGTATGGTTAAGGAACCTTACGTTATTTTGAAACGTATGGTTAATGAACCTTACGTTGTTGAAAAGTACGGAAGAAGAACATTACGTTTGGAAGGAACCTTACGTTTTTGTTGTTGGACAAGTATGGAAGAGAAACCGTACGTTAGTTTTCAGTGTTGAGTTTGTTTCTCAACAGTATGGATCATCAACCTTACTTTTATAATCAACTGTACGTTCTTTGGAGAGTTGAAGCAAGACAAAGTATGGATGATCAACCCTACGTTTGAATGCTGAAGAGAAAGTATGTACGTTGTGAACCTTACGTTTGTGAACCTTACGTTTGTGAACCTTACGTTTGTGAATCCTACATTTGGAGCCACGTCATCAACCCTACGTTTGGCGTCGGGATATTTTTGACAGACGATATTTCTTTTTGCATAGGTCAAACAGGCGGATTATTAAGCGGATTTCGAGCTGATTCTTAAGTACGACTTTGACTGAATTAAAGACGATTTTCAACGGATTAATGATTGATTTAGACGGAGCTTTTTATGCTGATTCTTCAGGGGAGTTACAACGGCTCTGTTATTTCATTTTTTTTATATCGCGAATCTAAAGGAGATTTTCATGGATCTATTTATGCGGAAGATTTTCTCAGATTTGAATATATATGTTCTATCTTGGAAACTTCGGATATATATATACACGGGAAAGTGTATGAAATATATAGATTGATCTTTTAACGAGCAAGAAACAGAGACTGTGTGAAGGCGTTCTTTTCTGGTGATCGAGAAGAAGTGTAAAACCTTTATTACCGAAGGAATATCTTGATAGCAGATTCACGTGTTCTACATCGACTATCTGTTGTGAATCTACTGCTGCTGAAGTTGTGAAGTTTCTTGTAATATCTATTGCAACTGGATCGACTCAGAACTGTTTTGATTACAGATCTTTATTTTCTGAAGACGACGATCTATCTACTGTCAATTGCATTCTGTTGCAATTGTGAAGAAAAATTGGAGAAGTGTTTTCTTTATCGAAACCCTTTTTATTTTTGAGTGATCAGCTTCTCGTTCTAAGCTGTGTGGGTTCGTGTTTGAACCAGGAAGGCTGTGTTTGCCTGAAACTTGTAAAGGTGTCAACTGCCTGTACTCAGTTGTGAACAGGTCTGTGGAAACGAGGACCAGATAGTGAAAATTGCCAAGCTCGTAGATTTGAGCGTTGGTGGAGTGGACTAGGGGCCTTCTGTTCCCCGAACCACTATACATTCATGTGTTCATGCTTTTACTTTTTCCGATGCATATTTAATCGTGCTAAAGCATAGTGGACAGAATTTGTCTAAATTGAAGAGATTGTAATAATTTTGAAAAGACACAATTCACCCCCCCTCTTTTGTGTAATCCGTAGATTCAGATCCAACAATTGGTATCAGAGGAGGAGCTTCTTATTTTTAAAGTCTTATCAAGCTAGAAGTATTTAAAGATTATACATAGTGTATCATGGCTGATACGAGAGAGGGAATGTCAATGGTCAGAGCACCTTACTTTAATGGAGATAATTATGGCTGCTGGAAATCACGTATGATTATTTATCTGAAAAATCTTGGTTACAAAGTCTATTCAAAGATTCTGACTCCCTATGAAATTCCTGAAAATCCCGATACATGGAGTGCTGCTACAGAGGCTGAGTATGACATGAATTCAAAAGCTATGAATGCAATCATCTGTGGTCTAGGACCGAATGAATTTAACAGAGTATCTCAATGCCCGACTGCATATGAAATGTGGCAAACAATAGCTGTTGCTTATGAAGGAACAGATAATGTAAGACAGATGAGATATGCAACTGCTAAATTAAAATTCGATACTTTTAGAATGATTGAAGGAGAGAGCATCACTCAGATGAATGGAAGATTGACAGAAATTGTCAATAATATAACAGCTCTAGGAGAACCAATCAAGCAGGCTGATCAAGCGTTAAAGGTACTGAGAGTACTTCCTACTCGATGGAATGGAATCTCTGCAGCAATCAGACAATCAACTTCTGTTAAAGATCTAACTATGAGAGAGCTGATTGGTACATTGATGATGTACGAGGCTGAAATGCAAGATGAGGTAAATGAGCATAAAGTCTACATAAAAAGGGAAAATACTTCTTTGAAAGTGACTTCTCAACAAAAGGATAGAAAGATGAAGAACAGAGAAGTAAGTGCTAAATCAGAAAGCTCTGATTCTTCAAATTCGGATGAAGAACTGGCTCAGCTAGCCAGAAAATTCAGAAAGTTCTACAGTAAGAAGAAAGAATTCAAGAAATCCTTCAGGAAGGATAGCAAGGAAGTGAGATGTTATGAATGCAAAAAGATAGGACATATCAGACCAGATTCCCCAAAATTGAAAGATGCAAAGAAGAAGAAATTCTTCAAAATAGATTATTATGAGCAGAAAGACAAGAAAGCTATGAAAGCTACTTGGAGTGTTTCTGAAGACTCAAGTAATTCTTCTGAATCAAGCTCAGAGAAGGAGGAAGTCAATTTAAAAGCAAATATGTGTTTCATGGCTAAAACTGATGAGGTACACTCATAGTACTCCTCTGACTCAAATAATGAATCAAACTCTGAAACAAGCTTCTCAAATAAAAAACTTGCAGCTTACTGCAATATGCTTGAAGAAAGGTATGAATCATTATTTAAAAAATATAAATCTATAAAGAACTTGCATAAAGCTATTTCAGATGAGAGAAATACTTTGCTAAAACAACATAAGGAATTAATTGACAAATACAACTCTGCTGACTCAAATAAAATTAATTTTGAATCAAAAATAAAAACTCTACAGGATGAAGTAGGATCTTATAAAAAGGCTGCATTAGTTTTTACAAAAGGAGAAAACGCCTTAAATGAGATACTTGGAAAAACTGTAATTAAAAAGGAAAGGTTTGGAATTGGAAGTAAAGGAGAAAAAACTAAGTTATACAAAAATTATTTTGTTCCTAGCACTAAACAGGTTATTTGTAACTTTTGTGGAACAAAAGGTCATATAGCTAAAAAGTGTTTTCTAAGACAACCTCAAATATGTGGAATTAAGAAAGCTTATATTTCCAATGATCTATATGATTCAATCAATTTTAAGAAAACAAAGAAAATCTGGATACCCAGATCACTGCTTGCTAACACTCCTAGACCCAACAAAATATGGGTACCAAAGCAATTTGTTTTAATGTCTTTGCAGGTAGCAGGTCACCAAAGAAAGAAAGAAATATGGTATATGGACAGTGGCTGCTCAAGACACATGAGTGGAACTTCAGCTAATTTCTCTTCTCTTACTCGAATGGAAGGAGGACTTGTCACCTTTGGTGACAATGCTAAAGGAAAGATTATTGGTATTGGAACAGTTGGAGATCCAGAGACAGTCTCAATCAACAAAGTACTTTATGTACAAGGGTTAAAACACAATCTGATAAGTATCTCTCAACTCTGTGATGATGGATACACTTTTGATTTTACTAACAATAGTTGTACTGTTTCTAAAGATAAACTGTTTAAGTTTAGAGCACCAGAACTGATAATGTTTATACATTGGATTTGTATTCCTTTTGTAAACAACAAGTAAACTGCTTAACTGCTAATATAAGTGAATCCTGGATCTGGCATAGAAGACTTGGTCATTGCAATATATATGCTTTACATAAATTATCTAAGAAACATATAGTTTCTGATTTGCCTAGTCTCAAATTTGAAAATGACAGATTCTGTGATGCATGTCAGCTTGGCAAGCAACACAAATCATCATTCAAATCTGCTAATAAAGTTGCTACAACTAAACCTCTAGAACTTATCCATATGGATTTGTTTGGACCTTCAAGAGTAGCAAGTTTAGCTGGTAAATTATATGTTTATGTATTATTTGATGATTATTCTAGATTTACTTGGATTTTATTTTTGAAATTTAAAAGTGAAGCTTTTAGTTTATTTGAAGGTTTTTGTAAATCTATTCAAAATGAAAAAGGTTTTAATATAATCTCATTGAGAAGTGATCATGGTGGAGAATTTAAGAACCAGGAATTTAATTCCTTTTGCTCAAACATGGGTATTAAACACACCTTCTCTGCTCCAAGAACACCTCAACAGAATGGGATTGTAGAAAGAAGAAATAGAACTATTCAAGAAATGGCTAGAACTATGTTAAATGATTATAGCCTACCTATATATTTCTGGGCAGAAGCTGTTAATACATCTTGTTATATAATGAATAGAATTTTAATAAGACCTATTTTGAAAAAGACACCCTATGAACTATGGAATAACAGAAAACCTAAAGTAAATTACTTTAAAGTTTTTGGATGCAAGGTTTACATCTTGAATTCCAAAGATAATCTTGGTAAATTTGATCCAAAATCTGATAAAGGTATTTTCTTAGGATATTCTGCAACCTCCAAAGCTTATAGAGTCTATAATAAAAAGTCAAGGATTGATGAAGAATCAGTTCATGTGAAATTTGATAAATCTGATCCTTTTGAGAAAAGGATAGAACAAATAGATGAACCTGATTCTAATGAAAACATGAGACTTGAAAATTTAAAGAATGATTTTGAAAATGATATAAAAGAAATTCAGTCCAGTTCAGAAGAACATGACACTGAAGAACCTTTGAATGTAATGCCTAGATAGTCTAGAACCTTAAAGAATCACCCTTTAGAATCTGTGATAGGTGACTTAGAGACTGGTATTCAAACTAGAAGAAACCTTGGAAACATAGTTGAATTCTCTGCTTTCCTATATCAACAAGAACCTAAGACCATGGAAGAAGCCTTAGATGATGAGAGCTGGGTAATAGCAATGCAGGATGAATTGAACCAGTTCAAGAGAAATAAGGTTTGGGAATTAGTTGAAAGACCACATGATTATCCAGTAATAGGAACTAAATGGGTCTTTAGGAATAAACAGGATGATCAAGGGATAATAACTAGAAATAAAGCAAGATTAGTAGCTAAAGGATATAATCAAGAAGAAGGAATAGATTATGATGAGACCTTTGCACCTGCAGCTAGGTTAGAAGCCATTATAATCCTTTTAGCCTATGCATCTTATATGAATTTTAAATTATTTCAGATGGATGTTAAATCTGCCTTTTTAAATGGTTATTTAACGGAGGAAGTTTATGTTGAGCAACCTCCTGGTTTTGAAAATTCTCAAAAACCAGATTCTGTTTTCAAACTTACTAAAGCTCTTTATGGCCTTAAACAAGCACCTAGATCTTGGTATGAAAGACTAAGTTCTTTTCTTTTGAAAAATGATTTTACTGTTGGACTGGCAGATCCAACACTCTTTAAGAAAACTGTGAAAAATAATGTTTTGTTGGTTCAAATTTATGTTGATGATGTAATTTTTTGATCAACCAATAAAATTCTTTGTCATGGATTTTCAGAATTAATGCAAAAAGAATTTGAAATGATTATGATGGGAGAATTAAATTTCTTTTTGGGTCTTCAAATATTTCAAAAAGATTTTGGAAATGTTTTAAATCAATGCAAATACATTACTGATTTACTTAAGAAATTTGGACTTGAAAACAGCAAGCCATTTACAACTCCTATGTGTACTAATATAAAACTTGATTTGGATGAAACTGGAAAATCAGTGGACAACAAGTTATATAGAGGTATGATTAGTAGTTTGTTATATCTTACTGCTAGTAGACCAGATATAATGTATTCAGTATGTCTTTGTGCTCGATTTCAATCAAATCCCAAAGAATCCCATTTAACTGCTGTTAAAAGAATTTTTAGATATTTAAAAGGTACTATTTATCAATCTCTGCTTTATCCAAAAACCTCTGATTTTAATTTAATTTCATATTCAGATGCTGACTTTGGAAGCTGTAGATTAGATAGGAAGAGTACTTCAGGAACATGTCACTTTTTAGGGAAGTCTTTAGTATCATGGTCTAGTAAGAAACAACACTCAGTTGCCCTGTCAACAGCCGAGGCAGAATATGTGTCTGCAGGTAGTTGCTGTGCACAGGTGTTGTGGATGAAAAACACTCTTATGGACTTTGGATTAAATTTCAATAATACACCTATTTTATGTGATAATACTAGTGCAATTAATATTTCAAAAAATCCTATTAGTCATTCTAGAACTAAGCACATTGATATAAGACATCACTTTTTAAGAGATCATGTGTTTAAAAAGGATATATTTTTAGAATTTGTAAATACAGAAAATCAATTAGCAGATATTTTTACTAAACCACTTCCCACGGCAAGGTTTGAATTTATTAAGGGGGAGTTAGGTTTATTTAATTTTAAATAGTTTTTTTTAAATCTTATTCTGTTTTCGAATTCTGCTTAATTTCTGTTTTCCGCTATAAGTAATTTTATTTTGTTTTAAATAAAAGTAATGATTAGTGATTACACGGGAATTAAGGTTGTCAGAACCGTTTCACCTTCTAAACTGCTTTACCTTTTTCGGAAACCCTTTCGAAAACCTAAAACCGCACATCTGCTCCAAAACCCTTTTCTGAATCATCAAACCCTAAACTTACGAACCTTCAGAAATCGTTGTTGGAATGGCAAAGACTAAGCGTCCAGATGAAGACGAGAGCAGTGCTGCAAAGAAACCTAAGGTAGTTAGTCGGAAAATACTGCAAGGTAAAGTCATAGATTTAGAGTGGCTGTTTGAAACTAATTTACTGTTGAAGCAAGCGTTGTCGTTTCAAAGCCTTGAGCAAGCTTTTAATAGTGAAAATTCTGAGTTTCTATATGAGGCAGAAATGAGACATTTCTTTAGAACTGTTCAGTTTAGCCTTGGAGATACAGAGGAAAGTTTATTGGCTCAAATAGAGGATAAGTACTTTTCAATATCATCTGTAGAGATAAGTCAAATTCTTAACTGCCCTCATGAAGGAGTTTTTCATTTCGATTTACGGAATATTGGAGATTCTATACATAAGTCTGAGGACATTATGTCTTTTCTGTTTGGAACCAGAGTGATAAAGAAGATGTTTATTAAGGATTTGGAGCCCAATCAGAAAATTTTGGTAAAATTTGTTCAGACTGGTTTAGCACCAAGAATAGCTGAGATGGAGAAAATCCTATACCCGGACATGTACATAATGTATCTTCTGATGTGTGATATTAAGTTTAATTTTCCTCGGTTTATGATAAGATATCTGAGTTACTTCTGTCAGAGTGAAGTAAGAATGACCTTTTTCCCTTATGGAAGGATCATTTCTTTGTTTTTGTTTAAAAGAGGAATGATCAGATTGGTAGATGCTGGGGTGAAATGTCACCACATTAATGTTTTTAATGCTGTGAGTGGATCAGGCTCTTCACCTGATTTGATTTGGAAATTTCAAGCAATTACTGCAGCAATGAGCAATATGAGTGACAGATTACATGATCTTCAGTGTAATAGTGCCCCTTTGTCAGTTTTGCTAGATAATCAGAGATTTTTAGTGGATCAGTTGACATCTGGAGAGCAACCGATTAGGATTCTTTTGAATCAGTTATCAGAAAAACTAGCTCTTTTTGTTGAAAAAGAAGAAAGAATGCATGAGTTTTTCGAGTTAATTTGATTGAAGATATTCATATGACTCAAGAGAACAGAGATCTTATCATCAAGTTAGGAGATGGGATGATGAAGAGGCTCAGAGAACAGTTTACAGAGATAAAGACCGCGATTCAAAGGATATAGACACCTTTTTCCCTGTCTTATCTATGAACCTTGATTCCTCTGTATATCACAATCGTTTATATATAACATCTTGTGAATGAAAATTCTTTTCTTACTTCTTTTTTGTTTTGTTGTTTATTGATTTATGATTGAGTTAGCCAGTATAACAAATTCACTTATTCATACACAGTTAATTATAGCATTTACTTATAGTTCAGTGCAATATTGAATGTGTTCAAATCCGTAATTTTTCATTCTTTTTGATATCACAAAAAGGGGGAGAATTTGGATAAACACAACATTTAAATTCATTTGTTTCCTATGAAGAAATTTGGATATATGGGAGAATTTGGATATATACGACATTTATCTTTTATCTATTTTTAGCTTAAAATTTATTTTTATGGGGGAGAAATTTTATTATAGTTAAATATTGTTTTAATCCTTTCAAAATTCTAAAATTTTATAAAACTAATTTTTCAATAAAGATTGCAATTAAATTAGTTCTATTATTTTATGGGTTTTGTGATCATCAAAAAGGGGGAGATTGTTGAGCAATGTATTGTTTTCAAACAATTCAAAATAATGTTTTTTTAAAGGGGGAGATTATTTTAAATAATACTCTGTCTCTTTATAATGATTTTGATGCTCACAAATACCCTTAATTATTTACTAATTATTTCGTTGAGTATTTTGCAGAAATTTATTTTATTTATTTATTTCATATAACGAGATTTCATACTTCATTTATTCCGAGATCAATTTTAGCGCGTTCTGGAATCACTGTAGCACGAGATCAATTTTAGCGCGTTCTGGAATCACTGTAGCGCGAGATCAATTTTAGCGCGTTCTGGAATCACTGTAGCGCGAGATCAGTTTTAGCACGTACTGGAATCACTGTTCATACCCTACGTTGATGAACGTAACGTATGGATGAAAAGTTTACTTTTTATGTTAAAAGAAACGTATGGTTAAGGAACCTTACGTTATTTTGAAACGTATGGTTAATGAACCTTACGTTGTTGAAAAGTATGGAAGAAGAACATTACGTTTGGAAGGAACCTTACGTTTTTGTTGTTAGACAAGTATGGAAGAGAAACCGTACGTTAGTTTTCAGTGTTGAGTTTGTTTCTCAGCAGTATGGATCATCAACCTTACTTTTATAATCAACCGTACGTTCTTTGGAGAGTTTAAGCAAGACAAAGTATGGATGATCAACCCTACGTTTGAATGCTGAAGAGAAAGTATGTACGTTCTGAACCTTACGTTTGTGAACCTTACGTTTGTGAACCTTACGTTTGTGAACCCTACGTTTGGAGCCACGTCATCAACCCTACGTTTGGCGTCGGGATATTTTTGACAGACGATATTTCCTTTTGCATTGGTCAAACAGGCGGATTATTAAGCGGATTTCGAGCCGATTCTTAAGTACGACTTTGACTGAATTAAAGACGATTTCAACGGATTAATGATTGATTTAGACGGAGCTTTTTATGCCGATTCTTCAGGGGAGTTACAACGGCTCTGTTATTTCATTTTTTTTATATCGCGAATCTAAAGGAGATTTTCATGGATCTATTTATGCGGAAGATTTTCTCAGATTTGAATATATATGTTCTATATTGGAAACTTCAGATATATATATACACATGAAAGTGTATGAAATATATAGATTGATCTTTTAACGAGCAAGAAACAGAGACTGTGTGAAGGCGTTCTTTTCTGGTGATCGAGAAAAAGTGTAAAACCTTTATTACCGAAGGAAGATCTTGATAGCAGATTCACGTGTTCTACATAGACTATCTGTTGTGAATCTACTGCTGCTGAAGTTGTGAAGTTTCTTGTAATATCTATTGCAACTGGATCGACTCAGAACTGTTTTGATTACAGATCTTTATTTTCTGAAGACGACGATCTATCTACTGTCAATTGCATTCTGTTGCAATTGTGAAGAACAACTGGAGAAGTGTTTTCTTTATTGAAACCCTTTTTATTTTTGAGTGATCAGCTTCTCGTTCTAAGCTGTGTGGGTTCGTGTTTGAACCAGGAAGGCTGTGTTTGGGTGAAACTTGTAAAGGTGTCAACTGCCTGTACTCAGTTGTGAACAGGTCTATGGAAACGAGGACCAGATAGTGAAAATTGCCAAGCTCGTAGATTTGAGCGTTGGTGGAGTGGACTAGGGGCCTTCTGTTCCCCGAACTACTATACATCCGTGTGTTCATGCTTTTACTTTTTCCGCTGCATATTTAATCGTGCTAAAGCATAGTGGACAAAATTTGTCTAAATTGAAGAGATTGTAATAATTTTGAAAAGACACAATTCACCCCCCTCTTGTGTGTAATCCGTAGATTCAGATCCAACAAATTTTTGTTATGTGTGATAGGGATGTGATAATTTCCTGAGGATACTTTTTGTAAGTCCATAGAAGTTCCTCACTATAATGAGATACATTATATTCTATGACAGAATTCCTGAAACATATATTCAATAGTTGAAAGATATTTTCTGATGGGACATAGAATATATAGTCTACCAGGGGTAAGGGTATCGTAAGTCATTGATACACCTTTTCATGGTGTTTTCTCTTGATAATATTTTAGGGGAGTGGTTTTGATAATGAACCTACGAATAGGAATTCAATATTTGTTCTGTTTCATTTGATATTCCAATATAAGGACCTTTATAGTGATCCTCTGATTATAATATTATTTTTAATATGTTTCATGACTCGTATTCTTAGATTTAGTTTGTTATCCTTTAAAATTACCATTCGTGGAAAGTTGGATATGTTTGGGGCGTCATGAGTGGCATTGTATTAGTTAAATAATGTAATATTTGATTTTTCCCTTCCATCGGATGGGAATATCATAGGATCCTTGATAGATTAGAATAACTAGTGTAAGTAAATGGATATTACGGTTTATAATCATGTATATTTCCATAAATTCAATGAAAATGATTCATGCATATAACTAAATGACACAAGCTATGCAACCTGTTTGATGAGAGATATCAAGACAAAAGGATTTTATTATACTGTAAGTGTGCAAATGAGGTTAAATTTCATTAGGACATTAACCCTTTTCTCTATGGATTAAAAAGAGTGGTAAATGATACTAAACATAGAATTTAGGCATTTTAACCTAATACCATTGAGAATGAGGCCAATAGGGTCACACAGTACGTATATATAAAAACATCAGTTAAATTTAATACTCTTTTAACAAGGATATTAGAGTATCATTCTCATGTATGAGTAATAATATTCAATTGGACTGTTTAGAGGATATAAAGTATTTATTTATAATTTTGTAACATGGTTAAATTTATTTATTTAAATAAATATCTATTATACTTGTTCTAATAAGTAATGAGAAGGATGGGTAGACCAAGATATAGTTTAGTGATGATGGATATATTATTTGAATAATTATTAATTTATTTGTTCTGGAAAAATAATATTTAATTTTCATACACATTTTTTATGTGTCAATTAAATTATAATATTACTATTATTATTTATTCATGTGGTAATTCTAGATATAATTTATATGGAACACTCTTTAGTGTATAAGATTCTTCATGGGGGGTTATAGAGTATCCCGAAGTTGAAAGAGGTAGAGGAGCATAAAAACATTATAGAAGAACCATTTCTCTCTACCCATCCCAATCTCTAAGTCATTATACTAGACTAATCACTACCCCCTCATTCCCCCTCTCTATTGTGATATATAACAACTAATATCCCTCAAACATCCTATGGGGACCAACTATAGGAAAAACTTTTAATAAGATAATTGTCTATTGGGACCACCTAGCCCATCTTGGAATATAACCTCAAGGGACCATGGGTACCCCTCGACCCCTCTAGAAAAGTGGTCATGTACCCAAAACTACATGAATGAAATTAGTTTTGAATCATTAATTCATCCACCAATGTAGATTCTTCCATAGTTTCCCCCACCACTTGACTAAAACTTAGTGGTAACTACCCTATCTCAAGTGATAGAATTCATGGAGAAGATTTATTTGTGATCAAGAGTGGTTGATGAATCTGTATCTGGGGAATCCAATAGAGTGGAATATGGAATATGTTTTCTAATAGCTTTTTTGAGTTGGGAAATGTGAAACATGGGATGGATCTATGAACAATTAGGTAAACTCAATAAATAAGACATGTTTCATACCAACTGAAGAATCAAAAAAGGATTGAAATAATGTGAAGAGACCTTATGGTTTATGTGGTGAGTAACCAACTACTTTTGGTGAGGTATATGCTCTAGGTGAACTTTTTTGCTGGGTTGGAAATTGATTCCACGGTGGTGATGGTATGAATTCTACTTCATGTAACTTTTTCTAAGGGATATATAATTTTAAAGAAATTTAAGAGCCTCATTGTGATCTACTAAGGTATAGGTTTTAATATTAATCACCACTTCACTAGGAATAAAGGAATAAAGGCTTCGTGGTTTTCTCCCATACACAACATCCAAGGGATTATAGTACGTGTAGGAATTCTTTGTGGTATTGTACAATAATTCATTCTATAATAGATAAAATGAACATCATTTGGGTTTTCACCTAGAAAACACCAAAGGTAAGATTACAAATGTTATTCGACAACCTATATCTATCCATATAATTGTGGCTGATAGGATAAACTCATATGTGACTTTATTCCTTTAAATAAAAATTTTTGTTTCCAGATATGCCTCAAAAACAAAGGATTGTGATCATTGACAATAGATTTAAGAACATCATGAAGGAGGATAATCACCGAGAAATTGGATTCAGAAACCACCATATATTTGAGGTATGATTTAATGGAATTAATTGATCATAATTTTTAAGTGTTTCAGTAACAAAAAGAATTACGTTGTTCCCCATTGACATGGAAGTATTATAATAAAGTCATCACAAAGGTCATATAAGACAATCTAAGTAATTTCTAGGGGATGAAGAAGACCTGTGATGAAAAATGTGAATTATTTATATCACTAATAGGTGTTTCACTATTCTACATATTGAATAAATTTTCCTTCATTCTCTCTAAATATAAGTTTCTAGAATTCTTTTGGTAAGTGTGACAAAAACCATATTGTCCACCTTGGGGTGGGACATGTAATTATTTGAAAAACCATGCTATCCCTAGAGACGATGATGAGATCACAAGGTGACCCCAATATATTTGTGTGCCAGGGAAATAACTAAATCATTTGGGGTTGTTGTTGTTGTAAATATACTGAACAATTTTATTGGGGAAGGGATCATCCAGAAGTCCTTTTTGTTAAATTGTGACCATCCCACTAGACTTTGGAATATTGGTACAAAAATAATGTAGAAAATTATCATTTCCTAGGAAACATATCTAATGTAGTATTCTCAATTCAAATTATATATAGTATATGAGAGATAGATATAATAAACATTGTAGTCCAACACATTAGGTCTATGAAAGTGATGCACTTCTCTAATAAAAAAATTAGGTATTGCTGAACAAAATAATAATAAAATGTCAACACATGAGGTTGGGGCCCCAGTATTGGATGGTGAGGAAATATTCCATAATCTATTTTTAATTGGATTTAGAAAGATTTCAATTGGCTATCACTTTAATAAAATTAGAAATCAGATGATGATCTTAAATGAGTACTTCCCCTTCCTCTTGAACCATAGAATCACACCCCACCATAAACTTCCAAGAGAAATTTGAAATTTCATTAATTGTTATGATATTAATTTAGTGTTTTAGGTGATCCAAGACCCCCCATTCCAGTAATGTTTAATGAAAATTGTCTTTATCAATTACAGTATTGAGATTCCATTTTATATAACCATAATATTAAAAAAAATATCAATAATAGCTGGTAAAACTAAGAAAACAATAAACATTTTTCATCGATATAAGGGTTAGAAAATCAAGGACCACTAGGATTTGGGAGGTTCTATTGTTACACTACCTTGGGAAAAGATATGGAAAAAATTTCACTATATCCTGAGAAAAGATCCAATTATTTTCTGTATAAAATATTTGTTTGTTGTGGAGGACTTGTAAGAATTCCACTATGTGATGTATGTGGGAGTCCCCACTCCAAGACATAAATAAAAATATCATAAAAAAATATGAGCAAAAAATGATGCAGGTGGGGTTGAAAAAAATCATTCCTATTTTCTAGGAAGGTAGAAAGTGAATTTGATACACTAAAAGTAATTCCTAGAAAATTATAATTTACATATTGTTTATGAATATTCATTTTAATAACATCATAATCCCTTACTTAGATCTGATGGTAGCCAGACTTCAATTCTAGTTTAGAAAAGTATGTACCACCATGTAGTTCATCCTGCATCACATAAATGACATGGATAAAAAACTTTTATAAGACATTTCACTTATTCAGAACTCAATAATCAGTGCACATTTTCTGAGAGAATTATTTTTCCTTTACTTATATAACTGGACTAGAATACAAGCTAGTACTTGAGAGAATAATTCCCCATTGAAGTAACACCAAAACAAGCTATTAAAACACATTTTTTAGTTAATATGGGTACAATAGTGTCTTATATGAACTGGTTTTTTTACCAAGGATAAAATTATTTTTATATTGTAGGATTATCATGGTGGTAAAATATTGTGTCCATTCGAAATAGAGTGGAATGATATGAGAACCTATTGTAAACATTATTGCTGATCAAATATTATTAGATCTCTATGGTTACCTTGGTCTTTATATAGTGAATTAGATTGTCTTATATTACCAAGGGGTTTAAGGGATTGAGAGTGTATAGATGAGATCAAATGGGTGGTTCATAAATCCCCTTGTAGGACATGAACTGTAAACTCTACTCAAAACATTATAATCATTACGTTCCAATTGTTCTGGATGTCCTTGATTTTCTAAATTCAAGTAATCTCCAATATCAGGTCCAAATCATCCAATATCGAACAAATAATTATCCATGTAATTAGTATAAGTTACTAAATACCAATCTAAGTACTAAAATAATCCCAATGTCAATAAAATATGGCCATTTCTCATATTGAATATCATTTTTGTAGTTCCATGTACTACGAATCTGAGTAGCAAATTGAGTTTTGGGGATATGACATTGTGTGTAGCTACACTATCCAACAAAACCAATAATAGAATACCTCCCAACATGACATCCACCTTCGTTGTTATCAAATCATAATTTCCGTAGTATTGGTAATGAGAATTAGAACTTCAGTAGTTTAACATCTAGGATTATTTCTATTCTGTAAGTAGTTCTTCCTACTATTCCAACACATCCAATGAGGTGACTTTATCTTCTAATAAAGTACCCTAATCATTTCCCAATATTATAACATGAATTATAGAGTGTTTACACTTGTACATGGGGATAAAAAGGATTTTCTATTTAGAAATAAAAACCCTTATTATAGTGTTCCTCTCATTCTTTTGGAGTTAAATGATGAACTCCCCAACCTTCAGAATTTCCCTGCTATAAGATCCTAAGTCCAAGACCTCCATTCTCAAAATTTACTCATTATTCAGGATGAGTGGGTGTTGGATCTAGGGTGTAAAATGGGTCACTATGTTGGTTACTACCCCATCACATTGTCAGTGACAAATTGAGAATGATGTCACTCTAGACTTGAAGAAAAACCCCTCATTTAACAACAATATCTATGTGGAGGGATAGATACATGGAATATGACAACACCTAAAAAGTATTTATATAAACATAGTCTCATATCTTCTCCAACATACCTTGATATAAATAAAATGGCATACCACATATTTGGTTAATGTGAGTCAGTGTGGCTGGGTACTCAAACTATTTTGCATAATACAGTACCATTCGTTGTTTATAGAGGGAATGCAACAGTTTATATGGATTTTTAATTCATAAACCACTAAACTGTTCCATGAGTTTTTCATTCAAAATATACCATGAAATTTATGGATGATACTCTTTCATGAAGTTATACCATTGGATTTCAACACTTTATTTCTTGATGTGGGTGAGGAGAACTTTAGCTTCCTCTGGTGTATGACTGACCTGAAAAAATAATCTTCTAAATTGATCCCCTATCTATGATCCACGATTTCAAAATTTGTAAATTATACCAATCATACAACTAGAGGGTGGTCAATGATCACATCAATGTGGTGATCATAAGGCAAAACCAACCAAAAAGTTTTGCTGATGGTGTTATATTCTCTGGCCTACAAGAAAAACAGCTCTAATACTGTGGATGACCCCTCCTCTTCTCAGATAAGTTCTTTCAATGAATGTCATGCAAGTTCCATCATGAACATGTGGAGTTCTTACAGCTCCTTGGATAATTTCATATATAATTCAACCTGATCCGTGTATTCTCACTCTATTTCTGAATCCATGTTTGAAATATAGCTTTTCAGTTGTCCCACCCATTTCTCATAGCCATCTTGATGAGAGTACTGGTGTATCACCCATGGAGAGGAGTAGAATCTAGTAGGTTAGTCAAATATGATATATATGTGACCCAGGTAAGACTCTTCGATATATTATATTCTTTAAGGATGGAATTATAGAGTATCCCAAAGGGTAAGGGGGGAGAGGAACATTGAAAATAACACTACCAGATATCCAGTACTCTATACTTTTCCCAATCCTGAGGAAGTTATACCAGACTACTCTCTGTCCTCTATTCCCCTATCCTATACTATAAAGTGAAATCTAGGGAATCATCAAACAACCCTATAACATATTTTGGGGACCACCTATTGGGATCTCCTTTAAAAATGGTAAGTACCTGCTAGGACCACCTTTCCCCTTCAAATATATATCCTCTAGATACTATATGTATCAACTTATATTGTAGGTATTCTATATATTTAAATAATATTAAGGGGACATTGTAAAAAATAATATTCTAACCCTATCTATATAAATACATGATTATAATATTCACTAAATAAAAATTTGATGTTCGCAACATTTGGAACACCATAAAAAAAATTTATTCCCAGATATATCGTTATGAATTGTCCATGTCTCTTGAGCATTAGTGACCCTCATCCACTCTCTGCTGTTGTAAGATAACCAATATAATAAAAAAAGACTCATTTTTATTCTAATTTCATGATATATAATGAACGATGAAAGGTGTATGAACATCAACACTTGAATCTAGAGAAACCTAATAAAACATTAAGATTTTTTTGTGCATATTTCGATCACCACTAGTGATATATACACTTTCATCCTCCATCCATATTATTTTTTTATAATAATGGTGAACTATATTTGCGAATGATGAAAGAATTACAAGATAATGTAATTATTGACCAATATAAATTAATTATAAATTAATTTTGTGCTCTGTCGAGTCAATAATGTTTTCTTTATGAATTTTCCATTCCTTCTTGTTTTGAAAATCACAAACTCCTTTTCCTTAAAAAAATTGCATTTTACCCCTGTTTTACTTCCAGAAGAAAAATTTCCTTCCGAATATAAATATACCCCTACCTTGTTTTCACTGTTCATATATATATTGTTTATTAAGTGTAAAAATCGGATTCATGTCTAAAACATTGAAATCAGAAAATACTTAGATATGAAGCATTCTGTTTTTCCTGATTCGAACTTTTATGATGTTCTACTCCGAATTACTTATTACGATCATCCATAAAGTTCAACTCTGAATTCTGATTACAAACTTACATAAAGTTCTAAATCTGAATTTTGATGTTGAATTCTAATTACAAATTCTAATTACCAATTCTGATGATGAATTCTGATTATGAATTCTCATTACGAATTCTGACGATGAATTCTGATTATGAATTCTCATTCCGAATTCTGGTGATGAATTCTGATTATGAATTCTCATTACGAATTCTGATGATGAATTCTGATTAAGAAATCTCGTTATGAATTCTGATGATGAATTGTGATTACGAATTCTCATTCCGACTTCTGATGATGAATTTTGATTACGAATTCGGATGATGAATTCTGATTACGAATTCTCGTTACAAATTCTAATGAAAAATTCTGATTATGAATTCCCATTATGAATTCGGATGAAAAATTCAGATTACAAATTCTCATTATGAATTCTGATGAAGAATTCTGATTACAACTTCTTATTATGAATTCCTTAGGAAAATAGAATCTGAATATCTCTTTATCATAGATTCCAAATTCTATTTTTTTAGATTCCAAACGTTCATATTTCATTCATTCCAAATATTGATTTTAGTTATGATTTCACTTGTTCTATTATAAAACAATGTCATACCTTCAGTTATCAATTAACCATTTTTTGAGTGACACATGAATAGGTTCCTCCGAAATTCAAAGAAGAATATGACCGTTGGAGGAGGGATCCGATCGTTGGAGCATCGCCTATAAATAGGAGCTCATTTGAAAGGATTATAACACATGACAACATCATTTACATCTATGATTACATGCTCTTGAAGTGATTTCTAGAGAGAGGCTCTTATAAACTCTCAACGCTTCGTGCATAAAGTTTGAACAGCTTCTTCATTCTATGCTTCGTGCAGACTTGCTTCGTGCGACTCCAATTGTTGTTGTGTACAATTGAGCACTTCCGGTGATAGGAAGATAGAGGTGCCCAATACATGATAGTAGAGGGAACCATTCCGTCTTGTCATTGATATTGGCGAAGCAGCAGGCACCAGCACTGGCTCATCATAGTCTCGAGCTCAACCCCATGCGAGCACCACTTGTGTTTCACCCCGGAAACCCCATTTCAACCACCAACCCTTGGGCCACGGCATCGAGCACATACGCGGCATGAAGTATTCCAGGTCCTCCTCGGTCGACCCAAACCCCATGAGTCGTACGGAGTCACCGGTGTTCCGAATTGACCACAACCACCTATATCCCACGATGTTTGATGGCCATGGAAGCTGCCCAACCGGCGGCCCATGATGCAGGGATAGCATGACAGACTGCAATCTTTGTATCGAGGGCTTACCCTCGTGTTGGTAAGACAGACTTTTTTGAAAGTATAAATCAAGGGACCTCTTATCCAGGGTTGTTGGATACCATTATCTTTGGGTTAAAAGAGTAATTGTTTGTTAATTGTAGTATTACAAATTTGTTTTCCGCTGTGCATTTTGTATTGTTAAGGAAAGTATAAAATTCTTATACTTCCTTTCTTCAACTTTGATTTAGTTAGATTCTATACGCTTTATGGTAGAATCTTAGTTGGTGTAAAATTTTGGGAAGTTTCATTTTTGGAATCACTTTTCCAGAATCAAGCAATTTAATATAACATATAGATGTAGAGAATTTTGGTTATGCAAAATTTCCTTATGGATTTTTACAGAGTACAATTCACACCCCCCCCCCCCTCTTGTAATTGAGTATCTCATCGATCCTATATTTGGTATTTTAGAGTATATCATACTCAGACATACCATCTCACAATTGGTATCATAGAAATAGGTACAATCTGAATTAATCTTACGATTATATTCAGAAGACTTTCTTCTTCATATAACTTTCGGAATTTCATATTCAAAATTGATTTTACGGATTCATATTTTTTGGAATCTGTTTTTTAGATTCATAGTTTAAATTCTGTTTTTCTTGGAGATACTCATGCTCTATATTTTCTTGCTTAGATTTTTTTCCTTCTTTACAAAAATTTTCTACTAAAACATTTTTGTGGAAAGACTTTTCTTAAAGATGGCAGGAATAAATGTTGGTTCTATACACAATCTTAATCTAACCATACCATCAATCTTTGATGGTAATGATTACAAATATTGGAGAGATCGTAAAAAGAATTTCATTATCAACACTGGGGTTGAAAATTTTGTTATGCTTACTGGTGGATACAAAATTCCTGATAAAGAACTAAGTTCCATTACAAATCAAGAAAATAATGAATATCAACCGAATTATAAGGTATGAAATACATTACTTTGTTCAATGACTAAATATATATATAGCCAAATTTCATCTTATGAAGCAGAAAATTGTATCTGGAAGAAACTAGAAGTTACTCACTTTGGAACTTCCCAAGTAATTGAGACAAGAAGAGCCATGCTTAGAGAAGAATATCATGGTTTTAGTTTTCCTTATGGTGAACCCATATTCAAGGTACAATAGAGATTCATGAATATTATGAATAGCTTACAGTCAATGGGTGAAAAAGGATTAGATGATGAATCCCTTGTTGACAAGATCATCGACATCATGCTGAATAAGTGTGAATCTAAAAGGATTGCAATTGATGAGAATATAAAAGTCACTCAGATTACCCTTGATGAACTGTTTGGAACTCTTCTTCAGCATGAGACTAGAATGAAGAGCGATTATGATATTGTGAAGAAGAATAATGGAAACGGAAGTGTAGATTTTACTACTTCTTCCAATCATATGAAACCCAAGACTCTTGAGAGAGTTCCTAGATCCAGATCTTTGAAAGTTGTTATCCATTCCGAATCTAGTGGAAGTGAATCTGCAGAAAATTAATTAGCAAATCCTGCTCGAAGGATGAAAAAGATAGCTGTACATAGGAACTTTCAATCTAAATACAAGAAGAAGGAAAGGAAAGACAAGAATGATTTTGGAGTCACATGCTATTGATGTAAGATAACTGGACACATAAGACATAACTAACCTATTCTCAATAGAAAAGAATCAAAGGAAAGGAATTTTGAGAAAAACAGAAAAAATTATTACAAGTCCAAAGCTAAGAAAGTGTTGAAATCCAAGGACAAATGGAGCGCCAGTGGTGGAGATTCTTTGGATGAATCTTCAGATTATGAATCTTCTGGATAGAATAATCTTGGTCTTTTAGCCAGGCTACCTATTGATAATCATTAATTTATGGTTAAGGTACACAATGCTAAATCAATGACCATTGTTTCTTTGAATTCTAGTGATAATAAATATTATAACTCTTCAGATGAAGAATCCTCTTCTGATGAAGATAATACTTTACCTACCTATTAAGAAGTGTCTAGGTTTGTAAAACTTCTTGAAAATAAGAATTCAAAACTCATGAAAAAACTTGATAAGGAAAATTCAAGAAATACTATTCTTACTAAGGAAATATAAAATCTTTCTAAAGATCATGATATAAAAAATGATGATTTTGAAAGTATTTCAAAAAAACTTGAGGAAGTAAGTTCTGAGAAGAATAAACATTCTAAAGATCTTGAAAATGCAATTTCTATGAAAGATGTTTTCCAGCCTAGCTCTTGTTGAAATGTTTTTGAAGACATGAACTTAGTTATTAAACTCAAATCCAAAATATTTTCCTTGAGGACGTTTTTGTCAAACTTTACCCTAGGTAAGGAAAATTTTGATAAAATGTATTCACTAATCCGACCTCGAAGGAATACTAATGGTTTTGGTTACACTAGTTCTAAACCGATTTTTTGTAACAACTAATTTGTTCCTCAATGTTCCCCATTCTATACTAAATGTCAGTGTGGAGGTCACTAGGCAAAGAATTTTTCCTTAAACAAAACACAATATTTATGATTTCATGAGGCTTATTTTTCTAAGAAGATGTGGGTACGCAAAATTTTGCTTTCTAAAATTTCTGGAACGAAGAAAGTCTAGATTCAGAAAACCTAACTTTTTATAATTTTCAGGAAAATAGGGAATGAACCAACAACAATACGTGGTACATGGATAGTGGATGTTCCCGACATATGACTGGTAACAAAAACTATTTTTAAAATATTATCAAAACGAAAGGAGGAAGAGTAATCTTTGGAGATAATGCTCAGGGAGAAATTATTGGTATAGGTGACATCGTTCTTCTTAGAAAAACATTGATTTCCAATGTTTTATTTGTTAAGTGTCTTAAGAACAACCTCATCATCATAAGTCAACTATGTGATGAAGGCTACCTTGTGAATTTAGGAATGCTAAGTTCTTAGTACGCAATTCTATGGAAGAATTTATTCTTTATGCTAATAGGAAATATAATGTTTACACAATAAACTTAGAAGACCTAAAAATCAAAGACTTACCTTTCCTTAATGAAGTGTAAGATCATTCTTGGTTGTGTCATAGGTTGTTAGGACACTGTAACTTTAGGAACTTATTCAACCTCTCTAAGAAAGGTTAGTTAAGGATCTACCGGAGCTTAGATTTGATTATTCAAACGTTTGTGACCCTTCTAAATATGGAAAGAAACATTAATCTAGTTTTAAATACATTGGTGATGTCTCAACCACTGATGTATTATAGATAGTGCATATGGATCTTTTTGGTCCTACACAAACTGGAAGCATTGGGGGAAAATATTATGTATTTGTTTGGGTTGATGATTAGACGAGATTTACATGGGTCTATTTTCTAGTAACGAAGTTTGAAGCTATTTCTTATTTCAAAAGTTTTAGAGCCCAAGTCAAAAATAAGAGAAACCTTCCATTTAAAACTATTCATAGTGATCATGGAGGAGAATTTCAAAACTCTGATTTTGAAAATTATGGTAGTAGAAAAGGTATTACTCACTACTTCTCAGCACCCAGAACACCTCAAAAATGGTGTTTTTGAAAGAAGAAATAGAATTATTAAAGAGATAACTAGAACCATGTTGAGTGAGTATTCTATAGCCACACATTTTTGGACTGCAACTGTAAGAACTGCTTGTTATACTGTAAATCGTGTTTTAATTAGACTTTTCCTAAATAAAACTCATTATAAGTTATCGAATAGTAGAAAACCTAGACTTTCCTACATTATGTTTTTTGGCTGTAAGGTATTCATTATGAATACTAAATATAACTTACACAAATTCACACCAAAATCTGATGAAGGAATTTTCTTAGGCTACTCCACAACTTTTAAGGATTATAGAGTTTTTAACAAAAACACTTGTAATATTGAAGAAACAGTACATGTAAAATTCATTGAAACTGATCCTTTTGTTTTTTAACAACCTAAACCTCCATCCTCTGATGTGTTTTCAAAAACTAATTATCAACCTATGATAGAAAATCTTTCTGATAATGAAAATTTCTTAGAAGATACTTCTGAAACATTTACTCCAGAAGATTTCCTACCCTATGTTGATGAACAGGTTTTATAAAACCCAAACTAGCCATTTCATAAGAATCATCCCAGTGATAGTATCATTAGTGATGTACATCAACCTATAGGTACTATAAGTTACTTAAGAAATGAAATTGAACATCTATCATTTCATTACCAATTCGAAAAAAAGGAACTGATGAAGCTCTAGGTGATGATGATTGGATAAAAGACAAGAAAGATGAACTAAATGAATTAAAAAGGAATAAAGTCTGTACCTTGTTTGAAAGACCTAAGGAAACTTCTATAATTGGACGAATATAGGTCTTCAGAAAAAAGTGTGATGAAAATGGATTCATAGTTAGTAATAAAACTAGATTGGTTTCCAAAGGCTATAATAAACAAGAAGGAATATACTATGAAAAAACCTATTCTATAGAATCTAGACATGAATCTATTCATATTTTACTTGCCTTTGCAGCATTCTTCAATTTCATGCTTTTTCAAATGGATGTAAAATTTGCTTTCCTTAATGGTTATGTTCAAGGGGAAGTTTTTATTGAACAACCTCCAAGATTTGAAGACACAAAACATCCTGATCGTGTTTTTAGACTTACCAAATCTTTTTATGGCCTTAAACAAGCCCCTAGAGCTTGGTATGACAGACTTACAAGATTTTTTCTTCAAAATAACTATGGTAAGGTAAATGCAGATCCAACCCTTTTTATAAAGAAGGATATGAAAAATGGTTTTATTGGTCAAATTTATGTTGATATAATTATATTTGGTTCAACTCAGAAATATTTTACTGATTCCTTTACGGATATAATGAAATTTGAGTTTGAAATGAGTATAAAGGGTGAGTTAACATTTTTCCTTGGTTTTCAAATTTCTCAAAAAACCAGAAGGAACTTATATATCTCAACATAAGTATATTAAATATCTTGTTAAAAATTATGGATATGACAACACTAAAAGTATTAGTACTCTATTTGGTACCTCAAACACACTAGATCTTGATGAAGCTGGGAAACAAGTAGATCAAACATCTTTTAGAGGTATGATAGGAAGCTTACAATACTTGAAATCTAGCTGTCTAGGCTTAATGATTTCAGTATGCTTATGTGAAAGATATCAATCCAATCCTATGGAATCTCATTTAAAAGGAGTGAAATGAATTTTTTGCTACTTAAAGGGAACCATGGATCTAGGACTATTTTATACTTCTGGAAATAATTTTGTCTTAAAAGGTTTTTCAGATGCTGACTTTGGTGGATGTAGAATAGATATAAAGAGTACATTCAGAACTTATCATTTCGTAGGAGATTAATTAGTTTCTTGGTCTTTCAAGAAGAAATATTCTGTAGCACTCTCCACTACTAAAGTTGAATATATAGCAACTGGAAGTTCTTGTGCTCATGTGTTGTGGATGCAACACATACTCACAGACTATGGCTTGAGTTTTACTAAGACTCAAATTTTATGTGATAACACAACTGTCATCGCACTTAGTTAAAACCTTTCACACCACTCTTGTGGAAAACACATAGATTGTAGGCATCACTTTATTAGGTATCACACACAAAAAGGAGATATTATTCTTTAGTTTATTGGAATGCAAGATCTACTTGCTGACATTTTCACAAAATCATTACCTTCCAATAGATTTGAATATATTAAACAAAAGTTAGGAATATTTACTGTAAGGTAGTTTTCCGTGATTAAATCTCTGTTAAATCGATGTCTTTACAGTCATAATCTATCTTTCATAGGGGGAGTACATTTGTTTATGCGTTTTCAAAATTTTCATAATGAAGTTTTCGTACTGGAAATTTTCATAATGAAGCTCTCGTACTCAAAATTTTGGTAATGAATTTTTCGTAGTGAAAATTTTCATAATGAAGTTTTCCTACTGGAAATTATCATATTGAAGTTTTCATAATGGAAATTTTCATAATGAAGTTTTCATACTAAAAATTTTTGTAATTAAGTTTTCCTACTTGAAATTTTTGTAATGAAGTTTTTGTACTGGAAATTTTCATAATGAAGGTTTTCGTAATAGATTTTTCATACTCATACTTTTTGGAATTGAGTTTTGGTACTCAAAGTTTTTGCAATAAAATTTTCGACTTTATGTTTTTCATACTGATTTTTTCATAGTAAGATTTTAGTAGTCAAATTGTCTTTAAGAAGAATACCAACTATTACGAATAATCTTCTTGGCAATATGAAAGGTATGATTTACCTCTTAAATTTTCATAGTCACTTTTACTTTCTGTTAGTTTTTTTTAATTTCTCTGATTCAAGTTTCATTAAATCAAAATGTTTTTGTTAAAACAAAAAAAGATTGAATTCAAGACTTCCTTGAGGCTAGTTTTTCAACCATTAGATTTGATCAGATTTCTTCACAACCGTTAGATGGGTTTTAGAAGATGAAAGGTCACCTCCTTTGCCAATATAAAGGGGACCCTCGATGGTTTTCCCACATTGATTTCAATCTCTCACATGTTGAAATTCTTCCCTTCCTTCTTAAGACCATTCTGAATCATTCAATGCTCCTCCATTCCGAATGTCTGTAGAAGCCACTTCTCAAGAAATATCTACTACGAAGCCAATTTCAAGTTGGTTAGTCTAGAAGGAAAGGTTGGTCCATCCAAACTTTTTCAATAAGTATGATTCTATTATTTCTAAGAATATCAAGCTAAATGGATGTAAATATTTCTTCATATAGAAGCCAGGGGATTAGTATGTTGTTTATACGGATTTTCTTGTATAATTTTATGAGTATGATTTCTTCTATGATGATGATGGTAGAGAAAATTTCTACTTTAAGAGCTATGGAAAGTCTTAAAAACATTCTTACACCAAGCCTGCTAGCGTGGTGTGGCTCTCATTTGATGGAGAAGCTGAATTTTTCTCCCATTAGCTACGGGATGTGCAAGGAACGTTCAGAAAAGTGAAGGCTATGGAATTTCATGGACTTAAAGAAGTAATGATCGCAAAGATTTCCTATCATTCCACCAACAATCGGATCTTATAGTTGTGGGTTCAAGGGTTTTTCGTACCAAGAATTGGGGATAAGGATAACTTAATGAAAAGTGACATTTACATCGTGAATTTCTAGGTGAATCTAAGAAAGATCAATCTGATGAGGCACATCCTTATTATTGTTCAGAACATTAAGAATGGGAATTTGAAAGGTTAAATTATTATGCATCCTACTCTTCTCTCTAATCTTATTATTCGGTGTCTTGATTCTTTCAAGGTTTCTTGCACCTCAAAGCCGGGAAATTGCAAGGTGATGCTGATCAGTGATGACACTCTGAAGAGAATGAAAGTTTGTTTCTCAAAATAGTCAGGTGAGTTTTATGATCTACCAGAGGAGGAGGCAGAAGCCAATCCGGAAAATGTTGAAAAGGCTGAACCCTAAAAAAATGCGGGTACGAAAAGGAATCTAAAAGAAGTACAAGCTTAAGATAAAACCCCCAAATCAAAGGATGTCCAATCCACACCTCCTAAACCCAAAAAGCAAAAAGCCTACCAGGATGAGGTGGTATCAATGTAGAGAGAGCTCAAGGAAAAGAGGAATGAAGGGGAGCCATAGTTTGTCTTGGACCCTGCCGAGGCTAAGGACTTAAAAGAAAAAATTACTGATGATTTAGAGAAATAGGCCAAAGAGAAGAAGCTGAAGAAGAAGATGATAGAGGCTGAGATTTGTCAATCTTTTCTGAGGGATGCTGAAATTGCATTCGAGAACATCCTAGTTCTGAAATATTTTTTGATGGAACAATTTTCTGAGACTCGAAGTAAGAAGACTCTAGAAAATTCCAAGGAGAAGGAAATTGAGAAGATAATGATGGATAAAGTTCAGAAAGTTGTGGAATAAATTCACACGATAAGAGGAGTGGTGGCTCTGGCAATGTAATTAAGCAAGTTGAAAACTATCATGAGAAGGATAGTGCTTCTGAGAAAATTTCACTCCAGACTTCTCAAGCCGAAACCTCAAAATTTGCTACGCCTGCAGATGAAGAGAAGGGTGAAGAGGATGTGAACAAGACATCTAAAGAAGAAAGTCATTATCATGACTTTATCCATCCTGATGATATTGTGGATAGTACTGAAAAAGAGAAGTTTGATAAAGACAAGATTGTTCAACTTTCGGGAAGTGAACATGAGTCTCCTGATGAGGAAGTCATACTAAAAATCAATGAGGGTAAGCAAGTGCTTATTGACACCCCAACGAAAGATATCATAAAGGAGAAGCAAGTTGGTGGAACATCTAAAAGGAAGCTAGTAGAAATAGAAGAAGAAAAATATCCTAGCAAGTTGTCTAATTCGGAGTCATCTGCTTTGGGACACGATTTTGTTATTGAGTCCCTATAGAAATTGGTAGATATAATTCCGATCATTCCTACAATAGACTCCAGATGCCACATGCTTCAACATAGCATGAATCAAAAGTCAAAATCTTTATCCATGGTGATGGATAAATGTGTGAAGATTGAGGTAGAACATAAGAATTTTCTTATCAACTACGAGGTCCATAGAAAGTCTTGTAGTAAAATAAATCTATGGTCTAAGAAGAATGTTGAAAATATGGAAGAGCTTGATCAGTTCTGACAAGATGATAAAGAGGACATTGGTAGTGAGGATCTGAAAATTAAAAATCTTTCAGAAAGTTTCCAGGAAAAGCTATGTCTAGAACAAACTTCATGAATTCAGGATGTGAAAGATCTGAATGGGAATCTAAGTTATATTGTTAAAATACTGAAAACAAAGAAGGATCTTCGAAGTGATATTCAAGAAAAACTTTTAAAATAAGATGAATTTCTAAGAGCTCAAGAAGAAGCCATGAAGGCTTAGGCAGAGGTCCTGGAGACTCAAGAAGAAAGGATCACAGCCTTGGAGAAGCAAGTAGAAGAGGACCACAAAGAAATGAAGAAGGTGAAGACAATTGTCAAAATGCTAATGCTAATGGAAAAAAGAAACAAAATTGTCCACTCTGATCTTTTGTTGTATTGTTTTTTCCTTGTACTAATTCTTTTCAATGTTAATGAAAACATGGGTTGCTTGTCTTTCGTGGTATTTTGAACTAATATTTTAGGTACTTTTTTATTTTTCCACTCCCTCAAACTCTTTTTGAAAATCAAAAAGGTTGAGAAGGAAAAATAATTCCAAAAAGGAGAAGAAAAATTTCTAAGTAAAGAAGAACTATCCCCAAGTAAGGGAGAATCTATCTAAGGGGGAGTTGATCATTACAAATATTTCCATATTCAAATAAATTTTCCATTCCGGAAATCTAGAATATGATCCTTACAGTTTCAAAGCCTAAGGGGGAGTTAGTCATATTCACCATTTTCCATAAACAAAAGGAGACAAGCTTTAATTTCAAAGTCTAGATATTTATTCTAAGTCCTTACATTCTTTTTCGTAAGGATGTTTTTGTTTTTTGAAATGGGAGATATTGTTGAGTCAATAAGGTTTTCCTTATAAATTTTCCATTCCTTCTTGTTTTTAAAATCACAAACACTTTATCCTTATGAAAATTCCTTTTTTCCCATGTTTTACTTCCAGAAGGAAAATTTCCTTCCCAAATGAAATTTACCCCTACCTTGTTTTCATTGTTCATACTAATATTTTTTCTTAAGTGTAAAAATTGGATTCATGTCTAAAACTGCAGAATCTCATAATAATTAGATATGAAGCATTTTTTTTTCCTGATTCGAACTTTTATCAAGTTCTACTCCAAATTCCTTGTTACGAAATTTCATAATGTTCAAATCTGAATTCTAATTACAAACATACATAAAGTTCTAACTCCGAATTCTGAGGATGAATTCTGATTACGAATTCTCATTACGAATTTTGATGATGAATTCTGATTACGAATTCTCATTATGAATTCTGATGATGTATTCTGATTATGAATTCACATTCTGAATTCTGATGATGAATTGTGATTACGAATTCTCATTATGAGTTCTGATAATTAATTCAAATTATGAATTCTCGTTATGAATTCTGATGATGAATTATGATTATGAATTCTCATTCCAAATTCTGATGATGAATTCTGATTACGAATTTTGATGATGATTTCTGATTATGAATTCTCATTATGAATTCTGATGACGAATTATGATTACGAATTCTCATTAGGAATTCTGATGAAGAATTCTGATTATGAATTTTCATTATGAATTCTGATGATGAATCTTGATTACAAATTCTCATTACGAATTCCTTAGGAAAACTGAATCCGAATATCTCCTTATCATAGACTACGAATTCTATTTTGGTTAGATTATGAACTTTCATATTGCTTTCATTCTGAATATCAGTTTTAGTTATGATTTCACTTGTTCTATTATAAAATGATGTTGTACCTTCAGTTATCAACTAACCATTGTTTGAGTGACACGTGTACATGTCCCTCCAAAATTCAAGTTAGAATATGTCGATTTGTGGATGGAGCCGACCGTTGGAGCTTTGCCTATATAAAGGAGCTCATTTGAAAAGAGCATAACACTTGACAACATATTTGACATTTGTGATTACATGTTGTTGAAGTGATTTCTAGATATATAGGCTCTTATAAACTCTCAACACGTCATGCATAATGTTTGAACAGCTTGTCCAAACATTGCTTCCTGTAGACTTGCTTCGGGAGACTTCGATTGTTGTTGTGTACAATTGAGGGCTTCCGAGGATAGGAAGATAGAGGTGTCGACTACATGATAGAAGAGGGCGTGCGGGGATATCAAGACAGACTCTAATCTTCGTTTCGAGGTCTTACCCTGGTGTTGGTAAGACATACTTTTTTGAAAGTATAAATCAAGGGACCTCTTATCCAGGCTTGTTGGATACCATTCTCTTTGGGTTAAAAGAGTTATTGTTTGTTACTTGTAGTATTACTACTTTGTTTTCCGCTGTGCATTTTGTATTGTTAAGGAAAGTATAACATTTTTATACTTCCTTTCTTCAACTTTGATTTAGTTAGATTCTATATGCTTTATGGTAGAATCTTAGTTGGTGTAAACTTTTGGGAAGTTTCATTTATGGAATCACTTTTCTAGAATCAATCAATTTAATATAACTTAGAGGTGTAGTTAATTTTGGTTATGAAAAATTTCCTTAAGGATTTTTACAGAGTTCAATTCACCCCCCCCCCCCTCTTGTAATTGAGTATCTCATCGATCCTATATTTGGTATTTTAGAGTATATCATACTCAGACATACCATCTCACATGTTCCAATATTTTTGGATTCCTGAAATATATTTCTCTCTATATCTAAGGATAAATCTGAATAATTTGATATAAAAATTTGTTGTCCATCACCCAACAATCCTCCGTAGTGGCCTAAAACCTTCAAGTTGTAATGGAGGGACCACATACTAAATTTATAATTATTAATGCATTCATTATCTATATGTATTTCATTGTTACTCTCTTTCATATTTTATTTTTTTCTTAATAAATTATATATTTTGCGATCATTATCATTAAATAAATAAAAATATTTAAGAACCATGATGAATAGTTCAATAGAATCCATCGACTGGTTCCTGAGTTATCTCTAGTTGACATCAATTACACATCATGTGGTTAATTTGACTGAATCTGGATGGGATATAGGGTATATACTTCATCACATTTATTCAATACATATTTTATTTAAGACATTCCCCAGGTTTACTAACAAACCTGGCATGCAACTTATCATATTACATAGTATACATATTTTTAACACATCTTGTATTAAATGAATTTTTTCATGATAAATCCAAGAATCAATATGGTCAATGACACATCATGTATTTATCACATGACATGTCATACTAAAATCCGAACAAAATGGTAATCAATACATATGTTATATATTTAATACTTATTATGTGTTGGTCATGTAATTAATACACATATGATTTATTTAATGAAAATGATATGGTTTTCATTTAATAGATTCATATATGGTTTAACATTAGTGGTGTGAAATTAATTCACATGTGATGTAAATAATTAATTAACACTTGATGTATTTAATTCAATTTCGTTGAAACTAATAAATTCTCAAATGGTATAATTATTTCACACATGGTGTAATTTATTCATATGATGGTTATTTTAATGCATACATTGAGTGTTTAACACATGCAGTGTAATTAATTTACATAGATGGAAATAAAATTAATTGTGGCATTAAGCCAGACTACATTCTTTATGGAAGTGGTTTAAAGAGTATTATATTCTCAATTAATTCTATGTTAAATTTAAAAATAAATTTCTTGTGGCCTCCATGTACACATGATATACTTATTAAATGGATATGTACTTCCTGATAGTTTGGATTGATTGTTAAGATAAAAAAATTTCTTGATTAAAAAAATAATTAATTGATATATTTTTAGGTAATTTTGTCTTGATAAAAAATAATGAATTGAAATAATTACTAGCTGGTAATTAAATATGTATTTGTTTTATGTTGTGGATGATCATGAATTCAAAATTAACTATATATGGTAAAGTTATTTAAATTTTATTTACTGCATAGGTCTTTCAATTATTATTATTAAATTAAAATGATGATCACCATCTCAGAACCTTCTCTTTATTCAGTAAATAACTACTTGTCCATAGTATATTTAATGTACCCCCTTAACCCATCTATAGGTTCATCTCACCAAAGTGTCACTAAATATATTTCTAGGTTAGGATCTCCCAAGGAATGTGAGGTGGTTCATGTTTGGAACCAAAGAGAAACCATTCAACGAGATACATAGAAGGATTTGTGGAATACAACATCACGATCCAAGACCTAGTGTATTTCTCGATGGGGTATATAGTTTGTTTATCATCAACTTGATAAGACAAAAATTGTATAATGATCCTGATAATACCACTTTATTTATTTATTCTTTTCATTTTCTTAGTTAATTATTTAATTTAAATGTAAAATGATCACATTAAATTAATAAATTAACAGGCATGCAAGATATGATTGGGTAAACTGGATTGTGTGTAAATATTTTTTTGGGACATGGTAAATCACATAAGGTAAATCCTTTTACTATTAATAAGCATGGGGTTTGATGAAATGGTCTTAGTTTATGTATAAGATAAAATATAATATCATTTAATTAAAATATTATGTTGGTATATCCATCCATTACATGATTTAGTATAGAACCAATAGATTCAATGTTCATAACAAATAGTCATTAGGATGGTTTAGACTAATAGTGAGGTCCAAAAAATGTTTTAGGTTGACCTAACCACATTAATATCATGTTTATCCACCCCTATTTTTTTTGGTATAACTATGTAGACATGTTTTCAGGAAATCTAAGTCAAGACATTTGGGATTAGAAAGTCCACTCAACAGATCAAGGAGGTGCGTGTCAATAGTTAAAAAATAAGTTTCTACCTAAATAACTTCATGTATCATGGCCAACCCTCATTTGGGTTATTAAATGATAAATATGGATCCATTACACTATATTATCTACAAGATAGTATAATTCAAGTTCAATTTTGTGGTCTGTCGAGACTTGATATAATAGTCGGTGAATAATAATTAAGAAAAGCACTAAAATTTTATTTATTTATTATAGGAATGTAAAATCACACATTTTAAAAATTATCGTTATGATATATACTTAAGAAGGAACCCCCCCCCCCCCCGATACCATCTTCTAGGAATTGTACATACATTTGTTTTGAAATATGCAATGATAGAAAGTTTTATGTACTGTAATCTCATATTCCCGATTCACCATGTAATGCGGCTAGTGAAGATGAATTATTTCACTATAAGAACACATGGTAGACACACTATATGTATAGTGTTTATTGATATCTAGTTTAAAAGATTCAAAATAGAATGGATACATGTAGAATATTGTCTTCTATCTGGGACATTTTCTAGGATAATGCAAGATAAGATAAATTTGAGATCTCCATGAAAAGTTTCGTATAAAATCTTGTATATTTAGTATATATAGTTCTCATGTGGTAAATATGATTTACTACATGTTTTTCACATGGATTTCTTTTTTACTTCACTTCCTTGGAGATTATCTAGTTTAATTATTAATTATAATATGATTAATGAAGATATTTTTTTCACAAAACACCATATTTTTATTCACTGGGAAGATAAGGGAGTGGTATTTAAAAAAACCACAATCCATATGGTAAATAAAGGGATGAAAAATACAAATGGACTAAAGACACACTCGATTCTACGGCTTCTAAGCAGAAACCCCCCAAGAAAAGGATGATTCAAAGGTATGTAAAGGAGCAAAAAAATCATGTGTTATGTTCAATCATTAGAAGAAGAACTACACATGGAAGAAGAAATGGGTTGCTTCAGGGACATTCATTATCAGGTGAAGTTTATACAAATTTACCAGTTGGGCATTAGATACTGCCTGGTGTTCTACGATATGTATCTACCTAAAAACCAGTTTATTCAAGAGGGTTTGTATAGTGTAGGTGGATCATCAAGATACCAATAGAGATAAATTGGCTTCCATAGTCATTGGAGACTAACACCTCATACTACCAAAAAGAAATAACTGGGTTTTATGTAATCGTTATTTTTTCAAAAGATTTACCAAGAAAATAATATCAATTTCTTTTCGAGATATGCATTTTATTTCATGTTCATAATAATAAATGAAATTTTTATAAAAATATAATTTTTTATGTTAAGATATGAATTAGTAATGGTTTTAATATATTAGATTAAAAAAATATGTTGTCAGTTAGTAATAAATTATCTTCACGTAACATACAAAACTTATAACTGTGGAATCACTATCTAGGTCATGTAAACTAGAAGTTAATGAAATATATAGTCAAGGATCAATATACATAATAATTAAAAGAGGGAAAGCTTCCAAAAACCCCTTTGGAATAAGATATTCTTGAGGAAAAATCATTTTTATACATCACTTGAGTGGTTATAAAATATGTTTTTTATAGTCTTAGAGTCACTGGGGATAGATAGTCATCATTTTCAAAAAATAACAATCTGATATACTATAAATACATTATAGAAATAATAAATTCTACCAAGAAATAAAAATATATGTATTATGTGATGGATTCCATGTATCATAACTGATTTTTGGTCATAAACTGTTTTTGTTCCTAGTTTATAGAAGAGAAATATGAGCTAGTCATCAAGGGATACCCATGTGATTGTTTCCAGATAAATCATGTTGACATAATATTTATATCTTGATATGTATTCACAATTTACAGAGGAGCTATGAGATAGTCGAGATCAAAATAGCCAGTTTTTTCCAATTCTTAAACATAGTTTGGGTATATTAAAGTGTATGATATAGCTAAGAATATAGTTTATATTCAAAAAATAATCCATGAGTTTGGTTTGGTTCTTTGTAATATAAACCCAATCATAGTGTACTTGGATAATACTTCAATGGTGGCTCTCATAAACAAGAAAACATCTAACCAAATTTTGAAGAAAATACTCCTTAAATTTCTTCTCTTGATATATTTTTCTAAATGAGTTGAATCCATATTGAGTAGAGTATACACATATTAGAATGTGGAGGATCCCTTTATTGAAACCATATCTAAATAAAGTATAAATATCATGTGGGAGATAAAGGAATTAAAATTGATACCAGTTAGTTTTAGTGAAAGCGAGTGTTTGTTGAAGTTTGTGGTGCCCTAAAAACAATTGACATTATAATTTTGATTAAATTGTATATTCATGGTGTTTGAATATATTATAATATTATTATTTTCATATCCCACTTTTTTCATTGTGAAAGTGTTTGTGATAATTTATGAAGCACACATTACACATTTAACGTATATATAATTTCAAAACTATAATAAGATATGTTATATATTATTACAGTATTCTTTGATACTATATCCTATGTCTTGATGATATTTTCTTATGGTACATGAATGATATAGAAAATCAGAGGTAAGAACCTCATAAGACATTGAGAAAAATTCTCATTGTTTTCACCCTTGGTAATCTCTAAGGAGAGTGGTCATGAGGACAACCCATCCAAAAGGAATTCTATATATTTCATGTATCATTTCATATTCCTATTTATGTACCCATTAAAGGAATCATTGACTCTGGTATTGTTATTAAATTTGTTCCATAACATGTGATATTAGATATATTTTGTAAACTTTGATAATGATTTTTCAAGGAAAAGTTGGATACAATGAGTGAATCTTGAGAGAAATTACATTACATAATAATGTAAGGGGATATTTCACATACATTGGAAGTGAATAATTTAGGCCCTATGATGTAACAAAATAACTAGATTAGGTTCATGGATATTGCTGTTTATATACTTATTCAGTTTCTAAAATTAAAAGAAAGGTTGTTTAACGTATAAGTTTATGACCCAATCTCGGTAATCTATTTAATGAGTGATATTTATATGAAAGAATTATATTACAAGTTATGATTTTATAGGAGGTTGAATGTGGTTTTGAAAATAACCTTTTTCTCTATGGATTCCATGGGATGTTACTAGAATCTAACCTTAGTCTTTAAGTGATTTAACAAAAATTCAATAAAAAGGGGTCTATAGGATTTCACTCTAAGTTTATTCATGAACATTTTTGAAGTTATATATGATTCTAACAAAAATATTAGACTATAATTCTCTAGTCTGATGAATATTAGTTAGTGTAGTTTATTTGTCGATCACAAGTATTTATTTATCAATGTATAATTTAGTGAAATTAATTTATTTAAATATATATTTGTTATACATGGTCTATTAAATAATGAAGAGAATAAACCAACTAAATTATAGTTTAGTGTGAATGGGAATATTATTTGAACAAATATTATTTTATTTTTTGGGAGAAATAACATTTAATTTTTTTTCATCTTACATGCATGCCTTGTAAATAATAATAAAATATTATTTAGTCATGGGGAATTCTAGGGATAAATATTATATAAAATGCATTCGTGTATATAATATTATAACCCTATATATATATTTATTTGACTAAAGTGTTCTCTAAATAAAAACATTTCATGCACAACATTTGTCTCTCTATATAATTATCTCAGCTTGCATATATTATCAAGAAAGATCTATGTACCAAGATTGTTTTCTATCCTCATCCACTCTCTCATATATGATATAACTAAGATAATCAAAAAAAATCCTCAATGTTATTATAAAGGGGTGATCAAGAACAATGTTTCAAGGGGAAGTAACTTTCCCACTAGCATTCAATGAACCCTAACACAATGTTCATTGTCAATTCCTAAATTTATGGATCAATGATAGGTGAATATACTTATTGTTCCTATATGGAAATGATGGCTTGAAAAAAAATTCAGCTACATTTGTTAATTAATTAATAATTTCAATATGAGGTACTTTTTAATCTATATAAGTTAGTAATAAATAACTTTTGACATCATAATTTCATGGAGAAATATAATGAACATCTATTTAGTTATGAGGAGAAATCCAAAGAAGATGACAAATAAATGTTTGGGTATCACCTAACATGCAAACAAAGTGGCCCACAATCTTAAAAAATAACTACTTATCAAGCCAGCATATGACCATAGAGTAAGCTGAGAAATAGTGGAACATTCATTGGGAAGTTTGACCATTATTAATTTAGTGGTGGTCTCTAATAATATTAAAATATCCTATAAATTCTTCTTGATACTTAATTATTGAATTTCTAGTTGTACATGGATAAAATAAAACCATAATAATGCTTCCTCCTTACCATTATTTGATAAATGGGATTCATAATATATAAGCCTACCAGTTGAGGCCATTATTCCTCCATTCTGCTTAATTGTTCACTATCATTTCCCTTTATATAATATTATTTTGATAGTCTATTTATAATATATACTTTCTCAACATCCATAATGTCCAACAGTCATAATACAAAATTATCATATTATAGGAATGCTTATTTTATAATGTTCCAAATTCATAATAATGTTGTGATGTTATGTTATCTAGTAAATATTTTATAGTATATCATTTTATTAATTATGTGACACATTTCTTGTTAAGAATATAATATATATTTATATAAGTATGTGTTGTTAAAAAATCCCTCCTATAGAAATTTCACCCTCAAAACATTTATTTAGTACAATAGGTTTTAAACACATGAAGTTATTTTTTATTCATTTCTTCCTATGGTTCCATAGTTTCTTCATTATACTTATGGTTCTACCAATGTAATTTAACAAGGCGAGTTATTATATTTCATGGAACATTTTCTATATGTTCCATGATTTTCACCGACTTCTCTTCATGAGAGATATCATTTTCTAGCTACACTACTATATATTTTGTACATGTGGGATATCCAGTATGTACATCCTTAAGAGTGATACATGGAACAGGTCATGTACATAAGGTAGGTTTCGATGGATTGAAATTCAAAAAATCCACTACATCAACGTGATCAATAATTTCAATGAGGTCAAAAAATCAAAGACATAGATTATATTTTTTCACAAACCTACTCACTACTTCCATGGAGATATATGCGGGAAAAACATCTCTCCAGCCTCAGTATCTATATAATATTTATGATTTCCAACATAATTTTTCTGTCAAAATTTTGATTCTCTGATGTCTTAAAAAATGGCCTATAATTTTTCTTCCATTTCATTTACTAGTTTTTCTAACAAGATATTATGTTCACCTATGTCAATCTTGACTGAAAAAAAAATTATGTTTTTCCATTATCAAAACACTTTTGAGGAAGAACATTGAAACTGAAAGATACAATCATTACATCCAAATAAAATCACTAAAGAGGATAAACCAAGTCTGTATTATAGGGTCTGCCCCTACACAGTGACTGAATTGTGATGACAAGCCTTCACCATCACATGAAAACTCAAAGAGCTATCTCGTGTATTATTGCATGGGCCTGGTACTAGTAACAAATCCATACCCTCTCGAACATCAAAATTCAAATGGAATGCTCTGGAGAAATATTCCTTCAATGAACCTCATCTGATGTAAATCTATGTATTGTGATGGTTGAAAAAATTCCAAAAATTCAACAATCAATCAAGAACAATAATGTAGCTTCAAAACCTAACCAAAGAGAGCCTAGGAACCCCCAGAGAAAAATCCCACTCAATGTGTCTATTCAATTACTTGTTCACTTTGGCAGGATCACTATATTCTTTCAATGCATCTCAAATTTATATCTTCTAAACTTGTAGATTGAAGACCAAACCACAGGATGATTCACACACAAAACTCACAATGGATACACACAACATGATAAATAGAATTAGTATAAAATCACAAAAAACATTCCACAAAATAAAATATTAAACAAAAACTAACTACAAAACCAAAACCTCCTTATCCAAAAGACCATCACAGGATCATCCACAACTACCAATGAAAAAATCAACTCATCCTTCACCAAGAAAATTCCACAAATTGTACAATGACCCATAGAAAAAACACAGAACACTCAAAACCATAGCAGAATCATCCAACAGTAAAACACAAACATCATAACCACATGTAAAGAAAACTCATCTACGGTCACCTGAACGCCAAAACTTACCCGACCCCACTATAATATAGATCCCTGATCTCTTCTCCACCATCCAATTGACCACATAGCCCATAATAGACCACCCAATGCACACACGAGAGACTAGTCACCCACCATTAGACAAGGAAACTATGTCTCACCTTCAGGACCATCACTACGCTGCCATTGGAGCTCTATCCATTGAAGGTGGAGTGAGGTAGTGAGAGACCAAAAATGATGAAAAACATTAATTTAAACCATATATTTTGATTAGATATAACTGATTGTGGTATTCTATGCAGCCTCACCACTTTTCTAGTGTATATAACTATATACTAATTGAGTAACAATCCCACTCAAAAGGCGATAAATTGAGATGTATTTGTATGAAAGTCCACCAATACCCTCATGTAATTATTTCCATTTTATGTATTTAGAATACCTACACCAATATCCATGGTAATATTCTCCCATTTCTATAGTAGTATGGGTAACAGTTTCATTATCACTTTTGACTTTTACCTTTTTCCTTCACTTACTAACATACAGATTAATTTGATGTATATTATTTCATCTACTTAATTATATTTTCCCACCAATTCAATAATTAGATATCTCTATATATCATTTTTATCCCCACGTGGATAGATTATTTTGAGATATGAATATAATGAAATAGCTACATTATCTCATTCTCAAATGGTACACATACTCATGTCCTAAATCTAAATACACATTCTTCATCAATACAGAACTCCGAGAATTTTACCATTCTTATAACATCCATATTTATATGGTAAACCTCATTTTTTTTATCTTAATTAATAATTTATAAAATTTAGTGTTCTGAAATCATTTTTCAAAGGTAGGATATATTACCTTTATTATTTCCATGTCCATCTATTGTATAACAAATAATATTAGATCCTTATTAATCCATTTCATGGATAAGGATACACGATATATTCTACATAGAAAAGATGAAATTTTATTCACCTTCTAGGAATGGAAGTACATTGATCTCATAGTGTTTGAGCCGATATTTATATTTTCATTTGAGAATACTATGTTCCGTTTTTTTGAATATATAAATTATGATTTTTCAATATGTATAGAGATAATTACTCTAAATCATCATGATGAATATTTCCAATTCAAAATCCAGATCATGAAATTGATAATTTTTCTCAAGGACATTAAATTGTTTTAGTTTTATGATATCACATTATAATTTTCCATGACTACACAACCCAAGAATATATTGGATACATCACTATAGACCATAGATCATTTTCCACTCATTACTAGTGTTATTATAGGTTCATCGATTATACATTTCTCTAACTCCATGAATCTATTATCACATTCATAATTCTAGATAAAATTCACTCCTTTGTGACTTATATTGGTTATAAGGTTTTATAATCATGAGATACTTCTCACAAATCACTCATAGATCCAGAATAATCCAAGGAAACTAAAGATCTACATTAAAAATGTTTTTTTGGAAAATCCTCAACCAACATTGCCTTTTATGGTTCAATAGATATACCCTTTTTGGTGATAACATTCCCCAATAATGTTACTATCTCCATCCAAAACACAAATTTATTATAAATTATGTATAATGTTTTCTTCTAAAAAATGTGTATCATGGTACTCAAATACTCATCGTGTTCCACCCTGATTTTAGAGTATATGAAAATACCATCTATATATAACACCAAAAAATTCTCTAGGTAACTTTTAAATACACTACTCATCAAGTCCATAAATATTATAAAACTACTAGTGAGTCTTATTGTAATCACTATGAGCATACGGTTTTAACAATTTTTTTGGAATTTTTTATTTATTAATATATTTATATTCCCTCTTCAATTAATGATATTCAAAATAAATAACCACATTGGATTAGTATAGAAAGACACATAGTTTGTCAAAAAATTCTCAATCTACAATATTTGAGACTTGTATTATTTTAATAATTTTGATGACAACATGGTAATCAATTAAGAGGAAAATGAACCCACCCTTATTCATTGAAAATTGGAAAAACACACCCCATGATGAATTACATGATCATATGAAAAGTTTTCCATATTCTATTGTAGTTTCATATTTTATTCTTCTATATAAATATCATTAATTCTATAGGGATTATTGGATATGGGTACATTTCCAAGGTTATGTACAATTGAGAACTCAACCTCTTGTTCAGGATGATTATTAGTAAATTCATTATGGAATACATCAATATATTCACTCACATTAGGAATTTTTTCATGGATCATAGTCTCTTTTGTATTAATCATTTCAACTAGATATGATTTAATATAATGAAATAGTATTTACACTTGATAATAAGTTTTTAAAGGAGATTCATCCTCTTCCTCACACTTATATAAAATTAGAGAGTGATTTAGTATATGGAAATTGATTTTCTCCTCAAAATAGTTTATTATAGATCTATATAAGGACAAACAATCAATGCATATTATAGACTATTATTCCACTAAATAGTGTATTGAATGATTTTTCATGAGATTCATCTCTAAAATATTGACTGGGGAGTAGATATATACTTTAGATGGAATAATTTCTAAATTTTCAATTTTCACTAAAAAATCAATGTTTTAATTTATATGAGGTCTAAAAATAATTCTAGTAAACATCCATGATATAAAAGAATGTGTCTAGATATAATAAAATAGTATTTATTCTATTCTTGAATGAATAACAAGGGAATATGTCATCGTTTAATTTTCAGTAATCACCTCAATAGTAGTGGTCGAATAAGACAATCCTTTATCTCGGTGACTATGTGGTTGTTGATGTTGATTATCATCTACAACCCCATTATTAGTTTATTAGATTGTACGGTGTCTTTGTTATTTTTAGTTGAAACATTGGACCATAAGATGTAGGTTAATTGGAACCTTCTTTTCTTCCATCATGTTAGTGGGATTCCCTATCTCCTTTCAATACTCATTTTAATGATGTCCCTCTCTTATACACTGGAAGAACCTATTTATTTCATTAAGATAGTTTTTGGGATTCTTCTTTCATAAATTTTGACATATGAGAGGTAAAAAATTCATTCCTATATGATATTTATCCACTAATCCTCCCAAATTAAACCTATTTATCTAATTCTTATCTCTAGTCCCACATGACCCTTGAGAACCACCAATATTAATCTAAACATTAACAAAATAATAGAAAACATTTTCATAGGTATAAATTTTTTGAATTTCTAATGCTTTCTAAAGACTTAGATTTATCCCACTAAAGAAGTTATCAATATTACGTTTGGGTTCAATGAAAGATTCATTGGAGTACCAGGATTGATATGTCAATTTACTTTATAATACCTGATATATTATTCCTCCTTTGGATTGAGTCCAAGGAATTCTCTATCCATTTTAGGATGAAGATTGGGTGGAGAATATTTATTAAAAAATATCTTCACATGTTCTTCACATTCCATAGATTGGATTTATCCCTTGAGCTTTGTATTCTTGATCAGTTTCCACCAGTGATCAGATTCATCCACTATGTGATAGTCAACTGATGTGAAATTCTCTTTATTAGAGAACCAAAGGACATAGAATACCATCTTAGTAGAATAAATCATTTATTTAGTGATTTGGGGATCAAAATATCATCTTAAAGTATAAATTCTATGTTTTATATATGACTCAACCACAAATTTTCCATTCTTATGTGAATGGATATTCAAAATGATTAATGTTTTCATTCATCACTTGTTTTAATTGAGAAAGTTCTTCCATTAAGTTCTCGACTCCCATTCTCATCAGGTTAGTAATCTAGTGCGGGATATCATCACATTTCTTGTCATATTGGATGTTAGCTTGATCATCCTATTTCCTTCCATTATCCAAATTAAATAAACATTAGGGATGATAGTGGTAAAACTAATAGGAAATTAAATGAAAAAATATGAACATAAAATGATCAATATATAAATGTCATATATACCCTAACTTGAATATTTCATGGTTTCAATATTGTTTTTATATGATTGCATTCCTATTTTGTTCTCTAACATGAATAATTGTGTAATACAGAGTCAAATTCCATGAAAATATAATCAATGGTTAATAATGGTTCCTAAAGGGATTATAAATTAACTAAATCATATCCCATGAGATTTTCAAAAGAGGTTTATAGTTAGAGACACTTTCTATGCACTGAGTGAAGATTGAGTTAATACCCTACCAATCTTTTAGTTTTATAATCCCAAGGTTCATTTGTGTTAGAGTTTACATGAACTTATTTATACCCAGATAGAGACATCACTACTAGGAACCCACCCGTTCTATTCCATGAAAAAATATGTTGTTTTTCGATACCAAGATGTATTCCAAGGGTTTTCACTATTTATTTCTAATCATAATACCCAAAAAATCAAGGACTAGTTCTAATACCAAATATAGAAACCTAAATCTATTATATATTTTATTCCCCATTTTTTAACTTAAATATCCAAAAAACTAAGAGCCAAAAATATAGAGTTCTACTGTCACTATGGTATTAGAAACATAATATAATAATAAAAATATATACTAAATAATCATCATCCTCATCTCGAAAATGTACTCATAAATTCCATTGAAATTACATTACTACATAGGATATATTGAGGTTTATATAAAGGGGTGAGAAATAAATCCTAATAAGGGAATAATCATATGGAAGCCTAATGAGATGTTACACATATGAGATAAGAGATATATCATGATAATATAGAATGTGACGATCATATATGTTCACATGAATTTGTGACAAGAATAAGATGATATAATAGAATCATGGAATTATTGGAATGAGGAAACATTATTAAAAATTAAATCATAAGCATAATTCAAGGCTCAGTAATAGAAAAAAATAAAATAATGTTCTAGGCCTACTACATGTTCACCTTACATTGTATCCCATGAGATGAAAACTATATCCAATATATTGGTGGTCATATAATTATGGCCCCACATGATAAATTCCTAATGTGTGAAAGAATGTTTATTCTATATAAGTACATCATACATAGGGTATACCCATAAGTATACAACATAAAAATTAAATGATCAGACTAATATTTTCTTATAGAATAACCACATTATATATCATACAGATTCCCATGAATTAAGGGATTAAATAATTTTTAGATAATAATATCTGAATACAGAAGCATAGGTTATAAAAATGATGTGTAATTAATGTGAAGTGATAAAAATAGTGGAGAAAATGATTTTAAATGAACCTCTAAAGAAAGGTTTTAATAATAATGATATATTTCGTAATGTGGGTAAAAGATTAAAATTATTATTGTAAACCAAAAATGAGAAAATATGGTTTAAAAATGATTATTTATAGAAAACATATAATTTTAAAAGGATTATATGGAGTGGTAAATGAACATAGATTATAAATAAAAAAGTTCTATTTAAACATGTGTAACTAATAGAAAAATTTGAGAAGGGAATTCAAAAAATGAGTATTATCTTATAAAAATAAATGTAAAGTGAACCTGGCATATATGCAAGGAATATATATGTATAATATTACATATTTATAAAAGAAGATGATAAAAGGAAAGTGATAGAAAAAAAGATAATTTGTAACCGAAAAGTAAGGAGGGTGGTTCAGAATATCCCTTACATCAGGTCCTTGAATGGTTTGTTATGTTCATCTAATATCATATATAATAAAATTAAATCGATTAAATACATGATTAAAAAAATAACTAGGTATAATTAATTTTATATTATTCTTATAATTCTATTTCTAGTCATTTTATTTTGATATTATGATCATATTTAACTTCATGAGGATGTTTGTTTCATGGTTATATAGTAGTGTTGTTTTATCAGTGAATTGAAATGTATATCCTTGGCCATGATTGACCACTAAGGGGGTGGGTTGAATTAGTGGTTTACTTTTATGGACTATTTTACTTTTAATCCAACCTCTAGAATATATTAAGGTTATCGATACACACAGTGACACCACATAGTCTCCCTATGTATGATGAAATTATAAGATAGATCACATCATATAGTATTTATATAGCCTGGAGAAAATAACTAATCCATTCCATGTTTTTTAGACCCCCATAATGGATTCACCCCTATAATCGTTTTGTAAATTACAATATTTTAGGTAGAAACAGGTTATTCACCCTAGTATTCGATCCTTTAGTAGATCCCAAATATACCCCCCCCCCAAATATTCCATCTCTTCTATCTTAGTTGGTTAGACCCCCACAAAATCATCTCCTAAACTAGTTTGAAACCCCATCCTTGACTCTCTTGAACTACTGGTAAGACCCCCCAAGTAAGAAGCTCATGCTTTTTATTACCGATATTATAATAGAAATTCCTCTTTATTCTTTACAGTTATATTCCTCTATAAGTGTACTGGACATTATTCTCTTATGTAAATAACTTCAATGTATTCAATTGATATTTATAAAAATATTTATATCCTTGAAATTCCTCACAGATCTTGTTTGATCTGAATAATATTCTACAAATACTCAGGCATATGTGATCACCTTCTTACAGAATTTTCTAGATCTGACTCCTTTTTTCCTTTACTATAAATATGTATTGGAATTCTTATAAATTATTATATCACTAATCATTATATATATCTCTACTCATAGAAACATTATCATAACATGAATATATACATTATGTTCATAACAATATCATGAATATGATCTTCATAGTGGTCTTTTCAATTCTAAAAAAATAAGGAAACATAATTATGATTAAAAAATAGTAATTTACTTATTTTCATTTTGTATGTAAATCCAAAATTCCTCCTTTAATTATTATATACCTAATTTTTTGTTGAAGGTTCTATAATAATTCCACATCTAAATTTTTAATCAAATACCTGATATTCAGGGGTATTCTTATCCTTCTTCACATATATTACATTATATAAATACTGTGGCTTGTTATTTTCAATATATATTATGATCTTTTGTCATGAAATTATTTAGTGATACCACGGAATAAAGTCATTATAAAAATTATCCATAATGATTCATATGCAGGGAAATTATTTCACGATTTAAAACCCATAAAAATTACTCATGAAATATATAAGAAATAAGATAATTCTTATATATTATTAATTTAATTAATGAATAAATGTGTTCTCCTTATTTCTTAATGCACTCAATTTTGCATCACATGCATGCATAAAACCCCACCTTATCAAATATAACCCAAATAATCTGGCTTATATCATCTAATGAATTTAGAATCATCTCATCATAACTATCTTTTCAAGAAGGAAATGAAAATTACATTTATTCCTTGATAAAACAAACTTACTCATTCCTTCTCTGATACAATAAAAGTTACACTTTTTCCACCATCTGGAAGCTTCATATCCTTGGTTGATTATTTGACATGGAATCTTAGTGTAAAATCTTGATCGAATCTGGCAGTAGAAACTTATTATAGTCAGTAGCACATGATGCCTACCTGTAGCACATTATGTCTGTTGGAAGTGAAAAATTCTTGGTGGTGGCACTTAATTCCTGGTGGTATCATCAATTTCTTGGGGACTTCTCATACCCCTTAGATAACTTCCACTCACTACCTTTATGTAGCCACTGTTTTTTACCCTTACAGAAGAAATGGAATATTTTATTTTCCTTTATGTAGTTGGAGTTACCCTTATGTTGGTCTCCAAAAACACTTACGCAGATCCACCCTCAGGTGAGTTGGTACCTTTACACAACCTAATACATACACTTATGAAAGGCTCATAATCACATGGTTACCCTTATATGAGGTTTAGAATCCGAAAATAACCATTAAATAGTGACAAGTTACCCTTATGTAGGTATACAACGTGATTTGAGTACCTTTATGTAGTGAGACAAAGTATCTTTATGTTGTTACATAAATTTACGCAACACCCATGAGTACCATTACACATCACCGTAAAATTTACACAGTGCATTGACATTATATAATAAGTATGGATTAACTTTTCACAATGCCAAAAATTTATACATGTAGTTTAATACTCGATGTACACATACATATCCTAGGTTAACCTTACATTGGTAATGACTTACCCATAAAAAACCTCGGATACCCTTACATAAGTAATGACCAACCCCTGTGTAGATAGATTTTCACCTTTACATAGTTAGATAACTTAATCCAAATTCATTTAGTGTCTTATCAGTCATCTCAAACTCAATCCCAAGGCCTTATAACTTCCATCAAATAATTTATAGAGCGTTTCTTAAACCACTAAAAAATTTCATGTATTGTTTTAAAGATCTTCACAATAATCATCATTTATATGAGTATAATTTCTCATTCATTACATCCAATATCATTAAATTAATTCATAACCATTTTTCATGAATCATCAAATTTCATATTGAATCATTGAAAATAAATGAAACACATGGGATCAAAAACCTCTCCCTTTTTATTTTTTATCTACTTCTATTCACACTATAAAAGTTTATATGGGTGATCAATTAATTTCTCATCCTTATTCTAAATAAAATGAATATAATAAGTGGGGTTCTTCTCATCTCATAAACTTTCCCAAAAGTCCCCCTGTTAAATGATTATTTCATGAACACTTATAAAATAGGGATTATATCATAACCTTACCTTATAAAATATAAATTATTTAATCAAATCTAAGTCTACACTGGCTAACATAGTGTCAAAAACCAGAGAGACATAACCAAGGTTGTCTATGTTGTCTATAAACTATCATGAATGAGAAATCCTTCTCACAGTTTCTTGTTTATCTAATAGGGGTAGTTTAAAAACTAAATCTTTTAATATAACAATATAACCAATGTGTATTTAAAAAATATAAAAACAATTCACATTGAAATCATGTAACTCCCCCCTTTTGACATGTTTTGGAAACATGAATTCCCCCTAATTAAGTGAATTTAAAATAATCGTAATAATTTTCTATGGGAGGGATTCTAATACCTTAATCCCCCATCTTTGAAATCTAACAAAAATTCCTAGATTCATAATAATTTGGTTATGATAGATTCTTATCATGAACTTATACCCCTTATGGGATGAACTCCTCTTATTCTATTTTCATGTAAGTCAATAGAATCCATGTGGAACAATATATTCTTTCTCTTTAGTACTAATAGCCTCAATAATCTCCTTTAATTCTGTGCATGATAGCTTAAGAAACATAAAATAATATGCAATAAGAAGTGTATTTTTGGGGTTTTCAAAGTAAACTATAAGGTTCATATCTTTATATCAACCAAGGCCACTCATTTCTTCCAAATTATCATTTCCTTTGTGTGAAATCACATTTTTCATTGTGTTCATTTGAGAACATGATGTCTTAGTTTCATTCATTTTGTTTTTAAACAGCTTCAACTATCTACGAATCCATGTTAGTCATATAATTCTTGTAATTTATAACTTCTTAGAAAATTAACACAAGACAGTATATACCATTATTTTTCCATTGAGTATCATTTTTTTTATTTTTGTGTATTTTTTGTTAACATTTTTATTTAGTTTACTAGTAAAAGCATACTCATGTTTCTTTATGTTTTTCTTCTAATTATGATCATTAGGTTTATTCTCTCTTCATATTTTCTCCCACTTTCTTGTGTCTTCCTATTATTTTCATGAATTAACATATTTTTTCCAACATTACATAGCTTTGTGCCCAAAATCCATCACATTCAATAATATCCTATGAATCTCATTTATTTTGTTTCTATTGTAGACGCTCTAGATTTGGAATGTTATGAAACATTCTATTTTTTATTGGAGGTACCACTATTTTTCACACTTCATTAGAAAAATATATTCATACATATTTTCTGAACCACCCTTTATATGATTTGTATTTTAGTATTTTTTACCTTTCATTCTTTCAAAACATTTTCTTTTAGACCTATTCGAGTAAGTGGAAAAACATTTGTAGAAAAGAATGTTTATAGGGTATGGGATACATTCTTCATTGTGGTTGTTTCCATTTAATAATATCTTGATATCATTCTATTATTTCAACAAATATAATTCTTATTGGATTTATAACTATCAATGTAAACTTGTGTTGTGATATCTCTTCTTCTAGTACATTGGGAAGATCCAACTTGTTGTGATTCTAGATTCCTTGATGTCACCTCTAACTCAAAACACATAATATTAAGGGATTTCTTTTCATACACTATAGATCTAAACATATATTACCAATCCTAATTGATCTTCTTTATTTTTTCCATTAATATTATTGATTCTTGTAATGAATTTTCATACTCTATTACCTTTTTATCTTTAACATCTAGTTAAATGTCTTTGACATCCCAAATAATTTTTTATGTTTTTCATGTTCATAAAATGATTCTAAAACATTATCATAGATATATTTCCTAAAAACATTAAATTTCAATTCTTTAGTAACATTATTATATCTTTAATTATAAATCGAAATTTTTTCATCCTTCTCTCTAACTACTTTTGTGAGACTATTTCATATACCAACACTTTTATCCAATAATTATTCTATAGAATTATCATCTTCTTTTGTATTAAATTTTTCATCCTAAATACCATTGACAATTCTGGAAATACATATTAATACTTCTTTGTAAACTGTCTTTATATGTTCTTTGAACATAGAATGAATATCACTTAGTGATACATTATCACACGAATTGATCCAGATTCATCAGAAGAATCCAAATCAAGAGACTTATTTCATGTTATATAATTGAAAGTTTATTTAGTGGGAGGATTCTACCAATTAATAATAAGATTAATATTTAGATTCCTTTTATTACATTTTATCCTATTTTTTTGAGTCTTGAATGAAATCTCAAAATTCTTATCATCATTAGTAAATTCCATTTTCTCCATCTGAGGTAGCTCACTAGTATCATAAAATCTATACTCTATGATTTATAGCTTAAATATCTATAGTGAAATTACATTGAAACCAAATGTATATTCTCGGACCGATTTCCCACTGGTGGTAAATCATAGGTATAGTTTTATGAATTATTTTCCTTTTAATTCAAAAACTTTAACATGTTAAGGTTATCAATCCACTTATTTGTAACTCATAGTATCACATCATATGATGAACAGATAATATTGAGAATAATAAATGGTATTTGAAATGTTTGGTACTAATAACTACTCTTTACCATGTTGGTTTGTCTCTCCAACATGGATTATCCAATATAATAATGTTATAAATTAAAATATTTTTGGATGAAACTTTTTATACACTATAATATCATAATCATCAATTAATCTTGGTTATACGCCCAACAATCCAAATCTTCTAACATGGTTGGTTAAACCCCCCACCCCCAAAATTCTTCTCCACGACTAGTTAGAAACCCCATCATTGAGCCACATTAATAAATAGTTAGATCTCCCATTCAAAATCTCCTTCTTCTTCTTGTTGGTACTGAATTACAAGGTCCCCTTTCATCATCAGATTCATATTAATCCAAAATAATATTTGGTCTGCTCTGATTGGGTATAAATCTAAAATACCCACTATAGTTGTTTAGAACAATATTGTTATACTCAAAGCTCCTTTTAGATCTTGAGTGATCTGAATCCTATTCTCCAAATAATCTATCACATGTAATCACCTTCTTATCGAATTTTTTGGATTGAACTCTAAATTCCATTGATACAATGATATATAAGGCTTCTAAAAATTATCTTCCAAAAATAATAAAATTTATCTCTTTTCACACAAAAAATATTCATCACCTTCATATATCATTTATATTCATAAAAATATCCTAAATATGATCCTTAGACTTATTGTAGTAATCTTACATTAATATAAAAACACAATGATGATCGAGGTTATCAAATCCCATTGATGTAGAAAACATTTTTTAAGTCAGTTATAATTTATTTATTATATTGGTTTTTACACGACATTATTAAAGGAGACGTTATATATATATTGTTTTATGTGTCGGTTATTTTAAAATAGGTGTAAAAAGAATATATAAAAATATTTTTCCACATCAATTCTTAAATAATCGAAGTGAAAAACCCTACTGAGGCTTTATTTATCATGTCAATTATTTCATAACCAATGTGGTATAATATTTAGTTAGTTGGTTATTGAATAACCGATGTAATATATCATACCTTCGAATAATTTTTCTTGTCTGTTATACAATAACTGACGTAATATACTTTATACCACAACAGTTATAAAATAATCGATGTAATAAAATATACCCATGCATTTATTATGTTAGTTAAAGAATAACTCGTGTAAAAATTATTTCCCACAATTTTTTTATGTCAGTTATAAAATAACTAAGGTAAAAAACGAGTTTTTTTGATAAAATAGTGAAACCACTACTATGATCTACCAAATTAGACCTAAAACAAGCAGAAACCAGACCAAAACCATACCAAAACAAGACCAGAATCCATACCATAAAAACATCCAAACTAGAAATAAACAAGAAGAAATAGATCAAAATTAAACATTCACATATATAACATTAAAAACATATAATTTCAACTATAAAACCTAAATATTACTAAAACAACAATAAAATAAACAATTAAAATTAAAATAATCCAAATTAAATTTTACACTACAAACAAACTAAAATCCTATAAAAATGTATACTAAATTGATAATTCCCCTTGTAAGTGTTTGACATCTTGAGATATATAGGGTTGAGGTTCATCAAATAGATACTAATTAAAATGATAGTAGTTAACATGTATAATCAATAAATCAAATGAAATATTATGGAAAAGTATATAAGGAAATCTATCCTGATCAAAGTTCATTATTATTCCAGTTATAATTATTTCATACATAAATCATAACATATAATATGTGAATTTGATGACGCCTTGTTGTTCATGAAAATTATGTTTAAATGAGTGTCCATTAAAAATATCATTTTTATCTAATACATCAAAAATTACAAATTATAAATGGATAAATACCTTTACTTTTACATATTTTATCTTGGCACTCTTTTTCATTGGGTTTTTTCGAAAGTATGACCATCCCCTGTTAGAAAGTAATATGAATGGGATAAATTTAAAATTCATTATATTATAAAAATTTTATGAAATTGAAACTTACTTTTCCAAAGTATTCTTAAAACATCCTCGCACATCACTATGGACAGAGAAAATCCAATAAAGTGTTTTCATTCTTGGACAAAAAACACCTAACATCCAATGATCACAAATATAAAATAAAATTTAATGTTATTGTTTTTTAATGTTAAAAGAAAAAGAAAAATTTTCCATATATATGTCTCATACCTCTCAAAAAAAGAATCATCCTACACTGTGTGATTATATTCTGTTCAAATATTTCTGCAATATAAAGTGTTTTTTAATCCTCATCCAATGCATGTGCTTTAATAGAAATTATATACAGGTCCTTGAAACCATATACATCTGTCCGATCCTTCTCACACATTTTATAAAGATACCTAATACAAAAGAGACATGATTATACATTATAAATAAATATGATGTAGGGAAAGGTGTTATGACTTACATGAAAAAAATATGTACCACATTGATTCCCAACTTATATCTAATAACAAGATCCTGGATATCGGTTTTCACAATCACCGCTTTTTTTGCACATCCAAAAACACGATCTTCCATTGGAAATGAATAATGATCTCTTAAAAAATTTGAAATTCTTAACAATATGTCTGGACTACTAGAATATATATCTCATGTCGTACCCATTTTTCTTTTCTTTGTTTATACATTATTTCTTTAACATGGAAGTATTCCTATAAATAAATATAAAAATATATTAGTTTTCAAATGTTAAATAAAATTTAATAAAAAAATAAAATAAATTATGTAACATACATACCCCTATGGTAATGAGTCACAAAAGTCTATATGGGAAAACATAAAAGTGGTTAATACTATGTCCAACTGTCATAACCTCATCTATAGGTAATGGTACTTGAGCTCATCTATCTATAATATCATATATAGTGACCCTATAATGATCCACCTCAAACTATTGATGATGAATTGTATCTCCTGCACAATATAACTTTCCATATGCAATTTTATGATAGTGAGGATCATCAACATACAACTCATAATAAGTTGGAAGTTGTTCCAGAAGATTATGAGAAAATGGGGTCTGTTGGCTAAGGGGGAGGATAAATAATGGGGACTGGAGGTGTGGGAGTGGGAGCTACTAGTGGTGGTGGAGGATAAATAATGGGGTCTGTAGGGGGAGGGGGAGGAGTTGAAGTTGAAGTCTGAAATTTTCTTTTGCATAACTGCAAACATAGACTGCACCAATGCTCTAATAATTTCCTCTATTTTCAGATTAATATTATGAATTTCATCCTCTAAATATTCTATTTTTTATAAAAACCCTAAATGGAAGAATTTGAATGAGGTTTAAACTCTTTTATTACAGATACACTAGTTAGGTATCCTCATACATGATGGGGGTGTTCAGGCTTTCCCAATGTAGTAGATAAAATAACTTTCCTCCCAACATCTGTAAATACCCCTTGTGTTCTCTACTCCTTAAGAGAATCCTATATTAATTAATTGAACATTTTTGTAATGATTCAATGTATATAAATAATATAATTAACATAAATAAAAAAATAAACATCTTACAATCAATTCAACTACGATTCTAGATTCTTCTGAAATATATTACCTAATTTTCCTATTCGAGATCTCCACTATTTTTCATATCTAGATGGAGGGGATGATTGGGAAAACTCTGCAGAGCATGATGATTCAGCTCTAAGTTTGTGTAATTTTTGCCATAATTTTTCATCTAATAAACTATACCCTCCCTGAGATAAACTATGATGGTATACATTTTTAGATTGGATCTCTTGATGACATGTCCTTGTTTGTTATAAATTAAAAATTAGAAATCATTAACAGAAAATTAGTAAGATCATTTATATAACAAATCTTATAAAAATTTACCTTGCCCTTAAAAAAATTATTCTTTTATTCTAATTTCACCAAATTTTTTCTATGTGTCTTCATCTATGAAGTTATTTATATGACCAAGATTGTCATATTTCCTATGAAAAAAATGATATCAGATGTGAGGGTTGATCTGAAATCCCTCCATCTCCTAGAATCTGTCAATAAACATTTCCTCCTGAATCCTCCAGTTTTAGAAATATCAAATGTCATCTAATAAATAAGAGTTAAAACATATTATTCTCTAAACATATACAGATTAGTCAAAAAATAAAAAAATATCATACCAAAGTTGTCTCCCATAACTAATATATTATATCTTTTTCCACACTTCTCCAATAATTATACAAACAAATTTCTTTTATTTTACCCTGAGTTGACAAACTCTTATATTCTATTCCATTTGGACTGCTAGGAATATCATTCTCATCAAACTCAATGAGTATACTTTGGTCCTGTCTATGGGAAAGTGATAATTCTAGAATACGTGTGCAGCCACATTTACTTACTCTTGAACTCTTCCTTGTCATTATGGAAGCACACGAGGATTATTGGGGAACATCAAGAGGATAATGAGAATGTTCATCCCCAGATGTATGATCAATATGATCATCTCTAAAATCATGTGCTTGATCAACTGATTGATCTTTCATTATCCCTCAAATTAAAAAAAACAAAAATTAGTTCACCAACATAAAAATTCAATTATTTAAATACTAATGTAATGAAGAAATGTAAAACTAAATTATGTTATGTCATAGTAAACTTGGTTAATATGGTAGGCATGTTAAACAATGGTAATGATCATAAACATGGTAAACATGGTAGTGTAATTTTCATTCAAAAAAATAAATAAATATATAAGTTACGTAAAGGTAAAATATAGTAAACATGGTAAAGTAATTTTCATTCAACAAAATGAATAGATATATAAGTTACATAAGGGTATACATGATAACCTAAACTAAAACAAATTAAAATAAACAAACATTTATACTTATTTGTATAATATGCATTTTAATAATGAAAAAAATTACAATATCTAACATTTTATGAAATTAATACATTTAAAAAAAATTAACATGTGCTACCTAAAATATTAATAATGTAAAAATGGATTGTTTTCCCAAATTCCTTTGTCATGATCGTTACATATGGCACAAACCATGTCTTCTAACATGCTCACATTATTTTCAACTATTCTTTCCATGGTAGTCAAGATCTCACAAAAATCATAATCTTATTAATGTTGATCATCACCAACATATTTTTTTTTACAATGTAAAACAATAGACCACTGTATATCTGATTGATAAACAACATAGAAAATATATTTTTCATGTGTTTCCATTATAAAAGAATCTGGTGCGTCTTCGAATATACTCATATTATCAACTGTCATTCCAAATTAATCGTGTTTGGAACTTTTATTACCAATAAACCATTTATAGTTATAAACTACAACATTAATTTCTAAATAATAAACCTCCAATTTTTTCAATGACATAATAATATACACTTGATGTAGAAATTAGGTTTTTTCTTTTAGAATGTGAAAAATATATTTCTTTTGTAAACACCAGTACCCCACTATTCTGAAATACAAATCTATTGTCTTGAGCTTTTGTATGAAATTTATAGCCATTAATTCCATACCCAGACCAAGTTATCACATTTAAACTTGGACCACCCACTAACCATCTTAAATTCTCTGATACATGTGATCTACCAAGAAAGGTCTATTTAAACCATGGAAAAAATGTTTTGTTTTGGTCATTAAAAATCCATATTTCTTTCTTCTTTTGATTAAATTTTTTCAAATATTTATTATGTAATGTGATACATAGTTGAGCATCATCTATGTTATTCAAGATGTATAATTCTACCTTCTTCATATGTTTAGCTGACAATGATATGAATTTCAAGCCATGAATATCATCTCCCTCATTATTTACTTATTCATGGTGAGATGTAGGAAAACCTATGTGCTCAACAGTAGCCAAGTAGCTCATAAAAAACACCGCAACCTCCACAAAAATATAATATTCAATAATGGAGGCTTCAGGTTGATATGTACTCTTAATATACCCCTTCAATATTTTCATATATCATTCAAAAGGATACATCCAATTAAGATATATAGATCCAAAAATATTAATTTCTCAAACCATATTTACCATTTAATTCACCATTATATCGAAAAAAATATGGAAGAAAATACATTTCTAATTGAAAAAGTATTGAAATTTCATCTTTTCACAAAATTTTCAAAGAGATCCCATCAGTCACATTTTTACAAATTGAATTAAAAAAATAACACACTTTCATTATAGTCTTTCTAACACAGATCGGCAATATTACAGGCCATTCCACTGGTATAAGTTATCGCATCATGACATGAAAATCATGACATTTCATACCTATAAAATTCAAATCCTTCAAAGAGAAAAACTTTTTAACATATATAGAATTACCATGAGGTAATTTTATACCATAGAGACACTAACAATAGATAATTTTCTCCCTCTTCAATAATGTATGACAAGCCGGGGGAAGAAATGTTCATATTCAATTATGAGTGGAAGCTAAATCCAAATGTATTCCCCTTGATAGTAAGTCTAATCATTCATTCAATCCATCTATAGTATTTAATTTAATATCTAACCATGTTCCAAAAAAACTGTGGCATATATTCCTCTCCACATGCATGACATCATTATTATGTTTCACTTCATGATATCTCTAATATGGTATCTCAAAAAATATTTCCATTTTCTTCAAAATATGTCTATCATTACCTGATTTATGTGTCTTTACCAATTTCACATTAATGTTTTTCACCCTCTAAAAATACACATCAGGGGATAATGGTTTGGGTGATATATAAATTTTTTATGAGCCATTGAATTCCTTTTTTTTCTCTTCTATAAGAGTGATCCATAGGAAAAAACATTCGATGACCCGTGTATACTATTTTCCTCCCATGATACAATCAACAATATCAATTCTGTTATTTGCAAATTGGATATGCTTTATTCTCCTTAACACTATATCAAGAAAATTTCCCTTATGGTAGGAAGTCATTTATAGTGAACATAAGCACTTCATGTAGTTGAAAATATTCCATTTTATAGGAATCATACACCCTAATAACATCCACCCATAAAATATTCAAATCAACAATCAATGGTGTCAAGAAAACATCAATATCATTTAAGGGTTACTTCAGACTAGAGATCATTATACTCAATAAGACATATTTGCAGTTCATACAAAATTTAGGAGATAGGTTTTAAATTACAAATAAATCACTCCAACGAGCTTGTACCCAAGTGGTAAAGGCTTCTGCTTATTATATAAATGACCCAAGATTAAATCAGGGCATGGATTATTTTCTAAGGGTACTGTAGTAGTACTATAGCTGGGCACTATAGCAGTATTGTAGCAGTGGCGGAACTGTTGCAGTGATGGTACTATATTAGCGGAGGCACTGCAGCAGGTACTGAAGCGGCAGAGGTATTGTAGCAGCATGGGTACTATAGAAATACTATTCACTGAGGGGTCCTTTGGTCCAAAAAATTGTCTTTCAAGCCTTGTATTCAGGCCACATGTCCTTGGTCCTTCGGGCTATGTAATGGGTCCCCCTCTACCCAGTTATAATCTGGCCTTTACAATAAATAATAAATTGAGGCATCAACGCCAACCTTTAAAAAAATTACAAATAAAGTAGGCCATGAACCATGTGTGAAATTGAGGGTTCAGAATGGATTAATTCCATCTATCTAAAACCCATGTCTAAGATTTATAATATCATTTGCAAATATAGGATACTAATCATCAATTTTATTCTATTATGGACAATCAAGTAGATGGTTTATTTTTTCATCACATATCTGATCATCATCATGCCATCATAACCTTTTTTAATCTTGTGAATTAGAAAATAAACATTTCAAATGATGAATTATTTGAAGATACCAAAACACCTAGGCAGGGATCTCCATGATCTCTACATTAGCCTGTGATTTTTGTTTCAACATTTACCATGATGTCCCACATTTAGGACACCCTAACAGAAATTCATATTCCTTCCTATATATCATATAGTAATTCATATAGGAATGTATTTTCTTGTATCTTAGTCCCAATGAGCATAATATTTTCTTGGAATTATAATGTGAATATGGAATATCATTGTCTTTTGGAAAAATTTCTTTCATAAATTATAGCAGCTCTATAAAACTTCTGTCACTCAATCCATGTTTTTCCTTCAGGTTAATCAATCTTAAAACCGCCAAAAAACCATGAAATCTATATAAGCAGTATAGAATGGTTTTTTATCATCACTATATAGACTCAAAACTATCGGTTCTATCTCTATTTCTTCTAGGGAAATATCACGAATCATTTATTCAATTCCATCAAAGTTACCATACTAAAAATCATCATCATCAGTAGATCTATCATTCTATATAGTTTCACCATAGAAAATCCAAGGGATGTAACTCGAACTAAAATCATGACAGATTAGATTATCTTTAATCTACCTACTTTTGGACTTCTTCATATTCAAAAATTTCAAGAATGGACAGAAAAAATGTCATTTCTTGTAATTTTTTTTTAGAAAATTACAAAAAAGGCATCACCACCTTATTCATATTAATTAATTATTTGATGCGTCATAATCCAACATTGACTCATTATGACCTATAAAAATATCAAAATTAAACATCTTGTTAAGATAAGACAATTTTATATTTATATGAAAAATATCATAATTTGAATATAAAACAATTTTGAAATATAAAACAAATATATGTGTATTTTAAAAAGAAAAGCATGGAAATAATTATATAATAAAAATATATTTAGAAATAATTGTAGAGACCCAAAGCTTAACATACATGGACATTACCTTACATTTGCGGAATACTTAGTACATAACAAAAACACACACACAAGGACCGTAATAGTTTAGTGTCTTTGGAAACTCTGAATGTAATCTTCTAATCGTGGTGAAATATCTTCAACATCTCCCATAAAGATCTTCCCTTTTTTTACCTAAAACATTTCTTTATGTCCTGGGGAAAAGAAAACATAAAAGGGTGAGCTCAAATGCCCAGTAAGGGTAAACAAAAGAAATATCAATCATGTCATATTCATAAGAACATATCTTTTGGAAATCTTAACCTGCAAAAGAGATCAAAATTTCATAAAATGGGATAAATCATAGTAGTGAAATTTAATACCAATAATCATAACATAAAACATGATACTTTGTGGCATACACACATAATCATAGAGAATCATATCTTATTAGTCCAGACTCATTGCAAAGACTATCTTACTTGACGAAGTCCATTTCTTAACCGAGTCACCCTCATTTTAGTCCTATTTCACTGAACCGGTATAACCTACCATTCCGGCCATGTCTATCTCATGAGATATAAAATATTTACCCAATGCATTGGAGGGAGATATAGGTCCCACCCATCTCATAATGATACCATTTTTATGTGTGCCACAAAATCATAAATCATACATCATTGCATAACCCATGTAGTAAAAATGGGAATCTTAAACATCGTGACATCATAAAACAACTCATATAAGATAAAGGAATTCATAAAAAAAATGACATCACAACATAATCAAATCAATTTAATAATAGGGATAGAAACAGAACCCTTTATTATCATAGATGGAAAATAATTTTGATAAAACACTTGAACTCTATTCTTGAGGAAAATATCCTTTCTACTTCAAAAACACTTTCCTTTCTTTAACATGTTATAAAATTTTAAACTAGAAGAAGTTGATTAAAAATAAACATGAAAACTTGTAAGGTATGCTTCTTGGAAATAATGTTTTATAAATACATTCATGCTGTATAAGTTATAAGAAAACATTATTCTCGTACTTTTGTCGAAAAAGTCAAAAAGTACCTCATATGAAAAATGACAAAAATTCCTTTCATATCTTTTACAAAAAACTCACCGAAGGGTAAAATTGGATATAAACTATTGTATAAGGATATAAATATTACATATTGAGGAAACGGGGATGTGGATGATAAAATACACCCTATTAAAATCCAAAGTATAAACAATCTCGGATAAAAATGAGATTGTGATATTTCCCTTACCTTATGTCTGATATGCTTTGTACGTATCTTAACCTCCTGTATAATGATTTAAATAATTTCATTAACTTATTAAAAAATCATATTCATTGTTATGATATCATATATTGTTCACTTATGACTTTATATTACCCGTTCTTTTGTAAATTCCATGTTAAAGAAGTGTTTTGGGAAAAATTGTTTCATTTATCGTAGGTGTTTGGACTTGTTGTTCTTGACATTATTATTACTTATATCATGATTTACTTACTTCCAGAATATATAACATCATTTATATATCATATATATTCAGTATATATATATATATATAATATATCGATAAATGAAATGAAACACACCGTTCATGGAGACGGTAGTCCGTACGTACGCATGAACGATGTTTTCATTTCCTTATTGTCTTGAATGGAAGTAAGTAGATGACATATATATATACATAAATCCAGTAGATTTACCATTTCATATATTTCATTGTTATTCATTATATATACTTTATAATCATTCTGGAATGGTTAACATGGATAATGAATCTCATCACGTCGTGGAGACGGTAGTCCGTATGTACGCACGAGTGATGATATCGTTCCCATGGTCGTGGAATTGTGTTTAAGTGTACGTATAATATTTTAGTATCAATATCAATTTATCATAATCATATATAGTTACTCATTACACCATTATACCCATACAATTAAGGTCGTGGCGGAAAATACATTACACCACGGCGTGGAGACGGTATTCCGTACGTACGCACGTGCGGTGATTTCCTTTATCTGTAGGATGGATAGAAGGTTAATTAGAGTTTTTTCATATTTATAATAACATATCAGTATATAAGAAATACTTATGTTATTACTTTATCATGAAAAAACTATATAAGAAGAAGTTGAAGAAGAAAGAAATTGAAAAAGATCGGTAATGGATATTACCTCTTTTTGTCACGCCTTCACTTAACCTCCACTTAAAGAAATGAGGATGGTCTTTGAAGAAGAACAGGACCTCTAGGATGATACTAGGGAAGTGGAGAAGAGATTTTTTCAGGGGTTAGTCGAGCTTGAATGCTCAAATTGGTGTGAGGAGTAGAGGGAGGAGGTGCCCTTTTATAAGGGAGGAGAGGGGCACCTTAGGAAAATCTCAAAATATTATTTTTTATTAAGGTAAAATTCGTTTTATAATGGTTCAAAAGGGTATTATTTAGAATATAAAGTGGGTATGGGTCGAAAGCCTCTCATCCAATAGGATTTAAACAAGTTTAGGTTATTATTTTAACCTTGTCAATTAGATTTAACTCTAAGTTAAATAATTTAACTTCTACCGTGTCTTTTTGTTTTCTTACACTATATGGTTAATAAACTTACCATAACAAGCCAAACGAACCCCAAGTTGTTTATTATTAATATATCTATCCTTATATAAGTCATTTGGATGAACCGTGGATTTTTAGGAATTAGATAACAATTAATAATATAATATTTGTTTTAAAAACTAATTTATGTCAATTTTGACACTATTTGGTACATGATTTTTATAAAATTTATAACAGAATGATAAGTTCTAACCAAGTTATGTATATCAACAATAACATGTCATATTAACCTATAAAATTAATTTAAGTCATAAAAATACTCAAATTACATTTATTTGGGCAATTATAACATCAATTATGTCAATATTTCATTAATAAGACAATTACTGCATCATCATTGTGTCATAATAAATGATAATTATTTAATCCTTAAAAATTTTAAAGAAATTCCTATGATGTAGATACTTGTATTATCTTTCTGGAGACTATTCATGTTCGATGTTTAATGAAGTTTATCACTAAATTAATAGTATTATACTTATAAGATTTAAGAAAGTGACATGTTGTCACATTCTTTGGTTTTAATAATAATTAAATTATTTTCATGGGAAAAAGTCCATAAAATGAATCTAATCCGACCCTTAGGTTATATGGGTCTACTTTTAGCCATCCAATAGGATTTTTCTAAGTGTTAGAGTAATTTTATAATCTTATATTTACCCTTAATTACACGATTTACCTTTAACTATAGTAAATAAAATTTACCGTAGTTACTATTCACAATGCCCAAAAATAAAAAGTAGCTTATTAACATAATTTGGACCCACTGATTCCAAATATGGAATCCATTTTTCCACATTCAATACACAAAAGATTCAGAAATTAAATTAATATTAATCTCATTGTCGAAAGAAAATGGGGTTTTCTTGAAAACATTGCAAAAGATTGAATTGATTTAACCTTGCGAATTCAAGGTAAAATCAATGATAATGACAAACATTATATTAAATGTTAAAAATATATTCTATTTATACATTAAAACCATTCAATATTATAATTTAACCACATAAGATATTACGATGAAAAAAGTTGTTTTTAATTAAAATATAGCGTGTTTTTACTATTCATTCAAATATGAAAGTTATCGGAAAAATATCAAAACTTTATCTAATGTAAATTTTTATATCCTGATTCAAAAGAAGAAATTTATTTTGTCAAACTGAACTTATAAACATGTCAAAAACTAGATTAAAAGTGGGTGCGCCATCAAAAGGCAGCAAAATTGCATTTTTTTAAAAATACTTATTTTACCCGAAAATTTTATTTTGTTCTTATACCATGTTCTATAAAATGTGTAAGATAAATAATAATGTTATAAAATTCAAAATTTAGTTAATACTATTCATAACGGCTAGTTCATAATAATAATATATCATTATTTAGTAAAACCCGGTATTGCGTACAACACACGCTATCGAGGAAGGTCGTGATTGCGTGTAATGCAAGCCAAGTCAGGGTTGCGTGTTGTGAAAGAATCCCTCGTTGTTTCGTATAACATAATCCAACCATATTTCATTTATACATTGAATATATATATATATATATATATATATACTCAATGTTGCGTAGAATAACTATTATCAAAATTGTGTGTAACACGATCCAAGAATAGTGTTGCGTATACTGCAAGCTAATATGGTGTTGTGTATAGTGCAAGGTAATCTTGGTGTAGCATAAAACACAAGACATTAATGAAATAAAAAAGAATATTTTTCATAAAATCTTGGGGTGTTACATTCTACCCCCCTTAAAATGAATTTCTCCCTCGAAATTCGTCGGGGTTATAAATGGTTTACTACTCGAAATTTTGTTTAATAGAAACCCACATCGTAAAAAGGAATACCAAAACATGTCTTTAAAAACTAAAGTATAAAATTTAATGGTTACCTTAATTAACTCATCATTGTGTTTCCACGTAGGAGAACATAGGTGAAAATATGGATATGGAAGAAAAATCTAACCATCAAGTTACGATGGAGAGTGGTAGAGAACATGGCTATGAAAAAGCCATCGATCACAAAGCTATTGATTTGTGATGATCTAAGGTACCATCTGATTAATCGGATATAAGGGAACTAGGAAAACATTTTTGGTTTTCAAGATCATTTCCCTAAAGTTGTTGAATTAAAAGAAATACTTGCGTGGTTTTGGTACAATCTCACTATTGTTCATGAATTGAACAATTTCCACTTCATCCCTTAAAGAAATGAAGTTGAATTTGTTATTCGTGATGTGTTAGCAGATCATGTGATAGAATGATGGGTCATTCCATCTCTTTCAAACAAAAGGTTAGAAAAAGTTATAAGTCCATCTTATGGTTAGATTAATCGTATATGGTTCCAAAAATGAACTTATACTTCATATATCATACCGCTTAATAAAATAAAACTAGTTTATACTAACCAGGGACTTCCTGTAGGACAGTGGTAGGCGATAAAGGCCAGTCGCACTTCGGTTGTGGGTTCGATTCCCACAGCCTTGTCCGACGCGATGGGTTGTTGCCCGTCCTACAGGTTGTATTTTTTCTAAAACTACATTACTATATCATCCCATCAATAATATCGAAAAAAGGTTTTATCCGTAAACAATACTAACTTATGTCCAACATAATCCATTCCAATCTTTAGGCTTATCCAAAATACTTCAGTCCAAGCTCATTGTATAGAGAAAATGATCACGTGAAGGCCATCATTTATCCCTCATATATCTTGTTCGTCACATTCCAGTCATGTGAATACCATAATCATGTAATATCTTGAAAAATGAATACCCATTGAATCTTAGTAAAAACATGAGTGTTGTCGAAAGTTAACGCATTACACATACCAAAAACCAAAAATTATATATACTTAAACCATGATATAACTATTTCACTATATCAGTCATGCGCTCATGAATACTATCAAAAATTTAATTTTCTCCTTATCCCTTCATTATGCGCATATCATCTACATTCCAAAAATATCTGAATAACCTTTCATGGATACTGGTACCATTAATCATTCACTTTCAAAACTCAAGGAAAGACAATAGTGTAACAATCCTTAGATGTCTCTTTATTCCATAGTACCATGAGATTACTTATACAACATTACACATGATAAACATGTAATCATTCCACTACATTCTTAACCCATTGACCGAGCTTCAACAATTCTTTCATCTCACATATCATTTTTGGTCTCTTCATCATCATCAACATAAATACTACCCATACGACCATACTGATTCTCTTCATGAGACTTTCCCTTAGGGAATTGGTTTTCATAATTCCTGTACATTCCACATTAAAAACATTTAACCATTGTTGATGTCGTAGAAATACCATTATCCTCATCCCTGGTGTTAACTAAACCTTTTCCTTTGCACTTACTGGCTTTGTGTCCTTCTTTTCCACACCCAAATCATCTTCCAGTTCCTTTGAAACATTCTCCTTGATGCCTCTTCCAACATGATTTACATAGGGGAAATTGAACTTTCTTTCCTCTATGATCATCATGAAACTCCATCTTTCTCTTATTAGCCGAGTCAGGAAACTTAACAAATTTTATTTTATTGATCATATTATGAGATTGCTGATTCGGCATAATAATGATGTTTGGACTTCCAAATCCCATTTCATTTGGTTGCTCATGATGAATATCATTCCATTGTCCATCATATCCTCCATTTTCGTGAATCAACTTGTTTCCAGCCGTTTCCTAAAACTCGAATAGAATAGTGTGAGAGGCAAAAATCATAATAAAGGGGGAGTAACATCAATATCTAACATCTTTGGTTTAATCTAATATCGTTACCACAGTTCTAGGACTATATCCTATACGTCTACTTATCCTTAGGGACATCCCTAGACATACCTTAGAAATATCTCTAGGGATCTAACTACCGTTTCCGCATCCTAGATTCCAAAGGTGGACTAAACTTTTCCTCTAATACCAACTGTAGAGACCCGAAGCATAACGTACATGGACATTACATTACTTTGCGGAATAATGGGTACATAACAAAAACACACACACAAGGACCGTAATAGTTTAGTGTATTTGGAAACTCGGAATATAATCTTCTAATCATGGGGAAGGATCTTAAACATCTCCCATAAAGATCATCCCTTTTTTACCTAAAACATTTATTTATGTCCTGGGGAAAAGAAAACATAAAAGGGTGAGCTCAAATGCTCAGTAAGGGTAAACAAAAGAAATATCAATCACGTCATATTCATAAGAACATATCTTTTGGAAATCTTAACCTGCAAATGAGATCAAAATTTCATAACATGGGATAAATCATAGTAGTGAAATGTAATCCCAATAATCATAATGTAAAACATGAAACTTTTTGGAATACACACATAATCATAGAGAATCATATCTTATTAGTCCAAACTCATTGCAAAGACTATCTTAGTTGACGAAGTCCATTTCTGAATCGAGTCACCCTCGTTTCATTCCTATTTCACTGAACTGGTATAACCTACCATTCCAGCCATGTCTATCTCATGAGATATAAAATCTTTACCCAATGCATTGGAGGGAGATATAGGTCCCACCCATCTCATAATGATACCATTATTATGTGTGCCACAAAATCATAAATCATACATCATTGCATAACCCATGTAGTAAAAATGGGAATCTTAAACATCATGACATCATAAAACAACTCATATAAGATAAAGTAATTCATAAAAATAATTCCATCACAACATAATCAATTCAATGTAATAATAGGGATATAAACAGAACCCTTTATTATCATAGATGGAAAATAATTTTGATAAAACACTTGAACTCTATTCTTGAGGAAAATATCCTTTCTACTTCAAAAACACTTTCCTTTCTTTAACATGTTATAAAATTTTAAACTAAAAGAAGTTGACTAAAAATAAACTTGAAAACTTGTAAGGTAAGTTTCTTGGAAATAATGTTTTAAAAATCCATTCATGCCGTATAAGTAAAAAGAAAACATTATTCTCGTACTTTTGTCAAAAAAGTCAAAAAGTACCTCATATGAAAAAAGACAAAAGATTCATTTCATATCTTTTACAAAAAACTCACCAAAGGGTAAAATTGGATATAAACTATTGTATAAGGATATAAATATTACATATTGAGGAAAAATGGATGTGGATGATAAAATACACCCTAGTAAGTTCCAAAGTATAAACAATCTCGGATAAAAATGAGATTGTGATATTTCCCTTACCTTATGTCCGATATGCTTTGTACGTATCCGAACCTCCTGTATAATGATTTAAATAATGTCATTAACTGATTACAGATTCATATTCATTTTTATGATATCATATTTTGTTCACCTATGACTTTATATTACCCGTTCTTTTGTAAATTCCATGTTAAAGAAGTGTTTTGGGAAAAATTGTTTCATTTGTCATAGGTGTTTGGACTTGTTGTTCTTGACATTATTATTACGTATATCATGATTTACTTACTTCCAGAATATAAAACATCATTTATATATCATATATATTCATTATATATATATATATAATAGATCGATAAATTAAATAAAACACACCGTTCGTGGAGACGGTAGTTCGTACGTACGCATGAACACTGTTTTCCTTTCCTTATTGTCTTGAATGGACGTAAGTAGATGACATATATATATACATAAATCCAGTAGATTTACCATGTCATATATTTCATTATTATTCATTATATATACTTTATAATCATTCTGGAATGGTTAACATGGATAATGAATCTCATCGCGTCGTGGAGACGGTAGTCCGTACGTACGCACGAGTGATGATATCGTTCCCATGGTCGTGGAATTGTGTTGAAGTGTATGTATACTATTTTAGTATCAATATCCATTTATCATAATCATATATTGTTACTCATTACACCATTATACCCATCCAATTATGGTGGTGGCAGAAAATAGACTACACCACGGTTTGGAGACGGTATTCTGTACGTACGCATGCGCGATGATTTCCTTTTTCCGTAGGATGGATAGAAGGTTAATTAGGGTTGTTTAATATTTATAATAACATATTAGTATATAAGAAATACTTATGATACTAATTTATCATGAAAAAACTAAATAAGAAGAAGTTGAAGAAGAAAGAAATTGAAAAAGATCGGTAATGGATATTACCCCTTTTTGACACGCCTTCACTTAACCTCCACTTAAAGAACGGAGGATGGTCTTTGAAGAATACCAGGACCTCTAGGATGATACTAGGGAAGTGGAGAAGAGATTTTTTCAGGGGTTAACCTAGCTTTAATGCTCAAATTGGTGTGAGGAGGAGAAGGAGGAGGTGCCCTTTTTTAAGGGAGGAGAGGGGAAACTTAGGAAAATCTCAAAATATTATTTTATATTAAGGAAAAATTAGGTTTATAATGGTTCCAAAGGGTCTAATTTCGAGGATAAAGTGGGTATGGGTTGAAATCCTCTCATAAAATAGTATTTAAACAAGTTTAGGTTATTATTTTAACCTTTTCAATTAGATTTAACTCTAAGTTAAATAATTTAACTTTTACCATGTCTTTTTGTTTTCTTACACTATATGGTTAATAAACATACCATAACAAGCCAAACGAACCCCAAGTTGTTTATTATTAATATATCTATCCTTATCTAATTAATTTGGCCGAACCGTAGATTTTTAGGAATTAAATAACAATTAATAATGTAACATTTGTTTTAAAAACTAATTTATGTCAATTTTAACACTATTTGGTACATGATTTTTATGAAATTCATAAAAGAATGATAAGTTCGAACCAAGTTACTTATATCAACAATAACATGTCATAGTAACCCATAAAATTAATTTAAGTCATAAAAATACTCCAATTACATTTATTTGGGCATTTATAACATCAATTATGTCAATATTTTATTAATAAGACAATTACTGCATAATCTTTGTGTCATAATAAATGATAATTATTTAATCCCTAAAAATTTCAAATAAATTCCTATGATTTATATAATTGTATTATATTTCTGTAGACTATTCATGTTCGAAGTTTCATAAAGTTTATCACTAAATTAAAATTATTATACTTATAAGATTTAAGAAAGTGACATGTTGTCACATTCTTTGGTTTTAATAATAATTAAATTATTTTCATGGAAAAAAGTCCATAAAATGAATCTAATCAGACCCTTAGGTTATATGGGTCTACTTTTATCCATCCAATAGGATTTTTCCAAGTGTTAGAGTAATTTTATAATCTTATATTTACCCTTAATTACCAGATTTACCATTAACTATAGTAATTAAAATTTACCGTAGTTACTATTCACAATGCCCAAAAATAAAAAGTAGCTTATTAATATAATTTGGACCCACTGATTCCAAATATGTAATCCATTTTTCCACATTCTATTCACAAAATATGCAGAAAGTAAATTAAAATTAATCCTGTTGTCGAAAGAAAACGGGGTTTTCTTGAAAACATTGCAAAAGATTGAATTGATTTAACCTACGAATTCAAGGTAAAATCAATGATAATGACATACATTATATTAAATGGTAAAAATATATTCTATTTATACTTTAAAACCATTCAATATTATAATTTAACCACATAAAATATTACGATGAAAAAAGTTGTTTTTAATTAAAATATAGCGTGTTTTTACTATTCATTAAAATATGAAAGTTATCGGAAAAATATAAAAACTTTATCTAATGTAAATTTTTATGTCATGATTCAAAATAAGAAATTTATTTTGTCAAATTGAACTTATAAACATGTCAAAAACTATATTTAAAGTGGGTGCGCCATCAAAAGGTGGCAAAACTGCATTTTTTTAAAAATACTTATTTTACCCGAAAATTTTATTTTGTTCTTATACCATGTTATATAAAATGTGTAAGATGAATAATAATGTTATAAAATTCAAAATTTAGTTATTACTATTCATAACAGCTAGTTCATAATAATAATATATCATTGTTTAGTAAAACCTGGTATTGCGTACAATACACGCTATCGAGGAAGGTCGTGATTGCGTGTAATGCAAGCCAAGTCAGTGTTGCGTGTTGTGAAAGAATCCTTCATTGTTTCATATAACATAATCCAACCATATTTCATTTATACATTGAATATATATATATATATATATATATATATACTCAATGTTGCGTAGAATAACTATTATCAAAATTGTGTGTAACACGATCCAAGAATAGTGTTGCGTATACTGCAAGCTAATACGGTGTTGTGTATAGAGCAAGGTAATCTTTGTGTAGCATACAACACAAGACATTAATGAAATTAAAAGATTATTTTTCATAAAATCTCGGGGTGTTACATTCTACCCCCCTTAAAATGAATTTCGCCCTCAAAATTCATTGGGGTTATAAATGGTTTACTACTCGAAAGCTTGTTTAATAGAAATCCACATCGTAAAAAGGAATACCAAAACATGACTTTAAAAACTAAAGTATAAAATGTAATGGTTACCTTAATTAACTCATCATTGGGTTTCCACGTAGGAGAACATAGGTGAAAATATGGATATGGAAGAAAAATCTAACCATCAAGTTACGATGGAGAGTGGTAGAGAACATGGCTATGAAAAAGCCATCGATCACAAAGCTATTGATTTTTGATGATCTAAGGTACCATCTGATTAATCGGATATAAGGGAACTAGGACAACATTTTTGGTTTTCAAGATCATTTCCCTAAAGTTGTTGAATTAAAATAAATACTTGCATGATTTTGGTATAATCTCACTGTTGTTCATGAATTGAACAATTTACACTTCATCCTTTAAAGAAATGAAGTTGAATTTGTTATTCGTGATGTGTTAGCAGATCATGTGATAGAATAATGGGTCATTCCACCTCTTTGAAACAAAAGGTTAGAAAAAGTTATAAGTCCATCTTATAGTTAGATTAATCGTATATGGTTCCAAAAATGAACTTATACTTCATATAGCATACCCCTTAATAAAATAAAACTAGTTTATACTAACCAGGGACTTTCTGTAGGCCAGTGGTAGGCGATAATGGTCAGTCGCACTTTGGTTGTGGGTTCGATTCACACATCCTTGTCCGACGCGATAGGTTTTCGCCCGTCCTGCAGGTTTTCCTTTTTCTAAAACTACATTACTTTATCATCCCATCAATAATATCGAAAAAAGGTTCTATACTTAAACAATACTAACTTATGTACAACATAATACATTCCAATCTTTAGGGTTATCCAAAATACTTCGGTCCAAGCTCATAGTATAGAGAAAATGTTCACGTGAATGCCATCATTTATCCCTCATATATCTTGTTCGTCACATTCCAATCATGTGAATACCATAATCATGTAATCTCTTGAAAAATGAATACCCATTGAATCTTAGTAAAAACATGATTGCTGTCAAAAGTTAACGCATTCCAATACCAAAAACCCAAAATTCTATATACTCAAACCATGATATAACTATTTCCCTATATCAGTCATGCGCTCATGAATACTATCAAAAATTTAATTTTCTCATTATCCCTTCAATATGCTCATATCATCTACATTATAAAAATATCTGAATAACCTTTCATGGATACTAGTACCATTAATCATGCACTTTCAAAACTCAAGGAAAGACAACAGTGTAACAATCCTTAGATGTCTCTTTATTCCATAGTACCATGAGATTACTTATACAACATTACACATGATAAACATGTAATCATTCCACTACATTCTTAAACCATTGACCGAGCTTCAATAATTCTTTCATCTCACATATCATTTTTATTCTCTTCATCATCATCAACATCAATACTACCCATATGACCATACTGAATCTCTTCATGAGACTTTCCCTTAGGTAATTGGTTTGCATAATTCCTGTACATTCCACATTTAAAACATTTAACCATTGTTGATGTCGTAGCAATACCATTATCCTCATCCCTGGTGTTAACTGAACCTTTTCCTTTGCACTTACTGACTTTGTGTCCTTCTTTTCCACACCCAAAGAATCTTCCAGTTCCTTTGAAACATTCTCCTTGATGCCTCTTCCCACATGATTTACATAGGGGAAATTGAACTTTCTTTCCTCTATGATCATCATGAAACTCCATCTTTCTCTTATTAGTCGAGTCAGGAAGCATAACAAATTTTACTTTGTTGATCATATTATGAGATTGCTGATTTGGAATAATAATGATGTTTGGACTTCCAAATCCCATTTCATTTGGTTGCAAATAAAGAATATCATTCCATTGTCCATCATATCCTCCATTGTCGTGAATCAACTTGTTTCCAGCCGTTTCCTAAAACCCGAATAGAATAGTGTGAGAGGAAAAAATCTTAATAAAGGGGGAGTAACATCAATATATAACATCTTTGGTTTAATCTAATATCGTTAACATAGTTCTAGGACTATATCCTATACGTGTACTTATCCTTAGGGACATCCCTAGACATACCTTAGAAATATCTCTTGGGATCTCACTACCATTTCCGCATCTTAGTTTCCAAAGGTTGACTAAACTTTTTCTCTGATACCAACTGTAGAGACCCGAAGCTTAACATACATGGCCATTACATTACTTCTGCATAATACTTAGTACATAACAAAAACACACACACAAGGACCATAATAGTTTAGTGTCTTTGGAAACTCGGAATATAATCTTCTAATCGTGGTGAATGATCTTCAACATCTCCCATAAAGATCTTACCTTTTTTTACCTAAAACTTTTCTTTATGTCTTGGGGAAAAGAAAACATAAAAGGGTGAGCTCAAATGCTTAGTAAGGGTAAACAAAAGAAATATCAATCACATCATATTCATAAGAACATATATTTTGGAAATCTTAACCTGCAAAAGAGATCAAAATTTCATAACATGGGATAAATCATAGTAGTGAAATGTAATCCCAATAATCATAACGTAAAACATGAAACTTTGTGTCATACACACATAATCATAGAGAATTATATCTTACTAGACCAGACTCATTGCCAAGACTATCTTAGTTGATGAAGTCCATTTCTGAACCGAGTCACCCTCGTTTCAGTCCTATTTCACTGAACCGGTATAACCTACCATTCCATCCATGTCTATCTCATGAGATATAAAATCTTTACCCAATGAATTGGAGGGAGATATAGGTCCCACCCATCTCATAATGATACCATTATTATGTGTGCCACAAAATCATAAATCATACATCATTGCATAACCCATGTAGTAAAAATGGGAATCTTAAACATCATGACATCATAAAACAACTCATATAAGATAAAGGAATTCATAAAAATAATTCCATCACAACATAATCAAATCAATGTAATAATAGGGATAGAAACAGAACCCTTTATTATCATAGATGGAAAATAGTTTTGAAAAAACACTTGAACTATATTCTTGAGGAAAATATCCTTTCTACTTCAAAAACACTTTCCTTTCTTTAACATGTTATAAAATTTTAAACTAAAATAAGTTGATTAAAAATAAACTTGAAAACTTGTAAGGTAAGATTCTTGGAAATAATGTTTTAAAAATCCATTCAGGCCGTATAAGTTAAAAGAAAGCATTCTTCTCGTACTTTTTTCGAAAAAGACAAAACGTACCTCGTACGAAAAACGACAAAAGATTCCTTTCATATCTTTTACAAAAAACTCACCGAAGGGTAAAATTGGATATAAACTATTGTATAAGGATATAAATATTACATATTGAAGAAACATGGATGTGTATGATAAAATACACCCTAGTAAATTCCAAAGTATAAACAATCTTGGATAAAAATGAGATTGTGATATTTCCCTTACCTTATGTCTGATATGATTTGTACATCTCCGAACCTCCTGTATAATGATTTAAATAATGTAATTAACTTATTAAAGAATCATATTCATTGTTATGATATCATATATTGTTCACTTATGACATTATATTACCCGTTCTTTTGTAAATTCCATGTTAAAGAAGTGTTTTGGGAAAAAAAATCATTTATCGTAGGTGTTTGGACTTGTTGTTCTTGACATTATTATTACTTATATCATGATTTAATTATTTCCAGGATATAAAACATAATTTATATATCATATATATTAAGTATATATATATATAATAGATCAATAAATTAAATGAAACACACCGTTCATGGAGACGGTAGTCCGTACGTACGCACGAACGTTGTTTTCCTTTCCTTATTGTCTTGAATGGAAGTAAGTAGATGAAATATATATATACATAAATCCAGTAGATTTACCATGTCAAATATTTAATTATTATTCTTTATATGTACTTTATAATCATTCTGGAATGGTTAACATGGATAATGAATCTCATCGCGTCGTGGAGACGGTAGTCCGTACGTACGCACGAGTGATGATATCGTTCCCATGGTCGTGGTATTGTGTTGAAGTGTATGTATAATAATTTAGGATCAATATAACTTTATCATAATCATATATAGTTACTCATTACACCATTATACCCATCTAATTAAGGTGGTGGCGGAAAATATATTACACCACGGCGTGGAGACGGTATTCCGTACGTACGCACGCACGGTGATTTCCTTTTTCCGTAGGATGGATAGAAGGTTAATTAGAGTTGTTTCATATTTATAATAACATATCAGTATATAATAAATACTTATGTTATTAATTTATCATGAAACAACTAAATAAGAAGAAGTTTAAGAAGAAAGAAATTGAAAAAGATCAGTAATGGATATTACCTCTTTTTGACGCGCCTTCACTTAACCTTCACTTAAAGAACTGAGGATGGTCTTTGAAGAATACCATGACCTCTAGGATGATACTAGGAAAGTGTAGAAGAGGTTTTTTCAGGGGTTATCCGAGCTTGAATGCTCAAATTGGTGTGAGGAGGAGAGGGAGGAGGTGCCCTTTTATAAAGGAGGAGAGGGATACCTTAGGAAATTCTCAAAATATTATTTTATATTAAGGTAAAATTCGGTTTATAATGGTTCCAAAGGGTCTTATTTCAAATATAAAGTGGGTATGGGTCGAAATAATCTCATAAAATATGATTTAAACAAATTTAGGTTATTATTTTAACCTTGTCAATTAGATTTAACTCTAAGTTAAATAATTTAACTTTTACCGTGTCTTTTTGTTTTCTTACACTATATGGTTAATAAACATACCATAACAAGCCAAAATAACCCCAAGTTGTTTATTATTAATATATTTATCCTTATCTAAGTCATTTTTCCGAACCTTATATTTTTAGGAATTAAATAACAATTAATAATATAATATTAGTTTTAAAAACTAATTTATGTCAATTTTGACACTATTTGGTACATGATTTTTATGAAATTCATAACAGAATGATAAGTTCGAAACAAGTTACTTATATCAACAATAACATGTCATATTAACCTAGAAAAATAATTTAAGTCATAAAAAGACTCAAATTACATTTATTTGGGCATTTATAACATCAATTATGTAAATATTTCATTAATAAGACAATTACTCCATCATCATTGTGTCATAATAAATGATAATTATTTAATCCATAAAAACTTTATATAAACTCCTATGATGTATATAATTGTATTATATTTCTGGAGACTATTCATGTTCGAAGTTTCATGATGTTTATCACTAAATTATAATTATTATACTTATAAGATTTAAGAAAGTGACATGTTGTCACATTCTTTGGTTTTAATAATAATTAAATTATTTTCATGGAGAAAAGTCCATAAAATGAATCTAATCCCACACTTACGTTATATGGGTCTACTTTTATCCATCCAATAGGATTTTTCCAAGTGTTAGAGTAATTTTATAATCTTATATTTACCCTTAATTACCCGATTTACCTTTAACTATAGTAAATAAAACTTACCATTGTTACAATTCACAATAGAAAAAAATAAAAAGTAGGTTATTAACATAATTTGGACCCACTGATTCCAAATATGGAATCCATTTTTCCACATTCATTACACAAAAGATGCAGAAATTAAATTAAAATTAATCCCGTTGTCGAAAGAAAACGGGGTTTTCTTGAAAACATTGCAAAAGATTGAATTGATTTAACCTAATAATTCAAGGTAAAATCAATGCTAATGACATACATTATATTAAATGGTAAAAATATATTCTATTTATACACTAAAACCATTCAATATTATAATTTAACCACATAAGATATTATGATGAAATAAGTTGTTTTTAATTAAAATATAGCGTGTTTTTACTATTCATTAAAATATGAAAGTTATCAGAAAAATATCAAAACTTTATCTAATGTAAATTTTTATATCCTGATTCAAAAAAAGAAATTTATTTTTGTCAAATTGAACTTATAAACATGTCAAAAACTAGATTTAAAGTTGGTGCGCCATCAAAAGGCGGCAAAACTGCATTTTTTTAAAAATACTTATTTTACCCGAAAATTTTATTTTGTTCTTGTACCATGTTCTATAAAATGTGTAAGATGAATAATAATGTTATAAAATTAAAAATTTAGTTAATACTATTCATAATGGCTAGTTCATAATAATAATATATCATTGTTTAGTAAAACCCGGTATTGCGTACAACACACGCTATCGAGGAAGGTCGTGATTGCGTGTAATGCAAGCCAAGTCAGGGTTGCGTGTTGTGAAAGAATCCATCGTTGTTTCGTATAACATAATCCAAGAACATTTCATTTATACATTGAATATATATATATATATATACTCAATGTTGCGTAGAATAACTATTATCAAAATTGTGTGTAACATGATCCAAGAATAGTGTTGCGTATACTGCAAACTAATACGGTGTTGTGTATAGCGCAAGGTAATCTTGGTGTAGCATACAACACAAGATATTAATGAAATTAAAAGAATATTTTTCATAAAATCTTGGGGTGTTACAATAATAGTATTATATTTATATGAAAATATTTTTAGGATTACATATCTCTCCCATATAGATTGTGATATGAAAGTATAGATTCATCTTGGATACTTTCTTCATAAGGTACACAAAGAATACATCCAGGTGTAGCTGGATACCAAATTCACCATTCTGTAAACATGAAATATGAAGTATAAATATAAATATATTTATTCATTCACTAATAAAAATTATACATGTCCCAATGGTTTTAAACTACTATGATATCCCCAGAAACCATTGGGATCGAATATCCCAATGGTTTCACACACCGTTGGAATGATGATTGTTGCAATAGCTCAATACCAATGGTTCTACAGGAACCATTGGTATAGACTATTTAATGATAATATATACCAATGGTTTCAATGAAACCATTTGGAAATATATATAAAAATGGTTCATGAACTGTTGGTATACATTCTATCTAGCATAAAGACTATTCCAATGGTTTCAGGGAAACCGTTGGGATATAGGTATACCAATGGTTCATGAACCTTTCGCATACACTCTCTAGTAAATAATCTATTACAACGGGGTATGGGGGATATCTCGGGGTTGGGGTGATATCCATGGGGGGTGTCTAAGGGGTGGGGGTTTCCAGTGGGTGGGGGCTGTCCCTAGGGGGTGGCAATTGTCCAAGGGGGTGGAGGTGTCCGGAGGGTGTCTAGGGGGTGTTGGGGCTATCTGGGGGGTGGAGTGTCCAGGGGGTGGGGGTTGTCCAGGGGATGGGGGTGTCCAATGGGTGGGGGCTGTCCCGGGGGGTGTCTAGGGTGTGGGGTGTTGTCTAGGTGGTGGGGGTATCTAGGGGGTGGGTGTTTCTATGAGGTGGGGTTTCCCAGGGGTGGGGGTTTCCCAGGGGTGGGGGTTGTCTAGGGGGAGGGGGTGTCCAGGGGTGGGGGGTTGTCCACAGGGGTGAGTGGGTGTCTAGGGGGTGGGGCTGTCCAGGGGTGAGGGGGGATGACAAGGGTGTGGGGTGTCCAGGGTGTGGGGGTGCGTGTAGGAAGGTGGGGGTGTCCAAGGGGTGGGGGTATAGGGTGTTGGGTGGGGGTCTATCCACGGGGGTGAGGGGGAAATCCAAAGGGGGTGATGGGTGTCTAGGGGTGGGGTGGTATCTAGGGGGTGGTGGTGTCCCGGGGTTTGGGTGTCTAGGGGTGGGGGCATCCACGGGTGTGGGGGATGTTCAGGTGGGGGTCTCTAGCGGGTTGTCCATGGGGTGGGGTGTCTAGGGGTGTGGGGTGCCCAGGGGTTGTGGGCTATCCATGGGGGTTAGGGTGTTTTCCAAGAGGGTAGGGGTGTCTAGGGGGTGGCTGAGGGTGGGGGTGTCCGGGGGGGGGGGGGGGGGTGGTGTCTGAGGGTTGGGGGTGTCCGGGGGGTGGGGGTGTCCCGAGGTGGGGTTCTAGGGGGTGGGGTTGTGCATGGGATTTCCATGGGTAGGTGGTCTCCAAGGGGGTGGGGAATATCCATAGAGGGTGGGGGGGATTTCCATTAGGGTAGGGGTTGTCCAGGTGGTGGGGGTGTCTACGGGGTTTTCTAGGGGGTGTGGGTATCTAGGGGTGTAGGGGGGGGGCTATCCAGTGATGTGAGGGCTCCATGGGTGGTGGGATGTTCAGGGTGTGGGGGATTTCCAAGGGGGTTGGGGTGTCAAGGGAGGTGGAGGTATCTCGGGGTGGGGGTGTCCTAGGCGTGGGGGTTGTCCATGGGGTGGGGGGTATCTAGGGGTGCGGGAAGGCTGTCCATGAGGGGTACGGGCTGTCCAGGGGGTGTCGGGTGTCCAGGGGGTGGAAGTGTCTATGTGGTTGTGGGGCTATGTCCAACCAAGATTATTTTTAAGGAGAATGGTAGAGTATGTTTATATTCAAACACTAAATAAATAGTATTATCATATAAATAAAAATAAAATATTGAATATAAAATGAATTGTGATTTGAATATATTTCCAAAATTAAGAATTAAAAAAATGATACAATTATTTATAGTAAAAATTGTATTGAATAACTTCCTTGATTGTATGGTAATGGGGCAGAACTTTCACGATAATGATTTCATGGTAGCACACACATGGAAGTACACACGCACACACACACACATGATAGAACACACATGTTAGCCATAGAAATCATAGAACATGCATAATATCACTCTCATAGATTATTTTACTAGAAAACAACTCCGCATGCTATAAAATAACACTATGAAACTTACCATGATAGCATGAAAAATGATTGAAAAATAATATCTCAAAACATAAATTTAGGGCATCACGAGAAAAATGAAACTGTGTTGTGTGAGGTTTACTTAAGTGTTGTGATTCGACCTGATAGATCTGGCCATAATAAATATGATGAATGATTTGGGAAAAAAAGTTTGGAGGGAATGAATTCAAAGAATCCTTTCTAGGTTTTCCACATGAGACAGATGTGTCATAGGTCTTCCAATCGAAGTAAACAAAATTGCAGAATACGTGGCATGATAAATTATTTAAAATCACTATCACATCGGTTATTTAATAAAATTTGTATAAAATCCTTCATCGCATCTCTTATTTTAAAATTGACATGATAAATCATTGATAATTGATCTATCACGTCAGTTATAAAATAACAGACGTGATAAGCACCAAAATTCGATCTTTCATGTCGGTCGACGTGATAAATAAAATATCGGTATTTTTAGATGTTTGTTATTTTATAACCAAAATAATAATTTGATTCTCGGTGATTTATCTAATCTATTATAAAATAACCAATGTGATCATCCAATTTTTACTAGTTTTCACCTAGGTTATATATATCCGATGTAAAAAATGCTGACGTGTTAAAAAAAATTCAACTAGTGTCCCAAATTATCTCCGCAATTATTTTGGACATAATTTCATATTGAATGTTAGAGAATAATTTCTCAAATAAATTCTCATTCAAATACAACATCTCATTATTTCTTTTATATATCACAATCATGTATCAAGAGATTATTGAGTGAAATCAGGACATAAAGGCATCATGAACAATTTCAATAATTCTTCACTATCACGTGAATTATTTCATGATTGAATAAAAATAATAATTACTCATGATATATCCATGTAATTTCAGAATTATTATTTCTTCTTCACATGGTTAATGAATAACCTTGATCTCTTTAGTTCTTTATGAACTTAATCATGATTCAAATGCATGCATCGGATCCAACTTTATCAAATAGAACAAAAATAATATTTGTGGAATCATTTGATAAATGTAGTATCTTATCATCTTATCTTGATTTTCATGAATATAGTAAAAACTATATTAACTCTTTGGTAAAATAAACTTACTCATCCCCTCTCTTAAGAAATAATGGATACTCTGTTTTCTAGTAAACAAAATCTTCATCTCCTCATTTCATAATTTTACATGATAGATCATGATGAACTCATGGTTAAAACTAGTGGTTGAATAAGACGCCAAACAATAGTACCTAATTCATTTGGGAATTACAAAATTCTTGGTGATAGAACCTAAAGCATTGGGGTAACACCTAATAGTTGGCCCAAACAATGGGTGTTAATCTATAGCACTCAATACCTTGCCGTAAAACCTCATTCCTAGCTATATCTCATTACTCAAATCTAGGTAATTACCTAACCTTAATTATATGAGTTACCCTTATACAGGTTGATACATTCCTTTATCTAGCTAGAAAACATATCTTAGAATCATTTTGGGCCTTCTCTAACACCTCCACATCAATCCAAAGGCCTTTTAACTTCCATCAAATCTTGTAGCAAACATTTTTACACCCCAAACTCTTTTCAGTTCTTCCTTTGAAGATCATCACAAAAATCATTATATATACTTGGATTATTTCTCAAACATGACATCCAATTCAATTAAATGTATCCAAATAATTCTTCCAAGAATTATCACATCACATATTGACTCACTGATAATAAATAAAATTATTTGGCTCAATAATTTCTATCAAAAGGTGGATTTTTCCATGAGTTCTCTCAAGTTTCTTGACACTATACAGTTTTAGTCTCCCACTAACATGGGTATTCTCTCGCTAGGGAAATAAAATCTTCCAGTAGGGAAAATATCTCATGATAGATGTTTGATAACTCTTATCTCTTTAAGACCATGTGTTCCCTCCCAATAACTAATCTGGTACTCACAACTTACTAACAAATCTCACATGACAACATGGTTTTTGGTCCATATTTACATATCCAAGGGGTGTGTTGTGTAAATTTGGGTATAAATATCTCCCCCTAAGTTCTAGAATAGTTATTTGAAGCTACCTCTACCCTCTAATACCAGATGTGGAAAGTTTGTAACCCATCCATGAGCATTCACATGTGTCATGAGACTGTCTTCTTTGAGTATCACATCCTTATATATTTTATTCCCTAACAAAATTACAAACATACAATAGGAAAAATTCCACATAAATGCGGTTGGATAACTCCTATATCTTTATGAATTGGTCATCCTCCCTACACTCTAATTTTGGACTTATGACATGCTAACAGATCACACCTTTTTGCATAATGGTTGGTCCCTATTTGAAAATTTTAGTGGAGCACTGAAAAACCTATGGTGAAAATATAAATGTAGTTATATAATGAGAAAATGAAATGAGAAGTGTAAAAAATTGTTTTCCTATAATTATAGAGATTCAAATGGTTATAAATATTCTTATCTATTCAACCTTAGGGATTATTCATTTAGTATAATTGTTATTGCTAAATGGTCAGTTCATTTATGTTCTTTTATCAACCATGATGAACATATTTGGTTTTCTTTAACATTATGACTATTGATCCAATAAAGAAGATGAAAAATATACAGTATACATATGTTTCTCCTTTTAAACCATAATTTTTTATTGCATTCATCCATGAAGGCAGTGATGAAAAATAACATACATTATTCCTAGAATTGGTGAACCGGTCAGAATACGAACAATGATTTCATTTCAGAATAGAATGAGAGGAGGTCAGATAATTAATATTAAATGAATATAATAAAATATCAATATATTAATAATACTGTTTTTTATACGATTCTTTATAAAATATATTAGAGGTGGTATTAGAATAATATAATTTAAGATAATTTAGTTTAGAATATTATCACTTCCTTTGAATTCTTACTCTTAACAGACACATTAATGATCACTAGTTTAGTATTTTGGTGAGGTAAACACTTATAATATATAGGGAGAATTTTTTTGATATATTTGAGTAGATTATGAAATTGATATTAGATGTATATTCTATGATGAAGTGGGGGTGGTAGGGTTGTTGGTTAAAAATATAATATTATAATCAATTATTATTTCTTCAAAGTGACCCATATTATGAATTAGTGGTAAGGTGTTTTTGATTATATGGTAATGAACTAAATAATATAACCATATCACTTCTATAAAACTAAAAAATTCTTTTATATATACTATTAAAAATAATGTTCTTATACAATACATATACTGTTATTTACTATATCACCCCTCTATTTTATATTTTATGAAAAATAAAAAAAACATCACCTTAAACATTTTTTGATGTGACGATTCAAAAAATGAAATAAATTTTATCAAATGAATTTACTAAATATTGGAAATTTAATACTAAATTAAATTCATTACTTTTTTAGAAAATAATTTTTTATGTTGCCTTCAAAGTTTTGACACTTGTAAATTTTAATTATGGTTTCATAAAATTATATTTCCATGTTTATGAAAATATATATTTTTTCTTGATTCCATTTTACTAAAATGAAGTTTTATTTAAAACCTATAAAATTTTCATAAGACATAACTTTAATAAAAATAAATCATCTATATTCTTCAAAAAATATAATTATGATTTCATTTTTTCAAACCTTTTTTATCAAAATTTTCGTTTAAATTTCATTGTATATGGATGTAAATGTATTATATATTTGTTTATTAGGACACCAAAAAACTAAATTTTACCTTTAACTTATTTTTCCAACAAATATTAAAAATAACCTAGAAGCGGAGTGGTCAACATTTAATTTCTAAAAGATATTACACATCAATACTAAAAATTCATGAGATACATAATCCCCCTTATCACACCAGCATAAGAAACAAGGGTAAGGTTTCAATGATGGTACTTTGAGGGGATCGTTAGACCAAAATTGATCTTTTGGTGATATCCTCTAATATGAAATTCTCCTATAAAGGATTCAGGTTGATTATTAATTGTATAATTTCCCCTTGAGATCTCTCGATGGAAACCCCTAGTGATGAAACATCCTTCCTAATTAATGGAGTTCTCAGAACAAGATATTACTAGTTGAGAAAATCAATCCTACATTCTGAATCAATTTTCCCACATCATTACCCTATACACTAATTATATTGGTTTTTTATAATGGATAATTTTTTCACGCCCATAATGCCCGATGGTCATAATACCCGACTATCATGGTATGACCATATTTGTTTTGTAATGTTCAAAAATAATAATATTTTTTTTGGTATATCATCTAGCGAATTGTTTTATATTATATTATATTTGTAAATATTGTACACTTTTTTTATTTAGAGATAAATTTTCTTATATAAAAGTCTGGGTAGTTATGTTCTATAGTGAAGAAGTTGTTGAACCAACAAGAACCTAACAAAGGAAACTACCACCCATCGATTCAATGCCTCACAAACCCAACGACACATACATATTTGAAAACCAAATAATGAACTAATATTAAAAAAGGGAACCATGAAACAACTTTCTAAAAGAATTTTTATTATCAATCCCTATCATCAAACATACTTGTACTCAAATCCCTTATAGATCGATATCGTTGAACACCATGACAATTTATTAAAAATCTAATCTTGGTTAGAACACAACCCTATTGTAAGGTCTCGACCCTGATCCCACACGACGGTGCCTAGGTCAAGGTTTGAATGTGGCTTCAAGTACATCTCTTAATATTCGAGAAGTTTAAATAAATATTTTTGGGCCAAATCCATATAGTGAGGAGATTATACCTGTGAATTAGACTGAATAAACTAGTAAAAAACAACCAAAAATCAACCACATCCATAAACATACGATTATGCATAATTAACCATCTGAAAAAATATAATAATTTTTTTTTCATACATTACATACTTTCACTGATCTCCCACATGGATGATCTAAAATAAAATACAAAACTAAAAAAATTACACATGCATGTTGGCACTGCTATTATCCGGGGCCTCACACACCCTATCTCCAGAGACCCATTGGGCTACACCAGCTCGATATGACTACCCATATTTTAATACACGGAAATTCTAGACATATTTTATAAGAACACAATTAATACAGTTATTTCAAATCATGGGGGATGGGGTATTTGTGAAATTTTGTGCATATCATATTAACATTAAACATGGGTGCAACATAATTATTTAAAAACACCATACATTCCTTTTATATTCATTGTTATTATAATAATGCACAGGATAACATAGGACTGTACATTAGAAAGGGGTGATTTACAAATCCTCATAAGATAATAATAAAACCATAACCTAATGAATGTAATAAACAATTTTGAATATTAATTTCAAGACAATATTAAAGGGATGAGGATCATAATCCTGAATAATGAGGCATTATATAACATAATAACATCAAGACAACGTAGGACAATGAACCAACATAAAACATGACATTATAAACATATATAAAGGGTAACCAGTGAAGCAACATTACATAATGTGATATGTATAACCATTAATTAACTAATACATATTATTTCATTAGATAAAAGCATTACTTAATGCCTTTTAGATATATATAATTCTATCCCCACACACCACTTTCATATCATGTACAAGAAAAAGTTGGTCACAAAGATCATACAACATAAGGTGGAATTTATTAAATTTAAATCCACTGAATAAGAATTTATGGTTAAATAATTGTAAGTAATCAATAAATAAATTATACATACATCTAGTATAATACCAATGGGGGGATTGTGGGATCGTTATTCACTACAAAAATGTTTGGCATGGAAATTTTTAGGATAATTTCAACGGCATAATGGGTGAATATAAATATTCCTAAATGGGTATAATGAGAGAGAAATGGGTATGTAATCCCATTTAAAGAATTACTATTGGTAATATGGATATATAAAAACATATTAAAACATGAAAATTGAAAAAAATGCTATAATAAATAAATGTTATTAAATAAAAAGAGAATGAGAGGATCCCTTACCATGAAAGGGTGCCACTAAAATCCTAGGAGGAGCCTCTTCACAACTTTTTGATTCATTTAGAGGAAAATATATATTTATGGGTAGATTAATTTCCTAATAAATGTTTTTTTAGTTAATATTAATGATAGGATTAGTGAGTTTCGATAGCAAAATAGAAGGTAGTTGTTTATTAATATCCAAACATAAGTTATGTACTATGTATGAAAAAGTGATCAAAACTAAAAATGTTTCCATTTATTTTTCCAATAGTTTCTTCCAATTTACATTGGTTTTCATTATTTTTATAAGTATAATATCAAAACTCCTTAAAATAATTCCCTTGGTGGGATGTAAGTGAGACTTGTCACAAATAATTAATATTAAAACATTAAAATATAATTACAGTTTTGTATAATTCATTAAGGGTTTATAAAATTAATCAAAATAATATCAAAAAACATTATTTTTTGGGGAAACCGATTTTGGGTCATGGATATAATTTATTGAATTTATTATTTAACCTTATGGATTTTATGATCTTATAATACCCACTAAATATTTATAATGTATTTAATTTTGTCACGACCTGCCCTCGGGGTCCGTGCTGTGACTACCCCATGCCCGCCTTCTATAGGTCAGGGGCTGCCGACTAGCACCAAGGCGTATATCCCAACAAAAAGGGAAGGCATTGCCTTTGAAAAGTAAACAACCACCACAGAGTAAGCAAGCGGAACGTAAACACTAAGTAAAAACAGAGTACAACTAAATGTGCGGAAAAGTAAATGGACCAGTATAAAAACCCAAACTGAAAGTAAAGTACAACTCGAAAGGGAAAACATCAACTGTAAAGTAAAAGCCGCTACACCGAGCTGTCCACTGGAAATCCCACCTGAAGGGTGGGTACAGATAGCTCCACTGCTCCTCGGGTCCCGCCGTCCGCTCCGAACACGTCCCGCCTAGTGGTCCACCTCCAGGTACCCTTCTGCTCTGCAAGCCTCATCCAAGATCAACGTTGTCCGTTGTCTGGAACCAACACAACGTAGTGCGGGCATAGCCCGTGCAGGGGTGAGTATAATCTACTCAGTAGGGACCCCGAGACCCCTGAAGGTCTCTCAAAATCCACAAAGGATAAACCACAAGGAAAGTTACAATCACAAAGTAACAACCGACACTGCTTAGGTATATGCCCATACATGTACCTAAGTCATCAATTTCAAATACGCTCCATCCTCCGAGCCCAAGTACAACTCAGTCCACACAGGAAAGTAAACGTATTCCACACAGGAAAGCAAAACGAAATCCACACAGGATAGCACAACACAATCCACACATGAAAGTAACAGGATTCAGCTCACACAGGTATACTTCTTCGAAAGACGAAAAAGATGATCTTTGATCCATCTAAGTCGTCGGACCCATGAAGGATCGATAGGTAACTAACCCCCGCAAAGACCCACACAGGATCGGGCCCACACAGGACCTGTAGGCGCTGGTTCACACAGGACCGCTGAGCGCAAAGACCCACACAGGATCGGACCCACACAGGATCAGGCCCACACAGGACCTGTAGCACTGATCCACGTAGGATCGCTGAGTGCTATAGTCATCGTCGTCGAATCCACACAGGATATCTGTACTGTCGTCGTCGCAGTCACAGTAGCAGTAGCAGTAGCAGTAGCAGTCACAGTCGCAGTCACAATCGCAGCCAGCACTACGGTTCCCGCACACAGCAAGCTCGTTCAGAGGGTCCGCTCCACGAGCCGAGAGGCTGATACAGCAACTGTCACAAAGTCAAGAGTTGATGTATCCAAAATTTCTGTATCGTCAACAGGAACTCAACTCAAAAGACGGTGCGTCGATCGGACGCCCGGTCTGAGAGTTATTGGCTTTTTCGTCCTAGGGGACCGGTTGGTTTCTAAGGCAAAACCAACCTGACCATACTCCACCTGCGTCCAAACCTCGGGCAGAGTACTCCAAAAGATCTGTCTCACTAAGAGGAAAACAAAAAAGCTGACGGCACGTCAATCGGACGTCCGTAGCTTAAGATATGAGCGTTTCCGCTCCGAAGGCCCGGTTGGTTTCGTGTACGAACCAACCCGGCCGAACTAAAAGTATTCTGAAACCCTGAGTGTAAAATTCAGAAACGACCGTCTCGATCCAAGGATCGCGTTGCCGCAGACGGTTCGTCGATCGGAGGTCTGTAGCTCATGTTATGGGCAAAAGACCGAAATCGTCTCGACAACGGGGGGTCTGGGTCCGGGCCGACCCAGCCCGACCCCCCCTGGGTTGGCCCAAACCGGGTCCGACCCGACCCGGGTTCGACCCGGCCCGGCCGGCGGCGGTCCGGTGCGGCGGCGCGGCCCGGCGCGGCGGTGCGGTCCGGCGCGGCGGCGCGGCCTGGTCGGCGGTGGCGCGGCCTGGCGCCGCTCGGGGCCACGTGCGGGGGGCAAGGCCCCCGCCCCTCCTTGCTGGCGGCGCGACTTCATGCCGCGCCTTTTGCCAATCAACGGCCCCCCACGTGAGGGGGCCTGCCTTTGATAAATAAAAAAAAAAAGAAAACGAGGGGGCGCTGCCCCCCCCCCCCTTTGAGTAACCGCGGCCCCCCCTTTATGGGGGGCCGGTTTTGGCCAGCCGGGGGAATTTATTCCCCCGGTCCTTCTCCCTTCCGGCCGGCACAATCATGGCCCGCCGGTTCTTCCTCAACGGGACCGTCAAGGCCGGTCCCCCTTCCGGCTTCCAACACCGGCGGCCCGGTGAACCTCCGGTCTTCTCATTTCGCCGCGGCCCGGAACCGGCCGCGGTGTTTGTCGTCTGGCGCGGTGCGACGGCACCGCACCCTTCCGCTGCGGCCCTGCTCCGGCCGTGGCGCCTTTGATTCCCTTCAACGCGGCGCGACGGCGTCGCGTTCATGATAAACTTCCCGTGGCGCGGCCCGATGGCGCCACGCGATTATGGCCTTGCGATTCCCGCGTGGTGCGACGGCACCACGCCATCTCGTACATCCGCAATGAAAAAAAATATTCAAGAACAGAGGAGGGGGAATTCGGCCATGTTTGTGCGGTCCGCCCCCCCTCTTGTTAGTCGATAACACTTAACAATAAACCTCAAAAATTTTCAATCTAGAACCAAGAATGAGAATAAATAAATAATCAACAATAACCCCTACATAGGTTCAAGATCGATGATCGTCAACGACCCGCGGAAGACAATGTCGCGGAGGTCGGGCGTTGCGGTAATCGTTCGTCAAATCCGATGATGAAGAGGTACGTCCGAAGTGTTATGTCATTGGCGAATCTTCGTAAGCCGACTAAGGAAGTCCGAGGAGGAAGCGGCGTTCCCTTTCGTTGACACGGAAGACGTCGTCGATCTTCGGAAACAACAACTACAAAGAAGAGAGGAGCGGCGTTCTTCATCGGAGCTCGAAGGTTCTTCGCGTTCTTCGTCAAGCTTGAATAAGAAGAATAAAAAGAAGGAGAAGGCTTCAAATCTCTCAAGAGGCTAGAGAATTCTAACCAAATAAAATAATCCAAGAGCTTATTTTATTTACTCAACCAAACCTTTGAAATTCAAATGTTTTAAAAAGATTAAACAACTCAACCCAATTAATAAGCTAAGTTGTCAAGTTCATTTAAAAGGGGAGTTAAGGGAGTTTTGAGAGGAGATGAAAAGTTGGGGTTCGTGTGGGCCCCACCACACTTAATCCTCCCAAGGGAGGATAAGTGGATGTGGGTCCCACCTTTAAGTCCCTTTGGGAGAAGTTAACTAACAAATAAAATAAAAAGTGTTCCACATTTTTATTTAACTTCTTATAATTTCTCCCAAAACTAACTTTCATCTCGCATAAAACACAACATCGGAAAAGGTCCCCTTAAGCGAATATCGGCGCTGCGAGTTCATCGGTGTCCTCGGGTTTTAATTCCGAGAACCGGATCAAAAGTTAGAAATTCCCGCTCGTTCGTTCACTGAACGTACCCGAGCCAAACTTCGGAAATTGATTCCAGGCACTCCGGGCCTCGGAATCAGGTGCCGTCAGAAACCGCGCTCTTGTAAAATTCCAAAGAAAATTAAGAAAAAATTTCCCTTGAATTTTAGGGGTCTTTACATTACTCCCACCTCAGGGCTTTACGTCCCTGTAAAGATACATCAAAAACTAGGAAAACAAATGAGGGTACTGAGAACGCATCTGAGCCTCCCGCTCCCATGTGCTTTCATGGAGGTTCCCGTGCTGCCATCTGATGCGCACAAGAGGAATCGATCTCCCACGTAGAACCCACTCCTGTCGATCCTCTATCTCCACCGGGACCTCTGTAAAAGTCTCCCCATCGTCAACGTCAAGCTCCCCATGGTCAATGATGTGCGTCGGGTCATGCATGTATCTCCTCGGCTGAGACACGTGGAAGACGTCGTGCACCCGGTGCAACTGAGGTGGTAGAGCCAGGCGATAAGCCACCTCACCAACCCTACTGAGGACCTGGAAGGGTCCGATGAAGCATGGAGACAACTTGCCACCTCGGCCAAATCTCCTCAAACCACGTCGAGGTGAGACCCGCAAGAAGACGTGGTCGCCATCCTCGAACTCTAGTGGACTCCGCCTCCTGTCAGCATATGACTTCTACCGGCTCTGAGATGTCCTCATCCACTCCTGGATGACCTGGACCTTCTCTATCGTGGCCTGGACCATCTTTGGTCCCACAAGTGCTGACTCCCCAGGGTCTGTCCAACACAAAGGAGATCTAAAAGGTCGGCCGTACAACGCCTCGTACGGTGCCATCTCGATGGTGGAGTGGTAGCTGTTGTTGTACTCAAACTCCACCAAGGGTAAATGGTCCTCCCAGCTACGACCAAAGTAGAGGACACATGCGCGGACCATGTCCTCGAGAGTCTGAATGGTCCTCTCCGTCTGACCATCTGTCTGAGGGTGAAAGGATGTGCTCAGACGTAGCTGCGTCCCGAACGCCTCCTGAAGTAGCTGAATGCATGTCCTCCTGCTGAGGGCATCAGCTACTATGTTCCCCTTCCCAGGAGTATAGACTATCACAAAGTCATAGTCCTGGAGGAACTCGAGCCATCGCCGCTGTCTCAGGTTCAGGTCCTTCTGCGAGAAGATATACCTGAGACTCTGATGATTAGAAAAGACTGTAAAATGCTCGTCCATCAGGTAATGTCGCCATGTCTTCAGAGCGAAGACCACTGCTACTAACTCCAGGTCATGGGTAGCGTAGTTCTGCTCATGCGGTCTCAACTGACGTGATCCATAGGGGATCACTGCCCGCTCCTGCATCAGAACACATCCGAGTCCGGTCCCTGATGCATCGCAGTAAACTATGTACCCTACTCCCTCCTCAGGAAACCCCAAGATAGGTGCGCTAGTCAACCTCTGTCTCAGCTCCTGGAAGCTGTGCTGACAACTGTCTGACCACACGAAGGGTTTCCCCTTCCTCCTTAACATACGACAAATCTGCAAAGATTTCTCTTTTGCCGAAAAGTGAAATCTGGTCTCATCCCCTAGATGAACCATGTTCCTTGCCTAATACAGTCAATCCCGTCATGATTAGTTAATTCATGTCATGGATTACGTCGTAAGGCCTCAACACTGCTACCAAGATATCCAACTGTTACTCTCACCACCAAGGGTTGAGTCAAACTGTCGGCATCAGTGTGTGGTCACTGGGTTTCCTCCAGTAAGAATCTCGCAAGTGAGGGTCAAGTCAACAGTTTTTAACTGGCACCTCTTAGTAAAAACAAACAAAAGACAAGAAAACAAAATTCACCAAGGCAAGTGTCTTTTATTACTTCAACTTAAAGTACAAGGACACAAAGCAACACAAACTACGAAGCTAGAGGCATTATGGGCAAAGGCCTCTATGCCTAGAGCTAGTCCCACACTAGTCCACCCGTTTCCGGAGATCCATGATCGTAAGCTTCAGCTGCCTGATGCTATGCTCTCCCCTGAGGTCGGGGTGGACCTCCTGGTGGTGGTGGTGGTAGAGCATCAAAACGTCGCCCACCACCTGCTGCTCGGCCAGCTCCTCTGCCTCGTCCGCCTCCTCCCTGCAGACCGCCACGGTCGAACCTCTGCCTCTGCCTAGGTGGTTCCTCAACCGTCTGCTGCTCCTCCGCATGGCGGGTCGGGCAGTCACGAGCCATGTGGCCTTGCCCGCCACATGCATAGCACTGTCTTCCACTCGAAAGACTGGCTCTGCGCTGTGTGCCCCACACTGCTGAGCCAGTGTCTTGAGGTCATCTGGACGAAGGTCTGGTCTGCCAGAACCCCTGAGTCATCCGTCGACTGCCTGCTGCAGATGACTCTGCCACGTGCCGCCCTGCGGTGAGTCTCGGTGCTGGTGTAGACTCAGCAAGGAAGCTCTCGATCAAAAGGGCCCGCTCCAGTACTCCTGTCTGAGTTGGTATGCTGAGGGAGATTAGTGATGCCCTGATCTCGTGTCTCAAACCCTACTCGAAGGTCTGGGCCCGGAAGAATGGGTCCCGTACCATGTCGGTCGAGTAGCGCAAGAGATTAGTAAATCTCGCCGAGTACTGAGCGACCGTCATGCTGCCCTGCCGCAGCTGAGGAAGCTCCTGGATACGCACCGCACGAAGGGTGGCTGGGACGAACTCCGAGCGGAAGAGGCTCTCAAAGTCCGTCCATAGAAGAGATGCCTCATCGTGCACCTGGAGCATCAAGCTCCACCATCGTCCTGCTGCTGCGTGTAGTAGGCTCGCAGCGAGGATCACCATGAGGTCTGTTGGTGTCCTCACTAGCCTAAACACACGTACCACTGCCTCCAGCAAGTCCTCGACTGCCTGGGGATCCGTCTCCCCGCGAAACCTGGGCGGTCGCTGGCGCTGAAACTCATGCAGTGCGCTGAGGCGATGTGCATCATCAGCGGCTGGTGCTGGAAGTATCGGTGGCTCGACGGGTAGAGCTACCGGCGGTGCCACTACTGACAAAGGGCCCTGCACCGAAGCCTCGTCGCTCGGTGGGCTGTCGTCACACTCGACTCTCGGAACCCTATCTGGCTGCCGTCGTGGGGCCATCCGGAATAGGAAACAGGTGTGCCATGGTCAAACAGTATACCTGGTGAGCTGATATATTAAGTAATCACAAAGAAAACTTTGAAACACACACGCAATCAATGTTTTCATGCATTAAGTCAGAAATTAGAAGTCATGGTCCTGGTGTACGGATAAGTCGGCCGTCGCACCAACACTGGACTCCCTGGACTGAGAACCACACTCAATATGCTAAACATTATTGCTTCACATAGAAAAGATCAGAGTTCGCGGTAGAACCAAACTCCTCTGATACCAATTTGTCACGACCCGCCCTCGGGGTCCATGCCGTGACTACCCCAAGCCCGCCTTCCATAGGCCAGGGGCTGGAGACTAGCACCAATGTAACACCCCAATCTTCTACGGTACGTTTCCCTTCGAATAATGCGATAGCGTGTGTTGTACGCAACCTCGAGTTCTAACACACACCACAACTAATTAAACTAGCCGTTGTGAATAGTAATACCTACTTTTTGAAATCATATATATTCTATATTTCAAAATGGACTTCATTTTTGGATTCGGAATATCAAAATTAGCCTAGGGTGAAATTTTGGTACATTTCGGATAACTTTCATATTTTGTTGAATAGTGAAAATTTCTAAATTTTAATTAAAAACAACTTTTTTAATCAAAATAATTAATAGTGATAAATTATGAATTTGAGTGGTTTTAAAGTATATTTAGAATATATTTTTACCATTCAATTTAATGTTTATCATTGGACATAATTTTACAATTAAACCGAACATAAACAAGTGTCAATCTTTTGATAGTTATTATCTCTTAAAAACACGCTTTTTGTTTTGACAGCGGGAATTAATTTTAAATTAATTTCTGCCACTTCTGTGTTTTGAATTTAGGAAAATGGATTCCATATTTGGAATCAGGATGTTCAAATTGTGTAAATAGGTAACTTTTATTTTTACACATTTTGAATAATTACTGCGGTAAATATTTTATTTACCATGGTTAAAGGGTAAATCCGGTAAATAAGGGTTAAAAAAAATAATATTATAATAATACTAAATTACCCTAAAACGTGTCTTAACCCTATTGGTTGATACATGGTCGACCATGGGCATCTTTGGGTCTATTTTGGGACCCCATGGATCCACTTGTAAGTGATAATGACACTTTATTTTAATTAAGTCAAAATGAATACAAAAATGACACAAGCATATATCTTTTAGAACAACAATTTTTACATAGGGTTATACATGTGGGATTTTCGATTATAAATATTCATTAGAAAGATAAAAAGATTTCCTACATAATGATATTTTATTTATAATTTTTAGACATTAAATATGGTATTTTATTTATGACACAATGATGATGGAGTAATTAATATAATAATGAAAAATTAAAATAATTGATATTATAAATACCCAAATAAATATAATATGAAACTTTTAATGAATTAAACTAATTTTCTAGGCTCATATGATATATTAGGATTGATTTAATGGACTTTGTTCGAAGTAATAAATCTGTTATCAGTTTCACAAAAATCAACTATTGAATAGTGTCAAAATTGACATAAAAGAGTTCTTAAAACAAATATTATATTATTAATTGATATTAAATTCCTAAAAATCTAAGGTTCGGCCAAGAGACTTATATTATGATAGGTTAATCATTAATGGACCACTTGGGGGTCGATTGGATGTATATAGTAAGTTTATTAACCATAATATATAAAATACAAAGAGACATTGTAAAAGTGAATCTAATTAACTTAGAGTTAATACTTAAAGATAAGGTTAATATAAGTACCCACACCTGTCTAAATTCTATTGGATGAGTTGTTTTCGACCTATCCCCACCTCATCCTTTGAATAGTAAACTTTGGAGCCTTTAGAAACCGAATATGAATTTATTATAAATTAATATTTCTAGCTTTTCCAAAGGTGCCCCTCACCCCTCTTATAAAAGGGCACTCCTCCTTCTCATTTCTTCACACCTTCAAAGCCTTTTGGTTCGGCCAAACTCTGCCCAAATACTCTCCCAACATCCCTCAATAAAACCTAGAGGCCTTAGTTTGATCCGAAAGCCAACCTAAGGAGCCCTTTTGATCAAATCAAAAGGAAGAACCCGAAGAAGAGGTAATGATTTCACCACCCTTTTCTAAGTTCATTTCTTCTTCCACTTCTTCTTCCTTTGTTCTTACCATTCTGAAATAATAACTCCAGTATCTCACATATACTGTGATGTTATTATAAATATGGTACAATCATATTCAGTATTCTATCCACCCTTTGAATAACATGTCACCATACGTGCGTACGTACGGCTTACCGTCTCCACGTCGTGGTGTAATTGTTATTCAATATAATATTATTTGGATGGGTATAATAATGATGTGTAACTCATGTAAATAATAAATATAACATGTTAATGATTCTGTATATATGATATACCATCCATTTATATATTATTTTAATATCAAAAGAATGATATTGTCGCTCGTGCGTACGTACGGACTACCGTCTCCACGAACGCGATGAGATTCATTCTCCATCGTATCCATTCAAGTATAATTATCATTTGATGATTTAAAAATGATGTTTAAGGACTGTATATCATTCTGGATATGAATAAGATACAACAACCATGGCTTATGTAACAAAACATATAAAAGAAAATGAGTTAGTTAACTCCCGAAACGACGATAATTCTAAGATATTATTAACAAATCAATGTTAAAAGATCATATATGATATCATATTAATATATATGATTCTTGTATAATTTAATAACAACTATTTCACCATTATACAGGAGGTTAACCTACCCCAACCAAGGAAAAGTACAAGGTAAGGGTTATTTCACAATCTCTTCATTATCCGAGGTTGTTTATATGTAATAATCTACTGGGATCTCTTTATCATCCACATCCATGTTTCTTAAAAATGTATTTCAAAACATTTTTACTATTTACAAGAATATGGGTTAAAGTCATTTATACCTTTTCTTGACTTTTTATAAGAGGTTTATAAAGGAATCTTTCCGTCGTTTTCAAAACAAGGTCCTTTTTAACCTTTTCGACAGAATTGAGGTAAGAATGTTTTTTTTAACTTATACGGCGGGTGCGGTTATTTTACGCCGTTATAAAATCTTCAAAGATTTCCTTACAAGCTTATAAGAATATTTTCAAAGAAAATGTTTTATTTTATATGGATCTTAAATGATTTCAAAATAAAAGTAGATATTTCTTTAAAAAGAATTTTGATTTCATCTATGTCAACATCCTTTGATGGATTTTAAGATTATTTGAAGTTGATTTATTATGATACAAAACTTCTATATTGTATTGAAGGTTTTGTGATATGTTTGACTGTGGATGTGCTATTTTTATACCATTCATAGTTTATTGTGAAAGTATTGACATTTCGTATGCTAGTGTTTATGTTATGTTTAAACCTTTTCATATGGGAATGCATTGGACTTAATAAGTGACGGGTGGAGCCCGCTATAGCTCCTCGATGCATCGGTAGGTCTCATGAGAAAAACTAGTGTCTTGGCACAAGGCCTTGACAAAATCTTATTTGTAGTCTTGGCACGAGGCCTTGGCTATGTGGTTATGATAGTCTGGCATTATGCATTCCAACATTATGAAAGTGGTTATTTATTTTTGCATGTGATTATTCGATTAGTGGAATATCCATGTGAATAAGTAAATGGCATTATTTCATTTTATTTATGCCATGCCATGTTGAAAGTTCATGTTTAAAAGGCTTTTGTTTTAGTTATACATTGCCTTAAATGTTTATTCTTATTGATGAAAGTTTCCGCTATATTGTTATCCTTACTGGGCATTTGAGCTCACCCCTTTTCTATGTTTTATTTTTCCCAGGAAGTGAAGATGTAAGTTATGAATGACCTGCAGGGATATTATGAGGGGATTGTAGTGTGGACTGTGGAAACATTATGTTGTTGTAGTAGTTTTTGATTTTATGATGTAATGTAAAACTTATGAATATATCTAGTGTTTCCAAGTCTACTAAACCAATCGGTCTTTCGAGATTTGATCTTTCTTGTGATCATGCCAATGTTACGAAGTAATGCACCGGCTCTGGGTAGCTGGGGTCGGGGCGTTACAGTTGGTATCAGAGGAAGTTTAGTACAAACCTTGGAAGCTAGATTTAGATAAACTCTGATTAGAGCACATAGACCTAAGATGAACTTTGAGGATTAGTATAGAAGAACTTCCTAGAATTTTGGTATTGTAGAGACTTTGTGAGTTTTCCGAGCAATACATCCCTGTCTGGATACGAACAGGTAGAGGCGGCTCTGGCACAGATGTACCTAGGGGTAAAACCCGAAAACACCGCTTTGAGCTAGACTCGAACGGGAACTGGTGCACGACAACGGGCCTTGCTGCACTCTTGGTTACGACACTCCCGGGGGATATGCTTAGGATAACTCTCACTTTCTTTACAAATCATTATGAAGGGTTTATGAGTATATAATTCCTCAAAGAAAACATATTTATGATTATGGATTATATCCATAGATAGTTCAATTTATGTTAAGTGTTTTATAAGTATGGGATTATGTATTTTGATTCATAAACTGATCTAGTTTATGCCATTGTTTAGAAATGGCGCCTAGTGGAAGAAATGGAAACCGTATCAATGCACGCACTCCATGTAGGGATTGCCCTCCTGCTCAAGATAATTATAGTGGGGCTGGTGATGCAACTGGTGCTGATCAGCTAATCACCGTACTGGGACAACTTACTCAGGTTATGAATAATAACCTTACCCGTATAGAGCACCCTGATCCGCAGCGTGGAGGATCAATGTTAGATCGATTCATGAGACAACAACCACCAACGTTTAATGGAAGTACAAATCCCTTAGTAGCTGAGCAATGGATATTTTCCCTAGAGAAAATATTTCAGGCTTTGGGGAGTAGTGAAAGGGAAAAAGTTACCATGGCAGTTTACCGCCTCACTGGAGATGCTGATCAATGGTGGTCATTGATTCAAAACATGAAGGAAGATGATGAAGTATCAAACATGGAATGGAGGGAGTTCAAAGATCTGTTTTTAGAAAAATACTTTCCTCGCGACCATCGAGCAGATATGGAAAGGCAATTTCTGAGTCTGAGACAAAAGGAGGATGAGAATGTCACAAAGTATGAGGCTAACTTTACAAGGTTAGCGAGGTATGCTGGAGATTATATTCGCAACCCAAGAAGTAAGATTGATCGTTTCTTTGATGGGTTAAAACCATTTCTCCGTCGAGCATTAGTCTCACAATCCTTTTCATCGTACGAAGACATTGTCTCATGTGCTATCAAGACCGAAAAGGAATTCTCTAAGTCTTATGACTTTAAAGAAAAGCAAGAGAAGAAGAGACCTGCTGATCAATCTGGGAATGGAAATAAGGGGAAGAAGGGAAAGGTTGAATATCCATCTTGTGGTAAGTGCGGGAAGAAACACCCCGGTGCTTGCCTGAAGGGAATGGGAGTCTGTTACAAGTGTGGTGAAAAAGGCCACCAAGCTCATGATTGCAAGGGGAAGAAGGAAGCTACCAACGTTCAGTGCTACAATTGCAGGGAGATGGGGCATTATGCAAATGCATGTCCTAAGCATCAGGAGAACTTACCTCAGAAAAGGCCAAGGGATCAAGGCCAGGCTTATGCTATCACTACTGCTGAGGTAGAAACTCCGAAAGACGTGGTGGCAGGTAATTTAATGGTTTCCTCAAGTTTAGCAAATGCATTATTTGATTCTGGATCATCGCATTGTTTCATATCTTCCCAGTTTGCTAAGAAAATTAGATATTTCCAATTTGATTTAATAAGGGAGTTGTCAGTTAAAACTCCTAAGGGAAGTATCGTTGCAACAAAGTTTTGTGAATCAGTCCCCATTAGAGCACATAAATTTTCTTTATCTGCTGATTTCATCGTCATACCTATGATTGAGTTTGATATAATCCTCAGTATGGACTGGCTTTCGGACTATGATGCGAAGATTTATTGTAAGAAGAAAGAGGTTACGATTCTTGATGATAATGATAAGGAACACCTTATTTTTAGAGCAGAATCGTCACCACCTAATTCTTATTTAGACCCACCCCCAGTAGCTCAACTTAATTCAATTATTGGGGAGGAAGAGAATGAAGTAACTATCGGTGAGGAAAGGAATGTTCAAATAGAGGGTGTACCTGTTGTGAAAGAATTTGTAGATGTATTTCCGGAAGATTTACCTGGACATCCTCCAGAACGAGAAGTTGAGTTTTCCATTGATTTGATTCCTGGATCAAGGCCTATATCGAAGACCCCTTATAGAATGGCCACTGTAGAGTTAGTCGAACTAAAGAAACAACTAGAGGAATTGAGTAATAAGGGATTTATTCGCCCTAGTGTTTCTCCATGGGGAGCCCCTGTTCTTTTTGTTAAAAAGAAAGATGGATCTATGAGGTTATGTATCGACTACAGGGAGATCAATGCTATAACGATAAAGAACAAGTATCCCCTACCTCGTATTGATGATTTATTTGACCAACTGCATGGAGCTCAATACTTTTCAAAGATTGACCTTCGATCTGGATACCATCAGTTGTGTGTAAAGAAGGAAGACATTCCGAAAACAGCATTTCGGACCAGGTACGGGCATTACGAGTTTACTGTAATGCCGTTTGGATTGACTAATGCACCCTCTGTATTCATGGATCTGATGAATAGAGTTTTCAAGGAGTATCTCGATGAATTTGTGGTGGTATTTATTGATGATATCTTGGTATACTCCAAAACCTACAAAGATCATGAAAATCACTTGCGCATTATCTTGAAGACTCTGAGGAGGCATGAATTATATGGAAAGTTTAGCAAGTGTGAATTCTGGCTTCAGGAGATTTCTTTTCTTGGCCATATTGTCTCTAAAGATGGAATCTCTGTTGATCCTTCTAAGACCAAGGCAATCCAAGAATGGCCAGCACCTACGAGTATAACTGAGGTACGTAGTTTTATTGGTTTGGCAGGTTATTATCGACGTTTCGTCCAGAATTTTGCCCGATTGGCTAACCCATTAACGAAGCTCACACGTAAAGGGGTTAAATTTGTTTGGACAAAAGAGTGTGAAGAATGTTTCGAAGAACTGAAGAGAAGATTAGTCAATGCTCCTATATTGACTCTACCATCGGGGAATGATGGGTTCGTTATTTATAGTGATGCATCAAAGAAAGGACTTGGCTGTGTCCTTATGCAGAATGATAGAGTTATTGCCTATGCATCACGACAGTTGAAAATTCATGAACAAAACTATCCTACTCATGATCTTGAGTTAGCAGCTGTGATCTTTTCTTTGAAGATATGGAGGCACTACCTCTATGGTGAAAAATGTGAGATTTATACTGATCACAAGAGTTTGAAGTATATTTTCTCACAAAAAGAACTCAACATGAGGCAAAGGAGATGGCTTGAATTACTCAAGGATTATGATTGTACGATACACTACCACCCGGGGAAGGCAAACAAGGTGGCAGATGCTTTGAGTAGAAAAGACCATGGAGTTTTGAACAATATGAGAATTGAAAGGGATCCAATTTTCATGGATCTAGTGAAAATGGACATGGGAATAACCAGGGAAGGTGAAACATCAATGCTTTTTCAAATGGTTGCCAAACCATCTTTACTAGAAAGGATTAAGAGTTCTCAGACCGATGATGACGAATTCCAAAAGAAGATTAAAGCTGTGAATGATGGGAGATTGAGAGACTTTGTGTATGAAGATGGAATTTTGAAATTCGGGAAGAGACTTTGTGTTCCCAATATACCTGATCTAAAAAGGGAATTGCTGGATGATGCTCATAGTTCCAATTTCTCTATACACCCTGGGAGCACCAAAATGTATAGAGATTTGAAGGAACATTTTTGGTGGGACAACATGAAGAGGGAGATTGCTGATTTTGTGTCAAGATGTATGGTTTGTCAACAAGTGAAAGCTGGAAGGCAACAGCCTGGAGGAGTCATGCAACCTCTTCCCATACCGGAGTGGAAATGGGAAAATATTACAATGGACTTTGTCATGGGGCTACCAAAGACTCCTAGAAGGAACGATGCAATATGGGTTATTGTTGATCGTCTTACCAAGTCAGCACATTTTCTTGCTATAAGAGAAGATCTACCCCTGGAACGTCTAGCAAGACTATATATTAATGAAGTTGTGAGACTTCATGGAGTACCCCTATCGATTGTTTCTGATCGTGATCCCCGTTTTACTTCAAGATTTTGGAAAAGTCTTCAGAAATCCCTGGATACTGAACTTCATTTGAGCACTGCTTACCACCCTCAGACAGACGGACAATCAGAACGGACTATTCAAACCTTAGAAGACATGTTGAGATCTTGCTCACTTGACTTTCAGGGTATGTGGGATCAATATTTACCTCTGGTAGAATTTTCCTATAACAATAGCTTCCATTCGAGTATTCAGATGGCACCATATGAAGCGTTATACGGAAAGAGATGTCGTACACCAACCTGTTGGGATGACGTCGGTGAAAGAAAACTTGTAGGTCTAGAACTGGTGGAGGAAACGATGGAAAAGGTAAAGGTAATCCAAAATCACATCAAAGCAGCTCAAAGTAGGCAGAAGAGCTATGCCGATAATCGAAGGAAGGATTTGGAATTTCAAGTCGGTGATCATGTTTTCCTAAAGGTATCTCCGTGGAAGGGAGTCATACGTTTTGGTAAGAAAGGTAAATTGAGTCCCAGGTACATCGGACCTTTCGAAATTCTAGAACGAATTGGGGCTGTAGCTTACCGATTGGCAATGCCGCCAAGTCTCTCCAAAGTTCACGATGTGTTCCACGTATCTCTGTTGAGAAAATACATGCCTGACCCAACGCATGTACTCACCTATGAGGAATTAGAACTGGAACCCGATCTGTCTTATTGCGAAGAGCCCGTCAGGATTCTTGATACAAGAGAACAAGTACTGAGAAACCGGACGACGCGTCTGGTAAAAGTTTTGTGGAGAAATCATAAGATGGAAGAGGCAACGTGGGAACCCGAGGAACTTATGATGAAGAACCACCCGAGTCTTTTTATGCAGTAATACCCTAGAAATTGCGAGGACGCAATTATTTGAAGGAGGGGAGAATGTAACACCCCAAGCTTCTACGGTACGTTTCCCTTCGAATAATGCGATAGCGTGTGTTGTACGCAACCTCGAGTTCTAACACACACCACAACTAATTAAACTAGCCGTTGTGAATAGTAATACCTACTTTTTGAAATCATATATATTCTATATTTCAAAATGGACTTCATTTTTGGATTCGGAATATCAAAATTAGCCTAGGGTGAAATTTTGGTACATTTCGGATAACTTTCATATTTTGTTGAATAGTGAAAATTTCTAAATTTTAATTAAAAACAACTTTTTTAATCAAAATAATTAATAGTGATAAATTATGAATTTGAGTGGTTTTAAAGTATATTTAGAATATATTTTTACCATTCAATTTAATGTTTATCATTGGACATAATTTTACAATTAAACCGAACATAAACAAGTGTCAATCTTTTGATAGTTATTATCTCTTAAAAACACGCTTTTTGTTTTGACAGCGGGAATTAATTTTAAATTAATTTCTGCCACTTCTGTGTTTTGAATTTAGGAAAATGGATTCCATATTTGGAATCAGGATGTTCAAATTGTGTAAATAGGTAACTTTTATTTTTACACATTTTGAATAATTACTGCGGTAAATATTTTATTTACCATGGTTAAAGGGTAAATCCGGTAAATAAGGGTTAAAAGAAAATAATATTATAATAATACTAAATTACCCTAAAACGTGTCTTAACCCTATTGGTTGATACATGGTCGACCATGGGCATCTTTGGGTCTATTTTGGGACCCCATGGATCCACTTGTAAGTGATAATGACACTTTATTTTAATTAAGTCAAAATGAATACAAAAATGACACAAGCATATATCTTTTAGAACAACAATTTTTACATAAGGTTATACATGTTGGATTTTCGATTATAAATATTCATTAGAAAGATAAAAAGATTTCCTACATAATGATATTTTATTTATAATTTTTAGACATTAAATAAGTTATTTTATGTATGACACACTGATGATGAAGTAATTAATATAATAGTGAAAAATTAAAATAATTGATATTATAAATACCCAAATAAATATAATATGAAACTTTTAATGAATTAAACTAATTTTCTAGGCTAATATGATATATTAGGATTGATTTAATGGACTTTGTTCGAAGTAATCAATCTGTTATGAGTTTCACAAAAATCAACTATTGAATAGTGTCAAAATTGACATAAAAGAGTTCTTAAAACAAATATTATATTATTAATTGATATTAAATTCCTAAAAATCTAAGGTTCGGCCAAGAGACTTATATTATGATAGTTTAATCATTAATGGACCACTTGGGGGTCGCTTGGATGTATATAGTAAGTTTATTAACCATAATATATAAAATACAAAGAGACATTGTAAAAGTGAAACTAATTAACTTAGAGTTAATACTTAAAGATAAGGTTAATATAAGTACCCAAACCTGTCTAAATTCTATTGGATGAGTTGTTTTCGACCTATCCCCACCTCATCCTTTGAATAGTCAACTTTGGAGCCTTTAGAAACCGAATATGAATTTATTATAAATTAATATTTCTAGCTTTTCCAAAGGTGCCCCTCACCCCTCTTATAAAAGGGCACTCCTCCTTCTCATTTCTTCACACCTTCAAAGCCTTTTGGTTCGGCCAAACTCTGACCAAATACTCTCCCAGCATCCCTCAGTACAACCTAGAAGCCTTAGTTTGATCAGAAAGCCAACCTAAGGATCCCTTTTGATCAAATCAAAAGGAAGAACCCGAAGAAGAGGTAATGATTTCACCACCCTTTTCTAAGTTCATTTCTTCTTCCACTTCTTCTTCCTTTGTTCTTACCATTCTGAAATAATAACTCCAGTATCTCACATAAACTGTGATGTTATTATAAATATGGTACAATCATATTCAGTATTCTATCCACCCTTTGAATAACATGTCACCATACGTGCGTACGTACGGCTTACCGTCTCCACGTCGTGGTGTAATTGTTATTCAATATAATATTATTTGGATGGGTATAATAATGATGTGTAACTCATGTAAATAATAAATATAACATGTTAATGATTCTGTATATATGATATAACATCCATTTATATATTATTTTAATATCAAAAGAATGATATTGTCGCTCGTGCGTACGTACGGACTACCGTCTCCACGAACGCGATGAGATTCATTCTCCATCGTATCCATTCAAGTATAATTATAATTTGATGATTTAAAAATGATGTTTAAGGACTGTATATCATTCTGGATATGAATAAGATACAACAACCATGGCTTATGTAACAAAACATATAAAAGAAAATGAGTAAGTTAACTCCCGAAACGACGATAATTCTAAGATATTATTAACAAATCAATGTTAAAAGATCATATATGATATCATATTAATATATATGATTCTTCTATAATTTAATAACAACTATTTCACCATTATACAGGAGGTTAACCTACCCCAACCAAGGAAAAGTACAAGGTAAGGGTTATTTCACAATCTCTTCATTATCCGAGGTTGTTTATATGTAATAATCTACTGGGATCTCTTTATCATCCACATCCATGTTTCTTAAAAATGTATTTCAAAACATTTTTACTATTTACAAGAATATGGGTTAAAGTCATTTATACCTTTTCTTGACTTTTTATAAGAGGTTTATAAAGGAATCTTTCCGTCGTTTTCAAAACAAGGTCCTTTTTAACCTTTTCGACAGAATTGAGGTAAGAATGTTTTTTTTAACTTATACGGCGGGTGCGGTTATTTTACGCCGTTATAAAATCTTCAAAGATTTCCTTACAAGCTTATAAGAATATTTTCAAAGAAAATGTTTTATTTTATATGGATCTTAAATGATTTCAAAATAAAAGGAGATATTTCTTTAAAAAGAATTTTGATTTTATCTATGTCAACATCCTTTGATGGATTTTAAGATTATTTGAAGTTGATTTATTATGATACAAAACTTCTATATTGTATTGAAGGTTTTGTGATATGTTTGACTGTGGATGTGCTATTTTTATACCATTCATAGTTTATTGTGAAAGTATTGACATTTCGTATGCTAGTGTTTATGTTATGTTTAAACCTTTTCATATGGGAATGCATTGGACTTAATAAGTGACGGGTGGAGCCCGCTATAGCTCCTCGATGCATCGGTAGGTCTCATGAGACAAACTAGTGTCTTGGCACAAGGCCTTGACAAAATCTTATTTGTAGTCTTGGCACGAGGCCTTGGCTATGTGGTTATGATAGTCTGGCATTATGCATTCCAACATTATGAAAGTGGTTATTTATTTATGCATGTGATTATTCGATTAGTGGAATATCCATGTGAATAAGTAAATGGCATTATTTCATTTTATTTATGCCATACCATGTTGAAAGTTCGTGTTTAAAAGGCTTTTGTTTTAGTTATACATTGCCTTAAATGTTTATTCTTATTGATGAAAGTTTCCGCTATATTGTTATCCTTACTGGGCATTTGAGCTCACCCCTTTTCTATGTTTTATTTTTCCCAGGAAGTGAAGATGTAAGTTATGAATGACCTGCAGGGATATTATGAGGGGATTGTAGTGTGGACTGTGGAAACATTATGTTGTTGTAGTAGTTTTTGATTTTATGATGTAATGTAAAACTTATGAATATATCTAGTGTTTCCAAGGCTACTAAACCAATAGGTCTTTCGAGATTTGATCTTTCTTGTGATCATGCCAATGTTACGAAGTAATGCACCGGCTCTGGGTAGCTGGGGTCGGGGCGTTACAACCAAGGCGTATATCCCAACAAAAAGGGAAGGCATTGCCTTTGAAAAGTAAACAACCACCACAGAGTAAGCAAGAATAAAGTAAACACTAAGTAAAAACAGAGTACAACTGAAAGTGCGGAAAAGTAAATGAGCCAGTATACAAACCCAAACTGAAAGTAAAGTACAACTCGAAAGGGAAAACATCAACTGTAAAGTAAAAGCCGCTACACCGAGCTGTCCACTGGAAATCCCACCTGAAGGGTGGGTACAGATAGCTCCACTGCTCCTCGGGTCCCGCCGTCCGCTCCGAACACGTCCCGCCCAGTGGTCCACCTCCAGGTACCCTTCTGCTCTCCAAGCCTCAGCCAAGATCAACGCTGTCCGTCGTCTGCAACCAACACAATGTAATGCGGGCATAGCCCGTGCAGGGGTGAGTATAAGCTACTCAGTAGGGACCCTGAGACCCCTGAAGGTCTCTCAAAATCCACAAAGGATAAACCACAAGGAAAGGTACAATCACGAAGTAACAACCGACACTGCTTAGGTATATGCTCATACATATACCTAAGTCATCAATTTCAAATACGCTCCATCCTCCGAGCCCAAGTACAACTCAGTCCACACAGGAAAGTAAACGTATTCCACACAGGAAAGCAAAACAAAATCCACACAGGATAGCACAACACAATCCACACAGGAAAGTAACAGGATTCAGCTCACACAGGTATACTTCTTCGAAAGACGAAAAAGATGATCTTTGATCCATTTAAGTCGTCGGACCCACGAAGGATCGATAGGTAACTAACCCCCGCAAAGACCCACACAGGATCGGGCCCACACAAGACCTGTAGGCGCAGGTTCACACAGGACCGCTGAGCGCAAAGACGCAGACAGGATCGGACCCACACAGGATCGGGCCCACACAGGACCTGTAGGCGCTGGTTCACACAGGACCGCTGAGCGCAAAGACCCACACAGGATCGGACCCACACAGGATCGGGCCCACACAGGACCTGTAGCACTGATCCACGTAGGATCGCTAAGTGCTATAGTTGTCGTCGTCGAATCCACATAGGATCTCTGTACTGTCGTCGTCACAGTCACAGTAGCAGTAGCAGTAGCAGTAGCAGTCACAGTCGCAGTCACAATCGCAGCCAGCACTAGGGTTCCCGCACACAGCAAGCTCGTTCGGAGGGTCCGCTCCACGAGCCGAGAGGCTGATACATCAACTGTCACAAAGTCCAGAGTTGATGTATCCAAAAGTTCCGTATCGTCAATAGGAACTCAACGCAACAGACGGCGCGTCGATCGGACGCTCGGTCTGAGAGTTATTGGCCTTTTCGTCCCAGGGGCCCGGTTGGTTTCTAAGGCAAAACCAACCCGACCGTACTCCACATGTGTCCAAACCTCGGGCGGAGTATGCCAAAATATCCGTCTCACTAAGAGGAAAACAACAAAGCTAACGGCACGTCAATCGTACGTCTGTAGCTCAAGATATGAGCGTTTCCGCTCCGAAGGCCCGGTTGGTTTCGTGTACGAACCAACCCGGCCGAAAACAAAAGTATTCTGAAACCCTGAGTGTAATATACCGGAACGACCGTCTCGATCCAAGAATCGTGTTGTCATAGACGGTTTGTCGATCGGAGTTCCGTAGCTCAAGTTATGGGCAAAAGACTGAAATCATCTCGAAAACGGGGGGTCCGGGTCCGGGCCGACCCGGGTCCGACCCGGCCCGGCCGGCGCGGCCCGGCCGACGGTGGCACGGCCTGGCGCTGCTCGGGGCCACCTGCGGGGGGCAAGGCCCCCTCCCCTCCTTGCTGGCAGCGCGACTTCATGCCGCGCCTTTTTCCAATCAACGGCCCCCCACGTGAGGGGGCCTGCCTTTGATAAAAAAAAAGAAGAAAACGGGGGGGCGCTGCCCCCCCCCCCCCCTTTGAGTAACCGTGCCCCCCCCCCCCTTTATGGGGGGCCGGTTTTGGCCAGCCGGGGGAATTTATTCCCCCGGTCCTTCTCCCTTCCGGCCGGCCCAATCATGGTCGGCCAGTTCTTCCTCAACGGGACCGGCAAGGCCGGTCCCCCTTCAACTTTTGGATACATCAACTCTGGACTTTGTGACAGTTGATGTATCAGCCTCTCGGCTCATGGAGCGGACCCTCCGAATGATCTTGCTGTGTGCGGGAACCCTAGTGCTGGCTGCGATTGTGACTGCGACTGTGACTGCTACTGCTACTGCTACTGCTACTGTGACTGCGACGATGACAGTACATAGATCCCGTGTGGATTCGATGACAACGACTATAGCACTCAGCGATCCTACGTGGATCAGTGCTACAGGTCCTGTGTGGGCCCGATCCTGTGTGGGTCTGATCCTGTGTGGGTCTTTGCGCTCAGCGGTCCTGTGTGAACCAGCGCCTACAGGTCCTGTATGGGCCCGATCCTGTGTGGGTCCGATCCTGTGTGGGTCTTTGCGCTCAGCGGTCCTGTGTGAACCAGCGCCTACAGGTCCTGTGTGGGCCCGATCCTGTGTGGGTCTTTGCGGGGGTTAGTTACCTATCGATCCTTCGTGGGTCCGACGACTTAGATGGATCAAAGATCATCTTTTTCGTCTTTCGAAGAAGTATACCTGTGTGAGCTGAATCCTGTTACTTTCCTGTGTGGATTGTGTTGTGCTATCCTGTGTGGATTTTGTTTTGCTTTCCTGTGTGGAATACGTTTACTTTCCTGTGTGGACTGAGTTTGTAACAGCCCGAGATTTTATGAAAAATATTCTTTTTTATTTTACTAATGTCTTGTGTTATACGCTACACCAAAAGGAGCTTGCACGACACGCATCCTTGACTTGCCTTGCATTACACGCAATCACAACCTTCCTCGATAGCGTGTGTGGTACGTAATCCTGAGTTTCACGAAACAATGATATGCTATTAAAATATTATTAAAACTAGCCGTTATGAATAGTAATAACCACTTTTTAAATTTTAGAAATTTTAACTCTCAAAATGGACTTCATTTTTGGATTCGGAGTATCGAATTTAGCCTAAGGTGAAATTTTGGTACTTTTCGGATAACTTTCATATTCTGATGAATAGTGAAAATTACTAAATTATAATTAAAAACAACTTTTTTAATCGAAATAATTAATAGTGATAAATCATTAATTTGAGTGGTTTTAAAGTATATTTAGAATATATTTTAACAATTTAATACAATGTTGGTCCTTGGATGTAATTTCACATTTAAACTAGACATAAACAAGTGTCAATCTTTTGATAGATATTGTTTCTTAAAAACACGCTATTTGTTTTAACAGCGGGATTTAATTATAAAATTAATTAATGCAACTTTTATGTTATGAATTTGGTAAAATATACTTCATTTTTGAATTCGGAATATGAAATATAGCTTGGGATGAAATTTTGGCATTGTTCTGAAAAACATCAATTTTTGATGAATAGTGAAACTACTAAGTGGTAGGTTAAAAACTGAATTTTGCATAAAACTTAATTTTACCGCTTCTGTGAATGGAATTTCGAAAATCCGAGAGACACGGTTAATATCAAGGACTAAAATGTGGTTCAATGAGATGAAAATAATTTTTTGGTGAATAGTAACTTTTTACTTTTTTTTTCCACGGTTAATAGTAAATAGGGTAACTAAGGGTAAATATGATATTAATATTACCCTAACACATGTCCTAATTCTATTGGACAAGTGTAATTCGACCAAAAACAAACTTAGGAATAAAATATGACCATTTAGGCCCACTTGGATTAGATTAGGACATTTATTATTAATTTATTTAAAGAAAGGTTAAAATAGTTAAAATCAAAGTTTAATAAGTAAATCATTTGTAATATGGGGTTATACATAAGATAAATTCGATTGTAAATATTCATTAGAAAGCTAAAAAGATTTCCTACATGATGGTATTTTATTTGTAATTTTTAGACATAAAATAATTTAATTTATTTATGACACAACGATGATGCAGTAATTATCTTATTAATGAAATATTGACATAATTGATGTTATAAACACCAAAATAAATGTAATTTGAGATTTTTTATGAATTACACTAATTTTCTAGGTTACTATGATATATTATTGTTGATTTAATCAACTTGGTTCGAAAATATAATTCTGTTATGACTTTCACAAAAATCATATATCAAATAGTGTCAAAATTGACACAAAAGAGTTTTTAAATAAAATATTATATTATTAATTGTTATTTTATTCCTAAAAATCTAAGGTTCGGCCAAATGACTTAGATAAGGATATATGTATTAATAATATACAATTTGGGGTTCGTTTGGCATGTTATAGTACGTTTATTAACCATATAGTGAAAGAAAACAAAAAGACACGGTAAAAGTTAAATTATTTAACTTAGAGTTAAATCTAATTGATAAGGTTACAATAATACCCTAAACTTGTCTAAATCCTATTGGTTGATAGGATTTCGACCCATCCCCACTTTAGCTTAGAAATAAGACCCTTTGGAACCATTATAAACCGATTTTGACTTTAATATAAAATAATATTTTGAGATATTCCTAAGGTGCCCCTCTCCTCCCCTATAAAAGGACACCTCCTCCCTCTCCTCCTCACACCAATTTGAGCACTCAAGCTCGGCCAACCCCTGCCAATTTCTCCTCTCCACTTCCCTAGAAACATCCTAGAGGTTCTGGTCTTCCTCAAAGACCAATTTTAGTGCCCTAAGAGGAGGTCTCAAAGAGGCACTTCAAAGAAGAGGTAATTACAGTTACCAATTCTTTCATCTTTATTTCTTCTTCCACTTCTAATTCTTAGGTTGTTTCATTATGAAGTAATAACATCAGTATCACTCATATACTGATATGTTATTATAAGTATGAAACAACCCTATTTCACCATCTATCCATCCTACGGAAAAAGAAATCACCGCGCGTGCGTACGTACGGAATACCGTCTCCACGCCGTGGTGTAATCTATTTTCCACCACCACCTTACATGGATGGGTATAATGGTGTAAAGAATAACTATACATAGTTATTACAACATTATATTGATTCTGATATATTGTATAATCCACTCCAATTCAATTCAATATTTATAGAAATGATATCATCGCTCGTGCGTACGTACGGAATACCGTCTCCACGACGCGATGAGATTTCATCTCCATGTTAACCATTTAAGAATGATTATAATGTATATATAAGAAATAATAATGAAATATATGACATTATAAAGCTACTGGATTTATGTATATATATACATATGTATCTACTTACTTCCATTTCAAGACAATAAGGAAAGGAAAACAGCGTTCATGCGTACGTACGGACTACCGTCTCCATGAACGGTGTTTTTCATTTTATTTATCTACCTATTATATATATATATACTGAATATATATGATATATAAATCATATTTTATATTATGGAAGTAAGTAAATCATGATATAAGTAATAATTATGTCAAGAACAACAAGTCAAAACACCTACGATAAATGAAACGATTTTACCCAAAACGCTTCTTTAACATGGAATTTACAAAAGAACGGGTAATATAATGTCATAAGTGAACCATATATGATATCATAACAATGAATATGATTCTGTAATAAGTCAAATACATGATTTAAATCATTATACAGGAGGTTAGGACACTTACAAAGCAAGTCGGACCTAAGGTAAGGGAAATATCACAATCTCATTTTTATCCGAGATTGTTTATTCGTAAGTATTTACTGGGGTGTATTTTATCATCCACATCCATGTTTACTCAATATGTAATATTATTTCCGTCCACCTAAAATTGTTTAAATCCATTTTTACCCTTCAGTGAGTTTTTAGTAATACGTATGAAAGGAATCTTTTGTCGTTTTTCGTACGAGGTACTTTTTGACGTTTCCGACAAAAGTACGAAGAATGTTTTTTTTTAACTTATACTGCACGAACGGATTTCTACTGTTTTATAAAGCCTTATTTTCATGAATCTTACTCTAAAATATTTCATGACTATTTTCAATAAAATCTCTTTCTTTTAAAAATGCATGATGTTTTGTGAAAAGAAATTGATTTTGAAGAAGAAAGGATATTTTCCTCAAGAATTCAATTCAAGTGTTTTATCAAAATTATTTTCCATCTAAGATAATAAAGGGTTCTGTTTCTATACATATTTTTACATTGATTTAACTATGTTATGATGGAATTATGTTTATGAATTCCTTTATCTTATATGAATTTATTTATGATGTCATGATGTTTCAAGAATCCCATTTTTATTACAAGGGTTATGCTATGATGTATGGTTTATGATTATGTGGCACACATAAGAAAGGATTCATTATAAGATGGGTGGGACCTATATCTCCCTCCAATGCATTGGGTAAAGATTTTATATCTCATGAGATAGACATGGATGAAATGGTAGGTTATACCGGTTCAGTGAAACAGGACTGAAACGAGGGTTACTCGATTCAGAAAGGGACTTTGTCCACTAAGATAGTCTTGGCAATGAGTCTTGACTAACAAGAAATGATTTTCTATGATTATGTGTGTATGCCAAAAAGTTTCATGTTTTAAGTTATGATTATTGGGATTACATTTCACTTCTATGATATATCCCATGTTATGATATTATGAGCTCTTTTGCAGGTTAAGATTTCCAAAAGCTATGTATATGATGTGATTGATTTTTCTTTTGTTTACCCTTACTGAGCATCTGAGCTCACTCTTTTATGTTTTCTTTTCCCCAGGATATAAAGAAAGGTTTTAGGTAGAAAAAGGGGATGACCTTTATGGGAGATATTGAAGAACTTTCACCACGATTAGAAGATTACGTTCCGAGTTTCCAAAGACACTAAACTATTATGATCCTTTAGTGTGTGTTTTTGTTATGTACTAAGTATTCCGCAAATGTAATGTAATGTCCATGTACGTCAAGATACGGGTCTCTACAGAGTTTTACTTGGGCTAGGAGGATGGAGCGTATTTGAAATTGATGACTTAGGTATATGTATGGGCATATACCTAAGCAGTTTCGGTTGTTACTTCGTGATTGTACCTTTCCATGTGGTTTATCCTTGGTGGATTTTGAGAGACCTTCAGGGGTCTCGGGGTCCCTACTGAGTAGCTTATACTCACCCATGTACGGGCTATGCCCGCACTACGTTATGTTGGTTGCAGACGACGGACAGCGTTGATCTTGGCTGAGGCTTGCAGAGCAGAAGGGTACCTAGAGGTGGACCACTGGGCGGGACGTGTTCGGAGCGGACGGCGGGACCCACGGAGCAGTGGAGCTATCTGTACCCACCCTTCAGGTGGTATTTCCAGTGGACAGCTCGGTGTAGCGGCTTTTACTTTACAGTTTCTGTTTTCCCTTTCGAGTTGTACTTTACTTTCAGTTTGGGTTTGTATACTGGCCCATTTACTTTTCCGCACTTTCAGTTGTACTCTGTTTTTACTTAGTGTTTACTTTCTGCTTGCTTACTCTGTGGTGGTTGTTTACTTTTCAAAGGCAATGCCTTCCCTTTTTGTTGGGATATATGCCTTGGTTCTAGTCGCCATCCCCTGGCCTATGGAAGGCGGGCTTGGGGTAGTCACGGCACGGACCCCGAGGGCGGGTCGTGACAAATTTTACCTGAACATTTTGACACTACTCGATAAAAATTATGAAAAATTAACTATTGTATAATTTAAACTTTCTGATTTAAAAATAATAATTATTATTTTATCCAAATAATTAAATAAATATGATAATTTATTATTTTAAATAAAAAGTATCATTTATATAAAAATCATATAGTTTGACAATAATTTTTTCCAAATCCCAATTATAATTTCAATTTACTTCATTAAATTATATAATCATTTATATTTAAGAAATATTATTTTATATAAATATTTTAATTTAATATCATTTATTTTTAAAAATTATGAATTCATAAAAAATAATCCCTTGATTGAGACTTTATATTCCCCAAAATTACAATTATTGTTTCATTGTATCAAATTCTAATTTTTATCAAATATTATAATTTAACCACTTTATAGTATATAAAATAAATATAATCATTATTTTATTAAAAAAATATAATATTTCTTATTTTAGGGTCTAGATACATAACCCATTATTACTCCAGAATATTCCCTAGGGGTAATGTGTGTGATGGTGACACTTTACTGGGGTGGATAGGAGAACTTGGTTAGGGTTGTGATCGTGATAAGCTTAAACTTATATCATACGCTATTTCTCGCAAACATTACCTTGTACATTTTACAAAATTTGGAATATGTTTTCTATAACTACATTAATTTATATGGAATTTATTCAATGGAATGGAAATTAAATTGTAAAACATAAGGTCATTAGATTTTTTCCAAGAGAAATTTATACATTCAAATTTTCATTTCATACTCTAAAACAGATTATAGTACTTTTGTTCATCACCTATTCTAATTACCAATTTTCTTCCCCAAACATGTGGTTCCACAACAAAACTTTGACTTGGTGAGTTTTCATGCTTCATAAAAAGTTATCTATATGATCTAAGAACCTCACTAGATACTCTTATAATAATTATTTCCAAAGGTACCACATCTAGATTAAATACATTTGTGGGTTTCCTATGTACTTCCATAAGAGGGTTTCATGGAATACATCATGTACTTGAGATATGTTAAGTGAGAGCACAATTTAATAGGCCAAAACTCTAATGTGATCAAGGATCTAAAAGGGGCCAATGTATCTTGGACGGTTCTTTCCCTTCTTCCCAATCCTCATGACAATATTTCATGAAGATATATGAATGAACACGTTATCTCCATATTCATACTCTAAGACTATTACATTATCATCTTCAAAGATTATTTTCAACATTTTGCGTAATTTACATGTAACTAAATGGTTTTAACCTTCTCTATTATCATTTTGAAAAGATTGGGTCACATATTCTTCCTCTTTCCAAATTTATAGCAGCATATTAGAATCTGACACCTCTTCCCATACAGATCCACATAAAGTTCCATTACAATAATTTAATAGAAACTATTTTTATTTGAGATCTTCATTAAGGACTGGTGTTAAACCCAATATCCTTATAAATCCATTTAATATGACCTCAACATATCATCTAATGTTTGAATGGTTCTCTTAGACTGACCATCTATTTGATGGTGATAAGTAATACTGAAACTCAGCTCTATATCCAATGCTTACTGAAGGTTTCTCCAAAACCACTAGGTATTTCCCATATCTAGATTATAAACAATGGAGAGTGCCACTCTAGGAGGTATTTTCAATTTTCTAATGTATATGATTAATAGTATTTTAATAAATAAATCTTCTTTGATAAAAATGAAATATGTCGATTTTTATTATGATCAAATACCATCGAAACATCACTATTTTCATCAAGCATCAAGGGAAGTCGTATGATAAAATCCATGATGTTATTTTCCAATTTACTTATTTTTATGGTAAATGGTTACATAAAACTTGATTATATGTAACCACCTATATTAGAACATAATGAAATATTTTTTATTGAATATATACTTAAGAATTATTTGATTCATATATATGTCACACTTCTCCCTATATAGTAAATATCTCAAAAAAGTTAGTGTGGAGATCACTATAACCATTTCTATAGCAGGGGTTGCGTAGTTATGATCATGGATATTTTTTTGTAAATAGGTATAGTATATAAATTTTTCATATTTTAGGAGTACAACCTAATAAATTTTGGATTCATCATTATAGATCAAAAATCATTTCCAACTAGTGGGTATTGTGAGTATAGGTTCAATGACTACCCTCTTCTTCAAAACATTAAATTTAAATTCACAATTATCATTCTAGATAATATTCACCATCAACCTTGTCAGATTAGTTAGTGGCATTGATAATCATGATAATTTCTCATGAATCAATGATATTACCTCTTAATCCGAGGAAACTACTTCGGTCATAGAGGTTGTTCTGGGACATCCTCTAATTACTAACATTTTTTAAGGATCGGATGATATCCCTTTTTTGAAGATAATAATACCTATTAAATTTACATTCTTTTTCTATAACTCAAATTTAATGTACTTCTAAAATAAATTTTCCTTTCATAATTTATTCGATATAGAATACAAATACTCATCGTGTTCATCATTGATTTTGGATTATGTTATAGTATCATCAATAAAGACTGCCACAATGTTGTCCTGGTAATCCCTAACCAAACATCTCATCAGGTCCATGAATATTTTTTAAGCATTAGTGAGTAAACATTGAATAATTGTGAGCTCATAGTGTCCAAACCATATATGTAAATCAGTATTGAGGATATCGTCATTCTTCACCTATACTTGAAAATATCCCAATTGAATATCCACATTATAGCAGTATTGGCCTCCAAGTAGTTGATCAAATAATTCATCAATCTGTCATATAGGTTACCTATTATTTATTTTGACTTTATTGATTTCTCGATAATCAATGTTGATGTGTGTTGACCGATCCTTATTCTTTATGAAGAGGACAGGTGCACCCCACAGTGAATCACTTTTTTGTATAAAATAATCATCCAAATTCCACTTTAGTTTCTTCTTCAGCTCCTCAATTTCAGTAATGGACATTCTATATGGATTTTATGATATTTTTATAATCTATGGGTTTATGTTCAATAAATAACTCATCCTCTTTGCTAGGATGGAGACCAAAAAATTCTTCAGGAAACACATCATATAAATCCCTTTCAATAGGAATTACATATTGGATGATCTTCTCATTAGTATCAATCATTTGGGATATATATGCTTTCTTAGAAGGATATAATAAAAATTATTGGGATGATGATACCGAAGGAGATTCATCCTCATCCTTATATTTTTATATAATCAGGAGTAATTTTCTATATGGAGGGTTATTTCATTCTATTGACAATTTATGTTTTCTCTATAAAGGGAAATCAAATCCATTCATAGAATAGAATAAAATTTCACTAAAGAGGGTATCATATGGTTTTTTGGTAAATTAAGCCCAAAAATATGGGAAGTGGAGTTGTTATAGACTTCGTTTGCAATAATTTACCCATTTACTATCCCCACCTATAACCTGAATTCCATGTTTTACTGTGTTGGTTAAATAGTTCTACAGATCTGTCTTATTATGAATGAATACAAAGAAATCAAATATTACATTCACTGTCCTTTAATGAATATCTAGTTTACTTGTCACCATGTAATTATCATGGTCCACATTATTAGTTGTGATTGAAAAATCCCATCCATTTTTTCTATGTCTTAGAGGTTCATATTGTCAATTTTTCAACAACCCATATCTTATTTCATTAGTTTTCATTGTTCAATTTTTCCTGATAGATGAAACATTAGACAATAAACAGACGGTGGAAAGTAGAATTAATTTATTCCATAAAATTAGGGGTTTTCTCTCAAAAATATTCACCAGCTAAGATTCCTTACTTCCCACAGCTAAATAATTTCCTTGTTCCTTTCAGAAAATTCTCAGGATACTTCTTCTTATTATTTTGAGTAGTGGGATGATTTACTTTCTTTGCCTCTATGAGTTTTCTCTACCATGCTGACAAGATTAAAACTAATTTTTCTATTCTTATATCTTAACCCATGAGAACTGGTAGAATCATTAATCTCTATTTATAAATTTATAGAACATCGAAATATTTTCTTATAGTTTTTAAATTCTCGAATTGTCAAATATTCTCAAAAAAACATGGCATTATATACTGAATAATTGGTCAAATTTAGATTCATATGAGATGAAAAAGATGATTGTGCATCATCAAAGTAATGTGAAGTTATTTTAATATTCCCTAATGGATTCATCATCAGTTTTTCTTAGTCAAAGGAAGTACCTCATTTTTTTTATTTAAAGAGTACGTAAAAAATATTTATCAAAAATCATTTTCTAGAATTCCATTAACTCCATCACATAAATATCCACACAACACACTGTATTTTTGACCAATATGCCACATTGATCCCTTTCTCACTCCATATGAAAAATAACAAGAACAACATTCTTTTTCTTAGATAATTTAAGTAAATAGAAGATCATTTAAATAGAGATGATAAATTATTTAATGATTAAAGTACCAAAATATCCATTTAATATTAGAGTCCGTTGTAGCATAAAGTCCTCAATTACAACAAGATATTTATTAGAGGGTTGTGTGATTTTTACCTGATTTGGGTTTCAATTCAAAACAGCAATTGACTAAGAATGTATTGTCCCAATGTTTTGGACTCCTTTACCCATCATTTTAGTCATCTTGTTTTGGAAACCACTGCATTTCTCATCAAATTGGTTCTTGAATTTGTTCCCCCTATTCCCAATAATTAACTAAAATAAAGGGGAGAATTAATGTTTATAATTTTAAAACTACTAAACATATTTCAATGAAACTATAAACAAGAACTGGATAACTCATAAATGACATATATTCCCTAACCTATGAATTTATTGGTCTAAATATATGTTATTAGTGACTAATTTACTATAATAAAATATTATAATAATTTTTTTTCCTTCAAAAAGGTTTATTTAAACATGGTGAATTTACAAAATCAAATCCCCTAAGTGTATCAAAATAATTGTGCAGCAGCGCTAGTTTCTTTTCACTAGGTGTTGGTTGAGTCTATCCCAATTCCCCATTTTCGAGGTTATTACTCCTATGTAAAACTTTTCTAGACAAACATCTACTTATTATATCTAAAAAGGGATATATTTTCCTGAAAAACTTTTTAAAATTTTAGGGATGTTTTCTTATGTTTACTATTATCCTAAAGGCTTTCACTAGTTTTTTCTATTCCAAATCCCAAAAATAATTATAATTTTCTCTAATACTAGCTATATCAACCCATATTTTTGTAAACTTTAATTCATGATTTATTACATAAGAAAAATATTAATAAAAACCAATAAGATCATGATAACCAATATCTTTGAGAAATTAGGTACATAGCACATTATATTTCAACATGGTTTTTACATAATTACTCAAAAAATCCACATCATGATCTTAAATTTCATTTATATTTTAAAATTTCTTGGTTGAACCAGGTGGTGTACACAAGAAAGTGGTGATTACTAAAGCCTATTAAGGAAGTAATAAAATAATTACATGATGATGTAATACATTTGAGTTAATAGGCATATCATGGTGAAATTAAATTGATGGGAATCCTAATCTTGAAAAAAGAGGCATGATATAACATGATAACATCAAAACATCATAGAAACATGGAATAACATAAGATATTATATAATTAAAATAAAAAATGTATAACCATAGAGAAATAATAACATAGTTTCATTATGATAACAACCCATGCACTATATGTGGTAGCTCATGAGATAAAAGAATTACCCAATGCATTTTTGGGCTATATAATTCCAGGTCCACCTGCCACATTCATATCATGTACATGCATTAGTATGACACATGGATCATAAAATATAATGATTCATTCCTTAAATTTTAATAAAAATACTAATGAGACTGAGTTATACACATGGAATTACCAAATCAATTATGTATAGGTACATGAATACCCTTGTGCGTAAATGGGTATGAGTATTCACTATATAAATGTTTAGCATGGAAAATTATAGGATAATTTCTGCAACATAATGGTCGTACATAAAGATTCATGGACGTTTTTAATGAGAGTGAAATGGGTATATGAGCACATGTAAATCTTAAGGATATTAATAGGGATCTTTATAAAAAATACAAGAGAAAATTTTGAAATCAATAGGATTAATTAAAAGAAGGTGCTAGAATAAAGTGGAGAAGGAGATAATAATTACCTTGGTAGGGAATTTATAAAATCCTCAGAGTGGCCTCTTAAGAGTTTGGAAAAACCATGAAATGGATTTATAGGGGTAATAGAAGAGAAAATTTCTTATCCAAGGGTTTTTAGTAAAGGGTAAACTGAGTATGGGTGGGTTTTTATATAAAAAGATATGGTTATTCTTTATAAATCTTAAACCATCGGTTTTGGAATCTATATGATTAACTAATAAAAATGATAAATGTTTCCACGGTTCTTTCCAGTAGTTAATAAAAATGATAAGTTCTTTTAAGTATCTTATACAGATAATAAATGAACTCAATAAAATAACAACCTTAGTGATTGGAAGTGATTCATGTTCACAAATAATTAACTTGAAAACCATAAAATATAATATAAGTGTTGGAAGATTCATTATGTGTCTATAAATTTAATAAAATAAATTTAAGAAAATATATTAAATTAGAAACATAAATTTTTTCTTTGCTACTCATAAAATTCATTATTACTTCACTTTATTGATTTTATAATTCCATATTACCCATAGTATATTTATACTGTATTTAATTTTTACCCAAAAAATAAACTGTCCATGAAAAATTTGAAAAATTAACCATTAGCTAATTTCAATGTGATTATTTATAAAATAATAATTAATTTATAAAAATATTTTTTAAATATGAGAATTTATATTTTTAAATAAATAAACCCCATTTATTGAAAAATATATGTTTTTTTAAAATAACTATATTCATACAGTAATAAAATAACATTTTGACTTAATAAAATTATATTATAATTTATATTTAATTAATATCATTTAATAATAATATTTTATTAAAATATCCCTTATTTAAAAAATTCCTGCATTCATCAAAAATGGTGTCTTGATTGAAAAATATAATTCCCAAAATTAAAATTCATGTTTCATTATTTCAAAATATATTTTTGTCAAACATTATAATGCAACAATTTTAATATTATAAAAGATAAATATAATCATTATTTTATGAAAAGTAACATATTTTAAATTCATACTGTTAGGATTTAGATACATAACCACTTATTACACCAGTTTACACCTAAAGGGGTGTGTTGTGGTGACATATTCTTAAGGTGGTTCAAAAAACATGTTTTTTGGTTGTGGTCTTGATATGTTTCAAATTATCACATAAATGGTTTTGATCATACTTTAGTTTTTGAATCTCATCAGGGTCTTGATAAAGGGAAAATCCGAATTATTCCTTCTTCCTTGAGAGTTATGATAAATTGGATTTACACTGTACAATCCAACTAGTTGAGGACATCCCAACTTCTGTCTGGGTAAATTTGAAATTATCAGAACCCTTAATATGAACTAATCATAAATATCCGTGTTTAATGATTATTATAAATGATTATTATTTTTAATGGTTTTTAAATTTGACATCATTTGACTTATAACTATCCAAATTAACCAAATTAGTGGTTGTGTTTTTATAACTACATTAATTAATACGAAATTTATTCATTTGAAAAATAAATTCCATTTATCAAACTCTATTTCATTAAACTCGATCCACTACACATCTTATGATCAACCTAAAAGTAGACATATGGTTTTCAATTTAACCAAGATTCTCATAGTGGGTGTTATCATAAAACATAATAGTGTCTCACCAACCACCGATTATATATTTCATCATAGGATTATTTATGAATATGGAAAAAATAAAATAAATTAATATTCTTGGATATTCGTCATGCACTAACCACTCTTCTATGACACATGATGATGTACACACATCCATCTGGCCACTATTAAATAACCTAGACACCTTGATTCCCCCCCCATTCCTTCTTCCGCTCCATGTTAGAATCTATTAAAAATCACATACCACTATGACCACTTCCTAGACCATACCAAGATACTCAAGGTAGGGTGACATTAAAACCTTAATCAAATAATAGAATACATTGGGCATAATATATGTCCATATCTCAATCAACTTCCATGTCACAAAAAGTAGAGTTTGTCGGTCATATCATACACAGTACCATGATATAGTTCACACATAGGTTTTAATCAACCCAATCCTACAAAGGATAGGTCCACCCAATACATGACCCATCCCCCAGGGTGATCCTTGAATTAAGTATCTCATGAAAAGGTATAATTCATGCACACTTACCAATCCCATAACACTTAAGAAAGGACATATATAACACCCCAACCAATCCTCACACACTCAGGGGTGGTTAGGTCAAGCACACTGACCCATTCCTATATTATCTATGGATTTATCTCTAAGAAAACCAACTCAATAAAGTATGTTATGGTCCCAAAAGAATATGCATGAAGAAAAATTTTGGGCCATGACCCACCACAGAACTGAGATCTAAGAGTTCTATTCAACTGAGACCTATCCCCTAATTTTGAACACATCTCACCTTTCCTATCCGGGCATCCCAAAGTCCTCTAGAACCATATAGTTCTCCTCTTATCTATATTATATTGGGTCATTAACCCTTTATTGACATAACTTCTTGAATCCTCATCCTGACCCAAACCCAACGGTACGGTTAGAACATTCTGAATCCATCATCTCTCTTGCTCATGCTACCTATGGACCTTCCCAGGATGACATTTCTACCCGAGCCTAACCTCAATAGGTGTGGTATAATTATTGTCCACCCCCCCACCCCACCCCACCCACCTTTGTGTATCAATTCAAAGTCCCTTATGAAATTTCCATGACCCACACCTGAGTCGTATCTCATGTATCCTAAGGGAGACCTCTCAACCTATCACCCAAAGGCAACCCCTCTCCACTATGAATGTCAGTTCCCAAGGGACTCCTCCCAATTAAAATTACAATTATTATGCACTTAAATCCTCATTATGAAGTAAGCCATCACTCACATGGCATACTACTGAATCTTGCATCATCACTCAACCCTAAGCCTCTCATAACATCCCATTATCTCTAGGTGTGAGACTAAGTTATCCTTCACCACATATCACATCATAATACCTCCTATAAGTCTCTTATAAACATAATCATAGCGCTCTATCCTTTGAGACATAGTCCACAGGAAATCCCGATTCATCTAATTGCTAAGGAAAACTTACTCAAACCATAGAAGGCCCAATTCCAGCCTATAACCTATACATAGGGCACCCACCATCCTAAAATATCTATCAAAAAACAAAATAATTGTACATTAATTCATTATCATAAATATACATCTATATGAAATGGTTTTTTAAGGGACACCAACATGAAACATGGAGTTAACCTCTCCCCATGCCCTATTAAGCATCATCCAAGCCCACAGAGCCTCATCCATGGTCTTGTACATCTGCCTCATGCTAAGTGTCAAACATAACTAATTATAAACATTTATAATTATCTCTCCAATTTAATTTCAATAAGAATAAATTACTTATAACCTGTTATGCATCACAAGATCGTAGAAATATCAAGCATGTCACCTATTACCGACACACACATAAACCTCATCCATTAAAAACATCAATTTATACGCCCATTCAAACATCCCATTCCATGTTATTTTTAAAAATACATATTGATAAATAATAATGTGATGTTCCTCCATTGAAATGGGGTGAAATGGTGTCTATATGGCTTCCTAGGAAATCATCTAATCAAGATGTGAAAAATTCCTATCGATCATGGGTGATTTCACTACGATTCATTGAAATGTTTTCAAAACAGTAGATAAAATAAGACCAAATTTAGTTATATCCCCAGAAAAATAAACAAAAGGGAAATATAGGGAGAACCATACCTTGAATTTATGCATAATTTCTCTTGGAATAATCCCTTATAAAAGGGGAAGAGGAGGGAGATCATCAGCTGTAAAACCCTCCATGTTTGTGTGTGGTCGACCAAAACAAGGGGGGATCAACCACAATTTTTTTAAAAACACCGAAGAACCTTTCACTGTGTGATATTGGTTCAATTTGAGAACCACCTAAGTATAGGGGTATTCCCTCAGTCGTTGAGTCTTTCTTTGCAAGAACACCTCTCTGTTTAATGAATTGGTTGTTTCTAAAACATTGTAGTAGCTCAACCACCTGACCCATATCACATGTCCTCCTAAACGTAAAATAAATTATCAAAGATTTAAACCTCATCAAAATATACCATTAAGGGTGTCAAAATTTTTGGATACAAAATATGAGTCTCCAATCAAAATATAACCCTTTATTTAAATCGGGAAATAAAATTACTCCTCCTAAATAACAATCTACAAATCTATGTCATTAAAAACTCTCCACCATATTTATTTTCATCCTTAAAAATCTATGGTTTTCCTCAAACAACATTTCCATAACTATATCAGTCATTAATTTACCTCCATGTTATGCCATTCATCTATTGAGAACTCAACCTACTTTCACTACCAAACTCTAAACACTAAGCCTAGATCCACCAAATTTCATATTAAAATCCCTAGTCCGATCCCTAGACCATTTCAACAGCACCCGAAATCTAGCTTCTGATAAGATCTCTGTGACACTGTGACCAATTATGTATCAAATTATTGTAGGAACTCCATTAGATGATTCCATCCAAAAATACTCATCCTCAACCATCGATACAACACCAACCCACTATGCCAACCATGATTCATTAACACTTGGAGGCATCTTGTGATCGTACATTACCCACACCAAGTCTGAACTTGAATCCTAGGGTAATTTCTCAGTTAGATTCCAAATCATTGCACCAATTATCGTGCTCTCTCCCTGAACACCATCACACACCTAATATGACTCCACCTCATATCATGTAACCTCCTCCCTAATATAAATTATAACCCATCAACTCTAATAAACACAACATTTGAATCATGATTATAGTATTTACTAATAAACCAGATAACATCATATCTTTATTGCACACCAACATCCTATGTCATATCATCTTTCAATGACTAGGTCACTCCGCATACATGACCCTTCCAAAATGATGGTCACTCAACATCAACAGATACAACAATAATTATAAAACCCAGATATTTTAAAAAATATTCAATTGCATATACACCATGCAACACTGATCCTAAACGAACCATGGAATATTATTATTTATATATGACCACTATTACTTAGTAGTTAAATTAAAAAATGTGAATATTATTAAATATTTTATGAAATATATACAAAGTTCCAACTCAATATAAATTTATTTATAAATTCCTATAAAATTTTCACTCAATTTTTAAAAAAGTAATTTTTTTCATCAAAAATATGTTTTATTCAAAAATGACTTTTTTTTATTTTTGTGAGAAAATATTAAATTTATTTTATAGAAATTTTAGATATTTAATTTGATAATAAGGATAAATGTTTGTAAATAATCTTATCAAAATTAGCTTTCTTTGAAATTTTTAGATTTTTCTGAAAAATTTGATTTTTTAATGAATAGTGAAAAATATTAATTTTTATTGAAAAACATATTTTATTTTAAAGTATTTTAAATGTAATATTATATTTTGTATTAGTTTTAAATTTTAATTAGTTAATTTTTATTAAAAAAATTCAATTATATTAATTTAAATGAGATTCTACTTGAATTTGGTATATAAACATTTTTATTCTTAAAAACCATTTATATGAAAAATTATTTTCCATTGTATTTTGGTTTATAATATTAAATTAATATATTCCACTTAGAGAATTAGAATCATTAAATATAGATTCTATAATTTTAATTATGAGGTATTTTTTTAAAATAGACCAGTCTTATTTTTTTTATTATTAATGGTAACCAATGTAACTAATTTTAATCATGATAAGGGTAAATCAGTTAATTAAAGTAAAAAATAATATGTCAAGGATTAAAAAATGACCCTAGAACATTACTTTATACTATATTATCGGTGATTTTTGTTCATGTACGTCAAATTTCATAAAATATGGAAACATGAGGCTGTATATATTTGATTTTAATCTTATATTTTTTATGTAAAGAAGAGTAAATAATTCCATTCTCTTCATTTTATAAAATCTAATTTTTTGAAACAAATATAAATAAAGGATACATTTTGGTATAAATGGTTTTTTTAAATATAAATATTTTATTATCATTCTAATTTATTTAAATTTTTTGGTGATCAAATAATCACTATAAATATTTATGTAATGACGATAGAGAATTTATTCAATTATTAAGAAAGTAAAATAAATTTTTTTAAACATATTAAAAGTATTATAACAGGAATTAATTATTCAGTTACATTAATTTTATTGATAAATATTTTTTTAGTGATGTTTCAATTTAGTATATTCAATCTCTTTTATTGTCATGTTTTTTTCAATGCCAAATTAAATGCATAGTTTAAAAAGTAAATTATTGAAATTTTTGGATAAATAATATTTTCTTATATTATTTAAAACACATAAACATATTTCAAAAAGAAATATATGATGATAAATTGTCCTAAATTTCATTAATATTCCATTTATGAGCCAAATTTAACCTTATAAAAAATTATATTCCTTTAATATTGTAAAATTCGTTACTGTGGTAATGTTTACAATTAGTTAACCAAGGTGTTAGTCCAAAACATAAGGTTTTAATTAATACCAAACACATTTAAAATATAATATTATGCTTATATAAATAACATATCTTCCTTATACTCTAATCCATGTAATTTTGGAACAAATTTCCATGAGTTAAATACATATTATCTTTTAGTATTTCATGTATTTACAATAATGATTTAAATGATATTTTGTGATATGTATTATTTTATTAAATGATTTAAAATTAATAAAAATATTATATTTTTAAAATATTTTATTATACAGTTTAAAATATATTCCATGATCCATTTCCAGGTAAATATTCTTTTTACAGTAAGTATCTTTACCCTTGTAGAGTAAAAAATATTGTTATCATGGTAATTATCAAACGGGTTAATAAAGGATTAAGGAAAAAGGTATCGAGGAAAACATCACCTCAAGTTGCCTAATTTTTATTGCATGAGATTATTTATATTTATAACTATATTATAATATAATTATATCAATTTTTATCATATTAACATGAAAATAATATTTAATTAATTTTATACATTAAGAAATTCAAAGAATTCCCCTCCTATCATTATAAAAGGTCACATCCTCTCATATTTTCTTCACTAATCAAAATAAATTTAGTTCAGACCATACCTACCTATATACCTTCATAAAATCGATAAAAAAATCTAGAATTATTTTTTTTGATAATACTAAAATTATATGTTTTCATTTTTAAAGAAAATGACATTATCTGAAGAAAAGGTATCGTTCTTAAGCAAGAATTTTCATTTTATTTTTTATTATAACTCCATAAAATATTCATACATATGAATTAAATAAAAAATATATTATAAGTAGTTATATTTTTTAAATTTTAATAGAATTCCCTATATCCCTCTCATCTTAAATAAAATGGTAAATGATGTTCTCTTTTATGTGTACAGTGGACTATTGCCTCGTAAACCAATGTAATTCATTTTCTATCACTGCATCTCACATCTTGTTATAAATATAAAATTAATTTATATATTTTATATTCATAACATAATTGTAATTTTAGAAAGATAATATATCATCTTATTTCTTACCTTTACATCCATTGAAAAATGATAACATCATTCGTGCATAGGTGTAGATTACAACCTCCTCAAAATGATTTGACTTGTTTTTTGTAAGCACATCACATGGTTTCTATATATATGATTATTTAAATATAATATATTATATTTATTATATAATCATATTTATTTAATAATAATACTATTCTTACCTTCTTTCCATCTTGATCATTGATAAATGGAAACGTTACAAGCGCATATATATGATCTACTATCCCCATGATTATAACGTAGTTCATTATTTATAACCATATTTATTGATTGGTTTTAAATTTATAATTTATTAATTAATATTAATATTATTTCATTAAAATTATTTTAATGATTATGGAATAATGATATCTTTTTTCAATGACAAACTACTGATGTCATTTTGGACATATGAGCCAAATGTCGGAAAAAAAACTGATGTGAACATAACTGATTAAGTAATTATATATCACATGGTAATAACATAAATAATAGGAATTAAAAAACATGGAAATTTTTATTAATAAATAATATAGATATCATATGTTTTTATTTTGTAAGATAATGAACATACATGAATAGGTGGACTCGATGTAAGGGATCTCTCAAAACCACCTTTTTTCCTTCAGATTATGACCATTCTCTATCTAGCTAACTTTTTTCTCCCCATTTGATTATATGGATTGATTTTAAATTACCTATGTATTTACTTTACATATATAACTAGGCCATTCTACATTCTTTATATATGGTAATATATTCCATGATTTTATTTCTCAAATTCCTTTTTAAAATAACACCTGATTAAGGGAACTATTCTATCCCTTAATCCTTTTACGTAATGATAATTTAATGATTATACTCCCAAATAAACACCTTATTTTAAGACCTGTGATTATTTAATAAGATATTAACATCCATACTATTTATTTCCTTATTCCCTTTTTAATATTTATGAAATTTCCTTTGATTGTGGTCTGAGTAAATATTATGAAACCCATTTCCATATACTAGTAATTTAATGTTTATGTATTATGATTGATTTAATTTATTAATACAAAAAATAATGAGCTTGTTATGATTATACTACCCAAATAGTTCTCTAATTCATTATGTAATGTTTTTTTCTCATGATATGTTATGTTTGTAATTAGGGATTAATTGTAATTCATAATGGGACTCTATTCACCGTATAATATTGTCTTAGAAATTAGGCTTGACATATTTTTATTTCATGTCATATATTTCCTCCACATTTACTTTATGTTTTTTATTTTACATTCAATATTTCTCATGAAATTCTTTATTAACATCACTGGGGAAATTTTTTAATTTCATGGGAGATAAAATGTTTATTTTTAGGCCAATGTTTTTTTGAAGAAGAAGTTTTTTAAAAATTATTCCTGAACTGAACGGTATATTCTTTTCTTTTTATTTCATTTACTGAGATTTTTTTCCCATCCCATTTTTTAAAAAATAATTCATGTTGTTTTAAGTACAATTATTAATGATTATGATGACATAATATGAGAAAATAAAACCTTGATGTAGAGTTAATGACTATCACTTAATGTCATTGGTATTATTATGTAATAGTTAACCACAATTCTCTAAAACTCTAAAAATTAAAGGCCCTTGAGTATTTAAATGATAAAAAAATTTCTTTTTATGTTCTATGTTTTGGATACTTGAGATTGTGTCACATTTATTGGTATCAAATCCAAAAATAAAATGATTATGATTTTAGCACCAAATATGAGTTTGTGGATCTTGAACTATTATAGTTTGTATCATATATAGATTTATAAAACATTGGATATTATGATTATTTAATAATATTTTACATTAATATCTATAGATACCATCTTGGGTTTATAATTTTATATTTGATAATAAATTAAAAATATTATATACCCCTTTTAATGTTTTAAGTGATGGGATTATAAATTTATTAAAGACATTATGGGAGATATTTTATAAGGATGAGGTGTGTGTAACCCTTAATGTTATTGAGATACATTAATTCAAAATAAATTTAATAAATTTTTGAGTATGTTCATTTAATTCATGTCAACTTTATAGGAATTATACTAATTATTTTTTTTAAAAAAGAACAACTACAGATTGGGAGACAATCCATCATATCTAGAAAGGCCATGATGATGGATAATAATGTATATGCAGATGGAAAGACACAAGATGGGGGTTAATTGTATGTTTAAAAACATAAATTTTTATACTTAATTAAAAATTATTTAAAATGATTAACTAATTCAGTTCAGAAAACCTTTAAATGTATTTAAACAATAATCAAATTGGGCCCTGGTTCTGAGGGATAAAAGATCATAATCAATAGGTGACGATAAGTATTCTAGAGGTAGTTTTTCAATTTAATCATATTCACAATAAGAAATCAATTTAATTTGAGTTATCAAGATATATATCCTAATCACAATATTTATGAAAAACAGAGTGAAAAAATTATTGATTGTTTCATAAAGTGTATATAATCATATTGGGTAAATGAATTAGACATACTCACTAAAATCATAATTTCAAATATCCTAATCATAGAATAGAGAGTAGAAAGATGAATATATAAAAAATCACATTCAATTACAAATTTGAGTAAATTTAAACAATTAAAAGAATATAATTCTTTTAACCCAAAGATAAGTGTATCCAATAACTCGGTATAAATATACCTCGAATTATAGTTTCAAAAACATCTATCTCATCTACACCTGGTTAATCCCTCGATACAATGATCAATATTTTTCTTGTTATCCCCACTATCCCTAGATCAAGATTGTGATTAGTGCATCTATCTTCCTAGCTTTGGATGCCCTTTTTCTGCAAGTGATCAAAACATTTGTCTTCCTATCCACAGAAGCCCTCGATTGTAATTTCCAACGATTGATGTCACAGTAGGGAAAGAAAAACTCTTAAAAGTAACAATTTTGTAGAATGAGAAGTTTATAACTTTATCTCTTTAGATTCATTCGCATAAAGCATCAATTTGATATATCTGTCTAAAAACATCTCAAAATCATCAAAAATTACTGAGCTCATTCAAATGACCTCATATTTATATACTAATGTCCAAATGGTCTTCTTGGATTCCAACGGTCATATATTCTCTTGAAAATTCAGAGGGACAAGGATACATGGAACTCCAATGGTCATCTTATAACTGAAACAACAAAATCATTTGATAAAGCATATCTAAATAGAATAAAAAATCACTTAAATTTTAAAAAATCAATTCATTTCGATATTGTTTTCTAGTTAAGATTAAATGATTGTGAATGGACTAGATGATTGTCATTATAATAGTCGTTAATATTTTTATCATTTAGAAAATAAGGACAGCATGAAAACATGACGGTGTGTACATAAAAGATCATATATGGTGTATATGATATAAATAATATCAAAGACTATTATGATAATCATAGAATGTCTTATTTATGTGAAACTAATTAGTACGATTATTATTGTATGCATATGAAAGAAATAAATGATGAAAGGTAAACAAAATCCTTAAAGTTAGTAGGATAAGACAATATATAAATTCATTTATTATGAGATTTTGGGATTTCCAAAACAAAACATGAATACAAAACTCAAAAGAAGTTTTTTGACTCAATAATGTTCCCCTTTCTGTAAAGCACAAGCCACAAGTTAAAATTAATTAGGGATTTTAAATATATATATATATATATATATATATTCAGAAGTGAGCACTTAATCTTATCTCACTTTGAGTTTTACAACTCTTATAAATATAATATGAATAAAAAACCTCACCTCGGGGATAATAAAATACCTAAGGATACTATTCTTTAAAACATTATCCCCTTGCTAAAAATAATCTCCTTGTGGAATTATTATTCTCCCATTATCCCTTTTATGATAATTTATCCCCCTGTCGAATACATTCTATCCCTATATAAAACATCCTCCCCCTTTCTGATTTTAAAAAGGCATATGTAATGTCTTCTTATACCTAAACTAAGAATTAGAGAAACAAGAAATACAAAGTGATAAAGAGTTTTATCATCTTCAAATAAGTGAAAGAACATTCATCCAAGAAATGGAAATCATTTAATCAAACAATATTTAAATTCCAAAGACTTTCATTAATGTTTTAAAATAAATACAACAAGAGTTCCAGAAATTTATTTCTTCTCATTTTCCTTCTCCATGTCCTTAGTTATGATTCTAATACAATATCCTTCATTTTCTTGTATTATTTCCTATCTGATATCAACTTATCATTAGTTTCTTGTTGAGACCAAAATTTTTGTTCTTAATATTGAAATTGTTGGTTCTGGGTAAAAATCACTTGGTCTTGAGATTTTCACTTCTCTTCTAGAGTGAGATTTTTTTATCCTAAGCCTTAGACTTTTATTCTTGAGCCTTATAATATTTTTTCCTAAACTCTATTCACCTATTCTGGGATATCAACTATGTTACTTAATAAATTATTTTGACTCTTCAAATCAAATACCTCATACTTGAGTTCCCTAAGAATTTAAATTTCCAAATAATGGTTTAGGATCTTTCAAATTAAATACATGAACTCTTCTGGATGAGTATATTATAAAGATCTTAATTTTTAAAAACATTCAATTTTTTAGAGGTTTTAATTTTTAATTTATTGATGTCTTGTGAGTGATCATTCACGATCTTCCTTATATCTTCAATAATACCCTCTGGAATACTGACAATTGCATATAAATTATATGACCATTTGATAACTTTGTTGAAAGAGTTTTTCTAATTCATTCTTCAAATACTTTGTAATTATATTCAAGACATTGTATCTTATCATTCACATCTTTGACAGAATCTGATCTATCATTATAAATATCCACAAGAATATAAAACTCTACATCAAATTTTTAAAAATGGGGAATGATTTCTTTTCAAAACTTATCGATGAATGAAAAAGGTATTACACTCTTTTAATTGTTATTGTTCTTCTAGAATCTGTATTCTATTCATAATCAGGAAGCTCACCATAATGAGTTCCAACAGCCACATCCATCAAGGATTGATTTTGAATTGCATTGAATTCTATTTCATCATATTTATAAGAAATATGTATCAATTTCTTGGATAGAATTTTATGAGTAACATTTTTTTATGATTCAATACCTAGAGATGGAAATTTAAATGACTATTTGTTAGAAATATTCGATGGGAATTTTTTTTAAATTATGACTTTCCCTACTAATATCTTCATGTTTTTTATTCTCTTCTAATTCTTTTTCTTCTCATTTTTCTTCTTCTTCTATTAATGTTTCTTCTTATCATTTATCATTATCTTCATGTTCATAAATGTATTAATCATCTTTTCTGAGATAAAAATTCACAACTTCATCTAGATTTTTCTTTTGTGCTTTATTTGGTGGAACCAATTCTTCACCAACCATTTCATTTCCATTCTCTTTATCTTTTCCAGACAGAATATATGGTCATTTTTTAACATGATGTTTTAAAATAATATCGACAATGGATTTTTTATCTCCATTTCATATCCTGTTGATATCAATGTCCTCATCCATTCTCTTCGTTATCCACTTTTTCTTCTCTTCCTCCTTGATAATTTCATGGTTATAGATTTTTTCAGTTGGAGCCTCAGAAGGGTCAACACTGAATTAGGGGTCACCCTCTTTTTTTCTTTATTCTTACTCCATACACCTTAAACTACATATAGTACCATTTTTTCCTTTTTCTTGATTTTTTGGGAATTTTGATTGGAATTTTATCTTTTTCACAGAAAAAATTAGTGAGGATTTAAATTATGTAGCTCCAATTAGATTGAAAAGATCCAACAATTGAGAAAAATTTGTACTCTTGTGGTTTTTATAATAAAAGAAAACAATTATCATATTCAATAAGAATGAAATAAATAATTTTTTAAATACCTAAAATTAAAAATTAATAAAATTTGTGTGAAAATTTATGTCATACTTTTTAGAGTCTTATTTTTTATCTATTGGATTTAATAAATTTTTATTATTTTTCTAATGAAAACTAGAAATTGAAGATATCGATTACAAATATTTTGATTATGAGAAATATGAGTAAAATACATTCATGTAAAAGAATCATCAGTATGATGATTCGAGGTATGATAATTTTAGGTAAGATAATTATGGGTATGAAAAAACTATGTATGAGGAAAAAATTGAAAAAGAATAACTAGATTTGAAAAATTTTGGATAAAAATATTTTAAATATACTTTTTTTGAGTATGAAATTTTTTTATTATGAAAATAATTTTAAATGTATGATTGGAATTTTACATGAACAGAAAATATGATTATGAAATGTTTTTGGGTATGATAAAACATTTTGAGTACGATAAAGTAATTCATTACGAAAAAAAATTTGGAATGAAAAAAAAATTATCAAAAATATATACTCCTAATTTGAAAATGAGTTTCATAATATAAGAATATGGTTTAAACAAAACGTAGAAATGAATGATCAATTTAAAGTGATAATTCCTAGTTTTAGTTTAATGTATTCAAATCTCTCAGATGGTATTGGTTTTGTAAAAATATCATCATGTTGATCATGAATTCTGAAAAATTGTAAAATTATATCTTCTATTATCATGTGATCTCAATGAAAGTGATGCATGATATCTATATTTTTTCCACATTAGTGATGTGGATGGTTTTTTCATCAAGATATGTCACTAGAATTTTCACATAGTATTTGAGTTTTAGTAAAACTCATACCATAATTAGTGAGTGTGTGTGGCATCAACAACACTTGAGAAAACCCACCTTCTAGTTACCACATATTCATCTTCATCAGTAGAAAGTTCTATAGAGTGTTGTTTCTTACATAACCAAGCAGCTAAATAATCACCTAAGAAATTACAAGTTCCATATATACTTTTTTATCCATTCTACGACCACAAAATTTAGAATATGGGAAAAGAATTAATTAAAATCATTTTTTGAAGAATAAAAAATTCCCAAATCCATAGTTCCCTTTTAAAAAATATTTTTAAATATAATATAATGGTATTACTTGGAATTATCTTGATAAATTTCATGTAATCATAATGAAAACATTAAGCCTATAAGACTAGATTTTAAGTATAGTAGACATTCTATTATCCCTCTAATCGTTTTTTATTTATTGGTTGTCTATCTTCATCAATTTCAAGAGTATTTGAGGTACTCGTTAGAGTTTAAATACTCTTAGTATTGTCATGTCCATTCTTTTAAATGAGATATATAATATAATTATGTTGGGATATATAGGTTCGTTGTCATTTTTGAGAAAATCTAAAACCATGAAATAATGTCAACTCACCCATCAAACTCAATTCAGACTCAGATTCCATAAGATTCGCAAAACAATATGTTAAAAATAACTGAGTGGAATAATTTAGAAAGAATTTATTCAGAATATTCCTTATTATGAGACTATTATTTCAATTATTGATAGTCATTTTTGGAGAACATGTTAGAATATATAGTTGGAGATTATTTTTAAACAAAAATATTAGTTTCATTAAATTTATATGTATTGTCTCCTCAATAGTAAAAGAATTTTTATTAAAAAATATCCAATCCCTAGAAGTAGTGAAATAGCCTCTGAATAAACTATCATGGGATTTGATTAAAAATTTTGATATATTATATATTGTATTAAAAATTAATACTTTCCATCCAAATACTTTGAAGTATAAAACTTTTGGTTTTCATCTAGTCCATAACTCATAAGGTGTTTTGTTAAGAAATGGATTAAATATTGATTTACAGTATAACAAGTAGTACACAAAGCATAAGCCAAAAACATTATTGCAATAGAATATTCACTCAATATAGTTATTGTTATATTTTGAATAATAAAATTTCTTCTTTCAACAGCACCATTTTGTTGAGCAGTTCTAGGAGATGAAAATTTATGTGTAATTTCTTTCTTTCTTCAAAAAGTTTCAAAATCAGAATTTAAAAATTTTACACCATGATAACTATAAATAGTTATCAATAAAATGTTTTTTGGAAATTTTTTACTATTTCTACAAAAACATTAAAATAAAAATAGGCTTCAAATATAATTGCTAGAAAATAGACCCATGTGTATCTAATTTAGTCACCAACTAAAAAATACACAATACATGCCACCAATACATCTAATTCATGTTGGACAAAAAATATCCATGTACATTAACTATAAATCATTAGAATTTGATAAAACACTAATTGTTTTATATATAGACTTATTTTTATTTCCAAATTTTCAAGGGTCACAGAATTTTGAAGAATCAAATCTATGTTCCATTAGATCTTTCAAAAAAAAGGATAATTTATATATGTTAATAAAATTACGGTGTCATAATATTCAATGTCATATCCAAGATTGATCACAAATTTCACTAATGTAGGATAATTCTTGGCTCTTAAGGTCTTCTATGTTGAGTGTGAATAAATTCTAATGTTTATGGGCTAAATGAATAAATTCATCCTTAGAATTCTGTACTACACATTTATAATTCATAAAATTCACATCATAACCTTTATTACATAACTTAATTATTCTTATAATGTTTTTATAAAGAGATTTTACAAATAAAACATTTTAAATAAAAGTATTTCCAAGATGAACAATATTACTTATACCAGAAATATTTCCTTGAGCATTTTCTCCAAAGGTAACTATTACACCTTTCATTTCAATAATCATTTCAAAAAATTCTTTATTACAAGTAATATTAATTGAAAATACACTATCCATTTACCAAATATTTTTATTTTTGGTAATTAATTTGTTTTATTGAAAACAAAACAATTATACATTTGGAATCAAAATATTCTTGGATCCATAAAAGATAGAAAAGAATTTTTTGATAGAGCATATTTTTTTCTGAAAAAATGGGTTTCGTAGAATCAGAAATATTGATTTTTATTTAAGTAAAAATATTATTCCAATGACCTCCACATTGAAATTTTGTTCAAAAGGTGTAATTGTCAGGAATAATGTAATTTTTACAAAAAACTATTTTGGATTGAGTATATCCTATTCTCGAACTATAACCATTTAGACGAAGTGGTTTTTACATTTTATCAAATCCTTCCATATGAGTGGTATGATTTGATAAGAGTTTCATTAAATAAAATATTTTCAAAATTATTATTATAACTAAATACTTATCAACATTCATATTATATTCATATGTGAGTTTTGAATCTAAAATATTTTTCTCAGAAATTACTATCTCAAAATCATTTAAAAGATTATCCTTCTCATAATTAGCTTCCTCATGGGTTTTTGAAGTGTAATTAATTTCAAAAAAAATATTATCAAGATCGTTAGAAAGATCTGATACATATTTTGTTAAAAAACTTATTATATCATTTCCCATTTCATATTTCTTACATACTTTCTAATTTCAATTTTCAATTATTTTGGAAAATCTAGAAACCTATTCATATAAAGGTAATGTGTTATTTTCACTAGTTAAGGATGATTATTCATCTAAGGATGAATAATTATTATTTTCAATATAATTTTCATTTAAATACATGTTATTTAAAGATTCAGTAGTGTGTAACTTTTCCATGAATCATTGATTTTCAATTGGTATTCTGGGAATAAGACCAATATTCTTTGGTCAATAATTCTAATTATCTAATGATTATTCTAAAAAATATCCACCAATAGCACTCAAATAATCATTTTACTTTAATAATTTACTTCCTTTTGACTTATATTACATTTTCTTATTCCTCTTAAGATGTATTTCTTTTCTATCTTTTTTTATCTTTGAAAAATCAGGTTTGATGTGTCCATCTTTCTTGCATTCATAGCATGTGACTTTAGTATCCATTTTGTTTTTGTTTATTTTCTTATATCTATAATTAAAGTACTTATTTTCAAGAATATTGTTCATTCTTTTAGAAATTTTAGCCAATTAAATATTTTAAAATTTCGAATCACTTGAGTTAGATTGAACTAAGTCTTTTTTTGTCTTTATAGACTTAATAACTTTCTCAATAGTCTTGGATTTATTTTGACATTAAGTAGATGTAAAAAAGTTATCATTTATTTTTCTTTTGTATTTCTACATCTCTTGTAAATTTATTCTCATATTGAAAAATAGTTCCAAACAACTCCTCAAGATTTACATTAGTGTTTTTTCTTGATTCATCAACAGTTATCCTTTTCTATTCCATTTCATTTGGCAAGATATTTATGATATTATCTATAAGGATCTCATCATATAATCTTTTCTCTCCCATGACTTGAAAACTTTTCACAATTTTCATAAACCATTATTGGACCTTAATTATTGGTTCTCCATAAGGTAATTCAAAATCATGATAATCTGACCTTAGTGTGGATCTTCTTATTTCAACAACTTTGGATATACCGGAATGAGTAATTTGTAACATCTTCCAAATAATTTTGGAAACTTACCAAGATGAAATATGGATATATATATTTCTATTCATTGAAAAAATTAACGTATTATTTTCCATTTAATTCAATTGATATTCCTATTTATATTGGTTTCTAAAGGTTATAAATTCTTTGATAGCAATTTTATATTCTCTAGATAGAATAACAAAATTATTAACTCTATTATTGATTAAAAAGGTCTTCATTTTGTCTCTCTAATATTTATAATATTTTTTAACAAAATTTATTGGTATTTTAGGATTGAGATTGTCAATGTAACTGATATTATGACCTTCTATATTTAAAAAAAACAAAATTTCATTTTCTATAGTACACGTTATTGTAACAAATATTTATAATCAAAAGGTTTATAAAATAAATATATCTAACTCATAAAAGTAATGTAATAAAATATATATGAGTAGTGGAAACCAACTCTTATACCAATTGTTCGATCAAAATATATATGTAGATGGAATAATATAATAGGGGTGAATTTTATGTCTAAAAATATTCATTTTCATTCTTAAAGAAAACATATTTTAAAAAATTTTAAACTAATTAAATTCATAGAACCTCTTAATTTATTGAAATGGTAATTAGGAAGGGACCTAGGTTTGATGGATAGAGTATCCTAATCAGTAGGTTATGAAAATTATTCCAGAGGTCATGTTTGAAATTAATAGTATTCAGAATTTGGAAACAATTTAATCAGAGTAAGTGTGAAATATATCGCAATCACAATGGTTTCGATAAATAGAATGAAATTATTGAGGATTTTATAATAAAGTGTATAGAATTGTATTGGGTAAATTAACTGATAATAATAACTAATATCATAATTATAATTATGGTAATCCCGGAATAGAGAATATAAAGATGAATATATAAAACCGATCAAATTCTACTACAAAGCAGCAGAAATGTAGACAGTTAAAAGAATACAATTATTTTTTACCAAAAGAGAAAGGTATCCAATAACCTTGGATAAATATTTTTTTATTTATATATTGATGCATGTCTATCTGACCCACACCAAGATAATCCTTGATATGATGAATTACTTCTATCTTGTTATCCACACTTGTCCTTGATCAAGAAGGAGATCAGCACCTCTATATTCCTAGCCTTGGAAGCCCTTGATCTAAAAACTAATTATCCTAGATGTCATCTTATATATAGAATACCTAAATCATAATCTTCAATGACCAGTGTCTCACTGGGAAAAGCAAAACTCTTGAATGTAACAAGTATGCTGATTGAGTAGTTCACAACTTGAAATCTTTAGAGTCTTTGGATGAAGTATTAATCTGACAGAGCTTTCTCATAGAATCTCTAATTCATCAAAATGTTTTGAGCTCATTCAAGTAACCTGGTATTTATTTTCCAACATCCCAATGGTCATCTTGGATTCCAACAGTCATATTTTCTCCTAAAAATCAGAGGGGCATGGAAAACTATCCCTCAAAAAGTCATCCTATCACTGAAACTAAGATATCATTTTATAAATCATATCAAAACAAAATACAAGACATCCTTTTCATTTAAAAGGATTACAATTCATTATGATATAGTTTTATGGTTATGATAAAATGAGTATGAATGGATCTGATGATGGTCATTATAAGATTCAGTTTGATTTTTTTTCATTATGAAAATAATTTCAGTTAAAAATTGGATAGTGTGTGGGATAAAGATAAAATTCACTTTGTACGATAGAAATCATGTCCAGGATCGTTGCAATAATCCTTGAATGACCTATTTATGCAGAACTCAGGAGTATTATTATTAACATGTGTATATGAAAAATTTTAAAGATTGGAGGTAAAACAAAATCATCTGAGTATGATAAAAAATATATGAATTCGTTTAAAAAAAGAGTATTTTCTTTCCAAAACAAAAATGAATATAAATTAAAGAAGAAGAATTTTTACTAAACACGTAGTGGTTGAACCCATAACAGAAGGGTGAAATGGGTGAAATTCCAACGACTAGCCTACATGATTTTCTAGTTAGTATAAAATTGATTTTATAATTAAAATACTTTTTATATAAGGATTAAATTCATTTTTGGTATATAAATTTTGTCATATAGATGTTGATGGGATAGAAAAGTGCTTTTGTTATTAAGTGATTAATGTTATTATAGAAGAACATCAATATAATTTTGGGGAAAATTTTATGGTCATGGTATGTATAATATAATAAAATTATATTTAAGGAATGAAGGTTTAATTTTATATTGGATGCATAAATGTTTTTAATGTGGATTTATTGTGATTTAGGTTATTTTTGTAAATGATTATCATATGATAGATATTATATAATTTGGGCATGTAATTTTTTTTGTGATACTATAAAAGTGATTGATGTTATTTAGATATAAATTTTAAATTAATATTGGAAGAATATGTGATCAAATCCATAGGGATTTTATGTTTCAATATTTTTTAAACATATTTTTAAAAATTTTATGGGTTGTTATTTGTTTAATGATCAAAGATTAGCTTTGGGTGTCATTGTTGAGGCTTTAGATATTAATTTCAAAATTCACCATTTGATGGTTTAATCATTTTGGAAATTATATTAACTTTTGATAACCTTTTTTCGTTGATGAATAAATGTAGGAGGGATATATTTTTATATTTTTATATAATATGTTCTCTATTAGAAATTTAATTTAGTTCTTTATGCAAGAAAATTTATTTTTAATACTCATCATTGGGATGAAAATATGAGATTTTATCCCAATATTAATAAAATATTAAATTTTACTTATCAGTATTGTATATTTAATTATGATCCTTGACTAGATGGTAATGGAATTATAAAACATTAGAAATAGGATCTTCAAATAAAAATGTTATCCTACTATCTTTTTTTCTGATAAATCAATGTTTATTTTCACATCTCATTGGTTTATGGGTTTCTAGTCAGTCACTTTTTCATGACCATTTGCTTCATTATGATCAATGATATATTTCACTCACCATCATTATCTAAACATTATGTTTTCCTCCATGTCTAAATTTATTTTTCTAGATATTATTATCCTATTTGGAAACCTATTATGTGTTATTCTGGATGACTTTCTAATTTCCCTTTCCCTCTTTTCAAGATGAACATTTAATAACCATTTTTATGATGTCAGATTTCAAAAAAGGTATTTTAAGGTTTCAAATTATAGATAATCAAGTTAAAGATAAAATTTTGTGGACACAATTTATTAATGGGGATTCATAACATGATATTTTGAAAAGAGAACTATGTTTGATTGTATATATCACAAGAAACACTGAGCTAAAAAGAACCATTGAGTATTATTATTTTATTATGAATTTTATAACATATCCATTAAATTGGAGGGTATAAATAGAATTATATTATTTATAAAATTATATAAATTTCTAAACAGTATAAAATTATTTATAAATTTTTAGTATATAATAACTCAATTTATAGTATTTTTATTTTATTTTTCAAAAAAAAAAATTATTTAAGAATGCTTTTATTGCGTTTTTTCGTAAAATATAATAATTTTATTTTAAAAACCTCTAGAAATTTAATTTCATAAAAATTATATAATTGTTTATATAATTATATAAAAATTTACTAATAAATAAATTTATATATTTTATGAAAAGTTTGATTTTTCAATGAATAGAGAAAACACTGATTTTTTTTTGAAAAATCCTTTTTATTTACAATTAATTACAAAGTAAAACTATATTTTTTATTAATTTTAAATTATAATTAGTTCAATTTGAATAAAAATAATCCAATTATTTTATCTATAATTACTTTTATATTTTTATTTGGTATAATAATGTCTTTATACATAAACAAAAGTTTTCCTAAAAAGGTTTTTGAATTGGATTCATTGTTTTACTCTTAAATTAATTTATTCCACTAATATCAATCTAACTTTGAAAATTTGATTCCATATTTGGAATCAAGAGTTACAAATTCAGTAAATAGTTCCCCCTTATTTTTTGTCATTATTAATAGTAACCATAATAAATAATTGCCAAAACTAGAATGATAAATCGGGTAATTAAGTTAATAAATAATATGATAAAGACTAATAAATGACCCATAATCTATTATTTATCTTATTATAATGGTGATTTTCATCCATTTAAATTTTATTTTAGAAAATATAGAAATTTGGTTCCAAATTTATATTATTTTCCCCGTTATATTTTTATATTTTATGAAAATTCAAAACATTCATTCACTTTGTTTTATCATCTCTAAAAGTTTTGCATAGATATAAAAAAATTTAATTTATTTTCTAAACAAATTTTATTTGGAATATAAATAATTTTTTATCATGGTAATATATTTTTTATCTTTAGTGGTGAAATAATTACATGAAATGCTTACGTACCACCAACACATTGTTTATAACATTAAAAGAAACTGAAGTTATTGATTATAAAAATATTGAAGGGAATATATTATAAATGAATTATTATGTTAAAAATAAATTTAGATAAATATAATAAATTATGTGTGAAAGGATTATATTCAAATTCTGTTTCTATTATGATTCTTTAAATTAAAATTAATTGAATAGTCTCAAAATTAAAATTAATGATATTTAATGGAAAATAGTTTTTTATAAAATTATTTAAAAAGTGATAATGTGATGATCCCAAACCCAGTAGCCTAGCTATGGTGCCTTACTTTATTACATTGGAATAGTAACAAAGGTTAAAATCCTAAATGACCGATCAGTTTAATAGTTTTGGGGAACCAGATACATAGATGTTTACCATTTTTAATTGAGAATTGAAATTAAAAAAAATAAATTTCATTAATACTCATTCAATGATATATTATTCATATATTTGGGAAGGTATGTAAAATAAGGGAGATCCCAAATTCGTATTTTGGGTTAATTACAACATAAGATATCATGAATCAACAAATAATAAACACTTTGGAAGGTTAAATAATTGAAAAAACATTCCATTTAAATAACCTGAATACATGAATAGATAAGAAATAATCACTACTGGAAATATGACTTTTACCAACGGTTTTGGAAAAACCGTTGGTATAGTTCATTAATTTGGACCTATAGGACCTATACCAACGGTTTTGGCCAAACCGTTGGTATAGGTCCTTTGATTTTTAATCGAATCTTCTTACTGAGAACATTATATAAATCAAAATTTAAAATTATTATAACAATACATATATATATTTATGAAATTATGTTCACAAAAGTCATGTTAGGTTAGTGGTTAAGTCATTCAATTATAAACTAGAGGTCCTGGGATCGAATCCCACCGAATGTTTTTTTTGAAATACATATACCAACATTTTTTAGAACCGTTGGTATAGGTTTTCATATTACATATACCAACAGTTTTCAAAACCGTTGGTATAGACCTATTGTCACAGCTTACCTGCCAACGGTCCTCCAAACTATTGGTATAGGCTATACCAATGGTTTGAGGGCCTATACCATCGGTTCCAAACTATTGGTATAGGGTATTTTTCCAGTAGTGAATGAATATAGAAATGTAAATAATGTAAAACACAATCCATATAATTAATGAACTGAAAATGAAATGAATCCTAATATAATATCCTAGTGAAAATATCATGGATAATAATAATTGAATTATTAATTAAGGAAATGTGTAATTACTATATTTCATGATCATAGGAATTATGATACCTCAACTTTATTGTCCTTTCACAAGGAAATTTAAATACTATAGGTAGAATACCATTTAATTTGGCCAACTTATTTGACTAATGTGACTTACAAATGCATAGAGGGGCTATATTATCCTGATCACCACCCAATACATTGTGTCAAAATAATTACTCTCATATGTAATGATCAATTTAATTAACAAATATATCTTATTTATCATTAAATATTCATACTGAGTAAAGGATATGGATTTATCAATATTTCCCTAGTTAATCAAATAAATTTAAAAGTAAAAGTATTAATAAAAAATTGTATACAATTTAGGTAATAATCATATCCATTATATAAGAATGTGAATATACAATATAAGTGTAGCTTGTATGGAAAATATATAACAAAAAATGATTGTTTCAAGAGAATGTTATCAATCACAATAGAATGTGAGATTGTTCAGTGACTTTTACCACTTTATAGTTCTCATGTCAAATGTCCTTGGAATAAATAATTCAAATGAAAAATTAAAATAACTTAAATTATGAATGAATCATGATATTAAATGTCAAAGTGGAATTATATAGACCATATAAATTAAATTTTGTGAATAACATTAAATTATACCTCAATAAAGGGAAATTGAGGCGATGTTTCTTACCTCATGCTTTCCTTTAGTTGAATACGATTTAGACTCCAATATAATTTTTTAATTATATTATTAATTTATTACAAAACAATAATCATATTAATAATATCATATATGATCATCTTATAACATTTTACCACCCTTTTGTAAAAAATATTTCAATATTTTCATTGTTTCGGGAGTTAATAGAGTTGTTTGCTAATGTGTTTTTTGTAATGAATGTTATGGTAATTGTACATAATATATTACTAGTTCATCTCAAAAATAATAATAAAATTATAAATAAATATTTTTTTTTGTATATACTTTATTATATATATTTATGAATGTCGTACATAGAGAATAATGTTGAGTCACATGTTATCTTTTGACTTCTATATTTTGTTTTGGAAATCACTAATGTATCTGTTAATCGTATCGTACTGAATCTGTCAATCGTATCGTACTGACTCTATCAATCGTATCGTACTGACTCTGTCAATCGTATCGTACTGACTCTGTCAATCGTATCGTACTGAGTCTGTCAATCTTATCGTACTGACTCTGTCAATCGTATCGTACTGATTCTGTCAAATGTATCGTACTGACTCTGCTATTCATACTTTCATTACTTTTTTTGGTACTTTGTCAAAAACACTTGTTTCATATTAATCGTACCATTACTTATCGTAGACATATATCTTTTTTTAACCAATATGATGTCGTTGAGTTGGTTACAAACTAATCAAAACGATGTCGTGCTTTCTGTTTCAATATGACCGTTATGATGCCAGGTGTCCAAGTCCCTCTGAGTTTTTTGGAGAAATATGACCGTTGGAGGCAACATGACTGTTGGAACCAGAGGCCTATAAATAGGAGGTCATTTGAAGCTGAGAAGAGAAACTAATGAGACGTTGTGGAACAACTGTGATACTTTGCTTCAATCAATATTCTAGAGAGAGATGTTGTGACTTCTCTCATCTGCTTTGTGCGTCTGATCATCATATCGAGGGTTTTCAAGCAAATGAAAGACAGAGGTGCCGATTACCTACAAAATCGAGGGCTGTCAGGGATAGGCAGATAGACGTTTCGATCATCGTATCGAGGGCTTCCAGGGATAGGCAGACAGACGTGCCGATCATCGTATCGAGGGCTGCCATGGATTGGAAGACAGACAGTCCGATCATCGCATCAAGGGCTCACCAAGGTGTTGGTGAGACAGACCATTTATCCTAGGTGAAAGGATAACCCTTCACTTTGGGTTAAAAGAATTGCAATTGTTTTACATTTCCGTTGTTACTTGTATTAGAAAGTAATTTTTATTGTTTCCTTTCTTCTTTACATATTCAATTGTAATTGTTTCAATTACATCCATTCTATTACATATTGTATTGATTGATTCTATACGCTTTAAGGTAGAATCATTCATCCTCATATTACTCTGATTATTGTGTTCATCTTGAATATAATTATTTTACATTTCATTAGTATTACATTACATTATATCTTTTGTATTCAATACAATTGTGGGTGTTTGTATTTGTACTAGTTTAAGATCATTTAAACTAATCTCTTCAGTGCTAAAACTCAAAAGGTTCTTAAACCTACAACTCACCCCCCCTCTTGTATTATACCATCTAATAGACATACATATCTATATATTCGATCCAACAATTGGTATCAGAGCAGGTTTTCCACTGATTTGTATTACTAGCATTATTTCTTTCATATTACTAGCTTAACTACTTACTACACTAACGTGTGGAGTGGAAAAGTTTTTTAGATGGAAGGAATGAATATTGGGTCAATAGACAATCTGAATCCCTCTAGACCACCTATCTTTTATGGGAATGATTATGAGTACTGGAGAGATTGTATGAAGACATTCGTTATCAATACTGGCGTAGACAATTTTATTATACTTACTGGAGGTTACAAAATTCCTGACAAAGAAGTTAGTACTTTCACTAACCAAGAGAAGCAAGAATATCAACTGAATTACAAGGTACGCAATAATTTATTATGCTCTATGACTAGGAATATAAATAGTCAGATATCTTCATGTGAAGCAGCCAATTGTATTTGGAAGAAATTGGAAGTCACTCACTTTGGAAGATTCAAGGTTATAAAAACAAGGACAGAAATGCTTCGTGCGGAGTATCATGGGTTTTTTTCCCTTATGGAGAGCCAGTATGTAAAGTGAAACAAAGGTTTATGACAATTGTTAACAGTTTAAAATCTATGGGAGAAAAAGGTCTTGATGATGAAGCTCTAGTTGATAAAATTATAGATATAATTCCAAATGAATGGGAGTCAAAAAGGACAGTTATTGATCAAAATAGAAAAGTTTCCCAGATTACTCTTGATGAACTCTTTGGAACTCTTCTACAGCACGAGACATGAATGAAGAGAGATGATGATTTTAACAAGAAGAAGAATGGAAATGGTAGTGTAGCCTTTGCATCTAAAGCTAAAACACCTGAAAGGCTTACAAGGTCTAAAGCCAGGAAAGTTGTTATATCTAATTCAAGTGATTGTAATATTTCGGATAATGAGTTAGCCAATCATGCTCGAAGAATGAACAAGATTGTGGGAAAGAGAGACTTTAAATATAGATTCAAAAAGAAAGATAGGAAGGATAAGAAAGATTCATAGGTAACTTGTTATGAATGTAAGAAATCAGGACATATAAGGCCTGATTGTCCTTTACAGAAAAGAAAAGACAGAAAGGAGAAACACTCTGAAAGAAACAAGAAAAGGTTTTATAAGACAAAGAAAGTCTTAAAGGAAAATGATACGTGGAGTGCAAGTGGATGTGATTCTTCAGATGATTCTTCAGAATATGAGTCCTCAGGATAGAGAAATATTGGACTTCTAGCCAGACTACCAATTGAAGATCATTGTCTCATGGCTAAGGTACATAATGCTGAAGCTATTACGAATGTCTCATTAAATTCAAATTATACTGATAATAGATATTTTGAATCTTCAAATGATGAATCCTCATCATCAGAGGATGATACATTACCTTCAATAGACAATCTGAATCCCTCTAGACCACCTATCTTTTATGGGAATGATTATGAGTACTGGAGAGATCGTATGAAGACATTAGTTATCAATACTGGCGTAGACAATTTTATTATGCTTACTGGAGGTTACAAAATTCCTGACAAAGAAGTTAGTACTTTCACTAACCAAGAGAAGCAAGAATATCAACTAAATTACAAGGTATGCAATAATTTATTATGCTCTATGACTAGGAATATAAATAGTCAGATATCTTCATGTGAAGCAGCCAATTGTATTTGGAAGAAATTGGAAGTCACTCACTTTGTAAGATTCAAGGTTATAGAAACAAGGAGTGAAATGCTTCGTGCAGAGTATCATGGGTTTTTTTCCTTATGGAGAGACAGTATGTAAAGTGAAACAAAGGTTTATGACAATTGTTAACAGTTTACAATCTATGGGAGAAAAAGGTCTTGATGATGAAGCTCTAGTTGATAAAATTATAGATATAATGCCAAATGAATGGGAGTTAAAAAGGACAGTTATTGATGAAAATAGAAAAGTTTCCCAGATTACTCTTGATGAACTATTTGGAACTCTTCTACAGCACGAGACATGAATGAAGAGAGATGCTGATTTTAACAAGAAGAAGAATGGAAATGGTAGTGTATCCTTTGCATCTAAAGCTAAAACACCTGAAAGGCTTACAAGGTCTAAAGCCAGGAAAGTTGTTATATCTGATTCAAGTGATTTTAATATTTCGGATAATGAGTTAGCCAATCATGCTCGAAGAATGAACAAGATTGTGGGAAAGAGAGACTTTCAATATAGATTAAAAAAGAAAGATAGGAAGGATAAGAAAGATTCATAGGTAACTTGTTATGAATGTAAGAAAGCAGGACATATAAGCCCTGATTTTCCTTTACTGAAAAGAAAAGACAGAAAGGAGAAACACTCTGAAAGAAACAAGAAAAGTTTTTATAAGACAAAGAAAGTCTTAAAGGCAAATGATACATGGAGTGCAAGTGGAAGTGATTCTTCAGATGATTCTTCAGAATATGAGTCCTCAGGACAGAGAAATATTGGACTTATAGCCAGACTACCAATTGAAGAGCATTGTCTCATGGCTAAGGTACATAATGCTGAAGCTATTACGAATGTCTCTTTGAATGCAAATTATACTGATAATAGATATTTTGAACCTTCAAATGATGAATCCTCATCATCAGAGGATGATACATTACCTTATTTTGAAGAAGTTTCTAGATTTGATGAATTACATGAAAATGAAAATTATAAAATCAAGAAGAAGCTTGAGAAAAAAATTCTAGAATTTCAATTTTGACTAAAGAAGTATCAGATCTTTCTAATGATCTTGATGTAAAAACTTCTGATTTTGAAAGTATTTTAAAAACCCTTGAGAAAGTTAAATTTGATAAGGATAAACTTTCTAAGGATCTTGAAAATGTAATTTCAAAGAAAAATATATTAGAGCCTAACTCTAGTTCAAATTCAAATGTTTTGGAAAATAAGAATTTGGTTTTAAAACTAAAGTTAGAAATTTCTTCCTTGAAAAAATGTTTGTCAAACTTTACTCATGGAAATGAAAACTTTGACAGGATTTGTTCTCAAATTAGACCTTTGAGAAATCGTTCGGATCTTGGTTATACTTATTCCAAACCTATTTTTAGTAATAACTATTTTGTTCCTCAAAAAACCTCTTTTTGTTCTAAGTGCCAATGTGGTGAAAACTGGAGAAGAGATTGTTCTCATAACAGAACTCGATCCTTAGTATTTCATAAAGCTCATTTTGCAAAACAAATGTGGATTCCTAAAATTCTTTTATCTAACCCTTCTGGATCCAAACAAATTTGGATTCCGAAAAACTAATTGTTTATTTTTCAGTAAAATGAGAAGTGTACCAATAAGAAAATTTGGTACATGGATAGTGGTTGTTCTCGACACATGACTGGAAACAAAGATCTCTTTGAAAAGGTTATCAAAACAGAAAGGAGACATCGTTTTACAATTTATCGGAATGCAAGAACAACTTGCTGACATTTTTACAAAACCATTACCATCCGATAGATTTGAGTTTATAAAACAGAAGCTAGGAATGATTACATTAAAATAATCATTCATATCTATATCATGTTTTAAAATTCTCCTAACATTAAATAACTCCCTTTGAAATGGGGAGGACATTTTTTTCTGTGTTTCTTTTTATCTTATATTGTTTACTCCCCTAGTATGTGTTTTTACTTTTCTGTTTATCGTATTGACTGTTTTATCGTATCATTTACTTTTCTGTTTATCATATTGAAAGTTTTATCGTGATATATATCTATTTGTTTATCGTATTGAAAATTTTATTGTATTATATACTTCATCGTATCGACCGATGATGGTAATGAATTTCTCTTCCATCGTATCGACCGATGATGGTAATGAATTTATTTTCCATCGTATCGACTGATGATGGTAATGAATTTCCTTTCCATCGTATCAACCGATGATGGTAATCATTTTCTTTTCCATCGTATTGTCATTTCACGGTAACGAGATTGTTTTCCATCGTATTGACAGTTCATGGTAATGAGATTGTTTTCCATCATATTTTCAGTTCATGGTAACGAGATTGTTTTCCATCGTATTGTTAGTTCATGGTAACGAGATTGTTTTCCATCTTATTGTCAGTTCATGGTAACGAGATTGTTTTCCATCGTATTGTTAGTTCATGGTAATGAGATTTTTTTCCATCATATTGTCAGTTCATGGTAACGAGATTTTTTTCCATCATATTGTCAGTTCATGGTAACGAGATTGTTTTCCATCGACTTGTCAGTTCATGGTAACGACTTTCTTTTCCATCGGTATGACAATTGATAGTATTCCTTTACTTCGTACGTTTGGGTTTTATTTTGAACTTTACTAAAAACAACAATAACCTTACATTCTTCGGTAGGTACTTTTGATTTTTTTCATTCGTTGTTAATCATAACCATTGATCTATTATCCTCTAATCCTGACTGTATAAGATCAATGGTCACCCCTTTTTGCCTATTAATACCCCCTCCCCAAACCCACATTGGTTTTTCAGGTTTTGAGGTGAAACTCTACTCCACTGGTTTTAAATCATCGTATGATCGGCAGCATCCTTATGTCTCAGTCTTCTGCCAACATCCCTGCCGATATGTCTTCAAAGGCTTTCTCAGAAAAAGACCTTTTAAGGGAAAGGTTAGTCTCTCGTGACTTCTATGATTCATACGATTCAACTATCAAGAGGATTATCTTGTTTCAAGGATGGGAGCATTTGTGTGTTGAAAAGCATGTTTCTCAAGACCCGGTTATCTTTGATGAAGTCTGTCAGTTCTATAAAACCGTATCTTTCGACAAAGACATGACTATCAATTTTGTTGTGTACGATAGAAAGTTATCTATGTCTGTGAAACAAGCGGCTCATTTTCTGAATGACCTGACAGAAGGGGATTCTTTCTGTCCATATTATTAACCACCAGAGGAAGTCGGTACGTTTAATAAAGAAAGTGCTGAAAAGTATTTGTTTGTTATAAATGAAGAGAAGAGAAAAGTGGCTCATCATTCTCCAGAAAATTGGTTTGTAACTCTATGGATGCAAGGTTTTCTTATCCCAAGAAGAGGGGATAGAGAAAATCTGAAAGTATCTGATATCTTCATGTTGGACTATCTTGTCAATATGAGAAAAGTGAATCTCATGGGGTATGTTTTCGAAACAATTATGAATGTGAAGTCAGGGGCAATCAAATCTCATTTGATTATGTATCCAGCCATTCTTACAAAGTTTATTCTCAAGAGTATGAAGTTTTGCAACATCCCTTTCAAAGGAACCCTGATAGATCTAAAACCTTCTTGGATTAGAAAAAGTACTATGAAGAAGTTGAAAGTTTGTTTTGATCAGAATTCAAAAAATTTTGTCAGAGATGTAGAAGCTGAATCAGCTCAGAATCAATTGGCACCTATGCTATCCAAAGACATTAAATCTACTGGTGTTACTCAAAAGTCTGATCTGAAAACCAGTTCAAAGCCTAATAAGAAGCCAATGTATAGTAAGGAGGTTGTAGCCAAATGGAGAAACGATAAGGAATAGAGAAAGGAAGGTGATCCATAGTTTGGTCTTGACCCGGATGAGGATTTTGCAGAAAGAATAAGGGTTGAAGAAACCCATATGGCTGAAAAGAAAAAGAAAACTGTGTTGAAAAGAAAGGCTCAAGACTTTGATATCTCGAATGTCTTGAAAATGGTTGAGGATGCTAGTGCTCAACTGACAGAAGAAGTGCATCAAGAGCCGATCGTATAGAGTCTTCGTGAGAAAGAAAAAGGAAAACAAATGATGGAAGAGATAGAAGAAGTGGAAGAGGAGGAAGGAGATTTTATTTTATAATTCCATTATAGTTCGAAGAAAAGTAGGGAGGAATTGGTTCAAAATCTGAGTGAAGGTGTTCAACAAGTCCCTCATGCCGATCAAACACGAACTCCAGATAGAATTTCGTCCCAAGAAAAGCAAGGTGCTGAATCCTCTCCCACTGATAAAGTTGTTGTCATTAGTGACAAAGTGGAAGAAGAAAGAAAGCAGAAAGAAAAAGAAAAAGGAAAACAACCAGTTGTATATTCAAGCCAATCAAATGAACAGGCTTCGTATGATGAAGATACTGATTCAGAACATAAAATCTCTCTCAAGTAGAGTGATTACATTGTCCATGTTTTGAGAAGGGTGGAGAAGACCATTCCATTTTTCCCTAGGCTGGAAGTGAAGATTGATCTTATTACTTCTAATCAGAAGAAGAAGTCTGGCTCTATAAAATAATTAAGAAAGAAAGTTTTGTCATTTGAAGCCGATTTGAAAGTTCTTTCTGAAAGTTCGGTTGCTCATAAGAAGGCCTGAAACAAGATGACCAAGGGTTCATACAAAATAGAGAGCTCAATCAATGATCATGAAATAGCAATTGAAGATATAAGAAGGTTGTCAAATGAACTTGCAATTGCTTTCAATAATCTTGACAGAGAAACAGTTGAAAGGTTGAATCATTTGTCTTCTCAAAGAGCCGATGTTCCTTCAGTGAAATAATTACAAGAGAGAATGAATGATTTTCAATCTGAATTATCGAAGGTTTCATATTTCAAGGATGAAATGGTTCTGTTTAAGAGACAAAATTATGTGTTATCCAAAGACAATAAGAATCTTCAAGACAGAATTGATACCCTTGAAGAAGTAATCAGAGTCCAGGAGGAGACTATCAAGAATCAAGATCATATTTTTTCGGACCAAAAAGAGCTTCTCAGAACTCAGGGTGAATCAATTTCTGAAGACAAGAAATAAATCAAAAAGATGAAATCTGTTCTTCATGAGCTCATAAAGAAGGAGAAGGAAAGTGAAAACAAATGATTGTTGTATTTGTTTTCCTTTGAAAGTTGTCTTTGTTTTGTAATAACTTTTATGATTCTTTTCTTTTGTCCTGCAATTCTCCTCTCTAACCCTTTCAGGCAACCCAATGTAACCCCATTCTTTTTGTAAACCACAAAGGGGGAGAATGTTTTATGAAGGGGGAGAATGTTTTTCAAAGGAGATTGGTTTAAATATTTCGAAACCAAGGAATATCTGAATACAATCCTTAGGAAAGTGTACACCTAAGGGGGAGTTAGTTGTATTCAAATTCATATTCAGAAGATTTTCCAATAACTCAGGGGGAGATAAGTATTTCTTGTTATATTTACTTGGTGTATTCTGATTTCCAAAAAGGGGGAGATTATGGAGTCAAATGTTATCTTTTGACTTTTATATTTCATTTTGGAAATCACAAATGTCTCTGTTAATCGTATCGTACTAAATCTTTCAATCGTATCGTACTAAATCTGTCAATCGTATCGTACTGACTCTGTCAATCTTATCGTACTGACTCTGTCAATCGTATCGTACTGACTCTGTCAATCGTATCGTGCTGAATCTATCAATCGTATCATACTGATTCTGTCAAATGTATCGTACTGACTCTTCTATTCATACTTTCATTACTTCTTTTGCTACTTTGTCAAAAAAACTTGTTTCATATGAATCATACCATTACTTATCATAGAAATATATCTTGTTTTAACCAATACGATGTCGTTGAGTTAGTTACAAACTAATAAAAATGATTTCGTGCTTTCTGTTTCAATATGACCGTTATGATGCCAAGTGTCCAAGTCCCTCCTAGTTTTTCGGACAAATATGACCGTTGGAGGCAACATGACCATTGGAACCTGAGGTCTATAAATAGGATGTCATTTGAAGATGTGAAGAGGAATGAATGAGACGTTATGGAACAATTGTGATACTTTGTTTCAATCAAGATTCAAGAGAGAGATGTTGTGACTTCTCTCATCTACTTTGTGCGTCCAATCATCATATCGAGGGCTTTCAAGAAAATGAAAGACAGAGGTTCCGATTACCTAAAAAATCGAGGGCTGCCAGGGATAGGTAGACAGTCGTGCCGATCATCGTATTGAGGGCTACCGGGGATAGGCAGACAGACGTGTCGATCATCGTATTGAGGGCCGTCAGGGATAGGCAGACAGACAGTCCGATCATCGTATCAAGGTCTCACCAAGGTGTTGGTGAGATTGACCTCTTATCCTAGGTGAAAGGATAACCCTTCTCTTTGGGTTAAAAGAATTTTAATTCTTTTGCATTTCCGCTGTTACTTGTATTAGAAAGGAATTTGTATTGTTTCCTTTCATCTTTACATATTCAATTGTAATTGTTTCAATTACATCAATTCTATTACATATTGTATTGATTGATTCTATACACTTTAAGGTAGAATAATTCATCCTCATATTACTCTGATTATTGTGTTCATCTTGAATACAATTGTTTTATATTTCATTATTATTACATTACATTATATCTTTTGTATTCAATACAATTGTGGCTGTTTGTATTTGTATTAGTTTAAGATCATTTAAACTAATCTCTTCAGTGCTAAAACTCAAATGGTTTTTAAACTTACAATTCACCCCCCCCCCCTCTTGTATTATACCATCTAATAGACATACATATCTATATATTCGATCCAACAAATAAATCACATTGTTTCATAGAGATGGTTGGTTGTACGTACGCACGAGGGACGATATCATTCCATTAATGAGTTAATGGGTATGGAATTGTATGATATTATAATTTATATAATAAATATTCTCTCATATATTTCACATTTATTCATTTATTTGATCTTTATTACTTTCATTCTAAATCATAATTACATAAATAAATCACATCGCTTCACAAGGTGATCGTTCGTGATACAAATGAATAATGTTATTTTATTTGAAATGAAATGGAACATAAAAATGTATATATGATATTAAAATTAGAAAATTATAATAGTATCATAAATAAAATATACAAGTTGTAAATTTGTCATTATATATATCCTTGAAATGCAGTGATGGAAAATGAACTACATCGGTTCACGAGGCGGTTGTCTGCCATACACAACATCCATGATTTATTTTCCCATTTGACAGAAGGGGAGATGGATAAATAGTATTCCATCAAAATAATAAAATATAATTATATGGTATATATAGTTTTTATTATATTTTATGTCTTATGACATTATTTAAGGTGGAAAAAGAAGAAATAAAATGAAATATCATTGTTAAGATAATTAATTTCTCTAAGAGAAACAACCTTTAGATCTCCTATTAATGATAGTTGGGATGGGATATTTTGTGGAAAATAATATCCAGAATGTGACTGAGGATGTTGGTTAGAGAATTTGGAAGGATTTTTTCGAGGTAAATGTCTTGCATGGTGTGAATAAGTGAGGGGAGGGTGTTCTCTTTTATAAGTAGGGAAAGGGGACCTCCTGGAAAATTATATGGTATTTCTCCAAAAGAATCCAAAATTTAATATTAATTCACATTCCATGTAATGAATATTATTTTTTTCATGTAATTATTTTGAATTTCATATGGACTATTTTTTGTGCCAGACGCTGAGACGGAATGAGATTCTGAGGCCTAGTGTGAACAATATTAATTTTTGAAACATATTTTATATATGAATACCACCCGCATGAAGTTGTATTAAAAAAATGTAATAACTACAAAACTGGGCCCTATATCGTCAAGTATATGGATTCAATGAGTCATGAATGTGGGTTTTACTATAGGCATGACATAACCATTTTTTTGTCATGCGTTCTTTATAATGTTATAGAATGAAGGGAATTAATAATATAAATTAATTAACTAATTTATTATATTATATTATATTTTATTTTATTTTACATTATTTTATGCAACAACCTGCTTTCCTTATTTAAATATGGTCATTCCTAAACTATATTTCTAGCCAAAAAAATAGCGATTGGTATGAACCACGGTAGAAGAGAGGTTGGAGGACCATTGGCAGACGACATCAGCTTCGATTTGATCAAGGATCGTGCACAACTGGGTTATAAGGGTATCACCAATGATGACAATGTAAAAAATTACATTATCAAATATCAATAAATAATATAGTTATTTTAGTTTATTTGTTATTTACATTGTGTTAATTATCCCATTTAAACCACTGATCAATTCACTGAAAAAAATTTGATTTGTGCATCAACAATTTATTTTTTATGGTGGAGATTGTATTCATTTTTTGAATCTCAATTAATTCATCTAATTTAATGAAAATATATCGAGACCAAATGAAAAAGGTGGTGTTTTTTTAATCACATTTTTTGGTTTATGGATTTCTCCCCTGTTTCTTTTCACCATCATAACAGTCGACTCCTTTATCCCCTAGTTTGACAAAATAACATGAAATATATTTTTTTCATCTATTATTAAACCCAACGAATTGATACCATGGGAATGACATGTGATGGAGGTTTTGATTTATGTTTTGGTGGTGAAAATAAATGATTCAAGGAGTACGGAGACTAGATCAGAATTATGGTTTTGCTTCTGTGATGTAAATGAGAAGGTAGTTAGGTGAGGTGGAATATTTATCTCAACAGTTGTGTTTTCTGATAATATTTGAGATTATATCCTGATGATCAGTGATATAAGTGAGAATACATATTCATATCCACACATTATAGCTGAAAATTTAGTGGTTGAATAAGGAAGAACCTGGGGGTACTAGAAGTTTCAATGATATGTGACACGTTATCTGGGATTACACGTCGTGTATGACCCCTTCAGCTATGACACTAGGGTTTTTTATGAGAGTTAAATATCACAAACTATGGGACCCTATCACACGTTATATGAATTGAGCTATGTGGATCAACATATAACATGATGGTTGCATTGGAATGGGTAGGATGAAGTACACAAACACATATAGAGTTCACAGACGTAGTCTGGTTTATACATAAAAAGGATTATTAAATATCTACAGTCCATGTACAATTCTTACATAATATTTATATGGAAATTTACATTCCATGTGAGGAATAACCACATTTTAAGACCAAATGTTGGATGGAAAGGCCATGTACCAATAATGTATGTTGTGTACCCCCTTTTAAGGTCTTTATAGCAGTTTATTTCATCATTTGGACTAGTATTGTTTGAGTTTGATCCCTTGGTTTAACCCCTATAGGGTACCATGTGAAATTACATCCACATCATTGGATTTTGATCCCCTGTGGAGGAATAGTCTCTAATAGTGTTAGTGGTAACCCTTTATAAGAACAGAATTCTGATCTTCTATAATTTTATACACTAGGTGGGTTTTATGAACTCGATGAAACCTCCTGGAGAATGATGTAGATCCTCCATCTACCATACAATTTTAGTATGGTCCATGGTATCATAGTATTATGATCCACATGATGGTAGGCTAATCTAGATTGTGATGATAGTGTCTCCCAGTGATCATAGGTGTGATCCCCTATCTAAGGGTCAGGGTCTTTGGAGACCAGTGAGATTTCATGGGTGGGGGATAATGATTGTGACCTCTTGGATGAGTTTATATGGTGATATCATGGCTTCTATAGTGGATTCCCCCATAACAATCATTTATTCAAATAGAATCTTTTAATTGGATGTTTGGTTATAATCACATGGAAGAGCGGTGTCATTCCTAATTATATCTGGTTTTTTCTTTTTTTTATGACTTGATTTCTATATTATTTTTTATAATATGATTATTATTTATTATTATCATTTAATTTTTTTGACATGTCTGACGTGGTATTGTTATGCTCACCCCATCAAGGGTTCTACCCACACGTGTCATTTATTATGAAGAGGAAGACCAATTTGACATTGTCTTGGGATGATAGAGAGCTGGTGAAGCTTATTTAGGGCTTGATAAACAAAGCTTTTATCCAATTGGTTGCATGTGATTGCAGTATCTTTCCTTAGAAGTAGTTGGAAACTCAAGAGTTTTGGTTGGGATTGTATATGTAACTTTTTTTCTTTCAGTACATTATTGTGATACTCTTATTTTTTTATCATAGATATATTCAAGCATTTATTCCATTTAAATTATTTTTTAGAATTTTATGATCTTGGAGATGTGTTCTTGTTTAGAGGTACATTACGATGATTCTTCTCATGCCTATTATATGCCTACTTGATGTTGGTTTCTAGCCCCTCGTGTATTAGAGGCGGGCCTAGATAAATTTTAGTATATTCCACATTAGTATTGGTCATAATAGATAGGTATCAAATGTAAGTTCTACCTTTTTTCAAAAGTTTGTGATATTTGTTTAGGATTCATGGAAATAGTGTTAAGTGTTTCAATTTTATCATTTAGGCCAAGAATTATATTGTTTGTGTGGTGGTCGATATATCTTTACCCTGAGACTCTGATCACCTACCTCTCTACATGGTAGATGTATACTTTTGTTGTAGAGAAAACATTGGTACCATAATCACATATAAATGGTTTTTGGTTTCAATTTACTAATTGAGTTAGCTTCCTATATGTACTCTTTTACTAGGGGGTATCTTATTTCTTTCTGGATGCCTCTTTGAAGACAGTCATCCATGATTCCATTATTTAATCATGACTATGATTTGATGAGTGGTAAGGATTTATTATAGGTGATTTCACCAAATATAGTACCTATGAGTGGTTTACCAGACCTACTGAGTATAATTTATCACTAGAAATATTAGCAGAGAATTCACATAGGATGAGTGCACTGTATGAGTTCCTGAGGCAACAACCTCTCAGGTTTTGGGGTGAGCTAGACCCGTTGGGGCAATAATACTATATAGGGGAAGTCACTTGAATTTTCTACCTAGTGAGGACTCCTTCAGATCATATGGGGGGTCTTCTTCATGGTTTTATTGGACAATAGTGGAATCTACTAACTCATTCCCACGATGAGATAACCCTCTCCGGGTTAGAATTTCAGTGTATCATCATGGACGATTATTATTTAACCATGTTATCATTGGTAGTTATACATGAGCTTCTGCATCTACAGTAGGGAAGTATGACAGTGGTGGGGTATAATATGAGGTTTTTCGATACCTTATTATTCTCAATGGATATAGCGTGGGATTTGGTCTTCCTATATCATACATTTAATCATCTTTTATTCTAAGATATCAGGGCCTCAATGATATCTCTCTGTATTCCCATATATAATAGTGTTCTTGAGTGGGCCATAGTGGTGAAGTGCTTCCTGGAAGACAATACACTAACATTGGGTGATGGTTATGGGAAATTAAGAGATGAGACCTCAGAAGTAGGTAGAATACTATAGTCACCTGGATTTGGATGTGTCATACACTTCATGATACAATCCTATGATATAGTTATTTTGGAGTAGGGGTCTTAGGATTGCTTGAGTTAGTTGAGGGAGAGGTGTTGCTACTTTTGTGATGGTCGTGGTAATCTTTCACAATATTTCTTCACCCATTGAACAGTTAATCCTGAGATGGTAATGGGACTATAGAGTAATTAATAGAGGTATGATTAGGGTGGTCTTTAGGGTGGATAATGTGAAAGAATGTTTGGTAAATAAGTAATAGGTTGTCAGATGTTTGACCTATTGCCACCTCCACCCCAGCTTGTCCATGCCATGCTCAGGGAATTGGTTTTTTGGGATTATGATAGCTATAGTATATGAATTATTATGAACCCGAGGCTCCATGGATGATTTTTGGTATGATATGTTAATTTTCCAAGTTAGTTTCATTATTTATAGACATATGTGTGGTTAATTATTTTCATGAAACTTCTCTATTTCAAGAATTAGATATTCTAGTTAAACCTTTGGCTCAACCCTTGCACCCGGGGACTCTAATAGAAGGTTAATTGAGGATCACACACTTTTGATTCCATTTTGACATGACTTTGTGATATGATATTTTTTATGATAACTATTTATAATAGCGATGAGACATTATTACATTATAATTGGTATAAGATGGTAATCCATAGTTTATACCATATTGACTATTTTAGGAAGGGAATGTGGTGTTCCCCTAATGATGGGATGATAATTTTCCTTTATCAGTGAAAATAAAACCTTGGTATAGTAGGAAGAGATTATGAATAGGAGAGTTTAGATGATTACTCATCAGTTGGGTAGCATGAATCTTGGAGTAGTGGATCCTATAGGGTATAAGTTCCTTGTGGTGGGGGGAGAGTCTTAGTATGTTTTTCATGAGGATATTCTAGTATTACCTACCGACCGAGATCTAGACTTGTGTATTAACATAAAACCTAGTATGACCATGTTATCTACACCAGCATATCTGATGGCACCTATAGAGCTTTGTGAGCTGAGGGTGATGTTAGAGGACTTTCAATAGAAGAGTTTAGAGAGACCCAGTTTTTTTCCTTTGGAAACCCCAGTTTTCAACTCTAAAAATGTGCATAGGAGATTTATGTTACGTGTGGTTTACTAATGCTATAAATAGGATTCGATGAAGAATAATTACCAACTACCGAGGATCGAGGACCTCTATGTTCGGTTGTGAGGGGCGTAATTGTTCTAAAATATTGACCTCAAATTATGATATTATTTGGTTCAAGTACATGATAAGAATATTTTTAAGGTGATATTCATATGTTGTTATGGTCACTATGATCACTTGGTGATTCCCTCAATGTGATGAATTCTCCATCATTGTTCATGGGACCGATGAATCAAATATTTTATCCTTTCTTAGACCAGTTTTTATGGTCTTTATTGAAGAAATCCTAGTGTACATGGTGTATGAGGAGGATCATGTGAAAAACTTTATGATAGTCATGGACAGAGTATGAGAGCACCATATATATGGGAATATATTATAATGTAAAATTTGGATTCAATAGGTCAATATCCTAGGTCACATCAACTCATGGTAAGGATAGGTAGTCGACCTGGTGAAGGATGAGGCAGTGCTAGCTTGGGAGCCACCCAAGATGTTACTGAAGAGTGGATTTTTTTTTGTGAGTTGACAGGGTAAAATTGGAAGTTTCTACTGAATTTATCAAGAGTGGTAGTACCCTTGATAAATTTAAACTAAAAGTGGAATCCATTTTACCTAAACATATTGTTTCAGAGCTATTTTCTGCAGTTGATGTAGAAATTGATGAGTACTACCATTTTGAGATTTCTAAAGAAGTGTGTGGAGTACATAGTGTTTGGTGAGGCATCAAGGACTAGTCTAGGTGGTGTTCTGATGAATTGTCAAGAAGTGATTTTCGATATTTCACATCAGCTGAGACCATGGGAGAATAACAACACTTCACATTCTCTTGATCAATAATGGTATACTTCACAGCGAAGATGTGGCCACACTACCTGTGGAGTGAGTGGTTTATCATATAATTTCGCCACAATAGTCCACAATATATATTCTCTCAGAAGGATCATAAATAGAGATAAACGTAGTGGCTAGAGTTTCTCCAGGACTATGAAATTGAGATTCTATAAACTCTTAGGAAGGAAAAAAGAGATGTTCAACACCCTCAGTAGGATATCTTGGTTATAGTTATTGAGTGGTGCATTAGAGTAGTTCTCAAATTTGGATTTTTCCTTAGTAGACAAGGATGGTAATTCTTATCTTAATTCTATGGTTATTACCCCACAACTTTTACATTATGGTAGGAAATATTAGGATGGAGATTCTAACCATAAGACCATACGTACATAGAAATCCACTTAATCTGCATCCAGTCGATATTCTGAAGGTGGGAAGCATGTTGTTTGTTTTAGTGGATGGACTATAGTACCATTGGAAATGTGGGAAGAGGTGATTATGGGGTTTAATAAATACACATTAGCATAATATTCATGATAGTAAAAGATGTAACATTACCATTAATGTAAATTTGTTGTCTAGGAATGAATTGTTTTATTGTGGAGTTTGTCTCTCGATAACTCACTTGTTTGCAAGTGAAGGTAGAGCAACTGGTTCCTATAGGTTTAGCTCAACCCATTAAGTTTCCAGAGTGTAAGTTGGATGAGATATCCATGGAAATCATTATGGGGTTACAATGTCTTTTCAAGGGACACAATATCATCTGGGTGATCATAGAATGAAACTCCAAGTCAGTTGGCTTCTTATCTATTCAAGAGTAGTGTTCAGTAGAGAGCTCGTGATGCCTATTCATGCATGAGATATTCTGACTCCTTGGATTTCCCTTTTATGATCATTTAAAACCATGATTCTCGATTAATGTGATGATTATAGAGAGTATTACAGGTGTCCTTGGGGACACTTTTTCATCCGAGCATGATGTTTCACCCCAGACTGTTGACCAGACTGGGAAAACCATTCAGGACATGGAGGACATGTGGTAGGCCTACATGTTGTATTTTGTCCATATTTGTGAGGATCATCCACCCTTATTTGAGTCTCATTCAATAATACCTTCCATTTTACCATTATTATGGCACCATTCAAGGACCTGTATGGGAAACCAAGAAGGTCAAAACGTTTTTCGGCTTATCTGGAAAATTCAGAACTCCTGGGTGTTGTACCTCTCGTATCCCCTCGTGGTTTAATTTTCATGATCACAATCACCTTATTATTTGTCTAATATTGTTTGAAGTGTTTTTTGAATGATAGGCACAAGGTTGCCAAGAAAATGGCCCAAGAATGGACAAGAAGTGGACTGAAATTCAGTCCGCCGGCCAACCGGTGTGACAGCACCGGCCAGCCGGTGGAACTGGCAGAGGCATTGCCCACTGCCAGGTTCCACCGGTCGACCGGTGGCTCTGTCACCGGTCGACCTGTGGCACCCAGCCCAAATAGTATTTGCTACTGTCTTGCCACCGGCCAGCCGGTGGCTCCTCCACCGGTCGACCGGTGGAGCCTGGATCAAGACTCTTCTTCTCTACCAAGGCACCGGCCAGCCGGTGGAGCTGTACCGGCCAGCCGGTAGACCAGTCAAACTAGCCGTTGGCTTTGACCAGTCAACCTTTTTTTGGCCTCCAACGGCTCTTTTAGCCTCTCCAACGGCTCCGAAGCCTCCCCAAGGGTTCCATGCCTATAAATAAAGGCCAAGGAAGCCCCGGACACCTACCGGAACGATACGGAAGCCCACGGACACCTTGTTGATCATTTGGCGTACCTCCGGTGCATTCCTCCAAGGGAACCCCAAGTGCTCCATCCAATTCCACATTCAAGAGCACCCTCAAGAAGCTTGGGAGAGCACGCTACATCAGCTCCATCATCCAATTGGCTCCCAAGTCTTCCTCCAATACGGTTTTTAGTGTTTTATTTATTTTGAGCTTAAAATTGGGTTTGTGCCTACAAACCCCAAACTTTTCTCATCACCTCTTTCTTTTGGGTTTCACACCACCATTAAGGTGTGAAGAGGTTTCTTCAAGCCTTTCCTTTTAAAAGTCTTGTGTCACCGGTGAGCTAGCCTTCACCCGTTAAAAAGGCTAGTGGGTTCTTTCTATTCCATTGAAAGCAAGTGGGTTCTTGCTTAACCACCAAAAGCAAGCTGTAATAGGTCCTAGTGCTACCTCAAAGCCTAGTGGGTTTCTTGCTAAAACCATTGAAAAGCAAGCGGTAGGAATCTCTCAACGGCTGAGTTGGGAGCGGAGACGTAGGCCGGGTTTTGGCCGAACTCCGTTATCAATTTCGTGTGTCTTGCCTTCTTTATTTCCGCTGCACTTTACTTTGATTTTTAATTTGTTAATCAATTTTTTAAAAGGCAATTCACCCCCCCTCTTGCCATCATTCCTCGTTTTGTTCCGACCCAACACTGGGCCTAGAGTTTGTGGGAGATACGACATAAAAGGTATAGATAATATAAGCATGGATGAATACTACACAGTTTCATCATAATTCCAATTAATATTGATAATGGAGACCTCTAGAGTTTGATGAGAGAGATCATGTGTTCCTGAGCGCCACACCTCAATGTTGATTATAGATATTTGGTCATGGCAATAAGTTATCATTGAAATTAATTGGCCCTTTCCAATTAATATTTTGATTTTGGAGGGGGATTAACACTAATATTGACAATCATCGTTGGACTAGGTAGACGATATCTTCCATGTTTCACGGCTGGGGAGGTACGTGCATTATTCATTACATGTTGTTGATTGGGGTGAGCAGGACATTGAGGATGGAGTTACCTTTTCGGAGTACCTTGTGGACATAAAGGATCAATATGAAAGGATCCATAATGGGTGATCAATTCACCTTGTGTGTGTTCATTGGTAGTAGGATAATCCTTAGGAGATCATCTTGGAGTGGGAGACCTAAATTCGATCTAAGTACCCCCCCATAATTTTTAGAACATTTTTTCTCTTTTCAAGATGAAAATACCTAAGGTGGGAGAATATAATGGCAGTAATTTTATCCATGTATTTATTTATAATATCATATGAATTTTTTTAGATCCAAGAACAAATAAAATAGTATATTATAAGGAAGGATGTGAATAAAATTAAATTTTGAAATATATTAAATATTTTAAAATCACACAAAAATATTTTTCATAAATAAGCCTACTAACTATTGAACAAGGTCCCATATATGAATTCCCAGGGAATTTTTTATTTCATAATTTTTTTTACCCTAGGGGAGATATAATATTTTTTGGTGTTATGAATTTTTAAAAAGATTATTGAGGGAACATAATTAAAAAAAATTAATATATTATTTAATTATTTTATTTCATTTGACATAGAAACATGCTTCCTCTATTTAAAATTCCCTAATTCATAAACCCTAGTGTAGGATGAAAAAACTAAGTATTTATAGGAACAATTGGAATGGATTTGTTGTAGGATCATTGAAAAATGGCATCGGATCATATCAGATCGAGGATCATGCACCAACAGGTTACAGGGATCTTTTTAAAAACAACAATGAAATAACCATTCTTAATCGCCGATAGATCCAAAATCATGGTAGGATTATTTATTTTTTCTTTATATCCCCTTAATTATCCAATTTTTAATGAATATAATTTCTTTTAACAATAATTTATTTTTTTCATCAATGGTTGATTTGTTTATGGTGGATATTTTTTTCATTGCTTGAATCCCTCTTCATTCATCCAAATATATAAAAATTGAATGAAGATGATTGAAAAAAATACAAGGACCATTCCTAAAATATTTTGTTTTAAGGAATTGTCCTTCATTTCATCATGCATTCAACATGGTGGATTCCTTTTTCTTAGGGTTTGACAAAATTCCAGGTATTCAATAATTGTATGACCATTCGTCAGTGTAATGGATCGGTACTGCAGGTATGGATTTCTATGGAGTTTTTGATTTTATGATTGGTGATGATAATGGATGATTAAAGGATGAACAAGACTAGAACATAACAAGGTTTCTATTCCAGAGATAGATACATGATGACCATTTTTAGAGATTTCAAATTGGGATCGACAGTGGTGTGTTCTGAGAAGAGTTGAGCCTAAATTACAATAATTATAAATATAATGGAGTGTCTATATTAAGATCTAGTATTTATGACTAAAAAAATGGTTGTTTTAGTGTTCTTTGATGATCGAGGAAGAACCATTGGGTTTTTGAAATTTTGGGGTTCCATGATGTGTAATATGGGACCACATTTTATGTGGGACCCCATTCGATGTGATGATAGGGTTTCTATATAGAGTTAAATATGAATAATTTTTGACCCTATCACACTCTATGTGATCTGATATAGGAGTATTGGCATGTAACTCATAGGTTACATGGTCACATGAAGGTTGAAGTACAGTTACACGACAAGAGGACATGGACATGTTCTTATGTACATGGGCATAGCTAGTTATCATCTGAAGAGTGATGACCAATCTCTACATGTTGTGTACTATTACAACACGTTGTTTATATGGAGTCTTACATTTCTTATGAGGCATCACCATAGATAAAGGTGAGGGTTCTATTGGACATGTCGTTTACCCCTAATGCACACAATGTACCCCCTTTGAGGATGTTTCGATATCTTCTTTTCCTCAGTTGAGACTAATATCGGTTGACTTTAATCCCTTGGTCCAACACCTCGAGGTTACTACGTGTAATTTTTTTCATCACTGGATTCAAATACCCTCTGGAGGATGAGAACTAGATAGATTTCATGGTGTCCATCCTTGAGACTAGAGTGTGATCCTCTATGCCTTTATACCTGAGGTGGGGTATGTGGAATCTACATAACCTCTTTGATCTGGGGTGATGATAATCTATCTAAAAGTTCATTTTAGTAGTGTTCAAAATATATTTGGAGTATGATCCACTATATTTTGGGTTGATCAATATTGGGTTTGGGGTGATCCCCAGTTGTCCTGGGTGTGATCCCATATATGAGTAATGGGCCTTCAGTGACCAGTGATCTTTTTTGGGTAGGGCCAAATGATCGTGACCACATTGATGAGTTTCTCAATGATTTAATGGATTTTGGAGTTGATTCACCTTGAATGAGAATTTTTTTAGAAGAATGTTGTGGTTGATAGTTTGGTTTTGACTGCCCAGACGCATGGTATTTTACTTGGTATATATAGGTTATTATTATTTATGCATTGATTGATATATTATTTATTATGAGTTAAATATTCATTATGATTTGTTTTTAGTGTTTTAAGGGTTTTCTACAATGTATTTTTATACTCACCCAGGCATGGTCCCTACCCAATAATGTCATCTGTTATGTAGATAACGACCAAGTTGAAGGTGTCATGGGAAGACATGGAGCTAGAGGAGCATAGTTTAAGCTTGGAAGGAAAATCTATTTTCTAGGTGGATGAATTTGATAGTATTTCCTACCCTTGGATTTATTTTTATGATCTTTAGTTTTTTTTGGTCTTATATTTGGAACTTTTCTCACTTTTAGTAAGTTAATGGCATACTTTGATTCTGGGATCATAGAGATATGCATGCATTGGTTTGAGTTGTTTTATATTTCATTGTTTTATCTAATTGGATATGTTTTTTTTGTTTTAGTATGGGTTCATTGAGCTAATTCCTTTCATGTGTGTTATATGCATACTCATCGATGGTCGACAGCCCTTTCCCTATTGGAGGCGGGCATGGGGCCGTCATGGTTCAGACTTTTTTGGAAATTTTAATGACATTCCAAAATATTCCAAATAACCATATATTCTAACATTGGCAGTATAATGTTGAAATATGGTCTTGAAATTATATTTTTACATGTTTTAATGTCATTTTAACACTTAATTTGTTAGTTTAACTCTATGTTAAATCCATTTTTACCTTTATCACAGTAATTAATTTTCACTTTTTTCAATCTTCATTTTAGTCAAAAATTTAAGTTGAACTTATAAGATAATATAAATTATTATAATTAAAAATATATAATATAATTTTATAAATTCCATTAACATATGTTTAAATCTTAAATTAAAAATTAATTCAGCAGATGTGACAACAATGTGGGTTTTTTAAGAGAAAATTTTCAAATGCTTACAAAGTTTTTATTTCCAAATTAAATATTAAAATAATAATAATGATCTAAATTAGATTAATAAATATATATATATATATAATTTATATTTCATTGAGTTATAAAAAATTCAAAATATAGTTTAACATTATATCAAATTTCATTAAAAATGCATGTTTTGATTAAAATTTAACATTTATTATTATTCATCGAAAAATAAACAATTTCAAAAAAAACCCAAATTCACAGTAATGTAATTATGATATCATTATTTCAAGAAATGAATATAATTTTATCAAATAAATTAAATGAAAGTGTCACATTATAATAATAAATAATGTGCACAAATAATGACAAAATTGTATTTTAGAATAATATATTTTTTCAAAAAGAATTTCTTTTTCTTTCAAATGGTTATTATCTTATTTTTACTCAATTGATGACCGTTGAATTTATTTTATACATGGTTGAAATGTAAAAATTTTATAATTCAGATTTTACTATTCATACCCCCATCTTAACATCTATGATAAAATGGTCATCATTATCATCGTTCTTTATTTATGGAGGAAGAAGGGAGGCAAAAGCAGGGAACACAACAAAGAAGAAAGGCTTATGGAGGCCTGAAATAATGAAGACCAAAGGAATCCCCTCTAATAAGAATTACACCCTCCGGTTTTAACTATTGGGGGTTGTAAAAACATGTGGTGCCCAAACATTACACCGCAAGCTTGGCTAAGTGCTCTGCCACGTTGTTTCCCTCAAGCCATGTGTGCCTCGGTTTAGTTTTTCTAGAGAGGAGGGGTGACACTTTCATATGGTGTAAGAGATTGACCTGTGGGAATTCCATTTCCATGATAAGAGTTTAAAAGGGTCAGGGTGTCTTTCTATGCTTCTTCAATGATGATACCACCATGACCACAATGAGTGAGGCCCAAGAGAAATACGAGAGGTTCTGATTGAAGAGATGAACCTCGACCAAGGAAGGTTGTGAATGCCATGACCTTGCACCCTCGATAGATCTAGACCACACCACCACCCCTCATGACACCTGTAATAATGGAGCAATCCGTATTGATCTTCTGACCAGAGTGGGGAGGTCTCCATATAACCCAATGGCCACTAGGACAATCGGATGGGTGGTAGGCTTGGGATTAGGGAAAGAGAATTTTAAGATAGGGCACATCCGACCAATTATGCTGGAACCTAGTGAGATAAAGAAGAAGGTTGCAGGCACGAGCAATGATGGATTTGTCATACGATCCAATACCCTCGAACTTTGCATTGTTCGTAGCATGCCAAATGCACCACACACCATCATGGAGAATAAAGGATATGGTAGTGTGCTCTACTCCCTTATCACATGAGACAAGAAATCATTAAGAAAGAAAGGGGGCATCAAGTGGGGGATGAATGCTAATAGAGGTCAAGCCACTGAGAGATGACCAGACCTCCCAGACAATGTCACCTTCAAATAAGAGGTTCCCACTGCTCTCCACACAGGGGTCTTTACAGCACATGAACCACGAAGGAAAGGGGAAAGCACATTTTTTTATGTTTTTGTCTGTGGCAACAACATTATGCCTTATCCTCCAAGTAAAGAAGTTATATTTCATAGGTATTTTCTTTTTATAGAAAATGGAGTTCCATTGGTTGTCATGTAGTTAAGGCATAATAGCACGACGATAATCCTTGGAGGATAAGATTTCCCTATGTGAGGGGGTAAAAACTCACTTGTGTGACCTCATTTAGATATCAATGAGGTGATAATAATTCAGTTGGTCCTTATTAAGAACTGCCTTGATGAAAGAATGAAACATACTGGCCTCCACATACATCATGGTGTGCATAGGACAGCCTAGGAAACCAAAAAGATCACCCAACCAGTTATCATGCCAAAAGGATACATTTCCTTCCCCAATAACCTATCAAACATGAATGATAATGGGAGAGAAATGGGGAATAAGCATGGACTTAAAGGGGGACCTTCATGCATTAATATTCATTGTGGAGTCTTCTAAGGTTCCACTCATGGTCTTTCTACATAATTTACGGCTTTCGTGAAGCTCCTAGACCATTTTAGTATGAAGATAGAGAAGGGTATCTGCAAGGCTCCAAACACTAATCCCCCCTTCTTGGATGGGATTTTCCATTTTCTTCCATGAAACCAAAGAATGTTTCCCCTCATCCAAAGAAACCGAGATTAAATGGGAAAAAACCCTGTAGATTTTTTAAATGACTTGTTTAGGTGCTTTGACATAAGAGAGAGAAAAAAAAGAGGCTCTGAGAAAAACACTATTAACCAGAGCGATCCAGCCTCCAAACAACAGGTACCTATTTTCTAATTGAGAATTCTCTCTAAGATCTGGCACATAATGAAGTCAAAATCATGGATTCAAAGTTCGCAGGGAGAGATAGGGCACCCAAATAACTCATGGGCCAGCACCCTTTTTGAATTCCCAGAAGATCACAAATGGATGTAGTGTGAGAGGAGGTGCATCCCCATGAGAGGAAGAGGTTTCTTTTGTGTTTGTCGATAACATTCACACTCCAATATAAGTACTCCTCCAATATGAGGGTCAACCCATAGATATATTTCCTAGAAGAATTCAGTAATATGAGGGTATCAATATCGAACATGAGGTGAGAGATGGCTGGAGCACTTCTCTTTCTTTTATACAAGAGTTTTTTTTTCATTGGACAAACTCTAATGAATAAGGTATATAAGGATTTATTGGGAGAGGATAAATAAGGTCGGAGAGATAGGGTCCCCCAGCCTTAAACTCCTTTCATCCTTGAAGAATCCATGGGATTTCCCAATGAAGTGAACGACCAGCCATGCAGAACTGAAATGCTGGAAGAAATGATCAGTATCCTTGGGGGAGAATCCCATAACTCAGAGGAACATGTTGATGAAGCCCCATTCCACACAATCAAAGGCTTCGTTCATATCAAGCATAATAACCAGGGTAGAGCCATGTGCCTTGGTGTTGATGTCACAGATCATTTCTTTCAATAAGGCAATGACAAACTAAATTGTGAGACCTGTAACAAAGTCGTGTTGTTCCAAGGAGATCCAGTAGGGTGTGTTCACATTGAGTATGTTATAAAGAATGCTTACTAATACCTTTTAGGGGAAGTTTCAAAGGCTTACAAGACAATAGTTATGAATGGAGGAGGGGTTATTCATTTTTGTAAGAAGGACCAGGGATGTGGAACATGCCACTATAGGGAGAAATTTTCCCCAAAAGTCCTGAATAACCCCATTGAGGTCCTCTTTGATGACCTCCCAGGAATCTCTGTATAAGGAGCCTGGAAAATTATCAGGCCCCAGAACGATATCAGCTTTAAGCTGCATAATTTCCTCATGGAATTCCACTTCTTCTGGTAAGGCTTCCAATTCCTCACTACTCTGGGGAGAGACCTGGGCAGCAATGGTAGCTAGAAACCCCACTTCACCGCCCGAATAGACGATAGGAATGTAAGGATTCGAGGATAAAAAAAGATCTTTGATGTGAGAGTGAGTGATTCTCCCCAACATGTTTCTTCCATTGGAGAACAACCCATCAGGCATCAAGATATTATGGAGAACCTGACATTTCCTTTCCTTAATACACACATGGAAAAAAGCAATTTTATGGTCCCCTTTCACTAACCATCTAATCCTCACCTTCTCCCTAACCATCCATTCAAATATGGTGGTGAGTGAATTGAAAGAAATAAAATAGATTGAATTTATTTAAAAATAAATATATCATAAAGTCCCAATGTGTTATATTTTCCTCTATGAATTGTTTTTTCTGCCATACGTGCGATCGAACATGATATAACTCTATTAAAATCTCACGTTGTTAAATTCAACCCCCCTTAAATAAATTTCATATTGCTATTTAATCGTGATTTCATTAATAAAGGGAGGGACATTTGAAAATTCCATTGTTGAAAACCCATATCAAAAAAGGAGTTAATAAAACATCCCCATAATAAGGGATAAAGGTAAGTACAAAGTTTATATGGAATAGCACATACTAGGTTTCCAAATAGCAGGACATAGGTGGAAAGTGAAAAAATGGACATATAATAGAAAGATAACACCCATATACTGATAGAGAGTGATAGAGAACATTGTTTGTAGGAAGTTAATTGCTTAAAAGATGTAAACCATACATGTAAAAAAGTTCATTTATATCATCAAAAATGATGATAATTTTACAAAATAAAATTCAAGATCCTTTTCTTAAGGATTAATAATTATTTTACTCTCTATGAATATAGAGAAATATAATTAAATAATAGTTTTTTATTTCATAGGAACAATTTTATCCTTTGGGTTTTCTTCAATAAATTTCCAATTCATCTCTTACTCCATAAAATAAATATCCAAAAAAAGAATTTTTTTCCCTAAAGCACTAAAATGTACTTTTAAAGGATTATAAGATTTATAATAGAGTAAAAAGATATTAATCTTATATTTAATAAAATCTAAATGGTTTGATAAAGTTATCTAATAACACCAAAATTTCAACTTAATCCCCCCATAAATAGATGTCCTTAAGGATCCCCAAAAATATTTATGGCTGACTTTAGAAGGTAGGTCACTAAATTACAAAATTGAATTTATAATTAATCCCTCAAATAATATGAAGTAGCTCTTAGTCATCACATACAAAACATGTAAATATTTTTATCACCTTAAATATATTATTAAAACATTCATGTTTCCAAAAATAAAATCCCAATTTATTATATATGTTCTATTGATCCAATCATGTATTAAACTCCTATAAAGATAACATAAACCATAATCTCAACAACCAATTCCATAGTCACTAATACAGTCATATAAACATATTTTTTTATATTATCTTAACCTAGAAAAAATATTAAGCATTATATTTTCTTAATAATGTATTTTACAAAAAAATAACTTTACACTAAATCACATTTAGTGGTACCACTTGACACATTCCTTCAAATCCTTTAAGAAATGTTTCTGTCGTACATTCCTTATATGTTTTATAATTATAAAATTGAAAATACAATCAATAGAATAACTTTTCAACAAACTTATTTCATCCAAATCCAAAATGACATTAATAGTTCATCTTTGCTTGTATAAATAGTATATGTTTTACCTTGACCCCTTAGCTTCTTCTAAGGTATGTTATCTTGATGGTTGGGGCACTCATTTTCATCATTCCTCATATAATTACAATGGAGGCATTGTACACTAGTGACTTTTTTATTTCCCATACAATCTTGAGCATGTTGCACTGTCTCTCCAAACTTATAGGAGTCCCTTATTCCCTTAAAGATATTACCAGGGTGTTTCATTCCACAATTATTACATGTAAAATTGTTCTTTCCTTTCTTCATGTTATCAATTTTTTCTCCATTTTCCATTTCTTCTCCTTCGACCCTTATAAAACATAAGTCATGGATAATTATTTCTCTTTGTAGATAGCACATAAATTTAATTCATCATATGAAGAACAAGATTAAGAGACCAGTGTCCTTCAGAGAATTTTCTTAATCCCTTCAAATAAATGGTTATTCCTGCACTCTATGTTGTGTATGTGATGTTTAGTATATGTAGATAACCTTTTCAGGGTAGCTTCATACTCCACAAGAATTTATTATTCTTTTTTCATTAATATAATAAACATTATATTCCATGAGTTTTATTTCCTCTTCCTCTTTGATTTTTTATATCAGTGATCATTGTGGATTAGAATCTCATTTACAAAAATTAACTTAATGTGTAATATTTTTCTTCTCACCACATCAAATGGACATAAATATATTTTCTTGATAATTAATCTATTTTCCTACTACAACTGTATAAGTACTCCCACAAAATGATGGAGGATTATATTTTATAATACAATCCAAGATTGAAGAATCTCACTGTGGAATAGGTTTCTCCATCTGGGAAAGGTTATTTTTTTATAACATGATTATGTTTCCCTCATATAGCCATAATTTTCTCAGTTCTAATATATGATTCATTAGATTCCTCGAGAGGGAAATCTATATATTGTCCATGAATATTGAAACACATCTTCCATATAGGTTCCATTTCAAAATAATGTATTATATTAGATTATCACATAAAATTATGAATTTTAAATCAGAATGTATAATTCTATATATTGTCTAAAACATAGAATAAATTAAAGAATTATAACTCAATAACATGGTTTCTTTTGGGATATGTTTATTTTCAATTCCATTATTGTGGTTTGAAAATAAAATATGAATTATCCTATACATATCCCCCTAGATTTTCATGCATGTTTTTAAATAAGGACAATTTTCATGAACCAGAGAATTATTGGGCCAATTCTAATGTGCCCCTCCCATAGTTATTACCCCTAGAAACCTATGTACCAAAACCACATCTACTTGTTGCATCTGGACATTTATTTAGTTAAATAAAAATCATATAATATCCTCCTTATAAAAACCATTGTATAATATTATACACCTATCTTTATAGTATATAATAGGTTTGTATTCCCAAATATATGTTTTTCTAATTATATTTCCCAATGATTTTTTTAAAATTCCCCGGATACCAAATCTAGCGGTCAGAACATTTCACCTTTGGGAAACTAGTTTGGGCATGGATTCCTTAAATCCATTGGGAAACCCATTCCTTCAGGTAATTAAAGAATTCAGGGCACCTTCGGGCCTTCATTCCACTATAAGGTCTTCGGGCCACATCAAGGGCTTCAGGACACCAGTTATGTAAATGAAATAAGACAAATTATACAAGGAACAAGCTCAAGAGGAGGATTCCAAGAAGGAACATTCATCAGAGTAGAGCTATAGGATTTGGAATAATGAAAGGGTATGTAATTTTCCATCGATATCAGGAATGTTCATCTCTACACTAGATAGCTAGCCAACCAACCTTGCAAAGGTGGAGAGTTTACCATGATGAAGATGATGTGGAGGGGTAGTTTCAAGTAGTTATGGTCTAAGTTGTTTTCTTTAACACATTCAGGTCCTATAATGTAATGAAGCATAAGGGAAATGTTTTGTCAGGTTTTACCTTAATCCTTTAAAAGGGTTATTTGTAAAATTAATAATAAATGATAGCCTTTGGGACATTTAGTCAACATTATCTTTAAAAACCCAGTCAGATATCTCTTCTTAATATTTTTGGGAAAGGAAATAAAATAAGGGTATGATCAAATTATTGGTAAGGCATAAGTACAGTCAGAGCTATCATTAATCAATAAATAATAATCAATATTGCATTATAAATTAGTAAACATTCCTTCCAACTTTTCAATATTGATATATAATGAATAATTATTATAATAAAGGTAAATAATTGAAAACACATGTCATTTGTTCAATAAAAAGACAATGATATGCATCTAGAGATAATATCAATCTGAAAATGTCTTGGATAAAAATAAATGAATTTTTAATAATGAAAATTCGTAATTATTGGACCTAATTATCTAAAGAATCGTGATACCTCTATTTTCAATACCTTTCATAAGACCATTTAAATACCATATATAGAAACCCGTTTAATTTTACAACTTATTAACTGATGATAATTATTGATGAATCGAGGATATGTATTTTATTGGGTCCCAACCTTCACTATAATTTCAAATAATTCCTCTCTTATTGAATTATATATTAAATTACTTAATAAATATGACTTATCATCCCATATCTTTATTCAGTAATGGATATTTTTTTGTCGATATTTTTCCCATTAATCAAATAACTTTCGAAGTAAAAATTATATGTACAAATGGTATACATTTTATGAAATAATCATATACATTATACAAGAATGTGTATATTTATGATAAATTTATGTGATAATGAATAATTATGAAAAAAAGTGATTTTTTCAATAAAAGTTTAATGATCACAAAATAAAGTGAGATTGTCCAATTGATTTTGACCATAAGGAAATTTCCAAATAATATCCCATTGGATAAAATAAATAAAATTAAATATAAAATAATATTAATTATGATTGAATCGTGAAATTACATGTCAAATGGGTATTATATACACAATTTAAAAATAATTAGGAATATGAGATTACATTACGCCCTGATAAAGGTAAATTGAGACGAATCCTTTCATTGGACGTTTTATGTTTGTTGATCATGATTTAACCTAGTCTGAAATATTTATAACCATGTTATTAATTTATATTAAAATAATTATAATATTTATAATATCACTTTTTATCCTCTTATCATATTTTACAACCCATTTTTTAACTATATTTCATTATTTGGACTCTTTCATGTCTTGACTATCTTATTTTCTCGTGCAATTTTGTTAACAAACATTATGGTTCTAGTACATAAGACATAATTAAAAAATATAAATATGTATAATAATGTTATAAATATGATATTTTCTCAGTAGATATTCCATTAGAACCATTTTTTATATTTCGACAACGAAAATGAATAGTTTCACTTTGTGGAGATAGTAGGCCGTACGTACACATGAGTGAAAATATCATTCCCTTAATGAATGAAAGGGTAAGAAAGTGGGTGATATTTTAAATTCTAAAATCAATATCATATCATAAATAACACATTAATTTATTAATTCTATCCTTTTTAATTCCAGGTAAACCATAATAGCAATAATGAATCACATTCCTTCATGAGGTGGTAGTTTTCTATACATAATAATGATGTTATTGTATTTGAAATGAAATGGTACATAAAAAGGTATATGTGATATTTAATTTATAGAATTATAATAATATCATAAATATTATATAAATGTTTAAAATCAGTCACTATATCCATCCTTCAAATGTGGTTACGTATGATTGACTACATTATTTACGAGGTGGTAGTCCTCCTTACTCGCGATCAATGATTTAGTTTCCCAATTAACGGAAGTGGAGGTAGATAAATATTATTAACTCAACATAATAATATCTCATTATATAGTATATACTAGTTTTATTATATTTTAATTGTTAATGCATAATCTACGGTGGAAAATGAAATAATAAAATGAAACAACATTGTAATGATAATTACCTTCTCTAAGACAATCCACCATTGGATCTCCTCTTGAGGACCCAAGAGGTTGTTTTTTGGGAGTAGAAAAATATATAGAATTTTAAATAAGTGTTTTTGGGAGAAAATTGGGTATTTGTTTCCAATCCAAATGGTTTGTGAAGTATTAATAAGTGAGGTAAGGGAGTTCCCTTTTATATGTGGGGAAAGAGGGGCTCTTTGGAAATTACATTGAAATTTCAAAAAAGAATCAAAAATGCTAAAGTAATTCACATTAAAAAGATCACAAATGACCCAATATTTGTACATGGGATGTATATGGTGGAAATATGGATATATAATAAGACTTTAATATGTTTTTAGATCATTTTAACCCATATCATTATAGTTTAACCTCAAGGTAAACCCATTTTTACCTTCACTGCAAAAATTAATTTTTACTATTTTCACAATTAATATTGGTAAAAAAAAGTTGAAATTATGAAATAATATAAATTATTACAATTATAAATATTGAAGCCATTTTAAAATCCTATTCAGAGAAGTACAAAAAATAAATTTAAAATTAATCCCACATACGTGATAAGAAAGCAGTTTTTTAAATAGAAAAATTCCAGAAGTTTAAAACAATTATGTTAAAAATAAATTTTATAATTATTAAAACGACCTAAATTATATTATTAGATATATATTTTAGCTAAATTTACTTTAAACCCAATTAAAATTATTAAATAACTCTATAAATAATTTAAAAAAAGGATGTTCTCAATTAAAATTTAGTATGTTTCACAATTGATCGAAAAATGAGAAATTTCAAAAAAAAATTAAATAAATTTAACCTCAGATAATTTTTTTATTATTTAGTCAAAAATGAATTCAAAATTATCAAAAAAAATGCTAAATGTTTTATAAATTAATTAAAATCATGTGCGCAAAGCACGAGAAAACTGTCTTTTAGAAATATATTTTTTTTCAAATAAGATTTCTTACTCATCAAAATGGTTGTGTCATTATTTATAATCAACAGATGAACATTTAATTTATTTTATACTAGTGTAATACATAAAATTTTCATAATTTATGTATTAGTATTCATATACATCATCTTAGTGGATTGGATACAATGGTCATATTTAAATAAAAATGTTTTAATGGAGTATTGAATTTTGTTCAAACCACATGCTTTGTGAATTGGAAACTATCAAATATATTTATTTTTTAAAATAATAAATTTATCATAAATTAATGGGGAGTTATATTTTCTTATAATCTAGGTTCCCATGTCATACATGTTATCGAACATGATGTTCCACTTTTATAATATGAGGGTGTTAGGCATAGAAATATTGAAAAAGGTCAATTAGGATGATAATTTTTCAAAAATATCATTCCTTTTACATTTATAATGAAATTTTCACCACATAATTAAAATTATAACTCTTTAATATTGAATAATTCATTATTAGGGTGAAGGTTATCCTTGGTTAACTAAGGAATTAATCCAAAAGATGAGGATTAAAATATATATAAAAACCCATCAAATGTTTATTGGATGATTAAATTAATACCAGATATTAATTATATTATAATTAATTTTCCCTTAAAGAAATTTTACAATAGTAATACATGAATTATATTATAATACTTCATTTATTTCCAAAAAATAAAATAAATTATGTTTTATAATTAAAATAGTTTATTAAATGCCTTAAAATTAATAAAAATTATCTCTCCAACAAGGTTATTGAGATATGTTTTATAATATAAACCAAGTTCCATTTATGAATCAAATTTTCTTGTAAACATATTCACCCCTAAAGAGTAATTTTTTTTGTTATCATAGTAATCGTCCAAAGGGTTGGTGGAGGGTTAAAATAAAGAGTTAAGGGTTATAACATGATCTAAACTTGTCTAATTTTTATTGTATAATATGATTTTGACTAAAAAAACATCTTATATAATAGATATATTAATTTATTTATGTTATAAAATAAATTAATTTAAATTAATTAAATACTTTATGTAATTCTAAGAGTGTCTTTATCCTTATTATAAAAGGGTGCAGCCTCTACTATTTTCATAACACTTAAAAAACATTTTAGATCGGGTAAGAACTACCCAATTTCCCTTCTATAATTACTCTACAAGTTTAAGAGGTATTATTTTGGGTAAAATAAAAACTGTAAAGGATTTAAGGTGTAAATGAAAGAAATTTGTCGGAAGATAAGGTATAGTTGTTCAATAAGTGTTTTCATTTTATTTTTTATTCTAACTCCTTTGAATATTATTAAAACCTTTTCAAATAATAACACCAGTATCTTACATATACATATATGTTTTTATGTTAATTTAATAGCCTATATCAATCACCTCGTCCCAAGAAAATGGAAAATAAAGAAGTCATTCTTGTGTATAATAGACTACCACCTCACAAATAGATGGAACTCATTTCCTATATTTGTCTCTCACGGTAGGTTAAAATGATGGATTTAATATATATATATATATATATATATATATATATGTTATTAATGACCTAAATATAATTTTTTAATATACTATATCATTTTAATTCTTACATGTCCATCCATTAAAAAAAATTCTTCATTCGTTCGTAAGTGTGGATTACCAACAGCATGAAGGGATTTGATTCATTTTTCATAACTGAATCAGATGGCTTCTATATATAAGTGAATTTAATTAAATGATAATATATTTATGATATAATAATAATTATTTAAGGATAAAATAACAATTAACTTATTTCCATCATTAGCATTGAAAAATGGAAATTTAACTCTTGCACACATATGACCTACAATCTCCATGATTGTAAGATTGTTCATTTTTTATAACAATTCTTCATTATTTTATTTAAAAAGTATAATATATTTTTAAAAAATATAATTATATCATTATTTTTATTTTGGATATAATCGAATATTTTCCACCTTTTTAATATCTACATTACTGATGTAATTCTAGACCTATGAGTGGAATACTATCTAAATATCCAACAAGAAATTAATTGATTATGTATTTATATATATAATTTTAACAAATTATATTAAATGAAGAATAAAGATTGAAATTTTTATTAAGAATGTAAATAGTGAACATAATTTAACTTTTCAAGATAATAAAGGATGTGTGTATTTACTTGAACATTTATAAATTAAATTTCATGTTTTTAAATGAATAAATGCATTATCAAGTAATAAAGTTTTAAAGACCCACAAATTTCAAGGAAATTTTTTTCTTAATTTCTTTGGAATTTTATGAGTGCGTAGTTTTTGACATCACCTGATTCCGAGGCCCGGTGTGCCCGGAATCAATTTCCAAAGATTAGCTCGGGAACGTTCAGTGAACGAATGAGCGGATTTTCTATATTTTGAACTTGTGCTCGGAATCGAAATCTGAGGGCACTAATGAAACCGTAGTGCCAGTTTCTGCTTAGGAAGACTTTTCCTCGAGTTGCGTTTGCTCGGGATGTGATGTTATAAATGTGAGGAATAAAAATATAGTTTTTTTACAATTATATTTTTATTACGCCACTAGTGGTTTATGAGTTATGGGAAAGGAAGTTGTGAGGAAGTGGGGTGGGCCCCACATGAGCCCCCACCTCCTTAAATTTCTTAACACCCCATTAAACACCCTCTCCCTCTTTAATACATGTCAACCCCTCAAGTTTATGAGGAACCTTCCCTCCCTCTCTTTAATTAAATGCCAACGTGTTTAATTAATGAGGATCCTTCCTCCCTTTTTAATGTTCCACCACAACGGATTTATTGAGTGGGGCCCTATGTCATAAATCCCCCATTTATGATTTGCGTTCCAATGACAAACCCACCACTCCTATTTAAAGGAGGCCAGAGGGAGGAGTTATGGATGACTTCTTCAAGCAGAGGAATGCTAGCAGTGAAGCACGGTGCCCAGCACTTGGAGAGTTTTCCTCTTCCTCTAACGAAGAACGAAGAACGCCGACGCCACCCTCGGCTTTATCCTTCCCAACGTTGACGGAACGACCCCGGTCAACCGCGACGCTGTCTACCATGACACCGACGAACGTCTTCTTTGATGTAGGGAATAAATTTTAGAATGATATCTTTTGCCATGGATGTTTCCTTTTAAAACAAGGAACGCGGATCAACTCAATATTATGTTGATCCGTGAAAGAATATGTTTGTGGGTTGGGAATATTTGAATGTGGGGGAAAACGTAGGGGTTTGGTTTTGTTCGTGAATATTCTTTTTCGTCCGATGTCAAATTCTTAGCCGCTTGATATCGAATTAACGGGAGGGGGTCAGACCGCATGAACACGGCCGACCCTCCTCCCCCTTTGTTGATGTACTCGTTGCGGCTTGAACGAATGCGGTGTGGTGAAACTGCACCGTGCGGGAATGAGGAGGAACGCGGCGAAGGAGTGTGGCACCGCCGCGCCGCCCCGTTGAGGCCGAAAGATGTCACGGCCAGATTCGGGCCGCGACTGAGGGGCACGGCACTGTCGCGCCACGCCGGAGAACCACGAAGATGCTGCGGCCGGAGCCGGTCCACGGCGGAGGGGCATGGCGCTGTCGCACCGCGCCGATCGGACAAGGCCGCTGTGGTGCCGGGAGCGGCAGCCGGAACCGTCGGCCTCCGGAACATGGAAGGCGGGACCCGCGTGGGGTCCCGCGGCGGCACACCAGCCGGCCAACTTGGCCGGCCGTATCGGAAATCCAGGGGTCGTAACCCCTTGCTAGCAAGGAGGGGGGGCCCAGTGGGGCCGTCTCTTCATTCAAGGGGGGCAGCGCCCCCCGCCCCCCTTGCGCGTCTGCTCGGCCAGCGCCGAGCCACCCAGGCCGGACTGGCCGCACCGGGCCTGGCCGCCCACGCCAGGCCGTGCCGCGCCCTAATGGGCCAGACCTGAACCCGGGTCGGGTCGACCCAAGGGGTCTTAGGCCGGGTCGGTCCGGCCCCAAACCCCCCTAAATGCGGACAAATTCGTTCAAACACCCGTAACATGGGCTATGGACCTCCGATGGGCGCATCGTCAGTTGCAACGCGATCCTTGGATCGATTCGGTTGTTTCGGTATGTTACACTCAAGGTTTCGGAGAACTTTGGGTATGGCCGGGTTGGTTCGAACACAAAACCAATCTGGCCCTCAGAGTGGAAACGCCTATAACTTGAGCTCCGGACGTCCGATTAACCTGATGTCGACTTTTTTGGATTCCTCTTAGTGAGACGGACATTTTGGATTACTCTTCTCGAGGTTTGGATGCAGTTGGAGTATGGATGGGTTGGATTGTACCCGAAATCCAACCGGGCCCCTTGAACGGGAAAGCCGATAACTTTCAGACCGGACGTCCATTTGACGAACCGTCAGTGGAGTTGGTGATCACGTTGAGAAACGGTCCCTATGAGTATAGCCTATGTGGTTTAGGGGTATAGTTGAGATATGGCCGGGTTGGTTCGTACACAAAACCAATCGGGCCCATGGGACGAAAATGCTAATAACTCACACACCGGGCATCTGATTGACGCGTTGTCTGTTGCATTGTGGCCCCTATGACGAGGCAGTCCTTTGAGATACTTCTTCGTTGGAATTTTTGATATTTTTATTATCGACCTATAGCTCTTGGATCAGAACCTCCCTAAGACGATCGTATGGTGTACGGAGACTGTGTAGCTGGCTGAGACCTGATGACTGCTTGTCCGATTTGATTCGGAGTGACTTGCATAGCCCAGTGGGGAGCACTACTTTGTGAGGTGGCAGACCTATGGTGGAGGAGCACTACTTTGTGAGGTGGTAGACCCACAGTATTAGTCAGGAGGAGTACCTCTGTAGGTTATGAGTGGGAGCACTACTGTGTGAGGTGGCAGACCCACGGCGAAGGAGCACTAATTTGTGAGGTGGTTGACCCATGGTACTCGACATGAGGAGTACCTCAGTAGTCTTAGGTCAGTGAGATGTACCTCGGAGTCGTGACAGGATCACTGTACTCGACAGAGATGGATCTCTTCAGTAGTTACGGTTTCATTAATGAAAATCCCGGTTTGTGCTGAGTCAATGACCTCTGTGTTTTCCTCATGATTGAGATGGGTTACTAGATAACTTACATATATGTATGGGCATATACCTAAGTAGTGGTTATCCATCAACTTCATATATGTGTGGTACCTCGTGGCTGAGATGGGTTGCTTGGTAACTTGGGTATAAGTATGGGCTTATACCTAAGTAAGGGTTATCTATTGAGAACATTCTTTGTGATTATCCTTGTTGGATTTAGTGAGACCATGAGGGTCTCAGGGTCCCTACTGAGTATTGTATACTCACCCCTGTACAGGCTTTGCCCGCACCTCATTGTGTTGTTTGAAGATGACGGACATCACTGATCATGGTTGAGGCTTGTAGAGCTGGACGGTACCCGTAGGTGGATCTCATGACGAGATGGTACCCGGAGGTGGATCTCACGATGAGTCGGTTCTCGGAGGTGGATCTCATGACGAGTCGGTACCCAGATGAGACAGATAGACGTGTAGTGCTGAGGAGGACATCTGCACCTACGGTTCATGTAAGAAACCAGAGGACAATCCAGGAGCATCTTGTCACTTTTCAGCTGTTGTCCTTCAATTTGTACTTTACATTCAGTTGTAACTGTATCTTTATTTTAGGCTTGTATTTTCATCCCCTTGTACTTCCAGCACGTTTGATATACTACTTTACTTAGTGTAGCTTCTACTTGTACTCTGTTTGTGTGTGACTTCATTTCGTAAAGGAAACGCCTTCCCTTTTTATTGGGATTTACGCCTTTGGTGCTAGTCACCATCCCTTAGCATATGGAAGGCAGGCTTGGGGTAGTCACGACACGGGCCCCGAGGACGGGTCGTGACAAATTGGTATCAGAGGATTCAGTTCTACTACAGAACTCAAGACACTGATCTTTTCTTTCTGTGAAGAAATAGTGTTAAGGGTACCGAGTGTGGTCTTCAGTTCAGGGAGTCCAGTGTTGGTGCGGCGGCCGAAGTATCCATACAACAGGACCCTGATTGCTGATTTCCGATGTTGTGTACGAAAAAACTGATTGTGTGTATGTTTCCAAGAGTTTTAAAGTCAGCTCAAACCAGGTTAGCCCACAAAGTATAAATCATTGACCGTGTTGCATCTGTTCAGGATATCTCCACATAGATAGTCAGTTGGAGTTCTGAGATAGTGCACGATGATGGCCCACTGAGCGATGAGGCTCCGGTGCGGGGATCTTTTTATTGTATTCGCACCCTCAGGTGGTGTGCCAGCAGCACCACCACTTGTTGGGCAGCAGATTCCACTTTCCATACTAGTAGACGATGCACGCCGACAGAGCACATTGCACGAGTTCTAGCAGTAGAGGACTCCGAGGTTACGAGGCGAGGCGGATTCCCAGAGAGTAGAGGACTGGCTGGAGATGATTGCTAGAGTTTTTCTCCTAGCTGAGACATCAGTAGAGTGGATTGTGGACTTGGATACTAGTGTTTTCTAGTGAGTGACCATGAGGATGGTCCACATAGTGACGAGGCTTCGGTATGTGGACCGATGCATGAGATAGTGCCTTCAGGTAGTGTTCCATCTATACATCACTACCTGTTGGTTAGCAGTTACAATCGGTTGTAAAAGTAGGTGACACATGTAGACTTACTGCCTTACACGTGTACCAACATCAGATACCCTTAAGTTCTGAGGCGAACCCGACTCACAGGTGGCTGAGGACTGGCTTGAGGAGGTGGATGAGAGTTTTCTAGAGCTTATACAGCTTCGGCAGGATGACATGTCGGTAGCTGAGAATTTATCGGGGCGTACAAAACCATTCCTGGTACTCGATGAATACGATGTGATCGGTACTTTAGGGCTCGTACATCCGATCCATCACACTTCTCTATGCATTCCTACTTATGCTAGGATTCTAGAAAGAACCTTTGTGGTTGAGAATTCTTTTGCTGAAGGGATGCAGTCAGTGAAGGATAACAGTGGGAAAGTAGGAAACTGGCACCAGTCTCAAAGACTTGGGTATGTAAAATGTTTCATGTAGAGGAAGTAAAAATAACGGATGAATCTAAAAGGCGGAAGACGTGGAAGCAGAGCTCAGAGAGCAGCATGGGGTGGTGAACATTTTGACATGTTTCATCCACCCGCCTTTGTAATCCCCACTAGCTTCAGGGAGCTAGAGGGCAGGGGAAAGAGTAGCTGTATGCGGTCAAGGAGTGCGACCGAAAGGCTCTAAGGATGATTCTAAGTACAGATTGTGTCTTCTAATAGTTTCCGTAACAACTAGACATTGATATGAATCATCTCTTCCTTCCACGAATCTTTTCTCAGACCTATAGTTCCTGGTTAAGCTGTTGACTTGACCCTCATGTCTGGAGATACCATTGGGAGGAGACTCAATAATCACACATATGCTGATGGTGTGATCTGGCCCTTAAGGTGAGAGTTTCGGTTGGAACCTCATGGTGGAAGCGTCGAGGCCTTATGACATTAGTTTGATTATGGACTGGGCAATCACAGTTCATACACAAATTGACGGTATTAGGAAGAAAGGTTGTGGTCTATCTATAATGTCAGGACAGGTTTTCCTTGGTCGGCGAAAAGGAAACCCCAGGCAGTACATGATAAACTCATGCATAGGAGAGTGTGGCTGATCACTCTTGTGTCGACCAACCATACCATCGTGGCAGTAGGAGTTTTGAGTTTCAGTTCCAATCAGGAAATGTATGCCTCTAGAGTTCGACGATGGCGACCATTTTCTTATACGGGTCTCACCTCGACGAGGTTTATGGAGATGTGGCTGGGGCAGCAAGTTATATCTGAGGTTCAATGGACCCTTCTACGTCCTCAGCAGGGTAGGTGAGGTGGTTTACCGCTTGACCTTTCCACCTCAATTTCACTGGGTTCATGATATCATCCACATACCTCATATGAGGAGATACGTGCATGATCCTTCACACATCATCGACCACGGGGGGTTGGATGTCGATGACGGGGTGACATTCACAGAGGTTCTAGTGGAGAATGAGGATCGATAGGAGCGGGTCCTACGTGGATGGTCGATTCCTCAAGTGTGCTCTCACTGGCGGCATATGGACCTCCAGGAGAGCACATGGGAGTGTAAGGCTCGGATTCATGCTCAGTACCACTTTTGTTTCCCCAGTTTGTGTTGTAGATTTACGGGGATGTAAATCCCAGAGGTGTGAGTAATGTAAAGACCCGGAAATTTCAAGAATTTTTTTTTTCTTAATTTCTTTGGAATTTTAAAAGTGCGCAGTTTCTAACGGCACCTGATTCCGAGGCCCGGTGTACCCGTAATCAATTTTCATTGATTACCTCGGGTATGTTCAGTGAAAGAATGACCGAGTTTTTCTATCTTTTGAACGGGTGCTCGGAATCGAAATCTGAAGACACTAATGAAACGGCAGCGCCAGTTTTTTCTTAGGGAGACTTTTCTTGGAGTTTTGTTTGCTCGGGATGTGATGTTATAAATGTGAGGAATAAAAATATAGTTGTTTTACAATTATATTTTTATTATGCCACTAGTGGTTTATGAGTTATGGGAAAAGAATTTGTGAGGAAGTGGGGTGGGGCCCACTTGAGCTCCAGATGTACGATTAACGTGCAGTCGACTATGTTGGATTCTTCTTAGTGAGATGGACCTTTTGGATTACTCTACTTGAGGTTTGGATGTAGTTAGAGTATGGCCAGGTTGAATTGTACCCGAAATCCAACCGGTCCATATGAGTATACCCTATGTGGGATCGGGGTACAGTTGAGATAAGGTCGGGTTGGTTCTTACACGAAACCTACCGGGCCCCCTGTGATGAAAAGGCTAATAACATATAGACCATGCGTCTGATTGATGTGCCGTATGTTGCATTGAGGCCCCTATGATGAGGCTGTCCTTTGAGATAATTCTTCGTGGGAATTTTTGATACTTGGAGTATCGACCTATAGCTCGTGGAGTGGACCGTCCCGAAGACAAGTGTATGGAGTACGAAGACCGTGTAGCTGGCTGAGACCTGATGACTGCTTGTCCGATTTGATTCGGAGTGAATTACATAGTCTAGTGGGGAGCACAACATTGTGAGGTGGGATACCCATGGCGGAGGAGCACTACTTTGTGAGGTGGTAGTCCCGCGGTACTCGACAGGAGGAGTACCTCCGTAGGCTATATGGGGGGGCACTACTGTGTGAGGTTGTAGACCCATGGCGGAGGAGCACTACTTTGTGAGGTGGCTAAACCGCGGTACCCAACAGGAGGAGTACCTCAGTAGTCTTAGGTTAGTGAGTAGTACCTCGGAGTCATGACAGGATAGTTGTACTCGATAGAGACGGATCTCTTCAGCAGTTACAGTTTCATTAATGAAAATCCTGGTTTTAGCTGAGTCAATGACCTTTGTGTTTTCCTCATAATTGAGATGGGTTACTAGATAACTTACGTGTATGTATGGTCATATACATAAGTTTTGGTTATCCATCGACTTCATATCTTTGAAGTACCTCGTAGCTGGGATGGGTTACTTCGTAACTTAGGTATAAGTATGGGATTATACCTAAGAAAGGGTTATCTATTGAGAAATTTTTTTGTGACTATCCTTGTTAGATTTAGTGAGACCTTGAGGGTCTCGGGGTCCCTACTGAGTATCGTATACTCACCCCTTCATGGGCTTTGCCCGCACCTAATTGTGTTGGTTGCAGACGACGAACATCACTAATCGTGGTTGAGTCTTGTAGAGCTGGACGGTTCCTGGAGGTGGATCTCATGATGAGCCGGTACCCGGAGGTGGATCTCAAGATGATTCGGTACCCGGAGGTGGATCTCACGACGAGTCGATACCCAGAGGAGACAGATAGACGTGGAGTGCTGAGGAGGACATCTGTACCTACCCTTTAGGTAGGAACCCAGAGGACAATCCAGGAGTTGCTTGTCACCTTTTAGCTGTTGTCCTTTGAGTTTTACTTTACTTTCAGTTGTAGTTGTATCATTCTTTTGGGCATGCATTTCCGGACCATCGTACTTCCAGCACGTTTGTTATACTGCTTTACATAGTTTAGCTTCTGCTTGTACACTGTTTGTGTGTGATTTCATTTTTTAAAGGCAATTCATTCCCTTTTTATTGGTATTTACATCTTTGGTGCTAGTCGCCAGCCCCTGGCCTATGGAAGGCGGGCTTGGGGTAGTCACGGCACGGGCCCCGAGGACGGTTCGTGACAAAAGTTATAAAAAAACATGAACTACTATGATTATTTTGGAAAGATACATATTTTAAGATATAATTTAACATTATTAATCATAATTTTTGAAAATATATCCATTTAATTGTGATTTTATTAGTAGTATATATAAAGGGTATAGATAAATCCCAATTGACATAGACGGAATAAGTAATGACCTAGATGTGTAGGATTATATGCTGTAAATCCCATTTATTATAGATTCTGAAAGAGATATGATCACTATGATTTCCAATTGATAAATACTAAACTAATATTCAATAACTAAATATTATTAGATGCTATTTACTTTATAATTTCAAGCTCATCGTGGTCACATACAAAAATATGTATGTCGGTCCAACCAAGGAATTATTACCATTACAAATTTTATGCTTAGGTAATACACTGGAGTAATGATGGGATATGTATTGTCACAAACTGAATCTGGTTACCACTAATGCTTGCACCAAATCCATCCCCTGACAAAGCCCGAAGGGCATTCCCTATCTCCATGGACTAGCACAAGAGCCCATGTATTAATAAATTAGTTTTGGTAATGATTTACAAATATATGAAAGCATCAAACATTAAAAACAATCAATAATAAGAATCTGAAATCATCATGCCAAACAAGTCATAAAAAACCATATCTGAATACATGGATTAAATAATAGTACAGGAAGTCAAAATACATAAACATATAGCATAAAGTCATCCCCAAGGACTCCACAAGATAAGAGGTCATCCCCCAAAAGTTGTCTCCACAACTCCGCAGTAAGTATAGGATCTAATACCATGAACCGCCAACACCCAAAGCCTTTCCTTTACCTAAGTTAAGCATCATAAAGTCTACTTACACCCAAGGGGTGTATGTAGGGTGTGAGACTAATCCCAATAAGATACCACAAAATGAATCCAAAGTGCATGCAATATAAGTTGATAAAGTAAGCAGTTTTAATATGCAAAGAAAATATGTGACAAATTACATGAAATGCAACTTTCAATTGAAAACAGTTTTCATGATAAAACATTTAGAATGTTAAAGAATTTAAATATTTATGTTAAATATTTTAATATACTTCAAAACTCACCCCAATACAAGGTAAAATACCGCAAATATAATGAGTAACAAAATGGGGAACACCTATATGGACTAGATAGTCTGGTCCCCACATACCTCGTACCTCGGTGTAAAGTAACCATAGAAAAAATTTTGTTAGGATGCATGAGCCACTAGTATGGAACAAACCAATAACCTAGTATTACAAAATAATAATCCATATACTTTAGTGAGAGATGTCTCTATCCAAATGCTAAGTGAAACAAGGACAAAACTCATCCAGTTCACTAGCTGTACTAGTACATATCTGCCCCACCTAGGTACCTGGGCTTCCCCCTTCGTGCTCAAAAAAATCCGCATTCCACATAAATCCATTTTCATATAAAGAAACCAATAATGGTTAATTAAAAACAATAAAATATCAATTCACACTCTATACCATTTAAACACACAATAAAACACTTTGATTTTATACAAAACAATTTCTCAAAAAACCGCAATATTTTACACCCAAAACTCCCTAAAAACCCAACATTGCAAAATATGTACACTCTTGTAAGGTACCAAAATAGAAAATGAAGCCCAATAAATTTCAATGAAACCAAAATATCAATTTTAGGTAAACCCCATGAGAACCATGAAATGTTATCTTTGTAAAATATTCATATCTAAAGAAACATGGATTAATGTTTACAAGTTCTACAAACACCATTAAAACCAACCTTCACAGCTACAATAAAAGGGGATAATCATTAATAAATCACTTTTATTCCCCAATAAATCCCAATAAAATAAAATAAGTGGTGATAGGGTAGACCCAAATGAACCAACAAGAGACTTCTCTGAAAAACCTCCAATTTCACCTCAAATTGGATTTAAATAATCATTTGCATTACAAACACCACTAAAACTAATTTTTTCAACAAAAATAAAATTAAATTAACATGATAATATCAAAAACATAGAAATCCAATTAACATAAATTTTATTCACATGGAATCACCTCACAAATTAAGGAGAACCCTTGAATCTTTATGCGAAAACCAAATCGCACCACCGCCACACCAAGAGAGACCAATATCAAACCTAAAACCACAATAATTGACCATGAAACCCCAATTTCAAAAATTAGGTTCAAAACACGACCTTATGTAAATTTTTAAATCAATAAAATGAGAAGAAACATCATGGAAGGTGGAGAAAAAGTGTAATAATTGACTGAGTTATGATGGAAAGAAGTTACCTCTTCAAATCTGGACGATTTGAGAAACCCTATGAAGTTCTGCCCTAATTTGAAATGCATACGAGCTCTAAAAAATGGGTTAAATATAATGGGAGCTTTAATGTTTTAAATAGTCGTGGGTGACACTTGGAATCACCAAAAAATAACAAAAATTGAATAAGTTTTTAAATAAACAAAAAATATTAAACTAGAAATGGGCTTCCAGGCTGGGCCAATTCCTTAAATAAAAACCCATGTACATAATTATTATGGATTCCTAAAGGGTCCACATTTAAATGGTGGTGTTAATAGGTAAGGGGAATCCATTTATGAATTGTAATGGAGGAAAAAAGTTGAAAATGAAGGAGTTGTGAAAGAATAAAAATTTATTTTTAAATCTAGAAATGGGCTCACGGTTTGGCCCAAATTTTGAAAACGCACCACTTCCACCAAACTGAAATGGAAACCACCAAAACAAAGAAAGAAATAAAATAAAATGAAAAATACCTTCAAAATATTTTATGTATCTTACAATTATCCCCTAATGAAAAATTATCCTCCCAGAAAGTCTACATGAATCCTGATCAGAAAATAGGAACGGGTACTCCTCCTCAAACCATGACATCCGCTTACATGTCTAAAGTGTATCATTCCCATGCTACCAAAGAACCTGGACCAATGGAATAAAATTTCTCCGATTCACCTTTTCTTGGAATTACACTATTCCCCTTAGCTTCTCAACAATAAATAAATCAAGATCTATATCCAACTCCTCTCAATTCAATACATGGGATGGATCTGAGTTGTATTTATTCAATTGGGAGACCTGGAAGTTGTCATAGATGGATGTAAACTAAGAAGGTAGGGTCAACATGTATGACATCTTTCAAATATGCTAGTTGATCTGTAAAGGTATGGCATACCGCGGTGTCAGCTTCCCTTGATTTTCCAATTGACTATGGACCAGATGATGGGCCACATTCAAGAATACCCTGTCGCCCACAGAAAACTCTAGGTCTCGACGCCTCTATTCAGAATAAGATTTATGGCCACTCTGAGCTGTCAATAAATGATTCATGATCGTCTTGACCTTCTCATATGTATCCTACACTAGACTCGGCCCCAATAGTGAGGTCTCACCTACCACATCCCAACATAGGGGGGACCAACAAGGTCGACCATAGAGCACCTCTAAGGATCATTTGAATCGACAATCGGTAACTATTATTATAAGAAAACTCAAACAATTCCAAATGTCTATCCCAAGAGCCTCTAAATTCTATTACACATGCATGAATCATGTCCTCTAAAATTTGATTCGCCTACTTTGTCTGACCATCTATTTGAGGGTGGAATGCCGTGCTTATCTTATTCTAATACCCAAAGGCCTTCTGAAAGCCTTCCCAAAATCTAAAAGTCATGCAGGGTTCTCTATCTAATACAAATACTGATGAAAATCCATGGAGTTTTACCACCTCCTAAGGATACAAATGGACCAACTCTTCCACTTTAGTTGTATATTTTATAGGAATGAAGTGGGCTGATGTGGTAAGATGATCAATTACCACTGAAATGGCATTCTTACCCCAAGGTGTACAAGGAAAGACAACAATTAATTCCATAGTGACATCATCCCACTTCCAGGTAGGAATATGTAATAGATGAATCAAACTGAAGTGCCTTTTATGCTTTGATTTCACCTTCTGGCATGTGTATCATCTCAACACAAAGTCTAATATGTCCCGTCGCATACCTGGCCCCCAGAACTATCATCACACATCATAACACTTCTTGGTGGCACCTGAATGGACAACCCACTAACATTGGTGGCTATCCTGCATCACCCCCATTCACAGGGATAGTGGAACTACTGAACTACCCCAGAAACACAAGATTCCCTCGGGAGATGACGACTAATCGGAGGACGTCTTCCCACCTTGAAGAAACTACCTCATCTCTGAGAAAGCTCATCACTGGGCTATTCTCACTGAATCAAATCCATGGGATAATCAGTCAACTAGACACTCTCAAAGAACACACCTCCACTGTGCTCCCTGGTATCCACATGCATCTTAGCAAAGAGTCCCATCATAGCCCACTCAACACTGAACTTCCTCAAAGCCTGCACTATAACTCATTTTCTCAAGGTGTCAACCACCACATTACCCTTTCCTAGGGTATATACAATTTCAAAGTCTCACTCCTACAATTACTTGATCCATTGACATTGTCTCAAGTTGAGGACCTTCTGCAATTAGATATAGGCCATGCTTTTGGGATCAGAGTAAACCACAAACTTCCCCCAAAAAGGTAGTGATGCCAAGTCTTCAATGCATGAATCACCTCTCCCAACTCCAAGTCATGGTTCGGGTAGTTATTTTCATGTGTTTGGAGTTTGTGAGAGCCATATTCCACCACAGTACCATCCTTCATAAGCATGCACCCATGAACCCAAACTGAATCATCAAAATAGACCATATACCCCTTTTCGGCCTCTGAAAAAATCAGAACGGGGTAGTAATCATCTACCTCTTCAGCTTCACAAACAATGATTTCCATTCTAGGCCCCATAAAAACTTCAGCCCTTTCATGGTGAGTGCGGTCATTGGTGAAGCAAGCCAAGTGAAATCTCAAACAAATCAACTATAATAACCAACCAAACCAAGGAAACTCTTGATCTCGAACACATTCTTCAGATTCTACCTTGAAAAAACCACACTATTCTTCTGAGGGTCAACTGAAACCCCCTACTCGGAGATCACATGCCTCAGAAATTTCCACTCCCTGATCCAGAAAGTTCACTTTGACAATTTTTCATAGAGGCGGTGATCTCTGACACCCAAAATGATCCTCAAGTAATGTATGCATTCCTATTTAGAGCCAGAGTATTCCAAAATTTCATCCATGAACACCGCAATGAAGTAATCGTGATATTGGTGTGACATCCTATTCTTGAGTTCCATAAAGACTGCTAGAGAATTTTTCAATATGAAGGGCATGACCAAGTACTCCAAGTGGTTGTACCTGCTTCAGAAGGCTATTTTTGGGATATCTGAATCCTTCACCCTGAGTTGATGATAGACCAAATGAAATTCTTTCTTTGAGAACCACTTTCACCCCTTAAAATGATCACAAAAATAATCTATTATGGGAAAGGGATATTTTTTCTTAATTTTTACCTTATTCAGATTCCTGTAGTCAATGCACAACCTGAGTGATCCATCATCCTTTTTCACAAACAACACCGGAGAGACCCAAGGATAGATGCTCAGGCAAATGAATTCATTGGATTATAAGTCATTTAGATATATCGTTAATTCCCTCATCTAGGGGGGGAGGGGGGTCATGCGATAAGAGGGAAGAGATATCGGTTGTGTTCCCAATGCCAGATCAATCGAAAACTCCACATCCCGCTCAGGGTGGGGGGGAACCTAAAAAATCATCTGGGAATACCTTCAGAAACTCATTCACTACAAGACGTAGTGAAACCATAGGGGAAAGACCATTTTACTCTAGTGTGTGCGATGAAAATTGGATATTTAGACTTCCCAAATCTGAGAGTGGAAGTCTTGTGTGACCCAACTGAGGATCGAATTCTCCACAAAAAAACTGACGAATCCCATTCGGTGTCGCGAAACTCAAATGCTGCCTATAGAAATCAATATGTTCCTGGAAGTGTGCTATATAATCCATGATAGGTATTATTTAAAATATTTCCATATCTAGGACCAATATTTCCAAATCCATCACAACCCCGGACATGGAAAGTACATATGAGGGGCACCAGAGACCCTACTCCTTCTTTCCCAGGGGATTCCCCAACTCCATTGCAAAAGACAAAAACTCGGTTGAAAAATTCAACGTGTTCATGAAATGGGAAGAAATGAATGAAAAAAATTCACCAATATCAAAAAGTGAAGTGGTTATAGAAGATGCGATCAAATTGGTACCTTGAGCTATTGACAGTCCCACCATTGATCTTACTGGTTCCTATTCCACTGCATGGAGATGTCCGGTCTCTACTTGGGGATGACCGCTAGACTTTGGCTATGCCCTGAACTAGCTCTACCCAAAAGATGTCCCAGCCCTACCACCATGACCACAAAAATGAGATCCTACAGTCCTCAGTGGTTCTAACTGTGTTGGCACTCCTCTTAAATCCAATGAACATGCCCAACTCAGAAGTGGATGTGCCACCCTGAAAAAGCACATCAGATAACCCATACCAACACAGTAATAGCAAGGCTTTGGAGGATGTGTGCATGCTGGTTGGATGTGCCACGGTTCCCTACACTAGTTACACTTTACTGATCTCGCATCAGAATCCCCGAATAAAAACTTCATGGAGGAGTGGCCGGAACTGCCACCTCCCTTCTTTTCTTGATCCTCCTTCATCCTCTTCTTCTCTAAAGAGCTGCAATTACCCACTAATGACCTAGTTACAGAATTCCATCCCTGAATTTATAATAAATCTCCACCATACATGCCCAATAAATGACCTCAACATTGGTGCTCAACTTGAACAAGAAGACCTAGGAGTATATCTCTTCTCACAATCCATTCTCAAACTTTTGGGCCTTCAATTGTCCATTCGAGAAAATATCAGGGGCATAAAAACAACTCAGAAAAAAAGTTGGCGTACTCCATTATAGAAAGATTCCCCTAGACAACATCCATGAACTCTAAGGACCTGGCATATTCCAAGACCTTTGAATAGTACTTTTCGTTGAAGATGACCTAGAAATCTCCCCAGTGCATATGGTCCATCTTCCCAGTTTGAAGCACTGAATCCTACCACTTACTATTGGGACCCTCCAACAGAAAGGATCAAAACATCACACTGAGCTCCTCAGGTGTTTCTAGGTTCTCAAACATGAACTTGACCTTCTTGATCTATTCCCCAACTTCTAGGGGTTTTGAGATTCCTCAAAAGGTAGAAGGCTTGTTTCTCAGAAACTCATGTGATCTCTCTTTTATTAGAGCCATCACATCTACCCTAATAGGAGTAGGAGCAGAAGTCAGTCCATAGCCTAGAGCATGGACAGATCAGACCACAGCCTCTACTAGCCTGTGATCAATCGGTGAGGAGAACTCTCTTCGGCTTCCTCCCATGGGAATGTGGGATCTTTCTGGGGAGACATGTTGCTACAAAATGAAACAGTCACAAAACAATAATCAATACCAAAAGTTTGAAAAATTTAATCAAATACATGAAATATGAATAATCTAAATGCATTACAAAAATAAATGAAACAACTACTATGCGCCCACCCAATGTCCATGTGTGGTCTGCAGCCCATACGTCTCCCCTAGAAGTGAAGTCAATCAGACAATTTCCAATTTCCCCTAGTGACTCAAGGTCTACCATGAATTTTGTGGGCCATGCACCCAACTCAAGACCAAATACACAATCCTTAACAGTCCTATCTATTTTCTATCACGTCTCCACCGAAAATTGTAATATAATCCAATCATATAACCTCCTCTGATACCATTTTGCCACGAAACGAATCTTATCGCCACTAATTATGGCACCAAATCCAGCCTATGAAAATGCCTGAAGGTAGTTCCCTATTCAAAATTTCTAGTGCAAGTTCCCTGGGGTCAATAAATTAATTTTGGTAAATATTTACCTGAGTATGAAAGCATAAAACATTAAAAACAATCAATAACAAGAATCTGAAATCTTCATGCCAAAAAAGTCTTAACAAAACCAGATCTAAATTCATGGATTCAAAAATTGTACCAGAGGTCCAAATAAAAAAAGTCTTCAATACATCCCCAATTACTCCACATTACAGGGGGTCATCACCCACAAGTCGTCTCCACAACTCCACACCAAGGATGGGAACTAACACCATGAACCGCCAACACTCAAAGCATTTCATTTACCTGATTCTAGCATTATAATGTCTACTTACACCCAAGGGGTGTAAGTAGGGAATGATCCTAATCCTAATATGACACCACCCAATGATTCCAATTTGTGTGCAATACAAGGTGAAAAATCAAGCAGTTTTAATATGTAAAGAAAAGCAGTGACAAATTCAATGAAATGCAAATTTCAATAGAAAAACGTTTTCAAGCTAAAACATTCATAACGATAACACATTTTGATAGTAATGTTTGACAGTGAAATATACTTCTAAAAAACCCTAAAAAATGGAAAATACAACAAATCCAATGAAAAACAGAACTGAGAATGCCCATATACCATAGATAGTCTCAAGCCCCATTTACCTCGTTCATTAGTGTAAAGTAACCATAGTAAAAATCCGTTCTCGGGCATGATCCACCTATATAAAACATAATCAAAACCAAGTGGAGCCCAATAGTAATCCATATAGTATAGTTAGAGTTGTTTTTATCCAAATACTAAATGAAATAGGGACAAAACCCATCCCATTCACTAGCTGAACTAGTATATATACGCCCCACCTAGGTACTCAGGCACCCTTCTTTGTGCTCAAACAAATTAATCATTCCACATACATCCATTTTCATATAAAAAACCAATACTATTCACTTAAAAACAGTATTGTTGATATAAACACACTATAACATTTAAAACACACAACTAAACACTTTGATTTTTCACAAAACAATTTCTCAAAAACCCGCATTGTTTTCCACCCAAAACTCCCTAAAAACCCCACATTGGACACTATGTGCACACCTATAAGTTACTAAAATAGAAAATGCAGCCTAATAAATTTCAATGAAACCACGAAATCAGTTTTATTTCAGCCCCATTTGAACCAATAAATGTAATCTTTGTAAAACATCCATTTTTAAACAAACGTGGATCTTAAAGTTCACAAGTTCTACAAACACCATTAAAACCAACTTTTTCAGAAAAAACCAAAGGGGATATTCTTTAAAAAAAGTATTTCCAACCCTAATAAATCCCAATAAAATCAAATAATTGGTCATAGGGCAGTCCGAAATTAAAAAACAAGAGACTTCCATGAACCCCCCCCCCCCAATTTTACCTAAAATTGACATTAAAAATTCATTTGCATTATAAACACCAATAAAACTAATTATTGCCTCAACAATAAAATTAAATGAACATGAAAATATCATAAACACAACATTACAATTCAAAAAAATCACATAAACATGGAATCACCAACCAAATTAAGAATAACCCTTGAATCATTGTGCGAAAATCAAATCGCACCATCGCTGCACCAAGAGGGACCAAGTTCAAATCTAAAACCACAATAATTGACCAAGAAAACCAAAGGATAAACCCTAGGTTCAAAAACCTACCCTTTGGACATTTGTTACTTCAAGAAAATGATAATAAACTTCATGGAAAGGGGATAAAAATAGTAATAATTGAAAGAGTTGTGATGGGAAGAAGTTACCTCTTCCAATATGGATGATTTGAGAAACCCTATAACGTTTTGTCCTAATTAGTGATCTATATGAGCTCCAAAGAAGGGGGAGATAATGGGTGCACATATGGGTTCATTGAGATTGGTTGAAACTTGGAACCACTAAAAAATTATTAAAATTGAACAAGTTATTAAATAATTAATTTTTTTGAAAAAACTGGAAATGTGTTTTCAAGCTGGCCTAATTCCTTAAAGGAAAACCCAAATCCACCATTATTATGGATTCTTAAAGGGTCAAAATTGAAATGGTTGTGTTAATAAGTCATTTTAGTCCATTTACTAATTTTAATGGATGAAAAATTTTGAAAATTGAAGGAGTTATAAAAGAAACAAAAAAAATTTCAATCCGGAAATGGGCTCACGATTTGGACTAAATTTTAAAAATGCATCACTTCCACCAAAATTCATGGGAACCCCCCAAAACAAAGAAATAATGGAAATTAAATGAAAATTACATTTTAAAAAATTTATGTGTGTGACATGTATCTAAACCTTAACATTATTACTTTTTATATTTTGTTTTGTTAAAAAATTAGTGTATATCTCTCTTTTAAATATTAATTTTTAAATGATTCAATAACGAGTTTGATAAAAATTAGATTTTACTACAAAGATACAAAAAATATGTTTTTTTGGGAAATATATAGTTTCAATAATGAATTTTTTGATTAATTTTATAATTTATGAAATAAATTAAAATTTTATAATAATATTTATTAAATAATATTTTTTAAATATCAATGATAATATTATTTTATAAAGTCAAATATTATTGTTTTAACGATTAGAAAACATTTATTATATAAAAATAAATTTAAATAGATGAGTGTTATGATATAAAAGTTTATCTTACCATATTTAAACAATTATTTTGATAAAATAAATATAATTTTTAAAATTATAGTTCCTAAATTATCCAAAGGTGAGTATTTCATAATTTTCTGAAACAGAGGAATATTCAATTAAAAATAAAATTCTCTATAAATATACGATATATATTATGACATCATAAGGACCCAAAAGTGATGGAATATATGAAATATAAGGTATCAATATCAAAGGAATATTTCCCCATTAAAATAATTTGTTTTTGAAGTTATTTTACTAATTTTTTAAACCCTAAATTAATCCTCCCAAACCTATATTTTTTTTAATTATTTTAAAACGAATTCTTTGTATAAAAGTCTAAATTCAAAATCACCAAGGGTATTATTTTAAAAAAATAAATTAATAAACATGTAAAATAATTAAAAACACTTTTCATAGGTAAAACAATTTGAAATTCATAGCAAAATTTTTGGTTTTTATTACATTATCATATAATGTCGAAAACCTATGTTCGGACATTCATAAAGAATTATCCTATCTTTTTCTATATAAACCCACCCAAAATCACATTCATCATCACCCAAAACCCTTGTAGGATGAAATTACTCAAAAATTAAATCTCTTCAATCCAACCAAGGTGGACCAATACCTTAAGAATATTCTCCTAATATTTTATAAGTTCCCTCTTAAAGTAAGGGGTCCTATCATTATCCTATTTTCAAGAACCCTTTTAAATTATACTGTGTTTTCTAATTATTCATGTTGGAATATTTTTTAAACCATCAATATTAATATACTTATGATTTCCATGTAATTATAGTCCCCTTTAACTATTAATAAAACTATCCATGAATATTAATGTACCCCCATTATGCTGCTAAAATCATCCTAAAATTTTAATTCCAAACATTTTTTATATTTAATACTCATTACCATTTCCTCTTAAAGGAATTCACCATGATGCATCTATCCATAATTTATTATAAAATTACATGTATATATCTCACACTCCTTAATCTTGTGATTAAAATTGATTAAATGCATCCTTATGTAGTATGACCTATATGGAACAGTTACGCATGTAAAAGATATAACACGATGGGTTTGAATGAAATTATAAATCCCTCTAATATATTTGGTAATATTATAGTCTCATGAGATTCCACATAAGGTGCATAGGAGGTTATCTTAATCACATAATGTTATGTTTTCTTGGTGGATATCCTTGACTTATGTTTATGATTCCATGTTTTTAGTTGTTTCCACATTCCTATGTTGCCATTATGTTATCATGTTTCATCCATCGTTGTTTGATATTATGAGGCATACCCCACTTATGTTACCTTGATATGCCTCTTGGATTAAATTAACTAATTTATTAAATGTTATTATTTTTTTATTCCCTTTATTGGATTCAAAGCTTACCCCTTTCATCGTTATGTCCCTAGGATATCCTGTGCAGTTATAGAAGAATGATGAAATTTTAGGAGCATGTTATGGATGTATTCAATAATGTCCTTTTATTCCAATAGAATGTTTTTATAATATATACCTATTTTCACAAATACAGTAGAATTTATACTATTTCGGGATTGTACTATGTTTACCATTATGTAATAAATCATGTATTAAAATATTGGTTATCATAGTTAGTATCAGAGAAAAGTCTAGATATTTTTGTGATTAGGATTATAAAACCTTAAAAAAACCCTTAGGGATAATAATAATCATAGGAATACATCCCTAATATTTTTAATGTATAAATTAAGTGATTTACAAGAAAATAAATCAATTTATGGATACTACACATGTGGATGTAGTATGTACATAAGAGTAATAAAAATAAAAAGGGTTCCTTGAGATGAACTCGATCATTACCTAATGCATGAAAACGATAATTACTACACATCTAGTTTGAAACTAATATGGGATATTCATTGGTAAATTCATAATAACTTTATGAACCATTTGTAAGGTAATAACATTAACTATATGATTTTATGTTAGTAATAGATCATGGAAAACATAGATTAAAACATATAAATCCATTGGTTAAATAATACATATAATTTATGAGGTATCACTTTAATGTTCATGGATTCCCATTTATGTGTTTAGTAGTTTAAAAATAATCATCCCTAATTTACCTTCTGTTTTTTACTCAATGGTTGGGAACATGAAGAACCAAGTCAAAACCCATTATGAGAAACAATGTAATGACTTCCCAAATGAAATTCCCAACCCAATGGGAGTATGAATCAAAAAATTCCTTAAAATTCATTCCCAATTAACTCAATTATTTTACCAACACTTTAATGAGGAGGAATTCAAAAATCCTAAAATGAAATATCATGTTGTAATTGAGACAATTATGTTACAATGGCCTCCATCAATCAAAATATCTTAATATCTATTAATTGTAGATAAATATTTCAACTACATTGAAATTATATTCTATTTACTTAAATTATTTGAGAAAGTTATTGTTAAGATAGGTGTTTTCCATATAGAGGGAAAATTTGACCAATGATCAACGTTAGTCAACAATACGAAACCATTGGAGGAGATCCATGTGATGGATTCGAAAGAATTATGGTAAAAATTGATAAACATTTCCTATATACTATTTGACTAAAAAAGGGGTGTGTATTCCATACCTTTAAGAAAATTGTTGAATAATCCTTCGGGGCATATGAGGTAAACTTTACAATCCATTCACTATAAACCTCATTTTTTCCTTTCCCCTAGTTATAAATTTTACATTTTCTTTGGTGTAATGAAGATAAATTTATCAAAATCCTTATCCATTTATGTCATTGATATCAAGGAGGAAATTTTCTAATTTTACCTCAAAGTAGAAAATGATATCAAATAATCTCAAGGGTATTATTAGACAAGAGTTTAGAAGTTGAGGATGGATTTTAATTTTAGTAATGCAATTGATAAATCTTATAGGGGTAAGATAGTCCATTATCTGACTTTTCCAAAGTGTAAGAATAAGCATCCTAAAAATTTCTTAAAGGGGACAAGGAATTGTATATGGTGTGGAAAGGAAGGGTACATAGATAGTGGATATAAATGGAAAAACAACTCACCAATGTGATGGAATAAATGAATAAATTTGTCAACCCTCATCATATTATCCAATTTTCCAACTAAATGAGACAATAAAACTATGAAAATCAATGACCTGACACTCGGGTTGTCGATGATAAATGACAAAAAAAACCTCTAAGAGATTGAGAGAAAAGAGATAGCTTATGAAATCACAACTACTGAGGTGGATCCTAAAAAATGGGAGAATTTATACATGTTATTTAAAATACTATTTGATTCTGGTTCTATTCATTCTTTCATATTACAAAAGTTTAGTAGGACTATTCAATCATGAACTCAAAACATGAAAGTTAAGTTATCATTGAAGATATTGATGGGTCAATTTCTCCATCCCAAAAAAATAACATATCCCATTACCATATTTTCTAGATTAATTTCCTAGAAAACCATAGGATAATATCTTTAGAGTAATTGGATGTAATTTTGGGTATGGATTATCATTCTTTATATATAGCCAACAAAAATTTACAATTGGAGGAAATCACCCTTTGTATCATGAATCACCCTATGATTATATACAAGTGAGAGGAAGAGGGCGAATCTTATTTGTTACCAAAATCTAAAGAATGGTTATGATTTCCTACTCTGAAATCATATCTAGCTCAAATTATTAAGTCCCGAGAAAATATCTTCCTTCATGACAAGCCCATTTTAAGGGGATTTTAAGATATGTATCCTCAAAAAGTTGTCTCTTATTAATCATATCTATAAGGTTCATTTATCAATTGAGATCATCCCCAATATGTTTCCAATATATAGGAATCCATAGAGAATTGTCACTATTGAACATGAGGAGCTGGAGGAACAATTAGATTAGAATCTATATAAATTTTTTATAAGCCCAAGTAGTTCACCATAGGGTGCATTGGTTATATTCATTGAGAAGGAGGATGGATTACTTCACCTCTACATTGATTATTGTGAGATCAATAAGATAATTATCAAGAAAAATTATCCTCTTACATTGATTGATGGCTTGTGGTTCTGAAATGTGGAGCACAATATTTCTCCAATTAGATCTTTGGTGAGCATATTACCAACTAAAGTTCAGAAGTAGTATTTCCCCTAGAAAACTTTTCATATAATGTATGATAAATATAATTTCAAAGTGATTACATTTGGACTCACTGGTGCTTCTACAATCTTCATAAACCAAATAAATATCTATTTTCTTGATAACCTTGAAAATTTGGGGGTAATATTTATAGATGATAATATTATCTAATCCAAAATCAAGGTTGAACATGATGAGAATTGTAGTTATTTACTAAAAACATTATGAATGTAAATGTTTTTTGCGAAGTATGGTAAATTTAATATTTAGTTTCAAAAACAAACTTTCTTGGTCCATGTTATCACGAACAAAGGGATAATTATATATCCTTAGAAAACTAAGGAAATTTAAGGATGTCCAAGGACAGCATATATGATATAAATATAATGATTTTATATATTATATGGGTACTCTAATAAATTTGTGTGAAAGTACTCATGATTTTCATGCCCAAAATACATTAATACTTGAAAGGGAGACAATTTTTATATAATAATTAATACAAATAATTCTATAAAGATCTGATGAAGATGCCAATTACTGCACCTATTCTCTCATTATCCACCAGTGAGAAAGTATTTCTAATCTACAATGATGAATCCTAAATGATATTGATTTTTGTTCTCATTCAAGATAAAAAATTAATCGCTTATTCATCCCACGAATTAATGATGCATGAGTAGAACTTCCCGACACATGATTTAGAATTGGTAGTAGTGATATTTGAAATGATGATATAGTGAAATTATATATATGAGGAGAATATTCATATATACATATTTTAAATTACTCAATTATATATTCACATATATATATATCAATATGCTCATATGAAGGAAGTTTTAGATATTCAAGTATTATGATTTTTGAATACATTATCATCCTAGGAAGGAAAAAAATGTGGAAGATGCTCTATGTAGAATCGATCTCGCAACCCTATCCATGATTATAACTGTAGGGGATCCATTTTTTAGGTATATGAAAATTATCGACATGGAAATACTAAAAGGTTATTATTATTACCATTCTTAACTAACTACTCAACCATCTATTATTGAGATAAACATGTAGGCCTTGAAATATGAGGAGTTTCTATATAATCATATAGTAAATATTTTGATGTCCTACATTACTGAAGATGGAATTATAATGTTTTGAACTTGGATATGTGTCCAATAAAAACTATATCTAATGATTTAATGTATAGATGATGTTAATAGCTCATATTTATCTATTCATCAATGAATCACTAAGATTTATCTATATTTGATGCAAATATTCTAGTCTGATAACATAAAGAGGGAGATTGCAGAGTTTTTAATATAGTTATTTGTATGCCAACAAGTCAATGTAGAATGGTAAAATTATAAGGATATTATGAAACTATTACCCATACTAGTATGGAAGTGGGAAAAGATAAGCATGGATTTCATCATAGGACTCCCCAAGACACCTAATGGAAATAGCTCCATATGGGTAGTAGTGGATCAACATACAATGTCATCATTGTTTCTTTCCATTAGGAAATATTTATCTCTTAACCAAATCACCACATATACACAATGGGGAAGTGCTAAGACTATATAATTTTTGACTCTCTATTATATCTAATCAAGATCTAATGTTTACCTAAGGGTTTTAGATAATCATTCAAAAATAATTAATAAAAAAATTGATCTTTTACACTTCTTATCACAATTATATTGTTTCTTAGACTGAAAGGACCATTAAAACACTAGAGGATATGTTTATATCATTTTTAATAGAGATTAGAAGTTTATGGGAGCTTATATTATCAAAGAGATAATAGAAAGGGTTCAAATTATTCAGCATTGTATGAAATTAGAAAACAAATTACAAAAACTATCTATTGAAAACCATCAATGAGACCAGGATTTTGTGTTTGGATATAAATATTCCTTTTTATATCATTATGGAAGAAATTGGAGAGGCCTAGGATGAAGAAAATCCTTATCCATAGATAGTTTGGACCTTTTAAGGTACTTGATATAATTGGAGTGGTGGTCTATTAACTAGAACTCCCACCTAACCTGTCTCAAGTACATGATATTTTCCATGTATCCCACATGAGGAATTACATATTAGACCCCTCACTTGTACTCAATCATGAGGTTTTACAATTGTAAAATTTTCTTTCATATGAAGATAACTTGTTGAAGGTCTTAGATTATACAGATAAGGTTCTATAAAACAAGACCACTACTCTAGTCAAAGTGCCGACGAAAACCCATATGTTTGATAAAGTGACATAGGAACTCAAATAGGTGATAAAAAAGAAGTAACCTCATCTATATTAGTATATGAAATAAAAAATTCTACGGGAAATTTTATTAATAATAAAAAATTTAATGACATGAAATTTTATAAATGAAACTTACTCTTTTGGAATGAATAATTACATTTTCATGTAATGAAGTTATAGATAACACTTGTGTTAATTAATTTATTTATTTAAATTATTTCTAGTTGGATTTGAAAAAACATTATGCATCATAACAATTGATAATATATCTATTTAATAGTGATAATATTATTTGTATATATAATGGTTTATGAAAAATTCCAATTGATAGAAACATAAGAAGTGAGGACCTTGAAGAATACGATCATACCCCTTGATGTCCACTCACAAGAGATTCCAAGGTAGATATAATCACTGAGATTTTACCTCAGTAAAAACTAAAACATAATTCCATAATTAAATCTCAAAACAAACCATTTTTTGTATAATTTCAAGCTCATCAACATCATAACTGAAACCGTGTATGGGGACTACCCATAAAATGTCACAATTGAACCCTCTATCCTTATAGAGTTCACTGGTGTAATAAATGGATATGAATCTAGACCCAAAACGTATGAATTTATATATATTTTTCTAATTTAAAATTATTATATTTATCTATTTATAATTTTTTTATATGATTAAATAATTACTTTTCTAGAAATTAGATTTTGTTACGATCAAACACAATGTATATTTTTTGGGAAATATATATATTCAATAGCGAAACAATTTTATATGTAATTAATAATTTATTAAATAAATTATATTTAAAGAAAATAGTATTATTAGATAATATTTTTTAAATAAAAAAAATAGTATAATTTTATGAATTCAAGTGTACTTCTTATAAGGGTTATGAAACTATTATTATAAAAACTATTATTTTTTCATAAATGGCTAGTTTTGATTTAAAATATTAAATTCTCATATTTAAATATTTTTTTGATAAAATTAACATTATTTTCTAAATAATAATTACAAAATTATACAATATTTATTTTTTCATAATTTTCAGAGACAGTTGATGTTTCAGGTAAAAATTAAATACAGTATTAATACACCATGTGTATTATGACATAATAAATCTCAAAAAGTTATGGTTTATGCATCATAAAAGGTATCCAAGACAAATTATTTATTACCCCTTTAAAATAATCTTTTTTTAAATTATTTTATTAATATTTTAAAACATTATTGAATCCTCCAAAATCTATATTATATTTTAATGATTTAAAATCAATTATTTGTAAACATGACTCACTTCCATATCACCAAGGGTATTATTTTAATTAGATTTATTATTAAATTTTTAAAGTAATTAATAATAAATCACTTTAGAAAAAAACATTAAAAAATGAAGGGATTGTTTCTTTTTTTGAGTACATTGTCATATATATTCCAAAACCTATGTTCAGAAATTAATAAATAATTTTCCATTTTTATATATAAAACTACACAAAATTAAATTAAACTTCACTAAAACCCCTTTGAGGATGAAATTAATCTTCTATTCCCCATGTACCATCCACCAAATGTGAACCTATTATCTTATGGGGCCTCTCCCTTGCTTCTCAAAGTTCCCTCTCAATATAAAAGATCCCCTCTTTCTCCTCTTTTCAAGAACCTCTTTTAAATTATGGATTTTTCAAATTAATTATTTTGGAATATTTGTTCACACATCCCTCTTACTATAAATATCATTTCCATGTGATTAGATACCCCTTAAATATAATTTAAACCTTCCATGTAACATTATGTACCCCCATATAGATCTTGAATTCATCATATGATTTTCTATGTGATTTTTTTATTAAATACAAATTACTATTTCTAATCGACGTTAATCAACAAGATATACTAATCCTCAATAGATTATTAAATTCCATGTATTTTTCTCACACTTTTATTCATGGTAATAAAAATTATTAGGTACATATTTCTATTGTATGATATATGTAACACACTCTTACATTTAAATGACGTGAAAGTGACAGGTGGTCCCAAAATTATATATCCCTTCAATGCATTGGGGAATGTTTTAATATCATAGAATTACTTTTATAGTGTGATGGATCATACCCTAAGAACACTATTTTTTGTTTTCTAGGTGCTTATCCATAACTTATATTTATGATTCCATGTTTTAAGTTGTTTCTACTTTCCTATGATTCCTTTATTTTATCATGTTATATCGGGCATCATTGATAAATATTTGCATGATCACCAACATTATGTAACCATGATTTTCATCTTAGATCACATGTAATACTTTTCATTATGATATTTTTGTTTATTCCATTACTAGGCCTTATATATCACCCTTTTTTAATGTACATCCTCAGGCTATCCCATGCAATTTTAGAAGAATGGTGGAGTTTTTGGAGCATGATAAAAAAATTGTAAATAATTCCAATATATTTCTACTATCAGTTTTTATTCTATGTACCTAATTTTTCCCAAGAAACTAGGATTCATAATATTTTGGGATTTTATTATGATTACATATATGTAATAAATTTTTTATTAAAGTGTATTAAAATATCGGTTTTCGTAATTTAGGTGGAGATTTGGGTTCGAGGTAAGGGATCTACCTAAACCACCTTTTTCATTCAGTTTACGAACATTTACTCTATAAATCCCTTTTTTATCTGCTTTTTATGTTATGTATTTCTTCAAAATTATGTATATATATAATTATTATATATTCCTATTTAATTACTCCTTCAATGGATAGGGTAATACATGACAAAAGTTTATTTCTTAAATTCCATCTTTAATATCAACTCTAATTAAAGGGAAAAGTTTGATCTCTTAATCCATTTATGTAATGATCATTTAATATTTTTAATCCAAAATTAAGACCTTATTTTTTGACCTATGATTATTTATTTAGATATGAACATAAATAATATTTAATTCCATCTTCTCTTTTGTAATATTTGTGAAATTTTATTTGATTATTATATGAGTCAATATTATGAAACCCATTTATTTCTATAGGCAATTCTTAATGTTATGAATTATGATTCATTTCTTTTTGTTCAAAAAAAAAGTCATCATAAAATTATTATGATTTCTCCTATATAGTTCTCTAATGCATTGGGTAATGTTTTTTATCATGAGACATTAGGTATGGAATTAGGGGGTAAACCTATTCCATGATAGGACTCTCTCAACCTTATAATGTTGCCTTTGAACTTTGACTAGAATTTTTATTATGCAAAGTTTTTGTGTTTCTTCAAAATTTCCATTATGAGTTCTATTTTTTCTTCAATAATTATAGTCATGAGTTTTATGAAATTCATTGTAATGAAAAGTATCTTTATTGGGTATTACATTTTTTAATCTTGAGCCCAAATATCATTTTTAAGAAAGGAATGTTTTTTTATATGTATTTAGACACAAAAAGGATTCTTTATTTATTTTTATATCCATTAATGAGCTTCTTTTTCTCGTGCCACATTTAAAAAAAATCATATGTCTTTAAGGATGATTTGGAATGATGATGAAGCCATTATATTGGAAATAAAATTTTGGGTATTGTGGGAATAATTCTCATTTAAAGTAATGGGTATCATTATATAATAATTTTTATCATCTCTATAACACTATAAACCTTAAACATCCTTTGGTGTGTAAGTGATAAAATTTTTCCTTTTGAGGTTATATGTATTGAATGATTGAAATTGGGTCACATTGATTTGTATCAAATCTAGAAATATAAGTCCTCTAATTTTAGCATTGAATCTGGGAGTGTGGGTTTTAGTCTAATAGACTTCCCACTATAGGAGTATCATTATCGTCACCCAAATAATTTAACACTCGATCTACATGTTCAATACTACATCAATTACTACTCGTAATTATTGGATGTGACTGTCCCACTCATACTTGGGTGCCAACAAGAAACCCCAATGATGCCCATCACCGTCCTGCTAAGAACAACATCATATAATAACTAATAATTTGATCCTCACCATTTATATTTCCTTAATCTTTTTAAGCATCACCAATAAAAATGGCTCCCGATACCCCTATCCCCCATCTTGTCAATCTTTGACTAGGATCAAGACACCATATCGACCATACCATGGTACCTCAATCAACATATGATGTCACCTTTCACCGTTAAAAGACATCTCTAATTGTCACCTAACACGCTGCACTACCATTCTCATGAGCATCTCACCACTTAAATTATAATATGGTGTCTCTAGGGTTCATCCCCAACCCAAAATATTTTCAATAGACCCATACATGGGTTATTCACCAACCCTCAACTAAATCATCACCATGCATGCATAATAAACACTAGCCATCACACACTGATGGTTTATCCAAAAAAATCATTTCCAATGCTCAATCTACTCCATTCAAGGTAAATTGATCTACCAAGAACATTCTCATGATCCTACTCGGTCTCATTGAACCCAAACGTTTTAATCTTACATACAACCCGATAACAAATCCCAACCAACACTCCTAGGACATATGTCCCGTATAACCCAAGGTCACATGGCTATACCACTAACCATTCTCCTCATACATATTAGTCTCATCCTATAGCCCAGGTAATATTCTATGTCAATTCTATCCAACCGACCACCTCCCACATGGGTGTCATCCAAAAATAGGATGGTCAGACCATGCTTCAATTATGACACTAAAAGAATATCCAAAATCTAATGGACCAGGAACCAAACCAGTACTACCCTCTAAAAATTTCCTTGATACTATAATCCCACAAAGTTCTTCATATCAAAAAATCCAAAGGAATTTCTCATGCCTTTTCTCAACTATCCAGCTTTGTTAAGTATAAATCCACCAAAAATATATATGGTAATTCTCTATATAGGTTGTTGTTGAATCTTTAAATAATGAAATCAACATACTAGTAAACCAACAAGTTCAATCATTATCATGGAAGTCTATCATCATCCTAAGATCACCTCTTATGCATACCATACCAACATTGAATCATTACCCAAGAATCAATCTCATACTGAACCATGATTGGTCTCTATTCATCCCATGATGAAGGGACTATATTACCATATCTTAATATTTGAACACTATAAGATACTCATGAACTTCCATCTAAATGAAATACATTGTGGTCCTATTGAGTATAATTCCACAAAAATGTTATATGTGAAATCATCGAATAAGTTTTTCTTGGTAATTTAGACAACAGTAACTCCCATATGAAAACAACCACATACGAGAACACGTATTTCATGTGAATCTTATTAATCTACCAAGGTTCATGTATTCAAACCTATTATCAATGGGAGAATAACTAAAAACTAATAAATCACAAATCTAAAACTAATGTGTGTCACTCGAGAAGAAATCATACAATGGTAATATAAAAAACTAAGAATAATAATCTCATTCCACTGCTAAGATGGACTTATTATAATTAAAAGGGATCTTAGTTCAGAATTCTCATATCCATCACAAACTATGACACATTTTTAAAAAACATGTCTATTAATTATCCAAATATCAAGACAAAATAATGATCTAACATCAATTTGTAAGACCTCAGCCATGGGACTACCTATTGGTTTGGATGCTGAGGTCTCTATGTGGCCTGAAGTGCGAATTCCTATATTATAGAGGCTAAAAAATTGTGAGAAATCCATAATACATAAATTATAGATACTATGAACTTAAATAAAAGAGAAAAAATAGTGTAAAATAGCCAAAAATCATACGCATCCATAAACATTAGATTATGCATTATAATTTCTCCAATCGCATATAATAAAATATGGTAATTTCATATATAATGTAAATACACTGATAGCCCATGATATGATCCCAAAAACAAAATATATAAAATGTGAATCTAATATACACTAACCCTTTTGTCATCCTCAGTCCTCACACACCCTATCTTCATATGCTCATCAAGCTACACCTGCTCGATCTACTGCAAATCCCTTTCTCAACCTAAAAGTATACATATGGTCTACACACACCTCAATATTCATATGTAGGGTATGATTATAAAACTCAATAGGCACTCACCATGCACCCCTAATATACATACTCATATGACTGTTTATGCTTGAGGAAATAAAAATGATATAAGTAAGCATGTTAAATGAGTCTTCTAGCATTGACCAATACCCAACAAGATACACGAAGTTGGAAAGCCACCATGAGCTAACTAGGACACCATGAAATCCTACCATACCTTCATTAGTTCCATTACCACACCATACCTAAGGACTCAATGTAGGGAGACATTGAAATCTTGACCTAATTCCTGAAGAGATAGGTAACAGTGATATTTTCATATCTTAACCACTTCATAGTCACCAAAAGAATGTTCCATCGATCATATATGACATTTTACCATGATCCATCCCTCTTATGATCATTCCTCAATACAATCCAACTAATGAAAGTTCAACCCTAAACATGGACCATCCCCTAGGGTAGTCTTCTGCTGAAGCCTCACATGGAAAAAATTCATACACCATGACCCATCTCTCTAGACTCATGGGAGGTCCCATCAAGTGCATTGACCCAGCCCACACACTCAATGGATGTCACATCAAGCACACTGACCAATCACGGAGGACTATAGGGTGAGATCCCTAAATGTACCAACCTAATCCTATAAGAAAATATCCCATAACAACATGCACGTAGGAGTGCATAGGGTCACATCCCATCACACAACTAACTAGATGATCCTGGGGAACTTGTCACTTCGGACCTAGTTCCTTTTCATGACCATGCATCTCTTTACCTATTTCGGAATCCACTAGATCCACTAGACCCACCGAAATTTCTATACATTTATGAAATATCAGGTTTATCACCCTTCTATAACTTCAATACATGAAAGATCATCAAAACCTAGACCCCACGGTCTTTTCCAAACATGTTGAAACCCTCATCACTCATAATCTCTCTAACTAAGGACCATCTAAAGAAGCCATGTCTACCTGAACAAATCCTCTAGAGGTGGGGTACAGTTCCATAACAAAACACCATTGGCATCCCAATACAATTGGTTCTGATGAAATACATGGCCCCAAGATCATTCTATGGAATAACCCTCTATATCATAGTGTATTCACCCCTAATAGAGGTTCTTGACACCTAGGATTACGGTTTTAGCATGTCCTTATGTCCCAAAATAAAACAATACACCCCATAAATGCCTAAAAGTGTGATCCTCATGGTGGTTCCATGTGACATACCAACTTTAAACCATTTTTTCAAATACCCAATGTTGTTCTGGGAACTCCTTCATGATATAGAATTCTCATTCATAAATAATTCCTATATCCCAAAATCCTATTCTTAGGCCACTAAAACACTCAATATAGAAAAAACACATCATGATGCATTACATTTTATAAAAATTTAAATAAAAAACACCTTTAAATTAGGGGCATTAAAATGTCCTCTTTTAATCTAAGGTTAGGGAGTAACCATGTTTTGGTGTTGATCTTAGGGGAGGTAGTGGGTTCTTGAGTCTCAATCACCACAATTTTTGTGTTTTATTTTCATTTTAAGAGATTAGGTATGGGTGACATTGGATTGATCATGGGGGATTCAACATTTCCCATATATTGTTGGATTAATTACATTCCCTGATAATTTTATTTTTTATATATTATATCATATCAATCAATATAAAATGTATTTGGTAAAATGAGGGATGCATAGTGTATGGTTTGATTGGGTGGAGAGTGGTGTCCTGACTTGGCCAACGTATGTTTTATAATACAGTTTTCCCTAGACCCAATATGTATAGTACTTTTGATCACAATAATTTGTATATAGATAGATATACATGATTTACACTTACCATTACAGTGTTGATATTTCACATTCACTATTTAAATGGTAATGTCCCTAGATTATTTGTGGTATAAAAATGTTATGAATGTTTCCAGAATATAATTAGAACCTCAAGATACCATAAAATTAGTGTTAAAATTATTTCTTATAGTCTAGATACATCATACTAACTAGACGTAGTTCATTTCTAACTATATGGTGTTGGGGGCTTATAATCATTTATACATCTTCTCATGAAGTTCAATCTTGGTGATATTTAGTATGTTAGATCATGAGGATAGACCATTAAATAGTAATACAATATGTTTTAGGTATCATTGGTTGTTCATATCTATGAACATGTGTATTGGTCTATTGACTTGAGATTATTATCAATGTGTATAATTTGGTCACGTACTTTGATGTAATGAAAAACCCTGGCACTAATGTTGTGGGGAGGTAGCTTGTGTTTTGTGTTTCATTAGTTTCATGGAATTTGTTGGATATCAAAAGATATAATTTTTTACTTTTTATTTGAGGAAGGGATATCTCAGGCCAATTTTATCATGATAGTTGTACCCTTATAAATCATTGGCCAAAACTAGTTAAAGGAAAGTCCTTCCAGATATATCAATAAATAAAAAAGAAGGAAAGGAAAATGACATAAGTGTATGACCTTCTTTATGATATTTCATAAGAAAAAGAGATTATATTACACAGTACTTGTTCATATGATGGTTGTTATTACTATGACTATTCCTTATCTCTTTATGGACCTTGATGGGTTGGTAGACTCCGATCATGGTCTATTAATACTATTCAATGCTATAAAGATAATGGTATATAGGGTCACACAAAATAACACATTTAAGATTCTTCCATAATCTGGTGTATATAAATACTGGACATGGTGGGCCCCACCATGTATATGAGAGTTGTCCATGTAATCGATCGCTGATGAGTAAAAAATCATTATTATTTGGGTACACAATAATTGAGTTAATTTTTATATTAAATATATTCAAAAGATGTTTATGTGAATATAATAATGATATTATATAAAAGAATATTATTTTAATCTTCAAGGTTCATTTAATATTAATTGAAATTACTAGTCGAGTTAAAGACTAAAAATTATCACATAATAAATATTAAATATGTATTATAAATAGTTCATAAAATATAAATAAATTTTATTATGAAGTTAGTATTTATTACAATTTATATATTTGTTATTTTGAAATTATTTTACATCTGGGGTTTTGGGTACCCTTTTTAGGTATTTGAGCCTCTCAAAATATAAGATGGAGAAAGAAATTCATTAAAAGACTATTCATTCCTTTGAAATGAGTGTCACTCCCTATTCCCACTTCATTGAGAGTTAAGTCTCTCTATGAGAGATCGGTCAAAAAATACATTCTCCTGATCAAAGGGATGATATTGTGTTGATCTTCACAATGCTAAAGGACTCGTCATATATCCAATCTATCACCTATAATTCAATGAATGATGATCACAAGGATTCATTAATCATGTGTTTATGATCTAGAGGTGTTCATATTTAGATTCTTTGAGCAATGATTGTCAACTGTGAGATATAGTTGTGTTCACTACATTTTCAAACAAGGTATTTTTTTTCAGTTTATTATTAATGTGATTGAATTAATACAAGATCCTTGGATCCCTACTAGGAATCACATCACTGAATATGAAAATTTTCATCACTTTGGTGCTAAAATTATTTTAAATCCCTAGCCCGTGGGTTTTCACTACATGTCTAGTACCAGAAATTGGGATTCAGTTTATTGTGTCAATTTTCTGAGATTTGAAAAGAAATTAATTTTCATTAAATTAAGTATATTTTTTAAATTTAATCCCAATGGAAATGATAGTGCGTCGATTCGATTTTTAATGACCATGATATGGTCATCATGAATTTATAATATGGATCATTTTTTGTTTTTGGGAATTATAATTTATGTATATATGTGTGTGTGTGTGTGTCTATGTGTGTGCACAATTATACTTGAAGTCGCATGAATTGTGGAAGTTTTAGGTATGTCTGTGAACTCTAGAAAAACCAAAATCTGGTGAGTATCCATTGAACAGAACAATAATTCCTGCCCATATCGTTTGTTCCACATCTATATGGAAATACTATTTTGTGTTAATATATTTCAAGTATCATATGAGTATATCATTAGAATATTTAGAATAAAAAAAATAATTTTGGTACAAAAAAAGAGGGTTATATGGATTAAGAAAAGGTATAATTTAAAAAAAACATCTAAATTTTTTTTGGGATGTGAAAGACATAGAATTTGGAATCAAAAAATCAACGAAATATATCTTGTTTCATGTTTATTGTACTGCATGGAATAAATAATTTTTTTTGATTTTAGAAGCTATGACTTCACTCAATAGATCAAGGAGCTGTGAGTTAATATGGTTCGACATATTAGTGCTTACCTAGGAACTCTTTGATTAGTGGTGTAACCAATGCCTGTAGACCATGAGGAGAAGTTTCAATAATCATTTCCACTATAATACTCATATTATTTTGTACATTGATTCTACTAAATATGGTTTCTTTAGTTTGATAAAATAAAAGGTGACATTTTTTAGTTAAATTATTGATAATGCTAAATCAGTAATAAAGATAAATTTACTAATCTACTATATTATATTTTTATAGGAAAATGGGAAAAAATATCATCAGTAAACTGATGCAATTACTAGAAAAAATATTTATGAACTGGAAAGAGTTTATAAATATTTGTATAAGAGATTGTGAAATGTACTACCTAGAAAATAAAAGGTTCTAGGGTCCCTAAAACTCGTTGAGCTAAAACAACATAGAGGGTGAAAAAAATTCATATAAGGGACTCATCTATGATGAATATTGTGGATATATAATAATTATATCATAAAATGATGATATTATTTATGGATACAACATAATGATGTGGATGATTTTGCATGTACTCTTATCTCTAAGAAATTTCTAAGAGAAATAGAAGTATGATATGAATGAGTGGTGATTACATTGGATATGTGTAAATTGAAAGATGGATCATGATCATTAAATGGATACATTTCTCATATATTTTCCACAAACATACTCCAGTTTCATTTGTCATTAAAAAATGAATAGTATGTAGAAAACACAATGTTTCATTATTGTTATGTTTCTCTAGGAAATAAGAACGTTAAATAATGATTAATATTTACTTATTATGGTGAAAATTTTGAAGGAGAAGTAAAAAATTCCATTTTAAATATTTATTCCAAAGGAACCTCTGAAATATTCTTTAAAGAAAATATTTATTAAATGGTATGTTACTTTCTTTTCTTTTCATGAAATAAAACTCTAGTTATTTAAATTCAATGGAAAGAATCACAAAAACAAGTAGTTGTTTTTTATGTACATTCATTAATTTATAACATGTATTATATTATACTTTTTGGGTATTAAATACAATATGCCTTTAACTTTACTTTATTGAAATATATTAACCAAGTAAGAGAATAAAAATTAAAAGAAGTAAGGTGTGTTCATTAAGTGGATGAGAAAGGGTAGTTCTAAAGTCATCGATGGAAAGTACACAACTATTATATTTCCAAAATTAGTGATTATAGTTTAACTTTTCTTAGGTATTACATAATCATTATTCTCATGTTTCTTATGGACACAAGGAAATATTATTATATTTTAGAAATTAATATGTATTTACTATTTAATACTCAACCAATAGTTCAGTAATTCTTGAATCATTGGAAATAAATGATGAATATAAAATGACAAATTCATTTAACTTGTTGTGTTTGGATAATACTTTTTAAATAAAAACTAAATAGTTTTCAAGGATATAACTTATATTGTATTAGAATCTTTGGAGTGAAGACCATAGTTATTTTTGACATAATTATGTACTTATTTTTGGACAAAGAAAACTTTATAAATGAAGGTATGTCATAACGATTTTAGAATTAGTTCAACTAGAGAGAATGAACTATTCCATGTATAAGCTAGTAGTAAATATACATAATAAGATTCTTTTAATTTTTAAGTAAAGTGAATGTGAATAATGGTATATGAATGGTCATAAGATTTCAGTTTCATCAGGCTGGTGTCCCAAATAAAATCTTGAGTAGGCATTCATTGGTCAATATATTGTTTCTTGGAGTAATATCTAAACACACATTATCTTATACACATAAAATTGTGATGTTAATTCTGAGGAACAATGAAGGGTATTGCATCAAAAAATTTATCAATAATATGTAACTGGTTAAAATTGCTGAATTATAACTTCTTTATACACATCAGATACATGATATAAGTATAAGGATCATAAATTTTTAGATATATATTCATTGTAGAAGCTTCCATTATGTTCCACGAAATTCATTGTAAATAACATTTTCATCGCACAAAAATATGGAAAATATCATGAAAATGGATATCATATGATTTATAGTATGATGAAAACCCATTATGTCATAAGAAAATGTGATTAAATGATGCGTTAATGGTATTAAATAACTAGAATTAAGAAAGACACAATGTGCATTTAAAGTAATTATTCTAAATTTTTCTAATTATACTATATAAATCTAAAAGATAAAAAAAGTAATAGTCCACATAATAGACTATATTTCTATATAAGGGAAAGTATCTCTATTTGTGATAGTGGGATAAAGATTGAATTGGATTTATTTAATTATAGAGATGCACAAATAGTTGACACAGGAACTAGTTCAACAAGTTCATGTGGAAAGAGAATTTTCTAGAGACACATACTGCATAGGAAGGGTGAATCCATAGTGGTGGATTTATATTAACCATGTTCTGGGATATATTATTGATTTATAATAATAAATACTATAAGTAATTAGTATATGTACTCTGATAAAATTGAAAAGATAAAATAAAATTCAGTAATGGATTCCATGAATCAAGGTACATTTGGATTATTATTTTGAATATTGTGGTGGGTATTCAAGGGAGACGATGCTTGGGTGGTACAAGTGTGGTACCAATAAGGTTTAATTGGTACTACTATGTTATTCCTACATCCATTAGAATTTTACTTATCACAACTAATTTCTATGATCATTTTATTGAGAAATAGATTTTAGTATCACTAATTAGAGAAAGCGTTTATATAATTAAACAAAAAAAAGGATGAAGTCATCATAGATATCCAACAATGGGTGAAATTTACTGAACAATAGTTTCTGATTGACGTATTCAAAAATATCATATAATACTCATTAGTAAATAATTGACCGCATGTGTCTATAACAGGTTAGTGCAACTGCCAATGTTTCTGAATAAAATAGGTATGAAAACATTTTGGAAACAAATATTAATCTTATAATCAGTTTAGAATGTGATGAATGAATTTCTCTAGAGATTTACTTAAGGAGTAATACTACATTCTATTGAATTAGATCCATAGATATATATCTAACTGTATCTTAGACCTTGTCAAAAGTACATATATTGAAAATTTATAGAAAAATACAATTTGAAACATTTTTAGAGATAATCATTACCAATGTCACATGGTATAAATCTTTCTAAGAAGACTTGTATATAACATATGAAGAGATTAATGCGGTGAGTTTAATTTCATACACTTCAATGATGGATAAATCATGTATTACATAGAACCTATAATAAATGATATTTCCAACATATAAATTATGATAAGAAAATATCTGTTTTATCTTGGATAACTACAAGGGATGAAGTTAGAACAATCCCAATGCACTTGAATAGGTATAAGGAATATTTTTTTTGTATGTAGAGGGGAATGAATGCTGGTTTTTAGTGGACAAAAACTAGTCTTCCTTGGATAAAGGTCATATAATACAAAAAATAATATTTTTTAAGGGAAAGAAAACCTCATAAAAGCTAGTGGTATCCATATATAAAAAACCATGTTTTTTCAAAACTTTTAAGGTATCTATATAAGTAGTATAAAAAAATCTTTTTTCTAATTTATAGAATCACACCTTGTTTGTAAAATTTAATCATTATGATAATTATATTACAAATACTATCCACGATTTCAAGTTATGATATTGGATATAAAGGATTACACTTAGGGATTACATCTCAAGAGGATTATTACTCAAGGATGTGAGCTCACACAAAGTAGAATAGTTGCATAGTAGAGATGTGGTAGACCCGACCACTAAATCTTTAACTCAGTAGAAACATGATATAAATCATGTGATAGAGATATAGAAAAATTATCAAGTTGGATATAGTGAATGTGGTAGTTTTGTAATAGTGGGCTTCCCAACCCACCTTATATTTCACTTTTTCATTACCACATAATGTATATAGTGAGTTATATTTGATGTACACTTACCATTATAGGGAAGATATTTTTGGGTCCAATATTAAACTAGTAATGGATATAGATTACTTATCGTATCAAACGATTACATAAGTTCCAATACTATATTTAAGACCTCAAGATACTATGAAATTAATATTTACCATATAAAATATTATGCAAATACATCATACTAACAGTACATAGTAGATTTCATAGTATTAGGTGTTGTGGGTTAATAAACATTGAGAATTATTATCATGAAGTTCACACTTGGTGATCTCTAGTAGGTGAGATCATGATGACAGAACCAACAATAATACAATCACATGTTGTAAGTGCCATTGGTTGTTCATATATATGAACATGTTTATTAGACTCCTAACTTAAGATAATTATCTATGTGTATCATTTTGTCACATACTTTGATGCAAGGAAAAATCCTTGGCATTGAAGTTATGGTGAGTTAGCTTGTTTTGTGTGTTTTATTAATTGTATGGATTTGGTTGAATGCTCGTGTAGAATTTTTTTCTTCTCAGATGAGGAAGAGATATCTCATTACAAGTTTATTAGGATGGTATTACATTCATAAAACCTTGTTTGGGGTTTTTTAAGGTAAGTGTGTCCAATTAGATCTACAAATAATAAAGCAATAAAGGATGATGACTTAAATATATGTCCAACTTTATGTGATATCTTGAGATATATAGATTATATTACATAGTACATGTTCATAGGATGGTTCTCATTGTTGTGACTATTCATTATATCTTCAACAACATTGATGGGTCACTATACTCCACTTTAGGTCTACAAACACTATTCACTTCTATCGAGATAAGGTCCTAGAGGGTCACACATAATTAAATTTTCATGATTCTAACCTATTCTGGGGAATATTAATTTTGGACATGGTGGGAGATACCATGTGGCCTGACAGTTGACCAAGTACTCTATCACCAATCAATAAAAAAACTTAGTGTTATTATATTATATAATAACTTGATATAATTTATTATTTAAATGTATGCATAAGGTATTTATATTAATACAAGAAAAATATTATATGAATGAATCATATATTTCTATTCAAGGTTAATTTAATATTAATGGGAAGTCCAAGTCAAGTTAAGGACTTGTTTTTAGCATTTAATATATCATTAATATATATTACCAGTTAGTGATAAAATATAAATAAAATTTATGATGTAGTTATTTTCAACATAAATATTTATTTATTTCTTATTTAGAAGGATTTTAAATTCTAAGGGTTGGGGAATCCTTTGCCAATATTAAATCCTCCCACTATATAGGAAAGAGGGAGGAATCCATCCAAATACTATTAATTCATTAGGAATGATAACCACCCTCTCCTATAACTTCTTATATATAGAATGTCTCTCTATGAATGACTGATCAAATAATTCCTTCGATGGGTCAAAGGGAGAGAATCATGGGGTTCATTGAGATTTTGAATGATGTATTGGAAATCTATGATAGCACCCATAATTGTTGAAGATGAATCAAAAGTATGTATTGTATGGGATGAGAATTTATCAATTAAAAGTGCCTTATACGTAGATGCATGGTTAAAATTTAAAAAAAATTCTTTACTAGAGGACATGTTTTCTCCAACATCATCCTCCTCTCCACCAGTTTTATATCCCGTTATTTCATTAAAAGGTATCCCATCCTCTTTTTGAGAAGATTATCTCCAGCCTCCACTTTTGGTGCCTCAACTAGGGGTATCCTTTAAGGATGATATTTGTAGATCCCAGTCATCTTCTGATTCTCCTTGCTACATTTAGGTTTCTCTGTAGGTTCAGAATGCAATGCGGGAGGGTAACCATCTAGTGGTTTATGTTCCTACGAGCACCTTCATAGAAGACTAGAAATGTTTGGAGTGTACATTGATAGTGAGTTTTAGTGTGAACAAACAACCACATCCTCTCTTCTATATATTTGTATATTCTTGTAGGCTGGATTGCCTATCTATTGTATCCATCTTGAATCGAAAATCTTTCTGCATGGTGCTTCATCCATGGGAATATTTTGTTTAACCATGGTGTATGGTGCCCAGATCTGTGAGAAAATAGCGATTCAATCTTAATCGATGGTCAATACAGTCTCATTATGGGTGGGATTTGTTGCGTGCAATTAGATAGATTTTATTTCCTATCCTTCCTATAACATCCTTAATTTAGAAACTAATAACATTGTATGTGATAGTGTATGGGACACAAAACCCAAAGTGTGTAAAGGAATATAATACCCCAAGACATTATAATATATTTACTATTTTAAATAAATTCAATTTATGATTTTTTTAATTACAAGAGTGAGTTAGTGAGAATATTCCATACACATCAATGAGTATCTTCAATGGCATGTGTTACATGCAAGATCAAGTTTTACTAAACAAAAATTTATAATAAAATTTTACTATTTATTATAATATGATATAAACTAGAGATTATGAATAGTATTAAATAACATTGTAAAATATATGGTATAAAAAATATAAAATAAATTAATAGTTTACCAATTAATTAGAATGGAAAATAAAAACCAAATGAATATAAAGAAAATATAATTTTTTCTCACAAAGGAATTTTCTCTTAATAAGGTAAATGAATTACAATTAGTGAATTAAATTAACGAAATATGTATGTTATATAATAATTAAAATAATTTTTGATAATAATCTAATAGATTTGAAAACATAAGATGAAAATAAAAACAATATTACACATAAAAAAAAATTTATTAAGCCACTTTTACAGCCTTTTAATGGAAACCCCATATTAAATCCAATTATTATTACATTTATAATTCATATAAGTAAAAAATCCTAATATTTGAAAATAGAACATAAAAATTAGGTTAGGTTAAATTTTTTGAATTTTTCATTAAAGTTTAAATTTATAATGAATAGTTAAAACTTTTTAAATTTAATACAAAAATGATTTTTCATATAATTTATTAATAAAGAAAAATTTTACTTTAAATTTATTTTATTTGTTAATTAGAAAATATTTTTACCAATTAATCCATTTTAGGTCATTTGAATCAATTTCACTTTGCAAATGACTATAAAGACATAGAAAACATTAAGATGTATTTACTTTAACAACCTTCGTTGTCTTCTCATCTGCGGAATTAATTTTAATTTAATTTCTACCACTTCTAGTATTGTAATTTTGAAAAAATGTATTAAATATTTATAATCATAAGGATTTATTATATCTAATAATATAATATTTGTTTTTTAAATATATTATTGAAATTAATTAAAATTAATCATAACTATTAAGGTTAAATTAAGCTTAATGGGAGACTAGACATTAAATTTAAGGCCCAAAATAACCTATAAACTTGTCCAAGAAATTTTTATTAAAAATATTTCAAACCTATTCTTAATTTTCTCTACTTTTGACTATTATGGATCTATTTTCAATAAAATACATGTGTGGGGTTCCTTTCTTTTATAATGGTATAAGAGATCAACTCCTCCTCCATTATAAAAGGCCTTTTTCTATCCCACTTACTCGCAGCTATCAAGAAACCTAATTTTAGTAAAACACATCCCAATTAACTCAAAAATATACCTACATTCCTACCTGAATCCTCCATTTGGGAGAATATAAATCCAATGAATTCTTTTGGTGCAAACCAAAAGGAGTTTCCTAATTCATATGTGACGTCTTTCTTAAATTTCTTTAATTTTATTTCCATTATCCACTCCATCAAGATTTGTTTATTCCATGTTTCTATAGAAACACCAGTTCCCAAATACACTAAATGTTGTTACAATATTTTTTTACCTCTAATTATATACACCTCTATCAAATGGGAAACTAATATACTGATTACGTGTATATAAGACTACTTCCTCAAGAAATGATAATTTTTTATTTTTTCCTTTACCACCTCTCACATGGACCATTATGATGGACATTTTTTTATTAATTTTATATATCATATTTATTATTTAATTAATATTATTTAATTAATTTAAAACACATATCTTTATACTTCCCATTTTATGTAAGAACGATAACATCATTTGAGGAAATGTGGACTACTGCCCCCTCAAAGCGATGTGATTTGTTCAAACATTCCATCTGATGTATAAAGGAAGATTATAATTAAATAATGAGACATGAAAAAACATATATATGATATTCACGATAGAATTACGTTTATATATATATATATATATATATATATATATATATATAATTATCTTTATTATACTTTCACACACTAAAAACTGATAATTTCAGTCATGGACATGTGGACTACCGCCTACTAGACATGATGTGATTCATTTTTATAATAGAATAATTCCAAATATAAGTTTATATGACTGAATAATATGGTATTTATGATCTAATTATCATTCTATAATGAAAAATTCTATATAAATTCTTTCTATAATGATCATTGGAAAATTAGAACATTACTCATGTGTATGTACGATCCACCATCTCCATGATCATAACATTGATTCATTTTTCATAACCTTACATAATGTTTTTTAATCATAATTGATGTATAAATGTGATTATTATTTCATGATTATTTTTAATTACATTTTATATAATGACCCCTTTGACCATAGTTGACCTACCAATGTAGTTTCCGACCCAAAAACCAAATTTTGGTCAAAAAACTGGATATAAACATAATTGTTTAAGTAATTGCAAACAAAAAAAGTAATAAGTGAGATAAAATTAATGATAAAAATGAAAAAAAAAATCTCAATAAAGTATAAAATTAACATAAAATTATTTTATCAGAGGTTAGATTCCATTAACATGAACAGAAATGAAAAGTATGGGATTTTTATCTCAATTTACTATCAAAGGATACTTAATTATTGTTATAAATCTAGTTTCTTTTATGTTCTGTATATACAGAATTTGACATGTTATATCAGTAATCCCTTTATTCTCGTGATATTATGAGTTTAATTTAATATTATTCCTTCATGATTCTAATGATTTTAAATGTTTTCAAGTGGTTTGAGACACAAAGTGATGTTCAAATATTATTTTCCTCAATACTTATACTAATGATATTTTAATGGAATTTCCATTTGAGGTAATTATATAGCCATTTTTCAATAAGAAAGGTCCTTATTATCATATTATTTATGACCATTTTCAAGTATTATTTCCATTTTCCTACTCTTTGGTACTGAAAAAGATTTAGAAAAAGTTTTAAGAAGAACCCACCTTATTTCTCTATTTAGTTGGAGAACCAGTTTTCTTTTCTAATAATGTTTTATTAAATTTTCTTCAAAATTGATTCTAAACTAATTTGTTAAAGAGATTTTTACCATTTTTATATTTTACAAAAGTTTTCAATGGAATTCTATTGTCTCTTTCCCGAAAAGGCATTTCACATACCATTTAATGGTTCTAAAGTAATGTTAATTTACCTCGTACGAAAAGTATTTATTTACTTAAAATAATTTATTTGAAGCTCCCTTTTCATGTCTAAAAGGACAATTTTTAAATAAAATTTCTTCAAAAGTGCATTCAAATAAAAGGTTTTTCTAATGTTTTTTCAAAATAAAATCTTATTATCCTCAATAATGTTTTTAAAATATCTATTTATAATGTTCCAATTCATCGATGAAAAAAGCCTATATTTTAGTACATGTGGAGTATAATGTATTGATACCATCGTTAATCTTCCTATGGAAGGTTTATGATTGATTTATCCAAGGATAGTATTCACATTCACTTTCTTTCCTTTTATTCCCCTTGAAAAATTAAATTTCCAACATTCATTTGACCGTGAACTTCCCCTAATTATCCATATTATTTTTTATGGATATGATCATTGACTTAACCAAATACCAAATTTCATATAGTGTTTACATTGAATGTTTTTTGATTATTTGAAAAAATATTGATAAATATTTATCTCCTATTACATATAGAAATTTGAAAAGGCACATTGTTAAATAGATTATTCGATAGATGTGGAAATTTTGACTAGTACGACATGGTTGCATCCCGATTATATATATTACCTCTATGCATTGGTAGTATCATGGGACGAGTCATTTGGATAGCCGATTTAGATCGTTTTTTACCAAATATTTTGAAAAATATCATGTGAAAGTTCTTGATGGTAAAGGTTCTATATACCCTGAAAACATGGAATCCAATAATTATGAATTTCCCTCATTTATTTTTTAGTTATTATTCTTTCATGATATCTTGCATCGATATATCTATGGATACATTTTATTTTTAGTTCACTAATTAAATAACATGTGTTTAATTTTTGTGCAATTACATATTTATTTTTACATATCTAATTATTTTAATGAAATTTTTTATTAGTTAATAACATTTCCAAATTAATTTTTTTTCATTTATTCATTATTTATTCTACTTTACTTACCCTTACTGATCATTTGAGATCAGCCTTGTAATTTATTTTCCTAGGAATCCAAGAATCTTACTATGAATTATATGTATAGATTTACTTGATAGATTAGTGTCATCCTCAATTTTATACATTTATTTAGGAGGAGAATGAAATTATGTTTTAATTAATATATTATTTTATAATAAAAGTCTTATATATGTATTTGGTTTTCCAAGACTATGAAATGATATGGTCCTTCTGGACTTGATTCATTGTAATCACGCCAATATAATTGATAGCAGACACAAAATCTATACCATATAGGGTTGGGTCACTATAGTAGGTATTAAAGGAGGTTTAATAGAATCTTTGGGAATAATATTTATTAAATCGTATATAATAGAACATAACCCAAAGGTCTAATTTTATGATAAGAATAGAATAACACTATATAATTTTGTTAATGTGTATATTATATTGGTGCTCCTTAAGATACATCCATATATAGATAATAAAATTGGGTGTGTTTATAAAACCAATGTACCTAGGATTAAGAACTTCGACAAGGTGTTATAAGCCAGACTCAGGGTAACCTAGTATATAACAACTGGCCTTATTATGCACCTGGTTTGACACTCTCAGGGGATATGCTTAAGATAATTCACATTTTATTAACAAATTGTTATGAAGTATGTTTATAATGAATAATATATGGTATAACTATAGTGTTTTTATTTCAAACAAGGTTTTATTATTTGGAGATCATATATACCATATTATGGATAAACCCTACACCAAGTTAAAACCTACGTTGAAATTAAATAGATGAATTATTTTTTGGATTGTGGATGTATTGAAAACCATTAGGCTATTTAGTTAATAAATTTCAAGTATGCACATTAGATTTATATTATATGGTATATTAATATGGTTTTATAAAAGTTAATCATTTATGATAGGTGACAAGTGATCATGTCAGGAAAGGTTGTGGGGCTTGAACCCATGACCGATGGATGATAAAGGTTTTTCTCCAACCACTGGCCAACGTGATATCCTAGTTAATGAGTAATTATTTAAAAATATTGATGAATAAATATTAATGAATAACTACTAGTGTTTATAATTAAGTTTATAGGTCGAAATATCAACCATATTGAATTTGGAAAAAAGATAGAGACAATTAGTTAGACTCGTCACCCTTTTATGGGCCTTACAATCGAATAAATGTTTTATTTCTTTAAGGATGCAAGTTAATTTTTGCATAACCATTTTATCAAGTATGTGATGAATTAGAATTTGATCAAATAAAAAAATATGCAATTTTACTAATAAAAATGAAATGTTTCAATAAATTATATTTTCTTTTATTTATAGGCAGTAAAATAAATAATCCACACTTGGTAAATGATTAAAAAACTGTCATCCTAATACCTTAATTTATATTGAACTTATGTAATATTAAATCATTGTAGATTTATAATTTTGAGGCCCTCACCATTATATTGATCATTCACATATTTTTGATTGATAACCTCATTCAATCCATAAAAATATTTATGTTATTCCTCCAAGTATGTGTCTTTAACTTCTACTAATGTTATGCTACTTAGAAACCTAGTTACTTGTTAGTCCATGTGAACCTTGAACTTCCCACTCATTATTTTTGTATAGGATTGCATACAAACCCTTCTCATGAATTCAGATTACCAAGTTGTAAATATGTACAAAGATAACATAAAAATCATGTTTAAATTGGCACAACACTATTTAATTAAGGTGGGGAGAATGTAACACCATGAAATTCTAATGTGTGAAACTTGTACCTAATAGCGTGAGGGTCACATAACACCACACATATATAGGAATATAATACCCCAAGACCTTATTATATATTATCTATATTAAACAAATTCAATATATGATATCTCATAAAATACACGTGACACTGATTCAGCATATGTCATACACAACAATGAGCCTCTTTAATGGCTCACCTTGCACGTAAGACCGAGTTTTTACGAACAATAATATACTATTAAAATACTATTATTCAATATAATAATATATAAACTATCAATTATGAATATTATTAACTAACATATTAAAATATACAGATTACAGAAATACAGAATGAATTAATATGTTACAAATTAATTACAAATGAAAATTCAAACCAATTGAACGTAAAACAAATATTATTATTTTTTAAACAATCAAAGGAATTTTGTCGAAATAAATTATAATAATTAAAATTATGGAATTATATTAATAAAATATATATGTTATATATTCAATCAAATATTTTTTATAGTCATCCAACATATTCAATAGACAAAAGATAAAAATAATCTCAATATTTCACATGAAAAGCTATATTATAGCCAAGTCACTTTTACAACATTTTAATGGAGAAACCATTTTAAATCAAAACTATAACCCTTTGTTGGAATCTTTATGAGATAGTTTTTTTAATAATCATAAATCATGTTAATTTAAAAATCATGATAATTCACAAAACCTGTTTTAAGTGTTGATTATCATGTTAATGAATATTTTTAAATGAATTGAATATGTCACATGGTATAATACATTTAAATAAGTCAATAATTTATAGATATTTCTATTTCAATATATTTACAATTTTATATTTTCATGAAATTATGAATTTAACTTTATCTAGTATTGTTCTGTATAAGACAGACACTTTTTACATTTTTCAGGTTTCTGACACCGATTGGTTCAAAGGGGTCACTGATGGTAGAATCAATGATGGGGACTTACCGATCGAAGAAGATACTAATGTAGGACTCAATGATAGAACAAAAAACACACTAATGGACAATTCACCAATGATTAGTCATACCGATAGTTCAAGAGACCCACCAATGGATGACTCACTAATGGGAGATGCACCGATAGTTCAAAGGAATTACCGATGAATGAGTCACTGATGGGTGATGAATCGATTTTTCAAACGACTTACAGATGGTTGAGTCCCCAATGGATAAAAAACTAATAGTTTAGAATGAGTCACTGATGATGACTCACCAATGCCCAAACAGACCGACAGTATGAATGGCTCACTAATGCCTATAGTTATCGATACCGATGGAAAGGACTCACTGATATAGAGATTCACTGATGCTGACAGACTGATTCTATTGACTCACTGATACTTATGACTCACTGATCATAAAAATATTATTTATTTTATTAATTCAAAATTATATCTAATAGTCATATTTAGACAAATTAATTTTTCTGACATTAATTTAATGTGGTTTGTAGGTTATTCAGAGGAACGTATGATGTACATGGTTGTGGGGAGATCACTAGGTATGTTGGTCCTCGAAGTACAAAATATTTACTAGATGAATCATTCAAAACACAAAGAATAATAATAATAAAATAAAGAACATAAAAGAGAATAACTCCTGCAACTCTCGAGAATACTCCTAAAACCCTAAAACTAAAATGGAAGAACATATGGGGAGATCATGAAATCAAGATAAACCTACTGAGCTGACCTTGAACATATTTAGAGAAAGAATCTAAACATCCCATACTCTTAGAAGCCAGAACACAGAGGATACTACACTCTATTTTGGAGTCAACTTCTAGAAGAGGACTCGATCTTAAATTCCACTCCTAGAAGAGGACTCTATTTTTTAGTAGTGTTTGTATCTATTTATTACACACACACACACACACTAATGCATGTTCATAACTAGAGGACACTTAAAATCCTCAATCTCACACTCTATTTATTGATTTTTATCCCACGTAGAACTGTGGACGAGGTCGTGTGTGACAATTTGGTTGTTTTTACTACAATGAACGGTGGTAGAAGTCAAGTGTGACCTAGAAATCCATGTGTCCATTTGTGAACCGTGATCCAAGTTGTGGATAAATCATTTTTATTTATTTAAAATACTTAGTGGAAGGTGATAACTGGGTTGAGAGGATTAGGACTCGACATTGAGACTGAAACTCTTGTTTTAAATTTCTTTGTGCCTATTTTTATTTACTTTTATTATGATTTATAACAAATTTCACTCAAATAATATTAAAGTCTCATAGTTAGTTTAGAATGTGTTTATAACAGTTTTGAACTTGTTGGTTGGTTTCAAAGGTTATATAAATCTTTAAATTAGCATAGATGAGAACTTATCAATCTCATATTAAATTAATTGAATTTTTAGGACTCTTAAAATTCACTACAAACTGATGTGGATTAAATTTTTAATATGGGGAAATTTGGAAAAAACCACTTTTTAACAAAATATTTTATAGGGACTCAATTCACTCCCCACCCAATTGAGTACTCTACTCCAACCACCATTTAGAAACAATGGATCTGGTTATTTTTCAATTTTCAAAGCATTTTCATACTTTTTAAACTGTGATTATAGTTGAATTTCAGGGATCATAAATTTTTTATTAATACTAAATTTTAATCTCTATGAAATCTTTTCAAAATTTATATTATGTAAAATATATTAGAGGGTGATTTTACAAATAGACCACCTTTTTTCAACGAAATAAATTATTCTCAGTGTAATCTTAAAATGAAAATACATTTAGAAAGAATGGGATCCGAAATCTGGACTACTATTCAAAGTAAATATGTGCTCCTTGAAACTACTAGAAACCCTTCGGATGAAGCAACCAAGACTAACTATAAAAATACCTATAAAGTAATGAATTCTCTACATTGTCTCCTTGGAGATGAATAATTTAATCTCATTTATTCTTTTAAAACTACTCATGATATTTGGTACGCTTTATATATTTCCCATGAGGGAACAACTAATGTGAAAAATAAGAGATAAAATACATATACTATAAAATATGAAAATTTAAGATTGAATCATGAAGAATATATTTTTTATATGTATCTTAGTTTTAAGGAAATTGTGAAGACATTGATTTCTTTAGGAAGAGTTATCACAGCAAAGGAGAGTATCATGTTGATTCTCTAACGCGTACCAAAGAGATGTAATGTGGCATCAATATCCTTAAGAGAATCATGCGACACTTATACAATTTCTAGGAAAGAACTAAATGTAAAATTAATGATGTATAAAGAGGAACTAAAGGTGGGTCAATATGAGGAAGAGAAAAATAGAGAATATGTACCCTTCAAGAATAAAATTTCTAATAGAAAAAAAAATAGAATGTTCAAGCGGTTTTTGAGAGTACAAGTAGTGGGGAATCATCTTCAGAAAGTGATGAGGAAATGGCCCAGCTAACAAGGAGATTCAGAAAATTTTATAGAAAGAAAAATTTCTTCAAGAAATAATAATTTAACGAAAAATATGGAAACAAATCTAATTGGGAAAAGGATTGGAATAATCCTAACAAATAAGAAGAAATTGTTTTCTATGAATGAAAAAGGGGAGGGCATGTCAAAGATTATTGTCCTAAATTAAAGTCTAAAAATAAGAATGAGTATAAAGATAGGAAACATAAGAAAGAAATTAAGTCCACCTATAGTGCATCCGAGGATAGATCCAATGAATCTAATTTCTCTCAAAATGAGTAATAAGATATGGTAAACATGTGGTGAATGAAAGAAACCTCAGAGGTACTCTTAAAGTCTCCTGTTCCGAATGACTATTACTCTAGATATGAATCTGAATCTAAAAATATGAAAAATTTTGAACTATTTGAGTATTATAATATGATAGATAAAACATGTAATGAACATAAGGATAAGTATAAATCATTAAATAGAAAGCATGCACTCTCAACAAATATTAAATCTGAACATACTATTATGAAATAGAAAAATGCACAACTGTTAAAAGAAAATAAGGATCTAAAGTTATCTGATGATCAATTAAAGAAGTATATGGAAATGTTTACCAATGGGAAAACACACATAATCAGTTAGTTGGTAAACATATATCTCCTAGGTATACTATTATATTAGGATATCAGCCAGGACAAATAAATTTGTCTACAAAACATTTTATAACAAATTCTGGAAAATCTGTTTCTTTGTCTAAAAATCAAGATTTTACTTTAACATCCAGTTATAAAAAATCCTTCACTGCATCAATGTTTTCTGGAACAAATAATTTTTATCTTCCAACTACATTACATTCTATATATATTAAACCCATTAGAAAATTGTGGTTTCTTGAATCAGTTATTACAAATGTTTCTGGACCTAGACATATATGGGTATCAAAAGATTATCAAGGATGAATTGTTTTGTAGGTAAACTACCCAAATATTTCCTATAGAAATATTTGGTACTTGTATATTGGATGTTAAAGACACATGATAAGAGATTATTCAAGTTTCAAAAATCTCATAATGATTTATGGATTAAATGTCACATTTGGTGAAAATAGTAAAGGAAAAATCCTCAGCTTAGGCCAGATTGGTAACTCTAACTCTATTTCAACTTCCAAAGTAATTTAGGTTGACAGATTAAAATCTAAATATATCTCAAAAATTTAGTGATGGATTTAATTTCAAATTTAAAAATTATTCATTCCATGTTATTTATCCCAAAAATAACAAAGTATTTATTTCTCTTAAAAATGATAATCTATATGCTATAAATTAAGACATACTAGCATCACAGAATTTTTCCGGACTAATTTCCTTTCAAAAAGAGTCTTGTATCTAACACATAAGACTAGTAAATTTTAAGGTAAAATCCCTTATGAAATTAGGTAGAAGTGGTTTAGTTAAAGACCATCCTAAACTAGAGTTTCTAGACAATAGAGTGTGCAATCTTTGTCCAAAAGAACAGAAACATAAAATCTCTTTTAAATCGAAGAAATAAGTTACAACTTATCAACATCTTGAGTTAGTTGACATGGAAATGTTTGTACCATCTAGAGTTTCAAGTTTCATTGAGAAGAACTTTGTTATTATTCTCGTAGATGACTTCTCCAGGTATACTTGGACATTTTTCGTAGCTCACAAAATTGAATCTTTCTCTCATTTTACCAAGTATGCTAGGACTGTAGAATATCATAGAGGGAAAAAAATCAAATCTTTTATAAGTGACTATGTCCCTGAGTTTGAAAATCAAGACATTGAATATTTTTTCTCACAAAATGAAAATAGGAATAACTTTTATGCCCATAGGAAACCTCAATAGAATTGTGTAGTAGAATGAAGAAATATAACCCTACAGGATATTGCCTGATATATGATCAATGAATATGACCTATCGATTTATTTTTGGACTGAAGCTGTCAATACGTATTGTTATATAATAAATAGATTCTTAACCTGTCCCATCCTTAAACAACTCATTATGAGTTTTTGAAAAATAGGAAACCCGAGGTAGATTTTTTTAAAGTGTTTCGATGTAATGTTTATATTCTAGACACTAAATATAATCAAGATAAATTTGCCTCTAAAAGTGATGAAGGAATATTCCTTGGATATTCTATATCAGGAAAATCATATAGAACCTTTAATAAAAGAACTAAACGTGTGGAGGTATATGTATATGTCATGTTTGATGAAACATATCCACATGAACCTAAGAACTCAGTAGAGAATCAAGAAAGATGATATGTCAAATTTGGAAATTACTGATAAACCCTCTAATCATTCTATAAAACAATCAGTTTAAACTTCCAATTATGGAAATTCTCTAGAATCTATCCATAATGAACTAGAACCAAGTGATGAACCTGAAATAAAAATCCATACTTGTCGTAGACCAACTAGAACCCTTAAAAACATCCCTTAGATATTGTAGTTGGATATTTATATAAGAAATAATGTTGATCATCAAGCATTCCTATCACATCTTGAACCTAAAAATATCAATGATGCAATAAATGATGAGTTTTGGGTGATGGCTATGCTAGAAGAGCATAATCAGTTTGAGATAAATGATGTTTTGTATCTTTTTGATAGACCAAAATATACATTGACCATAGGAACAAAATGGGTGTTAAAAAATAAATTAGATGAAGAGGTAAATATTTTTTCAAACAATGATATATTGGTTGCACAAGTCTATAATCAAGAAGATTTAATTGATTATGTGGAGACCTAGGCACTAGTATATAGGCTTGAATCTATTAAAATTTTAGTTTCCTATACATCACACTTATATTTCCACATTTATCAAATGAATGTATATAGTGCATTATTATATGTTTATATAATTGATGATGTTTTTTTTGAATAACCCAGAGGATTTTAAAATTGCCTTTTTCCAGACCATGTTTTTAAATTATCTAAAGATTTATATGGTTTGAAACAAGCTCCAGGAGCTTGGTATGATAGGTTAACTGAATTTTTTATTTCTATAGAGGTTTTAATAGCTCAAATATCTGTATATGATATTATTTTTTGATCTTCTAAAAATTTATTATGCAATGATTTTTCAAAAATGATGGAAAGTTAGTTTGAAATGAGTTTAATGGGTGAACATAAATAGATTCTAGGATTTCAAATATTTCAAAACAAATAAGGTATAATTATAAATCAAATTAAATATACTAAACATATTTTTAAAATATATGGATTTTATGGAATTGTGATTTGTGAAACACTTATGAGTTTCACATGTATGTAGGATCCTGATGAAAATGGGAAATCTTTTGATCAAAATGCTTACAGCGGAATGATTAGGAGTATTCTTTACTAAACTAATAGTGGTAAAGACATCATTTTTAGTGTGTGTATGTGTTTAGGATTTCATGAAAACTTGGAAGAGTCACATTAAAAAAAATTTAAAAGTGTTTTCAAATAACTCAAATATTCAACTATTTTAGGACTATTTTACCATATAGAAAAAATGTTTAATATGGTTAGTTATTATATTTCTGACTTTTTGGGTGTAAATTAGATAGAAATATCACCTCTCTAACATGTCACATTATGGGAATGTCTATAATTTCATTGTGTAGTAAAATGATATTTTTTTGTATCATCAACTTATGAAGGTGAGTACATTGCTGCTGGTAGTTATTGAACACAAATTTTATGGATGAAACTACTTTATTAGAAATGGATTTCAATTCAAATGTATTCCCCTAAATTGTGACAATATAAGTTGAATTAATATTTCCAAAAATACAATTTGTCATTCTAGAACAAAACCTATTGATGTAAGTCAGAATTTTCTGAGAGAGCACTATCAAAAAGGTGATATAACTCCTGAGTTTTTTGGGACTGAACACCAACTTACTAAAATTTTTACAAAAACCATAAACTCTGAGATAATGAGCTACAAAAGACATGAACTATGAATGATAAATATATAAAGAATATTTTGCCTTGTCCCCTTTGAAAAATCTATTTGGTTGTGACACTGATCAGCTAAAACCGATTAGTTGAGACCAATCAGGTGAGACCAATCAAGTGAAACCAATCAGGTGAAACTGATCAGATATAACTAATCAGGTGAAACCAATCATGTAATACTGATTAAGTTATATCGATACTGTTAGTGTGAAATTGATACAGATAGGGACCTTTTTAGTAGATTTGTTTGTCTGTATCTTTTAAGAAAAACGACATAGTTTTTTTGTTTTTATTTTACCATTATTATATTTTGTGTTTTTATGAAGTAAAATCCGTAAATGATAAAATTAAAGTGATCCACACTACTTCTACCCTTTGACTATTCACTTAACCACTCTACCTTCAAACATTCGACCTTTCGACTCTCATCTTCAAATATGAACCATTATAATGGCAAGGAAAAAAATGTGTGATGGAAGGACTGAGTGATTTTTCATCCACTATGTGCCAAAATTATGAATCATGTTGTGCCACAAGTTCATTGAATCTGTAGTTGGGAATCTGTATAGTAAATCCTGAGTAATAAGTGTCTGTCGAATGGTTGTTATCGACCATGCCTCTCTTGCTTAAATTTTTGAATCACAATGGTGGATTAGCTAGTTTATAGATAATGAGAGTCCTTTCTCTCCCAAGATGGTACACAAATTTTATGTCAACTTAGAAGTGTTTTGGAAGGATCTGAGGAGGCTCGGATGAATTTTGTGGTAAAGGGAAAAGAGATCTCATTTTCGTCGAAAGAGTGGGACAAATGCTTAATGATGCCAGATGTGGGTGTAATTTCTGACTACCAGGGTAACATTCCACCAACATCAGATTTATTTTCCTATGAAAATGAGTTGAAATAGTTGACTGGAAATTAGAAATCATGGAGAGAAACAACTTCAGAATTATATGGAGAGGTCAGAATTTTATTCAAATTTATCCAATACAAAATCTGCCCAAGGGAGATTTTTCTACCTTGAAGTATCAGGATGTCTTTCTACATTATTTTTTGAAGAATGAGGTAAAACTGAACCAGTGTAGGTACTTTATGGTACAAATTTGTGAAATTATGAAACCATCCTTGAAAGAAACTTCTCTATATTATCCATGGTTATTTTCTGTGATGTTCAATAAGCTAAGATGTGTGTACAATATAAATGAGATGATTACTTCTTGTAGTGAATTCTACCTACACAAAGATATCTAAAAAAGGATGAATATATTTTGGAATGCATGGATTGTAATTTGGGAAGAAGATTAGGAAATATTATATGAGGATTATAATCCTATATATCATCCTACCAGACCAAGAGAATTAGCTGATCTAGGTCTTAAACCTGGTGAGCAGGTTGTGTATTCAGATGAAGAGGTAGATTATCCTGAGCTGCAACGAGAATAAGGGTCTCCTATATATGATATGAGTTAGTTAGATATTGATAATATCCCTAAAGATATGACATCTGAACCTACCAGTCCACTATTAGAATTACTTTCTATTGAACCTTTACTAGATGATGAAGGGGAGGAAGAGACTGATGTCTCTATAGTTGAAGGTTATATGATAAAGTATGATGATTATGATGATGATGATGGGGATGGGGATGATGACGGTGATCATGTGAGTTACTCACTTAAATCCTGACAATATGTAGTCATTTTTTGGTAAGGATTCTATATATATAGATAATGATAAATCCGATAAACATAATGATGTTGATCCTGATGGAAATGATAATGTTGATCATGATGGACATGCTGAATAAGATGTTGGTAATGAGGATGTACATGACCACCCTGATGATGATGATCAAGGAATCATTTATGAACATGAAGATATTATTTTTTTAGGTCAATAAGAAGAATCGGAAACACAAATTGCACCTATGCCTTAGAAAGAGGGAGAGGCTCTGGTGGCTGGAGGTCAAGAAGAAGAAGATAAAGCTAAGATTATACATGTGCATCAAGGTAGAAGAGTAATAATTTATATTGTGGATCTTAGAGATTAGACTTGTTTTGGTGAGTGGAATATAAATCCAAGATATATCCTATTTGGTTTGGACTATGATTCAAATTTGGAGATCATAGCTTCTCCTGCTGTACAAGATGATGTGGAACTGACTGCTCCTACATTACCTGCCATGCCCACCAGTGATGAGCCTACTGTATAGGAAATTCCTATTGACTATTTCACCGTGGATAATCTTTAACAATTAAATGCTGATGTGTGTGAATCTGTGAGATCATCTATTGGAGTATGAAATGAATCTTCTACATCTGGGAGTATTTCATTAGTAGATACTTCTAGGATTTCTAGAATGATAATTCAAGAAATAAAGAAAAATATTATCACTAATGATGAGACCATTGTGAGAAATAATATTGTACTGAGAGAATAAGTAAATAAAATGAATTATGATATTTTATATCTTTCCAATGATTTAAAAACCACACTTTCTAGTGTTATGAAGGTCCTTAGAAACGTTGTTACACATCTACTGAGTGAAAATTTGAAAAGGTTCAAGGAGGATCTTGGAAAAATGATTTTTGATGCATCCGGTTCTATAGTTACTAGGCCTTCTGCTAATATAGGCTCCTTTAAGATAGTCATCAGAGAAGATTTGAGGACCATTCTGATTGAATCTGATAAAGAGACTCTTGACGAAGTGAAAGGGAACAGTAACCATGTTCATAACTTGGTGAGACAATGTGCCAATGAGGAAAATGCTTCTCAAAAAGAGATTTGGGACAAAGTGGACATGTATTTCTCTAAAATCTACCCAAATCATTAGTTGAACAAAAAAATTAAGTACATGGCTGAGAACCTCATGATACCACAAGTTATTGATGCATTCAAGAAGAAAGTGATCCAGTTGAAAGATTTTACACCTAAATTAGAGTAGTTCATGGAAAACAAGGAGGATTTAGAGAAGGCCATGCTATATGGGGTGAAATAATCAATGATTTTATCAATCTTTTGAAGCCCTACCTACATGTAATGTATAAATCTATAGTGGTCCATGCAGTTGTATCCATCAAACCCGGTTCACTTCCTCCTGCTCAAATGATATTGTCTCGATCTTTATCTCAGATCTAACTAGGGTTCCTATAGCAGCCTCAATGTTGTATTTGGTCAAAGTAGAGACCAAGCATTTCATCTATAGTTGTTACAAGCATTGCTTTACATGGTGTTTCCATTCGGTCAGCCCTTCATACATTCACAACACCACCTCCTAACCCCACTATTGACCCTTCCGAAAAAGGGAAAGCTCCTCAAAATCCCAAGCCTTAACAACGAATCATTCTTTGATAGAGTACTTTACTGTTATTTTTGATGAGTGGATTTTTATTCTTGTACTCATTTTTATTTTCATGAATATAATCATTCCTTCAATGTCGATCGAGTTTCTTGGTGTTATTTTTCATTATTATTTATTTTTATTTTCACCTTTTTGCTAATACCAATAAGAGGAGAAACTTGTGGATGGAATAAACTCTTAATCTAAGGGAGAGAATTTAGGAATAGGAAATTTGGCATGTAATCAATAGAATATATATATATATATCACAAGTCTAATATAAGAATTATATAATACACCTTATCGAGGGGGGGGATTAAAACGAAAGAACTTATAGTTATATTTAGAATTCACATTCGTTGTTGGTATGCTAATTCAAGTAATAAAATATTGATATTTTTTCCATTATATTTACAAGTATATATTTACATAGAATTATGAATTTCGATTTATCTTGTACTTCTCTATATAAGACAGACACTCTGTATTTTTTCAGGTCTCTGACATTGATTGGTTCAAAGGATTTACTAATGGCTGACTCACCAATGGGGACGCGCCGATCGAAGAAGACAGTGATGCTGGACTCAGTGATAGAACAAACAAAACACCAATGGAAAAGTCACCTATGATTAGTCACATCGATAGTTTGAGAGACTCACTGATGGATGAATCACCAATGGGAGATGCTCTAATAGTTCAAAGGACATACGAATGAACGAGTCACTGGTGTTTGAAACATCGATAGTTCAAAGAACTTACTGATGGATGAGTCACTGATGGGAGACTCCCTGATAGTACAAATTGAGTCACTAGTGATGACTCACTGATTCCATGACATTTTGATAGTATGAATGACTCGCTGATTCCAAGAGTCATCGATATCGATGGAAAAGATCCACTGATATAGAGGGACACTGATACTAATAGACTAATGCAATTGACTCCTCGATTCTTATGATTCATTGATAGTCACAAAAACTATTTATATTTTATTAATTAAAAATTATACCTAACAGTCATATTTAGACAAATTAAGGTTTCTGTCATTAATTTAATGTCGTTTGTAGGAATTTATAGGATTTTACGAGATACATGCATGTCAGGAGATCATTATGTCTATTGGACCAAAAATTATAAAATATTTACAAGTAGGATCATTCAAAACCTAGAGTATAACAGTAAGAAAAGAAAGTGCATAAAAGAGAAGAACTCCTTCAACTCTCGAGTATACTCCGAAAACCCAAGATCCTAAAAGGTAGAACATATAGGGAGATCATGAAATCAAGATAAACCTGTTGATCTTACCTGAACATATTTCATTCAAGATGATGGATATGTCATACCATAGAAGCCAGAACAGAGAGGCTACAACACTCTGTTTTGGAGTCAACTTCTAGAAGAGGACTCGAACTTCAATTCCACTACATCAAACGAGTCCAGAGTTACATTGAAAATCACACAGATCCTTCTAAACCTAACTCTACATATCAATTTTAATTGTGTTCATTTATTTACATTTCTGAGTAGTGTGTATCTCTCCATGTTAGACACATAATAACTCCCATTTGTAATTTTAGGATACAAGATATCCTCAATCACAAACTCTATTTATCCATGTTTATCCCATGTCAAACTATGGAAGAAGATGTGTGTGAACTATTTTTTTCCCCAAAAATAACATTGGTATAGTTCAACTATGAACTGGATATCCTTATGTTCTATTTTGACCACAGATCTAGGGTGTGGATCAAACTTATTTATTAATTTATACTGCTTGGTAGAAGGTGATCACCAAGTGGAGAAGAATAAGTATCGACATGAGACTAAGACTATTTTTTTTAAATTCCTCTATGCCTATTGTTATTTTCTTTTACTATGTTTTATAACAAATTTCATTCAATCAATGGTAAAATCTGATAGTTAGTTTAAAAATTATTTATAATAGTTTTTAACTGGTAGGTTAGTTTCAAAGGATATATTAATCATTAGATTATTATATCTAAGAACTAATAAATCTCTTGAGAAATTAATTGAACATTCAATACTCTTATAAATTCACTAAAAACTAACATTTATTATATTTTTAATTGGGGGAAATTTTGAAATAACCAATTGTTAAAAGAATTTTTTTATAGGGACTCTATTCACCCCCTCTTGAGTACTCTACTCCAAAGAACACCATTTATAAATATTATATGTCAAACTAAACCTAATATTTTAAATAAAAAAATAAAAAATATGTTAGGGTTAATTTTTGGTATTTTCTTCAAAGTTTCATTTTTTTTAATTTATAGTGAAAACTACTAATATTTAATTCAAAATTTACTTTTTCATCGAATTTATTTAAAAAGTAAAATTTTATTTTATTTTTCTAATGTTTAATTTGATAATATTGTTATCAATTAATCTATTTTAGGTCATTGGATATAATTTCTCTTTGAATTTCACTATAAAAACTTAGCAAACATTAGGGCATTTTTGCATTTAAAACACACGTTGTAGTCGAGTCTGCAAAATTAATTTAAATATAATTTATAAAACTTATGTGATTGGAATTTGAAAAAATGGATTTTAAATTTTTTAATCATAAAAATTTATACATAAAAATAATGTTAACTTCATTTTTTACTGAAAAAAATTATTAAAAGTATTTAAAATTAATTCCAACTATTATGGTTAAATTAATCTTAATATGAGACTAAACCTTAATTTTAAGTCCTAACAAGGCCTATAAAATTTTACATGAGATATTGGATTGCCATATTTCTACCCTATACTCAATTGGATGTAATTTAGATTATTAATGATCCACTATCAATAAAAAAACAGGGGTGGTTTCCTTTCTTTTAAAATATTACAAGATATCCACTCCTCCTCCATTATAAAAGGTCTCAATTCCTCACACATACACAAACATCTCAAGAAACATAGCATCGTAAATACCCTTCCAAATTAAATCCAAAACATCTCTACATTCCTTATTTATGACTCTATTTGGGAAGAAATAGACCTATGGAATGCCTTTTGGAGCAAACCAAAAGGAGTTACATGATTAAGAGGTAACATCTTTCCTAAAACTCTTTAATTTTATTTCCTTTATCAACTCCCTCAACTCTTCTAATTCCATGTTTATATGAAAAATCAGAAATTTTCAATATAGTATTAGTTTTTATGAAATGGGTTCGACCTACACTTACCCACACCTCTATTAAACCACATCTCTTTATAATTTCCATTTTATGTAAAAATGATAACATCGTTTGAGAAACTGTGGACTATCACCCCCTCAAAGTGATGTGATTCATTCACATGATCCATGGAATGTGTAAAAATGATTACAATTAACAATATGATACATACACAAAATCTATATGATATTCATTACATAATTACCATTATACAAATAAATATATGTCTCATTTTATTTATTATCCTTTCTGACACTAAAAAGTGATAATGTTAATCGTCGAAGTGTGGACTACAGCTTCATCTACATGATGTGAATAATTTATACATCAAATAATTATAAATATATATATATATATATGAATAAATAATATGGTATTTATTATATAATAATCATTCTTAAATGATATAATTCTACTTAACTTCTTTCCATTATGATTATTGTAAATTAGAATGTTACTCATGCGTATGTCCGGTCTACGTCTCCATGATTGTAAAGTTGATTCATTTTTCCTAACCATAATTAATGATTGTTTTTTAAAATATAATTGATGTATAAATATGATAATTTTTTCATTATTATCATTCGTTAGATGTTATATAATGAAACTATTGACCATAGTTGAACTGTGAAATTTCTTTGGGACACATAAACCGAATTTTTGTGAAAACACCTGATGTAAACTTAATTGTTTATGTAGTTGAAAACAACATAGTAATAAGTAAAAAAAGTAATTATAAACATGAAAAGGGTTATAATTAAAATATAAAATTAACATAAATTTATTATAAATGAATTCAAAGGACTTTCACACCAAAGGCGTTGCAATGTAAGGTATTTTCATCTTAATTTACATTCCATTGAGACTTAATTGTTGTTATGAAACCACATTCTTTTATATGTTGTATATACTAACATTGAAATTTTATATCATGAATCACCTTATACTTGTGATATTAGGAGTATTTTTTAATATTCTTCCTTTATGAGGCTAATTATTTAAAATGTTTTAAATTGGTATGTTACACTTTGGGATGATTAAAGATTATTTTCATCAAGACTAAGACTAATGATATTTCAATGGAATTTCCTTTCAATAAAATTATATATCCATTGTTCAAAACCCCTTTCAATATTATCTAATTATTAATAACCATTTTAAATTATTAGTACCATTTTCCACACTTTTGTACTAAAAATGTTTTAGAAAATGTTTTGTAGAAGGCCCGAAATTATTTCTCTCTTTAGTAGGAGAACATGTTTTCTTCTAAAAACAAGTTTTTATTAAAATTATTTAAAAAATTATTTTAAAATTATTTGGTAAATAAATGTTTGTCTTTTATTTATTTTAACAATTTTTTCAAAGCAATATTCATGTTTCTTTACCAAAAAGACATTTCACATACCTTTTATCATGATAAATAATGTTCTTTTGACAGAGACAAAATATATAGATTAAATCGCCTTTATTTATTTGAAGCTCCCTTTTTATGTCTAAAATTTCACTTTTTAAATGAAATGTCTTCCAAAGTGAATTAAAAGAAAAGTTTTTTCAAAATTTTTCCTAAAATAAAATTATATTTTTATCCAGAATGATTTTAAAAGATCTATTTATAATTTTTCATTCATTAATGATAACAACACCTTATTTCACTTCACATAGGTTAAGATTAATTCATAAAATCATTAATATTCTTATAGATGATTTTTGATTGATTTATCCAAGGATAGTTTTCTAATTCACATCTTTTATTCCTCTTATTCCACTTGAAATATTCAATTTCCTATGATCATTTCACTATTAATTTTCCAAAAGTATCTATATAATTTATCATGTATAAGATCATTACCTAAACCTTATACCATTTTTCATATGGTGTTTACTTGAATTTTATTTTATTATTTCGGGAAATACTAATAAATATGTTTCTTATACTCCATACAGATATCTGATAAGGCACATCGTTAAATTGATTATTCAATAGATGATGACTTTTTTGGACAGGTATGGCATGGGTGGGGATATATTATAGATAGTTTCTCAATGAATTTGTAGTGTCATGGGATTGTTCATTTGGCTAGCTACATTAGATGGATTTTTATATAATATTTTGTAAACCATCTTGTGAATGGTCTTGGAAAAATAGGAACAGTGTACCTATGAAGCATTTCATCCAATAATTAATCATTTCCCTCATTTAGTTTCAGTTATAATTCATCCAGGAGATCTTGTGTCGACATATTTATGGATACATTTCATTTTTTTCATTGATTAAATTGAATTTTATTTAATTTTTTACCATAAAATATTGATTTTTACTTATCTAAATATTTTAATGGAATGTTTTATTAGTTATTCACCACTACATATAAATTTATTTACAATGATTCATTATTTCTTCAACTTTACTTTCCATTACTAAGCATATGATCTCACCTTTATTATTATTATTTCCCCCATGAATCCAAAAATCATACTATGAGTGATATATAGGAATTTACTATATGAATTAAAGTTAACCTAAAGGTTATTTATTTTTTTAAGAAAAGAAAAAAATATGTTGTAATTGGTATATTCTTTTGTAATAAAAGTATCCTATATATGGTTTACCTAGACTACTAAAATTTTTGGTCCTTCGAGGACTGATTCCATGTAATAATGATAATTTAATTAATATATGACACTGGATTTGGGGCTTCTGGGATAGGTAACTACACTTCCTCTGCTATTTCATAATATAGATTTTTTAAAGGCCATTGGTGACTCATTAGAGAGTTTTGTGTATGAAGATGATGAAACACAATGGCTTAAAGAGTCTTCACTCGCTAGGATCTACATACAGATAGACATCTCTCACTCTTTTTATGATATAATTTGTCTTCAGGTCCATAGTTCCTTTGAATGGAGGCAATACTTGGTTCCCCTCTCCCCTTTGAGGTTCTCTTTGGCATTCCTTATTTAGGGACACACTTTTCCTATCTACATGAAATGAGATAAAGGTGTGTCAGGGGGGTCAGTTAAAGGGGCCACCCATATCTTATTCTACCTAAATATCCCATTGAGTTCCCCAATTTGATAAGTTGGATAAGGATAATTTCTCCCTTAAATATTTCAGCTTTGATTTTCCCCTATAGGGTGTCTTGGAGGAGGAGGATTTGGTCAATAATGCTCAGTGTGATGGTGTTTATTCTTACCAGGACCTGGTTTCTTAAAAGGTGGTGAACCATTTGTCTTATGGCAGTTATTTTTCTCAATTTGAGTTTGGTTTACCGCTATTATTTTTTGAGGAAAGGGTTCATCTAGAATGTTACATGCTCTGGATCATCCAATTCGGGAACAAGGCTCATCTGATCATATGAGATTACTTTCCCTTCCACTTATATATTTCTTACTGCATGTCAAGAAGATATAGTATTCCTTGAGTGACTATTGATTTTAAAAATCTAATTAGGACCTCTCTTTTCATGAGAATTTTTTTTATCTAGAACTAGAAGGTATGTATTCCTATTAAATTGTTAATTTCATGTCATCTTGTTCTCCCAAGGAAAGCTTCCTCATTACTTTGACTAAAACTAAATACTAGAATTAGAATACTGCATTCTATGGTGGCTCTCTATTATCTCTATTTTCCAGCAGCGTGTGAACAGGTTCATAGTCTAAAAACATACGGGACCACTCTTATCAATAGTTAAAATGGGTTACTTTTCCCTTGGAAGAAGTTATGATATCCAGTGATCAATTATATCCTTCATAATATGGAATTCTTATGGCTTGCATGACTGAGTCAATACAACAACATAGCTACAGAAACTCAAAAGCACACAACGCCCCTATTTTCTATTCTCAAGCCTAAGAAATAATCCTCTAAAATCTTTGAGTATGCACGATGATTTAGGACAAAATAGAGTTTCCATTCTAACCAACACAATGCGAATATATTAATATATTAGAATCCCAAAGTTGTGTTGTAAATGTTTAATTCATTTGATCATATGATCACTTTGAATATTTCATCAAGATATCCTATCTTTGATGCTTACTCATTATGGAAACTATGATGGCCAACTCAGAAATTCATTGTGGCATGACATAGAGTCCTTTGATCCTAGATCACAACCATAAATTGTGGGTGGTAATTTCTATTTTCTAGATGATATTATGGAAAATAAAGGGAGGAGAGAGATCCTGAAAAAGTACAATGGGTAGTTTGAGTAGTGAATAGCCTGATGTGGTTTCATGGACATGGGATACTCGGTGGATAGGTTCACATGTTTCAACAACCAAAGAGGGGTTTTCGAACGTAGTTTCATCTTGATAGGTGTCTTGACAATGAATACACTCTTATGGCCTTTCTGAATACAATGGTTACCCATTTGGATTGAAGCCTCTCTGTCCATTATACTATCCCCATTTCATTAATACCATGTTAGGAGGGAGGGATGCATTTTATCTTTTATTAGATGTGGATTGGATTTCGGGATCTCAAAGAGTGGTGAGTGAATCATGGAATAATCAACCTGGGTGAATTTTTGGATTTGAATTCATAAAAAATTTAGGCACCACAAGAGTGATATTTTCTTGTGGATAATAGAAACAACCCATTATTTTGAGAAATGTATGTGGTTAAAAGTGATATTTTGAATTTTGATCATAACCTAGATAGTTAATGGGATGAATATCTATTTTCTAAGAATATTAGTATGATGGAAATCCGGGTTGAAATGATATTAAGTAATAAGATATTAGCATGTGAATAGTCAAGAATAATGTGTCTATAGAATGGGATTAAAAATTCAGCTTTTGTTTATGCTTGCATTAAGGAGAATAATTGAATAAGTAGACCTACTATTTTGTTGGAAGATGAATCCTATATAGATGACCATGATTTTGTTGAGTTATTGGAGGAATTCCATTTCAAATCTCTTCCTACTTTCCCCAATCTCTACTTTCTAGGTGGATACCCATGGGGTCTCAAGAATCTCATTAACGAGGTTCCATCCCTAATTTCCATGGCATATAATATACTCTTTGAGGTTGTTCCAGAGGTAGAGGAAGTTACTATAGAAATAATAGGCCTCAAACTTGAGAGAACTCATTGATTGAATGGCTTTCTGGGAGCCTTCTACCAAACCTCTACGGATGTGGTCAGGAATGATGGGGTGTGGGAAGTGTAGGGATTCTTTTTGGGTGGAAGCATACCTCATGTTTCTTTTTCTACTACCATTATTATCATTCCAAATATGAAGGATCCATAATCCATTTTTCACGACATACTTGTGTGTATGTGTAATTTCTAGTATAAAGTGCTTGATAGTGTAATCAATAGAAGGTTTTCAACTTCTCTTCTCTACTATATATATGAAGAACAACATGGGTTGGGAATAGGTAGTATGATCCAATGAAAAATTTATTTGGTGAAACCACTGATTAATAATATCAACCACAAGGTACATGGATCTAACAAGGTTATCAAGTGGGACATGGATAATGTTTTTGAAATACTAGAGTGTAATTTCATATTAATGGGGATGGTCATGATGGGTTTCTCCTCGTACGATTCAGATCACTTATTTAGGTGAATTAGTTCTTCTTTGTTGTGAATCTCTTTCCTAGGGAAGAATTATTGTATTTTAAAGTAACGAGTAGGTTCAGATAGGGGTATCCCCTCTCTCCAATAATTTTTATTCTCTCCCATGATTTCTTATGTAAGATTATTAAAAAATGAATATTAATGGTCACGATTATCCTATATCTTCATAAAATTCTATACATATTCATATCACATATAATTTTTGTAGATGAAATGGTAATATTCATGAAGGTAATCAAGAGATTAGTTCATAGGATGAATTGGATTCTTGATTTTTTTTGAAAATGGAGTAGAATAATAATAAATCGCACCAAGAGTATCCTCTATACATCATGTAGGTGCCCAAAAAGAAATTTTTGTTCACTGAGTAACTACCTTGAAATTCATAAGTGGAGTATCCCTATGAACTATCTGAAAGCTCTAATTTCATCATGTAGGTTATGAATCCAACTCTTCAATTAGATCGTTAGAAGGGTTACGAGCTTCATCATGAATTGGAAGAATATATATCATTCTCTTGGTGGAAGAATAACTCTGGACAATAGTGTCTTATCATCAATACATATTCATGAATTATCTACCATAAGATTCTTGAAAGGTTTCATTTCCAACATTGACAGGTTAATGGACCATTTTATATAGGATGAAAACTTGGACGGGGAACATCATTGTGCATCAAAGAGGAACATTGAAATATCTAAAATGAGGGAGGCATAAGAGTGATCAATATTACGAACACCCTGTATGGTATGCACATGAAACTTGTGTAGGAGGTGGTGGAAGAAATAAATACTTGGGGAAAAGTCATGGTGGTCTTTTTTTATTGGGAGAGGGATGTTTCTGGGGGGAATTCATTATGACCAGTGATACGACCTCATTTATCAGTCTTGCAACAACATGTGCAATGGATAGTGGGAGAGGGGAAATCTCTTTCAGTGACCAAAACTAGCTCTGTTTCAAGCTGAAATTTTTATCATGTCCAATAATGAACATATATTTATGGGAATAAATTTCTCACTTTCAGTTCATTATCACCATATAAGAAAATAATAAGTGCTATATTTTCGATCTCATTGTCCTTAATAATGATCCTGATAAATGTATTTTCATGTAGTCTTCCATAGTGGGTTTCTCTATGAAGGATTCCCAAAGGGTGACATCTCCTTCAGACTAACATGACTCGTGGGGGGACTAATATTGTGTAAGTAGGTTCATGTAACATACAATTTCATGATCAGGAATATTATCAATCAAGCAAAACCCACATAGGAAAATCTAAAACATATTGAAAAAAATGGTTTCCATATGTATGTGCTACAAAGATAATCGGAAGGAATGTTCCGACCATTTTTTATTTGAGGGGAATTGGTCATGTATGGTTTGGAATTCTTATTTTGAATTTATAGGAATCCACTCTCCTGAATTCTGATGTTTAACCATTCTTTATCACTAGTTCTAGGGAGTGTAGTAGACTGTACCCAAAAAGAAGGTACAAGATATAGTGTTGATAAAAGGGTGTTGGTCTATCTATAAATCATGGAATAATTTTTGTAATGATTGATGTATATGCTCAGTGAAGTATATAGTTGTTATAAAAAATAATCACTTTTCGTACAGGATAATAATTTTTAAAATTGGAATGATTCCCCCACCGTAATGTCGATTCAGGTTGGTAATCCTTCTCCCGACATAGTTAGTTATGCTCTTTAGTGTCATTGAGAATGTTGGTGTCCCCAACTTTCCAGACACAAACTCATCTCTGATTGGTCATGCGGCATGGGATCCATGCTCGGTGGTAGTGTGGTTTGAGATCCTATAGGTCATGTAATTTTTGAATATTCTATATTCATTTGGTTTTCACACTCACTACTAGAATAAGAAATAGAAATTATTATGGGAATACATCTAAGAATACATGAGAATGTGGAGTAAGTGGTATTAGAGACATATTACATAGTTCTTTATAATTTCCAAATAACACTCTTGAGACATATTTATTTATATCTTATATGGTTAGAATATGAAAAGATTTAATTTTAAGCTAAATAATGATCCTACATGCTGGGAGGAAAGCTAATTAGGTGGTTGAATATCTCACTTACGTAGTAGGAAATGAGGCCAATATAACTTTCTATATATGTGAGAATTCACTTACACCTGAGATAGTGAATATCATTAGAATTGATGCCCTTGGACATTATTATTTTAGACCCCAATCATGGTCAGGCCCTTTCTTCTTCAGAATTATGGTTATCAAGGTTTCAATTTGTTGTGTATTTTAAACTTTTATTTTCAATAAATTAATAAATGATAACTAACTAACAATATGATGAATTCATGATGTTTGTTTGGATGATATATAGGGGTTCAACTTTATATCCTTTGAGAAATGATCTATGATGAGGAGTTTTAGTCATGATAACTTAATTTTTTAATTAGTTATTAGTTCAATTTTTTATTTGTTCTTTTTAAACTCATGTGAGATCCTAGGACCTTTGGGGGGGCTCAAATCACTAAAGATGGAATGTCTTTTCAATCTATTGATGGTTTTGTTAAATCCTCATCCCAGCAGCTCCAACTCCACACCCCTATACCAATAGTATGGTCATCATTTTTCACTATTCAGGTGGTTTGTTTGACATAAAATGGCGGTCTTTGAGGTATATCGAGTAGAAATATTAATAAAGGTAAGGTAATTCTCCAATTATCTTGAATAAATTATAGATTTGAGGTAAAATAATCTTGAGAGGAAATGTAGGTATCCATGAACCTTAACCTATAAAAAATAATTTCTTTCGACAACATGTCAATATTATACCAATACCACATCATTTGTTTTGACATTATATTCAGTCAAATTAAACATAAATAATTAATAATATAAATAAGTTTTTTATAATATATTTTCATAAATATATTATACATGATTTGAAAAATAACCATGAAATTGGGACTCTTTGAAATAAACCCAAGGTTATTCACTAGGATACTCCCATTGGGATCTAATATATTATCTAAAGTGGTTTTTAAAAAACATATCATAAAATTTTGTACTATTTATATGGATTTATGGTTAATTGTTTTGTTTCAGAAATCACTTCATGAATAATTCTTTTATATTATTTTTTCCTTTTTTATATCCCTAATTTAGATGAGTAAACTAATTCGGATCATTATTATATAGTGGATCCTGACATATATTCATAATTCTAAAAAGTGGATGGGGATATAGAAATGGTATGACACCTCTCCCTAATCCAACATTCTAACCACTTGTTATTCCCAAAGGTGATCATATAAAAATTAAACCAATCGACACTTGAAATTGAATTGTTAACCTCAGTGTTCAATAATTAAGGGGTGTATGTATTAGTCTACAATAATGAACCGAGATAATAAGAAAATAATATTCCCCCTTCCCATAAAGATTAAGAAGATACATATATTGAGGATATTATCCAAGTCTTATTTTTATGAACTATTTATTAATAAGATATTGATGATTTGAAAGAGTTAATGAAAATACTGAATGGAACCCTATAAGAATTAATTAATTGGGGACTATAACCATATTAATATGAGAAATTTATTCTAATTATCTTCACCAATGTTCAAAACAATGTGTTTTAAGACAACTAACACCACCCTTCACTGCCAAGTATTACAAATCGTCTTCCTAGGTATTTTTGACATTATTAGGGGATACCATGAGAGTCATTAGTAGGATATGATGCAAGAATATACTATTTTTTTATAATTTCATATAAAATTATTTGAAATATAATTCTACATCTTTTGAATATGATGATTCAGTAGTTTTTGGTTCATTCTTTGGATAGAGATAATGGTGAAGATAAAATCATTCTTGTTGTGGTATATATAAAAGAAATGTTAGAATAACAAATTCCCAAAAAACCCATTAGATATATATATATTATTAGAGAAATTATTGTATAAAGATAACTATAAGATAAATATTATGAAGGGGGATAAATTATTTTGAATTAATTTCATCCATGTTTAATTGAAACCAAAATTTAAATTCATTTTATTTTATTTATAATATTGATTTATAACTTCTAATACAACCTATATAGAAAAATATATAAATAGATTCCATAGGGATATAGGTAAATGAATAAGATGTAAAACTAGAAGAACCCAAGTCAGATATTATATTCACTATAATATAATAGGTATATGTTGACATCCTATAATCCCCTCAAGCTACAATATAAGAATACATCCTCTACAGTTTGATTCCATCATCACTACCCTACAAATTCATTTCCGCATAAAGGGTGGAAAACATACAGTATCAATATGGGGAACTCAAGAGGAAAATGATTTAGGGATGTGGAAAGAATATAGTATACTTTTCCTTACGAAAAAACATTATCTGTCTTCAATCTAGGGATTATGTAATGGTATTATCTTTCTATGAGTTTTCAAAACAAAAAAATATTTTTTTTAAAACCCAAAAATACCTTCTTTTCCCTTAATTATATGAATCAATTTGTTAAACATTATTTTTATCATTGTTCTGTTTGTTTTCCATGTGGATTATAAGAAGTATAATAATAATGAAAGTTACTATAATACTATATTCCACTTTAATCCATACTTAAAAATAAACATTCATGAATACTTTATAGAATATTTTTAGTATAGTGATGTTTAATTTTGTTTCTATTATTTCTAATTAGATTTGGACAATATATTTTTAGGCATATTGAAGATCTCATGGTGCATATTCTTTTATTTCCCACTTCCAAAATAACACTCATTTTTCATTTATCCCCCTTATTAGATCATTAAAAATCCATGTTCAGATATTATGCTGAGTTGAAAATATTGTTTACTTATTTTTTAGAGTAAAGAAGTGAAAAATGAATAGGGTATGAAGAATTATTATTGGGGTAGCTTGTAGATTTTGGGTGTTTTTCTTTTTTAATTTATTTTGTTTATTTAAAAAACATTGAATTTTTATGAAATTTCTAAACCATTTTTCATTTTTTATGAAAATATTGGGGACTATACTTAGTTTTGTAAAAACATCATCAAAATTAATGTTGATATATAATCTAATTTTGGAAATTTAACATTTAGAACATTCTATGGTTCTTGATGAATTTTTGAAACAGATGTTGCATTTTCACTGGAAAACAATTATTGTCATTTCCTAAGTGTTTCTCTAAATAAATATTGTTATACTCTACCGTGTACCCCCCCCCCCCATTCATAGGCAAACATATGTTATGCCATACATCTAGAAAATTATTTTATCATTCATGAAATATTTTGAGAATTATGATAAGTGATTATGTGACAAAGTTACTTCTTTTAAATGAAACATTTTAGCATCCAATTGAGGATTTGTTATCGTATAAGATTTATTAAAAATAAGTGGAATTCGACTATGTTGGATTGTTTATTTATTTCTTTTTAACATATGAGTATTAGTGGTGTTGTATATATTATTACTTGTGTTAGATTAGATGGAATTATTGTTCAAGTTAGTTTAGATGTTATTGCAAAGTGGAGGTATAAAAGCTAACTTGGAAGATATGTAGAAAATTTTCCAGAAGTTAGTGAATCAATGGATGTTTATTAAAAAGAGTTGGAGGTGTTACAGAAATAGATTTTATGTGAAATTTTTTATTAAAATTTATGGGCAATAATCTTTTTCATATTTTATTTTTTATTTAATTTGATGTTTTTTGAATTTTTTGAAGGTTTCATGTTCCGGTGTTTGAATTTGTGAAAAAAATGAAAGTTTGGAAATAAGATTAAAAAAATTACAGTTACTCTTAATGATTATTAGAAAACTTTTGGAAGTTATTTTCACGGTTGAGATATATTTTTGAAGAATTATTGAGATGTATGATGTTAAAAACAATTGGGTTTGATAATTTAGCAGTCCCTACATATGTATAGGTCATTTTTTGATACGTGGTATAAGTTTTATCTAGTGAAAATGGGAGAAACTGAATGGGAATAACAAAAATTGTATACAAAATAAAAAATTATCAAGAGATAAATAAATTAAATAATGTATTAGAAAATATAACGAACATGTGTTATTAAATCATGTTCATGTGTAAGATTCAGCTTGTGGAATAGAGAAAATTTGGTAGTGTCTCAGAATACTTAATTTGATATGTTAGGGTAACCAAGACCCATAACTAAAAGTAACAAAGAATATATTATGGAATTGAATAAATTAAAAGAAACTATAATTTAATACATAAATGTATCCATGATGATACATAATAGTAATTTGGTGCTGAGGAGACAATAAAATAGAATAGTTTTGGACTATATGGTGTTATGTAAAGGTAACTATGGAAGATACATAATTGAAAATTTTTCATAATTAGTTAAAAAATGAAAAAAAAATTGTACTAAACTATAGTGTCTAAATGTAATTAATTCAATATATATTATTTATTTCTAAATAAAATGGGTTATATGTAATATACATTCAGAAAAAACATCTAACTCATTGGGGTATGCATAAATGTAACTTAGACCATATGTAATGGTACTTTTCTTTGTTCAATTTTGGAACGTCTAGAAGTTGAAATGGATGATATTTAAAGGTAATAGTGCCTCAATTGAATATATTTAAGGATCATTCCATTTACCTTTTGAGGTGAAGGTATGATAATATAGATTGTGATTTGAATTATTAATCCTAAAGTATGATTTATGGGTTTTCAAATAGAAATGGAGGATATAAAACCATGATTAAAGGATTATCAGACCAAGATATTATAGAATGTTAAATATACGATATTTAATAGATTTCTTAGATCTGTTTTAGTATCAAAATTTTAAAGATAGTATTTGATATATTTTGTTATTATACTCTTCAATAATTGAATATATTTAATGAGGGAAACCTGAAAAAATCCATCATTAAATAGAGAGAATGTAATTTGGGAATTAAACACTTATAAAGATTTTTATATCCATAAATAATTAATTATATTCTTATATAAATTCTGTGAATGAAAAATAAAAATAAAAACTTATTGATATATAAGATATTAGTGTCAGATAAGTATTCAAAATTAAAGGGAGAATGTATAAGAAATATTGACACTCTTTTAAGATATTCTTAATAATGATGGTGGAGTTTCCATGATGACTAATAGAAAGGTAATTTTTAACTCATGGGGATATTCATAGAATCACTATGAAGAAATTTATTTTTGACCAATGAGTACCATCTACACATGGTTAATCTAAAATAGTGGTGATGATTCTTTGTGTTGGCCTTCATACCAAATTTTGATTTTTCGAAGTTGTGAAAGGGATAAAGGTGTGAAGGGACTAACCCTTGGGAGGTTTTAATTGATCCCAAATCCTTAAAATGGGAGTGATCTCATGCCGATCCAAAATCCACAATAAAATATATAATTTAGTGGATTCCAGTGAATCAGATCCTTTTTAATTCTTTGATCATTGGATTACGCTAATGTGGGTAAAGAAGGTAAAATATTCATGTGTTATGCGAATTATTTACTTATATTTTATAAGACATAATTTTTGAGTTAGGTTTAATAAATCATTGATCCAAAATGTTACATTTCTAAAGATGATGGAAGTAACAATCATATCATCATTAAGAGAGTAACTTAAATGGGACCCAACTAATAATTAGTTCATGATCATTTAGGGTTGTAAAATTTTTAGTAACATGTGATTATATTGAAATTAATTTCATACATGGATTCACCACACCCTCTCAAGGAATCTCTATTTGAATTCCCTTATGTGTGTAACCTTTTTTATTAATAATATATTACGTTTTGAATTTATTTTTCTTTAAATTTATCTGATAGTATTTTAGTGTAATGTTTTGTTTTATTTGTTCATTTGTATTCTTCCATAGAAAATGGAATGAATTTTAAGAAACATCATATCTCTATAGGAATTATATATATTGTAATGGTTTATAGAAAAAGTGTGATTAAGATGATTGAATCTATGTTACAATAATATAAAAGAGTAAATTAGTCTAAATGTTATTTATTTATTCATTCAATGATTCTATAGGATTAGCTGAGGAAATTTATGTTCCATGTAAAATTGGATCTACTGATGAAGATGAAATACTAATAACTAAAAAGTAAAAATGAAATCATATTTCTAGAAAAAAAAGTTTAGAATATGAAAACCAACAACGGATGCTGAAATAAGAGAATGATTATTAAAATATATTGTTAAATGTAGTAAATATTGATCTTTAAAAGTTAACAATATTTTATAATATACTATTTAAATAGTCTATCAATTTAAGTGAAAAGAATGATTATAAAGATCATGAATTTAACAGATGTGTTAAAGAGTGTAAACTCTCAACGCTATGTCTTAAAAGATGGTCCATGGTTAAAAATAAGTTTAAATTATGAATATAAGGATGAATTATATCACTGTAAACATGATATAACTTTTCAAGGATACTCTAAGGATAAATAAACAAAATATAAGCCTTAAAGACTTCATTTTTTCAATGAACACCATGGTGAAAGTGTAAAGAAACATACCAGATATGCTTTCCCTTACATTATAGGATGGGGCGTCTTATGAAAAGACACTCAAGGAATATATTAATGCACAACCTATGTGAAGATATATATGATCTATAAATTTTATGAATTAATCTTAGTCTAGAAGAGAAGGTGAAAAAATCAAGTTCCAAGGGTATGTAAATTCCAAAGTATAAGTTTCAATTTTTATTTGATTATACTTTTATATGTGATACTGAGATAAATAACATTTATTCCCAATAATATTAGTTGTATAGATGAGTCATTATGTCTCAAATGTATTTTTCTAGGGTAATTCCCAACCATGGAAATGATTTACCCCCTTTGGGGCATGAGATAATGACAACCATGGGAGTTCTCATGAAAAGGGGAAAATTAGAAATAGCTTGAAACATACGCAAGATAGTCTCTCTTAGGAGTTAGGGTAATAAGATAAGTTCCTAAAGAGGGTATGGAGACACTTTATTTTATTATGGAATGAATGGATATATTTAAACTTTTCTCTATGAATAATTTGAATATATATCTCACTATGGATTAGATAGAATGTTTTTAAAATGAATTACTAATCGCAACAACATCAGTATAAATTTTATTCAAAAAATCTCTACTCGACTGACCATATCTATAATCAAGATCTCAAGAGAAGTTCACATATACATAAAGGTGAAAATGGAAAATTTGACATTATAAATAAAATATTTTATGAAATATATTTTACTGGATAGTTGAATAAAATCACCATGTTGAAATTAATTTAAAGAGGACTTACAATTCTTATATTAAGAAAAAAATCTACGGGAAAGAAAAAAATAATATTTGGAAAAGAAAAATAAGTACACATGTTACTAAAACTGATAGGTTTCATTCAAATTATGTATCCCAACATAAGGTATATTATGATAAATATAATAATAATAAGGATAACCAAGGGATTAATAAAGTTTAGAAAATAAAGATCCAAATAGTGACATATCAATATATCTCTATTGGTAAGAGTACACATGGAATTAATTCCAGTATTTTGGCCAATGAAGAAAAGGGAAATCCAAAAGAAAATTAGATAATTTGTATTCTTTAAAAAAATTAAATATGATGAAAAAAATCCAAATTATATGATAAAGATAAAAATTTGGGGTCCATATTGAGTCACTATCTTTATTAATGTTTTGAAAGTAAAAGTTCCCCACCCCCCGTGTATTTTTTTATTATAACTATTATTTAAGTTCTTCAGATTTTGGAGGAGATTAATCCAATGTGAGGTTACAATTATAGATGGATGTGATATTTTATCATGATATGATGTTCTAATACATGATTGGATCTTTGAATGGGATTTCTTATTAAACTAGAAATATTGAGTGAATGAGTGAAATAAGAAGAATTATTGGAATAAAAAATGGTAACATAACTGGTATCAAGTTTCAATTAAAGGTTTAATGTCAAGAACCCATGTTATACATTGGCCTTCAGCTATGAGGATGTAAGAATAAATTTTAATGGAGAACCAACAACCAAAATTATTTTCATGATTTGTTGGATTTTTAATAACATGTAATATAAACTATTTTTATCAGGATATTAAATTATTCTACGGATGGAAAAATATCATATAGAATATCAATAGTAAATTTGGTGATGGTGTTGAGAGAGTTACGGGGAGTTGTTAATGTAGATCTAAAATATGGTATACCATACAACTGATTAAATACACACTAGCATGGCTTCAAGTTCAAACTACTTCATACTAATGAATTTTAGTGAGTGTAGTGGAAAAGATTTCTATTATTATATTAATATCCAAATTGGTACACATTACCCCAACTCAGTAATCTTATTTGTTTTGTTTATGACTCATTTCTATGGGGTAAGATCACTCATTGAGGATATTTGAGAGTTTATCCATTGTTTGGGGAATTTCATGGCCTTGACATTCAAATCGTGAATTTTTTTTAACAATTGATTAATTACTCAACATTTAGATATAAATTAAAAGAGACATGAAATGTATTTAATGATATAAAGTTAAGTATATCTAATACGTTTTAAGGACTATGATGAAAAATGGGGACAAGACCTATTTATGATGCCCTTATACTCATCAGAGATCAAGGACAAGACTTCCTTGAAAATAACAAAATTTTAGTTGACACGTTGCATTTCTATAAGGAATCTATCCAGTGGTATCAAGTTTTTCCTCCGGATCCTTAAAAGTGGTATCAATGAATTATAGGCTATGTTTTTTTGAAATAAAAAATAAATGGGGTAATGATGAATATTTAAAATGTGACCTCTACTTCTCCAAAAGAAAATGATGTTTTGAAGATTAAATATTTTTCATTAGAGAGTAAAATTTTCATTGAATTTGATTTATAAGGGGTGGTTGGATGAAGAATGATTCTTTAAATCAACACATCCTTAAAAGGGGAGTTGGAAGGATCATGATATGATGTGAATGTCTTTTAAATTTATGACAATTTTCCATCTAATAAAATGGGGATATTATTGGCATCAAATTAATGAAATGTGTTAGTGTAAAGACCCATAAATTTCAAGAAATTTTTTTTCTTTTTTTTCTTTGAGATTTTACGAGTGCGTAGTTTCTGGCGACACCTGATTCCGAGGCCCGGTGTGCCCGGAATCATTTTTCGAAGTTTAGCTCGGGTACATTCAGTGAACGAACCAGCGGGATTTCCTAACTTTTGAACCGGTTCTCGGAATCGAAATCCGAGGACACCGATGAAACTGCAATGCCGGTAATTGCTTGGGAAGACTTTATCTGGAGTTGCGTTTTCTCGGGAGGAGATGTTAAAAATGTGAGGAATAAAAATAAAATTGTTTTACAATTTTATTGTTTTATCTCTTTTCTGACGGTTTAAGTGTTATGGGATAAGAATATGTGAGGAAGTTGGGGTGGGGCCCACACAAGCCCCCACCTCCTTCAACTTCCCCAACACCCCATTAAACCCCCCCCTAAAAATTAATTTTCTAACTCATCCACATTAAAATGCATGCCCATAAAACGCCTAATTAATTGGTCAACACAAGATAATTAATTGGGTGAATTCAATTGGAATTTTAAAAAAGGTTGGCATGAGTAATAAAATAAGTCACAGACTTATTTTATTACTGTTGAATCGTTGTGTGGTGGTTTTTGGAGAGGATGGCTCTAGTCTTGAAGAATGTCATCTTCTACATTGAAGAACGTGAAGAACTTTAAGACCTCGACGAAGAACGCCGTCACCGCAAGGAGTGATCGTCGTGCCTTTATTCTCCTTTTTGCAGCCGGTGTGAGACACCGCTCCACCTGAGATGTTCTCTGTCATCCATGGATGGAGCTTCACCTCGCGATGCCTTTTTGCACGACAATCTTCTTTTGACGAATTCTTCGAGGTAGGGGTTTTAAGCTCAAATTTAATGGATTAAATTTGTGCTTTCTTTTTCGAAGTTGTTTTATTTTGACCACCTGTTATCAAATTAACGGGAGGAGGTCGGACCACAAAAACACGTCTGATCCTCCTCCCCCTTTGTTGGTGCTCACCGTTGCGGTTTGGGATGAAGGCAGTGTGGTGCAACGGTACCACGCGGAAATGACGATTATCACTGCGGTGAAGGAGCATGGCGCTGTCGCGCCGTGCCTTTGAGGCTAAAAAAGGCCGTGGTCGGAGCGGGGCCACGACGGAGGGGCGCGGCGCCATTGCGCCGTGCCGGTCGGACCCAGGTCGCGGCCTCCGACCGCGAAGGAGTAGGGGAGGGCGGCCGGAACCACCGGTGCTCAGGAGGTGCGACCGGCTCGTCCCGCATGGTACAGCTGGCCGGCCGTTACGTCCGGCCAGATCTGGAAAAACCGGGGAGGTGAACCCCCGGTCAGCGCAGCAGGGCGGACCCCCCGCGGGTTTGTTGTTCAGTTCGAAGGGGGTGGCAGCTCCCCCCCTTCCGCGTCCGCTCAGCACGCGGGCACTCGGACCGGGTCAGACCGCCCGCGCCGGGCCGGGCTCTGCCCTATGTTTCTGGACCTGGACTCGGTTCGGGTTGACCCGATTCGGTCCGACCCAGGGGGTCTTGGGCCAGGTCGGTCCATACCCAAAACCCCCTAAAATCGGACAGATTCGTTCAAACACCTGTAACATGGGCTACGGACCTCCGATTGACGCACCGTCAGATGTGATGCGATCCTTGAATTGGGATGGTCGTTTTAGTATATTACACTAAAGTTTCGGAGAACTTTGGGTACAGCTGGGTTGGTTTGAACATGAAACCAACCGGGCCCTCGAAGTGGAAATGCCTATAACTTGAGCTCCGGACATCCGATTGAAGTGTCATCATCTTCGTTGGATTCCTCTTAGTGAGACAGATCTTTTGGCTTACTCTGATCGAGGTTTAGATGTAGTTGGTGTATGGTCAGGTTGGTTTTGACTTAAAATCCAACCAGGCCCCTCGAACGAAAAAGCCAATAACTCTCATATCGGGCGTCCGATTGATGTGCCGTCTATCACGTTGAGTTCCTTTTATCGAGACAGAACATTGGGGTACATCAACTCTAGACTACGTGTCAGTTGATGTATCAACCTCCTTGGCTCGTGGAGCGGACCCTCCCGAAATCGAGAATGTTGTGTGCGGGAACCCAAGAGCTGACTGTGATAGTGACTACGATGACGACTGTACTGAAATACTCTGTGGGTTCGGCAGCGGTGACGACCATACTGGAATAAGCCGTGGGTTCGACAGAAATTACTACTCTTCTTGTATCCTTTGTGGGTCCGACAGTACGTGACTACTGTTCTTGTATCCTACGTGGGTCCGACAGTATTTGATTATGTACTTGTATCCTGTGTGGGTCCGGCAGAGTAGTTGTTCTTGTAACCATTGTTGGTCCGCTAGTTTAGCTGGTCTTCTATCCTACGTGGGTCCGATAGCTTAGATGAATCAGTGGCTACATCTGATCATCTCTATCACCTTACGAAGATGTATACCTATGTGAGCTGAGTCTTGACTATTCAATAATTATCTTCGATATGATTGACTTTCTTTCCTATGTGGATTCAGTTGTGTTGTCCTGTGTGGATTGGTTGTACTTTCATGTGTGGACTAGATCGAACTTGGGCTCGGATGTCGGAGCTGAACTAGAATTGATGACTTAGGTATATGTATGGGCATATACCTAAGTATTGTTAGTTGTTACTTCGTTATTGTATATTTCTTTTGTGGATTATCCTTTGTGGATTCTGGGAGACCTTCAGGGGTATCGGGGTCCCTACCAAGTAGCGTATACTCACCCCTACATGGGCTATGCCCATACTACGTTGTGATGGATGCAGACGACGGACAGTGCTGATCGTGGATGAGGCTTGTGGAGAAAGTCGGTACCTGGAGGTGGACCACTGGGCGGGACGTACACGGAGCGGACGGCTAGACCTGAGGAGCTAAGGAGGCTATCTATACCCACCCTTCAGGTGGGATTTCCAGTTAATGGCATGGCGTTGCTGCATTATTTTTCATTTGATGTACTTTCTTTTCAGTTGTACTTTACTTTTAGTTGGGATTGTATTCTGGCCCATTTACTTTCCAGCACTTACAGTTGTACCCAGTTTACTTAGTGTTTACTTTATCTTGCTTACTCTGTGGTGTTTGTTTACTTTATAAAGGCAATGACTTCCCTTTTTACCATGTTTTACTCCTTTGGTGCTAGTCGCCAGCCCCTGGCCTATGGAAGGCAGGATTGGGGTAGCCAAGGCACGGGCCCCGAGGACGGGTCGTGAAAAATTGGTATCAGAGGAGTTCAGTTCTACCATAGAAATCAACACTCTAATCTTTCTTCTATGTGAATAAATAGTGTTAAGGGTATTGAGTGTGGTTATCAGTCTAGGGAGTCCAGTGTTGGTATGGCGGACGATGTATCCATACACCAAAATCCTGACTTCTGATTTCCGACCCACTGAATATAAACATTGATTGCGTGTGTGTTTCAAAAGTTTTCGTTGTGATTACATTGTGTCACCTCACCAAGTATACTGTATTGACCATGCAACACCTGTTTCATTTCAAGATGTCCCCATGATGGCATCCATCTTGGTTTCAGGGCTTTGTATGAGACGATAGCCCACCGAGCGATGAGGCCTCGGTGGAGGGGCCTTTTTCGGCGGAGGCACTGGCGGTACCTCTACCCGCCGAGCCACTAATGCCACATGCCCCAGCCGCTGAGAGTGCACGTCGCCTTACTGCACTTCATGAGTTTCAATGTCAGAGACTGCCCAGGTACCATGGGGAGATAGACCCGCAGGTAGCTGTGGATTGGCTGGAGGCTGTTGTACAAGTTTTTAGGTTAGTAAGGACACCAGTTCACCTCATGGTGATTCTTACAGTGAGCCTCATGCATACGGCAGTAGGAAGATGGTAGAGCCTGATGCTCCAGGTGCACAATGAGGCATCTCTCTTTTGGTTGGACTTCGAGAGCCTCTTTCTCTCGGAGTTCATCCCATCCACCCTCCGTGCGGTGCGCATTCAGGTGCTACTACAGCTGCGGCAGGGCAGCATGACAGTATCCCAGTACTCGACGAGATTTACCGATCTCTTGCACTATTCCACGGACATGGTACTTGACCCATTCATCTGGGCCAGGACCTTCGAGTAGGGATTGAGGCATGAGATGAGGGTATCAATGATATCCCATAGCATTCTGATGTAGGCAGGATTACTGGAGTGAGCCCTTCTCGTAGACATCTTTCTTGCTGAGCCTACACCAGCAGCGAGACCTACCGCAGGGCAGCACGTAGCAGATTCTTCTGCAGCTGGAAGTTGACGGATGTCATAGTGGTCCAGGTGGACCAGACCATCAGGCGGATGGCCTCAAGACACTGACTCAGAGGTGCAGTGCACACGGCACATAGCCAGCCTTCCAAGGAGCAGATAGTGCTACGCATGCGGCGAGAAGGGCTACATGGCTCGTGACTGCCCGGCCCACCATGCAGAGGAGCAGCAGACAGTTGAGGGACCATCCAGGCAGAGGAAGAGGGTCGACTGTGGTAGTCCGCAGGGAGCAGGCGGATGAGGCAGAGGAGCTGGCCGAGCAGCAGGTAGTGGGCGACACTTTGATGCTTTACCACCACCACCAAAAGGAGGTCTACCTCAACCACAGGGAGCTGGTGGGAAGTGGCATGCTCAGCTTCAGGCAGCGGAGTCCTATGACCACGGTGCACCAGAGATGATTCGAGGTACTATCTGTGTCTACTCCACCCTTTCTGCAGTTCTTAAAGATATAGGAGTGATTCATTCATTCATTGTCGCTGCCTTTGTTCGGAGCTTGGAGATTCCGACAGAGTCGTTGGCTTGATCCTTACATTTTGAGACTCCTACGGAAGCAGACTCGATGATTACACACTGGTGTCGGCAGTTTGAGCTTATTCTAGGAGGTGAGAGCTTCGACTGAGATCTTCTTATAGTGGCGTCGAGGCCTTAAGACGTCATCTTGGGCATGGGTTGGTTATCTACAGTCCATTCTCAGATCGAATGTATTAGGGACAAGGTGCGGTGTGTTCGCACCAATGGGAGCGGGTTCACCTTCATCGGCGAGAAGGGAGCCATTGCAACGCAGGATGGACTCATAGAGAGGAAAGGACAGCTGATCACTCGTGAGTTGGCTATCCTCATCCTAGGGGTAGTTGACGTGCAGAGTCCGAGTTTTCCTGTAGTGGTGGATCAGTATGCGGATGTTTTTCCTGACGACGTTCCAGGACTACCTCCTCGTAGAGAGGTAGACTATATAATTACATGTACCCTGGGATAGCCCCAATATCCACTACATCATATTGTATTGCTCTGGTAGAGCTTCGAGAGCTATGGTTATAGCTGGAGGACTGGCAGGGCAAGGGATTTATCTGACCCAGTGTTTCACCCTGGGCTTCCCCGATTTTGTTCTCCAAGAAGGTGGACGGGAGCTTGCGACTGTGTGTCGACTATCGTCGCTTGAACCAGGTGACCGTGAGGAACATGTATCATCTTCCGAGGATTGAAGACCTCTTCAATCAGCTCAAATGAGCATGGTGGTTCTCGAAGAAAGAACTCAGGTCAGGCTATCATTAGCTCAGATTTCGGGACAAGGACATGCAGAAGACGGCCTTCAGATGTCGGTATAGACACTATGAGTTCATGGTTATGACTTTCAGCATAACCAATGCTTTAGCAGTGTTCATGAGCCTCATGAATAGGATCTTTCATCCTTACCTCGAACGATTTGTCAGGGTCTTCATCGACGACAATTTGATATACTCGACCACTGAGGAGGAGTACGCCTACCACTTGCGAGCTGTACTAGACACACTCCAAGAGCACCAGCTTTATGGAAAGCTCTCAAAGTGTCAGTTTTGGAAATGTGAGGTCCACTTCTTAGGTCACGTCATCTCTGAGGTGGGAGTTACGGTGGATCCAATGAAGATCGAGGTAGTGCTAGCTTGGGAGCCACCCAGGAGTGTAACAGAGGTGCGGAGTTTCCTAGGACTGGCTGGATACTACCGGAGGATCGTGCCAGACTTATCCAGAGTTGCAGCACCACTTTCAGCTTTGACGAAGATGGGGAAACCCTTTGTGTGGTCAGATAGATGTCATCAGAGTTTCCAGGAGCTGAGATAGAGATTGACCATCACACCCGTCTTGAGGATACCCGAGGAGGGAGTAGGGAACGTAGTCTACTGCGATGCATCAGGGACTGGACTCGGATGTTTCCTGATGTAGGAGGGGGTAGTTATCTCCTATGGAGCATGATAGTTGAGGAAACATGAGTAGAACTACGCTACCCATGACCTGGAGTTTACAGCAGTGGTCTTTGCTATGATGATGTGGTGACACTATCTGAAGGGTGAGCGCTTTATAGTCAAATCTAACCACCACAGTCTCAGGTATATATTCTCACAGAAGGTCGTGAACCAGAGACAGCGGCGATGGCTCGAGTTCCTCCAGGACTATGTTTTTGAGATAGTCTATACTCCTGGAAAGGGGAACGTAGTAGCCGATGCTCTTAGTATGAGGACAGGCATTCAGCTACTTGGGGAGGCAACAGAATAGCTAGCCGCTTTGCAGATATCCTTCATGGATGGAGATGAAGTAGTCTTTCTTCAGTCACTCCTCCACTACTACAGCGGGTCAGATAGGCACAGTGTGGGGACGTAGACTATGAGACGTGGCGTGCACAGATATCCTAAGGAAAAGCACCCGATGGATTCTCTGTGGGGGGAGAGTGCGTCATCCTTTTCAGAGGATATACCATGGTACCAGCTGCTTTACAGGAGGAGGTGCTGAGATATTTTCACACTTCCCCTTTAGAAGTACATCCAGGAGTGGTGAAGATCTACCAGGATCTCAGACAACGGCACTGGTGGCCAGGTATGAAGAAGGTTGTGGCAGAGTTTGTTTCTCGATGTCTCACCTGCCAGCAGGTGAAGGCGGAGCACCAGGTACCAGCAGGCTTGGTACAGCCCTTGGAGGTCTCAGAGTGGATGTGGGATGGTATATCTATGGATTTCGTGACTGGAATTCCACGTATTTCCAAAGGTCATGACTCCATTTGGGTGATTGTCGACCGACTCACCAAGTTGGCTCACTTCTTACCCATCAGAGAGCAGGGCTCAGTGGAGAGCTTGGGACGCCTCTACCTTCAGGAGATCATACGTCTCCATGGTGTGCCATCATCTATCATCTCCTATCGAGATGCTCGCTTTACTTCCCGGCTTTGGAAGGGGTTGTAGGAGGCATTCGAGATGCAGCTACGTCTGAGCACTGCCATTCACCCTCAGATGGATGGTCAGATGGAGAGGACCATTCAGACTCTCGAGGACATGCTCCATGCATGTGTCCTCAACTTTAGTTGCAGCTGGGAGGATCACATACCCTTAGTGGAGTTTGTGTACAACAAAATCTACCACTCCACCATTGGGATGGCACCATATGAGGCATTGTACGGACGACCTTGCAGATCACCTCTATGCTGGAAAGACCCTGGGGAGTCATCACTTGTGGGACTAGAGATGGTACAGTTCATGACAGAGAAGGTCCAGGTCATCTAGGAGTGGATGAGGATAGCTCCGACCTGATATAAGTCTTATGCTGACAGGAGGCAAAGACCACTAGAGTTTGAGGATGGCGACCACGTCTTCTTTCAGGTCTCACCTGGACCTAGATTACGGAGATTTGGTCGGGGCGGCAAGTTATCTCTGCACTTCATCAGACCATTATACATTCTCAGTAGGATAGGCGAGGTGGATTATCTCTTGGATCTACCACCACAGTTGCACTGGGTGCACGACGTCTTCCACGTATCTCAGTTGAGTAGATACGTGAACGACCCAACGCATATCATCGACCATGGGTAGCTGGACATTGATAACGAGTCAACATTTGCGGAGGTCCTGGTGGAGATCGAGGATCGACCGTAGAAGGTCCTCTGTGGGTGGTCGATTCATCTAGTGCGCATCAGGTGGCAGAACGAGAACCTCTAAGAGAGCACTTGGGAGCGGGAGGCTCAGATGCGTGCGTGGTACCCTCATTTGTTCCCCTAGTTTGTGATGTATCTTTACGGGGGTGTAAAGACCTGAGTTGGGAGAAATATAAAGACCCTTAAATTTCAAGAAAAGTTTTTTCTTATTTTTCTTTGGGATTTTACGACTGTGCAGTTTCTTACGGCACCTGATTCCGAGACCCGGTGTGCCCGGAATCATTTTTCGAAGTTTAGCTCGGGTACGTTCAGTGAATGAACTAGCGGGTTTTCCTAACTTTTGAACCAGTGCTCAGAATCAAAATCCAAGGACAGTGATGAAACTGTAGCGCTGGTAATATCTTAGGAAGACTTTATCTGGAGTTGTGTTTTCTCAGTAGGAGATGTTAAAAATTTGAGGAATAAAAATAAAATTGTTTTACAATTTTATTTTTTATCTCTTTTCTAACGGTTTAAGTGTTATGGGAAAAAAAGATGTGAGGAAGTTGGGGTGGGACACACATGAGCTCCCACCTCCTTCAACTTCCCCAACACCCCATTAAATCCCCCTAGCAATTAATTATGTATCTCATCCTCATTAAAATGCATGCCAATAAAACGCCTAATTAATTGGTCAACGCAAGTTAATTAATTGGGTGAATTCAACTAGAATTTTAAAAATAGTTGGCATGAGTATTAAAATAAGGAAAAGCCTTATTTTATTATTTTTGAATCTTTTTGTGGAGTTTTTTGGAGAGGAGGGCTCTATTCTTGAAGAACTTCGTCTTTCACATTGAAGAACGCGAAGAACGTCAAGACCTCGACGAAGAACGCCATCACCGCAAGGAGTGATCGTTGTGCCTTTCTTCTCCTCTCCACATCTGGTGTGAGACACCGCTCCACCTCGGATGTTCTCCATCAAGAATGGATGGAGCTTTACCTCACGATGCTGTTTTCCGCAATAAGCTTCTTTCGAAGACTTCTTCAAGATAGGGGTTTTAAGTTCAAATTTAATGGATTAAATCTGTGCTTTCTTTGTCGAAGTTGTTTTATTTTGGCCACCTATTATCAAATTAATGGGAGGTGGTAAGACCGCATGAACACAGCTGATCCTCCTCCCCCTTTGTTGTGTTTAACCATTGCGGTTTGGGATGAAGGCGGCGCAGTGCAACTGCATCGCGCGGGAACTAGGATTATCACTGCGGCGAAGGAGTGTGGCGCCGTTGAGGACGAAAGAGGCCGTGACTGGAGCGGGGCCATGGAGGAGGGGCGTGGCACCGTCGCGCCTCGCCAGAGAATCATGGAGGTTCATGGCGGAGGGGCGTCGCGCCGTCGCGCCACGCCTGTCAGTCCAAGGCTGCAGCCTTTGGTCCCAGCGGAGTAGGGGAGGGCGGCCAGAACTGCCGGCCGCTGGCGCTCATGAGGTTGGACCGGCTAGTCCCACGCGGTACAACTGGTCGGACGTTATGGCTTTCCAGATCTGGAAAAACTGGGGGTTTGAACCCCCAGTCAGTGCAGTAGGGCAGACCCCCCATGCATGTCCGTCGTTCGGTTCAAAGGGGGCGGCGGCTCCCCCCCCCCCCCTTCTGCGCCCGCTCAGCACGCGGGTGCCCGGACCGGGCCGAACCGTCCGAGCTGGGCCAGACCACCTGCGCTGGGCCAGGCCGCGCCCTAGTGGGCCAGACAAGGACCCGGTTCGGGTCGACCCAGTTCGGGCCGACCCAGGGGGTCTTGGGCCAGGTCGTTCTGGGCCCAAATCCCCCTAAAATCGGATGGATTTGTTCAAACGCCCATAACATGAGCTACGAAACTCTGATTGAAGCATTGTCAGTTGTTGTGCGAACCTTTGATCGAGACAGTCGTTTTGGTATATTACACTCAAGGTTTCTGAGAACTTTGTTTATGGTCGGGTTGGTTCGAACACAAAACTAACTAGGCCCTCGGAGCAGAAACACCTATAACTTGAGCTCTGGACGTCTGATTGACGTGTCGTCAACTTTGTTTGATTCCTCTTAGTGAGAAGGACCTTTTTTCTTACCCCTCTTGAGGTTTGGACACAGTTGGAGTACGGTCGGGTTGGTTTTGAATTAAAATCCAATCGGGCCCCTGGAACGAAAATGCGAAAAACTCTCAGATCAGGCGTCTGATTGACGCGCCGTCTGTCACGTTGAGTTCCTTTTGTCAAGATAGAACATTGGGGTACATAAACTCTGGACTACGTGTCAGTTGATGTATCAAACCCCTTGTCTCATGGAGTGGACCCTCCCTGAATCGATCTTGCTATGTGCGGGAACCCTAGAGCTGGTTGCGACTGTGACGATGATGACGACTGTACTGAAATTCTCCATGGGTTCGACATCGATGACGACCGTACTAGAATCCTCCATGGGTTTGACAGCGATGACTACTGTTCTTGTATCCTTTGTGGGTCCGGCAGTATGTGACTGCTGTTCTTGTATCCTCTGTGGGTCCGGCAGTATTTGACTCTCTACTATTATCCAACGTGGGTTTGGTAGAGTAGCTGGTCTTGTATCCTTTGTGGGTCTGACAGCTTAGCTGGTCTTGTATCCTACATGGGTCCGACACCTTAGATGAATTAGTGGCTACATCTGATCAACTCTATCATCTTACGATTAAGTATACATGTGTGAGCTGAGTCTTTACTATTCAATCATAATCTTCGATATGATTGACTTGCTTTCCTAAGTGGATTGGGTTGTGTTATCTTGTGTGGATTGGTTGTACTATCCTGTGTGGACCAGATCGAGCTTGGGCTCATATGTTGGAGCCAAACTAGAATTGATGACATAGGTGTATGTATGGACATATACCTAAGTAGAGTTAGTTTTTACTTCGTGATTGTATCTTTCCTTTGTGGATTATCCGTTGTGGATTCGGGGAGACCATCGGGGGTCTCGGGGTCCCTACTGAGTAGCGTATAATCACAACTGCACGGGCTATGCCTGCACTACGTTGTGTTGGATGTAGATGATGGACAGCGCTGATCGTGGTTGTGGCTTGTGGAGTAAGTCAGTACCTTGAGGTGGACCACTGGGCGGGACGTACACGGAGCGGACGGCTGGACCCAAGGAGATGAGGAGGATATTTGTACCTACGCTTCAGGTGAGATTTCCAGTGGACGAATCGGCATTGCTACTTTATTTTTCAGTTGCTTTACTTTCTATTCAGTTGTACTTTACTTTCAATTGGGTTTGTATTCTGTCCCATTTACTTTCCATCACATACAGTTGTACCATGTTTACTTAGTGTTTACTTCACCTTGCTTACTCTATGGTGTTTTTTTACTTTATAAAGGCAATTCCTTCCCTTTTTATCAGGGTTTATGCCTTTAGTACGAGTCGCCATCCCCTGGCCTATGGAAGGTGGGCTTGGGGTAGTCATGGCATGGGCCCCGAGGACAGGTCGTGACAGTTAGTGTTAGATTTATTGAAAACATTTGTAATTCATCTATTTTGGATAATTGATGATTTTTAGTCAACACATGATTATATTTTATGGGGATCTATTTTCAACACTTTAAAAAGTGGATCTAAACCCATTCTAGATGATAGTTTCAATGATGTTTTGAAGTATAGTTCTAGAATCTTGTTTAAAATACGTGTTGAAGATTTTCAAAAAGTTAATGGAATCATGGATACTCTAGAAGAAGAGTTAGAGGTGTTCTGGAAATGTAGTTTCTTTTGAAGTTAAAATTACCAAAGTGATAAAGAATTATATGTTATGATTTTAACATGAAATTGGAGTTGAAGATGTTCTAGATACTATGAGAGTTATATGTTCTAGAATTTATATGTTTTGATTTTTTTAGACGTCCAGAAAAATGAAATTGTTTTTGTAGCTTCTTTGAAAGTTTATTGGAATGTGTTCAAAAGTTATTTTGACGTATAACATTTATTTTGGAATAATTTTTTATATGTCTAGTATAGTGATCCTATATTTACATAAATTAACATTAAATCACTTTTTTGGAATACTTAGTACACTACACAAGTAGATGCACAAAGAATGTGTTAGTTTACTACATTAGAAAACATGGAAATGTAAACACTGGTACATTAGTCTGCTACATTATATCCCACTAGGTTCACTAATACTAGCACCCATTTTAGACATATCTTACCTATAATATATCTTCATAACTTTGGGAAGAAAACATAAAAAGGGTTGATCTCAGATTCTTAGTAAGGGTAAACAATAGGGATATGTAAGCATAAAAATGAGACTAAGGGTATGAAAATTGGATCATAACATTATAAGAACATATCCTGCATATCATAAACATGATTTTTGGAATAAAGGATAGAATTTCATAAGCCATGAATCATAATGAAATCAAGAGAATATTCCATGAAATCATAACATAGGATTAAGACATGGAATTATTTAAAACACGTAAGCATATAAAGATTATTTCCTTAGTAGTCAAGGTGTGAGTACAAAGTCCATCTTAGTAGTATGGGTTCACTCCTCATGCCATCTTGGTAGTAATTGTTCACTCCCATGGCTATCTTAGTAGTATGAGTTCACTCCTCAAACCATCTTTCAAGTCATGGATCACTCCCACGACTATCTTAGTAGTCAATGGTAACTCCCAAGTACATATTAGTCTATCTCGTGAGATTTAACTCATTACCCACTACATTGGAGGTAGATATAGTTCCCACACATGTCATTATTAAATGAAATAGAACGGTATTAAATGATCATAAATAATCATATCATAACCCAGGTATTGAAATGGGTATCACAAATATGTAATCATATCAAAACCTGTGAAAAAATTTCAGGTTTCCTAATTATTTCATCAAAGAATAACCTGTGAAAAGAAGTGTATTTAATAAGAATATAACTTGTGAAAGTGAAATATATTTAATAAATTTATAATACATGAATGAGAAATGAATTTGATAAACATATAACCCGTGAAAGTGAAAAAAAATCCTAAAACTCATGCCATAAAATGTTAACCATTCAAAGAAGGAATATGAATTTAACCTTTGCATCATTTCCAATAAAAACATGTGTAACACAAATATTCTTCATCTTATATTGGAAATAATTTTGAATGTTATTTTTAAATAATTTATTGAGTAAACAATCCTTTCTTTTTTTAAAATACATTCTAAAATATGAAACTTTTTGAAAAACACATTCATTGAATTTAAAATTGAAAAAATATAAACAATTCTTAAAAACATTTCGATATACTTTTTCCTCAAAAATTTAAAAACGAATATACAGAACATTTTGAAACCCTATTTATTTAAAAAAATATAACAGAAGCTTTAAAAAAAGATTCAATTTAATGTCTGTCATGAATGCGGGTAAATCCATATATTTGAAGTATTCATTTTTCATCATAAAATGTTATAAAAGTTCCTCAACTGGAAACAGTAAGATGATTATTTTCTAAAAAACAATTACTTTTGAAGGAAAAATATTGTTAAAATGACTTTAAAGATCATAGGATAATAATATAATATTTTTGAAATATTTTAGGAAACATGGTTTTCAAAAAACACTTATTTCGAACCGATGAGAGAGGTAAAGTTGGATTTTCTTAAAAACACATTATTGATAATATTATATAAAAAGCGTGGAAAATGGTACCATCACTTGTATATAACATTAATAACCATACTCTAACAAAAATCATGACATTTATGGTGATATTTTTCAAAATAATTCATCAATGAAACCATAATAATAAACAATCTCAATAATCGATGAGAATGTTTCAATAAACTCTTAACACATGGTGAATTTGAATCGTACTCCCTATGTAAGAAAATAAAATTACATGGATGTTAAAATATAATGAAACATAAGTATATCCAGGATATATATTTCCTATTGGAATCATATAAACCTTGTAAAAGAACACAACTTCATAACAAAACATGTGCCTTAAAAATGGAAAATTGAGACAAAATTACATTACAGATTTGGTAATTTTTTAACCATAAACACCATGAAAGAAATATCATATAATGTATATGATAATATGAATCAATTTAATTATAATAATCTTACAATAAATTCATGGGAGGTATATATACCATGAAAAATAAAAGTGTGGTGAACAAGGCTTGTATCTCACAGATTTAAAAAGTGAAATGAAATTCCCTTAACCTATGTCTTGAATCTCTTCTTAATCATATAAACCACCTGTATAATGTATATATTTTTATTTTAAACATTTTTAATAACTATATTATTATTTATAATTACATTTATTTTTTTACGACTTTATATTACCTTGTTCTTAACGATTCCATGTTAAGGTTTCACTTAAGGTAATATTTACTTTGTTTTTTTCATGGGTCTGAATTTGTTATATTTTTTGTCCACATACTTATATCATGATTCTCATAACATAAATAATGATTTAAATATAATTTACATTCATTATATATTAATTTATAATAATCTATAGTATATATAAATATGAAATATAATACACCATCCATGATGTAGGTCGTACATACCCGTGATCATTGTTTCTGTTTTTCATTGTAATATTGAAATAATTAAGTAAAGTACATATGTATATATATATATAATATCATTAAAGTATAATTATTGTGTCATATATATAATATAAGTTCACTAAACCCATCCTTAATACGTTCCGTATAGTGTGTTAATGAATCACTTCGCTTTGAGGAGGTGGTAGTCCACACATCCCAAACCCAAATTATCATATTTACACAAAATATAAAGTATAAAGAAAAGATTTATATAATAACAGAAAATGTAAAAATAAATCATAAATATCATATAGAAATATTTTTTCCATCATAATTCCCAACCATGATAGTTGGTAAAGTTAAAATGAACAACATCATTTCCTGAGGTGGTAGTTCATCATACACAAGAACTGTAAGTTTGTCACCCATTAGATGGATGTGTGAATAATTTGGGTAAATTCCTTAGAATGAAATATATCAGTATATTTAGGATAACAGTTTTATTATATGATCATATAATAAGAATAATTTAGGTGATGGACGATGAAAATAAAATAAAGGAACTTGATGAATGATGTCACCTCTTCTTTGGGAAACTCTTTTTGGTTTTCACAAAAGGGATTCCATAGATTGATTTCTCCCCAATGTGAGAATTATAGGTTAATTTAGGATATATTTATGATCTATTCGGGAATATCTTGGTCTATCCAAAGTGGTTTTAGAGGTTTTGGTAAGTGGGAGGAGAGGAGTCCATTTATAGTGGATAAGTGATCCTCGTGTAAATTGTAGGAAAAATAATTCCACCCACATTTTTCCCATTTCAAGTAGATATAGTAATAGTAAACATTATATAAAAGGGAGTTTATTATCTAAATATTTCCATTAAAGGTATTTTGAAAACGTATATTGGTTATTTGGGCCCTTAATTTTATGGTTTATTCCATTGTTAAACTTAATTTCAACTTCATCATTGTAATTAATTTTAATTATTTTCAATAATATTTTTTGACAAAAACTACGTTAAAAGTAATATAAATTATAAATTATTATATTAAAAAATATGTAATAAATTTTTTGAAATTAAAATAACTTAATTATCATAAATTAATTTAAATTTAATTCCACAGATGGGATGACAAAGCTGGTTTCTAAAGTAAAAACATTCAAATGCATGCAAAGTTTTTATAGTCAATTTCAATGTGAAATTGTTTAAAATTATTTAAATTGGATTAGATGATAAATAATTTATATAATTAATCTTTAAATACAATTTAAAATATAATTTTACCTTATAAATAAATTATATCAAAAACTAGTTTGGAATTAAAAAGTTGTTTTTTAATTATTCATCAAAAAAAAGGAAATAGATGAAAAAATACAAAAAATTCACCCTAACAAAATTTTTATGTTTATATTTAAAATATTAAGTTTTTTTTGACATATTAAATTTATATGAGTTCCAAAAAATGTATTCAAAATAGGTTCCTCGTTAAAAGGTGGTAAAACTGCCTTTATAATTTATTTTATTTTTATGTGAAATGTTGAGTTTGTTATTATCTTATTATTATAAAAAAAATTCAATGAATAAAAATTTTCTTATTGAATATATAATATATATATTATATTAATATCACTCACTAACTTTAATTAATTTAATTTATTCTGTTAAAATAGCCTTGTGAGCACAAAAAAATTACTTTATATTCAATTGGTTTACATTTTCATTTCTAAATAATAGGTAACCAATAAATTTATATTATATTTTTATATACCATATATTATCATATGTTAGTTAATAATATTCATAAGTTCTAATTTAAATTCTAGGTTATGTTTTATCATATTGAATAATAATATTATGTTGTTGTATTAAACTAGATAATGTGTCTAATGTATGTTCTCGAAGAAATGCATTGTTGTATGTGATGAACACTGACTGGTAATCACATGCACATAAATACATATAAAATTTATAAAATATATTTAAAATATTAATATATTTTAATGTTTTAGTGTATTATATTCCCTTATGAGCTTGGGGATGTGTGTTTTTCAAATATAACTTGGTTTGGCTTATAATGAAATAAAAACATTGAAGTTTCATATAAAATAGTATGATTAAAAGTTACATGAAAATTACTGTTGTCAACAAAAGATTAAATTAATTTTAAAAAAACATTTCAAAAAATCTCAGGGTGTTGTATTTTATCCCCTTAAACTAAATTTTTTCCACAAAATTCATCTTGGTTATTAATGTTTTAATAATTCAAATTTACATTTCATGAAACCCACATAATAAAAATCAATACTAAAAATTATTTTTAAAATGTAATGTTTGAACCATAATGGTTTCCCAGAGTAACTCACAACTGGGTTGCCACATTGGAGAACATAGTTGGGAAGTTAAGACAAGGACTTGGAAAAAAAATCAAATTATCATGTTCTTCAGAAGAGTGATAGAGAACATAGTTAGGATGAAGTCAAAAATAACAAATCCATAAATCTATGATGATATATAGGTCCATTCTATACATTAGATAGCAAGGTACTAGGATAACATTTTGGATTTCAAGATCCATTCCCTATAGTTGAATAATTTTTCCTGAGATGTTATACTTACATTATATCATTAACTTTCAAAAGTAAAATCTCACCCTTTGGTCCTATCATGACCAATATCCACATAACCTATTTCTCTAAAAAGTAAGGTGAATATTCCATTACCAAATCACTAATAGATATTGAGATCCATGGTAATTCATCTTATCTATCTTCAATTACTATAAATACAAAGTGGTTTGAGCAAGTTTTACAATATATATAACTCCTCATATAGAGAGATAATACATTAATCTCACAACCTCCTTCCAAATATTAACTTAAACTTTCCCTAAATGGTTAACCTTATAAAACTACAGAAAGATGAAAATAATAAAATTTAGAAAGAGGATCACAAAATCAGATTGACATTTATCCCCCATAAAACAGAGTGTGTGTCCTTTTTTTTACATTACAAACAAGTGAACTTCCTCATTATATATTAACTTGAAATAAGGTAATAACATTAATTACAATAAATCCTTTTGTAAAATATGCATGATTCCATATTAGAAAGTATATTGGATCTATTCATTAAATCCGAATATGTCATGAACTTCATCATTGATAGAATAACCACTTACCAACAAGTTCCTAATTAGTTATATGTTAATCAAAACCATCCAAATTAATTATTCATATCCAAAATATCTATATCTAAAAACAATATCACAATATAAATAATCTATTAAGGGTTATATTACCTTATTCAAAATGTCACATTTCCATTAAAAAACTTATCATGACCATTGTAAACATTCAATATAAACTTATAAAACATGAATGAAAAACATAAACTGAACAACCCTTGTATATTTTACCATTCATATAACATAATTATTGAATCCAAATATATATAAATATCAATTCTTCCAGTTCATAGATAACCCATAAGAATTTTACCTCATCATTTTACTTAATACTTATTTTATTTCACATTTCATGTGTAGTCTCATCAGCATCGGTAATATAACCTTTACTCGTACCACCTTCCTAATTTTATTTTTTATCTTTCCACTTGGGACATTGATTTTCATAATGACCATCCCTTCCATACTTAAATAATTTAACATTTCATGATATCTTAGGGAGTCTAATATTCCAAACCATTTTTCTAACTGAACCCTTCATTTTTTCATATCAGTTACATGGTTTATGTTACCTATTCTATAGTTAAAACATCTTCTTATTCCTCGAAGGCATTCAATTAGGTGATTATTTCAACATTAATGACACAAATGAAAGTAAATCTTCTTTCCTCTATTGTATCAATTACCTAAATTCTCATCAGAATCCTTCATTCTCTTCCTTGGTGAGTCTTAGAGTTTGTTAAGGGACATGTTGGTAATCATGTTCCACAAATACTGATTAGTCATTATCACAAAATACATCACTCTAGTGATCATACCATTTGAAATATCTTCAAAAAATTATCTATTTTTTTCAACATTAATCCAGTTAATTTTTGTTCCCACCATTGACTAAAACCAGAAAGCATAGTGTGATCATTACTCATCATAGATTAAAACCACATAATCATGTTAATAAATTACTTATAGGATGTCCATATAATGACACATACTACTTTAATCTATGAAAACTTATTTTTATCTTGTTTTATTAATTTTCATCTTATATTTAAATCCTTTATGATTTTTGTGAAGAGTATATGGATTTTAAAATTATATCCCATGGGAGTGTCAAACTAGGTACGATGTATGGCCCGTTGTCATATACCAGGCTAGGTCGAGTCAGGCTCAACACACCTTATCATAGTTGTTACTCCTAGGTACATATGTTCCAGAGCCACATCCACATTTATTATTCATAAACATATTTGTTTCTAGGAGAACACTCACTAAATCCTTTACCAAAATTCCAGGACATTTTTCTAAATGTTATCTCATCCTTATACTTATCCTTAGAGACATCCCTATACATATATTTAGTAATATACCTAGTGATATCACTAATTTTTTCACACCCTAATTTACAAATTTTGACTAAACATTCACTATAATACCAAATATATTGAATATCGCTTTACATACATTAACAATACATCACATTTGTTGAAAACTTAATACATTACCCAAATAGATGCCCAAATACCGTGTTAGTTTAGTGCCTTTAGAAACATGCATATGTAAATCATTGTATATTAGTGAGATAAATTATCTTCCATAAGGTTCTATAAGACTATAACCCCTCTTAGATATATCATACCTAGAATATATTTTCATATCCAAGGGAATGAAAGATAAAAATATGTGACCTCAGATGCTTAGTATGGGTAAATAAGGGAGATATATAATCTAAAACATTAGCATAAGGGTATAAGAATGTGATCATAACATCAGAAGATCATACCCTCATATCACAAACCTGAATCATGGTATAAATGTTAGTAGTTAATAAGGAATGAAGAATAATTAAATCATGATCATTGGCCATAAAATCCTAACATAGGAGAAAGATATAGAATTGTGGTAGACACCTAATAATATAAAAATGATTTATATAGTAGTCAATGAATCATTTATTAGTCCATATTAGTATTATGGGTTAACTCCACAAACCATCTTCGTAGTTATGGTTCACTCCCTTAGCAATCATATTTGTATGAGTTTACTCCCTATACCATCTTGGTAGTAATGGTTCACTCTCATGGCTATATTAGTAGTCAAGGTTTATTCCCCAGACCATATTAGTCTATGTTATGAGATATAAATCATTACCCAATGAATTGGATAGAGATATAAGTCCCACCCATCTCATAACTAAATCATAAATACATGTGAAACAAGATCATAAACAATAATATCATAACCCATTAATTTAAATGACTATCATAAACATGTAATCATATCATAAACTATGGAAAAGATACATGTTTATGATAATTTCATCAATGCATAACCTGTGATAATAAAAAAATTTCATAAACATATAACCCATGAAAGAGAAACAAATTTTATAAAAATATAACCTGTGAAGGTGAAATAGATTTCATAAATATATAACCCATGAAAGACAAATGTACTTCAGAAACATCATGTAATAAAATGTAAACCATTCAAAGAAAGAATATGAATGGAAATGTTGGATTATTTCCTATAAAGACAATAGTAATAACAAAAGATTCCATATTAGATGAGAAATAATTTTGAAAGATATTTTAGAAACATTTATTGGGTAAAATATCCTTTCTTACTCAAAAATTACCTTTAAAACATGAATTTTTTTGAAAACCTTTTTCAATAAAAATAAAATTGGAAACAAGTAAAGGATGCTTGAAAATATTCTGAAATCATTATTCCTTAAAAACATATAAAATACGCCTGAGAATATTTTTCAATGGAAACATATTAAATTTGCTTGAAAATTATTTTGAAATCCTTTTTCCTTGAAAATTTACAAAAAACATGAAAATATTATGAAAACATATAAAAGAAGATTTGAAAATATTTTAAAAATATTTTTCATTGAAACCCACATTAATAAATGAATTTATTCAATATTAAAAAAATTATTTTCTAAAAGAAAAATAAAATTTAAATATTGTAATGTAAACTTAAATGGAATATTGGTCATGATGCTGGGTAAATTCATACATGAAAATGATTACTTTTGAAATGTAAAAAGGTTAGAAAAGTATCTCGACTAGAATAAAAAGGAGATTCCATTATTAAATTCCATTTTTTCTAGAGGAACACAATTTAAATGTATTTTAAATATCATAGGATAAAAGCATAATATTTTTTAAATCCTTTATAAAAAATGGTTATGAAGGAACACACATTTTCGACCAAAGAGTGAGGTTAAAGTCGGACTCTCATAGAAATACATTCCTGGTCATATTATGTACCAAAGAGAATAAAAATGGTACCATTACATGGATATAACATTAATAACCATAGGTTCATAAAACACATGAGTGTTTTTGATATATGTATCATAATATTTATCATGTAAATCATTGTCATAAACAATCTCGATAAATGATGGGATTATTCCAATAAACTCTTATCGCTTGGTATCATTGAATCATAATCTCCATGTAAGAAAATGAAATTACATGGTGAATAAAATATCCTGAAAAATAATTATATTCTTGATATAACATGTCAATTGGAATCATATGGACCTCTTAAAATAATATAGGAGCAAAAAAAACATGTGTCTCAAATTATGTAAATTGAGACAAAATTAGTTTATCTATTTGGTTACTTTTGAAACATAATCCCCATGAGAGAAATATAATAAAATTGATATGAAAATACCCATAATATTAAATATAATAATCATATAATACATTCATGGGAATTAGATACACCATATAAAAGAAAATAGTGGTGAATATGGCATGTATCTCACGGATATAAAAACTAAGATGAAATTCCCATACATTATGTTTTGACTTTGTCTGTACATGTAAAAACCTCTTGTATGATAAATATATGTTTATTATAAATTTTTTAAATAAATTTATTAATATTTATAATACCAAATATGGTTTTATTATGAATTTATATTACTCTCTTATTAATTATTCCATGTTAAGGTTTCACTTCGGGTAATATCCTCTTTGTTTTTCACATGTGTTTTAATTTATTATATTTTTGGTCCACACACATATATCATGAATTCAATAATGTAAAAACTGATATAAATATAACTTATATTCATTATATGGGTATTTACAATAATCTATATTATATATAAAAATAAAATTGAATACACTTTTCTAGGAGATGGTAGGTCATACGTATCTTGGAGCGTTGTTTCAATTTTTCTTTGTAATATTGAAATTAATAATGTAAAGGAAACATATGTTTATGAATATAATATTATTAAAATAGAATTATTATTTCATATATATCTTATTATTTCACAAAAACATTCCTTAATATCTTCCATGTAGTCTGTGGATGAATCACATCTCTTTGAGGAGGCTGTAGTCCATACTTCCCCAAATGAAGTTATCGTATTTACACAAAAAGGGAAGCATGAAGAACATATTTTTATAATAACTAAAGAAGTATAATTACATAAAAAATATCACATATATAATAGAAAATAAATTTTTCATCACAATTACCATCCATGGGAGGTTGGGAAGGTAGAACAAAAAACACCATTTTGTGAGGTGGTAGTTCTTCGTTCGAAAGAATGGTAAGTTCATCACCCATTAGATAGAATTATGTGTAAGTGAACTTCTAAAAAACTGAATAAAAATAGAATTAGTATATTTAGGATAATTTTTTTATTATATGTTCATGAAATAATAAAAATTCCGGTTATGGATAAAGAAAATAAATGAATGTAGTATGAGGAAGTATGTTACCTCTTCTGGGTAACTCTTTTTGTCTTGTACCAAAGGGATTCCTTGGATTGATTTATTCCCAATTTGGTGCTTATATATTTATTTAATGAATTTTGTCATTTCTATTTTTTATATATTTATTAAAAAAAGTGTCTTGATAGGTTTTATGGAGTGAGAGGAGAGGATATCGTTTTATAGTGGAGGAGGATTTGCACTCTTCTAAACTTTTTGAAATGGAATTACACCCACATTTTTTCAATTAAAATTGTCTCCAATAATTTACAAAATTTAATAAAAGTTGTTATAAGATTTACATATTTATATAAAATTTCATTTGGACAAGTGTATGGGTCACTTGTGACCATAAGTTTATGTCTTAGTCCCCTGTTAAACTTAATTTTACCTTAATCATTGTAATTTCTTTTAATAACGTTCATTAATATTTTTATCAAAAACTAAATTGAAATTATTTAAAATTATAAATTATTATTATTCCATCTATGGAATTATTTTTTTTAAAATTAAAATCCCACAATTGTCAGAAATTAATTTAAATTTAGTCTTGCACAGAGCATGATAATGTGGGTTTGTAAAATAAAAACATTCAAATGTTTTCTATGTTTTATTATAAATTTCAAATTGAAACTTATTAAAATGACATAAATTGGATTATTTTAAAAAAATTATTTAATTATACTTTAAACCAAATTTAAAATATTAATTATCTTTATAAATAAATTATATGAAAAATCATTTTTGAATTAAAATTTAGTATTTTTCACATTTCATCAAAAACTAAAAATTCATAACAAAATTCCAAATATTCACTCTAGAATTATTTTTTATGTTTCATTTCCAATAATTAATTTTCATTTCACATAATAAATTTATAAATGTTTTAAAAATTGGATTTAAAAAAGGTTCTCTATTAAAATGCGTTAAATTTGTTTTATTAAAATATTGACTTTTTATTCGAAATATTGGGTTTTGTTTCTTATGATTATCAAACCAGTTGGATGAAAATAAAAAATATTTGATTTAATGTATAATATATATATATATATATCATTAATATAACTATTTAATTTTATTTACATTAATTTATTTGGATAAAATAGCTTTGTGAGCATAAAAATAGAAATATTTACTTTATATTCAATTGGTTTACATTTTTGTTTCTACTTAATCAGTAACCAATTAATTCCTATTATATTTTTATAAACCATATATATTCATATGTTAGTTTATCATATTCATAATTTCTAATTTAACAACTAGGTTTTATCTTATTATATTAACAAATTATGTATTAATAATATTTTGTTCTTTAGTTAAATTCGGTAATTTGTTTAATGCAATCCATTAAAGAAAATCAGTGTTGCATGCAATGCATGAAAACTCGGTATCACATTCTTAGAAAAATATATATATATATATATATATATATATAATATGTTGAATATATTTAAAATAGTAAATATATTGTAAAGTATCGGGGTATTATGTTCCCTTAAACACTTGGTATTGTGTGTAGCGGAAGATTAACTTGGTGTTGTGTATAACGCAATCCGAATATAGTGATTTCATATAAATAAGATATATTTATTGTTTCATGAAATGAAAAAATATGTGAAAATGTAAAATTAATTTGAAAAAAAAATTTCACAAAATCTCAGGGTGTTTCATATGGTGTTAATCAGAGTCAGGTTTGAGAGTTTTTTAGTCTCTGTATACATAATTTTCATTGTTTTGGTATTTAGAAGTTTGTAAAAATATTCTATATGTAAAATAATGTTATGAAAATAAAAAAACAATTGTGTAGATCCATAGAAAATACACTATATACTTATGTGTGAACAAATGTCATATGTGATTTTCTTCCCATGGTGTGGGGAAAATTTGGAAATGTTTTCGAACTCATACTAAGTTACATAAGGGTAACCAATATGTATATATATAAGTAAAATAAAAAGTATACTAGAAATTTATAATGTAAATAATGCATTGAAATATGTAATCTTTATTGACTAATTGAAAAAAAAAACACCATATTGGGCATCATAATGATACATAAATGGTTTTCAGACTTATATAAAGACGTAAAATTTATAGACTTTGTGAAAAAGATTCAATGTTTTGGACCTCACAGTGATACACAATTTTTATCCCATATATATATATATAAGTATAGTAAAATACCAAATTGAAAAGTGAATTTTTTTGTACTAAACCATGGTACGTAACGGTACTCAAGACAATATATATGAGTCATTTCCAAAAAAATAGGTGATATATAAGATTAATTTGAGGAGCATGTAAAGGTCATAATGTGATGTATAAATGAAACTTTGAACATACATAAGGGTATATTTCATTAAATAATTTTGGAAATTTTATAAGTTGCATACGGATAGGAATAAAGGTATACTTGATTCACTTGTAAATACATAAGTTCATTCACATTTCTGTTTTAAGTGAGGGGCCAGCTTTAACCAGATTACGATTTCTATTAATAATCATAAATTATGATTAATAGGTTAATCAATTGTTATGGATAAGATCACACCCTGATTGAAGGAGGATAATTCCAAGATATTACAAAAAGTTAAATGTAATATATTAACCAGATTTCACGGATCGAGTTTTGATTAAAATCTATAAGAGTATTGGTTTGTTTTTCCCTTAAAACCCACTATTATTTGAATATATTTTACAATTAAAAGATGAGGAATATCTCTTTTATTTGAGATAAGGTATTTTTTAAAGACTATAATTATGGAGATATTTATCACCATAAATAATGTAATCAATTTTGGGTTTGATACGAAGGGGTAAAAATAGATAGATAACATTATTTATGAATCTAATATTGGAGAGAGTGGTACTCCCAAAAATAGAGATGAAAAAGAAGGAAGATTCCAACACCTTAAAGATCATTCCAGAGAAGAAGGTGGATTTTCCATGATAACTCATGAAAAGATGAAATTTTAATCATGTTAATATTTATATTATCACTATAATGGAGTAACATGGTGATCGAGGAGAACCATTTACACTTGTATCCTCTACCATAGTAGTTACACTAATTTCTGTTTCCATGAGTTCCAATGTTTTTTACCTTTATGGAATTAATGAGAGATAAATACAAAATGAGGAAGTAACTATTTGATAGTAGTAAAACTTCCCAAAAATTTCTAATGGGATTAATTTCATACATATTCTACCCCCCCCCCACACACAGACCAATAAATTAATTTAGTTGATTCGGGTGCATTGGTTAAATGTTGATTTCGTGCTCTTTCGATTATCCTAGTACATGTGAACCAAATAAAATACAAGTTTCTTATGTGCATTCATTATTTAGAATTTGAAATAAATATTTCATGAGGTATGAATAATAAATCATGGGTTCAATCTATTTGATAACTAAAGATGAGATACCTAACATTTGGATCATTATTAAGGGATGAACATAAGTGTTACCCTAGTAACTATGAGTTCAACATTAGTAAGGTAAGTGATAGATGAAGGAAAAAAGTTATTCGTAAGGAATTAATTTCATAACTAGATTCATTTCACCTATTAGAGTATCTCTCATTAGAACCCCTTCTGGGAAAAACAATAGGTATCAGATAATACGTTATTTTTTGGATTTAAATTTTGTTGAATTGATCAGACTGGTTTCTGGAGTAATGTTTTATTTAGCTCTTATATTTTGTTGGTTTGCAATTAAAAGGAATGGATTTTATGTATCAGAAAACCTGGTAAAATTCATAAAATGAATCAAAACTCCAAGGAAAATACATATAATGGAAAGGATTATAGAAAAACATTTATGTAAATGAGTGAATCTAGTAACATTTTAAACAAAGGTATGAATAATTCTTATCATGAATCCATTAATTCCTTTATTATGATAAATAATTATTTGAGAAGGATGTTCCAGGAAATATTATATGTACTGATATTAATGATATATAGAGAATTACAATGTAAGAATCTATCCACTTATCATAAGAAACAGATTTTAATATCTAATAAGAAAACATGAAGTTGAAAGAGGATAATATGTATCCAGAGATATTTTTATTTCCACTACAAAATGATTTTTAAATACTGAAAATAATGACCAATAGACTTGTTTAAATATCTAAAAATCTAAGGGGATTGAATTATTCCCTAAATATTTAATTTGAAAATATGTATTAAAGAGTTTAGAAGCTCAAGTTTGGTTCCAAATATAAGGAACTAGACTGAAAAGAAGATCAAAACCCAATGGATAAAAAGGATGAGGTTTCTAAAAACATTATTTTTTCTAAAGTGATGAAATGGGTGAAGAAATAAAATATAATCCTAAAATATTCCATTATACTGATGAAAACCTAGATGAATTATGAAAGTGGAATCCTGGATAAACATTACCATGCATTGGAAGATGAGATGTATAATGTAAAAACACTAAAAATAATATATTAATGATCGGATTAAGACCAAAATAAAAAAAATCCGACAATTAGAATATTAATTAATCTTGGTAAAGAATCTTATCGAAATATCAAATCCCATGGTTAAGATAATTGAAAAAAGGTTTGGATACACTTGTTATATAATTATCCTTTTATTACTGATAGTGTGATGAAGAAAAAAATTAAAATAGGATTAGATGAATAGAATAACTATTATTACACAATTCCCTTATTCTAAGGGATACTCCTACCTTATTCCTGATGGAACCCCACTAAGGCCTAAGACAAATATAGTTATCAGAGTTTAAAAGAATATAGATTATAGTGAGGCACAAGAACACAATCAATAAGGTTCATATAATGAGTAAGGATAAACAAATGAGTTCCATATTTAGGTATATAGACATATAATTTTACTATGGACTGTGTGGACATATTTAAATCTTTTTCTATAGAGAATCGATATAATATATATATTAATTTAAATTTGGTGGATGGCTTGTAAAAATAATGAAAAAACTACAATAGAAAAGGGATGGATTTTAAACAAATAATTCCTACTAGGATAACCATGTATCTAATAAATATATTAAGATGTGTTAAGTTGGAACAACATGTTAAAATTGATGAGAATAAAATGATAAATCAATTTTTTATATAAGTATATTTCAGTCGGTGGTTGAAGAAATTAACTATGATGAATATAATTTGTAGAGCAGTATGGAATATTCTATTGAGTAAAAATGTCTTAGAAAGATATAAATAAGATTTGGGAAAGTGAAATAAGTTTACATGCTACTAAAAATGAAGTATCGTGTGAAAAAACTCTCCCAATGCAAGATAAACATTGATAAATATAATAAAACATTCATGGATAAACAAGAGAGAAATAATTTTGGGAAAAAGAAAGGTCCAAATAGTTACATGTTAAGAGGTCATTTATGGTAAGAGAACCCATGTAACAAAATCTTTTTAATTGGGTCATGTAAAAAATAGCAAGCCCCAAAAATGTAATGAGAGGTTTTATTCTATCCAAACCATTTCATATGAGATGATAGACTCCAAATTGAAAGATAAGAAAATATTTTTGGTTCAAATAGACTCACCATCTTCATTAAGAAGAGTATTTTGATTTTTTTCCCTCTTCCCTTGTATTTATATTCTATAATTTTTGTTGATTTTTTATAGGTTTTTGTAGATATACAATTCAGGAGTTGGTTTCTCAAGATATGAAAGTGATATTATGACATGATCTAAAGTTCCATTCAATGTTTGAGGATGTGAAATTTATATATCATTGTTTCTGGAATTATGGGAACTATAACAAGAAGCATAAGAGTAATAATAACCAGTATCACAATTTGTGTTAATGTAAAATTAATGTGATAGTTTTTAGAGCATATATTATTAGTTGGAATTATACCTTGAGGATTGAAGATGATTTTTTTTAGAGAAGTAGCAAAAAAAATTATTCTCATTATTTACTTATTTTATACTAACATGTCATGTCACACCCCCAATGGTACCGCTAACAATCCATAAATGATGGAGGGGAGATAATGAACCTCAATTCCTACCATCAGTAGTCCTTGGGATGGTGACTAACATCGATGGTATAAAATTCCCACATATAGAATACATTATCTTCAATTATATAAAGTAAGATCTAAAGATATGATACCAATCACTAAAAAAATCAAAGAAATAAATAAAATGGGAAATCAGAACCACACAACAATACATGTATAATGTAAAAAATATATAATGTGTCTCTAAATAAATACCAAAAAAACCTAATGCAATTACTTAACAATAACTCTAATGCTCATGCTAGTAATGTCCTACTTGGTCCTTGAAGTCCTCATAGAAACATAAAAAAATATTTTATATACAAGGGGTGAGGATAACATGTACACTCGGTTGGATAATACCTAATGTTTCTTGTACACATGTGAAAAAATCATTCAAATACACTAGGGGAGAAACAATAGAACCAACATGCCCCTAAGCTGGTCAACTAACCAACCCCATCTCCACTATAGACACTCTCAAAATAACTAATCAAAGTACAGTAACATAATATGAAATATAGAAAAAAAAGGGAACCTTTAACCACGTTCTCACTGATTTTCCACTCTAATATACCAACATATTACATCCTTATGCTCCCAACCCTTAATTAGATTCATATCCAAAGAAACCTGGAAACTGCATTATACCGAGCACTATGCATGCAACTGGTCATCACATCCCTCCCAAAGACACATGGGAAACCGCATATTACCATTACTAAATCCATATATCCCAGATATAAAGATATAATGAATATCATGGTCATAAACCTCCTTCCCTACAGTTACCATGCACAATCCACACTAAGAAACACCTCCTAAATCTCATCAAGACAACCATAAGTGTACTATATTTGCAACCCATCACATTCATGCATAATAAATTCCCCTAGAAGAGAGTGTGGGGAATATGGGTTAGCCCTTCATCCATCCATCCTCATTATATTGGATGTTGGAAAAATTCCCCCTAATAAATTTGGGTCTCAGAACAAAGTGCTCAACATGGGTGAGGTGTGTATAAAAATATCAAGGAAAATACAATATATAATATTCACACTCACAATCCCAACCTAATGGGTTATAACATGAGCATTATCATAATTCACAACATCACTAAACTAACTTATAACCTCCACCACCTTCATTTCCACCTCTAAATTCATCACACAACACAATCCATCCATTCACACAACACATTTAATATTACTTTTTCAAGACCACTCATTTCATATTTTAAGAGAACCATTTATTCCACATTTGCCTCTTTAATTCAATAGTTCATTAGTCCTTCCAACCCATTCCATTTAAATTTCGTCAAATACATTTTATTCCATAACTATTGGGAAAAATTCACAATGCAACACATAACAACCCATACATCTCACATCATAGTCACCATATATCTCATCCACTACACATCACCACCTCCACACACTATAACCAATACACATATCAACTACTATATATCTCAACCAATACACATTAAAATCAGTACAAATATCAACCACTTAACTTCAACCACAACACATCACAACCACCACATGTCTCATTTCATTTTTAATGAAGGGATTTCATTATATTTACTTCAATATTTTCAAGGGAATTCTCACACAAATCAGATTCCATGGGGAAAAAATTTATTAGAAGGATATAAATTATTATCTATTTTTATATTGGGTCAATAAATTCAACAATCACAACAAGTTTAAACAATTAAATAGCCCCAAAAATAAAACAAACCCCAATATATTCCAAATATAGAAAGAATATCAATTTTTCTCAACCATGTAGGAAAAATCACAAGGATGAGTAAAACTTATAAAATCTCTTCCTCGTCTCTTCGATTTCAATTAAACTACTTAATTATTTTAATTTTTCTGGTTCGTACCATCTCCCAAATGAAAAAGGATGATATCACCAAATTTACATATAAAGAGGATATAATAAGGATCCCCTACCTCAAATACAGAATTCTAATTTTCTACACAATGGCAGATCAAAAGGAAGATGAACCCCACACACCACAACAAATGGAAACACCTTGATCAACCTAGAAGAAGAAGAAAAAACCATCTATCTCCCTCCATAAAACTACCCTAACCATCCATATTCCAAATCATAACATCCTCCAAAACAATTAATAGGGTATAAAATAAGGAGGAGAGGGAAAATCACCTTAGAAATTCTAAATGTCTGATCTATTTATTACAAGATTAAATTCCTATAAGGATAGGATGAATGACCTCTCAAAATAACCAATGATTTTCTAATGTATCAAGACTAAATAATGAATGAAGGTAGTGTTTATAAAGGAATGATAATTTTTAAGAAAAATGAGAAAAAAACTAAAACACAAGACCACTCACTATGGAATAAGGGTATCAACACAGGTTTAAACTAAAAAGTAAAAGAGGGGACCATTCCATAGTGGTTATGATCAATGACACTTCTATGAAAACATAGAGTGTTCCATTCTCTATATTCGATAAATTGGGATGGATAATATATTGTAGTTGAAACTAGGACACCACTTATTCTAAACAACTAAACGAAGGTAATGTTATAACCCAGATCTATGGAGTATCTACCCAAAAAATGGATGAACCACATGAATGCCTCCAATTGGACTCCATGATGTATCCTATCACACTAGACTAAAACTTTTATGTGAATTTTATAACCCTAAGAACTCAACCCATACAGATCTAATCCACATCCAATCTCTCCACAAGTCAGATACCCCCTTACATCTCAATATAAGCTTCCATTATACAAAATCATTTTATCTAAAATCATATCTACAACTCCACTATCCACCCCCCCCCCCCAACTCCCTTATAACTTCCCTTGAACACCCATGTCACTAGAATTACATAAAATTAATGAATAGAAAGGTCTCAACAATTACATATGATATCTCTCAAACAATTCCTATCCTTGAAAATCAAGACCAAACTTGGGATAGGAAAAAATGAATACATAACCAAAATCATCTTGTTAGATACCTCTCAAGGATCCTATTATAGGGTTGTATTTAATTTTATGGTTTTTTATTGTGTGAAGTTGTTAGGGTTCACACTTAGCCTTTGAAAGTGTCATTTGAAAATACAAAAAAATGGATTCAGGCTAAGGATCCTATTATAGCCCAGCAAAAGAAATACTATCTCAACCTTCATATAACCCTATGAAAAATCCACCACAACTGTCACACATTTCATCCTCAATTATACAAACAAGGATATTATGCATCTGTATCCATATATTTTCCTCCTTGGGTGGCACTGACTCACCCATATTATTTTAAGACATGTCATAATATAACATGCCTTTATTAGGAATTGCTTTACACTCTCTATACACTTGAATATTTAACACACATCAATTTAAAGATGATACACATTTCCAAAATCAATACTATTACAGAATAAAATCATAAAATAAAAATAGAAAATCAAAAAACTCAAACAAACTCTAGGTAAAAGGACTGCATCTATGTCTCACAATCCCATGTACTCTCCTAAAAGCCACAATACCTCTAAAATATGATAACCAAAGTGATTGTTCATCCATGAAATATCTTATCCTAACAATCATGTATCTGTACTAGTCACTTCGAGAATGTCACAACATCCTCATTATTTAACTCTCTCTAGTCAATGATGTGCGATACATCATTAAGATATCGATAGAATTGATTCACATAGAAGTCATCATCGATCTTGTCCAACTATGGTGGAAGAGAAAACCGATATTCCCTTATGATATAACGCTCCAACACCTTGATGGCCCCCCTAAAATTGGGTGAAAACATACTCCCCTACTAAACCTGCATTATCTATAATGAGATGAAAACATTAAGAATAGCTGGTCCTTTAACTATTACTCCAATGGAATCCTCCATCAATTGTAATAATATGTCATCTAGTCTTTCACCACCTTCATCCTTTAATGAACTACTTGTACCTTATATTTCAGTATCTTCTCTACATGGGGACCAAGAACTAGTGACTCTCCAAACTCATCCCAACACACCATAGAATGACATGACCACACATACAATGTCTCAAATGAGACCGTGGTTTTTGATGAATGATAGTCATTTTTATAACTAAACTCAACAAAAGGAAATTATTTTGTCCCAATATCCAACGAATTATAAGATTCAATCCAACAATATGTATTCCAATCTATTTATAATCTACTTCATCTATATATAAGTATGATGATTCAAAATAGTGTTAAGGCATAACTGAGATCTAAAACCATTCTTTAATACTATATATACTTGAGTGGTAAAATGAGAATCCTGGTCCTAGATAATGGAGATTTGATCTCCATGTATCTACATGACCCCAACTATATACCTCCTTACCAATGAATCTATAGTTTCCAACTCCTTGATTTATAAGAAGTGAGACTAATTCATCGGTGGATCGATGGTTACCCATATAACATATTACTCTCCACAATCATAGTTTAATTACAATATGAAATCCATAAATACTTCATTCTACTTCCACTCAATAATATCCAAGGTCTATAATAAACCACAAGAGAAATGATGTTGTGACTTCACCAGCCAACAAACAAGACACCAAACCATGAACTCCCCCACTGCTCATTTCATCACAAGCCACTAAAACTACATCCTCAATCATAAATAAATCTTAAATGATCCAAGTTTCACGGAAAAATTTGAGTTGTTAAACTCACTAAGTAATCCATAATGTATTTCCATCTGGATGAATATAATATCCAGGAATAATATTCGATTCTTACTATACTCTAACCATCCATCTGGGGCATCACTATGGACAACACGGTCACATATACCCTTTTCCTATGAGTAACTCTTTTAACACACATCTTCATTATGAACTATATAATTCTAAAATGGTATCTAAGAAAAAAATAACTTCTTTATTAACTACCCTTTCATCGAAATTGTGGGATTCCAACACCTTCATCACCTTCCAAGAACCGTTTACTCTTGAAAAACATCCTTTCACCATTATCTACTTAGTATGTTAGTCAAAAAAATTCCTTCCCCAAGGTGTAGTATATCACGAAGAAATATTCCTATAAAAACTTCATCAACTTAAGCTTTTATAGAATTAGGTCATAAGGAGTGAAGATATACCTCAATAATTTATAATAAGTGAAGGACATAAATAATTCTAAGATAACGTAGTGTTTCCGTAAATTTATATAGAACAAAACAACATCTAATTCTATATCACGGGTGGAATAGTTACACCCCTGGTGATTAAATATCCTAGCACCATAATATATCACTGCCTTCTACAAAAACAAGATGCATCCTAATCCCATAAAGGATACATTACCAAAACCTCAAACATCACCCCTCCTCTAGAAGCTGAATCATTATAGCACTGATCAATATCCACTTAAAATAGTAAAATACTTCATAAAACTTATTATTCTAGATATAATTCTCACATTTCAAAGTCAGAGCTATTAAAAAGAAGCAATAAATGAGAAATAGGACATAAACCTCTTGTAATATCCCATGAGAGTGAGTAAATTATAATCCTATACTATATTCTTGGGTGCTTCCCAAAAAAGATGCTTCTATTTTTATGGTTTTGTGACTAAAACCTACAAGTACATCACATTCCAAAAGAAATACACCACCCATGTCATAAAATTTAACACAGAAAACGTTCCATAGATCTAGTGGTGTTGAAAGACCTATAAGTCATCACTGAGATGATTATTATTATCATCCTCTATCCTCAAGTAGATGAAGATTTCATTGATGAACACATACCAAACAGGTCCAATAACTCATTTAATACAAATATTATAAGCCTCATAAACACTTATGGTGAATTTCGGACACTTACCATCATGAACAAAAAACTGAAGTTCCTATATCATCACTGATATATAGTCTTCCGGATATCTTCTTCATCCACCCTCAACTCGTGATATCCCAACCATTGATTGATCATATAGAATGAAATTTTTCCCCACATCTAGTTAAAAAGATTCTTAATCCAGGGAATATGGTAAATATTGTTGATATTTACATAATCTATCCTTTAATATTATATACATACACTCAGACTACCATCCTCTTTCTCAGTGAATAGCATTGGATCACCCCATGATGATACACTTGGAAGAATGAAACCTTTTTTTCATATCTTCTTTTTAAATCCTCAATTCCAACTACTCAAAGAGTCCCATGTCATATGTATCCTAGTGAGATAGAGAGAGATAAAATAGGATATATATTAGCTGTAGTGCATTAGATTATAGTATAAATAAGTATGATATGATAGGATAAGAAAATGAAGAATAAGTTGAAGACCTTCCCTGGGAGACATTGCACCTAGGGCTAAGACAATACTATCCTCCAACTAGTCTTGAAATCACCAATTCAATTCATTCCCTCCCCTAACTACTCACACCCCTCATTAATACTCTTTATTTTCTACCAAAAAAACAAACAACTCTAACCACTCTATATAGTATTTAAAATAATTCTCCTTGGAAGTAAATAACCCTTAAAAAGGCTCCCAAGAAACTACCATAATCCACAAAATGTAATTAATGTGTAAATAAAAATCATCCCATGGTTGTATACTAGACACTCATTCCCTGACAAAGGGACAACACCCAACCCCAACCCCATATTTCAATAATTTCAACCCCCTTTAAATGTCACCTTATCCTCAAGGTAAATAAATATATCCCATCTATCCATCTTAGCATTCATTTTAGTAGTAACTTCTTGGGGCCTCTTTTTTTAAATCCCAGATGTTTCCACAAATCTTTTGTTTAATATATATTACATGTTAAAATTTTCATTATATCATCTCCCACTAACCCCTCCCACAGAGAAACAAAGATATTCCAATCTTTCTAAAATAGTTTCTACCACTTCTGGCTCTTAAAAACAATCATTTTCAAAAAAAATACTTATTAGATCAAATACACTTGTAAATGCAATAATAAGGGTACTCATGTTCCTGTAAACTAGAAGTTTCATCTTGGTGTTTATCTTTTTTTACCTTCTCTATAGATTTTCCATTTTGAAAATTTGGGCAGTAAAATTATAACTCGTATCAATGAGAAAGAACCCTTTTGATTCATTTAAATCACCTTCATCATACAAACATAACTTCTTAATGATATTTATAAAGTATTTTTGTAAATCTCTTGATGATTATGTTTTTAGATTCAAACCTAGCATGGTAGTAGCCCTCACTTCTCCCTTGTCAATAATATTAAGAATATGATGAAACTCCTTTCAGTGTAGAGCTTCATTAACCTATATGTCCCCCCTTCAATCCCAGCCCGATATGCCTCTTCTTGAAACTATATATATTTTCATATTGTAGACTTAACCATTACACCTCTAAAATATGTGTGAAAAGTCGTCCCACCCAAAATAGCATCATTATGAGTGTGTAACGAAAATCATAGGCCATGTAAAATATAGTTCAACAACCTTTAGAATTCATGTAATGTTAATGTTGGTTAATATTGAGTAATTTTGGAATAATTTATAACTCATTTTTATATTTATTAGGAATTTATAGGTAGTGACCAAATTTTTTCTTCTCACACTATTGATGTGTCTTGTTATCTGAACAACCTCATTTATCATTGTTCACATTATGACCGACCAATCACTCACTATGTTCTCCACATCTTGAAATAGGAATGAAATGTTTATTTTTTATGTGAAGGAAAAGGAGTTTCAATACCAATGAATCCCTCTTCATAAGACTCGTCTATTGCTGGAGGAACTCCTCAGCTTATAACATTGGTATTATGAGACTCATTAGACTATTATTAATTAGATTCATTCCACTTATCCTTTTAATTCTTCTCTAAAATAGTCCAAAACATTTCTAGGCATTATTCATTAATTTACAATCTAATATATTCATTCATTGGTTGTTGAAACTCACCATAAAACTACGAAGATAGCTCAAAAAGGGCATGAAATTGGGTTTTTCCCTTCTGCAACAACTCATACTACTTCTCCACTGAAATATATTCATCTTCATAATCTTTAATATCCAAATTCATTGTATCATCCACATCCACACTTCTATATTTTGGGAGAATATATTCATTTAGTTTTAACCAAGTTAGCTCAGACTTATACCCTTCGAATGTTATAAAGTATTCCCCAAAATTACATAGAATACATAGTCATGCTTCTCAAATATTTAACTCTTCCCATGTTTGGATAATATTAAAATAGTTCTCATCATTAGTGATCCAAGGCCCAATACCTTATCTAGAAATAATTTTCACCATCATAAGCCAAGACTCCTACCACTCCTATATACTCCCAACCACATTTTCTGTTATCATATCATGCTTCTCCAAAATAATCAACATGTTAATAGAATTATATCTTTAAAAATCTACATTTTTCACTTGAAATTTGTTCTAATATACTATAGAATTACCAGAATAATAAACTGATTATTCTATCATGAATGATTCACCCACTAAATTTCTTTATAGAAATATTGCATCTTTAGTACTATTGGAACAAAAAAATTCCATGCAAAATTGGTTTCCTCTAGAAACCGATGTTGTGAATTATTAAATAATTTTCTCCTTCGTTTTTTATAAGAAATTAATATTGTTATTTTTTTCATGAATTTATATCTCTCTATAGCAATGATACCTCCCTAAACAATCTAAAAAATGAACAATTTCTATCTATAACACAACATTGAATTGAGTTCCAATCGGGACACTGTCTTAAGAACTACACTCAAGAAACTCTAAATGAGAAAACAATTTGATATGTATACAATCGACAGTGTCAGAGAGAAAGAATAAGATTTGTATTATCCATACACATCTAATTACAATTTAAATAAAAGTATAATAAAAAATCATAAGAAAATGGGGAAGAATATAAAGAAGTTCTCTGGGAGATGTTGCACGATGGGTTGAGGCCTAACCCTCCTCCGAGAAGCTTAGAAATAACCCAATCAATTTTGTCCCTCCTCTAGATAATTTAATCCCTCATTAATACTCCCAACCCTACACCAAAAAAACCAACATCCCCATCCACTCAATTTTAAAATTACAATATTTTCCCTTGTATATAAGTAACCAAGAAATTTCCTCCCATCCAACATCAACCAACCCCCTAAAATTAATTAAACTATAATTAAAAACCATCTCTGCATGGTTATTAGAAACCACTTCCTTGATGAAGAAAAAAACCCACCCCTGAACCCTTGTTCTTACCACCATCTGATAAGGATACATTCAAATAGAAGAGACACCTGATTTTAACTCTATCCTAGAGTCGATGTCATTTTTATGTTGTAGTATTACAACCTCATCAATGAGAACATCCAAAAAAAATTAGATGGTTCTGGAAACCTCCACTTCACCATCTCCCTAAATTCACTGATAATTATTCCATCAAGGATAGAAGAGGCTCCACACATCTACCACCCATCCAACAACCTTGTTATCCAATGAAAATGGCATTTAGACTACCCACATATGAGGAAACGACCTTCCTATATAAATAGTTTACAACCACACACGCACAATACAACTAATAAATGAGTAGGATAACACCATATGGTTGTATTTATTGAAATATAAGATCCCTAAATGATTTATTCTTCTCCATAATTATTCAACACCCCTGACGCACATCAAACAAGTTAGTCAATCCTTTTATTGGTGTTTTCAACTCCAGGGGTATCTAATTCCCTTGTACATCTATTCTCAAATCATGAACTAAGGTAGGTGAAATTAGGGAGTGATAGGATTGTGAATAAAACAAGTCACTAATGAGGTTCTATGAAAATTATATTGTACCTCTAGTAACCTCTAGTCTCATTGATGAAGTAACATCCATAACAAGTTGGTGTCCATGCTCGACTCCCTTTTGTCACTACTTAAGACCACATCCATGACCACTCTCAGATTGGGGTCCCTGAAGAATGGGTAAATCATGAGGTCATCCCTATCCTACACCATCTCATCAAGGTGAATTATAGGAATTCTAACCCTACTACAGAAATAGACTCACCAGCTTTTGTTAATGAGGCTAACAAAAAACCTGACCACCATGACCATACTATGCTTCAAGAACCATTGGGCACTGATACTGAAAATGAATATAACACCCATATATATAACAGACTCATTAAATCCCACAAATAAAATCATGGATGGTAGTGGCCCTAAAAGTCATAAAAGGGAGTTTTTGGTGTCAATTTTCCACTATTCTGAAGTACAAAGTCCATTACACTGGATATCTTCTACTAATAACTATACCCCTTTCGAAACCATACAGGTTATTGTCTAATGGTAGCCCTCCTTAGAAGTGAATATTCTTGATCAAATCCTCCTTATCTACCTCCAAATAAATTATCAATATAAAATGAGTAAACACATATTGGATATACTGTAGAATTTTCTCATCGAGATATTGTGCAAGAGACTCCTCATTAGGGAAAACATTAGGAATTAAAAATAAAATATTTTTTAACTTGATCCCATGTTTGTGTATAGCCATATTATTTATTTTAGAGTGAATGATGATCTTATATCTTCACTACCATCATATTCGGGGATAGGAACTCCTTTTATAAATCCTTCTATAATTATCCCATAAAGCATCTTCCTCCTTCCACTCCATGCAGTACAATTCCCACCAATGATGGCTTCCACAACTTATCTAAATGACTGTAAACTGATCCGGATACTCTACTAAGGCATGAATCATATTTTTTTATGGTTAATTTTAGTTTATTCCCATATTAGACATTAGGTATCATGATTTATATATCATTCATAATAAATAAATTCCAAAGTCTCCCATAAAGAGTCATATTGGTATTTGGGTCAATAATATTCTATTCGAACATGGTATAAGAGTATTTCACTTCACCATAGAGCTCTCTCCATATATTTTATCTGAGATTAAACATTATGAACTATCACATTAAAGGGGACAGAAGTTCCCATCAAAAGGATCTCATTTATTCTAGTTTCCCCCAATCCCTAACCCTTCTCCATAACCCACCCCTCATGTTTCATCCCTCTTTGTTATCTCCTAGAACACACTATGACTATCTATACTTTATTCACCCAACCATTTAACCCCCCAAACCCTCTACAACTATGAAAACCCCACCTTCCACCATTATCCCTACACCCTCATGAAGGACATCAAATTAAAACTCACATCCCCTAAGTCCCACTCAATCACTATTTAGCCATCTCATAATTCTTCTTCCAAGCATGAAATTTGATGATGCAACATCCCTATGAGGGTGTGAACTCCCACCTCTAGGGGGATAATTTCAAGGAGGAATCCTCATAGACACTTTATATAGATCCATATAATCCTATTACACTACTATAAATTCATCATATACCAATGCCTTGGTCCCAACGGTTTAGATAAACCATTGGGATAGGATCCATATACCATCGGTTTGTTGAGAACTGTTGGTATAAGAAGTTTTAGACTGTACTTTCCCAACAGTTTGAAGAACTCTTGGGATAAGCATAGTTTTCCTAATAGTTTTTTGAAACCGCTAGGATAGTGGAGAGTGTACCCCCCCCCCCACCATGCCAACGGTTCATTGAAATGGTTCAGATATCATTGATAATATTTCCCAATGGTTTTAAAAAACCATTGGGATAAAATGCTACAAATGCAGCACCCGATTCTGATCTTGATCCACCCACAGTGCACCCTAAACGAGAGCTCCATTGTTTCAGCCTAAAAACCCTTCTTCCCAGCAAATAATTTTTTGTTCTTCCACATCAAATCTTTAAGTTATAACTTAGTTTTATTTTCTTCTTCTATTTATTACATTTTTCATTCGGATTTCTTTAAAGACAAGGTTGTTTTTTTGTTTTGATTATCTGTAAACGATAGCTCTACTATTCTTTGCGAACCCTTCTTCCCAACCTGTGATCCATCCTTGATTCAAGTAAGTGTCTTTTCTTCCACCTATAATAGATGATAACATAGTGTATACTATTTCCCCTAACATAAAACATGATTCCTATAGAAGAATATCTTTTCAAATGATGATTCCTTCAAAAATTTGTATCTATGGAATGTTATGTTGTTGAATAGAGTTCCTTTGCACATCATTCCACTACATAGAGTTCCTTTTAGGTGTTCTATTGATACCCTTTTTATTAGAATCATGATTCATGTCTTATAGTGATTTTTTAGTCATGTCCTATTATATTGATCCAACATGGTAGTGAGTTCTTAAATGGTAGGGAGACCTACTATGGGTCTCTATTTCATAATTTATTTTTCAACGGAATAGGAGGGGGGATTTTCCGTGGGAGGGGGTTGGAAATGGGGGGGATTTGTAGTGGGAGGGGGTGTGGAGTGCAGTGGGAATGGGGGGTTGTGCAGTGGGAGGGGGGTTGGTTGTAGGGGGAAGTGTAGTGGGGGTTGTGCAGTGTGGGGGGTGGGGGCGGTAGGGGGTGCGGAGGAGGCTATAGGGTGAGAGGGGGTTGTATGGGGCAGTAGGGTAGAAGGAGGATCGTGTAGTCGAAGGGGGTGGCTGGGCGATAGATGCGTTGTGAAGTGGGAGGGTGGGGCTATGTAGTGGGAGGGGGATATATGGGGGTTGTGTAGTGGGAGGGGGTTGTAGGGGGTGTGTAGTGGGATTGGGGGGGAAGTGTAGTGGGGGAGGGGGCTGTAGGGGGTGGTAGTGCTAGGTGGGGGATGCAAGGAGTGAGGGGGTGGGTGCTGTAGGGGGAGATATGGGAGGGGGACTGCAGGGGGGCTATATGGGGGATGCAGTGGTAGGTGGGGGATATATGGGGGGGTTGTGGGATTGGGAGATGCACACTCTTAATCCTCAAAAATACATGTGCCTTTCCATATCCAAAACATATAATAGCTCATCCTTATGCTATTTTGGCAATACACAGACCAAAACTCTCCTCCATATCAACTGCTCGATCTTCATTGTCCCAAAATTTGAGATGACATTGAATGTAGATGTTTCATTCCCACATTCCTAAAATACCCCAACTATTCATCATAATTAATCAATCCCTTCTATGGGAACTCCCCCAATTGGAATTACCTACATCATCACTTCTTGACAGAAGGTATCAATATCCTGGTGGTTCCACAATAACCATATTCCCATAACACCCATATTAGAAGCATCACACACCATAATTTCCCTCATCCCATCATATTCTCATTTCATAATCACACCATACATGATGCCATTAAAATAACTCATCAAACTCAATGCTCATACAAATCCTACATCACTCTTGATGCCCATATATTAACCACAATTTCTTAATTCACTTATTAGACATTAACCTCGTGCACCCATTTCCATAATAAAAAACTAAAAACCATAATCGCATGCTCAAAATGTAACTCTATCTATCATGGGATCTCTGAAATGTGAGTGGGATCTCACTCTTGATGCCCATATATACTGTGCTGAATTTTCTAGAGGCATAATTTAGGATTCTCTCTCTCTTGGTTGTTGAGTTAAATAAAGCTAAAGAATCAATGTATCATAATTTTAATAGACTGGTGACACTTAGTAAATAACCATCCTATTAAAAATTAATGTTTTTTATTACATATTGTATGATTTATTGAATTCATTACATATCTATTCAAAATCACCTAAAATATTGGATAGTTAAATTATCTGTGGATATCTTGCCCACACCCCAGAAACCCCACACCCTAGACACCCTACCCACCCCCCGAGGCACCCCCTACCCCCCTGGACAGCCCTCCCCCCCCCCCCCCCCGTGGGTAGCCCACCCACCCCCTGGACACCCCCTGGATAGACCCGCCACCCCTGTGGACAGCCCACCCACCCCTGGACACCCCCTACATCTCTAGCCACCCCCCCCCCCCCTCACACCCTCTACCCCCTGGACAACCTCGTCACACCCGTGGACAGCTTTCCCACCCATGGACACCCCATACCCCCTGAATAACCCTGCTACCCCTGTGGATAGAAAACCCACCCCCCTAGACACCCTGTACCTCCTGGACACCCCCCCCCCCTCCACCCCCATGGATAGCTCTCCCACCCCCTTGGACACCCCAAAACCAAAACCCACTGGTCATCCCCGCCACCCCCCATTGACAACCCCCCCCCCCCCTCGGACACACGGTACCCCCCTGGACAGCCCCGCCACCCCCATGGATAGACCGCCCACCCCATGGACACCTCGTACCCCCTGCATAGCACAACCACCCCCGTGGATAGTGTGCCCACCCCTTGGACACCTCGTACCCCCCTAGACAGCCCTGCAACCCCCGTGGACAGCCCACCCACCCCCATGGACACATTGCACCCACCTAGACTCCCCCCCCCCCCAAGGACAACCAATCCCCTGGACACCCACTACCCCATGGCCAGCCCTACCACCCCCATGGATAGCTTTCCCAGCCCCTAGACACCCCGTACACCCCTAGACAGCCCCACCACCCCCATGGATAGCCCACCCACCCCTCTGGACACACCGTACCCCCCCCCCCCCCGGATAGCACCCCCACACACATGGACTGCTCGCCCACCCCCATGGACAACCCTACCCTTCTAGGCATCCCTACCATCCTTGTGGATAGCCGCCCACTCCATGGACCCAACCTCCCCCCATCGAGTGCCCACCCACCTCCGTGGATAGCCCTCCCACCCCCCAGACACCAAGTACCCCCTGAATAGCCCCACCACCCTCGTGGATATCCTGCCCTTCCCCCTAGACACCTCATACCCCCGGGGCATCCCCACCACCCCCATGGACTGCCTGTACCCGCTAAACCACCCTGCCACCCCTTTGGACAACATGCCCACCCCTTGGACACCTCGTATCCCCCTAGACAACCCAGCCACCCCCGTGGACAGCGCGTCCACCCCCTGGACACCCCGTACCCCCTATGGACTGCCCCGCCACCCCAGTGGACATGCCCCCCTAGACACCCCCACCCCCGTAAACAGCCCCTCCACCACCTATAGATATCCCACCCACCTCCCACGACTTCCCCCTACAAACTGGACGGGCTCGTAACCCCTGTGGACTGCCCGCCCACCCCCTAGACACACCGTACCCCCTAGATAGCGCCCCCACCCCCGTGGACTGCACCCCCACCCCCTGGACACCCCGTACCCCCTGGACATCCCTTCCACCCCTATGGACATGCTTCCCACCCCTCAAGACACCCCCACCTAGGTGGATAGCCCCACCATCCATGTTTACAACCTGACCACCCCCATGGACACCCCCTACCCACTAGACACCCCCTCCCCCACTGTGGATAGGCCACCCGCCCCCTCAGCACCCCTTGCACTCTGGAAAACCCTAAAAACCCTGTGGATAGCTTTCCCACCACCCTAGACACTTTGTACACCCCTGGAAAGCCCCCCCCCCCCCACGTGGACAGCCCGCCCACCCCCTAGACACCATGTACCCTTTTGGACAGCCCACCACCCCCGTTGAAAGCACACCCACCCCCCTGGACACCCCTACCAATTTGAAAGACACACCACCCCCGTGGACATCCCTTCAACCCCCATGGACACCCCTACCACAATGGTCAGCCCCCGCTAGAGACACAGTACCCCTCTGGATAGCCCTGCCACCCCCATGGATAGCTCGCCCACCCCCTGGACACCGTGTAACCCCCCTGGACATCCTTGCCACCCCTGTGGAGAGCCCACCCACCCCCATGGACACCCCTACCCCCTATATCCCCCCCACCCTCATGGATATCCCACCCTCCCCCTGGACACCCCCTACCCCCTAGACAACCCTGCCACCCCCGTGGACAGCTCGCCCACCCCCTGGACACCCTGTACCCCCTGGACAGCTCTACCACCCCCATGGAAATCCCGTGCACCCCCCTAGACACACAGTACCCCCAGGAAAACCCCACCACCCCCAAAGACAGCCCACCCACCCCCTGGACACACCGTACTCCCTAAAGATCCCCCCCACCCCCGAGGACTGCCCACCCACCCCTGTGGAGACCCCCAACCCTACTGGATAGCCTCTCCACCCCATGGATAGCTCGCCCACCCCCATAGACACCACGTACCCCCCTGGACAACCCTTCCACCCTCGTGGACAGCGCGCCCATCCCCGTGGAGAGCTCGCCCACCCCCATGGACACCCCACCCCCCATGGACAGCCTCTACCCCAGTGGACAGCACGCCCACCCCCTGGACACCCCCCAGACACCCCACCCCCTGGAAAGCCCCCCCACACCCCTAGACCTGGCTAAAACTACTGAACTGCTCCTCCACCCTCACGGATAGCCCGACCACCCCCATGGACAGCCCGACCACCCCCCCTGGACACCCCGTACACCCTGGATAGCCCCCCCCCCCAACCCCTTAAAATCCCCCCAACCCCCTGGACACCCACGACCCCCCTGGACAGCCCTGACACCCCCATGGATAGCACACCACCCCTATGGACACTCCATACCCCCTGGACATCCCCCACCCCTGTGGACAACCCACCCACCCCTAGACACCCACCCACCACCCCTTATACACCCCCATCACCCCGAACACCCCTGTCCCCCCGGATGCCCTCATCCCCCTGGACGCCCCCACCCCCTAGAAAGCCCCCTACCCTCAACACCTAGATCCCACTGGACAACCCCGCCACCCCTGTGGATAGCCCAACCACCCTCATGGATAGCCCGACCACCCCCTAGACACCACGTACTACCCTGGACTACTAGGCCACCCCCATGGACATCCCACCCACCACCCTAGAAACACCATATTCCCCTGGGCGGCCCCTCCCACCCCCTGGACACCCCACTCACCCCCCTGGATACTATGTTCCCCCTAGACAGCCCCTAGAAATCCACCCACCCCCTACACACCCCCATATCCTCTGGACAACCTTGTCGCCCCTGTGGATAGCCTTCCCACCTGGACACCCGCCCCTAAGATAGCCCCCCACCCCACCCCCTAGAGACCTTCGACCCCCCTGGATAGCCCTGCCACCCCCCCAAGACACCCCGCACCCCTGGACACCCCCCCCCCCTTGGGTAATGTATGTTATCACTCAAATAATCTACCAAAATATAAAATTTCTTCAATATAAAATTTAGTCAACTTCTAAATAATTCTCCTCCACAGGTTTACATGATCTTTTACACTCATGTATAGTTCTTCAAAGATATTTTATTATAAATATAGTATTTTGTTGTATTTTTATTATGATTCTCATATAGATTATTGTGTCAATTATGGTTTCATAAAAGGTGAACAATTCTCATTTACATTAATATATTTTTGATGAAACATCAATATAATTGAATTTATTTCGACGAAATGACTTATAACAATTTTTTTAAAAAATGGATAGAATTTGGATGTATGAAACCAATCAGATCACAAGTGATTTTAAAATCAATTTGGAGAGCTTTATAAATTTTTTATTTTACAATGCTTTAGATAGTGGTCAAATACACTGCCCCTATTACATGTGTGTTAGAAGACCTTGGTCGAGCAATGAAGAAGTCAGCTACCATATAACAGAATATGGTTTTCAAGAAAACAACTCTGTGTGGTATCATAATGGGGGGAAAATGACATCTTAAATTGCTGATGATCCAAATGAGAGGACTGAATTGATGAATTCGTTATATGACCCGTTTCTATTTATTCATAATCATGAAAAAGAAAGGATTATGAACCAATAAGATTTCAATATGAGCACATATGATGTGTCTAATGAAAATGATGATGTTTTCTGGGTGAAAAAAATTAAATTATGCTACCACAGATCCAGTATATCGACAATGCGGTAAAATTAAAAAGCTAGAATTTTTTCTGATTTTTTATGGGAAAACAATGTATGGGATTTCTAATTCAGCCATCGATTATATTCTTACATTAATGAAGGAATTACTTCCAGATCATGTAGATATTCCCTCAAACCACTATATGGCATGGAAGATAGTTGCGGAACTTGGATTTCGAAGAAACAAAATTCATGATGGCTTGAAAGATTGCAGTTTATTGTAGGAGGAAAATGCTGAATGGAATGATTGTATAAAATGTGGCACATCCCGCTAGAAGCCAAAAGCTGATGGAACACCATCCTGTGTGCCATAAAAATTAATGTGTCACTTTATATTGTTCCTCAAAATCTAGAATCATTTTATGTCTGATGAAATATCAACAAAAATGCAAAAGAATGATACCGAGAGAATGAAGACTAATGATGAGTTAGTTCACCCTGCAGATGGATTTGCATGGTAGAGATTTGATGCTCGATATCCGGATTTTTCAGCTAATGTGCATAATGTGAGGTTGGGTCTTTCAGGTGATGGTTTTAATCTATTTGGGTAGATGCTTACATCGCCCATCACAAGGCCGATTTTTATACACATTTATAATCTTCCCCCATGGTTGTGTGTGAAAAAACCTTTCACTTTCTTGAGTATACTCATATCTGGACCTTCTGATCCTGAAAATGATATAGACGTATACATGAAACTTTTAATAAATGATTTGAAACTTCTTTAGGATGTGGGTGTTTGCACATATGATGCAGGTTCAAAAGACATATTTCATATGCATGTTGCACTTATGTGGACGATCAATGATTTTTTTCTTATGAAATGTTGTCTATATGGAGAATGAATGGAAAACTATCATGTCCTATTTGTATGAAGAATACACGATCCAGAAGACTAAAACACTGTTGAAGTTTTAGTTTAATGGGACATCGATGATTCTTTCTAATGGACCATCAATTTAGAAATAATCATCAAATATTTGACAATACCATAGAGATCGAGGATCCACCTCAGCGTATTTCTGGAACTGATGTTCTTGATTAATTGAAAGACTATAGTTTTTCATTCTGTAAGGGTAAAAAGAAATCTAGAAAGAGAAAGAATGTTTCCACTGAATCCTATTACAATTGGAAGAAGAGAAGTATCTTATTTTATTTGACTTATTGTTCAACCAATTTTTTATGTCATTTCTTAGACATAATGCACATTGAAAAAAATATATGAAATGTTTCTTTCGATTCTTCGAAATGTTAAGGGAAATAAAAAATATGATTTATGGTCTTGGAATGACTTGGTGGATTGGGCCATCAGACTGGAATTGTATGCTGTGAGTATCAGTGAAAATAAATTGAATCTTCCATGTACTTCTTATGTGATGACACCTACCAAAAAAAAGAAATTTCTGGAGGTAATAGATATTATTAATGTTCATGATGGCTATTCAAGAAACATATCCAAACGGCTCAAAAAAGACAATTGAAGCTAAAATCATTGAAGACTCATGATTATCACATCGTTCTGCATGAGTTGATTCCAATAGTAATTTGAAATCATTTTTCCAATAGTGTAAGGTTGGGTGTTATTTGGTTGTGCCATTTGTTTAGAGATCTTTGTGCTAATATGATTTCTTAGTATTTCTTGAAAATGATGTTGAAAGATTCCCTATTTATTTTGTGTGAGTTAGAGAAAATATTTTGTCCATCATTTTTCACTTGTATGTTTCATATGACTGTCCATATTCCAACTGGAATACTTCTCGAAGGACATATTTATTTTCATTGGATGTATCCAACTGGAAGAAATATGTACACGTTAAAGTCTTATGTATGTAACAGGAATCATCCCAAATGTTCTATCATGAACGGTTACTTGGATCCAAAATGTATGGATTTATGCTCTATGTATTTCTCTAATCTTACTATAATAATGAACAGACCAATGAGAAATGAAGAAAAAAAGTATGAGAAAATTAAACCATGTTTTACATCACTTCCTCAAAATAGGTGGAATTCTTGGATCATATACATTGACAACATTAAGCCTTGAAGAGTGGGATATGGCACATCGCACAATTTTGTTCAAATGTGATTTGTTCGATGACTACATCTTGTAAGTAAATTGTATATTTATATCTTATATATATATATATGTTTAACTATTCCTATTTTTATCTACAAGGAACATAAAGTGTTGATAAATAGAAAGTATCGTTCTTTATCTTTGAGAAGGAGGGAGACATTTCATAGAAAAGAGTTTTCTGCTTGCTTAAAATTGAAGGTAATAGTATTACTGTATAAATAATTGAAAAAATAATTAATTAAGTTTAATATTGATTTATATTTCAGGTATTGAGTTTTCCTACTAACTTTATCTCTGAGGAAATAAGAGCTTTGGCTTTTGGTCCCAATACCATGGTTCAGGACTATAAATCAATTATTATCAATGGGTATAGATTTATTATCAATGAAAGAGAAAATAACATGAGAAAAAAACCTGATGTTGTTATTGTTACTGCCACAACAGACTATTATGCTAGTGCATTAAATATAATACCAAGATTTGAAAATGTAGGTTATTATGGAGTTGTTGAAAAAAAATAATATTGGATTATTATTCTCATGGATGAGTCACACTGATGAAATGTAAGTGGTTCAATTCGATGATGATTCTGGGCCAATTTATTGATGATTGTGGATTTTGAGTAATTGATATGACTCGCACTCTTGCTACCGATGAACCATATGTATTGGAAACAATGGGAAAAAATATTCTGTCAAAGACCATCTTCGACCTGAATTTGGTTTCATTATTAAAGTAATTCCTAGACATATTTTTAATGATGGTGATGATGGAATTGACACCATTTCTACTACCATTAGAAATGATCCATTTATTACTTTTGATGACTCTAATAGCCTAATTGTCAGAGTTCACTGTGAACCTAAAGTTGTGGTTGTAAATATATAAAATCATCCATTCATGTTCTCAATTCTTTTGGTTAACCTCAACTTGGGTTGTTAAGATTGGTACTAGTCAAATTGATTTAATATTGATTACAAATATGTTGTTTCCTACTTGACCTTTATGTGAATTTTCAATGTTTATTTTTTCTAATTTTATTTGAATTGCATTTTCTAATTTGGAATTGAACTATATTTAAACCTATCAAACCAAAATTTCTAGCTTGTTTAACATTTCAATGCTTCAACTGAGATTTGTATAAAATTTTTATGACTCTAAGACCTTTGTTTAAAATTTTACCAGGTAATGAACATGATGGTTTGTATTCTTCAACAAAACATGTATTTAAACCTTCATCATCTACCTGAGCTAAAGAAATTATATTTTTCTTTAATTTTGACAATTGCTTTACCACTTAGGAATCTGGTAGAATCAATGTTCCATGATTTTAGTAGACAACTAACACATAGTAAATAACCATCATACTAAAAATGAAATTTGTTTATTACATCATGTAAGATTTATTTAATTCATTATATATTTGTTCAAGATCACATAAAACAATGGTTAGTTAAATTACCCATGAATCCCCCTATTCCCTATAATTTATTTGGTTTTTTGGGTTACACATTAGTCATCATTTTCAATTTACATCCATATTTGTTTTCAAATGTTGGAAATGAAACTAATTGATGAGAGGTGACGAAAACAGATCATCGGCAACAATCATCGCATGACTGAGCTGGGCATTCCACCACTAGTTCTTGCAGTGAGTATTTTTATCAAATATATATATTTAAATAATATATAATGTCATCTGATTAATTTTTTTAAACATTTTTGCAGGATCCATCTATTTGGAGATACTTATTTGATGAGCAGCCTAGTAGTGGTGCTAGTACTAAGGGTTTTCATACGAGGGGGGTACGAGAGCTAGATGATCTCGTCAGCGTACCTGATTAGACCATGCCCCTCCCACTAACATACCATCCATCCCACATGTTGATCCCTATGTGTCATTAGGGACACACGAGATATTTAGGCCTCTAATTTTTTCATCACCATATACATCTGAGCCACCTCACCCTTTTGAACCATATCCAATGATGATTCCCACTACCCATCCAGCATTTGGCCAGTCATCCCTGTCATCTTCTTTTACATATTCTTCCTTCTCTATGGGATTTTATTTTCCATCTTCTTAGACTCCTTCTCCACCAGAGTCTGTCCCTACGGAGCATACATTAGGACCCCTCCATATGCACAGGGTGTTCCTTCAATTTCTGTGGATCCAGAAGCACCCATTGATCAGACTACCATAGGTATACTTATACAACCCTAACGAATTTTTACACCATTATTTATTTTCATTATAACATGTATTGAAAAAATATTTGTTTTTATTTCATAAAGGATACATCTACTAATAGGAGGTAGGGTCAGGGGCGTACATGCATGCGTGTGGTGTGGAACCGCCACACACAGTTGTAGGTGGACTATAATGAAGATATTCAGATGATTGAAAAATCCGGGTAGCAATGTCAGAGTATTTTGGCGATGCTTTCCAAATACTCCGACATCATTCCTATCAACCCGCTCTCATAGAGACAGCTGCCAAATGAAGTCAAGGATAAAACCAGGGCAGAGATATGGGTAAAAAAATCTATTGTATTTAATGAAATATATTATATTTTGTATTTATATGAATTAATATTTGGGTATTATCTACGGTTTAATTTCCCCGATGGTGAGGGTGCATGGACATCACATCTAAAGGATTTAGGTGAGCTTTGGAGAGCTTATAAGCATGAGTTGTAAATTGGTAGGCATGCTAGAGTGGGGACAAAGTTAGAGGCAGCCCCTCTCATGGATTATTGTCCGTTATAACAGTACCAATAGATGATTACTCATTGGATGACTAGCTAATTTAGTGTATTATTCAAATTAGAGGTATTTAAATGAAAATTTTCTTGTTTTTTGTTGATACTAATTATTGAATTTTATTTATGATTCATCTTGAACAAATAAAAAAGATTGATAATATGAAATACATCAACACATTGGGATGTACTATGATGCCATATCATGAGAGGTAGCAGGTATGATAGTTTATAATCAGTATTTACGACTTGCACTTTCTATTGCTTTCTCCATAATTTATTCGATTGCTAAAGTTGTAATATAAATTTAGTTATGAAATTAATGTTTTTTTTGTATTTTATTTTTAATTACGGTTCCCTATATTCAATGTCATTATGGAGTAATAAATTGACTATAGAAGGACATGTGCCCCGAGAAAAACTGTTTTTCTCGTGTAGAAAGAAAAAATATGGAAGTGCGGTTAATGAACTGACTTAGTAGCAGATTGTAAGTTTTACTTTTTAGATTTAAAATTTTAGTCTCTATTTTGTAACTTCATAATCTATTTATAGTTTTTATAGGCTGCTTTAGAGGCCCTTTATTCCTTGGAACCTGAAATTGTTTTGCCAAATGATCACTTACATCAGGTGTTGGGAGACGAGCACCCTGGTATAGTATGATTTCGACCTGGGAAGAGTATAAAACTGACGAGATATTGGACTTCTGTAGGTACGGGTTGTAGTGCCACCGAGTTGCACCAGGTTAAGGAACATGTATAATTTGCTGAAAAAGGACCACAGAGATGGCAGAATAGTCTACTAGGGAAAACACTACATTTATAAAACTGATAGATGTTTTAATTCCAACACTACCACCAGAGGATGGCACTGCTTGTGATGAATATATTTCATCGTTGTGTTCTATATATGGTTCACTAGGTGAAAGTTCTAGTGGTGGTAAAGACAATGGTGAGGAGGATGCCAAGGTGGAGGAGGAGGAGGGAGATGAGGAGGTCAAGGAAGAGGAGGAGGGTGAGAGGAGGTCAAGGAAGAGGAGGAGGGCGATGAGGAGGTTGAGATAAAGTACGAGGGTGAGCAGGAGGGAAGGGACGATGATGGAGACGATGATGAAGATGAGGGTGAGGGTGATGAAGATGGTGATGAGGGACAGATTGATCTGTTAGATTTTTTACTAATATTATTGACCTTTGATGTTTATTGATATGTTGTGCCTGAATATATGTCTGATTAGGTAGGTCACATTATCTTTATTTTTTTATCTATAAATAATAAAAATTGACTTGGTGATTTTTTGTGACTGATTCACCCCTCCCCTAGAAAGCCCCCCCCCCCACCCCCCCCCCCCCCCTACACACCCCCATACACCCTAGATAGCCCTTCCACCCTATGGAAAGCCCACCCCTTGGATAGACCCTCCCCCTGTGGATAGCCCCCTCCTAGACACCTCGTACCTACCTGGACAGCCCGTCCCACCCCCGTGGACAGACCACCCACCCCCTGGGCACCCCCTACCCCCTGTACAACCCAACCACCCTCGTGCACAGCCTACCCACCCCCCTGGACACCCCATCCCCCTGTGGATAGCCCCCCTACCCTAGTGGACAACTCATACCCCCTAGAAAGCCCCACATACCCACATGGATAGCCTGCCCACCCCTTGGACAGCCCCTGCCTCTATGGAAACCCCCACCACCCCCCTGGACACCCCTACCCCACATGGCCAACCCGCCCACCCCCTGGACAGACCACTCCCTAGACAGCTTGGCAACCCCCTTGGACAGCTTTCCCACCCCCTTATATAGCCCGCCCACACCCTGGACACCCTGTACCCCCCTGGATAGCCCCTCCCACCATTTGGGACAGCCCTCCCACCCCTTGGACACCCCCTACCCTCTGTACATCCTGTCCACCCCCGTGGATAGCCCGCCCACCCCTGAACACCCCACCCCTGGACACCCCCCACCTCCTGAACACCCCCACCCCTGGAAATCCCCCCAACCCCTGGACAACACCCCACCCCCTAGACACCACCCCACCATGGACACCACCCCAATCCTTGGACACCCCCCCCCCCACGGACCCCACCCCACCCCCCTGGACACCCACATGGACAGACCCCCACCCCCTGGACACCCCCTGGACACCCCCCCCCCCCCACATCCCTCCTGGACACCTCGTACCCCCTTGGACAACCCCGTCTCCCCCATGGACAGCCCTCCCACCCCCCTCGACAGCTCCTCCCCCTGTGGACACCCCTTTAGACACCCAGTACCCCCCTGGATAGCCCCTCCCACCACCTGGATACCCTATACCCCCCTCTGACAGCCTCGCCCACCCCCTGAACACCCTTTACTCCCTGGATAGCCCCACCCACCCTTGTGGACATCCCCACCCACCCCCTGGACATCCCCACCCACCCCCTAAACATCCCCTCCCACTGTGGATAGACCCCCCCCCCACCCCCACCCTCGTGGACAACCCGTCCACCCCCTGGACACCCCCACCCCCATTTGGACAACCCGCCCACCCACTGGACATCTCGTACCCCCTATACCGCCCCACCCACCCCCATAGACACCCCTTAATCCCTGGACAACACCCCCCCCCCCCATGTGGACAGCCCCTCCCACCCCCCTGGACACCCCCGACCCCCCTGGACAGCCCCGCCACCCCCAAGGATTTCCCCCACCCCCTGGACAACCCCGACCCATGTGGACACCACCCAACCCCCCTTGGATAGCCCCACCAGCCCCTGTAACCCCCCACCCCTGGACACCACCCCAACACCTGGACACCCCACCCCTGGAAATCCCCCCAACCCCCTGGGCACCACCCCCCCCCCCCCCCACTACCACCACCCTTGATAGCCCCCACCCCCTAGACATCCCCCCTCCCCGAACACCCCAATCCACCTGGACATCCCCACCCCTCTGGACACCCATACACCCCTTGGAAAGCCACCCCAAACCCCTGAACACCCCCCAACCCCGTGAATTCTGAATTGAATTCTTTATGTATTTAATTAAGTTATAAATTAAGTGTTAATGGTGTATGGGTATACTTGTTGTATATGTATACTTGTTGTATTTACCTTATGAATTATGTGTTAATTCAGTATGTGTGTAGAGGGTAATTAAATACATAATTGGAGGTATTCAGCTTTATGTATGAATTATGTGTTGGATGAATTATGTATGTATTATATGGGTATACTTTTTAATGGATCATTTTGTTACTTTTGTATATTATGTAGATATTTTATTGCGTATGAATTTTGAAGGCTAGCTGGTGGAATTGATGCAGCTGCACATAGGGAGGCCACCTAACCGGCTTGCTGCTGTAGGTAAAAAAAAGATATGGCAACAATTCACAACTGTTGGCATATGTGTAAAACCAGAACATATACCAACATTATTAAGTAAACCATTGGTATAAGTATATGCCAATAGTTTGTAAAAAATTGGAATATATAATTTTACTTGAGATTTACCAATGGTTTGTGGAAAACCATTTGTAAAAGTCTATACCAACGGTTTACACAACCATTGGTATAGAGATACTTCATGCTATTAATCACAGTTTAAAACCATTGGCAAACATTTATACCAAAGGTTTACTGAAAACGTTGTAATATACTGATTTTTTCAGACATATCCCAATGGTTCTCATAGAACATTTGGGATATGTCTATCTCTGCGGCTCAAGACCAAACGGTTTGGACAACCATTGGTATAGTTTATACCAATGGTTTGGACAACTATTGGTATACCTTATACCAACAGTTTTCCAGCCATTACCAATAGTTTTAAACCATTGGTAAAGCTAAAATTTTCAATTGTGAATTATCTAGGAACAGAATTTGGTGCTGCTCCAATAGGGCTGCACCCATATTTCAATTCCACCCGTTTTTTTTTCTGGTGGCCCTTTCACCTTTATCAATGGCTAAATTACCATCAGGCTATGTATATCATCATTAAAATTCCTCAACACCACACATATTACATTTGGAATTCTTTATCATTTCTTAGATCACTAACAAGTTTTGAGAATCATAGTTTAGTTTCTTTTTGATTTCATAGATCTTGTTCAGGATATCTTGATCTCCATCGAGCCTTTTAGTTACTTCCCAGACCACCGTTTGGGTTTTTTTACTACTATTTTTTCATTTATTTTTAGTTTTTTGAAATTATATTCCATGATGGATATATAAAACTTGAGGTGGAGTGTTAGGGGTGTTTATTTTTTTAGAATGGATCCATGTTCTGTGAACTTATATAGAAGGGGAGTGTTAGAGATTAACTTGAGTTGAGTTCCACAGCAGACATAATGTATAATTTTATATTTATAATTAAATATAAATAAACACCAATTACTCCCTTAGAGAGGCATATTGGGTATTGGGCCACCCCACTTTCATTATAACAAGCCTGAAGGCAATCTCAAGCTCCTCCAGCTAGCACTCTATCTTAATGTTAGTGACAATGCCCTAATACATTACCAAAGATTTCTGCTGAAAAGAATGCAACATCCTCTTCCAATGAACATACTCATTAGATGGATCAAACCAATGGTGGTAAACTAGGTTAGTCAATATAGCCTCACTAATATGAACCACCGTTGGGCAACATATACGAGCCATAATTTAATGAGAAAATTATATATATTCTCAAAGTCTGGAAGCATGGAATCTCATGATGGATCATTACATTAATTCATCTGAACATACCAATATCACCCAATTCATATAATAATAGAATCAATCATGATGAATGCACATATCCTTGGTTTCTAACCTAAAATCCCTACCACCTCAAATGGTGTTTTAGTATACTCAGAGTCATTACTTTATATCATAGGGGCCATAAAATCCCTTTTACTATATGATATTCTAGGCTTATCTTACACACCAAAATTAGCTAAAACTATTTCTCTACCTACCCAAGACACAGTTAATAACTCTAAACATCATACTATCTCTCAATATAAAACTATAAGTGAAATATTCAAGACCCCTCCCTCCAAATATACCCATCCTAGGATGGAAATAAATAGAAATAATGACCCCCACGTCTCACCTTTAGTATGACACCGGTTGGTGACTTGCACCAAGGGTATAAAAATAGAACATAAAAAATACATCACCCTAATTTATATAAATTATGATCAGTAGATAAGATATAATTCACTACAAGAACACCATGACATAAATTAAAATTGAAACCAAACTCATCCCATGATGTATGTGAGAGGACCACCTCGAGATATACTCAGCACTGGGAGGGATAGGGCTATATTAGTGTTGGGAACATTTTAACCAACTTTAATTTTTTTAATTTTTACCTCCTAGACCTGTTAGGATCATGATTATCTTATTCTATATTATTTAACACATCAAGAATATGAATGAAGTTAAAGATGGAACATGATATTTTTAGAAGGTTCCTTACTTAATAAGAGTATCTAGTCTTTTTGACTTATAGTGATTACCAGTACAAGGATTATACACTATAATGTATTACTAAATACAGTTTTGTTTGTAGAAATAAAATCTTCTTCCAAAGTCTGAGACCCTATAATTTAGGATATTTGATCTAAACAATCATTCCACCCTAGACTAGTTATAATCTAGTCCAATTTTCAGATCCTCACCTATCTTTTATAATGAATATAAAAGCCAGTATTCAATTTCTTAATGATATAATTTGTAACACTATGAAGGTATTCAACCTTTTGATACTTTTTATGGATGTTATAGTTTTTTATTGTCCTTCTATTCCTTTTTCATCACTTTTCACTGCCGTAGTAGCCGTAAGCAAACATAACATCTTCTATTCACAATAGTAAATAGATATGTCACTCATTATTCCCCTTCTACTATGTAAAATGATGTACACAAATATTTTCTTCCCTCTTGTTATATTTATTCTTCTTCTTAGGAAAAAAGATACACACAGTACATTTTTTAAATCTTCTCTTCCGCTCTCTTTCTTCTTCATTCAGAAAAATATGAATGTGTAATTGACCAAATATTTCTGAATTATTTTTCAAAAAAAATTTAATCAACAAAATATGAATTATATATTCACTTATTATTCCTCACAGGATCTTTAACACAAAATAATATGAAATTGTGTAGAATTTTTGTATTCTCTTTTTTCCATAAGCAATATCAATAATTGACTGTAGTATCAATGTTATCTTAGTCAAATTGATTATTTGAAAACACAAGTTATACTACACTAAACATATCACATGATGTAATGAATTTATTTGAATCATTAATTGAATTATAATTAAAAATACATTTGAAAAATATTTTTCTATTTTTATATCCAGTATTTTTTTCACAGTTCATGTATAAAGTTACTACCTTTGCATAATAGGTGTGTATATGTGGTTCCTTAGTTACTTCTCATAAACATGTATAGATATTATATGTCTATGTTTATTCACTCATGTATATCACATGATCTTCTGTTCCTCAACAAAACAAGGTGTATTTTTTCTTCTTTAAAAAAATATTAGGTGTGACAAAAGATTCATATAAACTAGTATGGATTCATTGAGCCTCTAATATTATATTGTTTGTGTAAAAGTGTGAATACCCTAACATTGTTTCCTTCTTTATGTAACCTATGAATGTTCCTTAAACATTCAAATATATGTGGTTCTTCTTTACACAAGTGGTGTTTGGAACCTTATTCTTATAGTTAAATATATCATAGAACTATTTTTTCACAATAGCTATGTGTGGGACTCTTCCTTCATGTGATATAGTTCACAAAGAACTTCTTCTTCATAAATATGAATGTCTCATGGTTTCTCTATTTTTTATGAAAAACAATAGATCTAACTCTACCAATATTCAATCTCAATCTTGGTTGACCTCCTTTTATATGAGTAACAATACCCCTCATATATGATTCATGATGCCTTTGATCTTTTTTCATGTCATATCAAGTAAACATAGATATTTAAGGATCATTGTTTTAATATATCTGATTATTTCGTTATTAAAATCTCAAATGATACTTGTGCGACATAGAAAATGATGGAGTCTCTTCTAATGTGGCCACAAATTCTTCCTTCACAATGTTACAAAATCCAATAGATGATATAATCATGATAGGAAGTGAATCATGGTATATTGAATTACTTTTTATATAAAGATATTGTTCTCTAACCTTGAAAATCAATTTTATTTCTATAAAAATTTCTTATCACTGAGCGATGAAATTATTAAACCACACAAGATATTTTAATTGGTTCACTTATAATGGGATGTGTTCAAGGATAATTCATGGTATTGTTCTTATTTATCATATTCAAAAAATCTCAATTCTTTATAGATATAAATTTTTAGCGGTCTCACTATCCATTATGGTTCACTACAACAAACAGTTAGAGAAATCACTTCTCTCTTTAAATAAAGAATGTAAGGATCAATCATTGAATATTTCTTCTTCACACAAAAGGATGATATGAATATTAACTGAAAATGGTGTTTCTCTTTAGTACAACAATTTCAATTTCCAATGAGGGTGATACTCCTAGAATAGAACCTTCTTTGACATTAAACCTTCTACTTGAGATCAAGAGACAAACCTCTAGAGATAGACTCTTCCTTTACCATGGAATATTTCTTTATATTTTTCTATATCTATGTATAACAATAGAATTCTTCCCTTTTAATATTAATCAATTGTCCATGATCAATCCCTCTAACTTCATGATTGTTCCAAATGTCCACTATGTTAATTATAGGTATCATGAATCATTAATTATGAATTAATAATTAGAAATTTAAACCAATAAATCCCCATACATTAAAAATTTTCTAGTATGAATATATAATGTTGTAGTGTGGAGTCCCACAGTTGACCAAATCCATTTCTCTTGAAGAAATAACTCCCCTTAAATACACCCCTTAACTTTTATTACATTGTAACATTGAGTCTTCTCGCATGATTTGGGTTGTCGAATGATCAATATTGTTACATAAAAACCTCTGGTATGAGGGAAAATCCCAAAAACATTCTTCTTACTATTTGAAAAACTCAATGTGGAAGGGCATATATACAGTGTAGTCACCCCAAAAATTTTAGAGGCATTGAAATTAGTCTTTCGTGCCTCTTCACCATGGTGACATTGTCTGTGGAACAACCTCAAATCCATGAGTCATACATCAGACTTCCTTCCAAATATTATACAACAAATTAGTTAACCTCTTCCAAAAACCAGCCAAAATAATTATTGGGATTCACTCTTGGACTCCTCTACGGATCCACCTATTCCATAAAACACAACCCCAACTCTACCAACCCCAGGGTTCATACCACTACATCATGTTCATGTTCACTGAAATGCACATGCATCTGCCTTCCTGTTTCCTCCATGGATAGGTGGCCCATCTAGTTACCCTCCATGGTCGATCGTGCTCCCACATATGCAATGTCAATCCATCTAGGCTTTCTAGCATGGTTGGCTTTATGTTTTACTCATAACCAACAACCTTATGATAAATATAAGCGACTATCGTTTTTATCATCCTCATTTAATGATCTAGAAATCATTAATTCTATAATTATCAACAAACACAGTGCACCCAAACCTCTAACGGAAATTTGGCCTACAATATAACCCCTTGGGATCCTAGAAAACTCCTCAAACATTCCAATAAACATTCAAAAACTATATCAATGATCCACTAATCATAAATTATAATACCAAATAATAAATACTCGATGTGGGAAATAATAAATGAATTAAAATATTATCATGATCACCTATGAATTAATACAACCACATAAAAACTCTTAAATAAACATTCATAAATTCTCCCATGCTACTCTACCTTTTTTACCCCCTATAATTCAAACCTAGAGCTCTTCTCCCTCCCTGGAAATAAACCCAAATATTTCACGACTCTAAATGGTTTTGAATGTGGAATTAAAAGACTACTCTATAGAAGACCAATAAATTTAGGTGAGAATACATACCTTCATTAAGAAATAAATAATTGGGATTGTGGTTTCTGTCCCTGAGTTGATTATATAGATGGATATGGTTGGACTCCAAGAGACAGTTGATGCTTCTCAAAAACCACTAAGTGTAATTTTTTTTTCAATATAACAAGAAACTAATATTTTATTTAAAAATACACCAAATCCAAAACTCTTTTTCTCTACTTTCCCACTTATGAAATCATAATTTATCTGAATGTATTTAGTTTGTTAGTGTTGGATTGGATTTTTTATAAGATTTATCACACTCGAGTTTTTACACATAATTGGAATGGGATATCCTATATAAACACAAAAATAATTAAGTTACAATTTCATCCATAGTAATATAGTGAATGGTGGAGTGGAAACAAGGAACTCAGCCACTGTGGTGCTCATGGATATGCAATCTTTGTTCTTTGTTTTCCATGAAATACATGAACTACCAAGAAAAAAGGAACCACAAGAAGTTATTTTTTATCATTTTTCAGGCTATCCCAATCTATATCATTATATTCCACAAAATTATGATGTTCATAATTATGTTATTATATCACATATACTATCATATTATGAATATATTGAAGAATTATTTTGAAAGACTTCATGTGGATCTCCTTAGGATCACTCTAAAAATGAATGGACTGAAAATATTAAAATAATATATTTGTATGAGTGGATATAAAATTAAGTATACTAAAAATTATTTACTAGCACATGGTCACATCGAACTTTTTTCCCAACTCATATTTTTATAATTTTTTTCATTCCTCTGCCAGAGTTTCCATGGGTCTTAATTCCTTTATTTGAAATATTTTTTCTAACTCCTTGTAATATATTGTTTATGGGAAAAATTTACAATCCAATAATTGAGTTTCCTATAATACATGTAAAAAAATTAATCTCACCAATTAGAGAGATCTAAAATTTACACCTCATGAGTTATGAAAATTTCTTATATTTGTCGTCATCTGAGCCTCCAAAAACTATATCATCAATATAGGTTAGCACCATAAACTGTTGTCCATTATTCTTCTTGATATAGTTATTGTGATAAATTCATCCTCAATTAAAACCATTATTCCATGGAAGTTGTTCTAATATATATTTTCATGCTCGTGGTTCTTACTTTAGGACACACAATTCCTTCCTAACATGAAACATGTTTCCATCATCTTAATTAATGAGAAACAATTATTCTTTATCAATATGAACTTCCTCTTCAAGAACATATTTCAAGAAGTAATATTTAATATCAATTTTATTTATCTTGAATCAATTATTAATTTACATGTATATAAATAAAATAATGTTTTCAAGCTGTACATAGGGTGAATATATCTCATCAATATAAATTCCTCTAATTTGAGTGTAAACATTTAAAAAATCATTCTTTTATCAAAATCACCATTCCATCTTCATTTAATTTATTTTATAACACTTATTAGTTGAAACACCAAAATATATCATAGTAAGTTATTTTCTTTAATGTAATTCAATATCTTGCGCTACATGCAACACAGAGTTTGAGCGCACCATGACCTACCAAACAAGCCATTCAGAAATCGGTTATGAATAGTGTTAATAGAATTATGAATTTTATATATTCCATATAATTTCAAAATCGATATTATGTGTTTCTTAGACATAATATAAGAGAAAATTCATTTTTTCAGATAAAATAAGTATTTATCAAAAAAATGAAATTTTGCCACCATTTAATGGAAACCCCTTTTTAAAACTAATATTTGATATTTTATATGTTTAATTTAATGAAATTATATTTTTATTTAGAATACAGACATAAAAATTTATTTTGGATAAATTTTTGGTACTTTTCAGATAACTTTCATATTTTGATGAATATTGAAAAATACTAAATTTTATTTGAAAACTACATTTTTAATCAATATAATTTATATTGTTAAATTATGAATTTGAATAGTTTGGAAGTATAATTAGATTATATTTTTATAATTTAATACAATCTAGGTCATTATAAGTAATTTCACTTTTAAATTTGACCTAAACACATGTCAATCTTTTGATGGTTTTACTTTTTAAAAACCCACTTTTTGGTTTTGAAAAGAGGAAATAATTTTAAATTAATTAATGAAACTTATAGTTTTTTAATTTGGTAAAATAGAATTTATTTTTGAATTCAAAATATCAAAATTAACTTAGGGTGAATTTTTGGTATTTTTCTGAAAACATTCAATTTTTTATGAATAGTGAAAAACAATATGTTATGTTTAAAACTGACTTTTTAATTATATAATTATTTATTTTATTTAAATATATTTTATGTCATAATAGTAACATAATTCCTATATATGGTCAATATAACTCATTGGATTCATTTTATGATATGTTTAGATATATAAAATTTTATTGAACTTTTCACGGGCTTTTACCCACCTTCTAGCAGCATTTGAAAATTTTCATAAAACATAATTTTACAGCTTCTGTTAGTTGAATTTCAAAAATCTGAGAGGAAATTTTAACATCAGTAAGTAAAATGTGTTTCAATAATATGAAAATAATATTTGGTGAATAGTAACTTTTGACTTTTATTTACCACAGTTAAAAAAATAGGGTAATGAAGGGTTAAAATGATATTATAATTACCCTAACACATGTCTTAATTCTATTGGAAAAGTGTAATTTGACCAAAAACAACCTTAGGAATAAAATATTATCCTATTTGGTCCCCTTGGATTAGATTAGGACAATTATTATTATTCTATTTAAAGAATAGTAAAAAGAGTTAAATTCAATGTTTAATAACAAAACCATTTTTAATATAGGGTTACAAATAAGATAAATTCGACTATAAGTATTAATTAGAAAGCTAAAACGATTTACTAAATAATGGTATTTTATTTATAATTTTTAGTCATTAAAAAAATTAATTTATATGTGACACAATGATGATGGAGTAATTACCATATTAATGAAATATTAAAATAATGGATATTATAAATATCAAAATAAATGTAAATTGAGACTTATTATGAATTAAACTAATTTTATAGGTTAATATGATATGTTAGGGTTTATTAAATAAATTTTATTCAAAGTGATGAAGTTTTTATGTCTTTTTAAAAAATAAAATACTAAATAGTTTCAAAATTGATATAATTCAGTTTTTAACACAAATACTCTATTATTAATTAATATAATGTTACTAAATATATATGGTTCGGAAAAAGGACTTATATGAGTTTATATATATTAATAAATAACCACTTGGGGTTTTATTGGCTTGTTATAGTAATTTAATAACCATATAATCTAAAAATTAAAAGGGACATTGTAAATTTAAACTATTTAACTAAGAGTTAAATATAAAATATAAGGTTAATATGGTGACCTAAACCTATATAAAACCTATTGGTTGAGAGCTTTTAGACCCATACCCACTGTAACCTCTAAATATATCATTTTTTATCCATTAATAACTGAAAAGGATTTTATTATAAAATAATATTTCAAGCTTTTCCTAAAGTGCCCCTCACCCCTCTTACAAAAGGGAACTTCCCATTCTCTCCAAATCACACCTCCAAAGCCATTTGTCTTGGCCAAACCCTGACCAAATATCTTCAAAAAATTCTTAAAATTAATTATATTCCTTACATTTATCATAAATCCAAAATAATGATCCCTTTTGATCAACTCAAATGAAACCACACAATGAATAGATAATAATTTCACCACCCTCTTCCAAATTCATTTATTCTTCCACTTCCTCCTTATTTTTTTGGTTTCCATACCAAGAATAATAAATAAATTAACTTTTACAAACATTTATTTTATTATAAATATGGTACAACCATATTCTTTATTATATCCATCCTTTAAATGAAAAATTCATCATACGTGCGTACATACGACTTACCGTCTCCACATCGTGGTGTAGTTTGTTATTCAAACAAATAATTATTTGTATGGGTATAATAATGAGTATAACTAATGTAAATAATAAATATAAAATATTAATTATTCTTTATATATGATATACCATCCAATTACACACAATTTCACCATCAATATAATGATATTGTCGCTCGTGTGTACATACGACTTACTGTCACGACGAACAAAATGAGATTCATTCCCCATCGTAATCATTCAAGAATAATTTTTATTTTATTTATAAAAATAATGTTTAAAAACTTAATATCATTCTGGATATGAATAAATTACAGCCTATACATAACAAACATGAATTATGTACCAAAACATATAAAGGAAAATGAATCTGTTAACAACCAAAACAATGATACTACTGAAATATCATGAACAAAGAAACAATACAAGATCTATGTGATATCATATTTATTTATTTGGTTCGTTTATAATTTAATAATAATTATTTAACCATTATCCAGGAATTTAAACTACCCTGTACTGAGGAAAAGTACAAGGTCAGGGGTTTCGTATCTCACTTTTAATGTCGTGAGATTTCTATTGTTCACCACTTATTTATTTCATATGGTGTATTTTGTACAATCATTTGATGTATATTATCATGATTCAATTTATATTCATGGTATTCTATTATTCATTTAGTGTTTATTAACTTTGGGTCTTACGATTTTATTGATTACAATGTGGTAAGGGGTTTTCATCTCACTTTTATTCCCGTGATATTCATGCCATATTTTCCATTATTACCTTTTGTGTGATGTATGTACAACCCATGATTGTATTGTTTTCATAATATAATTTAATTTCTAGGTATTAACATCATCATTGTATGATCCTTCCTTCATGGGGTGTATGTTTCATATGTCACCAAATCGGTAAGGGTATTTCACATTTCAATTTCCACTCATTCGGTTTTATGCAAACTTCAGTGATTACTTTACTCCAAGATTATGTGTGAAATCACAATTTATTTACTTATGTAGTAATTTACTCTAACATTTGTATGGATATTATTTTTATACCCATAATCACTCCATTTATAAATTCTCTAGTCATCGATATAAACATGATAAGAGTAATTTTAACTCAATTTCTATTCAATAAGTTAAACATCCAAGTAATTGGTGTTGTTTTTACAAGAATATGTGTGAATGTCCTATGATTGATTTACACTGAATATCAAATCATATTGAGTGTATTTAGATTTGTCACACATAATTATGTCATTGATCTATCCTTAACCTAAGGATACAGTCTTTATAAAGGAATTCATCTCAACTTACATTCCATTGAGACTTCTTTGTTATTATGCGCCAATTCTATTTTATTTGGTGTATATAATGTACATTGACATAGAATATCATGAATCCATGTATTATCATGATATTATAAAGTTTTTATTACCTAAATTATTTTTATTCAAGCATCTCTCTTTTGGATTGTAACTCTAATTAAAATATCATATTAAATGTTTTAAAATTTATTTATCTAAATATTTCTCATTAATGTCCATGTTTAGAAAATGGTTTTAATGTTTTATTTATATGGAAATTAATATTTCAAAATTTAAATTTCTTTTAATATTTTCAAAGTGATATGGGACACTTTTATTCAAAAATCTATTTTAAACAGTTTCTTGAGAAATAGTGAGGCTTTTAAATATTTTCATGAAAATTGGATATTTCTCTCAAAAACATTTACTGATCATTTTCAACTATGTCAAGATCCTTTAAAGGATATTATTATTGATAAATGTTGATTTATTATGATACAAATATTTAATACTATATTGAATGTTTTTTAATATGTTAGACTGTTGATGGGATATTTTTACACCCTTGATGTTTTATAGATAAGGTATTGACATTTCGTATGCTAGTTTTAATATGAATGTTTATGTTATGCTTAAAACATTTCATGTGAGGAATTAATTTGACATAGTAATTGATGGGTGGAGCCCGATATAGCTTCTCGATGCCTTTTTAGGTCTCATGAGAAAAACTAGTGTCTTTTCACAAGGCCTTGACCAAATCTTATTTGTAGTCTTGGCACAAGGCTTTGACTATGTGGTTATGAAGTCTAGAATTACACATTCCATCATTATGAAATTGCCTATTGATATTACATGTGATTATTCGACTAGTAGAATATCCATGTGAATAAGTAAATGGAATTTATGTATTAATTTTTTCCTAATTATACTGTGGTTTAAGTTTAAAAGTCTTGTGTTCTAGTCTTATACATTGCCTTAAATGTTTATTCTTTTTTATGATAGTTTCCACTATATTGTTATCCTTACTAAGCATCTGAGCTCACCCCTTTATTTTGTTTCATTATTCACAGAATTCCAAGAAGTATATTATGATTAACCTTCAGGAATAGAAAATGGGATATAATATTTTTCAAAGGGGACACAATGTTGTTTTTTTAATTTCATAATGTAATATAAAACTTATTTATGTATATAGTACTTCCAAGGCTACTAAATTGATCGGTCTTTCTGGACATGATTCCTTATATCATTCTAGTGTTATATAATAATGCACTGATTATGGGTAACTGGGGTTGGGGTGTTACTATTGGTATTAGAGTAAGTTTAGTACAAACCTTGGAATCTAGATTTAGAAAAAAAAAATCTGATTAGGAAACACTACCGTAAGGTAGACATTGAGGATTAGTATAGAAGAACATCCAAAATATTTGGTAATGTAAATATTATGTGGGTTTTTCAAGGAATAAATCCTTTTCTACATATGAGAAGGTAAAGGCATCTCTGGCATAGATGTACCTAGGAGTGAAAATGCCGACAAGGACTTTTGGGCTTGACCCGGGGTATCCTTGTACACGACAATGGGACTGGCTGCACTCTTGGTTATGACACTCCTAGGGGATATGCTTAAGATAATTCACATATTCTTTACAAACCGATTTGATGGATTTTAATATAAGATGAGAATAAATAACCATGGTTAATTCTAAGGTGATTTAGATTGGAAATAAAGTGTTATGATATTCTGTAAATGATTTTATTACTCACACTATGGTTTCTTTTGTTATTCAATGGATGGATTCCAAGGAATTCGTAGTAACATTTAACATCATGTACATGGTTGGAACAGTGGTGGAAATGAGAAACGAAATGGAATTTTGATAGGTGTAAAAGATATTGTGTTCATGATGAATCATTTTTCCAAAAATATGATCAACAAAATATAAATTAACCAACTCCCAAAATCAACAATGAAGTGAAAGGCAGTGATTGATAAGAGCTCCAACAGTGGAGACCATGGAGAAAAGAAAGCTCAATTTCCATTATGTTGGAAATATGGAAGAACAAACCTTCGTAAGTGTCTTAGTGGAACAATTAAATTCTTTATGTGTGAGAAAGAAGGATATAAAGTAATGAATTGTTGAGGAAAAATGAAGAGTATTATGGAAGAAAATAAAAATGATCCTAAAAATACATTTAAAGTCATTTTCTGTAAATGTAGGGGGCCTGGGAAATACCCTAGTATATTCCCTATTCTATAGGATAACCTCGTGGCTAAGGAAGAACCTATGTGGAAATAAATGGGTGGAGAAATGATTAAAAGTATTAGTGGTCTTTGTTCATGGGATTACTTTGGAATACTTTTCTCTTATATGTGTAACCCTAGAGTTTTTTATGTGAAAATACTATTTTAGGAAGAATTATCTTTTCTATTGTCGATATAGTAATAAATAGTTATTTGAATTTATATGATCCTTGAATTTGAGGAAATTATAGGTTGTTAAATTTTGGGATGAAACTGTGAGGTATAAGATAACATTTGTGGTGAAATTATTTTATGGTTATATTGATGAATTTATCTCATTTAGAGAATGTTTTAAAATATAGTTTTTAAAAAAGGACAACACAAGGACTATGTGACAACCCTTCGAGTCAGACAAAGCTGTGGGAATCGAACGCACAACCAGAGTGTGATTGGGATTTATCACTTACTACTGGTCTACGTGAAGTCCCTAGTAAGTGTGACTAATTCATTTTTAGATAAATTATTTTTTTGATCAATAATAAGTTGATTTGGGATCTTATGTCTTATCAAATGGATATCCATAGTATAGGAAAATGATTTGGTGATTAAGTGATAAATGTTATTTTGGAAGATGTATACTATGTTGGGAACACTATAAGCCTAAGGAAAATAGAATACTCTGAGATTTCAATTGAGGATAAATGGTGGATTTTTACCTATGTTTTAAATGTGGATTTATAGAAATTTTGGTTATTTATGGAAATAATTAACTTATCATAGAGAATACGTGATTAGGATAATTACTTTTAAGTATGTGACTTTAATAGTAGTCGATGTAATTTAGAGATACAATTTAACGTGGAAGACTATGTAATCAAATTCTTCTAAGTTTTGTGTTTCAATATTATTTTGGATTATATTGATGGATTTTAAAGGCAATTGTTTATTTAATGGTATTTATTGAACTATTGGTATTGTTGGTTTAGTTTTAGAAATTATGATTAGTATTTATTTCTCTAAATGATTATCATTTTTGGGGATTATCTGATCTTGAACTAAACTTTTTGGTTTTGGTTAAACTCTAAAGACAAGGTAAATGTATTTTTAATCCCTTGTGGATTATATAATTCTCTAGAAGATTATTCTAGCGCTTCAAGTGTGACCAAGTCATCTTGAGTACTCATCATTTGAAAAAAAAATATGAGTTAGTGGTAGAAATTTATAAAAGCATTAAACTCTACTTAAAAATTATGTATATCTATTTAAGTTCTTATTCAATCTCATAAATAAATTCCTCAACTTTATGAAATGGAACTTAAAACAAAAACATTGTCTGTTTACTTTTCCTACTGAGAAACTAATGACTGTTTATTCCATAACATGTTTGTGGTTTTATTTTTGTTAACTTCCCCTTATCATGTTTTCTATCACTCTCCATCAGAACATGACACTTATTTTATCTTCCATATCCATGTTTTTCTACATGGAATCCTAGTATGCATTATCTTAGGTGACCTTTGTACTTAAATTTCTTTCTTTTAAAGTGATAGTTTTTTTTACTCTTCTTTCGATGTGGGACTTTCAATGAAGTTCCCAAGCCCAATTTTAAAATTGTGAGGATCTAATTTCAAAAAAGGGGAAGAATGTAAGACCCCAAGATTTCATAGTAAGTTATTTTCTTTAAGGTAATTCAATAGCTTGCACTACACGCAACACCGAGTTCAGGTGCACCACGACTTACCAAACTAGCCGTTCAAAAAGAGGTTGTGAATAGTATTAACTAAATTATGAATTTCATATATTCCATATAATTTTAGAATCCATATTATTTTTTCATAGACATAATATAAGAAAAAATTCATTTTTTCAAATAAAAGAAGTATTTTTCAAAAAATGCAATTTTACCACCTTTTAATGGGAAACCAATTTTAAAACCAATATTTGATACTTTTATTGATTTAATTTAATGAAATTAAATTCTTCTTTAGAATCGGTACATAAAATTTTATTTGGGATCAATTTTTGGTACTTTTCGGATAACTATCATATTTTGATGAATACTGAAAAATACTAAATTTTAATTTCAAACAAATTTTTTAATTCAAATAATTTATAGTGTTAAATTAGGGATTTGAATGGTTTGGAAGTATAACTAGATTATATTTTAATCATTTATAAATTTTAGGTCATTATAAGTAATTTCAAATTTAATTATTACATAAACACATGTTAATCTTTTGATAGATTTAACTTTTTAAAAACCCACATTTTGGTTTTGACAAGAGGAATTAATTTTAAATTAATTAATAAAACTTCTAATTTATTAATTTGGTAAAATGGAATTCATTTTTTAATTCATAATATCAAAATTATCTTAGAGTGACTTTTTCATATTTTTCTGAAAACATTCAATTTTTGATTAATAGTGAAAAACACTATGATATTGTTTGAAAGTGACTTTTTATATAAATAATTATTTATTTTATTTAAATTTATTTTATTTAAAATAGATACATAATACCTATATATTATCAATATAATTCATTGGAGTCATTTTATAATAATTTTAGATATATACAATTTTATTGAACTTTTTACTCTCTTTTACCCACCTTATAAAAGCATTTTAAAATTTGCATAAAACATAATTTTACCGCTTCTGTGAGTTGAATTTCAAAAATTTAAGAGAGACGGTTAACATCAGTATATAAAATTTGGTTCAATAGGACAAAAACCTTTTTTTGGTGAATAGTCACTTTTGACTTTTATTTACCACGGTTAAATGTAAATAGTGTAATTAAGGGTAAAAATGATATTATAATTATCCTTAACCATATCCTAATTCTATTGGATACGTGTAATTAGACCAAAAACAACCATAGGAATAAAATATGATCCTTTTTTGTCTACATGGATAGATTAAGACATTTATTATTATTTTATTAAAAGAAAAGTTAAAAGTGTTAAATTCAAAGTTTAATAACTAAACCATTTTTAATATAGGGTTACACATAAGATATATTAGACTATAAATATTATTTAGAAATTTAAAAATATTTCCTACATAATGGGATTTTATTTATAATTTTTAGACATTAAATAATTTATTTCATTATAACACAATGATTATGGAGTAATTAACTTATTAATGAAATATTAAAATTAATGATATTATAAATATCCAAATAAATGTATATTGAAACGTCTGATGAATTAAAATAATTTTCTAGGTTAATATGACATGTTAGGGTTGATTAAATAAAATTTTATTTTAATTTTTAAAGTTGTTATGACTTTCAAAAAAATCCAATACTAAATAGCATCAAAATATATATAATTGAGTTTTTAAAACAAATACAATATTATTAATTGATATTATATTCCTAAAAATATAAGGTTCTGCCAAAAGACATAGATAATGTTATATATATTAATAATAAAACACTTGGGATTTTATTGTCTTGTTATAGAATGTTTTCTAACCATATAATATAAAAATAAAAATAAACATGGTAAATGTCAAACAATTTAACTAATAGTTAAATCTGAAAGATAAGGTTAATATGGTGACCTAAACCTCTATATAACCAATTGATAGGGATTTTTTAGACCAATAACCACCTTATCCTAGAAATAAATCATTTTGGATCCACTAAAAACCGAAAATTATTTTATTGTAAAATAATATTTCATGCTTTTCCTAAAGTGCCCCTCAACCCTCTTATAAAAGGGAACATCCCCTTCTCTAAAAATCACACCTCCCAATCAATTTGGCTCCAACAACCCCTACCCAAATATCCTCCCAACATCCCTCACATAAACTTAGATTCATTAATTTTATCAGAAGTCCAACTTAAGGATCCCTTTTGATCAACTCGAAAGGAAACAGACAAAGAAGAGGTAATAATTTCTCCATCCTCTTTCAAGTTCGTTTCTTCTTCCACTTCCTCTTTATTTTTTAGATTCCATACCAAAATAAAAAATCCATTTCCTTCTACATACATTGAATTTATTATAAATATGGTACAACCATATTCGTAATTCATTCCATCCCATAAATGATAGAGTCACCAAACGTGTGTACGTACGGCTTGTCGTCTCCACGTTGTGGTGTAGTTTGTTATTCAAACACGTCATTATACGGATGCATATACTAATGAGTATAAATGATGTAAATAAAAAAATATAATATGTTAATTATTCTATAAATATGATATACCATCCAATTACATACGATTTCACCATCAATATAATGATATTGTCGCTTGTGCGTACATACGACTTACCATCTCCACGAACATGATTAGATTCATTCCCAATCATGATAATTCAAGAATAATTTTCATTGTATATTTAAAAATAATTTTTAAGAACTTAATATAATTCCATATATGAATCAAATATCGCCTATACATAACAAACATGACTTACATAACAAAACATATAAAGGAAAAAAATTAGTTAACAACCAAAACAATGATACTACTGAAATATCATTAACAAAGAAATATTAGAAGATCATATATGAAATAATATTTATTTATTTGGTTATTTTATAATTTAAAAACAATGATTTAAAAATTATACAAGATGTTAAACTCCCCATATACTGAGGAAAAGTACAAGGTGGGGGGTTTCTTATCTCGCTTTTAATTCTCTGAGATTTCCATTGTTCGCCACTTATTTATTTCATGTGGTGCATTGTGTACTTCCATTTTATGTATATTATCATGATTAAATTTATATTCAGGGTATTCTATTATTTATTTTGTGTTTATTAACTTTGGGTCTTACGACTTGATTGATTTCAATGTGGTAAGGGGTTTTATATCACATTTATTCCTGTGAGATTTATGCTATATTTTCCACTATTAACTTTTGTGTGGTGTATTTATTACCAATGATTGAATTGTTTTCATAAAATAATTAAATTTATAGGTATTTACATCATCATTTTATGATCCTTCTTTCATGGGGTGTATGTTTCATATGTTACCAAATCGGTAAGGGAATTTCAAATTTCAAGTTCCACTCATTCAATTTTACGGAAACTTCATTGATTACCTTACTCCAAGATTATGTGTGAAATCACAATTTATTTACTTATGTAGTAATTTAAACTCCCCTTTTTGTGGATATGTTTTTGATACACATAATCACCCCATTGATAAATTCTCTAGTCATCGATATAAACTTGATAAGAGAAATTTTAACTCAATTTCTATTCATTGAGTTAAACATCAAAGTCATTGGTGTTGTTTTTACAAGAATATGTTTGAATTTCATTTGATTGACTTACAATTAATATACAATCATATTGAGTGTATTTATATTTTTTACCCATAGTTATGTCATTGATTTATCCTTAACCTAAGGATACATTCTTTATAAAACAATTCACCTCAACTTGCATTCCATTGAGACTTCTTTGTTGTTATGCTCCAATTCACTTTTATTTGGTGTATATAATTTACTTTGATAGAGTATATCATGAATCCCTTTATTCTTATGATATTATAATGTTTTGATTATGTCAATTATTTGTATTCACGTGTCTCTCGTTTCTTTAGGAACTCTAACTAAAATATCATTTTAAATGTTTTAAAAATATATTCACTTAAATATTTCTCATTAATGTATATGATTTAAAAATGGTTTTATGTTTTTTCTTATGGAAAAAAATGTTTTAAAGTTGAAATTCCTTTTAAAATTTTCTATGTGGTATGGGACACTATGATTCAAAAATCTATTTTAAATAGCTTCTTCTTAAATAGTGATACTTTTAATAGTTTTCTGGAAAAAGGGATATTTCTCTCAAAGATTTTTACTGATCATTTCCAACTATGTCAACAACATTTATGGGATAGTATTCTCTATTGAGGTTGATTTATTATGATACTAATCTTTTGTACTGTATTGAAGGTTCTGTGATATGTTTTACTATGGATGTGTTATCTTTATACCAATCATGGTTTATAGATAAATTATTGACATTTCATATGATAGTTTTAACATGAATAATTATGTTATGTTTAAATATTTTCATATGAGGAATGAATTGGACATAGTAAGTAATGGGTGGTGTTCGTTATAGCTCCTCGATGCATCGGTAGGTCTCATGAGACAAACTAGTTTCCTGGCACAAGGACTTGAAAAAATCTTTTTTGTAGTCTTAGAACAAGGCCTTGAATATGAGGTTATGAAGTTTTTCATTATGCATTCCATCATTATGAATTTAGCTATTGATATTACATGTGATTATTCAACTAGAAGAATATCCATGTGAATAATTAATTGGAATTATTTGATTTATCTTTTCCATATTATATTGAAGTTTAAGTTTTGAAGGCCTTTGTTCTAGTCTTATACATTACCTTAAATGTTTGTTTTTATTTATGATAGTTTCCACTGTATTGTTATCCTTACTAATCATATAAGCTCACCCCTTTCTTATGTTTTATTTTTTATAGGAATCAAAGAAGTATATTACAATTAACCAGTAAGAATAGGCAAAGGTATTTAAGAGTTTTCAAAGGGGACACAATGTTGATTTTTTATTTATGATGTAATGTAAAACATATGTATGTTTCTAGTAATTTCGAGGAAACTAAACTAATTGGTCTTTCAGGACACGATTCCTTGTATCATTCCAATGTTATGTAATAATGCACCGATTCTGGGTAACGGGGGTTGGGGCGTTACATTTAGTTCCAATTACTTTTGTGTCACATGGTCTTGGAATAAATTCCCATGTTTTATTTTTATATACCTGGTAAATATTCTCAATCAAATCCTTAAACCAACGCTAATCATTTGTATACTCTTTAAAATATTTTTTTTCTTAAAAATATAATAACGATTCATGCTTCTAAGAATCCATTATTAAAATTCGGACTAGTATTTCTTCATCTCTAATAATATTTCTTCCAGTGATTTATTCTATTATTGTTTTCTTTGGGAAATATTAAAATTTGTGGGTATTATTCATAATATGAGTCTTTGTTAGAGTTCAATTTCTTTCTTGTAACTCCCCTTGAATTGTGAATTTATTTATCACTCATAGATTATGAGATTTGGATGTTTTCATTTAAAATATATTCATATTATTCTTTTATGTGTCCATATAAAACCACCATAACATCATTAAATTCAGTAATAATTTCAGGATGTTTTTTGTAACATCGATAAGATTTTCTCTTTGATGAATATCCAAAAAATATTCCTTCACCACCCTGGTATTCAAATTTTACAAATTTTTACATGGTGAAAATTAAATATCTTCTTCCATACTCTAGGAATTATTTGAGAGTAAGTTTATTTCCCTACAATATTTTATATGGAGTTATATATTAATTTTCACATAGAAATCCTCTATTGAAGATGTAAAACACCGCTAGACTACTTCTTTCCAATATTATTCTAGATGATATTTTTTAATCAACATAATTCAAACCCAATTGTTTATTATGTAATATATTATTTCAAAATTATCATTTTGTTGGGTTTAAAAATTTGATGACTAATGATGGATTCCATTAATTTCCATATACTCTTCAATTTGTGGATTTTTTTTTATTTTTTCCCCATTATCAGTTTAAATTCACACCAAGACTATTTTCGTCTATCCTCTGATATGGGGGAATACATTTTTAAAAATCGATCTTATTTATGAACAGAATAATCTATTCCATTATACAGTAGTCATCTATAATGATCACCTAATGTATATTTACATCTATTTATTTGGATATAATTGGACAAAAACATCTACATTCACAAGATCAATTGACCTTGATGCTTTAATATTATATATACCATTGTCCTTTAAGATAATAATACATTATTTCATGAATCACAAAGGTTAGTGTGATCATATATGAGGTAAGGAAAATCATGTGATCCATTTCCCTTTACCAACCATTCTAGAGATGCTTTAATAAAATGGAAATTTTTCTATGTCATAACCCATTCACCTATTCTCGATACATCATAGATAAATTTTATTCTCTGACAAGATATATATTTTCCTTGGTTACTTTTAACTAAATAATAAGTTAACAAACATTATCTTTTATGATGAAACACATTTGACTGAACTCCATTACATGTATGTGGTTACAAAATTTACTAACACCAAGAGGGATATGACTCCTCCCATCAAAAAAATAATGCCAATTCACCAAAAATGTTTCCCCTAAATATTATCTTTTCTAGGGAGAATAATTATAGGACCCTAATTGTTTCCAAATTGTATGATACCATATTAATTGTGCATGATGTTCACAATGAGAACTTAATTTTATATCATATGTGATGTGCATCTTCTATCTGCAACCCATGAGGGAGACTTTTATATTTCCCTCAATGTAATTTCAACGACATTACCCTTCTCCCAATTTCCTTTTATTACCCAATTTGGTTATTAGTACTCCCCCAAAAGTGATAGATCATTAGACTCTTTTTCATCTTCTAAAACTGAAAATCTATTCTGAGTGTCTACACCTTTGTATGAGGATTCCAACATCTTCCTTATTCCACTTAGCGGCAATCTATATCTCACTTGTTACATTATTGAAAAACAATAAATTTCAATATACACATATACATCACAATAAAAAAAATATCCATTCAATGAAAAACATAGATTATAATTTCATCTCATCTATTTGGTTTGTTCATGCTCCCAGAAGGGATTCTGAGCAATTGGAAAACATATAGAATGTGTGACCCAACATTCCACAAAAACAAAAGCATCTAACTATTTAAACATTTGAATTATTCTTATTCACATGGTTATTTTCCTTTTAAGTGCTTTTAAGATCAACCATATTTCAATGAGTCAGTGCTTAAGGCTTTGGAACAATCATTGAGTTGTCTCTATTTTTGAAATACTGAACTTGAGGAATTGACATCTATTCCTCCCTAGTAATTCAATTATCTTGACTTCATGATGATTCTTTTCTATTTATTATATTCATTATAGGTGTTACTAATTGTTATTGATCTTCACAATTTTAACGCAAGATCATAACATCTTCATGTTACTATTAAAATAACTTTACTCTGTCATTGATAATTTTTTCCAAACCATCAATGATCTGGGGTAGTTCTTCAATTTTATTCTTTATCAATATTTCCTTTATTAAATAATCTAATATTATAGAATTTTGTTCTTATATTTCACAATTCATCATTAAATTCTCATTATATTGTTATTGTATAAATATTGTAGAATCATAAACCACTTAATTATAATTATTAGTCTTTACTCTCCATAAATCATGTTCTTCAAGTGTTATTTCAAGTGCTACATATAGATTATCCACTCAAAAAAATTGTTCATTTTCATCATCACTGTCATTGTTTCTTAGCTTATTTCTAATAGAAATCAAAACAATTTCATATTTATAGCCTAAATCTTATTTAATATTTATCTCTCCATGACTATCCTTTTCTATATAATAATGATTTATTCAATTTAAGGACCTCAATTGATAATTCTTTGATCCTTATTTTATCACATATTTTGGTGGTTTATCTTCACCAACATCTTCTTGATAGTTTTTGGTATATTCGGAGTCATGATCTCGAAACATTAAACACTTCAAGAAAAAAGTGGACTCTTACCCTTAAACCTCACTCTTTCTCTTTTAAGACTAAAGTAAAAAAAATAACATCACCTCACTAAATTCATCAACATCTATTTTTTCTAGTATTTAGAAATTCATTATGATATTAAATACCACCTCCTTAGTGAGTTCCATAATTTTTAACTCATTGTCTTTGTTTCTCACTTCATATTCACGAAAATTTCTATGAAATGTATTAGTATTTGTATCTTTTATATATTTGTCTTCTAAAACTAACACTTTTCCTAGGAAATGATGATGGTTCCTTTTAATGATTCTCTTCATGAACATTTCGTATTTAAGATCCTCACTATGACCTTCCAAATCATCAAAAATAATATTTAGAGGATTTTAAATATAATCAATCATTTCATTTGAACTCATTAAAAAATATTTATTCTCGTTCAGTAAAACTTATTTTTTGGCCTCCAGATCATTCAAATCTCATTCATAAATATTCATGATCTTTTCCAAAACAACAGTTGAGGCTTTTATTAAATTACCTTTGTGAATATGTAATTATAAATTGAAATTCTCAAAGTATTAATGTATTTGGAATCCACATCCAATTAATGATGATATACTTATATTAAGAATAGAATTTTAATATTTACCACGATTCTATAAAGGGTCATAGTGTAAACATCTATGAATAAGGATGTAAGAAATAATGTATCATTCGGATTTTTTATAATTTAAAATTACATCCCCCTAATATGGAAACACATTTTTTGATTGACAACAATTCCCATTATTCCGGGAGATATTAAGAATAAACTTCCATCTGATACCATATTTCAGATTCCAATAGATGACAACACCATGAAGGGGGTGAACCAGGGTATAGGATATTCTTTCATATATGAAGATATTATTCTCTCACATTGAAGAACACTTGGATTTATATCACCCTTTACTCTCAATGATTGATGAAATCATTAAAATATTAATATATTTTCCTTGGTTTACTCCCACTAGGAAACATCCAAGGAGTATACATCAAAATGAACATAAGAATCAAAGTCACTAAAATCTAACTGCTTTTCAATTATAATTTTGGAGTGGTCTCACTAACCCTCCCACTACACAATCAAATATAGTTGAAGAAATAACAATTCTCCTACAATAAAGAACACATTTCTTGATCATTTTAATCATACTTCTTCATACATAAGTATTATATAAATGTGAACCAGTAATGATGATTCAATTTAGCACAACAATGTTATTTTAAAATTGAAATGAAACTCCTAGAAGATAAACTTCTTCAATCTTCAACCATATAGATGATATCTAAACCAAAAAAAATATGGAGATCTACTCTTCTTACACCATAGAATAATTATCAATATTTTTCAATGTCTTTATTTCACAGCTGCATTCTACACTTTTAAAAAGAATCAAATAGATAGGAGAAATCCCTATAACTACAAGATTTTGAATTTTCCCCTATTCTATTGGATTTATCATTCATCATTAATTATGAATTAATCATTGGTAGTTTATAACCATAACTCCCCATGACATAAAAAAATATCTAGTCTAAATAAACATGGTTGTGGTGTTTTAAAATACAATAAAGTATAATTCTATGAAAATTTCCCTTTATATGGTATGGAAATAATTGTTACATTACCTTAATGAGTCCCCACATTCATTCTACACCATGTTCTACAACATTATGGTGTGGAGTCCTATGGTTGACCAGATCCACTTATCCTTGAAAAAACAATCCCCTTAAATCCTCTAATTATATTAATTGATATTTTTTCATTGAGTCTTATCACATTTTATGGGTTCTGGTGTGGTCAATAATAATAAGTTTTATCCAAATATAGGATAGTAAATCCCAAAAAAAATATAAATATTTCACACACTCTATGTTGTAAGGCACGGTTGCGAGGTGGGCACCCTGAAAATTATAGAGGTGATAAAGTCAGTCTATCGTGCCTCCACATTGTGGTGACCATTGTTTTGGAATATATTAAAATCAAAGAGTCCCATATAATAATTTCTTGTATAAATATCATAGTATTTTAGTTAACAAGATCCAAAAACAACTTATAGATGATTATCGAGGCATTCCCCCACCCACCTCCATGGTGTCTCCATGTTTCATGGACTACATCCTATGTGATGTCACCCCTATAGTGCATATTGTTTCATCATGAACACATTTACATGAATTTGTTCTCTCATACCATCATATTTTTGTCATGGATAGTAAAATTAGTTGATTCCCCTCCAGGGTCGATCTAACACCCACATATGTGAGGTCAAGATGGCTTGGTTGACTAGCAGAGTTGGCCTTCTTTTTTTAGCATAACCATCAAGGTTGTGATGTAGAAAAAAGAATATTCCATGGCCCCTCCTAGGTTATTGAGCTAAAAATACTTCCTCCTACACTTTTTAACAAACACAACACACATAAACCTCAAAAATTATTCTCTCCAACAAAATGAAACACTCATGTGTATGCATCCAAGCATAGCTTCATGAATGATCAATCTTGATCCAACATTATCAGACTTGAATGTTCATTGTTGCAACATGATATAAACATAATTTTGTGTATCCTATTCATGTATATATGAGAACCTAAATAGATTTGGTTTTTTCTCCATGATTTTAATTTTATCCAAAATAATTAGTGGTCAACTTTATCTAGCATGGCCTTATTGTCAAAGATGATCAAAACTGAAGGATGATACTGAGGGATGTGGGAGGTTGAAAATGAAGGCATAGAGACTACTGTATGAAAACCTTTGTCTTTATTACAAATTAATTAATGGTTTATTACATAAGTTTAATAATAATAAAAACCCTATGATAGAGATGTATGGTTACTTTGTGATATTGTTATGTTATATCAACATACAAAAGGGGATACAAAATCATTATTAGAAACTTCCTTAACATGTTTATATTATTCCTTCATTTTTAAAACTGAATGGGATACCCTTGAGTCATAAATAATAAATGGGTAAGCTATAAATCAAATAAAGGTAATAAACAATGAAAAAAGGAAGAAGTTATTACATGTTAGACAATAATGGATAAAACATTAAACATGTAACCATAATCATAAGTCAAGGTTAAACATGATGATACAATAACATAATTTTTCAAGGATAACCTCTCATTGATCATACATGGAATCTAATGATAATTAATCATTACAAAATTCATTGAAAATCTATCTAGGTTCACACATTATAATCATATCATGTACATTATTAAGTGTTTCACAAAGATCATACACATAAGAACATTTTACATCAAATGTAATATCACAATAATGGTGTGTGTATTATATAAATTTAACCCCCAATAAAATAAGTATAAGTGCATCAATGTAAAAATCCCCCTTTATAGGAATTTTGTACCGGTATTAACTACATATATTTTCGGATGGATAATTATAGTGACATTTCAATAACATAACAAGGGCACATAAATGTTCATGGGAGGGCTGAATGAGATTTAAATTTCCCTCTAATAATTTATATATCATAAGGGAATTACGGGTGATATTGAGTAATATTGAGTAATATATCCCAATAATATTAATTAGAGATAGAAAACATACAATAATAAAGATCAACCAATAATGAGGAGATGGAGAGGATTTCTTACAGAATTTTACCATAGTGATGACTTAATTTAATGAAAAATGACAGGGAATAAATGAACCGCCATTATTAAAAAAATAAATTAGATAGTTGGTGGATATTTTTAAGTTAATAAAAACATAAACAATTGAGATGAAAATGGTGTAATACAAAATGGTTCTTGAATTGAAATGAAGAGGGTGTGGTCCTTTACTTTTGGAATAAAAAATCATAGGAAACTTTTAGCAGTATAAGGAGGGGGTATAAAGGTTTTTGTGAGGGATTAATGCGGAATAAAGGGGTATATAACCTCATGTAACTAGATGTTTATGTAATAGGGATGTACAAAAACATACGTATATAAGAAAAAATGGAGACTAACTGGTATAACATAAAATAGGTGCATGAATAAAAAAAGGATAGAAAGGTCCCTTACCTTGAGAGGGTGATTCCAAAATATTAGGAGGATATTTTTGGAAGATTTGAAGAAACATTGTATAAAATTATAGAGGTTATGGTAGATTAAATAAGTTATCCATGGTTTTTTATTAAAGAGGAATTGGAGCTTGGGTGGTTTTATATAGGAAAAGAGAGAGGAGTTCTTTATTATTTCATAACCTTAGGTTCTAGACACTAAATAATAAATTAATAAAAACTGTAAAACTAACCAAGGTTTTTTCTCATGTTTTATGTAAAATAATATTTATCCTATTACCTTATAAGGAAAAGTGATGATTTTATCAAAATATTACCCTTGGTGTGGTGAAAGCAAATCATGTTCTTTAAAAAATCATTTTAAACCCTTAAAATATAATATAGGTTTTGAGGATTCATAAGGGATTTATAAAATTAATAAAATAACCTCAAAACATATTAATTTAAAGGGGAAAAATATTTTATGTCTTTTATACCTTTTAAATCATTTATTTCATCACTTTCGTTTCATTCTTATTCCAAAATACACATCGCATATTTATATCGCATTTAAGTTTTTACCAAAAATCTGACTGTATAAGAAAATTATAAAACAAATCACCATTATATATTTTTATATCATTTTTACAAAAGTATTATTTATTTTATAAAATATTTTTCTTAATATATGAATTTTTACATTTAAAAGAGAATTTAAATTAATTGAGAAATTCTTGGTCTTTTGACAATAACAGATTTTAAGCCATTATAGAAATTACATTTGACATCTGAATAAAGATATTATCTTTTAAATTTAATAATCAGAATTTAATAATAATATTTTATTAAAATATTTTTTATTTAAAATATATATTAATTCATCAAAATAAATATCTTAATTAAAATTTCATATTACCTAAAAATACAAGTTATATTTTATTGTATCAAAATAAAAATCATATATAATGTAAATAAAATAATAATAAAATATGTTATTTGTTCATTAAAATAAAAAAAAAATCACTGCAAAACATTGAACTATTAGTGATGGGTTTTTTGTGATGTGTTCCTATCATATAAAATAGTGTCACAAATAATCTGATCAATTTTTTATGTTTTTAATGATGGGAGGTATCACCCATTGTAAATAACATAAAATATGAAAAAATGAAACAAAAAAACAAAATAAAAAATACTAATAATAAAAAATATTCACAATACTATAGAATATTTACTATATAGACCTATATATATACATGAATTAATAAAAATATTAAAAAACATATGTTCATTCAAATTTTTATCAAAAAAATATATAAATCATTATGGGGAGTTGGAGGGGTCTTCTAGAGGAGTTAGGGGATGGATCTTCATCCCTAATCTGTAAGTGGGATATCACATGTAATACATCATTTTCTCATGAAGCTATTTCTTCCATTGATGTGTCTCCTCCTTCTAAGGTTGATACTATCTACAGAGCTCCTTGTACTCCCTATGCATGGTCTCTATAAGTTCACCATGACCTTTATGTTTCTCCTTATTATGTGACATAGATAATGATGAATCTCATTGATATCCCCTCTATATGTATGTTTACCACACAGTGGTACCATAATAACTCACATGCATCAATCAAGAGCTGATACCGACAACTCATCCTTTCTCAAAGCCATACTGAGTCACAAAACATCCATGTTTCATAATCAAATACTATTGTACTATTGGTATTATCCTCAGTCTTGGCCAGACCTTCATCCTTTATCTGAGAATTCATGACCTCACATGAATTCTTAAATTCCCATTTAAAAGTAACGTAGTTAAAAAATTATGTACAATTATTTTTAATACTCAAAAAATTATATTGACCACAATATACTGCTGGCAACCACCTGTAATATGTCCAGTGATAGGATCATTGTACCTACTCTTATAAATGTCTTGCTGCATAATATTAGAATTCTCGATGTTAAATATGAGTATAAAATTAACAATTCACATTTTATGTTATATAAATTATTTAAAAAAAAGAATTTACCATATATCTTCCATGTGTACTGAATGTATGACTACCAACTTGATGAGTTAACTCTCACCTCCCCTAATATTGTCGATATAATGATACTATCCTATGAAAAGTTTGTCCCATATAGTATGAAAATAATTAATCTAAAACTTGAGAAGAGATGTAATATGGTTAGTGGGTATATAATGACTGATAAAAATCAATGAATCCCACTTTTTTCATGGATGTTCACCTCGTATTGTGTAAAAAATAGTGGCAATGATAATGCATAATGTCCTCTCATGACAATTAGATATGGTTTCTCATGCTATAATTGATGGGATACCATAAATCCTACAAATAATTAATAATATCAAGTTACAAATTAAATAAATTTAAAACTAACAATTATTTATTTTCATATCATCCATTGATCAAACATGCAATGTTGAAAATCAATGACAATCTGATATCATGTCACCCATGGATCAGAAAAATAATTGTGAAATATAGAAATCCCCTATCTAATTACCATATGTGTAAAAATGTGAAAAATAGAACAAATAATCAAACAATTAGTATATCAATAAGTTAAGGAAAATTAATAAAAACTAACTAAAATATTCAACTAATCATACATGTTCATGCCTGTATTGAACTCAAGACATGGATGTCACTCAGGGATATGGTCAAGAATTATCAATCATTCAAGATTATAACCTCTCTAAGTCATTGGTGAACCACTAATAGTCTAAGGGTAAGATGGTGTAGCATCATAATTTTAACCAGGTAGTGAATCCACCACTAACTCATGAAACAGATCAAATAAACGCTCAACGGTCATCTGAAACTTGAAATGACTATTGTTAGAAAATAGTTGAAAACAAGTATTATATGTAGATATAAATTATATATGATTACAACCATCATTTAATAGTGTCAATATTTATCACCGTCCATGTCTTCATATATTCCAGGGTTAATATCATCATATTCCTCCTCATTATCATCAATTTATATTGATTTTTTAGCTTCATTATCTCGTTCTATATCAAATTCATTTGTTACATCTATAAAATCGTCATCTCCATCGACCCCAAAATGTGGGGATTCATCATCGATATTCACATATATTCATGGAAAAGAATGATTTGGAGTAGTATCCTAAATAATATCAATTCCTTGAACTTCAGTAGAACCAAATTACCTTTTGGATAAACTGATTTTCATGAGATTTTATTTTATTTGTGATCCACCGGTCACTTAACTCTCCTGAAATAGCACAATAATTTGTATAATAAATTGAATTTTCATTATATTCAAATAAAAATAGTTCATTTACTACAAGGAGAATTTTATATTTAATTTCAAGGATTCCATGGGCCATGTGAACATTTAACCCTCTATGTGTATCCAACCAATGACATTTAAAAATCATTATTGAGTTTTGTCCCAGATAACACAGTTCAATTATTTCTTCCAGTATGTTGTAAAATTAAATTTCACTTTATCTAATATTAGACCCTCTCAAGAAACTATTCATTTATTAATTGAATCCCCATATACACGTTTATGAAATAAAAAACTATTCACCACATATGTGTTATAATATTTAACCATTTTGGATAGTTGGTTGCCCAATAAACTCAAAAAATTATTATTTTTATCAGTATGTTGAGATACCTGAAAATTTGATAAAAAATTTTCAATCTAATAAGTAATTAATTGATTTTATATGTTAAACAATAAAAAAATTTCATTACTACTTTTTGAAACCGGTGGGAAAATTATTTAGGATATTTTATTCATGTGTAGGTGCTGTAATTTATAAAAATTGTTTCTTGAAACAATTATCATATAATCTTCAAATAAAATAATATTAATTTACATTAAAAATATAGAATAATTCATAGGATCACTCATAATAAAAATGGTTTCATTTATTCACATTTGAGAAGAACATATGTATGAGTCATGTGATGTTCATCATCTGAAAGACATTGTTCACAGACTCCACCAAAACCATGTTCGGGATGATTAAAAACTTATAATTGATTTTTCATTTCTTCATCAAAATTTTCCTTGTTACATACCATGTGTTTATGTTTTGAGGGATATTCAGATTGAAAATAATGAGAATATAAGAAATAAATTTCCTCCTTGAAATAAACTTCTTCAATTGATCCTTCAACTGTCGCTTTGCTACATACCTTTTTCCTAAATTTCTATATGAATCTATCAATTGGGTACATCAATATAAATTTAATCAGACCGCAAAATTTTTATTCATGATGAAAATGTAATATATAATTTACCATCGAATCAATGAATGAATTCAGGGTGATTTTTTCTAATTTACATAAAATTATTACAACATCATCTTGCATTTTACAAAACAAATCGTAGCCTTTTTTCAACTCAAAAAACATCTCATTAAAAATATGATATTTATATTATAACATCAAAAATAATATAATTCAAAAAACCTATAAATCTAACTTGTATAAGTATTTCAATTATAAAATTGCAATCATTACTTTTCAATCCTATAATATGACCATTTCTAATACATCTAGTCAAATTGGAAACATGACCATCTGCAAGCCTCAAATCTGCAATCCACTGAAAATAAAATAAATTATTTTCATTGGAAACTTATAATACTCTTTTGTCTTCATTAAATTCTGTGATCTGTCATTTTCAAATTGTTCATGTTATGGTAACCAGCAAATTTGTGAAAGAACTAATCATGCATTTATATTTTCTTTGGACTTACCATGTGTGTCCGAAACTGTATTAAATATAATTTCAAAATAGTTCTTATCAATTTGAATGACATCCAACATGTGATGGTTAGACAAATCAAAACAATATAGAAGATCCTAAATAAATTTCTGTTTTATACAATTGTGTTCTTTCCCAAAGACTTATATATATATATATATATTTGTATGTAGTCAATCCAAAGTTGAAGGGTGGTAATGAAGAGACAATGGATTTTAAATCAATACCTAAGATAATTTTTCGAGGTTCATCTCTTTAAATTAATATTTTTCTAAAATAATATTTTTCTATCTGAAAAGTATGATTGGTAGGAATAAATCTTTGATGACATTTCAATCAACACGATTTTCTTCCATTGACAAGTGTAAACATTTTTATGTCTATCATACAATACTGGCATGATTTTAGACCATTTTTACTCTATCCATTCAACATGAAATTTTCTAGGAAGTAACTAATTGTACATATAAATTCTTGTTTCATTAGGAAATTTTGTTTCATAACAACATCATATATATATATATACACCATTACTCCAAAATAAATTTAACTCCTCAATCAATTGATTCAAATTAACATCAATATTATTTATTGGATGTCCTGGATTTAATAAGGTCAAAAAGATATATGGATCATTAATCAACAACTTGAGAGATTAATGCTATTGAGTTATAAATATGATCCAACATAAATATTGACTACTTTAAGAACCAAATGTACAGAATCCATCAGTAGAAATACCCAATCGCACGTTTTGAGATTCCGAAGCAAAATAATGATGTACTTGGACAAAATGTTTCCTAGAATCACCATCACCTAGATTATTTAATATTTTACCAGTTGAAATATTTTTTCTGTGTCATGATGTCAATGATATTGTGTTATATGAAATAAATAAATTATATAATATCGATGTAAGAGGGAAATTCCTAAACTGTTTTACAGGAATCAATCGAGACTTACCTAGTTGAGGCTCTATGTACCACGATTTTACACATGTAAGAAAACTAACTAATGAGTCATTTTCATTATAATATAAGATATAATAAATTTAAAATGCATAACTCTTCTAATAACCAATATCAACATTTTGAACCAGCCTCTTTCTCTCATATATATTTGTCTTCAACACATTTCCTTTAGGTAAAAATTGTTTAGACAAAAAGAATATCTTGTCCAAATAGCTATTTTACATTCCATTTTCTAATTTAATAGCCATATATTTTGAAACCACTTCAAATTTTATTATCTTTCTACAAGGATAAAAGGTATCCTCAGTGGACTTCAACAACTCATAAAATTGGTGTGGTTCCAACTCATAAGTTAAATCAAATTCATCTTGAGTTTTAACATGTAGAAAAGGTTAATGAGACACATCATGTAAGAAATTTTGAAATGGTGATGGATCTTGAACCAAATTATTAGTATCTTTTCCCAAGATGCATTCATCATATTGATACAAAAAACATAATCTTTTCAAAAACCAAAATGCAATAGATGACCCCCAACATTTTCAAACATGTCAAACCTCTTTAGATTACATATCATACATGGGAACATAATTTTCCGTGCTATAATAAACTCTTCCTCTAATGATGAAAATGATATAAAAAGATTCAACGCCCTCAACATATATAGGATTTATACTAGAACTGTTTAGATTCATGTGATGATTTATCCAATCATGTTTATGAAATAAATATTGTTGTTGATGTCCTTACTCCATATTTCTCCAAAAAATATAAAGTTATGATTAATTTGATATAAAAAATATGATCCTAATTAATACAAATAAATACAAGTTAATGATTGTTATTATTAATTATTACTATTCATTACTAATTATTACTAATTATTATTAATTATTGTTAATTATTACTAATTATTACTAATTAGTACTAATTATCACTAATTGTCACTAACTATTACAAACTATTACTAATTATTACTAATTATTACTAATTATTTCGAATTATTACTAATTAGTACTAATTATTACTAATTAAAATTAATTAACACTACTCAACACTAATTATTATTAATTAATACTAATTTTAAGCAATTGTTACCAATTATTAAAAATTATTACAAAATATTACCGATTACGAATAATTATAACAAATTACTACTAATTATTTCTAATTAATACTAATTCTTACTAATTCTTAGTAATTATTACTAATTATTACTAATTGTTATGAATTATTACTAAATATTACTAATTGATACAAATTAATAGTAATTCAAACTAATTAGTGCAAATTATTACTAATTGTTACTAATTATTATTAATTCCCACTAATTATTACTAATTAATACTAATCATTACTAGTTATTACTAATTAAAACTGATTATTAAAAATTAATACTAATTAATACTAATTAATACTTCATAATAATAATAATTAATAATTATTTCTAATTATTGAAAATAATTACTAATTAATACCAATTAATACAAATTATTACAAATTATTACTAATTAATATTTATTATTAAAAAAATTTATAAAATATTATACATTAACACTAATTATTAATAATTATTAATAAGCAATAATTATTATTACTAATTATTACTAAATATTACTAAATATTACTATATTACTAATTAATAATTATTTCTAATTAACACTAAATTGCGCTAATTAACACAAATTAGTACTAATTATTTCTAAGTATTACTAGTTATCACTAATTATTACTAATTATTAATAATTATTACAAATTTTTAATCACTAATAATAATTATTACTTATTATCACTAATTGTTAATAATTATTACTAACTGTTACTAATTATGACTAATTCTTAATAATTAATACAAATTATAAATAATTAATAATAATTATTACTAATTAATAATTATTATTATTAATTACAAATAAATATTACTAATTATTAATAATTATTACTAATTATTACTAATTATTACAAATTACATATAAATGAACGAGATTATTTCAAATTAAAAATATTTACTTTTAATCAACAACATTACTGCTAATTAAAAATAATTCTAAAACTGATTAATGAAAAAAATCTACTTAAATATACTTACCGCTAATTAATAATAATTATTACTAATATAAAATAAATTAAATGAAATAATAAATAAAAACATTAAATAAATACCTTAAATTTAATCTTTTGGTGAATTCGAGCCATGGATATTTCCCCTCTGTAAAATTTAAAACATTGAAAAAGGTAAAGAGAAGAATATGAGAATATAGAATGAGAGAGATGTTCAGAGAACAGTGAAATAGAAATAATTTGGGGGCATATACTGGTTAAATTATTTATGATGAGAGTATTGGTGATAGGACACCCGTTGCAAATACTATTATTTGTAACAGGCCCCATCACAATTAGTTGCACCAGTATTAATTACGGCGGTGGTTAATTAAAGTATTTGGGACAGGACCCATCACAAATATGCTCAACCGACAGTTTATTTGTCACGAGAGAAAATTCTGTGACAAATAAGAAAAAATGAAAACAAAATATTTGTGATGGGTCTCGTCACAGATAACAAAATTTATTGGATATTATTTTTGATGGAGTACATTCCCATCCCAATATTCTTCACCCGGATTGACACACACCACATTCCAAAGGTACTTGCGGTGAGAATACTTTCACATCGCAAATACTCTTTTTTAATGACTATTTGTGACTGCATGTGATTCTTCTCACAAATAGTCTCTCTCAGTGTACTTTTTGTGATGAGTGTAGAAAAATAAGTTTTTCTCAGTGTATTCATATTATTAGGTTCTTGATACTCATCTCTATATTACACTGAAAAACTCTAAAATGGTAAAGTGCACAACGGAGATATTTTCATGGGGTGATTTCGCTTACACTATTTGAGCTGTTATCTCGAGGATATTGAACTTCTCCCATAAATAGTTTTTCTCCTTGTTAAGTTGTTGTATCTCATATTGGGATAGGTCAAGGTAAAATCCTAGTGATGTTATCTCCCTTGGAATCTCTAATAAATGGGTTTCATAGGGTACGATTCTGCAGGTTGAGGCTACCACTTTGTCTATGTCAAATGTATTTTTCAAACCCTGTATTTATATTAATCATTTGATAACTATTAATTGGCAATATTATCAATAGTTATGATTCTTAACAATATGTTACAAATAATATGATATAATTAACCCAAATATTTTCATGTGTTTTCTATAACCATAATACATAATAAGACATTTAATTGAATCATAAAGTGAATTTTATTTATAAATGTTTGGTCTTTATAGTATTTTCACCTTTATAACTTTTTCTCTCAAATTTTTTTTCGCACACTAAAAAAGATGAGAGTTATTTTGTTTCATCACCTCCTCTAAATCCTACATCTTTTCATCACTCATGGGTTTTCTCTATATTATATTGACCAGGTGCATTTTATTATTTCGTAGAAATTTTTCTCTATGATATAAGATCTTCACCGACTACTCCTCATAAGAAAGATAATTCTCTAATGATACCACCTCTATATTCAAAACATGAATGTGGTTTTTTATGTACTTCCTCAAGATGGATACATAGAACACATCATATACATAAGATATATTAGGAGGGAGTTCTAGTAGATAGGCCGCTGCTCTAATGAAATCAAGGATCTCAAAGATACTGATGTATCTTGGACTATGTTTTCCATTATTCCAAAATGTCATGACATTATTCCATGTAGATTTATAGAGTAATAACTTATCTCAAAACTCAAACTCTAGGTCTCGTCACAATTTTCAACATTGCTCTTCTATCAGCTCTGAGCATCACTGATGTGTTGCTGAATTGTCTTGAACTTTTTTACAATTTCCTCACCCACTTCAGAACCTAGAATTTTGATTTCTCCAACTTCCTCGCAACATGTATGTGTTTTGTGCCTCTCTTCAAAAATAGCTTTATAAGTGTCCATTTGGATATTTTGTTGAAACTATTATTGTATGATAACTCGAATAAAGGAATATGTTGATCCCATCCTCTTATGAAGTCAATCTGAGAATGATCTCATCAAGACCTCAAGTTTTTAGATTGTCTACTCAAACTAGCTATCAGTTTGAGGGTAATAAGTCATGTTGAAGTTCAACTCAATATTTAGATCATGTTGGAGACTCCTCCAGAATATGGAGTTAAATATTGGATCCTAAAATGATACTGGCCACAATGGTTTTCCATGTATCCTCAACACTTATCTAATGTATATCCTTACTTATTGATCAAGTGAGAAGTCATCTTGTATTGTCAGGAAGTGAGCATAATTTATAAAAAGATCCACCACAACCCCTATAGAATTATCTCCTCTATGTGACTTAATAATACTACTGAAGACTTCCATGGTTATTGTTTCTCATTTCCATGTATGTATGGGTAAAGGTTTCATCGTACCCGTGGATTTTTCAGTTTAATATTTTACTTATTGTTTTAAAAGACACCTTGAAACATATTTTGTGATCTCATTCTTCATATTGTCCAACAAATAGTGCTCTGAAATATCTAGATACATATTTTTTCTCCCTAGAAGGATGAATAAGTTCAATCCATGTGAATCATCTAGAAGATCCTTATATAACTCTAGATTCTATTATAAAAATATTCTTGAAAAAAAATATTTAAACTTCTTCATTAATTTTGATCTCTAAGGATTTCTATTCTCTTCTAGCTTCCACAATCTTCTGAATTCACACATATTATCATTGAGCATCTTTCATCTTATATATAAGGGAAGGTTGAGAAATAATTTGGGAAAGGCTTTATGATGTTCATTCCTTTATTATTCCTATATCTATCCATTTTGAGTATATGATGATGAGATCCTTCTCAAATATCATAAATGATAAAACTGTTGGATCCTTTCTACATATATAATCCACCACCTTATTTTACTTCTCATTTTGGATGGGTATTGAGTAGTCATAATCCTTGTTCATATCTATCCATATTAACCATATCATATTCATCTCTTTTTATGTGAATATAAACATGAGCCTCTTATGATCTTCATATATTTCACACTTCCCCCCAACAGGATAATTCCATAATATTTTCAACATGAAGATCACTAAATCCAACTATAGATTATGTGTTGGTTAATTTTTTTTGGACCTTTAAATTTCCTTGAGGCATAGGATATCACTTTTTCATTCTATATTAACACACAACCCAATCCCTTCTTCAAAGCATCCTTGTATACCATTAATATTTTCCCACTTGGGGGTGTGTGTAAGTACAAGTGTAGTGTTAAGACTCTTTTTCAACTCCTTGAAACTCTCTTTAGATTAATTATTCTAATAAAATTTTACTCCCTTATGAGTTATTTTTGTTATAGGTCTTGAAAATCATGATAATTTTATCCAAAATCGATTATATTAACTTTCTAATCCAAAGAAACTATGGATTTACATAACAATGGTTGGTTTTTTTCATCTATCATTTTCTTATATCTTCTAAGGGTCCAAATATAAACCATTGATTGAGATAATATTCCAAATTATTAGACTTCCTTTATCTAGAAATCAAATTTTATACATTGTTCAAAAATCTTATCCTTTTATAAGGTCTTTAAAATAGTGACTAAATGCTCCTCAATATCCTCCTTTATTTTGGATTATATTATAATATCTTCTGTAAAGACTATCAAAAATTTGTCGAGGTAATATATGAAGACTCTATTCATCATGAACATGAATATTTATTGATTATTGGTGAGTATAAATGGAATTACTATGAATTCATAGTTCCTATACCTTGGATGAAAACCAATATTAGTGATATCCTACTTCTCCACCCTTGCATGATAATACCCTGAATGAGGATCCACCTTAGAGAAGTATTCATCATTACCTAGCTGATCAAAAAAGTCATTAATCCATAAATGAGGATACTTGTTCTTTATCATGATCTTGTTTATCTCACGATAATCAATGAAACAATGTTATGGCCCATCCTTATTCTTCATTAAGAGTACTAGTGAACCCTAAGGTGAAGCACTAGTGTTTATGAACCCTTTATTTTTACTCTCCTATAGTATCTTATTCATATCATTAATATCCAAAAAAAGACATTCAATATAGAGTACTAGATAATTGAAAATCTCCATGTATAATATTGACTAAAAACTCAACCTCTCAGCTAAGATGATTTCCAGAAAATTCTATAGGAAATATTTCAGCGTATTACCTCACAATTGGAATGCATTCTTGGATGATATTTTCCTTAGACTGAATCATTTCAGATGGAAAGTATGGGTTTTAGGGAAATAATATCCATTCTTGAGATGCTTGTGACAAAGAATATTCTTTCTCTCCCTTTAACTTATATTAAATCATGGAATGATTCATGATATAGATAGTTATTTACTTCTCATGAAAATTTATGTTGGATATATATAAGTAAATCCAATTCATACCATGGATTTCATAAAATTCCACAAAATAGAGTATCACAAGGTTCTCTAGGATGTTCAGTTCCAATATTTTGATAGAAGAGGTGTTATATACTTTGGATGCAATAATTTCTCCATTTTCCATTTTCATAGATATCCCTACTTTCATGTTCTATTATAGTTTCTGCATGGTTCTATTAAATATACATGATACAGAGGAATGTGTATAACCATGGATGAGAACCATACCTTTCACTTGTTGATTCTAGTTCTAATAATTTTAATCATCCAAAATAGACTTAGGGGTGATAATTTTGAAACTGTTGAATATATAAAATTTAATCCAGTAATATTAAAGGAATAACATATAAATGAGATGTATTTACATAACTTATGACTTTATAGTCATCAATATATGTTATCTATAATAAATTTTCTAACATATACTCTTATTGAATTAGTTTTTGTTCCCTTAATAATGGTTTGTTATGATATAGTGAATTTACTAAATAATATTCCCCAAGAGTGTCAAACGAGGTGTGGAGCATTGCATATTTTCATGCATCAGTTCTTTATTGAGTGAAGATCAATGCCATTTTTTTTGTTTTACCCCTAGGTACATCTGTTCCATAACTACATCCATTTGTATTATCCAGAAATGGATATATTATTTTTGAAAACTGCTTACTCTAAACATTAACCAAATTTAGGGATCTCTTTTTAGGATTAGTGTTATCTCAAAATCATTCTCTAATGCTTTAAAATCCTAATCCCAAAATAACTAAACATTCATTTTATTCCAACAATTACAATCATCTTCCCAATTACACATTAATTTATGATTTATTATATAATATTACACATAATAAAACCCATAATATCAACAGGTCTAGTGTCTTTAGAAATTAGGTACATAACATAACACCTTAAAATAGGGGATACATTATCATTATTGAACGATTACATAAAATGCATGTATTATTTCATCATTCTTAAAATTTCATGGGATAACCTTGGAAATACATAAGAAAGGGGTGATATATAAAAACTAGTAAGGGAATAAGCAATTAATCATGGAAAGATGGTATTACATGTTAGAAAATAGATATATAAATTTAACATAAAATGGATGAGAATCATAAAAATGAATAACACGAAATGATATAACATGATAACATAAATGCATCATGGGAATGTTGAAAAAAAATTAAACATGACATCATATGAATAATGTAAGGTTAAAAACAAAAAAAAAACATAACAAAGTTTTGTTAGGATTGCCTCTGGTGCACCATACATGAAATATCATAAGACTAAAACATTAATCAATTAATTAGAGTGTTATATGGATGTACCCATCATAATCATATAATGTACATGCATAAGTTTGCAACATAGATCATGTATATGAAAATACATTTCATCATATTTAATCTCACGATAATGGGATTTGGATTACAAACATGTAATCCCAAAATAAAATAATTATAAGTACATAAACGTGAACACCCTTGATAGAAAATGGGTACAAGTATTCAAAATACAAATAATACATAACCAATTGACATTAAAATGGTGAAATACAAGAAGTATCTTTAATTGAAAATAAGATATAGAAATCCATTTCTTTTTGTATGGAGAATCGTATTACAATTTCGACATTATACAGGGTGTATATAAAGGTTCATGAGAGGGATTAATTATAGAAATATGGGTGCCTCATCACATGGACATAAAATGGGAAGTAATAGGTATGTATAGAAACATACCAAAATATAGAACATATGGAAATTAATAGGCATAACATAAAATATGTTCTTTAATAAAAAGAAGAGAGGGAGATCCCATACCATGAGAGGGTGATTTTGAGATCATGGGAGGGGCTTGTTAAGAGATTTGTGGAATCTTGGGGGAATACAGATAGGGTATGAAAGAGTTAGGACATACCAAAAATTTTTATTTAATACTAATGTGAGATAGGGTGGGTCTATATAGGTAAATATAGGGGAGTTCTTTATTAATTCACCAACATAGGTTTAGGAATATATGTAACAAAGTAATCAAAACTAGAATCCTTCCCACGGGTTTTGACCTTGTTTTCTACCAAATAGGATTGGTTTTCATTAATTTATAAGTCAAAGGTCCCAACTTATTAAAATATTACCCTTGGTGATGTGGAAGAGATTCATTTTCTTAAACAAATGATTTTAAAAACATAAAATATAATATAAGTTTTTGTTGATTCAAAGAGGCTTAATAAAATTAATAAAATTAAATAAATAAAAATAATTTAAAGTTGACAAAAATCATTTTGGACGTTTATGCCTTTTATATAATTTATTACATCACTTTTGGGTCGTTAAAATTTTAGAATACACAATGTATATTTATACTATATTTACGTTTTACCCAAAATTTTATTGTCTCAGAAAAATATGAAACCATCACCATTGTATAATTTATAATTTCTGATTCCCAAAATAATATTTATTTTATGAAAATAATTTTCTAACTATATGAATTTCCACTTTTAAAATATAATCAACATTTATTGAGAAATAGTGGTTTTTTTACCGAAAAAGTTTTCGAACCATTATAGAAATTACATTTGAAATCTTGAAAATTATATTATCATTGAAATATAATAATCATAATTAATAATAAAATTTTATTAAATTATTATTTATTTCCAAAATCCACTAATTCCTCTAAATTAATTTCTTAATTGAAATTGCATATTACCCAAAAATACATTTTATGTCTTATTATATCGAAACTGAAATCATTTATAATGTAACAAACATAATAAGAAGATATATTAAGTATTATATAAAATATAAAAATTCATATTATTATGGTCTTGATTCTAATCCCTTTATTACACCAGCACACTTTTCATTGTTAAGGTGTGCGATGGTGAGATCTTTCTGGGGTGGTTCGACATATATGGTTTGGGTTATGATATTGAAGAGATTGAAGTTATCCTGTAAATGGTTTCTCCCACACATTAGTTGGATGATCTAGGCATGGTCTCGGTCAAAGGGAAATCATAGTGATGATATCTACATTAGAATATTTGATAAATGGGATTCATCGGATATGCTTCTACTAGTTGAGATCGTCGCTTCATTTTTCTATGTCAATTGGATTTTTCCAAACCCAATATTTATACAGTCATATGATCACTATTCAATGACTATATTATCAATGATTATGATCCTTACCATTATTTTATATTCATAGGATATTATAAAACTAATTTATTTCATGTGTTTTCTATTACCATAATAAATAATAATAAATTAAATTAAAAAATAAAGGGAATTTTATTTCTAAAAGTTTGGGCTGTTACATGGTTGATCATAAAATCAAGGATTATTAGTAAACAACATTATACCTTCATCATTTAAATAATGGGTGAATAGTTCCCACATTGCACCAATACCAAATCGATCTCATGCTCAGTCAACTGATCCGTAATAAATAATCTTCCTCCATCCACACTATAAGACAACACTAAGGTCAGAACCCAGATACACTTCACATATCACATGGGGTGGGCCGACCCACTCTCCTCACAATGTTCTAGATTATGGGTGTTATGTTCCCACTCTACACCTATGTGTATACATGCTTACGTATGCAGGTTCTCCCTACCTCCTTAAACCATGGAGGCTAAGTGAGATGGCTCTCCCATGTGGTTAAGCTCTCCTCTTATAATGTGGTTGATCAAGATGGCTCCTTAGTTGGCTTGGTTGGCCATTTTTTCCAATTACAAAAAGAAACTATCTAGTGTAAAATGAAATCATATAAAAATTCCAAATATATAAATGATAATCCCTATAATCAAATTTCCACTTCAATATTTCGTTATTCGAAATAATATTTATTGGTGTTGCCTTATTTTTTTTTGAAAGGTCTTCTCAAATTATTCTTCAAAACATTATTCTTGCAGTAATATATAATTTATTTTTTTCCTCAAAAAAACACATCATGAAATAATAAAATATTTCATGGTCTTACTAAATTTTTATTCATCAAAATAAGGGTTATCAACATGTGTAAAAAATTAAGAAATTCATAAAATTACCTTTGAAAAAATATTTTAATTTAGAATTAAATATTAGTTGAAAAAAAATCATAATTGATAAAATCAAAGTCTTTAATATAACCTTATTAAGATAATAAAACCTATTAACTTTCATCATTATCCTTTCATCAAATCTCCACTCAAATTGTTAGTAGTCTATGGTATCTTGGATACTTAATAAGAATATCCATTCACATCTTTCTTTCTAGTAAATTTGACATATTGAAATCAAGGAAATATTATTCTTTTCATTAAACACCATTTAAAACTAATAAAAACCATTGATAATAAATAAAACAAATAAAAAATGTGGTCTCTTCATTAGTCCCCTTTATATTTTGTGGTAGTTCCTTCAATGTTCATTCATATTGAATATATCAATATAAGGATCTCTCCTGGACCCTTTACAATTCCAATCATTCATTTCACATTGTCTGTTGATTTTGGAAAAGAAATACATATTTCATAGGAAAACGATATCAATCCATAATTATGTAATGATTCATTCATCATTTCACTCTAAGTCTATATAATCCATGCCCGGTATAGAAAATAAAAGGATTTTATTTTAAAAACAAAGTAGTTCTTCACCAAATGACTTTATACCACATGAAATGAAAACTCATATACATTTGTTAAAAGTTTATATAATTTTATTCCATACTGATGATACTAATTGTTATATAAATAAATTTTAAAAAATATTTACCTGAAACTCCTACACTATCTTCAATAAACATATCAACAAGATTCAAGTGAAACAAGTTGGATGAGGAGCATTGGAGAACTTACAGACTTCTATTTTTCATATCTCATTGATTAATAAAATTAATGTCCAATTGTATTATGATTATTATTTTTTATAACCAAGGATGATAGATTATGGAAAAAATACTTTTTCTAATGTCATGACCACTAAGAAATTACTAGAGTAATTGAATTTGTATGAAATGATATTTTCTAATAGATTCTCCATATTTCTTTATTTTTATCCATCTTTAGGAAAGAACTCCTAATCATATTAAAAATGATAAATGTCTTCCAGAATTAATTTTAAAATGTTCCAATAAAAAATAAACCAAAACTGATCTTCAACTTGTGACTGTACAACATTGAAAAATTTCTCAACCTCACCATGGATGATCTTATTCAATACTTAATCTCTATGTTTACAAATATAATATTAAATAGAAATGAAGTTTTATTTATCCTCTTTGTCTAATATATTATAACACCTTGAGATTTTGTGAAAAGATTTTTTCAAATTAATTTAATAATTTTGATATCTTTTATTTCACACAATGTTGAATATAGATTTTGTTATGAAAAAAACACTAGGTTTAGATTGTGTTATATGAAACACTAAGATAGTCTTGGGTTAAATTTAAAATTGGATTAGCATAAAGTATATACAACAGTAATATTGGCTTCTGTTATACAAAATTTTGAGTTCTTTCAATAGCTTACGTCACACACAAGGCCATGTTTTACCGAAAAATAGTATAATATTATAATATTATTTTTTAATAAATATTAAGATATAAACATGCCATTAAATTATAAATTATGAACATAATTAACTAAATTATGAAAATACAAGTTTAATATTATTATTTCATTGGTTACCAATTAATTATAAATTAAAATATCTACCAATTGATTATAAAATAACTAGTTTTATTTCTATGCTCTCAAAGTCATTTTGCCTTAATAAATTAAATTAATTATAATTAGTGACTGATATTAATGAAATATATCTATTATATACACAATAAAATATTTTTTATTGTATTCTAATATATTTTTTAGGAATAATAAAAGAAAAAAACCAATTTATGCATAAAATCCAATATTTTTTAAAAAGATAATTTTACCACTTTTTAATAGAGAACATATTTTTGATCCAATTATTGACACTTTTATATATTATATTTGAACATTTTAAAAACCTATTTTCAATCAGAATATAAAAATTTACATTGGCTTAATTTTTGGTATTTTTTGATTATTTTTGTGTTTTGATGAATAGTGAAATTACTAAATTTTAATTAAAAATCACTTTTTTATCAAAATAATATATAGTTTTAAACTATAATTTTAATTTTTTTTAAAGTATAAATAGAATATATTTTTTACCATTTAATTTAATTTATTTCATTGAAATCAATTTTATAATGAGTTTTGATATAAAAATGTATCAAACTTTTGCATGGTCTAAACATTAATAACACATTTTCTCATCCCTCCAATGGGATTAATTTTAAATTAATTAATGAAAATTAAATGTTATGAATTATGAAAAATGGATTAAATATTTTTAATCCTTGATTATAAATTATACAAGTTGGTTTCATCTATTTTCAGAATGTGAATTGTAAATTTAGTAATATTTTAATTACATCGGTTAAGGGTAAATTAGGTAATTAAGGGTAAAAATAAAATTATAAAATTACCATAACACTTGTACTAATTTAAATGGATGATATATTTTCCATCAAAACCATCCTTGGGAAACTTTTATGGCCTCTTGGAGTGAGTTGGATGACTTTAAGTCTTTTATATTATTTCAATCTATGTAATGTTCAATATGTCACACTCTTGTTTTAATAAGTATTACATTTTTTACATATAGGTATTTAGAAGATATGTTTGTCTAAAAATATTAATTATAATGATAAATTTTAATTATTCATCATGATAATTTATTTTTAATTTTTAGGAAGAAATATTTAATTTAAATTCTTTGATAATGATGATGCATTAATTGTTTAAATACTATCAGAAAAAAATAAATATTATTAAAAAAATTAGAATAAATATAATTTGATATAATTAATGTCATAAATTAATTTTATGGATTACTTTAACATGTTATTGATAAATTAAATTATTTATTTTGAATATATCATATTTTTATGATGTTTTTAAAAATTCAGGTATTTAGTAGTGTAAAAATTGACATTATAAATTTTTTTTAAAAAGTAATATTTTATTAAATGATATAAAATTTATAAAAATCTAATATTTTTCCAAATAAGTGGTATAAATCCAAAAATGTAATAAATTACTCCTTTATTAATTTATTGTAAATTTATAGTAATTGTATCAACTCTCAAAGTGTAAATTACATGATTTCATGGTAAGAGTTTGGAGGGTAAAATCAGGATTAAAACAAAAGGATAAGGATTAAAAAATAATCCAAACATGTAAAATTTAATTTTATTTTTGATATTATTTCAAACCATATTCATATTCTATTATATTTAACTAACTTTTTATTCTTTTATAATTGAAATTTTTTTATATTAATTTAATATTTCAAGAGTTCCCTAAAGTGCCCTCACCACAATTATAAAAGGGAACATCCTACCTCACTTATTTATATCACATTGAGAATTAAAGATAAGATATAACCTACCCATTTTCATTATAAAATTGCCTATACACAATATATATGTGTTATTATTACTAAAGGATCAACTCTTGAGTAATTTGGAAGATATCTAAAGGAGTCGTTCTGAAGAAGAGGTAATCGCTCTAACCAATAATACTCTTTTTATAATCTTCTATGCCTCAAAATATTTTATGATATAAATAATAATATAATAACTTATTCATAATAAATATTAATAAATTTTATTATGATTATGAACACACCATTATACATCCCCTTTCCTATCAAACAAAAAATGAAAGTATCGCCCATGCGTATATACGGCTTACTCTCTCCACGCAGAGATACAATTCATTTTCCATCTCCATATTTTATGAGTGAGAATTATGATGTGTTAAATATTTATATATTATATTTAATATATAATTATACTTCTATAATTTTAATATCATGTCCACATTTTTACCATCTAATATTTCACTAAAATGATAGTGTCGCTCGTGTGTACGTATGGATTACCATCTCCACGATGCGATGTGATTTCTTATTCACCTATATTTCACATGGATGGTAATAAGTATGAATTTAATAAATATATATATGTTATATATGACATAAAAATTATTCTATAATATTAATATATCATATAATTTCCTTTTATTTAAATCCAAAAGAAAATTAAATCAACGTTCTTGCATACATACGACCTCCCATCTCCATGAATGGAGTATTTTATTTTCTATCTTAGAAGACATTAATAAACAATAATAAATATTTATTAAATATTTATATTCTATTTATATCATTATTGTAATTATTTATATGAAAAAATAATGATCTATTTATGAGGAACAGGGAAAATAATTCAAAACATGAATGAAAAACAAAGTGGTGATTACATGTAACATAACATTAACATGAAATTGTTGATAAAGATAGTAATATAAAGTCATAATTAAATCATATATGGTATTGAATATATGAATTTTTTTGTGAGATAAATTTATAAAAAAACCTATATTTAATATACATGATGTTTTAAAATATGTGAATTAAATCAACACTTTAGGTAAGAGAATTTTATCTCACTTTTTATTTCTGTGAGATACATTCTATATTCACCACTCGCATGTTTTGTGTGGTATATAAACTAGCATATGAAATTTTATAACATTAATTTCCTTTAATTAATGATATTTAAATCTTTAATTTATGTTATTATGTTATGGGGTTCATGATTCTAAAGTTACTCATGTAGTAAGGGTATTTTTGTCTCACCATTATTTGTGTGAGACACATGCCTCGCACACTACTTATTTGTTCTACATGGTGTGTATAATGACCATGAACATATTTTATGATTCATAAACCAATGATTATGGTATTTTAATATCCATATAATTTTCATTATTTCATCGGGAATATGATTATACTGATTTTAAATTGATGAGTATTTATTTCACAATCTCATCAATATATAAGATATCTTCATTTTAAATCTCTACTGGGGAATATCTATCTTCCAATTCCATATTGTATAAAAATATTGTTAAAACAGTTTTTACCATTATCATATTAATATTTAATTTTATTTTTACACATGTATTATCAAATGGTTTTAATGTTATTTTTCTTGTTTTCCAAATAACGTACTTTTTGACTTTTTCAGAAAAATAAAAAGAATAATGTTTTTAAACATAGACGACATGAATGTATTTTTATGATTTAACAACTCCTTATGCCCTTGGATATTATCTTAAAATATTATATGGTTATATTCAAAAACATAATTTTATTTTAAAATTTTGTGGTAGTTTAAGAAAAAAATGTTTCAAAGAAAGGATATTTTCCTTAAGAATTATATATCATTCATATCTCAAATGTTACTTATGTTTTATTGGGGATATTTCTCAAGGATGATATCAATATTATTAATATGGTTCATTTATATTTATTATGGAATGATATTTATGAAACCCATTTCTTTTCATGGGTTATATTCATATTCAATGATGATTATTAAAACAATTTCTTTTCATGGGTTCTCATATGATGAATCATTTATGTTCTTATAGAGTACAAATGTATAGTTTTTCTAATATTTTAAGTGAGAACTATATCTCCCTCAAATTAATTGGGTAATTATAAATGTTTTAGGAGGTCAAAGGGTACACATGAGGTCATCAAAATATTGAAACAATAGGGTACATAGGGGTGCATCCCATGCCCAAAACAAGAGGGTACATGAGAGGGAATCAGAAGCTTGAAGCAAGTACATGGGTGGGTAGCCCAAGACAGGCATGTTAAGAAGGTATTGGAATGTATCCTTGACATATATATTTTATATGAATAAGTGTATGCCATAATTTCTTGTATTATCCCTATATTATGCTTGCATGGATTACGTTCTTTATTTCTTAATGATTTGTATCTTATAAACATAAAATCATTATGAAATGATTCATGTTTATGATATTTGATATTCATGGTCTAATCTTCTAATGATCATGATAGTGTTCTCATACCCTTATATTCATGATATGCTTATGTATTACCTTTATTTACCCTAATTGATCATTTTAGCTCACCCATTTCTTATGTTTCCCATACCCGGGTTATGAAGGAATGTTTTTATGTAGATTTACAAAGGGGGTAATATTTGTGAGAAATATTGAAGATGTTTCAGTGAGTTGTAATATTATTGTTCAAAGATTCCAAAGGTGCTAAACTAATATAGTTTTTCTTCATATGTTTTTGTAATGTTTTTTGTATTCCAAAAAATTATACAATGTCTATATATGAAAATATTGCTTCACAATAGTTGGTATCAGAGTAAAGGATTAGTCAACCTTGGTAAATTAGGATGAGAAAACATTGGTGATATCCCTAGGGATTTTTATGATGATATGTCTAGAAATATATCTAAGGATATTTTTAAGGATGAGGAAAATTGTAAGAAACATTCTTGGGATTTTTTTATAGGATAGACTGAGTGGTTTCTTATAATTAAATCACTATCTGCATACTACAAGATGATGTGTATCTAGAATATATATAATTTGGGGTAACAACTCTGACTATGTGCATCTAGCCTAACTCAAGCATAACTTGGTACATGACAGTGGGCCTTGTTACACACCTAGTTTGACACTCCAGGGGGATATGTTTTGAAAATTCCCAAACTCCTTACGAACCATCAAAGAGGACATAAATGGATGTTGGATATGAATTACCTAGGATAAAACTAAGTTATCATATAATAAATAAGTCTTCATAATTTAGACATCATATAATCTATTTTTCATGATTATGTGGTTCCTCATAATGATAGTTGATTCTTAATCAGGTCTTCAGGTTTATAGTCAATTGTATGAACCAAAAAAATGAGATTAACATTTAATATGATGGATACTTTGATGATGAATAGTAAAATGTGATGATCACTATAGTGAAGGCTTTTGTGATCATTCATAATCAGTTTACACAAAACAAGATTTACAATGTGTACATTACCATACTATTAGACTCACCAAATAAGAGATTGAAGGAGTTAATTGAGAGTTTGGGTAATTGATACCATGGAAGAAATAAGATTCATTTTACTTTATGTCAACAATGTTGAAATAATCACCTAAGTGAATCTCTTTGTGGAAAAATAAGTTGATTTGACTGTGGAAATGAAATAAAAAAATCATCTAACTATAATGTAAAATTGAAGGGTTCAGTTAAAGAGATGGATATGAATACCACCCTACCTAATTCATTATCAAAGTTAAAATGCATTATGTTTGGAATGAGTTCTCATTTTTAAAATCAACGACCTAAGCAGAAATCTCTTGAAGAGAATGATAAAGGTGGTATGAGTGATGGTTATATTTCTGATAATGATGATACTACATATGCAATGTGAAAGGAAAAACGTTATTAAGTAATAGGATGAGGTATTAATCTTATAGATTAAGTATGAAGTAGAATAATCGAAGTTTAATTTATTTTGATTTAATAATTATGTTATATGAATGGTGAAATATGCAGGGATTTTTTAATTTATGTTTTTCAATCGATATTTATATGTTTATGTTGAATCTTTCTAATAGAATTGAAAATTGATTAAATGGAAAGGTGAGATTTTTACAAAGGGAAGATAACCCTTAATATTTTCCTTATGTTAAGATAATGATATGTTTGATATTAATAAGTTTATTTTATGGTACAAATTACCTTGGAAATAATTAAGGACTTTTCAACAAAATTATGTTATCATTAATTAAGTTTGAATTTTTTTTTGATTTAATAAATATATTCAGTAAACATTGGAATAAGTAAACATGCATTTTCTCAATAAGAATGCATTGTAATTCAGGTTATTACCATATTTCTTGATAATATATGATAATTGTATTGAGATATTTGGAATATGAAAATAAATAGATAATTTATGATATATAGGGCATCAATGATATGATATTTTTGAGAAACATAGTGACCTTATTTCTAAATATTCATACTTTCATCTATCAAAAGGTTTATATGGTTAACCATTCATGAAATGGTTTATGATAAACAACGGATGAGGTTTTAGAGATTAAATTAGTATCTTTCCATATGAGTATTTATGCACATTTGATAATATGGTATAACCTTTTTATTATGATAAAGATATATGGAGTCACCTATCATTTTATTTATGGATCTTATGATCCTGTAACGCTTGAGGAATGAAAAATTCAACTTCATTTCATAGAATAAGAGAGGAAGTGGAAGTTAAAAAAGGCAAAAGAAAGGATGTTATTATGTTTAAATCAGGTAAGTATATATCCCTGTGAAAATTCCTTAAACTTTAGGAAAGGATCTTGAATTTATTTTTTTGCCATTTTATCATCATTTTTTGATGATATCAATGACCCTTTTAAAACCTCTTTAGGTTATGGTTTTGATTTTTAACTATACCATAACCATATTCTCTATCACTCTACATCAAAATAAGATGATTAGATTTCAATTCCAAGTCCATGTTTTCACTTCCCAACTATTTCTCTTTTGTGGAAACCAAGATATGGGTTACTTTGTGAACCCATTATGTTTTTAACTTTCCTTTTTAAAAGGGAGTTCTTTTATTTGTTTTTACAATGTTTTCCTCTCTGAAGGGTACATTCAATTATTAAACCATTGATAATATAGAAGAATTTCTATGAAGAAATTCATTTTAAGGGGGTAGAATATAACACATTAAGATTTTGTTTAGTATTTATTTCTAATTAATTTAATATTTTTGATGTTTTTCATTTAACACAATACTGAATATAGAATTTGTTATAAGAAAAAACCATGTTTAGCTTGTGTTATATGCAGCACCAAGATAATCTTGGGCTACACGCAACACCATAACTACTTTTGGTTTATGAAACACTATGTTTTCCTTGTATTACATGCAATTTCAAGTTCCTCTGATATCATGTGTTACGTTCAAGATCGAGTTTTACCAAACAATATAATATTATTATAGTCTTGTTATTTAACATACAGTTTGATATAATCTAGATGATAAATTAATAGTTATTAATAAAATTAATTAAATTAGAGAAATATAAGGTTTATAATATGGTTTTATTAGTTACTAATTAATTGTAAACGAAAATATATACCAATTGGTTGTAAAAGAAACAGTTTTATTTTTATAATCCTAAAGTCATTTTCTAAATAAATGAAACTAATTACAATTAGTGAATGATATTAATGAAATATATATGTTATATACTTAATCAAATATTTTTTATATTCATCTAATTAAGTTTAGAGGAATAAGACAAGAAAAACAAAATTTTATGTATAGAACCCTATATTTTTCAAAAGGGTAATTTTATCTCCTTTTAGAGGAGAACCAATTTTAAATCCAATTTTCAACACTTTTATATATTATATTTGTTAAAATAGACCCCCTATTTTCAATTATAATATATATAAATTTACTTTGGTTAAATTTTTAATATTTTCCTTATAATTTTCATGTTTTTATGAATAGTGAAAAAAAACTAAATTTTATTTGAAAATTTTATTATTGAAATAATTTATAGTGTTAAATTATAATTTTAATTGGTTTTAAAGTATTATTAGAATATTTTTTTCTTGTAATCCAATTTATTTCATTTTAATCAATTTCACAATGAATTTTTTTATAACAACGTTTCAATATTTTTCATATTTTAGACTTCAATAACTCATTTTATCACCCCATAAACGGTATTAATTTTATATTATTTACTTAAATTTATATGTTTTTATTTTTTAAAAATGGATTCAATATTTGGAATCAATTAGTCCAAATTATGTAAATTGGTTTCTTTTTTTTCATATGAATTGTAAATTTAGTAATATTTAAATTACCATAGTTAAGGGTAAATGAGGTAACCATGGGTAAAAGTAAAATTATATAATCACCCTAAAACTTATCCTAATTTTATTTGATTGTTTATATATGTCCAAAATCATCCTTGGGACAATTTTTTGGACTCTTGGTTCCATATTGATGAATTTAATGATTTTATTGTATTTTATTCTATGGGATATCCCATAAGTCACACTCTTGTTTATTAAGTATTTAATTTTTTATATATGGGTATTTATATGATATCTTGGACTATGAAGTTTCGTCTTAAATATAAATTTTTATTCTTCATAATGTTTTTTTATTTTTTGGGAAGAAATAATTAAATTAAAGGAATGTATGATGATGATGTAGTAATTGTTTAATTAATGGACGAATCAAATAAATGTTACTAAAAATATTAAAATAAATATAATTTGATATAGTTAATGGCATAAAAAATATATGGATGAATTTTACATGTAAATGACATTTAAAAAATCCTTATATATCATTTTTTTATTATATTTTTAATAATTCAAGTCATGAATAGTGTCAAAATTTACATTATTCATATTTTAAAATAAATAATATATTATAAAATGATATAACATTTATAAAAATATATTTTTCATCCAACAAAAATTTATATGTCCTAAAATTTCATAAATTACTCGTTTATTGGCCTTTTGGAAGGTTATAGTAATTGTATTAACCCTCAAAGTGTAAATTTAATAATATCATGATAAGAGTTGAAAGGGTAAAATAAGGATTAAAATAAAAAGATAAAGATTAAAAAGTAATTAAGACTTTTTTAATTTTCATTATTTTAGAGAATTTAGACCCATATTCATCTTATATTCTAAATTACTACTTTTTAGGCTTTTCAAATTTAAAATTAATTTATATTTATTTATTGTTTTAAGAGTTTTCTAATGTACCACTCGCCTTAATTATAAAAAGGCACCTCATCCATCACTTATTTTCATCACATTGAGCTTTCAATATCAGTAATACCCTAGCAATTTACCTTATCAACTTCCCTTGACACATTTTAGGGGTGATTGTATTCCTAAAGGATAAATTCTAGAGTCCTTTAGAGGAGATTCGAAGGAGCCATTCAAAAGAAGATGTAGTCTCTCTAAATGATCATTATATTTTTCTATTATTATGTACCTCATCTAAATATGTGATATATATATCATATAATAGTAAATTAATCATTCTAAATATTCTTAAATAACAATATTATTATTATTATACCATTATAAATCCTCTTTCCCATCAGGAAATAAATGAAATTATCGCTCGTACGTACGGCTTAGTGTCTCCACATAGTGATGATATTCATTTTTCCTCACCATATTTTATTAGTGATAATTATGATGTGTTAAAAATTTATATTTGATATTTAATATATAACTCTAATTATTTAATGGTAATGTCTTTTATAAAATTTTAACATCTAATATTTTGGGAAAATGATAATGTCGGTTGTTCATACGTGTAGCTAACCACCTCCACGATGAGATGTGATTCATCCTTCATCTACATTTGACATGGATGATAATAAGGGTGAATTTTATGAATATATATATATGTTATATATCGCATAAAAATTATTTTTGGATAATAATATATCATATACATTCATTTCTTTTAAATCTACCAGAAAATGAAAACAACATTCATGCGTACATACGGCCTATCATCTCCATGAACAGTGTATTTTATTTTCTATCTCTAACTATTACGAATCACCAAAAATAAATATATAATGAATATTTTTATGATACTTTTATCATGTTTATCATTTTTTTAGATGATTAAATAATGATCTATATAAGAGGACCAAGGATAATAAGTCAAAAAATTAATGAAAACAAAGTGGTTACTACCCGACACATAACATTAACATGGAATTTCTAATATAGTGAGTAATATAAATTAACACGTAAATAATATATGGAATTAAATGTATTAATATGGTTCTTTTGTTGATTTATAATAATCTTATATTTATTATATAGTAGGTTTTAATGTATGTGACTGAAATTGAGACTTAAGGTATGTGAATTTTATCTCAACTTTTATTTCCATGAGATGCCTAAAATATTCATCACTCACTTCTTTTTTATGGTGTATATATTGACCTATAAACTCTTATATTCATTAATTTCTTTAATTTAATGATATTCAAATATTTTATTGATGTTATTATTTTATGGGGTTCATTATTCTAAATGTAATCAAGCAGTAAGTTTATTTCTTTCTCGCCTTTATTTATGTGACACACATGCCTTATACACTACTTGATGTTATATCCATTGGAAATATTTATCTTCCACTTGCATGTTTTCTAAAAGAATTAAAAATTATTTTACCTTTCTCTTGAGAACATTTAAATTTATTTTTACCCATGCCTTACCAAATGGTTTGAAATGTACCATTTATTTCATTTTAGAAATGATGTACCTTTTGACTTTTCCAATAAAACTATAAGAAGAATGTTTTTTAACTTATACGGAATGAATGTATTATTTTGATTTCATGATGCATTAATAACATGAAGATTCCATTATAATATTAAAAGGTTTTTTTCAAATAAAATATTCTATTTTAAATTTTTTTAACATTTTATGAAAAGAAAATGTTTTCAATGAAAGGATATTTTCATCAATAATTATTTACAAGTGATATCTCAAATATTACTTATGTTTTAATGGTTATATTTTTCAAGGATGATATCTTTATTATTAAAGTAGTCATTTTATGTTTATAATGTAATGATATTTATGAAACTTATTTCTTTCCATGGGTTATGTTATCATTGAATTATGTTTATGAGACCCATTTCTTTTTATGGTTTCTCATATGATAAATCATTTATGTAATTTTGGAGCATAAATGTATGGTTTTCATTATATAACAAGTCATACCTATATCTCCATTCAATCAATTCTTCAATGATAAATGTTTTATGTGATAAAAGGGTACATAGAAGGTCACCTCAAGCCCGAAACAATAGGGTAAATAGGAGGGAATCCAAAGACCAAAGTAGGTACAGGAGTGGTTAGACTAATCCTAACATGTTATGAATGTATTATATGGTTTCCTTGACATGTGGTTTTATATTATTATGTGTATTCCATAATTCCATGTATTATTCCTATATTATTCTTTCACGAATTATGCTCTTTATTTCCTTATGATTCATATCTTGTGAATTGAAAACAATGACGCAATGATTCATGTTTACGATCTTTGATATGTTGTGTACAATATTCTAATGATCATGATCACATTCTCATACCCTTATGATCATAATATGCTTATAAATTTCCTTTTTTTACCCTTACTAGCCATTTGATCTCACCCTTTTCTCATGTTTCTCTTCCTATTGTTATGAAAAAAAAAATTTAAATAAAATTACTAATGGGTGAGATCTTTGTAGTAAATATTGATGATATTTCACTGAGTTATAAGATTTTTGTTCTAGGTTTCAAAATATGATAAACTGATACAGTATGTGGACATCATTTTTTGTAATGTATTTAGTATTCCTCAAAAATAAATAATTGTTTTTGTATGAAAAACCTAGGTCACTATAGAAATAAAAACACATTCCTAAAATTCCTTAAAGGTAATCCTATAACATACTTTTACCTGGTAACTAATTTTTGAATCATTAAAGGATGATGAATTATTCATGTTTGTTGTTAATAATTTATAGCAATTACTACTTCACATATTTTACCCTAGATAAATTTCTTCACAATCTAATTACTATCATTATAAGAACATTTATAATGTAAAAATTTTATGATAATAAGTTGTATTGTCCTCGATTATTAATGTGAAGAGAAAGGTTGAGATTTGTTTCATAGCCAAGTTTTTTTATTTCCTAAATTATTCTTGCTTGCACATCAAAAATTCAATTATTCTTGGGTTTTCAGGGATCTTATAACTTCTTCAATTTCATGGTGTGTGAAACAAATTTATTCAAGGAATTTTAAATCTATTATATCACATGATGAAACTTTTATATTATTAAAAAATTATTCTTATTCTAAAATTATGTTAGAATAATATTTAGAAATATGTCTAACCATATTTCACCTCACATATAGAACTTCTTCATCATCATGTGGAATATTTTATTTTTCCCTTTTTCACTAGACATTATATATGATTCTTCTACTTTCCTCATTATTTTCAAATCTTCTAGCTAGATAACTAACATTTAATTAGACAATTTGGTAGCAAGTTTCGATTTTCCACACATGTTCTTCTATGTTTCATCCATTTTATTTTTTTTGGATGTTGTATATATATTTAACTTATTAGATATAGAATCTTAGGTATTCTCACCTATCATATTTTACATATTAATTTCATAATTTTTTTACTTCATTTTTATCCACTCTCCCCCAGTTTTCTTCTTCATTTTTAACCATGTTACATTGTATTTTTTCTTATCATATTTTGAATCATGTTGAGATGAGCATGTACCAACCTTGTGACCACATAAATTTCCTAAATTATAGATATTTTCATGTTTTCTAAATATTTTTAAATTTTAAAAAAAATTATTAACATATGGATATTGTTTCACTATCACTATCTACGTCCCCCTTGACATGATCTTACTTTATGATTTTTCATTTGAGGGATTGTTCCAACAATATAATGTGCAGTTCCTGAATCTATTTCAACACCAATGTTGACCCATAAACCATGATCATATAATATTTTTTATATTATGATTTTTTATCTTCTTCATAACATCTGAAGATCAACATGGGGTACCAACATTCCACTCGCTTTCTTATCCACCCTAGTCATGGAAGTAGGATTGTGATCTAATTTATTTAACCTTTCTTTAAATATTTTGTTTTCCAACCTACACTATTAATGATAAAAAAAATTACAAAACATTGTTACAAGATGGTATAGATCATACATTATTCTTAAAAACTTCTTGAGTATGATCATTTTATCACATTTTGGTGGTATTTTAACTTCATAATAATTCAATAAATACTAAGAATCATAATAAACTCTATCCTTATTTTTTAAATTCACAATATGTGTCTTATCAAGATTGGCCAACTAAATTTTCAATACTAGAAATTTTACTTTGGGGAAGTCATTCTGGTCTTTAATCACAATCATATTTTCATTTCAAGTCTTATTTATTCTTTAAAATTATTTTATATATATCTTAGTGTTGTTTGGTTATAAAGATTTAAGTTACTTCATCTTCTTGAATTTTACCACCAATTGAAAATCATTTACATCAATGATATTTTTTGACTTTTTTTCAAGTGCCTAGATATTATATTCTATATTGTTTTTGAAACATTATTTCCCTTCAACATCAATGAACCACTTATATTCAATCATTGAAGAACTTATTTATATATCCACTACTTTTGTTTCATGTATCTTACATTCTTAGGGAGATTTATAAATTCTGTTTTTTTATTATAAATCATTCACTATTACATATGACTTCTTCTAAAGTTAAATGATCTCTTACTGAATGATTTAAAATATCCAACATATAATAGAGACTAAATATTTTTGAAAACCATGCACCATATCCTTTAATACATCAATTGAAAAATAAACTAACATATTATCATGATCACAAGTGATTAGATCACCTTCAGTATAGTTTTTACATGAATAAACACATACCTATTGATCACCTAAATGTCTTTTTTCAATTTATGTAGAGAGACTTCCCATCTCTTGGGGGTAAAATTAATCCACATGCTCTTCAATTTCCTAGATTTATATGTTGTCATGGATAATGTAGAATTAAGAATGTGATACTTCATTTTATTTAAGAAATTAGGATTTATTCTTTCAATTTTTTCTCTTAATTTATGTTGTTCATCATGGTATTGGTAGAAATATAAATCTAATCATATATAAATGAATATTTACTAAAAATATACTTAGTTGTTAATAAAAAAAGAAACCCAAATCATTAAAATATAATAAATGAAATTTATTGAATAAAATTTTGGTAAGCCTTCCTCTGACTAAAATTGAGAGGACCACTCTAGGATATACATAACACTGAGAGGGGGGTGAATCAATGTTGGGAAATTTTTCACCAATTATAAATTTTATCTCTATTACCTATTTGACCTATCGAGATCTATATTCTCTTATTCTCTTTTCATTATAATAAAAAAGAATATGATTGTCTATAAATTAGGTACACAATATTTTCACAATTTTAACCACTCAATACGAGTTTTAGTCATTGTCACATATGATTATGAACAATACATAGATTATCCACTATAATGTGACACCAAATATAGTGGTGGGGCCAGACAATATTCTTTATAGGAAGTCTAATTCCATAAACATTAATATGGGGACTGATAAAACCCTTCTCCTATATATGGGGGAGGAATTGGTCCAATATGAATCGCATCACTCATTTTTCATAATACATAAAAAACATAGTGTTTACCTTCTTCAAGAGATACTTTGAAACCCTAAGAATGGCTTTAACTCATTGATATTTCTAAGGGATGTCACAGTTTTTCATTGTTCTTATTTATATTCTTCTTCATGTGTAACTTTAACTACAATAGATAGAAAACTTTCCTACCTCTATTCATTGTAGAAAAATTATATGCTACTCATAATTCATCTTTTATTATATAAATAGATGTAAAAATATATTTTATTCTCTCTTATATTATTTCATCATCTTCCTATTCAAATATATGTGCATTATACTTTATTCTCTTCATCTATTCTTTTCTCTTTATTCTGTAGTCATAATAAAATAAATGTGTAGTAAACTTGATATTTCAAAAAAATTCTTTGAAAAAAATTATAATTAACTTAAAATAGATTGGACACTCACTTTTTCTTCTTCTTGGGGTCTCCAAAAAACAAAAAATAATGAAATAGTGTATCAATGTCATTTTCTCTATATTCAATACAAAAATCAAAAATTGAGTATAGAATTTATGTCCTCTTAGTGAAATTTCATATTTGTAAACACTACTTACACTACACCAAATAGCTCACATCATATAATTAATATTTTTGAATCATGAAAGAAATTGTCATGAAAACTCAATGTTAGAAATATTTCTCCCTTTTATTATCAACATATTTTTGTTCATATTTCACGCATAAAATTATTTCCTTCACGTAAATGGTATGTGTATGCAATTACTTAGTGACTCCTTGTAATCTTGTATGGATATTGCATGTCTATGTTTTTTTCAATTATACATGATGATATTATGTTCTTCATGAAAATGATGAACACTAGTTTATATAAAAAAAGATATTCAATGACTCAATATTCAAGAAAACTAGTATGGACTCTTGGAAACTTAGATATTACACTGTATACATCACTGTATGAATACAAAATTAGTGTTTCCTTCTTTTCATATCCTTTCAGTGATCCTTGAATTGTAAAAATATGTGGTCATTATATACATAAGATGTTCATGGAACCTTCTATGTGTAGATGAGTGGCTTATGAAACTCCCTTCATTCTTGAGTGTTTCATGGGAATCTTCCTTAAAACATTCTAGTTATCTAGGATATTATCCATCAAGAAAATGAATGGATAATGTTTGGTCTATTTTTTAGTGAAAAATGAGTGCTCACACTCTATCAGTTGCATCTCTCAATCTCAGGTGATCCATTTTTAATGGTGTGTTGCATCACCACTTTTCAGAGCATCACGATGCATTTGATCCACTTTTCAAGGTGTGTTTGATAAATTTAGAGAGTAAAATATTATTATTTTAATACCAATATGTATTTTCTTATTGGAAACATAAATACACTTACATGACACTAAAATTAATGAATCATTTTCTAACAAGAGCATGAATTATTCCTTGATAATGAAATAATCATGTTCATACATCCAAGAATAGATGCATGCATGCTCAAAAAAGAAAAAAAATCATAAAGTTTAAGATCATTGTTGTATAATGAGATTATAAAAATGAAATATATCTTCTCCATCCTTGTATGAATACCACCATAGCTTTGGTTCTATCACTATGAACTTTGTATGATCTCAAATAGTTATATCTTAGCAATGTTGATCTTTTTTGTCTTCCAGAGATTATTTACACTGAAGAAATATTTTGACGGTCATGGGATGTTAAAGACGAAGATGTAGAGACTATAGATCATCATATCAACAAATATCATATGGCCTCATTATATCCATATCATTCAAATGATGGGTGAATATATATTTCTATATTCCCATACCATATTGATCTCACACTCATTCAAGTGATCCTTAAAAAATATTCATGTGTTAGCTACACCCCAAGAAAGAACTAGGGTCAGCGCTTGGATACACTGCATAGGCCACAAGGGGTGGGCTTCCTACTCACCCCCAATGCACCACCTTGTGGATTCTATGCACCACTCTACATCTGTGAGCACACCTGCCTACCTATACAAATACTCACTAAATCCTAAAAACATTCTATCGCAATGAACTAGATCTACCATTTTCTTGAGTTCAACTCCCAAAATGAATTTAATCTATTTGGATCCTTAGTTGTCTTGGATGGCAAATATTTTCCAATTACACTTCGAAAATATCTAGTATAAAATTCCAACATATAATAATTGAAAACATAGAAATTCCACACATATACTAAAATTTATTCATTACTAATTCTTCAAGATAAATAATATTCATTTTCATAACCTTATATTTTTACAAGGTCATCTCAAATTATTATTAAAAATATTCTTTAGGAAATAATATTTAAATTTTAGGTTCTCCAAAAAAAGGACTCAGGCAATAATGAAATATTTCATGGCCTTAATCAATTATAATTCATCCAAAAAAGGTACGTACAATTTTTTCAAACAATGTTCACTTCTTTAAAACCATTTTTCACATTTCGTTTTCATTAATTTCCAGTTAAACAATTTTCACAATTGAAACACTAAAAGTATAAAAAAATATCCATAAGATAATAAGACATGAGTAACTACTTCTTCATATATTCATCCAAGATCTATTCATGTTTTTATCAAGCTTGGATATCTTGGATTCTTTAGTATAACTTTCATAGAATTATTTATTTCTATATTCTAGAACATACTAACATCAATGAAATATTTTTGTTTCACTAATTACCATTGATAACCACAAACAAAAATTGAAAAAAATAAAACACATAAAAATATTAGGCACTTTAATATATATATAAAGTAAACAAATACAAAGAGTATCAAATTAAATAGACATAAAAACTTAAGGCAGTGACTTATAAATAACTCTATTGTTAGGGATAGTAATGTCTACCTGAGTACTTAGAGTCCTCTTGAAAACCTGAAAAATAGTTTTTATATACGTGGGTTGAGCATAATATGAATACAATATAGGATCACACCCATGAATTATTATACACATGTGAAAAGATAATTATAATCCACCAATTGTAATAAAAAACAACTTTCTTTTAAGAAGGTAAATTGACCAACCCCATCCTCACCATGTCATGCTCACCAAATAACACATCCATGTATAGAAACATTATACAATATATATCAATAAAAAAGGTACCCCACACCACTTTCCCACTGATTTTGTACTCTCATTACCCAATTTAAAACAATATTCTACTCTTTTACCTTCTATATAATCCTACCCAGAGACACCTATGCAACTGTATAATACTAAGCACCCAGCATGTAACTGGTCATCACATCCTACATGAAGAAACCTATATAACCAGAACCTCCCATAACCACTTATTTATATTTAGGATATTAATGTATCCTGATAATGAAGGAAATAAACATCATTCCCACCTCTAATAATGCATAACCCACACTCAGAACAACCTTATTAATCACATCAACACAACAATAAGTGAATTTTATCTCCAAGCCATCATGTCATGTGCATATGAACCATGCCTGGCAGAGAGAGTATGGAAGAAGTGGTACCCAACTATCCATCCTCAAAAAACATATATGACTGAAAAAAACACCCCCTCTCCCTAAAAAAAGGATATCATAACATATTTCTCTATTAGGGTGGTTTTTGTATAGAAATAACAATTAAAATACAATATATAATAGTCAAACACATAAGCTCAACCTATGGGTTTAGAAAAAGCGCACCATAAAAACTCACAACATCACCACAAGGCCTTGAAGCCACTAACACTTTCATTGTCACCTCTAAATGCATCTCACCACACAATAAATACATTAAAAAACCAAATTCCATCTTCCTTTGATAAATCTCATTCATTTTAAATTTTTAGAGAACCATTTAATCCCCAATTCCCACTTTAATTCCAAATTTCATTAAACATTACAACCTATTACATTAAAGTTTCATCATTTATGTTGTATTCCTTCACTATCAAGAATCTATCACAATACCACACATAACATAACTCATAACAACCCATCCCTCTTACATATCAATCATTACATATCTTATCCAAAACACATCAAGACCACCATACACCATAACCACCACAAATCTCAACCACTACGCATATTAACCACTATAGATAATGACCATAACACTTCATAACCACTACATATCATTAACCACCAGAAATCATATCCCCTAAACATATCAACCACCATACATCACAACCATAATATGTCACATTTCAGTTTTAACCATGGTATTTCATCATATTTAATTAAATATTTTCAAGGGCATTCTCATACAAACAATGACTCCATATGAATCCAAATTATTAAATGGTTATATATTCTTATCAATTTCTTATGTGGTGAGTCAATTCAATATGACAAAAAAGGTTTAGTAATTCAATATCCCTAAAAACATAAAAACTCAATAAAATAAAAATTTGTAAAGCATGGAATGTATCCTCATCCATGTAGAAATAATTGTAAGGACATGTAAAACTCATACTATTTCTCCCCCTGCCACATAAATTTCAATTAAAAGAAATAATTATATTATTTAATTTTTTGTATACCATCTCACAAAAGGAAAGTTAAATCATGATATTCCCACATGTATATCTAAATTGGAGGTATAAGGGACCTTGACCTCAAATAGAGATTTCTAATTTGGAGAGAAAGTTTGGAACAAGAGGAAGACAACTGGAAAACACCATAGTGGAAGGAATAGTCTTTATCAATGTAGAATACAACATCCCCATCAATAATTCACAAAATAAATATTCAAATAAACCATATTTTAAAGACTCAATTTCTCTAAAACAAGTTATATGGGAGAAATAAAGAAGGAAGATAATGGAAATAAACATTGAATTTCCAAAACATGATTTTCATATACAGAGAGTAGAATCCAAAAAGGAGAGGATGGAAGGCATGCCCAAATATACAAGGATTTTGAAAAGGGATTATAGGAAAGACAAAAATTAGGTAGGGTTTTGAGGGGTTTAAGGATTTCTAGGAAAACTATGAAATAGGGGTCCATAACACTATTGGGTCAAGATGGAATTAACAAAGATAAAAACACAAGAGGGGAGTGAATTGTGTATTTTCAAAACATTAATAATTAAAAACACATCTCTTGATTTGCAGTGAACCTTTAATTTTCTCTCAAAGATGAGAGAGTAGTAGAAGTAAATAAATAAAATGAACATAATGATGTATAGTGGTTTAGGGAATAAAGATCCCTTTGTCCACTCCACCAACACTCAAATCCCCAATAGTGGTGATTTCATCGTAGTCCTATTATCCTTGTACATTTAATCAATAATTGAGTGCAATAAGCTGAAACCTTTACAAAAAGTCTCTATAAAGACTTATGGTTCTTTTATAGAGAACCAATTTCCTTAAAACTAAATCGAAGAAGTTGATACTCCTTCATGACTAAGTCCAAGCTAACAACACTCCAATAAATATAAAGATTTTTATTTGATTCAGGATATAGATTAAAATTTATAGTTGTAGTGACAACTAACATATCTATTCAAATCTTCAACAATGCACAATATTTAATAAATCTTTATTGTTGGGTAGGCTTACTTTAAACATAAATAGTGAAAACACCAAACAAATGTTAAAACATTTATGTCTACAAAGTGTATGTCTTCCAAAATACATTTTTTTTATTGCAGAAGAAGATGTAATGATAAAGTGCATTAGTAGTGATAGTAATAGCAGCATTAGCAGTGAGGTGTTAGATCAAAACATGTATGTCTACAAAGTGTATCTCTAAAATCAATGACACACGATTTTCTATGTATATCAATTTTTCTTTATATTCATCATCTATTCCTGATGAAGTGGGTATTGATATTTATTATGTAGGTCGAACAGTCTAGGTCAAAACAACTCTAGAAATATTTCACAATAAATTAGTAATATTATTATTTAAAAAACATTATATATAGGTCATAACTTCATGTTAGAATGGAAATGATTTACTGGGATAAATAAAATCCTTCAAATCAATCATAAATAGGCTTTGAATTGGTCATAAATGAGATTTGAATAGATCTTTATGTCTTCCAAGACTGTTGTATAAATGATGGAGTATATCAAAAATTTAAAACATTGTCGTTGAATATTCAAACGTAGGGTTCTTTTATGTAATTAAAAAACTCCAAACATAGGGTTGACAGTGTAGGGTTGATCCCAAAAGTAAGGATTATAAATAAAATTTTCTAAAATTTAGGGTTTCTTCAAAATGTAGGGTTACTTATCTATATATTCCTAAAAACATAGGGTATATGATCTATACATGATGTTTCAAATGTACGGTTCATTCCTTACACTACACTTACAAATATATTGTACAAAAAATGTTTCCTGAATATGCTAAAATATATTCTAAATACTTCAAAAAATATTCCCAGGGATCAGTGGATTAAATATAATTCTAGAATAAATATTTCCATGAATACAAATTTATTAAAATTCACTTAAAATAAAATTCAATAGTAACACAAATGTGGTTGTTTTTGAGCATCAAAATGAAAAATAAATTAGTGAAATTATTGAATCAATACATGATCAATAGAGAAAACACCCCAAACTATAGTGATAGGGTGTCGAACAAGGTTATAACTACAGTATAAAGGAAGGGAGAACTCTATATTGGGGATGCTCAAATCCTCATCTAATAAAATTGAGTTTCATGCTGCAGATATGATAAAGCAGGAAAGGGACAACGGTGAAACTGAAACCACCATTCCATATATTTTAACCACCAAGAAAAAGGCAATGAAGTAGTCCATTTCATTTGATTAATTAAACAAAAAAATGAAGAACCACAAGAATCACTCCACTCAGACTCCACAACGCAACTTATCTCTCCATGCCATCATACTGTCAAAAATAGAAGAACCATAGAAACACCATCTCCAAGGATATTTTCTAGAGCTGGTCTCTCTAATAAATAGGTTCACCCATTAGGTAACAATATAAGATTCAACACCAAAAAATCCTGACCATCTAAAATATCAACAACAACTCTACTATCCACTCCCAAATCCCGTTGAACATCCCTTGGACACCTCCATCACCAGAATTGCCACAATGTAATGAGTTGGAAGGTCCAAGAATTTATATGTTATATAAAATCATTTTTATGATATAAAAGGAAACTAGGAATGTGTTAATATAATACTAAATATCAAATCCAAATTATATGATGAATATAAGAGAGTCAGTGGTAGTTTTTGTATATATATCCAAAAGAAAACATCCCAAAAAACCAATTAATGAAACCCGGTCAGTGAAATAAGAAATATATTTCAACAAGTAGTATCAAATTGGTGTCTAGAGACAATTTCCAAAGATGATATTTGTTATAACTCACATGCTATGTGAATAATTTTTTATTCCTTAATGGTTTTGTGGGAGTCATTTCGATCACATGATGAGTTCATTAGAAGATGATTAAATATGTGACTACTTGTAACTTAAAAAATTTGGTAAGTGAAATGTATATCAGTTTTGTTATTGAATTCATCTCTTATTAACTAAACTATTTTTTAGATCACCATGTATATATTTATTTTTCATTAATAATTAGTAATAGGTAATATCACTTGGTGAAGGTATCAGAGAGTGAAACTAATGTTTAACTATTTTGAAAATCATGAAAGTAAAATATAAAATTGGGATTTATAGGTGATAAACAATTGAATATGGAGATACAAATTGCATAAGTATTGACTTCTATAACAAGAGGGTATCCTATTATTTTAATTTGATACATGGGATATATTAAAAAATGGTAAGTGCAGTTATTTATGATTACCCATCTCTTATTAGAGATAAATAATAATAATTCCATGAAAATAGTGAAATTAATTGTGACAAGTGGTATTTCTTTAGGAAATATAATCAATGGAATTAATTGTTTCCCCCAAGAAACTTACAATTGTTATTAATTAATTTTATCTTTTTTTACATCCATAAAATAGGGATAGAACTATGTTTGTGATGAATGTGACATCCTTTGTTGCCATGTTAAATGAATTTTTAAATATTCTAAATTTTTCATTATTGAGGAGTCATTGATTTAGATTTAATTTAAAATGGGAGTCGGAAGAACCATGAATCTAATAATATTTCAATCCCCCAAAAGTGGACTAGGAGGAATCATGATGAGATGTGAAATAAATTTGGATTCATGATAGTTTTTCCAAAAAAATAAAAGGGGGAAATTTAGCATCAAACTGGGGATTGGTGCTATTGTTGGACTTATATAAAACAAAGTTAATTCATATTTATTAGATAGATAATGTATTTTTTATCAACATAAGATAACAATTTGTGTAAGATTTATTGTCAATACTTTTGGTAGCGGATGTAAAGTTTGTTTAAAAGTTATTTTAGAAGATTATTTGATGTGGAGGTCCTCTAGTGAGTTCACAAGTTCTGCTGAAGATGTTACAAACATTATAGATGTTGTAGATTTTGTTAAATAATAGAAAAAGTTGATCTAAAAATTTATTTGATCAAGAAGTTAATATTACATAACTGATAAGGAATCAAATATTCCTGAGCTTATCAAGTCAATGGAGTTGAATATGTTCTGGAATTTGGTAGGGTTATATATTCCATAAGTTTGAAGTTGTTTAAATGTTTTAGGATGTTCAATCAAATGATAGAGTTTTTGAATTTTCTTTATAAGTTTCATGTAATAAGTCTAAATATTAATTTTAATGATGATGTAGAATTTGAAATAATTTTGGGGAATCCTAATGTCGATTAGAACTGGGTTACAAAATCTATCACTCCCTACATATGTAATGGTCATTGACCTGATATATAAAAGTATGTATAGACCCCACATAATAGTTATGTTGTGCATATGAGAAAAATATAAAAGGCATAAAACACCTTGAATATATAAGTATAGATTTTTAAGATATAAAAATGTATTAAAAAATTCTAAGAACACACCCTATATATATATGATTAAGCAAAACTCATATGTAATATTTAACCTATGGAGTAGAAAAAAATTCATAGTCCAAAAATTCTCCCTACGATTCCTAAGGGAAACCCATAGCCATATATAAATGTTACTGAGAAAGTATGATAGAAATAATACCAAAGAGTAATCACTATATTTTAATATATAATGGTAACCATGCAAATATGTAAAAGTAATTTGGAATCGATCAAAGAAGAAAATGGAAAAGTATTGTACTTCACAATGATAAATAAAAGAATCGCAGTTCGATACTTTAAAGTAACATTTACAAACATAGTGAAAAACTAGAAAACTATTTTACTACACTATAGTATGTAAATGTATCAATCCATCACATAATATCCATTTCCAAATCAAAATAGAAATACATAAACATCATAATTTGAGGCTTGAAAGTAACTCAGTCTATATATAAGGGTGAATTTTTACTAAATTTGGGAATTTTTGGAAGTATCATATGGAGATATACAAAGGTATGTTATCCTCACAATGAAATATGTAATGGTCATTACCATTTCTATTTGAGGTGAATGGCTGGATAATAACAAATTGTTATTTTCATTATTAATTATAAAAAAAATTATGTGTCGACCATCCGTATTTTATAATATCATACCCTTATTAATGGATAATATTGTGAAGATATTCTATAGAGTTGATTATAAGAAATTAACAAGATTTCATGTTTCCTGTTTTAACAAAAATTTGAAAGAGTATTGGATGTATTTTCTCCTCTCACACATCATGATTTTAATATATTTTAAGGTGGGAAACATGGATATATCTAATTGAATTCATAGATGGGATTTAAAGATCTTACTAATTAAGGAAATATATATCTCTATAAATAATGTTTTTTTCTATTATTCTAATATAGAGAAGGAAAAATACACTGAAATTTTTTTTGATATATCTGACGTCAGATAGAGGTATTCCACAAAGAAGATAGGAATAAGAAGGAATATTGGATCACCTCTAATACCTACCCAAAGAAGAAAATGGGGTTCCAATGAAGAATCATTAAATGTTGAAGGAGAATCATAGTGGGAGGTTCTTCAAGGATATGGAACTATTTTCTCTCACTCAATCAATGTATTGGTGTGGATGACCTTAATTATATATTTGTATCACATTATTGAGAGGCTTAAGTGAAATTTATTTATTTATATATTGTTCACATTATGGTGTATCCAAAAAAATTACAATTATATTTTTATAATTAAAATATTAGGGATAAGGATTTGAACATAAATACCTTAAAATTTACTTAATCCTTAGTGTACTCAGTGTCTTCTAATAATATAATAATAATTATTCTCATGACATGTGAATTTCCTAAAAATAAATAAAGATAATTTATATCATTTTTTATTGGACCATTAATCATAGTATTCTTATCCTCCTCATCATTTACATAATATTGAATAATGAGTATTTATTTCATAAATAAGTATAATTTCATTATTTTTTAAAAAAAATTAATAAATATTTACTTGTAAAAAACATCGAGATAAATATTTATTATTATATATCTCTGATATTCTTTAAAATAACTCATAATTAAATCTAGATGATCCGCCAAACTAGAATAATCATTAAACCACATAGCATGAATAATATTTATTCTATGTTGTTAAATTAAACCTTGAATTTAACTTATATTCCATATACACAAAATATTCCACCCTATAAGGCCTCTTTTTTAGTGGAGATAATAAGAGATGCCTAAATCCAAGGTTAAAATCTAGTAACATGAAAAGACACCCATAGAGAAATGTGTTAATGTCAGGATGACATACAAACTCCTATAAATGCCTACTATGTAATATTATAAATTTATCAGGATATCTACATTCAAGTAGGTATAATTCTAGGTTCATTAACTGTAAAGACCTAGAATTTGCATGGAAATTTTTTTTTCTAAAATATATGGGAATTTTACGAGTTTGTAAAAATTTATAGCGCTTTATTTCGAGGTCCGGTGTTCCTGGAATCAATTTCTGAAGTTTTGTTTGGGTACGTTCAGTAAATGTACTAGAGGGTTTTTATAACTTTTGAACTGGTGCTCAGAATTGAAATCTGAGGGCACCGTTGAACTTGCTGCACCGATATTCTCTTAAGAAAACTTTCACCTTGACAGCAGTTGATTGAGAAATAATGTTTGTTATTGAGTTTTCATGGAAAAAAATAATAAAATAAAGTGAGCGAAACTTTATTTTATCTGAGCCACCATGTGAGTGTTTGGTGGTTAAAAGCTCATCGTGGAAGTTGGAGGTGGGACCACCATACCTTAACCTCCCATGAGAGGTTATAGTGGTGGGTCCCACCTGAACCCAACCTTCCCTTCATGCTAATTATGGTGGGAACCACCTGGGATTTTAACCCCGTGAAACTCCCCATTAATGTGGAGAAACTATCAAGCTCAAAATTAATATAGGGGAGCCTCTTAAACTCCCCTTTAATTGATTTGTGCCAACTTTCAATAATCCTCCACATTAATTGGGTGAGGATAATTAATTAATACTCCATTTTTAATTTTAAATCCAACATACCTAAATAATAGTCAATCTATTATTTTTGGGGAACATATTTTTTTATTTTGGTAAGAAATTTTCATTTCGTCGAACTTGGGAAGAGGAGAGATAGGGAGAAAATATCACAACAAAGAACGATGAACGCTCCACCGATGAAGAACACATATCCTCTTCAAACTTATTCCTCGAACACCTACTAACGTGGAGCATCTTGCACAAGATGAAGGAGCATGGGATTGGAAGCATGCGGCATACGTGATGAACGACGATCTTCTTCGTCTATTTTCCAGGACTCCGTTAATGAACGATGAACGTCGAACAAAGTTAGGGGGTTTACTTTTGTGTTTTATTCCTTTTTCTCTTTCTCTTCTTTGGATAGAAAGAATTCTTTGTGTGGTTGTAAAATAATTGTTGAACATCATACATATTTGATGAACCAATTGATACCACCCTAAACGCGGAGGGTGAGGGCCAAACCAACATGGATTGACCCCTCCGAAGATCTTGTTTATGTTGAAGTTTCGGCATGGCGATGAGCTACGAGGCGCCAAAGGTGGCGACGAAAAAGGTTGCGCTACCCGCGGTGTCATGACCCGCCTTTACCAAAAGGAGGGAAGGGACAGAAGATTGTCACGCCCTTACTTATTTAAGTTGAAGGAGAGGTAATGATCCCCGAAACCCGCCCTCAATAGGTCCCGGAGTAGCGACCAACACTAAGGGTATAGAGTCTCACACAAAAATAGAAGGCGTTACCCTTATTATTTTGATGGGATCGAGAGACAAGATAACGACCCCAAAAATACCAAAGCTGGAAGTAAAGGTAAAGAAAAAATTAACCTATTCTCATATGCATGTACAAAAGTAAATGATACAATCCACAAAAACTCCAAAGGTAAAAATACCAAGAAAAGGAAAACGACAACAACAATTTCCCCAAGGTCCGAGATAGTACAGTCCCGCACGATCCCTAAAGACCTCCTGGAAACCTGAAAGAATTTTTATATATGTAGGGTGAGCAAACAAGTATACCCATTAGGGAAAACCAAAATCTCTCGTGCACAAGTGGGGGAAGTATTCTAATTCCCTGTGAGAAAAGAGTAACCAACGCACCTAGAAACGAAAACTATAAACCTAAGACTCACTAAGGCACACTCCACAAATAACACAAGGAAAGTAAATTATAGTAATAGAACATCAATATTTGGGTACCCCACGCCGCTTTCCCACTGGTTATTGAAGACATCCTACACATCGAACCAATCTAGCCATTCTCACCGCAGTCCCACTGCCAAACCCCGCCCGTACACACCTGGGCCATAACCTCACCGCAGTCCCACTGACAAACCCAACCCGCACACACGTAGGCTATAACCTCATCCCACCCGCAGACACCTGGGCCACAACCACCATGCATAACCACACCCGCAGACACTTGGGTCAGAACAACTACTGCCACGCCTAAAGACACCTTGGCCTCATCCCGAAGACACTTGGGAAACAACCTGCCTGAAAACACCTAGGCCAACCACCACAAATACCATGCCTAAAGATTCTTGGGATAATAATGGACTTCAGGACATCACAGCCTACTCGAAGAGTCTTGGGCTATTCGGGAAAGGGAGCAGAAAAGAGCTAATAACCAGCCACTCATAAGAGTGTTGGGAAAAACACCCTCCCCATGAAATGGGGTGTTCAGCCCTAAGTGCTAAACTTGGGAGGGGAGATAATAAGAAACATAATAAATACAATATATGTATAGGTAATAGGCACTCATCCCAGCCTAGAGGCTCCAAACCTAAGCACAAACACCCTCGTTACTATTCATTCATAAAGAAAATCACAACACTCGCAACCAAGTCACAACTCATCCCCAAAAACCAATTCCCCATTTCAAACATTATTTTTTTCATGTTCAAGTAATCCCATTTGGACAAAAACTACACTATTGGGAAAATAAAGGCACAACCACAAGACAGAGAAGAGAAACAACCAAACAAAAATTTAAGCATTCACACCTGATTCTCTTGTACAGTTACAACAACAAAAGGGAATTAGTGAGATCCCTCAAAGTACTGGAACCAAAAAAACCTCAAAAAAGGGATATGTGAGATCCCTCTAAGTACTAAAAACAAAGAAAACCTCGAGACATAGCCCCATTCCCCCAAAACTAGGAACCAACGATTTCTCAACAATAGAGGATCCCACCTGAGTTCGTGTCACAGCAGAGCAACCACACAGCTTCAAATTCACAACCAACCACTGTACCAAAATAGAGGATCCCATCCTCATCCACATCATCCTATAAAAACCAAGCAGAAAAAGAGACCTACTACCAAACATAGTGGGAAACTTCCATGTTTTAGCACATCATCCATTAGGTTCTTCTTTCTGTTTGTTAATCGGGGTGGTCACACAGGGACTCTTGTTTTACTGAAAATCCATTTAAACCAACTGATTTTGGGTGACTAGCCAATTTTCATGTTACAGTTATTTAGTCATCACAAAAGACAATGGTTTATTAGGATGCAAGGAAAGACCACCAACAACCATGATTTTAAATGAGCACAAAACCATACAGTTCACAACACATATCAACATAAAAGAGTACGGTAGAACATCGATCACACCACCTTCATTATTTAAGGTCCATTCATTATCTTCGTTACGTTTGGTTTCATCAATACCCACAGAAACAAAAGAATACCACCCGGAATGATGCACAGTAAGGAGAGATGAAGGAAAAAACCCAACCTTATTGATCAAGGATCGAATTATTCTCCACATGCCAAGAATAGGGAAAAGCACAACTTGCTAGGGAGCGACGTTGGGAAATCCAAGGATGATCAGAAAGACTCCACCACAGGTGCACCACAAGCCTCGGAAAGGGGAACTCCGAACTCACTAAGAGGAAAAGGAAGCCATGAAAGAGGAAGAAGAAGGAAAAATAAATTCTCGTGCGATATATAGATAAGATCCCGTTGTTACGGGATATAAGGATTTGAACAGATTTAAATTAGGATCTTGGTTCCCCACGTGGTTGGGTGGTTACACACGACAGGATTAATTGTTTTTTAATATCCCCCATTGGGGAGGTTCCTTGGTATTTCTTGGGTATTAATTATGGGATTCAAATGGCTTTAAACCACTTAAAACGGGTTGAAAAGGCATAAAAGAGGCGTTACGGGAAAAACTGTAGAAGAGAAACCCGACAAGGCGGGGTGACACTGATCGGGAACGCCGATCGATCGCGCCGATCGGTCATGCAGATTAGTCTCACACCGAAATGATGTCCTAAAACTGAGACGACAACCTTAGGATCAAAAAATTGGCACAGGGATGGACCGTGAGGGTCTGGTTCATCGCATCAGATACCTATCAAATCATTCTCTCCCTTGATAATTTAAAACCAGATTTGAAGAAAGGAGGGGGTTCCGGAAAACCACCCAGGAAGATAACTCTCAAGAGTGAACCTCTCTGACACATGGGAACACCTTCCCTCCTTAAGAAACCATGCAACATTTAAGGTTCAAGCTATTCAGTCATACGGGTTAGGGAGTTTCCTCCTCCATGTTAAGATACTATCCACTTTGGGCAACACTGACTCGCCCACATGGGTTTAATCGCATAAACTTTAATGCGTCTTTTTGGGGATCAGGTTCTCCCCTCCCCATTGTCAGGATTTTTCACACGCATCTAGGGAATAAAGAAAACCATACATTCCATAGTTAACAAGGTAAAGTGTTCCATCACAATCAAGTACAACAAACAGAACTACTCAAAATAGCTCTGGGTACTGGACGCGCATTTGCGTCTCCCATTCCCATGTACTTTCCTCAAGCCCACCATGCCTCCACAACACACGAACCAGAGGAATGGTTCACCCATGGAGCACATTCTCCTCCCAATCCTCAATCATCACCGGTCGCTCCACGAACATTGGATCGTCTTCGATATCTAGCTCTCCACAGTCAAGGACGTGTGAGTCGTCGTGCAGATACCGATGAATCTGAGACACATGGAAGACATTGTGCACCCTTTGTAGATGTGGTGTCAATGAAAGCTTGTAAGCAACCTCACCGACCCGCTGCAAGACCTCGAAGGTTCTGACGAACCTGGGAGAAGGCTTACTTCCCTGGGAAAACCTCTGATGCCCAAGCAAAGGGGAGACCTTAAAGAACACGTGGTCCCTGACCTCAAACTCCAAGGGTCTCCTTCTATCATCAGAATATGACTTCCTTTGGTCTTGAGCCGCCTTCATCCTCTGTCGTATAAGTTGCACCTTCTCCGTGGTGCTCTGCACCACCTCCAGGCCAAGGAAGCCCACCTCTTCGACTTCTATCCAGCACACGGGTGAGCAACATTACCTCCCGTAAAAATCTTTGAACGGAGCTTTAATAATGTTATATTGGTAGTTGTTATTGTAGATGAACTCTTCCAGAGGCAAGTGTTGCACCGACGATCCCCTAAAGTCCATAATGCATGCTCGTAGCATATCTTCCAAGGTTTGTATGGTGCGCCCTGTAAGATCATCTGTGTGGGGGTGGAAGGCAGTGCAAAATCGTAGCTAGGTGCCAAAATCATGTTGTAATCCCTTCCAGACTCGTGAAGTAAACCATGCATCACTATCCGAGACTATGGACCTTGGAACTCTATGTAACCGCACCACCTCATCCACATTCCTCCATGCTAAAGCTTCCACCGCGCCCGACTCCTTGATCACCAGAAAGTGGGTAGATTTCATCAATCGATCCAACACTACACAGATAGCATCATGGCATCCTTGAACCTTGGGTAGCCCCATGATGAAATCCATTGATTTGTCATCCCACTTCCACTCGGTAACATCTAAATGTTGAAACAAGCCTCCTGGAACACGGTTTTCAGCCTTCACCTGCTGACACACTAGGCACTTTTCTACGAACTCTGCTACTGCCCGTTTTAACCCAGGCCACCAAAATTGTCTCCTCAGGCACTGGTACATCTTGGAAACTCATGGGTTCACTAATATGGGTGAGTTGTGGAACTCACCAAGGACTCTATCGCGCATCACTTCCGAAATAAGCAAATTCCCTCAAAAAAGCATCTGATTCTGACCATCCTCCATCCACCCTTCCGGAGCATCACCTTGGTTAACCTGGTCACGCACCACATCGCTTTTTGAGTCTCCCCACTGAGACTCCTCCACCTGCCATAGTAGAGAAGACTATACTATCATCTGATACAGGAATCCTCTTCAACCATCCATCCTTTCATCCAGGTGTAGGGAAACTAACTCCTCCATTTCCTTCCAAGCATCTACCAACTCTCGAACCACATCCTTCTATGATTTTTTTCTCAAGGAATCAGCCACCACATTCCCTTTTCCCGAGGTGTAGGAAATATCAAATTCATAGTCTTGAAGGAATTCCATCCACCTTCGCTTTTGTAAGTTCAGGTCCCGTAGGGAGAAGACATACTTCAAATTCTTGTGATCGGTGAAGACCACAAAGCACTCCCCCGAAGAGGTTCTGCCACCACAAATTTAGTGTGAACACAACCATCGCAAGATCTTGATCATGGGAGGCATAGTTACGTTCATGGGGACGTAACTGACTAGACACATAGGAGATCACCCCTTTCCGCTTCATCCACACACATCTGAGGCCTTACCTTGAAGCATCACAGAACACCTCATTAGTTGACCCTTCTTCTGGAAACCTCAGCACTGGGGAACTAACCAACTTCTCCTTAAGATCACTAAAGGATGCCTCGCACAGCCCATCCCATATGAATGTTTGATCATTCTTCCTCAAAGCTATCAAAGGTGCTACAACTCGGGAGAAGTTGGGCATGAATCTCCGGTAGTAACATGCCAGCCCGAGGAAACTACGAACCTCCACCACATTCTTGGGTGCTACCCAAGAAACAATTGCCTCAACCTTCAATGGGTCCACTGTTATCCCCTGATCATACACCACGTGCCCAAGGAAGTTCACTTCTCATGTCCATAACTTGCACTTGGAAAACTTCCCATAGAGTTGGTTTCATCGGAGGACCGCTAAAATTGTTCTCAAGTGCTCAGCGTGATCCTCCTCTGATCTCGAGTAGATCAAGATGTCTTTAATAAATATGACTACGAACCGATCTAGGTACTCCCGGTAGATGGAGTACATGATCCCCATGAACACATCTAGAGAATTCGTGACTCTGAACAACATGACCACAAACTCAAAGTGGCCATATCTTCACATGAAGGTTGTCTTCGAGATGTCGCCCCCCTTCACCCTCAACTGGTGATATCCAGATCGCATATCAATCTTAGAGAACCATCCTTCCCCCTTCAACCGGTCAAACATATCGTCTATCCTTGGAAGAGGGTAGCGATTCTTGACCGTTACCTAATTCAGTCTCCTGTAATTTATGCATAGCCTGAGGCCACCATCTACCTTCCTCTCGAACAAGACTGGAGCACCCCACGGTGACACACTTGGTCAAAAAAACCCTTCTTCATCAGATCGTCAATCTGAATCCGCAACTCTCATAGTTCTGAAGGTTCCATCTGGTGGGGATCCATCAAAATAAGATGAGCACCAGGTTGCAAGTCTATCCCAAACTCGATGTCACATTGAGGGGGTAGAGTCGTCCCCTCCTCGGGGAAGGCGTCCATAAACTCACTGACGACTCCTGGAACTTCCACCATCTCTGCATCCTCTAACTCCATTAATAGGTCAGCTAACAAAGATATGATGGGTTACCTTCGCTTGTTGCTTCCCTGGAAACTCTGATCACTGATGAAAGTCACCTTTTGGCCGCACAAGTCTGAAAACACAACCCTTCCTCGAAAGAAGGAAATGATGGAACATACAGAGAATAACCAGTCAATGCCTAGGATTAAATCGTATGGTTGTATCTGCAATAGTAAAAGATCCCGGACTGACTGATGTGGCCCTATCACCAGTCTGCATCCTCGACAAATGTACGACATGTCGGTCTGAGCTCTGACTGGTGTGCTCAGCACCAGGGGTACTGGAAGTCTCTCAGCGTCTAAACCCAGAGCATGGGACAGACTGGGTGTAACAAAGGAGTGTGAAGCTCCAGTATCGAACAAGTCATATGCAAGGGTACTAAACAAGATGATTACACCTCGAACGACCTCTATCCCTGCTAGAACTACTGCCTCCATGGCGTACAACTGCCCACACCTATCTCCTCTACCTCTCGGTTGTCAGACACCTCCCCGACCATGCCCAGGTCGAGGTCCCTAAGGAGCTCCCTAAGGTCGGCCTCCTCCTGCAACGTCTTCCCTCGGTATAGTGTGAGCCCACTGCCCCTACTGCTACTGCTGAAAGGGCCTAGCTGGGAACTGCTACTGCTGATGTGGGTGCTGGACCTGCCCACCCCCAATGTACTATACTCGGTCTAGGCACTGATTCTGAAGGTGCCCATGCCTTCCATAGACAAAGCATCTCGGCCCCAGGCTCGAAAGAAAAGGGTGAGGTCCAGAAGGTCGGAACTGGAACTGTTGAGGCCTACTCCCTGCTGGTCGAAACCTAGAGGCTCCTGATGCTGGAGGCATGCTGTTGAAAAACATCCCCTTCGATGAGCCCAAGTAGATCCCCTCTCATGACACACCTTCCAGCATGTGCATCATCTCCACCACTTCATCCTTCTTTTACACCTCTAAGTATGTCGGTAGGGTGAAGGGAGTAATAGCGTACATAAGTGAAGGTCGGAGTGCCTCTTATAAACATCTCACCTGAGACTCCTCATCCAGAAAGAGGTCTGGAGAGAAGTCAAGGAGATCCTTGAACTTGATCCTCAACACTCTCACTGAAATACTCCCCTGCTAGAGGGAGAGTAGCTCCTGCCTCTTCTCAGCCTTCATCGTGGAAGAGAATAATTCCGCTCGGAACTCCTTCTCGAAGTCTGTCTAGGTCACCTCTGTCTCCCTCTTCTCCCCAAGATAAAGCGTCCACCTCTAATGTGCTTTTCCACGCATTTGTCTGACAGCTAGAGGAACCCAGTACTTTATCGAATCCCAGATCAAGATGAAGGCTATAACTAGCACCTCTAGCCTGCTCTTTGTCTCCACGTCTGAGATGCTACCCTCATACTTCCCAAGGGTATGTCGTTGAAAGGCTCGAAGTGTCTTCTGCCACTGATCATCCTCCTCCTCTCAGTCGGTCCTCTACTGATCATCCAAGTCAACGTCCTGGGCCTCGATCACCCGCACTACTAGTGTTCGCCTCCCAGGTGCGATAACTACAAGGTAAACAACGAATGCCTAAGCCCGAGTAGTGCAGAATATTATTCTTAAATTTTCTAAGACTTATTTATTTATTTTTATTCCTCAAGACACCAATGAAACATAAGAAGACAAGTAATTATGTTTCATGTACCTTTCCTAGGGTCTTTACCCTGCAATCAGTGTAGCCTCACTTCGTCGCTCGGTAGGTCCAGAGTCCTTGCATTAGATCATGGGGGGACCTAAAATCCCGTGTCCTAGCCAGTCTTCCCTGGCCTAATTCACTCACCAAGGTTACCCAACACTACTTCCCTACCACCCCATGCAATCCTCACTGTGTCAAACTCCAGACTCCATCCTATCTCTCAACCTCACTTTGATACCATTATGTCACGACCCGCCTTCACCAAAAGGTGGGAAGGGACAGCAGATTGCCAGGACCTTTCTTCTTTAAGTTGGAGGAGAGATAATGACCCCTGAAACCCGCCCTCAATAGGTCCTGAAGTGGCGACCAGCACCAACGTTATAGAGTCTCACACAAAAATGGAAGGCATTAACCTTTTTATTTGGATGGGATCGAGAGACAAGATAGCAACCCCAACAATACCAAAGATGAAAGTAAAGGTAAATCCAAAAGTAACCCATTCCCATATGCATGTCTAACAGTAAATGATACAAGCCACAAAAAATCCAAAGGTAAAAATACCCAGAAAAAGTAAAACGACAACATAAACTACACAATGGTCCAAGCAATAATGGTCCCAAATGATCCCTGAAGTCTTACTGGAAACCTGAAAGCAGTTTTATATATGTAGGGTGAGCATACAAGTATAACCAGTAGGGAAAACCAAAAGCTCTCATGTACAAGTCGGGGAAGAATTATAATGCACTGTGAGAAAAGAGAAACCAAAGCACCTAGCAAGGAAAACTATCCACCCAAGCCTCACTAAGGAACACTCCCCAAATAACGCAAGGCAAGTAATGTATAGTAATATCTCATCGATATTTGGGTACCCCGTGCCACATTCCCACTGGTTATTGAAGACATCCTATGAATCGAACCAATACCGCCATTCTCACCACAGTCCCACTGCCAAACCCTTCCCGCACACACCTGGACCATAACCTCATCCCGCCCACAGACACATGGGCCACAACCAACATGTATAACCATACCCACAAACATCTGGGTCAGAAAAACTACTGCCATGCCCAAAGACACCTGGGCCTCATCCCAAAGGCACTTGGGAAACAACCTTCCCGCAAACACCTAGGCCAACCACCAAAACTACCCTACCCGAAGATTCTTGGGCTAATAATGGACTTCAAGCCATCACAGCCTGACCGAAGAGTCTTGGGCTATTCGGTAAAGGAACCAGAAAGGAGCTAATAACCAGCCTCTTTTAAGAATGTTGGGAAAAGCACCCTCCCCATGAAATGGGGTGTTCGGCACTAAGTTCTCAACTTGGGTGGGGTGCGAATAAGAAACATAAGAAATACAATATATTTATAGGTAACAGGCACTCATCCCAACCTAGGGGATCCAAACCTAAGCACAAACGTCATTATTACTATTCATTCATAAAGAAAAGCACAACACTCGCGGCCAAGTCACAACTCATCCCCAAAAACCAATTCCCAATTTAATCCATTCTTTTTTTCATGTTCAAGTAATCCCATTTGGATGAAAACTACACTAATGGGAAACTAAAGTCACAACCACAAGACAAAGAGGAAAAACAACCAAACAAAAATTTAAGCATTCACACCTGGTTCTCCTGTAAAGTTACAATAACAAAAGGGGATTAGTGAGATCCCTCAAAGTACTGGAACCAAAGAAAACCTCACCAAAGGGATAAGTGAGATCTCTCGAAGTACTGGAAATAAAGAAAACACCGAGACATAGCCCCATGTCCCCAAAACCAGGAACCAATTATTTCTCAACAATAGAGGATCCCACTTGAGTTCGTGTCACAGCAGAGCAACCACACAACTTCATATTCACAACCAACCACCGTACCACAACAGAGAATCCCATCCCCATCCACATCTTCCCATAATAACCAAGCAGAACAACACACCTAGTACCATACAGAGTGTGAAACTTCCAGGTTTTAGCACATCACAAAAGACAAGGGTTTATTAGGACGCTAGGAAAGACCACCAACGACCATGATTTTCAATGAGAATAATCCCATACAGTTCACAACACATATCAACATAAAAGAATACAGCAGAACATCGATCACAACCCGTTCATTCTTTAAGGTCTGTTCATTATCTTCATTAAGTTTGGTTTCATAAATCGCTACAGAAACAAAAGAATACCACCCTGCATGATTCACAGTACAGAGAGATGATGGAAAAAACCCTACCTGATTGAAAAAGGATTGAATTTCTTCTCCACACACCAAGAATAGGGAAAAGCACGACTTGCAGGGGAGGGACGTCGGGAACTCCAAGGACGAGCAGAAAGACTCCACCATAGGCACACCACAAGCCTCAAAAAGGGAAAATTCAAACACACTAAGAGGAAAAGGAAGCCAGCCAAGAGGAAGAAGAAGGAAGAATAAATTCTCGTGCGATATATGTATAAGATCCCGTTGTTACATGATATGGGGATTTGAACGGCTTTAAATTTGGATTGTGGTTCCCCATGCTGTTGGGTGGTTACACACGACAGGATTAATTTTTATTTAATATCCCCCATTAGGGAGGTTCCAAGGGATTTTGTGGGTATTAATTATGGGATTTAAATGAGTTTGAACCACTTAAAGCGGGTTGAAAAGGCCCAAAAGAGTCGTTACGGGAAAAATTGCTGAAGAGAAACTCAACAAGGCTGGGTGACACAGATCGGGCATGCCGATCGATCGCGTCGATCGGTCACGTCGAGCGGTCCATCCGATCAGTCGTGCTAATCGGTCACACGCCGATCGGTCGCACACCGAAATGATGTCTTACCACCGAGACGCCACTCTTAGGATCCAGAAATTTGAAAAGGGGTGGACTGTGAGGGTCTGGGTCATCACACGTGGCATCCATGAACAACGCGACCCCCACGGCGCTCCGGTGCTCCAGGATGAACCGCGGTCCTCCAGCCGAGCCACCCTGGCCGCCCCACTGCCGGCATGTGCCCCCAGCTCCCGACCGCCTGTCGTCCCAATTGGCCCCATGCCTCTCGGTCGTCTTCCTGCCTGTTGGTGCACCTCCCGGCCGCCAGCCCGCCAGGTCGTGCACCACCTGATCGCCGAACTTCCTGGTCTCACCCAAACCAGCCACCCACCAGCCTGCCTAGCCACGCCCTACCTAGCCGCCCGAACCGGCCCGCTTGGTTGTGCCCTGCTCGAACCGTGTTGGGCCCCATTGCCCGCCCCTTACCCGAACCAAACGCCCACAGGCCCGCCTGGCCACGCCCTACTCGTCCGTCTCCTGGACACCTGGCCTTCCAAACCGGTCTAATTTGGGGTTTAGTTGAGATACAATCAGGTTGTATCGTACACGAATCCAACTAGGCCCTCGGTACTAAAATGATAATAACTCACAGACTGGGCGTACGATTGATGCGCCGTCTATTGCGTTGAGACACCTATGACATGGTGTACCTTTGAGATAATTCTTCTTGGGAATTTGTGGTAGTTGATGTATCAACACTCGGCTTGAGGAGCAGACCCTCCCAAAATAAATCAAAATTCATGAGGAACCCTATGGATGGCTGTGCACAGATGACTTTTCCTGGATCCTGTGTGGGTTCGACAGCACTGACGATGTTCCTGGGTCATGTGTGGGTTCGATAGAACTACCGAATATTCCGGGATCCTGTGTGGGTTCGACCGTTCTGATTTCTGTTCCAGGATCATATTTGGGTTTGACAGAATGGATGGTTCAGTGGCTACATCTAAGCATCTCTATCTCTCTACATAAGTTGTATACCTGTGTGAGCTGAGTCTGTAACTTTGTCTTTTTCTCATGATTGAGATGGATTGCTAAATAACTAATTTATATGTATGGGAATATACCTAAGTGGGGTTATCTGTTTATTTCATACCTTTTGGTTTATCCTTGTTGGATCTTGTGAGACCTTGAGGGTCTCGAGGTCCCTACTGAGTATCGTTATACTCACCACTGCACGAGTTATGCCCGCACCTCGTTGTGTTGGATGTAGACGAGGGATAGTGCTGACTGAGGCTGAGTGTATGAGGACTGGACAGTAACCGAAGGTGGACCTCATGAAGAGTCGGTACCTAGAGGATATTGACAGACGTGGAGTGCTGAGAAGGCTATATGTACCTACCCTTCAAGTAGGATCCGTGGTGGATGATCCAAGAGATTCTTTTCACCTTTCAGTTGTTTTTTCCTTTTCAGTTGAACTTGTACTTTACAGTTGGGCTTGTATTTATGACCCCTTTACATTTTAGCACTCTCCTGTTATAATGTTTTGCTTAGTGTTTTGTATTCATCTGTGTACTCTGTTGTGTGTGTTTTCAGTTATAAAGGTAATGCATTCCCAGTTTAGGGATTTACGACTTTTGTGCTAGTCATCATCCCCTAGCCTGTGGAACGCGGGATTGGGGTAGTCATAGCACGGTCCCCGGGGGAAAGGTCATGACAAATTGGTATCAGAGGAGTCGGTTCTACCGCAGAATGTTGGACTCTGATCTTTTTTATGAAGTAATAGTGTTAAGTTTAGTGAGTGTGGTTTTCAGTTTAGGGAGTCCAGTGTTGGTGTGGCGGCCGACCTATCCATACACCAGGACCCTAACTCTAGATTTCTGACTCAGTGCATGAAAACAATGATTGTGTGTGTCTTTTAAGAGATTTATTAGTGATCTCTTTGAGTCACCTCACCAGGTATAACTTATTGACTATGGCACACCTGTTTCTTTATAGGATGCCTCCATGCATATATCCAGCCAGGGTTCCAGCCGATGTACGAGATGGAAGCCCACCGAGCGACGAAGCCTCAATGTAGGGTCCTATCACAATAGAGGCACCAGCCTTACCACTACTCGTTGGGCCACCGATGCCACCATCCCTAGCAGTAGAGAGTGCACACCTCCTTAGCGTGTTGCACGATTTCCAGCGCCAGAGGTTGCCCAGGTACAGGGGTGAGACGGACCTGTAGGTAGTTGAGGATTGGATGCAGGCTCTGGTGAGAGTCTTCAGACTTTTAGGGACACCATTAGACCTTATGGTGATTATTGTCATGAGTGTCCTTCAGGAAGCAGCATGCAGATGGTGGAGTCAGATGCTCCAGGTGGTTAACGAGGCGACACTACTCTGGGCATACTTTGTGAGCATATTTTAGGCGGATTTTGTCTTATCCAGCCTACGTGCAGTGAAGATACAGGAGTTGATTCATCTACAGCAGGGTACCATGATGGTGACACGGTACTCAGCAAGGTTCACTGACCTCTCACGATACTCCACAGATATGGTTCGGGACCCATTCTTCAGGGCCCAGACCTTCGAGCAGGGGCTCAAGCAAGATATCAGGGCTCCAATGATCTCCCTCAACATCTCGACACAGGTGGGGGTGTTGGAGAGAGCCCTCTTAGTGTATATTTTCCTTGATGAGCAGTCACCAGCAGCAAGACCCGCCACCGGGTGTCACATAGCGGAGTCTTCTGCAGCTGGTAGCAGACATATGTCGTAGATGTCCAAGAGGACCAGACTATCCTATGGATGACCTCAGGACTCAGGTTCTGTTGTACGAGGCACACGAGAAAGATCCAATCATTTGAGGAACAAGTAGTGTTTCACATTCGGCATACAGGGTCACATGGCACGTGACTGTCCGACCCGCCGTACAAATGATCAGCAGAGAGTTGAGGGACCTCCCAAGCAGAAGTAGAGGTTCGATCGAGACAATTTGTAGGGTGTAGGTGGATGTGGAAGAGGATATGGTTGTTCAGCTGTTGGCGGATGACATTATGAGGTGTTACCACCACCACCACCAGGAGTTCCACCCCTACCGTAGGGAGTAGGTGGACAGGGGAGAGATCAGCTTCAGGTAGTTGAGGCTTATGATCACAGTGCTCTGGAGATGATTCAAGGTACGATCTGTGTCAACTCCACCATGACTGCAGTTCTTATAGACACAGGTTCCAGTAACTCTTTCATTTCCACCACCCTCATTCAGAGCTCAGAGATTCTGACGGAGCCTTTGGCTCGATCCTTATGGCTAGAGATTCCAACGGGAGAAGATTCGATGATAACGTACTGGTTCCAGCTGTGTGAGCTTACTTTAGGAGGAGAGAGGTTCAGCTGGGATCTCCTAGTAGTGGTGTCGAGGCCTTACGATGTCATCTTGGGTCTGGACTATTTATCTACAATCCATGATCAGATCGACTATATTAGCCGCAAAGTGGGGTGTGTCCGCATGGATGGGACCATGTTTACATTCACCGGAGAGAAGGGATCCTTTGCAGTGCTGGACAGACTTACTCGGAGGAGGGTGCAACCAATCATTCATCAGTTGGCCAGCCTTACCATCGAAGCTGTAGATGTGGAGAGTCTGACTTATCCTATAGTGGTGGACTAGTACGTGGATGTTTTCCCTAATGATGTTCTACGTCTACCTCCTCGGAGAGCGGTGGACTTCTACATTGACCTATACCATGGGACGTCACTAATATCTACACCAGCATATCAGATGGCTCCTGCTGAGCTTCGTGAGCTATGAGTACAGCTGGAGGAATTGCATGGGAAGGGATTCATCTGGCCCAGTGTTTCTCCTCTGGCAGCCCCAATACTATTCGCCAAGAAGTAGGATAGAAGCTTGAGGCTTTGTGTCGACTACTATTGCCTGAACCAAGTTACCATGAAGAACAAGTACCCACTCGTGAGGATTGACGACCTCTTTGATCAACTAAAGGGATCACGGTGGTTCTCAAAGATAGATCTCAGATCAGGCTATCACCAGCTCCGAGTTTGAGATGAGGATGTGCAGAAGACGACATTCAGATTTTGGTGCGGCCACTAAGAGTTCTTGGTTATGCCTTTCGGTGTAACCAACGCTTCAGAAGGGTTCATGGGACTAATGAACTGGATCTTACATCCATACCTCGATCGCTTTGTCGTTGTCTTCATCGACGAAATTCTGATCTACTCGACTACTTAGGAGGAGTATGCCTACCATTTTCAAGTAGTACTGGACACACTCCGAGAGCAACAGCTTTATGGTAATCTCTTGAAGTGCCATTTTCGGATCCGAGAGGTTCACATTTAGGGACATTTCATCTCGGAGGCTGGAGTTGCAGGGGATCCTATGAAGACTGAGGTGTTACTTTCTTGGGAGCCACCCAGAAGTGTGACGGAGGTTCAGAGTTTCCTGGGTTTGGATGGATATTATCAGAGGTTCGTAACAGAATTTTATAGAGTTTCAACACCACTATTAGCCTTGATGAAGAAGGGGAAACCCTTCATGTGGTCGAAGAGATTCCAGTAGAGCTTTTAGGAGCTGAGGGAGAGGCTAACTAGTGCCCCCATCTTGAGGCTTCCAGAGGAGGGCGTAGGGTATGTAGTCTACTGCGACACATCATGGACTGGACTCAGGTATGTCCTGATGCAGGAGCGAGCAGTGATCACTTATGGTTCTCATCATCTGAGATAGCATGAGAAAAACTATGCTACCCATGACCTGGAGTTAGTAGCAGTGGTCTTTGCCTTGAAGATGTGGCAACACTATCTTATGGGTGAGCATTTTACAGTCTACTCTGACCACCAAAATCTCAGGTATATCTTCTCTCAGAAGGACCTAAACCTGAGACAATGGCGATGGATTGAGTACCACCAGGACTATGACATCGAGATATTTTATACTCCTAGGAAGGGGAAGGTTGTAGCAGATACACTCAGTAGGAGATCTGGAATAAAGTTGATAGGTGAGGCGATAGAGCAGCTGGCTAATTTATAAATATCCTTCATGGACTGTGATTGAGAATCTTTCCTTCAGTCTCTTACATTCACTCCTCCACTTATTCAGTGAGTCAGGGAGGCATAGCGTGGAGACGCTGACTGCGAGACACAACGTGCTCAGATATCCACAGGGCAGATTCCTGATGTATTTTCTGAAGTTGAGGAGTACGCCATCCTCTACAGAGGACTTACTATGGTGCCAATGTCACATCAAGAAGAAGTGTTGTGGGAGATCCACACATCCCCTCTAGCGGTATATCCCGGAGTGGCGAAGATGTACCAGGGCCATCGACAATAGCACTGGTGGCTAGGTATGAAGATAGCAGTAGCAGAGTTTGTCTCACGGTGCCTCACTTGTCAGCAAGTGAAGGTGGAGCATCAGGTACTAGCAGGCTTGGTTCAGCCTTTAGAGGTACCAGAATGGAAGTGGGATGGGATATCCATGGACTTCATGACGGGAAATCCACGTACATCCATGGGTCACGACTCGATTTGAGTGATCGTTGACCGACTCACCAAGTCAACCCACTTCATACTGATTAGAGAGCACGGTTTAGTAGAGAGCATGGGATGCCTCTATGTGCAATGTATTGTGATACTACATGGAGTACCTTCTTCTATTGTCTCTGATCCTGACACACGGATTACTTCCCGGCTATGTAAGGGGTTGCAGGAGGCTTTCGGGACGCAGCTTCATCCGACCACCACCTTCCATCCTCAGACGGATGTCCAGACTGAGCGGACCATTCTGACCCTCGAGGATATGAAACGTGCTTGTTTCCTCGACTTCGGTCACAACTGGGAGGATAACTTAACTTTGGTGGAGTTTTCATACAACAACAGCTATCACTCCACCATTGGGATGGCACCTTTTGGGGCCTTGTATTATCGACCTTGCAGATTTCCACTGTTCTAGACAGACCCAGGGGAGTCAGCACTAGTGGGACCAGAGACAGTATGACCTACCATGGAGAAGTTATAGATCATCCAAGAGTGGATGAAGACTTCATAGAGTAGGAAGAAGTCATATGCCGACAGGAGACGGAGACCTATGGGGTTCGAAGATGGAGACCACGTCTTTCTACGGGTCTCATCTCGATGAGGATTACAGATATTTGGACAAGGTGGAAAGTTATCTCTGATATTCATCGGACCTTACTAGGTACACATTAGAGTAGGCGAGGTGGATTACCACCTCGATATTCCACCTCAGGTGCACCGGGTGCACGAAATATTCCATTTATCCCAGCTAAGCAGATACATGAACGACCCTTCTCACATCATCGACCATGGGGATATAGACATCGATGATGGGGAGGCTTTTAGGGAGATTCTAGTAGAGATTAAGGATTGACAGGAGAGAGTCCTTTGAGGATGTTCGATACCTATGGTGCACATTCGGTGGCAGAATGGGAACCTCCATGAGAGCACATGGGAGCGAGAGGCTCAGATGCATGCTCAGTACCCCCATTTGTTCCCTTAGTTCGAGTTTTAGCTTACGGGGACATAAAGCCCTGAGGTGGGAGAATGTAAAGACCCAGAATTTCAATGGAAATGTTTTTTCTTAAATACATGGGAATTTTACTAGTCCGTAAAAATTGACAGAGCTTGATTCTGATGCCCAGTGTGCCCAGAATCAATTTCTGAATTTTGGTTCAGGTATGTTTAGTAAACGTACGAGTGGGTTTTTATAACTTTTGAACTGGTGCTCAGAATTGAAATCCGAGGGCATCGGTGAACTAGTAGCACTGATATTTTCTTAGGAATACTTTTACCTCGGTGTCAGTTGATCGAGAATAAAAGTTTGTTTTTGAATTTTCCCGGAAAAAAATAATTAAATAAAGTGAGTGACACTTTATTTTATTTAATCCACCATGTGAGTGTTTGGTGGTTAAATCCCCCTCATGGAATTTTGAGGTGGGACAATCACACCTTAAACCTCCCAAGAGAGTTTATGGTGGTGAGGCCCACCCGAACCCAACCTTCACTTCATTTTAATTGTAGTGGGGACCACCCGATATTTTATCCCCTTGAAACTCCCCATTAAAGAGGAGAAACTATCAAGATACAAATTAATAAAGGGGAGCCTCTTCAACTCCCCTTTAATTAATTTGTGCCAAATTTCCCCAATCCTCCACATTAATTGGGTGGGGCCAATTAATTAATATTCCATTTTGAATTTTAAATCCAATATTATAAAATAATAGTCAATCTATTATTTTTGGGGAATATATTTATTTCTTTTGGTTGGAATTTTTCATTTGGTGGAACAAGGGAAGAGGAGATCTAGAGAGAAATGCTCCCAACAATGAACGAAGAACACTCCACTGATGAAGAACACTGATCCACTTAGAACTTCTTCCTCGGATACCTACTAACATGGAGCGTCTTTCATGAGCTAACGCAGCTCGGGATTGGAAGCGTGTAATGGACGCAATGAATAACGAACTTCTCAATCTACTTTCGGCGACTCCATCAATGTATGGCGAACGACGAACAAAGGTAGGGGGTTTAATTTTTTGTTTTATTCTTTTTTTTATTTCTCTTCTTCGGATAGAAATAATCCTTTGCGTGGTTGTAAAATAATTGATGTACATCATACATCTTTGATGAACCAATTGATACCACCCTAAACGTGGAGGGTGCAGGCCAAACCAACATGGCCCGACCCCTCCACTGATCCTGTTTATGTCGAAATTTTGGCATGGTGATGAGAAACAAGGTGATGAAGGCGGAGATGACAAATTCCGCGCTACTTGTGGGCTCGGTGAACCCCCCCCCCCCCCCCCCCGAGGCACTCCGGTGCTCCATGATGAACCGCATTCCCCCGGCCGAGCCCCCCCGGCCGCACCACCGCCAACCCGCACCCCCCATATCCTTGTCGCCACCTTCCTTTAGGCCTCTATACTACTCGTCGGCCTGCTAGGCCGAGCTGCTGGCCCGACTCGCCGCACTCCTCCCAACCGCCAGCCCGCCTGGCCGCACGCCTCGCGTTCGCCGAACCGCTTGGTCGTGCACCTCCCGGTCGCAGACCCGCATGGCAGTGAACCTCCCGGCCACCGAACCTCCTGGTCGTGCGCCTCCTGGTAGCCAGCCCACCTGGCCACACGCCTCCTAGCCGTCGCACCGCCTGGTCATGCCCAAACAGGTCGCATGCCCGCCCGCATGGCTGAGCACTACCCAGCCGCCCGAACCGGCACGCCAGGCCGCGCCATGCCCGAACTGTGCTGGCAGTGCCCTGCCCAACCCGGCCACCTACCGGCCCACCTAGACACGCCCTGCTCGGCCGCCTCCCGACCACCAGGCCTTCCAAACTGGTCTGCAGTCCCTCTCGCTATGCCCTGGCTGAACTGCCCCAGCCGCGCCCTCCGGGCTGAGTCGTGTTGAGCCGCACCTTCACAACGCTCTGGATTGAACTAGCCATGTGCCCGAGCCGAACATCCCTTGCAACCAGCTGGGCTGGGCCCCGTGGGGAAGGAAAACCTAATAGTTTGGCCCGCCTAGTGGGTCGGGCCAGACCCAAGGTCGGACCAGACCTGGCCCCACTACCGACCCTTTACTTTCTTTGGCCATATCTTTGGCACTAGACGTCCGTTTGACGATCTGTCAGCGGCGCTGGAAATCTTGGAGCGTACCCATCCCTTTTAGTATACCACACTAGAGTTCAGGGTTTAGTTGAGATACAGTCAGTTTGGAACATACACGAATCTAGCCGGGCCCCCGGGACTAAAAGGCTAATAACTCACAGACCGGGTGTCTGATTGACGGGTCATCTGTTGCGTTGAGACCCCTATGAAGTGGCAGACATTTGAGATACTTCTTCTTGGTACTACGTGGAAGTTGATTTATCGACACTCATCTTGAGGAGATGACCCTCCCAAAATCAAGAATGCTTCATGCAGAACCTAGTGGTTGGTTGTGCACTGACGACTGTTCTTGGATCCTTTGTGGATTCGACAGCACTGACGACTATTCCTGGATCCTATGTGAGTTTGACAGCACTAACGACTGTTCTTGGATCCTGTTTGGTTCGATAGCACTGAAGACTCTTCCTGGATTCTGTGTGGGTTCAACAGCACTAAGGACTGTTCCTGGATCCTGTACGGGTTCGACAGCTCTTATTACTGTTCCTGGATCCAGTGTGGGTTTGACAGTTCTCACTTCTATTCATGGATCGTGTGTGGGTTCGATAGAATAACTATTCCTGGATCCTATGTGGGTTGGACAGTTCTGATTTCTATTCCTAGATCTTGTGTGGGTTTGACAGAATAGATGCTTCAGTGGCTACATCTGATCATCTCTATCTCTCTACATAAGTTGTATAACTGTGTGAGTTGAGTCAGTAACTTTGTGTTTTTCTCATGATTGAGATGGATTGCTAGATAACTTAGGTATATGTATGGGAATATACCTAAGAGGGGTTATCTGTTGATATCATAAATTTTGGTGTATCCTTGTTGGATTTTGTGAGACCTTGAAGGTCTCAGGGTCACTACTGAGTATCGTTATACTCACCCATGCACGGGTTATGCACGCACCTCATTGTATTGGATGCAGACGACGGACAGCGCTGACCGAGGCTGAGTGTACGAGGACTGGATGGTACCTAGAGGTGGATCTCACGACGAATCAGTACCTGGAGGAGACTGACGAACGTGGAGTGATGAGGAGGCTATATCTACCTACCCTTCAAGTAGGATCATTGGTGGAAAATCAAGGAGCTACTTTTCAACTTTCAGATATTTTTTCTTTTTTAGTTGTGCTTGTACTTTACAGTTGGGCTTGTATTTTCGGCCCATTTATATTTTAGCACTCTCTTGTTATAAAGTTTTTCTTAGTGTTTTGTATTCATCTTTGTACTATATTGTGTGTGTTTTTAGTTATAAAGGAAATGCCTTCCCATTTTGTTGATTTACACCTTTGGTGCTAGTCTCCAGCCCCAGGCCTATGTAAGGTGGGCCTGGGGTAGTCACGACTTGGGCCCCAGGGGATGGGTCATGACATTAACCCATGTGTTCAAGGTATCATTATTTGAATTTATAAAAATTAAATTTACCACATAACACCATTACCATGGATTTATCCAAAAGTTCCATTTCCATCAAAGGGCTTTAGATATATACTATTTTCAAGTGAATAGAGGGATAAACTCCAAAAATTATTATTTAATTTAATATCACTCATGTTGGACCCAATGTATCCTACTTTTCCTCATGTATATGAATCACATTTTTCTTCAATGCACCCAATTACATAACTTATGGTATTTATTAATGATAATATTAAATTCTAAGTGTCAATACATACGTCCATAGATTGGAAAATCCAATGACACATATAAATGGTTATTTCCTATTAGTAAGTTTTGTCCTCATAATATCTATCTATATAAATTTTCAAGGGTTAGAACTATGAGAGGGTGCCTCAAATTCCTTTGAGTCTCCACCTCTGATAGATTTTATTGTTTGTGTCCCATAAAATGATTTCGTCCTTCTAAATAACTAATATTCAAGAATATTATCATGGAAAATCTATGTTCTCATCACACTGAATAACTTCTATGACATTTTATTGTCATAGAAATTTTTATGACATTACCAAATGTTATGCCATGCCAAGGAACAATCATGATGTGAAAATAAAATTCTTTAATATTCAAGATAATTAATACATGTAACCATTAAGTACATAGAATTTTGTTCTAGGGAATAAAATTTAAAAGAATCCCACTTTCACTAAAGATGACTCTTAACAACCTAGCTCTCACCAAATACTCATGTCTCTTCTTATATAATTACTTTGTATAGAGGTCTACCATGTTTTCTCTTTGGATACTATAATCACTGAAATTTCAACTCATTGTGAACAATCTCTCAAAATATGAAACTTCTAATGTATATTAATTTTTCATTGATGTGACCTTGTATATTTGGAAATATCCACCACTATAGTGTTATCATAGTAACTGATTATAGAGTCCTGATTGATACGAACATTATCAAGATATCAGACAATGTTATCAATACAAACTATTTCTTTAACTTCATTAGAATCCACAATATACTCAGTATCTACTATAAAATTTGCATCAACCAGCTACATTGAACTCTTCCAGCTCAAATATCGTATATTTAGATTGAAGACATATCCTAGTTGTGACATTATATCATTAAGATCTGTGTAAAATCTTGAATCCATATAACTCATTATGACCTCCTCTTCATTTTCTTCATAAAAAAATAACATATCCTTATTTCACTACATATACGTAATGGTAGCCTTAAAAATAGTCCAATATTTTTCACCTAGACTGGATTGAAATATAACTACCATGATTAAAGTATAGGAAACATCAACCCTCTTACATAACATTACATACATGATAGATGACATCAAAAAAACACAATGGATATTACACATTATCTATCATTTCTATTGTGTATGAGGACACATATTCTTGAAAAAATGTATACCAAGTGTTGTTAAAACAAATAAAATCTTGGATTATTCCATACCAAACCTATTTAGTATCTATCCAATTTATATAATTTTACTTATTATAATAATCCTCTAGGATTTATCACACTTGATATTGATCTCTAGAATTTAGGTTTCTTTTCCTAGGTCCTTCATGGAGAAGCACATGGTAAAACATGCATTAACAAATTCTAAGGTAGGTTTCTCATTTTAAATTAGTAATATTTCATCAACATACACTACTATAAAAACATTCATTACCCCACTTAACCGCTTGTAAGGACATGAATCACATACATTATTAATGAATCCAAATTATTTTATAGATTCATCAACCCAAATAATCATTGACGTAGATTCTTGCTATTACCCATACATGGATGTCTACAATGTAAATACCTTTTTGAAAATCCATGGATCAGAAACCCTTCTAGTTGTGTCATCTAAACATCTTCTAGATGGTTCAAATAAAGGAAAAATGTTTTGAAGTGCATCTTTGAAATCATAGAGTCATTGAAAGATGTTATGTAAAATATAATTTTGATGCATTAAATCATAGTGACTACATAAAATGGTTTTTTCTTATTATAGGATTTTATTTTTTTCCCCTATTTCATTCAGCCACTCATTTTGATTTATAGGTACTAAACAAATCTTCTTGAATAACCATTTTTATGCAACAATCTTAAATCTACTGGAGGATCGACTATAATCCCCACATGGTATTTCTACCTAGAATCCATCTCAGATTTCATAGCATATTTAAATTGTTTATCTTTTGAGATATATAATACCTCTTTCTAGGATATGATTTCATTATTGTTAACCAATAATGGTTCAACAGCTTATATGACTGAAAAACTATATCTACCTGGTCCCGTAACTTCTTGGGTTATCCTGTGTAGTTATTTTGTTTCAATAAGTACATCTTCCACAATGACCTATGGTATATACTCCCACACCAACTCTTCTTTATCTTGATCATCAACTTCCTTGAAATCAATCTTCCTCTTACAATCATTCTTGATGATGTGTTACCTCTTAAGGAATATTTCTTTCCTAAAAAATGAATTCTTTTTATCTGAGGTGTCATATATGTAGTATCCCCTCATTTGATTGGGTTAACCTATAAAGATACACATTATTCACCTAGGTTTCAGTTTGTTTCTTATGATAGTCTTATTGAACACCTCACATCCCCATACATGAATATGTGACAAAATAATATCATTACCACTCAGTAAATCAAAGGGAATATTTTTTTCTTATTTATTTAGAACTCATTAAGGAATGTATGTTCTCGCGTGTAATTAATATAACCAAAATTATAGTAGAAGGATTGTGTGACTAATTATCAACCTTACTATGTCTGGAAATTTATAATTCCACCGTTTCACTAACACCATTCCATTATGGACAACAAATAGAATTGAGTTCAGATAAAATCTCATACTCCCAAAGAAATTTGATAAACTCTTTGTTGAAATATTCAGCACCTCAATTTAATAAGATGTTTTTATCTTATTAATAGGATAATTTTAAACATATTTATTGAACTCCTTGAACTATAAAAAGTACCCATACTTATAACTCATCAAGTGGATGTAATAATAACTACTCATATCAATATTAAAAGTCATAAAGTATGTGAATCCACCTATAAATTATATATAAAAAGGTCCAAACACATTAGTATCTTCCAATTCTTGATGATCTATAGACATTTCACCATAACCTAAAAATGGTGGTTTTTTCATATTTCATTATAAAAAATAAATAAATATCTCAAGTGGTTTAATAAGAAAATATTCTAAGTAACCATCCTGAAAGAGCTTCATCAAAACCATCTCATTTATGTGACCAAGATGTTGATGCCATGAATGGGTGCAAAATGAGTCATGTGAAATTGATTTATTGTCAATTGTCAGTATTTTTTCACTATTTAATACATAAATATTATTATTCTACTATTTCATACGATAATGTATTATATATATATATAAGTTGAAAATACTATTTCCATAACTAAAAATAAATATATCTATGTTCAATATAGAAATAAAGATGATGTTATTAAAAAAACTAGAAACATAATAATAGTTATTTAAAAATAAAATAATTCATGTTAGTATAGTGAGGTGGTATTTTCTAATGACTAAAGCATCTATCCTCACCCCATTAGTAGCCCATATATCCACCTCAACTCTGAAATACTTTTGAACTTACTTGGTTCTTGTATTTGGATAAAAATGCTTGCATTCCAAGTAGTATCTAATAAAAAACTTAGAAATATTCATATATCACACTCTAAAAGGGATACACCTATATATCCCCCTTGATTATAGGTTTAGTACCTCTTCTAGTGGACTTTCTTCCACATGAAAAACACATTTTTTTTCTTTATCATTTTCCTACTACTAGATCTTTTTCTTCTTGGAAGGACGGTGCTCTAGAGCCTTAGACTTGGATTGAGTCTTCAGTCCATCAATTTTTTCTTCCTTTACTAATTCACTATATGGAATATGGTTTTCTTATTCCCCACATATTTACCAACTTGATGAATATTAGTAAGAAGTTTAAAAAGAGTCTTTTCTCCCTTGATCATATTACGATTCACATTGAAATGGAAAAGGTTATATGTAGCGAGGATAGAATGATATCTATGAAAAAATCACTAGGGATCTTAAACCCCATGATGTTTAAGAATTTTATAAACCAATATTCTTGGCTATATGAGACCCATATACTACAACCTCTCCAAGATTTCATATCAATAATGTGTTGGAGATCTCATGCCTCTCTTTTCTTCTCCTCTTAAGAGAGAGTTCATGAAGGTGGAATATAATTCTATATGAATCCATGTCCATATATTACTTTATAATATCACTATAAATGGATTAAATCATGAAAAATTATACATCCATTACTTTTTCCGCATGTTTCGGGTAGAGAGATACTTCTTCCTCACAAGCTCTTTCGCAAGCGACATAAGAAGTGGTGTTTCTATCCTATTTAAATTTTGTTCATAAAATTGTATAACCTATAAAAACCTATACCATTCTAAGGAATTCATTATCCTAAGAATATTATCCTCATATAGTATTGTTCATAGTGAAATGGTCAAATTTTTGTGGTTTTCTATTTCTAAAAAATTAAGACTTGATTATTATTACTTTCTTTTATTACCAAATTAGATTAATTTTTTTAATTTAATTAACTTTTATTAATTACAAAAAATTTCAATGATAAATAATAGCACATACCATTAATATTAGAATATCATGTTTCGTAGATATTATAGTTTTAAAGTCCATATTCACTTTTCCATACCCTATACAAGGACCTAAAAAGTTACCAGAAGGGGTTTTAAGTAGAAATAACTTTCAAAATACATTTAATAATACTTCTTATACATGTTGAGTGGACTCACCATTATTGAAATAATTAATAAATATTTCCTCATCCCTTTCCTCTCAGTTACACCAACTTCTTCTTATGAGGCTAACCCTATATTTGAACCATGTTAATTGAATCCAAACCCTCAAGCTAAAATTTCAATGATAACTGAAAGCATCGTGACATGGGTTGGTAAATCACTATAAACTGTGGATTTGATTCTAACAATAGTAGTGAAAAACTATACCAAAATAATATTTTATTTGAGTTATTTTTATCCTTATGTATAAAATCTATCTTTTATTTTATCACATGACTTTTTAATATTAAGTGGTATTTAGTTAAGAAATTTACCATCATTAATAAAATTTACAAAAAATCAATTTTTATTTTATTTTATCTTCCATGATTTTTAGTTAATTTATTATTTAATAATGTATCATAAATAAAAATAAAAAATAAACCATGCAATTGATTAAAATAAAATCTATTTTATTTGACCATGAGATTATATAACGGTCAGTTTATTGAGAAGGTGAGAAAATAACCATCAAACCTTGGGAAAACACATTTAATATTTCCCTAGCTCATGTTACAACATTCCAACTCAACTTCTATATGTCATATAAATTGGGTTTTCCTTAGATCTATGACTCATACCACCTCCCCTCAGCTATTATCTCTGTCTATAAATAATAATTTACTCACATATAGTTGAGGGGATCCAATGGATTTGAAATGGCATTTCATAAAAGAAACTGCAGGCTCACAGACCCAATAAATAATACAGATGAAGGGATAAATCAAAGGAACTACTTTTAATTTAATGATAATTAATTAAAAATAATTCAATAACATACATAGGTCCACTTTAGGCTCATGAAAATCCACATATTATGCAATAGACACACATTTCCAATCCAATTATCAATTACTTCATTTCATTATCTAATTATGATAAAATGAATCAAATTAATCTAAATAATTTAATATATCTTAGTATCATCCAAGAATCCATGAATTACCATCATATACAATTTTAAACAAATTAAATGAATTAATTTTACTTAATGTTGTAAAGTACACAAGTGTACTTGGCAGTAATGACATGTACTCGCCCAAACTACACAAAAATATCTTTGGGCTTATAAATTCCCTTGATATCCTACATACATTGTGTGGTATGTAATTACATGGTGTGTAATATAAAAAAATGAAACATTAAACCCATGTTAATTACACTACATGTGATTACCATGATTCATATAGATTACACTATAAGAAAATACCACACACAACACTCTAATTTAGAATTTAACAAAAAAAAATATTTTAATAAATAATCAATGATAATATGAAATAAAGTGTTCTATAAAATAAATGACACATAGAACACATGTGAAAATAATTAATTATATAATTAATACTTCTCCCTGTGTTAAATTATGCACATTGAATCTATCAGACTTCATGTAGTGTACTCGGTTACATGATGTACGATATCTTCTGATTGTGTCCACCGTATATGCCTATGGACTGGCCATGTTCCACTATCGTGTACATGTATGAGGTATATTAAATATAATATTGTTATATTATATGTGTCCATGAAGATTAATAGTTTGTTATTCCCCATGTGGTGTAGAAGATACATGTCATTATTGGACCCTGAGTGTTTTCCATTAAATGAACATGAGGACTAGAGATCATGAATTTGATTTACATGATATATATTTATTTATAATTAACGAATTATATTATATATATATGTAGATATTCTTTTTTCTTACCTAACTAAATATCTATGGATTGACTAAATAATCATTAGGGATACATGCCAGATTCATGGTTACATATGGTGAAGTTTAGTGCATGGTGTGTAGCCTTGTGTTACCTAACCACAATTCTTAGGATCTATATATGTTTTTTTATATTTTTATTCATTTTAATTTAACTTGTTTGTCAGTTATGTGAGCTAGAATAATGAAAGGGAAAAGAAAATGTGTTCAAATTCCATGAATTAATGAATTTGAAGTAAAAGAACTTGCAAACATAAATTATTCCATAAATAACTAATAAATAATAATAAATTAAACATGTGACCGCTCAGATACCACATTTAGTACCCAAATATACTATAATCCGGAAACCAAAAAATTTATTTTATTCATAATCTATGAATAATCCAAGTTGTACATAAATAATTACATCCCAACCAATAGATTTTGATCGAAGAATAATTAACTTATTTAAATTCTTGACGAAAAATAGTATCATCACTTGTAATTTATAATTAATATACAAGTAGATCTTGATTTACATAATATTTTATTTAATTTCATTGATGAATCAGTTGGCATGATCTCCTTATTATTTCAGGGGATCGAAGAGTATAATCCCTCTTGGAGTGATCCACATGTGCGCCAAAATCATTGAACATCACTATAAAATCATTAGGTGCCAGGGTGGACAATCCTAATTGCTTAAACTATTTTTCATTAATCACAATGGGATGTTATTTTTTGGTGAGGAACTCTTTAATCTCTCTTGATCACATGGTAGGTTCAGAAAATCCTCACTCTAGATATTTTGTGTGTTCTTGATATATTTCTTGGGTTTAGGATAACTTCCTTTTCATATCCATTGTGAACGCTGATTTGTATCTCAATAAAGTGATATAACTAGATATTTATTATAGTAGGTTTGATGTTAATTAGTTCCACATATATCCTTTTCCATTTCTTTAATAATTAGTAAACTCAATGTCTAATAATAATACTATAATTATTATCCACTTGAAATGAAATTCACCAAAGAAAAAACAAATATATTTTATATCATTTTCGAATCGACCATTAAGCTCAGTCCTCTTAACCACCTTAGCATTTATTTACCCATTAATAATTGTTATTTTAATCAAAAATTATCACTAACTTATTCATAAATAAATTTTATAAATATTATATTCACCAAATATTTTGAATAATTATTTATTATTATTTAATTCACATATTCATTCCAGTAACTCATGATTAAATCTTGATGATCAACCAAAACAGATCAATTATTAAACTATGAATATGGAATAATATTTATTTTAACTTTTTAAATTCAATATTTACTTTAACTAAGATTTTTGATACACTAAATGTGTGACTCTCTCCACCTCTTATTTAGTAGAAATAGATAGAGACATCTAAAATCCCAGGTTAATGTCTAGAGACACACCAAGACAACCATATAGAAAATAGATACTGTTAAAATGAAATTCAACCTCCTATGAATGATTATAGTGTAATAAAATCCCTTTATCATAATATATTCGATCAAGCAGGTTGCATGTTAGTGGCATCAATCTATGTGCTCGATGTATTTTCTTTTACTTTCCATAAATTAATTTTCCCATAGAATAACATTGACATTGATTTGTTTTGACAGTTTGATTCCCATAAAATGGCCTGAGATATCAACTTATATCAAAGGATATAAGGGATGGATCCTTCTCACGTTATTCATTAATGAAATATCATGCATAATGCACCCAATGTATGCTACTTTTCTGTGACAATATGTCATCACGATTTCCATAAACACATAACCTTATACACCATATAGTATTCATAAATGACAATTTTAAATTATAAGGATATATAGACCTTTCAATATATGATGAAATATAAATGTGGATTTTTTAATCGAAGATCTCATTCTCAAAATCTCCATCTTTAGATATTTACACACCATGGGAGGGTTCCTCAAAGTTTTATGAGTGTCTACGCTCCATTGTAGTTCCCCACTATGATGAGAACCTAAAGGTATCACAATAATATTCGTGAATATATATTCTATACCAAGATGATAGAATTTATGTGAACCAAATGATGCATGTAAATTTTCACATCTACAATAGTGGTTTATTTATTTTTCTTTCCATTCATGTCAGGTTTTTTCCTTTTTTGAACCATTGAACCAGAGAGAGGAGTTTCATTTAAGAGGAAATGATATATTCTAAATTCTTTTAAGGGGAGTGACCCCATGTGTAACAACCCAAAGTTTTTCAATAGAAATTTCCTTCTTATAATTATGTCAAAAAATCACAAGAAAACACAACATAATGAACTACTAAGTGCTAAGGGAACTTTTAACACAAGTTTTTTACTTCTGTATTAGGAATTTTGAAAATCTGACATACATGGTTTTATTCAAGATGATTTTTGGAGTTTAATAAAATAAAAATAATTTTTGATGAATAGTAACCTACCATCATGAATAGTAGCATACCCTTATGAATTATTGTATACCCTAATGAATAGTAACCTTACCTATGATAGTATAAAAATTATATTCAAGTGAATGTATGCTGCACATATATTTTGGAATAGGTAAATGAATGTTTTGAAACTCTTTTTAGGAATAAACCATGATTTCGATTAAATATTAAATTAATCATATATGGAAAATTATTTTTGAAAAATGGACTTCATTTTTGTATTCTACACGTTGAAAAATGTTTGGGGAGAAATTTTGGGATTTTTCTGAAATACTTGAATTTTTTGATAAATAGTGAAATACCTTAATTTACAAAATAAGCTAAATAAGCTAATTATAGGGTCATGTCTGATGTTCTGCTGATGAAAGCCCACTTTATTTTGGATTAAAATATTAAATTACTATTCTTGTTCATTAAAGACTCATTATTCCTTATCTTTTGGGGAAATAATAAACTAATGAATTTTATATTAAGGAAACCCCTCTCCCCTCCACTATAAATACCACCATTCACACCCTCATTTCATCACAACTATAAAGCTTGAATCCTTTCATAATGTAACACCCCGAGATTTTATAAAAACAATATATTATTTTTAATGTCTTGTGTTGTATGCTACACCAAAAGAAGCTTGCACAACACGCATCTTTGACTTGCCTTGTATTACACGCAATCGCAACCTTCCTCGATAGCGTGTGTAGTACGCAATACTGAGTTTCACGAAACAATGATATGCTATTAAAATATTATTAAAACTAGCCGTTATGAATAGTAATAACCACTTTTTAAATTTTAGAAATTTTATCTCTCAAAATGGACTTCATTTTTGGATTCGGAGTATCGAATTTAGCCTAAGGTGAAATTTTGGTACTTTTCGGATAACTTTCATATTCAGATGAATAGTGAAAATTACTAAATTATAATTAAAAACAACTTTTTTAATCGAAATAATTAGTAGTGATAAATTATTAATTTGAGTAGTTTTAAAGTATATTTAGAATATATTTTCACAATTTAATACAATGTTGGACATTGGATGTAATTTCACATTTAAACCAGTTATAAACAAGTGTCAATCTTTTGATAGTTATTATCTCTTAAAAACACGCTATTTGTTGTGACAGCGGAAATTAATTATAAAATGCAACTTATATGTTGGGAATTTTGTAAAATAGAAATCATTTTTGAATTCTGAATATCAATTATAGCCTAGGGTGAAATTTTGGTACTTGTATGAAAACTTTCAATTTTTGAGGAATAGTGAAACCACTAAGTGGTAGGTTAAAAACTGAATTTTGCATAAAACTTAATTTTACCGCTTCTGTGAGTGGAATTTCGAAAATCTGAGAGACACGGTTAATATCAAGGACTAAAATGTGGTTCAATGAGATGAAAATAATTTTTTGGTGAATAGTAACTTTTTACTTTTTTACCACAGTTAAAAGTAAATAGGGTAATTAAGGGTAAGAATGATATTAATATTACCCTAACACATGTCCTAATTCTATTGGACAAGTGTATTTAGACCAAAAATAACCTTAAGTGTAAAATATTATCATTTAGGCCCACTTGGATTAGATTAGGACATTTATTATTATTTAATTCAAAGAAGAGTTAAAAGAGTTAAAATCAAAGTTTATTTACTAAAACATTTTTAATATAGGGTTATACATAAGATAAATTCGATTGTAAATATTCATTAGAAATATAAAAAGATTTCCCACATAATTGTATTTTATTTGTAATTTTTAGACATCAAATAAGTTAATTTATTTATGACACAAAGATGATGCAGTAATTATCTTATTAATGAAATATTGACATAATTGATGTTATAAACACCACAAGAAATATAATTTGAGACTTTTTATGAATTACACTAATTTTCTAGGTTACTATGATATATTATTGTTGATTTAATAAACTTGGTTCGAACATATAATTCTGTTATGACTTTCACAAAAATCATATATCAAATAGTGTCAAAATTGACACAAAATAGTTTTTAAATCAAATATTATATTATTAATTGTTATTGTATTCATAAAAATCTAAGGTTCGGCCAAATGAATTATATAAGGATATATATATTAATAATAAACAATTTGGGGTTCGTTTGGCATGTTATAGTAAGTGTATTAACCATATAGTGAAAGAAAACAAAAAGACATGGTAAAAGTTAAATTATTTAACTTAGAGTTAAATCTAATTGATAAGGTTAAAATAATATCCTAAACTTGTCTAAATTCTATTGGTTGATAGGATTTTGACCCATCCCCACTTTAGCTTCGAAATAAGACCCTTTGGAACCATTATAAACCGATTTTGACATTAATATAAAATAATATTTTGAGGTATTCCTAAGGTGCCCCTCTCCTCCCTTATAAAAGGTCACCTCCTCCCCCTCCTCCTCACACCAATTTGAGCACTCAAGCTCGGCCAACCCCTACCAAAATCTCTTCTACACTTCCCTAAAAACATCCTAGAGGTTCTGGTCTTCCTCAAAGACCAATTCTAGTGCCCTAAGAGGAGGTCTCAAAGAGGCACTTCAAAGAAGAGGAGGTTCGGACACTTACAAAGCAAGTCGGACCTAAGGTAAGGGAAATATCACAATCTCACTTTTATCCGAGATTGTATTTACTTTGGTAATTACTGGGGTGTATTTTATCATCCACATCCATGTTCCCTCAACATGTAATATTATTTCCATCCTTCTACAATAGTTTATATCCAATTTTACCCTTCGGTAAGTTTTTTTGTAAAAGATATGAAAGGAATCTTTTGTCGTTTTTCATACGAGGTACTTTTTGACTTTTCCGACAAAAGTACGAAGAATGTTTTTTTTTAACTTATACGGCACGAACGGATTTTTACTGTTTTATAAAGCCTTATTTTCATGAAGCTTACTCTAAAAGATTTCATGACTATTTTCAATAACATCTCTTTCTTTTAAAATTGCATGATGTTTTGTGAAAAGAAATTGATTTTGAAGAAGAAAGGATATTTTCCTCAAGAATTCAATTCAAGTGTATTATCAAAATTATTTTCCATCTAAGATAATAAAGGGTTCTGTTTCTATCCATATTTTTACATTGATTTGACTATGTTGTGATGGAATTATGTTTATGAATTCCTTTATCTTATATGAATGGTTTTATGATGTCATGTTGTTTAAGAATCCCATTTTTATTACATGGGTTACGCTATGATGTATGGTTTATGATTATGTGGCACACATAAGAAAGGATTCATTATAAGATGGGTGGGACCTATATCTCCCTCCAATGCATTGGGTAAAGATTTTATATCTCATGAGATAGACATGGCTGGAACGGAAGGTTATTTCGGTTCAGTGATACAGGACTGAAACGAGGAGTGAACTCGGTTCAGAAAGGGACTTCGTCCACTAAGATAGTCTTGGAAATGAGTCATGACTAACAAGAAATGATTTTCCATGATTATGTGTGCATGCCACAAAGTTTCAAGTTTTATGTTATGATTATGGGGATCTCATTTTCACTTCTATGATTTATCCCATGTTATGATATTATGAGCTTTTTTTGCAGGTTAGGATTTCCAAAAGCTATGTTCTTATATATATGATGTGATTGATATTTCTTTTGTTTACCCTTACTGAGAATTTGAGCTCACCCTTTTATGTTTTCTTTTCCCCAGGATATAAAGAAAGTTTTTAGGTAAAAAAAAAAAGGGGAAGATCTTTATGGGAGATATTGAAGAACTTTCACCACGTTTAGAAGATTACGTTCCGAGTTTCCAAAGACACTAAACTATTACGATCCTTGTGTGTGTGTTTTTGTTATGTACTAAGTATTCCGCAAAAGTAATGTAAAGTCAATGTACGTCAAGCTTCGGGTCTCTACAGTTGGTATCAGAGGAAAGGTTTAGTCAACCTTTGGAAACTAGGATGCGAAAACGTTAGTGAGATCCCTAGAGATATTTCTAAGGTATGTCTAGGGATGCCCCTAAGGATAAGTATACATATAGGATATTGTCCGAGAACTATGGTAATGATATTAGATTAAACCAAAGATGATAGATATTTAAGTTACTCCCCCTTTATTATGATTTTTGCATCTAACACTATTCTGTTTGGGTTTTAGAAAATGGATGGAAACAAGATGATTCACAATAATGGAGGATATGATGGACAATGGAATGATATTCTTCATGAGCAACCAAATGAAATGGGATTTGGATGTCCAAACATCATTATTATACCGAATCAGCAATCTCACAACATGATCAATAAAGTAAAATTTGGTAAGTTTCCTGACTCGACTAATAAGAGAAAGATGGAGTTCCATGATGATCATAGAGGAAAGAAAGTTCAATTTCCCCTATGTAAATCATGTGGGAAGAATCATCAAGGAGAATGTTTCAAGGGAACTGGAAGATGATTTGGGTGTGGAAAAGAAGGACACAAAGCAAGTAAGTGAAAAGGAAAAGGGTCGGTTAACACCATGGATGAGGATAATGGTATTGCTACGACATCAAAAATGGTTAAGTGTTTTAAATGTGGAATGTATGGGCATTATGCAAACAAATGCCCTAAGGGAAAGACTCATGAAGAGAATCAGTATGGTCATATGGGTAGTATTTATGTGGATGATGATGAAGAGACTACAAATGATATGTGAGATGAAAGAATTTTTGAAGCTCGGTCAATGGTTTGAGAATGTAGTGGAATGATTACATGTTTATCATGTGTAATTTTGGAATAAAGAGACATCTATGGATTGTTACACTGTTGTCTTTCCTTGTGTTTTGAAAGTGTATGATTAATGTTACCAGTATCCATGAAAGGTTATTCAGATATTTTTGGAATGTAGATGATATGCGCATAATGAAGGGATAAGGAGAAAATTAAATGTTTGATAGTATTCATGAGCTCATGATTGATATAAGGAGTAAGTGATATCATGGTTTGAGTATATAGAATTTTGAGGATTTCGGTATGTGAAAAGTGTTAACTTTTAACTGCATTCAAGTTTTCACTAAGGTTCAATGGGTATTCAAGAGAGTACAAGATTAAGGCCTTTGAGTTTTTGGAATGTGACCAACAAGATATATCTTATGATATATGGGGATCCACGATGGTATTAAATCTCTGGTAATAATTTTCACTATGTTATGATAATGGACTGCAGTATTATGGATAAGCCTAAAGATTGGAATGGACTATGTTGTACATAAGTTAGTATTGTTTAAGGATAGAAGTTTTCTCGATATTATTGATGGGATGTTATAGTAATATAGTTTTAGAAAAAGGAAAACCTGCAGGACGGGCGACAGCCCATCGCTTCGGACAAGGCTGTGGGAATCGAACCCACAACCGAAGTGCGACTGGTCTTTATCGCCTACCACTGGCCTACAGGAAGTCCCTGTTTAGTAGAAACTAGTTTTATTATATTAAGCAGTATGATATATGAAGTATAAGTCCATTTTAGGAACCATATATGATTAATCTCACTATAGAATGACTTATGTATATTTAATAACTTTTGATAACCTTTTGTTTAAGACAGATGGAATGACCTGTCATTCTATCACATGATCTGTTAACACTTCACGAATAAAAAATTCAACTTCATTTATTTAAGAGATGAAGTGGAAATTGTTCAAGGCACGAACAACAGTGAGATTGTACCAAAATAAAGTAAGTATTTATTCTAATTCAAATTCTTCAACTTTAGGGAAACGATCTTGAAAACCAAAAATGTTGTCCTAGTGCTCTTATATCTGATTAATCAGATGGTACCTTAGATCGTCACAAATTTATGGATTTGTGATTGCTAGCTTTTCCATAGCCATGTTCTCTACCAATCTCCATCAGAACATGATGGTTAGATTTCTCTTTCATATCCATATTTTCACCTATGTGGAAACCCAGTGATTAGTTTATTTGGGTAATCGTTACATTTCATACTTTAGTTTTTAAAGCCAAGTTTTGGTATTCCTTTTTACGATGTGGGTTTCTATTAAAGAAACTTTCGAATAGTAAACCATTTATAACCCCGACGAATTTCGAGGGCGAAATTCATTTTAAGGGGGGTAGAATGTAACACCCCGAGATTTTATAAAAACAATATATTATTTTTAATGTCTTGTGTTGTATGCTACACCAAAAGAAGCTTGCACAACATGCATCTTTGACTTGCCTTGTATTACACGCAATCGCAACCTTCCTCGATAGCGTGTGTAGTACGCAATACTGAGTTTCACGAAACAACGATATGCTATTAAAATATTATTAAAACTAGCCGTTATGAATAGTAATAACCACTTTTTAAATTTTAGAAATTTTATCTCTCAAAATGGACTTCATTTTTGGATTCGGAGTATCGAATTTAGCCTAAGGTGAAATTTTGGTACTTTTCGGATAACTTTCATATTCAGATGAATAGTGAAAATTACTAAATTATAATTAAAAACAACTTTTTTAATCGAAATAATTAGTAGTGATAAATTATTAATTTGAGTAGTTTTAAAGTATATTTAGAATATATTTTCACAATTTAATACAATGTTGGACATTGGATGTAATTTCACATTTAAACCAGTTATAAACAAGTGTCAATCTTTTGATAGTTATTATCTCTTAAAAACACGCTATTTGTTGTGACAGCGGAAATTAATTATAAAATGCAACTTATATGTTGGGAATTTTGTAAAATAGAAATCATTTTTTAATTCTGAATATCAATTATAGCCTAGGGTGAAATTTTGGTACTTGTATGAAAACTTTCAATTTTTGATGAATAGTGAAACCACTAAGTGGTAGGTTAAAAACTGAATTTTGCATAAAACTTAATTTTACCGCTTCTGTGAGTGGAATTTCGAAAATCTGAGAGACACGGTTAATATCAAGGACTAAAATGTGGTTCAATGAGATGAAAATAATTTTTTGGTGAATAGTAACTTTTTACTTTTTTACCACAGTTAAAAGTAAATAGGGTAATTAAGGGTAAGAATGATATTAATATTACCCTAACACATGTCCTAATTCTATTGGACAAGTGTATTTAGACCAAAAACAACCTTAAGTGTAAAATATTATCATTTAGGCCCACTTGGATTAGATTAGGACATTTATTATTATTTAATTCAAAGAAGAGTTAAAAGAGTTAAAATCAAAGTTTATTTACTAAAACATTTTTAATATAGGGTTATACATAAGATAAATTCGATTGTAAATATTCATTAGAAATATAAAAAGATTTCCCACATAATGGTATTTTATTTGTAATTTTTAGACATCAAATAAGTTAATTTATTTATGACACAAAGATGATGCAGTAATTATCTTATTAATGAAATATTGACATAATTGATGTTATAAACACCACAAGAAATATAATTTGAGACTTTTTATGAATTACACTAATTTTCTAGGTTACTATGATATATTATTGTTGATTTAATCAACTTGGTTCGAATATATAATTCTTTTATGACTTTCACAAAAATCATATATCAAATAGTGTCAAAATTGACACAAAATAGTTTTTAAATCAAATATTATATTATTAATTGTTATTGTATTCATAAAAATCTAAGGTTCGGCCAAATGACTTAGATAAGGATTTATATATTAATAATAAACAATTTGGGGTTCGTTTGGCATGTTATAGTAAGTGTATTAACCATATAGTGAAAGAAAACAAAAAGACATGGTAAAAGTTAAATTATTTAACTTAGAGTTAAATCTAATTGATAAGGTTAAAATAATATCCTAAACTTGTCTAAATTCTATTGGTTGATAGGATTTTGACCCATCCCCACTTTAGCTTCGAAATAAGACCCTTTGGAACCATTATAAACCGATTTTGACATTAATATAAAATAATATTTTGAGGTATTCCTAAGGTGCCCCTCTCCTCCCTTATAAAAGGACACCTCCTCCCCCTCCTCCTCACACCAATTTGAGCACTCAAGCTCGGCCAACCCCTGCCAAAATCTCTTCTACACTTCCCTAAAAACATCCTAGAGGTTCTGGTCTTCCTCAAAGACCAATTCTAGTTCCCTAAGAGGAGGTCTCAAAGAGGCACTTCAAAGAAGAGGAGGTTCGGACACTTACAAAGCAAGTCGGACCTAAGGTAAGGGAAATATCACAATCTCACTTTTATCCGAGATTGTATTTACTTTGGTAATTAATGGGGTGTATTTTATCATCCACATCCATGTTCCCTCAACATGTAATATTATTTCCATCCTTCTACAATAGTTTATATCCAATTTTACCCTTCGGTAAGTTTTTTTGTAAAAGATATGAAAGGAATCTTTTGTCGTTTTTCATACGAGGTACTTTTTGACTTTTCCGACAAAAGTACGAAGAATGTTTTTTTTTAACTTATACAGCACGAACGGATTTTTACTGTTTTATAAAGCCTTATTTTCATGAAGCTTACTCTAAAAGATTTCATGACTATTTTCAATAACATCTCTTTCTTTTAAAATTGCATGATGTTTTGTGAAAAGAAATTGATTTTGAAGAAGAAAGGATATTTTCCTCAAGAATTCAATTCAAGTGTATTATCAAAATTATTTTCCATCTAAGATAATAAAGGGTTCTGTTTCTATCCATATTTTTACATTGATTTGACTATGTTGTGATGGAATTATGTTTATGAATTCCTTTATCTTATATGAATGGTTTTATGATGTCATGTTGTTTAAGAATCCCATTTTTATTACATGGGTTACGCTATGATGTATGGTTTATGATTATGTGGCACACATAAGAAAGGATTCATTATAAGATGGGTGGGACCTATATCTCCCTCCAATGCATTGGGTAAAGATTTTATATCTCATGAGATAGACATGGCTGGAACGGAAGGTTATTTCGGTTCAGTGATACAGGACTGAAACGAGGAGTGAACTCAGTTCAGAAAGGGACTTCGTCCACTAAGATAGTCTTGGAAATGAGTCATGACTAACAAGAAATGATTTTCCATGATTATGTGTGCATGCCACAAAGTTTCAAGTTTTATGTTATGATTATGGGGATCTCATTTTCACTTCTATGATTTATCCCATGTTATGATATTATGAGCTTTTTTTGCAGGTTAAGATTTCCAAAAGCTATGTTCTTATATATATGATGTGATTGATATTTCTTTTGTTTACCCTTACTGAGCATTTGAGCTCACCCTTTTATGTTTTCTTTTCCCCAGGATATAAAGAAAGGTTTTAGGTAAAAAAAAGGGGAAGATCTTTATGGGAGATATTGAAGAACTTTCACCACGTTTAGAAGATTACGTTCCGAGTTTCCAAAGACACTAAACTATTACGATCCTTGTGTGTGTGTTTTTGTTATGTACTAAGTATTCCGCAAAAGTAATGTAAAGTCAATGTACATCAAGCTTCGGGTCTCTACACATAAACTCTTCCAAAACATCTTCTGTAGCCCCTCCCCCACTTCTAAGAGCTTATGGTCTCATCAAAAGGCCAGGCTTATGCCCTTAAGGAGGATTTCAAGAGGAGGATTCAAGTGATTATTTCTCTCCCTCTTCTCCTTTAATTCCCTTTCAATTTCAAGTTCTTTTATTATTCTCTCCCCACCTATCGTTATCCAAATGGTATGGTAACTCAATTATAATTAATATATTTTCATTTTATTATACTAATGGTATATTAAATCATCCAACCCATTTCCCTATTCCTTTTATTTAATTAAAAAGAACATTGTTTGTGAGGGGTTGATTTATCACCTTTAAGAATGACATGTTTTCTTCTTCCATTTATACCTTCAGATCTGGTCATGAAACCCTTTTTCTGGTTGAACTAGTATATTTGATATGTATTATGTCCTATTTAATATTATGGAACTAACTTATGTACATATTACTAAGTGGTAAATTAAAACAAGTTTGTTGTGATCGAAAAACTGCCCAAATTAACCCAGACAATCGTCATTTAATTTTTATCTAATGATTCATCCACATGTTATATAATATAACTCATTATAATATCATTTTAAATTATGTAATTTCATTAATAACATGTAATATCAGTTCTTTATGTTTACCCATGTTCTACCCAAACTTCAATTTATGAATACATGTGAACCACCCAAGAAAAACCATAAAAAACGAACATCCCCGAACAATGTTTTTAAACTCTATAAGTCATCCAAAAAAACATTAAATGAAATAATGAAACCAGAATGAACTCTACTCATGTATAAAAGGATCTTTCATTTATAATTAATGAATATAATCTCATTATACAGGACATTAAAGAGAAGGAAGCATTCGGATACAAGGTAAGGGGGAAATCTCGAACCAAATTTTCTTTCTTCGGGTTCTCCCTCTTTAACTCAAATTTGGTATGGTCACTTCTTAAAAATCCTTTGTTCATCATTATCTTATATTTTTTTGTGATATACATGTTTTATACTAAATTTTATGTGAAAAAATTTTTTCCCAAAAGATCTCTTATTTTAAGTACTCACCTTTTACCTCTCATTCAAGGTTGATGGTTCTTGTATCAAGTATGTTGTTCCCTATTTCTTTTGGGAACCCAAAGTTTATGAATGTGTTCTTATGAGATGAAACCCATTCCTTTACGAGGGTTATTTATGTTCATTATTGATATATGTTCTATGTGGAATGCATGATAATGATAATATTATGATGTGACGGGTGTGCCCGGAATTATGTAGCACAATATGAATGTTTGAATGTGACGGGTGCGCCCAGAATTATACAGCGCTCTAATGAATTGGGTAAAGTGATTAATCTCATGAGTAATTGTGAAATTATGTGGAAAAGATTCTAGATTTTTCACAATTATTTTTGGTAGTTAACCACTAAGACATGATGTTTCATTTTTATGGATTTCCACACTTTAAGTCTTTTATTTATGCTCCCTCTCATGTTCGTGATCTTTTTACCATGTTATGATTATGACCACCCCATGCTATATTTTTTCTATCTTTCCTCTTACTGGTCTTTTAGATCACCCCTTTTTTTATTTATATCCTCAGGTCACTACATGTACTAAGGAGAGGGAAAGTGCCAATAAGAGGCTAGTAAAGAAGGAATTAAATGATTGTTTATGATTTATGTTGTAAAAGTTATGAATGGTCATAGTTTTCCCAAGGAACTAAACTGTTGGATCCTCTATGTGTAATACTATTATGTTTTTTATCTTTAAAATGATGTAATAGTAATGTAATAAAAGGTTGGGTCGCTATATTTGGAATCAGAGGCAATGTTTAGTTAATTTGTGAATTAGGATTAGTGAACCCTAGAGAAAACCTCTAGCATGAGACTAAGTACAAATTGGCACACACGAATCTTTTCATAGGGATCCCCTATGTTATGATTTTAGTATAAATTATGCAAATGAATAAGTTATTTATTCACGAATTGTTGACTTATGTTTTGTTCTAACCTTTTCTATTTTAGAAAATTGTGGGAACCAGGAGAAACCAGGCCAACAACTCATGCGAGGGCCAATGCAACGATTGACCGAACATCATCCCCAATGATTTGGGATGTGGAGTTCAAGACTTCATGACGATTCATAACCAATTATCTTAGGTTATAAACAATAAACATAATAATGGGGAACGTCCTCCTTTACCAAAGAGGGAGCAACTGGCTATCGAATGATTTATGCGGCAACAACCACCGATGTTTAATGGATCTTCTGATCCACTAGCTGTGGAATGGTGGGTCAAATCCATGGAGAATATATTTTCTATTCTTTATTGTTCTGAGATGGAGAATGTGACCCTAGCCATTTATCGTCTATATGGAGAAGCCGATCAATGGTGGGCTTTGATTAAGAACACAAATCCAAGGGAAGAAATTGAAGAGATGGAATGGGAAGACTTTAAGATAATGTTTCTTAATAAGTATTTACCCCGAAATCTTCGCACAAAGATGGAGAGATAATTCATAGATCTCAAGAAAAACTAAGAATAATCTGTCACAACCTATGAAGTGAATTTCACAAGGATTTCAAGGTACACTTCAGGTTTTGTTATCAACAATTATAGAAAAATTGATAGATTCTTTAGTGGAGTAAAACCACACCTTTGAAATGCTCTAGCAATTCGACACATTGGGAGTTATGAAGAAGTTGTTTGATGTTCTCTCAAAGTAGAGATGGAGTTTGGAGGATGGTCCCCTGGATATGGTGATAAGAAACTAAAGATGGAGTTTCAAGACGGTGTATCTAATGATAAAGTTGGGAAGAAAACTCAACGACCCACATGGAAAAAATGTGGGAAGTTACACCATGGGAACTACCTGAATGGGATGGGGAAATGCGTAAAGTGTGGGGAAGAAGGATATAATTCTCAAGAGTGTCAAAAATACATGAAAAGGAAGGATAATGTGGTGGAATAAAGTAGATAACCACCAATGGTTCAATGCTACAACTGTAGGGAGCTATGGAACTATGCAGGCCAGTGCACTAAACCTCGGGTTCTTGAGGGTAATCAGCGTTAGCAGCCACCAAATCCAAATGAACAAGGGAATGATTATGCCATCACTACTGCAGAAGTGGAACAAGATAATGAAGTAGTACAAGGTACACTTCCTATTAACTCAATAATAGAAAAACTCTTATTTTATTCTAGTTCTACGCATTCCTTTATATCATGCAGGTTTGCTAGAACTATAGAATCGAAGCCCTGAAACCTTGAAGTAGAGATATCTGTAAGAACACAAAGTGGTGCAATCATTGAAACCCAAGTGTTTGACTCTTCTCCTATTGGCGTAGGTGGGAATATTCTTCCAACGAATCTCTTAATACTTTCCATGGTGGAAGTCGACGCTATAATGGGAATGGATTGGCTCTCGTTATATAGAGCACATATCAACTGTCAAGAAAAGGAAATATATTTTTAAATTTCAGACCATCCCATGCTACTCTAAAAATGAAAGGAAGATCATAAATATCCTTTGGGAAGTCCTTAATCTATGTGTATGTTGATTCCCAATGAACAAGCATACCTCTCCCAAATGGTTGGGTCGAACAATAATTCCAACCTTGTGGAAATTTCCATCATAAATGAATATGAAGATGTATTTCCCAAAGATTTACTCATAATTCCCTCGGATCGTGAGGTAGATTTCTCAATTGAACTCATACCATGAGCTAATCCTATATCAAAGTGTCCCTATATGATGGATCCTATCGAACTGGAGGAGTTAAAGAAGCAGCTGTAAGAGCATCTGGACAAAGGGTTAATATGCCCTACTGCATCACCTTGGGGGGGCCCTAGTGCTCTTTGTGAAGAAGAAGGATGGAACAATGAGGATATGTAACGATTATCGGGAACTCAACAAGATCACCCTAAAGAACAAGTATACTCTCCAAAGGATTGATGACTTGTTCACCCAGCTAATAAGAGCTCAATACTTCTCAAAGGTGGATCTTCATTCTGGATATCATCAGGTAAAGGTGAAGAAGGAAGATATTCAAAAGTCTGCCTTCCGTACAAGGTATGGGCACTATGAGTTTTTGGTGATGCCCTTCAAACTTACTAATGCCCCTGAAATCTTCATGGATTTGATGAATATAGTCTTTAGACATTACCTTGAAAAATTTTTGGAAGTTTTTATTGATGATATTATCATCTACTCCAAGAGCAAAGAGGAACATTAAGAACTTAGAAGACTTGTGTTGGCGGCATTGAGAAAGGAGAATTTGTATTCTAAGTTCAAAAAGTGTGACTTTGGGATGAAACAAGTCACATTATTGGGACATGTTATCACAAGTGATAGAATTTCTATGGATCATTCAAAGACAAAAGAAATTGAGGAATGTCCCATGCCCTCTAGTGTCATAGAAATCTGGAGTTCTCTTGGATTAGCTGGGTACTACTGACATTTTGTGAGAAAATTCTCACGATTTTCAAGCCCGCTAATTATGTTAATACGGAAATGGGTAAAGTATTTATGGACATATGAATGTAAGGGAATCTTCAAGGATCTTAAGAGAAGGCTGATCACTGCACCAGTACTCACACTATCGAAAAGTGGAGAATGTTTTGTGATATACAGTGATGCTTCAAAGAAAGGATTGGGTTGAGTACTCATGAAAAATGATAATGTGATAGTGTTGAGTCAATAATGTTTTCCTTATGACTTTTCCATTCCTTCTTGTTTTGAAAATCACAAACACCTTATACTTTAGCAAATAATATTTTTACCCCCATAAGGAAAATTTACTTCTTTAAGTAAATTTACCTTAACCTATATTTTCTTATACATGGCAATATTATTCTTAAATTCAAAAACCTGATTCATAACCAAATTTCCAGAGCCATATAATGAAAAGATTTGGAGCATTCTGTTTTTAGGATCCGAATTCTGGATGTGATCTATAATAGAGTTTTAATCCAAATTATGGGCTCTGAGCACTGAAGAAGTTCAACTCCGAACTCTTAAGCAGTTCAACTCCGAACTCTGAAGAAGTTCGACTCCGAACTCTGAAGAAGTTCGACTCCGAACTCTCAAGTGGTTCGACTCCAAACTCTCAAGTAGTTTGACTAAGAACTCTCAAGTAGTTCGACTCCGAACTCTTAAGCAGTTCGACTCCGAACTCCTTAAGTGGTTTGACTCCGAACTCTCAAGTAGTTCGACTCCGAACTCTTAAGCAGTTCGACTCTGAACTCTTTAAGTGGTTCGATTTCGAACTCTTCAAGTTCAGAATCTGATCTCTAGTGAAACCAGACTTCGAATTCCTATAAAACATAATCCGAATATTTCTTAACATAGACTCCGAACTTCTTTTTGGTTAGACTCTGAACATATATTTTTCTTACACTCCAAACTATTGATTAGATTTTACTTACATATGCTTTGTTTCAAAACGATGTCGTGCATTCAGTTATACATTTTTTGTTATAAAACGATGTCGTCTATTATGTTTCTAATTAACCTTTGGTTGAGTTACATGTGTACAGGTCCCTCCGAATTTCATGGAAAATATGACTGTTGGAAGAGGGAGCTGACCATTGGAAATTTTCTTATAAATATGAGCTCATTTGAAAGAGCTCAGGAGAGATGAACAAGTTGATCGATCTAGAGAACACACGCTGTTAAGGTGATTTCTAGAGAGAGAAGCTTTTCATGCCTTGTGCGTACTGAACCGCTCGTTCAGATTGATTTGTGTGACTCCGGATGTTGGTGATTACATTCGAGGACTTCCGGGGATAGGAAGACAGAGGTGCTGACTACCTTGAAGTTTGAGGGCTTCCTTGCTGAGGAAGACAGAGGTTCCAACTACCTTAAAGTTGAGGTCTTGCGGGGATAGCAAGACAGAGATTCCGATCTTCGTATCAAGGGCTTATCCTGGTGTGGGTAAGACAGAATTGCTTGAAAGTATAAATCATGGTTCCTTTATCCAAGGTTGTTGGATACCCTTCTCTTTGGGTTAAAAGACTTATATCTTGTTACATGTAGTTTTTCTACTTGTTTGTTTCCGCTGCATATTGTATTGTAAGGAAAGTATAACCTTCTTATATCTCCTTACACTTGTACACTGATTAGTTTAAGATTCTATATGCTTTAAGGTAGAATCTTATATTTTAAACCTTGGTTCCAGTTTTCCAGTTGGTGATTAGAAGTGTTGTGAATTTACTTAGTTTAACTTTGTTAAACTAAGAATTTTCCTTGTCTAAGGAAAACATAGTTATCCGTAACCAACTTTAAGGGTTGTAAAGGATTTTCTAAAGTGTACAATTCACCCCCCCTATTGTATATGGAGCATCCACATTGTTATTTAGATCCTAAAATTTGTATCAGAGCAGGTCTCTGAAATACTCATACTCACCTATAAGTTTTTCTTTCTCACTTTTTCATTTCGAACTTTTTCATTCCGAACATTGTCATTCCAATCTTTTTCATTCAGAACATTTTCATTCCAAACTTTTTCATTCCGAACTTTGTCATTCCGAACTTTGTCATTCCAAACTTTGTCATTCCGAACCTTGTGGTTACGAACTTTTTCTACTAACTAGTTTGGTTTCCCAAGTTGTTTTAGAATGGCAGGAATCAATGTCGGTTCTATTGATAATCTAAACCCTAAAATACCACCAATCTTTGATGGTAATGACTATGAATACTGTATAGATCGAATGAAGACTTTTTTCATCAACACTGGATTGGAAAATTTTTTTATGCTTACTGGAGATTATAAAATTCTCGATAAGGAAGTTAGAACATTCACTAACCAGGAAAAGCAAGAGTATCAACTCAATTATAAGGTACGCAATAATTTACTATGTTCAATTAATAGAAATATATATAGCCAAATTTCTTCTTGTGAAGCAGCTAACTGTATCTGGAAGAAGTTTGAAGTTACACACTTTGGTACTTCTAAAGTGATTGAGACTAGGAGAGCTATTCTTAGAGCTGAATACCATGGATTCAATTTTCCGTATGGTGAACCAATCTGCAAAGTTCAATAGAGTTTTATGACTATAGTTAATAGCTTATAGTCTATGGGAGAAAAAGGGTTAGATGGTGAAGCCCTTGTAGATAAGATAATTGATATCACGCCCAACGAATGGGAATCAAAGAGAACAGCCATAGATGAGAACAAGAAGGTCACTCAAATTTCTCTTGATGAGCTATGCAGAACTCTTATCCAACATGAAACCACAATGAAGAGAGATGCTGACAACATCAAAAAGAAGAATGTGAATGGTATTATTTCATTTACTACTACGTCAAATCATATGAAATCCAAGACTCCTAAGAGAGTAACCAGATCCAAGTCTAAGAAGGTGGTTGTTCAATCAGATTCTAGTGAAAGTGAAATCTCAGAAAATGAGTTAGCAAATCTTGCTCGAAGGATGAACAAGATAGCCATCCAGAGAAATTTCCAATCCAAGTATAAGAAAAAGGAAAGGATAGAAAGGAAAGATGGAGAAGTTACTTGTTATGAATACAATAGAGCTGGATATATTAGACCAGATTGCCCTCTACTCAAAAAGAAATAAAGGAAAGAAAGGCATTCTGAAAGGAGCAGGAAGAAGTATTACAAAACCAAAGCTAAGAAGGTTCTTAAAGAAAATGACACCTGGAGTGCCAGTGGTGGTGACACTTCAGATAAATCTTATGATTATGAATCTTCAGGAAATAAGAATCTCAGTCTTATAGCCAGATTACCTATTGACAATCATTGCTTTATAGATAAGGTACAAAATGCTGAATCACTGACCAATGTTTCTTTAAATCCTAATGATAGTAAGTATTATAACTCCTTATATTAAGAATCCTCTTCTGATGAAGAAAATACTTCACCTACCTATGACGAAGTTTCTAGGTTTGTTGAACTTCTTGAGATTGAGAACTCTAAACTCAATAAGATACTTGATATAGAAAACTCTAGGAATTATATTCTTACAAAAGAGATATCATATATTTCTAAAGATCTTGATAAGAAAAATGCTGATTTTATAATTCTTTCGAAAAATCTTGAGGAAGCAAGTTCTGAGAGGAACAAACTTTCTAAAGAGTTAGAAAAAGTAATTTCTAAGAAAAGTGTTTTCGAGCCTAGCCCTAGTTCTAAATCTAATGATTTTGAAGATAAACACTTTCTTATCAAACTCAAGTCTGAAATATTTTCCTTAAATAAGTGTTTATCAAACTTTACCCATGGTAAGGAAAATTTTGATAAAATGTATTCCCGAATACGACCTTTAAGAAATAAATCCGGATTTGGTTATACCCATGCAAAACCAATTTTCAGTAACAATTATTTTGTTCCTCAAAGTGCCCCATTTTGTACCAAGTGTCAGTGTGGTGTTCACTGGGAAAAGAATTGTTCCTTAAAAAAACTCAATCTCTAGGATTTCACAAACCTTATTTCTCTAAGAAGATGTAGGTTCCTAAAACTTTGTTGTCTGGAAATTTCAGATCCAAGAAAGTTTGGATTCCAAAAGTCTAATTCTTTTCTTTTTTTTAGGGAAATAGAGGAATTACCAACAACAATACATGGTACATGGATATTGGATGTTCCCAGCACATTACTGGTAACAAAAGATATTTTGAAAAGATTATCAAAACAAAAGGAGGAAAGGTAACTTTCTGAGATAATGCACAAGGAGAAATTGTCGGTATTGGTAATATTGTTCTTCTAGGTAAAACATTGATTTCAAATGTTTTATTTTTTAAGGGTCTTACGCACTACCTCATTAGCATAAGTCAGTTATGTGATGAAGGGTACCCTGTGAATTTTAGGAATGATAAGTTCTTAGTACACAATTCCAAGGAAGAATTTATTCTCTCAGCCAATAGGCAAGAGAATATTTACACTTTGAACATAGAAGACCTAAGGAGCCAAGATTTACCTTGCCTAAGTGCAATGAAAGATCATTCCTGGTTGTGGCATAGAAGGCTAGGACACTATAACTTTATAAATTTATGTAAACTATCTAAGAAGAAACTAGTTAAGGATCTACCAGAGCTTAGATTTGATTCTTCAGAAGTTTGTGATCCTTGTCAATATGGCGAGCAACATAAATCTAGTTTTAAATCAATCGGTGAAGTCTCAACAACTGATGCATTACAGTTAGTGCACATGGATCTTTTTGGTCTGACACAAACTGGAAGTATTTGTAACACCCGAGACTTTTATGTTATATAAATCATCAAAGGAATATTTTTCTACACAACACTTGCTTGGCTTGCTTTACACGCAATCGCGACCTTCCTCGATAGCTTGCGTCGTACGCAATACCGAGTTTCACTAAACAACAATATGCTATTAAAACTAGCCGTTATGAATAGTAATAACCACTTTTTGAAATTTTAGAAATTTTATTTTTCAAAATGGACTTCATTTTTGGACTCAGAATATCGAAATTAGCCTAGGGTGAAATTTTGTTATTTTTCTGAAAACTTTCAATTTTTGATGAATAGTGAAACCACTAAGTGGTAGGTTAAAAACTGAATTTTGCATAAAACTTAATTTTACCGCTTCTGTGAATGGAATTTCAAAAATCCGAGAGACACGGTTAATATCAAGGACTAAAATGTGGTTCAATGAGATGAAAATAATTTTTTGGTGAATAGTAACTTTTTACTATTTTTACCGCGGTTAATAGTAAATAGGGTAACTAAGGGTAAATATGATATTAATATCACCCTAACACATGTCCTAATTATATTGGACAAGTGTAATTCGACCAAAAACAAACTTAGGAATAAAATATGACCATTTAGGCCCACTTGGATTAGATTAGGACATTTATTATTAATTTATTTAAAGAAGGGTTAAAATAGTTAAAATCAAAGTTTAATAAGTAAATCATTTTTAATATGGGGTTATACATAAGATAAATTAGATTATAAATATTCATTAGAAAGATAAAACGATTTCCTACATGATGGTATTTTATTTGTAATTTTTAGACATCAAATAATATAATTTATTTATGACACAAAGATGATGCAGTAATTATCTTATTAATGAAATATTGACATAATTGATAATATAAATACCAAAATAAATGTAATTTAAGACTTTTTATGAATTACACTAATTTTATAGGTTACTATGATATATTAGTGTTGATGTAATCAACTTGGATCGAACATATAATTCTGTTATGACTTTCACAAAAATCATATATCAAATAGTGTCAAAATTGACACAAAATAATTTTTAAATCAAATATTATATTATTAATTGTTATTTTATTCCTAAAAATCTAAGGTTCGGCCACATGACTTATATAAGGATATATGTATTAATAATATACAATTTGGGGTTCGTTTGGCATGTTATAGTAAGTTTATTAACCATATAGTGAAAGAAAACAAAAAGACACGGTAAAAGTTAAATTATTTAACTTAGAGTTAAATCTAATTGATAAGGTTAAAATAATACCCTAAACTTGTCTAAATACTATTGGTTGATAGGATTTCGACCCATCCCCACTTTAGCTTCGAAATAAGACCCTTTGGAACCATTATAAACCGATTTTAACTTTAATATAAAATAATATTTTGAGGTATTCCTAAGGTGCCCCTCTCCTCCCTTATAAAAGGACACCTCCTCCCCTTCCTCCTCACACCAATTTGAGCACTCAAGCTCGGCCAAACCCTGACAATTTCTCCTCTCCACTTCCCTAGCAACATCCTAGAGGTTCTGGTCTTCCTCAAAGACCAATTTTAGTGCCCTAAGCGGAGGTCTCAAAGAGGCACTTCAAAGAAGAGGTAATTACCGTTACCAATTCTTTCATCTTTATTTCTTCTTCCACTTCTTCTTCTTAGGTTGTTTCATTATGAAGTAATAACATCAGTATCACTCATATACTGATATGTTATTATAAGTATGAAACAACCCTATTTTACCATCTATCCATCCTACGGAAAAAGAAATCACCGCGCGTGCGTACGTACGGAATACCGTCTCCACGCCGTGGTGTAATCTATTTTCCACCACCACCTTACATGGATGGGTATAATGGTGTAAAGAATAACTATACATAGTTATTACAACATCATATTGATTCTGATATATTTTATAATCCACTCCAATTCAATTCAATATTTATAGATATGATATCATCGCTCGTGCGTACGTACGGAATACCGTCTCCACGACGCGATGAGATTCATTCTCCATGTTAACCATTTAAGAATGATTATAATGTATATATAAGAAATAATAATGAAATATATGACATTATAAAGATACTGTATTTATGTATATATATACATATGTATGTCATCTACTTACTTCCATTTCAAGACAATAAGGAAAGGAAAACAGCGTTCATGCGTACGTACGGACTACCGTCTCCATGAACGGTGTTTTTCATTTTATTTATCTACCTATTATATATATATATACTGAATATATATGATATATAAATCATATTTTATATTCTGGAAGTAAGTAAATCATGATATAAGTAATAATGATGTCAAGAACAACAAGTCAAAACACCTACGATAAATGAAACGATTTTACCCAAAACGCTTCTTTAACATGGAATTTACAAAAGAACGGGTAATATAATGTCATAAGTGAACCATATATGATATCATAACAATGAATATGATTCTGTAATAAGTCAATAACATGATTTAAATCATTATACAGGAGGTTCGGACACTTACAAAGCAAGTCGGACCTAAGGTAAGGGAAATATCACAATCTCATTTTTATCCGAGATTGTTTATTCGTAAGTATTTACTGGGGTTTATTTTATCATCCACATCCATGTTTACTCAATATGTAATATTATTTCCATCCACCTAAAATTGTTTAAATCCATTTTTACCCTTCAGTGAGTTTTTAGTAATACGTATGAAAGGAATCTTTTGTCGTTTTTCGTACGAGGTACTTTTTGACTTTTCCGACAAAAGTACGAAGAATGTTTTTTTTAACTTATACGGCACGAACGGATTTCTACTGTTTTATAAAGCCTTATTTTAATGAAGCTTCCTCTAAAATATTTCATGACTATTTTCAATAAAATCTCTTTCTTTTAAAATTGCATGATGTTTTGTGAAAAGAAATTGATTTTGAAGAAGAAATGATATTTTCCTCAAGAATTCAATTCAAGTGTTTTATCAAAATTATTTTCCATCTAAGATAATAAAGGGTTCTGTTTCTATCCATATTTTTACATTGATTTGACTATGTTGTGATGGAATTATGTTTATGAATTCCTTTATCTTATATGAATTGATTTATGATGTCATGATGTTTCAAGAATCCCATTTTTGTTACATGTGTTATGCGATGATGTATGTTTTATGATTATGTGGCACACATAAGAAAGGATTCATTATAAGATGGGTGGGACCTATATCTCCCTCCAATGCATTGGGTAAAGACTTTATATCTCATGAGATAGACATGGCTGGAACGGAAGGTTATTTCGGTTCAGTGATACAGGACTGAAACGAGGAGTGAACTCGGTTCAGAAAGGGACTTTGTCCACTAAGATAGTCTTGGAAATGAGTCATGACTAACAAGAAATGATTTTCCATGATTATGTGTGCATGCCACAAAGTTTCAAGTTTTATGTTATGATTATGGGGATCTCATTTTCACTTCTATGATTTATCCCATGTTATGATATTATGAGCTCTTTTGCAGGTTAAGATTTCCAAAAGCTATGTTCTTATGTATATGATGTGATTGATATTTCTTTTGTTTACCCTTACTGAGCATTTGAGCTCACCCTTTTATGTTTTCTTTTCCCCAGGATATAAAGAAAGGTTTTAGGTAAAAAAAAGGAAGATCTTTATGGGAGATGTTGAAGATCTTTCCCCACGATTAGAAGATTTTATTCCGAGTTTCCAAAGACACTAAACTATTACGATCCTTGTGTGTGTGTTTTTGTTATGTACTAAGTATTCCGCAAAAGTAATGTAACGTCCATGTACGATAAGCTTCGGGTCTCTACAGTTGGTATCAGAGGAAAGGTTTAGTCAACCTTTGGAAACTAGGATGCAAGAACTTTAGTGAGATCCCTAGAGATATTTCTAAGGTATGTCTAGGGATGTCCCTAAGGTTAAGTATACGTATAGGTTATAGTACTAGAATTACGCTAACGGTCATAGAATTAAACCTAAGATGTTAGATATTGAAGGTACTCCCCCTTTATTATGTTGTTTTCCCTAGCATGATTTTTGCCTCTCACACTATTCTTTTTGGGTTTTAGACGATGGCTGGAACCCGAAGGAACCGTGTTGATCAATGCAATGGACAATGCCATGATTGCCCTCCTGAACAAACAAATGTTATGGGAGATGGAGTGCAAAAGCTTATTGCTATACTTACACAAGCTATGAATCATTCTGGACTTCCAAATGAGCAGAGAAGGGAACAATATTCTATTGAGTCCTTCATGAGGCAACGTCCACCATATTTCAGCGGGTCTACTGATCCATTAGTTGCTGAACAATGGATTAGTACTACTGAAAAGATATTTTCAGTTCTTCAATGTTCTGAGCATGATAAAGTCATCCTAGCAGTGTATCGTTTGGAAGGAGATGCGGATCAATGGTGGAATCTTGTTAAGAATACGAGGCAAAGGGATGAAATTGAGTCTATGGAATGGGACGAGTTCAAGAAATTATTTTTCAATAAGTACTTCCCTCGTATTCTCCGAACAAAGATGGAGAAAGAGTTCCTTGAACTGAAGCAAAGGGATGATGAATCTGTTAGTACCTATGAAGCAAATTTTACAAGACTTGCAAGGTACGCTTCTGGTATTATTATCCAACCTGAGAGTAAGATCGATCGATTCTTTAGTGGCTTAAAACCAAGTCTTCAAAGGGCGTTAGCCATAAGGGACTTCAATAGCTACGAGGAAATCGTTCGATGTGCTCTCAAAGTCGAGATGGAGATTGGAGTAACCCATCAGTCACATGGGTTTGATAAGAAGAGGAAGATGGAATTCAAAGAAAAATCTAAAGAGCACACGGAAAAGAAGATGAACTTTCCCTTATTCTCAAAGTGTGGAAAGAAACATGGAGGGAGTTGTCTTAAAGGGACAAGTAAATGTTTTAAATGTGTAAAGGAAGGTCATCGGGCATTTGAATGCCGTGATAATGGGAAGAAGATGTCTAATGATGCAAACAAAGGAAGGGATACACAGAATGAACCTACTACACTTCAATGTTTCAAGTGCAAGGAGATGGGGCATTATGCCAATCAATGCCCAAATCCAAGGGTTGATGATGATGGTCGACGTCAACAAACTCTTAAGGCTAAAGACAAAGGAAAGTCACATGCAATTTCTATTAGCGATGTGGAGTACGATAACGATGTGGTGAAAGGTACACTTACCATCCACTCTAAAGTAGCAAATGTTTTATTTGATTCTGGATCCACCCACTCTTTTATTTCTGAAAAATTTTCTAAGGGTATCACCGTATTACCTCAACAATTAGATGTTGAGTTAGCTGTGACAACACCTAATGGCACATCAATCGCATCAGAAGTTTATAATTCTTCTCCGATCGAAGTTTGTGGGAAAGTGCTTCCTGCAAATCTTGTGATCCTTCCTTTAGTGGAATTTGATGTGATTCTTGGCATGGATTGGCTTTCTCTACATGGAGCTCATATCAATTTCCAAAGAAGGGAAGTCACATTTCATATTCCAGATCAACCTACGATCGTCTATCAATGCAAGGATGAACATAACCTTCCAGTGGAAATTTCTTCCATCTTATGGGTATTGATTCCACTAAATGAAGGTTATTTATCTCAAATAGTTGGTGAGAAACTCACGATTAAGAATATGCCCATTGTACGGGAGTTTGATGATGTCTTTACGGAGGAATTACCGGGTCTTCCACCAAATCGTGAAGTTGAGTTTTCAATAGAACTCGTACCGGGTGCTTTGCCTATTTCAAAGACACCTTATAGAATGGCCCCAATTGAGTTGCAGGAATTGAAGAAGCAACTCCAAGAGAATCTTGATAAGGGATTCATACGCCCTAGTGCGTCACCTTGGGGAGCACCTGTTCTATTTGTTAAGAAGAAAGATGGATCAATGAGACTCTGCATTGATTATCGAGAACTTAACAAGATCACTATCAAGAACAAATATCCTCTCCCACGCATTGATGACTTATTTGACCAACTACGCGGAGCTCAATACTTTTCCAAGATTGATCTTCGTTCAGGGTATCATCAATTAAGGGTCAAAAGGGAGGATATACCAAAGACGGCTTTCCGTACAAGGTATGGACACTATGAATTTATAGTGATGCCATTTGGTCTTACTAATGCCCCTGCTATCTTCATGGATCTAATGAATAGAGTCTTTAGAGACTATCTTGATCAATTTGTGGTAGTCTTTATAGACGGTATTCTTGTCTATTCAAAGAGCAAGGAAGAGCATGAAGATCACTTGAGAATTATATTGAAGACCCTGAGAAAGGAGAAGCTTTATGCCAAATTTACCAAGTGTGAATTTTGGCTTCAAAAAGTTGCATTTTTGGGTCACATAATCTCAAAAGAGGGGATATCTGTGGATCTAGCAAAAACAGAGGTTATCGAAAGATGGTCAAGACCAACAACAGTAATTGAGATCCGAAGTTTTCTTGGTTTGGCTGGATATTATCGACGTTTTGTAAAAGATTTTTCACGATTATCTAATCCACTCACCAAGTTGACTCGGAAAGGAGTTAAGTTTGTCTGGACAGAGGAATGTGAAGAGAATTTCAAGGAGTTGAAAAGAAGGTTATCCAGTGCACCTGTGCTCACACTGCCTTGTAGTGGAGAAAGGTTTGTGATCTACAGTGATGCAACCAAGAAGGGATTGGGGTGTGTTCTTATGCAAAATGATATGGTGATAGCTTATGCCTCACGACAGTTGAAAATCCATGAGCAAAATTACCCAACACATGATTTGGAGTTGGCTGCGGTAATCTTTGCATTAATGATTTGGAGGCATTACCTTTATGGTGAAAGGTGTGATATTTATACTGATCATAAAAGTTTAAAGTATATTTTCACACAAAAGGAGCTGAATATGCGCCAAAGAAGATGGTTGGAGCTGATTAAGGATTATGACTGCTCAATCCATTACCACCCTGGGAAAGCAAACAAGGTGGCAGACGCATTAAGTCGACAAGACCATGCTAGTTTATCCATGATGAGGATCACAAAAGATCCAATATTTATGGATTTACAAAGGATGGATCTTGGAATTATAATGGAAGGGGAAAAATCTTATCTTTCTCAAATGAATGTTCAACCATCTATACATGTGAAGATTAAAGAGGCACAGAAAGAAGATGTCGAGTTACAAAAGAAGGTGAGAAATGTTCCTGAATTCAACCTTGTTTGTGATGGGATAATAAAGTTCAGGAATCGGGTTTGCGTTCCTCCCATCCCCGAATTAAAGAAAGAGCTGCTGGATGAGGCTCATAGTTCTTCATTCTCTATTCATCCTGGAAGCATGAAGATGTATAGGGACCTGAAAGAGTACTTCTGGTGGGATGGCATGAAAAGAGATGTTGCTGAATATGTCTCTTGATGCTTGGTTTGTCAACAAGTTAAATCTGAGAGACAGAAGTCTAAGGGGATGTTACAACCATTACCCATACCCGAATGGAAATGGGAAAACATCACTATGGACTTTGTCACATGACTTCCTAAAACATCCAAAGGCAATAATGCTATCTGGGTCATAGTTGATCGTCTTACAAAGTCTGCACACTTCATTGCTATTAGAGAGGATTTCTCTCTAGATCAGCTTGCCAGGATATATATAAAGGAAGTGGTAAGATTGCATGGAGTACCACTTTCTATTATATCTGATCGAGATCCGAGATTTACCTTGAAGTTCTGGCGAAGTCTTCAGCATACTCTGGATACAGAGTTGAGTTTCAGCACTGCTTATCATCCCCAGACAGACGGTCAGTCTGAGAGAACAATTCAAACCCTAGAAGATATGTTGAGAGCTTGCTCTATGGATTTCAAAGGAGGTTGGGATCAACACCTACCTTTGGTGGAATTTTCTTATAATAATAGCTTTCACTCCAGTATTCAGATGGATCCTTATGAAGCTCTCTATGGAAAGAAATGCAGGACTCCAACTTGCTGGGATGAAGTTGGGGAAAGAAAGCTATTAGGACCTGATCTCGTTGATGAAATGGCAGAAAAGGTCAGATCTATTCAACAACACATAAGAGCAGCTCAGAGTCGACAGAAAAGTTATGCCGACAACCGAAGAAAAGACCTAGAGTTTGAAGTGGGTGATAAAGTGTTCTTAGGAATATCTCCCTGGAAGAGGGTTATGAGATTTGGAAAGAAGGGGAAGTTGAGCCCTAGATATATCGGTCCTTTTGAAATACTGGATCGTGTTGGGAAGGTAGCTTACCGATTGGCGCTTCCACCGAATCTCTCTCAAGTTCACGATGTGTTCCATGTATCTCTCCTGATAAAGTACATACCAGATCCTTCACATGTACTCAGCTCAGAAGTTGTACCGCTGGAGCAAGATCTTTCTTATGAAGAACAGCCGATAGAGATTCTGGATCGTAGCGAAAAAGTCCTACGAAACAAGACCACTCGCTTGGTGAAAGTTTTATGGAGAAACCACCAACTTGAAGAAGCTACATGGGAGCTTGAGGATATGATGAGGGAGAAGTATCCTCATTTGTTTGTTGCAAAGTGACGAATTTCGAGGGCAAAATTCTTTTTAAGGGGGGTAGAATGTAACACCCGAGACTTTTATGTTATATAAATCATCAAAGGAATCTTTTTCTACACAACACTTGCTTGGCTTGCTTTACACGCAATCGCAACCTTCCTCGATAGCTTGCGTCGTACGCAGTACCGAGTTTCACTAAACAACAATATGCTATTAAAACTAGCCGTTATGAATAGTAATAACCACTTTTTGAAATTTTATAAATTTTATTTTTCAAAATGGACTTCATTTTTGGACTCAGAATATCGAAATTAGCCTAGGGTGAAATTTTGGTATTTTTCTGAAAACTTTCAATTTTTGATGAATAGTGAAACCACGAATTGGTAGGTTAAAAACTGAATTTTGCATAAAACTTAATTTTACCTCTTCTGTGAATGGAATTTCAAAAATCCGAGAGACACGGTTAATATCAAGGACTAAAATGTGGTTCAATGAGATGAAAATAATTTTTTGGTGAATAGTACCTTTTTACTATTTTTACCGCGGTTAATAGTAAATAGGGTAACTAAGGGTAAATATGATATTAATATTACCCTAACACATGTCCTAATTTTATTGGACAAGTGTAATTCGACAAAAAACAAACTTAGGAATAAAATATGACCATTTAGGCCCACTTGGATTAGATTAGGACATTTATTATTAATTTATATAAAGAAGGGTTAAAATAGTTAAAATCAAAGTTTAATAAGTAAATAATTTTTATTATGGGGTTATACATAAGATAAATTCGATTATAAATATTCATTAGAAAGCTAAAAATATGTCCTACATGATGGTATTTTATTTGTAATTTTTAAACATCAAATAATATAATTTATTTATGACACAAAGATGATGCAGTAATTATCTTATTAATGAAATATTGACATAATTGATAATATAAATACCAAAATAAATGTAATTTAAGACTTTTTATGAATTCCACTAATTTTCTAGGTTACTATGATATATTAGTGTTTATTTAATCAACTTGGTTCGAACATATAATTCTGTTATGACTTTCACAAAAATCATATATCAAATAGTGTCAAAATTGACACAAAATAGTTTTTAAATCAAATATTATATTATTAATTGTTATTTTATTACTAAAAATCTAAGGTTCGGCCAAATGACTTAGATAAGGATATATGTATTAATAATATACAATTTGGGGTTCGTTTGGCATGTTATAGTAAGTTTATTAACCATATAGTGAAAGAAAACAAAAAGACACGGTAAAAGTTAAATTATTTAACTTAGAGTTAAATCTAATTGATAAGGTTAAAATAATACCCTAAACTTGTGTAAATCCTATTGGTTGATAGGATTTCGACCCATCCCCACTTTAGCTTCGAAATAAGACCCTTTGGAACCATTATAAACCGATTTTAACTTTAATATAAAATAATATTTTGAGGTATTCCTAAGGTGCCCCTCTCCTCCCTTATAAAAGGACACCTCCTCCCCTTCCTCCTCACACCAATTTGAGCACTCAAGCTCGGACGAACCCTGCCAATTTCTCCTCTCCACTTCCCTAGAAACATCCTAGAGGTTCTGGTCTTCCTCAAAGACCAATTTTAGTGCCCTAAGAGGAGGTCTCAAAGAGGCACTTCAAAGAAGAGGTAATTACCGTTACCAATTCTTTCATCTTTATTTCTTCTTCCACTTCTTCTTCTTAGGTTGTTTAATTATGAATTAATAACATCAGTATCACTCATATACTGATATGTTATTATAAGTATGAAACAACCCTATTTCACCATCTATCCATCCTACGGAAAAAGAAATCACCGCGCGTGCGTACGTACGGAATACCGTCTCCACGCCGTGGTGTAATCTATTTTCCACCACCACCTTACATGGATGGGTATAATGGTGTAAAGAATAACTATACATAGTTATTACAACATCATATTGATTCTGATATATTGTATAATCCACTCCAATTCAATTCAATATTTATAGAAATGATATCATCGCTCGTGCGTACGTACGGAATACCGTCTCCACGACGCGATGAGATTCATTCTCCATGTTAACCATTTAAGAATGATTATAATGTATATATAAGAAATAATAATGAAATATATGACATTATAAAGCTACTGGATTTATGTATATATATACATATGTATGTCATCTACTTACTTCCATTTCAAGACAATAAGGAAAGGAAAACAGCGTTCATGCGTACGTACGGTCTACCGTCTCCATGAACGGTGTTTTTCATTTTATTTATCTACCTATTATATATATATATATACTGAATATATATGATATATAAATCATATTTTATATTCTGGAAGTAAGTAAATCATGATATAAGTAATAATTATGTCAAGAACAACAAGTCAAAACACCTACGATAAATGAAACGATTTTACCCAAAACGCTTCTTTAACATGGAATTTACAAAAGAACGGGTAATATAATGTCATAAGTGAACCATATATGATATCATAACAATGAATATGATTCTGTAATAAGTCAATAACATGATTTAAATCATTATACAGGAGGTTCGGACACTTACAAAGCAAGTCGGACCTAAGGTAAGGGAAATATCACAATCTCATTTTTATCCGAGATTGTTTATTCGTAAGTATTTACTGGGGTGTATTTTATCATCCACATCCATGTTTACTCAATATGTAATATTATTTCCATCCACCTAAAATTGTTTAAATCCATTTTTACCCTTCAGTGAGTTTTTAGTAATACGTATGAAAGGAATCTTTTGTCGTTTTTCGTACAAGGTACTTTTTGACTTTTCCGACAAAAGTACGAAGAATGTTTTTTTAACTTATACGGCACGAACGGATTTCTACTGTTTTATAAAGCCTTATTTTAATGAAGCTTCCTCTAAAAGATTTCATGACTATTTTCAATAAAATCTCTTTCTTTTAAAATTGCATGATGTTTTGTGAAAAGAAATTGATTTTGAAGAAGAAAGGATATTTTCCTCAAGAATTCAATTCAAGTGTTTTATCAAAATTATTTTCCATCTAAGATAATAAAGGGTTCTGTTTCTATCCATATTTTTACATTGATTTGAATATGTTGTGATGGAATTATGTTTATGAATTCCTTTATCTTATATGAATTGATTTATGATGTCATGATGTTTAAAGAATCCCATTTTTGTTACATGTGTTATGCGATGATGTATGTTTTATGATTATGTGGCACACATAAGAAAGGATTCATTATAAGATGGGTGGGACCTATATCTCCCTCCAATGCATTGGGTAAAGACTTTATATCTCATGAGATAGACATGGCTGGAACGGAAGGTTATTTCGGTTCAGTGATACAGGACTGAAACGAGGAGTGAACTCGGTTCAGAAAGGGACTTTGTCCACTAAGATAGTCTTGGCAATGAGTCATGACTAACAAGAAATGATTTTCCATGATTATGTGTGCATGCCACAAAGTTTCAAGTTTTATGTTATGATTATGGGGATCTTATTTTCACTTCTATGATTTATCCCATGTTATGATATTATGAGCTCTTTTGCAGGTTAAGATTTCCAAAAGCTATGTTCTTATGTATATGATGTGATTGATATTTCTTTTGTTTACCCTTACTGAGAATTTGAGCTCACCCTTTTATGTTTTCTTTTCCCCAGGATATAAAGAAAGGTTTTAGGTAAAAAAAGGAAGATCTTTATGGGAGATGTTGAAGATCTTTCCCCGCGATTAGAAGATTTTATTCCGAGTTTCCAAAGACACTAAACTATTACGATCCTTGTGTGTGTGTTTTTGTTATGTACTAAGTATTCCGCAAAAGTAATGTAACGTCCATGTACGATAAGCTTCAGGTCTCTACAGTATTGGAGGCAAATACTATGTGTTTGTTCTAGTTGATGATTAAACTAGATTTACTAGGGTTTATTTTCTAGAAAAGAAGTCTGAAGATTTTTCTTATTTTAAAATTTTTAGAGCTCAAGTTAAAAATGAGAAAAACCTTCCATTGAAAACTATTCATAGTGATCATGGAGGAGAATTTCAAAATTCTGATTTTCAAACTTTTTGTAGTAGGAAAGGTATTACTCACAATTTTTCAGCACCTAGAACTCCTCAAAAAAATGGTGTAGTTGAGAGAAGAAATATAATTCTTCAAGAGGTAACTTGAACCATGTTTGAGTGAATATTCTATAGCTAGACATTTCTAGGCTGAAGCTGTAAGTATTTCTTGTTATACTAAAATCGAGTTTTGATAAGACCTTTTCTTAATAAAACACCTTATAAGTTATGGAATGGTAGAAAACCAAGACTATACTACTTCAAGGTTTTTGGTTGAAAATTATTCATTCTGAATACTAAAGATAACTTACATAAATTCGCACCAAAATCTAATGAAGGAATTTTCTTAGGTTATTCCACAACTTCTAATGCTTAAAGAGTTTTTAATAAAAATACTTGTACTGTTGAAGAAACAGTGAATGTAAAGTTTGATGAGTCTGATCCTTGTGTTTTTAAACTATCCCAACCTACATCCTCAGATGTGTTTTCAAAAACTGATTGTCAACCCTTGATAGAAGATCCTTTAATAAGGAAAATGTTTTAGAAGATACTTCTGAAATATTTACCCCAGAAGACTTTCTACCCTATGTTGATAAACAGGTTTTACAAAACCCAAATCAGGTGTTTCTTAAGAATCATCCTAGTGATAGTATCATTGGTGATGTAAATCAACCTGTAAGGACTAGAAATTCCTTTAGAAATGAAGTAGAACATCTAGCATTTCTTTCCCAATTAGAACCAAAAATCACTGATGAAACTTTAGGTGATGATGATTGGATCAAAGCCATGAAAGATGAACTAAATGAATTTGAGGGGAATAAATTCTGGACCTTGGTTGAAAGACCTAAGGAAACTTCTGTTATTAGAGTAAAATGGGTTTTCAGAAACAGATGTGATGAAAATGGAGTCATAGTAAGAAATAAAGCTAGACTCGTTTCTAAAGGATATAATCAGCAAGGGGGAATAGACTATGAAGAAACCTATTCTCCAGTAGCTAGACTTGAATCTATTCATATTCGACTTGTCTTTGCAGCATTCTTCAATTTTAAACTTTTTCAAATGGATGTGAAATGTGCTTTTCTTAACGGTTATGTTCAAGAGGAAGTTTTTGTTGAACAACCTCCTAGTTTTGAATATACAAAATATCTTCATCATGTTTTTAGACTTACCAAAGCTTTGTATGTTCTTAAACAAGCCCCACGATCATGGTATGATAGACTAATAGGATTTTTGCTTCAAAATAACTATGTTAAGGGAAATGAAGATCCAACCCTCTTTAGAAAGAAAGATAAGAAAAATGGTTTGATTGTTCAAATTTATGTTGATGACATCATATTTGGTTCAACTCAGCAATCTTTAACTGATTCTTTTGCAAGTCTGATGAATTTTGAGTTTGAAATGAGTATGATGGGTGAGTTAACTTTTTTCCTTGGTTTTCAAATTTCTCAAAAACCAAAGGAACCTATATATCTCAACACATTTATATTAAATATCTTCTCGAAAAGTATGGTTATGACAACACTAAGAGTATAAGTACTCCCTTTGGTACATAAAATTATTTAGATCTTGATGAAGCTGGGAAACAAGTAGATCAAACATCTTTTAGAGGTATGATAGGAAGTCTACTTTACTTAACAGCTAGTCAGCCAGACATAATGTTTTCAGTGTGCTTATGTGCAAGATATCAATCGAATCCTAATTAATCTCACCTAAAGGCTATGAAAAGAATTTTTTGCTACCTAAAGGGAACCATGGATTTGGGATTATTTTATACTTCTGGAAATGATTTTGTTCTAAAAATCTTTTCTAATGGTGACTTTAGTGGATGTAGAATGGATAAAAAAATTACATCCAAAACTTTTCATTTCTTAGGATATTCATTAGTTTCTTGGTCCTGCAAAAAGCAACATTCTGTAACACTTTCCACTACTGAAGTTGAATATGTGGTAGCTGGAAGTTGTTGTGCTCAAGTGTTGTGGATGCAACACACACTCACAGACTATGGCCTGAGTTTTACTAAGACTCAAATATTGTGTGATAAATCAAGTGCTATTTCCCTAAGTAAGAATCATGAACGTCACTCTTGTGAAAATCACATAGATTTTAGGCATCACTTTCTTAAGGATCACACACTTAAAAGAGATATAATTCTTCCGTTTATCAGAATGCAAGATCAACTTGCTGATATTTTCACAAAATCTTTACCCTCCGATATATTTGAATACATTAAACAAAAGTTAGGAATGATAACTATAAGGTAATCATTCTTCATTAACTTCTTGATTGAACAATTATCCTTTCAGTAATAAACTCCTCTTTATAGTGGGAGTACATTTTATTGATAGTGTTACTAAATTATTTTTTAAAAACCTTTCGGAACTGAACTTCCAGAATGGAAATTTCTAAAACTAAAATTTCCGGAATGGGAATTTCCGAAACCGAAATTTTCAGGACCGAAATTCTCGGAAAGAAAACTTTCGGAATGGAATTTTCGTGCTGATGAATTTCTTAAAGAGATTTTCAGACTGGTGTTTTCATAACGAGGTTTTTGTAATGAAGTTTTTTTGGAAGAATATTACCAATTATGAATAATATTTCTTTTTAATCCGTAAGTTATGATTTTCGTACTTATAGTTTTGTAATAAAATTTTGATTACTGGTATTTTCCTTGATTTTAAAATTTTGGATTCTAGTTTTTCCTCAAATCCGAATGTTTTCTTTAAAAACCTCAAAAGATTGGAGTCAAATTTTCCTTACGGGATTGTTCTCAACCGTCAGATCAGATCAGAGCTTTTTCAACCGTTAGATGGCTTTTGGAAGACCAATGGTAAAATTCTTTGCATATATAAAGGGGACCCCGAGACTCATCCCACATCGGTTTTTCAATCTTTTGTGTCTCGAAGCTCTGCTGCTCCTCTTAAGCCCGGTTCCGAACCTTGTGAAGCTGATCTGAATCCTACAGTTTACTTCACTCCAAATGTCTGTTGAAGAAACTTCTCAATATCTATCAACTGTGAAACCTATCTCAAAGTGGTTAGTTTTTAGGGAAGGGTTAGTTCACCTTGATTTTTATAACCTTGATTCTCTTATTTCAAAGAATATTAGACTGAATGGATGGGAAGATGTATGAATAGCGATGTCAGATAAAGAGGATCCGGTTTATACTGATTTGTTGATAGAGTTTTATGAGTCTGTTTCCTTCTTGGTGGAATATGGAAGAGAAATGTTTTCTTTCAAGTTGTATGGGAAGACTTATAAACTTTCTTACACAATGGTAGCGAGCCTGGTTGGTTTAGCATATGAGGGAGAAGGTGAATTCTGTTCTCACAAACTTCCTGATGTGCAAGGGAGTTTCAATAAGGAGAAGGCATTGAAGTGTCTTGGGCTTAAGGATGATTCAACAATTAAGATTGCTCGGCTCACTCTGAAAAACAGAATACTTCATCTATGGGTGCAAGGTTTTCTGGTTCCGAGAAGAGGAGATAAAGAAAATCTGAAGAAGAGTGATATCTATGTCTTAGATTTTTCGGTAAATCTAAGAGAGTTAAATCTGATGAGGCATGTCTTGGTTACGATCAAGAATATAAATGAAGGTAATTTGAGAGCTCAGATTATTATGTTTCCTACCTTATTGTCCAAGTTGATTGTTCGATTCTTATAATCCTTCAAGGTTTCATGCAAATCAAAGATCCAGAATTGGAAGCTCATGCTTTTCAGTGATGATACTCCTAAGAGGATGAATATGGGATTTTCTAGTGAATCCGAAAAATTATACCCCTTATCTGTGGAGGAGTTTGAAGCAGCTAAAAAAGAAACACAATCTCTAGAACCTTCAAAAAAGCAAAGGAAGAAGAGAAAGGCTTAGGAAGTGGTCACTGATGAAGAAGTTCCTCAGCCTTAGGAAACTCAATATGCTTCCCCCAAGCTGAAGAAGCAGAAAACATATACATATAAAGTTGTAGCAAAGTGGATGGAAGATAAATAAATGAGGAAGGAAGGGGATCCTCAATTCGGACTGGACCCTGCTGAGGATAAAGAATTAAAGGAAAAATCTGCTGAGGAGCTAGAGAGACAAGCGAAGGAAAATAAATTGAGAAAGAAGATGTCTAAAGCAGAACTAGTGCGATCTTTACTAAAAGATACAGAGTTGGATTTCGAAAGTCTTCTAGTTCTGAAAACATTCGGTTTTGAACCTTCTTTACCAGAAACTCCAGAAAAAAACTATGTCACTCTGGAAAAGGACAACGGTAAAGAACTAGTAGTACAAGCAGACAAGGAATTTTCTGAATCAGTAGAGGAAAAAAGTTGAAGACGAAGAAGAGGAGGAGAGTGAAGATCTGGATACTTTGATCAAGCAAGTTCAGAATTACAAAGATAAGGCTGAATCTGCAAAGATAGTTACCTCAGGTAAGGGAGTTGAAGAAGCCAGCAAGAAACATCAAGAAGAAGAAGAATAAAATGTGTTGTATGATGAAGAAGAATCCTATGAGAGAAATGTTTTTGAGGAAGGTCAAGAAAGACAGAAACCAGATGAAGATCAGATCGTTCAAGTTTTTGAATCTGAGGAAGTATCCCTTAATAAGGAACCTGTTCCGAGAGCTGAAAAAGGGAAGAAAACTCTCTTGGAGACACCTATTAAAGATGTCATCAGAAGGAAAGAGGTTGGGGGTACCTCTAGAAGGAAGCTGATGCTAGTTGAAGAAGAGTAATCTCAAAAAGAAGTTTCTGGTCGGAATCATCATCCCACAGGCATGATTTTGTGGTTCAATCTCTGAGAAAGTTGGTGGACACAATTCTGATTATTCCAACAATAGATTCGAGATGTCAGTTGCTGCAACAATCTCTAAATCAGAAATCAGATTCTTTATCCATGGTAATGTATAAGTTTGTGAAGTTGGAAGCTGAACAGAAAAGTTTTCTGATCGATTATGATGTGTATAGTAAGTCCTGCAGTAAGGTAACTAAGTGGTCTAAGAGAGTTGATTAAAATTTAGTTCACTTTGAGAGTTTTCAGGCTAAAGTTTAAAATGATTTTGAAATGGAGGATAAAAAGGTTAATGAGATTTATGAGAAGTTGACCCAGGAGAAAAATTTCGTGAATCAACAGGTCATGGATCTGAATGGGAAGCATAACTCAGTATCTCAAAATTGGAAAACTGAAAGAGATTTCCGGATGGAGTTTCAGAAAAAGATGGAAAAGCAATATGAGATAATAAAGCTATAGAAGGAAGCCTTGGAAGCCCAGGCAGAGGCTTTAAAAGATCAAGAAGAAAAGGTAAAAGCCTTGGAGAGGCAATGAGAGTAAGATCAAAGAGACTTGAAAAAACTCAAAGCCTTGTTAAAGTAGCTCATTCCAAATTAAAAGAAGACAAATGATCCCACTCCGATCTTTTGTTGTATTTGTCTTTCCTGACAAATTTTTTCCCAACTCTAATGAAATGGTTATCTGGTCAGTTGTATATTGTTATAAACTAATGTTTCAGGTACCATACTTTGTTTTCCATTCCCTTCAATTCTTTTTGAAAATCACAAAGGGGGAGAAGGAAAAAGAACTACTCTTAAGGAGGATAAAGGAAAAATTTCTAAGAGAAATATCCTTAAAGAAATGGGGAGTTTCCCAGTATGAAGTTTTTCATTCTTACAATAATGAAAACTCTACTCTGGAAACTCAGAATACAATCCATAGAGTTTCAATGCCTAAGGGGGAGTTAGTTGTATTCACTTCTATCCATGGACAATGAGAAATAAGTTTTAATTTTCAAAGTCTAATGAAAATTTTCAAAATCCTTATATGCTTTTTCAAAAGGATGTTTGTGCTTTCAAAAAAGGGGGAGATTGTTGAGTCAATAAGGTTTTCCTTATGACTTTTCCATTCCTTCTTGTTTTGAAAATCACAAACACCTTATACTTTAGTAAATATTATTTTTACACCCATAAGGAAAATTTACTTCTTTAAGGAAATTTAACTTAACCTAGATTTTCTTATACATAGCAATATTATTCATAAATTCAAAAACCGGATTCATAAACAAATTTCCGGATCCATATAATGAAAAGATTTGGAGCGTTCTGTTTTTAGGATCTGAATTCTGGATGTGATCTGTAATGGTGTTTTAATCCGAATTCTAGACTCCGAACTCTGAAGAATTTTGACTACGAACTCTTAAGTAGTTCGACTCCGAACTCTGAAGAAGTTCAACTCCGAACTCTGAAGAAGTTCGACTCTGAACTCTCAAGTGGTTAGACTCTGAACTCTCAATTAGTTCGACTCTGAACTCTCAAGTAGTTTGACTCTAAACTCTTAAGCAGTTCGACTATGAACTCCTTAAGTGGTTCGACTCTGAACTCTCATGTAGTTCGACTACGAACTCTTAAGCAGTTCTACTCTGAACTCCTTAAGTGGTTCGATTCCAAACTCTGCAAGTTCAGAATCTGATCTCTGTTGAAACCAGACTTCGAATTCCTATAAAACAGAATCTAAATATTTCTTAATATAGACTCCGAACTTCTTTTTGGTTAGAATCCGAACATTTATTTGTCTTACACTCCAAACTATTGATTAGCTTTTACTTACATATTCTTTTCTTCAAAATGATGTCATGCATTCAGTTATACATGTTTTGTTATAAAATGATGTCATCTATTCTGTTTCTAATTAATCGTTGGTTGAGTTACACATGTACAGGTCCCTCTAAATTTCATGGAAAATATGACTGTTGGAAGAGGGAGCCGACCATTGGAAATTTGCCTATAAATAGGAGCTCATTTGAAAGAGCTCAAGATAGATGAACAAGTTGATCGATTTAGAGAACACATGTTGTTAAGATGATTTCTAGAGAGAGCTGATTTTCATGCCTTGTGCGTACTGAACTATTCGTTCAGATTTCTTTGTGCGACTCTGGATGTTGGAGATTACATTCGAGGACTTCTAGTGATAGGAAGACAGAGGTTCTGACTACCTTGAAGTTCGAGGTCTTCCTTGCTGAGGAAGACAGAGGTTCCAACTACCTTGAAGTTGAGGGCTTGCGGGGATAGCAAGACAGAGATTCCGATCTTCGTATCGAGGGCCTAACCTGTGTGGGTAAGACATACTTGCTTTAAAGTATAAATCAAGGGACCTTTATCCAAGGTTGTTGGATACCCTTCTCTTTGGGTTAAAAGACTTATATCTTGTTACTTGTAGTTTTTCTACTTGTTTGTTTCCGCTGCATATTGTATTGTAAGGAAAGTATAACCTTCTTATATCTCATTACACTTGTAATCTGATTAGTTGAAGATTCTATACGCTTTAAGGTAGAATCTTATATTGTAAACCTTGGTTCCAATTTTCCAGTTGGTGATTAGAAGTGTTGTGAATTTACTTAGTTTAACTTTGTTAAACTTAGAATTTTCCTTGTCTAAGGAAAACATAGTTATCTGTAACCAACTTTAAAGGTTGTAAAGGATTTTTTAAAGTGTACAATTCACCCCCCCCCCCTCTTGTATATTGAGAATCTACATTGTTATTTTGATCCTACAGATAGCCTACGACTCATGAAAATTGAAGATCCACGAGGAGAACTACCTGACGCATGATTTAGAGTTGGCAGCCGTGATTTTGGCCTTGAAAATCTAGCGGCACTACCTTTATGGTGAGTAGTGTGACATATACACCAACCACAATATCCTAAAGTATATATTCACACAAAAGGAGGTCATTATGTGTCAAAGGATATGGTTAGAGATAATCAAGGATTATGATTCCTCTATTCACTACCATCTTGGAAACGCGAACAAGGTAGCTAATGCTCTAAGAAGAAAAGAACCTGCTACTCTATCCATGTTACAGATTGAGAAAGACCCTATCTTCATAGATATGCAAAGGATGGATTTAGAAATGTTAAGGACATGGGATACATCCTACCTTGCCCAAATGATTGTGCAACCATCCATCTAAGATAATATTAAGGAAGTATAAGGGAATGATGTAGATATACAAAAGAGCGTGAATGAAATAAAGGAAGTGAAACTAAAATAGTTCCATATCGACGATGATGGTGTGATTTGGTTTGGAACACGGATTTGTGTGACTTCATCACCCGGGATAAAGAAGGATCTATTAGACAATGCACATAGCTCGAAATTCTCTATCAATCCTGGGAGTACCATGATGTACCGTGATCTATGAGAACCCTTCTAGTGGGATAACATGAATAATGAGATTGCCTAATATATATCAAGGTGCTTGGTATGTCAGCAAGTTAAAGCAGAGTGACAAAAGTCCAAAGGGATGATGAATCCATTGCCTATACCCATGTGAAAATGGAAAAATGTTACTATGGACTTTGTCTTGGGTCTCCCGAAGATGTCAAAGGGAAGTAATGCGATATGGGTTGTGGTTGACTGACTCACCAAGACTTCCCATTTTATTGATATTTTGGAATATCTCTCACTTTAACAACTTGTAAAGATATATGTAAAGGAAGTGGTGAGACTCCACGGTGTTCCACTCTCAATTGTCTCTGACTGTGATCCAAGGTTCACATCTAAATTCTGGATGAGCCTTTAACATTCTTTGAGTTCTGAATTAAATTTCATCACGACCTATCACCCCCAAACTGATGGCAAGTCCAAAAGGACTATTCAGACGCTTAAAGATATGCTAAGATCCAGCTCACTAGAATTCAAAGGTGGGTGGGATAATCATCTCCAATTGGTTGAGTTCTCATACAAAAATAGCTTCCACTTGAGTATTCAGATGGATCCATATGAATCTCTATATGGAAATCCATGTAGAACTCCAACCTGTTGTGATGAAGTTGGAGAAAGAAAGCTACTTGGACCTGATCGTGTTCAAGAGATGACAGAGATGGTTCAAGTCATCCAAAAACACATCAAATCTGCTCAAAGTCGGCAATGGAGATATGCTGACAACCATCGAAGGGACTTGGAGTTCGATGTTGGAGATAAAGTTTTCCTTCGAATATCTCCATGGAAGAGACTCATGAAATTTGGGAAGAAAGGGAAGCTAATCCCAAGGTATATTGGCCTCTTTGAGATCCTTGGCCGCATAAGAGTTGTGGCCTATCTACTTGAACTTCCACCGAATATGGCTCAAGTTCATGATGTGTTTCATGTATCACTCCTCAGGAAGTACATACCGGACCCCTCACATGTAGTGAACTCAGATGTGGTACAGTTGGAAGATGATCTCTCTTATGAGGAGCAGCCAAAACAGATTCTGGATCAGAGAGATATGGTTCTACGCAACAAGAAAAAGCATCTTGTTAAAGTGTTCTGGAGGAACCATATGTTTTAGGAAGAAACTTGGGAATCAGAAGAGGCAATGAAGGAGAACTAACCTCACCTGTTTGTGTAATGTGAAATATCAAGGAAGAAATTTCTTAAGGGGGGAATAATGTAACGACCCAATGTTTTTCAATGGAAATTCCCTTCTTATAATTTTGTCATAAAATCACATGAAAACATGACATAATGAACAACTAAGTTCTAAGTGACCTTTTATCAAAGGTTTGTCACTTTGGTATTGGTAATTTTGAAAATTTGACAAACACAATTGTGTTTAAGATGATTTTCTGAATCTAAAAAAACAAAAATATTTTTTGGTGAATAGTAACCTACCCTTATGAATAGTAACACACCCTTATGAATAGTGATATACCCTAATGAATAGTAACATTACCTATGATAGTATTAAATTAATATTCAAGTGAATGTAATATGTACCTATATTCTAGAATAAGTAAATGAATGTTTTTAAACTATTTTTCAGTAATAAACCATGGTTTTAATTAAATATTAAATTAATAATAATTGGAAATGTATTTTTCAAAAATAGACTTCATTTTTGGATTCTATACATCAAAAAATGGTTGGGGAGAAATTTTTGAATTTTTCTGGAATACTTGAATTTTTTTATAAATAGTGAAATGTCATAATTTACAAAATAAGCTAAATAAGCTAATTATAGGGTCATGTGTGATGTTATGTTGATGTAATCCCACAAGGATCGGGATTACATTATAAAATTAGTATTCTTAATCATTCAAGACTCACTATTCATTGTTTGTGGGGAAATAATAAAATAATGAATTTTATATTAAGGAAACCACTCTCCCCTCCACTATAAATACCACCCTTCACACCATCATTTCCTCATACCTCTCAAGCTTGAAGCCTTGTCTAAAATCTGCCCAAAAATCGTTCCTAGCCCCTCCCCCACGTTCAAGACCTTATGGTCTTATCAAAAGACCAAGATTATGCCTTTAAGGAGTATCTCAAGTGGAGGATTCAAGAGGTAATTTCTCCCCCTCTTATCCTTTAATTCCCTTTCAATTTCATGTTCTTTTCTTATTCTCCCCTAGCTATATTTATCCAAATGGTATAGTAAATTCATTATCATAAATATACTAGTATTTTATGATACTAATGGTGTATTATATCATCGAACCCATTTCTATCTTCCTTTTATTTTAATAAATAGAACGTTGTTCGTGAGGTGTTGATTTATCACCTTCAAGAACAACATGTTTTCTTCTTCCATTTATACCTTCAGATCTGGTCACAAAACCATTTTTATGGTTGAACCAGAATATTTCATATGTATTATTTCCTATTTAATTTTATGGAACTAACTTATTTATATATTAGTAAGTGATAAATTAAAACAAGTTCGTTGTGATCGAAAAACCTCCCAAATTAACCCAAACAATCTTCATTTAATTTTTATCTAATGATTCGTCCACATGGAGTATAATATAACTCATTATAATATCATTTTAAAATTTTTAATTCCATTAATAACATGTAATATCTTTTATGGATGTTTACCCATGTTCTACTCAAACTTGAATTTATGAATACAAGTGAACCACCCAAGGAAACCCATAAAAACGAACATCCTCAAACAATGTTTTTAATCTCTATAAGTCATCCAAAGGAACATAAAATGGCATAATGAAACCAGAATTAAGTATATTCATGTATAAAAGTTTATTTAATTTATAATTTATTAATATAATGTAATTATACATGACATTAAAGAGAAGGAAGCGTTCGGAAACAAGGTAAGGGGAAAATCATGAACCCAATTTTCTTTCTTTGGGTTCTCCCTCATTCACTCCAATTGGGTATGGTCACTTCTTAAAAATTACTTTTTCATAATTATCTTATCTTCTATGGGATATACATGTTTTCTAATAAATTTTATGTCAAATGAAATGTTTTCCAAGGGAACTCTTCTTTTAAGAACTCTCCTTTTACCTCTCATTCAAGGTTGATGGTTCTTGTATCAAGTATGTTGTTCCCTCTTTATTTTGGGAACCCAAAGTTTATATATGTGTTCTTATGAGATGAAACACATTCCTTAAAATGGGTTAGTTATGTTCATTATTGATATATTTTCTATGTGTCATTCAAGATAATGATAATATTATGATTTGACGGGTGCGCCCAGAATTATATAGCATAATATGAATATTTGAATGTGACGGGTGCACCCAAAATTATACAGTGCTCCAATGCATTGGGTAAAGTGATGAATCTCATGAGTAAATGTGAAATGATGTGGAAAATATTCTAGATTTGTTCACAATTATGTGTGGTATTTAACCACTAAGACATGATGTTTCATTTTTATGTATTGCGACACTTCAAGTCTTTTTCTATGCTTCCTCTCATGTTCATGATCTTTTTCCCATGTTATGATTATGCTAACCCCATGTTATATTGTTCTTCTCTTTCCTCTTACCGAAATTTTATCTCACCCATTTTTTTATGTATTTCCTCAGGTGACTAAATTTACTAAAGAGAGGGAAAGTGCTAATAATAAGCTAGTGAAGAAGGAATTAAATGATTATTTATGATTTATGTTGTCAAAGTTATGAATGGTCCTAGTTTTCCCAATACACTAAACTGTTGGCTCCTCTATGTGTAATACTATTATGTTGTTTATCTTTAAAATGATATAATAGTAATGTAAGAAAATGTTGGGTCTCTATACCATTCCTATACAAAACCTACCACCAAATAGTGCCTTTAGTAAAATTTAGTGCATTGGTGCACTATTGATTTCATGCTCATTGGATTACACAAGTGTGGGTGAACCATGTAAAAAATCATGTATTGTGTGCATACTGTTCTCAGATTATAAAAAATATAATTATTAAGTGAGGGTTAATCAATCGTTAGTCTAATATTTTATAGGGATAAATGTGATATAAGAAACAACCATATCATCATTAAGATAACATAGGTGTGACTTTACTGACTATGTGGTCAAGATTGGTTAGGGAGGTGATAGTCTGAAGAAAAAGTGATTATGTTAAAATTAATTCCATACCATATTTCACTCCCACTCTCATGATATACCTCACCTAACACCCTTGTGGGACAAATAAAAACAATCATTTTTATTCAGATCTACCTTTAAAATTTCTCTTATTAATCCCCTCTGAGTTATTAAAAATTATAATATTTCCTTCTTAGATAATAAATTCTCTTATGGAGCCTAACTACTATATATATTGTTTGTTCTTTTTTGTTATATTATTATTGAATCAAGGTACATCATGTGTTCTTATTAAAAAGATTAACCTTATTTGGAACTGAGAGATAGAGTTATCATTTTATGGAAACATTTTATGTCATGTTTGACATTGTAAATTCTTTTGATTCCAAGAAATTGGAAAATAATTTTAAAAATTTATTTAGAATAGGATTGAATGACACGTCATGATTAATTTCAAGACTCGTTTACCTAAGAAGAAATAAAAGGTTATCATTTTATGTTTATTTAATGTATTTTACATTCATCTTAATCTTATAATATAAAATTTTAAAATAAAAAAAATTATAAATTATAAAAAATGAAATATAAATAAATATGTGTAAAAACCATCATAGTAAATTATATGTTATGCTATATAGTATATATTGAAAATGGAAAATTAAGTTGGGTGATCCGTGAGTGGATAAAATGTGTATAGAATCATTATTATATAATGAATGATTGATATTGCATTATATTCTATGAAAAATCCGTGAAAATCATCATGATTAGCAGAATATGTTTTTTATCTTGTGTAGAGTGTTTTGGATTTCATATTTCCAATATTATAATAAGAATGATTTTGATAATGATACTGACATTGAACATATTTAACACTAGATAGTTGAGTGATGTAAACTCTATAGATAATTGGTTGTGTTATGTTTCATAAATGAATAAATGAAGACAAATGAATTTTAATGAGAAGTGAATAAAATAATAGAAAATTAAATTATATATAAGAGACATGATGTAATTATATTTCATAAAAAAATATTGAAATTTCATTTATTTTTAATCGTCATGGAAATTGATACAATTATATTATATTTTCATGGATTTCAAAAAGTGAATTTATTAGACTAATTCAAAATGATTTTCCTATAAATATTATTTTTATTTGGCATCACTAATAACATATTTTATGTTAGTAACTGAGTAAAAGTTGAATTTTTTAGTTCTCAAAGGGGGGATAACAACAGAAAAGTTAATTACGTAGTAAAATTTTAGGCATAGCAAATTTCTATGTGTTATAAAATTATAAGCCTATGTGACTTTCATGTGTATCCAAATTTTTTGTTTTTCCCAATTTCTAATGTTTCTAAATAGATTAACTCATCATAATTCAGTCTTAAATTATACCCTCTAACTGGTATAATAAAATTTTGGTCTAGTTGAATTATATTTATATAATTTATTTAACTATATAAATCAATAAATATATCTTTATTTTGAATTATAAATGAAAATATATTACTGATAAATATAAGAAAAGAAAATATAAAGAACTATATAAATATAAATTAAAAACTTTAGTGACTTGAGACTAAATTGTAGAGATCAAATAAACCAATTTAGCCATCATTTTAGTTGAATATTTTATATATAATATTATTATCCAACAAACTAATTAATTATTTACTTAATTTTACTTATATAGATCAAGATATAACCTAGAAAAAGTATAAAAGTAATTAGGAGAACTAAATAATTATGATTGAAATCATTGTTCTTTCTTACCTAATTTTGAACAAGATTAAGATAGATTAAGCCTTTTTGAAATTAAATGAAGTTTATATAATTTTTCAACTTTTCAATTCAATATGGGTCACTCAATTTTGAATTTTTATGATAATTTATGATTGAAATTAAAAGGGTAACTAAATTTGGAAATCTGGATACGTGGGAATAATATTTATATATGGGGGGATAGTGTTTTAGATAATTAAATATTTTAGATACATAAGAGTAGTAATATGTATACATATTAACTATATAAAAACATGTACAGGTTAAATTTAATGGTCCCAAATGATATATTTAAAATACTAAAACTTCCCAAAACTTGTAGAACATGTTAAAAACAGTCAAAACATAAAATATAAAGAAAATCTAAGAAATATTTTTAATCTATAATTAAATTAAAACCAAAAATAATAAACAAAGAAAATTTAATAATAATGCTAATGTTTATACAATAATAGGGTAATGTATTTTAATCATTAATACATTAATTGGATCAAGGATATTGTTAACAATATTTTCTTATTATAGTGAGTTTTTGACAGAGAAATTAAATTTCATTTAATATATATATTTTTTTAATAAAAATTCATTTTAAGTTACTTATTCAATCGTCGAAATGTATACTAAATATCATTTGAATATTTGGTTATGGAATATTTATTAGATTCATATACTGAGTTTATTATGGAATGAAATTAAATATTTATGATTGATTAAATTTTCAACGGATACTTTAAATCAATTTTTTTAATATTTTTTTATAAAACATTCAATTGATACACCATTTAGTTCATTTTATTTTTAAGGATTTATTTTGAAATAAATGTAACAAATTTTATAATAATAAAAAAATGGATTTTTGTTTTTAAAATAAAACTAATAATTGTATTCTTACAGTGAAAATCGTAAGAAAACCCAATTCTATATACAATATACCTCATCCTATTACTAAATTTAGAGATAGTGTAAAACATAATTGATTACTGATTTTTATCTAATAGAGATAATTGAGATATTAATTGGATCCTATTATAATGACTATTGAGTCTATTCAATGATATGAAAAATAATGTGTCGATCAACTAACTAAATCCCAGGGGTTTGTGTTTGAAAAATGTAATGAATGGGTGCTTTACTACCATTGAGACTGAAACAGGGATGCTTGAAATTAGATATCTTAAGAAATTTCATTATTCAGGTTCTTTATTAAATCTATATAGGTATATTAATCATTGTTTATATACCTGGAATCAAATATAAGGTTTTTTGCACTACTATCCATTTGTTCAAAGGCTTTAGAAAAGTTTTATACTTCAATAAATCTATAGGAAGATGATGTTTAATTGTCATTATCAGTGTTCCCATTAGATATATAATAAATTTTTGGACTAATTATTTTCTCATGCCATCATAACTAATGTATAAGGGGATCTTTTTTCTATTTTTGGATCGAGCATCAATTCTTTTGTACTAATTTGTTGCAATCTAATTAATTTTTAGTGATGGTTTGTGATATAATGTTTCTTGGGTTCATTATATCTAAATGATTAATGTTTTCCCAAGTGAAGGAATGTAATTTTAGTTACTATAACATCATATCTTGGGATTTTATTCAATTCATACCAATTTTTTGATGGATTTATGAAAGTGTTTAATGCATGGTTCATGATTTTTTGCGTCAGGGGAGCCTACGACCAAGAGCTAGAATCACTTATTGAGGTATGATGCTTGATGTGTTCAATCTAGGGATGAATTTGGAAACATTTATGGTATATATTGATAAATACATTTAAAATATGGTAACATATAAATTAATCTCTCAAAAAAATTCTACGAATATTTATAACCATGTCCATGTCGAGTGATAATGTTGGGGAAGATGTATTTTATTAATTTTGATTAATTAAAACATAAATAAAATATAAATTAAATATAATTACATATTCCCACTCTTCTGATATTCCTTAAGTACCTCTCTATTTCAATCTATTCTTAACTTGTTAAATTTTTTGATCCTCTTCGCTTTTATTGATGTTGCCTTCTTTTCTATCCTGTGTGATTTGGTATGCATGTTTAACCAATTTTTATTATGTCTGTTATTTTTTCTATTATTTTTTTATTCTTATATTATCTAGTGGTATGAACCCTATTACTCTGTGTATATATAGAAATTAATTCATGGAGTTAATCTCAAGGGAGGAAATGGGTTCCTTAGTCATGTTTGTGAATACTTTTGTGTTTGATTTTCATTTTTAGCAAGGTAGTATGGGTGAAATGAAAATACTTATACATGAATGAAATTGTTTCATAACATAATTAGATTTATTGTATCCTTTAATTCATTTATTATCCAACCATTACAAAAAAATCTCAATATATAGTGTATTTGAGTTAATCAAGGATTTAATAATGTCTAATGGGTTTGGGTGGAGAGTGGTACCATCACTCATCCATGGTATATTCATTATTTTTATCTCTGCAGAAGTTTTGTTTCATGTTACAAGGAGGTATACAAGGTATATAATATACACACTTTTGTAGGAGAAGATAATTCACCATTTGTGTTGAGTTAATTGTCAATTAGAATAAAAAAATTTATCGAAAATTCAGGTTTCTATGAATCCAAACCTATAATAAAGTCCTTTCATTCCAAACTTATTCAATATAAAACTCAGTTAGCAACATTCAGATTTAGTTTTTCTTTAATCACTTTAAAAATAAACATGCCTAAATAAAAAAGAAAATATCCAATCATTTAATTTAATAAATAATTAATAATATAATTGATAACAAGGAACTTGATACTTATTAAGAGATAACATCATGTACTCCTTTTGTATAAAAACCATTAGAATTAACTATTTTTTCAAAGTATCAAATGATGACAATAATCAACGTTACAAAAAAATATTCATTCCAAAAATAACACATATTATATCTTCTATCCTCTATTATTTGGAACACTATAATGGGTGTTTTCTATTTCATGCAAAAAATATACTCACAAGGATAATTAAATACTGGAATCATTATTTTACATTCCCCATTATTAGTAAAAGTTTTAATGGTAATTTTACCTTGAAATAAACCATGATAAATATTCTTTGGTTGTAATTATATATTTTAAAAATAAATCGTTATATAACCCTTAAAATTATATGAGTTTTAGTAACTATTTAAAAAAATCCAGATTTGTGTGTCATATGTGTCATGATATTTGTGTTCATCAATTTTTGCTGACACATTGTTCTATTATTTGTCTACATGGTATACATTATATAAATATTGTTTAAAAAATCAAATCCTATATTTATAAAATTAAAAAAAATCAAAACCATAAATAAATTCCATTTATATATAAACATCATAAAAAATTATATTCTTAGTAATGTTAGGAATATAATATAATTTCCACCCACACAATAATCATTATACTGTTAAACGTTATATGGTAATCACATATAAAAAATCCAATTTTATTGGCTTTATAAGTTTTTTAATGATTTATCTCACCTTTTTAAATTATCCTAATTCTATATAGTTCTTGTATTTTAAGAGAAATGTTTAAGTTAAAAGTTGTAATGAATTCAAAAGAAATAGAAATAGAAATATTTTATTTAATAATGATCATACCAAAAATAAAATCTTTTTACTTATTCTTCACCACAGTTTAATTGTTCTTCATGTGTCATGTTTTCATTTAATATTCAAATATCATCCTCCACATTTATTTCCCTTTATATCATTGGATTCTTTGAAGGAAACTTTAAACTATAATTTATATTTTATCCCTCTGTTAGATTTTATTAGTTCCCCTCTTCATGTTCACAATAAGGATTTGATATTTTCTTTTTTCCATTCATTTATCATATTGATGAAATTTATCTAAATGATCTGGGTACTTCTTCACTATATAATTTATGTGAAAATTTGTAATGAAATTAATGAAAAAATATGTTAAAAATGAATGATAATGATTTATAGATAAATATTTATCTAGATTGAATCCGTATTATGTTAGTTAATTAATATAAGTAATCATTTATGATCATGTAGAACAACCTGGATTTTTTCTCCCATCCTTCATGTCATTAGTACAAATAATATTTCATATTATTTATTTCTATATTTATCTAAATAATTTTCTATGTAATTTTTCGATGTATAGTATACAGATTTTTCCTCAAAGAACTATTGAATCTAAGATAACATTGATGATAAAACGATACATCTCACACCCAATGCATCATATATGTGCCTCGTATAGGAATCATAATCCATATTTTTGGCTCCCTGAGGGGGAATAGGAGATTTATGGGAATCCATTAAATTCTATTTTTTCCCTTATCATATTAAAATGTGTAAACTCTTATATAACTCCTAGAAGTAATATTATTGTAAGAAAATGTTTACATATTAAAATTTGATCATACTGATAATAATTTTGTGGTGTTATACCCCATTACAAAAATAATAATATAATAGTTTAATACATTATCTTTTTTATCATTTATATATTGATAAAAAATTTATACCTCACGCAATTTTTTTAATCTAAATATCCATTTTCATTTTATTCAAAATATCTAGTTTCATAGATATATTTGACCAAAAAGGATATAAATTTTCATTATATTAGAATAAACTATATCCATATTATTACTCAATGGTATTTAGGTTGGATTTACTATGCCTTGATGAATTAAATTTCAAATACTAGATTTCTTTAGTAGATTCTGTAACCTATGACCACAATGCTCAAATTTACACAATTATTGCCTTGAAAATATCATCATAAAAGATATGTATACTTCATTAAAAAAACATTTATTTATTACAGTTCACCACATTCTGTTAAAGTTTCTACCATATAGTAATAAACTTGATAAAAATAATATAATATGTTTAATGAGTTAATATTTTCAGTGTGGGATTTTTAAATAATTTATATAATTAATCTATCTTTTTTTAATATATTATAGTTAATTATTCTATGTCATCACTTAAAAGTATAATTAACTAGATAAGAAATAAAAAATGGATACACTTAATAATATAATTTTACTTGATCATTTTTGTAAATTATTCTAATTTACGTGATTGAATAAATTAATAATTTAAAATATAAAGATTATGAAATGATAAAATGATTTTATCTATAATATGGTTAATCAAGTGATGATAAACAAACATAGATAGTCAGGAAAAATTATATTATTCTAGATAAACTCATTTTCAAACAATAATGATTTGATTATGATTTCTTATATTTATATTAAATTTTGATTTGGTCTTAAATCATACTCGCATTATTTGAACTCAATATTTTAAAATGAAACTAATAATATATAAAGGGTTACATGGGTGTTTTCTTATAAAAAATAATTCATAGACATGTAGACCATTACAATATAATATATTCTAGGATGATTAGTTGGTAATTCATTTTAATTAAATAATAATTAAATAAAAACCCATGAAATAATTAGAATAAAATATAATTAAATAGAAATAATAATAAGTTGGTAAATATCATGGTCATTCAAATTCAAATGGAAAAAAATATTATACAGGTAAAATTATTTCAGTTGCCTTATATAATTATTGAAACCAAAATAATTAAATTTTAATAACAAAGTTATCCATATTTTAATCCTTGAGTTTGGATTTTTATATTGGAGTACGTATCTCAAGTGGGGGTAATTGAGCACACAATAAAACTATCTATTCAAAATATGTTTAAATAAAATCACGAAAATAATTAAAAACATCACATTTAATCAAAATAAAAGATTGATATATGTTCTGATCTTTTAAGAGATTTCTCAAAGAGTGATAATGTCGCAGTAGAAACATTATATGAATATTACATTAAATTTTGAAATCAGTTTAATTAATCAAAACCTTTTATAAACCCTAATTAAGTCTAACTATCAAATTTTTTGTTTTTTATAGTTTAAAAAAATTAGTTTAAAGATTTGAAATAAAAAAAATAAAACACACAATGGAATATATACAAGAGTTTAATTCTTAAGGCAAGACAAACTCTTCTCCAGTTTTCGATCACTTTCTTCCAAGAAGATTATATAAAATAATCATGATCAACAACCTAGATTGGGTAAAATCCATAGTATACCAGTTATCCATCCCCACATGAACCTCTTGCCCAAAACCCATGGGAATAAAAAAACATTCCACACATGAAACTATTCCAAAGCACATGAGGGAAACAAATGTAGAGAGAGTTAAGAATATATCTAGTATCCTCAGGATAAAGTACGTGTGATTTTGGGAACATTTAATATATTGAGTATGTCACACACAACTCAAATTTTAAATGTAGTAAGTAGAAAGTGAAATTAAATATATAGAAAATATTTTGTTACACCATCTGATACTATTTGAAACATTAGTATCCTTGGATATATCTTGTATAGGATCTCGATTCATGTTTCTCAAAATAGAAACAAAAGAGAGCATCGTAATCTCTATATATTTTTCTAAATGTAGTAAATAATCATGAAAGTTATTTGTGCTCCAATTTTTTATAGTCATGGGTTGGAAAGTTACAGTGTGTAATCTCTTAATGAGGGTCACTCTTCATATTGCTGAAATATGGTTTCGTCTCACTTCATGTGTACATGTATCTCCCTATATGTTTGTGTGTCATTGTGTATCTGTTTCTCTTCTTGTGTGTATTTTCATGAGATATTCTGATCTAAAATATATCAACAACATGAAAGAAGAAGCATTATAGATCCTCTGCTCCTCATACTATATTACTGAAACAAACTCTAATTAATCCAATTAATTATTTAGGAATAATAATTACAACAATTATCATCATTAAATTAGATAATATAGTCTTTAGAATTAGTTAATTCAAATTAATAGAAATAGTTAGCATGACTCCTTTGAATGGTGAGACAACTATAGAGGTGACTGGAATAAGAAGTATGTTAGTCCATTATTGAGTCGAGATGATGGTATGTCATGCCTAATGGTGACTCATCTCAATAGTAGGTCATTCCAACACTTTTCCAGAATTCCATTCTAAAGGTAGGTAATATCTGATGGTGAATCATCCTTCGGTGGTAGCTTATCTCAAAACTTCCAAATATATAAGTAATAATTATTTAAGGGTGATCCATCCTCTGGTGGTGAGTCTTTTCCATACTTTTCTAAATTATCATCTTAATGATTACTCATTAATGAAGATGGGTTTTTTTTAAAACTTAGCCAAATTTCACATCCTGATGGTGAGTCTTCCCTAGTGATGACTCATCTTCAATGGTGAGTAGAGGCATATGATGGGTCTTTCCAATATATTTCCAAAATTTTACCAATCTTCCTTATATTATAAAATGCTACCATAAAACATAAATCTCATTAATAACATAATAAACATGATTTTTATCATTAAAACAAGGTTTCCAACAATCTACCTCGACACGATTTTGTGATCATTAAAACAAGGGTTCCAACAATCTCCTTTATGGTCATTAAAACAAGGGTGCTAGCAATATACCCCTTTTTTATGATCACAAATAAAAGCATTTTATATACCATGGTATCAAATGATATGAAAATAAATATGGTCTCAAAATTCATTAGATAATTAATAGTATTAAAGAAAATATTATATCAAATGAAGGAATTAAATATATATGGAATCATATAGAATATAATTAATAAAGGTATCAATGAAATACTATTATATAAAAAACATATGGAAATTCCATAGACTCTTCTCCCCCATTTGGGAATATCAAAATTGAAAAAATAAAATGCGAGATTCAAGGGAACATTATATGAAGATGAGAATTCCCATTAACAAAATCATGTGAATTACAGCTAAAAAGATAAAATAAAAAGTTATCAAAAATATCAACTTACAAAAAAAAACAAAAACTTATGTCAACACTTTTCAGTCTAGGTAGAAGGAACCAAGGTTTTTTTCCATGTCCCTTTTTCAGAAGTAGAAACATCAATAACAGGGCTTGAGGTAACTATCGGGATAGTTGTAGGAACAATAGTTAGAGAAGTATTCTCTCTAAAAATGATAGACTAAGATGCTGGAAAGATTCTCTAGAAGTTGGAACGAAATGTTAGAAATGGTAAGGTAAGCATAAATTGGGATCTCCAAAAACACTTGGTCTAAAAAATTAGATCAGAAGCTAGAAGGTTGAGATGAGAATTAACTATAATGGAATTTTGAGCCACCAATAAGGATGCAGATAAATGAAGAACGAGCTTCATCAGATTTATGAAGTCCATAATAATATTTCATCCCCCTTACAAAGAACTTAAAAGTCCTTTTTTCTCTTCCATATTTAACTTATGAATTTGGGTCAACACCTTCAATAGATCGACTTGTTCTTTTAAAGCATGAGTCACTAGAGAAATCCATAGGTTCTCAGAAAAGAACTTGAAATGAGAGTTGAGATCGTGATTATTATAATTTGGAGACAAATAGTACTTTATAGGTTATCTAACTATCCCCTTACCATCTTTCATATCCTTCATATACTCTCTAACCATCACATGAACATTATCACTTTTATGCATGATTTTCCTCATAATTTTCTGATTAAGGTCTGATACATCACTGGAAATGAGATTAATATCTTCTCTAACCACAGAACTAATTATCTTATCATCAAGAGGAGGAGGTGCAGCACTAGATGTAGAATCCATGGAAGAAATATTCTCCATCCTCTCTAGAAAAGAATCCATGGAATCCACAAATTTATATCTCATCTCATCCCCTATGTATCTCAAAACCACCATCTCATTTTCTAACCTTCTTTTTGCTATTTTTACTTATCCAATATGAAGAATCGTTTTAGGCTGAATGTGTTGAATCACAATCCAAAAAAAATTATGGCATCTTTCTCACTAATATTAGTGACCAAGGGAGGTTGTTATTTTTACAACAAACCAAAATCAGATAGAAGCCTCTCTATAAAGGATTCTATGTCACCTCTAGTGACAACATCGACTGGCACTGGTACAACAACAGGTTAAAGTAAGGATGCAATAATTCTATAAAGGGTAGGTTCCTCTAGAGGTCTGAATCTAGTAGTAACATCCAATGAAAACCTCTATAGTTCCCCTTTAGCATATATCTTGACTAATAATAATCCCTTAGGATCCCCTGTTTCTTAAATAAGAGTCACACTGTCACAACCCGTCCTCGGGGGTCGTGCGGTGACTACCCCAAGCCCTCCTTCCATAGGTCAGGGGCTGGTGACTTGCACCAAGGCGTAAATCCAGGTAAAAAGGGAAGGCATTGCCTTTGTAAAGTAACCACAAACACCACAGAGCAAGCAGGAATAAGTAAACACTAAGTAAAAACTGAGTACAACAGTAAGTGAGGAAAAGAAAGTGGGCCAGTATACAAACCCAAACTGAAAGTAAAGTACAACTAGAAGGGGATACAACAACTAAAAAAGTAAAGACACAACGTCGAGCCGTCCACTGGAAATCCAACCTGAAGGGTGGGTACAGATAGCCTCCACTGCTCCTCGGGTCCAGCCGACCGCTCCGAGTACGTCCCGCTCAGTGGTCCACCTCCAGGTACCGTCCTGCTCCACAAGCCTCAACCACAATCAGCTTTGTCCGTCGTCTGCAACCAACACAACGTAGTGCGGGCATAACCCGTGAAGGGGTGAGTATAAGTTACTCAGTAGGGACCCCGAGACCCCCGAAGGTCTCCCAGAATCCACAAAGGATAATCCACAAAGGAAAGATACAATCACGAAGTAACATCCGACACTACTTAGGTATATGCCCATACAAATACCTAAGTCACCAATTCTCGTTCGGCTCCAACATCCAAGCCCAAGTACAACTCAGTCCACATAGAAAAGAAAAACGTAAATCCACACAGGATAACACAACACAATCCACATTGGAAAGCAGAACAGGATTCAGCTCACACAGGTACACATCATTTGTAAAGTAAGAGAGATGATTAGATGTAGTCACTGATTCATCTTACTGGGTCCCACGTAGGATACAAGCACTGTAGTCATCGCCGTTGAACCCACAGAGGATTCCGGTACATTTGCCTTCATCGTCAAACCCACATAGGATCCTAGTACGATAGTCTTCATCTTCGAACCCACATAGGATTCCAGTACGATAGTCTTCATCGTCGAACCCACATAGGATTCCAGTACGATAGTCTTCATCATCGAACCCACATAGGATTCCAGTACGATAGTCTTCATCATCGAACCCACATAGGATTCCAGTATGATAGTCTTCATCGTCGAACCCACATAGGATTCGAGTACGATAGTCTTCATCGTCGAACCCACATAGGATTCCAGTACGATAGTCTTCATCGTCGAACCCACATAGGATTCGAGGGCGATAGTCTTCATCGTCGAACCCACATAGGATTCCAGTCCGATAGTCTTCATCGTCAGTCGCAGCCAGCTCTAGGGTTCCCGCACACAACAATCTCGTTCGGGAGGGTCTGCTCTATGAGCCGAGAGTCTGATACGTCAACTGACACGTAGTCAAGATTTTATGTATCCAAATGTTCCGTATTGCCAACAGGAACTCAACGTCGCAGACGGCGCATCAATCGGACGCCCGGTCTGAGAGTTATCGGCATTTTCGTCCCAGGGGCCTGGTTAGTTTTTAAGGAAAAACCAACCGGACCATACTCCACCTACGTCCAAACCTCGGACGGAGTAAGCCAAAAGATCTGTCTCAATTAGAGGAATCCAAAAAAGTCAACGGCACGTCAATCGAACGTCCGTAGCTCAAGAAATGAGCGTTTCCGCTCCGAGGGCCCAGTTGGTTTCGTGTACAAACCAACCTGTTCGAACCCAAAGTACTCTGAAACCTTAAGTGCGATATAACAAAACGATTGTCTCGATCCAAGGATCGCATCTCCTCTAACGGTGTGTCGATCGGAGGCTCGTACCTCAAGTTATGATCAAAAGACCGAAAAGGTCCGAAAACGGGGGGTCTGGGCCCGGACCGACCCGGCCCAACCCCCCTGGGTTGGCCCAAACCGGGTCGACCCGACCCGAGTCCAGGTCCGACCCGGCTGAGCATGACCCGGCCCGGCCTGGGCGCGACCCGGCCCGGCTGCCAAGGGTCGGCTCGTCCGGTTATGGCCGAGCGGCGCGGGGGTGCGCAGCCCCCGCGTGAAGGAGAGCCGCGGCCCCACGTGGGGGGCCGCTCTGTGTCACCGGATGCGGCGCAAGGCTGCATCACTTCCCCGCGGGACTGGCCCTCACCGCCACGGCGGGTCCTCCCGGCGGCGCGCTGGGTGCCGCCGTGCCGGCGTAGCGCGCCGGCAGAAACTTCTGCGGACCACCGTACGCGCTCCGGTGGTCCGTTTTTCCTGCGGTTTGCGCCTACGGCCCTCCTGGGATCCGAACTTTGCTGCGAAGGCCACCAATCACCATTCCGATCCCATTTTGTAAATATCGTTAATCCACTCATCAACGAAAAAACTACGGAGGGTTATTGGGCCGTGTTTGTTTGGCATACACCCTCCGCGTTAGGTGATAACAATTGGGAATAATATTCAACACATAAAAACATAACAAGGCACAATTTTAATATTAAAATTGAACCTAGTTCCCAAAAATAAACTCCCGTAAATAAAAATTCCCATCCTGCATATAAAAACAAACGCAGATCAACATGATGATGATTTGATCCGGGTTCTTTGTTTTAGAAAGAAACAATCCTGGGAATAAATATTATTCCCAAATAAAACCCCTACCTTGAGCGTTGTCGTCGAACGAGAGCTCATCGTAGAATTAACCATCACAGAAGAAGAGGTTTGTCGCAGAAGAAACTTCATGGAAGGAGCATCACGGAAGAAGCGTCGTTGATGTCGCGATACACGGCATCGTTTCGTCGTTCTCCGAGGGTTTGGCGTTCTTCGTCGGAAGATGGAGCGTTCTTCGCGTTCTTCGCATTCTTCGTCGAAGAAGAACACTTTCCTCCAAATCCTCCCCACACCACCAATTCCAACAGAAATAAAATAAGAGTTATCTTATTTTATTAACGCACATGACATGTTTGAAAATAAAAAGAAAAGAAATGAACAATTAATTCATAGAATTAATTGCAACAAATTAACCACCCAATTAATAGGGGCGTTAAGAATTTAGAAAATGCGTCAGTTGACTTTCATTTAAAAGGGGTTTTCGTGGGTGCATTACTTAGAGGAAAAGAAATTGTGGGGCTCGTACGGGCCCCACCTCACAAATATCCTACCAAGAGGGTAGGATATTTTGGGTTCCACCCTATCCACTTCAACTCAGCTTAAGTGGATTTTAAGTGGCTTTATGTGGCTTTAAGTGAAATAAAATAAAGTCGTCGCACCACTTTATTTTATTTTCTTCACTTAACCCCAATAATTAAAAACCACACCTGAGAAAACGCAACTCCGGAAGAGGCGTTTCTAAGCAAGTACCAATGTTGCGATTCCATCGGTGCCCTCGGAATTCGATTCCGAGAACCGGTTCAAAAGTTAGAAAAACTCGCTCATTCGTTCACTGAATGTACCTGAGCCAAATTTCAGAAAATGATTCCGGACACACCGGGCCTCGGAATCACGTGCCGTCAAAAACTACGTTCTTGTAAAATTCCAATGAAAATTAAGAAAAAAACTTCCTTGAAATTTACGGGTCTTTACATCACTCCCACCTTAGGGGTTTACATCCTCGTAAAGATACATCACAAGCTAGGGAAACAAATGTGGGTACTGAGCACGCATCTGAGCCTCCCGCTCCCAAGTACTCTCTTGGAGGATCCCGTGCTGCCATCTGATGCGCACTAGAGGAATCGAACGTCCACGTAGGACCCACTCATGTTGATCCTCGATCTCCACCAGGACCTCCGCAAAAGTCAGCCCATCATCAACGTCCAGCTCCCCATGGTCAATGATATGCGACGGATCGTGCACGTATCTACTCAGCTGAGATACATGGAAGACTTCGTGGACCCGGTGCAACTGAGGTGGTAGAGCCAAGCGATATGCCACCTCGCCAATCCTGCTGATGACCTGGAATGGTCCGATGAAGCGTGGAGACAACTTGCCGCCTTGGCCAAATCTCTGCAAACCAAGTCGAGGTGATACACGCAAGAAAATGTGGTCGCCATCCTCGAACTCTAGTGGCCTCCGCCTCCTGTAAGCAAAAGACGTTCGCCGGCTCTGAGCTGTCATCTTCCGCTCCTGGATGACTTAGACCTCTCTGGTCCTACAAGAGCTGCTGTGATTTCTTCTTTTCCGATAAGAGAAATCCAGTCTAATCCCCTGGATGAACCACGTTCTTCGCCTAATACAGTCAATCCTGACATGGATGATACTATTCCATACCAAGGATGACGTCGTAAGGCCTCGACACTACTACCAAGAGATCCAACCTTTACTCTCACCTCCAAGGGTTGAGTCACACTGTCAGCATCAATGTGTGGTCACTGGGTCTCCTCCAGTAGGTATCTCAAAGTGGGGGTCAAGTCAACGGTTTTTAAACCGGAACCTCTTAGTAACAATTAAAAGAGAGGACAGGAAGGTAAACACCACAAGAAAAGTGTCTTTTTATTACTGCAGATCAAAGTACAAAGAAACAAAGAAACATCAAACACACATCAATAGAGCTAGAAGCAACATGAACAAAAGTCTCCAGGTCTGGAGATAGTCTCGCTCCTGTCCATATGCTCCCTACGGTCGGGGTGGTCTCCCAGGTGGTGGTGGTGGTAAGGCCTCAAAGCGTCGTCCACAACCAGCTGCTCAGCCAGCTCCTCTACCTCGCCCTCCTACTCCCTGCAGACCGTCATGGTCAAATTTCTTCCTGAGAGGTCCCTCTACCGCCTGTTGTTCATCAGCAGGACGAGTCGGGCAGTCTCGAGCCATGTGACCTTGCCCACCGCATGCGTAGCATTGCCTGCTCCTCGAGTAGCTAGATCTCCTTCATGTGCCCCGCACAACCGAATCATCACCCTGAGATTTCTCATCTGAAGGTCTGGCCCGCTTTGACCTCTGTATCACCTATCGACTGCCAGCTACATAAGATTCTGCTATGGGTCATCCTGCGGAGGGTCCTGCCGCTGGTGCCTGCTCGGCAAGGAAACTCTCCACTAAAAGGGCTCCCTCCAACACCTCTTCCTGTGTCGAAATGTTGAGGGAGATCATCGAGGCCCTGATCTCATGCCTCAGTCCCTGGTCGAAGGTCCGGGCCCGGAAGAAAGGATCTCGTACCATATCGGTGGAGTAGCGCGAGAGATCAGTAAATCTCGCCGAGTACTGGGCAACCGTCATGCTGCCCTGCCGCAGCTGTAGTAGATCCTGGATGCGCACCACACGGAGGGTGGCTGGGACGAACTCCGAGCGGAAGATGCTCTAAAAGTCCGTCTAGAGGAGAGATGCCTCATCATGCACCTGGAGCATCAAGCTCCACCATCTGCCTACTGCCACGTGCAGGAGGCTCGCTGCGAGGATAACCATGAGGTCTGCTGGTGGCATCACTTACCTGAAAACCCGTACAACTTCCTTCATCCAGTCCTCGGTTGCCTGGGGGTCCATCTCCTCGTGGAACATGGGCGGTCGCTGGCGCTGAAACTCATGCAGTGCACTAAGGTGACGTGCATCGTCAGCGGCTGGGGCTGGAAGCATCGGTGGCTCGGCGGGTAGAGGTACAGTCGGTGCCTCAGCTGTCAAAGGGCCATGTACCGATGCCTCATCGCTCGGTGGGCTCTCGCCACGCACAACGCTTGGAACCCTAGCCGGCTGCCGTCGTGGGGCCATCTTGAAAAGAGACGGGTGTGCCACGGTCAGAACAGTATACCTGGTGAGCTGACACAAAGTAATCACAAAGAAAACTTGAAACACACATGCAATCAATGTTTTCGTGCATTAAGTCGGAAATCAGATGTCAGGGTCCTGGTGTACGGATACGTCGACTGTTGCACCAACACTGGACTCCCTGGACTGATAACCACACTCAATACTCTTAACACTATTGCTTTAAATAGAAAAAGATCAAAGTCCCAAGTTCTGCGTAGAACCGAACTCCTTTGATACCAATTTGTCACGACCCATCCTCGGGGCCCGTGCCGTGACTACCCCAAGCCCGCCTTCCATAGGCCAGGGGATGGCGACTAGCACCAAGGCGTAAATCCCGGTAAAAGTGGAAGGCATTGCCTTTGTAAAGTAAACCAAAAACACCACAGATCAAGCAGGTAGAAGTAAACACTAAGTAAAAACTGAGTACAACAGTAAGTGCGGAAAAGCAAGTGGGCCAGTATACAAACCCAAACTAAAAGTAAAGTACAACTGGAAGGGAAAACAACAACTGAAAAGTAAAGCTACAACGTCGAGCCGTCCACTGGAAATCCCACCTGAACGGTGGGTACAGATAGCCTCCACTACTCCTCGGGTCCAGCCGACCGCTCCGAGTACGTCCCGCTATGTGGTCCACCTCCAGGTACCGTCCTACTCCGCAAGCCTCAACCACGATCAGCGATGTCCGTCATCTGCAACCAACACAACATAGTGCGGGCATAGCCCGTGCAGGGATGAGTATAAGCTACTCAGTGGGGACCCCGAGACCCCTGAAGGTCTCTCAGAATCCACAAAGGATAATCCACAAAGGAAAGATACAATCACGAAGTAACATCCGACACTGCTTAGGTATATTCCCATACATATACCTAAGTCACCAATTCTCATTCGGCTCCAACATCCGAGCCCAAGTACAACACAGTCCACATAGGAAAGCAAAACTTAAATCCACACAGGATAACACAACACAATCCATATAGGAAAGCAGAACAGGATTCAGCTCACACAGGTACACATCATTTGTAAAGTAAGAGAGATGATCAGATGTAGTCACTGATTCATCTTACTTGGACCCACATAGGATACAAGCACTGTAGTCATCGCTGTCGAACCCATAGAGGATTCTGGTACATTTGTCTTCATCGTCGAACCCACATAGGATTTGAGTACGATAGTCTTCATCATCGAACCCACATAGGATTCCAGTACGATAGTCTTCATCATCGAACCCACAAAGGATTCCAGTACGATAGTCTTCATCGTCGAACCCACATAGGATTCCAGTACGATAGTCTTCATCGTCGAACCCACATAGGATTCTAGTACGATAGTCTTCATCGTCGAACCCACATAGGATTCCAGTACGATAGTCTTCATCGTCGAACCCACATAGGATTCTAGTGCGATAGTCTTCATCGTCGAACCCACATAGGATTCCAGTATGATAGTCTTCATCATCAGTCGCAGTCAGCCCTAGGGTTCCTGCACACATCTAGCTCATTCGGGAGGGTCCGATCTATGAGTCGAGAGTCTGATACATCAACTGACACATAGTCCGGAGTTCATGTATTCAAAATTTCTATATCGCCAACAGGAACTCAACGTCGCAGATGGCGCGTCAATCGGACGCCCGGTCTGGGAGTTATTGGCTTTTTCGTCCCAGGGGCCCGGTTGGTTTTTAAGGAAAAACCAACCCGACCATACTCCACCTATATCCAAACCTTGGGCAGAGTAAGCCAAAAGATCTGTCTAAGTTAGAGGAATCCAACAACGTTGATGGCACGTCAATCGGACATCCGTAGCTCAAGATATGAGCGTTTCCGCTCTGAGGGCCAGGTTGGTTTCGTGTACGAACCAACCCGGCCGAACCCAATCTACTCCAAAACCTTGAGTGTGATATACCGAAACGACCGCCTCGATCCAAGGGTCGCATCTCCGCTGACGGTGCATCGATCGGAGGCTCGTAGCTCAAGTTAAGATCAAATGACCGAAAAGGTCCGAAAACGGGGGGTTTGGGCCCGGACCGACCCGGCCCAACCCCCCTGGGTCGGCCCGAACCGGTTCGACCCGACCCGGGTCCGGGTCCGACCCAGATGAGCGTGACCCGGCCAGGCCGGGGTGTCCCGGCCCGGCCGGCGTGGGGGGGGCCCAGCTGCCAGGGGTCGGCTCGGCCGGTTACGGAGGAGCGGCATGGGGGTGTGCTGCCCCCGCGTGAAGGAGAGTCGCGGCCCCGTGTGGGGGGCTGCTCTGTGTCACTAGACGCCGCGCAAGGCCGCGTCTCTTCCCCGCGGTCCCACACTTTCGCGGGACCAGCCCTTGCGGCCGTGGCTTCAGTCGCGGTAGGTCTTCCCGATGGTGCGCCGGGCGCCGCCAATTCCTGGCGGTCAGCCGCTACCGGCCGCTGGCGCCACCGTGCCGGTGTGGCGCGCCGGCGGAAACTTCCGTGGACCACCAGACGCGCTCCGGTGGTCTGTTTTGCCTACGGTTTGCGCCTATGGCCCTCCCGGGATCCGAACTTTGCTGCGAAGGCCGCCAATCGCCATTCCGATCCCATTTTGTAAACACCGTTAATCCACGCATCAATGAAAAAACTGCGGAGGGTTGTCAGGCCATGTTTGTTTGGCCCGCACCCTCCGCGTTAGGTGATAACAATTGGGAATAATATTCAACACATGAAAACATAACAAGGCACAATTTTAATATTAAAATTGATCATAGTTCCCAAAAAGAAACTCCCGTAAATAAAAATTCCCGTACCACATATAAAAACAAACGTGGATCAACTTGATGATGAGTTGATCCGGGTTCTTTGTTTTAGAAGGAAACAATCATGGGAATAAATATTATTCTCAAATAAAACCCCTACCCCGAGCCTTTTCGTCGAATGTGTGCTCGTCACGGAATTAACCGTCTCGGAAGAAGAGGATCGTTGCGGATAAAATGTCATGGAAGGAGCGTCGCGGAAGAAGAATTATTGACGTCGCGGTACACGACATCACGTCGTCGATCTCTGAGGGTTTGGCGTTCTTCGTCAGAGGTCGGAGCATTCTTTGCGTTCTTCGTCGAAGAAGAACGCTTTCCTCCAAATCCTCCCCACGCCACCAGTTCCAACAGAAATAAAATAAGAGTTATCTTATTTTATTAATACACATGACATGTTTGAAAATCAAAAGAAAAGAAATGAACAATTAATTCATAGAATTAATGGCAACAAATTAACCGCCCAATTAATAGGGGAGTCAAGAATTTAGAAAACACGTCAGTTGACTTTCATTTAAAAGGGGTTTTCGAGGGTGTGTTACTTAGAGGAAAAGAAACTGCGGGGCTCTTGCGGGCCCCACCTCACAAATATCCTACCAAGAGGGTAGGATATTTTGGGTTCCACCCTATCTGCTTCAACTCAGCTTAAGTGTCTTTTAAGTGGCATTAAGTGGCTTTATGTGAAATAAAATAAAGTCGTCGCACCACTTTATTTTATTTTCTTCACTTAACCCCAAAAATTAAAAACCACACACGGGCAAACACAACTCCAGAAGAGGCGTTTCTAAGCAAGTACTGGTGCTGTGATTCCATCGGTGCCCTCAGAATTTGATTCCGAGCATCGGTTCAAAAGTTAGAAAAACTCGCTCGTTCGTTCACTGAACGCACCCGAGCCAAACTTTGGAAAATGATTCCGGGCACACTGGGACTCAGAATCACGTGCCGTCAGAAACTGCGTTCTTGTAAAATTCCAAAGAACATTAAGAAAAACATTTCCTTGAAATTTACGGGTCTTTACACCCACCATGCTCTATTGGACTGCCATTCTCATCTAAATTAGAGTATTCTAGACTAATTATGACATAGCATAGAATGTTATCCTATTCCTCAAGATCTAAGTCCCCCAAACTTATATAAACACAACAAGAGACATAGAAACTATAGAATAAATAGTTGTACACTCGATAATAGAAGGTAAAACAATAGTAGGATCATCCTCCCTCTATTCAACACCTGATTGATCAGGAAATTTTTACTCATCATCCTTCTATATATCAGCTATATAAACACTAAGAACATCATCAATAAAAAATATCAAAAGTTTTATTGTCCAGGATTAGGGATATATCACCCTCAATAGATTCTTCCATTTTATCTTGAGATATTCTATCTATATTGTCAACTACACTCGTTGTATCATCATATATAGAAATATTTGATAAATTTGAAAAAAATATAAGTGCCTAAGGAGCTAAAAATCCTCAGAACAAATGACGACACTTGGAATATCATGGTTAGAACCTTAATTACTATCATCTTCATTTCCATCACTATTTTCCAAACCATTGTCTTCTTATTCTTCATTGCCTTCATCACCATTTTCACCACATCCATTTTCCTCAGCGGATTTTAAAGTGATCTTAAAATATTCTTCACCAGAAACATCTGTTTATTCTTCTTCATTTTTTTATTTTAAAATACCCTATCAGATAGGGAGATATTTAGGAGGTCAAAGAGATCCATAATAAAAAATAGTAGAGCTCTTAGGCTGGTCTAGGTTACTACATTTATCTTCAAAAAACTCATTTTCCTCATCACCAGAGGTAGAAGCCTCCTCTTATTCCTCATCTAAATACTCTACCACCTCATCTAGATCTTATCCAGGATCCACATAATTTATTTTTCTAAAAGGGTGATCAATCGTATTTAAATCAACACCCGGCCATTGTTATTATCCCTTATCCAGTCAAATCTTCTAATTAATCTTCATAAATAAAGGCATTACTGTCTCTTTGAATAGTTCCTTGAAAATTGTTTAAAACTCCTTTTTGAGGAAATCTAAAACATATATCCCATTATTTTGTATAGAAAACAATTTTTTACCCATTAATTCTTCTTCTATCCCTGAATTTATCTTCCTATAAAGTGGTCTTGATGAACTAATAAAACCGAAGCACTGACAAAGGATATAAGGGTCTCTTATTGGAAGAAAACCATTCTACCCATCCTTGGTATTACAGAACTATGAGCTCCAGAGACATTCTCGATAGTAATCATTCATCATAAACTTTATTTTTAAGAACCACTATATTCTTAGCAAGTTCTAGATTCACTATCTCCACAACAACATGACAACTTGACTCTCTTTTATGCTTCTTTGAAGTACGTGGCTCATCTGGAGAATATATTGCATATCTCTTCACTCTAAACATGGAGATGGGATTTTATGTCTTGGGTGATGGTGAGGGAAGGATAAATATTAGGATATAAGGGGTCATGATAAGGATTGAGAGAAATTTGCGAGGGAGTGAGGGTTGAAATTAGAAAAACATCCAATTTATATCATTCGAGGATTAAGGGATTTGTAAAATTAAAATTATAATTAAATTTCAATTGAATTAAAAATTAAATAAATAAATAAGAAATATATAAAAAGATAGCAGAATGGTGGATTAAAACCCGATGGTGGGACATTTGATAATGGCGGTTAAAACACTAATAGTGGGTTGAACTCCAATGGTGGCTAAAACTCAACGGTGGGTAAAACTCTAAGGGTGGATAATACTATAATCGTAGGTAAACTAAAATAGTGGTTAAAACACCAAAGTCCATTCCCAAAAAATTAAGCATAACCAAAATTAATCATGTCTAATTCATGTTTGATGGAGCACATCCTCTCAAAATTCAATGTCTTAGTGAAAATATCTGCAAGTTGATGTTCAGTAACAATGTATTCAATTATTATATCACCCATTTTAAAATAATCTTTGTCAAATTGATGACTTAAATCAATGTGTTTTGTTCTATAGAAATACATTAGGGTTTATAAATATTTATAGCACTTTTATTTTTACGATTTATAGTTACATTTCAAAATTGATATCCATAGTCTATAAATGTGTGTTTCATCCAAAAATATTTTGAACATCAACTACCTACAGCTATATATTTAGCTTTAGAAATGGAAAATGCAATATAATTTTACTTCTTACTACAATAGTAAACTATATACTTTTCCAAAAGGTGACATGTTCCTGATGTGAACTTTATATCTAACTTATAACTACCAAAATTAGCGTTTGAATAACTAACAAATTCAAATAATCATTCTCTTAGAAAGAAAAATCATAAATTGGTTGTATATTTGAGTAATTTGAAAATATTTTCTATAAAAAATTAGTGTGAATCTTTTGGTTTTTCTTGAAACAAGCATATATATACACACTAAACATAATGTCAGGTCAGTAAGAAGTTATAGAGATAATAATTCCAATCATACCTTTGTTACTAGTTTGATCCACTGATTTCCAAGCTCCATCATGATCTAACTTAGATGTGGTACTCATAGGAGTTTCATTACAATTAGTGTTATCAAAACAAAATAAAAATAAAATTTATTTTTAAAATTTAATATGATTTAAAATAAATCACTCGTTATTTTAAAAAATGTGAGAAAAAGGAAATAATTTTATTTTACAAATTAAACTCATTTCAAATTCATTTTTCATCATTTTTTAAAAGTCATTACATAAATAATTTTTAGAGGATCCAAAAATAATATCATCTGCATATATTTGAACAACTAAAACATATTTTGAAATTATAATTATAAATAAGGTAGGATAAGATATACCTTTTGAAAATACTTTTGAAATAAGAAATGAGTTGATCCTATCAAAGAAATCTCTAGGAGATTGTTTTTAACCATATAAATATTTTGTTAACTTGAGAACATGATTTGGAAAATGAGTATTTTAAAATCTTGGGGTTTGATCAAAAAACATCCTCAAGTATATAAACAGTCAAGAATTAACTTTTAACATAAAATTTATATAGTTTGAAATATATATGTACTGCATAGGCAAGTAGTATTCAAATGGATTTAATTCAAGATATATGTGAAAAGGATTATTTACAATACATACCCACTTCTTGAATATACCTTTTTGCAACTAGTCTATCATTTTTCATTATTATTATTCTAGATTAATCAACCATGTTTCTAAACAAACATTTAGTGTATATAGTCAAGGAGTCTATGAGTTTATCAAAAAAATAAAATTTTATTCATTTCAATTTGATAATGTTTATCTTTTATAGACATTACCTAGAATTCAACATTAGTTGCATTATTTATGTTCTTAGGTTATATCTGTTACAAGAATGATTCATGTTCAAATTGGTTTCTTAGAGAATCTCTTGTTTGTGTACCTCTATCTTAGTATACAATAAAAAAATATAAAGGATGGTATTTAAGAGTTCTATAATCTCTAGAAAAATAAGGACTAGTCACGTCATGGTAATTTATAGGCTCAGGATCTTGAAGTTCCTAAGTATAGGATGAATTTTAAGCATGTTTTATAGCAGAATTACAAGGTTTAAAATTTATTTTCATAGTGGATAACTCATACTTAAAGTTTTATGAAGGAGTTTTAGGTTCATGTGTATCGGTCTCATCAGACGTTATATGAAAAAACCATTCAACATTCTTATTTCTTTTTTTGAAAACTCTATAGGATTTTCATGAAGCCGAATGACCTAGGAAAATTCCTTCATCAATCTTGGAGGAAAACATGACATGATTATCTTTAGTGTTAAGAATAAATACCTTATAAACCAAAATTATAAAGTAATTATCCTTATGATTTATAAAATTCCAAATTTCATAAGGAATGTAATTAAATACATGTCTAATTAAAACTCTATTAATTATATATCAGGTTGTATTTCCATCCTCTTACCCAAAGTGTAACGGTAATTCATATTCATTAAGCATTATCTGGGATATCTCTTGAAGTGTTTTATTTATTATTTCAAAAAATAAATTCTTCTAAGGGGACTTTGAAGCATATAATTTATGACTATATCCATTTTGTGTGTAATAGGATTCAATGTATTAATTTTCTAACTCATGGAAATCGTCTCATTAAACAATAAAATCTTGAAGAGTCATCTACAAGAACATATACATAGTGATACCCATTTAGACTACAGAATCTAGATGGTCAATTTAAGCCCATGTGAACCAACTCAAGAGGTTGAGAAGTTGAAAATTGTTTCTCTAATTTAAAATATTTTTTGTGTTGTTTCCATTTTTGTTAGGGGTTAAAGACTTTGTCATTTGGGAATTCAAGTTTTGGGATATCCCTAGCTAACCCTTTCCTAGAAATATTTATATGTTATTGATTGTTATAGTGTCCTAATATCCAATTAAAAACCCAAGATTTACTATAAAAAGGACCTAAGGAGAAAACATTTTGTGAAATTAAATAATCAATATTAACATCAAACTCATTATCATTTCACAAAGTAGTAAATACTAAATAATTTGTATAATTAAAAACATTAAGATATTTTTTCACAAATTTTACATGAAACCATCATCACATGGCCCTTAGATTCTAGGAAGTTTTTATTTTAAATCATTAAAAAAATTAATTTTGAATTTAAAATTGTGTTAGTGGTACCGATTTAGAAAAAGCCAATTATCTCTCCATTAGCATTATCACCAAAGGTTAAATTGACACCATCAACCATTATTAGGTTCTTAAAGCTTGAATAATCTCATTTCATGTGTCAGGATCACCCATTATCCAACTACCACATATTTCTATAGAAGAAATATAAGAAACATTCCTAAAATAAGTCTTCACCAAGAATTCTTTTGGTACTCAGATATTATTTGGTCCAGATATGTTAGTAATTAGGGATTTAGGAACCCATATTTTCTTGATATGTTCCTTATGTGTATATTGAAAACTTTTTTAAATACTAGCTATATTATGTCCTCTCAAGTTAAAACTATAAAAATTTCCAAAAGTGGATTAAGAAATAAAAGTGATCAATACAATTCTTCTTTTCCCAGGTTGGTAACCTACACCAATAATATATTTCGGAGCTATTTTTTCAATAATTATATTGATAGTATCTATTAAATTTTTAACTCCCTCTAAGTTTTTCTTTAGTTGATTATTTGACAATTTTATTTTTTTATTTTCTTTTAATAATTTAGTGTTATTTATTTTATATATTGTAGGGTTATATTTAGTACTTGCAGATAAAACATGTTGTTTCTTCAGAATTTTGTATTTGTCCTTAACATCATTACAATTGTCTTTAAGCATATTTCAATATTCCAACATTTACACTTTTGAAATATCATCGTCAATTTTTTCATTTCTATAATGATTAAATTATGTAAAAGAAGTATATTAGGTACCTCTGATATATTTTTCATGAAGCACATTTTTGATCTGTCATGATTCTCTACATGATTTGAGTCTTAATCACTAGAGATGGACTCACAGGCACTCCAGGTGGATTTCATGGAATTATTTTAATTCTTATCCTTATCCTAATTCTTTTTATTGTATTTAAACTTAGGAAAAAAAACTTCAAAATTTACTTTCATTTTACACTTATAACAAGTAATATAATTTGAATTTCAATCTATTTTTTAGTCATTCTTATAATTCCCTCAATTATCATAGTTTCCCCTAAAGCTTGGTTTTATGAAAAAAAACTCTTCTTCTTATCGATTTTCTTGAATTTTATGGTTAGATAGTCCATTTTCTAATCACTATTGGCTGGTGACTCTTCATAATTAGAGCTTTCAGCTTGATCTTTTTTCCTTTTCTTTATATTTTGATGCAGTAGTCTTAAAGGAACCAAATTTTCCCTTAGGTTAATCATCCTCTTAATGAATAACCTTTAGATGTTCCCCATATATCATTAGCAACCCAATCAATTCCTATATAGGTAGCTTACTGATGTCACATTATCCCCTTATGGAAACAGATGCCCTACTCCGTCTCTATGGAAGACATATTAGTAGTCTCATGATTTGATCATTGTCTAAAACTGGATTCCCTAGGGAGCTCATTATGTTTACTATCGCATTCATCCTATGATAAATAATAGAAATAATCGCATTAGGTTTCATCGTAAATGTATCATATTCAATCATATAATTATTCAATCTTATATCTTTAACATTAGTGATTCCTTCATGAGAAATAGCTAATTTAACCAAAATTTCAAAATCAGTTTTATGATAAGATATCCTATTGAATTATTCATCTCTTAAAGAATACTAAGGAGTATTCATTTATTTGAAACTTTTATTATAATAAATTTTATTATCATCATCCCCAGTATTCCTAACAATAATAGTTGATTCATATTTACCCACTATAGAAAACTATGTTTAAAACCCCATTCTTTACATACTAAATTTCAACATTATTTTCTATTGAGATTTTTTTTTCAATAAAATAGACTAGTTATGTTGGTCACAAAACCTTCTTTTCTACTATCCATTTAATGAACTAAATTTTTAATTGACATAAATTTAAGGTATTTAAAACACAACTAAAATCATAGTTGAAATATTTTTGAAAATCATTTAATACCAAATGTTGGTCATGGTGAGTATCTCAAGAGGGGTTTGAATTGAATACCCAATAAAAATTTCTTGTTCAAAATAGTATTAAATAAAATCCCCCAAGTAATTAAAAATCGGCTAGTTAATGAAAATAGAAGATTGATATAAGTACTGATCTTTTGAGATATTTCTCAAAGAGTGATTAAGTCTCAATTATAAAGAATATAAGAACATTACTTTTACTCTTAAAATAAGTTTACTTATCCAAAACCTTATAAAAATTATAATTAAGAATAATTATAAAATTAATTTTTTTATAGATTAAAACAAATTCAGTTTAAATATTTTAAATGAAACAAAACAAAACACGTGGTAGAATAAATCAAAGTGGTTCAATATCAACATAATACATAATATTCCCTACTTGGAAACCATCAACTGGGAAGCACATTATATAAAATAATATTTATCCATAACCTATTTTTGGTAAATACAACTGTTGATAGTTGTCCAGGGCACACATGGACCTCTTCCACAATACCTATGGTAATAAAATAAACATATTTATTACAAGGACCTCTTCAAAAACACCGTGGAAAAAATGTTAAATACTATTGAGAAGATATAAAGTGGTTTCTAGTTAATGTACATGAGATGATGTGTCTATTTAATATACCGAGTAAGTCACACACTACACAAAATGTAAATTTAGTAAGTATGAAGAGAATGTAAATATATATAAATATTGTGTTACTCTTTAGGTTATTCTCTAAAGACTTAGGATCCTTAGAAATATATCAAGTCATGTTTTTGAAAATTATATTAAAAAATACCAGTGTAGGATCTCTTTGTTTTGACCATAGGGTATAATCTTGAATGTTCATTATGCCCCCACATTTTTATATTCATGTGTTAGCGAGTGGTTGTGTGTAGGATTTCCACAAGTAGAACTCTTAAGGTTCTTACAATATGGATTCTTCTCACTTAATTTGTATGTGTACCTCTCTATATTTCTATGTGTCTCTGTATATATATGTCTTTAGGTCTCTTCTTGTGTGTATTATCATGAGGGAGTCTACTTCCAAAAATATCAGCATCATGAAACAAGAATCATATGGATCCTATAATTCTTATAATTTATGTCTGAAAAAAACATTAAAACATCCCTAAAATAGTTTAAGGATATTCATTATAATAATTCTCAACATTAAATTTGATAATATATCCATTGGAATCAATTAATTCAAATTAATATAAAATGTGATGGTGACTCTTCTAAATGTTGAGACACCTCTGGAGGTAACTATAATTGGCGGTGAGTCAGGCCATTGGTGAGTTGGGATTATGTATGGTCATGATCAATAATAACTCATCTCAACAGTATGTAATTATAAAATTTTTCCAAAATTATATTCTAATGGTAGGTGGAGTTTGATGGTGGATCATCCCCAAGAGGTAGGTCATCTGAACACTTCTAAATTTAGAGGTGACTAGGTTTTAATAGTGATTCATCATCTTGCCATGATACTTTTTCCATAAATTTAAAAACTATCATCCTAATGGGGACTCATTACTAACATTGGGTGTTTTCAACACATATCCAATTTTCTCATCCGAGCAGTGATCCCATCCTGGAGGTGACTCATCTTTAATAGTGAGAAGAGTTTGACGGTGGGTCTTTCCCATACGTAGCCAAGATTTCACCAATCTGACTTATTTTATAAAATGATACCATAATACATAAAACTCAGTAATAACATAATAAAATATATTTTAATATCTTTAAAACAAGTTTTACAATAATATCCCTTAACATGATTTTGTGATCATTAAAAAAATGGTTCCAACAATCTCCCTTGTGATAATTATAAAATGGGTTCCAACAGATTCTAAATTAATGTTTTGATTTTTAATTTTCATGAAACTGATTTTTAAAACCAAAATGTTCTTGGAGAATTACTTTTTGACCATGGATATTAATGTACATGTATATTTTACATAAAACCATATATATATTGGTATTAAACTATGAAAAATGATCACATGTATAGGATTTGAAATGGATATAACATGTTTTTGGGGTTATGTATTTTAATTCTATAGAAATAAAAGAGAACTCTTATTGTTAAATAATTGAGGTGGGGCCTCATTTTAAATTTTTAGTATTTATACATAATGTATATCCTTGTTTGGGGGGATTGTTGGTAAATTTTAGGTGTTTTGAGGTTTTTAGACACATAAACCTATAATTTCATGGAAATGGTACCATCAATTTTTTCTAGGTGGTTGTGCAAAAGGTTTTAGGATATGTAGTGGTAAAGAAATAGTACTATTTATGGTCATTGGGACTATTCATTTTAACCATACCTGTTAAGAAAATAATTCTAATTAATAAATTCATGAGCAACCACATAATCAATAAGACCATTTGTTTAGAAATTTACACACTAAAATGGGCCTCAAACCATATATTTTTAGGAATTTTAAGTTCATTATTTTCATTTAACATGAGGTTCTCACCCAAGGTAAATATTCATTTTAATTTTAGATCATTTATACCTCAACATATCTTCTCTCATGGCCCTTGGGGATCTTAGTTACAGGATCATTGGTTCTTGGCCGTTATTTCATCCATAGTTCTTCATCTTAGGGGAAATAAGGATTCAATTCTTGTGTTTCTCTAAGTATTTTGGAATATAATTGGTCCTTTTTGGTGATCCTATAAGATTCTTAGCTAAGGATTAATTTTTTTGAGTCCCCAATAGAGGTCGTTGCAAAATAATAAAAGTGTTACTCAATTCATTTCAAATTTGGATTCTTTTGGGGATTTGTGATGATTGATTTAAATAAGAATTTTTAGGGTTATTATTCAATTAAATCTGAATTATACTGATATATTAGTATAGTATGGTTGATTTTATTATGGTGTAATAATCGAGATAAGATTTTTCATTCTCGTGGTTGTATAAAAAATTATCTTGCAATACATGTTAGTTTCCAAATTATTTCTTTTAAATTTATATATAAATATGGTTTTTTATTTTTAAATAAGTTTATGTTTGTGTTGATTTCAAGGAAACAAAAATGAGAAATCTATCTGTTGTGGGTGTTTAAAAAAAATATTTATTTTAAAAAAATATATAAACATTATGCATTTCTTCATTGGTTTATGATATAAAAACTGGTTATGTTATTTCATTTCATGGAATGACATGAATATTTTAGAATATATACATCATTTATTTAGGTTTTTTGAAAACATCACATGAGTGTGGGGGTATAATAAATTAAAAAAAGTTTGTTTTTGAAACAATACTTGAGTGTGGGCCCAATCAGTGTAGGAAATGATTTTTTGGATAAATCTACTTGAGTGTTAGGGCCTTGTTGGGTTAGGTGATATTGGTTTGAAAACTAAAAATATGTTAGGGTATTGATGGATCAGGTGATATTTATTTTGGAAATTGTAATTAAGTATGATGTATATACCATGTTAGGTAGGTCTTGTTAGGAAGCACCAGATGAGTGTAGGTTCCTTGTCTAGTTATAAGTGGTTGTTTTGGAAATACCACATTAGTGTAGGGAAATTAAATTATACATTAATGGTTTTTGGATAAGATTAGTGTTACCTTGTGTTTGAGGTATAATGGTGTGTGTGAGTACACTTGTGAGAAATAAATTCTGTTATGACTTGTTTTTTTTGTTATAAAATAATTTTCATGATGTGATTGAATGTAATTTATTTTATTATATTAATTTTCATTTTTTGGTAATTATTTAAGACACCTACTTGATACTATTTTTTAAACTAATTTAGTTCTAGTGAAGTCATCATGTAAATCCTACCATTATATCATTCTCACCCCTACATGTGAACCATGGTCCACATGTTGATAATGCATTCTTGAATTTTAGTTATAGGTTATACTACATCAATATATTGGGTGGGGAAGTGAAGGTTATCTATTGGATATAAGTGGACATAATGTCATCAGTGGTGATTTGTTTATTCATAAAATGTTGTATTTATAACCTATTGTTTATTATATTGTAGCTATATTTATATATGGTGGGTCTAATTTATATAAATTTATTGGAATATATTATCAATCATGTTATATTCGTAAGAAGTTTTTGATATTATTTTATTATTAAACCATTCCCATTGTTTTTTTGTATGTTTTATAATTGTTAAAAAGTTTATAGTATGTTTTGGATTTTCCCTAGGGTAAATAAATATTCTAATTTAGATTTGTGTTAATTTTGAGTGGTTGGGTTAGGTTAGGATGTTACAAATTGAATCAATTTTTTTAAGTTTTGGTTGGAATTTAGATAGAATGTCTCAAGACTCTAGATGTGGCTTTTTAAATTCCTCATAAAAACAATATTGTGATACATCTATTTTTTAGGATGTTTGTGGAAGTTATGATCCATTTGATATGTGTTAAGTGAATCTGTTTCAGTTCTTTCTGAGTGTGGTATTTTGTTTACAGTTTACCATAATAGGATTTGTCTCTTGTGTATCATGTAATACTAATATTGTAAATTTTTCTAATATGTTTAAATGTGTGTGAAGAGTTATATTTTTTCAATAAATTATTTTATAATTCTGAAAACAAAGAGTTTTTTATTGTTATTTTATATATGGTATAATTTTCTTCACTAATGAAAGAAGAAAATTTTATATGGTAATTAAAGTGTAATAAAACTAAACATGGTGTTGTGGAACTAAATATGACTATGGATATATGATATTTTGTAGTAACTTCAATATTTTTATACTAATTTAGGTTATCATGATTGCATCTACTGAGTCTTATTAACAGATATTAGGATTCCATAAAAGTTTATAATAATTGAATAATTCAATATCACTAAAGGACTATATAGCCAATTATAAATGGTTTATTTGGTAGAGTCTAAATTGGGTCAATATTATTGAAAAATTTTATAGGATGAGTATTATTCATTTTGAAGGTTATCTTGTACAAGATAGTTTAATTTAATTTCTTTTTTCTAAAATGATTTAATAATTTTAAATATGTAATTCAAAATTTTAAGCTAAATGATATTTTTAGAAAATATTTTTTAGGTTTTTTTCTCTTTTTAAAGGATAAATTATAGTTCTGAATTAAAATGATTTTTTGATAAAATCCATTTAAATAAAGGAATAAAAGTCTGTTTTAAAACTCGTCGTAATTTTTTTATCTTTTGGAATTGTATAACAAAACAACATAGGATTTTTAGTGCTTTCATTTTTTTCTAAATTAAAATAGGTGTTATTTTAAAGTGGATGTTTTATCCATGAAAATTTTAAATATTTAATGTGATTGTTAAAATTTTTAAAATGAAATTTTAATTTAAAACTATTGGATCAGTATCATTATTTTTTAAAAAGATATTTTTAAGTTTTATATATATATGGATTGTATCTAAAATGGTTTAAGAAACATATTCCGAGTTCGAAAAAATGAATTTGGACCTATTTTAATGATAGTCATAATAAAACATTAGAGTGGTGAATTATGGTGACAAATTCTTCCTTATTTTCCAAGAAATTATTCTCATGTTATCACAAACATATTGAACATATCATTATTTAGGTATAAAAAATATCCAGATATGGAAAATAAATGCATAGAATTGAGTATTTTAAATGTTTCACTATAAAGGTATAATTTATAGATCATAACCTAAAGATTTGTTGACAAACTAGGGTATAACAATACTCACTTAATGTATTAAAAAACATTAAGAAGGGTGCACATTTTATTAGAAGTATTCCCCCTTCTAATCTCTCAGTTAACTGCCTTGAGATAAAGAATATGAGAATATGTGACATCATAATCACTCATAATGATTCTTTAGAAACAAAATACACCAACATAAAAAGTGTGTCATCATTGAATTTTTTCCCATCCAAAATAGTCTCCTATCCTTATAATTGTCTATATTTACCAATTATGAACCCTTCATTTTTAAATAATTCTCTTGACCTTTCTATAATCAGGGTCTCATCATGCCAAAATCAATCTCTATGAATTTTATAATTTTTTCTCTTGAATTTGTTCTTAAAATCTACCCATTAATCATAAATTATATCAACCAAGTCAACTATAATCCCCATAAATCCATAGTGGCTTCAATCTATTATAATTTCCTACATTTACCCCATGCACAACATTACTAACTGCACAATGAACTTATTTGATATTCCTTTAGATTAATCATGGAATATTATCATTTCTAGTATAATTATGTTTATACATAAATCATATTCAGAAAATAGACATATTATCATCTATTTAACTCATTAAATATCACAACATGAAAATCCCAACTTCTTTATAAAACTAACCATGAACTATTAACCTAATTACCATGAAAAACTACTTCTATAGAAAAAACCCTTAAAATTATCATTATACATACTTCCCTACCCATTTTTCTTGAACTCTATAAACTAAATTCATGAAACATCCTTCTATATGGTGTGATTCTTCAATAAAAACCCATTTCAATATGTCTTAAATATTATTCATAAATACCTTCAAAATTCCCATTTTTAATCTCCTTATTTTATAAATGGATTTTGCAATTCCCATATAGTTTTTTCTATAGTGTATCCCCCATCGTCCCCATTTTTCACAATCATCATGGCCTTTAGAATACCTAGTGATACAACTTGTATGTGGTTTCAACATCTCAATGTTAACCTTAATCTACTTGATGGAATATGAATCAAATTTTATGTTTGATAAAAATTTATATATAATATTTATGGTGTTCCAATTATTACTATGGTGTGACCTATGTTTATCTCTAAATTGTAAATCATAAACCATTATGTAGAGTCATGTGTTTTGGATCTGATGGAATTCCAAGGAAATTTGAATTTTGGTGTTTACTAGACTTGTAATTTTAAAAATTGAGCTTCAAAATATAATTACAAGATTTGGATAACTTTAAAATGTTTCTATTGGACTTATTTAATGGATTGAGATCTCCCTTGGAGGTATTTTCAAGTTTTAGGAGCACTATGGCTGTAAAAATCATGTTTAGAGGGTTTGCATAGGGTGCATAGTTTGTATGAATGTGTGCGGCCCTGGCATAAAAATATTTGGCCTTGATTAGAGGAGCATATGTGCACCACCTATCTTCCACAGGGTTTGACCAAACCATGTGTCTATCCCAAATTTTTAGTTATAATTAGCTAGTACCCTCACACTATTCATTACAATATTTGGACATGGTTACGCTAAGCCAATGTGATGTGGTATTTAATTGAAGGGGTGTTGCACAGTCGGTTCACACATTGGCCAAACCATGTATCTAAACCATTTAACTAATGTTCTTAGATAAAATTATTATTTTTTCATTAATGAAATTAATATCCCATTTTTTTCCATTCTACTCTATCAACCATGTGAGGCTCTTCCTAAGATCCTTGAGTTCTACCTACTTAATATTCTAGGAGTGGTGGTAACTCTTTCATCCATAGCTAGAATCAAGAGTCGTCAGTCTCTATGGATCTGTAGTGGTAATCGATCGATTCTTTTTTGGTCAATATTTATTCTTCTAGATATTTATTATACTATTTGTGTGTGAGGTCATTTGCCCTATTTTCAAGATGGATGTCAGTTTCTTTGATATCATTAAAATATGATCAAATCAGATCTTCATATTGTATGAGGGATTCATCCATGGTATGTGGTAGGTGACCTCATTATTTTTGTTTCAATTCTATGGATTTATATTTACATCATTAATTCACGCGCCCATTTTCTCAGGAAATGCATTAAATTGGATTTATATCCTTGATTTGAATTTATTGGTATATCATATTCAATTAATAAGTATCGATAATAAACATTAAATGGTTTATAACCTAGAACTGAAACCAAACCTTGGGTAATTTTATATTAAATTAACCACCATGGATGGATTTTGGAATTGGATGCCTTAGGGAAATCCCTTTTCCCCCTTTCTTGGGATTTAAAATGTGAATTTTATTATGAATATAATTTCAAATTGACTATGTGAGTGGAATTCGAGGCTATGACTTCCAAGCTATTCATGCCTTTAGCCACTTTTTTAGGAGAGGTGTAAATGGTTTGTAATTGGTTTTGATCTTGAAATATTAAATCATCATGATTAAATGATAATTAATCAATGATATTGATGGAATTATTTTTTAATGCTTAAGATTAAGATTCTTGTTTAATGAAATTCACATGTTAGTAAACTTAATGGAAACAATTCTATGTTGGTTAATGCCATGGGTAACCTTATAAGTTGAGTTGAAAATGATATGTTCTTATTTATGACCTTGGAATGATAAATGTTTTTTATTAAATTATTTTATTGAATGATATATAATTGTTGAAGTATAGTTGACATGAATTATAAATGGGATTGTTATATTAATACTGAATTGATCAGTTAAAAAATAGGGAATGGATTCCATGACCCTAGATCATTTCCTTGTAATTTCTTTTTGAATAATGTGACGCCTTTTAAAATTAAATTCACATGTGAGTAGTTTAATAAAAATCCTTCTAATCTTGGACCATGACGTGAGTCACTTTTTGAGGTGAGTTTTAATTGAATTGGATAGGGTGATGAACATTAGTATAATTTAATTTTTTTAATTGATATTGAATGTTATATTTCTTGGAAGACACATGGATTACAATGAAGAATTTAATGGAAGGACCCATTTGGCATTTTTCATGCTTGTACTCAAGAGATACTTAGACTCCAAATTCATATTTCCAAGGATACACTCATGAGGGTACTAACTATTATAAAACAGAGTGATACTTAGACTACCAATGATATACTCATAGGGGATATCTTTTATATGTCATGTGATAATTGGAATCATAGGGATATACAAGGATGGGATCAATTGTAATTTGACTATTATGACATGGTCGATAATTGGGCTCCCTTATAGAACCACCAACGATGGACTCAAGTAGATTTAATTTCATACCATGCCTATAGAGATACCTGGGTTCTTGAGAATTTCCATGGATATGCTCATAGGTTTTTGGTTTTTATTATACATGGAGCAATGCCTAGATTCCAAATTAGGATTTCAATTAATGGACTCTGGTTCATAATTGGTTAATATGTGAATGAATTATATGTTTCATCTACCAAGCCAAAGCATGATATTGGATTCAGTCAATATTAACATTCGTTCAATGGAATATTTATGAAGCCTTTATTTACCTATCCAGACGGGGGACACGGGGACACGTGTTGGGTATCGAGGATTTTAAAATAAATTAGATGAATGGTTGATTGAACATTCTTATAAATGACGTAGTCCTGACTGTTAAATCAGAGATTTATTACTTAAATCGAATTCATTAAATAAAATGGTAATAAATGGGAACCAGGAGTTATAGGAGTTTTACTTTTGTGTACTTTATTTACTTATTATATATTTTCCTACCTACTTTTTAAATATATACTCATATAATAGATTTCCAAGACCTTGGGTGGTTTCCTACTGTTATTATGTCTCACACCATGTTCAGTCTGCCTTGTGTACCTGAATAGACTATATGATTACATGTATGGATAAGGGAAAGCTCCCTAAAATTGGTTCTTTATTCTTTTTTAGGAGTAGGGGAGCATGAGACTAAAATGAGTCGCACGATACTGGTTGTGATAATTTTTGACTTTTCTACTTTTTTACATGTATTATATATCTTCCTTGGGAACATGTTTTAACATATTTATTAGAGGAATATGACATTTTCATCATTCTATATATGAGATAAAATCTACTACTTTTTATTTATCAATCTTCGACTACTACTTATTATTTATATGATTTTTCACTTCTTCTACTTGTATGTTATTGATATTTAATTATGTTTCATTATGGCTATGAAGACATTGTCTCCCCTCAGACACACCAAGGAACTTAGTACTAGTCAACAGCCTCTGTCATTTGGGGAGATTCCCTTGAGGCCTTGTGGAAACTGGTAGAGCAACTGGTTTACTAGTCAGCCAGGCTAGGATATTACAAAGTGGTATCAGTGGTATTTTTTCCTTTGCCTTAATATTTTGGTTTAGTAGAATGACGACTAGGAATGTGTCAGTTCTCAATAAATAGTCGTCCCTGGGAATGATCATTGCACCCATAGGGAATCAACCAACTATTGAGGGAAGGTATTGTTTATCATATATTTTGATATTAAAGTTTAAATGATTTCACCTTGAGTGAATGGTGTACTTTCCACTACTTATTGATTTTCTATATTTGTGGTATTTCATCCATATCTTGGTATAGACAAGATGAATAATTTCTTGCATCATATTAGGCTCATAAAAATTCACATTCTTTGTACATTCTATGCTATGTAGTTTCATTAGCAGTTTTCATACTGAGTATAATTGTGTGCTTTGAGTGTGTGCCATTATTTTTATTTATCAGCATGCTTGTTATATAAATGTATGGGTGGTTTATTTAGAATGTTAGACTTCTTCCATGTTTAGGTGACTATATTCCATGAATCTATGCTTATATAATATTTCTATATGTTTACATCTTATGATAGAATTCTCTGTTGTAATTATGATATATGAAAATGGTTGCATGAACTAAAATTTATTAGTTTTGATTTAAATGTGATCCAGTTTTAAATTGTATGGTTTATGGGTGATTTATAATTGGGAAATGGTAACCTATATACTCAAACCACCTTTTGAAATTGTTTTTATGTATTTATAGGCCCTTGTTAAAATGTAAAAGGCTTCTAAGTTTAGACTATTAAAATAATGTGATTTTGATTTATGGGAGCGAAATTATATCTTGTAAAGTACATCATCACATTAAGGATTTGGTAGATGGACACCCATGTAATTTAACCTTGATATAAGACCATGTTATATTTTTGGAAATGGTTAACATGTCCAAGATATTTAATTTTCAACTTAAGGGTAATGGTTAACTTCTAGAATGAATGAATAGACCAAATTAGGTCATTCAAGGCACATTTCTCATGATATGGCCCTTTATAGGTGTTTTGAAATTTTAATAATTAAGAAAATACTATTGTGTTTCATTAAAAAGAAATTAGGTTAGCTTTAGGGGACCCTCATGGATCTACTTAAATTTTACAACCTAAAATTAATTTATGCGCTAAATTTACTAATTAAGATATGATTTCAATATATGAATAATGTTTAAAAGGAAGTTTTATCATACATTCCTATATTCGCTTGACCTTATAACTAAATAATGTACCTGGAGCATTTTTATTAAATATAGTACATGATGCTCAGTTTTAAATCTTTTGAAATATTTAAATATTGATTTTGAATCATTGTAATAACTTGAAAATAGAACATGCATTGGTGTCCTCGGTTTAAAAACACTTTTCTAAATGTAGTTTAACATTTCTCAATGATTTTCAATGGAATGGAAACATGATCATTTCCCATATTCATTTTTCATTTTTATACATGGCTTAAAAGGTAGGGTTTTAAGCCTAGTGACATTCAAATTGGCTTGACCTAATGATAGGGTCAACACTTATTCTTATGAAAAGATGTAGTACAATGTTGGTAGCACCCTTATAGATTAAATTATTAGCTAAATGTATTGATTTTTCTAATACATGGTGTTGTTCCGGTCTCGTTGTCCCTAGTATAAACCTTTAGCTTTAAAATGAAACCCTTGTTCAAATGGGTGGTCCCATTATCCCATTTATGGGTATGAGCATCGAGTAATGCTCATTTTCAGAAGTTTAGACGTGCCCAGGGCATGGTCAACTACTTCTTAGGTCTATTAACCCAATTTATTTTTCCTATGGTGACTTGGGAGGTCATTAGTCTGTTTTATGGCCATGTGAGATAATGTTCTTTTGAGTTAGCTTCTGTGTGTGCCATATGATACTTGATTTCATAGGGTGGAAAACTTTTGGATAGTATTTTGGATGTTCTGGTTTCCCATCACTACTACAAAAATGTGTAAGGTAAGCGCCACCTTATATTAGAGCTAAGAAAAAAATGCTGATAAAGCTTCCCTCTATCAAAAATAGAAAAGCACTGATAAAGAATCCCTTTATCATCGCTAAAATTTTAGCGCTGATTCAGGGTAACCTTTAGCAGCGCTAAAAAAGTGCTGATAAAAATACCCCTTATCCATGCTAGAAAAGTGCTAATAAATAATCCCTTTATCACCACTAAAATGTTAGCACTGCTACAGGAAGGATTTATCAGCTCTTTTTTAGTGATGATAAAGAGGACCATTATCAGTGCTAAAAAAATTGCTGACAAAGGTAGTCTTTATCAGCAGTTTGTTAGAACTGATAAAACTATTGTCCAATTTTTTATAAATTCGGTCACACAGTGCCCTAATTTTATTGCGACCTAAAGCTCTCGCAATACTGGAACCCTGCGACTCCCCTCCGCTGCCCGCTGGGCTTCACGTTTCCAGACCTCTGCCACCCTCGAGCTTCTCATTGCTGGACCTCCGCTTCCCGCTGAGCTTCGAGTTTCCAGAGCTCCTCCGCCCTTGAGCTTCGCTTTTCCAGACCTCCACCTCCCACTGAGTTTCTTATTTCTAGACCTTCTCCACCCTCGAGATTTGCATTGCCGGTCCTCCGCCGCCCGCTGAGCTTCATGTTCTGGACCTCCGCCGCCCTCGATCTTCGCATTGCCAGACCTCCACCGCCCTCAATCTTCGTGTTGTCAGACCAGGTGTGCATTTTTTTTGGTCCCTTATTGCACATACTCTTCTAGAATTATGAGGACCTATGTTTAAGTATTATTACATCAAGAAGTTGAGTTTTTGATATTTTTTAGTGAAGTTTTACCAACCTTGTTTTTCTGCCATATGAGAGGATATTCACATATCAAACATAGATCAAATGTAATTATAGGTTCATTTATCCATAGAGAGAATATGTTGGAGGAGTCAAGAGAACCTGTAGAGTTCCTAAAAACTATAAGGAATAATGTTATGGTTGAATTAGGGTGTTTTGGATTCTTAAACACGTTTTTATGAATTTTAAAAATAATTTTCATTTATCCAAAGATCGTGTGCACGATTTCTTGGGTCAGGCCACATATTTAGTAATAACCATGGGCCAACCAAACACCCTTACAGAGATTTTAGATGATCTTCATAGTTTGATTAATCATACACTAACCATGCAAACCCCCAATTTCGAAGGGTGCATGGTTTGGTGATGGTGTTTGCACGGTCTGAAAAATATATGAACCCCCTTGTAGTGGATCATCATAGGATAAATGGTTTATTTAGCCTAATGAAATGATTTTCCCTAACAATGATCCAACTGTGAACACCCCCCCCCCCCCAAACCACCAAAATATCTCAAAATTCACTCAAAACATCTTTAGATAGTCCCCAAATATAAAGAGACCAAAACAAGATTCTAGATATACCTTAAATAAGTTAATGATATGTTTAAGGCATGTTTTCAAAATCATTTTTTGATTTTTGGATTTTACTATTGATGATTGTGATGAATACTTTGCTTTATGTTTGGTAGTTGGTACATGGGAGACCTTAGATTTGTGAGTAATCAAATGGGTTCTACTCTATTTATCCTTGAGGTGATCACTTGAGTCTATTTTTGATGTCCCCAAGAGGCCTCGTTTATATTGATTGTATGGTCACATAACCAGGTGGTGTTCCGTGAGTGAATCAATTTCCACTAGAACCTATAGGTCAGATATCATCCTATTTTTCTCCAATTAAAATTAGTTTCTTTCCCATAATTATTTTAATGGAAGATTTTGTGATTATGAGTTACTCCCATTGATTACCTTTATTATTTATTTTTTCTAAAGTTTAGTTTTTATCTAACCTTGATTATTTATTTTTATTTTATCATTACTCCATTATTCTAGGATTTTCTATTAGTATAGTTTTTTTACTGTAAATAAAAATGTGGAATCTTTGGAAAATGTTTGACATGGGTTGATTTTCTTTAAAATGGATTTCTTAATATGTGTGTTTTTTTAAAGTAGATTAAGTTAGGAAAATAGAATTCCTTGTGAATTTTTTCATTTATAAAAAATGAAATATATATTTTAAAAAATGGTTGACCACAATGTTTTGTTTTTTTAATAGATTGAATGAAGTTTTTTAATATATGGAGTGTATCCGTGAGTGAGAGAAAAACTTTTTTTCATTGATGGAAGTGTTGAGGTAGTTTAATGAGTGAGTTGAGCCAATGATATAAAAATTTTCATAATCTTTATATCCCATGATATTAAATGGGAATCAGTCTGAATTTAGTTCTTCAACATGGTGCGGTCAGTGATCGGCATCAGAAAGAGGGAGCCATCTCGATTGAAGGATAAATTCATTTAAATGTTTTCTATCATACAATAGAGACATGAACCATGTTTTCTAACTTCATGCAATGAAAACATTGGACACACATTTTAATATCTTGTGATTAGGATTATGATAATGTATTTTAAGGTTGAATATATTTTACCAATGTAACACCCCGACCCTAGTTACCCAGAGTCGGTGCATTATTACATAACATTGGCATGATCACAAGAAAGATCAAATCTTGAAAGACCGATTGGTTTAGTAGCCTTGGAAACACTAGATATATTCATAAGTTTTACATTACATCATAAAATGAAAATTTACTACAACAACATAATGTCTCCATAGTCCACACTATTATCCCCTCATAATATCCCTACAGGTCATTCATAACTTACTTCTTCACATCTTGGGAAAAAATAAAACATAGAAAAGGGGTGAGCTCAAATGCCCAGTAAGGATAACAATATAGCGGAACATTCAAAATAAGCATAAACATTAAAGGCAATGCAATACTAAAACAAAAGCCTTTTAAACTTGAACTTCAACATAGTATGGAAAAAGTAAAATGAAATAATTCCATTTACTTGTTGACATGGATATTCTACTAATCGAATAATCACATGCAATATCAATAACCACTTTCATAATGTTGGAATGCATAATTTCAGACTATCATAACCACATAGCCAAGGCCTCGTGCCAAGACTACAAATAAGATTTTGTCAAGGCCTTGTGCCAAGACACTAGTTTGTCCCATGAGACCTACCGATGCATCGAGGAGCTATAGCGGGCTCCACCCATCACATATTAAGTCCAATGAATTCCAATATGAAAAGGTTTAAACATAACATAAACATTCATATTAAAACTAGCATACTAAATGTCAATAATTTCACCATAAACTATGAATGGTATAAAAATAGCACATCCACAGTCAAACATATCACAAAACCTTAAATACAATATAGAAGTTTTGTATCATAATAAATCAACTTCAAATAAGCATAAAATCCATCAAAGGATGTTGACATAGATGAAATCAAAACACTTTTTAGAGAAATATCTCTTTCTATTTTTGAAATCATTTAAGAGCCATATAAAATAAAACATTTTCTTGAAAATATTCTTATAAGCTTGTAAGGAAAGCTTTGAAGATTTCACAATGGGGGAAAATAACTGCACCCGCCGTATAAGTTAAAAAACATTCTTACCTTAATTCTGTCGAAAAGGTTAAAAAGGACCTTATTTTGAAAACGACGGAAAGATTCCTCTTATAAAAAGTCAAAAAAGGGTATAAATGACTTTAACCCATATTCTTGTAAATAATAAAAATGTTTTGAAATACATTTTTAAGAAAACATGGATGTGGATGGTAAAGAGATCCGAGTAGATTATTACGTATAAATAACCTCAGATAATGAAGAGATTGTGAAATAACCCTTACCTTGTACTTTTCCTTGGTTAGGGTAGGTTAACCTCCTGTATAATCGTGAAATAATTGTTATTAAATTATACAATAATCATATACATTAATATGATATCATATATGATCTTTTAATATTGATTTGATAATAATATCTTAGTGTTATCGTTGTTTCGGGTGTTAACTTGTTTTCTTTTGTATATTTTGTTATGTAAGACATGTTTGTAAAGGATAGGTTGTATATTATTCATATCAAGAATGATATCAAGTCCTTAAACATCATTTTTAAATCATCAAATGATAATTATACTTGAATGGATACGATGGAGAATGAATCTCATCACGTTCGTGGAGACGATAGTCCGTACGAGCGACAATATCATTCTTTTGATATTAAAATAATATCTAAATGGATGGTATATCATATATAAAAAATAATTAACATGTTATATTTATTATTTACATGAGTTAAACATCATTATTATACCCGTCCAAATAATATTATATTGAATAACACTTACACCACGACGTGGAGACGGTAAGCCGTACGTACGCACGTATGGTGACATGTTATTCAAAGGGTGGGTAGAATAATGAATATGGTTGTACCATATTTATAATAACATCACAGTATATAAATTATACTGCAGTTATTATTTTAGAATGGTAACAACAAAGGAAGAAGAAGTGGAAGAAGAAATGAACTTGGAAAAGTGTGGTGAAATCATTACCTCTTCTTCGGGTTCTTCCTTTTGATTTGATCAAAAGGGATCCTTAGGTTGGCTTTCTGATCAAAATAAGGCCCCTAGGTTGTATTTAGGGGAGTTGGGAGAGTATTTGGGTAGAGTTTGTTCGAACCAAAAGGCTTTTAAGGTGTGAAGAAATGAGAAGGAGGAGTGCCCTTTTATAAGAGGGGTGAGGGGCACCTTTGGAAAAGCTAGAGATATTAGTTTATAATAAATTCATATTCGGTTTCCAATGGCTCCAAAGTTTATTATTAAAAGGTTAAGGTGGGTATGGGTCGAAAACAACTCAACAAATAGAATTTAGACAGGTTTGGGTACTTTTATTAACCTTATCTTTAAGTATTAACTCTAAGTTAATTAGTTTCACTTTTACAATGTCTCTTTGTATTTTTATATAATATGGTTAATAAACTTACTATATACATACAAGTGACCCGCAAGTGGTCCATTAATGATGAACCTATCATGATATAAGTCTCTTGGCCGAGCCTTAGATTTTTAGGAATTTAATATCAATTAATAATATAATATTTGTTTTAAGAACTCTTTTATGTCAATTTCGACACTATTCAATAGTTGATTTTCTTGAAACTCATAACAGATTTATTACTTCTAAAAAAGTCAATTAAATCAATACTAGTATATCATATTATCCTAGAAAATTAGTTTAATTCATTAAAAGGTTCATATTATATTTATTTTGGTATTTATAATATCAATTATTTTAAATTTTCACTATTATAGTAATTACTACATCATCATTGTGTCATAAATAAATCAAATTTTTTAATGTCTAAAAATTATAAATAAAATATCATTATGTAGGAAATATTTTTATCTTTCTAATGAATATTTATAATCTAACATCCAACATATATAACCCTATGTAATAATTTGTTTTCTAAAAGATATATGCTTGTGTCATTTTTGTATTCATTTTAACTTAATTAAAAAAAAGTGTCCCTATCACCTACAAGTGGCACCATGGGGTCCCAAAATCGACCCAAAGATGACTATGGTCAAACATGTATCAACCAATAAGTCTAGGACACGTTTTAGGGTAATTTATTATTATTATATTATTATTTTTTAACCCTTATTTACCGGATTTACCCTTAACCATGGTAAATAAAATATTTACCGCAGTAATTATTCAAAATGTCTAAAAATAAAAGTTACCTATTTACACAATTTGGACATCCTGATCCAAATATGGAATCCATTTTCCTGAATTCAAAACACAGAAGTGGTAGAAATTAATTTAAAATTAATTCCCACTGTCAAAACAAAAAGCGTGTTTTTAAGAGATAATAACTATCAAAAGATTGACACTTGTTTATGTTCGGTTTATTTGTAAAATTGTGTCCAATGACCAAAATTATATTAAATGGTAAAAATATATTCTAAATATACTTTAAAACCACTCAGATTCATAATTTATCACTATTAATTATTTTGATTAAAAAAAATTGTTTTTAATTAAAATTTATTAATTTTCACTATTCATCAAAATATGAAAGTTATCCGAAAAGTACCAAAATTTCACCTTAGGATAAATTCGATATTCCAAATCCAAAAATGAAGTACATTTTAAAATATAAAATATATATAATTTCAAAAAGTAGGTATTACTATTCATAACGGCTAGTTTGATTGTTTATGGTGTGTTAGAACTCAGTGTTGCGTACAACACACGCTATCACATTATTCAAAGAGAAGCGTACCATAGAAGCTTGGGGTATTACATTCTCCCCTCCTTCAAATAATTTGGTCCTAGAAATTTCTAGAATACTTATCACATGAAAAGACTCGGGTGGTTCTTCATCATAAGTTCCTCGGGTTCCCACGTTGCCTCTTCCATCTTATGGTTTCTCCACAAAACTTTTACTAGACGTGTCGTCCGGTTTCTCAGTACTTATTCTCTCGTATCAAGAATCCTGACGGGCTCTTCACAATAGGAACGATCGGGTTCCAGTTCTAATTCCTCATAGGTGAGTACATGCGTTGGTTCAGGAATGTATTTCCTCAACAGAGATACGTGGAACACATCGTGAACTTTGGAGAGACTTGGCGGCATTGCCAATCGGTAAGCCACGGCCCCAATTCGTTCTAGAATTTCGAAAGGTCCAATGTACCTGGGACTAAATTTACCTTTCTTACCAAAACGTATGACTCCCTTCCATGGTGATACCTTCAGGAAAACATGATCACTGACTTGAAATTCCAAATCCTTCCTTCGATTATTGGCATAGCTCTTCTGCCTACTTTGAGCTGCTTTGATGTGATTTTGGATTACCTTCACCTTTTCCACCGTTTCCTCCACCAGTTCTAGGCCTATAAGTTTTCTTTCACCAACGTCATCCCAACAGGTTGGTGTACGACATCTTTTTCCATATAACGCTTCATATGGTCCCATCTGAATACTCGAATGGAAGCTATTGTTATAGGAAATTTCTACCAGTGGTAAATATTAATCCCATATACCCTGAAAGTCAAGTGAGCAAGATCTCAACATGTCTTCTAAGGTCTGAATAGTCCCTTATGATTGTCCGTCTGTCTGAGGGTGGTAAGCAGTTCTCAGATGAAGTTCAGTATCTAGGGATTTCTGAAGACTTTTCCAAAATCTTGAAGTAAAACGGGGATCATGATCAGAAACAATCGATAGGGGTACTCCATGAAGTCTCACAACTTCATTAATATATAGTATTGCTAGACGTTCTAGGGGTAGATATTCTCTTATAGCAAGAAAATGTGCTGACTTGGTAAGACGATCTACAATAAAGCATATTGCATCGTTCCTTCTAGGAGTCTTTGGTAGCCCCATGACAAAGTCCATCGTAATATTTTCCCATTTCCACTCTGGTATGGGAAGAGGTTGGATGAATCCTCCAGGCTGTTGCCTTCCAGCTTTCACTTGTTGAAAAACCATATATCTTGACTCAAAATCAGAAATCTCCCTCTTCATGTTGTCCCACCAAAAATGTTCCTTCAAATCTCTATACATTTTGGTGCTCCCAGGGTGTATAGAGAAATTGGAACTATGAGCATCATCCAACAATTCCCTTTTTAGATCAGGTATATCAGGAACACAAAGTCTTTTCCCGAATCTAAAAATTCCATCTTCATACACAAAGTCTCTCAATCTCCCATCATTCACAGCTTTAATCTTCTTTTGAAATTCTTCATCATCGGTCTGAGAACTCTTAATCATTTCTAGTAAAGATGGTTTGGCAACAATTTGAAAAAGCATTGAGGTTTCACCTTCCCTGGTTATTCCCATGTCCATCTTCACTAGATCCATGAAAATTGGATCCCTTTCAATTCTCATATTGTTCAAAACTCTATGGTCTTTTCTACTCAAAGCATCTGCCACCTTGTTTGCTTTCCCCAGGTGGTAGTGTATCGTGCAATCATAATCCTTGAGTAATTCAAGCCATCTCCTTTGCCTCATGTTGAGTTATTTTTGTGAGAAAATATACTTCAAACTCTTGTGATTAGTATAAATCTCACATTTTTCACCATAGAGGTAGTGCCTCCATATCTTCAAAGCAAAGATCACAACTGCTAACTCGAGATCATGAGTAGGATAGTTTTGTTCATGAATTTTCAACTGTCGTGATGCATAGGCAATAACTCTATCATTCTGCATAAGGACACAACCAAGTCCTTTATTTGATGCAGCACTATAAATAACGAACCCATCATTCCCCGATGGTAGAGTCAATATAGGAGCATTGACTAATCTTCTCTTCAGTTCTTCGAAACATTCTTCACACTCTTTTGTCCAAACAAATTTAACCCCTTTACGTGTGAGCTTCGTTAATGGGTTAGCCAATCGGGCAAAATTCTGGACGAAACGTCGATAATAACCTGCCAAACCAATAAAACTACGTACCTCAGTTATACTCGTAGGTGCTGGCCATTCTTGGATTGCCTTGGTCTTAGAAGGATCAACAGAGATTCTATCTTTAGAGACAATATGGCCAAGAAAAGAAAACTCATGAAGCCAGAATTCACACTTGCTAAACTTCCCATATAATTCATGCCTCCTCAGAGTCTTCAAGATAATGCGCAAGTGATTTTCATGATCTTCATAGGTTTTGGAGTATACCAAGACATCATCAATAAATACCACCACAAATTCATCGAGATACTCCTTGAAAACTCTATTCTTCAGATCCATGAATACAAAGGGTGCATTAGTCAATCCAAACGGCATTACAGTAAACTCGTAATGCCCATACCTGGTTCGAAATTCTGTTTTCGAAATGTCTTCCTTCTTCACACACAACTGATGGTATCCAGATCAAAGGTCAATCTTTGAAAAGTATTGAGCTCCATGCAGTTGGTCAAATAAATCATCAATACGAGGTAGGGGATACATGTTCTTTATCGTTATAGCATTGATCTCCCTGTAGTCGATACATAAACTCATATATCCATCTTTCTTTTTAACAAAAAGAACATGGGCTCCCCATGGAGAAACACTAGGGCGAATAAATCCCGTATTACTCAATTCCTCTAGTTGTTTCTTTAGTTCAACTAATTCTACAGTGGCCATTCTATAAGGGGTCTTCGATATAGGCCTTGATCCAGGAATCAAATCAATGGAAAACTCAACTTCTCGTTCTGGAGGATGTCTAGGTAAATCTTCCGGAAATACATCTACAAATTCTTTCACAACAGGTACATACTCTATTTGAACATTCCTTTCCTCACCGACAATTATTTCATTCTCTTCCACCCCAATAATTGACTTAAGTTGAGCGACTGGGGGTGGATCTAAATAAGAATTAGGTGGTGACGATTCTGCTCTAAAGATAAGGTGTTCCTTATCATTGTCATCAAGATTCGTAACCTCTTTCTTCTTACAATAAATCTTCTCATCATAGTCCGAAAGCCAGTCCATACCGAGGATTATATCAAACTCAATCATAGGTATGATTATGAGATCAGCAGATAAAGAACATTTATGTGCTCTAATGGGGACTGATTCACAAAACTTTGTTGCAATGATACTTCCCTTAGGAGTTTTAACTGACAAATCCCTTATTAAATCAAATTGTAAATATCTAATTTTCTTAGAAAACTAGGAAGATATGAAACAATGCGATGATCCAGAGTCAAATAATGCATTTTCTAAACTTGAGGAAACCATTAAATTACTTGCCACCATGTCTTTCGGAGCCTCTACCTCAGCAGTAGTGATGACATAAGCCTGGCCTTGATCCCATGGCCTTTTCTAAGGTAAGTTCTCCAGACGCTTAGGACATTCATTTTCATAATGCCCCATATCCCTACAATTGTAGCACTGAACGTTGGTAGCTTCCTTCTTCCCCTTGCAATCACGAGCTTGGTGACCTTTTTCACCACACTTGTAACAGACTCTCATTCCCTTCAAGCAAGTACCAGGATGTTTCTTCTTGCATTTTCCACAAGATGGATATTCAACCTTTCCCTTCTTTCCCTTATTTCCATTCCCATATTGATCAGCAGGTCTCTTCTTCTCTTTCTTTTCTTTAAAGTCATAAGACTTAGAGAATTCCTTTTCAGTCTTGATAGCACATGAGACAATGACTTCGTACGACAAAAAGTATTGTGAGACTAATGCTCGATGAAGAAATGGTTTTAACCCATCAAAGAAATGATCAATCTTACTTCTTGGGTTACGTATAAAATCTCCAGCATACCTCGCTAACCTTGTAAAGTTAGCTTCATACTTTGTGACATTCTCATCCTCCTTTTGTCTCTGACTCAGAAATTTCCTTTCCATATCTGCTCGATGGTCGCAAGGAAAGTATTTTTCTAAAAACAGATCTTTGAACTCCCTCCATTCCATATTTGATACTTCATCATCTTCCTTCATGTTTTGAATCAATGACCACCATTGATCAGCATCTCCAGTGAGGTGGTAAACTGCCATGATAACTTTTTCCCTTTCACTGCTCCCCAAAGCCTGAAATATTTTCTCTAGGGAATTTATCCATTTCTCAGCTACTAAGGGATTTGTACTCCCATTGAACGTTGGTGGTTGTTGCCTCATGAATTGATCTAACATTGATCCTCCATGCTGTGGATCAGGATGCTCCATACGGGTAAGGTTATTATTCATAACCTGAGTAAGTTGTCCCAGTATGGTGATTAGCTGATCGGCACCGGTTACATCACCAGCCCCACTATAATTATCTTGAGTAGGAGGTAAATCCCTACATGGAGTTCGTGCATTGATATGGTTTCCATTTCTTCCACTAGGCACCATTTCTAAACAATGGCATAAACTAGATCAGTTTATGAATCAAAATACATAATCCCATACTTATAAAACACTTAACATAAATTGAACTATTTATGGATATAATCCATAATCATAAAAATGTTTTCTTTGAGGAAGTATATACTCATAAACCCTTCATAATGATTTGTAAAGAAAATGATAGTTATCCTAAGCATATCCCCCGGGAGTGTCGAAACCAAGAGTGCAGTAAGGCCCATTTTCGTGCACCAGTTCTCGTTCGAGTCTAGCTCAAAGCGGTGTTTTCGGGTTTTACCCCTAGGTACATGTGTGCCAGAGCCGCCTCTACCTGCTCGTATCTAGACCGGGATTTATTGCTCGAAAAACTCACCAAATCTCTACAATACCAAAATTCTAGGAAGTTCTTTTATACTAATCCTCAAAGTTCATCTTAGGTCTACGTGCTCTAATCAGAGTTTATCTAAATCTAGCTTACAAGGTTTGTACTAAACTTCCTCTGATACCAACAGTAATGCCCCGACCCTAGTTACCCAGAGTCGGTGCATTATTACATAACATTGGCATGATCACAAGAAAGATCAAATCTCGAAAGACCGATTGGTTTAGTAGCCTTGGAAACACTAGATATATTCATAAGTTTTACATTACATCATAAAATGAAAAACTACTACAACAACATAATGTCTCCACAGTCCACACTATAATCCCCTCATAATATCCCTGCAGGTCATTCATAACTTACTTCTTCACATCCTGGGAAAAAACAGAACCTAGAAAAGGGGTGAGCTCAAATGCCCAGTAAGGATAACAATATAGCGAAACATTCAAAATAATCATAAACATTTAAGGCAATGCAATACTAAAAAAATCCTTTTAAACTTGAACTTCAACATAGTATGGAAAAAGTAAAATGAAATAATTCCATTTACTTGTTCACATGGATATTCTACTAATCGAATAATCACATGCAATATCAATAACCACTTTCATAATGTTGGAATGCATAATGCCAGACTATCATAACCACATAGCCAAGGCCTCGTGTCAAGACTACAAATAAGATTTTGTCAAGGCCTTGTGCCAAGACACTAGTTTGTCTCATGAGACCTACCAATGCATCGAGGAGCTATATTGGGCTCCACCCGTCACATATTAAGTCCAATGCATTCCCATATGAAAAGGTTTAAACATAACATACACATTCGTATTAAAACTAGCATACGAAATGTCAATAATTTCACCATAAACTATGAATGGTATAAAAATAGCACATCCACAGTCAAACATAACACAAAACCTTCAATACAATATAGAAGTTTTGTATCATAATAAATCAACTTCAAATAAGCATAAAATCCATCAAAGGATGTTGACATAGATGAAATCAAAACACTTTTTAGAGAAATATCTCTTTCTATTTTTGAAATAATTTAAGAGACATACAAAATAAAACATTTTCTTGAAAATATTCTTATAATCTTGTAAGGAAAGCTTTGAAGATTTCATAATGGCGGAAAATAACCGCACCCGCCATATAAGTTAAAAAAACATTCTTACCTTAATTCTGTCGAAAAGGTTAAAAAGGACCTTGTTTTGAAAACGACTGAAAGATTCCTCTTATAAAAAGTCAAACAAGGGTATAAATGACTTTAACCCATATTCTTGTAAATAATAAAAATGTTTTGAAATACATTTTTAAGAAAACATGGATGTGGATGGTAAAGAGATCCCAGTAGATTATTACGTATAAACAACCTCGGATAATAAAGAGATTGTGAAATAACCCTTAACTTGTACTTTTCCTTGGTTGGGGTAGGTTAGACTCCTGTATAATGGTGAAATAATTGTTATTAAATTATACAAGAATCATATACATTAATATGATATCATATATGATCTTTTAATATTGATTTGATAATAATATCTTAGTATTATCGTTGTTTCGGGTGTTAACTTGTTTTATTTTATATGTTTTGTTACGTAAGACATGTTTTTAAAGGATAGGTTGTATATTATTCATATCCAGAATGATATCAAGTCCGTAAACATCATTTTTAAATCATCAAATGATAATTATACTTGAATGGATACGATGGAGAATGAATCTCATCGCGTTCGTGGAGACGGAAGTCCGTACGAGCGACAATATCATTATTTTGATATTAAAATAATATATAAATGGATGGTATATCATATATACAGAATCATTAACATGTTATATTTATTATTTACATGAGTTACACATCATTATTATACCCATCCAAATAATATTATATTGAATAACAATTACACCACGACGTGGAGACGGTAAGTCGTACGTACGCACGTATGGTGACATGTTATTCAAAGGGTGGATAGAATACTGAATATGGTTGTACCATATTTATAATAACATCACAGTATATAAATGATACTGGATTTATTATTTTAGAATGGTAACAACAAAGGAAGAAGAAGTGGAAGAAGAAATGAACTTGGAAAAGGGTGGTGAAATCATTACCTCTTCTTTGGGTTCTTCCTTTTGATTTGATCAAAAGGGATCCTTAGGATGGTTTTCTGATCAAACTATGGCCCCTAGGTTGTATTGAGGGAAGTTGGGAGAGTATTGGGGCAGAGTTTGTCTGAACCAAAAGGCTTTGAAGGTGTGAAGAAATGAGAAGGAGGAGTGCCCTTTTATAAGAGGGGTGAGGGGCACCTTTGGAAAAGCTAGAGATATTAGTTAATAATAAATCCATATTCGGTTTCCAATGGATCCAAAGTTTATTATTCAAATTTTAAGGTGGTTATGGGTCGAAAACAACTCAACCAATATAATTTAGACAGGTTTGGGTACTTATATTAACCTTATCTTTAAGTATTAACTCTAAGTTAATTAGTTTCACTTTTACAATGTCTCTTTGTATTTTTATATAATATGGTTAATAAACATACTATATACATCCAAGAGACCCCCAAGTGGTCCATTAATGATGAACATATCATGATATAAGTCTATTTGCCGAATCTTAGATTTTTAGGAATTTAATATCAATTAATAATATAATATTTTTTTTAATAACTCTTTTATGTCAATTTTGACACTATTTAATAGTTGATTTGTTTGAAACTCATAACAGATTGATTACTTCAAAAAACGTCAATTACATCAATCCTAATATATCATATTATCTTAGAAAATTAGTTTAATTCATTAAAAGTTTCATATTATATTTATTTGGGAATTTATAATATCAATTATTTTAATTTTTCACTATTATAGTAATTACTACATCATCATTGTTTCATAAATAAATTAAATTTTTTAATGTATAAAAATTATAAATAAAATATAATTATGTAGGAAATATTTTTATCTTTATAATTAATATTTATAATCTAACATCCAACATATATAACCCTATGTAATAATTTTTTTCTAAAAGATATATGCTTGTGTCGTTTTTGTATTCATTTTAACTTAATTAAAAAAAGTGTCCCTGTCACCTACAAGTGGCACCATGGGGTCCCAAAATCGACCCAAAGATGCCTATGGTCGAACATGTATCAACAAATAAGTCTAGGACACGTTTTAGGGTAATTTATTATTATTATATTATTATTTTTTAACCCTTATTTACCGGATTTACCCTTAACCATGGTAAATAAAATATTTACCGCAGTAATTATTCAAAATGTCTAAAAATAAAAGTTACCTATTTACACAATTTTCACATCCTGATTCCAAATATGGAATCCATTTTTCTAAATTAAAAACACAGAATTGGAAGAAATTAATTTAAAATTAATTCCCGCTGTCAAAACAAAAAGCATGTTTTTAAGAGATAATAACTATCAAAAGATTGACATTTGTTTATGTTTGGTTTAATTGTAAAATTGTGTCCAATGACCAAAATTATATTAAATAGTAAAAATATATTTTAAATATACTTTAAAACCACTCAAATTCATAATTTATCACTATTAATTATTTTGATTAAAAAAAATTGTTTTTAATTAAAATTTAGTAATTTTCACTATTCATAAAAATATGGAAGTTATCCGAAAAGTACCAAAATTTCACCTTAGGATAAATTCGATATTCCAAATGAAAAGATGAATTCCATTTTAAAATATAAAATATATATAATTTCAAAATGTAGGTATTACTATTCATAACGGCTAGTTTGATTGGTTATGGTGTGTTAGAACTCGATGTTGCGTACAACACACGCTATCACATCATTCAAAGAGAAGCGTACCATATAAGCTTGGGGTGTTACAACCAAAATGTCACACAGTTTCATATCATGCAACTAGAATATATCATGAGGGTGGTGTGAATTTTCCATCCATAGAGTCCCTACACCATGTGAAATATGGGTAGAGGATGAAAAAGGTTTAAGTTCATGATTCATGGACCAAAGTGGTGTGTCCCAGAATTTTTGGCGTGTCATGCAAGAATAACGACCTGATGTGAGAAGGGGCTTGTGGCGGCTCAACACCACATGAAACAACATATAACTAGGATTTTGGATTTTTAGTTCAAATCCATATATCTCGGACTAAAGGGATGGTTTATTCATGTAAAACAACTCTTGAGAAACCGAGTATTGGTGGAAATATTGTTATGCTCACCATCAATGTCAATCAATGAGTTTACACTATCAGATTGAAGTTTATGAAAAATTTAAGGTCCTTTCCACTTGGATTCCAGTTTTACTAGATTTCTCCTAGGTATCATCGATTCCATTAGATCCAACACCATGTTTCTGTAAAGTAATGAATGAAGGATAACCTTTTTCATTAAGGACAACACCACCCGGTTCTGATGCATTTCTAGGTCATCCAATTCTTGAACCCTATTTTCTTTGAGGGGTTCCCCCCTTCTTTACATTATGCTATTTAAGTGACTTTTTTTGGAAGTGCACTTGTATGGAATGATGCCCAGACCACCAAGCTTTCTAGCCTTTCCACCCCTACCTCCATCTCTATCCTTCTCCCTTACTGAGGTTACTGACTGCTTATCTGTAGTGGCAAGGACCCTTCCTAGTAGTGTTTGTTCTATCTCCCTTGGCTCTGAGCCTATCATCCAACTCCAAATAATTATTGATCCAGAGAGAACTCCCTCACCAGACCCCAAGTTTCATTCCCCATCCTTCCCCTGTCCCTTTGGATCCTCATCTCCCACTCATATGAAGCTTACCAACCAGAAGGGATTATGAACATGTTCAAAATCAAGGGACCTCAATGAGAGATCATCCTCCCACTTCAATAAGGCTACTAGCTCTAGATCCAATTCCAGATCCCTATCCTACCCATAATTATTATCTTCATATATATTTCTCTTGGTCTTAGTGCCCATGTTAAATCAGACTTCCTCACCATAGAAATCAAAAATTATAATTTCATTGTTGTTGTTTTCAAATAACACATAAAACCCTATAATAATCATAGAATTCTCCTGGAAGATTAAGTTTCATGGATTTCTACACTCTGACCCCTCCAACAGACACAAATGGGTATTTTGGAAACATTAATATGTTGTTGAGAATGTTCAAGATTGCAATCAATTCATCACTACCAAGGTGTCCAACGGTGACACCGCTTTCCTTGGGTTTATTGGATTATGAACACCAGTTTTAGATTTATGTGTGACTATATACTTATTATATTTTCTTATTATTTCTTACACACCACCACTTGAGTCGAGTAACCTAATTGAAATCCATATTGGTACTTTGGTTCTGACGTGGATATGATTTTTTATGTGATTGTGACATGTGTATTTGTGGATATGTGGGTATTGAGGCATGAAGATATTGAATGTAGGTAAGAGACCTGGGAGTGGTAGATGTATCATTCTTGATTATTCATGTGTTTGTTTTGGGTGATTTGAGGAAACTATAATGAATTTAAAGTAATTATATTTAATGAAGATGAATAAATACTGATGGTTACACTCGATTAATCTCTATTTTTATAAAGAAGTGGTTCTATTCTACTGTAATTGGAAGTCTTGTTTTGTGTACTTTAACCATAAATACTAATATTTGAGATTAAAATAGGATGAAGATGAATAAATATTGAATGGGTGCTAATCGTTTGACAATAGAGTACAAGAACGGAGTGAAAGAGTTCATCAAATTTGTAAAGGATAAAGAAAAGGATCCTTGTCAAATCCTTTGTCCGTGTTCACGTTGTTGTTATTCTAGAATACATACACCAGAGGAGTTGGAAGAACATTTGATATGTCACGGAATAGATCGAAGTTATAAATGTTGGAATAAACACGGAGAAAAAGCGAATGTAGCTACTGGATGGGATAAAACTGCATTTTATAGATCATCAGATATGAATACAAATATGGATAATGAAGAAGACCGTATGGAGGATGCGATTACAGATGTCAATGATGATGAAGATTGTATTGAGGAAATGACAAATACAATTGAAGATGAACTCCATGATTTCCAAAAATTGTTTGAGAAGGTATAGAGTTGTGCAAATACACCATTGTATGCTGGTTGCACCAAGTATACAACATTGTCAGCTGTACTGAATTTGTATAAATTGAAAGTAGGCAATGGATGGAGTGATGTCAGTTTTATGGAACTACCTGATCTCTTGAATGACATGATCCCTGAAGATAATGAGCTCCCAAGCCAGACATATGAAGCTAAACGAATGCTACGCTTGATGGGTATGATTTCTGAAAGAATACATGCCTGTCTAAAAGACTGTATATTGTTTTGCAAGGACAAAAAATCACTTATAGAATGCCCAAAGTGTTGTGTTTCTCGATAAAAGAAAGATAAATCCAATACTAAAAATGTTTTATGGTACTTTCCAATCATCCCATGGTTTAGGTGTCTATATGGAAGTGAAGAAACTGCAAGACAATTTTCGTGGCATACAGATAAAATAAATAAAGATGGGAAATTACGTCATCCAGCCGACTCTACTCAATGGAAGAAAAATGATCATGAGTATCCTGAATTTGGAAAAGAGCCAATAAACCTTCATCTTGCATAATCTATAGATGGAGTAAATCCTTTTGGTTTTCAAACCAGTACTCATAGTACATTTCCTGTTATGTGGGTAAATTATAACTTTCCACCCTAGTTATGCATAAAGTGGGAATTCATCATGTTTTCTATGCTTATATTAGTACCAAAACAACTAGGTAATGATATTGATGTTTATTTGGCTCCATTGATCGAGGATTTTAAGTTATTATGGGATCCATGTGTTATGTTGTATGATGCTTATAAAAGTGAATACTTTATGTTGAGAGCGATGTTGTATGGGACAATAAATGATTTCCTTGCTTATGGATATTTTTCAGGCTATAGCATTAAAGGAACTCAATGGTGTATCATGTGAGAAAAAGATACCGAATCTATTAAGTTAAAACATTCATCAAAATCGGTGTTTCTAGGACATCGTAGATTTCTACCTCATTGGCATATGTACCAATCTTGGATGACATCATTCAATGGAAGTTCAGAACAACGCGTAGCACCATCTCCACTAACAGGTGATTAGATGTTTGAGAAAGTAAAATATGTGAACACTATTTTTGGTAAACTATTTTCGAAAAACCTTACAAAAATTGGTTGGAAAACGTGATCAGTTTTTTTTCAATTACCATACTGGAATTGTTTGTACTTCAGACATTTTCTTGATGTGATGCATGTGGAAAAAAAATGTATGTGACAGTGTTGCCGGAACTTTTCTAAATGCCCCTGGAAAAACAAAGGATGGAATTAAGGCAAGGATGGACATGGTTGACATAGGAATATGAGAAGAGTTGTCTCCCATGAAGGGTGAAAATATAATGTTTCTTCCTCCATCTGCTTATACTCTTTCTAGGGAGGAGAGATACCATTTTTTCAGCTTCTTCAATGATGTAAAGGTTCTAGAGGCATATTCTTCAAATATCAAGAACATTGTGTCAATGAATGATTTGAAGATAAAAGGTTTGAACTCACATGACTTCCATGTTTTGAAGCAAGATATTATTCCTATACCTTTACGTTGAATTTTTCCCAAGAATGTTCATCATTCATTAACCAAACTTTTTTTCTTTTTCAAAGCTATATGTAGCAAAGTTATAGACCCGGCGAAATTTCGAGCTATGGAAAAATAAATTGTCATCATATTATGTGAATTAGAAATGATCTTCCCGCCAACATTCATTGATATGATGGTTCATTTGATGATTCACTTGGTGAGAGAGATGTGACTTTGTGGTCCTGTTTACTATAGATGGATGTATCCTGTTGAATGGTATATGAATATTTTGAAATGGTATGTCAAAAATCGAAGTCGGCCAGAGGGTTGTATAGTGAAGCAGTATATTGTTGAGGAAGCCATTGAATTTTGTACCAAATACCTTTCTGATGTGGATATCATTGGTCTCCTGAAATCTCATCACACTGGATGCATTGAGGGTTAGGGAATTTTTGGAAGAGATTTTGTGACAATCAGCATTATAGATCAGGAGTAGGCCCACCTTTATGTTTTGCATAAGAGTTGGGAGGTTTCTCCATATATTAAAACTCACAAAGAAATTCTTATGCAATTGAATCCATCAAGGAATGAAAAATGGTTATCAAATACACATAATCACCAGTTTATAGGATGGTTTCAGGACCATCTTTTTAAGCATTTTGATGAAAATCATAATTCAATTTCAGAACAACTACGATGGCTAGCCGCTGGACCAAGTGTGTATGTATTATCTTACAGTGGTTATGTAATTAATGGTTATATATTCTATACAAATGAACATGATGATGATAGTACCATGAAAAATAGTGGAGTTACAATAGTGGATAGAGTGATGCATGTTTCTGTTAGTAAGGATAGAAATATAATTTATTCAAATATGTCTTACATTGTAATTATCAAACTAATATGGGAGTTGGATTATACGACATTCCAATTGCCGATTTTTCAATGAAAATGGGTTGATAACAACAGTGGTGTAAAAATATATGATAGGGGATTTGTGAAAGTTGATTTTAGTAAAGAAGGGTACAAAGACGAATAGTTTGTAATGGCATCACAAGTGGTATAAGTTTTTTATGTTCCAGATCCCACAAACTGAAAGTGGTAGATTGTCCTGTTAGCATCCAAAACTACTGAAGGTTCTAATTAAAATTTAGTTGAGGACGATCCTTTCAGTGGTACGTCACACCAATTTTGGAGCGGTCCCAATGTAGGTGAAGTTTTGTATGTTAGAGGAGACCACAATGAAGGGATTTGGATAATCGATAGAGGTGTAAAATCCCTTCAGAAATTGAAAAAAAGAGAGTTCAATAAACAAGTTATATTTTGTTTGTAATATAGATCTTGTTATATCATGTTATTATCTTATAATTAATGAATTTATATAATCTAAATTAAATGTTCAACCACTTTTGCAGATAATGAATTTTTCACATTCTGGTGCTCCTAACCTTAAGGCTGAACAAGTCTCTCATGCTGCTGTTGTGGCTGCTGCGGCTGCTGTTGCGGCTGCTGCTGCTCCTGCTACTCTTGCTACTGCTCATATAGCTTCTACTGCTCCTGCTGCTGCGGCTCTTGCTAGTCTTAGTGTCGAGGTCCAACAACCATCAGAACATGCCATTGCTACCATTTCAGATGAACATATAGATGATGTTGATATCGATGAAATGGTCGGGAATGAAGGATCGGCGTCGCAGAAAACACAGGTGCGTCGTAGTTTGACGATTTTACCAAAGTTCTTAAGGTGAAAAGAAAAGGAATCAAATTTGACATCAGATGGAATGCATGAGGCCAACATGTGAATCCCAATAAAGATATGTTGAGTAGTTACATTGGATTTTTCACTCGGAAACGCGTGCATATTGACATAGATTCATGTCACCATGTTGTTTCTGGGCTGAATGCTGTGATCTGGGAAGAAATTACGGTAAAATTATGAATTTCTTTCTTTAATTTACTAGAAAATAAAATAATGAAACAATGTCTTACTCTTCTCAATATCTTGTAGAATTCATTTATAGTAGACGATTCACACAAAGATTATGTAATAAGTCTTGCAGGAAGGATTCATCAAGGTTTTCTCACTATTTTAACAATATGTCACCTGAAAGATTCCAAATTTAAAATAAAACCGCACCCACCAATTTTCTACGCTCACCTAATATACCAAGTAGCATGGGATGCATTTATTGGCCGCTGTGGGGATGAGAAGTTTCACGTACATTGTGGGTGATAATACGTTGTTTGAGGATACATGTATTCATCACTTTGATTTTCAATATTTCATTTATGAAATAGAAACTCTGTAAATAAAATAAGGAATGTGCATCAAAACCAACATACCCCTATCGTAATGCAAGGATGGGGTACGCTTCACTATAAAAGAAAATGGTACGTACTTTAAATTTACAGTAATATTTTTAGGTTCCAACAAACAACATCATAATTATATTTCTAAGTTTATATGTAGATTGATGAGTCTGAAAAAAATACACTTCCATCCCACGTCATGTGCTTTGGAAGGTGCCACGTGTGAATAAGGAAGGGAATCTAGTAGATGAGAACACAAAAAAAGTGTGGGAAATTTGTGTAAGTATGAAATGATGATAAAAATATTTGTTTTAAATTGCTATTACATAAAAATAATTAGTTATTTTTCTATATCCTACAGTTACAGGAATCAGCTAATTCTGTAGTGGATGCAGACCTCTTATTGACAGCTTTGAAGCAGCCAGAAAAATACGGTCGTCTCAGGGTTGCGGGTTTTGGGGTGACACCCTGAGTTTATTTTGAGAATAAGAAAAGAATGGATGATAGAGATGAAACATTGAAACAAATGAGAAAAAAACTAGAAACCCTTGAAGAATGATTGCAATGGAAGGGAGAGTTGATAGCAACTTTTATGGGTGGGAAGCAAGGAGAAGACACATCTCAAGAATAACCAGCGCATGAAGATCATGTCCCACCGCCACTAGCTTTGAGGTGAGCCATTCCTCACAAAGAGCTGTCATAGACATGGTAATCAATATTCTAATAATTGTTCCCCTGAAATGTGAATCAGACAAACACTGATACTTTTCTTGTACTGATCTTCTACACGGTGATAATGATTGTGATTTTTATCTGTCAACAACCACATATCACCTTGTAGCAAGGGATACAGTGTTCAACATCCCAAATGACACTCTGCATAATACACCACTTCCGAAAGATCATCTGAAAGTGACTATTACTGTAGCTCAGGAGCCAAATGTAGAGCTACCTAATCCACTTGATGACGATTATATTCATACTGTCGAAAAGGCTATTGGTACATTCATTTCATGGATGTCACAAATTTTAAGAGTACATGCGGCCAAAGAGTTATTTATTTACTTTTTTAATCTAAACCTTTAACAATTAATGAAAAAAGGGTCTGAACCAATGAATGTTATTATAGACGGAGAAAGGGAAGGGGGTGAAAAATGTCAGCTCAAAACCATCTAAAGGATCGACCAGCTGATCCCAAGGAGCTACTGAAAGCACAATAACACCACCTGTTCTCTATCCACATTTACTAGCATTGAAGACTCATGTGGATATGAAGATAAGAGGCGGTAGTAGTCATATAGTGGTTTTCAAAGAGAATATATACGACATGGAAAGTCAAGATTTCGTTGCTTCTAAAAATGTAAATGAGATCCTTGAAAACCTTTGGATAGGCATCACAGTTGTAAATATATATATGCGGTAAGTTTCCATGAATTGATTTTCTAAAAGCTGGTCTAATGTGAAAATTATGACTAAATGCATTTTATATTGTTGACAAATGTATATAAGAAAAACAGTTGAAGGAATTTTCCCATGAGCCAAAATTTTGACTCGTTATTCCTCATACCACATCATCACATCTAACGAAAATAGAGCCATCAAAAAAGAAAGAAATAGTGAACGTCTTGCTCAAAACATTTGAAAGCAAGATTACAAATTACATATTCTTCATAATACCAACCATGTAGGGGTAAAAATGTATGATTAAAGCATATCAATTATATTTTGACTTCATTTATTACTTATTCCTTTTTGTGTTTTTAGGCAACATTGGATGCTAATTGTGGTGAACTTGGATACTCCAAAGATTTATTTTCTGGATTCAAAGAAAGGATATCCATCAAACCGACCACACATGATGGAGTTTGTGAATCTGTAAGACACTACATCCTATGTTTGTGGTCTAAACATCATGTAATATATATTATATTATCTTTTACTGTTGATTCTGTTATGATAGGGTGGTATATCATTATCGTCTAAAAAAGGAATTAAGATGGGGACTAAGCATACGGAGGCGAGCAAGTACTATGTCTGGACAAAAATCAGGCTATATATAAAAAAATTTCACTATCCAAACACATCTCAACACAAGTAAATTATTCTCCTATTGATCAACTTTTTTGTAGTGTCCCAAACAAACCAACATTAATTATTGCGGTTATTATGTTTGTAAATTTTTTAAGGATATCATTTTTCATCAAGAAACAAGCATCCCTAAAGAGGAATTTTCAAAAACAACTACCAGTTCGTTAAATTTATTTATTAATTCTTTATTTTTATACTTTGCAATACTACTCTAACTGTTGAATAGCCTCATAATCACAAGATGATATAGATATGTTCATAAATGAGTGGTCTGCATACTTGATGACAGATTTTACACAAATAACATGAAGATATTAATTGGGGACGTGTACAATTGGCGGTCATTTTTGAGAGGGGTTTAGAGGATCAAAAGATGACACATTGTTGTATGTAAATGTTCGTAGAAATATTGTAATTGTTATTAAATAAAATATATTTTCTCCAAGGAGTCAATTTACCATTTTAACAAATGATATGAACCAACAACATGCATGAATGATGAACCACTCAAAGGGTCTCCCTTTTGTTTAAAATGGACAGATTTTTAAGTGAAAACAACAACTGACCTACGGAAATCCAACCAAATGCATTCAGATTGTGTTGATCATTTAAGATACCAATCCAACGGTGCATTGGGGATGTGTATGAGTCATCCTCGCCTCAATCCAATACACGTCGTGGCCAGTACCACTCAAAGAGTCTCTCTTTTGTATAAAATGGAAAGATTTTTAAATGAAAAAAATAAATAACCTACGGAAATCCAACCAAACGCATTCAGATTGTGTTGATGCTTTAAGAGAATGAATCATGGGTGTGTTGGGGATGTGAATGAGTCATCCCCACCTCAATCCGAGGCACGATGTGGCTGGTACAACTCAAAGGGTCTCTCCTCTGTTTAAAATGGACAAAGTTTTAAGTGAAAACAACTACTGACCTATAGAAATCTGACCAAACGCATTTGGATTATGTTGATACTTTATGAGAACGATCCACGATTCCTTTATGAAATTCACGAGTCATCCCTGCCTCAATCCGATCCACGGTGTGGCTGGTACCACTCAAAGGGTCTCTCTTTTGTTTAAAATGGACACGATTTTAAGTGAAAACAACAACTGACCAACAGAAATATGAACAAAAATAGTTGGATTTTCTTGATTCTTTAGGATAACAATCCATCGGTCATTTGTGAAATGTAAAACTCATCCCCGCCTCAATCTGAGGCATGGTGTGGCTGGTACCACTCAAAGGGTCTCTCTTCTGTTTAAAATGGACAAATTTTTAATTGAAAACAACATCTGACCTACTGAAATCCAACCAAATGCATTCGGATTGTATTGATCCTTTATTATAATGATCCATGGGTCCTTTTGGACATGAATGATTCATCTCCACCTCAATCCAAGGCATGGTGTGGCCGGTACCACTCAAAGGGTCTCTCTTCTGTTTAAAATGGACAAATTTTTAAGTGAAAACAACAACTGACCTACATAAATCGGAACAAATGCATTCGGATTATGTTGATCAGTTATGAGAATGATCCACAGGACCTTTGTGACATTCACGAGTCATCCTCGCCTCAATCCGAGGCATGGTGTGTCCAGTACCACTCAAAGGGTCTCTCTATTGTTTAAAATTGACACAATTTTAAGTGAAATCAACAACTGACCTACAGAAATATGACCAAACGCATATGGATTGTCTTTTTCCTTTAGGGGAATGATCCACAAGTCCTTTGTGATGTGAAAAAGTCATCCCCGCCTCAATCCGAGGCATGGTGTGGCTGGTACCACTCAAAGGGTCTCCCTTCTGTTTAAAAAATGACAAATTTTTAAGTGAAAACAACAACTGACCTACGAAAATCAGACCAAACGCATTAGGATTGTATTGATCCTTTAGGATAATGATACAAGGGTCCTTTTTGATGTGCATGAGTCATCCATGCCTCAATCCGAGGCACGGTGTGGCCGGGACCACTCAGAGGGTCTCTCTTCTGTTTAAAATGGACAAATTTTTAAGTGAAAACAACAAATGGCCTACAGAAATATGACCAAACACATTCATATTGTCTTGATATTTTAAAATAATGATCCACGGGTGTGTTGTGGATGTGTACGAGTAATACCTGCCTCACTCTGTGGCACGGTGTGGCCGGTACCACTCAAAGGGTCTCTCTTTTGTTTAAAATGGACAGATTTTTAATTGAAAACAACAACTGACCTAAGAAAATTTGACCGAACGCATTCAGATTGTCTTGATTTTTTAGGATAACGATAAAAGGGTCCTTTGTAACCTGTAAGAGTCATCCCTGCATCAAAACAAGGAACGGTGTGGCCGGTACCACTCAAAGGGCCTCTCTTTTGTTTAAAACGGACAAATTTTTAAGTGAAAACAACAAATGACCTACGGAAATCTGACCAAATGCATTATGATTGTCTGGATCATTTAGGAGAATGTTCAACGTTTACTTTTTGATGTTCAAGAGTAATCCCCTTCTCAATATGAGGCACGGTGTGGCCGGTACCACTCAAAGAGTCTCACTTTTTTTAAAATGGACAAATTTTTAAGTGAAAACAACAACTGACCTATGCAAATTTGACCAAATGCATTAGGATTCTATTTATATTTTAGGAGAATGATCCAAGGGTCCTTTTTGATGTTTAAGAGTCATCCCCACTTCAATCTGAGGCACAATGTGGCTGGTACCACTCAAATGGTCTCTCTTTTGTTTAAAATGAACACAATTTTAAGTGAAAACAACAACTGACCTATGGAAATCCAACCAAACGCATTTGGATTGTCTTGACTTGTTATGAGAATGATAAATGGGTCATTTTTGACGTTCACAAGTCATCCCAACCTCAATCAAAGTCACGGTGTGGCCGGTACCACTCAAAGGGTCTCTATTATGTTTAAAATGGACACAATTTTAAGTGAAAAGAACAACTAACCTAAGGAAATCCGACCAAACGCATTCGTATTTTATTAATCATTTAGAAGAACTATAAAAGGGTCCTTTTTGAAGTTTAAGAGTTATCTCTACCTCATTATGAGGCACGGTGTGGCCAGTACCACTCAAAGGGTCTCTCTTGTGTTTAAAATGGACAAATTTTTAAGTTAAAACAACAACTCACCTATGGAAATTCGACCAAAGGCATTCAGATTGTATTGATCCTTTAGGATAATGATCCACTAGTCATTTTGGATGTGAAAGATACATCCCCGCCTCAATCTGAGGCATGGTGTGTCCAGTACCACTCAAAGGGTCTCTCTTTTGTTTAAAATGGGAAAATTTTTAAGTGAAAACAACAACTGACCTACAGAATTCTGACCAAATGCAATAGGATTGTATTTATCCTTTATGAGAAAGATCCAAGGGTACTTTGGGATGTGAATGAGTCATCCCCGCCTCAATCTGAGGCACAGTGTGGTCGGTACCACTCAAAGGGTCTCTCTATTTTTTAAAATGGAAACAATTTTAAGTGAAAACAACAATTGACCTACAGAAATCCATCCAAACGCTTTTTTATTGTCTTAATCTTTTAGGAGAACTATCCGCAGGTCATTTGTGATGTGCACGAGTCATCCCCACCTCAATCCGAGGTACGATGTGGCCGGTACCACTCAACGGGTCTCTCTTCTATTTAAAAATGACAAATTTTTAAGTGAAAACAACAACTGACCTACGAAAATCCAATAAAATGCATTATTATTGTGTTTATATTTTAGTATAATGATCCATGGGTTCTTTTTGACATGAAAGAGTCATCCCCTCCTCAATATGAGGCACGTTGTGGCCAGTACCACTCAAAGGGTCTCTCTTTTCTTTAAAACGGACACAATTTTAAGTGAAGACAACAACTGACCTACGGAAATCTGACCAAACACATTCTGATTGTCTTGATACTTTAGTAGAATGATCCAAAGGTCCTTTGTGATGTGCACGATTCATCCCCGCCTCAAACTGAGGCATGGTGTGGCTGGTACCACTCAAAGGGTCTCTCTTCTTTTTAAAAAAGACAAATGTTTAAGTGAAAACAACAACTGACCTACAAAAATCTGACCAAATGCATTTGGATTGTATTGATCCTATAGGAGAATGATACAAGGGTCCTTTTTGACATGAAAAAGTCATCCCCGCATCAATCTGAGGGATGGTGTGGCCGGTACCACTCAAAGGGTCTCTCTTCTACTTAAAATGGACCAATTTTTAAATGAAAAACCACAACTGGCCTACAGAAATCTGACCAAACACATTCTTATTATCTTGATAATTTAAGAGAACGATCCAAGGGTGTGTTGGGGACATGCAAGGGTAATCCCTGCCTCAATATGAGGCATGGTGTGGCTGATACCACTCAAAGGGTCTCTCTTTTGTTTAAAATGGACATATTTTTAATTGAAAACAACAACTGACCTACAGAAATTTGACCAAACACATTAATATTGTCTTGATCTTATAGGAGAAATATCCACGGGTCCTTTGTGACATTTAAGAGTCATACCCTCCTCAATACAAGGAACGATGTGTCTGGTACCACTCAAAGGGCCTCTCTTTTGTTTAAAATGGACAAATTTTTAAACGAAAACAACAACTGACCTACGGAAATCTGAACAAACTCATTCGAATTGTATTAATCCATTACAAAAACGATCCATGGGTCCTTTGTGACATGTAAGAGTCATACCCTCTTCAATATGAGGCACGGTGTGGCTGGTACCACTCAAAGAGTCTTACTTTTGTTTAAAATGGATAAATGTTTAAGTGAAAACAACAACTGACCTATGTAAATTTGACCAAATGCATTAATATTGTCTTGATATTTTAAGAGAATGATCCATGGGTTCTTTTTGAAGTTGATGAGTCATCCCCGCCTCAATATGAGGCACGTTGTGGCCAGTACCACTCAAAGGGTCTCTCTTTTCTTTAAAATGGACACAATTTTAAGTGAAAACAACAACTGACCTACAGAAATCCAACCAAACACATTCAGATTGTCTTTATCCTTTATGAGAATGATCCACAGGTCCTTTGTGATGTGAACGAGTCATACCCACCTCAATCCAAGGCACGGTGTGGCCGGTACCACTCAAAGGGTCTCTTTTTTTTAAATGGACACAATTTTAAGTGAAAACAACAACTGACCTAAGGAAATCCAACCAAAATCATTAATATTGTATTGATCCTTTAAGTGAATGATACAGGGGTATTTTTGGAATTGTAAGAGTCATCCCCACCTCAATCCGAGGCACGGTGTGGCCGGTACCACTCAAAGGGTCTCTCTTCTGTTTAAAATGGACAATTTTTTTAGTGAAAACAACAACTGACCTATGGAAATTTGACCAAATGCATTTGTATTGTATTGATACCTTAATAGAATGAGTCCTAGGTCCTTTGTGACATGCACGAGTCATCCCCACCCCAATACAAGGCACGATGTCACCGGTACCACTCAAAGGGTCTCCCTTTTGATTAAAATGGACAAATTTTTAAGTGAAAACAACAACCGACCTACGGAATTCCAACCAAACACATTTTTATTGACTTTATCCTTTATGAGAACGATCCATGGGTACTTTGTGATGTGCACGAGTCATCCCTTCCTCAATCTGAGGCACGGTGTGGCTGGTACCACTCAAAGGGTCTCTCTTTTGTTTAAAATGGACATAATTTTAAGTGAAAACAACAATTGACCTACGGATTTCTATCCAAATGCATTTGTATTGTCTTTATCCTTTAGGATAATGATCCATGGGTACTTTATGACGTGCATGAGTCATCCCCGCCTCAATCTGAGGCACGGTGTGGCCGATACCACTCAAAGGGTCTCTCTTATGTTTAACAAGGACAAATTTTTATGTGAAAACAACAACTGACCAACGAAAATCCAATAAAACTCATTCTTATTATGTTAATCTTTTAGGAGAATAATACACGGATCCTTTGTGACATGCAAGAGTAATCCCCACCTCAATCCGAGGCACGTTGTGGCCAGTACCACTCAAAGGGTCTCTCTTTTCTTTAAAATGGACACAAATTTAAGTGAAAACAACAAATGTCCTATGGAAATCCAACCGAACACATTAAAATTGTCTTGATACTTTAAGATAATGATACATGGGTGCATAGGGGATGTTTAAGAGTAATCCCCTCCTCAATTTGATGCACGGTGTGGCTGGTACCACTCAAAGGGTCTCTCTTATGTTTAAAGTGGATAGATTTTTAAGCATAAACAACAACTGACCAACGGAAATTTGACCAAACACATTCATATTGTCTTGATATTTTAGTAGAATGATCCACAGGTCCTTTTTGATGTGTACGAGTCATCCTCTCCTCAATCCGGGGCACGGTGTGTCCGATAAAACTCAAAGGGTCTCTCTTTTGTTTAAAATGGACAATGTTTTAAGTGAAAACAACAAATGACCTATGGAAATCTGACCAAACGCATTCTGATTGTCTTGATCATTTTTGAGAATGATACATGGGTCCTTTGGGTCATGCATGAGTCATTCCTTCCTAAATATGAGGCATGGTGTGGCTGATACCACTCAAAGAGTCTCACTTTTGTTTAAAATGGACAAATTTTTAAGTGAAAACAACAACTGACCTAGAGAAATTCAACCAAACGCATTCGGATTGACTTGATATTTTAGGAGAACAATCCATGGGTCATTTTTGAAGTTTATGAGTCATTTCTGCCTTAATCAGAGGCATGGTGTGGTTGGTACCACTCAAAGGGTCTCTCTTTTGTTTAAAATGGACACAATTTTAAGTGAAAAGAACAACTGACCTATGGAAATCCAACCAAACACATTAAAATTGTTTTTATTCTTTAGGATAATGATCCAAGGGTCCTTTGTGATGTTCTTGAGTCATCTTCTCCTCAATACAAGGCATGGTGTGGCCGGTACCACTCAAAGGGTCTCTCTTCTGTTTAAAATGGACAAATTTTTAAGTGAATACAACAACTGACCTACGGAAATCCAACCAAACGCATTCATATTGTATTGATACTTTAGGAGCATGATCCATGGGTCCTTTTTGACATGCACGAGTCATCCCCGCCTCAATCTGAGGCATAGTGTGGCTGGTACCACTCAAAGGGTCTCTCTTTTCTTTAAAATGGACAAAATTTTAAGTGAAAACAACAACTGACCTAGGGAAATCCAAAAAAAAACATTTATATTGTCTTTATCCTTTAATAAAACAATCCATCGGTGCATTGGGGATATGAATGAGTAATCTACACCTCAATTCGAGGCACGGTGTGGCTGGTAGCACTCAAAGGGTATATCTTCTGTCTAAAATGGAAAAAAATTTAAGTGAAAACAACAACTAACCTACGGAAATTTAACCAAACGCATTCGGATTGTCTTGATATTTTAGTATAATGTTACACGTGTCCTTTGTGATGTGTATGAGTCATCCCCGCATCAATACGAGGCACGTTGTGGCTAGTACCACTCAAAGGGTCTCTCTTTTGTTTAAAATGGACAAATTTTTAAGTGAAAACAACAACTGGCCTAGATAAATCTAACCAAACACATTTGGATTGTCTTGATCCTTTAGGATAAAAATCCATGGGTCCTTTTTGACATGCATGAGTCATCCCTGCCTCATTCCGAGGCACTGTGTGGACGATACCACTCAAAGAGTCTCACTTTTGTTTAAAATGGACAAATTTTTAAGTGAAAACAATAACCGACCGACAGAAATTCGACCAAATGCATTCATATTGTCTTGATCTTTTTGGAGAATGATCCATGGGTCCTTTTTGACATGTAAGAGTCATATAATCCTCAATAATAGGCACAGTGTTCCCGGTACCACTCAAAGGGTCCTCTTTTGTTTAAATTGGACTCAATTTAAAGTGAAAACAACAATTGACCTACGGAAATCCGACCAAACTCATTCGGATTGTCTTGATCCTTTATGATAATGATCCATGGGTCCTTTTTGACATGTAAGAGTCAGCCCCACCAACCCCCTGGACCTCCCCCCCACCCCCTGGACACCAGCCCACCCCTGGACACCCCCCACCCCTCTGGACACCCCCACCCCCTAGAAAGCCCCCAACCCCCTAGACACCCCTACCCCCCTAGACACGCCCATGGACAGCCCCCCCCCCCCCCCACCTCAAACAGCCCCCCGAACCCCCCCCCCCCCCCCCACCCCTAGACAACCACCACCCCCCTGGACGACGCCCTCACTCCTCCTTGACACCACCCACCACCTGCATACCCCCAACCCCCCTGGACACCCATACCCATGGACAGCCACCCCCACCCTCCCAGACACCATCCAACCCCCCTTGGATAGCCCCACCAACCCCCAGGACCCACCAGGACATCCCCCACCCCCTAGAAAGCCCCCCCCCCCTCGACACCATGGACACCAGCCAACCCCCATGGACACCCCATAGACAACACCCCCCCCCCCACCTAGACACCCCCTCCTTGGACACAACCCCACCCACATTGGGCAGCCCTACCAACACCCTAGACAACCCCCCCCCTAAACACCCCCACCACACTGGACACCTCGATCCCCCTGGACTACCCCATCCCACCCTCCTCGACACCACCCACCCCCATTGGACAACCCCACCAACCCCCCAGACCTCCCCCATCCCTCAGACACCCCACCCTCCCCCTAGAAATCCCCCTGACACCCTGGACACCAGCCCACTGCCCCTGGACAGCCCCCCACCCCCCCCCCACCTGGACACCCCCCTCCTAGACACAACCCCACCACCAAGACACCCCCACCCCCTGGACACCACCACCCTCCTTGTAAATCCACCCAACCTCCTGGACCCCCCCCCCCCCTCTTACCCCCCTGACACCCCCATCCCCCTGAACACCCCCTACCCCCCCTCCCTATACAGCCACTCAAAAACACTAAACAACCTCGTCAACCCCTTGAATTATGAATAGAATTATTTATGTATTTAATTAACTTATGAATTATGTGTTAAAATTGTATGGGTATACATAGTGTAATTAGCTTATAATTTATGTGTTAATTTTGTATGGATATACTTATTGAGATGCTGAATTATTTATAGGTGTTGTTTGGGTGTGCTACTACAGAATTTTTTTTGCAGCATCCAGGGTATTTATCAGTGCTTTTTTAGCGCTGATAAAGGATTACTTTATCAGTGATAAAAAGCGTTGATAAAGGGAACCCCCTATCAGCATTGAGCTTTACAGCGCTTTTTAGCACTGATAAAGCCCGTTTTAAGCACTGATAAAGCCCATTTTTTGTAGTAGTGCATGAAATGTTGAGGTAGTATGCACTGATATATGAATTACACATCAAATTAGTAAAATATATAAATAACTTTTTGATTTTAGTCAAGTTATTGAGACTTATGTTTTTTATTACATTCTTAGGTCAACTTTAGAGTATAGAACAACGATAGGGAGGACTTTATTGAGTGTCACGTGATTTAACATGCCAATCAGTTGGGTTTTTTCTTTCATGTTGAATATTTTTACATTTTGATCACAACTCTAAGGAGTGAAACATGTACATTTAAAGTGATCTAATCTAGAATACTATTTAATGGTTACTTTATCATTTCTTTTGACAACTAGTAAACTCCTAAGGCGGGGATCGTAGAATCAGTTTTGGTAGTATGTGTTTATCCAAGTAGAAGGATCGCACTTGATGAAAATAATTTGGAAATGGTTCTTGTTGTTTTCAAGTGATAGTGAGTATGATAAGTCTTCTATGTGTTAGTGCTTTCTTGGAAGCATCACATTGACGTGGTTGTATTTGTATTCATCCTCTTAGAAACATCGTTAGTCTTAGATGAACTTCGATTACATGAATTTTAAATGATCTTGGGATGCATTGGGTGGAAGAGGAATTATAATATGATAGATGATGATGTTTCAGTGGGTGAAGTCATGCTTCTTTCAAGAGGTAGATCAGTAGTGGTTCAACTCCTCATCTTTTGGTTTTCTAGGAAACCCTCATACTGTATTCTACTTAGAGATGATAATGTCACCTATCTTGATGTCATCAATGATACAATAGGAGAGTTTCGGTATTACACCACGTTGTAGTTTAAAAAGTTTTTTGGGATGTTTTGTGATATCTATAAGAGTTGAGCTTGGGATTCATGGTTTTTTAAGGATTGGTTTATCCTGATTGATACATGGGTTCGCGTATAGGAACACCATGGAGAAACTATTTGACACCAGCTACTTTTTTCTAACATGACTGCCAGGATGCCACTATGGAATCAATCAGTGAATTAATGTGGACATATTGGCCTTCTATTTATGTATTTATTATAAAAACGGATTTTTTACTGTCTTGATTCTATTACTTATACTCCAATTTAATGAATACAAGGGTATCCCAGACATATATTTGGGCTTGGGTTGTTTCATAAAAGGGTAATTATTCCAGTGGGTTGGATATGGGTTACACCATTTTTCATGATGATGCATGATTATTTAAAATGTTCAATTGGTTCTTAATCATATAAATTCACCAGGAGTTAGGTTCCGGTCTTGGTTAATGTCCTTGTGGTAAATGAAAGATGCCTTATTATAAGGCATTGTGATTCAATTGTGATACGTCGGTCATTTAAGCTTAGCCTGTTGGATATAGTATTCAGAGTTTCTTGATCTATTTTTATCTTATTTAATGTGTATGGCCATAAATAACCAATTTAAAACATGTCACTTAGGTAAGGCGGGTGTGACGTGCAGGTCGAACTTTCTTTTATTAGATGCTTTTATGACCTGTTTTAGTTTGATCAATCAGGATTCGACTGTTTCTCTCTAATGAGGTCTCTATTAAGACCTAGGATGTAATTGGTTTTCCCAGTTAAATAAATAACATCTGGTTCATCACTATAATTCAAAGGGGTCATTCTTTGTGAATAAATTTCGATGGTGTGTCGTGTTGTGGTTAGGAATGAAAAATTAAGTGTTAAATAATTTAGTGGGGAGCACCACAGGTTAGATGTTTAACGAGATGAATAAATGATATTGTAGCTAGATAAATGATCTCGGATAATCTCAGTTTTTGAGTTTCATTTAGAAAAAAATCATTAACCTGGGTTTTGGTGGCTTAAGTGTCGTATAATAAATTAATTATTTGATGTTATTTTTTCATTTGGACACAAAATGTGATCATTTGAATGATTATTCATGGACCATGTAGTTTGGGTGATGCTTTTTTTGTTTTCCCAAGGATTATAAGGGATGAGAAGTTCTAAGGTGGGGATATTGTCCTATGTTTTTAGACCAGATGGAAATCCAAGAGAATATGAATTTTTTCATTTACTGGATAGGTCTTTTTACAAACCAGGCTACAAAAAATAAATCCAGAAGTAGGATTACTTCAACATGTTTTTTGGACTTTTGTAAAGAAATGAGATGTTCCTCAGAGGTATCATCATGTTTTTGGAGAACTAGGTCTAGAAAACTCAAGTTTGGAGGGTCTACACAGGGTGTATATTTTTTCTGAAACCATGTAGACCTAGAAGAAAATTGTGCTACCATGATCAGAGAAGAAGATGTTCCTCATATATATTGTGCATGGTTTGACCAAACCTTGTGATTATCCTGAATTGTCAGTTCCTCTTATGAAATACCCTTGTGCTATTCATCACAATATTTGATCATGGTTAGGATAACTATTCAGTGAAAACCATGCGAGGTGGTTATTTGAGGAATGGGTGACACACATATGGAACACGGTTTGGCCAAACCATGCATCCAAACCATGTCACCTCAATTTTAGGGTAAAATTATGAATTTTCACTTAATGATATTAAGAACTCATTTACCTCTACTTTTCTCTACCAGTAGCTACCTGAGGATCCTCCAAGGAACAATGAGTTATTCCAACTTCATATTCTAGGCGTGGTGGTAACTCTCCCATGTGAAGATGGAATCAAGAAATGTTGGTCTCTATGGATCTGTAGAGGTAATATCTCAATTTATTTTTTGGTTGTTCTCCATTATTCTATATATTGACTGTTCTATTTTGGTGTTATCTCATTTTTAATATTTTCATGGTGGATGTATTTTTCTTATATTTCTCCCAAATGAGATCAAATAGGAGCATTATATTGGATGAGTTACTTGTCCACATTTTGAGGTATGTGGTCTCAGGATTTTTGTTTAATGTCGAGTGATTTATATATACAATGTTGTGACACACACTCATTTCTCTTGAGATTCTTTAAATTAGATTTTGATCCTTGATTTGGATTGAAATGTATAGATTATTCCATTAATGAGGCTCATTGATATTTGTTTAATGGTTAATAACCTTGAATTGAAATCTACTTGTGGGTAAGTTTATATGGAATAAAGCCACCATAGTTGTATTTTAGAATCAGATGTATTAGGTGTTCTCTTTTACCCCTTGTTTTAGTTTTCAAATGTGAATTGGATTATGAATTTAAGTTAAATATGATAATAATTGTAATTAAATGAATTAGTAGGATGATATGTATAACCATGCCCTTGTCCTACACTATATAATATCTTTTTGAAGATAAACTTTCCTTTTTAAAGTTAATTTACCATATGAATAGAATTAGACGATAATCCTTCCATGATAGTCATTTCTATATCTACCTTTTTATGTGATGTATAAATGGTTTGTACTTTGTGTTGACCTTGACATATTAAATCATCCTAGTTAAATAATACTAAATCAATGATATTGATTGAATTATCTTTTTTTAACTCATAAGCTTGATATTCTTTCTTAATGAAATTCCCATGTGAGTTAAATTAAAGGCAAGCCTTTTGAGTTGGCCAATGCCTTAGTTCATATTCTGAGGTGATTTGAAAATGAGATATTCTTAGTGTTGACCTTGGCATGATTAATTTTTAATTAAATTATTCTATTAAATGTGATTTTGTTGATGATGTATTGTTGAAATTAATTATAAATGGGATTATTATTTAAATTGTGAATAGATCAGTTAAATAATATGGAATGGATTCCATGACCCCTGAACCTTTACTTATAATAGAATTTTTAATCCTATCACACTTTTTATATTTAAATGACCACATGAGTAGTTTAATAGAAGGCCTTTTAAACTTCGATAATAACTTGATTCACCTTTCTTGGTGAGTTTGATTTAATTGGATGGGGGTGATAACCCATGGTGTAATTCAATTGTTTGATTGATATTGAATGTTATATCCCTTGGGTGATACATGGATTCAAATGGAAATTACCTTGAATGGACTCATTTAGAATTTATCAGGCTTATGCCCAAGTAATATTTAGAATCGAGATTTGGATTTCTAAGGATAGACTCATGAGGGGCATGAATATTATATGCCTGAGTGATACTTGTACTTCTAAGGATAGACTGGTAGGGGTGAATTTTATATTCCAAGGGATACTTTGAATCATATGGACTACCAAGGATGGAATCAATGGGCATTGGACCATTATGCCATGGGGGATACTTTGGCTCCCTTAGTGGACCTCCAAGGCTAGAATCGAGTGGTAGTAATGTCATACCACACCAAGAGTGATAATTGGGTTCTTAAGGATCTCCATCGATGGGCTCATAGTGTGTTGGGTTTTATTATACCTTGAGAGATACTTGGATTCCAAAATAGGAATTACATGGATGGTATCACGATCAAAAATGGTTAATTTATTAAATAAATTATATCATGTATCTTCCAATCCAAAAAACTGGTTTAGATTTGGTCCTTATTATCATTCATTGGATGTCCTATTTAGGCATGTTTTATTTACCTTTCCATAAGTGGGATTTCAGGATACACATTGGGTCTCGAGTATTATTAAATAAATTATATTAATGGTCGATTGAACATGATTATAAATGAAATGGGCCTAAATGTTAAATCAGAGACGTACTACTTAAATCAAATTGATCAAATGAAATGGGAACCTGGTCTTATTGGAGTTTTTCTTCTAAGTACTTTCTTTACTTGATATATATTTTCTTACACACTTTTGTAATACGTATTCACTGATTGGTTGGAATATACCATGGGTGGTTCCCTACTTTTATTATGCCTCGCACCCTTTTCAAGCCTCTTTGGGTACCCAAACAGACTATTTGATTTCAGGTATGTGTATGGGAAAGACCTCTACTATAGGTCATTGATTCCTTTTTGGGAGCCAATGAGAATGGGACTGGTCTGAGGCTCATGATACTGGATGTGATACTTTTTACATCTATACTTTCTGTATGTGTATTTTATATCTTTCTCATAAACATATTTTGGATGATTTATTAAAGACATATGACAAGTTCGGCATTTTTTATATTAGATGACTTCTAGTACTGTTTATTTATCAGTATTTCTCTATTACATCTTGTCTGTATGATTTACAACTTCTATTACTTCAATGTTATTGAAATTATAATATGTTACACTCTTGTAATGAGGGTTTATTTTCCCCATAGAAACACCTAGTCCAACACAAATAGTCATAAACCTCTGGCATTTTGAGAAATTTGCTTGAGTCTATGTGGTGACTGTTCTGGCTAATAGTTTAGTAGTCTGTCGGGTTGGGAAATTATACCTTATATAATGGCATCTTTGTCCAGTTGCTCTTATTTATCCTCTAAATTGAACTTATTCCTCATAGTGAAAGTTCCATAAATTTATACTTTTAATATACTCATCACTAGTTTCCTTCACATATTACCATTATAAAAAAGAAAATTCCATTTTCATGAATTATATAAAATATCTCTTTTACATATCATCCTTATTTCCATATTTAATCTTATTTATACAATTGACCATTGAAATGAATTTGACTATGATGTTTTATCATTATCAAAGGTGTGATCCTAAAATACCACCATGATATGGGTAACCAGTTATTTACAACTAAAGTTATTAGAGGTTGAAATGGATTCAAAAATGTATGCAGCCTCATCATATTATTTTCTTCTTGATCTATCACATTGTATCTAGTCTAACCACAATGTGGTAAGTTCATCATTTACCAAATTTATCCACAAATTTACATATATTCTAATGAAATCCAATTCAAAAAAAATTCAACATTACAACATTTGGATGAAAAATTCTCCCCCTATTTTTTGTAAATATTATATATATATATATTCCTCCAAACTCCCCTTGAATGACTCTTACCCTATATATAATTCCCCCATTGAAGATAAAAATCAAGGGGTGTCTCCTATTCAAGTTTATTCATATATAAGAAGCCATCAACTAAATTTATTTTGTATTTAATAATAAAGGATCCATTAAAAAATTCTAAAAGACTAAATGTGTCAAAGATTCTAATTGTAAATATGAGAAGATATCAATTTCAAAAATAATATCCATAATCCTTGACCAAATATATGTTTTTCTTATAAATATCTACTGAATCGTGTCTTCCCCTACCTTATTACATTCAAAATCAATATAAACACCTATATAAAATACACTATAAACATGTTTTGTAACATATATAATTGGGATAAGAGCTTTTGTGAACCTCCTAAAGGTAAGGGAGGTGGTTTGACACCAACGTTAAAATCATTATTCACGTATATTGTTTTGGCCAATAGTTTATTGAAGATATCCACAACTTTTTGAATAGTACCCATATGTTCCAGTTTGATAATTCCATTCATTAACTTCTTTTTAGTGAAGTGATGTTGAACCTCAACATGAATTTTTTTTTAATTTTATATAGGATTTTTTATCACCTAATCAAACATTTTATTACATAATGGACTAACATAGGTAACATTAATTATTCTAAAATATACTCAAGTTTTAATTTCATAAACACCGGCTATGTAAATGATTATGTAGATAATTTTGACTATGATTCTCATTTACTAAGTGAATGAATCTCTAGATTTTTCCATAAAAAAATAAAATGATTTTTCTTTAATTTAAAATGACTTCTATTCTAACATATTTTCTATCCATAATGTCTTTATTCCATTAAACACCTGAATATTCATAAAAACCATTTTTATTCCCTAAAAAGTACCCCAAAAATAATCAAGTGTTACTTTAATATATCGTATGATATATTTCACAACCATGAGGTTTTCCACCTTCGAAAATCATTGAAACCAAAATTCCAGAAATGTATCAAAATAAATTTGACCATATTTGTGTGATATAAAATAAACTAACAGTAATTTTTTAGTAAGTAGTTAGATCGATCATTCTTCCTTCATCATGTTAGATTATCTAGATCACAAACATAATTGGGGTTGAAAATATTTTTCTTTCGTAAATCATAAACATTTTTATTTCCCCCTAAACATATTTTAATTAAGATTAAAATGTATATCCCTATTTTTGTATAACTAGTATCTCTCAGAACAAATGTGGGTTCTATGATAATCAATTTTGAAAACTATGTTTCCATAAACTATGAAAATTATTTTAATGAATTTATCTTTGTACATATGAATATGATGTCACAAATATATAAAATCACACTGAAATTCTCTTCATTATTTGGTTTTACATAAATATTGAAATTAAACTTACCTCTTTTAAACTCCACTTACTTTATGAAATTAGTTTAAAATTGACACCACTGAATCCATTTTATAGGTTTTGAATTTTATTTTAGTTTCTATATATAGAAAAGGTTTTATCAACTTAAGTATCACAACTAGAGTGAAGGTTTGTTCCATAAAAATTCCTTTTACATGCTTATATCCCTTTAACACCAAAACTACTTTTTTATATCACTGTTCCATGATCATTGTACCTATTTTTGAACACCAATATTGTTCTGATTGTGTTGTGATATGTTGGACTCATCAGAATATACCCATTCTTATATTTATAAATTTGGCCTAACTTATTATTCATGTTATTAACCTAAATATCCCAAGTTAGTTTCAAATCACTAAGAGGGGTTGGTTAATCATCAATCACCATATTTTATGAATTCTTACCTTATAATTTAGCCTCTAAAATTTGTTAGAGTTATGATCCACTCAAATATATCTATCAAACTTAATTTATATTCAATAAATATAAAAGGAGATGATCAAATTATATTTAAAAGGTTTTTAATAAAGATATACTCCTTGTCATGTTGGTAATCTACCACAACATGGATTCTATTACAAAATTTAGTTAATATTACAAAGGAACATATTATAATTGGTTCTATGCCCTGGTAATTATTCTCCCAGCTGACCCACGTTCTACACCACAATAATAAACTCATCTATCATATTTGGTTATACCCCAAAAAATTCATTTTAATATTAAATTTCTTAATTACTAGTTATATTCCCTATCCACAATCCTTTTTAACATCTTATTCTACACCCCAGTTACAAGAATTTATTTTTTCATTTTTGATCCACTATAGAAAGATCTTACTCTTATTTATATGTTCCCTCTCTAAAATTAAGTTGGATCACCTTCACCTATGTAAAAGCTTTATCAAGATATTAAATAACTCTCTTAAGAGATTTTAGACTCAAAATTTCATCCTGATCTAAGAAATAAATTAATAATATTAGACTCCCATCTCTATAAATTTTCCTAGAAATGTAATTTAGCAACAATCTAGATAGTGGAGCTCTATTTGGTATATTTTATCTACGTCACATTGGATTTTCTCTATTTGATGAAATGCATATGGAACTCCTCATTCCATTGTGATTTATATGATGAAATATTCCCAGTAAACTTTGGTCTTATGATCCTACTTTATATGGTACTTTTCCCATATGATTTTCCTCTATTACGAAGATGTATGTCTTAAAATATTTCATATGATGCTATCTTCATCAAGAGAGTAATATGTATATTAAAAACTCAATCTTTGGTTTATAAAAACATTATCGCTTACATTTGTTCAGAATAATAATTCAATTCCACCACATTCCTTCACCTTTATATATAATCACTCTTCCTCTAAAAAGCAAGGATAATGTATGAGATAAAAAATTTCAAACATTGAATTTTCCAGGTCAACTCAAATTCTTTTGACCACCTTAAACCCTTCTGGAAGTTTGGAGTCTACTTTCATTGGAAAATTTTCCTTAAAATTAGATGTTAAATATTTCTTTAAAAATCCAAAAATCTCATCTTGATTTATAATTATTGAAATAAAACCTTATTATCATCACATTTAATGAATTTTTAATGTTTTCAAAGATTATCAAACTGATTTCTGGTGTACAATCATTAATGTAGCTCTATATGATATGTATTCATAACAAATCCTGGGTTTGATGAAATATTTCTAGAACACCTTCATATTTCTCTATCTAATAGACTCACAAACTTTCTTCATTCTATTCCACTTCATTAGAAAACCTATATCTTATGGGCTCAACATATCTCTACTCAATGACTTCAAATTACTTGTTTGATGACATCACATTATTCCATGTTTGATATAATTTCATATTTATTTTTCTAATAATTATCTATATATTAGAACCTAATTGATCATAACTCTTATAATATAATAATATATCATTAATAAACATAACAAAAAACTTACCTATATTTTCATGTAAAACTCTATTCATAGGATCCATTAATAGATATCGTGCATTGGAAAACCCAAAGTGAATAACTAAAAATTCAGAATGCATGTATCTAGTCTGAAATGTAGTCTTTAGGATATACTCCATTATCATTAACTGCAGTTACCCTGACCTGAGAACAATATTTGAAATATATCACTCTCCCCAGTGATAATCAAACATATAATTGATATGAGGAAATGAATACTAGTTCTTAATAGTCAGGTTATAAAAGTCTCTATAATAAATGTAAAGTATAATTTAACTATCTAATTTTTTTACAAATAAGACATAAGCACCCCTTCGTGAAGTGCTAGGATAAATGAATTATTTGTCTTTAAACTCCTATAACCGATTTTCCAATTCAAAATGTTCTATATAAGACATCATATAAGAGTAATTTGAAATAGTGTTAGAATAAGACACTAATTATATAGTAAATTCTTACTCATGATCCGGAATTACACTTAGATATTCATTAGAAAAAACATCCATATATTTATTCACCATTGGGATATCACTAATTTGAATATTTTCTTTATTTTCAATAAATGAGCATGGAAATAAAAAGCATGAAATATTTTAATATAACATAATTATCATTGGATTCTATCATAGGATGATTAAATAAAAGGGTATCCATAACCAAAATAATATCACACTCTACCATGGGTAGTTTAGAAAGATTTTCTTGAAAGACTATCACACAAATAAAAATATGAATATTCCAATAAATATTGTTTTATTTAATATACCCACATGGATATTTCACTAAAATTTATATCTTTCTTTTCGGAGGTAATATTCCCATTTTACTTTCAAATTTCTCATAAATAAAGGAATGGATGATCCTGATTCAAATAGTTTAATGGAAGTTTATTAAAGAAAAAGGAAAACAATACAAGAAATAGATACAATCATAGAACACCCAACAACCATAATTGATGGTTATGGTGTTGGAGATCAAAAAACAAAGAAACAAGAAACAACCAATGGAATAAGGTGAGCTTTGGAAGTTAATAGAAGGATCATACATTCTTTGCAAATCAGATAGATAGCTCCAAGCACTCCAATATAGAAATATAAATGTTGCAGTCCACTCCAGAATGAGATATCATCTCTCTATGAACTGCAAATAGAATGAAGAGTCTTGCTCATTTTAAATCCAGAAATGGTCTATGTTCAAAAACACAGCCTTGCCAGTAACCTTTTGTAAAGTGAACCATCCACTGCATGTTCTCACAGGTGCCCCTTTAAGCTGCTTAGAAATCCCAAGCAATCACATTAAGGCATTGAGGAAGAATTATGTTGAATTACAATGGCATAAATTCTCAATAAAGATAAAAAACTGGCTGCACAAGATGGAACTTCCGAGAGAGAATCTGAACAATTCATTCTAGTGGATACACTTGGAAAAATAGTGCTGAAATTAATAGTGATATGTAGATCTTCCACTTCATTCCTCATAAAGAGGGAACAACTCCACCTCGGATGGATCTAACCAGCCAAGTAAATCACCCAAAACCATGTTTTCCAACCCATTCAGAGTTAGGTTCAGCTCGATGTGAACTTATTAGCTTCGAATCCTTTGTTGTCCATGCCATTTCCATTAAGTGGCATGAACCATCCATGAGAAATCTCATGGTGATTTATTTGCCAGATTCTGCTATCTCTACAAGATATGCTTTAGTTATTATGGGGATATTTTTTGAACTCCTTACCTTTAAAGTAGTATCCGTGATTTTTCCATCTTTAAGGGGTCTCTCTACTTTCCTTTTCGAGCATTGAGGACCTTTGGAGCCTTGAAGCAGGTCATCAATCTTTACAGCTTTAGGTATCCAACTGTCCTTTAAAATTCTTTGTGAGCATCAGTGGGGACCATAATGAGGTACATGCATTGCAGAAGAAGGGACATGTGGAGAGATATTAAGATCATACAATGCTGAATTAGAGTTCATTTGAGTGTTAGGAGGATTCATCATACTGCAAGCATTGTCAGAAAAAACAGATGGAATAGAACTGTGTGCAGAAATACTTTGAAAAGTAGCATTTTGAGCATTATTTTCAGATGAAGTAGATACATTCAATGTGTCAACAGTACTATTAAAATTAGAAGAATAAAAAATATAATGATCATCATTTTTCATAGCCGATGTAGCAGACTTTCTCCCCATGACAGCTGGTAGAAGAATCTGTTGGTCCTTCTGAGTATTAATGCTGAAAGCCAGTTCTGTAGCTGAAGTAGGATCATAGTTCTGCCCATCTTCAACCTCTGTGGAAGTATCCAGGTTTGAAGCATTAATTACATCTTCTTTATCATCCTATAAAGAGATCATAAAATCATGGATTTCATTCTGAAAATTCAGAAAAAACTGATAATCATCCTCCTCATTCTGTAAGTCATAAACCAGATTACAAACATCATTGCAAATCTCACAGAATATATCAAGATCCTCCTTTGAAACCCATTCAATAACTGGCTAAATTGGAACATGTTTTAAGATCTGCTCTTCCTCCTCAGCCACATCAGCCCATGAAACTCTTTGTGATGATGAAAAAGTAGGATACTTTGTTGTAGAAGCATTTTCAATAGAAATATGAGTTTTAACAGCTATGTTAAATAGATTATTACCATATTTACAATAAACATGTAATGTACTTGTTACCACTTCATTAGATGGAACAAAATCAAATATAATAGTAGAAAAATATTTTTTCACCCCTTTTTCTTTTAATATTTTTTATTTCCACCCTAAATAGCACACATTGGAAATATATTTTCTTAATTCACCAAATCACTACAATTAAAACATCTCACTATTGGTTGGATATCTGTTTCCCCATTATTGGATTGTTTATGATTTTTTTCAGTCATTGGTCATATGACTTAAATTACCACATCATAAGAACTTATCATATTTCATAAGATATTCCCTAGGGTTCTTTTTACCACACCAATCAAAAATTAGAAACTACATTTTCATATATTTCATTGATGGATTCTTTCTGATTTCCTTCTATATATACCTATTTTTCTACATGTTTTCCTATAACACCTTATCATCAATAAACACCATTTATATTTTCTCATCACATCAAACAAGTTAATCACAACTTTTATATTCATAGGAAGCCAATTACCATTGATATATTGGATTCAATCCTAAGTAAAATTGATTTGTTTTATAATCCAGATCCTAGATAAAATTTGCGGTGTATTATACTACTTTAGTGAAGTTTACTTCATATGCGGCCACTAAATATTCTTCCTTTTGTCTTAATTCTAATAATTATTTTTCCATCCTAATTCCAACAGCCTAAGAGACATATTTTTCTAAGAAAAAATTCATAAGTTAATCATATTCCAAGGAATAAATATAATTTTTTCTCTTCTATTCTCAACCATTAACAACCATTAATCACCTTTAACTTCAAAGTGCTAAATAGAAATAGTTTTATTTTAATTATCTAAATAACCCATAACATCCAATATCTTGTAAAAGCATTAATCCCTCCTTCCAAAGTCATTGGTTTCGATGATCCATTGAAAGTAGGGGGTGTTGTTTCATGAAATGATACACTGTAGATGTGTTTCTATATTTTGAAAAAAATTTCACTCTCATGTGTATAAAACCACCATTTATTTCCTATGTTATCTAATCCATCACTACCAAAAAATGAGTTCTAATTACAACCATTTTAGGTTATTGATTAGAAAGGATATTATTCTCTTGATTCCTTCATACTTTAACTTACTCATTTCTTTTATAGAAAACCATTATGAACTATCATAATTTAGATGAATAAAAATATTGATCCTAAAATTATATATTATTATAACTATAAAATAAAATACCTTAAACATATTTATATACTTTATTTTAATCTCTAAAATTATCTAAACTCTTCTTTGATACCAACTATAAGGAGTTGACCTTAAACAATACATATTTTAGTATATTTAGATAAGAACTCATTTTCTTTAACTCCCAAAGATTTTATAGGTTTAAAGTTTTAGATAATTAGGTAATTTCCTTTAATTGAATACATTTTACATAACAATTTAGTCAATCCCACATAATATCTATTTTTTTCATAAAACAAAACATTTAAGATATAACAAGTTTCTTTTTCATAATATATCTCTATAATTTTGATCTTAAACACATCCTTGTCCTTAACCATCATTAAAACCCTATGAAAAATATTTTAAAACAAGGTATGAGTACATAATTATAAATATTTAACAAAAAAATATAAATAAATTCTCATTCCATGAATAATTATAAAAGTTGTAGATTCTTAAATTAACTTCAGGTTTAAAATAATCATTTTCTTACCCATTAAATTGACATATTTTCCTAAAACAATTTTTAAAATTTCATAATAAATTTAAAAGGTAAAATTAAAACTCATAAGTATTTATTTAAAATCATGAAAATTAAACAAAAACTTTTCATAAAGTTATAATTTCACCAATAAGAAGTTTGAAATACTTTTATTTAAACATAAAATCTTTAGATTGCCTTTAAGATAATAAGATTTCCAAAAAACCCTATATAAGAATAGATAATCATGTAGGAAAACTGGGACATAATTCAATATATCACTCTCTGAAATTTAATAATCCAAATGGCCATCTTCCATACCCAATGCATTGTAGGGCTATCACAAACCCACCCATCCATGATTTATAATAGAACTACCCATCATTGGTTTAAAACACAACAACCCATCCATGGTTTATAACACAACAACCCAACCATATTTTATAATAAAACCACCCATATTCATTAAAAGTATTTATAACCATAATATAATCATGACACATAAAATATTTGAATTTCTAAAATTACACTAATAAAAATATTCTTTTCTCCTAGAATAAAACATTACCAGATAATGAAATATACATTCCATTTGAAAACCTTCTTTAAAAATACCAAGAACATAGGAAAGGATAGTTTTTCTTTACAGAAAATATGGAATATTATAATGTAATTAAAATATCAAATAATCTTTCTATTTATGAGAATTGTTTTTCCATATATGATAAAACAGAACATTCTTTTGACTTTTATAGAGAAATTCAAAAAGTACTATATAAAATATGTAAAAATATTCCATTTAAAAACTATGGATGGAATGTAAAAATATATATAAAATAAATATTTTATTTTATTTTTTTCAATAAAAATTATTCCATAAAATAATTTTAAAAATTTCTACATTGAAGAAAACATTTTGGAAGTGGAAATTTAAAATAGGATTTTTTACAATAAATCCTTATAACATTAGTCTAACTCATCAAATGCATTATTTATCATCATTAATAATAAATATATGTCAATTATTTACTTTATTAAGATCATTTTCAAGTGTTTTATTCATTTTTATATGATTTATTAACTTTTTATATTCAATTACATTATCATTTGATTTTTTGTTGGATGTTTTGATGATATTCAGATCATATGTCCAAAATGGATTTGGAAGGTTGAATATGCTCAAGTGGTAATTATTAAATCATATATAAATTAAAAATTATAATGAAATAATTTTAATTTTTATGAATAAATTATAATTATAAAATAAACCAAAAAATATGGTTATGAAAAATGAAAAAGATTTGAATTGTGGAGATAGTAGGTCATACACATACATGATGAACATTTCCATTTAAAAAAAATCATTATGGAAATAAGGTAGATAATATTTAATATTTCCATAATGATACAAGAATCATAAATAACATATTATTTATTTAAATAATCTTATAGATATCATCCATGTGATATGGTGATGAAAAACAAATCATGTTACTTCATAGAGGTGGTAGTCTGCATGTATGCACAAACTATGATGTCATGAACTGAATCTGGTCGCTATAAAAAAATGTCACCAAACCCAGCCCGTGACAAGACCCGAATGGCGTTCTGGATCCCCACGAGCTGGAAAAAGTTCCCAGGTATCATAAATTAAAATTTGGGAATGATTTACCCTGGTTTATAAACATACAATGACAAACAAATCCAATAAACCAAATCTAAATTTTTCAAACCAAACCATCCTTTAAAAAATTTTAGAATTGAGATACACAATTTGAAACAATGTTCAAAGACCAATACAAATGTTCAAAACTAATAAGTACATAACAAGAACCTCATAATGGCAAGAGGCACTTCCCTCAAGCCATCTCCACAACACTTCATCATGAAGTACTGCTAAAAACCCGAACCATTGGAACAAAAGATATAAACAAAGATATGACAACCAAATTAACCAAGTATACATACACCCAAAGGTGTATGTAGGGTGTGATATAAATCCTAGTAGGATACCACCACTAAGATATTCCATGTGATAAACATTCAAAGACGAAAAGCATGAATGTTTACATAAACATGAAATGCTATAAAACTATTAAAGAGATGAAACTTTTAAACAAAAATATTTTTCAAGTGGGATACTTTAAAGAATCATCAATTTTAGAATGAAATCCAAAGATACAGAATTTTTCATCCAATCACATCATATGCCGATGGTAAGTACAAAGTATCTAATGATCACAAGCAACAGAAAATAACCCCTAGGCACTACCTCACTATGGGTCATATGTACCTCATATCTCTATGAAAGTGACAATCACAATATCTATTCACGTGCACATGATCTACTAGTAGGGATCATACCCCTAACCTATAGGTCCCCAAAAATCATCATCATAATCATATTTTAGTTAGTGTTGTCATCTTCAAACATTCTATGTGAAACTAAGGTCAAACCCCATGGGATTACTAGTATACTTGTACACATCCACACACTTAGATACCTGGGATTCCCTCTTGTTCTCAAACAAGTTCAAAAAGCCATGAAATATAATTTTCACATAAAAATACCACTTCCACATCACACATTCACCAAATATCCCACATGTATATCAGAAAAGTTACATAATCCCCCTTTTTATTCAAATTTATTTTGAAATCTAACTCATAAAAAAATAGCCCACAACACTTTTCACATCTCTTTAACACTAAAAAATCATTTAACCAATTTAATAAAATACTTCCAAGAAGATAAAAATAACATAAAATCCCACACACACGTGCCACATAATACCCTATTTACCTTCAAATTAATTTTATCATCATACTCACATGAAATAGCCCCCAAACATGTTTTTCACCCACATCTTAATTAAATAAATGACCTCAACAAATTACAAAACATTCTCAAAACTTTCGACATCACAAATAACCACTTTATCTTTAAAAACTCATTTTAGGAACATACACCCACCAAAACAGTACATAAACATCCTTTGCACATTTTTTGTAACTCATTAAACCATTTAGAATTTTCAGATAACACTTTCAATAACCATGAAAAGGTTTTGTATCTAAAACCCATTCAAAAACCCTTTTTAAACCCAAAATCACACCAAGATCCTACCCAAAAAAATTGTCTTCCCAAAAAACATTTAATAAACCACTTTTATATGTTATAAAACAAACCCAAACATTACCAAAAGAGTTACACAAGTAAAACAGCTAATTTAAATCAAAAATTCATCTATAATATTAAACACTTAGGAAAATCCATCATAAATGTTTCGTAACACACACATAATATACGGAACATGAAAAAAAAATTAAATTAAGAAATATAACTAATCAATAATTTCTTATACATGGAATCACTTACCTAAAGTGTTGAAACCCTCAAATATTGAAATGAAACATCAACTACACCACCGCTACACCACAAGGAAGTGAAAAGAAACCTAAAACCTAAACATTTAACCAAAAGGATCAATGTTAAACCATAGGTACAAAACCTATCTTATGAACATTTTATAACTCATGAAATGGTGGAAGAACCCCTAAGGAATGGGAAGAAATTAAAGATAAAAATAATTACTTGAAGTATTTTGATGCTCACCCATCAACGCTCCCTTCAAAAATGATTTCTAAAGGAGGGTGAGAGACCTTGGAGGCTGTCCATGGAGGTAGGGTGTGAAATGGGGAAGAAATGGGTAGATCTGGGTTTATTTCGTATGCGAAAAATTGGAATTACAAAATATTTTTAATGACTTGGATACCCCTTCAGAGTTTGGTAAACCATGTGGCCAAACCATGAGGCATGTTCTAGCCACCAAAAATCCATCCATTCTCCTCCAATTTTAGGGGGGTTCCAAGGTGGAAACCAATGGGGGAATATAGGCCAAGCATGTGGGATAAAAGGTCCCAAAAAATCACTCCTTTCACCCCATAACTCATCCAACCCATGGGTATAAAACACCTCAACAACATACCCCACAAGTGGTGCCACTAGGAGTGCCACTAATAAAACTCCAAAACACCACAACCTCACACCATCCCTTTGAAAAAAAGGATTCCATGTACCATAAAATTCCCCCAATACCAAGGTCATAGATCAAGAACACAAGAGTCACTAAAAATTTGAAACCCGGAACACTCAAAAGCCAAGAGAAATCTAAGAACCAAAAGTTGATTTGAAATAAAGCATGGAATTGAAAATCTTGATCTGAAAATTTTACCCACCATAAAGCTTTCCTCCCATGAAAATCCACAGCAAGGCCAATATCAAAAACCAAACCTAATAAATAAACTAAGATGTATTCCTTTGTCAAGCATCTCCCCCAAAGGCCAAAACACCTCCAATGATCAATTAAAGAAGGAATGCGCTCACAAACCAAAACATACATCACTTACCTAAAATGATCAAGAACATTCAGACATAACCCAAAAGAAAAATCCTCAAAAACTATCCAAACAAGACTCAATAAAATTTCCCAAATGAACAACAACATCGAATAGGATTACTCTTAACTTACTTTAACCAAACTATTGGGCTCTCTCTAATCCCAAAGTTTATCCAAGGATGATTTTGGTAGTTAGATAGATTTTAAAGAGACTACCTACTACCAAGATAATACCAAGGACAAAAAATAGTTACTCATATAAGGAGACACAAATGGGCTCCCCACTATAAGTGACATCATAAGTTTTACCAAGATAGAATCAGGACACTCACAGGGGGAGGCCCAAACAGACTCCATGGTATATAGGGTATACTTTCATTAGACTTTTCCAAACGAACTTACATTATACCCATAGTGGGTCTCCCAACCATAAGAACCAACCATCTTAACAGACTAGCATGGGTCAGCACAAAAAGGCCCTAGAATTTAAAGGGTTGGCATGACCACATAGTTAGTCTGCACAGTTTGGGAAATCGTGTGCTAACTATGGGGATCCTTCTATATACATTATTTTAGGAATCATGGATTCTACAAACTGTGTGTTGAACCACTCTTCCCAAATTTCTGACCATACTATAAAAACTAAATGGAAACCAAATGGGAACGTAATGACATTGGGTGATAACATGGGAATTAGGCCCTCTAACAGTTTGCACCAAATGGGAACAACAGAAGCAAGATGATGACACCATAGGTTTAAACTCTTCTCATCTTTCAGAGTGAGGATAGGACTTGTACAAGGGTTCGAATGACCCTGGGATTTCCCCTGACTATGTATCGGATTCACTTAGAGACTTATAGCTAGAGATCAAATGATTAAAGCCTATTTGGAATCACAATTAGGCATTTGAAAACCCCGAATGGAACTTCTTCTGGTGCTATAAATAACTACACTATAACACTGATAGTTTTACCATGACATAAGCCATTCCCAACTCACTTTACCCTAACCCGACATTTCACTTAAATAAGTTCTTATAAGATGCACACACATCACAACTTTTTTCTTTGGGTGAGAAACAACATAAAGTAAGGACAAAAATAAACAACATCCTCTAAAATAGAGGATTTTTATATTTTTCTAAGTGAGACATACTCCCAACATAATAGAGTCTCACAAAGGATAGAATGACCTTCACCTTTACAGTGAAATGAGGACATGTGATCACAAGGTGTCACCAAACATGACCACTGTGACTAACAGAAACAATAAATGTAAAGGGACCTTATGACAAGTCCACAAACAACACAAAATTAAAAAAAAAGTGTTTATAATAGACTCTCATGACCATATTTCCCACACTGGTGGTTTAACATGAACCCCTACTTCAAAGTTACTACAAAGGACCTAGAGGCCCTCTTAGAGAACATCTTACACTGACAACCCCAGATCACTTCCACCTTCGACGAATAAGGTAACTTAAGAAACTATGGTCTCTTTCAACCATCCACAATAACTCTCCCTATATAAGAGGATCCGCAAAAAAGAAAGGAAAATGTGTGGAATAATTATAAAAATATCAATAAAGGATTCCTTATACTGATCAACTGGAGGATTTTTTAACGGCGAAACAATTCGGGTTGCACTTCAGTTGTGCACTAACCATTAATGGGGGAATACATTATATAATGAGAGAGCCCAAGGACCCAACCAAGTTGGTTCATTGGAAAAAGTGTGCCACAAATAGATCCAAACATATGGATTGAATCTTCATAAAATCATCCTAAAACATTTCTCAAAAGTGATCACTAACCAATCCTCAACCCAACTCACCAAAGAATCAAAAACCCAAAACATTGTTCAATTAAGAGGGGTTCTTGGATTCAAAACATCACAAAATGACAACATTTCGAAAAACAAATAAGGCACACCATCCCAAACCACTCATAATAACATCATATTTTCCATTAAAATCATCTATTTGAAAATAAACGGTTCAACAGTTAGTGTATCCACCAATGGTACCCCATGGTCCTCACAAATGCATGTTTCCATTCCACATTGGGCACCCTCCTCATATACATCCTAGAACTCATATAATCGTTCCATTAACCATCCATAGGTTAAAACAAATTTTTCTTCTACTTCTCAAAACCAAAACAGTCAATCGATACATCTTTTTTATCAATACCTCAATCCACAAAATCAAAATCCAAATTTACATCTTACCAAACTTTTTAGAAAGGAACAATCATTCAAATAATAACTCACTTTCAAGTCATACATATTAATTTCAAAACATATTATCCCATTAAAAAACCTCCCAATAGCTTAGAAAATTCAATTGGAAACACTTTTTCAAAACCAACTTTAACATAATTTCCTACATTAAAATGAGTTATAAACACACCATTCTCCATTTCAAAAAAGTTATACCAAATTAAGATCCACCATTTTACAACAATACTTAAAACAAAGTCATTTTTTCTTTAAAACCAAACTTACAAGATCCCAAAACTAAAGGACACAAGACAATGTGAGAGGAAACTAGTTTCGGTGGGTGACTTGGACATATGGTTGGGGGCCATACGACAATCACTTCAATGTTACAAAGAGTGTTATGGGGAAATATCCCCTCCTCTACATGGATTTTCTATCCCTACATGCTCGCAGATACCATTAACCCATCTCTCTTTTCAATTCCCCTAACAATCATTAAACCAAGAAAACCAAAGGACTCAGATAAATCCCGACATCCCCTGGCGACTTGAATCATGTCATGAGGTATGTTGGATAGGCACAGTACCTATAACCATATTGTCAAGTCCTGAAAAACCTAGCTCTATACTATCCTGGCTCTTCCCCCAAATAACATAACCCAGAGAGTAAACCTGAACCACCCTCTTATACCATTTTTTCATGGACCGAATATGGTTTCCATCTAAATTGGCACCAAACCTAGCCATCGACAAGGCATGAAGGGAATTCTCGATCCCCACGGGCTGGGACAAGTTTTCGGATATCATAAAATGAAATTTTGGAATGATTTACACAAGTGTATAAACATACAACAATAAACAAATCCAATAAACAAAATCTGGATTTTTCAAACCAAACCATCTTTTACAAAATTTTAGAATTGAGTTACACAATTTAAAAAAAATGTTAAAATACCAATACAAAGGTACAAAACCCAAAATTACAGCCCAAGAACCTTCTCATGGCAAGAGGAACCACCCCCAAGCCATCTCCATAACACTTCACCATGAAGGACTACTGAAAACCCAAACCATTGGCACAAAAGCTATACCCAAACCTATGACAAAAAAATAAGCAAGTCTACTTACACCTAAAGGTTTAAGTAGGATGATAGAAAAATCCTAGCAGGATACCACCACTAAAAAATTCAATGTGATAAACATTCATAGACGAAAATATTGCATTCTTTCATAAAAATGAAATGATAATAATAATTTTAAAGAGATGAAACTTTTTAAAAAATAGTTTTCAAGTGGGATACTTTAAAGAATCAAAAATTTTAAAAAGAAAGCTAAATATACTGAATTTTCAAGCTAATCGTACTATATGTTGATGGTAACCACAATGTATCTAATGAGCACAAGTAACGGGAAATAACCCCTAAGAACTAGCTCACTGTGGGTCCCAAGTACCTCGTGTCTCGGTGAAAGTAACCATCACAATATCCATTCTCGGGAACATGAGATACTAGTAGGGATCATAACCTTAACTTAGTTTTCCCCAACATCATCATCATAATCATAGTTTAGTTAGTGTTGTCCTCATCAAACTTGCTACATGAAATAGGGGGCGAACCCCACAGTATTACTAGCATACTTGTACACATCAACCCACCTATATACTCGGATTTCACTCTTGTAGAAAAACAAGTTCAACAAGACATGAAATATAATTTTCACATAAAAATACCACTTCCATGTTACAAATTCACCAAACATCCCACATGTATATCAAAAATGACACATAATCCCCCTTTTCATTCAAATTGATTTTCAAATCTTACTCACACCAAAATATCCCACAACACTTTTCACATCTATTTAACACATCAAAAAAAATAATTTCAACTTTTTTATAAAAAAATTATAAGATGATAAACACCACATAACATCCCACACAGTGATTCCACATAATACCCTTTTTACCTTCAAATTCATTTTATCATCATACTCATATGAAAGAGCCCACAAACATGTTTCGCACCCACATCACAATTTAATAAATCACCTCGAAAAAGTACAAAACATTATCAAAAACTTTTAACATCACAACTTACCTTTTTATAATTCAAAAAATCATTTTAGGAACATAAATCCACCAACACACCACATAAACATCCTTTTCACACTTTGCGTAACTCATTAAACCATTTAGAATTTTCATAGAATACTTTAAAGAAGCATGACAATGTTTTTCACCTAAAACCCAGTCAGAAACCCTCTTTTAAACCCAAAAGCACACCAAGACCCTAGCAAAGTAGAATTGGAAGCACATACAGCATTTAATAAACTACTTTCATATGTTATTTAACTACCCCAAACATTACCACATGAGTGACACCTGGAAAACATCTAATTTAAAGAAAAAATGCAACTTTAAAATTAAACGCTTAGGAAAATCCATTAAAAAAGGTTTTTTCACCACACACAACATATGAGGAACCTGAAAACAAGTAAATCACGCAACCTAACTCACCAAAAATTTCTTACACATGGAATCACATACCTAAAGTATAGAAACCCTCAAATCTTGGTGTGAAACATCAACCACACCACCACTGCACTACAAGGAAGTAAAAAGAAACCTATAATGTCAAGATTTAACCAAAAAGGCTCAAAGTTAAACCCTAGGTACAAACCCTATCTACTGGAAATTTTAGAACTCATGAAAGTTTCAATGAAACCCCAAGGAAAGGGAAGAAATTAAAGAGGAAAATACATACTTGTGTGATTTTGAAGTTTCCCCCATCAAATCTCCCTTCAAAAAATGAGTTCCGAGAGAGGGAGAGAGACCTTGGTGGTTTTCCATGGAGGTAGGGCACAAAACGGGGAAGAAATGGGTAGATTTGAGATTATTATGGATCAGAAAAATGGTAATTAAAATATATTTTTAATTACTTGGACACCCATGCATGGCTTGGCTGCACAGTTTAGTAAATCGTGCAGAAAAATATTATGGCATGTTCTGGCCACCCAAAAACCTTGCACTCTCCTCCAATTTCAGGGGGTTCCAAGGGGGAAACCCATTGGGAAAGATAGTAAAATGATAGGGGAGAAAATTTCCAAAAGCAAATAAATCTTTTCATCCCAAAAAAAATCCAACGCATGGGTAAAAATCACCTCAACAACTTACCCCACAAGTGGTTCCACTAAGAGTTCCATTAATCCAACTCCAAACACTACAACCTCACAACATCCCTATGAAAAAAGAGGAGGCCAAGTACCAAACAATTCCTCGAAGAAGAATATCATAGATAAAGAACACAAGAGACACCAATAATTTAAAACCCTGAACATTCGGAATCCAAGAGAAATCAACAAACCAAAAGAGGATTTGAAATAAAGCATGGAATTGAAATTCTGGGTGTAACAGACGTTATCATTTTTCAATAAATTGAATGGTAACAATATTGATTTAATATTAATTTTCTAGAAGGAAAAATATGTCATGAATATCATATATATATATATATATGTACATATATAACATGTATATGTATATATATTAATTTTACCATTGTTAATAGCTGTGAGAGGTCATGACGGAAGAAAAATTACATCATTTTGTTGGGCTATAATCCTCTATTCACATGAATAATGGTTTTTTCCCATTTAATGGAAGAGGACATGAATATAGGTTATTCTAATATCATAATAAAAATAATTATTTTAGATATAATATTCCATTATTTCATCATTTTTAAAGAATATTTGAAAAAGTTAGAAAAAAGAAGAAAAATTAAAACACATAGTTAAAAACCATACTTCTTCTTCGGACAACCTCTTAAGTTTCCAATAAATAAAATCCCATATAATTTATTTAGGAATTTAATTAAAGTATTTTTTTAGGTATTGAATAAACTAATAGGATTTTAAGTGCAAATAAAATATAATAGGAGGTGCCCATTTCTATGAGAGGGTAAGGTCACTCTAGGGGTTACTTAAATTACAAAATCAATATAAATTACTTTTCATGTAAAAATGGATCCAAATAAATTTATTTAGAATATTGTATGATTAGGGATATAAATAATCTTGTAGAATAAAAATTTAAAAAGTTTTAGTGATTTTTTATAATTAGCTTTTTTATTTACCCCCCAACCCTTTTGACCATTACCAAAAACAAAGGTTTTTACTCTTTAGGAGCCAATTTAGTTGAAATATAAAGGAAAACATCCCATAAATCTACCATGATTGAAATTTTCAACCATATACCATCAATTTTCCTGAAGATTTGATTTTTAATAATTTCAAATAAATTAATAAAAAATTATTTATTAATAAATATCATTAATGAAGATTATAGATCTATTCATTTAATTTGAATTTGAAAACAACAAGAAAAAATTAATTATAATATAAAATTTCAAGTCTTACAAATAATTTTATATTTTACTAAACAATCATGGAATAAAATAATTCATTTAGTTTATATTCTTTTAATAATTTAAAATTCATTTATTTTATTTTTCTGTTAATTGAGTATTTACTCTAATGGAATTGTGTAATATAAAAAAAATAATTAATTCATCACAGAAAATAAGAAAAAAAATTTACATGTTAAAAAAATACATTCAAAATAAAAATTTTGAATAGAACATATCCTCTATTTTTTTTATTTCAATTATTTAAAAATAATAATACAAATAGAATGGAATTTATGAGTTTTATTATATAAAATATTAATGGTCATAATCATGGGAAAATTGGTAAAAAGGACATGTATTCTAATTTTGGATTTTTATAGATGAGATATAATCATCCAATAAAATTAACTCATATATTAGGGTCATTTTTAGTCCTTACCAAATTATTTTTATCCTAAACATCAAGATTTACCATTACCAAGGTGACATAAATTTACTACTGTTACTATTAATAATGAAGAAAAACAAAAGGGAAATATTTACCAATGTTTTAACCCATGATTATAAATATGGAATCCATTTTCTAAGTTTCAAAACATTTAAGTGATATAATTTAATTTAAAATTAAACAGATAAAATTTGAGGAAATATATATTTATGAAAAAGCATTTTTAAGTGTATAAATGTTTTTATAATAAATTTAAGTATAAAATTCATTTTGAAAACAATATTTAGATAATTATTAATGACAACTAAGTAATTAAAATTTTAATCTAACCCAAAATTTAATTTTACTTGGTAAATAATTTATAGTACAATTTAGTTCTCAATAAAAATATGTATTTTTTCACTATTCAAGGAATAATAAAAAATGCAGAAAATTATAAAATATAAACTTTATAAAATTTTGATATAATTATATCAAAAATGAATATCATTTTTTCAAATTAAAATTTTATAATTTTAGAATAATTTTTTAAATTAAAACCATATAATCCACAAAAATATAATATAGGTTTTTCCTTTTAACAAAAAAATACCTAATATTTTATAATAAAATATTTATATAAAATATAATTAACGAATACTAAAAATAAATTAGAATAATTTCTCTTTAAATTTCCAGTGTTTTGTAGAATAAATAAATTTTATCACAAATTCACAAAATTCAAGGTAAATTAGTATTCTGAAAAAAGTGTTTTAAGCATAAAAATTAACTTATATGAAAATAATTAATATTATAATTATAATGGAATTGGTTATATTATTATAAATTAAGTGGATATTATATATATTTAATTCTAAAAAATATAATGATACTTTTATAGTACATTTTTTAATGAAATGTAAATGCAGTCCCTGAAAAATCAATATTTTCATTATTCCCTAAAAATCATTCATTTCAAGAAAATCAAAAAAAATCACCCTGAGTTAATTTTTATATTATGATTTAAAAAGTTATGTTCATTTTATAAAATAAAATTTCTTAAATTTATATAAATTTATTATAATATTTAATCAAAAATTAATAAAACCATTTTTTAAAGAAAACTTATTTTTGATGCATAGAATGCCTACTAATGACTGAGCATTTATTTCTCGTGAATTCATAAACATATTTATATTTATTACTATCATTGTACATATTTTTCATAATCTATCTACACATATCCAAACCATCTAATTCAATGACAAAGTTATATTAGTCACATATAAATTATGATGATCATTTCATGTCTCTATACAAAATGACAAGAAATACCTGGAAACAGGAAACCAGTACAATACATGTATCAAAATATTAAAAAAAATACCAAAAAGAACTGAAATATCAAAAAAATCAAAACTCAATATGGTGGCCCATTTATCCTAATAAATGATCAATTCAATTATTAAATAGTGGATGCTTACCCCAGTCCCTACCTACATCGATGAAGTTTGTACGGGTACCCAACGGTGACCCAGATTGGGTGTGTGATAACACTCAATATGCCACCACCAATGGTGTCTATAATAAATCCATTATATATATAAAAACCTTATCAATGTGAAATATATGACATATATAATAGTAATGTAAATATAATGCCAAAATAAGATATTATGATTTCTAAACAAACATGACTCCCTATGATTAATAACCAATAACTTATAAATAGGGGATATTGTAAATGATAGATAAACATGTTTAACATTATCTAGTCTAATAAATGAAATTTGATACCCTTACCTGGGCTATCTATAGGCATAAAAAATATCCAAATCATCCACACTTTTTAATCAAGTTCATAACATCCCCAAAGGATTACGCTATATAATCAAGTGTTAGACCATAAAGGGTTGGATCCAAGATATAAAATTCCAAATAATCCTCATCGATCTAATGGAACATCTTTATGGATACTTGGTAACTACTTGGGTGGAGTCTAAGGAGAATGTCCAAAGATAATGTAAAATGCTAGTCAAAGAAAACCAGATCCAAGGGATAGTAATGTCCTTAGCATCCTATGGAATTAGGGTTTGGGGAGTATAAATCTTCCAAGGCATATACTACCATAATATATATAGATTCATGGAGTAGAAATATATATGGAATCCAATAGAATCTAGATCCATGGAGTGTGTTCGAGTAATCCAATACCACTATCAATTCCTTAATCAATTATTTAATCATTTCATAACCACTCAAAAACAATGATTTCATTCAAATAATTATCAAATTTTCCATTCAATAAATTTTATAAATTAACAACATGTAATTCAAATTTCAAAAGATGCATAAACTTGTCCTAATTAATCTTTTAATTCTCATTCAATTTATAAAGGATCCCAAAACAAGGGGTTAGATTGCACTAACCCAAAAATGTAGTTGAATATCCGAAGATGAAAATACAAACTCCTTGGGTGGCCTGGATTGGGGTTAACAACATACAATGATTAAAAGTCACTGAATGGGAAATAAAATATGGTTCAACAATTTTTTCAAGATATTAAATTAATTTTAGGGGCACTTCCAAAATTGTCACATGTGTGGCACCACTATAAAATCTATAAAACAACCAAACCATAACAAAAAAGTTATATAAAACCTACCATATAAAATTGATAGATAACTTAGCCAGTATCAACTCCTTACAAGATATGTATTTATTGAAATCATAAGAATGAATTTTTACCTTGGAAAGAGGGAATATTATCTTGCAACAAAAATGAATCCATCGATACAAAGACTAATGAATAATGACATAAGAGAAATGTTGAACTTACCTATGATGATCCAATGGGGAAAATGGTGTTTGAATGTGAAACCAAAAAAAGAATTTGGATAAAATCCTATATTAGGTGTGAAAATCTCCATAGGAGAAAAAATAGAGCCATCTGTTCATTGGAAACAAATGAGGAAGTTAAAGGTTTAAACCTTTAAACATATTAAGGAAAAAATGGTAATTTCACCCAAAAATTTGGATCACACGGTATGGCTATAATTTTATCCAAACTATATTCGAACCATACACCCTTCTCTATCCAAGGACCCCTTTTTCAAAGTTCAAGAACATAGCTTGGGAAACCATGCACAAAACATTATACACACCTATTTTACAAATTAGAAGTTCCCCACATGGGAACACAACCTTGGAGGCATGGTTTCCTAAAACCAAGAAGCCTCTTTCCACCCATTGTTAAACCTTTCACATGCATGTGGACATTACTACATGGTTTCCTAAAACCATGTAGCCTTGTAAAGAGGATCAGACCACCTCACACAGTTTCATCAAACTGTGCATCTTGGGGTGCATGGTATCTACCAAATGTGCAGCCCAACTTCTTTATCCAAAATCCAATCCTCCTAGTTCTAATCAAGCCTAGTACACCCCCAAAAATATTATGATCTCATTATAAAATAAAATTATTTTAAAAAAACAGTTAAATAATAATTAAAAAGATTTATAACTCATAGGAAAACCCAGGAACTTACAATATTCCCCCCTTAAATAATATTTTCCATGAATTCCCCATCCAAGGGTCGTCAAGAATCTTCTAAGAATAACTCAGTCCATTTATCACATAAGATAACCTCCCACTCCCAATTATTATCTTGTAAATGGATTTTCTACCACATTAACTACAGTATAGGAATTTACCAGCCTCGTAGAGCCTTCATTATCCTATTAATAATACATTTACGATGTTCTTCAAAGGATGCATCTACCATTACCTCAACCTAATCTGGATGAAGAGTATGATTTAGTTCTGTATGATAATGTCATGGCTAAAATACATGGAAGATTTCGATCATGGCTTGGTTCCTTTGAGGTAACTATAATCGATGGGATACCAGTCCGACTCTCTCTAGAATATTGAATGGATATACAAATCGTAGTTAAATCTTACCATGTCTTCTAATCTGTAAGTGTCCTAAACTCGATAAGATATGTAAAAATACATGATCCCTGACCTTGAACTCTAGAGGTCATCAATGATAATCATTGTAATATTTTTATCCATAATTTGTTGTATCCATCAAATTTCTTATCAAATATTCCAAATCCAAAGTCTCCATCATGAGAGGCAGGATAAGAAGCACTACCTCTCCTACCTATAACCAACACAAGGTTGATCAGAATAATCTACCATAAAAAGACCTGTAAGGTGTCATTTATATAGTCTCTTAATAGTTTTTGTTATTATAGAAATCATACGGGGGTATATTCTTATGCCATGATCCCATGTAATTAGGGACACAATCTCTAATAAACTTCTACATAACATTAATAATGTTCTCTTATTAGCCATTAGTTTGAGGGTGGTATGTTGTGTTAAGAAGCACATGTGTACTAAACACCCTCTACAAACTCTTCCAGAATCAAGATGTAATCTATTTGTCCCTATCTGATACCATGGTTTAAGTAACCCCATGAAGGTGCAAAAACTCATGGATATGAAGTCACCCAAGCTCATCTACTGATAATAACAACCTAATTGATAGAAAATGAGAGACCTTCATGAGCATGTCCACTACAACCCATGCAACATTACTACCTCGAGGTGATATTTGAAACCTCGTCATGAAATCCATCACAAAATAACCTCGTTCCCATGTGAGAAAGGGTAAATACATGAAAATACGAGTCGGTCTCTAGTGTTATACCTTCACCTCCTGGCTAGTAGAACACCTCATGATAATACTAGTTATCTCTCTTTTCATACATAGCAACCAATACTGACGATGCAATTCATGATACATCTCCCTGACATTGGGGTGTAACTCCGAATGTGATGCATAACACTCTTGCATCATCTCCTCAAATATTTCTTCTAGAACACAAACATGTCTGTGAATATGAAAAATTTCATCCTCACCCATAGTGCAACCATAAGGTGGGTCCTAACCTACCACACTTTCCTATAGGACTTGGCCATCACCATCAGATAACTATCTCATCCTCACTCCACACAGGAGAGTGGATGTCACTTCCGAGGATAATATAAAATTATATCATGTGTAATCCTTCACCTCCTAGTGTATTTTAGAAAATAAGGCTATAATCCATCACTCACTATTATCCTACCCAACTACATGTATATGAGTCTTAATGATCATTGTGTTGACAACCATATTTCCCTTCTCAGTTGTGTAAAAAATCTCAAAGTCAATATACTATATGTATTCAAACCATATTCATTTCATTATATTTGTGTCATGCTTTGTAAATATATATGTAAGGATTTTGTGTTCCGTGTACACCAAAAAAATCCTCCCCTAATAAATAGTGCCCCCAACAGCCCAAGTCATGTACCACAGTTGCTAGAATAAGATCATGTGGGGGGTAGTTCATCTCATGTGCCCTCAACTGCTGTGTCACATACACCACAACTCTCTTCTCCAACATCAAGACATATCCTCGTACAATACCTGATGCATCACAATACATAGTGTATCTCCTATCCCTTTTTATCAGAATCATGACTACAATTGAATTCAATATCCCTTTTATCTCCTTAATGGTTGTCTCCTAGGTATATGTCCATAAAAACTAAATGCCCTTCTTATTCAAGGCCCTAATAGCTACTGATAATCATGAGATGTACTGTATAAATTCATTTAATATCCATTTAGCCCCAATAAACTCCATATGTCAGATATTTTCTTGGGATAATCCCAAGAAACTACATCTCACTCATTCTCTAGGTCAATTGATACTCTTATCTCTAAGGTAACATGTCCCAAGAAATGAATAGTATCCATCCAGAAGTGGAACATACTAAGATTAGAATATAAGTTATGCTCTCTTATTGTATCCAATATAATCTCAATATGTTTGGCATGACTTTGGTTATTGTGAAAATACACAAAGATATAAACAAAGAATACCATAACAAAATCTACATAAGAATGGAAAACTCAGTTCATCACCTCCATGAAAACTTCTAATTCATTTGAAAGACCAGACAACAAATATAGATACTCATATAGACCATACTTTATACAAAAATATGTATGGGGTATGTTTGAAGGTCAAACACATACCTAGTGATAACATAACCTCAATTCAATCTTCAAGAAAACATGAGATCTTCATATCTAGTCAAAGAGACCATCTATCCGAAGCAAGGGACATCGGTTCATAACTATCAAATAGTTCAGTTTTTGTTAATCCACACAAATCTTAAGGGTTCTATCTACATTTTTCTCAAAAGATACTAGAATATATAATAGAGAATTATTGGGTATTATGAACCCCTTTTCTTCCATGTCCTCTATTTGACTCTTGATATCCTTCAACTACATGGTCTCCATCTTGTAATGAGTAATGGATACCAATATAGCTCTTCGAACTATCTCGATGGAAAACTCCACCTCTCTATTATGAGGTAAACCAAAAAAAATTATTTGGGAAAACATCCCAAAAATAATCAACTATTGAATATAATAAAGTCTATTGTACTCCCTGATTTTAAATATATAAATATGTAATTTGGTCTATTATCTTTCTCATTCCTTGATTCTCTAGTCCAGCTCAGCTCCCATGGAATTACCATTCCCCCTTGTGAATATAAATGTTTCTCCCTAGGGATGTGAATGTCACCCTTTTATGATGACATCTGACATGGGCATGATAAGAAACTAGATAGTCCATCCAGAGTATGACGTTAAAACCTTTCATCTAAAGGATGAAGAGATTCCATATGAAGTGACACCGACCTATCATAAGGGTCACTCCTTGTACTATCATACACCCTCTATTCTGATCTCCAATGGTGTATCCAAAGTCATAACACCATTGAAAAACTGAACAATGTACACAATTCTCTCAACAACATGTACATATATAAAAGAAATCTGATGCACCTATTTCCAAAAGAGTAGATAATATATTGGAAGATACAAATATCATAATTATAACTATAGATGTCACGACACTATTCTCCTCATGTGTAGGTTCAACAGAATATATATGTCCTAAACTATATCCCTTTAAAACAACATCACAACCTGAAATAGGCCCACTCAACAGTCTAGGTACAACTCATGCCTAGATTACTTATCCATGGACACCACCTCATCCTAAATGACCTAAACTACTATATATACTATCTTAATACAAATCAATGAACAATTATCTTGAACCTAGAATCAAATTCAATCCCCTTCCACTAATTTTTGGAGATCAGATTCTGCATAAATGTTTTACAAGGCCCATTTGGCCACTTGAACATCACATGAATGGGTCTCGATCACATTGATTTCTTATATATCTTTATCTCCCACACTGATGAAAGAAGAAATCATTACTAGCACTAATATCTTGTATGTTGGTCCCCTCATGAGAAGTCTCAAAAGGGAGGTTCTTTCCAGCTGACACTGAACCATTGTGTCGAGATAATGAACACCCCTACTCTACACCCCTATCTTTCCATAGGTTCCATTTACTAATAAGAACCCGATTCACTATCTCTATAATAGTAGTCATCTAAAACACATTTAGAGTGGTAAGTAGGAAGTGTCTCTGGTATTCATTGTATTATCATTTTTATTACCCAGTCCATAAGGGCCCATACACCTCATGAACCAAAGTGTGGAGTCAATTTAATCCAAACCATAACACATTACATAATGTCCCTTATGAATTGACCTAGACCCATATTTAGAGTGGAAAGTAGGAAGTGTGGAATAAATTTAATCCAAACCATAAGGGCCATACACCTCATGAACAATTATTTCTCTACCCGGTCCCAACATACGTCCACAAAGTCTGTCTCGATACCCAACAATGGCTAGAATAGGTTGTGAGGTAAAACTCAATAGTTCATAACCAATGGTGACTATAACATGTTCATCCTATGTATAAAATCCTTAGTTTTTTTGTAATATATCATAGATATAACATTAATATAAATAATTTTTCATAAAGTAAATGTGATCTTATCCATCCAAACATGGATCCTTGTGAACAACAAAAAATAACCCATAAACAAGGGCTACTGTAAGAAAGAAATAAATATTTATTATAATGTCTAGTCTAACAACTGAAATAGGATACCAATATCAGGTTTATCTATAAGCATAGAATGTAACATCATGTTACTATTTTTAGGTAATTCTCAACCCTCCTTTTTTTCATACATTAGTTGGGGTTCATCTTGGATTTCATAAGATGAAAATTTTGAAAAAATAGAAAGTGATGGGATGTGAATAGTTGGAATAGGACTTTCCCAAATCGTAATCCAACCTAGGGTAAACCCTTAAAAAATAAGTTGTGGGGGTTTTCCTGGTTGGAACTCAGTTTGAAAAACCAAGCACCCACCTAGTATAAACTATGCACCCCATTACAGGTGTGAATGGTTAGGGTGAATAGTTTTTCTAATCGTGAATCCTTTCCTAGATAACCATGCATGTGATGATTATTATTTAAAAAAAATTAATTAAAAAATTCCTAAACCCATATTTCATCACCTACTCGAACCTAATATGGGATTACATGAATTCCAAGGTCTTAGAGGCTCCCAAAAAGCCTTTTTTCTCCTCCAAACCCCTACCTAGGAATATCTAAGAATGGTGAATCTCATTCTATTACTCTATGGTAAGTTATCTTCTCATGTAACTTATCTCTCAATGTATCCTTCTCTCCCATATGGTTTATTAGAACATCATCTGTTTGATGGATCTAAACTCATTTGTTTTGAATCTTAATTCTAGGAATTTTTTAATCCCTTTTGTCATCATCCATCATTGGAAAACCCCATTATGGGTTTTGTGATACATGATCTCTATGATAAAGGTATGTTGTTCTATCTAATATTGTCCAATTCTATACCCCTTGAATTTAGTGATTGTTGAAAATTGTTTCAATTATATTTTTAAAACCCAATTTGATGGAAATTGAAATTTGATTTGACTTGGTAAAGATTTTTTGGGAAATCAACCAATTCCAATGGAATCGTAAAGTGGGTTGTGATTTTAAATTAGTGGAACTTGTGATTTTTTTATGAAATTGATACTTGATAAAATTAGATTAAATCTATTTTATGAGAACGTATGATTTGGTTTATCTTGAAAAGGGTTTGAATTGATAAAAAAACATCTGTTTTGGTCTTAGAATGAAATGGATATATTGAAGCTAAAAATTGTACATCTGTATTTTAAACCGATTTGAAATGATTTTACATTTTTTGATTGATTTATTGAACACATAAAATCTTGTTTAGTTAGTGGGTTATTAGGTACAAACAATATAGGATGATAATTCCTAATAAACATATAAACAATCATAACTCTAACAAAATATAGTTAGAAATATCATATTCCGGATCGAATGTTTTTGAGTCCTATTTTATTTGATCCTAAGTGACATGTGTACACACATAATATGATCACTTATATGAGAGTGTGAGTATCCTATAACTAGAAAATATTTCACATCATGATAGGTGACCATGTTTCTTATTGTGATTACTTTGATTATATATTTCATTTATTGTGAAACTATTTTACTCATGCTTAGTGATTTATATAAATTACATTATATAAAATCATTACATAAGGAATGTTTTGAAATTTTTCCATCATTGGAAATGAAAATTTGGTTTTGATTTAAATATGAAATTTTAATCCCATGCCAATTTTATTAGAAATTGAAAGAATGATTGGGTTTATTTTTATGGAGTCTTGGTATGGAACACTTGGTGAGACCCTATAAGGATTTTTATCTCACACAGAACCTTTTATTTCAAGAATTTTTAGATATTATGTTTTGAGGTTTAAGTAAATGGAAGGTGTCTCTTGAAGGATGTGGATGTTATTGACCCCTTTAGGCTGGGAGTGACATGTCCGTTGGGATGTTGGGTTGTCATGTCTATTTTCTTGTACTTTGATGATGTATTGTTCAGGTTTAAATATACCTTCTTAACTTCTGTCACTATCTCATTTGGAATTTTTCATTGAGAATACTAATATATATGTTTATTCTACTATTTATATAGAATAATGTTCTTAATATTTTATTTTATGATTCCAAGTGCTAGTAACCAACCCATGGGGATTTGGAATTCCCTTTTTACCATGTCAGGTTATCCATGGGTTTTAGGGTAACAGGGTATCCAGACCAGTCTCTGAAAAAGTGGTATTAACGGTTTAGGCTGTGCATCTTTCTTTGATGCTGGTATGTAGTTTAGAGATATTTTTGGGACTTATGATGTAGTTATGAGTGAGTTTCTAGAAATATATCATTATAGAGAGACTTAATTTACCTTTATTGGTATGGGTAAGGAATCTTGAGGAATAGTTCTAGTATTCCACTACTTTATATTTGCATGAGTAGAAACCCAAATATCATTTTCTTATCTAACTAGATTAATATCCCTATTTATCTTTTTTTATTGTTTTTATAAGTAAGCTTATGAGTAATTACTTTTTTTTTCAATTTTCTGTAGCATAATATCTCTAAGAAGATGTGTGAATAAGATCCAAGTAGAAGCTACTGATGAACCAAAGAGAGCGATTAATCTCATATACCCAAATCTGGTTGAGGTTATTGTGTGTTCATTCCTAGATCTGGGATAAGAACCTTCACCCATTCCCATTCAAACCCTAGTTTTGGAACCATATAGGTACAAGTTTCAGAATATTGATCAGGATTTCCTTCACCAGAAGACAATAGCGTTCCAAGGCTCTAATAATCCTCAAGAGGGTGAGGATTGGTTGAATAGGATTGAGATTTTTTTCGAGTTCTTAGAGACACCTGATGAGATCAAAGTTAAATGTGCAACCTTCTAGGTTGTGGTACCTAGAAAAATATTTTGGGACATGATGGTGATGAAAAAGAATCATGAGTGATTAGAGTTGAAGGAATTTAAAGTTATTTTTGTAGACCAGTTCAATCCATAGTCCTTGGTGTTAGACAAGGCTATGAAGTTTCTCAATCTTAAGCAGGATGAAAAGACCATGACTATGTATACAAATCACCTTGATGATCCTATGAAGTTTGCACCTGTGATTATATTGAAAAAGAAGATAAAGGCTTCATAGTTGAATATGGGACTTTTTTATGAAATTTTTTATCAGGTTTCCCTCTTGATGCTCTCTTATTATATTGATGTGTTGGATAGGGCATTTATGGCTCAGGTTAATGTGGCTAGTAATTTAAGGTTTATGGGAGTTCCATTTTATCCTAGTGGAAATTCTATGAGTTCCCAAAAAGGGAAGATAAAGCGAGACAATTTTCATGGTGGTTCTCAACCGCAAGGTTCTTCTAGACCTCATTCGGTTCCTGGAAGTGTCCCTCTAACTTGATTCTAGTGTGCAATGATTGTGCATTTGAAGCGGGTTCTCACTAAGGCACCCAAGAGATATAAATCTTCTGAAAATTCAATAAAATTGTTGAATGTGTGTTATATATTTTCTAGTCCTTGTAGTGTAATAGGATCATCAGCCCCAAGAAGTAATGTAGTACAATCAAATACATATATATATATATATAAGTGGTTCTATATACAAGCATCAAGAATGAAGCTTCTTCATCTAGTGGAAGAGTTTATAGAGGAAGTAGATATGGGTCTATTAACTAAGAGAGGTACCATCACTATAACTTCATCTTTAGTGACTAATTAATTTGATACTGGTTCATCTCATTCATTCATTTCAACTCATATTGTGCATATAATAAATCCTTCTACATATGTTTTATATTATGTGATGGATATTACTACCCCCATCTGAACAAATATAGATAAGGGCCACTATTTCCCATCTTGTGTCTTCTATTTATCAAAGATTGATCTTATTTTTGATTTTATAGTTCTTTATAAGAAACCAATTGATTTTGTTTTTGGGATGGATTGGCTCATTACTAATAAATATTGAATATATTGCTATCTTTAATGAGTCTCCTTTTATGATCTTGATGTGGTGTGTCATGTATTTTAGGGAGAATGGGACCAAAGGTCAAGAAGATCCAAACCTTATTATCCATATTTGGGGAAAGTAATATCAATGTTTGATTTTGACCTAGAGAGAGAGTCATTGAGTGATGATATCCCTACAATTTTCATCAATTTTCCCAATTATTTTCCTTCAATATTTTCTAGTTTCCCACCTGTAAGAGAGGTATATTTTTTATTGATTTTGTGCGAGGTACACAACTAGTGTTTATTCATTCTTACTACATAGAACCAACTGAATTGAAAGAGTTAAAGACTCATTTGGATGAACTTTTAGAGAAAGGATTTATATTCTCAAGTGTTTCACCTTGGGCAACACTAGTTCTCTTTACTAACAAAGTTGATTGGACACTTATAAATTATGTTGATTACTAAAATCTCAATTGGGTGATGGTAATGAACAAGTATATGTTTCCACGGATTGATGATCTATTTGAAAAGTTAAAATAGGTGAGGTGGTTCTCAAAGATTTGTCTTCGACCTGGTTATCACCAATTGAGAATAAAAAAATCTAACATTCCAAAAAACTAACTTCTAGATTAGGTATAGCCATTATGACTACCTTTTCAGGCCATTTGGTTTAACCAATGCTTCTTCAGTCATTATGTATTTTATGAATAGGATCTTCCATGAGTATCTTGGTAATTTCATGGTGTTATTTGTTAATGATATCCAAGTTTACTATGAGTTCTAGGAGGATAAGGTGCACCATCTGAGAGCATTTATTTAATTCTTGAAAAATATATGAATTTATTCCTATCTACTAAAATGTGATTTCTATATTCAATAAGTGAAGTTATTGGGACACATAATGTTAGAACATGGTATCTTAGTTGATCTTGAGAGAATTAAATCTATCATAACCTAGTAGCAACCATAAAATTGTTTCGAGATTTAAAGATTCTTGGGTTTATCTAGATATTATCGCTAGTTCCTAAAGTATTTCTCAAAGTTGGATTCTCTAATGATCAGTCTAACTCCGAAGGGGGTGAAGTGTACTTGGGATGAGAAATGTAACATTTATTTTGAAGAGATAAAACATATTTTGACTTATTCATTGGTTTCAACTCTTCCATAGTTCAGATAGGGATATGTGTTCTTCTATGATTCATCAGGATCAATTTCAAGATGTTCTATTTTGTGGAGTGATCACATCATTTTTAATGCATCTTAGTAGCTTAGGACACATGGGAATAATTATCCAACCCATGACCTTAATCTTTGAGTTGGGATACATGCACTTAATATTTTGTGTCATTAAATTATTTGAGAAAGGTTTACCATGTATTATAACCATAAGATATTGAGTTATATCTTCTATAAAAAATATTTGAATCTCCGCTATAGGAGTTGGGGGGGAGTACTTGTAGTCTTTTGACATTGACATTGCCTATACGCTAGAGAATGGGAATGTAATTATTGATTATTTGAGTAGAAAACATCAGAACTAGTCTATGAAAAAATCATTAGAAGAGTGAATCTTGTTGTCTCATTTTATACAGTTTCCTATTAGAGTTCATTAAATAGGGGATGGGGTTGTCTTAGACAATGTTCAATTGACATACACTCATCATGAAATGATTCTTCAAGAACAGAAGTGTTATGATGACTATCATAGCATTAGAGTCTCTCTTTATAGTGGGGAGACCATTTTTGAGTTGTTATTATCCATAGATTTAACTTTTTTTTCTATTTTAATCATTTTATTGTTCATTTTTATATATGTAATGTTGTGGTGGTGGGTTTCCATAATTCCTAGTAGTTCATGAACACAATATTCACAAAGATTTTTTTATGATATGTGTAGTGATTCTAGTGGCCAAGTATGATATAGGGAATTACTGAATATTCCTCTCATTATTATATGTTCCAATAAGTCAAGGTTGAGCACCATAGACCTTCAGGTTTACTTCATCCACTTCTATTTATAGCTTTGAAGTGGGATGATATTTATATAGATTTTTTAGTTGGAATTATGAATTACTATATAAATATAAATATGATATAGGTTTTTATCAATAGGCTGATCAAATTAGCTTAATTTATACCCATTTATGATACAAACAATGTTGATGAGTTGGTAAATCACTATGTGAGAGAAATTTTTAGTTACCTGGAGTTCCATCTACTATAGTATCTAATAGAAATCTTTTTTTACTTCACGCTTTTTCAAAGGCCTTCAGGACTCATTGGGATCTTAGGTTTATTTGAGTACGATATATCATATAAAGATGGATGTACACATGGAAATGTTTATACATATTCTTGAGGATATGCTTTGTTCCAACATTCTAGACCTTAGTGGAGCTTAGGATGAACAATTAGTGTTGGTTTAGTTCCCTTATAACAATAGTTACCATCCCACAATCTGAATGGATTTTTTTACACCTTGTATGGATGACCTTATAAATCATCATTTTGTTGGTAAAATATTAGTGAAAGTCCCTTAGTTAGACCAATCTTGGTTGAAGAAAAAATAATAAATATTTATTTGATTCATTAGAGGATATTGATGTCATGGATTTGGTATAATTTGTAAGTTTATATTCACCATAGAGAGTTTCATTTTTTAGTTGGTGACTAAGTGTTATTAAAATTTTCACCTCATTTGGGTCATCAATGTTTTGGGAGGAAAGGTAAGATTTCTCCTCATATTTTGGGACCATTTTTAGTTGTGGAGAATGTGGGTAAATTGGGTTACCATTTAGCACTCTTACCTAAATTGATGTTAATACATAACATGTTCCATTTATCACAACTAAGAAAGTATATTTCTGATATATCACATATTCAGATTTGGGGTGATCTTGACATCAAGCCTGACTTATCTATGATTGGGAATCCTATAAAGATAGTTGATTCTAAAATAGTGTTACTTTGTAGGAGGATGATACCATTAGTCTGAGTGTTATGGCATCACGGTTCTGATACTCTTGAGACACGGTAGAGAGTGTCACTAATGAGAGACTAGTGGACACACCTTTTAAACATAGAAACTTCTAGATAGGATTTTTGGGGACAAAAAGTTTCTTTGTTGGGGAGCTCATAACATCATGTTACTTTCTTTGTTACTCCTCAATCCTCATTTTTTCCATGCTTTGGTTGGGGTTTTTTCTAGGTTTCCATGGGGGAAGAGTTAAAACTTTTGGAAAATTATATATTGTGCACATTTGTCACATTGTTTTCCTATACCATGATCCCACACCGTGTAAATCATGAAAATCTAGGAAGTGGTGGTTTTCATGGTTGGAACATGGTTTTACAAAATATGAATCCACCAAGGATAAACTATGCACCCCATTAGAGGGGATCACAGTTCAAGCGTATGGTTTGTCTAACCGTACATCCCTACACAGCTAATCATGCAAGCAGAGATTATTATTTATGAAAATTAGTTAAAAATTTCTTGAACCGCTATTTCATCACCCTATTGACCCTAACCAAGGATTAAAATAATTCCAAGATCTTAGAGGCTCCCAAAAACAATTTTTTTAACCTCCAAAACCATTAATAAGCAGATTGAATTATGGAGAACCTCATTCGATTCCCCTTCAATAAGTGATATTATCTTATTCCTTCTCTCCCACTCTCTCATTCTTTCCTCTATAGGTTTTTTAATATCCCAATGTGTTTTATGGATATAAAATCCCTTGATTCTAATATTTATTCTAGTTTTTTTGAGTTACTTATTTTCATCGTTCATCATTGTAAATTCCCATTACAGGTGTTGTGTTATGTGATCTCTATGATAAAGTTAGGTGGTTCCATCCAAGATTGACCAATTGTATAAGCCTTTAATTTCTTGATTTCGGAAATTTATTTCAATAAAACTTTGAAACCCAAAATTGATTCAAACTAGAATTTGTTTTTCTCAGTATATAATTTTGGAGAAAACCCCCAATTCCAATGGAATTGTTAATTGGGGTGGGATTTGATGTTAGTGGAAATTTTGAAAATGGTTGGTGAAATTGATACATTATAAAAATTTATTAAATTGATTTGATATGAACCTGTTATTGGTTTTATATTGAAAATAGAATGAATTAATTAAAAACTAGTGTTTTGGTATTGGAATGAAATCGACATATTGAAACTGGAAATGGGGAAATTGTATTTTTGAACTGAGTTGAAATGATTTTCCCATTTTTGGTTTATTAATTGAGCACATGAAATCCTAGGTAGTTATTGGGTTATTTTGGATAATATTTATAGGAAACTAATTCCCTAGTAATAGATTTATGATGATAATTCTAACAAAATATAGTTTAGAATATCATATTCTTGATTGAATGTTGATGAATCCTATGCATCCTGAGACTAAGGGACACATGTACACACATGAAATGATCAATGATACAAGAGTGTGAGGATCCTACCACTAGAAACTTTCATACCATAAGGAATATGTCCATGTTTCTCATTTTGATTAATTTGATTATATATTTCATTGATTGTGAAACTGTTATACTCATGCATAGTTATTTATATAAACTATTTTATAAAAACTGTTATTAAGCCATTATTTGAAATTTTTCCATTATTTGAAATGAAAAGAATGTTTTGTTTTAAATATGTAATTATAATTCCATGAATGTTTTATTATAAATGGATAGTATGGTTGGGTTTATTTTTTGGGATTCTTATTATAGAACACTTGGTGACACCCTACAAGAATTTTTATCTCACACCCTATATTTTTTCTTTGAACATTTAAGGATTTTATACTTCTAGGTTTGAGTAAAGGGAAAGTACCTATTATAGGAGGTGGATTTTATTGACCCCTTTGGGCTTGGAGTGATTTGTATTTTGGGATATTGAGTTATATTGTATATCTTATGGTAATTTGATGATGTATTTTTTGTTTTTGATATACCTATTTGAATTCTAGTACTATCTCCTTTGGTAGTTTTCTTTGATCATACTGATTTGAATTTTTTTCTTCCACAATTTATGTTTAAAAATTATTCCAACTTTTGTCTTGTATGATACCATGTGATAGTCTCCCACCTATGGGAATCAATAATTCCATTCACGAAATGTCTAGATCGGCTTGGGTGTTAGGGTACTATGGTATCTATGCCAGATCGTGACATAAAAAATTATCCAAATTACCCATATATTTTAATCATGTTTATAACTTCCAAAACATCTTATTCCATGTAATCAAGTGTCTAGAAATGAAGGGATAGATCCATGGTATAAAATACCAAGGCATCATTTTCATTTCCATGCATTATCTCACTAAAAACATGGTAACGACTTGGGTGGATCCCCAGGGGAATTCCCTTGAAGCATGTCCAATACAAGTCCAAGAAACCCAAATACAAGGGGTTTCAATTACCTTGGAATCATATGGAATTAGGATCACAGGAATAGAAATGTCCTAAGGCATCCACTACCATAATAAATATGGTTTTATGGAGTATAAATTACCATGTAATCCAATGCAATTAGGATCAAAGGAGCTTATCCAAGGCATCCACTATCATTATTAATTACCCAATCAACTATTTAATAATTTCTTAACCATTCACAATCCACAAGTTAATCAAAATAATTATTAAATTTTTTATTCAAAAAAATTAATCAATTAACTAAATGAAATTCACATTTCAAATAATTCATAACCCCATCCTAATCATTCATTCATCTCTTGTTCAGTTTATTAATGCTCTAAAAAAAGTGGGGAGCACACACTCACCCATCGGGGTGGTATAACATAGGAAGATAAAAAAGACACACCCCATGGGTGACCTAGATTGGGGATAACAACCTCTAATGATAAAAAGGCATTATGTGGTAAACTAAATCATGTTCCAACAATTTTTTCAATATGTTTGATTTATTTTATGGGAAACACCATAATGACTAGTGTGTGGGATAAATTTTACAAGATATAAAACATCCAAACTACAATGGAAAAAGTATAGATCTCATACCATATATATGTGGTAGATATCTCTGTTAAGATTGAATATTAACTTGAGAGGGATTAAAAGAAACCATAAGAACCTATGATTACCCAAGAAATAAGGAATATCAACTTGCAAGAAAATAACTCTGTCAATACTAAGAAAGATAAATAATGATATAAGAGGAATGTATAAATTACCGACATGGATCCAAAGAGAGGAAAGATGTTTGAATATGACTCTAGATGAAGAATTGGATTTAAAACCTAGATTATGCATAAAAAAACTCTATGGGAGGAAAAATGGATCTCTTTATACATTGGAAACAAAGGAGTAAGGAATAGATTTAATCCTTTAAACTAAATAAGAAAAAATGGTAATTTTCCCAAAAAATACTCGGTCACGTGGTTTGGTTACACGGTTGTCCAAAACATGTGCCAACCACATGACCCTATCTATCCAAGTATCCCCTTAACATAGTTCATGTGAAAAATTTGGGAAACCATGTGCAAACTATATTTCATGCCTCTAATAAAAAATGTAGGTTCTTCCTTATTGGCATGCGGACCTGACAACATTGTTCTCCCAAACTGTGTGGCCTCCTACTCCCCTCTATCCACCCCCCCCCCCCCCAAGAATGTGTCCTTTTCTACATAGTTTACTCAGACCATGTGTCCCTATAAAGAGGCATATACCACATTGCATCGTTTTATAAAACAATTTAGCTTGGGCCGCACCATTTTTACTAACCATGTGGCCCAACAACCCTTTCTAGTAACCGAGCCTTCGGGCTCCGAACAAGCCCTATACACCCACAAAAATCATGTGACCTCATTACACACTCATGTTAGGTCAAAACAAAAAATTTATATTTCAAATAATATTATTTTTACCTTATATTAAAACCCGTGATCTTTTATATTCAAGATGAATTTTTCATTTCGGAAGCAATAATATTAACTGCTAATAGATTATAAGATTCATAATTCATTACTTCTGTCTCTAAATATTTACCAAACCCAAAATAACTAGAAAATGTTATCCAATATAACACATAAATTTCTAAAAACTCAATAATAACACTAATTGTTCAACTTAATCTATTCCATAAATAGTTATCCTTAACACTCCACCAAAATATGTCTGAACAAATTCAAATCCAAAAAATCCAAATTATTTGAACAAAAATATTTCAAGATCAATTTTAACATGTATCCCTAGAAAAAAACAAATATCTCCTAATATCAAATAACAAACATGTGAATACCATGATCACATATTCTATTAACACTTTCTAATCCTTTACTAAAATAACTTGAATCACTATGAAGCCTAAAAAAATGTTTATTCCTACAAGTATTTACTTTATACTTATTTTTCAAATAAAATAATATATTATTGAATATATTTTATAAGTCAAAAAATGTATTAAACTTTATCATAAATCAATTTTTTCATGAAATTTCATATAAATTACATGGTCATCAATATTCTCCAATTTACTGTATTAGTATGATTATTATCATTATCCCAACAAAAAATTATTATACTAACATAAATCACATATTAAGAGTTATTATTCCCTCAATAATGTGTTTATAAAAAATATTCCTTTATCACTAAATATATTTTATAGGTTATCATTACCGCTCAACATATACTTGGAAATTCATAAAGTAATACTGCTATAGATAAAATATTATATGTTTTATGATTCTTATAACAAAAATACAATTGTTAAAACATTTCTAAAATATAATTATCAAATTACAACACATAAATACTTCAATAATTCCACTTAAATGATTAGAATAACATTGTAAATTTTTTGGTCTATTAGTTAAAAAATGGAATAGGAAAATCACTTGAATAATTCCCATGTTCCCCAAATATAAGATTTCAAATTCCATGGGAACTCATTTCTCTATGACCATAATTTTTACATAGAAAACATCTTCAATTTCCTTTAAGATATTCCCTTTGGTTCTTATTCCCACATTCTAGAAATGAAGGAAAATAAAATTTCATTCTTCTATGATCACTTGAACCTGAAATTCCATAAAATCTCATATTCCTATTATTTAAGGGTTTATAAAACTCAATTATGTTTATGCTTTCAATCACATATCATTGTAGATGATTATGAATAATCACATAGTTTTATCTTCTACTTCCAACATTATTCAACTTGTAAGGAGGAAAACCATTGTATTGTCTATCACATTCATTTTCAACCCAATTCCTCCGGGTCCTATCCGTTGACTAAATTAAAACAAACATAGTGTGAGGAAAAATAATCATTTTGAGAAACCATATAATCATAAAAAAATATTTCATATATGTCAAAATCATGACACTTAATTTTCAATATAGGATTCCTTATTTTTAGCCTCAATCATTCATTATCATCATCTATTCAAATAATTCGTAATGTTTTGTAAAAAAAGATGAATAACCCAACAATGTCCCATCATAGTGTCAAAAAAAATGAACTGTAAGAGAACATTCAATCGAAATTAGAATTATTTTCAAGATATACTCAGATAACCCTTTTCAAGGGGTTTAACCCTAGGTGAATCTATTCCAAAACCATATCAATTGGTAGTATCCAAACCTATATTTATTTCTAGGAAAACCACATAATATATACTATAAAAAATCATAGGTTGTTATCCTATAAATATGCTTATCCTAATGGTTCTAACTATATTTTTATAATCATAATGTACAAAGATTTAATAAACCTTAATTTGATACCAACTATAGCAACCATAAATTTCATAAATAATCATTACATATTATTATATGAATATTGAATACACAACATCATGATCTATACCAGAAACATAATGGTTTATTATCTTTGGAGACTAGATACATAATTATCTTATTTCCGAAAAGTTCTAGAATCTCTCCCATAAAGATCTTCTCAAATAGAACATTTCTTAGACATACCATACTTAAAAACATTATTCATATCCTAGGGAAAAGGAAACATAACAAATGGTGAGCTTAGATACTAATTAAGGGGAAAAAATAAGATGCTTATTTAATCATAACATGATCATAATTGTACTATAACTTGGACTTAAAATTTTATTTCCATGAAAAACGATTCATAGATCACTATGATGAGCTTGTTTATTTATAATACATGAATCATAAATAAATCAAAGAAGATGGGCCATGATAGTATAATATTGGAATAATATAATATCATAAAATAATGGCATAATCATAATCATATAAATATGATTTCATGGATATCCACCAATACATTCATCACATGGTAGGAGTGTGCTAACTACCCACATACTTTCTTTGGTATTAGGATAACCACTTGTGTACTATCTTTCTTTATTAGGAAACCTCCCGTATAATCTATTTAGAGATTGGGATAAAATATTGTGTACATTTTGATCTCATAAAACATTAATATTTAACTAATTCAATTTACGAATATATAATTTCATTCCCACCCATAACATAATAATAAATCCATACATATATATTTCACAATATCATAAACCATTAACAATATCATCATAGCATAACCTATAGAAGTAAACAATTTTCATACAACTATCGTAATCATAATCATAAACCATATAAATAATGAATAATGATGTTTTAATTAGATCCTCTCCCTGGTAATGTTTAATTAATATCAAGGATGTTATCATAGATGTAAAATGCCTTTTAAATTTTACCGGAATATTTCTTGTGGAAAAAAGCCTTTACATTTTGAAATCACTTATTTAAAATATAAAAAAATTCTAAACTATTAAGGAAAATACTTTATTATAAAATATAAATGAAAATTTAATATGAAGATTTAAATCATTTAGTTATCATGATGTCAGTAAATTCAATTCATGTCAATTATGTTAAAATAAGTATTCCTTTAACTTTTTTGATAAAAATTCAAAAGTACCTCTTTCAGAAAAAAAATGTTACATTGAAATTTTTTATATAAATTAAAACATATTTAAGATGTATTTAAATTATCATAATATAAAATTAATAAATTTGTTGAAAATTTTAAATGAAAATATGAACATGGAGGAGAAATATTCCTGACTAAATAGAGAAATGAAGACGATTTTTATTAAAAACATTCATATTTTATTTTGAGTACATAAAGAGAGAAAAGTGAAAGGAAAAAATATATTATCTTGAAAAAATAGAGGATAATAAAATTTATTATATTTTGGAGAGATTTATCATATAATTTCATCATTGTAAAGTTTAGGATAAACAATCCCAATCAAATTTGGATTGCAATGTAAAACCCATACCACTTTGGTTACTTTTGAATTGCAATTCTGATTAAAAGAGTATTATAAATTAAACATTAAATTCCATAAATTATTAATTATACATGATATAACATTTCAATTGGTCATTATATGAACCTTATAATCATAAGTGGTTTCATAACATCAAACATGTCTCAATGAATCAATATTATGATGAAAAACCCTTACCTCAAGTCACACCTTGCATCTTACATGTTAAAAATCTTGTGTAATAAATATATATTTTTTATACATATAATAAATAACCATATTAATTTATAAATTACTATTTACCATTCCTTTTATAATTTCTAATTATCCTTTTCTTAACAAATCTACATTAAAATAGACATTTGGGTGAAAACCGTCAGTCTTCCTTGTATGTTCTGGTTCAATGATACTGGTCCTTATAGTTTGGTCATGGATTCATATCATACATAAAATAAATAATGAAATATTTATCATATTTATTCATTATATAATATATAATAATTATTCATATAAATTGGTGATTAAAAATTAATTGCATCACTTCATGAAGATAGTAATCTATATGTACAGAAGAGTGATGTTTCTACCTTTTGATCATTAGAATGAAAGAAAAGTAAATAATATTTAACCATTAAATAATAAATATTATATTATATATATCATATATATTCATAAAATATATCCTTATTACCATCCATGTTGAGAATAAATGAAAAATTAATCACATCACTTCCTGAAGGGGGTAGTCCACACATATGCATAGAATATGTTATCACTTTACAATGGATGGACTGGTAAAAAAGGTAAATTAGTTATTATAACTACATAATCATGATAATACCATAAATATCATATATTAACATTAAATACATTATAATAACCAACCATTAATTATGGTGATGGAAAATGAATCATATCGCTACACGGAGGTGGTAATGTAAACGTACATGAAGGTTTCCAGTGCAGCGAAAGCTTCATATTGGTCATAGAAAACTCTTATCTTTGTAATAATAAATTATTAATCTAATATTAATGTGAAGATAACCTCCATGATCAATATAATTTAATAAAATAATATAAATAATGGATAATTTTAGAACTGATGAGCAAGATCAACATATATTATTTATAGTTAATTTAAACAATTAAATAATTAACATAAATGAAATTATTTATTCATTGGTGGATATAAAAACATATAAACATCATCCCATAATTTTATTGTAGAAATAAATATTATAATACCTATATTGATTATCCACAGGTGGTCCATGACTCTGTGAATATCATTGTATGAATCTCCTAGTGCTAGAATGATAGATCTTATCACATGTTTTGTTTACCATTGATTATGCTGAGAATAGCTTTGAAAGGAATCCACTTCATCTCCCTAGACTCAAGAGTTGAAGGTGGGGGAATATTTCTCTCCATTCATAGATTTTTTCTTAGAGAACGGCTCTCTCTAGGGCTTTGAGATGATTCTTTGAATTTTGTTGTACACAGCACAAAATGAATTAATTTTATTGAAAAAATATATAATTTGGTTTATATAAATCTAGGGCTTGAAAAAATAATATAAAAGGTTTAATTTTTTAATTATTTAATCATTTGAAACCCAATGTTTATAGTGCCAATATTATTATCATTTCTTGATATGAACTAAACTCAAAAATCAAATTAAATATTATTTATTCAAATAATATTCAATGTATAATATACCTCACCATACCATAAAACTCAATCCGCGATTAATCCATAATATTTATATTGCCACAGATAATTAATACTTATTTAATAAATGAATTATTATCTAATAAAATAAATAATTATTTATTTATTAAATATTCTTCTCGTGTAATATTCTCTCAAATAACTGGTTGCATTATATATAAGATAAAGAAAACATGAATAATTATTAAACAACATACATAAATTATATTTATTCAACTTCTTGATAAATTAAAAATAATATATTATATAACTGAGATTTTGGATACAATTAATGGGTGACCCTCTTAGCCTCTTTCTTAGTGGCATTATGTAAATCATCCAAATGTACAAGGTTAGAATCTAGCAATAAGCCAAGGCAACCATTGTGAAATAATTTAATGCAAATATTGCATAATACCTAATAAGGATACTTATTATGTAATATAATCCTTTTATTGTGATACCTCTAATCAATCATTTTGCATGCTATTGTTATCAACTATGTTCTCGATGCCTCTTTCTTTGAATTTCTAAAAATAAAACTTGACTATAGAACACCATGATCATGAATTTATTTATGATATATAATTTCCATCAAAGGGAATGATATATCATCTTCTATTGAAGAACAGAAGCTATAAATCCTATCTCAAATTATTCATTATTGAAATATTAATCATGATGCAACCAACATATCTTACCTCTCTATGAACATGTGTCATCATGGTTGTCATTAATATATCAAAGTATGTGATCTATAACACCCATTAATAATAATATGAATGTATATGGATCAATACTCACAACCATATATATGAACATCCAATGAAACTTATAAATGAGGATTTTATACTAGAAGGTCTCATTCTCATAATATCCTACACTAGATATTACCAAGGTAATACACTATTAAAAAGTGCCTCAATGTCCTATAAGTCACAACCCTTGATAGTCTGTATCATTTGTTCCCCTCAAATGATTTCATTTGTCTATAGAACAGATATTTAAGGATATTATCTCGAAACTTCTAGGTTCTCATCATAGCGTGGAACAACTATGAGAATTTTTTGAGACAAATACTCTTTGTACATTATGAAATACTTTATTACACAGAAGAATAATCATGATGTGATTATATTTTTATTAATATTCAAATATAAAGATACATGTTATCATAATGTACATGAAATTTTGTTCTAGTGCACAAAATTCAATAAATTCCCACTCTAACTAGATAAAAATTCTAACAAACATTAGTTTTCTCTCTCACACATGATACTCAATATTTTACTCTGATATGCCTTTAGTTAAGGGGTTTACCATGTTTTTTATATGGGAAATCTACTTACTATAACTTAACTTAATTGATAAAAATTCCCTAATAAGGTGTACTACCAAATTATGCTCTTTTTCATCTGGAGTGAACTTGGATCTTTTGAAAGAGCTACCATTGTAGTATTATCATTACAAAATGTGATAGTGTATTTACTTTTAGGTACCATGTCAAGCTCATATAAAAAACTGTATCCCAAATGCTTCCTTTGATGTATCAAATGAAGCTATATACTCATACTCTACTATAGAATTAGTGAAAACAAACTTCTCTGAACTCTTCCAGCTCACAGATACTTCATTTACACAAAAAAAAGATCCTGAATATTCCTTCAAATAGTTCTAATATATTTAAAAACTAACATCAGTATAACCCCTGATGACCAGCTCCTCATCTCTTCTATAAAAAAGAAACATATCATTAGTTATTCTAAATTACATGAGTATTACCTTAATAGCAAACAAAATTTGTTATTTGAGATCTTCTAGATATTTTCCAACCATTCTCAATGTATATTAAACAATAGGTCTTGTACATAAAATGTCATACATGATTTCTACTATCTCTAAGGAATATGGGATCAAACCCACAATCTCTTTCTCATGTTATCTATGAGAACACATTTTCTTGGAAAGATATAAACCATGTGAAACTAGAACCAATCCCTTCTTATATTATTCTATACTAAATATATTTCATATCTAGTCAATGTATGTACATTGACATAGTCCAAGAACCCTCTTAGTTTTATCATGAATGACCATGATCCCTAAAATATAGGTTTCTTCAACTAAGTCCTTGATAAAGAAACACTTATTCAACCAGAACTTAATAGATTGAAAGACTGGTACATCATTTCAAATAAATAATACTTCATTAACATATACTACTTGAAAAAAGACCACATTCTCACTAAAGAATGTTTTTTTGACATCCATCTTTCTAATCACATAGTCATGGTAAGTTTCTATGGAAAGTATAATTCATATGTATTTTAACATTGAATCTAGTGAAAATGATTCATCATTTTTTATTCATTGATGTTGTTTAAACCCTTTAGCCATTGACATTGCTTTATAATTATTTTCCTTTCCTTCAGTGTTAATTTTTCTCTTGAATACTCATTTCCACCATAAGGGATTTACATTAACTAGCACATTTAACAGAACCCAAATATGTTTATGATACACAAAATCCATTTTGTATTTCATGGCTTCTTTCCCTCTTACCTCTTCTAAGTTCTATACTGTCTCTTTTTAGGAGAGAGGTTCATCATTGTTAAAAAATAATGAGTCAACATTTTAGGTCACTAGAAAAATATATCTATCTAACTCTGTTACCTCTCCATTTCTCCTTTGAAGTACCTATATATCAATAACTTCTTCTTCCTTGGGGATTTATTTAATTTTTTCCTATACCAACTCTTCTTTATATTGAGTATCAACTTCATCGAATTCAATCTTTCTCCCACAATCCTTTTTGAGCATGTTCTCCCTATATTGAAATACGGCATGTCTGGTTACAATCACTTTCTTTAATGAGGGGTTGTATAGGTAGTACTACCTTATTTCCTTGGGATTCCATATAAAGATACACCTTGTTCCCTGGGTGCTATTTTATTTCTTGATAATGCCTTAACAAATGCCACACAACCCCCATACATTTTTATATGATAAAATAGGTTTATTTTCACTCCATAACTCATAGGGAACTTTATTTTCATCTTTAGATGGTACTTGTATTAGTGTTTATGCCACATTTTGTAATAAATATCCCCAAAATTATAATGGAATATATGAATGACTCATCATAAACCTTACCATTTCAACCAAGGTATGTTTCCTCCTTTCACTAACACCATTCTACTATGGTGAGTAAGGTGGAGTGAGTTGAGATAAAACCCCAAACTTCCATAAAAGGTTGATAATTTCTTAGTTATGATATTCACCACCTTGATCCCATAAAAGCATATTTATATTATTTTCAAGTTTATTCTATACTTCATTATTGAATTATATGAATTCCTCAAAGGACTCGTAACTATGCCTCATCATGTAAACATAACCATATCTATATAAATGAACATTATGAAGTAAGAATATCTACCTATAGCTTCCACTAGAAATGGTATACAGACATTAATGTGTACTGATCCTAAAAGATCTATTGACCCTTAACCCTAACCACCAAATATTTTTTTATTTATTTCTCCTTGTAAACAATAATAACAAATTTCTCAATTGTTTTTAGATTAAAAGAGTTTATGTTACCATCTTGATAGAGAATTTTCATAAACTTTTCTTTTGCATGAGAAATATGGTGATGCCATAGCTAGGTGTTATATGAGTCATGTGAGCATGATTTTTCATCTATTTTCAATTATTGGTTTTCATACATTAATAAATAAATACCATTATTTAAATGTGCCATAACATAACATATGTTGTCTTAATAAAAAAACTATTATATCCAAACATGAAGATAAAAAATATATATCTAGGTAGGATAATAAAATTATGTTTTTGGTAAATTTTGGTACATAATAACAATCTCTTAATACCTATATCATTACTATTAGTAAAAAAATTAGTAGCCTCCAATGGATGGAGAATCAATCCTTGCACCATTGGCATCTCACAAATCCACCTCTCTTCTAAAAATATTTTATAATCTACTTGGTTCCTATATTTGGATATAGATGTGAGTACTAAAAGCTATATCTAATACCCAATATGTGGATATTTAGAGATTATACAAAATAATGAATGAAACTTTATATTCCCCTTGCTTTTGGGTGTAGGTATTCTTCTAATGTCCTTTCTTTCCACATACAAAACATACTACCTCTCTTTCCTTTCCTGGTCTCCAGATCTTTCACTTCTTACAAGGATAGTGCTATGGATATTTATACATTTTATGATTTTTTGGACCTATCACCTTGTTCTTATTTTTATTATTCACTATATAAACTATGGATTTACCATGACTCATTTCCTCATCCACTTGGCGAATCAAAGTAAGAAGTTTCAAAAGACACTTATCATTATTGATCATATTATAATTAAAAAAACTAGAAAAGGTCTTGGGTAGTGGGGAAATTTTGAGATATATTTGAAACTCATTTAGGAATTTATTCCCTAAGATGAATAATCATTCAATATATCCAATAATCTTGACTACATGAGGCCCAACTAGAACCAACTCCCGATGATTAGCTGTAAATAGAGAATTTTAGATTTCATATCTCCCTTATCCTTCCTTGTCTTAATAGACATTCTGAAGATAATAAATCAAGTTATACGCATCCATATCCACGTGTTTCTTTAAATGATCATTGTTCTTGTATGAAAACATAAAACATGGAAAATTTGTTGCATCATTAAAATATTTCTCATAGAAAGACAAATCTTTCTCACTAGCCTCATTACCAAGTTCATTAGGAATAGGTTCTTATAGAACAAAAAAATTCTTTTTTGGCATAGGATAACGTGAAAATAGTATTTCCACTCTTTGAAGTTTGTGTTGGTGATAAGGTTATCCCTATCAAGTATTGATCATAGTGATATGTTTGAAGTCATTTTTTATTATTGTTTCTAAAAATAAGAAGAGTTAAGTTTTATTACTTTATATAATAAAATTTAACAAAATTGAATATTATATTTATTAATCTACCAATATTTTATCGAAACCCAATATCCCGCACCATTGGCTTCAAAATATCATATTTCATAGAAATTCTATTGGAAAAATCCATCTTCCACTTCTCATCACCCCAATGTTGGATGGTTTAGAAATTTTAAGTGTTTTATATAGGCATTCCAAATACCAGTTACATTAAATCATAGTTCCTTGATTTGTTGAGTGTAATCTATAATACAGATATTCTTAAATTAGATTTTCTCAACCCTTGTCACTCAGTTACACCAAATTTTTCATTGGTAGTTAGCCCTAGATGTGAACTAAGTTATGTCAACCCAAAACATCAAGTTTTAATTCAAAAATCGTTTAAAGCACACCAAATTCGGTTAGTCAATCACATCAAACTATGGTTTTATTTTAAATGAAGTAGTGGAAGGATATTCTGAATTAATATATATAATTGAGATATTTTATCTTTTATGAAAAAAAATTACAATAATTGAATTTATTACATTCTTTATAATCTTAAGTGAATTTAATCGAGTGATTAACCATGTCATAAATAATATTTATTCATATTACAATTTATATTAATTCTATCTTGAATTCTTGTTAATTTATTAATTCATGTGATCGTGAAAAACATCCATAATAAAATAACCATGAAACATAACAAAAATAAAAAAATAAAATGGTATGATCATTATATTTACTAATAGATGGTTTATCTATAAGATAATAAACTAAATGTCAACCTAGGGGAAAACACCTTGAACCAATTAAGGTTCTTGTTGAAACTTTCCACCTACCCATATATCTATCTCCCTTATATTGGTTTCTCCTTGGATACATTCTTGAATTTCCTCCTCTAGATTGGGAGACCCATCTGTTACATATTATTTTACTCAAACATTGGTGATAAAACCAAAGGATCGGTTAAAGAGTTTACTTAAATGAAATAATGGTCACAAAGGCCCTTAAAAAAGAAAATATTATATGACATGTAGGAATAAAATTAATTTAACAACAAGTTAAATGAAACCAATCACATACTAAGGCCTGGTCTTGGATCATGATCATCTATATGCATGAAAACAATTACACATTTAATAAAATTAGCATTCAATTCTAATCATTATTATTTAAGATAAATTTTTCTTGAATCAATAAGTCACCTTATTTAATTAATAAATACTTTTATCTTAATTCTCATTATAATTTCCATCATATTATCATCCATAATAATTTTCAAAAAATTAAATAAATTTTTCAAAATTGATATTCTATAACAAAAAATGTGCCTTAAAGGCAACACCGTGAGTACCCTTCCAAACTAAGAAATGTGTATTATACTCATATATGGTTTACTCTTAAGATATGTGACATATATTACTTATTCGTTTAATTTGATGACATGTAATGTTATATTAATGATCACATGATTTACATGATATTTATGTAGAATGTTCTTCTTCAATGTGTGTAGTGAAAAAACTGTATTACAAATTATAAATGATATATAGATCAGAAAATTGCTCAGAAATTAATTATACATATTTATATATAGAAACCTAATACATGGAGTGTATTATCAACTTAATTGACACACAAAAGAACATGTTGATATGGTTTTCATAGTATAGTAAATTAATTTTCAATTTGACATAATTTTTTACAATACTTGGTGTGAACTTTTAAGATACATGGTTTGTGTTATTCTCAATGTTTATCCAGGGAACACGTCTAGGGACATGTCATGTAAATATCCCATGGAATCTTTTGGAGTACACAATGTATACATGGGATACACAGTATGTGGTCTTTGAGTTACATAGCCACTAGACATATAGGTAATATAGGAAGATACGAGGCATGTATCTGACTAAAGGACTACATGTCATGTATGGAAGTTACAAGGTGTGTAATTTGGCTGATCATGCCCCAAGATGACTAAATCAACACATGATGTACAATTAAATTCACCATATTTAATAAATTTATATGAATTGAATTAATACATAATTATTGCATGGTGAATTAAACACTATTGCATGGCGTGTACCTTTAAGTTACAAGGTATTTACTCTTTTGTTATCTCTCCAAATTCCTAGGCACCGCCAGCGAAGAAATTTGAGTTTATTTTCTTTATAAATGTAATCGACTTTATTTTATTTATGAGAAACGAAGATGAATAAAATAGATATTACAATTTATATTAAAAAAACTGAAAAATAATTGAAAACCAATAATAAATTTTTAAATCAATAAAAGATATTTAAATAATTATAAATCATTGTGTGACTGATCTAATACCACTGGAAGGTTCTTGGAGTAGTAGAAGCATCAGATGGTTCATTCCAAACTTTTATTTTTTTTTCATTATCTATGATTAATCCATAATTTACATGAGGATAAACATTGTGATCAATGGAATTGAATCAGAGAATATAGTAAAAAGATAAACCTTGTAACCAAAGTGTAGGATAATCACATGTTATTTATAATTAATTTATGTTATTTAAAAATTACCTTACATGAATTTATTTCTTCATTGATGGATCTGACTGTGGATCTATGTTGTATCGTTGTTTCATTATAGGAATCAAGATTAGATTCCATCTAATGGTGATCCACATGCGATCCAAGAATCTCTTAATGTCACTCTCGGAATATTTATATTCTAGCCTGATAAATCCTATTACTTGTGTTGTTCACCTTTGATCACCCTAAGAATAACTTCAAAAGGATTCTAATTTATCTCTCTAAAATCTAGAGTGGAATGTAGAGGATGATTGATATCCTTTCATGGGAGTTCTCTTAGAGAAGCGATCTCTCCATGGATTCAAGAGAATTCTTTATATTTCATTATGAACAAAAAAATGAATTATCTCTTCTAATAAATAATTTAATTAGGTCTATAGAACACTAGGTTTAGAAATAAATAATTTTACAAGTTCCATTTGTAATTTATTTTATCATTGAGAAACCAGATTTCTATAATAATAATAATTTTATAATTTCTTAACATGTGTTAAATATGTGAATTTAAATAAATATTATTTATTTAAATAATATTAAATATATATTATTTCTTACCAGGGCTTTAAACTACGTCCTCCATTCAAACATAATATTTGTATTTCCTTGAATAATAACTATTTATTAAGTCAAAAAATATTAGTGAATTGTTCACAAAAAAATAAATAAATATTCTATTCAACAAATAGAAAATAAATATTTATTATATATTATAATAACATAATATTATATCAAATAATTAGTGATGGAATATATGTGATCAAAAAACAAGAAAAATTATTCAACCGCATGTGGGAATTATATTTATTCATCATATTAAATAAAAAATAATAATATAATATTTAACAGAGATTCTAGATACACATATTGTTTGATGCTCTATGCCTCTTTCTCAATGGAATTGGGTGAAGAAGCATATATTCTATGGTTTTCATCATGTCATAATCCAATAAACCCATAAAAAACAAGTTGATGTGGTAATTAGATAATACATCATATGGATGCTTACTGTGTAATATAATCCCTTTATCGTGATATGGCTATTCAATTAGGTTGAAATTTGGTGCCATAAACCTATTGAACATTGTTTATTTCATTGAATTTTTTGAAATCAAACGTTCTTACAGAAAACCATGGGTATGGATTTATTTAGGTTATCTCATTTCCATAAAAGGGCATGACATATCAAATTCTATTGAAAATTGGAAGGGAAAAATCATTTATTGAGTTATTCATTAATTAAATACTAATCATGATACACAAAATGTATCCTACCTCTATATGAACATGTGTCACCCTGATTTTCATCAATACAACAATTTATGTGTATTGTAACACTAATTGACAATAATATAAATTTCTAAGGATTAATACACACATCCAAAGATAGGAACATCCAATGACACATTAAAATTTGATTTCCTACTAGAGGGTATCATTTTCATAATATACTATACAGGATATTATCATGGGTGTACATAATGGGAAGGTTCCTCAAGGTCCTATTATTCTCCACACCTAATAGATCAAATTATTTTCATCCCTTAAATTAAATCATTCGGTTATAAAACATGTTGGAAAAATACCTCAATGTGTCATCTTGGTATGTTTTTAGTGTGATTTATTTTTTTATGACAAAACTATATGATCGGGAATGAGTATGGATGGTTTTTTTCAAAGATAGATTTTTAAGGCCGCACAGTTTCCTACTGTTTCCAATTTTTTGGGCCTCAAAATCCAAAATTTTTGTTTGGAAATATATGGTTTTCATCATTGGATTGAACGATGTTAATAATGGATAATGAAACGGGAAATGAAGGAGAAATGTGGAGCCCGAGGCATGGGCCACGTACCATGTCCATGAAGAGATTTCGGTCGTGTATTAGGCAATGGGAATTGTATGCGAGAGTAGTTTGTGGAACCAAAAATGGTTTGTGATGATGGTTTGTAGTAAAGGGCATGCGGTAAATGGAAAGTGGTGTGGTATGGTGATGGCATGTCCTTGGTATAGTATATTTACCGCATAGGATAAAAGGAAGTATACAGACCGCTATGAAAAATGGTTCATGGAATTGGTGCGGTTCACGGCATAAGGACCGGTATGTGGTGGAGGCTGTACCGATTCAAGGATTTGGTAAATCTAGGATTAGAATATTTTGTGGATATCTTTTACTATATAAGGAGAATTAATCACACTGACTTGGTGAGAGTGAATATAATTAGAGGACATCTATTTTCTCTAAGATTCGGCAATGACCGAAGAAAGTTCATGAGGGAGAATTCTACGAAGGCTAAAGAGGTTTGTGCGGAAGGAATTCCACTGAAGGTGTTTCTGGGGAGTTATTAGCCACAAAGGAAGAACGTTTGTGGAAGAAGAACATGATACATAGGGGGAGCTCTAGTACACAGAAGAGAAGGATGTCCACATTCAAATAACATTTCGCAGATGGAGGGTGATTCATATAGGAGGTTCACAAAGTTGGTATGTGAAGGCGGTATGTGATAGAGAAGGGGAAGTAGTATACGAATGAAGAAGGGTTCATAGAAGTGGTAACAGTATGTAGAGAAGGTGATCCACGTACCGTACCTGGTACACAGTATGCCGGATGAGCAGGTGGTTCACAAAACACACAAGGAGGCTTGAAAAGGCTTCCAATCATATTGTGAAAGTATTTCTAGTACCTAATAGTACCCGGGAAGGTGGACTTCATCTGTGGGAGAAAAGGGAACTTCAACAGAGCATCTACCTACAGTTGAGGATCTTGTATTCATGAAATGGAAGGGATGCACATGTATATAAATTGTTTTGATCTATAATTCTATAAACTATGTTTGGATTCCTTTCCAAATGTAGTGAGCGAAGGAAGAGGAATATGGTGACCCTTTCCACATACAGTGATTCAGTGAAAGAGATATAGGAAGTGACCCTTCTGAGTGGAGTGAGAATACCCTGAATCTAGTAAAGGTAGTGTGCTTGGGCATAGAATATTTTTCCCAAACATTGTTCACATTATTGGCTATGAGGCTTAGTGAGTTTGGTACATAGGAACACCTTCATTTTATGCTCCATTTATGTAGCCCAGTGAGGGTGAACCAAGTAAAAAAATTTGTGTCTCGTGCATGATTTGAATGCTGCTCATACTTTGTAATGAGAATGAGAGAGAATATAGTTTTTTTAATGAATAAACCAGATCTGAAGGGGAGGAAATTTTAATCTTTCATACCTTGATTCACCCCACCCCCTCAGGGTATTTGACATAGTGGACCTAACAAAACATATATTTAAGAATACATTCATGGAACTTCTGGGTTCAAATCATAGAGGTTAACTTTTATGACGTTTTAGTGTGATCACTATTCTTTAGAAATTATCACATAATATATTACATAGAATAACAATCATGATGTGAAAAGAATTTTAGTAATATTCAAATCTATGAAGAAATGTTACCATAAAGTACACTAAAGTTGGTTCATTGAGAACAAACTCTGACAATACGCACAACTGATTATTTCGATTCAAATTTCTTCAAAAATATGTTAAATAATGGTTTCTACATAATATTAATAATAACATTTAATTATATTGATAACATTTGAGTTGTAATTTTTTAATGAATACCAAATATTTATAAGATGTAGAATATAAAATAAATTAAAATAGTTTGGGTAGGTAGATTACCTCTTTTCAGTATACTTCCTTTAGATCCATCATTAAGTATCCTTGGAAACATATTTTAAGAAGTATATGATCTCATTTAGAAAAGGAAATCTTATAATAGAATCTGGATGGTTATGATCGAGCAATGTAGATCAAAGTGGTGTAAATAAAATAGAGAAAAGGTGTCCTTTTATAAGTGAGGCAAGTAACACTCTAATAATTTTTCAAAACATTAAAATATTATAGAAACATTAATGGAAAATTGTTTCAAAATTTTCTTAATTTGGAATTAAATTTGATATAAGATTTAAATAAGCTCTGCAAATATTATTTTCGCATGTTTTTGTCCATTTTAACCCTTCTCTATTTAGTTTAACCCATGTTAACCTTTTAACCCATAACCATGATAAAAAAAATTTCAATAGTTGTGGGTTCTAAATTTACTTATAAGATAAAAATAATAAAATAGTGTTCTATTTAAAAAAAAATAGAACATATCCAATCCCCCTTGTCTTATTTCAATTCTTTTTATAATTTCTAAATCATTTAATAAAATATTATATATCATAAAATATCCAAAATTTCATTTTAATGATTATTCATTTAATTTGACATTAAATTCACCAATACAGGCACGTAAGTATCATATAAAAACTTTTAACATCAATTATACAAAAATATTAACCATTTAAATCATTTTACACCACAATTCATCCAAATAATAATACTTTTTATGTTATTAAAATCATTTACATTGATTTTTCCATTTCATACACAAGCATTGTATCAACATTGTGTAAGCATTTAATGTGATTATAACATTACTAAAAATTAAAATTAAATTAACATCATAAAAATTAATTAATCATGTTTAAAATAAAAATTATACCTATTCTTAAAATCTGTGTATCCCTATGTGAACATATAAAAGAAATTAAATGCAAGAGAGTGAAATTTTAGAATCTTTGGTACTTAAAATAATATAAATTTAATTATCAAAATAAAATGGCCCCAACATTACATATATTAAAATTTAGGATGGATATAGTCAAATTAATCTGAAATAATAATATAAATGAAAAGTTTGGGTTGATTTTAAGACCATATCTCATAGTTTTAACACTATTATACCCATTTTATCTTTGTTGAGTTGACAAATATTTACCATAGTTACTATTTATAAAAACAAAAATAAAAGCATCCTATTTACATAATTTAAACCTTCTTATTCTAAATATGAAGTCCATTCTTCATGATTTTATTTCTAAAAGTGACAGAAATTAATGTTTATATAGATTCCAAAAATTCAATGAAAACCCATTTTTAGAAAAATTCATTTTTAAGAATAGAAAATAACTTATATCAAAATCATGAATATTTATGATTCAAATAGATTTAAATATATTATTCAAAATAAAATATACCATAAGTAACATTAAAACGAAATTTAAAATATAATCGTACTTTTAAATTACTTAATTTAATTTAAATAAATGACAGTATTCACAAAATTAGTATTATAAATATTTTTATACAATATTTACTCATATTTATAGCCTCAAATTCAATAAATCAGTTATAACTGTCGAATTTAAAAAAATAATATTTTTATAATATATCACAATTTTCTTGAAGTTTGGTGTTGCGTATTAAGAAATCTATAGATATTATTATTATTTTAAAATAAATATTTAGGGTGTTACACATTTGTAAAATGTATAAATGGGTTTTTCATAGAATGAGATACAACCTCAATTTATAGCCCATAAAATCATGTTTCATATGAGATTTTAGAACATAAGAGTTTTATATGATTATTGTTTCATATTTACATAAACATAAAATGGGGGTGTTCATAAAAAGTGTGTATAGAGGTGGGATGAGGTTATGATATTGTGATTATTTTCATTGAGATCTATTATTGATATGGGATTTATGCGTTATAAAATTTTATCTCAATACTAGTAAATAATATCTTGGGAACCCTAGGAATAGATTTTAAATATTGAAATATTGTATATATTGTAGTCATGTTAATGTACTATATACTATCCTCTAGTTATGATATGCTCTATTTATGTTGAGTGCCACTCATTAGGGATAATAAATGTAAGATGGGATGGATATTTGTTAGAGACAAAACAATATATTGAAAAGTGATAGTTTTTATTCTATGAATCTAGGATCACCTTATTAGGGACTAAATAGTTTCTAATGATAATGGAATACTTTATTAGTTATCATTTTTTATTAAACATTGATTATAATATTTTCTTCTCGTTTATTATTTTATCATCATTTGAGATACCTTATATACCTCTTCATATGGTTTAGTTTAAATATATTCCTTATTTAAGTATTACTGAATGATTTGTAACACTTTTATATATATTCTCCTAATATTAACTTATTTTCATACATTTTGGTTACTTTTTATAGTGTATTTCATTAAAATTAGGTTAAAAAAAGGGTTTTGGGATATTATTTTTGTTAATATGGTTTTTTCTACTTCGTAAAGTAATTATTTATTATTTATAAAAGGTTAAAAATCATATGGATTTTTTAAATAAAGGAATTGTATATTAGGTTATAATTAATAATTATATTAAAAATGATATTTAATACTTTCTAATGAGTTTTCTTTCAAAAATATTAACACTTTATGTTTTTTACCATATTTAAAACTATATTTTGTCAAATGTATTTTATAAATAAAATGTTAGGAATATATTCATTGTGTCTTCCTATTGGTAAATTTTCTGATATAATTGTTATAACACTCATTATCAATAGACTTAGTGTATTTTTCATATTTATGTTCAGTCTCTTAAGAATCAATTACCTATAGGATCCTTCACTTATGGATCTCTTGGAGTGGGTTTTGGTGGTGTTGATTGGTGACCTCATGTTAGAAAAATATCATCATTTTTGTATTTTATAATTATTTATTATTTATTTTAAAACACGATTGTTCCAAACATCCCACCACTCTTATATTTATTGTATTTTGGTTATGTATTTTTTGATGATTTTAATTTATGTATTGGATAGTTGATTACAGTGTTTACTCTTAGTTAGGAAATTTTTCATTTTCTTTTTTATTTAAACTATTTATTTAACTTATATTAAAGTCCAGCTTATAGATGATACCTGATGGAATATAGGTAAATTTTATTCTACTTGTTAATTTCTTATTTCTGTTGAAATGTATCCCATAAGATTGTATTTGGAACCTTTGTCACACTCAGGATGATCAAGAAGACACATTGAGACATGTCATTAGATTACTTGGACACGATATCTGGGATATCCATATTTGTTTCATGATAAAGTTGAATTATAGGGACCATTTTTGTAAGTAATTATAGATTGAAGATAATATTTTTTAACTCAAGAGATTATTGTTGGGTGAGTCTATTTAGTGATTCATTATTTCGAGCCTTGAGTTATAAGGTATGGTAAGATTAAGAGTCTTCAATTTTTATTACACATTTAATTTATTTCAATATATTTCAATCTATATTAAAGGTTTTACGAATTTTATTATATTTATATAGGTCATTTATAGGTTTTATGTTTTTTTGGGTGAAAATGAGAGGAGATATGGAGGATCATATTTAACTTACATGGTTTAGAAAATCATAAAGATCTCATGTGGATGGTTTTGTGAAACTCCCAATGGTAGTTTCATAGTTTTTACATGGTCTTTCAAACCATGAATAGCCACTAACCATTTTTTTTTGTGACACATTTTTCTTCAATGTTACTTTCAGTAAAGAGTGTTTACTATTTATAGGGAATTTATGGAAGTTTTCAGGATTATTTGATGTCTTTTGGATACATTTTGTTGATACTTTCTGGTTAAAAACATAGTTTTTAAATTTTAATGTAATCCCCATATATTTTTGAAAAGTAAAAAAAATATTATTCTAAAACAATTAATGTGAAATAAATAATTAATGATCAATAAATTTTTAATTGTTATGAAATATAATTAAGAACACTTAATGTTAAAAAATAAGTTTTCCTATAAAAATATATTTGATTGTATTTTATGTTATTTTAAAGTTAAATTTATTAATTTTAGAATTTTATTATTTTTAAATGACTTTTATTTTTTGATTCAACATGTAGTATTATCTTATGGGGAATTTTTTTGATTCTTCTAAAAAGGTTTATTATTTTAAAGAATAGTAAAAATACAATTTTTCAAAAAAATTAACTTTTATGACATCATCGTGATAGAACCAAGACCTAAAATTTATAAAACATTTTTATCAAATGAATATTTAATTATGAATTAAATTTAATCATTTAAAAATAATAAGTTGAATTTATAAAAAAATTATATTTTGAAACCAATGTTATTTTTTTCTAATATAAAACATTTTTTTCTTTTCCTTTAACTATGTAATCATATGATTCCATTATATTTTTCTTTAATTTGAAAGTAAAATAAAATGAAATTATTTATCTATAACATAATGTATATTTTTTATAGTGGATTCAAGTTAAATTAAATATTCCTTATTACTTAATATCAACTTTATAACTTGAATCCACTATAAAAAAAATTATATTTGGATTCAACTTTTTCATATTAGGTAATAATGACTATTTAATTTTAATTCATAAAAATATCTTACCAAGGTCAGAGTTAGTCATTATTGTTAAGACAAAAATAAGGTAAAAGAGTTTAATCAAGGGGTAAAGACCAAATTTTTTTTAAACACATAATAAAATTCATATATGAAGGATTTATCAACCTACATTAACATTTTATAAATTATTTGTAAAATTTCTTTCATATTTCTTTAAAAGTGACTCAACTTTTTATATTTAGTAACAAAATTTTAAAACAATACCACTCTACAAACTTATAAAAAGTTCCCCTCAACCATCCCCTCAAATCCAAAAATTAAATTAAAATTACCCTATATAATATAAAATATTTACATATATAATAATATTCTTACATTTTTTGGTAGAATCTAGTCCCTGTAGATAGGTAAAAGTTTATCAATACCAAGAATATTTTCAAGAGGGGATAGAATTGCTTCTTTGTGCGTAATAACATTTTATCATAATTATTAATTTATCTTCTCAATAAATATTTTCCAAAATATTATATATCTCTTTAATGACATGTAAATAATATCATTGTGATTCTATAATGATGATATTATATTAAAATTACTACATAATTACATTCATACATTGATTATGGAATGTTTTTTTTGGTCAATTTAACCAATGACATTAATGATGCTATAAATTCTTACCATGGATTGTTTTAGAAACATAGTTTCTGGTATGATATGATATTAGTAAGTAAATAATCTTTTTTTTTTGTTTTTTATGGTGATATTAATATTTAACTCACTATTAATATACCACATCTTAGTTGTTAATAATTACCAGAATAAGCACATTATTGGATTTCTTTATGGAGAACCGCACATAAAACTCCCATGGAGAAAACCTGGAACGTCATAAATTATTATGGAAATTATATTAAATTACCATGAATATTGTAGATAATGTTAACCCATGAACAAGCAATTATGTCCAAACTCATTGTATTGAAATATACAAGGATTGGTTAAAACTAATAACACTATTGATCAATAGTAACTAAAAATAAGTAACATCTATATAATAAATATTGAATTGGATTATCAAACAAATTTTTAATTTGTGTTTTCATAATTAAAATAAATTATTTTATATATTTGAATTATTATTTTTTAATCAAGACTTTATATAATTATTTATTTTGTATTTATTTACTTTATTTTATCATATCTGGTATAGTCTGTATAAAACCTATTCAAATTATTTAATTATAAAATTGTGTCTAAGTGTAGATATCTCATGGTCAATTGATCCTTACAGACACTTGACCTACCACATAAAAAAGGTACATGCACTGGCATATAATCACTTGATTTACCACATGGTAGTTTGTTCATACATTCGATACATTTCTTCATACATTTAGTTATTTATTCTCCTGTTTATTCAAATGCACATATAGATAATGAATTTTTATTCTTCTTACATTTGATCTATATTTCCTTGATATATTGAATTGATTTTTTCCATATATTTGGTTCATATTTTTTCATGTGGTTGATGCCTCATGGTATTTATTTTATTATTACATTCAATGTGATGTATCGCGATTGACTGATTTCTTAATGTGGTTAGCCTGCCCTCATGGTTGATTGAACCTCGTGGTAAGTCTGTATGATTAGTCTCAATGGATGGTTGATCCAATACTTTGAATTGTTTTGAAATTCAATAATTCTCTATTATTCATCTATTATGATATTTCATTTTATTTTATTTTTTTAATAGTTGGTTTGAATATTCTTGTAGATTTCTTTGATTTATAAGTACATATAAATTATTTGGAAACTATGATATTTTTTTGGAATGTTTAAAATATTTTTAAATATATATTTAAATAATTTATTCGTTTATGAATGAATATTCAAAACTTATTTAGAAATGTTTAATTTGTATATTTTGAGTTGTTTATTTATTTTTATTATTTTTGAAATAATGTTTGGTGATAAATAACATATAAAAAGTTTATTTATAGTATTTAATGTATTATTTTTTATTAAAATTAATATCATGTATTTTAATATATATATATAGTATGATTTTCAGAATTAAAATTTAAATTTTATATAAATAAAATATGTGATATTCATGTGATTTATTTTGACCAATTATTATGGAGATATTTTTAAAATGTTTGTTAATGAATTAAAATCAGTTTTCAGGATCATAATATCAATGATATTTGAGGAATGATAACTCTTTCTATAATTTTGAATATTATCATTTTATTAATTTGAATTGTTTTAATCATTTAGAATATGTTTACCTATTAAAAAATCATTTTAATGAGGCTGAAGCATGTTGTAAGAATGGGAAAAAAGTAATCAAGGATGTGAGGATCAAGAAATAATACCCTATCATGACTTAAATCCATTCATTATTGATGAGAACTTTTGAATTTTTAATTGATTTTGTGGGAACATAATACATTATCATTGTTTATCACTACCTTCTAAAGTAAACTACTAGAACACCTAGACTACATAATTAAATCCTTTGAAGGGCCGATAAAAACTATTTTTCACCAACATATCTATCTAAAACATCCTAGTGAGTTTCTCTATTTATATTTATATTTCTAGGATGGTATTTGTCTACACTATATCATTTTATACACTTGGTATTCCGCTATTAAAAATTATTCCATTGGTTCTTCAACTTGATCCAAAATTAGTACAATTTTTATGAGTGATCCTCTTGAAAATTCATATAGGTTTGGGTTTCTCCTATAGTAATATTTTGTGTTTTTCTGTTCCCACAACAGAATGGGTGATTAGGTTTTGGGTTTCTCTTTAATAGATATCTTTGTTGGGATTTAACACATTATAAAAGTATGTGTTCATGATGTTCCATTGTAAATGTATCTCTTTTATTTTATTGGGTTCTATACTTATTGGTTGAGATGTAAAGAGTTTAAATAAGTTCATTTAGATCTGAACTAAAACAAAATTCCCTTACATTCATCTCTTTAAATTTATGTACTCACCCTTCTCATATACAATAATCATAATCATTTAATAAATTATTATTTAGTATTATTAATCCAAAAAAATCCATAATTAATTTTAATAACTCTAATAATTTTTGTAAAAGCCAATTCACCCCCCCCCCCCTTCATTCACCACAACCCTTTGACAACTAACAATTGGTATTATATCCTAACAATAAAAATATTGTTTATATTTTTTGTTTATTTTTTGAATATTATTTCTTGGACTAGCATTTATCCTAATCATTAAAAAGACTGAGGAAATTTATTTTTTAGTAATAGAAAGTTAAAAGGATAAACATTTGAATATGGTGAGACAATCACATTTCAATGGAAGTGATCATGGATACTCAAATGAGAAAATGGATGTATTCTAAAATAATATAAGTATTTAATATCAAATAATCACGGATAAGTCATATAGACACCATGATGTTTAAATTCATGCGTTAACTGGTCAGGATGTTACAAAATATGTATTGAATTTCCAAGTCATTAAGTGTCTTTATTTTTCCCTTGTTTTAAAAGTTTTTCATCATATATCTTCTTGTAAAAATGCTTCAGACATTTTGTGGATTTTAAAATTTACCCATCAAGTAAAAAATTTCTTTTGAGAACTAGGCTTGGTATTCACATTGAAAAAATTCAAGAATTTAGAATTTCTGAACATGAAAGTGTTTATGATATATTCAAAAGATTCATAAAATTTCTCAAAAACTTATTTGAACTTAGATAAAAAAATTGTAATTAACTTATAATTGAAATAATACATTGATTTATAATAATGAAATATAATTTGAAGATAGTGACCATTGAATAAAGAAATATTTTTTTAGATTACTCCTTGAATAATATGATTGGATCTCTCACACAATATGATCTTCTGTACAAGAAGAATGAAAATTAAGATCATGATAAAATAAAGGTATATTATTTTAAGTCTAATTTTTTTTATAAATTTACTAGTGATTTTTCAAACTATTATATATTAGGTGTATATGGTGGCCTAAATCATGTTTCAAAATTTATTACCGGGATCATGAAGAAAAATCATGATACCAAAAAGTATAAAGGAAAACGAAAGAGATATAACAAGCACTTTAAGAAAAATGTCAAGAATGGTAAATCTACAATTCTATTTCCTAAATATATGACCCCATCCATACCAAATATGAGTGATTGATATTTAAAGATAAAATAAAAGAAAAAAAAGGAAGGGAAAAATGAAAATGAAGAAATAATTTATTAGAGGCTAGAGTTTTACTGAAGAATATGACTTATATGAAGTATCTATAAGTGAAAAGGAAACATGATATCTTGAAATTTTATCTAATTAACATAATATTACCTTATCAGCTTCTCACTCATTCAATTTCAATAATTTAAGATGATATAGAAATGAAAAATAAAAATATTAGATTATTGGGTACCATGGACAAAGAGAGTAGTTGTGATTCTAATTTTCAATAATCTACTATTTTTAATTGTGAAAAATATAAGGTTAAATATATAAGTGAATTATGTGATGAATTTCATAAGAAAATGAAAATTATTTCTATAAAGTATGAAAATGTGACTATATATTATAATAATGTTACTAAATAAAATAAAATACTCATTTTGGAAAATAAAAATATAAAAGATTATATTTCTAAATTTGATGAAGAAAAACTGAAAATTATGATTCTTGAAAATAATTTCTCTATGCAATAAAAACATAACTATAGTTTGGAATATTATGTTCCTTATACAAAATATAATGTTTTTGAAGATCTTGAAATTATTCAAAAGAAATATATGTATCTTAAGGTTGTAATTAAATGTTTAAAGGAAATGATATTTATATTTAATATTAGATGTAAATCGTTATATGAACTCATTATATTATAAAAAATTCATAAATAAAAAATTATAAAAATTGTCTAGTTTTTAATTAGAAATTACAAAAAAATTATAAAAATATATTTTTAAAGGGAAAATAGGAATCGATTTCATGTGTTATATGATTTAGATGTGAATTATTTAAACATTATACTTCTAATTATTCACTATAATTCCATTAATTATTTTTTCATACAAAGTATTTTATTTTTAAATCTCCTTTTAGAGTTAAGAGGACTAAACCTTCTATAGCATGGGTGACTAAGAAATATTTTATGATTCTAATTTGACCAAATGTGGCTTGGATGAACAAGTAAGTATTCTTATTATGATGGATGTCATGTTTTCCATCAATGTTTTTATTTTTAGTATGTTGACATGCTATTTTATGCTTTGTTTCATAAGGTGGCATAACTAGTGTGTGGACGGATTTAGTGTATACAACTCCCAGCCTAAAATACAAGTATAAATTGAGAAAATCACTTGATATTTTAATTAGAAATGCATAAGATTATATTTTTAATCTAAATAATGTTTATAAATTCAATTTAATATTATTTTATACTGAAAAATATTACCTCAATATTAATTTTTTTGACCTTAGTATAAAACTAAAAAAATTGAAAAGTACCAATGTTGAAAATTCCAAACTTATGAAAGTGGAGATTCTACTACACAAATACATAATGAGACAAATGGTTCCAAAAAAAGGTAAATTTCTATAAATATAACTTGAGATCATCTTTATAGGCATCTATATGAAGCTTCGGGATAAATGTTACATCCATCACTGATCACCATAATCATGATAAACATATTTTTCTAGATTATCTAGGTTTTATAGAAAATATTATACATAAAATGATAAGTAAAATTTATGATAATTCTTTCACTATGAAGAGGGAGTATAAAAGATTTTTTTAGAGGTGGATACCCAAAATTATCCCAACTAGGTGTGAGAAATGCCTAAAAAGAGTAGGAATCTATTTTGGTAAATTTTGGACAGAATTCACTCCAAATAAGAAAAAAAGATTTGTAGGCCATTTCTAGTATTTTTATAGGTCTGGGGATAAGGAATTATATTTTTTTGATTAATACATCAATTCAGGAAACTCATTGAATTCCTATATTAAGGGTATAAACCCAAAAATATTTCATGACACAAAGACAAAGAATCTATATATTAAGAATAGGTTTGACACACTAAGGAATATGTATGGAGTATGAAATTTTTTGGTTATTATTAAGATGAATTAATATTTTAATCAACTTTATATGCACCATATATATATATAAAATAAATAATAGCACAAAACTAAAAGTTTAATTATATAAATCATTAGGAAATTTTTTAAATAATAATTTTAGAAAAATTATTCCTAGAATGTTTTAAAAAACTATTGATGATGTGTCCTTAGGAAACAATCCCAATAATTACAATATGAGTTATAATATTATCTTATTATATTATAGTGAAGGAGGCATAATGTGGAAAAATTATTGAAAGCCATGGATGTTTATATTAGTGGTAGAAATAAAATGAAAAATGGGAAATCAATCCAATAAAAATATAGAGGGATTGGGTGTGTCAAAAACACTCTCAAGTTGCTATATGGAGATTCCAAACAATCAAAAACAATTTTAAAATAATTCTTGTTAATTTGGTCTAATAATTTGTAAAAGGCTGTAATATTGGAAGAAATATATTAAATTTTCTTTTCTAAAGGAAAATAATAAATTCCACATTGAGAATTAAAATTTCAATCGTGATTTTCAATAAATAATAACATAAGAGTTTTATAAAAACTGTGTGGGGTCATAAGGATGTAAATATTGAAAAAAGTTACTTAAACATATTTTAAACCCAATAAAATATGATAAATATGATATGTATGGCGCAAATAGATGTATTCTCTTTAATGTATAATGAAAATAGAAACATCTCACACAGAAAATTTTTGTTCATAAATAATTGTATGCTTTCTAAATCTAGGATACATATGAAAAAGAAATGTGCAACCATTAATATTATCATTAAAGGAAAAATGTTATAGAGAAGTACTACTCAAAATTTCTATTCAAATTAAAGAATAAAAATAACCACATTATTCCATTAATTTTTTTTAATGGTCTTCTCTTTTATATAGGGATTTTAAGATAAGGGTAATAGGTGTGAGAGAAATAAAAACATGAAAATAATATAGAAATAGGGAAGTTGGGATCACTATTCCAAATTTGGTTAAATATTTAATATTCCATTTTGTTGCACTCTCAACTTAATAAATCTTCAATCCTTTCAAATATAGAGATACACCTTGATAAATATTTCTATGAGTATCCCTTCTATAGTATACAAGTTAAGATAATGTTTAAAATCTCCCATATCTTTCCATTAAAATACACATTTGATTTTAGGAAAAATTCTTGAGGTAATTTCATGAAAAAATGCACAACATTATATTCTATCACCCATTACTATAAAAATAAATTCCAAACATTTTGGGGGAAATTTTTATTTCTAATAAATATAATGATAGTAAGAAATATAGGTAAATTCAAGGATAGTTTTTATATTGTTTAAAACCTCCTACTTATGTTTGAATGCTTTTGATTTGTGTGTTGAGATGAAATATAGGAACTCGAGATGGAATTCCAATAAGAATTAACTTGTTAATTGGAATCATATATTTTAATCCCGAAAAAGGTTGAATAGCCTTTGAATGGTATGATCATATATCTTATAGTGCTTACTTGTTTAAGGGGTACCAATATACTTAATGTAAATCAAACATGGTGAAGGATACATGAGTGAATCCCTTGAAAGGGAAGAAATAATAAGAAGTAACTTCCAAATTATTACCATTTAGTAATTTAAAAAAACTAGTAACCCATATAAAATTGGATTATGATTCATTCCAACCCAATTTTCTAATTTCTTATTGGTTTTATAAGGTGTGGTGGTAGTTTGAGATCTTTGGTTGATAGATAAAAAAATAAATTGGGGATTAAACCTTTATGCAATTGAACTTATTTTATGGGTTTTTTTCATTATTACTTGTATAAATATTATTGATAAATATATTTTCACCCTAAAATGTAAATATTTGAGAGTAGTATCACATTTATAATGATCAATGGAAAACATACAGTGGACACTGACACTTATATTATACATTAGGTTATCCCATACAGAATTATTATTGTCTAACTGGAGGGTTATATCTTAGAAAACATTTTTTTAAAATAATTATTTTTTTATACTACATAAATTGAAAATTAAATATTAAAAGAGAATATTTTGGAAGACAAGTGAGTTCCTACCTCCATAAACATTATTTTATATTATTTCAATAATGGGAAGATGAAAAGGTTCACATGCACACATATTAACATAAAGGTATTTAAGAAATTTGAAACCTCAAATAGATGGCTATAGTTAAGAGTCCATGCTTGATGGTTTCATTTTTTTCAACAATTTTATGCACCTAGAAATATAATGATGTGTTAATATTTATGGAAAAATGAATTCTAGAAGTTTAGGATATAGGTGATTGAGTACTTTCAAGGTTGAAATGAAGAAGACTTGGTCAAAAAGAACATTATATGAGGAGTTTCATCCTTGAGAATATGATAATATTTGTGTGTGGCACCTATACATTCAATTATATCTATTTTCAATTTTTATATATATTTGGAGATCATTTTTATGTCTTTATAGGGTGTCTTGAAGTGTTGGGGAGGTCAAAACTAGGCTAAATCAGGGTTGGTGGGCTTCTTATAGCTTCTTAAGTAACAATAGTCCCAGCATATTTCCAGTGGGAGGGCCACAGCTAGTTTTTGTGGCTCTTGGGTAGAAATAATTCTACATAGAATCCACCATCCAAATGGTGAAGACCATTGGCCAATCAGTGGTGTTCCTAGGAAGAACCATTTCTACTCAATGGACATTGGGTAATAAGTGTAATTTGACATAGCCCATTGGGGACTCCCAGTATAAATATGTTTTCTAAAAACATGGCATATGCTCACTAATAATTATTCATGTGGGACCCATTCGACTCCCAATAACATAGGGATACTCTATGATGATTTTTGGGTGTTCTCCCAACCATCCAACACCTAAATTTGATTCCCAATCAATGATTCAATCCTTTAATATTCATTTAGTGAGTTATACTTGATCTAGATTATTTCAATTCTCTTACCCTTAATCAAAACTAATTAGATTATTGATGTATTAATCAAATATAAGGATTTTTTGTTGATATAACATGATATTCATGGATCATTCATAGAATCATAACCCAGATTCATAGTTTTGGAATCTATGCATAAATCACTTTTTTTTAATGTCCCGAACCCGGATTCCACTCAAGACTGGCCCGAGCTCGGTGGATCACAAGGCCTCAAGTGCATCTCCCCAAAAACCAAAGGCTATCGGATAGTACTGAGGGCCTAGGCGTTTTAGTGGGGAGACTATTCCCTTATCACCGTAGTGTAACTTAATGAAAAATAAAAAACTAGAAAGTAGTATAAGTACTAAACAACTAGATAATAGATTCATAAACAAAATAGAAATATATAAATAACAACACAAGAAGTGTCTCAGAAAAAAAATAATGATACATTTCATGAGTCTAAGAAAGCATCCAATACGTGTCTAAATTTGTACAAGGAAATACATGTATCCAAAAATACCAAAATAACAAAAGCGATATTTCCGAATAGCATTGTTATCCTCAACTTGGTCTAATGATCCCCCTCCTCCTATGTGTGGTACAGAATCAACCCTCGATTTGTGGGAAATTTCCCCTACCTCTGCCTACATCGAAATAGTCTTCTTAGGCCTCTACCTACATCAAAATAGTCTTTTTAGGTACCCAATAGCAGCCCAAGCAGGGTGTGATAAATATTCCTAATAGTTAACCACCTAAATATCTATAAAATTTTTTAGTCTTTGAATAATAACAAGCTAAAAAGTGTGTAGGTAAACATGTTAATAGTAAATTAGTGTAAATATGTCCATGACATGTAACTACAAAACTAGAAATCCTGAATAGCCACTAAAGGATCCCTGCAAAACGTATTCAAGCTTCTATAGAAAGTAGCTACAAGCAAAAGAAAGTAAACACCACAACCTCTATACATATAACCTTATCAACCACATCCTTTTTGTACAACCTGATGTTTCATAAACTTCCATAGCTAATCCACTTAACTAAGCATGTCATATTTCTCATAGTCATGTCATATATCTAGTTCCATACCATGAAGGATTGAATAAAAGGTGTTGAAGACCAAGTAATATTCATTGAGTCCTAGGAGAATCTCGATGGAAAAAATGGTTAGGTACTACTTAGGTCCCTAGGAGAATTTCATACTGAACATGTCCTATGTGGGTCTAAGAAATCAGGATCAAAGGGTTCTTAAGGGCCAAGGCTTCCCATAGAATCAAGTCCCCAGGATAATACTCTATCCAAGGAATCCACAACCACATCCAGATCCAAGGACTTATGTCTAAGGCATCTAAATGGAATCAAGACCCTTAATATACCAACTCATGCATCCACCACCACTTAAAATACATATCGTCTCATTATTTAATCAAATCCTTTTACCATTCCATACCATGAGTATATCCACTCATATAGCCATTTCACATTCAATTACACCACAAGAGTATACCCACTCACATATCAAAATTCAATGAAATGGAATGTAATGATTATACCCACTCACTATTCACAATTCTCATTTAAAAAATTAAGTTGTTCATTTTCATATAGCCATTTAATTCAAGAGAATCAACATGCAAAGAGGAAATGCATCAATTAACTAAGCAATTCAAACTCATTTTATATAATTGAGATTCCCATAACTAGGAAAGCCTAAATCAAACCCCATGGGTGGACTTGGGTGGGGAAAACCATAAAAACATCTATAGGGTAACTAAGGGCTTCCTTAATATGCCCCATTTCAATTAAGTCAATTAATCATTTCACTTTTAGGGTTGTGTTGGAAATTCCAGTGGGATGTGCATTGGTATCTTGGTCTATAAAGAACTAAAACTCAAGAAAAAATTATATATAACATTGTTTATCATGATATTAGAGTGATCATACAGTATCAACTCTTGATTCAACTCAGGTTAAGAGAAAAATGAAGAAAAAACGAAGAACCTGAAATTAGGTCATATTAGCTTACACCTAAAAAGTGTCATTGATGGGAAGAATAATTAAAAATGCATAAACATGAATTGAGTACTCACTAATGTGGATCCAACAAGATGTTCCACACTTCAATTGTAGATTAAAGATAGAGTGTGCCTCAAATCCAGGAATAGTTTCTCAAGGGAGATCTCAAAACTTTCCAACGTTTTGTGTAGGGTGAATTGAGATATTAATGATTAAAATATAAATTAATTTGATTAAATATTATAAAATTTAAAAAATTAAATGGTATTCATTGTTTGATTGTATGATTTTTCAAACCATACTCCAAAAATAAATATTTAGTTTTAGGAGAAGGGAACCCACAAGGTTTCCTCACACGGTTTGACTAACCATGTGGAAAACATGAAAAACTAATCTGTTAAAAATTGTAGAGGCTTCAAAATGGTTGTACAGATAGAGTATCATGGTTTTTTATAAACATGAAACCTCCCCTTTCACTTTTTACATGGCCCTCACTGTTTATCCTACCATGTGGCATGCCCCATATGGTTTGAACTAACCATGCCTCATGCCATTTTCACCCCCCAAAACCAGGTTCTCAGCTCCGAACAGGCACCATGCACCCTCAAAAAACCTAAAATCATATTGGGTACTCACACTAAGCCATATTTAAACATTTAATCCAAAAAAAGGATCTATACCTTGTACAAAAACCTATATTATTACAATACCCCCCCCCCCCCACTAAATAAATTCATCCCTAAATTTCCCCCTAAATGGTGGTTAAGATTCATCTAAGAACAACTCTTGCAACTAAGAACATCTGTCAACCTTACAGTCCCAAGTATCATACAACAAACGATTGTGCTTATATATCACCAATACTAAAGGAATAGTATGACATTAGAGAACCTTCATGATCCCATCAATGATACAAATATGATTCTCCTCAAGGAATACATTAGCTTGTTACTCAACCTCCTTAGGTTGAAAAGTGTGGGATGAGTTCTAATGGTAGCGATACAGTTGAGATACATGGAATACATCATGCATGGATCGTTACCTCTGAAGAACTACAACTGACAGGATAATAGCCCAACTCTACCCATAATCTCAAATTTTCTAACATATCATGGTGAATGATTACCCTGTCTTTTGATCCATTTATGTCCCAACCACATTGAAACATGTAAAAAGACCATATCTATGACCTCAAAATCTAGTGGTTTTCTACAACAATCAGAGTAATATTTCTATTATGAATGTGCAATATCCATCTAATTATGAATTAATTGGACATTTCTAGAAGTATCCTACATGAGACTCAATCCCAGTAAAGCTATCTCACCTATTTCTAACCATTTAGGGGTGTTTGGCATGGACTACTAGAGAAAGGACTATAAGGTGCCATCTGTATATTCTTTTGACAGAGATTTTTATAGAAAAACTCAACTAGGTAAGTATGCCTCTTTAGAATCCCCCAAAATCTAGAATGCATTCTCGTAACTTGTCTTCAAACACCTATATCGTATGCTTTGATCGAACATCATTCTAAGGGTTGTATAATGTGCTTAGAACCACTTGTGTATTAAGAACCCTCTGAAAAATTATCCATAAATGATATTTAAAGTGAGTGTACCTATCTAAAATAGTGGTTCATTACACCCCATGAAGTCATACTATCTCATGGATATACAACCACCCAAGCTCATTGTAAGGGCCCAGATCCGATTAGATCAACCCTTTGTGTGTTTTGAAGACTAAGGTGCTCGGAGAAGGCTTGCATAAGTCTGGAGGTGTTTGGTCACAGAATTCTGGAAGCACGGAGGCTACATGACATGACTAAGGGGCACACGATGTGTACTATTTAGAGTTTCAAAAAATAAATTAAAAGATGATGTGACGGGTTTTTCAGTAGAACCCGACCTCAAGGCAATACACAATGTGAATTGGAAGTACACATCGTGTTCTAACCCACCATTTTTTGTTTTAAATAAATACAGGCCACTCAATTATTTCCAAACCTACAGCCATGTCTCCCCTCCCCCTCATCCCAGGTGACCCGGTAGACCCCTCTATAGTGTTTTAGAGATCTCTTTATATTGGATTGATCTCAAGCTTCTTTCATCGATCCATATTCAATCCAAGGTAAGATCTACCTTTTTCATTGTGGTTTCTTTGATATGTTTTTTTCCTTTTCTCTTTTCCATGTGATGGTGATTGATCTCTATGCATCTAATGGAGTTTTCTTTGTTTTTGGTTGGTTCTTTTATGTCTCAAAATCCTCGAGTGGATTCAATCGTCATGATGGGAGGTGATCTTAATCCATTTTGTGACAGTTCTTCTGAAAATAACATTGGAATCCTTTTATTTATAGGATTCATTGCTTTTGTTTCTCCTATGGTCAATTGTAAAGATATCATGTTTTATCACTCAAATCAATATTAAATTTAAATAATAATTACTTGAACCAGATTAAAGAATTGGAACCGTTTGTATTTTTTTTCTATATACAGTTATAATGGTTTGCCTCTTTATTTTCTAGATAGGGTGATATCAATTTTTTTCTTGTTTATCATGTTTCTCTTTATGGAAATTGGTAATAAACGTAAAGATGGAATTAATTGTAAATTTTTTGTCCAAAGATAAATATACATGTGAAGAAATTATGTTGTTGATGTAATTTTATGATTAATAAAATTAATATAGATGGGAAAGTTTAATTAAACTAGTTGATAAACCTAAAGCATATTGATTCTTGTTGAATTAAAGGCATGTCGAAATAATTTTTTAATTCCTTTTCATAGCTATGATAGCTTTCTATTTTTTTTACACATAGTTGGAACCTAAAAATAATGAATCGGTTAATTAAATATAGATTAATGAACTGGTTATTAGATAAAAGATAATGCCTTTAAGGGTTCTCAGTTTCCCTCTTTCTTGTAAAGGCCAAGGGCCTTATGCTTTGGTTATGTGATTGCTCGTTATGTGTGAAGTTTGTATGACTTTCTTGGTGATAAGAGCCTAGTTGTTTTTTCGTTTCCTACTGCTTATGTTGTGTGAGGTTGATATGGCTAAGCTTTGAAGGGTGTTGTAGTATGTGGGACCATGCAGGCCCCGTGGTTGTGGAAGCAGTTGATGCCTAGAGTGGAAAGATGTATCAGTTTATGTTTGTGGGTGTTAAGGAGGACACCATAGATTATGGAATGGGTTGAATCTGGGATTACCTTTTGATGTTAAAGTGATTCCTTATTGATGTTTGGTTATCCGCTTTAATTTCCCCACCACTTGAGGTAGCTGGTCTTACCTACCCTCCTTCTAAAAGAAGTGAAGACACATGGGGTATGTCACTTTCTTTCCTAGTTTATCTTATAGAGGGTGAATGGGTCTACGCTCCTACTATATGTGTCAAAGAATACACTGGTAGTTCATATACTCATTATGTTGATCCTCTAGTGTTTGGTATCTTAGATTTATTTTCTATAATTCATAGAATTATGGGATGTAATATTGATATTAATAAAAGATTGAATAAATGATGTTAACCCAAGTGGTCAGATCTTGGTGGGATGAAATGATGAGGTTGTGATTTTGAGGAACTATGGACTTGTTTTGGTCATGACTAGAGGGAATGACACTTAATTGTAATGCTAATGAAATGTAATGTGGAAATTGATAATGGTTAATTAATGTTTAATTAATTAATTAAGATAAAGTGAAACTATTAAAAAGGGATAAAGTAAATTATTTTAGATCATTAAATGGTTGTGTTCTTATAGGATATATAGTCTTTGTCATGGCAGTCGAGTGGTTGTGTTGCATGAGGTTCATGTGGTGGTGCTTCGACCAGTTGTCTTTGGGAAAGCCTTTTCTGAGAGAGATTATTAGGAAGTGCGGTGTTAGGGTAAACAAAAAACCAGTGGGGATGTGGTAGACTGGTACCCTATATATTATTTATTATATTATATACTCTGGTATGAGATACTTGGTGAGAGTAGCCATGATGAGGTTGGGAACTTAGTATACCTGTTTAAGTGATGAGTTAGTTTCAATTTTTTCTCACTGTGCTTTAGATTTGTGTCTTTACCTTTTCATGAGAGGCCTTGGGGAAGATCCTACTAAGAATACTATTATAATCATCCTACGTATATATCTACTCTTTTTCAGGTCACCTGGAGAAGGTTGGAGATTAGGCTGGTTACAAATTGCTTGGGGTTACAAGAGCTATTCAAGCTTCATGGTCGCTATTGTTTACTTTATTTTGGTACGTAAAGTTTTCCATTTTAGTTATATTATCTCTTATAAGACATTAAATATATGAAATTGGATTTATTTTATATTGAAATTTGAGTTTTATTTGATTGGTTTTGGTATTATATCAATATTTTTCATGTGTTCTCTTAGTGGGTAATACCTCTCATTTGTCTGTTTGATATACCCTCTGTGCTAGTCACCATCCCAAGGCCAATTGGAGGCAGGAATCAAGTGTCACTATCTCCCTTGTCACATTGCCAGATCAGGAGGGGTACACTTTGTTAAGAGGAAGTTGTGATGAAGTTGTCTCAATGGATCTAGTTGAGTGATAGGATGGAGTTTGGACTTAGGAAAAGGTGAGGTTTCATGGGATGGTAAGGAAACAGGGTCAGTCAAGTTTAGAAAGTGTTGTAAATACTAGAGACCATCTAAGACATGGGTATTTATGGCCCCATGTGATCTGATGCCCAAACATTTTATTTTACAGTGCCAACTAAATGAAGTTATGTTGGTTATAGAGTTGAGACCTAGGAAAGGATCATGAATCATTCTTCTTTTCACCAGTGTTTGAATTTTTAGACCTTAGGAAAGTTTAAAATAAAATTAATAATAGAAAATAATTAATTAATTAATGTTGTGTCTTCCATATTATAGGTTTAGGAGCTCTACCTCTTTGTTATTTTGCTAGTATGGATCCAGGTCGATGACCTCATTGGTTCACATAGGAGATGTTTAACAGGTTGTGCCAACCCATCGTCATAGAATATAGGTTAAATAAAACGACACATGGAAGATTAACTTATGAGTGTTTCAGAGCCAGAGTCTATAGAAGTATGAGGGCTCTGTTTCAAATACAGTAACTAAAGACAAAAGGACGAGGTTGAGATAGCCTTCAGTTTGATCCACGCTCTGAAGTATCCATGAGTGTTATTGGTTGTGATGATGATGCATGGAGTGGAAAGGCAGTGGGGGTTCTTGTTGCTCAGGGATTGTGAGGAGTCGGAAGTCTCATTGGAAGAGTTTTGAGACAAGTTCAGATTCATGCTTCTTTCTTCGAACACAAAGGTGGCTAGTCACTAGGAGATTTTTACCCTTTAATAGGGGATATCCAGTGTGAGAGAGTTTAGAATTTATTTGAAGAACCTTTTATGATATTCTTTGGACCTATTTCCATATGAGGAGACTAGGGCGAGGCATTTTTAGGAGGCTTTTCATCTAGAGATCCATTGCCAGGTCACCCCATTTATGCTGACGACATATATTGTGGTGCTGGCGAGTTAAGATTTCATCAAGAGTATGTTATCTAGAACCTTATTATCATGAGAGGGGAGTCATCAGGATTCTTCACAAAGGAGAGTTGTGTTCCAGGGTTCATGGTTTTTAGGGAAGAAGACTTTCTATTCAGCTGGGGGTAGGTCTCATCACTCAGTATCTTGTTTCCCCAGGGTTAGCGGCTCTCAGACCTATGCCAAGGGATCAGGTTCTTGTTTTTATTATGGAGGGTGAGGTAATCAGCAGCAAGAGTTCCCAACCTTTCTATGCATTCAGTGTGTGTCATGTGTTTTGATCAAGTTCCTTCATTGAGGCAGTTCCATCCTAGGCAGTAGTAGCCAGTTACACTATATTTGGATCTGTAGAGAGAGGATGGTTCAATTAGAGGATAGCCTTGGGATGCTCTCTTTCCTCATAGAGTAGAGCATGTCCATTATGGTGTTCATTAGTAGGGTCAAAGAGGCAATGGATCAGTTCTTGGTGAGCTTTGTGCTCTAGCATTTCCAGCATCGGGTGATCCAGACATCATTAGAGGTACCCTTTTCTTGTTTTATACATTGGTGTATACCTTGTTTGATTCAATAGTTACACACTCCTTCATATCACCTTCCCCTTTCTATGCTTTGGGAATTGAGGTAGAGAATATTCTAGTGCCCTAGGCCTTGACTACACCAGATAGAGGTCGAGCTAACTTGTTTGAAGTATGTAGATAATGTGAGACAGTGCAGGGGAAGCACTGATCTTGGGGGTATTTCCTAGGATTACGGATACAACCATATGATGTAATCCTCATCCTAGATTGTTGGTATTCTATTTCAGCTATCATGGATTGCTTCAGGAGGTAGTTGTTGTTCTAAGATGATGATGGAGATCCGGTGGTGTTTGTTGGAAAGTGATCCCTCGGAGGGGCCAAAGGCATGTTCCTTCCTTGTCATCATTGATGGATGATTTGATGCTGAGTTTTTTGTAGTTTCAGCAATTTTCATTTCCCAGGGTCATAGAAGAGTACACTAATGTATTTCTAGATGAGGTTGTAGTGTTACCCCTATGACAGGTGATCAAGATCGGGATTGAACTAAAACCAAGCGTGTCTCTTATCTTGATGTCTCCATAGAGGATGGAACCTTCTGAGTTGTGAGAGATGTGTATACAGCATGATGGTCTGTCAAAGTGAAATTTTGTCTGACTGAGTGTGTCACTATGGGGTTCACCAGTTTTTTTCATGAAGAAGGATTATGATAGTTTTTATCTGTGTTTTGATTAACATCGCTTGAATAAACTGATAGTGAAGAACTGTTATCCTCTTCTAGGAATTTATGATTTATTCAATCAATCGAAGGGTGAAAGTTGGTTCTCAAAAATAAACTTGCAATCAGGATATCATCATTTTCATGTGAAGGATGAGGATATCTCCAAGAATGATTTTCATTTTCATCATGGGCATTATGAGTTCATTAGGATGTTATTCGGTGTGATGAACTCTCCATCTGGGTTCATGGGGTTGATGAACGTTATCTTCCATGAATTCCTAGATAAGTTTTTTGTGGTTTTCATTGATGAAATATTTGTGTACTTTGTACCAAGGGAGGATCATGCAGAGCATCTTCTTTCCATTTTGGTAGTTCTTCATCAACATCAGCTATTTGAAAATTTGTGAAAGTGTGAGTTTTGGGCTTGGGAATTCCATTTTGTAGAGCTTTTTGTATTCTAAAAAGGAGTATTTGTGGATCCATTGAAGATCAAAACAGTTGTGTCTTGGGTAGCCCCCAATGTAGTAGTAGAGGTGCATAGATTCCTTGGTCTTGTAGGCTATTACAGGAGGTTCATAACCGATTTATCTAGGTTTGTGACTCCTCTAATAGTATTGACCCGAAAGGATCCACCATTTTTATGGGCCGATCAATGTTATGAAACTTTCAAGTATATACAAGAGAAGTTGGTCAGTAATTTGGTTCCTTTTCTACCAGTAGAATGGGTTTAGTTTGATGGTGTTTGTTATGCTTCACATCTACCGTTAGGATGTGTTCTTATGCATTATAGATCAGTCATTTCTTATGGGTCTCAGTAGTTGTGTCCTCACGAACATAATTATTCCACCCATGATCTTGAGTTCGCATCAGTGGTGTTTTCTTTGATGTTGTGGATACAATACCTCAATGGATAGAGATTTTTGGTTTTCACCGATCATAAGAGCATGAGGTATGTTTTCTCCTATTGTGACTTGAAATTGCAACAACGTCGGTGTATAGAGTTCTTATAGGATTACGACTTTAAAATCTCGTATACACCTCATAAATAGAATCTTGTAGCCGATGCGCTAAGCAGAAAGTCACATAGTGATTTAGTGCATGAATCAGGTGATTCCTGGATGGTGATAGAAGAACTTTCAGCATTACATCTAGATATAAGAGAATTTGGGGCATAGTTTTTCTTTCTCAGATGATGGAGAAATCATCTCCGGTGCATCAGGTAGAAGATTCCCAGTTGTGGGACATTGAGGCGGTGCTCTAGAGAGACTGAGTTGTTTGTGGTGAGGCCCCTAAAGGTTGGTCTGAGGATGAACAACATTTTGTGTTGTTTGAGGGAATTATTTTAGTTCCTTTGATAGTGTAGGAGATAGTTCTCAATTAGTTACAAAGTTCTTCTTTAGCGGTACATCTTGGTGTGACAAAGATGTAACAATATTTGATGATTCATTTTTTGTGGTCTGGGATGGAGCATGCAGTTTTAGGGTTTGTGTCTCGATGTTTGGACTGCTAGAAGTCGAAGGCTAGGTATAGTGTTCCCATCGGTTAACTCCATCCATTAGATGTTCCTTAGTGGAAGTGGGAGGACATCTTGATGGACTTGTTTACCGGTTTACCTCGAGATCAGGGAGGCTATGACGCTATATGGGTCGTAGTGGATCATTTGATGAAGTATTCCTACTTTATAGAAATAAATGAATTGAGCTCAGTGGAGGATTTATTGAGGTAGTATATAGAGGAGGTGGTGAGACTCTATAGGGTCCCTAAGATGATATTTTTTATTGTGATCCTCATTTTACCTCCTGGGTGTGGAGAGGTCTCCATCATGCTTTGGAATCTCATCTATTCCTTAGAACAACTTTTCATCGGTAGATGGAAGTTCAGATAGAGAGAACCACCTCGACACTAGAATACATGTTGTGCTCCTATGTCCTAGATTTTGGAGGTTCATGGATGAGAAATTTTCCCTTGGTAGTCTTTTCTTAGAGTAGTAGAATCCAATCCACCATTGGTATGGTGTCGTTTGAAACCTTTTATGGTCGGCCTTTCTGTTCTCTATTGTGTTGGACTAGGGTAAGAGAGTCAGCAATTCTAAATCTAAAATTCGTATAGAATATGACATAGATTGTTCAAGTGATTCATGAGAGGATGAAGGAATAACATGATCATCATAAATCCTATGCCAATCATAGGAGGAGACCTTTGGAATTTGACATTGGGTATGACGTGTTTCTAAACATGAATCCTCGTTTTGGGAAGTGATGGTTTGGTCATGGAGTTAAGATTTATCCCCAGTTTTTTTGGCCCTTAGGGGTATTGGATCATGTTGGATCTATGGAATATTTGGTATCACTTCCCCCATAGATGAGCCAAATATGTGATTTTTTTTATGAGTCGCAGCTATGTCATTATCTTCATGACGACTCTCATGTCATCGATTGGGGTGAGATTGATATTGAAGATGATACGGCCTTCGGGTAGTGGCATGTGGAGATCCAGGACCGTAAGGAGTATGTGTTACATGGGTGTGGTATCCCCTTAGTTTGTGTCTTGTGGAGGCACAGGGGTGTGGAGGATAGTATTTGGGAACGCGAGTCACAGGTTCATGCTTAGCACCCCAAGATATTTGATGTTTATCTCTTTTCTAGTAATTATGATCGTTTTGTGGATGTAGAGATTTCTAGGTTATGAGATTAATTTATCTTGTTATTTGATTTGGCTTACTCCCTTTTGATAAGTATCACCCCTGAGAGAGTCTTGGGAGCTTTTTTTGTTTGTCATGTGGTTTCGCGTTGCTCTTTTTCTAAGCGGTTGAGCTCCTGTGGTGGAGAGAGCCTTGAAAGGTATCTCAAGGGATGGATGTTTCGAAGAACCCTTTTTATTTTACTCTCTGGGTTGGTTTTGTATTCTCAAGGATGAGAATTTTTTTAGAGGTATTTAATATAAGGTCCCATATCTGTGTGGATCAACCGCTTGTGTGTTTCAAAGATTGAGGTGCTCAAAGAATGCTTAGAGGAAGTACTATTTTTGGATTCTAAAAATAAATTAAATTTTGAGGTGATGGGTTTTTCGGCAGAACCCGAACTCAAGGTAGTACACGATGTGAGTGGGAAGTACACGTCGTGCACGGACCCGCTGCTGTATGTTTTAAAGACATACCAGCCACTTGGGTCTTTCCAACCCTATGGACAAAGATCCCCTTCTTATCATCCCAGTATACCCACTAGATGCCTCTATTGATTTTTAGAGATATCTTAGGCTAGGATCAATATCAGGCTTCCTTCTTCAATCCGTCTTTGATCAAGGATAACATCTACCTCTGTTCTTGTGGTTTCTTCGATATGTTTTCTCCCATTTCTATTTTCCATGTGATGGTACTTGATCTCTATGGTTCAAATATATTTTTCTTGGTTGTTGGTTTGTGTGGTTGTGTCATGGTGTTCTCAGGTGGATGTAGTTGTTGTAGGGGGAGTCGATCATGATCCATTTTGTGGGTTGTTCCTATGGAAAGAACATTGGAACCCTTTTGAGGTAAGGGGTTCGTTTCTTTTCTTTTTTCTATATGAAATTGTATATATACTATGTTTTTCCCATGTATCATGATCAAATATACTTAATAATTACTTGAACCAAATTAAATAATTGATTCCAATCATATGTTGTTTCTTTCTACTATGATAACGGTTTTCTTATTCATTTTCAAGATAATGGGATATCTATGCCTTTCTTGTTTAGCGTGTTTCTCCTTATAGAAATTTGAAATGAACATAAATATAGAATTAATTATAAATTATATGGCCAAATATAAAAAGTAATGTGAACGAATTCAGTTGTTGATGTAATTTGATGATTAATCCAACTGATGCAGATGGTAATGATTAAATGAACTAGTTGATAAACCAGATTCATGTTGGAGATTGTTTAATTAAAGTCATGTAGAAATAATTGTTTAATTCCTTGTAATAACTATGATAGCTTACTATTTTTTTCCCATAGTTGTAACCTACAAATAATGAGTCAGTTGATTCAAGATGGATTAATGAACTAGTTGTTTTATAAAATATAATGCATTTAAGGGTTTTGAGTTACCCTATTTCTTGTAAAGTCCAAGCACATAATGCTTTGGAGTTAGGAGCACTCAATGTGTGTGAAGGATGGATGCCTTGCTTGGGGTCCATATCCCAATTTCTTTGTTGTTTGTTTTCCTGATTCTTCTATTTTGGTGTGAGATTGATATGGCTAAGCCTGGAAGGATGTTGGGGTATGTTGGGTAGGGAGGCCAAGTGTTTGTTGAAGTATTTGATGCATAGAGTAGTGAGAAGCATCAGTTTATGTGTGTTGATGTCAAGGATGAAACCATAGATGATGGATCAGGTTAAAGTTGAGCTTACCCATTTTTATGAAAATTGTATCTTATTGAATTTTCTATTTGGTTATCTACTTTACTTTTCCCACTACTTGAGGTATCTTGTCGTGCTTACCCTCCTTCTAAAATAAGCACAGTCGTGTGGGGTATGTCACGTGCTTTCCTTTTTTTAGAATCTATAGGATGGAGGGGTCTATGCTCCTAATATATGTGGAAAAGACGTGAAGGATGGTTCATCTACTCATTGTGTTGATCCTCTTTGGTTTTATAGTTTAGAATGATTTTCTAGAAACCCATAAATTATGGGAAATAACAATGATGTTAAGAAACTATTGAATAAATGATGTTAACTCATGGGGTTGGAGCTTTTTGGGATGCAATGATGTGGTTATTCTTCTTAGAAATCATGGACTTGATTTGTTCATGCCTGGAGGGCATGAAACATTGTTGTGATTCTAATGAAATGTAATATGGAAATTGATAATGGTTAATTAATGTTTAAATAATTAGTTAATGTAAAGTGAAACTGATAAAAATGGATAAAGTGTCTTATTTTATCTCTTTAAATGGTTGTGTGCTTATAGGATATCTATTCATAGCAGTGGTACCCAAGAGTCTAAGAGATGTTAGTTGAAATGGAGCCTAAGACTAGTTTTTTCCCATAGTATGGTTTTTAGGTATATCATATAATGTATTTTTTGTGTTTCTATAAGCTACTCCACCCTGTTAGTTAGGGAAATAGACACCTTGTGGATTATGTTCCCTGGAGGGTGTTTTCCCTAACATCCTAATTGGAGGGTGGATGGCTGACTACCCCCTTTGGCACTACACTCTTCTCTTGGTAGTTACTTGTGATAGTAGGAACGATGGTTAGTTTTCCCTATATATGTGTGTAGAGGGATGTAATGGCTTGTGGTTATTCGCAGCCATATATTCTGGATATAGTTTCCTATGTGCTACTATAGGTATAACATGTATAGGATGTGATGGCTTGAGGATACTTATTGGGTGTATGGGATGTAATTTCTTGGGATGTAATACCCGATGTATGACACATGTTATGAGAGTTGTGGTGGATCCTGAAAACTACCTGGTTACTTCGGTTACATGGACGTTGTGGTTTTTTTTGCACGAGGTGCATGTTGTGGTGCTTCGCCTAGGTGTCTGTAGGAAATCCTTTTTGGTGATAGAGGCATAGGATGTGCGATGTTGGGTAAAAGTAGAAAACCAGTGAGGGAAGTGGTAGCGGGGTAACATCAATATTCATTATTATACTATATAATCTTGTATGAAATACTAATGAGAGTATCCATGGTGAGTTTGGGAACTTAGTATACCAGTTTAGGTGGAGAGTTAGTTTCACTTATTATTCATTGTGCTTCAACATGATTTCTTTACATTTTTACAAGAGGACCCACGGAGGATCCAACTAAGTATAATATTATTCTCACCCTATGTATATATAATTTTTTTTCAGGTCACTTGGACCCGGTTAAAGATCAGGATGGTTACTACTAGCTTGGGGTTGCAGGAGCTGTTCAGGCTTTATGGTCGCTATTGTTTTACTTTCTTTTGGTACTTGTCATTTTACCTTTCAGTTTTTGTAGTTATTTGGATTTTGTTGATTTATGTCTTATCTCTCTCTTTTTCATGTGTTCTATTAGAAGGCATTTCCTTCCATTTGTGTGTTTACTATACCCTCAGTTCTGTTTTCCAACCCATGGAATGGTAGAGGTGGGACTAGAGTGTCACTATCTCCCTTTTCACATTCCCATCCTAGGAGGGGTACACTTTGTGGGTAGGGGGTCATGAAATAGTGGTATCAGAGTCTCTGGTTAAGGGAGTGGATAGAGTTTGAAGTTAGGTACAGGTGAGGTTGAAGGGGTTGGTAGGGAAACAGTGTCATCCAAGTTTTTCAAGTGCTATAAACACTGGAGACTGGCTGAGACAATGGTATTTAAGGACCCATGTGATCTGATTCATAGACCTTTAAGTTTACAATGGCTACTAAATTATGTGATGTTGGTTTTTCGGTAGAAACCTATGAAAGGATCATGCATAATTCTTCTTTACTCTTGTGTTTAAATGGGTGGACCTTGGGATAGGTTAACATATAATGAATAAAAGAAAAAAATAATTAATTAATTTTGAGTCTTCCATATTCTAGTTTTAGGAGATCTGGCTATTTTTTATTTTTCAAGTATGGATCCATGTAGACGACCTCATCAAGTTCGTACAGAATATGTTCAACAGGTTGTACCAGCTGATCACCACAGAGTAGATGTTGACAATGATGACACATGGAGGAGGACCCTACGAGAGTTTTAGTGCCCGATTTTGTAAAAGTATGAGGGATCTGTTTCAGAGGTATTCACAGAAGACTGGTTAGAGGAGGTTGAGATAGCCTTCAGTTCGATCAGTGCTCGAAAGGAGCAATGGGTGTCATTGGTCATGGCAATGCTGTGTAGAGTGGCAAGGTAGCGGTGGTTCATGTTCCTTTGGGATAAAGAGGAGTTGACGGTCCTGTGGTAGGAGATCCAAGACGTGTTCAAAGTTGAGTTTCTTTCTTTAACAGTGAAGGTGTCCAGTCGCTAGGAGATTCTTACCCTTTGATAGGGGAGCTCCAATGTGTGATAGTTTGGAATCTGATTCATGAACCTTGTTTGATATGCTTCAGACCTATTTTCATATGAGGAGTCCAGGGTGAGGCATTTTGAATAGGATTTGTGTCTAGAGATCATGTCCCAGGTTGCAAAATTTATGTTGAAGGAATATCTTGAGGTGTGGGCAAGGGAATAGTTCATTGAGAGGATTTTAGGCAGAACATGATCATAACCAAGGAATAGTAGTCATCATTCCTCATGAAGTAATGTTGTGGTCCATTGTTCCAAGTTTTTAGGGCAGAAGAGTTTCCATTCAGTTGGGGTCGGTCCCAGACCTTAGTTTGTAGTTTCCCTGGGGTTAGAATCTCTCAAACTTATGCCAAGGGATTAGACACTATTTTTCTTATGGAGGTTGATTTCATCAGTAGTGAGAGTTCCCAACCTTTCTAATCAGTCAATGTGTGTCAGGTGTTCCACTTAAAGTTCCTTTATTAAGGAAGTTCTCTCTCATGCAACACTAGCTAGTTACACCAACTTTGGATTAGTAAAGAGTATATGGGGAAGGCATAGTACATACCTGAGATTCTCCCCATCCTCAAAAAGAAGATTTAATCCATGGTTTTGGTCTTCAGTAGGGTCAGAGAGGCTGTGAAGGATGTTGTGGTAAACTTCATGCTTTATCGTTTCCAGTTCTAAGAGAGTAAAAAAAACATTCGAGGTACCCTTTTATTGTTTTCTACTTGGGTGTATGATTTTTTTGATTAAGGATTGGTGCACTCTATCATATCATCTTTCTTTCTCCATACTTTAGGACTTTAGGTAGAGAGGATTCTAGTGCCCTTGGATTGACTATTTCTATTGGAGGTTGAGCTAACTTTTTTGAAGTTTGTAGAGACTATGAGATAGTGCTGGGGTAGCACCGCTCTAAGGGATATTTCATATGTTTACAAATATAGAAATATAATTTCATCCTCATCATGGATTAGTTGTATAAGGTAGAGGATATCATGGATTTCTTCATGAGATAGGTGGTGTTCTTCAATGAGGATGATGGAGAGACAACGGTGTTTGTTGGAAAGTGAGACCCTCTGATTGGTTAGAGTCATTTTCCATCATTATCATCCTTGATGTCTCTGTTGATGTTGGGTTCGTTAGAGGTTTAGTAGTTTTAGTTTCCCAAGGTAGTAGAACAGTACCTTAATGCCTTTCTAGAAGAGGTTGTAGTGTTACCCCCTCAACAAGAGATCAAGTTCGGGATCAAACTATACTGAGGTGTGTCTCTTATCTCGGAGCCTCAATATAGGATGGAACCTTTTGATTTGTGAGAGCTGCGTATAAATCTTGATGATCTATTACAGTGTGGTTTTGTTCATCCAAGTGTGTCATCATGGGGTGAACCAGTTTTTTTCATGATGAATGCTGATGGTAGTTTGTGATTGTGTGTTTATTATCATCACTTTATTATAGTGATAGTGAAGAACTGTAATCCTCTTCTACAGATTGATGATTTATGTAAAGACCCAACCTCAGTTTCTCGTAGTCGGTGCCCTATTACATTACATTTTCATGATTGAAAAAAAGTTGAATCCTAAAGGAATAAATAGTCTATTCGATTTGGAAACAAGATACATAAATAAGTTTGACATTTCATCCTGGAATAAAATACAACACTAATTTATTCCATTAGAATCATCCATGCCTCCAAGATTATTCCAGAAAGTCATTCATAATTTACTTCTTCATATAATGGGAAAAAGAAACATAAGAAAGGGGTGAGATCAAATTCCTAGTAAGAGTAAGAAATTTAGTTGAAGACAACATAAACTTTAGGCATGGTGAATAATTGAAAATACATGACTTTAAATGAAAAAAGTGAACATAATATGGCATAAATATGAGCTAAGTAAATACTTCCAAAATAAAAACTAATCATGGGTATTATATTAGTTGAATAACCACATAAAATTCCAATTTATAGCTTCATAATGAGGGAAATGAATATTCCAGACATTCTGAAATATACTATCAAGGCCTCAGCCAAGGCTTCTAAAAACTATTAAGGCCTCGGCCAAAACCATATCTCAAAATGGGCAAGGCCCCGGTCAAGTCCAAGTCTATTTGTTTCATTATACCTACCGATGCGTCGAGGGGATATATCTGGCCCCACCAATCACATAATAAGTCCAATTAATTTCTCATATGAATAGGGATAAACATAAGCAACACATACATTCATTTTCAAACAAACATATTAAATGTAACTAACTCTCCCAAATCATTAAAAAACAACACAAACCATTCAGAGTAATATGGTGAATGGTTTGAAGGCATCAAATACATAGTAAAACTAATCATAAACCATTCAAAAAAATATTGTATATGATATCATAAAATTTTAGTCCCATTTATACATAATAATCATTGAGAGTGTTGAAACAAAATAAAATACTCTTATAAAATGATTGAGTAACTCTTGAGATAAATACTCTTTTACTTTGAAAAGAAGAGTTCTATGGGAAAAATATTTGTATAAAACCATAAGTGAGGTAATATAATTTTTTAATAATAAAATGAGTGTTTTAATAAAATAATTGTTTCTTAAAACAGATTATAGAGTGCTCTTGAAAATATGTAAGATTTTGGGAAATTACTTTGAAATGGGATTGTATTTCGGGAAGAATTTTTGAAAGATCCTTTAAAAAACATATAACTCCATGTAAATTAATGTATTATTATGGTTGGGAAACATATATAGAAAATTCAAAAAGAAATTATGGTGAGTACATATGAATGAATAATAATATAATTGACCAAGTAGATAATAAAATTAACCTCAATGAAAATTAAGGTTCGGGTAGAAAAACCATTACCTTAAGCCCGAATGTGTTCCTCTCTTGAACATAAGGTCTTGGAATATTAAATTAGACTTATTAATAACTAATTTCAGAACCTATTATACATTTATTTAGTTTATCATAATTTTTTTAGTTCATTTAAGTTCTTATTTATATGTTATAATAGTGAATTTCATCGTTCCAGAGTGTTCATTTTCTTTATTATTTTCATAATCGGTTCACTGGTTTTTAAGTAATGGAGTTCGTGTGGAATGGATGTAAATCTCCAGAATTTAATTTAAAAATTATTTATGCACATACATAGTTTTTAATTTTCATTTATATCATTTGGTTACTATTAATTAGGATGAATCATTAGATAAAATATTAATGATAATCACTTTGATTATTTTAGCGGTATTTTGATTATTAGGAACCGCTTTGATCATATGAATTAATATTATGTACATATACTGGTTCCTAAATATTAATTAGGTTATAAAACATATATTATATTCTACTTCAAACATAATGACGGTTTCATGACCAATAATTAAGGATAATTTGGAGAACAAAACTTCATTGTCCACAAAGATTTCAAATTGGCACCTAACGGATGATAATTTCATTTATAAAATAAAAGAGAGAGAGTAAGGATATTGATTATGGTTCTTCCATTCACATTATGTAATTATAGTATATATATGATAATGGAGTTATCATGGTCATTTGGACAGAATATGTGTGGATAATATAATAATATAAAGGAACTTGAAATGAAATTGAAACAAATAGAATGTGAATTTACCTCTTGAATCCACCTCCTTCAGAACCTCTTTAAGGGAAGGGATTTTAGTCTTTTGGAAAGAACAAGAGCTCCTGGACGTGGGTAGTGACTTGTAAAGGGTATTTGGTTAGAACATTTAGGAGCTTCAAGGATTATAGGAGTGAAGATAAGAGGTAGTTAGGGGGGTTTATAGTGGAGGAGAGGAGTGCATTTTGATTCATTATTGTATTAATTCCCTCAGGAAAACAAATTGTGTTTATTCATGTGACCCATAATAGTAATAAGTTCATGTGATATTGAACCAAGTTATCTTAAGCCACTCATTATGTCATAAATAGTGTATTTAAATGATGACTTTTATATATTTTATTTTACCGTATTTCACTATTCATAAAAATCAACAATTTCAGAAAAATCACAAAAAATCACCCTAACCATTTTTCAATGTGTATAATTAAAAAATTAAATCCATTTTCTAAAAGTAATTTTCTAAATATTATTAATTTAATTTTTAAATTAAAACATACTTTATTCAAAAATTAAAAATTTTAAAACTATAACTCATTTTATATCACCATGAAAAACTAATCAGGATGTCATTATATTATAGCCTTAATAAATTAAAATAATAATATGATTTAATATTTATAAGGTTCATATTAGTATTCATATAAATATTCATAAGGTTGTGTTAATATTCACCAAAAAATCAAGTTAGTTCTATCAGCCTCTAAATGACTTACTGATCGCAACTCTAGATGACCGTTTTTTAAAATTGAAAACATAGAAGATGAAATTTTGTGTTTAACAGATAGATTATAAAATATTTTTTTGTAGGTACTCAATGTTTCGTGTATTTAATATTTATTTTCAAAACCTTGGGGTGTTACATTCTCCCCTCACAAAAACTTCATCCTCAAAATTCACAGAATGTTACCTCACAAAAAGATTTTGGTAGGTCTTCATCATAAGCTCCTCAGGATCCCATGTTTCCTATTCAATTTTATTATTTCTCCAAAGTATCTTTACTATATGATTAATCTAATTCCTTAACACATGTTCTTTAGTTTCTAGAATCTGGATAGGCTCTTCACAGTAAGATAGGTCAAGTTTAAACTCTGTACCTTCATAATTAAGGACATGTGATGGGTCTGGCATGTACTTTCTCAGAAATGAGACATGGAAGACATTGTATACTTTGGAAAGGCTATGTTCCATAGAAAAACAATATAAAAGAATTAAAATTCTCTCTATAACTTCAAAAGTCCCAATGTACATAAGGATTAGTTTCCCTTTCTTTCCAAATCTTATAACGTCCTTCTATGGAGATACTATTATAAACACAAGATCTCCCACTTGAAACTCTAAATCCTTCCTTTGATTATCAGCATAACTATTTTTTCTAATTTGAGCTACTTTGATATCGACTATAATATTATTTACCATCACTATTGTTTGTTCAATAAACTCTGGACCCACAAGCATCCATTCTCCAACTTCATCCCCACAAGTTGGTGTAGGACATCTATTTTCGTACAACACTTCATATGGTTCCATTTGAATACTTGAATGGAAACTATTATTTTAAGAAAACTCCAATAAATCTAAATATTAATCACACATACCTTTAAAGTCAAGTGAACATGATCGCAACATGTCTTCTAAGGTTTGGACCATCATCTATGATTTCCTGTCAGTTTGAGGGTGATAAGCAGTTCTCAAATGAAATTTTCTATCCCAAACATTCTGAAGAATTTTCTAGAATTTTGATGTAAATAGTGGGTCATGATCATACAAAATTTAGAGAGGTTACCAATAAAGTCTCATAACTTCATTAATATAGAGTCGTGCTAGGTTTTCTAGTGTAAAATTCACCCCTATAGTGAAGAAAAGTTCAGATTTGGTAAGTCGGTCCACAATTACCAATATTTCATCATTCCTTCTTGGATTTCTGGGAAATCTAGTGAAAAAATTCATGGTGATGTCATCCCACTTCCATGAAGGAATAGTTATAGGTTTCATGAATTCTTTTGGATATTTCCTTTCGGCCTTCCCTTGTTGGCATACTAAACATCTTGATACATAATACACAATTTCCATTTTCATGTTATCCCACCAAAAATGGTCCATCAAATATCTATACATCATAGTGCTACCAGGATGTATGGGGAAATTACAACTATGGGAATCATCCAATAACTCCCTTTTTAGCTTGGGTATAGCTACAACACAAAGCCACTTCCAAAATTTCACAACACCTTATTCCCACACAAATTCATCCATCTTCCCATCTTTCATGACATTAATTTTCTTTTGAAGGTTCTCATCATCAGGATAAGAACTTTTAATCCTTTCTAATAAATATGGTTGGTAAACCATGTTTCACCTTATTTGATAATTCCCATATCCATCCTTATTAGATCCTTGTACAAAGGATCCTTGTCAATCCTCATTTCATTGAGAACTCCTTGATCCTTCCTAATCGATGCCTAAACTACATTATTTTCCTTTCCTGGGTGGTAGTGTATAGTAAAATCATAATCCTTGAGTATTTTGATCCATCATCATTGCCTCATGTTGAGTTCATTCTATGAGAAGATATACTTTAAACTCTTGTGATCTGTATATATCTCACATTTTTCACCACATAGATAATGTCTCCATATCTTTAGAGAAAATATTACTATTTCTAACTCAAGATCATGAGTGGGATATTTTTTTCATTAATTTTTAACTACATTGATGCATAGGCAATAACTTTATCATTATTCATAATTAAAAAACCAAATCCTTTCTTTGATGCATCACTATAGATCACAAACCCATTATTCCCCGATGGTAGGGTCGGGATCGGAGAATTAACTAATCTCCTATCCAATTCTTAGAAACAGTCCTCACATTCTTTTTTCCATAAAAACATAACCCATATACATGTAATCTTCATAATTTGGTTGGATAAATAGGAAAAGTTACGAAAAAAATGTTGATAATAACCTCCTAAACCAATTAAACTTCGTACCTTATTTATGTTCGTCGGAGTAGTCCATTCTTTCACAACCTTTTTCTTCACAAGATCAACAGATATTCCATCCATAGAGATAATGTGGATGACATATGAAACTAATTAAATCCAAAATTTACTCTGGATAAACATCCCATATAATTCATTTCTTCTAAGAGTCTTTAGAATAGTGCACAATTGATTTTCATGATCCTCGTAGATTTTGGAGTATACTAAGATATCAAAAATAAATACCACCACAAAGCCGTCAAGATATTCCTCGAAAACTCTATTCATTAGATCCATAAAATCATAGGGTGAATTAGTTAGTCCAAAAGGCATTACATTAAACTTGTAATGCCCATACCTGGTTCAAAATGTTGTTTTAGGAATTTATTCCTTCTTTATAAGAAACGGATGATATCTAGATTGAAGGTAAATCTTTGAAAAATATTGGGCTCTATGAAGTTGATCAAATAAATCCTCAAAGCAAGGTAGGGGATACTTTTTCTTTATTATTATCGCATTGATCTCCCTATAGTTAATGCACAACCTCATAGATCCATCTTTCTTTTAATGAAAAGAACATGGGATCCCCATGGAGAAACACTAGGGAGAATAAATATATTATCACTTAATTCCTCTAGTAGTTTATTCAGTTCCACTAACAACACAATGGCCATTTTATTAAGGGGTCTTTGATATGGTCCTTGAACCAAGAATTAAGTCAATGGAAAACTCAATTTCCCACTATAGAGTATTTCTAGGTAAATCATATGGAAAGACATCAACATATTATTTCACAATGGCTACATGCTCTATTTGAAAATTCCCTTCCTCGCCCATATTTATTTCATTCAATTCAACCCAAATAATTGAATTCAGTAGAGCTACTAGGGGGGATCTAGATGAGAATCAGAGGGTGATGTTTCTCTCCTAAAGATAAGGTCTTCTACATCATCCTCAAAAATTGTAAACCCCTTCCTCTAGAAATAAATTTTCACATCATGGTTCAAAAGCCAATCCATACCATGGATTATATCAAAGACAATCACGGGTATGAAAATAAAATCAGCTGGTAAAGAATGTATACATGCAATAATTGGGACTTCATGACACAACTATGTTAAAATGATACTTCCCTTAAGAGTTTTGACTGACAACACCCTTTTTAAATCAAATTGGAAATATATAATTTTCTTTGAAAATTGGGAAAATATGAAAGAATGTGATGATCCTAAATTAAATAAATAATTGGATAAGTTTGAGGAAACGATTAAAGTACCTACCACCACATCATTAGGAACTTCAATATCAATAGTTGTGATCGCATAAGATTTTCCCTACCCACTTGGCCTTTTATGTGGAATGTTTCCTTGACTCTTGGTACAATCATTATCATAGTGTCTCATCATCCTAAAATTATAGCATTGAACATTAATAGCTTCTTTTCTCCCCTTAAAATCACAAAAAAAAATATCTCCTTTCTATCCACATTTGTAGCATCCTCCTTTACCTTTTAAGTAGGCACCATGTTGTTTCTATCCACAATTATCACAAGGTGGGAATTCAACTCTTCCCTTCTTCCCCATTTCCTAATTTCCAATTACATAGTATTCATCAACCAAATTCTTGTCTTTCTTTCCATTAAAGTCATAACACTTAGAATTTATTTTTCTATCTTGATAGAACAAGAAACTATATATTCATATGATGAGAAACTTTGAGAGAACATTTCCCACAAAAGGAATGGATTTAGGCCATCAAATAATCGGTCAATTTTTCTCCTCAGATTACATATGTAGTCCACATCATGCCTTTCTAACCTTATGAAGTTAGCTTCATACTTTGCTACATTCTCATCTTCTTTTTGCCTCAAATTTTGAAATTTCTTTCCATACCATCTCATTGTTCACGAGGGAAGTATTTTTCTAACAATATTTTCTTAAAATACATCCATTTAATTTCTTCTATTTCTTCTTTATCCTTTTTGTTTTGAATTAAATACCACCACGGATCTGTATCTTCTCATAGACGATAAACCTCCATGACAACATTATATCTTTCATTACATCCCAATGTGAGAAATATCTTCTCTAATGAACTTATCCAATGCTCTTCTATGAATGGGTTTTTAGTCCCATTAAATGATGAAATATTTTGTCACATAAAGTGTTCTAGTATAGATCCTCCATGTTGTGGATCCAAATTCTTCATACGAGTAAGGTTATTGTTCATAACCTCAGTCAATTTTCCCAGTATTATTATAAGCTGCTCTTCCCCAATCGCAGCACCAAATTCAACATCATTATCTTATGTTGGAGGAAATCCCTAATCAGGACACACACATTCATGTGGTTTCCATTCCTTGCACTAGGCATCATTTCAAAATAACAGTGAAAACTAGATTATATTATGAATCATAATGTATAATCTCAATGTAGAAAAATTCTTATCATATCTACTCTAATAACCATATACATGGTTTCTTTGAGGAAAAATTTACATTTAAGTCCTTCATAATGTCTTGTAAAGAAAATTTAATTTATCCCAAACATATCCCCTGGAAGTGTCAAACCAAGTATGTAGTAAAGAAAGTTATCATGTACCAGGATACCCTAGGTCAATATTGAAAATCCTTTTCCGAGTTTACTCTCCTAGGTAAATATGTGTTAGAACCATGTCCCCTTGGACTATCTAGATAAGGATATATTTTCTATAAAGATCCACATAATAAATTCCTTACCAAAAATACCAGGATGTTCTTGTATGATTATCCTCAAAGACTATATTATGGATTTATTCCCTAATCTGTATTTTCTAAATCTAGTTTCCATGATTTCTACTAAATTTCCTCTGATACCAACTGTAAAGACATGACCCCAGTTTCCCAGAGCTGGTGCCTTATTACATTACGTTGACATGATTACAAGAAAGTCATATCCCAAGGGAATGAATAGTTTATTAGATTTGGAAACAAGATACATAAATAAGTTCGACATTACATCCTGGAAGGAAATAAAACACTAATTTATTCCATTAGAAACTTCCATGCCTCTTAGATTATTCCTGTAATTCATTCATAATTTACTTCTTCATATCCAGAGAAAAAGAAACATAATAAAGGGGTGAGATCAAATTCTTAGTAAGAGTAAGAAATATAGTGGAAGATATAATAGACCGTAGGTATGGTGAATAATTGAAAACACAATCCTTTAAATGAAAATAAGTGAACATAATATGATAGAAATATGAGATGAGTAAATATTTCCATAATAAAACATAATCATGGGTATTTTACTAGTCGAATAACCACATGAACTATCAGTTTCTAGATTCATAATGAGGGAAATGCATATTTTGCATATTCTTAAATAAATCAACAAGGCCTCGGCCATGATGTCTAAAAATTATTTAGGCCTCATCCAAAACCATATCTCAAAATGGGAAAGGCCTCATCCAAGTCCATGTTTATTTGTCTCATTAGAACTACCGATGTATCTATGGGATATAGTAGGCCCCACACATCACATAATAAGTACAATTCATTCCTTATATGAGCAAGGATAAACATAAACAATATATACATTCATATTTAAACTAACTTATGATATGTAACTAACTCTCCACAATCATTAAACATAAACACTAAACATTCGGAGTAATATGGTGAATGATTTCAAGATATCACGTCCATAGTCACACTAATAATAAACTAGCCAACAAAATATTGTATATGATATCATAAAATATTATTCCCATTTCTATATAATAATCATTTAGGGTGTTGAAACAAATCAAAATAATTTTATAAAATTATTGAGTAACTCTTGAGATAAATACTCTTTTATTTTGAAAAGAAGAATTATTGTGGAAAAATCATTGTCTGAAACCAGAAGTGAGGTAATATAGTATTTTCATAAAAAATGGGTGTTTTTATAAAATAATGGTTTCTTAAAATATATTATATAGGGACCTTAAAAATTGGTAAGAGTTTGGGAAATTCCATTGAAAAGAGCTTGTATTTCAGGAAGAATTTTTAACAGATCCTATAAAAAAATATATAACTCCCCCTAAATGAAGGTATGATTCTGGATTGGACACTTATATAGAAAATTAAATCATAAATTATGAGGAGTAAATATCAATGAATAAGAATTTAATTGATGTATGTAGATAGTAAAAGTAACCTGAATGAAAATGGAGGTTCGGGTCGAAAACCCCTTACCTTAAGTCTGAATATGTTCCACTCTTGAACTTAAGGTACTGTAATATGAAACTAGACTTATTAATAACTTATTTCATAAGCTATTAGACATTTATTTATTTTATCATATCTTTTTAGTTCATTTATTTCGTTATTGATAAGTTATAATATTGAATTTTTTCGTTCCAGAGTGTTGGTTTTCTTTATTTTCATAATCAGTTCACTTGTTTTTAAGTAATGGAGTTCATGTGGAATGGATTTAAATTTATAGAATTGAATTTAAACATTATTTATGAACATACATTGGTTTTAATGGTCGTTTATATCATTTGGTTACATGTAATGAGGATGAATTATTTGATGAAATATTAATGAAAAACACTTAGATAATTTTAGCGTTATTTTAATTATTAGGAACTAATTTGGTCATATGAATTAATATTATTTACATATACTAGTTATATAATATTAATTAGGTTATAATATGTATATTATAGTATGGTTAAACCATAAAAATGATTTCATGATCAGTAATGAATGAGAAATTGAAGAACGAAACGCCGTCCTCCACACAGATTATAAATTGGCACCTCACAGACGATGAAATAAGTTATAAAATAAAAGATAATGTGTCAGGATATTGATGATTATTATTCCATTCACATGAAATAATTCTGGTATATAGATGATAATGGAGTTATCATGTTCATTTGGATATAGTAGGTGAGGATAAGATAACAATAGAAAGGAACTTGAAATGAAATGGAAAGAAATAGAATGTGAATTTACCACTTGAATCCACATCCATAAGGGAATGGATTTAGTTATTTTGGTAAGACCAAGAGCTCTTGGACGTGGGCAGCGACTAGGGAAGGGTATTTGAGTAGAACTTTTAGGAGGATCATGGATTAGAGGAGGGATGAGAAGAGGGAGTGAGTGGGGTTTATAGTGGAGGAGAGGATGGATTTTTGAATATTTTATTCATTATTTTATTAATTCCCTCAAGAAAACCAATAGTACTGATTAATGTGACCCATAATAGTAATAATTGCATTTTAGTTTGAACCAAGTGTGATTACATCACTCATGATGTCATAAATAGTATATTTATCTAATACTTTTTTATATACAGTATTTTACTGTATTTATCTATTCATCAAAAATTCATTAATTTCATAAAAATACAAAAAATCAACCTAACCATTTTTTGGAATGTAGAATTAAAAAATGAACTCCATTTTTTAAAAATATTTTTCAAAATATGATTAATTTAATTTTTAAATAAAATCATACTGTATACAAAAATTATCAATTTTAAAACAATAACTCTTTTTTATCCCCTATAAAAATTAATAAAGATGTCATTATCCTATATCCTCTAGAAAATAAAATAATAATATCATTTACTATTCATAAGGGTCATATTACTATTCATAAGGGTATGTTACAATTTACAAAAAGTTCATGTTGGTTCCATCAGGCTCCAAATAACTTACTGATCGCAACTCTAGATGATCTTTATTCGAAGTTCAAAACATAGAAGAGGCAAAGTTTTATATAACATCTAGATTATAAAATGTATTGTTTTGTAGGGACTTTGTGTTTCATGTATTCAATATTTATTTTCAGAACCTTGGGGTATTACAATTTATTCGATCAACTGAAGGGTGAAATTTGGTTCTCGAATATCCACTTGCGATCAAGATATCATCAGATGAGTGTGAAGGATGAGGATATCCCGAAGACTACTTTCCATTGTTTTCATGGGAATTACAATTTTTTTGTGATATCATTAGATGTGATAAGTTCTATAATTGTGTTTATGGGGTTGATGAACATTGAGTTCCATGAGTTCATGGATAAGTTTTTGGTGGTTTTCATCGATGACATCCTCATGTACTTCGCCTCTGAGGAGGAGCATGTAGAGCTTTTGCGTGCTGTTTTGGGATTTGTTCATCAACAAAAGTTGTTTGTAAAGTTGTTGAAGTGTGAGTTTATGGATATAGAAGTATTTTTCTTAGGTTATGTTGTATCCTTGAAGATATTATTTATGTATCCATTGAAGATATAATCATTTGTTTATTTGGTATCGCCCAAGACAATAGTAAAGGTGTGAAGTTTCCTTGGTCTTTCAGGATATTATAGGAGGTTCATAGCTAATTTATCTTAGGTTGTAACTCCTCTGATAGTGATGGCCATAAAGGATTAGGTGATCTTGTATACTGATCAGTGTCATGCAACATTCAAGTACCTAATGGAGATGTTGGTCTATGCTCCAGTTTGTTGTCTCTGAGCAGAAGGGGTACATTTTGACATTTTTGTAAAGCTTCATGTCTAGGGCTCGGATGTGATCTGATGCAACATAGATTGTTCATTTCTTAAGGGTCTTGGTAGTGGCGTCTCCACGAATTTAATTATTCCACACATGATCTTTATTTCTCAATAGTGGTGTTTTCTCTGAAGTTGTAGAGACATTACCTTATCGTCAATACCTTTTTGGTTTTCACCAATCATTAAATCATTATTTATGTTTCTCTTATCATGACTTGAACTTGAAAAAACATCATAGTATGGGGTTATTAAAATATAATGACTTAGAAATATCATATACACCTGGTAAAAGTAATGTTGTAGCTGATGCACTGAGCAGGAAGTCACATAGTGATGTTGTGCATGAATCAGTTGATTCCTGGAATGTGATGGAAGAACCCTCAACCTTAAAATCTAGATATGGGAGAAATTTAGGATAGAGGTTGCCTTTTTCAAATGAAAGTGATATCATCTCTAGTGTAGAAGGTAGAGGAGTCTCAGTTGGGGGACTATGAGGTGGTGGTCTGGAGAGGCCGTGTTGTTTGTAGTGAGGCCCCTAAAGGTTGTTCTGAGGATGAACAGCACCAGGTGTGGTTTTGGGGAAGTCTTTTCATTCCTTTTATGGTGTGGGATATTGTTCTCAGGGATTTCCATATTTTTCCATTAGTGGTACATCGTAGTTTGACGATGATGTACCGAGCTTTGAGGAGTCAGTTTGGTAGCCTGGGGTGAAGTGTGCAGTTGTAGGGTTTGTGTCTCGATGTTTGGTCTGCTAGAAGGTGAAGGTTGAGCACCGTGTTCCTGGTGGATTCCTCCAACCATTTGATGTTCCTTAGTGGATGTGGGAGGACATCTCAATGAACTCTATTACTAGTTTACCTCAATCTCCAATAGGCTATGATGATATATGGGTGGTAGTGGATCGTTTGATGAAGTCTACCCACTTTGTAGAAATCAAGGAGTCGAGCTCAGGGGAGGTATTATCAAGTCAGTTTCATGAGGTGGTGGTGAGACTCCACGGGGTTCCTAGGGCGATCATTTCCGATTGAGATCATTGTTTAACCTCTTGGGTGTAGAGAGGTCTCCATCATTCTTTTGGTTCTCATTTATAGCTTAAGCATTACTTTTCATCCGCAAATGGGTGGTCAGATAGAGAAGACCATCCAGAGTCTGGAAGTAATGTTGTTCTCTTGTGTCCTAGATTTTTTAGGTTCATATATGAGGCATTTACCCTTGGTAGAGTTCTCTTAAAACAATATTTTCCAATCCACCATTGGTATGGAGTCATTTAATGCCTTGTATGGTGGACCATTCTGTTCTCCATTGTGCTGGACTGGGGTCGAAAAGTCAACAATTCACTAGTGGGAACTAGTACAGAATACAATAAATATGGTTCTGGCGATTTGTGAGAGGATAATGGCAGGACAAGATCATCAAAAATACTATTCCTATCATAGGAGGGGACCTCTTTAGTTTGATTTTGGGGGTCACATGTTTTTGAAGGTGACTCCCTGTCGTGGGAAACAAAGGTTTGGTCATGGGAGTAATCTTTATCCTCCATTTTTGGGCCTTTTGATGTGTTGGATTGGGATGGATTCATGGAGCATCGGGTAGCACATCCCCCATAGATGAGCTAAAAACTATATATTTCTTAGGTGTTTCTACTTCTTCATTATCTTCATAATGAATCTCACATCATCGATTGGGGCGAGATCGATCTGGACAATAATTCCACCTTCAAGTAGCAGCTTATGGAGATCTAGGACCATAAGAAGAATGTGTTACGTGGGTGTTCTATCCCCTTAGTTCATGTTTTGTGGAGGCATGGTGGCATGGAGGAGAGTATGTGGGAATTTTATCCTCAAATGCATGCTCCGTAACCTGAGCTATTTGATGTTTAGCTATTCTCTTGTAATAATGTTTGTTTTGTGGTTGTATACCTTTCATTATATTGAGATGTTTTATCTTTTTTGTTTTATATGGATTTATCTCTTTTTAGTGGTATCTCCCTCTAGAGAGTTTTGAAAGATGGTTGTGGTTGTCATGTGGTTTTGGACTTTTCATTTTATAATCTTTTGAGATCCTATGGTGGGGAGATCCTTGAGAGGTATCTGTCGGGATGGTTGTTTGGACGACCCATTTTTGGTTTTCTCTCTAGGTTGGTTTTGGATTATCAAGGAATAGAATGTTTTGAGAGATATCTAATATAAGGGATCAGATCTGAGTGGATCAGCCCTTATCAGGTTTTAAAGACTGAGGTTATTGGAGAAGGCTTAGAGGAAGTCTGGGTGAGTTTAGTGATAGAAATCTGGAAGCAGGAAGGCTACATGATGTGGCCAAGGGGAACATGACCTGTGTTGTTTCAGGTTTCAAAAAATAAAATAAATTCCGAGGTAATGGGTTTTTCTGTTGAACCCAACCTCAAGGCAGTACACGATGTGAATGGGAAGTACATGTCATGTACTAACCCACCATTTTATATTTTAAATACATACCATCCGCTCAAGTCAGTACAACCCTACGGCCAAGGTCGCCCTTCCTATCGTCCCAAGTGACCCAACAAACTCATCTATGGTGTTTTAAAGAACTATTTGATCGGGATCAATCTCAGTCTTCCTTCTTCAATCTGTCTTAGATCTATGGTAAGATCTACCTCGGTTATTATTGTTTCTTCAATCTGTTTTCTCCAGTTTCTCATTTCCATGTGATAGAAATTGATCTCCCTGGTTCCAATGGAGATATCCTGGTTGTTGGTTGGTGCGGTTGTGTTGTGGTGTCCTCGAGTGGATGTAGTTTTCATGGGAGGGGGAGTGAGGGAGGGAGGGAGGGAGGTGATTGGGATCCATTGTGTGGATGATTCTTGTTCAAAGAATGTCATAAACCTTTTGTGGTAGGTAATTCATTGCTTCTATTTTTCCTATGTGAATTTTTATAGATAGCATGTTTTAGCCCTTGCATCGTAATGAAATTGGCCTAATAATTACTTGAACCAGATTAAATAATCAATATCAATCGTATATTATTTCTTTATACTATGATAATGGTTTTCCTCTTGATTTTCAAGATAGTGTGATATCTACACCTTTCTTCTTTATCATGTTTATCTTGATGGAAATCAGTAAAGAACATAAAGCTAGAATAAATTGTAAATTGTTTGTCCAAAGATAAAGAGGCATGTTTATGAATATAGTTGTTCATGTAATTTAATGATTAATCAAATTGATATAGATGAGAATATTTGATTGAACTAGTTTATAAACCTTAATCATGTTTATTCTTATTGAATTAAAGGCATGTTGAAATAATTGTTTAATTTTATGTGATAGTAATGATAGCTTGTTCTTTAGGTTACCCATAGTTTGAACCCACAAATAATTAATTAGTTAATTCAAGATGGATTAATGAACCCGTTGTTTGATAAAAGAGAATGCCTTAAAGGGTTCTAATTTACCCTCTTGCTTGTAAAGGCCAAGCACCTTATGCTTTGGAGCTATGAGTGCTTTTTGTGTGTGAAGGATGGACACCTTTCTTGGTGCCAAGAGCCCGTTTTCTTTTTTGTTTGTTTCTTGCTGCTTGTGTTGTGGTGTGAGCCTAATATGGATGGGCCTAAAAGGCTGTTATTGTATGTGGAGGCATAGATTCCCAGTGGTTATAGCAATAGTTGAGGCCTAGAGTGCTGATATACATCGGTTTATGTGTGTGGGTGTTGGGGAGGACACCAAAGATGATGGAATGAGTTGAATATGGGCTTACCCATCATTGTGAAAGTGGTTTCTTGTTGAATGTGTTGATTGGTTATTTGCTTTACTTTCCCTAATTCTTGATGTAGCAGGTCATTCTTACCATCCTTAAAAAAGAGGCAACGATGTGTGGGGTATGTCTTGTGCTTTCTGTGTTTAGATTCTTGAGGATGGAAGGGTCTATGCTCCAACTATATGTGTCAAAGACTCGATAGGTATTTCATCTACTCAATGTGTTGATCCCCTGTGTTTGGTAGCTTAGAATGATTTTCTAGAATTCCTAGAATTATGGGAAGTAATAATTAAGTTAATAAAAGATTAAATAAATGATTTTAACCCATGGGGTTGGAGCTTGTTGGGATGTAATTTTGAGGTTTTTCTTTTGAGGAACCATGGACGTAGTTTGGTCATTCCTGGAGGGCATGAAACATTGTTGTGATGCTAATGAAATGTAATGTGGAAATTGATAATGGTTAATTAATGATTACAGAATTAATTAATATAAATTGAAACTGATGAAAATTGGATAAAGTAACTTATTGTATCACTTTAAATGGTTGTGTGCTTATAGGATATCTAGTCTTAGTAGTGGTAGCTCGGAGTCTGTGAGATGTTAGATATAGTTTATTATAAGACTATATTTTACCCATAGTGTGGTTTTAAGCTATATCATATCATTTACTTTTTGTGTTTCTATATGATACTCCACCCTGTCAGTTAGGGAAACTGACTCCCTAGGAATTATGTGCCCTGAGGGTATTTTTCCCCAACATCCCAATGAGAGGATGGATGGATGAATACCCCCTTTGGCCCCACTCTATTGTCTTGGTAGTTACTTGTGCTGGTAGGCACATCGATTAATTTTCCCCATATATGTGTGTAGATGGATGTAATAGCTTATGGTTATTCACACACATATATTCTATATATATTTTCCCATGGACTATAGTAGGTGTAACATTTATAGGTTGTGATGGATTGATTATCCTTACTCAGTGTATGAGCTATAATGGCTTGAGGTGTAATACCTGATGTATGATACATATTATTAAATCCATGGTGGCTCCAGGAAGCTACCTAGTTACTTTGGTTACGTATATGTGGTGGTTGTGTTGCATGAGGTGCATGTTGGGGTGATTTGCTCAAGTGCCTGCGGGCAAGCCTTTTTTGAGAGAGATTTGTAGGATGTGTGACATTGGGGAAGAGTGGAGAAACAATGGGGAAGTGGTAGTTGGGTACCCTCAATATTATTTATTATATTATATACTCATTTATTAGATACTTTGTGAGAGTATCCATGGAAAGGCTAGGAACTTAGTATACTCGTTTAGGTGATGAGTTAGTTTCACTTGTTGTTTACTATGATTTAGTATGATTTATTTACATTTTCACAAGGGGTCCTGGGGAGGATCCTTCTGAGTAGACTTTTATACTCACCTTATGTATATATAAACTATTTTTCAGGTCACTTGGAGTAGGTTAGAGATCAGTCTGATTACTACTAGATTGGGGTTGTAGGAGATGTTTGGGCTTCGTGGTCGCTGCCCTTTTACTCTCTTTTGGTACTTGTAATCTTCCCTTTTAGTTATAGTAGTTCTTGCATGACATTGCATATATGTACTTGGGTACTTTTATATTGTAGTCTGAGTTGGATTTCATTGGTGTCTATCTTATCTCTCTCTATCACATGTCTTCTCTTAGAGGGTAATTCCTCTCAATTTTGTGATTACACTACCCTCGGTGCTAGTCTCCAACTCAAGGCCTACTGGAGGCGAGACTTGGGTGTCAGTCTATCCTTTCTTATATTTCCAGCCTAAGAGGGGTACACTTTGTGGGGAGGGGGTCGTGACACTCATCAACACTGAAGGTATCCTTGATCATCAAGAAATGAGAAACATTCGTAAGACTATCAATAAAACCCCACACCACATCATTACCTCAACATGACCTTGGTAAATTTATCAAGAAATATATCATGAAATCATTCCATTTGAACTCTAGTATAGGTAAATGCTATAAATTTTTGGCTGGTCACTGATGTTCTGCCTTCACCTGCTAATAGGTGCAACACCTCATAACAAAACTAGCTACCTCACATTTCATACCCGACCACCAGTACTGATGATGTAAGTCATGGTACATCTTGGGGAATCAAGGGTGAACTTCCAAATATGTGGCACGAAACTCCTACATCATATCCTCATATATGTTCAATGGAACCCAAACGTGACCGTGGATGCATATAATCACATCCTTGTCTATGTTCCAACCTAGAGGTGGATCCTCTCTTTCCACACTCTCTCATAAGAATAGGCCTTCTAAATATGATAATTTCCTCATCGTCACTCTATCCATAAGGGTAGAGGTCATAGAAATTGATGATAGATAGGTATGTCCCCAACTATGATGCACCATTAAGTGCCTCTTAGTGAACAAATGCATAAGCTTCCACTCACTACCGACTTTCTAAACTATCTATAGTTGAATCCTCATACTCTGTGTATCATCCACTACATTTCCATTACCAATAGTTTTGTAAATATCTAAGTAAAAATATTTTAGGTGCCCAACCCACCTTCACTACCTCATATTTAGATCACACTAGGTAAAAATGGACTTGGGGATTTTAGGGTCTGTCTACACCTCAAAACACTCTCCAAATATGTAATATCTCCAATATCACAATGCGTGTACAATTACAGATAACTTGAGATCATGTGTTGGGTAGTTCCTCTCATGTGGCCTTAGTCGTTGAGACTTTTACACCACAACTCTATCCACCTACATTATCACTGCTCCAATATTAATACCATATACATCACAAAATATAGTGTAGCTCCATCCCTACTCTGGAAGTATCAGTAATAGTGCTAAATTCATTCTCCAATTTAGCTTCTCAAAGGATGTCTCATAGGTATCTAACCATAAAAACTTAAAGCCCTTCTTATTTTATCCCATCAGCAGCGCTGCTAAGCGTGATACATACTTTAGAAAATGCTTGTAATATCCAGTTAGCCCCAAAAAACATTGTATGTCAAAAACAATCATGGAATGGTCCCAAAAAACAATAGCTCTCACCATATCTGGGATTATTGATACTCCTATCTCTGAGATCATATGACCCATGAAGTGAATTTTATCCATCTATAAGTGGCACTTTATTTTCTTAGCATTTAAATCATTCTCTCTCATTGTATCATAAAATATGTAAATATGTTTGGCATGGTCATTTAAATTTTGAGAATATATCAATATATCATCAATAAAAACACCACAAAAAAATCTTGATAATGATGGAAGACTCATTTCATCAACGCCATGAAAACTATTGACGTGTTCCTGAGACCAAACGGTATAACTAGAAACTCACATAGACCATACCTACTAAGAAATTTTTTGAGAGGTATGTTTATAGGTCGAACACATACCAGGTGGTATCTTGAACTCATATCAATTTTTAAGAACACCTGATCTCCATGAAGTTGATCAAATAGATCATGTAACCATAGTATAGAATACTAGTTTTTAACTGTCATATGATTCAGTTTTGAGTAATCTATGCATATCCTAAGGGTATTATCCACCTTTTAAAAAAATATCAGTGAACCCCACAAAGAAGTATTGGGTAAAATAAACCCGATTTACCTTCAAATCCTCAAATTTCCTCTTAAGCTCTTGAAACTACATCATAGCCATCCTGTAAGGAGGAATGGATACTGGTGCAACTCCTGACACTCACTTGATGGAGAAATAATCTTCCCTATATAAAGGTAAACCATAAATTTAATTTAGAAACACATACCTGAAATGATTAACCACTGGGGGAATTTCTTTCTGACTTGCTCCCTAATCATCCAGATACAAACTAGAAATCTGGTATATCATCCCACCTAGCCCATGATTCTCTGGTCCATCTCGGCACACCTGAATATCACATTCACCATTGTCAGTATAAAATTAACCATATGCTTATGTGAAAGTAACCCTTTAGTTATAGAAGTCAACATAATTTCAAAAATGACTAGCCAATCCATCCCTAGTATGACATCAAACCCCATCATCTCGAGGACATAAATATCCCAGACGAAATGACACCCACAAACCTCAAGGGGCACTCCCTTCACTAGTATACATCCTCCGTTCTGATTCCCAATGGAGTTTCTAGCATCATAACACTCTCCTAAGATAGTATAACAAGCCCAAGGATTTTCACCACAAGTGTAGATATGAAACTATGTGATTCACCTCTATCAAAAAAGATAAAATGAAATAGTAGAGGCCAATAAAATCATACCACTTATCATAGATGGTTTAACACATAGATACTTGGTGGTATTCTGGTTAAAATAGATTTTTCATGAACTACAACCCTGTGACACAACCTCAATGCATGGAGTAGGACTACTCTAATGTATCAGTTTAACTTGAGTCTAGATACCTCATCTACGACCACCACTACCTCATCCCGATTGATCTTCACTACTCCAACTTAATGACTAAAATAGAGTTGAGAAAGTTTCTCCTAATCTTGGAGTCGGATATGACCCACTACCACTCACCTAAGGATGGAAGGTCTCGTCGAAACATTGAATGTGGACCATCCTGCCACAAGCTCACCACTCGACTGGGTCATGGTAACACTGATTCTTCATATGGACCCATCTTCCACACTGATGATAGAAATATTAGCTACCAGTACTCATAGCCTGACTGGAACTCATCTCCAAGGAAGCCTCAAAATGACAATTCCTTCCTGAAGATGCTACACTACTGGCTCAAGGGACTGCACTGACCTACTCTACGCCCAAAAATTCTCTTACGTTATAATATATAATAAATACCTAATTCACAAATTTAGTGATATAGGTCAATCTGAACATGTTGACATGGGATCTAATAGCATTTCATAGACCTTACTTAAATCATATCTCCCTTGATAGGTCAGTAGTATGGTACATCGATGAAAACACTACAACTCTGTAAATAATTTCATTTACTCCATAACCATCATAACACCCTTCTCCAGACATATGAATTCACTAGACCATTCTACCCATAGAGTCTCAGGGTATAAATACTCATTGAATCTATTTAGAAATCATCCTAAAACATATCTCACAACCTTTCATGCAGGTTCAATACATCCCGCTAGTGCTTTTCTACCTGAAGAAGAATATATTTTGTGAGCTTCACTTACCACTTAGGTGGTGTCTCCATATACTTGAATATTTCCAACACAATATCCCACCACAGATCAGTATAATGTAGCCTACCATCCCCTGTAAAGATGAGATGATTTTTTCATCTCAGTCATAGACAATCCAAGTTGGGGTGATCCCTGAGAAGTCTGTATAAAATGATAAAAACCCCTCATGGAAATATTCACTGGAACCTATGTTTGGAACAACTACTGGTACCGTAACTATAACTAAATGAGTATTCATGGGTATCCCATGGACCACTACCTCCAATGTGTGATCGTCTCAACCCTCTTAGAGTACGACTGGAGGTCTCCGTGGTGGAAATCCCCTATAATTCCAAACAAACACCGCAGAGAAAAAAACAACATCAAATTTCTTAGAAAAAAAGTGTAGGAGAGGATAAATCCCTCATAAAACCAGGACATACGACATATCCTTCTCCTAAATTCCGGACTGTAAAATAACAATCACCACAAATCACTTGATACACTATCTCTTTCACACTCAGAAGTCAGGTCTAGGTCAAGTCTGTAACACCCCGAGATTTTATGAAAATATTCTTTTTAATTTCATTAATGTCTTGTGTTGTATGCTACACCAAAAGGATCTTGCACAACACGCATACTTGCCTTTCCTTGCATTACACGGAATCGCGACCTTCCTCGATAGCGTGAGTAGTACGCAATACCGAGTTTCAATAAACAATGATATTTTATGAAAAATATTATTTTTAATATTAATTCCATCCACCTACAATTATTTAAATCCAATTTTACCCTTCGATGAGTTTTTAGTAAAAGATATGAAAGGAATCTTTTGTTGTTTTTCGTACGAGGTACTTTTTGACTTTTCCGACAAAAGTACGAAGAATGTTTTTTTAACTTATACAGCATGAATGGATTTTTAAAACATTATTTCCCAGAAGCTTCCTTTAAAATTTTTCAAGTTTATTTTTAATCAACTTCTTTTAGTTTAGAATTGTATGACATGTTAAGAAAGGAAAAGTGTTTTTAAAGTAGAAAGGATATTTTCCTCAAGAATGGAGTTCAAGTGTTTTATCATAATTATTTTCCATCTAAGATAATAAAGGGTTATGTTTCTATCCCTATAATTACATTGATTTGATTATGTTGTGATGGAATTATATTTATGAATTCCTTTATCTTATATGAATTGTTTTATGATGTCACGATGTTTAAGATTCCCATTTTTATTACATGGGTTATGCAATGATGTATGATTTATGATTTTGTGGCACACATAAGAATGGTATCATTATGAGATGGGTGGGACATATATCTCCCTCCAATGCATTGGTTAAAGATTTTATAACTCATGAGATAGACATGGATAGAACGGAAGGTTAAACCGGTTCAGTGAAACAGGACTGAAACGAGGAGTGAACTCGGTTCAGAAATGGACTTTATCTACTAAGATAGTCTTGGCAATGAGTCTTGACTAATAAGAAATGATTCTCTATGATTATGTGTGTATGACACAAAGTTTCATGTTTTATGTTATGATTATTGGGATTACATTTCACTACTATGATTTATCCCATGTTATGATATAATGATCTCTTTTGCAGGTTAAGATTTCCAGAATGTTATGTTCTTATGAATATGATGTGATTGATATTTCTTGTGTTTACCCTTACTGAGAATTTGAGCTCACCCTTTTATGTTTTATTTTCCCCAGGATATAAAGAAAGGTTTTAGGTTAAAAAAATAAGATCTTTATGGGAGATGTTGAAGATATTTCACCACGATTAGAAGATTATATTCTGAGTTTCCAAAGACACTAAACTATTACGGTCCTTGTGTCTGTGTTTTTGTTATGTACTAAGTATTCCGCAAAAGTAATGTAATGTCCATGTACATTAAGCTTTGGGTCTCTACAGTTGGTATCAGAGGAAAGGTTTAGTCAACCTTTGGAAACTAGGATGCGAGATCTTTAGTGAGATCCCTAGAGATATTTCTAAGGTATTTCTAGGGATGTCCCTAAGGTTAAGTATACGTTATAGTCCTAGAATTGCGCTAACCATCTTAGAATTAAATCTAAGATGTTAGATATTAAAGGTGCTCCCCCTTTATTATATTGTTTTCCCTAGCAAGATTTTTTCCTCTCACACTATTCTTTTGGGTTTTAGATGACGGCTGGAACCCGAAAGAATCATGTTGATCAATATAATGGACAATGTGATGATTGTACTCCTGAACAAACAAATTTTATGGGAGATGGAGTAAAAAATCTTATTGCTATACTTACACAAGCTATGAATCATTCTGGACTTCCAAATGAGCATAGAAGGGAACAATATTCTATTGAGTCCTTCATGAGGCAACGTCCACCTTCTTTCAGTGGATCTTCTGGTCCACTTGTTGCTGAACAATGGATCAGTACCACTGAAAAGATATTTTCAGTTCTTCAATGTTCTGAAAATGATAAAGTCATCTTAGCAGTATATCGTTTGGAAGGTGAATCTGGTCAATGGTGGAATCGTATCAAGAATATGAGGCCAAGAGATGAAATTGAGTCCATGGAATGGGATGAGTTCAAGAACTTATTTTTCAATAAGTACTTCACTCGTATTCTTCGAACAAAGATGGAGAAGGAGTTTCTTGAACTAAATAAAAAGGATGATGAATCTATTGGTGTATACGAAGCGAATTTTACAAGGCTTGTAAGGTATGCATCTGGATTTATCATCCAACCTGAAAGTAAAGTTGATCAATTATTCAGTGGCTTAAAACCAAATCTTCGAAGGGCATTAGCTATAAGAGACTTCAGTAGCTATGAAGAAATTGTGTGTTGTGCTATTAAGGTAGAAATGGAAGTTGGTGTTACATATCCATCTCATGGTTTTGACAAGAAACGAAAGATGGAGTTTATGGAGAAATCTCAGAATAATGGTGAAAAGAAGATGAATGTTTCCTTATGCTCAAAGTGTGGAAAGAAGCATGGTGGAGATTGTTTTAAAGGGACTAGAAAATGTTTTAAGCGTGGAAAAGAAGGTCATCGAGCAGCTGAGTGTCGAAGTAATGGAAAAAGGGTTGCTAATGGTGTGAATAAAGAAAAGACTACAGAGAATGCACCAACAACACTTAAATGCTTCAAGTGCAATGTAATGGGGCATTATGCTAATCAATGCCCTAATCCAAGGGTTAATGATGATCGACATGAGAGACCACTTAAGGCAAAGGACAAAGGGAAGTCACATGCGATCACTATTGGTGATGTTGAATATGAAAACAATGTGGTGGAATGATTAAGTGTTTATGTAATGGGATTCCAAAATAATGTTGTATATAGTATCATGGAATATTGGAATATTTATGTATTGGTCTATTGTGGTTTTCAATAATTTTATGGTACCAGAAACCATGGAAAGTGATTGAGATATTTTTGAAAAAAAGATGATATGCGCATAATGAAGGGAAAAAGAGAAAATGAAATTTTTGATAGTATTCATGAGCACATGATTGATATAAGGACTAAGTGATATCATGGTTTGAGTATAAATAATTTTGAGGATTTTGGTTTGTGGAAAGTGTTAAATTTTAACTGCATTCATGTTTTCACTAAGGTTCAATGGGTATACATGATTAAGGTATTCACATGTTTGTAATTTGACCAACAAGATATATCTTAGGATATATGGGGGATAAATGATGGCATTCACATGATTGTTATGTGACATTTCAAGTAATCAATTTCTTTATACTATGAGATTGGACCGAAGTATTTTGGATAAGCCTAAAGATTGGGTTGGATTATGTTGGACATAAGCTAGTATTATTTAAGGATAAAATTTTTTTAGATATTATTTATGGGATTTTATAGTAATTTATTTTTAGAAAAAGGAAACCCTGCAGGATGGGCGACAGCCCATCGCGTCGGACAAGGCTGTGGGAATCGAACCCACAACCGAAGTGCAACTGGCCTTTATCGCCTACCACTGGCCTACAGGAAAGTCCCTGTTTAGTATAAACTAGTTTTATTATATTAAGCAGTATGATATATGAATTATTAGTCCATTTTAGGAACCATATATGATTAATCTTACTATAGATGGACTTATGTATTTTTGATAACTTTTATAACCTTTTGTTTGAGACAGATAGAATGACCCATCATTCTATCACATGATCTGCTAACACATCACAAATAATAAATTCAACTTCATTTCATTAAGGGATGAAGTGGAAATTGTTCAATTAACGAACAATAGTGAGATTGTACCAAAATCATGTAAGTATTTCTTTTAATGATCTTGAAAACCAAAAATGTTGTCCTAATGCCCTTATATCCGATTAATCAGATGGTACCTTAGATCATCACAAATCTATGGATTTGAGATTGCTGACTTTTCCATAGCCATGTTCTTTACCACTCTCCATCAGAACATGATGGTTAGATTTCTCTTCCATATCCATATTTTCATATATGTGGAAATCCAGTGATTAGTTTATTTGGGTAACTGTTACGTTTCATACTTTTGTTTTTAAAGATTGGATTTGGTATTCCTTTTTACGATGTGGCTTTATATTAAAGAAACATTCAAGGAGTAAACCATTTATAACCCCGACGAATTTTGAGGGCGAAATTCATTTTAAGGGCAGTAGAATGTGACACCCCGAGATTTTATGAAAAATATTCTTTTTAATTTCATTAATGTCTTGTGTTGTACGCTACACAAAAAGGATCTTGCACAACACGCATCATTGACTTGCCTTGCATTACACACAATCATGACTTTCCTCGATAGTGTGTGTAGTATGCAATACCGAGTTTTACTAAACAACGATATGCTGTTAAAATATTATTAAAACTAGCCGTTATGAAGAGTAATAACCACTTTTTCAAATTTTGTAAATTTTATTTTTCAAAATGGACTTCATTTTTGGATTCGGAATATCGAAATTAGCTTTGGGTGAAATTTTGGTACTTTTCGGATAACTTTCATTTTCTGATGAATAGTGAAAATTACTAAATTTTAATTAAAAACAACCTTTTTAATCGAAATAATTAATAGTGATAAATTATTAATTTGAGTGGTTTTAAATTATAGTTAGAATATATTTTTACAATTTAATACAATGTTGTTCATTGGATGTAATTTCACATTTAAACCAGACATAAACAAGTGTCAATCTTTTGATAGTTATTATCTCTTAAGAACACGCTATTTGTTTTGACGACGTGAATTAATTTTTAAATTAATTAATGCAACTGATATGTTTTGAATTTGGTAAAATAGACATCATTTTTGAGTTCATAATATCAAATATAGCTTTGGCCTAATTTTTGGTATTTTTCAGGAAACTTTCATTTTTTGATGAATAGTGAAACCACTAAGTGGTAGTTAAGAAAAATGAATTTTTCATAATGCTTAATTTTACCACTTATGTGAGTGGAATTTCAAAAATCCAAGAGACACGGTTGATGTCAGTAAGTAAAATGTGATTCAATGAGATGAAAATAATTTTTGGTGAATGGTAACTTTTTACTTTTTTTTACCACGGTTAAAAGTAAATAGGGTAATTACAGGTAAAAATGATATTATTATTACCCTAACACATGTCCTAATTCTATTTGATAAGTTTAATTCGACCAAAAAAAACCTTAGGAATAAAATATTACCATTTAGGCCCACTTGGATTAGATTAGGACATTTATTATTAATTTATTTAAAGAAGGGTTAAAATACTTAAAATCAAAGTTTAATAAGTATATCATTTTTAATATAGGGTTATACATAAGATAAATTCAACTATAAATATTCATTAGAAATATAAAATGATTTCCTACATAATGATATTTATTTGTAATTTTTAGACTTTAAATAAGTTAATTTATTTATGACACAAACATGATGCAGTAATTATCTTATTAATAAAATATTGACATAATTGATGTTATAAATACCCAAATAAATATAATTTGAGAATTTTTATGAATTACACTAATTTTCTAGGTTAATATGACATTTTATTGTTTATTTAATTAACTTTTTTCGAACTAATCATTCTGTTATGATTTTCACAAAAACCAATTACTAAATAGTGTCACAATAGACATAAAATAGTTTTTAAAAAAAATATTATATTATTAGTTGTTATTTTATTCCTAAAAATATAAGGTTCGGCCAAATGACTTAGATAAGATTATATATATTAATAATAAACAACTTGGGGTTCCTTTGTCTTGTTATAGTATGTTTGTTAACCTTATAGTGTAAGAACACAAAAGGACACGGTAAAAGTAAAATTATTTAACTTAATGTTAAATCTAAATGATAAGGTTAAAATAGGAACCTAAACTTGTCTAAATTCTATTGGATAAGATTATTTCGACCCATACCCACCTTAGATTCGAAATAAATCAATTTGGAGCTATTTAAAACCGGATTTGGCTTTATAATAAAATAATATTTTTAGTTATTCCAAAGGGGCCCCTCTCCTCCCTTATAAAAGGGCACCTCCTCCCTCTCTTCCTCACACCACTTTGAGCCTTCAAGCTCGGCCAACCCCTGACAAATTCTCTTCTACACATCCCTAGAAACATCCTAGAGGTCCTGGTATTCTTCAAAGTCCAATTTTAGTACCCTAAGAGGAGGACTCAAATAGGCACTTCAAAGGAGAGGAGATTCAGACACTTACGATGCAGATCGGACCTAAGGTAAGGGAAATATCACAATCTCATTTTTATCTAGGATTGTTTATACTTCGGTATTTACTGGGGTGTATTTTATCATCCACATACATGTTTCCTTAATATGTAATATTATTTCCATCCACCTAAAATTTTTTAAATCCAATTTTACCCTTTGATGGGTTTTTAGTGAAAGATATGAAAGGAATCTTTTGTTGTTTTTCGTACGATGTACTTTTTGACTTTTTTGACAAAAGTACGAAGAATGTTTTTTTAACTTATACAGCATGAATGGATTTTTAAAACATTATTTCCAAGAATCTTCCTTTAAAAGTTTTCAAGTTTATTTTTAATCAACTTCTTTTAGTTTAGAATTGTATGACATGTTAAGAAAGGAAAAGTGTTTTTGAAGTAGAAAGGATATTTTCCTCAAGAATGGAGTTCAAGTGTTTTATCAAAATTATTTTCCATCTAAGATAATAAAGGGTTATATTTCTATCCCTATCATTACGTTTATTTGATTATGTTGTGATGGAATTATATTTATGAATTCCTTTATCTTATATGAATTGTTTTATGATGTCACGATGTTTATGATTCCCATTTTTATTACATGGGTTATGCAATGATGTATGATTTATGATTTTGTGGCACACATAAGAATGGTATAATTATGAGATGGGTGGGACCTATATCTACCTCCAATGCATTGGGTAAAGATTTTATATCTCATGAGATAGACATGGCTGGAACGGCAGGTTAAACCGGTTCAGTGAAACAGGACTGAAACGAGGAGTGAACTCGGTTCAGAAATGGACTTTGTCCACTAAGATAGTCTTTGCAATGAGTCTTGACTACAAAGAAATGATTCTATATGATTATGTGTGTATGACAAAAAGTTTCATGTTTTATGTTATGATTATTGAGATTACATTTCACTACTATGATTTATCCCATGTTATGATATTATGATCTCTTTTACAGGTTATGATTTCCAAAATGTTATGTTCTTATGAATATGATGTGATTGATATTTCTTGTGTTTACCCTTACTGAGAATTTGAGCTCACCCTTTTAGGTTTTCTTTTCCCCTGGATATAAATAAAGGTTTTAGGTTAAAAAAAGAAGATCTCTATGGGAGATGTTGAAGATCTTTCACCACGATTAGAAGATTATATTCCGAGTTTCCAAAGACACTAAACTATTATGGTCCTTGTGTCTGTGTTTTTGTTATGTACTAAGTATTCCGCAAAAGTAATATAATGTTCATGTACGTTAAGCTTTGGGTCTCTATGAAGTCTATTTTCATCATCTCAATTTTCCATTTCAATTCATATCCACTTTACATTTAATTTCTATAATTAATTTATTTAAAAGTTTAAACCAATGGTTTACTAATTTCCAGTCCATGAGGCACATAAAATATCCTGAACCAAAATTTGTTGCCCATATAATCTACACCATATCAAATTCACTTTGAATAATTGAATAAAAATTTGTGTCACTTTATAATCCTTGAGGGACCATAATTCTAATGAACTAAAATATGGAATCACTTTCTCTATCCACTACACAAAATCTATTAGAACCGTAAGTGAATCTGTCACAACATATATCCCAACAAAATGAAAACAAGTAATTCATCCTAAATGGGATGGCATGATTCTTGGAATGTGATTTCAAACAAGTTTCTATATTATGAATGAGAGGGAATACCCTCTTATCATGGGGTTTCAACACAATAGAACAAAAAATCATATCAAAAATAATATCATAATTCAAGTGAATCTCCCAAAGGTGGAATCAAATCAACTTTAATAGTCAAAATCCTGAAAATAGTAAATTTAATGTGAGGAAATTTGGTTTTTTCCTTTACATGGGTTAGTTATTACCAAGAAAAACTCATTACAAAATTACATTTATTTCAAATCCCTTTCTATTATCTCCAAACAGTAATTCAAAAAAAATAAAGCCTCTAATACAATTTTGTAATTTCCCAAAACCAGATTCCACTCAATAGTGCCTCGAGCTTGGTGGGTCATAAGGCCTCAAACACATCTCCTCAAACACTAGAGTCTAGAGACTAGAATTGAGGGCCTATGTGTGTTAGTGGGGATATTATTCCCTCATCACCAAAGGGTAACACACTATAATATCAATAACCAACAAGTAGCATAAGCAATAAATAACCAAATAATACATACATAAACAAAATCGGATTATATAAATAACAATTCTAGATGTGTCTTAGATACAAAATGATGATACGTGTCATGATTCTAAGAAATAATCTAATATAGGTCCATAGTAGTGCAAGAAAATACATGTGACCAAAAATACCAAAAGACCATAAGTTCTATTTATAAATAGCATCGCGGGCCTCTTCTCGGTCCCATGCTCCCCTGCTTCTAAGAATAGAACTAAATCAACCATCATGCTATGGTTTTCCCCCAATATTTACCTACATGTAAATATTATGTTTAGGTACCCAACGGTATCCTGAATAGGGTGTGAGAAACATTCTCAGTAGGTATGGACCCAATGATCTATAACAATTTCAAGTATGTGCAACATGACAAGATAAATAGTGTGCAAGTACATAGGTAAATAGTATATTAAATTATGGATGCCCAAGTAATGTAACTACAAAATTGTAAATCATAAATAGGCTCTCAAGGTTCCCTGTAAAAGGAAGTCCAAATCCTATAGATTAAAACTACATGAAATATAAATTAAACTCTATGACCTCATCATAAAACCATAGAATCATATCAACCACGACCTTTCCATACAACCTAAAGTGTTAGAAACATCCATAGCCAATCCATTAAGCCAACTATATCATATTTCTCATGATTGTGTCATATATAATGTTCTGGTACATGAAGGGATGGATTTGAGGTGGCGAAGATCAGGTTGTCCTAATTAATTACTAGGATCATCTCTAAGGAAACTCGTTTAAAAATTGGTTGGTGTCCTAGGATCATGTCATACCAAACATGTCCTATATGAGTCCAAGAAATATGGATCCAAGGGGTAGTAAGGCCTATGTCATCCCATGGAATCAAGACCCAATGATCATACTTTATCTGAGGAATCTACTACTGCATTAGGATCTAAAGAGTAACATCCAAGGCATCTAAATTGAATCAATACCCTTGGTATACCAACCAAGGAATCTATTAACTTTTAAAATACATATCATCTCATTCTTTAATAAAATCCTTTTACTATTCTGTACGATTATTATACCCACTCATGTATCCATTTCACATTCAATTAAACCACATGAGAATACCCAATCACATATCACAATTAAATAAAAAAAGAAACTAATGAGTATACCCACTCATTATTCACAATAAGCATTTATACCATTAAGTGGTCCAAGTTTCACATAGTCGTTTAATTAAAGACCATCAACATGAAAAGAGGAAATACATATCTTAACTGAGATATTAAAACTAATTTCAATATAATTGATATTCCTTTAACTCTGATATCCAAAATCAAACCCCATGGGTGGTTTAACATATGGAATAGGAAAGGGGATCACCCCATCGGTGGCCTCGGTAGGGGAAACAACCACCAACACATCTCGAGGGTACCTAAGGGATTCCCTAACAGGTTGAATTTCTATTAATTCAATTAGTCATTTCAATTTCAAGTCCATGATGGAAATTTTTATACGAAGCACAATGGAAGATAGGTCTATAAAGCACCAATACTCAAGGAAAATGTGTATATCACCTACCATAGCTTGGTAGTAGAGTGCTCATCCAATATCAACTCCTAAATCAACTTCGATTAGGATAAAAATGAATAATGGACGAAGAATATAGAATTTGGCCATAATATATTTCACTTAAAAATAATTTTTGATAGGAATAAGAATGAAAAATGGAAAAAATGAATCAATTACTCGCTAATGAATATCCAATGAGACATTTCATGCTTGAATCGGAGATCGAACAGAGAGTGTGCCTCAAATCCAAGAATAGTCACTCAAGAGAGCTCTTGAAACTTACCTCTACTCTATGTAGGGTGGAAAAATATATTTAGATTTAAAATAGAAGATAATTTGATTGAAATTTATAAAATTTCCCAAACTAAATGGGGCACAAGGTTTGGGATCACTGTTTAAAAAACGTGCCCCAACCAAGAATGCATAGCTATAGAAGAAGGGTGGCCACATGGTTTACTTGCATTGTTTTAATAACTATTTGGAAACAAAGAAAAGATACTCAATTAAAAAGTAAAGAAGTTTTTATATGGTCATGTGGATCGAGTCACATTGTTGGTTGTACTGGGAAGCCTTCCTCTGCTCTCTACCCATGGCTCGCATGGTTTATCAGACCGTGTGTCCTTCCCCACACATTTTGAACTCATCATGCGCCAATCCATTTTCACCATAAAAACTAGGTTTTGGGCTCCAAAAAGGAATCATAAACCCTCAAAAGGCCAGTGATCAAATTGGGTACTCACATTAGTCCATATTTAAACATTTAATAAAAAGAAAAAGGGTTCTTACCTCATATGAAAAGCTGGGTTCTCACATTATAAGAGGATTATCTTATGTATGTTTGAACTTTACCTAAATTAAGTGTGTGTTTCCTTCTCATCCTTAATCCCATGATTCTAAATCATGTCAATTTTGGATTAGTTCTAGGATCTGGTGGTGCTTCAAGACTCATAAAATCTAGTATCGATCATAATTTTTTTTATCTAGTTCTAGATATTTATGAGCACATCACATGATTATGACAACCCAGTAACAGTTGATCTCCAAATATATGGAAGACTAAACATTAGTCCTAATAACTATGGGGATAACACCCCCCCCCAATAGCCCAAACAGTATCATCTAAGCTCCAAGTTCATTGAAACCTCATTCATATATGATTGTGTGTGTGGAGGGGGAACCCAATAAGGGACATTAAATATCTATAGACATACTATATTGAATTCCCCATTACATAATACATATAATGGTAACCCCAAAGGGATATCACATATCCAAGAACATAGTCTAAGGGATCCCCCAACCATGTATGAATATATTTTTATAATTCAGACCACAAATCCAAATCTCTCATCCAAGGAATCCTACATCCATAGATATAATATTATGGGAATATGAGATCTGTGGAACTACATCCATAGTCCAAAAATAATTTCTAAATAGTGAAAAAATGGATCAATAAAACAACATCTATGGATCCCAACCACATATATAATTAATTAAGCATTCAAAGAATTTCATTAATTAACAATTCAATATTTGAATCATATATTTGAACTTAATATATGTCGGAATCATCCTTAATAAATACATTAATTAATAATAAACACTTTTCCTCGATCCATCACCACCACTTAGGGATAATATCCCCTCAGTCACAACAAACTCATCTCATCCACTTTGTCCTCCCATGTCTCACCCAATCTAATCATTTAGTCTAAGGTGACACCCAAGGATGACATTAATTAGTTTTTAGTCACTCCCAAACTTGGTAAAATCCAAATGACAAATCAAAATCCTCTATTTTAATTCATCCCATTCTCATCTCGTCAATCTCAAAGGACCTAGTTAATTTCACAATTCCATAAGTCCAACTGGGTCCAATTATCCCAATTCATAACTCATCACTACTCAAGGGATCTATGGAAAAATTTTAGGTCCCCTTCATTTATATAATTATTTATTTAGAATCTCTCAAAGGATTCACATATGATAAGGTTCATGAATGTATATACTATTAGATTGTGGTTTCTAGATTTAATCATGTATGGAGATTCACAATTCTAAGGATGATAGGTTTTTAAACAATCCATATGTATTACAGATAATTTTTTGCTAGGGTGTTTTGGCCAGTTTACTATTGACCCCCTTTGGATTTAAAAGGAATATGCATATAGTATGTGGTCATTTGATCATCTCCTCCCCTGTATTTCCTCCCTTGGTTACCCTTGATCTGAGTGGATCCTGATGGTGATTGAAAGAAAATTTCAAGGTACAATCCCCAATTCTTCATTAATAAATTTTTCTTTTCATTTTACACTGATTTCCCCTTGAATTAAGCTAGAAATTTCATAAAACTTTTACCATGTAATGATGAAATCATCTATAAATTATTGGATTTGGCTTTTCTTGCCTTGAGGGCATCTAATGAGTGGTAGTTCAAGTCATATCATATCATCTTGACAATTTTGTGTTAGCATATTATTTTTATTATGTTTTTTGATAAATTTGGGTGAAATTGACCTTTGAAATGATCATTTTAATTGTGGAATTATATAGAGGAGGACCCAAGATGTTTTCTACATGTCATAAATTAATGTTTTAGTGGAGGTATGCTATTGGAATAATTTTATTTAGTTTTTTTTTAATTGAATTAAATTGGTTCCTCATATTAGGTATTTTTTATAAAATGCTGTTAGGAATGCATTATGGAGCTTATGTGGATGGTTGGTTGTGGTTATGGTGAGAATATTTCATCCATTTAGATTTTAGGAATTATGACCATTTTAATAAAATTATTTAATTTATTATAAATTATTATAATTAATTGTTTGATGATGCTTGATGTGGAATGTTGCATTGCATTGGTGATCAGTGGTTGGTTGGATGAGGATGAGGATTTGTGATCTTAGGTTGAGTTTTTGGTGTATGAATCTAATTAAGAAGAAACCAAGGATGATTTTTCTATTCCCTGTGTATTTATCTATTTTTTATAAAGTTTTATTTAAGAATTTCCTAGGAAATGTGATATATGGTATTACTGAAAAAGAAATTGAACTTCGTTAATTAAATTAACTATTTAAAAAATATTAAATGATTTTTTATTTTTAAAATGAAATTTCTAGAATGAGATGAGTAAGATATTAAGGACCCAATGGGTCCTTGGGTACTGACTATACAAATCAACCACCAATGGTCAGGAATATAATTATAATTGTAAAACATGTGATATGTGAACCTCATTAGAGGTGATAAATAAATAATCATTTGACTATATTGGACCTAATAGGTGATAGTAGAACTATTAAGTAGGGTTGATTTATGGATTAGGATTATTGTACCTATATTTCCTTATAGAATTATGATATTCCTTAGAGACTTTGGCCTAGATGAGATGAGAAAGGGATGAATGAACCTTGAGGAATTAGATAGGTGACAGAGGATTCTCCTTGGGTTGGGATTAATGAAAAAATACATAGGGCCATCCTTAGGTATCACCATATACCCAAGGATTAACCTATGTGATATTTGGGAGGCTAGAGTGACTAGGTTGAGTTGGATGAGACTGAAGGATTTATTACCCATAAGTGGGGACATTGTCCTGAGGAAAAGAATTGGTTAGGAATTAATTGATCTTTTTAAGATTCTTCAAGAATATCTTAACATGTGAGAGACTACTTTATTATTAAACTATTAATTAATGAAATTGGTTGAATGTTTGTTTATTTTTATATATGGATGGAGGACTGTGGACGTATTTCCATGGATCTAGTGTACCCACTATGTATATATATTTAAGGGGCCATGAACATAGATCCATGGATTTGGTATTCCCGTTATAGTATATCTATGGTAGAAGGATTCCTTCGAATAGCCCCTTGGATATGGGGTGCACATTATTCATAGATATTCATACTTGGTTGTAGGAAGACTTGGACTATGTCCTTAGATTAGTGATAGCACTTTGGGGTTTCTATTATATATAGTATGTGATAGGGATGCTTTAAGCTATGTCCTTAGATTTGTAATGTACCTTATTTGTGTAAGATTTGGGGTTTAGGAACAACTATTTTCACTTTTATTACATTAATATTTTAATATTTTAATATTAATAAAATATATTATTACATATTGTTCATTGTTATGCATGAAATTAATGTAATAATTTTCTAGAGTATCAATCATATTGATTAGGTTATAATAGTTCCCGCTATGATGAGAACCTTGAAATTCCATGTCGATATTCATTAAAATAATTCTATTGTTGGATAACATACTATGATAGGGAACATGGTATGTATACATTCAAGTGTGATTACTCATAAGAGGATGAGACTTCCTCTTATGAGGTTTTCACTTGGTAATCTACAAGAAAGGTTATTACAAGAACAGCCCCAGCTATATGAATTTTATATGTTTTGGTTTCATTAGATATTATAATCAGTGAGAATGTTTAATTATAATTATACTTTTAAATTATTATTAATGTGTGTTATGCCTCACACACTTAAATTTATTTCATAAACCATGACGGTGAAATTTTGTAGAGAAGTTAGATATTTTGGGTGTGTCATGATTGACATATTATTAATGAATAATTAAAGGAATTATTTTTCCCTTCCATATTGTGGAAGTTTATATCTCATCAATTTTATTGGAATATAACCACCACATTAAATTTTTTTCCATTTTGTAATGACTTGTTTATTGGAAATAGTCAAATAAAGATGTATCGAGCACATAGGTTGATGACACAGGTTTCCATACTTCTTGATGAAATGTTGAGACAAACGTATTATATTATATAGAGAGAATTTTTATGTGGTTGTCATCATTGTGAAAATAATTTCATTCTCTTTGGTTCCTTGACCTATTTTTATATAGTAATCCTGGAATTTAGGCGATCTCATCTCATGCCAATGAGAAATAATCTTATAGGGTAATACAGTAAATGTTTCCATTGATCTCAATTAAAATATATTTTAATTTAATTAATTTTATAAATATTATTCTAAATACTAATGATTAATTATATTCATGTTTTATCAATCTAATAAATTAAATAGATATATATTCACCAGATAATCACTAAAATATAGTCATTTATTTTATTTTATGTTTAATAAATTTTTTCTACTGGTTTTTGGATAAAAATATTATTTTTTAAAAAAGTGTTTATTTGGGTATTCAATAAATTTTGATGAGTTAGAATGAAAAAAGATTGTTTCTAGTGAAAAATATTAATTTACAAGCATGTTAAATAATATTTTTCATTATTCCAGTTATCACATGTATCATAAAATAATAATAATATTATTATTATATTAGAAATGAGTTTAATATGTATCATTATATTATTTAAGGGTTGATAAGAAATTAAATAATATTTTAACCTAAACCATAGCCCTATAAATAGAAGGTTGTGTCTATTATGTAGGGTTGGTCAAAAATTGAGAATAGATAATCATTGTCAACAACATACTTCTCTCACACTCTCAAACTTCACCTCTCTTCCTATCATGAATAGGGAGAATGAATTTATGTCTAAAGTATCTTGGAGTGATCAATATGAAAAATGAAAGACAATTGATTTGACACACTAGAACTTGGAAATCAATGGGAATTTCTCAGAGACTGAAGGAGCGTGCGTGGATCATCGATGTAGGGATTCTACACTTGAATCATCATAACACAATAAAGGTAATCTAAGAAGGTTTTACATATGATCAATATCATATTTCAATAAATATAATTTATGAGGTAATTTATTCTTTTTATCTAATGAAATTATTTATAAATTATTGTGAAAGAACCTCTATTGGGGTTTTGAGAAACTCTAAATTTTATGAAATTTTTATTTAATGCCCACCAAATAAACTTTCAATGCACTTGGATCAAATAAGTTTTATCAAAGTGTTCACATTGAAATTTATAATTATTTATTTTATAATTTATTATATTGTATTTAAGAGTTACGATTCATTTCATGTTTTAATTAGTTGTTGATATATCATCAACATCTCTTCATACAATTATTTTATACATGAAAAATTAATCTAGATAGGTTAATGATTAATGTAATGTAACAGACTGACTAACCACTTAACTAGTAGCCAGAATGGGGGGTCATATGGCCTCAATCATGCCTCCTAGGATGCCAGAGGCTGCCAACTAGTAGCGAGGGTCGAAGGAGGTGATAGTGTAGTGACTATACCCTCATGATGATAGTTGAACAGTGGTTAATCAGATTATAAATAATACACAAAAGAATATGATTCGATAAATAAATAAAAAAGTAGTAGAATAATAATATAAACTAAATGTAAAATATGGCCATTTCTAATGTATAACAATGCATGCATGTCCATATTATAATACATAACTAAAATACTAGACATAAAGTAGGTGACATGATACAATATAGTACATAAATAAAGAAAATAAGTAAAATAATCAAGGGATTTCTCCCCAAGAATCATGAGTTTCAGCTCAATCATGTGCTCCTAACTCTCAGGAACAAGCATGATAGCATAAGAAATAGTCCATAGTCTTATGGAGATGTGATCTACTCGAGTACCTCAGTGTAATGGCAGCTCGTGCAAGGTGAGAGATATAAATCTTAGTAGGTTTCTATCCATGGTGTCTATAACTAAAAACAAACCTTGAATAGAAAGTTATAGGTGTTAAAGTGGAATGTATAATAAAAAAACTAAAAAAAATAAATAACTGCCTACTCAGGTTCCTTAAGAACACCTGGCAGCTCTGCCTTTTTCAGCTCATGGTAGAAGAGAGATGTCTGACTAATAACTATATGTGTGTGTGTGTGTGTTTGGAATATATATATATATATATATATATATATATATATATATATATATTATAGTTATATATTTTATCTACCTATATGATCTATGTGTGGGTAGACACTAATGGATATATACCTAGAATACTAGTTTTTGGATGGACGAGGGCATAACATAGTCATCCATAACTAGTCTAAATTGTCCTATAAGCTATAACAAATGGTATATTACCTGTATCTCATAAGGATTGGTATATTTCATACTTGTCACTCGAGATGGTGAGTGTGTTTTCATTTCAACACTTGAATAGTAGTGTGTGTGCCGTCATGTCAACACTCAACAAAGGACGTAGTGTGTCATGCCCACCATCAACATAGTATCATTTGTGCGAGATGTCACTAAGTATGCACCAGTCATGCGAAGAATAGTGCACACAAACTACCTAAATGTCAAAAATTGTGCGGGCTAGGTACATGTTTTGGGAAACTATGTGTAGTTCATGCCAGAAACTTCTTCTCACCTACTATAGCGGCATGGTTTGTACTGGTGGGTCGTATAGTTTTAAGAAAACTATGTTCCCTATCCAGTTCTTCCCATTTTCATGTTTCTGGAGCCTGATGCTCCCAAAACATGATAAACCAACCGTAGAACCTCTCAGATCTTTACCCAAGTCTAAATACAACATTTTTAAGCATTCCAAATCTCGTAATTAGATTCTAAATCTCAATTCAAAGAATTGACCATACACCAAATTCCAAAATTCAAATTCCCATACAATTATACCATGGCTCAAAAACATGGGTCATTATAATTAATGAGGTTTAAATATGAAGATCCCATATAGAAGTGTTGAGGATCCTGGCAGGATAACAAATGAATACACGATGTGTACTTCCTTGTTACACAAAGTGTACACTTCTTCATTGTGCAAATACACTAATGTGGATTTTTGTTCATTGTGTAATAAGTGCATGCCACAAGAAATTAATTCACCTTATGTAGACAATATAGGGTGGAACATGAATTTTCTGAACTACTGGTTGTGTAGTTTGACTATTCTATGTGTAGTTCATGCATTCTCAAAATTTAAAACCCAAATTCAAAACTTATTGTGTAATTAATGTTCCATATTTATTTAATACATGATGCATACATATTGAAAAATGTGTAACTATAAGTGCATGTTTTGTATCTGTTATACACATCATGTACTTCATAAATGCTTTCAAGAATTACATGCCATGACCCTAGGCATGTATTGCGTATATTCTCTAAAGATAAGTACATGTGTAGCTAGCTTGTACACACCATCTACTATACCTATTTTTAGGGAAATATTAAAATTAATTAATTAATCCTTAAACCTTATCAACTTTAGCTCTATGGATCATTAAGTTTACAGTACATTCCATTAATTATGTTTTATATTAAATTAAATTTTTAATTAATTCCATGTAATCTTCAGAACTATGAACCATGTATGGTTATTATATATTAAATAAAAAATGCAATAAATTATATAGGACACATAAGTTTCATGAGTCCCATGGGTCAGTAAGTTGATAGTATAAACATGAAATTATGACACTTGTCATGTACATAATATGTCATATGATTGAATTGTTTATAATTAAACTACACTGAGTAGTTCAGATAGGTAATCACTGGGTTCCTTCTAAGTAAAAAAGTTATAAACTGTTTTATTCAATTTTAAATAAAATTAATGAATTTATTTTATCTAAAATCACAATGAATGGGAAAATTTTCGATGATAGGATGAAATATGATAAAATGAATTAATTTATCAATAAAATAATAAAACAGATTAATTTATGAATTCTTCATCTTATTAGAGAATGGGTTGAAATGAATGTTATCTAGTTAGTTTAAATGTGTAATCATTTCATGTATATAACTGATCGTGAGATTTATCAAAACCGGTATATTGTTTAGAATCGTTTAATTTAATTTATTAAATTGTTTTTCAATTTTAATTACTAAATTATATTGTATTTCATGTGTTTCATCCCTACCTCCATTATGATGTAGAACCGGTGTGTCTAATATTATTTATTTAATTCACCATTAACTAATCCTTTGGTTCCCCTCACCCACATGTGAGCTAAAAATACATGTAATTAATGGAGTATTCCAATGTACATGGAGATGGATCATGATGGAACCAAGACGTTACCAATTTTGATGATCTGTAGGTGGACATTTGGAATGCGGAAACTCATGCCAATATCAATACAATTAGTTATTTCCCCTAGGTCAAAGGTTGATTTATTGTCCACTCAATAAATCAACCATTACATAAGCTCTTAATTAGGTCATTTATTTATTTATTTTTTATGAATTATTTATTATATGGATGCAGGTCCGTCATCACATTAATAAATGAATTAGTATGAAAATATGAAATATAAATAAATGTCTTATGTGTAAATTTTTTATCTAACATGTATAATTAATTATGTAAAATCAACTAAATAGTAACGAGACTTGTAAATGATAAAAAAAGATAAAATTTATGCATAATAAAATAAAATCCATCAACTTAATGTTAACTCATTATGCCTTTCATCGTCTGAATTAAGATGAACCCCTAGTTATATTGTCAGTTTGGATTTCATCGGTTCCAGCTTTAATTAGCGGGAAATCTTAACATAGATAGTGGTTCAACTAAACCAAATCTATAATCGGTTTATTTTCTTCCGTATCATCAATAAAAATTTGGAGTCATGTGTTGAGGAAATATTAGTTAGGGTTTCTGGATTGGGGATTCCACGCAACATATCAAGGAGTTGTAAGCCTGTGGTTGGAATGGACATCTACCAGAATACTTTATAATAATTTTCATCTCCTCTATTTGGATTATAAGAAATGAACTATGGATCCTTTCTGTTACAATGTAAAATAACCTAGACATTACAAGTTCAATGGTGAGGGTTAATGGGACTTGATAAAATATTGGGAGACATAATAAAATAAATTATTGTTAATTATCACATAAATTTTATTCAATAAAAGTAATAATAATATGATCTTTTAAATTCAAGAAAAATTTTAAATATCATCATCAATATTATCCCTTTGATCAATATTGGAGAAAGACCATATGCTCAATGGAAGTAACATCCCAAAGAAGATCATAAGCCTTCAGGTTGGGTTGTCCTAAGAATAGAAATCTTACATGCATGAATCCTCAATGCGTGATCCACTTTCCACAGAGGTGACTGGTGAATAGTTCCTTGTTTATAAAAACATATGAATGATTTAGTCAATGTTCAATGTTTGATATTTTCATACATGTCTAGTGAACTCATTAATTCTTATAAAAACATGGATTATTAAAGAATACTTGTGAATCTCCATGGTATATATTAGGAGTGGGAAAGATATGAATAATTTGATATTTTCAAATCACAGTTTCAGAGTAATATTATGGAAGGTGCACCAACTTGGACTCATGTAGTAAATATCATTGTATACATTGAGTACCTAGAACTTCTAGGGTTTAAGATCCCTAAATAACTACACACTGATCTCATTATTGTGTAACTCCTCAGATCTTTTCTAGTTTTGTTGTAAATTTTAATATGAACAACATTGATAAGTCTCTTCCAGACCACCTCACTCTTCTTCCCCAAGTATATAAGGATATGAAGTGTCCAAAATCCTTTTATATTTGTAGTGAAAAAATATAAAAGGAAAGCAAATATATCTAAAAGAAAATATTCTCCATTCCCTTATAAGAAGAGAATGATAAGGGGACAAGAAAGGGAGTAGGATGTTATCTATTTTTCATTTAGAGAGAATGGTTATTGGAAGAAAAATTACACCCAACCATACAAGAAAGGATAATATTTAGGTTCATTTGTTATTGAGTGAAATTTATCTATTTCTACAAATTTTCTATAAAATATATCCTTTTGTGCTCATATATGTATTAAAATATAGGAACCAGGAAAATTCTAAAATATTGACCAAGGGGTGGTAGATATATGAGTATCCAATAAAGCTAAACTCACTTTTATAACTATCAGTGATTACCACATCACATTTCTAATCAGAATGATCTCGGTTCCAAAAATTTTTTATTATGTTCCATCCATTACAAAAAACATTATTTCTATATCCAGAATTCTTATGAATGGTTTTATTTTCATGTTAGGAAATAAGTATTGGTTATTTTATAAGGATAGATTTTTTTATGGTAAATCACAATTAAATAACATACTTTATGTGTTGGATTACTCAAACCAAGTAAGGAAAATCGATAATGAAACTACGTCATATGAATCATACCACTCCCAACATTGGAATCACTAGCTAGGGCATGTAAATGATTTTTTTACTAAAATACACAAAAATAGATATTTATATTCCATTGAAATAAAACCACTTGGTCTAAGTCATGTTGGTTTATAAGGAAAAATGAATAAATCCCCATTTATTGTAAATGGTGATAGGTCTAAGGAGCTTCTTGATTTAGTTCATACCGATTTTTGTGGACCATTTCATATTTAAGTAGGGTGTGGTACTCATACTTCATAACTTTTACTGATGATTTTAGTATATATGGATGTCACTACTTGATGAAGTATAAGTCAGATTACTTTGCTGAATTCAAGGAATACAATAATGAAGTTGAGAAGAATCTTGGTAAAAAGATTAAAAAACTCCTCTTATACCACAATGGATAATATCATAATCAAGAATTCATTGATTATTTATGGGGTATGGGATTCTACCCCAACTAACTCCTCCTTATAAACTTCAGTGGAATGGTGTAAGTGAAAGAAGGAACTAAACCTTGTCGAACATGGTGATATCAATGATGATTCTTATGAGTCGTCCACTGTCCTTTTTGGAATACACATTAAAAATAGCATCACACATTCTAAACGGAGTTCAAACTAATGTGTAAAATGGTATTCCATATGAAATTTTGTATGAAAATAAACTTGTATTGTCGCATTCATTATTGTGGGGATTCAAATAACTTTTTAAGGCTATTTCTATATAAACAAAACTTACACCCCGAGGCACTAAGTGTATCTTTATAGTATATTCTAAGTAAAAAATGGATATTACCTATATGATCATTCAGATAAAATATTTGTTGTAGAAATACATCCTTTATTTCTTGAGAATGATATCTTCTCTTGTAGAGACCCTATTTTTCCCTTTCAATAGATTGTAATATATATAGAAATTTTTTTGCTTCCCAGTGCCAAGACAGAATGCAATTCCAAGGCCCAGTGTACCTATAATTAATTTTATAAATATATTAAATATATTTCATATTATGCATGCATGGTTTATTAATGAAAATGGGATAACTCATAAATGGTTCCTCATTTTGAAAAATCATAGAACATGGTTGAATCTAGAATCTAATGTTTACCCTAGGGGTGACCTAAAATAGGTTGGTATAAGGAATTTGGATAAAGCATCCATTGGAGTTACATTTAGTCATTTGATAGATAATTAATTGAATTAATTAATTACATGTCATAAACATAAATCACCTCTTATTACATCATTATTGAGGATCTCCAAGGTTAGCCACATAACCTTGGGACTACTGAGAGGATTATCCTTCCACCTCTCATTAGTGAATCAAGATCCAGAAAAGATGATACTTTAAATCGAGGAAGATCGTGGTGTAGTGAATGAAATGACTTCTCTCATTCGTTTGTGGGTACATTATTTATTAAAAAATGATGTAATTTAAGGAAGGACTCATCAATTAATGTTTTCTTCCACAATTGATTAAATATTCTGAGAATGATCATCTTTTTCCTCTGATCTTCATCAATTGAAAACGTTTTCATTCACCTACATATTAATTTTTAATTATTTAATAAATCTATATCCATTGTTCCATATTTTCTCAACCAAATCTTCCCAATTTGTATTATTTGGACAATATTTCTTATAAATTGATTATTAATCCTCTATTTTGGTTATTTTCCCTCACCTGTTCTTCACATTTTCTCCATAGGGAAATGGGGCCATGGTTCAACTTTGCTGGGTGGGATTGAGCCCAATTGAATTTTCAAATTTACAAAGATTTCACATGAGAGGAATGGATCGATGATCAAGGATGGATTTGAGATTATTTACAAAATTTCGGTGAATGATGTGTTGATTTGGGATCCAAATCAGAGATAGCAGCAATGGTAGATGCTCACGGTGCATTCAAAGAACCCCATGGATAAATTGAAATCCATTTTCTATCTACCCAATGGACGGAAATGATGACTGAATTCCTTCCCCAAATTTTTGGTTGGACTGGAGGCAAGATCTATAGTGAAGGAGGGAAAATCTGAAATATCGGAAGTACATCTAAATTTCTATAAAAAACCTAACTAAAAAGAATCCACTAGGATATAAACATGTCATGTAGTACCCCTATGCCTATATTATTAGGGTTTTCGATAAATTGGAGGATCTCATGTTGTGTGATTGGGTCACATTCCATGTGATAATACTTGGGTATACATGCCATGTGCCGGAGAACATAGGAAGTACCTAGTGTGGGAGATAATTCCAGGTACCAAAGTACATGAACATTGTTGGCTTTACACAGACATGGTAAGGAGTACAAGAAAGACCTGGAGTGGTTGGGTAATTCTTTGTATTCCACTTAAATTCCATGTAGTTATACATGATCAGTGATCTATTTACTATAAGGGACACATCCTGGAAATGGAGCAGGACCACATTCTTTTGGGGTCCCCTTACAAGTCATGTTCCCCTGCATCCTTTTTTAGGAAACTTCTAACTCTAATTTTAGACCCTGAGTATCCCATCCTAAGTGGTTTTCTGCATAGAACATGATGTTTCCCTACATAGTGGAATTTTTGGAAATTTTGAATGATTAAATTGGTTAGGAAGGATCACCAGAGAGATTATATGGGAACCCTTTTTCTGGGAAGTTCATGGTTCCTCTATCTATCCACCGAGTTTCTCCCTCCAGCAGGGCAGATCACGGGTCCTCGATTGACTGTTAGAGTGGAACCTTTATTCTGGGTAGGGTATGGTTCCTCTATATACCCTTAGAGGGGAACCCACTTGCCGATCTGAGTATGGGTCCTCTATCTATTATCTGAGTGGAGCCTATTATAGTATCAGGGCATGGGTCGTAGACAACTATAGTGGAACCCTATTACTGGGATAGGGATAAGCCCTCTACTAATTAGTATAGTGGAACCATCTATCTGGTATGGTCATGGGTCCTCTACTAATTAATAGAGTGGAACCCTCCTGAGATAGGGCATGGTTCATCTATCAACAATTGAGTGGCACCCTCCTATGGAGTCAGGGCATGGGACCTCAACCATTAGAGTGTCACCCTCTTATCATGACAGAGCATTGGTCCTCTTGTAATATTCTGAGTGGAACCCTCCTCTTATACCAAGTCATAAGCCCTCTACCCATATATTGTGATTCTCAACTATTCGACATAGTAATGAGGTGTGTCTTGGTTGAGATATTTCTACTAAATAGACATGTGATATTTTGGGCACTGTTCATGCACCTTTGGAACTATTGTAAATTTTTCTTAGGATGGACTAGGAGATGGAGATCCCATTTCCATCTCATTTGGGATTATTTTTTTGATCATATACATATCTATATCTAGGTCATTTTATTTAGTTACACTCATGATTTGGGTTGAGATGCATATTCCTATCATGTATCTTACTGCTACCCCTTTATCATTTAGGTCATCCTAATGGGTATGTATATACTCACCCTTAAATGGTATTTTCCCATGGATGTCATGTCAGAAGTAGAAGATAGATAAGTCAGTAGTAATTATAGAGTAGAATAGGGATACATTGTGAGTTTTACTATGTACGGTTGTCAGAGCATGGATATATGGAGCTAGTATCCCTAAACATTTTACTTTCTATTTTCTTCAATTTGGGACAACATTATTGTTGGGCATGTATTTTTTTCCTTTTAATTTTCATTTTTTCACTATTGTACTCATTATATTTTCAAAAGGAATTTCATGTATGTTTATTACTCTATATATTTCATTATTTTTTTATTCATCTTCACTTATGAATTGAGATGGTTGGGTGTGTGCATACAGGTAAATTAGGAAAAGTCATCTCATAATTTTTATGATTTTGGACACTTTCCACCATCCCCTAGCCTTCAAAGACGAGCTTGGGGTAGTTAGGAATCAAGACCCATTGTGTCAGGTCAAGAGATATTTGTGTCAAATATTATTTGATCCTTTGGATAGTTTTTGGAGTAGTCCCCTTACAGTTATTTGTTTGGTAAATAGGGAAACATTGACAATGTTTCTCAAGTGTATATTTCAATCTAGGGAACCCAGTGTCTTTTTAATGATTGATGCATTCATTCTCCAAGAATCTAGCTACCTTCTTTTTGAATAGGTATACATAGACATTTTTAGTAGGGAACTTTGGTTCATGCATCACAAAATATTGAATCTTCAACTATCATTTTTGAGTCATCTCCCCATTATATATATATTCTCATCTTACTATGGTATGTCTTGATTAAATTTTAAAGATGCCTCCATGACGATAGCTATCCATGTTACAAGTTCTAGATCATGATGATGATCAGATGAGTGATGATGCCTCGGTTCAGGGTCCATCCTATGAGGTTCTTCCTCCAGGTGGACACGTAGCTACACCCCCACCTATAGAGAAGTAGTTTACACCATTCGAACAGGCTGAGGATTCACATAGGCTTAGAGAACTCCATGATTTCTATTACTAGTGGACATTGAGGTTGCATGGTGAGCTGGATCCCCAGGAAGTGAATGATTGGATAGATTCGGTGATCCATGCATTTAGGCTTATCAAAAAACTAACTAAACATATGTTTTTGTGGGAAGATAACCTTTTTCATGGAGTAATTGGGCACTGGTGGAGCCTTGTTATGTAGATGCATTATGAGTTGACACTCTCATGGAATGACCTCTAGAAGTTGTTTTTTGAGTAGTACTACCTCTCCTTCTTGTGCTCTATTTGGATTTAGGATCTTCTAGAGTTGCATCAGGGAGGGATGATAGTGGTAGATTATATTGCAATGTTTATAGACCTTAATTGGTATTACCTTGATATGATTTGGGATGGTTACTTCTAGGAGAATGATTTTGAGTAGGGTCGTCATAGAGATATATATGCCAGTGTGGGGACCTTGTGTATTACCACCTATATTGGGGCGTTAGAGTAGGAACTGATGATGGAGATATTCCTATCAGAGGGATTCTAGTAAGGTGAAGCTATAAATGGGCCTTATTGTGCTAAGTCGACTACAATTTCAAGAACATTTCATTTGAAAGAATCTCGATACAGAATATGTTCCATGTTTTAGTCTTGGGAATGTGGTCATGGGTATCATAGAGGACCAGAGAATCCCAGATATGGAATTTTCTATGCATGTGATGGGTGATGTCACATGGTGCATGATTTACCAAACTAATTTATTGATAATCATAATAAGATCATGGATAGACCACCATGACAGAGGTAGAATCATGATCTGGGATCTCCCTTGTGAGAGAAGGGTGGCCCCTAGGGAGGATGAGTTGATATATGAGTAGGTATAACTCAAATAGGAGGTGTTATGGGTGGTGGAAGATGTTATGAGATCCTTCAACCACTACCACTAGGCGATCCACATCAAACTCATGTAGATATTGGTTAAGTCCACATATATCTATAGGCTATGGAGTCATATGACCCAGTGGCACATGAGATAATTAGAGGTATGTGTTTATTCTACAGTAGATTCAAAATTAATATTCCCATGTGTGATTCATTCCTTCATCTATTTACTCATAATGAAAGATCTGGAGCTCCTAGTTGAGGAAACAGCCCAACAGCTTTGTCTTGAGGCTCCTATGTGGAATGCCTCTTATATATCTTTTATCATTAAGAAGTGTGAGATATCACTTGGGGGAGAGAGTTTCTCATGGAACCTTTTTTTGTCATGATGGAAATATATGATTTCATCTTTGGTATGGATTGGTTGTCCAAGCTCCAAGCCCATAATGATTGTCACTACAGATAATTCATATTCTTTGGCATTGATTGTACTATATTATCCTTTTGTGTTGATAGAGATATCATGGAGAGATGAGTGGATTATGTGAGTAGGATATTTCATCCAATCACCCATTATTGAAAAAGTTTATCCCTTGGAGAAATAATATCTTGAGGAATATGGATTCCTTTATCCATGTATTATTTTATATACATCTTCTTCGAGGATGTTCTAAGACTACTTTTGTGTTGAGAGATGTGGTTTTTTGATGATTGGAATCCATAGACCAATCATGTGTCTTATGAAACATATCGGATGGACTCCACTGAGCTCTTGGTGCTACGGTTTTAGTTAAAGGACCTCCAAGAGAAGGGTTTTATAAGACCCAATGTGTCCTATTGGGCAGCTCAGGTGTTTTTCATGAAAAAAAAGATGGGATAATAAAAAATTGTGTTGATTATAATCACTTAATCCAAGACATGATAAATAAAAAAGTACCCATTACGGAGGATTGATGGCCTATTTGATCAGTTTCAAGGTGTGTGTTGGTTCTCAAAGATCGATCTCCAGACTGGCTACCACTAGTTGAGTGTTCGTGAGGCTAATATTCTAAAATAAGCATTTTGATGTAATTATGGACAAAATGAGTTTATTTTGATGTATTTTAGTATAAAAATACCCTTTATATTCTTATTTCATTTATAAACTTGATCATTCATCAATACATGGACCGATTTTTGTTTTTCTTCATCAAACACATAATCATATACTCTGTATTAGAGGAGGAGCATTCAGAGAAATTAAGGATATTCCTAGACTTTCTTCATGAGCACTTTATTTATGGTATGCTCTCAAAGTGTGAGTTATGGATCCATGAGGTTAACTTTCTATTTTATGTCATCTTTTATCATTTATTATCTGTGGATATAGTGAATATCGATGTAGTGCTTTCTCAGGACCCATCCAAGAGAGTTTTAGAGGTACAGAGTTTTCTTGGCTTGGAGTGGTAATAATAGAGGTTTTTGGATGAATTATATAATATTTAGGTCCCTTTAACTTCCTTAATATAGAAAGGTAATCGTTTTACTTATACTTAGTAGTGAAAAAGAACCTTTGAGTGGTTGAGGCTGAGGTAGATGATTTCTCATGTTTTAATAGTACCAAAGTGGGGTGTGGAGTATGTAGTGTCTTAAGATGCCTCAAGAGTTGGTTATAGCTGTGTGTTTTTACATATATAGAGATTTATCAGATATTGTTCAAGGAAGTTGATACCTTGTGGGAATAAACACTAAACTCGTGACCAAGATCTGGAAGTAGTATTATTTCTTATGAGGATGTGGAGACATTTTCTTCTCAAAGAATGCATTTTTGTTTACTCAGACCATCAAAGTCTCAAGTATGTCTTCATACAGAGAGACTTGAACCTAAGATAGAGGATCTAGTTAGAGTTCCTATAAGCCTATTACTTTGAAATAATATATAATTTAGGGAAGGTAAACATGGTGGAAGATTTATTTAGGAGGAATTCCCAGTCTTGTTTGGTACTGGAGTTATCTAATCAATGGGATTCGTTATAGGTGACCATAGTTGAGAAGGAGGGTGATTATTTTATTCAGTCGATGGTGTTTACTCCTACACTCCTCCATCATGTGAGAGAGTCATAGTTGGGAGACATCAGTAGTGAGGTCCTGCATGACTAGATATCCTTAGGAGATCCACCCTTTGGTTTTATGATGGAGGGAATCACATCATACTATTCTAGAGATGGACAGTAGTCCCAGTCATGATGCAGTATGAGGTGATGATAGAGTTTCACATATATCCTTCGGTTTTGAATCATAGTGTGTGGGAGATGTATAGAGACATTTAGGGTATGTTTTGTTGGGCCAAAAAGAGATAGATCATGGATGATTTCATCTCAAGTTTCCTCACCTGTTAGTAGGTGCATGCTAAGAAATAGGTTCCAACAGGTTTTTCACATCCCCTTGAGATAACGGAGTGTGAATGGGATGGAATATCCATGTAATTTTTTATATGGATTTCATGCATAACTAGAGGACATGATTCCATCTAGGTGATAGTTGACTGACTCATGAAGTTATCACAATTATTTTATATTAGGATGAAGAGTTTTGTGGAGAGTTTGGGGAAGTTCTATGTATGGGATATTGTTTTACTTCATGGGGTTCCCTGGAATATTATCTTAGATCGGGATGAATGATTCGCATGATGGTTGTGGAGGGACTACACGGGGAATTTTTGACCCACATGAGGATGATTAAATCATTAAACCCATAGTCATATGGGTAGACCAAGTGAACTTTCTAGGTATTTAAGGATATGTGGAGTTCTTTCATGTTAAAATTTGGAAAAATCTAAGGGGATCACATGCCATTGGTAGAGTTTTTGAAAAATAATAACTACCACTCCACAGTTGGTTTGGATCCTTTTGAGGCCCTATATGGGACACCCTTCCTATCATCATTGTGTTGGAAAGACATTGGAAAGGAATATATTGTTGAGCTAGAGATGCTGTTAGAGTAGATGGAGAAGGCCCTTGCCATATGTGAGTGGATGAGGATAGAAAAGAGCATGCATTAATATTTTAAAAATCAACATCATGGGCCCTTGGAGATCAAGTAGGGAGACCACATTTTCTTGAAAATATCCCCATGATGAGATTGTGGAGATATTTTTGGGGAGTAAATCTCTTCATAATGTTCATTAGGCTATTCAAGATCTTTTAGAGGGTTGATGAGGTTGCTTACCACCTCGATTACCTCTATAGATAGATCTAGTGCATGACATCTTCCACATGTTGTATTTGAGGAGATATGTGGATGAAATTATGTAAATTATTGACTAGAGTATCCAAGACATCAAGGATGGAACCACTGCTGTGGAGCACCAAGTTGATATTGAGGATCAATAGGAGAAGACCCTATGCGGACAGACCATCCATTTGGTTTGTATGTTTTGGTAGTATGGGGGTATGAAACAAAGCTCCGGGGAGTGGGAGATCTAGATGTGGTCTCATAATCATGAGATTTTTGTTTAGTTTTTTTATTTTAAATGACAAAAATATTGAAGGAGGAAATGATGTAGATTCCTTTTTCCTTTTAAGACTATGGAACATATCTGCAAATATTTTGTAGTCAGACACTAAGACGGCGTGCGATTCTAAGTCTCAGTATGACTAGAATTGATTTTATAAAAATATTAAATATATTTTATATTATACGTGCATGGTATCTTAAATAATATAGGATATCTCTCAAATCATATCTTAGAACAATAATCTGAGACCATGGTTGAATTTGGAATGCAAGGTTCACCCTAGGATTGACCTAAAGTGGGTCAAAATAATGAATTTTGAAAAAACATTCGTCGGTAGAATGCTCATTGGGTTAATTAAATAATTAAATGAATTAATTAATTACATTACCTAAATAGAAATTTCTTGTTATTACATCATTAAAGTGGATCTATAGGGTTATCCACATAACTGAGGGACCATTTATTGGATTCTTCTTCCACCTCTTGTTGGTAAATTAAGATTTGATGATGATGAAACTTTAGTTCAAGGAATATCAAGGCACAAAAAATGTAATAACATCATTCATTATTTAGAGGGTGTGTTCTTCATCAAATAATGATTCATCTCAAGGTAGGCCTCTTCAATTTTTTTTTTCTACCCCAATTTATTAAATTTATTGAGCATGATCATCATTTTTCCTTGGATAGGCATCAATTGAAAACCTTTACATGACCCAACATACCGATTGATATTTAATTAAATAAATATCCATTGTTTCATGTTTTATCACACAAATCTCCCCAATTTTTATTTTTTGGCCAAGAATGAATCATCAAATAAAATTATACCTTTTGTTTAGTGATTTTCCCCCACCCATTTTTTATGTTTTTCATCATTGTGAAATGAGATCATGGTTAGAAATTTTCGGAGGAGATCAAACTCGATTGAACCCCTGGATTCAAGATATGTTTTCATGAGATGAATGGATCATAAATCAAGGTTGTATTTCGGATTATTTTGGGTTATGGGTGATATATTTCTTGATTAGGGATCCAAATCAGAGACGGCGGTGGTGGTAGATGCACATAATGTGTATGACGAACCACACAGAAGTATTAGAATCCATTTTCTGACCATCAAATTGTTGAAAATGATGATTAGAGGACTTCCCTATTGATTTTTAGTGTCCTGGATATGAGATTCATCATAGAGGAGTTTTTATTTGGAACATCATAAGAAGATCTAACTTTCTGTGGAAAACCAATATTCAGGGCATGTACTAGGATAAAATAACGCCATATAGTGCCCCTATGAATGTGACTCTATGGTTTTGGAGAAATTTGAGGATAACACATCATGTGACCCTCCCTTAGTAGACCATAAATGTGGTAGAGTACATGGACAGGACCCCATGCGGGAGGACATGCTATATACCAAAGTATACAGACACTAGAATCATTAAATGGATATAGCTAGGATAACAGGCAAGACCCTAGGTAGATAAGGCATGCCATGTGATCCACCTACATGTCATATAATTCTACACAATTAGGTATCCATGTACATGTAGGGACATATCCATGAAAATAATTTGTACCACAAGTCATGTGTGTCCCCTTACACGTCGTGTACCCTTAATTCCATTTTTAGGAAACTTCTACCGCTCATATATCTTATGTTTGGACATTGATTTTGGCCGGTGATTAGACTATCCTGAGTTTTTCTCCATGTAGAACATGAATTTTACCTCTATCATGGCTTTTGAGATATGATGGGAAATATTCTAGGTGTGATACATATTTAGAAGAATCTTGGGTAGTATCACTAGAGAGATTAGAGGGGCACCCTCTTACTTGGCAGGGCATGGTTCCTTGATCGACTAATAGAGTGGAAGCCTATGTTATGGATCCTCTATATACTATTATAGTGGAACCCTTTTATTAGGAAGGGTAAGGGACCTATATCATCTCTCTTAGTGTCATCCACTTGTTGTATCAGGGCATGGGACCTCAACTGCTAGAGTGGAACCCTTTATCTAGGTTGGTCATAAGTCATCTACCTATTACTAGAGTGGCACCCTCTTGTTGGACTGAGCATGGTCCTATACCGATTACCATAGTGGAACCATCCTAGGATAGGAAATGGGTCCTCTATTGATAATAATGTGGCACCCTCCTGCATTGTTAGGGCATGGGTCCTCAACCATCTGAGTGGAACCCTCCAGTTTGGATAGGGTGTGGATCTTGTAGCTATCTTTTTTGTGGCACCCTCTTCTTTTACTATGGCATGGGTCCTCTACCTAGATATTGTTCCTCTATAATATGAGGCATAGTGATGATATGTGTCTTGTATTATATGTTTATACTAAAAAAATATGTGAGATGGTGCACATCATTGATGGGCCTTTGGAACTGTTGTCACTTATTTTTGAGCTAGGATATAAGATGTTGATCCCCTTTATCTATTGTTTTCTCTTATTTTGTTTGATTATAAATATATACACATATATATATATCCATGTCATTGGATTTTGATACATTTTTTATTTGGTTTGAACTATTTATTCCTATCATTTCTCATACTACTCATCCTTCATCTTTCAGGGTATCTTACTGGGTATGTATATACTCACACCCGCATGGTATTTTCTTGCACGTGTCATGACTTATGATGATGATAGATAGGCTGGTAGTGATTATAGAGGAGCATAGGGATACCTGATGGAATTGACTGTGCACGATGCTTATATCTTAGAGATCTCGACATGGGATATCTCAACATTTCACTTTTCTTATTTTGTCAGGTTGGGACATATTTTAGGTTGGGCATGTGTTTTCCCCATTTACTTTTTAGTTCATACTGTCTTACTTTTTTTATTCCGTAGAGGTTTTTTATATATGGTTATTACTCTAGATATAACATCTTTTTATTTTATTCCTCTTCACTTACGCATTGTGATGGTCAAGTATGTGCATAAAATTACATTAGGCCACCGCCTCCCATAATACTTATGCCTTTCATAACTTTTCACCAGCCCCTAGCCTATGGAGGTGGGTTTATAGTAGTTCAGATCATGTCTCATTGGTTCGGGCCATGGAATATCTAAAATAGATACTGGGAGTGAGATAGACTTCATTGAAGACTGGGCTCAATATACACAAGAGTTTTCGTATGAAAAAATTACATAAAGCCTCATGGAAGAAGATGTTTGGTCTCACCCAAATTTACCCATGCTTTTAGAGTTAAGCGATCACTTGTAGTGTAGCTTGGGTTGTTGAATCCTTAGATACCTAAGAAGAAACCTACAGACATGTACATTCTATGGATTGTTTTGGGATATAAATTTATCAACATTAGGTTGATTTTAGATAGTTTTAATTAAACACTAAGAGACTTAGGTTAATTCAATTTAAAATAATGATTCGATCCTAAGTTATCACTTGGGGTGGATTGGATGTATTCATTTTTTGTATATTTAAATTCTTTATATTTGATATGGGTTCGTTTATTAAGATCAAAATACATCATCATTACTAGTTTAATACCTACACACCCTAATACTACTCAGCTATACACTTGAAGGATTATATTTATGAGCACTCTAAGGTAAAGGTTCGTATTATCACTTGAAGTGTATGACCTTAAAATCAACAAGGATGTAGGATTTTAAAGATTTTCAATCAAAATTCTCAATTAAAATATGGGATTATACATTAATGGAGTTAGAAATAACATCAAATCCAACCACTTTATACTCCCTTAGATCAACCCATAAGTGTTCTATCCCTCCATTTATGCTATGATTTCAATGGAAGCAGGAAGTAGACTTGTGAAGGTGGAATTGAAAAGGTTAAAATCAATGAAATAACAAACACTCAAGCATTGTGTGAAGGATTTCTCTCTTCACCGTGTGAATAAATTCAATCCTTGATAAAATGGCATCAACGTGTTAATAAAAATAACAGAAAATGAGAATAATAAAATGTTTTATAAAGAAGATAATGTGATTTGAGAAACTTATAATTGAAATAAGAACTTAAGACAAAAAAAATCACACCATAACATTACAATGAAAAAAAGCAACAAATATACCTAAATCCACCAAAAAAACTTCCTTAAATCATCATTTTTGAAGACGTGGGTATATCCCCCAACATTTAAAGTCTCATTAATTAACTGTGGTAGGCCAAGGTGGGTGTAAAGTTAAGGGAGAGTGGACATTTCCACCCTTTACATAAAAACTATTTGAGCCAACTTGGATGCATATGAGAGGTGTGTCTAAAAGAGAATTTATATGGAAGCATTTGGGTGGGACATAGAAGATAAATATGAACTGTATTCAAATGTTCATCCCAAAACCGTATTTGCTTTTTGAGATATTATTTAAATGTTATGATATTTTTCTAGGCCATAGAATATAGCCAAGAATTTCATCTTAAACGTGGGAAACTTGGAAATCCATTAAACAGTCTGAATTATCTAGGGAAAATTCTGAATTTAATATTCCTCGTGATTTATTCTATCTCAAGTTCAATTTTTAGAATCATTGGGATGGGATATTGGCCTCTATAGTAGTTGTTTTGGGTTGTTTTCCAGTTCACATCACCCAGAATGTTATTGGTTAAAGACCCACTTTGGTTGTTTTCCAAATGGTATATTCAAGTGATAAAAATGAATGAATTGTTCCTTATATCATGGGATAATTTAAAATAAAATTATGAAAAAAATTTATTTTATATGGTGTTCAAAAATTTACCATGTAATAATTCATTTTAAGAAAGAATTGTAATCATGATGTGAAATGATGTTCAAAGTGTAAAAGGAACAAAAATGGTGTTTATGAATAATGAATCACATGAATATTATAAAATATTAATGAATATTATACACTTTTAGTGGATAATCAACCCCCCCCCCAACTTGAGTTTTTTCTAGTCCTGAGCAAAATATATCTCAAAAATATGAAATTGAAATTTCCATTTCCAAAGATATTTTAATACAAAATACATCATACCAAAAAATTATGAAACCCATAAAAATCATCTAAAACAAGATATATCTAGAGGCATATCCCAATCCCCATCCCACTCCTTTGTTCAAATTCATCGCCTTATTTCATCTAATTTCAATTAAGTATGATGATGTGTAGTGCATCACAATGGACATGAGGGTTCATCTTTATTCAAAGGAACAAAGATCGAAGTTCTAGGTGGAATCAAATTTCAATATTAATATGATTATAATTTTTTTTAATTTGTTTCATTTTTTCTATGGTAATTGAAATTGAACACAATCAAATCAACCCATGTAGAAAGACTTTGTCGATGACTCCTAGGCTCAAAGACCTTAGGAAACCGATTAAAGCCCACATAATCGAGCATCATCTCGAGTTTACTCAATCAAAAACAAATAAAAATTTCCATAAATAGAGATAAAATTCCCAAATATGGGAAAAAAACTATGGAGTCATGATCCTTAAGTTCTGAAATCCACACATTAGGTCCGTCCATTTCTCTACAGGACATTGAATTTTTTTTTATTTTTTTTATACTCATGTTAAAACTAAAAAGATCACCGAAACTATGCCATTTATTATGGGAACCCTAGAACTAAAAATAATACCCCACAATCCAAATGATGTGTGTTGAGTTTTTGTATTAAATGGATGAAAATATAAACCGTAAAAAATCACATCAGACAACTGCACTTTCCAAAATCTATGCTCATGAACGTAATCTTGCATTAAAACTAGAATCAAGGTGTGAAAAATTATTTGATATTCAATTTCAAAGTGTGAAATGTGTATTATCATGTTCAATGTTAAAGGAGTTTTTTCTTCTAAACATTTTTTATGCACACAAAAGCAATTTTTTTCATCTCGCTCAGAAAAGATGACACTATCCCTATAGTTTAATGAAAAGAAATTTTAGAAGAGGATAGAGGTAGTAGAGAGTAATTATAAAAGAAATTTTAAATAAGAAACATTGAATAATGTCACCTATTTTTTTTAAAGCTGATGTTCATGAAACTCTTGATTACTCCCTTGATATCCATGTGACTCAAACACTACTAGAAATACAGTTTTTCCCAACGGTTTAGAACCGTTGGGAAAGGCTGCAGAACCGTTGGTATATGTTATACCAACGGTTCTAAAAACTGTAGGGAAGTAAGCTATTGGGAAAGCTTTTCCCCAATGGTTTACAATGAACTGTTGGGATAGGGTGGAGAAAAATTACCCTATCCCAATGGTTCTACCAAACTATTGGGAATGTTTTTCCCAATGGTTTGGCAAAACCGTTGGAAAAAACCCAAGGTCTCCTCTTTCCCAATGGTTTCTAAACCATTGGGAAAAGTGTTTTACCAACGGTTCATGGAACCGTTGGTAAAAAAACCCAGAGATGTTATGCCAACGGTTTCAAACCGTTGGCATAGCCTATGCTGGGCAAATTGCACAGCAGCTCTGCAATTTCCCCAGCAGCTCTGCAATTTTCCCACCAGGTCTCATTTTGTGGGTTCCCTCTCATTTTCAATCCAATTATTGTACCTACAATAAACTAAAAAATACTTATACAATTATTGTACCTACAATAACCAACTAACACATACATATAGAGAACAAATTCATACACATTTAACATATAATGTTGGAACTATACACATCCATAATTAAATTAGAATTCATAACGTAATTATAAACATACATAATTCATTTAGAATTCAATTTCAAATTTAGATCACAATTATATGTGGAATCCAGAAGTCAATTCATAATTTGATCGGTTTTTTGTATACCATATACTTTTACCTGAAATGATGTCCATTTTAAACAAAATACTTACACCTAGAGTGATAACAGCCACACCGCACCTCAGATTGAGGTGGGGTTGACTCTTACACGTCACATATGACCCATAGATCATTGTGCTAAAGTATCGACACAATCCGAATGTGTTTTGTCGGTTTTCCGTATGCCAGTTGATGTTTTTCAATTAAAATGACGTCCTTTTGAAACAAAAGGCATACACTTTGAGTGGTTCCAGCCACACCACATTTCAGATTGAGGCAGGGTTGATTCTTACACGTAACATATGAACCATGGATCATTCTCCTAAAGTTTCAATAGAAACCGAATGTGTTTGGTCGGTTTTTTGTATGTACTTACAATGTTGTCCATTTTAAACAAAAGAGAGACACTTAGAGTGATTATGGTCACACCATGCCTTTGATTAAGGTGGGCCTGACTCGTACATGTCGCATATGACCCATGGATCATTGTACTAATGTATCAACACAATACGAATGCGTTTGATCAGTTTTCTGTATGACAGTTGATGTTTTTCACTTAAAATGACGTCATTTTTAAACAAAAGACAGACACTTTGAGTGGTGGAAGCCACACTGCGCCTCGGTTTAAGTTTGGGTTGACCATTACACGTTACATATGACCCATGAATCGTTGTTCTAATGTATTGACACAATCCGAATGCGTTTGGTCGGTTTTCCGTATGCCAGTTGATGTTTTTCAATTAAAATGACGTCCTTTTGAAAAAAAGGCAGACACTTTGAGTGGTTCCAGCCACACCGCATCTTAGATTGAGGTAGGGTTGATTCATACACATCACATATGACCCATGAATTCTCCTCCTAAAGTTTCAGTGGAAACCGAATGCGTTTGGTTGGTTTTCATATGTACTTAAAATGTTGTCCATTTTAAACAAAAGAGAGCCACTTAGAGTGATTATGGACACACCATGCCTCCGATTAAGTCGAGGTTGACTCATACACGTCACATATGACCCATGGATCATTGTCCTAAAGTATCGACACAATCAGAATGCGTTTGGTCCGTTTCCCGTATGCCAGTTGATGTTTTTCACTTAAAATGACATCCTTTTGAAACAAAAGACAAAAACTTTGAGTGATTTCGGCCACACCGTGCCTCGGATTGAGGCGGGGTTGACTCGTACACGTCACATATGACCCATGGATTATTGTGATAAAGTATCGACACAATCCAAATGCGTTTGGTCGGTTTTCCGTATGCCAGTTGATGTTTTTCAATTAAAATGACGTCCTTTTGAAACAAAAGGCAGACACTTTGAGTGGTGTTGGCCACACCACATCTCAGATTGAGTCGGGGTTGATTCGTACACGTCACATATAACCCATGAATCGTTCTCCTAAAGTTTCAAAGGAAACCGAATGCGTTTGGTCAGTTTTCGGTATGTACTTAAAATGTTGTCCATTTTAAACAAAAGAGAGCCACATATAGTGATTTCAGCCACACCGTGCCTCAGATTAAGGCGAGGTTGACTCGTACACGTCACATATGACCCATGGATCATTTTCCTAAAGTATCGACACAATCCAAATGCGTTTGGTCATTTTTCTGTATGCCAGTTAAAATTTTTCACTTAAAATGACGTCCTTTTGAAACAAAGGACAGACAATTTGAGTGGTGGCGGCCAAACCGTGCCTCAGATTGAGGCGGGGTTGACACGTACACGTCACATATAACCCATGGATCATTGTTCTAAAGTATCAACCCAATCCGAATGTGTTTGGCTGGTTTTCCATATTCCAGTTGATGTTTTTAAATTAAAGTGACGTCCTTTTGAAACAAAAGGCAGACACTTTAAGTGGTGGCGGATACACCGCGCCTCAGATTGAGGTGGGGTTGACTTGTACACATCACATATGACCCATGAATAGTTTTGCTAATGTATCGACACAATCTGAATGTGTTTGGTCTCTTTTCTGTATGCCAGTTGATGTTTTTCAATTAAAATGATGTCCTTTTGAAACAAAAGGCAGACACGTTGAGAGGTTCCAGCCACACCGCATCTCATATTGAGGCGGGGTTGATTTTTACATGTCACATATGACCCATGAATCGTTCTCCTAAAGTTTCAAGGGAAACCAAATGCGTTTGGTCAGTTTTCCGTATGTACTTAAAATGTTGTCCATTTTAAACAAAAGAGAGCCACTTAGAGTTATTCTGGCCACACCGTGACTCTAATTAAGGCAGGGTTGATTCGTACACGTCACATATGACCCATGGATCATTGTTCTAAAGTATCGACACAATCTGAATGCGTTTGGTCATTTTTCCATATGCCAGTTGATGTTTTTCACTTAAAATGGCGTCCTTTTGAAACAAAAGACAGACACTTTGAGTGGTGGCAGCCGCACCACACCTCATATTGAGGTGGGGTTGACACGAACACGTCACATATGACCCATGGATTGTTGATCTAATGTTTTGACACAATCTGAATGTGTTTTCTCAGTTTTCCGTATGCCACTTGATATTTTTCAATTAAAATGACGTCCTTTTGAAACAAAAGGCAGACACTTTGAGTGGTGCCAGCCACACCGCATCTCAGATTGAGGTGGGGTTGATTCGTACATGTCACATATGACCCATTAATCGTTCTTTTAAAGTTTCAATGGAAACCGAATGCATTTGGTCGGTTTTTCATATGTACTTAAAATGTTGTCCATTTTAAGCAAAAGAGAGCCGCTTAGAGTGATTCCAGCCACACCGTGCCTCAGATTAAGGTGGGGTTGACTCGTACATGTCACATATGACCCATGGATCGTTGTTCTAAAGTATTGACACAATCCTAATGTGTTTGGTGGGTTTTCTGTATGCCAGTTGTTGTTTTTCACCTAAAATGACGTCCTTTTGAAACAAAAGACAGACACTTTGTGTGGTGGAGGCCACACCGCACCTCGGATTAAGGCGGGGTTGACTCATACACGTCACATATGACCCATGGATCATTTTGTTGAAGTATCGACACAATAAGAATGCTTTTGGTCGGTTTTCCGTATGCCATTTGATGTTTTTCAATTAAAATGACGTCCTTTTGAAACAAAAGGTAGACACTTTGAGTGGTGGCAGCCACACCGCGCCTCATATTGAGGCGGGGTTGATTCGTACACTTCACATATGACCCATGGATCGTTCTCCTAAAGTTTCAACGGAAACCAAATGCGTTTGGTCGGTTTTCCATATGTACTTAAAATGTTGTCCATTTTATGAGAATCCTCATGTGTCTATTAGTGGAATGGTATTTACTTAAAATCTTGTGGACATTTATATAAAATATTTTTATATCATTCTTAGTATGGATTAGATTTTAGTTTATCATGCTATGAAACATTTCAGAGCTAACAATATCATGCCCAATGAATACATGTCTTTTATAACATACCAAGAATCTATGATATTGATTAGATATGTAAATGTGATTTACATTGATTATCATGATGAAAATAAATAAAATATATATTATAGATTTTCTATTATTAAATAAAATCAAGGAGGGTGGGGGGCTGTCCGGCGGGGCTGTCCGGGGGGCTGTCTGGTGGTTGTCCGGGGGGCTGTCCGGGGGCCAAGGAGGAGGGTGGGGGGGCTGTGCGGGGGGCTGTCTAGGGGTGTTTGGGGGGTTGTCTGGGGTCAAAGGAGGAGGGTGGGGGGTGTCTGGGGGGATGTCTGGGGGGTTTTCCGGGGGGCTGTCTGGGGTCTAAGGAGGAGGGTGGGGGGGCTGTCTGGGGGTTGTTCGGGGGGTTATCTGGGGACTTTCCGAGGGTGTTGAGGGGGTTGTCCGGGGTACAAGGAAGAGGGTGGGGGGCTGTCCGGGGGGTTGTCCGGGGTCCAGGGAGGAGGGTGGGGGGTTGTCCGGGGGGCTGTTCGGGGGGCTGTCCGGGGGCAGTCTGGGGGTGTTCGGGGGGTTGTCTGGGGTCCAAGGAAGAGGGTGGGGGGCTGTCCGGGGGTTGTCTGGGGGGCTATCTGGGGGGAAGCCCGGGGTCCAGGGAGGAGGGGGGGCTATCTGGGGGGCTATGCAGGGGCTGTCCGGGGGGTGTTTGAGGGGTTGTCTGGGGTCCAAGGAGGAGGGTGGGGGGGCTATCTGGGGGGCTATCTGGGTGGCTGTCAGGGGGGTTGTCTGGGGTCCAGGGAGGAGGGTGGGGGGTTGTCCAGGGTCCAAGAAGGAGGGGGGTTCCCAAACACACAACCACTAAAAGACAACAACATCCATAAAAACAGATAATATATAAAAATAACTCAACTCCAATACTATACTACGAGTCTAGATAAAACCAACAACTAGAATAGATTAAATATCAAATCTCAGTAATATCAGTCAAAAATGTAATTGATCAACTTGTCCCACATCACCATCACCATCATCACCGTCATCATCACCCTCGTCCTCATCCCCATCATCGCCCTCGCCCTCCTCGCCCTCATCCTCCTCCTCGCCCTCGCCCTCATCCTCGCCCTCGCCACCTGCCTTGCCCTCCTCCTCTCCCTCCTCTTCTGCATGAGACTCCTCATCATCATCATCGTCAAGTTGTACATCGTCATGACCACCACTAGAAATTCCACCTGGTGCACCATATATAGAACATATCAATGACATATACTCATCAAAAGCTGGGCTGGCCTCTGCTGGAAGTGTTGGATGTAGAACTTCAATAAATTTCATAAACGCACTGTTTTCCCTAGCCGACTGTTCTGTCGTCTATTTGGCCCTTTTCTCAGCATGTTCTACCTGTTACCAAACTTGTTGTAGCTCGGTGGAACTACAGCTCATACCTGAGGAGGGCCAATACCTTGTCGGGGATATCCTAGGTCGGCAGCGTACTCTGCCAGAATGATCCTCTCCCAACACCTGATGTGAGTGATCTGTTGGCCCAAAATTGTCTGGTTCTAGGGCATTGAGGGCCTCTAAAGCAGCCTGTTACAAATATAAATATATAATTAAGTTAAAAATAGATATTAAAATATAAATTCAACAGATTAAAACTTACAATATGCTGCTGAGTCGCTTCGTTGATGGAACTTCCATCCTTTTTCCGTCTACTCGAGCAAAATAGTTTTGCTCGAGGCACATGTCCTTCAATATTTTGTATTTTACTCTACAATGACATTGAAAACTAAAGTTATATGAAAACATTAGAAAACTATTAAATAACTGAGGAAACAAAAGAAAGTGTAAGTTGTAAATAAAACTTATAAACAATTTCCATACCTGTTTCCTCTCATGATCAGGCATCGTAGTGCATCCCAGTGTGTGGAGGTATTTTTTTGCATCAATGTTCTTTTTATTTTTTCTAGATGATTCCTAAATAAAATTCGAAAATGTAACAGATATTATTAATGAAAAACATTAAATTTATTATTTAAATACATCAAATGTTATTAATACCTTAAACTGGGTACTCGTCCAATGAGTAATCATCTGACGATACTGCTCTATAGGACAATCATCCACCACTGGTACCGCCTATAACTCAGTGCCAACTCTAGCAACCCAGCCAATATACAACTCATGCTTTTAGTCTCTCCAAATCTCGCCTAAAACCTTTTGACGTTTTGTTCGTGCACCCTCACCATCGGGAAAATTAAATCAAAGATGAAATCAAAATATTAATTCATATAAATACAAAAATAATTCATGGCCTTAAATAGAACAGATTTTTTTATCCATTTCTCTGCCCAAGCTCTATCCTTGAACTCATGTGGAAAATGTCTCCACAATAGCGGGCTGACGGGAATGATGTCAGAGTATTTGGAAAGCATCGCCAAAAAACTCCGACATTGCTACCCTGTTTTCTCAACCATTTGGTTGTCTTCATTATAATCCACCATAACCTGTGTGCGGCGGTTCCACACCGAACACATGCGTGTACGGCCCCGCCCACACCTCCTGTCAATAGATGTGTCTATCATGAAAGAAAAACAAATATTTTATCAAAACATGTTATAATGAAAATAAATATTGCTATAAAAAATTTTTAGGGTTCTATATATATACATGTGCTGGTCTGATCGCTGAGCCTCGCTGGATCCACAGAAACTGAGGGAACACCCTGTGGTGGAACAGGAGTCGAAGACGATGGAATATAGAAGCTCGTTCAGTAACAATAAATTTGTACCAATTGATAACAATTTATTTACAGTCACGAACCACGGTATTAGGACCAAAAGCCAAAGATCTTATTTCCTCAGAGATAGAGTCAGTAGACAAACTCAATACCTGCAATATAAATGACAATTAAACTTAATTAAATATTGATAAAATTATTTTAAACATTAATTTTATATACCTTAAATTTTAACCAAGCAGAAAACTCTTTGCTATGAAAAGTCTCTCTCCTTCTCAAAGATAAAGAATGATTCTTCCTATTTATCATTGTTTTATGTTCCTTGTAGATAAAAAATATGAATAGTTTAACAGATATATATATGTAAGATATACATAATCAATTTAGTTATCTGATATAGTCATCGAACAAATCACAGTTGAACAAAATTGTGCGATGTGCCATCTCCCTCTCTTCATGGATTAATGTCTTCAATGTATATGATCCAGGAATTCCCTCTGTTTGAGGAAGTGATGGGAAACTGGGTTCAATTTTCTCATACTGTTCTTCTTCATTTCTCATTGGTCTGTTCAATCTTGTAGTAAGATCAGGCAAATACATCAAGCATAAATCCATACATTCTTGAGCTAAGTAACTGTTTAAGATAGAACCTTTTGGATGATTTATGTTTCGGACATAAGAATTTAATGTGAACATATTTCTTTCAGTTGGATATATCCAACGAAAAGAAACAGGTCCTCCTAGAATTATTTCAGTGGGAATATGGACAGTCATATGCAGCAGGCATGTGAAAAATGATGGAGGAGATATTTTCTCCCACTCACACAAAATTAATGGGGCATCTATCAACATTTTTTACATGAAAGACTTGGAAAAATTTGTAGCACAAAGATCTCTAAACAAATGGCACAACTGAATAACATCCACCCTTACATTATTGGACAAAATATGACGGATTTCTATTGGAAGAAACTCACGCAGTAGAACGTGATAATCATGAGTCTTCAAAGATTTTAGCTTCAACACTCTTCTGTTGACCCGTTTAGATATGTTGCTTGAATAGCCATCAGGAACTCTAATAGTCACTAATACTTCTAGAAATTGTTTTTTTTCGTAGGTTTCATCACATAAGAAGCACATGGAAGTTGCCATTTATTTTCACTGATACGCACAAGATGTAATTCTAGTCTGATGCCCCAATCCACCAAGTCACGCTGAGATCGTAAATCATCTTTTGTCTTCCCCTTGACATTTAGAAGAACTGAAAGCAACATTTCGCATATATTTGTTTCAATATGCATTATTTCTAAGAAATGACATAACAAATTGGTTGACCAATAAAGAAAATCAAAAAAGATACTCCTCTTCCTCCAATTGTAATAGGTTTAAGTGGAAACATTCATTCTCTTTCCAGATTTCATTTGACCCTTCCCGAATGAAAAACTGAAATCTTTCAATTCATTAAGCACATCAGTTCCATACATACGCTGAGGTGGATCATCAGTCTCTATGGTATTATCAAATATTTGATGATTCATTCTATATGGATGATCCTTTGGCAAGAATCTTCAATATCCCATAAAACTGAAACTACAGCGATGTTTCAGTCTTTTGGATCGTGTATTCTTCATACAGACTGGACATGATAATTTTCCCTTCGTGCTCCATCCAAACATCATTGCATAAGCCAGAAAATCATTGATCATCCACATAAGCGCAGAACGCATCTGAAATATTTCTTTCGAACATGCATCGTATGTGCGCACACCCACATCCCAAAGAAGTTTCAACTCTTTTATTAAAGGTTGCATGTAGACATCAATATCAATGTTGGGATCAGAAGGACCAGATATGAGTATACTCATGAAAGTGAAAGGTATTTTCATACACAACCATGGGGGAAGATTATAAATGTGTATTAAAACTGGCCATGTGCCATGCGAAGTAAGAATCTGCCCAAACGGATTAAAACCGTCGCATGAAAGACCCAGCCTTACATTACACACGTCAGCTACAAAATCAAGATGTCAAGCATCAAATATCTGCCATGCAAATCCATCTGTAGGATGAACCAACTCATCATTAGTCTTCTTTCTCTCGGTATCACGCCATCTCATTTTTATTGATATGTCATCAGACATAAAAAGATTCTGGAGTCTGGGGATCAATGGAAAGTGCCACATTACTTTCTGTGGAACGCGGGATGGTGTTCCATCAGATTTTGACTTCCAGCGGGATGTGCCACATTTTATACAATCATTTCATTCAGCGGTTTCCTCCCAGAATAAACTGCAATCTTTCGGGCAAGCATGAATTTTCTTTCTTGAAAATCCAAGTTCCTCAACTAACTTCTATTCAATATAGTGGTTTGAGAGAATATCTGCATCATCTGGAAGTAAATCCTTCAAGATGGTAAGAATGTAATCGATTGTTGTATTATAAATCCCATACATATTTTTCCCATGAAACAATCAAATTAAAAATTCCATCTTTTTCATTTTATCTCATTTTCGATATACTAGAGTCGTGGCAGCATCATTCAATTTTTTCACCCTATCAATATCATCATTTTCACTAGATGCATCACCTATGCTCATATCGAAGTCTTCTTTAGTCGAAATCCTTTCGTTTTTATGATGACGAATAAATGGAAACCGATCATCTAACAAATTCTTCATTCCAGTCTTTTCATTTCAATCATCACAAATTTGAGATTTCATTTTCTCTTTATTGTGATACCACACAAAGTAGTTTGCTTGAAAACCATTTTTGGTTATGTGGTAGTTGACTTCTTCATGGCTCAACCAAGGTCTACCAACACAATTGGAACATGGCCAGTGTATGCGACCACTATCTGAAGCATTGTGAAATGAAAAATCTATAAATCTCTCCAAATTGTTTTGAAAATCGCTTGAGATCTGATCGGTTTCATACATCCAAATTCTATCCATTATGTAAAAAGAATTTATATAATTCATTTTCTCATAAACAATTCAATAGAATTGAACTTTAATAGAAAATACATTTATGTAAACGATAAAGGTAGATGTTTCTAGTCGATGTAGTGAACTATTAAAATAATGTAAAGAAGAAGTACTCATAAATTAAATTAAAATTTATTTATATTCATTTTCATTAGGTCTAGAAGAGGCACATGCCTCAGGTCCCATCATGTGTTATAGGCATCCCAAATCATTCACTCATCTTCAATAACTCATTATTGACACCTGGACATACCTTTCATTACCCAATTACTTCCCCAAGTCAAGCGCACCCCATGGGTGAATAAATTTTTGGCTTCTACACTAATAGTTTGTTCATGGCCGGTAAAAAGATTTAATTTCATTAAGTATAGACAAAAACTTTTATTTTTAAATTTGAAATTCTTAATAAAGTATGTCAATGATAACAACATTACTGAATTAAACTTGTGACTTATCTAACATTTTTATGGCTGTCTACACATGCCAGAATGGGTAGTGAAAAGCACCCCACCCTCATAAAAGTGAGTATTGGCCAAGAAGGACACATAATATACAACGTACAATGAGATCCATATTTAGTTGACCCAAAATTTATATTAGTACATTCATCTTGGGGGAAATGGAATATATGATCCTGGTTAAATGATGAATTCAAAAGCTCGTATTCCATATGTTGGACACTATCTAAGGTAAGAAATCATGTGAGTATGGGTTTACATCATTCAATTTCTTACATGCTTGTGAGAATGAAGGCTTAAATTAATGACTTGAGTTCACTGATACCATTTCAACCGTTATACACACCATGTGAACCCTTATACACACCATATGAACCCTTATACCATATCGTCATTATTACAACCATTAATAACAACTCATTAAATAACATCACTTGTTAAAGATAATAAAATTGAACATAAATCAATAATAATATTGGATATATCAAGTAAAATGAAGTCATACTATCTTACATCCTAAATGACCACCCACAACCATGATTAATGACAATAAAATCTCCCCTTTCAGCCAAATCAAAAGTGAAAACAAAAACACATAGTTGTAGAAAAAAACATCATTTTTGTGAAGAATAATAATCTCATGGTGCTCATGATATTTGAACCACGCAGTCATGATTTTTGAGATGAACTTTTATCCATGAAACCATATGAGAAACACGATTCAATACATGCATTTTTCTTATTTTCCCAAGCATTTTGAGGAACCCCAAATTAGTGAAAATGGTCATTGTGTTTTAAAAAGGTTATTGAATAACACATGTATGATGTCGAAGGCAGAATGATTAATGGTTATATTAGAAAAACTAATATTCACTAATATTGCGAATTTGACATTCTGTGAATTAGTTTCATGAATAAGGAAGAAGTACTAATTAGGGACCACATACTATTTGGCAAAGTTCAAGAAGATACTCCATATGTTCTATTGTTCAAAGGATAAGTGAAAATTGTGTCATTTTATATATATATATATATAGATTTTGATAGAAACATGAAACATACTTGTTATGTAATACACATAGTGTACAGAAATTAAGATGAACCAGATCTTCATGTTTGGAATGATCTTAATGAAAGGAGTGATTTTCATGAAATAATATCAATTAATATTACAAAAAATTTCTTATTAGTTCATATACATGAAGCTATAATATTTGAAGCAGATTAAAAAAACTATGAATCTTCAAAATTAGAACACAATAAAGAGACAACATGCCCTTATAAATGTAAATGTGTAATGAAAACAATAATTGGACCTACACCGATATAGGGATTTGAGTAAACAATTCATGGAACATTCATAAAATTTTACAAAAACCCTAAAAATTGGGGAAAACGAAATCATTGAGAATAGAAGGATCTGCTTTATAAGTGGTGGAACTATATCCTTGATAAAATATGGAAGGAGTCTAACCTGGTAGCTGCTGATCTGATGGAAGAAGTGGGGATTCAGAAGTTCTTTTGCCAAGGAATCTCTTCTGGAGACCAGCGGAAGGGTTCTGGAATCGTGGGGAGGCCGCTGCCTGCATTTGGAGAATTTGGGGCTTTTTTTCCCAATGGTTTTTAAAACCTGTTGGGAAAACTCAATCTTTTCCAATGGTTTTATAAAACCATTTGGAAAACTAAATTTTTCCCCATCTTTTCCAACAGTTTCCTCAAACCGTTGGGAAAAGTGATTTTTTCCCCACTTTTCCCAATGGTTTCATAAAACCGTTGGGAAAAGTCACTTGATCAAGGTCTTTACCAATGGTTTATGAAAACCGTTGGTAAAGACAATATATACCAATGGTTCTTTGAACCGTTGGTATACAAGTGTTGGGAAAATTCCCCTTTCCAGTAGTGAAAGAAGCCTCATTAATGATGACAATTTTTTTTGTACACCTAGATTAAATATGAATTTCCTAAAAATCCATCAATCTCAGTAGCCACACCAACAGAATTAGAGCATAATGGGAACCCCTTGAGGTTCCCTTAACTAAAAATAAACATAAACAAAATGAAAGTGAAAACATACCTTTTTACTTAGAAACTCCAACCTTGAGTAAATGTAAAATTAAAGGCCGAGCTTCCACATGAAAAGAACTTTTTTTAATGTCATTATCCCGACATGGACTTTAATTCTATCAACTTTTTTCTAGTTCATATTTTGGCTCAGTTAACACCCTCTTTTTTTCTTGTTTATTTAATGATTCATTGAATGGTTTTAACCTATGCCCATTGACTTTGAATACATGACCACTAGTTGGATCTTGAATCTCTACTACCCCATGAGGGTACACATGATGAAGTATGTATAGACCCAACCATCTTGACCTTAACTTTCCTGTGTATAAATGATTTTTTGAACTATACAAGAGCACGAATTTTCATAGTTCAAATTGTTTGAATTTGAGAATACTATATTTTTATGATTTAACTCTAAATTTATTTATCCTTGAATTTTCATAATCCTCTATCCTAAGTTCATAATGTTCATTAAGATCTAATTAAATATTTTCTTCAGGAAAAGAAATGTCAAAGTTCATTTTTTTTATTTCCCAAAAGGCCTTATGCTCAATTTCAATAGGTGAATGGCATAATTTTCCATAAACCAACCTATATGGTTATATTACTAGGATGGTTTTGAATTCAATATGATATTCCCAAAGGGTATCCAAGAGATTCTTGGACCAATATTTCCTAGAGGGATTCATAGTCTTTTCAAGAATTTGCTTAATATCCATTTTCACTAACTCATCTTAAACATTGGTTTGAGGATTATATATAGTGGAAACATTATGATAAATTCCATAATTATATATGAGTGAATAGAATGGGAGGTCACATAAATGGGTTTCTCAATCCCTGATTATAGCCCTAGGAATTCCAAATCAACAAAATAAGTTCTCTTTTAGAAATTGGATCAAAACATGATGGTCATTGGACTTGGTGGGAATGGCCTTAAACCATTTCAAGACATATTCAATATTTAAGAGAGTTTATAGGTATACCCTAGAGTTTATAAAGGGTCTCATGAAATCAATTCCCCAAAAATTAAAGATTTCAACAACCAGAAATGGAGTTTGGGTTATTTGATTCATTTGGGTAATGGATCCTAATTGTTGACATTGAGGAAATTTTTGGAAGAATATGTAGGAATCCTTAATGAGGTTGGGCCATTAGAAACTAGTTTGGAGGACTTTTATGGTTTTATTTATGGAAACGTTTTTTTTCACATGCATTTCCATGAAAAAAAAAAATAGAATGGACCCTTTTTCAGACTCGGGAACACGTATCCTAATGATTTTATTAGGACTGAACATAAAGAGGTAAGGACCATAAAACATAGAGTGTTTTAAATCAAAAAGGAATTTTCTTTTATATTGGGTCCCTAGGAATTTTGCAATGTTACCAGTCACCAAATGGTTTTCTATGTTCTCATACCACGAGAAATCACTCACAAAATAGAGGTTCACATCAGGAAATGAATCAGGCACAGAAAGGTAATTCAATTTTTCATTGAATTCCATCTGAGAGATGATCAGCTAGAACATTTTCAACCCCCTTTTTATCCTTAATGGTTAAATTGAACTCTTGAAGAAGAATGAACCACCTAACCAATCTATCCTTGACATCTTGTTTTTTAAAAAGGTATTTTAGGGCTTAATGGTCAGTGAAGACAATGATAGGTGATCCAATGAGATAGGAACTGAATTCATCTAAGGAAAAGAAAACATAATTTGACTCTCTCTGAGTGGTTGTGTGGTTTATTTTTGTATCATTTAATGATATTCTTGCATAAGTAATAACACATCGAATTTTCTCACACCTTTTTCCTAAGACTTCTCCTACAGTGAATTCACTTGCATCACACATAAACTCGAATGGAAGTTTCAAAATGGGATATTTCATGATAGGTGGAGAGATAAAAGCTGACTTGAGTGTATAAAATGACTCCTCACAGATTTCTGTCCATAAAAATGGATCTTCTTTCACTACAAGAGAACAGAGTGGATGATAAATGGAGATAAAGTTTCTAATGAACCTTCTATAGAAACTTGTATGTCCTAATAAGGATCTCACTTACTTGATAGTTTTAAGAGATGTAAGGTGATGAATGATATCAACCATAGCTTTATCAAATTCAATCCCTCTACCAGATACCAAATTTCCTAGAACAGGTCCATCCTTTATCATGAAATGAAATTTTTCCTAGTTTAGAATGATATTCTTATCCTCGCATCCTGAAAAGTCCATTTTAACATTTATATGGAATCCCTCAAAAGTATCCCCAAAGTCTAAAAATTAATCCATAAAGACCACTAAAAAATCCCCCACCATGTCTAAGAACATTCACATCATGCACTGCTAGAAGGTACAAGGGAATTACATAACCCAAAGGGCACACGCTTGAAGGAAAAAGTATCAAATGAACTAGTGAAGGTTTTTTTCCTTAATCCTATAAGGAGACTTTGATTTGAATATAACCTGAGAATCTATCTATATACTAGTAGAATTGATGACCCACCACTCACTCAAGGACTTGATCAATGAAGGGCAAAGGAAAATGGTCTTTCTTGGTGCATGAGTGGAGCTTCCTATAGTCGATGAAGACACTCCATCAACTGTTGGCCCTTGTGCGGAGAAGGTTACCATACTCATTGGTGGTCACAGGGATTTCATATTTCCTTGAGACAACATGAATTGGGCTTACCCACTCACACACATCAATGGGGTAGATGATACCCGCTTTTAAAAAAAAATAAGAAGTTCCTTCCTTACCAAATCCATATGATTGGGATTGAGTCATCGAAACGGTTGAAAAATGGTTTATATTCATATTCAAGAACAATCATATGAGTTACAATGAGTGGGATAATCCTAGTAATATCATAAAGGGTCATTATAATTGTTTATTAGGACATCTAGAAGAATCATCTCTTTATTGGACACAAGAGAGGAAGAAATGAAAACATGAAAGTCTTGATTGTCCTATAAAAATGAATACTTTAGTGATGAAGGTAGGACCTTAAATATAAGATCTTATTGGTTATCAATTTTGAAAGAATGGTGAGACTTTGGATCGAACTATGTTTCTTTTTCAATATTTCTTGATAGAATTGGTTGCTTTTGAATTGAATTTTCAGCCACCAAATTGGCTAGATTAGTTCCACGAATGGGTATGGACTCAATGTCATTGATTTCACCAATGGTATCATTTATTGGGGATCCAATAAAATCCTCAATATAGCTATCTGAAAGAGATTCAATACAAGGAGATAAATTTCTCTCATGTGAACAAAGGAAATCAATCTCTTCTTAACTTAAGCATCCTTTAATAATTACTTGATGTTCCTCTATTTCACTATCAACACTAAAAATCCAATTGACCTTATGGATCTCTTCATCATCCCCAATTTGAGAGGTTACATTGTAGATGTTCAGATCATGACTCATGTTTCTAAAGGTTATTTTTGTGTTCTCATTTCTAACTTGAATGAATGAGATGATTTTTTCTAATAAGCGATGACCAAGGATGATGGGGGTTTTATCCCTAGTATCTAAGATTGGTTGATTTTCAAGGACATTGAATTTTGCGGGGTAAATTAAATTTTAAACTTTCACCAAAACATCCTTTAAGATCCCCTTAGGAACTCAAACACTATGATCAACTAGTTGAAGAGTGATTGGTGTGGGTTGGAGTTCTTTGATCCCTAACGAACAATATATGTAATAAGGAATGAGGTTCACACTAAATCCTTGGTCACAAAGGTTTTTACAACTTTATTCTATCCTAACTCAACATCGATGTATAGACATCCCGGATCTTCCAATATTGGAGGAATGGTTCCTTGAATGGTGGTACTCACATTATCAGCCAAAAGGATTTGGTTTTTATGTGAAATTTTCCTTTTAAAAGTGCACAAGTCCATAAGGTAATTTTATTAGGTATGAATGGTTTTTATTTCCTCTATAAGTGGAATATTCAACTTAACTGGATAGAATGTTTCCCTCGAATTTTCATTCAGTTATAGTTTAGATTTTCCTCTAATGAGTTGAGGGAAGGGAGAAGGTTTTTTGATTTATTGTTGTGGTTGTAGTTACTTCTCATTATCATTGGGTGTTTTCATAATATGTTGGTATTTATTCATAATTTTGATATATTTTTAATAATTTTAATTGTTTTTAATGGTTTTCTTAGGTTTCTCAATAGATTTCCCACTTCTTAAAATAGTCACTAATTTTAGTTGTCCACGAGAGGGTTGTTTGTAATTTGATTCTCCCCTTAAGGTTGATTATGGTACCTATTGAGTAGGCATGGATTCCTTTACAGTTTTAATGGTTTTTAGTTCATGTTTTAAGGATGATACTTTTGAGATCATTTTCTCCATTTGTTTACATAATGGCTTAAGGATTGGTAGAGGGATGGATTGGGTTGGGGCTTTTCTAGATAGTTTATCCTAGGAGGATACTTTGGTTGATGTATTGGTTATTGAATCAGTTCTAGGATAGGTTATTGGTATTGGATATGAGGGTGTTGGTATTGGACTGGTTGTGGTTGGAAATTGTTATGATTTTGAAATTTTTATGGAGGGTAGGTGTTTGATTCTTGTGGATGACTCAGTTATTGGTTGGTTTGCCGGTTATCTTTCAAACGGAATCCTTTACGGTCATTGTACCTTGGATTAAAGGTGTTTTGGTACTGTGTCTTTTTAAATTTCATAGAATTGACCTTTGATCGTGGTCCACCTGAAAGAACATATTTAAATGAAGTAATTATTCAGAAGTTGTCATTCTTGGGGTCATGTTTTTTGCATATTGTGCAAACAGGGTTAACAGTTTGAATTTCATAGACCTTCCTAAGATTGATATCCTTGACCTTCCAAGTGAGTGCAATAATTTTTTCCCTGATACTTTCTTCATCCCTATGAATTTTAATTTCATCATATTTGGGTGGATTTTTATAATAAGGTGATTTCCCCCATGTTTGGATTTGTTCATCTAGTCCTTCTAGATGCATGTAAGCATCTTTTGGGCCTTTGTTTGTTAAGGTTACATTACACATCATGTTAATGAATTGTTTGTTTCCTTTAACCAACCATTAATATAATATTCTAAATTTTTCTATGATTGAAAATCCAGGTTGAGGTTCCATGTTGAGTGTATCTTTGAACATTTCCATGTTTCATAAAATGAGTCCCCTTCTTTTTCAAAAACGTTTTGGAGGATCCTTTTTAGTGCAGTTGTTTTGTGATGGCGGAAGTATTTTTGTATAATTATATTTTAAAATAGCCCCATGATTGGATTATGTAGGCCTCATATTTTTTAACCATTTATTTTTTGGGTCCTTTAGTGAGAAAGGAAAGTGCCTCAACTTAGCTGACTCAAGTAGAGGTGGTGGAAACATGGTTTCAACAATGTCCTTAAACTATTTGACATGAAGGTATGGAATTTATGACTCTATATTGTGGAAGTTTGGAAGGTGGTTTAGGACATGAGTTTTGAATACATAAGGATATTCTCCTAGGGAATCATGCCTAATGCAAGAGGGAGCATTGGTCCACGTAGGAGTGAGGTAATCATTCATGGTTTGATCGACTGCATTCCCCATGTTTGGGGCTACCTCATTTGGGTTTTCATTTTTTTACCACCCAGGTTAATGAGTTGGTTTCATTGAATACCCTCAATTTAAATGGGATCGATTTTTGACTCTAGAGTATTGGGAATTTTATGATCTATTGGAAATAGTTCTATAGGTGTACTTGACTCCCCAACCCCAGTATTATCCACCCTAACTATATGGTTTGATTGGTCTCAGGTATAGGAGGACATGGACAAAGAAATGATAAAAACAATATAAAAGGGAAAATATAAGATAAGTTGAGGTGATAAAATATAAATGGGGGAGAATAGAATGAGTATTGATATGAATTACTTGGGTCACCAGCAATGGTTCCAACATTTAGTATTTCCCAAATTTACCCAAGTTTTTAAGGTGAAGAAATCTCTTGTAGTGTAGCTTGGGTTGTCGAATAGTTAGCGACCTAAGAAGAAACCTACAAAAATGTAAATTATATGGATTATTTTTTTATATTAATTTGAAAACTTTGGGTTGCTTTTATGTAGGTTTAAGTTAACACTAATAGAATTAAGTGAATTTAATTTAAAAGAACGAGTTGATCCTAGGTTATCACTTGTGATGCATTGGGTGCATTCATTTTTTGACTATTTCAATTTCTTATATTTGAGATGGGTTTATTTAATATGATAAAAAACATCATCACTTACTAGTTTCATATCTACACACCCTAATATTAATCACTTATACACTTGGAGGAGCATATTTAGGAGCAATCCAATGTAATGTTTTGTACTAGCACTTGAAGTGTGTGGCCTTAAATTCAATAATGACAATGGAGTTTAAAAATCATCAAACAAAATTAAAAATTAAAAGAAGCGATTAGACATTAATGGAGTGATAAATAACATCCAATAAATCTCCTTGGTACTCCCTTGGATCAACCCATAAGTGGGTTAGACCTCCATTTATGTTATGATTTCAATGGAAGCGGGAAGTAGACTCGTGGGGGAGTAATTGAAGAGGTGAATATTAATGAAATAATAAACACTCCACCATTGTGTGAAGGATTTATCTCTTCTATATATGAATAAATTCACACAAAATAAAAAGGTATTAACTAGTTAATAAAAATTACATAATTTGTGAAGAATAAGAAGTTTTATAAATAATCTAATGTGATTCAAGAAACATACAATTTAAAGAAGAACTTAAGACAGCAAAATCACAGCCTTACAAAACTATGAAAAAAAACACAAAATATTCCTAAATACTACAACAAAACTACCTTAAATAAGAATTTTTGAATCCTTGGTTTGATCCCCCAATAGTACATGTATTATAAATTAATGTTGGTAGGAAAAGGTGGTTGTAATGTTAAGGGAGAGTAGACTTTTCCACCATTGAAAAACAAATCCAAGTCAACTTGGATGCCTCTGACAGGTGTGTCTAATAGAGAACCTATATGGCCTAATTTTGGTGGTACATAGGAGACAAATATGAGTATACGGATGTCCCCTGGTTGTTTGTAAAATTTCATTCCAAAATAGTTTCTGTTCTTTGAGATATGATTTAAATTTTGGGTTGTTTTTCTAGGACACAGAATCTTTCCCATAATTTCATCTTCAATTTTGTATTCCTAGAAATACATTAAAATTCAGAATTAGATTGGGAAACTATTTAATTAAATGTTCCCCCTGAATTATTCTATCTCCAGTTCAATTTTTAGAATCATTTGTCTTGGATCTTGTCCACTACAATACATTGATTGGGTTTTTTTCCAGTTCACTTCTCCCAGAATGTTCTTGTTTCAAGACCCACTTTGGTGGTCTTCCAAATGGAATCTTTAAGTTCTCCAAAATCATTAATTGTTCCTTATATCATGTGATACTTGAAAATAAAATATGAAAATAAAGTCAAGACAATTGTTTAATTTATATGGTATTCAAAAATGTACCATGTAATAGTTCATTTTAAGAAGTAATTACAATCATGATGTGAAATGATGTTCAAAGTATAAAATGTGCTAAAATGGTGTTTATGAATAATGAGGTACATTAATAATATAATATAGCTAATGAATATTGGACACTTTTAGTGGCTAATCAATGTTCCAAATACAAAAATACTATACAAGACTACAAGAAAGGTTATAGAACTAGAATGATATGGTTTCCTCGTAATCGAGAGGGGTGGATCATTATTAGTTGATAATAATGATCTTATAAGATACAATGAAGTAGTAAGTGGAACAAATGTTTTCAAGTGTTCAGAAGCCATAAATTATTAAATGTATACCATGTACCAAAACCATGTATGGGTTTCGGTATATACTCTAATGGATGAAAATCCTATTCGATATAAACAGGTATTCATGAAGAAACTAAACATGTAAGGACAATTCAGTACCTATAAGGAACAACTGGTTGCAAAATGGTTTAAACAACTTAAAGGTATTGACTATAATGAATCCTTTTCACCAATTTTAATATTAAAATCCATCATAATTCTAATTTCCATTTCTTTTTTCCATGACTATGAGGTTTGGAAAATGGATTTCAAAATGGACTTCTTTAATTGGAACTTTCAGGAAGACATCTATATGAAATAACCAGAAGGGTTTGTTACTCCAAGGGAATCCAACATTATATGAAAATTGAAAAAAAAAATCTATTTACGAATTATATAAAGCTTTTAGGTAATGGAACATTTGATTTGATGAATATACAACAGAATTTGATTTCATAATGAAGGAATTAAAGCCTTGTGTCTGTAAGTGGTTTAGTTGGAGTATTTTTGTTTTCTTAATATTATATGTTGATGGAATATTAATTATTGGAAATAATATAGATCTTATAGTCTTTTAAGGCCTAGTTGAATAAATTCCTCTACATGAAGGACATAGGTGAGGCATGATATATAGTTTGGATCAGGATCCAGCATGATATATTCAATAGGATCCATGCCCAGAATAAAAGTATATATGTTGATAAGATACTGAAGTTGTTTAGTATTGAAAAATCTAGGAGGGTATTGTTCCCAGTGTCGCATGGAATTCATATTTTAAGTAAAACATGTCCTCAAACACAATAGGAAAAATAAATAATTGAAAGGATTATATATGAATTGGGGGTAGGTTCAATCATGTATGTTTTGATATGAATTAGGATATATGTCACTTATTCATTGAGTGTGGTAGGAAGATATCCGGAAGACCCAGGTGACTAAATTTGGATGGAATTCAAGACTATACTTATTTTCTTAAGCCATAATAAGGATATTTTCTTGTTCTATAGAGGATATAATTAATTGGTCATCATAGTATATTCACATTATTGTTTCCAAATTGATCAAAATGATATAAAATAACGAACAAGATAGCTATTTAATTTGAATAGAGGTGTTGTGAGCTGAAAGAGCTCAAAGAATGATGTGGTTGTAGATTATATAGAAAAATACAAGTATATTGTGTCTTTTAAGGAATATAAAGAAATGATATGGATAAAAAACTTCATTTAATAGCTTGAAATTGTACCTAGTAGTAATGATTCTATCACGCTCTATTGTGATAATACTACAGAATTAACCCTTTCCATTGAGCCAAGGTCACATTAGTGGAAAAATCATATACTTAAAATGTATCATCTCTTGATGTATTTTTCATAGATAGGTGAGGTTTCAGTGATTAGTATTTACAAGGAATACAACCTAGAGGACCCCTTGAATCAGTCCTTGTCTCTATATAAACATGATTTTCATGTGAGGTTTAGTAGACTAAAATTCATAGACAGTCGGCTCTAGTCCAATAGGGAGTTTATTATAGTTTTTCCTAAGACCAGTTATTTTTAATTTTATTACATGAATATTTTTTTTATTTTAATCCTAACAAAATATATTATTCCATTTTTTCATTATTCATCATGACATTAAAGTAATAATTTCCTCGAGATATGTAACATTTAGAAGGGTGTAGTAGTTCCTCACCATGATGAGAACCTTGAAATTCCATGATGATAATCTTAAATGTAGTTATATGTTTGGAAAAAAAATAATATGATAGGGTATGTAGTATATATAACATTAGGTTAGAGTACTCATAAGTGAATGAGGCTTCTTCTCACAAAGTCCAAACTTGGAAATATCCAAGATTGGAGATTATGAGAACTGATCTGTTGATATAAATTGTTCATTTTTTAGTGTCACTGAATATTACTTTTTACGGGCATGTGTAATGGTACATTTTTTGACCAAAACGAAATATTTTTTATTTTAGAATCACTTTAAATGAAAAATTAGGAAACCAATTATGTTCAGAATACAAAAATAACACACATCATAAGATACTATCAATCCATTCCAGAACAATTTAAAGCATTTATATTTATTTACCTTAAATAGTTATCATTCGATGGGCATAGCCTCCCTTTATGGTTTTCCTTCATAAGTTCCACAAATTGAGATTACATCTTATCTCAATTCTGCACATTAATATTATTTTTAATGTGTCTTGTAAATCATGCACTTTGATCTATTTTATAAGTCATGATGATGATAGGTCATGGTGAAGTTGGATATATTCAGTGAATAATGAGTGATATATTATCAATGAATAAGTCAATTATGGATTTTCCCTTCCATATTTATAGAATTTTATATCTCTTCACTTTTATTGGAATAAAATCATAACATTAAATTCCATGTACATGATGCAATGATGTTTTTATTTCAAAAAGTCAAGGAAAGATGTATTGAGCACAAGGTTGATGAAAATTATGTGAAACCTAACTAATAATATGTTGAGACAAAGGTATTATATTAAAACGATAGTTTCTAAATGTGGTTGTTATAATTTCAATAATAATTTCTGTCTCTTCAGTGCCTTAACCCATTTCTAGATAGTAATATTGGACTTTAGGTGATCTCACCAATTTCCAATGAGAAAGAATCATAGTGGGTCACACACTAAGTGTTTCTATTAATCTCAATTAAACTCTATATAAAATTAATTAATGGAATAAATATTATTCTAAAGACCAAATAATATTATTATTTTTTATCACATAAAATAAATATATATTTAATCATTTATATTTGAATAAAATTTATTTATTTATTTTATTGAATATTTTATAAATATTTTTTTTGGATAACGAATAAAATATTTATTTATGAATAGTTTTTATTCATGTATTCAATAAATTATAAGAAGTTTAAATAGACCAATATTTCATCTAGGGACAAACAGAAATTTCAAGGCATTTAAATAATATTTTTTATTATGCAAGTTAGCACATGCACCATAAAATATTTTTATTTTTATTATTTCATAGATTTTAATATATATTAATATATTATTTCCAAGCATACATGTAATTTAATAATATTTCAACCAAAACCCTAGCTCTACAAATTGATGGTTAGGTATATTGTGTAGGGTAGGTTAATAATTGATAATAGAGAATCATGGTGAACAACAGGCCTCTCTCTCTCTATCGAAGTTATACAATATTCCTCTCAATAATGTGAAGAAATATTTCATGCATGAATGATCTTGGAGTGATCAAGATAAATAATGCAAGATGATTGATTCACCACACTAGAACTCAAAAATCAATTTGTATTTCTTTGAGGCCAAATGAGAATGTGTGAATCACCGCTAGAGGTGTTCTACAATTGAATACTCCTAACACAATGAAGTTAATATGAGAAGCGTTTGCATATGATCAACATCATCTATGAAGAAATATCCATGATATGGTAATTTATTCTCTCAATCTTAATAAATTAATTATAAATTTATCAAAAAATATCCTCTATTGGAGTTATGAAAAACTCAATATTGAAATAATGTTTACTTTAATTCCCACCAAAGGTAGTTCCATTGTAATGAAAACCAATAATTAGTGCCCCATATATAAATATATACTCATATTTTGTTGGGGATGAAAATATATTTGGATAATGGAGAATACCATTTAGGATTCTATGAGTTTTATACCCAAAGTTCTGATAATTCATGTTTAGGATACCATGGATTTGGATCTCAATTTTTAAATGGGTTGGCATGGTCATCTGATATGATCAAAGTTATCTAACATAGACCAGAGAGGGTATGGTTGATCCAAAGTGTCATGATTGTACTCTGAGGATCAATGGTGGTATTTATTTATGCTTATATACTAAATTAGTTATTTATTTTATTGAAAATATCACATGCACATATCACTACATTTACTTGTTCTGTATAGGACCACATTGGTAGTTCTCTACTGAGTTTTTTAATTACACTCTGCACAGACATCCATTTCATTTGGGTACCCGAGAAACCAACATTATTCTCATGTTCTGGTTGGGTAGTGGGTCAGAGTATCTTTATTGAACAAGATATCTTGGACGGTATTGGATACTAGGATGTGGTGAGGTGAGGGGATATATTAAAGGATTGGTGTATTTTATTTATTTCCTTTTTGTTATAAATATGATCAGCCCTGTGGGAAACCAATTGATATGTTTTTTTATATGCCTGTGTCCATTTCTTATTGATGGATTTTGTTTATGTATCCTACATACTCTGATGTTTATTTACTATTTTGGATCATATTTAGTTTTTTTACACTTTTTTTACTATTTTTATATGAGTTTATAGTCTCCCCACTTTCACCTCTTAAACCCTCACTCTTAGTCGGTATCCCCTGGCATATAGGAAGGCATACCAAATTTCATGTGGAAACCTGATATGGTTAATGTAGAGAGAACCAGGTAGGTATCTTTTAAAGTGGTATCAAAGAATTCCATTTTCATTCTTACTATTTTGGTATTTGTTAGATAAGTGATATATGAATGTTTTATATATTTTAAGGGTGATTAGACTAGTGTATTTCTAATAACTTTCCCAATAATAAGTCTAGGTTACCAAGTTCTTGGGATTGTTGTTATCGATATTCACTATTATGGTTGATTGATTTAACCTCCTATAAACAACTTGATGTTTGAGGTTTATGATTAATTATGGATCTTGGACCTTAGTCTGTAGTGGAAATATTCATCCATGAAAGCATCATTTTTAGAAGGTATGACTCATTTGATATATAGGATCCTGTGTGTGATTTGACAGATAATAGAGTTTAGTTGTTTAAGTTTTCAAAAATGAATTTCATTGAGTTAATATATATAACATAAGGGTGGAATTATACTAAATTGGGCCATGATATATTTATTTCTAATGAAATTTCATGTGGATCCTATGAAGGGATGTTCATTAATGTGGATAATGAATATCCATAGTGCACTGGAGGTATACGAAACCTAGTTTTTATATAGATTCTAGTAGAATCTTGCCTAACTGGACCCAGTAACTATGGATTCATTTGATGTTTTTTATTTTTAGGTGATTCCATTATATATATATATATATATGTTAATCCTATATGATATATGGATTCTTGAGCGTGTATTCCCAAATTAATATGCCCGACGAGAATCAGTTTCATGAGAAATTTAATTGAATTATAAGTGATGCTTGATGAATTTACGATACTATAGATCCTAGAGTGTGTGGTTTGGTTGTGAGTTACTATGTGTTTCTAAGATGATGATAGAGAAATTTTTCCCATGAGATATGAAATATATGAGATTTTACCTATGGTTTAGGTGAGAGATACTAGTTCTTTGAGATTGGATTAAAAAATTGGTGAGTTGAGACTTTTGATTCAGAAGTGGAGTGTTTATCGCTATTTTTTTTAGATGATACATGTAAAGGTAACCCGAGATAGGGCTTGGCTCGGGTGTGTGAGTGCATTAGAGGTGGAAATCTTGCATAGGTGCTTCTATCTATGAGAATAATGTATATTAGGTGCTTCTAGATATAAAGTGTAGGGATGTGATGCCTAGAAATATTTTACGATGATGAGAAGTTGAGTGATAGTGAATAGGAAAGGCATAAGTGAAATGACCATATCGATATGATCATAATGAGAGTGTGTGTAGACACTTCTAATTATCTACATGTCACCTATGGTTTATGTGAGAGAGATTAGTTCTTTGAGACTGGATCAAAACATTGGTTATTTGAGAGTTATTATTGGGAAGCCGGAAATTTATTCCTATTATTGGTAATATGGGACATGTGAAGGTAACCCATGAGAGGGGTTATCTTCAGAATGCAAATGCCTTATAGGCAGGAAGCATAGGTAGGTTCTTTGGGTTATAAGAATAGTTCACATGAGGTTATTCTAGTTATATATTATAATCAATTGATGCCTATAAGATTTTGATGAAGATTGGAAATTGAATTTCAATGAATAGGAAAGGAATAAGTGAAATGACTATATTGACATAAGCCTAGTGAGAGTGTAACACCCGAGACTTTTATGTTATATAAATCATCAAAGGAATCTTTTTCTACACAACACTTGCTTGGCTTGCTTTACACGCAATCGCGACCTTCCTCGATAGCTTGCGTCGTACGCAATACCGAGTTTCACTAAACAACAATATGCTATTAAAACTAGCCGTTATGAATAGTAATAACCACTTTTTGAAATTTTATAAATTTTATTTTTCAAAATGGACTTCATTTTTGGACTCAGAATATCGAAATTAGCCTAGGGTGAAATTTTGGTATTTTTCTGAAAACTTTCAATTTTTGATGAATAGTGAAACCACTAAGTGGTAGGTTAAAAACTGAATTTTGCATAAAACTTAATTTTACCGCTTCTGTGAATGGAATTTCAAAAATCCGAGAGACACGGTTAATATCAAAGACTAAAATGTGGTTCAATGAGATGAAAATAATTTTTTGGTGAATAGTAACTTTTTACTATTTTTACCGCGGTTAATAGTAAATAGGGTAACTAAGGGTAAATATGATATTAATATTACCCTAACACATGTCCTAATTCTATTGGACAAGTGTAATTCGACCAAAAACAAACTTAGGAATAAAATATGACCATTTAGGCCCACTTGGATTAGATTAGGACATTTATTATTAATTTATTTAAAGAAGGGTTAAAATAGTTAAAATCAAAGTTTAATAAGTAAATAATTTTTAATATATGGTTATACATAAGATAAATTCGATTGTAAATATTCATTAGAAAGCTAAAAAGATTTCCTACATGATGGTATTTTATTTGTAATTTTTAGACATCAAATATTTTAATTTATTTATGACACAAAGATGATGCAGTAATTATCTTATTAATGAAATATTGACAAAATTGATAATATAAATACCAAAATAAATGTAATTTGAGACTTTTTATGAATTAAACTAATTTTATAGGTTACTATGATATATTAGTATTGATTTAATCAACTTGGTTCGAACATATAATTCTGTTATGACTTTCACAAAAATCATATATCAAATAGTGTCAAAATTGACACAAAATAGTTTTTAAATCAAATATTATATTATTAATTGTTATTTTATTCCTAAAAATCTAAGGTTCGGCCAAATGACTTAGATAAGGATATATATATTAATAATAAACAATTTGGGGTTCGTTTTGCATGTTATAGTAAGTGTATTAACCATATAGTGAAAGAAAACAAAAATACACGGTAAAAGTTAAATTAATTAACTTAGAGTTAAATCTAATTGATAAGGTTACAATAATACCCTAAACTTGTCTAAATCCTATTGGTTGATAGGATTTCGACCCATCCCCACTTTAGCTTCTAAATAAGACCCTTTGGAACCATTATAAACCGATTTTGACTTTAATATAAAATAATATTTTGAGATATTCCTAAGGTGCCCCTCTCCTCCCTTATAAAAGGGCACCTCCTCCCCCTCCTCCTCACACCAATTTGAGCACTCAAGCTCGGCCAACCCCTGCCATTTTCTCCTCTCCACTTCCCTAGAATAATCCTAGAGGTCCTGGTCTTCTCCAAAGACCAATCTTAGTTCCTTAAGTGGAGGATTCAAAGAGGCGTTCCAAAGAAGAGGTAATATCCATTACCGATCTTTTCAATTTCTTTCTTCTTCAACTTCTTCTTCTTTAGTTGTTTCATGATAAAGTAATAACATCAGTATTACTTACATACTGATATGTTATTATAAATATGAAACAACCCTAATTCACCTTCTATCCATCCTACGGAAAAATGAAATCACCGCGCGTGCGTACGTACGGAATACCGTCTCCACGCCGTGGTGTAATCTATTTTCCACCATCACCTTACAAGGATGGGTATAATGGTGTAATGAGTAACTATATATGATTATTATTAAGTAATATTGATACTGAAATAATATATATATATACTCCAATACAATTCCACGATCATAGGAACGATATCATCACTCGTGCGTACGTACGGAATACCGTCTCCACGATGTGATGCGACTCGTTCTACATGATCTTCATTTCATAATGATTATATAAATGAATTGAATGAATGAATATGTTATATACTACACTAATACCATTTTGGAAATGAATTATCTATAACCTAAAGATAAGAATAAGAATTTATTCGACAAAACACGCATAAGAACAAAAAGTTATAAAGACCCGAGTAACAAGTAACAATGAAATATTACTAACAAGAAGCTAATAATATGACAATATATGATCTCATATCAATATGTATGATTCTGGAATAAGTCAATAACATTATTTAAACCATTATACAGGAGCTTCGGACACGAACAAAGAAAATCGGACCTAAGGTAAGGGAAATATCACAATCTCATTTTTATCCGAGATTGTTTATTCGTAAGTATTTACTGGGGTGTATTTTATCATCCACATCCATGTTTTATCAATATGTAATATTATTTCCATCCACCTAAAATTTTTTAAATCCATTTTTACCCTTCGGTGAGTTTTTAGTAATACGTATGAAAGGAATCTTTTGTCGTTTTTCGTACGAGGTACTTTTTGACTTTTCTGACAAAAGTACGAAGAATGTTTTTTTTAACTTATACGGCACGAACGGATTTCTACTGTTTTATAAAGCCTTATTTTCATGAAGCTTCCTCTAAAATATTTCATGACTATTTTCAATAAAATCTCTTTCTTTTAAAATTGCATGATGTTTTGTGAAAAGAAATTGATTTTGAAGAAGAAAGGATATTTTCCTCAAGAATTCAATTCAAGTGTTTTATCAAAATTATTTTCCATCTAAGATAATAAAGAGTTCTGTTTCTATCCATATTTTTACATTGATTTGACTATGTTGTGATGGAATTATGTTTATGAATTCCTTTATCTTATATGAATTGATTTATGATGTCATGATGTTTCAAGAATCCCATTTTTGTTACATGTGTTATGCGATGATGTATGTTTTATGATTATGTGGAACACATAAGAAAGGATTCATTATAAGATGGGTGGGACCTATATCTCCCTCCAATGCATTGGGTAACGATTTTATATCTCATGAGATAGACATGGCTGGAACGGAAGGTTATTTCGGTTCAGTGATACAGGACTGAAACGAGGAGTGAACTCGGTTCAGAAAGGGACTTTGTCCACTAAGATAGTCTTGGCAATGAGTCATGACTAACAAGAAATGATTTTCCATGATTATGTGTGCATGCCACAAAGTTTCAAGTTTTATGTTATGATTATGGGGATCTCATTTTCACTTCTATGATTTATTCCATGTTAAGATATTATGATCTCTTTTGCAGGTTTTGATTTTCATAAAGATATGATATGATTTTTATTTCCTTTACTTGCCCTTGTTGAGCATTTGAGCTCACCCTTTTATGTTTTCTTTTCCCCAGGTCAGGAAGATGGATATTAAGTAGAATATGCTAAAAGGGACCCTAGATATGATGAAATAAATGGGAGACACTGTAGAAGATTTATGAACCAGTTGTTTATGTTTCCCAGTTTCTAAAGACACTATACCTATATGGTCCTTTGTGGTTTTGTCATATGTTGTAATAAGTGTGCTTCAATTTTGAAGTATTAACAATGTATGTAAAGTGTGGGTCGTTATAGTTGGTATCAGAGGAAAGGTATAGTCAACCTTTGGAAACTAGGATGTGAAAGCCTTAGTAAGAACCCTAAGGATAAGTCTAAGCATAGAACACACCCTTAGAAATGGCCATGAATAACCTAGGATAAGACCATAAGCATGAAAAAAAAAATTCTTGAATTATGGGGTTTCCTATTATAATTAGTGTTGCTCACACTATTCTTCTTGGTTTTAGTCAATGGCTGGAACCCGAAGGAACCGTGTTAATGCGGAATGCGATGGGCAATGCAATGATTGTCCCCCTGAGCAACCAAACGATATGGGAGCTGGAATGCAAAATCTTGTAGCCATGCTCACACAACTTTCTCAAGCTATGAATCATGCAGGATTTCCAAACGAACAAAGGAGGGAGGAACATTCTATTGAATCCTTTATGAGGCAGCGTCCACCATCTTTCAGCGGGTCTACTGATCCATTAGTTGCTGAACAATGGATTAGTACTACTGAAAAGATATTTTCAGTTCTTCAATGTTCTGAGCATGATAAAGTCATCCTAGCAGTGTATCGTTTGGAAGGAGATGCGGATCAATGGTGGAATCTTGTTAAGAATACGAGGCAAAGGGATGAAATTGAGTCTATGGAATGGGACGAGTTCAAGAACTTATTTTTCAATAAGTACTTCCCTCGTATTCTCCGAACAAAGATGGAGAAAGAGTTCCTTGAACTGAAGCAAAGGGATGATGAATCTGTTAGTACCTATGAAGCAAATTTTACAAGACTTGCAAGGTACGCTTCTGGTATTATTATCCAACCTGAGAGTAAGATCGATCGATTCTTTAGTGGCTTAAAACCAAGTCTTCGAAGGGCGTTAGCCATAAGGGACTTCAATAGCTACGAGGAAATCGTTCGATGTGCTCTCAAAGTCGAGATGGAGATTGGAGTAACCCATCAGTCACATGGGTTTGATAAGAAGAGGAAGATGGAATTCAAAGAAAAATCTAAAGAGCACACGGAAAAGAAGATGAACTTTCCCTTATGCTCAAAGTGTGGAAAGAAACATGGAGGGAGTTGTCTTAAAGGGACAAGTAAATGTTTTAAATGTGGAAAGGAAGGTCATCGGGCATTTGAATGCTGTGATAATGGGAAGAAGATGTCTAATGATGAAAACAAAGGAAGGGATACACAGAATGAACCTACTACACTTCAATGTTTCAAGTGCAAGGAGATGGGGCATTATGCCAATCAATGCCCAAATCCAAGGGTTGATGATGATGGTCGACATCAACAAACTCTTAAGGCTAAAGACAAAGGAAAGTCACATGCAATTTCTATCAGCGATGTGGAGTACGATAACGATGTGGTGAAAGGTACACTTACCATCCACTCTAAAGTAGCAAATGTTTTATTTGATTCTGGATCCACCCACTCTTTTATTTCTGAAAAATTTTCTAAGGGTATCACCGTATTACCTCAACAATTAGATGTTGAGTTAGCTGTGACAACACCTAATGGCACATCAATCGCATCAGAAGTTTATAATTCTTCTCCGATCGAAGTTTGTGGGAAAGTGCTTCCTGCAAATCTTGTGATCCTTCCTTTAGTGGAATTTGATGTGATTCTTGGCATGGATTGGCTTTCTCTACATGGAGCTCATATCAATTGCCAAAGAAGGGAAGTCACATTTCATATTCCAGATCAACCTACGATCGTCTATCAATGCAAGGATGAACATAACCTTCCAGTGGAAATTTCTTCCATCTTATGGGTATTGATTCCACTAAATGAAGGTTATTTATCTCAAATAGTTGGTGAGAAACTCACGATTAAGAATATGCCCATTGTACGGGAGTTTGATGATGTATTTCCGGAGGAATTACCGGGTCTTCCACCAAATCGTGAAGTTGAGTTTTCAATAGAACTCGTACCGGGTGCTTTGCCTATTTCAAAGACACCTTATAGAATGGCCCCAATTGAGTTGCAGGAATTGAAGAAGCAACTCCAAGAGAATCTTGATAAGGGATTCATACGCCCTAGTGCGTCACCTTGGGGAGCACCTGTTCTATTTGTTAAGAAGAAAGATGGATCCATGAGACTCTGCATTGATTATCGAGAACTTAACAAGATCACTATCAAGAACAAATATCCTCTCCCACGCATTGATGACTTATTTGACCAACTACGCGGAGCTCAATACTTTTCCAAGATTGATCTTCGTTCAGGGTATCATCAATTAAGGGTCAAAAGGGAGGATATACCAAAGACGGCTTTCCGTACAAGGTATGGACACTATGAATTTATAGTGATGCCATTTGGTCTTACTAATGCCCCTGCTATCTTCATGGATCTAATGAATAGAGTCTTTAGAGACTATCTTGATCAATTTGTGGTAGTCTTTATAGACGATATTCTTGTCTATTCAAAGAGCAAGGAAGAGCATGAAGATCACTTGAGAATTATATTGAAGACCCTGAGAAAGGAGAAGCTTTATGCCAAATTTACCAAGTGTGAATTTTGGCTTCAAAAAGTTGCATTTTTGGGTCACATAATCTCAAAAGAGGGGATATCTGTGGATCCAGCAAAAACAGAGGTTATCGAAAGATGGTCAAGACCAACAACAGTAACTGAGATCCGAAGTTTTCTTGGTTTGGCTGGATATTATCGACGTTTTGTAAAAGATTTTTCACGATTATCTAATCCACTCACCAAGTTGACTCGGAAAGGAGTTAAGTTTGTCTGGACAGAGGAATGTGAAGAAAATTTCAAGGAGTTGAAAAGAAGGTTATCCAGTGCACCTGTGCTCACACTACCTTATAGTGGAGAAAGGTTTGTGATCTACAGTGATGCATCCAAGAAGGGATTGGGGTGTGTTCTTATGCAAAATGATATGGTGATAGCTTATGCCTCACGACAGTTGAAAATCCATGAGCAAAATTACCCAACACATGATTTGGAGTTGGCTGCGGTAATCTTTGCATTAAAGATTTGGAGGCATTACCTTTATGGTGAAAGGTGTGATATTTATACTGATCATAAAAGTTTAAAGTATATTTTCACAAAAAAGGAGCTGAATATGCACCAAAGAAGATGGTTGGAGCTGATTAAGGATTATGACTGCTCAATCCATTACCACCCTGGGAAAGCAAACAAGGTGGCAGATGCATTAAGTCGACAAGACCATGCTAGTTTATCCATGATGAGGATCACAAAAGATCCAATATTTATGGATTTACAAAGGATGGATCTTGGAATTATAATGGAAGGGGAAAAATCTTATCTTTCTCAAATGAATGTTCAACCATCTATACATGTGAAGATTAAAGAGGCACAGAAAGAAGATGTCGAGTTACAAAATAAGGTGAGAAATGTTCCTGAATTCAACCTTGTTTGTGATGGGATAATAAAGTTCAGGAATCGGGTTTGCGTTCCTCCCATCCCCGAATTAAAGAAAGAGCTGCTGGATGAGGCTCATAGTTCTTCATTCTCTATTCATCCTGGAAGCACGAAGATGTATAGGGACCTGAAAGAGTACTTCTGGTGGGATGGCATGAAAAGAGATGTTGCTGAATATGTCTCTCGATGCTTGGTTTGTCAACAAGTTAAAGCTGAGAGACAGAAGTCTAAGGGGATGTTACAACCATTACCCATACCCGAATGGAAATGGGAAAACATCACTATGGACTTTGTCACAGGACTTCCTAAAACATCCAAAGGCAATAATGCTATCTGGGTCATAGTTGATCGTCTTACAAAGTCTGCACACTTCATTGCTATTAGAGAGGATTTCTCTCTAGATCAGCTTGCCAGGATATATATAAAGGAAGTGGTAAGATTGCATGGAGTACCACTTTCTATTATATCTGATCGAGATCCGAGATTTACCTCAAAGTTCTGGCGAAGTCTTCAGCATACTCTGGATACAGAGTTGAGTTTCAGCACTACTTATCATCCCCAGACAGACATTCATTCTGAGAGAACAATTCAAACCCTAGAAGATATGTTGAGAGCTTGCTCTATGGATTTCAAAGGAGGTTGGGATCAACACCTACCTTTGGTGGAATTTTCTTATAATAATAGCTTTCACTCCAGTATTCAGATGGATCCTTATGAAGCTCTCTATGGAAAGAAATGCAGGACTCCAACTTGCTGGGATGAAGTTGGGGAAAGAAAGCTATTAGGACCTGATATCGTTGATGAAATGGCAGAAAAGGTCAGATCTATTCAACAACACATAAGAGCAGCTCAGAGTCGACAGAAAAGTTATGCCGACAACCGAAGAAAAGACCTAGAGTTTGAAGTGGGTGATAAAGTGTTCTTACGAATATCTCCCTGGAAGAGGGTTATGAGATTTGGAAAGAAGGGGAAGTTGAGCCCTAGATATATCGGTCCTTTTGAAATACTGGATCGTGTTGGGAAGGTAGCTTACCGATTGGCGCTTCCACCGAATCTCTCTCAAGTTCACGATGTGTTCCATGTATCTCTCCTGAGAAAGTACATACCAGATCCTTCACATGTACTCAGCTCAGAAGTTGTACCGCTGGAGCAAGATCTTTCTTATGAAGAACAGCCGATAGAGATTCTGGATCGTAGCGAAAAAGTCCTACGAAACAAGACCACTCGCTTGGTGAAAGTTTTATGGAGAAACCACCAACTTGAAGAAGCTACATGGGAGCTTGAGGATATGATGAGGGAGAAGTATCCTCATTTGTTTGTTGCAAAGTGACGAATTTTGAGGGCGAAATTCTTTTTAAGGGGGGTAGAATGTAACACCCGAGACTTTTATGTTATATAAATCATCAAAGGAATCTTTTTCTACACAACACTTGCTTGGCTTTCTTTACACGCAATCGCGACCTTCCTCGATAGCTTGCGTCGTACGCAATACCGAGTTTCACTAAACAACAATATGCTATTAAAACTAGCCGTTATGAATAGTAATAACCACTTTTTGAAATTTTATAAATTTTATTTTTCAAAATGGACTTCATTTTTGGACTCAGAATATCAAAATTAGCCTAGGGTGAAATTTTGGTATTTTTCTGAAAACTTTCAATTTTTGATGAATAGTGAAACCACTAAGTGGTAGGTTAAAAACTGAATTTTGCATAAAACTTAATTTTACCGCTTCTGTGAATGGAATTTCAAAAATCCGAGAGACACGGTTAATATCAAGGACTAAAATGTGGTTCAATGAGATGAAAATAATTTTTTGGTGAATAGTAACTTTTTACTATTTTTACCGCGGTTAATAGTAAATAGGGTAACTAAGGGTAAATATGATATTAATATTACCCTAACACATGTCCTAATTCTATTGGACAAGTTTAATTCGACCAAAAACAAACTTAGGAATAAAATATGACCATTTAGGCCCACTTGGATTAGATTAGGACATTTATTATTAATTTATTTAAAGAAGGGTTAAAATAGTTAAAATCAAAGTTTAATAAGTAAATAATTTTTAATATAGGGTTATACATAAGATAAATTCGATTGTAAATATTAATTAGAAAGATAAAAAGATTTACTAGATGATGGTATTTTATTTGTAATTTTTAGACATCAAATAATTTAATTTATTTATGACACAAAGATGATGCAGTAATTATCTTATTAATGAAATATTGACAAAATTGATAATATAAATACCAAAATAAATGTAATTTGAGACTTTTTATGAATTCCACTAATTTTCTAGGTTACTATGATATATTAGTATTTATTTAATCAACTTGGTTCGAACATATAATTCTGTTATGACTTTCACAAAAATCATATATCAAATAGTGTCAAAATTGACACAAAATAGTTTTTAAATCAAATATTATATTATTAATTGTTATTTTATTCCTAAAAATCTAAGGTTCCGCCAAATGACTTAGATAAGGATATATATATTAATAATAAACAATTTGGGGTTCGTTTGGCATGTTATAGTAAGTGTATTAACCATATAGTGAAAGAAAACAAAAAGACACGGTAAAAGTTAAATTAATTAACTTAGAGTTAAATCTAATTGATAAGGTTAAAATAATACCCTAAACTTGTCTAAATCCTATTGGTTGATAGGATTTCGACCCATCCCCACTTTAGCTTCTAAATAAGACCCTTTTGAACCATTATAAACCGATTTTGACTTTAATATAAAATAATATTTTGAGATATTCCTAAGGTGCCCCTCTCCTCCCTTATAAAAGGGCACCTCCTCCCCCTCCTCCTCACACCAATTTGAGCACTCAAGCTCGGCCAACCCCTGCCATTTTCTCCTCTCCACTTCCCTAGAATAATCCTAGAGGTCCTGGTCTTCTCCAAAGACCAATCTTAGTTCCTTAAGTGGAGGATTCAAAGAGGCGTTCCAAAGAAGAGGTAATATCCATTACCGATCTTTTCAATTTCTTTCTTCTTCAACTTCTTCTTCTTTAGTTGTTTCATGATAAAGTAATAACATCAGTATTACTTACATACTGATATGTTATTATAAATATGAAACAACCCTAATTCACCTTCTATCCATCCTACGGAAAAATGAAATCACCGCGCGTGCGTACGTACGGAATACCGTCTCCACGCCGTGGTGTAATCTATTTTCCACCATCACCTTACAAGGATGGGTATAATGGTGTAATGAGTAACTATATATGATTATTATTAAGTAATATTGATACTGAAATAATATATATATACTCCAATACAATTCCACGATCATAGGAACGATATCATCACTCGTGCGTACGTACGGAATACCGTCTCCACGATGTGATGCGACTCGTTCTACATGATCTTCATTTCATAATGATTATATAAATGAATTGAATGAATGAATATGGTATATACTACACTAATACCATTCTGGAAATGAATTATCTATAACCTAAAGATAAGAATAAGAATTTATTCGACAAAACACGCATAAGAACAAAAAGTTATAAAGACCCGAGTAACAAGTAACAATGAAATATTACTAACAAGAAGCTAATAATATGACCATATATGATCTCATATCAATATGTATGATTCTGGAATAAGTCAATAACATTATTTAAACCATTATACAGGAGCTTCGGACATGAACAAAGCAAGTCGGACCTAAGGTAAGGGAAATATCACAATCTCATTTTTATCCGAGATTGTTTATTCGTAAGTATTTACTGGGGTGTATTTTATCATCCACATCCATGTTTTATCAATATGTAATATTATTTCCATACACCTAAAATTGTTTAAATCCATTTTTACCCTTCGGTGAGTTTTTAGTAATACGTATGAAAGGAATCTTTTGTCGTTTTTCGTACGAGGTACTTTTTGACTTTTCCGACAAAAGTACGAAGAATGTTTTTTTTAACTTATACAGCACGAACGGATTTCTACTGTTTTATAAAGCCTTATTTTCATGAAGATTCCTCTAAAAGATTTCATGACTATTTTCAATAAAATCTCTTTCTTTTAAAATTGCATGATGTTTTGTGAAAAGAAATTGATTTTGAAGAAGAAAGGATATTTTCCTCAAGAATTCAATTCAAGTGTTTTATCAAAATTATTTTCCATCTAAGATAATAAAGAGTTCTGTTTCTATCCATATTTTTACATTGATTTGACTATGTTGTGATGTAATTATGTTTATGAATTACTTTATCTTATATAAATTGATTTATGATGTCATGATGTTTCAAGAATCCCATTTTTGTTACATGTGTTATGCGATAATGTATGTTTTATGATTATGTGGCACACATAAGAAAGGATTCATTATAAGATGGGTGGGACCTATATCTCCCTCCAATGCATTGAGTAATGATTTTATATCTCATGAGATAGACATGGATGGAAGGGAAGGTTATTTCGGTTCAGTGATACAGGACTGAAACGAGGGGTGAACTCGGTTCAGAAAGGGACTTTGTCCACTAAGATAGTCTTGGCAATGAGTCATGACTAACAAGAAATGATTTTCCATGATTATGTGTGCATGCCACAAAGTTTCAAGTTTTATGTTATGATTATGGGGATCTCATTTTCACTTCTATGATTTATTCCATGTTAAGATATTATGATCTCTTTTGCTGGTTTTGATTTTCATAAAGATATGATATGCTTTTTATTTCCTTTATTTGCCCTTGCTGAGCATTTGAGCTCACCCTTTTATGTTTTCTTTTCCCCAGGTCAGGAAGATGGATATTAAGTAGAATATGCTAAAAGGGACCCTAGATATGATGAAATAAATGGGAGACACTGTAGAAGATTTATGAACCAGTTGTTTATGTTTCCCAGTTTCTAAAGACACTATACCTATACGGTCCTTTGTGGTTTTGTCATATGTTGTAATAAGTGTGCTTCAATTTTGAAGTATTAACAATGTATGTAAAGTGTGGGTCGTTATAGAGAGTGTGTCTATATGCTTCTAATTATGGAAAACATTTCACAGATGGATGGGTGTCATGCGTTAAGAATGACATAAGTAAAATGATTGATTTCAAATTGGATCTCCAAGGGTGCTTTAGTTAAATGAGACTGACATGGGATAGGGGTTTGTTTGGTGGTCTAGGTGCATGGATCCATGTTTGATAATGCATGAGTCAGGATATTGAGATTTGGGTTATACGATTAGGTAGTATGGAAATGTATACCCATTAATTTTAGATAATATTGTCATAGTGCATTTGGTTAAAATCATTTCTAGTTAAATTAAGGATCAAAAAGTGGCCTTATTTGAGCTTAGGACAATGTAAATTGTGAGATTTTTATAAATCACATAAATCACATGGAAAAACCAAAAAAAATTATTATCATAAATTTAGAGTGATATATTGGTCAGAAATTAAACCTATAAATATCCATAATAAATAGAAAATAAGATAATTTGGATCTACTCAATCCACTGAAATGACTGCACTCATGAACAAATATATAGAAATAAAACATAATGTAAATAATAAAATATTAATTATTAAGATGAATGTATATATAAACTTGAGAGAAAGTGGATGTGGGTAAATAATGAATGAAATAAGAGGTATTTATAGGATGTAGGAAACCCATATGACTGTTATAAATTTTACCATTGGAATAGTAATTTGACAATTTGAATTGTAACCAGACCATTGAAATAGTAATCTAACCATTAGGAATAGGAATGTGGCTATTAGAATATGAACCTCGCTTATAGAAATGTAAAATAATATTTAGGTATCTAAAAAATGAAAAAATGATATATTTATACCAAGGTACATGTAAATAAATATTTTAAAAATGATAAACTTATTGTTTGTATTTTTATAAAAAATAAATGTTTTAATCTCACTTTTATAATAAATATAATGATTTGAAATAAATTATAGTTACATAAGATTTATTTTTCAATTAATATTATGCTTTATTTTAATGATAATAAAATTTTATATGACCATAAATAATTTTTTAGAGGGTCGAAAAAATCTATTATAATATTAAAATCATTATTTTTAAAATAAATGATTTTTTAAATTAAAAAAATAAATTTCTCATATTTAGAAAATTATTTTAATAAAATTGTTTCCATATCTGAAATCTACTCATCAAAAAATTTATGATAAATTATTGGGATATATCTAAAATAGTTTAATTTTTGTGAATAGTGAAACATGTGAATTTACGGTATTTAACAATATAATCCAAATAATAGAATTTTTGAGTCAAGAAACAATTATATAAAACTCCCATGCACTATTTACAATATATATTTACAAGAATAAATATTATTGATAGTCCTGAGACAAAATTATCAACTAATTAACTTAATAATCAAAAACATGCATCTCCTCCCCTTATAAATACAACCCAACACCACCCCTTCTCTTCATGTTATCTAAGATTTAGATATTGTAAATATTCTAACCAATTATCTTACCAAGACTCTTACCCATGTCTTAGTATTTATGATCTTACCAAAAGACCAATTCCAAATTCTGCAAAGAGGGTCTCAAGGAGACAACGTTCAAGATGTAAAATTCTCCATTTTTCTCTTATAAATTCTTTATTTATTATACCTTATACTCACCCCCTATCCAAAGTGAATGATAACTTAAATATCATAAATATACTAAAATTTTATTTTTTTTCAATGGAATATCCATTATAAAATTGTCCCTCTCCTCCTTTCATTATAAAAAAATATCATCTGTAATATGTCGATTCACAAACTTCATGGATGATGAGATTTCATTATTCATTACTACCTTCATGGATGGTGATAAAAGTACTATTCCCCTTGAATAAGATTTTAATAAGTAATTTATCACTTATTTCATTTTTTAACTAATATATATAAATAATAATAAATAATACGAAACTAATTCATGATGGTCGGGAAAAACACCAAATTAAACTAAATAATTATAATTAAAGTTTTATAAAATGAATAATTCTCATATAAAAAAATAAAATTATATATGGGAAAAATTTTAATTCAGGAATTGAATGAGTACCATATAATTTCAATTATCTATTATTATTTCCATTTGACGAGAAATTCCATAAATATACACAAGTTAATCGACCATGAAACTGTGAAACGAACACTCTAGGAACGTTGAAATTATAATTTATAACTCATCAAAATATCCATAAATGAATAATAAAATTATAATAAATAAAATATAGATAAAAAATTTTACGAATTATGAAATTAATGAATCTAATTTGTCTATCCAATACATTTACTACAAGTGAAGAACACATTTGTATATAAGATAAGGGATCTCTCAGAACTCCCATTTCTACTTTGGGTTACGCTTTCTCTCCCTTTACACCAATGTATTTCTTGATTATTATTATATAATTCAATAAAAACTATGTTTATATTTTCCACACATGTGTATATATCTCAATTAATATTTCTTTTCTAGGTAAATACATGTTTTAAAAGGTTCCCTTCTCTTTTCCTCTAAATAAACATGCCCGATTAAAGGAAACTTATCCATTTCTTACGCATTTTTAAGTACACTCCATAAAATATTTTAATCCATAAATATTTTACTCAAATCAAACATTTTATCATGAAAAATAATTTATTCTATTTTTTGTTTTATAAAAACAATTATTAATTTTTATTCCTCAAATTCTCTTTATTCTTTCCCCTAAAACCGCACTTAAGTGAAAAATTTATAATGTTACCTAACCACTCTCTTTCTCATTTTCAATTCAATTGGACATAATTATTGAAGATCTATTATTATGTTTCCTTTATTAATGACCAATAATGATATAATCCATTCCTTCATTGATACCATTATGATATTCTCCTTGGTTTTACCTCATAATGAGGTTATGAAACCCATTTCATTCCATGGGTAACCCTTATGATTATTCACTATTTTTTATTTATCCATGTGGAAAATATATGCATGTACATGATATGATTGGTGTTCCCATATAGTGATCTAATGAATTGGTTAATATTTTTTCTCATTAGATGTTGTGTATGGGATTAGGGATAAAACCTAATCCATTATGGGAATTTGTTCACCATGTGATATAGTCTTTGTAGTTATCCTTAACTCATGTTTATGTCATGAAATATGTTTCTTCCACATTCCTATATTTTAATGATCATATGACTCTATGTTCTGTATGTATTCCACCATATTTTTATTCAAGTTCCATGCCTTTTATTTTATCATTTTATTCCCTCTAACTCAAGTGATATGTTTCATTCCTATGTTTATTCACTTACTGGGGTTTTTAGCTCATCTCTTTTGTCTATTTATTCCCTAGGATATCCTATGAAGATGTAGTAGATCAAATGAAGTTATGATATCATTATAAAGATTAATAAAAAAATGGTTTATTATGGTTTCATGTTTTCAAATTGTCTACCAAGTCTTCAAAATTCACTATAATTTTCTATCCTTGATTTGTATTTAATGGATAATTATTCTTAAAATCATATAATAATATATATAAAAGGATAGTGTTGCTATAGTGGGTATAAGATTAAGGGTATAGTTATTTTTTTGTATTAAGACTACAAAACTTGAACCGTTGGGGTAATTTTATCGTCAAGGATAATAAAGATTGAAACATAATGAATAAAAAGTTAGGATATAATTTTCATTTATATGTTTACTCTTCTATGTTCATATTTTCCTTTTTTATATTCCCATTATCTAAGTATTCTATCCCCCCTAATTTTATTTTTATATTTTTTGTTATTGGAGGGAAAAAGAGAACTTGTTCCAACAACCCATGTGATTGTAAATTTAATGATTTCACTAATAATATTCAACACTTGATGGGAACAAGATCTACAAACACTATGATAGTACTGCCTCGCCTGGATCAAGTTATAAATAATAACATGAATTGTGTAGAGTTCCATTTTTCTCCTAAGAAAGATAAATCTTTGGTAGAATTACTTATTTTCCAAATTCCACATATCTTTAGTGGATCTTTTGATCCCCACATCATGTAACAACGAATTAACTCCATTAAGAATATATTTTATGTCCTCTAGTACTCAGAATAAGAGAAAGTAATGCTAGTAGTATTTCACTTTGATGGGGGGATGATCTGTAGTGGAAACCAATAAAGAACAAAATGTATGTAGAATAAATTTATTCTATAGAATAGAAAAGATTCAAGAAAATTTTTTTCAATAAATATTTTCCATGAACTCTATATCATAATATGGAGATGGAGTTCCTCATATAGAAGAAAAAGGGAGATGATTATATCAGATCATATGAGAAAAACAGTAAAATAATTGAATGATAAAACTACGGATTTTTCACGAACACAGAAATCAAGGTGGATCGCTAATATAGTTTATTAAATCCAAGTCTATAAAAATACATAGTGATTTGAAACTTTTACAGCTATAAGGAGATTGTCTTTTGTGACCTTAAGGTTGAGATATATATTGGAGACTCTTAGTGGTCTCATGGTATCATATATAAAAAAGATTTGAATTGAGTTTAATATTGTAAGATCAAAAAAATAAATCCCATGGAGGAAAGAAAACCCAATATCCCATGTGTCAAAAGTGTGGGAAAATAATCTTGGGAACTTTATAAAGGTGGCTATGATATACTTCAAATGTGGAAAAGTGGGGAATCAATATAATCATTATCGATGGAATATAAACAATCCCACTAATGTGGAAGAAGAAAGGAAGGTTCTTATTAATACTAACCTAAAAGTACATTTTTTCAACTGTAAGGAACACAAGAATTATGAAAGCCAATGCCAAAAGCCAAGGGTTATAGAATACAATCAATGATAAAAAGTTCCATGGAAGAAAGGAAAGGGATGTGATATCGCTACTACTGAGGTGGATCCTAAAATTGATGTGGTTAAAGTTACACTTGTTATTAATTCAACAATAGAATATGTACCTTTTCATTCTAGTTCTATACATTCATTCATATATTTAAAGTTTAGTAGAAATTTTCAAACACCACCTCAATATATATAGGTTGAGTTATCTGTAAAAATAATGAATGGGGAAATTATGAAATATAACGTATATAATTACTCCCTAGTCAATTTTTTTGGACAAAAACTTGTAGAAAATATCATCCAACATCCATGGAAAGAGTTTTATGCTAAATTAGGTTTAGATTGGATAAGTTTGAATAAATACAACATCAACTATCAGGATAGGGAGACCACTCTTCAAATCCCAAGGAATCCTCCAATTTTGTACAAGTTTAAGGAGGAGGATAAATCTCCTTCAGAATCATCATATCAGTTTTGGATAATATTTCCTTATGAGAAGGAATACTTAGCTCAAATGATTGAGTCAATGGATAGTATCATGCATGAAGACTTGACCATTGTGAGAAACTACACCGATGTGTTCCCTAAAGAGTTTCCTAGTATTCCTCTTGGCCAAGACGTTTAATTCTAAATTGAACTAATAACTGGATCTCTTCACATATTAAAGATTCCTTATAAAATGGACACCATTAATTTGGAAGAAACAAAGAAGTAGTTACAAGAGAATTTGGATAGGGGTTTTACATTCTGAAGAAATTCACAATGGAATGCATCGATCCTCCTCATCAAGAAGAAGGGTTGATCAATCTTCTTCTAAATTTATTATCATGGCCTCAAAAAAATTATAAAAAAGAACAAATATTCCATGCCATAGATATATGACTCGTTTGATCCACAATGTGGGTCCAATTATTTCTCAAATGTGGAACTTTAGTCAGGGTATCATCAACTAAAGGTTAAAAGGAATATATTCCTAATAATAACTTCTAAATGAGGTATGGAAACTATTAGTTCATATTCATACCCTTTGGATTCACTAAATCTGTAGAAATATTCGTGGAATTAATTAATAGTTTCTTTAGATATTACCTACGAAAATGTTTTTTAGTATTTATAGATGATATTATAATATACTCCAAGAGAAAGGAAGAGCATGAGGAGCATTTAAATTATGTTCATTGGTGTTTAAAAAGGGGGGAAATATTTGAATAGTATATTAAATGTAAGTATTGGATGGATTAAGTATCATTATTGTAGCATGTTATCTCTAGGAAAGAGATATCGGTGGACCCCTTTAAGACAAATGTAATTGAGGAGTGCCCATACCATCATCTATAATGGAGATACATAGTTTCTTTGGTCTATCTGGATATTACTGATGTTTTTTGAGAAAATTCTCATGATTTTTAAACCCACTATAAAATATGACTTGGAAGGTAGTGAAGTTATTGTAGACTAGTGACTTTGAATAATGCCTTAAATAGTCAAAAAATAGGATTATCGGTGTACCAGTACTAACACCACCAAAAAGTGGGGAACGCTTTTTGGTATACAATGATACTTTAAAGAAGGAATTAGACTATATAATGATGAAAAATGATAAAGTAATGGCCTAAACCTCAAGGTAGCTAAATATTCAATAGAAAAAACTAACCCATTCATGATATGGAGTTGGAGGCTGTGATATTTTCATTGAAAATATGGAATAATTATCTCTAGGGTAGAAGTGTGAGAAATATACTAATCATAAGAGTCTCAAAAATATATTCACACAAATGAAGTTTAATATGTTCCAGAAAATATGGCTAAATATCATCAAGGATTATGACTTCTCAATCCACTACCATCTCAGTAATGTGAATAATGTGGCAGGTTCTCTAAGTTGAAAGGATCATGTAACCTTATAAATGATGAGAATTTAAAATGATCCAATATTATTAGACTTAAAAATTATGGACAAGGGAATCATAAGGGAAGAAAATCATTATTCCTTTCTAAAATGATAGCTCAACCATCCATTATAGATAATATAAAGGATGCTTAAAGAAATGATGTGGAAATTCAGAAGAAGGTGGAATCTATCAGAAAAGGGAAATACTTACAGTTAATAAATGACGAGGAATGAGTCATGATATTAAGTCCAAAACTACGTATACCATAAAATCCTGAGATAAAGATGGATATTTTGAATGATGAACCTAGAAAAACCTTTTCCATCCACTCAGGGAGCACAAAAATGTATTGAGGTATCTGAGAGAGCTATTAATGGGACAATATGAAGTAGGATATTTATAACTATACATAAAAGCACCTAGTATGTCAGAAAGTGAAGTCTGAAAGGAAAAATTTGAAGTGGTGACGCATTCATTACCAATACCTACATAGAAATGGGATAATATCACCATCTATATCATCACTATAATTACAAAGACATCTAGAGAAAATAATTATATATGGGTTTTTATTGATCATATTGTAAGCATATCTCATTATACTTCAATTCTTGAGGACTTATCACTCGATCAACTAACATGGATATACATCAGATAAGTGGTATGGTAACATGGAGTACAATTATAAATTATATCAAATCAGTATTTGGATTTAATTCCATGTTTTGGAAAAGTATCTAACATGCTCTAAAAACTGAGATGAACTCCAGTATAGCTTATCACCCTCAAACTGATGGCAATTCAAAGAACATTATTCATACATTTGAAGATATGTTAATAGAATAGTTTATGGAATTCAAAGGAGGATGGTACAAACATATTTCTATGATAAAATTATTTTACAATAATAATTTCCAATAAATCATAAAAATGGATCCATATGATACCCTTTATGGGAAAATATGTAGCACACCTTCATGCTAGATGAAGTTGTTGAATGTAAGATATTGGGACCTAGAATGGTTGAAGAAATGGTAAAAAGGTGGAGACCATTTAGCAACACATTAGAGAATCCCAAAGTCGATAGAAGAGTTATGAAGACAATCATCGATGGGATCTAGAATTTGAAGTTGGATACATGGTATTCATCCACATATCTATATGGAATAGAGTAATAATATTTTAAATAAGGGGATGTTATGTCTAAGTTACATTAGACACTTTTTTATTCTTGATCGCATCGAAGTTGTTCCACATCGAATGGAATTTTCACAAACCATGTATAAATTACATTATGTATTCCATGTATCTATCTTGAGAAATTACATAATAGATCCCCAAAATGCACTGAATTTGGAGGTGTTATAGCTATAAAATGATCTCTCTTATGAGGAGGATATAGTGAAGATCTTGGACCATATAGATACTGTTTTACGCAACAAGACTACTCACCAATTTAAAACACTATTAAGTAACCATAAATACAAAGAGGAAACACGGTAAATAGAGGTAGAAATGAAAGATAATTTCCCTCACCTATTTTCACTATATTTTGTTAAAATATATTTTGGGGGAGAAATTTATAAGTCGGAAGAATGTAATGACTCATAATTACATCAATGGAATTTCCCTTCTAATAATTATATAGTAGAAAGAAAAAAAATCAAATGGAGAAAAAAACATTATTATTATAAATTTAGAATGATACATTAGTTAGAAAATAAACCTATGATAATTCCAAATATTACAATGGGACAATAAATAGAAAATAGGAGAATAAGAATTGGATAGTTTTTATCTTCTCGTTCCACCGTAATGACTACACTCATAAAAAAGTAATAGAAATAAAACATAATGTTAATAATATAATATTAATTATGAAGATGAATTTATATATAAACTTGAGATAAATTATAAGTAAATTAATAATTAATGAAATAATAGGTATTTATAGGAAGTAGGAAACCTATATGACCATTATAAATCTGACCGTTGGAATAGTAATCTGACTCTTAAGAATTGTAATCTGATTTTAAAATAGTAACCTAACCTATGAAAATGTAAAATGATATTTAGGTATATTATAAAAATAAAATATGATATATTTATATCAATTTATAAGTAAATAGATGTTTTAAAAATGATAAATTAATTGTTTTTATTTTTATCAAACATAAATGTTTTAATCACACTATTATAATAAATATAATGATTTAAAATATATTTTATTTATATAAAATGTGTTTTTAAATTAATATTATGTTTTATTTTAATTATAATATAATTTTATTAGACTATAATTAATTTTTCAAAGGGTCATTAAATTGATTATGACATTAAAATCGATATTTTTTGGATAAATGATGGTTTTATTTAAAAATTAATTTTCCCATATTTAGAAAATTACTTTCATAAAATGGATTCTGTTTTTAAAATCTAAATATTGGAAAAAAAACTTATAGTTAATTTTTTTCAGTTTTTCTAAAATAGTAGATTTTTTTAGTGAACAATGAAATGCGATAATTTACACTGTAAAACATTATAAGCCAAATGAAATAATTTTTGTATCACGGATAATGTGAGAAACCATTATATCAAACCAAAATTCACTAGTTACTATATATATTCAAATAATAAACACTATTTATAGTCTTCATCCAAAACAATAAACTAGTAAATATATTAATCAAAGACACTCCTTCCCTCCCCTTATAAATACTACCCTACACCACCCCTCCTCCTCACACTATCTAATCCTTGAATCTTTCCAAAATACTACCAAATTACCTAACCAAGCCTCTTACTCACATATTAGTATTACTATTCTCCCCAAAAGACTAATTTAAAGTGCATTAAAAAGGTTCTCAAGGAGATGACATTTAAGAGGTAAAATTCTTAATCTTTCTCTTTTAAATCGTGTTTTTCTTCTACCTCATCATCACCCCTATCCAAAGTGACATGATAACTACAGTATCATAAAAATACATGAATATTATTATTTTAATGGGATATCCATCATCAAATCCCTTCTCCCCTCCTTCTATTGTTAAATTGAAAACAGCATATATAATATGTCAGTCCACCACCTTCATGGATGATGAGTTTTCATTTTTCATTACCACCTTGGAGTATGGTCATAAAAGTATTGTTCCAGTTAGATAAGATTTTAATAGGTATTTTATAATTTATTTTATGTTATATACCTAATATATATACATAATATTAAATAAAATGAAACTAATTCATGATGGTCAGAAAACCTGCCTCATTAAACTAAACAGTTATCATTAATGTTTTATCAAATGAATCATCCTCATATCAAACAAATGATATGTGGAAAAATTTTATCTTATATAATTTCATTAATAACACATAATTTCACTTATGTGTTATTATTACCATTTTAAAATAACATTCATCAATATAGATAAGTTAATAGACCAAGAAACCGTGAAACAAACGCTCCTAGAACAATGAAATTAAACTTCGTAACTCATCGAGATAGCCATAAATGAATAATAAAATTATAATAAATCAATTTTTGAGGAAAAATTATATTAATTATATAATTAATTAATCTAATTTTATTACTCATGACATTAATTACAAGTGCAGAACACATTCAGATATAAGGTAAGGGATATCTCTGAACCTACGTTTTCTCTTTCGGGTTAAACTTTATCTCCATTTACCCCAGTGAATTTCTTAATTCTTCTTATATACTTATCATAAATTCTATTTATATGTTGAAAATTTTTATATATCTCAATTCATATTTCTTTCCTAGGGAAATACATGTTTTAAATGGTTCCCTTTTAAATTCTTGTCAATAAAAATGCTTTATTAAAGGAAAATTCTCCATTTCTTACCCATTTTTAAGAAAACTCTATAAATTATTTTAATCCCAAAATATATTTATAAAATCACCCATTTTATCATCAAAACTATTTTAGTTCATTGGTTTTATACATACTTTTTCTTTTCCCTAAAACCACACTTAAGTGAAACATTTTTAATGTTACCTAACCACTATATTTCTTGTTTTTAATTTATTTGGACACCATTATTCAATATATATTATTATTTGTCAATTATTATTGAACAATAATAATTTATTAAATTATTTCATGTATACCATTATGATATGATATTTTGGTTTTTCCTAATGGAATGATTATGAAACCAATTTCTTTTCATTGGTAACCCTTATGATTATTAATTATGTTTAATTTATTTATATGGGAAACATATTCATATACATGTAATGAAGAATTATCCCAAATATCACTCCAATTAATTGGGTGATGTTATGTATCATGATATGTTATGTGTGGGATTAGGGAGTAAACATAATCAATTATGGGACGCTGTCAACCATGTGATATAGTCTTGGTAGTTAGGCTTGACTCATGTTTTTGTCATGATATTTGCTACTATCACATATCAATATTTATATTATCATATGAATCCATGTTCAATATGTATTCCTACATAATTCTATTCTTCAGCAACTCCATTTATGTGATCATGTTATTCCCTCTAACTCAATTGTTATGTTTCATTCCCATGTGTATTCATTGATTGGAATTTTTAGATCATCCATTTTGTCTATTTATTCCCCAAGATATCCTATGTAGTTGTAGGATCACAAAGAAATTTTGGATCTCATTATAGATATTAATAAAAATAGGTTTTATTATGGTTTCATGTTTTCTAATTGTGTACCTAGTCTTCCAAAGACACTAGTCTTTTCGATCCGTGGAATGTATTTCATGGATAATTATTCTTAAAATAATGTAATAAATTTTTTAAAATTACAGGGTCACTATATTCAAAGTTTCCTGGGTAATTTTGATGAAATTGAGATAATAATTCTATGGTGATGGATTTATTTGGAATTGTATTGGGGTTTTTATAATAATGGTAAGTCTCCCCTCTATGAAGATGATAACACTATGGATGATTTGGTGTCGAGAACTAAAAAGGATGAGTGTGGACTTGGAGGAAGGACACACATGTGATGACTGAATGTGGTGAGGTTGTGATTAAGGATTTGCATAATGGAATTCATGTGGGGGATCCATCCATAGGCTATTGGAGTGTATGACCTTCGTTATGATTGAGATTTTTGTGGGTGTTGTTGATAATGTTTCTATGATCCAAAAATGAGGGGTAATTAATATTTCTTGTTACACTAAGATATAAATGGAACAACGATGTCTATTCATGATGTGTGATGATGGATGGATCATGATCTATGGTGATCAATAATTTTGGTATGATGGAGTGGGAATGAATATAATACCATAGAAAGGAGAAATATATTGATCATGGGAGAAAAACCCATGTGCTTGAAGGTTTATTAACACGGTGAGGACGAACATTGGATAGTAATTTTGGAATTAGTATTCCAATAAACAAATGGTTCCAATATTATCTCATTATATGGTTAATACTAGATTTTATATTCAATTCTGATATTTAATAGAGTCTGAAGTAATGGCCTCAAACATGGAATGAAATAGAGGTGATTCGTTGGTGCTTCAGATTGCTAGTGTTTCAATTATCTTAGTAAAAAATGATAGAAAATTTGATTCAAAGGAATATTAAACCATGGAATTACATATATAGTCACGTCCATACTTTGATGGATATGGTAAGACAAACATGGGGTACCTTATAGATTTTAAGTCATCATGATCTGGTGGTTTGATAGTTCATCAATAAGTGAAATCAATAATTCTCAAGAATGAACAGTTGAAGGAGGTCCCACTAGTGTTTTCATGAGGAACTAGGTATTGTGAGATGGAAACTAAATGAGAGGGTCAATGAACCACAAGAAATTCATTTTGATGGGAGATTTTTTAGGTGAGAAGCATCTTAGATCAGAATTGTCCATATGATAAAATCCCTATGGTGGGGAGTACCAAGGGCCATGGGATGACTTTATTGATGAAATTATGGTTCCTTTGGATGGATAGTAATGGATAATCATCATCTTGATATCTTGGTTTTTGTAAATTGAGCCCGTTATATTCATAATGGTTCAATGGAAGTGTGCTTGGAATTCATAGATGGAATGTGGCCTATAGTTGTTAAGTAAATAGCCTAGATAGGTTGAGACTAATGCTCATGTAAGAACCTGGATATTCGTTTCACGTATGTTTTTACTTTTTCTAGAGTATTAGAGAAAAATGGAGTTTCTGGAAATTTTTGAAGTACACGTTGTGTACTTTTTGTGTACACACCGTGTACTCTTTTCCCACTCGAAGACGTGTAATGGTAGTGTCTGGGTTCCACACACGGTGTGTAGGGGTGACATGGAGGCCGATTTCTGCAGAGTATGGAAAAACCCACTACATGTAGTGTACTCTAAAAGTATACGTCATTTACTTTCTTTTTTTCATTAAATGGACCGGGGTCACACCTAATCGATGAAAATCTCATATTATCTAGTTTCTTCGTCCGAGAGCACCGTGAATCCACGGATCTTTGACAAACCACTGTTCCTCCATTCTTTCTCCTATTCGAGCACTTTTGATTGCATTGGAATCGCAGCGGTGAGTTATTCCTTCTGCGTGAGCCTTGTTTTCCAATTCCTCCTCCTTCTTAAGTTATCTTAGGTTGAGTGTTTTGGAAATTTTCTCAGATCTAAGACGTTTGGGGGAGAATCAGCCGTTGTGGTTCAAGTATATCAATCTCCTAGGATCGAGGTAGGTGGTTTGTGCCTTACCGTTCAATGTCTTTGAGTTTTATCTGTGAATTCCACCAATACCCATGAACATGGTATTGCATGTTTACCTTTTTTCCCTTGTTGTTTTCCTGCCATGCTTGTATGCTTGTGTAGAGGTAAATTAATCATGTTAGAGGATATTTTTTGTGCTTGGATGTTTTTCCGATGCTTTTCTCTGTTCACGACCTTTGGGTCCTGTTTTCCTTTGGCCGTTATAACTATTGCCATGCCTTGTGTCTATAGTATGGAGTGTTTTGCATTATATGCTTGTTGCCTTGTAGACTATTTAGCCAAGTAGCTCTATAGGTGTACATTGGTTATCCATGTATCTCTATAGGTGTACTTTGACCTTATAGCATTATTATGCATTGACTGGCACAGGGCTATGGGAACCTGGTGCTATAGACTATAAGGGATAGACCGAGTGAACTTCCAAGAGAGTCTTTGACATTATAGACTACAGGAGGGTAGACCGAGTGAGCTTCCTCGGTGAGTATTAGACATTATAGGCCATAGGGGATAGATCAAGTGAGCTTCCCAAAGTGCCTTCAGATTTTATAGACTACGGGAGGGTAGACCGAGTGAGCTTCCTCAGAGAGTCTTACTTTGTTTGAATATTTTTAAGCACCTTCTCAGACTAGAGGAGGAATTGACTGAGTGAGCTTCCTCAGAGAGTCTTTGGTATACCTGAGGCTATAGGAGGAATTGACTGAGATAACTTCCTCAGAGAGTCTCTAGACCTTGGGGATAAGAGGGTTAGACCGCGTGATCTTCCTCAGAGACTCCCTGACTACCCTAGACTATAAGGGGAATTGACCCAGTGAGCTTCCCTAGAGAGTCTGATAAATTTGTATGACCAAGCCAGAGGGGTTAGGCTGAGTGCACTGCCCAGAGGGTTGTATTACTTCTTGGATAGGACCAAAGGTGATGGTTGAAAGTACTTCCCAGAGGGTTTCCTGCTTGTAAGTTGTTTTCTTCACTGTTATTGTTGGTTGCGGTTTGATTGCTGATATGTATCATCCTGCTTTACAGGTTACTATTTACTACCTACTTCTTTGTTGTTGATGTTTACTGCTTATTGTACTTTTACCTTCCAAATACTCACTGACTGTTAGGCACAGATCTTCGGGTGAATTACTACTGGGATTTAGTCTCACACCATATTTGAGTCATGATTTTGGGCCCAAACAGACTATGTGGTTGCAGGTATAGACAAGGTAAAGCGGCCTTCAACGTCCGGTACTTGATTTCTTGGAGCAGGAGAGCAAGGGACCAAGATTTGGCTTGCGATGCTGAGGAGATGTTTACTTTTATTTTTTACTTGTTTGGTACTGTAGTGTTTTTCTGCATTGGGACTTGTTTGGCTTCTTTCCTAGATATGTATCTTGCATCATTCCATATATATACATATGTTCTCCAGTTTGTTGATTTAGTCTTCCGCTGTTTATTATTGTTTGTTATTTACTGCTTCTTCTATTGCATGTTTATTTTTATTCCGCTGTGTACTCTGCCATTGAGGGAATAGTTTCCCCACTATCACACCCAAGGCCCTCACTGCTAGTCAGCAGCCTCTGGCGTTTATGGAAATGCGCTTGAGGCCATGTGACCAACCGGTTATGGGGCGCCTCTGGGTGGCTTCCGGAACCGGGACGTTACAAAGTGGTATCAGAGGAATTTGTTTCTATTTCTTTACTGTATGGAGACTTTTTCCAGGGATAGGATGGATTTCATACATGGTAATAAGTTGTTCATGGGAGTAGCTAACCCGTGTACAGGGAAAATCCATACTACCTTGTTTATTGTAGTTTTCTGGTTTTGAGATTTTATGGTTGATATGATTTTACCTAGAGTGATTCACATGCTTTGTGCTGTTATTGTTTTGATATTATGGTTCTATTTCTGTCGCAAATCAATGAGATGAGGGTATTCCATATCATGCATCATATAGGCACTTGTAGAAATCACATTCCATGCATTCTTTCCATTCCATCTAGGGTGCATTAGCGATTGCATGCTGTTGTGATATACTTTTTGTAGATTATTCATGATTTTGTGATAGATGCTTGATAGAATATCTGCTGCTATGTTAGAGGATTGTTTTTATTGTACTTTGTTTAAATGAACACCAAATTATGATTCTTGAGGTGTTATGGGCCCTCTTGAATTGGAAGTTGGTGGATCATGATACTGTTTTCTCTTGTACATGACTGTAGGAGATGCCAAGCTTTGATTTTTGGGGAGTATGGGCCCTCTCGGGTCGGAATTTGGCACCTCCTTGATTGCTTTCTGTGTTTTTTGGGCTTTTGTGCAGTTTCTGAGCAACTGCCCAAGAAAACCCAAAATACATGGTGTGTACCTTTCGGTTACACGCCGTGTAGTTTTCAGGCCATGTTACTGACTGTGTGTGCAGGAACATGGTGTTGTAGAAATAACTTCAGTAACACGCCGTGTATGGTAGGTGCATGTCGTTTAGTTTAGAGCCGTGTACCCGGCCATGTCACTAACAACACGGGTTGGGGAATCTCGAGTAGAACATGCTGTGTTGTAAAGGAACAGGTTGTGTAGTCCTTTCCAGGTACTCGGCCGTGTCACGAACAACACGGGTCGGTGTTACCTTCTCTTAGACATGTTGTGTTGTTTTTGGAACATGTCATGTAGTCTTGTTCAGGTACCCGGCTATGTCATGAACAACACGGGACGATGTCAGCTCCTCCTATACATGTCGTGTTTTTTAGGAACATGTTGTGTAAGGGCCAACCGTGTAGACGGTCGTGTAACTAACAACACGGGCCACTGAGACCATGTCTAGTACACTCCGTGTCCCTAGAGAACACGTCGTGTAGTCTGGGGTTAGTTGGACTGTAACGACCCAAAGTTTCATTAATGGGAAATCCCTCTTGATCTAGTTAAATGCATCTTTATGAAAAATATTTTTATAATATGTCAAATTCTTTGGTTTTATGTTAAGAATTTTGACCATTGTTAAAATAGTCGTTGAACAGTGATCACATGATTAGTATAAATATAGGACTTTAACAAATCTAATTTACTCAAACAAAAGAAGCGATGGCCTCATCCAGTAGAATTTTCCCATACGAAGCCCATTTTTCAGAGCTTGGAAAAGAGGTGGAATCTTTGGGCTTCTCCCTTGACCAAGCCCAAGCTGAGCTTCATCATGTCAAGCTCTAAAGTGATTGTCTATGGGAAAAGTGGAAGTTGATTGAAATTACCACTCGAGCGATGTTATCTGAGCCACCCCAAGAGTCTGTCACCATCGTACACCTTACCCTTAGGTCTTATGCGGCTGTTTTAAGGGGTTATGTAACAAATAAGTAGTACTATGTTCATGTACATTATTTTTTTATATAATAATGAATATAATTTCTAGTCATTTTTGATACATTGTAAATAGTTTTTAAATTACAAATGGTGTTTTTTGTTATTATTTAATTAAGAAATCTATTTTCTTAAATTAAGGGATTTTTGAATTAAAAAATATTTTATAAAATAATACTATTAATATTAAATTAATTTTTATTAAATATAAATGATCTTATAATTTTATGAATGCAATTAAAATTTTTATTAAGGTTTGAAAGCCATTTTTGTCAAAACCCGTGAATTTTCAATAAATATCGGTTTTTATTTTAAAAGTAAAAAATTAACATATTTAGAAAATCATTAAGATAAAATTAATGTTATTTCTCAAATCAGGACATCGAAATTATCCAACGGTGAATTTTTCATAATTTTCTGAGACAGTCAAATTTTTGGGTAAAAATTAAATACAGTTTAAATATATAATGTGTTTTATGACATCATAATGACCCAATAGTGATGTAATAAAATACTATAATTCTTATGTTCGGACAATATATGTTTTACCATTAAAATAATGTGGTTTTGGGTTTGTTTTACTTACTTTTCAAAGCATTAATGTACCCCTCAAGACATATTCAACACCTTGCCTTTTTAAATTAATTTCCACGAGAGTGTGACTCACCTCTACATAAGCAACCCTAATATTTTAAGAAGTTAGGTCTTTGGACATATAAAATATTTTTTTCCTCTTCCCTTTTCCAAAAACCATGGTATGGTTTGTGGTATGTATTAATTTAATGTAAGGGGACCCAAACCTAAATAATAAAGAATTCCCTCACCTTTCTTATATAAACCCACCCAATATCCCACTTCCTCCTCACTAAAATCCCTTTGAGTTCATCCAACCTCTGACCAACTCTATCTAGAATCCTCTCAAGGTGCCCCAAGCTCCCAAGAAGCCTCTCACAAGCCTCTCTCTAGCCTTTGTAAGCACACTTCCAAGTAAGGGTTTTTCGTCCTTTCTCATTTTTGTCTAAATTTCTTTAAGTTGTTTTCCCTTTTAATTTCAATTATGAATGTTGGGGTAGGTTTCTCACCTTCCTCATACTTCCCTCTTTATGTTTGAATGATGGTAGACCGCTTTATCTCTCATTAAATGCCTCCCATGTACACCCGTTACTATGCCGAAATTCCGAAAGGAACTTCTCTCTCCTCATTTACATTCAAGAAATACTTTTGTATCAAGAATATAAATTCCATTAAAATTGTAGGGGCATGTATCTATATTACCTCCTTACTTTCCATTACATGTAAATATGATTAGGAACCCCTTTCTCTCTCATCAACCTTTTTTATGAATTCTTACATTACGTCGTTACGCTGCTGAAATCACACCGATTTTCTAAGCCAATGCCATTGTGTAGTGAATATCATGCCCATTTATCCATCAAGGGTATTCACCTTTATGCACATTTACATATTGATTATAATGTTTCATGTATGAATTCCACATTCCTTTATCGTGTAATAAATGATTATGTTTAATGAATCCATGTTTTATGATCCCTATGGCACACATATGCATGAAATTAAATGTTTAAGAAGGGTGCACCCTTATAGCGCTCCAATGCATTGGGTAAAGTATAGTATCATGATATGTCATGTGCAATGAGTGTTGACTCATGATAATTCAAGTGCAAAGAAGTTTTACTCGTTCTTTATGTGCAATGAGGATTCACTCATGCTCTATGTGCAATGATCCTTGGCTCATGCTAATTCCCTGTTAAGTGTGGTTGTCACATTTCCATGTTATGGTTATCATGATTTATCATGCCTTTATGCTCATGTATCTTTTATTCTCTATTGATATTCCTATTTTCTAACATGTGTTGTACTTTTCATGTTATTCCATGTGTACTCCCTTACTGGCTTTGTAGCTCACCCTTTTCTTATGCATGTCCTCAGGTTATCCCATGCAATGCTAAGTACGAGGGAATGTAGTGGTCATGTAAAGGAAGTTTTCAATAATGATGTTGTATTTCATGTTTTAAGATTTTATGTAATGATCCTAATCCCCAAAGACACTAAACCTCTCGAACTTCTTTTTTGTATCAAGTGAAGTTTTATGTAATAAATCATGTTTAAGTTTGTAATAAAAGCAGGGTTGTCATAGTTGGTATCAGAGGATAGGTTTAGTTATTTTTGGGATTAGGAAACCCTAGTAAAGCCTTATATACAAGACTAAGTATAATAAAAACATCTCTAAGTTTTGGTAAGTACTGAGTACATGGTTTATCAAACAAATACATCCCTGTCTGGATATGAGTAGGTAGAGGCGACTCTGGCACATATGTATCCTAGGGGTAAAACCCGAAAACACCGCTTTGAGCTAGACTCAAACGGGAACTGGTGCACAACAACGGGCCTTGCTGCACTCTTGGTTACGACACTCCTGGGGGATATGTTTTGAAAAATTCACAAGCTTAGTATGAACCCTTATTTTGGGAATTAAAAGAAATCCCCTAAGAATATATGTTAGAAAGTAGATCCTGAAAATCCTAGATTGAAGCTTATAGACTCATGAGTTAAGGAAATAAAAGTTTATTTATAAGTCATCAACTTTTGCCTTTCGATTACCCTTTATGTGTTACCCCTAACATTCCTTTTATTCCAGCCAATGGTCGGTAATAGGAGGACTTGGGCTAACAACCATTTTGAAGATCAATGTGATGACTTTACTAATGAGATTCCCAATCCAATGGGAACGGGAATCACAAACTTTTTCATGCTTATCTCTTAGGTAACTCAAGTTTTGAATAGAAACACGGGTCAAGAAGAACATTCAACCCCCCCTAAGAAAGAACAAGTCTCTATCGAGAGCTTCATGAGACAAAGGCCTCCTACTTTTAGTGGATCATCTGATCCCACAATCGCTGAACAATGGATCAAATCCATTGAAAAGATATTCTCCATCCTCCAATGTTCTGAACAAGAGAAGGTTCTCTTGGAGGCTTATTGTATGGAGGGTGAAGCTGATCAATGGTGGACGTTGATAAAAAATACAAAGCCTGAGGAGGAGATCGAGGCATTGGAATGCAAGGATTTCCAGAAGATGGTTTTCGATAAATATTTTCCGCACACCCTTCGGCTTAAGATGGAAAGGGACTTCCTTTCCCTCAAGCAAAAAGATGAAGAATTTGTTGGAGTGTACGAGGAAAACTTCACAAGGCTTTCACAATATGCTTTCGGCTTTGTCGTTACCCCTGAATGCAAGGTTGACCGCTTCTTTGGTGGGCTGAATCCTAGCTTGCGGAAAGCATTAGCAATCTGTGACTTCGACAGCTACGTGGAAATTGTCCGATTTTCCCTCAAGGTTGAAATGGAGATCGAGGAATCACAGGGGTATCATGGGGACATGAAGTGTAAGGTGGACTTCGATGTTGGTGGTCCGATGGATAAATACAACGGTACTAAGAATATTCAGCACCCCACTTTCCAAAAGTGTGGAAAGAAGCACCCGGGAAATTGACTTAAGGGGACGATAAAATGCTTTAGGGGTGGAAGAAAAGGGCACCTAGCTGTTATCTGTCGGCAAGAAAGACCCACGGCTGAGACAGAGGAGAGGAACACTCCGTTAGAACCTCAACACATTGTTCAATGATACAAATTCAAATAAACGGGTCATTTTGCAAATCATCTCCCTAATCCAAGGGTTTTCGGAGACAACCAACAACCTCCAAGGCAGTAAGGAAGAGCTTTTGCCATCACTTCTGCCGAAGTGAACCCCGACAATGAAGTGGTGACAAGTACGCTAGTTATTCATTCAATAATATCAAACGTATTTTTTGATTCAGGTTCTACACATTCTTTTATATATCAAAAGTTTAATAGAACAATCCCAGCACCACCACAAATCATGGAAGTAAAGATGTCGGTGATTACGGAAAATGGGGTAATCATTGCATCCCATGAATATAAGTCCTCCCCTGTTATAATCTATGGGTTGAATTTCCCGGCGAACCTCGTCATACTCCCTCTATTAGAATTTTATGTAATTCTTGGTATGGATTGGATTTCCTTATATAGAGCCAACATAAATTTTTGGGAGAGGGAAATCACACTCCACATGGAGAATCGACCCCCGATTCTTTACAAGTGTCAGGAGGAAGATGAATCTCCTTTAGCTCCATCATCTCAAGCATGGATATTACTGCCTTATGAGCATGTGTATCTGGCTCATATGATTGAGTCCAAGGAAGAAACCATCCTTGAAGAAATACCTATTGTGAGGGAATTCGCTGAAGTGTTTCCCGAGGAACTGCCTAGTCTTCCTCCTAGAAGAGATGTTGAGTTCTCAATTGAACTTATACCTAGGGCACTACCAATATCCAAGACTCCATATAGAATGGTTGTTGTTGAGCTTGAAGAGCTGAAGAAACAACTACAGGAGAATCTGGATAGAGGGTTTATACACCCAAGTGCTTCAACATGGGGTGCACCAGTCCTCTTCATCAAGAAGAAGGATGGGTCGATGCGTCTTTGCATCAATTATCGTGAACTTAAAAAAATCACGATAAATAACAAGTATCCTCTCCCAAGAATTGATGACTTGTTTGATCAGTTTCATGGAGCACAATACTTCTCCAAGGTGGATTTTCGGTCAGGATATTATAAAGTAAGGGTGAAGAAGGAAGATGTCCCCAAGACTGCTTTTCATACAAGATACGGGCACTATGAATTCATAGTAATGCCTTTCGGACTCACCAATGCTCCAGCAATATTCATGGACTTGATGAATAGAGTATTTAGAGATTACCTTGAAAAATTTGTGGTAGTCTTTATAGATGATATTCTAATATACTCCAAAACCAAGGAGGATCATGAGGAGCGTTTAAAAGCTGTACTAGAGACTTTGCGCAAGGAGAAGCTCTATGCCAAGTACAGCAAGTGTGAGTTCTAGTTGAAGGAGGTCTCATTATTGGGCCATATCATCACAAGCAATGGGATATCTATGGAACCCTCCAAAACAGATGCAATTGAGGGATGGTTGAGGCCAACATCGGTAATGGATATCCGTAGCTTCTTGGGTTTAGCTGGATATTATCGACGATTTGTGAGAAATTTCTCACGATTGTCCAACCCTCTTACCAAGATAACTCAAAAGAGAGTAAAGTTTTCTTGGAGTGATTAATGCGAAGAAAGCTTCAAGGAGTTGAAAAGGAGGCTTATCACTGCACCCGTGCTCACTTTACCCACAAGTGGGGAACTTTCTGTGGTATTCAGTGATGCTTCAAAGAAGGTCTTAGGCTGTGTGCTGATGCAGAATGATAAAGTGATATCCTATGCCTCAAGGCAATTGAAAATCCATGAGCGAAAATATCCAACGCATGATCTGGAGTTTGCGGCGGTGATCTTTTCCTTGAAAATCTGGCGGCATTACTTATATGGAGAGAAATGTGGGATATATACTGACCACAAGAGTCTTAAATATATATTCACAAAGAAAGAGCTTAATATGCTCCAGAGAGGATGGATAGAGCTCATCAAGGATTATGATTGTTCAATACATTACCACCCTGGGAAAACGAACAAGGTGGCAGATGCCCTAAGTAGAAAGGACGTAGCAATTCTATCAATGATGATAAATGATAAGGATCCAATCTTCTTAGACTTGATGAAGATGGACGTGGGAATCATAAATAAGGGAACATCATCAATCCTTTCACAAATGATTGCTCAACCATCTCTTTTGGAATGGTTAAAGGATGCTCAAAAGGATGATGTGGGAATTCAGGAAAAAGTGGAAGCTATCAAGAAAGGGAAATCCTTAGAGTTTAATGTTATCGAAGAAGTAATTGTGCGGTTTGAGAAAAGACTATGTGTTCCATCAAGTACGGAGCTGAAGAATGAACTTTTGGATGATTCACATAGTTCAAATTTCTCTATTCACCCAGGGAGCACAAAGATGTATCCAGATCTCCAAGAAAACTTTTGGTGGGATAATATGAAGAAGTAGATCATTGAATATACATCAAAGTTTCTGGTGTGTCAGCAAGTGAAGGCAGAGAGGCATAAGTATAAGGGGATTATGAAACCATTTCTCATACCAGATGGAAATCAGAGAACATCACCATGGACTTTTTCACCGGACTTCTGAGGACATCCAAAGGCAACAATGCAATCTGGGTTGTTGTGGATCGTCTTACAAAGACTGCACATTTCATTGCTATTCGGGAGGATTTCTCTTTGGCTCAACTAGAACGGATATATATCAAGGAAGTTGTAAGGTTTCATGGAGTACTACTATCTATTATATCTGACCGAGATCCAAGATTCACCTCTAAGTTTTGGAAGAGTCTTCAACATTCTCTGAATACTGAACTGAACTTCAGTACGACCTATCATCCTCAAACTGATGGCCAATCCAAGCGGACTATCCAAACACTTGAGGATATGTTCAGAACATGCTCAATAGACTTTAAAGGAGTATGGGATCAACATCTTCCTCTGGTTGAGTTCTATTATAATAACAGTTTCCACTCGAGCATCCAAATGGCACCATATGAAGCCCTATATGGGAAAAGTTGTTGAACACTGGCATGTTGGGATGAGGTCGGTGAACGTAAGCTGCTTAGACCAGAAATAGTCGAGGAAATGGTGGATAAGGTAGAAACCATTCAGCAACATATCAAGGAAGCTCAGAGTCGACAGAAGAGTTATGCAGATAATCATCTATGAGACCTTGAGTTTAAAGTTGGAGACATGGTTTTTCTACGCATATCTTTGTGGAATAAGGTCATGAGGTTTAGAAGGAAAGGGAAGTTAAGTCCAAGGTACATCAGCCGCTTCGAGATTCTTGATCGTGTCGGGGATGTGGCCTATCGACTAGCACTTCCACCTAATATGGCCAAAGTACATGATGTCTTTCATGTATCCCTCTTAAGAAAGTACATACTGGACCCTTCACATGTACTCTCTTCTGAGGTGGTACAATTGGAAGATGATCTTTCTTATGAGGAGCAACCAGTGAAGATCTTAGATCGTAGAGAAAAAGTTCTACGAAATAAGACAATGCCCCTCGTCAAGGTGTTGTGGAGAAACCACAAGTTTGAAGAAGCAACTTGGGAATCAGAGGAAAAGATGAAGTTGAGTTACCCACATCTATTTTAGTGTGGGAAAAGGAAAATTTCGAGGGTGAAATTTCTTAAGGGGGGGGGGATATTATAACAACCCAAGGTTTCATTAATAAAAAATCCCTCTTGATCTAGTTAAATATCTCTTTATGCAAAATATTTTTATAAGATGTCAACTTCTTTGGTTTTATGTTAAAAATCTTGACCATTGTTAAAATAGATGTTGAACAGTGATCACATGATTACTATAAATATAGGACTTTAACAAATCAAATTTACTCAGACAAAAGAAGTGATGACCTCATCCAGTAGAATTGCCCCATACGAAGCCCATTTATCAGAGCTCGAAAAAGAGGTGGTGTCTTTGGGCTTCTCCCTTGACCAAGCCCAATCTGAGCTTCATCATGTCAAGATCGAACATGACTGTCTATGGGAAAAGTGGAAGTTTATTGAAATTACCACTTGAGCGATGTTATCTAAGCCACCCCAATAGTTTTTCACCATCGCACAGCTTACCCTTAGGTCTTATGCGGCTGTTTTAAGGGGTTATGTAACAAATAATTATTACTATGTTCATGTACATTATTTTTGTATATAATAATGAATATAATTTCTAGTCATTTTTGATACATTGTAAATAGTTTTTAAAGTAAAAATGGTGTTTTTAGTTATTATTTAATTAAGAAATCTATTTTATTAAATTAAGCAATTTTTAAATTAAATAATATTTTAATAAAATAATACTATTATTATTAAATTAATTTTTATTAAATATAAATGATCTTATAATTTTATGAATGCAATTAAAAATTTTATTAAGGTTTGAAAGCCATTTTTTTCAAAACACGTGATTTTTTTATAAATGTCAGTTTTTATTTTAAAAGTGAAAATTAACAAATTTAGAAAATTATTTAGATAAAATAAATGTTATTTCTGGAATCAGGATGTCAAAATTATCCAACGGTGAATTTTTCATAATTTTCTGAGACAGTCAAATTTTTGGGTAAAAATTAAATACCATTTAAATATATAATGTGTTTTAAGACATCATAATGATCCAATAGTGATGTAATAAAATACTATAATCCTTATTTCCGACCAATATATGTTTTAAAATTAAAATAATGTGATTTTGGGTTTGTTTTACTTACTTTTAAAAGCATTAATGGACCCCTCAAGACATATTCAACACCTTGCCTTTTTAAATTAATTTCCATGGGAGTGTGACTCACCTTCACATAAGCTAGCCTAATATTTTAATAATTTCGGACTTTGGCCTTATAAAATATTTTTTTCCTCTTCCCTTTTCCAAAAACCATGGGCAAAAACCATGGGATGGTTTGTGGTATGGATTAATTTAATGTAAGGGGACCCGAACCTAAATAATAAAGAATTCCCTCACCTTTCCTATATAAACCCACCCAAGCTCACACTTCCTCATCACTAAAATCCATTAGATTTAGTCCAACCTCTTCCCTACTCTCTCTATAATTCTCACAAGGTTCCCCAAGCTCCCAAGAATCCTCTCACAAGACTCTCTCTATCTTTTGGAAGCACACTTCCAAGTAAGGGTTTTTCTTCCTTTCTCATTTGTGTCCAATTTTCTTTAAGTTTTTTTGCCTTTTAATTTCAATTATGAATGTTGGGGTATGGTTTCACACATCCCTCATACTTACCTATTTATTTTTTAATGAGGAGAGACCCCTTTCTCTCTCATTAAATTCCTCCCATGTACACCTATTACTATTCCGAAATTCCGAAAGGAACTTCTCTCTCCTCATTTACATTCAAGCAATACTTTTGTATCAAGAATCTAAATTCCATTACAATTATGTGTACATGTATCTATATGACCTCCTTACTGTCCATTACATGTAAATATGATGAGGAACCCCTTTCTCTCTCATCAACCTTTTTTTATGAATTCTTACATTACATCGTTACGCTGCCGAAATCGCACCGATTTTCTAAGCCAATGCCATTGTGTAGTGAATACCATGCCCATTTATCCATCAAGGGTATTCACCTTTATTAATATTTACTTATTGATTATAATGTTTCATTTATGAATTCTGCATTCCTTTATCGTGGAATAAATGATTATGTTTAATGAATCCATGTTTTATGATCTGTGTGGCACACTTATGCATGAAATGAAATGTTTAAGAAGGGTGCACCCTTATAGCGCTCCAATGAATTGGGTAAAGTATAGTATCATGATACGGAATGTTAAATGAGTGTTAACTCATTCTAATTCAAGTGCAATGAGTGTTTACTTGTGCTTTATGTGCAATGTTGATTTACTCATGTTCTATGTGCAATGAGCCTTGGCTCATGCTAATTCCAAGTTAAGTGTTGTTGCCACATTTCCATGTTATGATTATCATGATTTATCATGACTTTATGAACATGTATATTTTATTCTCTATTGATATGCCTATTGTCTTACATGTGTTGTACTCCTCATGTTATTCCATGTGTACTCCCTTACTGGGCTTTATAGCTCACCCTTTTCTTATACATGTCCCCAAGTTATCTCATGCAATGCTAAGTACGAGGGAATGTAGTGGTCATGTAAAGGAAGTTTTCAATAAAGATGTTGTATTTCATGTTTTATGTTTTTATGTAATAATCTTAGTCCCCAAAGACACTAAACATCTCAATCTTCTTTGTTGTATCAAGTGTAGTTTTATGTAATAAATCATGTTTAAGTTTGTAATAAAAGCAGGGTTGTCATATGGACTGTGTGGGTTAGCCATGTAAGGAGACTCCAGAAGGGGTTTAGAGTTCAAGTACACACCGTGTATAGGAACAACACGTCATGTACTTTGGGGTGTTACACGACCTGTCGGGTAGGGGTACACGCCCATGTTAATGGCTAAAGAAGACATGCCGTGTAGTTTTTATACATGATGTGTAGTCGGGTTTGGTAAAACTTGATAGTTTCTTTTCCCTCTTCCCATTTTGTACTCCTGTGTTTTCAGTCTTTGTTAATTCGGATCAAAGGTGTGCTTTTGACCTTTCATAGTTATGCCTCTAAGACGTCCCCTGACCATACTTCAGTTTCCAGACAATGATCAGACACTGGATATGGCCGATCAGGGACCTCCTGCAGATCCTCATGTTGTGCCAGCCTTGGCACCAGCTGTTGTACCCATTGTAGGCACCGATGCGCAGTTCAGGGAGGACTTCCTGAGGATGATACAGACTTTTCAGGGAGCACCGCCTCCTTCCCCATCGATGGATGAGTTGATGAGGGTTTTTCAGTAGCAGCATCCTCTTACTTTCTCAGGGGATGGAGGACCCCAGGCTATAGATTCGTGATTCGAGGCCACCCTGACTATCTTTGAGCATCTGGAGATACCCCCAGAGAAGAGGGTAAATCTGGCCACCTATATGCTCTGAGACACTGCCAAAAGGTGGCGGGAGGTGATCTCACAGTCAGGGCGTCAGCAGGGTATGTCTTGGGATGAGTTTAGACGCACCTTCTATGACTACTTCTATCCGGAGACCCTGAGGGCTGATCGAGCCTGGGAGTTTATGAGTCTGCAGCAGAGTACTCTTTCTTTTATGGAGTACTCGTCTCGCTTCACTGAGCTGCAACGATTCACACCGATCCCAGTAGGTGATGAGTTGTTCCTTTCTAGGATGTTCGAGGACGGTCTCAGGCAGGAGATTTGTTCCCAGGTGAATATCTTCCAGTTGACTTTGATATCTTCTATCTTCAACCAGGCACTGAGTACTCAACGTAATCTGATGGATTCTAGAGCAGTGAGCCAGGGAGGTTCGACATCCAGAGCTCGTGTTCCTCATACGGACAGTAGGAAGCATTAAAGAGAGTCTTCTCGAGGAGGTAGGGGTTCGCGGGATGCGTCTTTTGGAAGCCATATCGTATGCTACCAGTGCGGTAGGAGTGGTCATACTAGGCCTCGGTGCCAGAGGGATCTGATGGAATGTCGATCTTGCGGAAAGATGGGACATCTTTAGTGATTTTTTCAGGTCTTCTCACCTTAAGCTGGTGGTAGGGGTTCCTCTATGACCCTGTGTTCTTGAGATGCTTCACCAGTTTCCAACCAGTCCAGGAACTGGTGTTCTTCCGGCTGTTCAGGCCGAGGTGGAGGTCACGGCTGTGGTGGTCAATCACCAGGTCATCAGCGACAGCAGAGTGGATCAGCTCAAAATGGTCAGCCAGGGGCGCAGGGCCATGGTGCAGGCCAATATTTAACTATGGATCAGACCTATCAAGAGCAGGATCTTGGCCCTTATATAGTTCAAGATACGATCTTAGTAGCCTCAATTTTATCTTCAACTCTTTTTTATACTAGTTCTTCCCATACCTTTATCTCTGTTTCCATTGTGGAGAGCCTTGGGCTCTGTATCTTTTCATCTGCCGACTTGTTGACTCTTGACATGGCCTTGGGAACGAGGACATCTAGAATACATCTGTGTAGAGAGTTCCCTCTTGAGGTTTTGGGGTTTCACTTCTTATGGGACCTCTATGTACTAGAGATGTCGGGTTATGACGTCATTCTCTAGATGGACTGGTTGGTTTCTTTCGAGGCAGTCGTCGATTTCTATCCCCGTAGGGTGAGTTTCATATCACAAAAGGGCATATATTTCCTTCATAGAGGCGAGTGGGATGTCCAGGCGGGTAGAGAAGGACCAGAGCATCATGGGCTAGGGGATGTTACAGCCCATATTGACATTACTTATCTGGATGACGAGGGGACTTCATTGTTATACTTTCCCCTAGTGGAGGATCGTTTCAATGATGTCCTTCCAGACGACTTTTCATGTTTTCCTCCTGAGCGTGAGGTAGACTTCTCAATTGAGATCATGACAAGAGTGGAATCGGTGTCCATTCCTCCTTATAGGATGGCTACACCTGAGTTGCAGGAGCTCAAGAAGAAGTTGGAGGAGTTATAGGCAAAGGGTTTCATCCGACCCATTACTTCTCCTTGGGGTTCGCCTGTCATTTTTGCGAAAAAAAGGTAGACAGAACCCTTCATCTTTGTGTGGATTATCGGAAGCTGAACCAGTTCACGGTCAAGAACCGATATCCCTTTCCGAGGATTTATGACCTCTTTGATCAGCTTCGAGGATCTCGGGTGTTCTCGAAGATCAATTTGAGGTCAGGTTATCATCAGTTGCACGTTAGACCATCTAATATACATCTTACAATCTTCAGGAGCAGGTACGGTCTATACGAGTATATAGTCAGGCCGTTCGGTCTCACGAATGCGCCTACGGTTTTCATGGCACTCATGAACCGAGTGTTCCATCCATACTTAGACTCCTTTTTTGTGGTTTTTGTGGACGACATCTTAGTGTACTCTCACACTCGACACGGTCATGCCACACTTCATGAGATCATTCTGAGTACACTGAGAGAGCATCATCTATATGCTAAGCTCTCGAAATGCCACTTTTGGATGGATCAGATTCACTTCTTGGGTCAAGTTATCTCAGAGACAGGAGTTTCAATGGACCCAGAGAAAGTGAGAGTTGTAGTTTCTTGGGAGCAGTCGAAGAAAATCTTTGAGGTGCGGAGTTTTCTAGGGATTGATGGATAATACAGGTTCTTTATTCAGGAATTCTCGTGCCTAGAAGCACCGTTGACAGGTCTGACCAAGAAAGGGGAAAAGTTTTTATGGTCAGATTCTTGTGAGTCAGCCTTACAGGAGCTGAAGGGGAGGCTAACATCAGCACCGATACTAGTCTTGCCAGAGCCGGGAAAGGGCCACACTGTTTACTGTGATGCTTCAGGTATCAGGCTAGTAGATGTGTTTATACAAGGAGATGGGGTCGTTGTGTATGGGTCTCGGTAGTTGAGGCCACACGAGAGAAATTACCCTATGCACGATCTGGAGTTGGCAGTTGTTGTTCATGCCTTACGTTGTCGGAGACACTACCTTCTCGGAGAGCACTTTGTGGGTTTCACCGACCACAAGAGTCTCAAGTATATCTCCACTCAGAATGATCTGAATCTGAGATAGCATAGGTGGGTCGAGTATCTTCAGTCCTTTGACTTTTATCTCGCATATACGCCGGGAAAGGGCAATGCAGTGGCAGATGCGTTGAGCATAAGAACTCAGATTTAGGCAGTTTAGAAGGACAGTAGTGAGTGGCAGCTTATAACTATGTTCTCATATATGCACTTAGAAGTGCACGACAGTCAGGTACAAACTGTCCTATCTTCTATAGTTGTTACCTCTACACTTCTTGATCGGGTAAGGATGAGGTAGCTATCAGATTCGGAGACCTTAGTCCTACGGGAGAGTGTGTTAGGAGGGGACCCTCTTCCGGGATGGACAGTGGGCGAGGATGAGATCTTGTGTTTCCTGGAACGCGTATGGGTACTAGCAGACATACGTGAGGAGATGATGTGGGATTTTCATTCCTTAGTTTGGGAAGTTCATCCCGGCATCACCAAGATGTATCGTGACCTACACCGCCAGTACTGGTGTCCAGGTGTGAAGAAAGATGTTGTTGGTTTTGTCATGAGAAGTTCTACTTGTCATTAGGTGAAAGCAGAGCATCAGCGACCAGTAGGGCTTTTTCAGCAGTTACCTATTCCCGAGTGGAAGTGGAACGATGTCGCGATGGACTTCGTGACTGGGTTTCAGAGGTTGCCTCAGGGGAACGATATTGTTTGGGTTGTCGTCGATAGGCTTACAAAGGTTGTTCACTTCTTCTGATCAAGGAAACCTCCAGTTTTGATGATCTGGGATGTTTGTACATCCAAGATATTGTACGTCTACATGGAGTTCCACACTCCATTTCTTCATACTGGGATGCATGCTTTACCTCTCGGTTTTGGCAGGGATTTTAGAAGGCTCGGGGTACACAGGTACTTTTGAGTACAACATACCATCCTCGGACTGATGGCCAGTCCGAGCGCACGATCCAAGTGCATGAGGATATGATCCGAGCTATCATTCTAGACTTCAGCAGTTCATGGGAGAAGAATATACCACTTTTGGAGTTCTCCTACAAAAAGAGTTTTCAAGAGACCATTCAGATGGCACCATACGAGGCTTTTTACGGTAGGCCATGCCGACCACCCTTATAATGGCTGGAGGCAGGAGAGGAAGCTTTGCTGGGATCTCATCTTGTTCAGGAGACCTCAGAGAAGATAGAGTAGATTAGGAAGCGAATGGATACAGCACAGTCTTGGTAGAAGTCTTATGTTGATCAGCAAAGACGACATCTGGAGTTCAAGGTCGGGGATCAGGTTTTTCTACGTGTCGCACCGAGGTTGGGACACAAGAGGATTTAGAGACAGGGTAAGCTTTCACCGCAGTAGGTTGGGAAATTTGAGGTGTTGGATGGAGTTGGTCCGGTTTCCTATCAGTTGCAGCTACCTCAGAGGTATCGGGCTATGCACGACGTCTTCCACGTCTCTCAACTCTGATGTTACTTTTCAGAACCGTCTCATGTCTTCCAACCCAAGGAGGTTGAGCTTGAATCGGATGCATTGTTTTAGGAGTATCCTATCCAGATTTTCGATCACAGTACAAAGGTTCTTCGAGGCTGGTCTATTCCTCTGGTACGGGTGCTTTGGCAGCACGGGCGAGTACAAGACGAGACTTGCGAGAGGGAGGTTGAGGTTCGATCACAGTGGCCGGATCTATTCAGGGTTTCTTCTTCTATGCCTCTCTAGGGAAATTCAGGGACAAATTTCTTTAAGGGGGGAAGTTTTTCAGAACACAGATCTTCGTTTCAAGTATGCTTTTCCTTTTTCTGATGTTTTATAGAAAAATGGAGTTTCTAAAAATTTTTGAAGTACACGCCATGTACTTTGTGAGTACACACTGTGTACTCATTTCCCGCTCGAAGCCACGTACTGGCCGTGTCCGGGCCACACACACGGTGTGTAGGGGTGACGTGGAGGCCGATTTTGGCAGAGTATGTAAAAACCCACTACACGCCGTGTACTCTAGAATTACATGCCATGTACTTTATTTTTTTCATTAAATGGACTGGGGTCGTGCCTAATCGATGAAAAGCTCTTCTTCTCCAGTATCTTCATCCGAGAGTGTCGGGAATCTGCGGATCTTCGATGAGCCACTGTTCCTCCGTCCGTTCTCTGATTTGAGCACTGTCGATTGCATTGGAATCGCAACAGTGAGTTCTTCCTTCTGATTGAGCCTTGTTTTTCAATTACTCCTCCTTCTCAAGTTATCATAGGTTGAGAGTTTTGGATTTTTTATTAGATCTATGATGTTCAGGGAAGAATCAGCCATCGTGGTTCAAGTATATCTATCACCTAGGATCGAGGTAGGTGGTGTGTGCCTTACCGTTCAAATTTTTTGAGTTTTATGTGCAAATTCCACCAATACCCGTGAATGGGGTATTGCGTGTTTACCTTTTTTGCCCTTGTTGTTTTCCTGCCTTGATTGTATGCTTGTGTAGAGGTAAATTAATCATGTTAGAGGATATTTTATTGTTCTTGGATGTTTTTCTCATGCATTGCTCTGTTCATGACCTTTGGGTCTTGTTTTCCTTTGGCTGTTATGACTGTTTCCATGCCTTGTTTCTATAGTATGAAGTGTTTTTCATTATATTCATGTTGCCTTGTAGACTGTTTAGCCAAGTAGATCTATAGGTGTACTTTGGTTATCCAAGTATCTCTATAGGTGTACTTTGACCTTATAGCATTATTATAAATTGACTAGAACGGGGTTGTGGGAACCTGGTGCTACAGTCTATAAGGGATAGACCGAGTGAACTTCCCAGAGAGTCTTTGACATTATAGACTACAGGAGGGATGACCGAGTGAGATTCCTCAGTGAGTTTTAGACATTATAGGCCATAGGGGATAGACCGAGTGAGCTTCCCAGAGTGACTTAAGATTTTATAGACTACGGGAGGGTAGACCGAGTGAGCTTCCTTAGAGAGTCTTACTTTGTTTGAATCTTTTTAAGAACCTTCCCAGGATAGAGGAGGAATTGACCGAGTGAGCTTCCTCAGAGAGTATGTGGTATACCTGAGGCGATAGGTGGAATTGACTGAGATAGCTTCCTCAGAGAGTCTCTAGACCTTGGGGATAAGAGGGTTAAACCACGTGATCTTCCTCAGAGAGTCCCTAACTACCCTAGACTATAAGGGGAATTGACTGAGCGAGCTTCCCCAGAGAGTCTGACAAATTCATATGACCAAGACAGAGAGGTTAGGCTGAGTGCACTGCCCAGAGGGTTTTGGTACTTCTTGGATAGGACTAGAGGGGATGGATGCGAGTACTTCTCAGAGGGTTTCCTGCTTGTTAGCTATTTTCTTCACTGTTATTGTTGGTTGCGGTTTGATTTCTGATATGTATCATCCTTATTTACTACTTATTGTTTACTGCCTACTGCTTTGTTGTTGCTGTTTACTTCTTCTTGTACTTTTCCCTGTCATATACTCACTGACTGTTAGGAACAGATCTTTGGGTGGATTCCTACTGGTATTTAGTCTCACATCATATTTGGGTCATGCTTTTGGTCCCAAACAGACTATGTGGTTGCAGGTATAGACAAGGGCAAGTGGACTTCGACTTCCGGTACTTGATTGCTTGGAGCAAGAGAGGAAGGGACCAAGCTTTGGCTTGCGATGCTGATGAGCTGTCTACTTTTATTTTGTACTTGTTTGGTACTGTGGTGTTTTTCAGCATTGTGACTTTTTGGATGCTTTCATAGATATGTATCTTGCATCATTCCACATATATACATATGTGCTCCAGTTTGTTGATTTAGTCTTCCACTGTTTATTACTTTTGGTTATTTACTGCTTCCACTATTGCATGTTTATTTTTCTTCCACTGTGTACTCTGCCAATTAGAGCACAGTTTCCCCAATATCACACCCAAGGCCCTTGATAATAGTCGTAAGCCTCTGGCGTTTGGGGAAATGTGCTTGAGGCCATGTGACCAACTGGTTACGAGGTGCCTCTGGGTGGCTTCCGGAACCGGGATGTTACAAAGTGGTATCAGAGGAATTCTTTTCTCTTGATTTACTGTTTAGAGACTTTATCCAAGGATAGGATAGATTCTGTACTTGGTAATAAGTTGTGCCCAGGAGTAGCTAACCCATGTACAGGGAAAAACCACACTACCTCGTTTATGGCAGTTTTCTGGTTTTGAGATTTTACGGTTGATATGATTTCACCTAGAGTGATTTACATGCTTTGTGCTGTTATTGTTTTGATATTACGGTTCTATTTCTGTTGCAACCCGATGAGATGAGGGTATGCTATCTCATACATCATATAGGAACTTGTAGAAATCACATGCCATGCATTCTTGCCATGCCATATAGGTTGAATTCGCGATTGCATGCTGTTGTGATAGACTTTGTGGAGATTATGCATGCTGTTGTGATAGATGCTTGATAGAATCTCTGCTGCTTTCTAAGAGGATTGTTTGTATTGTACTTTGTTTAAATGAATGCAAAATTTTGATTCTTGAGGTGTTATGGGCCCTCTTGAATCGGAAGTTAGTGGATCATGATCCTATTTTCTCTTGTACATGACTATAAGAGATTCCAAGCTTTGATTTGTGGGGAGTATGGGCCCCCGCGGGTCGGAATTTGGCACCTCCTTAATTTGTTTTTTGTGTTTTCTGGGCATCTGTGAAGTTTTTGATCTACTTCCCAAAAAAACCCAGAATACATGGCGTGTACTTTTTTGTTACACATCGTGTAGTTTTCAAGCTATGTTACTGACTGTGTGTGACGGAACATGGTGTTGTAGAAATAACTTCAGGAACACGCCGTGTACGGTAGGTGCACGTCGTGTATTTTAGAGCCGTGTACCTAGCCATGTCACTAACAACATGGGTTAGGGAAGCTCGAGTAGAACGCACCGTGTTGTAAAGGAACACTTCGTGTAGTCCTCTCCAGGTACCCAGCCATGTCACAAACAACACATGTTGGAGTTACCTTCTCTTAGACACACCGTGTTGTTTTCGGAACACGTCGTGTAGTCTTGTTCAGGTACCCAGCCATGTCACGAACAACACGGGATAGTTTCACCTCCTCCTATGCACATCGTGTTTGTTCGGAACACGCCGTATAAGGTCCAATCGTGTAGAAGGCCGTGTAACTAACAACACGGGCCTCCAAGACCGTGTATAGTACACGTCATGTCCCTAGGGAACACATCGTGTAGTCTGGGGTTAGTTGGACCTTGTGGGTTAGCCGTGTAAGGAGACTCAGCTAGGGGTTTAGAGTTCAAGTAAATGCCTTGTATGGGAACAACACACCGTGTAGTTTGGGGTGTTACACGACCTGTCGGGTAGGGGTACACGCCCATGTTAATGCCTAAAGAAGACACATCATGTAGTCTTTATACACGCCGTGTAGTCGTGTTTTGTAAAACATGATAGTTTCTTTTCCCTGTTCCCATTTTGTACTCCTGTGTTTTCAGTCTTTGTTAATTTTGATCAAAGGTGTGCTTTTGAGCATTCAGAGTTATGCCTCTGAGATGTCCTATGGCTATATGTCAGTTTGCAGATGGTGATCAGACACCAGATATAGCCAATCAGGGACCTCCTACAGATCCTCCTGTTATGCCAGCCTTGGCACCAGCAGTTGTACCCATCATAGGCGCTGATGCGCAGTTCAAGGAGGACTTCTTAAGGATGATGCAGACTTTTCATGGAGCGCCGCCTCCTACCCCGTCGAAGGATGAGTTGAGGAGGGTTTTTTAGCAGCAGTATCCTCCTACTTTCTTAGGGGATGGAGGACACCAGGCTGCAGAGTCACAGTTCGACACCACCCTGACTATCTTTGAGCATCTAGAGATACCCCCAGAGAATAGGGTAAATCTGGCCACCTATATGCTCCAAGACACTGCCAAGAGGTGGTGGGAGGTGATCTCATAGTCAGGGCATCAGTAGGGTATTTCTTGGGATGAGTTTTGACGCACCTTCTATGACTACTTCTATCTAGAGACCCTGAGGGCCGACCGAGCCCGGGAGTTTATGAGTCTGCAGTAGGGTACTCTTTCTGTTATGGAGTACTCGTCTCGCTTCACTGAGCTGTAGTGTTTCACACCGATCCCAGCAGGTGATGAGTTGTTCCTTTCTAGGAAGGTTAAGGAAGGTCTCAAGAAGGAGATCCGTTCCCAGGTGAATATCTTCCAGTTGACTTTGATATCTTCTATCTTCAACCAGGCGCTGATTACTGAGTGCAATCTGAGGGATTCTGGAGCAGTGAGCCAGGGCGGTTCGACATCCAGAGCTGGTGTTCCTCCTATGGATAGTAGGAAACGTTGAAAAGAGTCTTGTCGAGGAGGTCGGGGTTTGTGGGATGCGTCTTCTGGCAGAGTATTCTACAAGTGCGGTAGGAGTGGGAATACTAGGCCTCAGTGCAAGAGGGATCTGATGGAGTGCTGATCTTGCGGTAAGATGGGCCATCTTCAGTGCTTTTGTCAGGTCTTCTCACCTTCAGCTGTGGTAGGGGTTCCTCTATAACCCCGCGTTCTGGAGATGCTTCACTAGTTTCCCACCAGTCCGGGAACTGGAGTTCTTCCAGCCGTTCGGGCTGAGGTTGAGGTCGCAGCCGTGGTGGTCAATCACTAGGTCATTAGCGATAGCAGAGTGGATCAGTTCAAAGCAATCAGCTAGGTGCGTAGGGCCATGGTACAGGCCAATATTTTGCTGTCGATTAGACATATTATAAGCAGGATCCCGGCCCTTCTACAGTTCGAGGTACAATCTTAGTAACCTCATTTTTATCTTCATCTCTTTTTGATACTAGTTCTTCCCATAACTTTATCTCTGTTGTCGTTGTGGAGATCCTTGGGATCTGTATCTTTTCGTCTGCCGACTTGTTGACTCTTGACACACCCTTGAGAACGAGGACATCTAGCGTACGTCAGTGCATAGAGTGCCCTATTGAGGTTGTGGGGTGTCACTTCTTATGGGACCTCTATGTACTAGATATGTCGGGCTATGACATCATTCTCGGGATGGACTGGTTGGTTCCTTTCCAGGCTTTCGTCGATTGCTATCGCTGCTGGGTGAGTTTCATATCACCAGAGGGTGGATCTTTCCTTCATAGTGGCGAGTGGGATTTCCAGACGGGTAGAGTTGGACCAGAGCATCATGGGCTAGGGGAAGTTATATCCCAGATTTCCAATCTTTATCTGGATGACCAGGGGACTTCACAGTTAGACTTTCCCCCAGTGGTGGATCTTTTCAGTGATGTATTTCTAGATGAATTTTCAGGTTTTCCTCCAGAGCATGAGTTATACTTCTCGATTGATCTCGTGCCAGGAGCGGCACCGGTGTCTATTCCTCCTTATAGGATGGCTACACATGAGTTGCAGGAGCTCAAGAAGCAGTTGGAGGAGTTGCAGGCAATGGGTTTCATCCGACCCAGTACTTCTTCTTGGGGTTCGCCTGTCCTATTTGCGAAAAAGGCAGATGGCACCCTTCGGCTTTGTGTGGATTATCAGAAGCTGAACCAGTTGACGGTAAAGAACCGATATCCCTTGCCAAGGATTGATGACCCCTTTGATCAGCTTCGAGGAGCTCGGGTGTTCTTGAAGATCGATTTGAGGTCAGGTTATCATCAGTTGCACGTTAAACCATCTGATATACATCTTACAGCCTTCAGGAGCAGTTATGGTCTATATGAGTATATAGTCACGCCATTAGGTCTAATGAACGCGCCTGAGGTTTTCATGGCACTGATGAACCGAGTGTTCCATCCGTACTTAGACTCCTTTGTGGTGGTTTTCGTGGACAACATCTTGGTGTACTCTCACACTTGACACGACCATGCCACACATCTTGAGATCATTCTGATTACACTGAGATATCATCAGTTATATGCTAAGCTCTTGAAATGACACTTTTGGATGGATCATATCTACTTCTTGGGTCATGTTATCTCAGAGATAGGAGTTTCAGTGGACCCAGAGAAACTGAGAGTTGTAGTTTCCTGGGAGCAGCCGAAGAACGTCTTTGAGGTGCGGATTTTTATAGGGCTGGCTGGATACTACAGGCGCTTCATTCAGGACTTCTCACACCTAGCAGCACCATTGACAGGTCTGAGAAAGAAAGGGGAAAAGTTTTTATGGTCAGATTCTTTTGATTCAGCCTTTCAGGAGCTGAAGGGGAGGCTAACTTCAGCACTGATACTAGTCTTGCCAAAGCCGGAAAGGGCCACATTGTCTTCTGTGATGCTTCAGGTATCAGGATAGGAGCTGTGCTTATGTAGGTAGATGGGTTCATTGCATATGGGTCTCGACAGTTGAGGCCACACAATAGGAATTACCCTACGCACGATCTAGAGTTGGCAGCTGTTGTTCATGCCTTACGCTATTAGAGACACTACCTTCTGGGAGAGCACTTTATGTTTTTCACCGACCACAAGAGTCTCAAGTATATCTTCACTCAGCGTGATTTGAATCTAAGACCGCACAGGTGAGTTGGGTATCTTCAGTCCTTTGACTTCGAGCTCACCTATATGCCGAGAATGGGAAATGTAGTGTCATATGCATTGAGCATAAGAACTCTAATTCAAGCAGTTCAGAAGGCTAGCAGTGAGTGGTAGCTTATGAATCTGTTCTCAGAGATGCCCTTAAAAGTTCACGACAGGCAAGGACAGATTTTCCTATATTCTGTAGTTGTTACCTCTACACTTCTTGATTGGGTAAGGATGAGGAAGCTATTAGATTTGGAGGCCTTAGTCATGCGGGAGAGTGTGTTAGGAGGGGACCCTCTTCCTGGATGGACAGTGAGTGAGGATGAGATCTTGCATTTCCAGGGACGCATATGGGTACCAGTAGATATACGTGAGGAGCTCATGTGGGATTTTCATTCCTTAGCTTGGGCAGTTCATCTCGGCGTCACCAAGATATATCGTGGCCTACATTCCAGTACTGGTGGCCAGGTATGAAGAAAGATGTTGCTGGTTTTTTCATGACATGTTCTACTTTTCAGCAGGTGAAAGAAGAGTATCAGCGACCAGCAGGGCTTTTTCAGCAGTTACCCATTCCCTAGTGGGAGTGGAACGATGTTTTGATGGACTTCGTGACTGGGTTGCTGAGGTCTCCTCAGGGAAACGATGTTGTTTGGGTTGTCGTCGATAGGCTTACGAAGGTTTCTCACTTCTTGTTGATCAAGGAGACATTCAGTGTTGATGATATGGGATGGTTGTAAATCCGAGAGATTGTACGTATACATGGATTTCCATAATCCATTGTTTCAGACAGTGATGCGCGCTTTACCTCTCTGTTCTGGCAGGGATTTCAGAAGGCTTTGGGTACACAGGTACTTTTGAGTACAGCATACTATCCCCAGACTAATGGCCAGTCCGAGTGCACGATCTAGGTGCTTGAGGATATGCTCCGAGCTTTAATTCTAGACTTAGGTGGTTCTTGTGAGAATCATATACCTCTGGTGGATTTCACCTACAACAATAGTTTTCAGGCGACCATTCAGATGGCACCATATGAGGCATTGTACAGTAGGCCATGCCGATCACCCTTATGCTAGATGGAGGTAGGATAGGAAGATTTGCTGGGACCTTGTCTTGTTCATGAGACCTCATAGAAGATAGAGCTAATTGGGATGCGAATGGCTACAGAACAGTCTCGGCAGAAGTCGTATGTTGATCAGCGGAGACGACCTCTGGAGTTCGAGGTCGGGGATCAGGTTTTCCTTCGTTTCACACCGAGGTTGGGACACAAGAGGATTCGGAGATAGGGTATGCTTTCACCGTGGTACGTCGGGCCATTTGAGGTGTTGGAGAGAGTTGGGACGGTTGCCTATCGGTTGCAGCTACCTCAGAGGTATCGGGCTATGCATGATGTCTTCCACGTCTCTCAGCTCTGACATTACTTTTCAAACTCGTCTCATGTCTTCCAACCCGAGGAGGTTGAGCTTGAAGCGAATGCGTCGTTTGAGGAGCATCCTATCCGGATTGTCGATTACAGTACGAAGGTTCTCCGAGGCCAGTTTGTTCCTCTGGTATGGTTGCATTGGCAGCACGGGTGAGTAGAGGATGAGACTTGGGAGAGGGAGGCCGAGGTTCGATCGCAGTGGCCGAAGCTGTTCGGGGGTTCTTCTTCTACGCCTCTCTAGGGAAATTCGAGGACGAATTTCATTAAGGGGGGAAGTTTGTAAGAACCCAGATCTTTTTTTCAGGTATTTTTTCTTTTTTATGGAGTTTTAGAGAAAAATGGAGTTTCTGGAAATTTTTGAAGCACATGATGTGTACTTTCTGAGTACACGCCGTGTACTATTTTCCCACTCGAAGTCGCGTACTGGTTGTGTCCAGGCCACACACACGGTGTGTAGGGGTGACATAGAAGCCGATTTTGGTAGAGTACGGAAAAACCCACTACACACCATGTACTCTAAAAGTACATGCAGTGTACTTTATTTTTTTTCATTAAATGGACCGGGGTCACGCCTAATCGACAAAAAGCTCTTCTTCTCCAGTTTCATCATCTGAGAGCATCGGGAATCTGCCGATCTTCAAAGAGCCACCGTTCCTCTGTCCGTTCTCTGATCCGAGAACTTTTGATTGCATTGGAATCGTAGCGATGAGTTCTTCCTTCTTATTGAACCTTGTTTTCTAATTCCTCCTCATTCTCAAGTTATTGTAGGTTGAGTGTTTTGGATGTTTTCTCAGATCTACAACATTAGGGGGAGAATCATCCATCGTGGTTCAAGTATATTTATCTCCTAGGATCGAGGTAGGTGTTTTGTGCCTTACTGTTTAAAGTCTTTGAGTTTTATGTGTGAATTACACCAATACCCATGAACGGGGTATTGCATGTTTACCTTTTTTCCCTTGTTGTTTTTATACCTTGCTTGTATGCTTATGTAGAGGTAAATTAATCATGTTAGAGGATATTTTGGTGTGCTTTGATGTTTTTTCCATGCTTTTATCTGTTCAAGTCCTTAGGGACTTGTTTGCCTTTGGCCGTTATGACTGTTTCCATGCCTTGTGTCTATAGTATGGAGTGTTTTGCATTATATGCTTGTTGCCTTGTAGATTGTTTAGCCAAGTAGATCTATAGGTGTACTTTGGTTAGCCAAGTAGCTCTATAGGTGTACTTTGACCTTATAGAATTATTATGCATTAACTGGCACGGGGCTGTGGGAACCTAATGCTATAGACTATAAGGGATAGACCGAGTGAACTTCCCAAAGAGTCTTTGACATTATAGACTACAGGAGGGTAGACCGATTGAGCTTTCTCAGTGATTCTTAGACATTATAGGCCAAAAAGGATAGACCGAGTGAGCTTCCCAGAGTGCCTTATAAATTTATAGACTACGGGAGGATAGACCGAGTGAGCTTCCTCAGAGAGTCTTACTTTGTTTGAATCTTTTTAAGAACCTTCCCAGGCTAGAGGAGGAATTGACCGAGTGAGCTTCCTCAGAGAGTCTATGGTATACCTGAGGCTATAGGAGTAATTGACCGAGATAGCTTCTTCAGAGAGTCTCTAGACCTTGGGGATAATAGGGTTAGACCGCGTGATCTTCCTCAGAGAGTTCCTGACTACCCTATACTATAAGAAGAATTGACCGAGTGAGCTTCCCCGGAGAGTCTGATAAATTCATATGACCAAGCCAGAGGGGTTAGGCTGAGTGCACTACCTAGAGGGTTGTGGTACTTCTTGGATAGGACCAGAGGGGATGGCTGTGAGTACTTCCCAGATGGTTTCCTACTTTTTAGTTGTTTTATTCACTGTTATTTTTGGTTTCGGTTTGATTGTTGATATGTATCATCCTGCTTTACTACTTACTGTTTACTGCCAACTGCTTTTTTGTTGTTGTTTACTTCTTATTGTACTTTTACCTTCCATATACTCACTGACTGTTAGGCACAAATCTTCAGGTGAATTCCTACTAGGATTTAGTCTCACACCCTGTTTGGGTCATGATTTTGGGCCCAAACAGACTATGTGGTTGCAGGTATAGACAAGGGAAAGCATCCTTGACTTCCGGTACTTGATTACTTGGAGGAGGAGAGCAGGGGACCAAGCTTTGGCTTGTGATGCTGAGGAGCTGTTTACTTTTCTTTTGTACTTGTTTGGTACTATGGTTTTTTTCAACATTGTGACTTGTTTGGCTAATTTCCTAGATATGTATCTTGCATCATTCCATATATATACATATGTGCTCCAGTTTGTTGATTTAGTCTTCCGCTGTTTATTATTGTTGGTTATTTACTTCTTCCTCTATTGCATGTTTATTTTTCTTCCGTTGTGTACTCTACCAATGAGGGAATAGTTTCTCCACTATCACACCCAAGTCCCTTGCTGCTAGTCGGCAGCCTCTGGCGTTTGGGGAAATGCGCTTGAGGCCATGTGACCAACTGGTTACGGGGTGCCTCTGGGTGGATTCCGGAACCGAGACATTACAGCTCGAATGAAAAATAAGATTTATCAGGTATTATAAGTGTTATGGTGATGATATTTTAATACCCCATTCCCTAACAGGTTAATAAATTCAAGATAAATTTGAATTTTTAATTTAGCATATCGATAATTTTTAGAACCAAGGCTCAACATGAGGTTCCAATGTATTAAAATATGAACATTATAATTAGGTTTTGCTTCATATTTATAATGTTTTATTATTCAATACATAATCCGAGAGGTCGTACCACAACCTTTATATTAATTGAGAAGTCATTGAAGGATAACTTAATGGTTATTCTATGTTACATTTAACTATATTTTGGTTTTCATGATCTAACTACAAAGACCATGGTCAAATTGTGTTTCTTTTATGAATCTATAGTCTTTTTTTTACTAATTTGGATCATTTTTTGGATATATGGGTGGATTTAATAATATACAATGGTTTAAAAAGTTATATATTGATTAAAAGGCTATAAAAGAAGGTAATAGTTGAATTGGAATTTATTGATATAAATTTTAAGGGGGAAGTTAGATTTAAATGTGGTGGGAGAAGCTTATTGTTGTGAAAGTACAGATAATTAATGCATAAGAAGATATAGAGATCATTTGTGGAAAAGTAAATTAATTTAAAATATATAATAATTATTATTAGTATAAATTGAAGAGAATTTGGACAAATCATAACAATAACTTGGTGGATGTTATCTCAGGGTGATGAATATTTTTTGTTTCCATCTAATATTATCTTATACATGTTTATGTTTGAGCACATTACACATTTTTGGAGATATATTATATATCATAATCTTAAGTTCAAACCCCTATAATTATAAATTATATATTTAATCTTATATATTAAGTGGTCACATGTGATTCAAGATCATGGAAAGGATACAACTGAACAACTGACTAGTGTTCCTTGTAAAAATATGTTGTGGATACTATATTTATACCTCATAGAGTACATCATTTATATTATTTAGTATTTTTATCCAATTTGATAGGTTTAAATATTTTAATAAATTAGAATAATAAAAATAATTAAATTCATTAATTAACCCCAACCTCTTAGAGAATTATCACTATTCATGTGGCCCTTTTAAATGATTATGATATAAGTAGTCGAAGTTACCAAAAATATAAAAATGGAATGAAATATTTTTTTGAAGTATTTTTAATAGTTTAGAGAAACTCATACGAATAAAATATTTTTTTATAATTTACTTTTTATTATAATTAAATATAAATAGGAAATTTATAAAATAGAATACATATTTATATTTAAAAATAATAAAAACAAACATTTGTAGAAATAAAGAACATGAATACGTGACATAATTTCCAACTATATAAAGTAGATATTTTTCTTCAAAAAAATATAATTTATGAACTGGTTATCAATCAAAAAGAATATTCCTATAATGATATATTATTTTTTGTAGAATTGTAGAGCCTTTACCATCATATGAAGTTGGGAGAAATGCTAAAACAATCCGAAACTCTCATAGAGATGAATAAGGGTACGAGATCTAACCGATGAAACTAAAATCAGGTACTATAGTAGGGTATGATTTTTATACTTGATATATTAATAGAATGGTCTTTGTTAGAAGTGGTATTGTATCTCTATAGAAATTACTTTCAGAGGTACTATAACACATCTATCTAATTTTTTTGATCTAGATATTGTAGCATCACTTTATTTTTTATATAATTTTGTGATAAGGTTTTAGTGTGTGTGCACTTTAATTTTATCTTGTATTTATTGAATTTTTTTCTACCTCTCTATGGATGTTAGGATTATTCCTAAACTACATAAATATATGTTTTCTGGTTCCTTTTATTCTTCTTATTTTTTATTTTTCACTCTTTCACTTCTATTTACATAATCATCTATCATTATGCCCAAAACAATTCCTTAATAAAATGTATCACATATTTCTTTCAAAATATTGAGTTTAGATTTATTTAGTTGAATTACAAATATAGAATAAGGCAAGGAGAAGATCAATCTTATTTATGGATATGACTTGAGTTATTAGTGGATGCGAATCTAGAATTATCTTTTTTTAGATTCATCTTCTACCTCTATGTGTTAAATGTAAAATGATGGAGAAAACTATGTGGGAGTTACTGGGTAAAAGGTTATGTGAGTTGTGTGACTTATATTCTAAAATAATACGGTGTTCAACATTGAAGAGGAGAATAAGATGGCTGGGATGCTAAAAGCACTCCCAAAAATATATAAGAAACCATATATGACATCAAAAGTATACCTAATATGGTTGTCATTAAATATAAATATGATTGAAGGGAAGATTATTACTGGTCATTTATATGAATTCAACACCATCACAAATTAGTTTACATCATTGGGAATTATTCTAGATGATGAGGCATGTGTATTGATTTTACTTTCATCATTACCTGATATTTGTGAAGCTACTTAATAGTTATTTTTTGTTCTTCGAGGAATAAAAATATTACATTTAATGATGTGTGAGATCGATTCCTCAGTGAATATATTTAGATAAGATAGTTACATATATTACCTGGTTCTACTTTGAACATTAAAGAAAGATGTAGGTATGCACAGTGAGATAATTATAGAGGATGATCAAAATCAAGTGGAAAGAGTTGAAACAAGGAAGAGCAAACTAGTCCTACCAAATAAAGTTTTGGAAAGAGAAGACATGTTAATGAATATTGAAGATATAGTTGAATGAAAATTTAACTAATGAAACAAACACGATAGTTAAAGGAATTTCTGATGTTTTGTTCCATTGGGTGAATTACCCTATGGATTCTTTTATTTTTGACTCATATTTATACTACTTTTCTACATCAGATAATTCCTTTCTAGAAATTAATTTTCAGGGAATTTTTGAAGGGTTCGTCATTTGAATGGAAAACCCTCATAAACTATTATAAAGATAATTTCAATGATCAAAGCTAAGAGTGGGATTTTTCTTATTTTGAAGAATGTGTGATATATTCTTGGATAGGGAAGTAATATTTTCACACACCAAATCAATGTTATTTATTTATTTTTCATTAGAAATTTGTAGAACTCTGGGGTTTCTTTAAAAAAAATTAGGTGTCACATAATCATTACATGGTAACTACATGGTTATAAAAACCGTGCAATGACTCTTTCATATGTAAATTGTTTTGGTGCATGGTATTAGTAATTAGGGATGTTTTTATTACTAATTCAATAGTAACCATGTATAATGAATTATACAAATGAAATCACCTATCATGGTAACATTATGGTTAGGTGAATCCATAAATATTCTATTATGTACCAATGGAAACATTGTAAATAAAACCTTACATATGGATCATTATTCATGGTGGGATAATAGTTTGGTAAACTATTCCATAAAAACATATTTCATATCCCATGTGTGTCTAGTGGGGGTTTTATAGTTAGTGAAGGGTTTGGTTAACCCCAAGGAAAAACAATGTTACTTTCCATATTCTTGAAATTATGATATTTCATTTACACCATCTTTAAAATAAATCTCCATGGGGCATATTATTCCTCTCACTCATGCATATCAATAAGAGTGAGATCCTAAAGAATTTTCCCTTAATATAATTTGTATTTTATACTCCTAATATTTAATTTCATGTGAATTTATTCAAGGTTTCATCATAATTTCAATTTTCCTATGCTCCCCATATTGTTTTCTCATCATACTACTTCATAGGGCTATGATGCTAAACCCAAGGTTGGGGGGTTTTCTGACACCTTGTGGTTCTTATTATCTAGGGTATATGGATGGATCTTTCTCTTCTTTTATCTCTATTAAAAGGTTTATCATCATATGTACTTCACCTAGTTTGGTATTTCCATGTGATTTACTTTTTCTTGAAAAACCATGTCATTCTAGAGTTTTCTATGCCTGCTTAACTAGGAATCTCTCTAGAAAAAGTTCCCTCTCTAGAACCCCAGCCTAAGCCGGTATGCTGAGTGATACCATCAATGCTCTTATCTCCCATCGAAGACCATGCTCAAAGGTCTGGGCCTTGGAAAAAGGGTTGTGTACCATGTCGGTGGAGAAGCGGGAGAGATTAGTGAACCTCGCTGAGTACTGGTCCACTTTCATGCTGCCTTGCTATAAGTACAGTAGCTCCTGTATAGTAAAATAGCGTAAGGTTGTTGGGAAAAAATCTGATCTTAAAAGGCCCTCGAAGTCCACCTAGATGAGGGTCGCCTCGTTGTGTATCTGGAACATCAGGCTTCACCATCTCCCTACTACTGCCTGAAAATGGTTGTCTGTTAGGATCACCATAAAATCAACTGGTGTCCCAACTGAGTAAAAAATTCTAGCCACAACCTCCATCCAGTCCTCAGCCACCTACGGATCCATCTCACCTCAGAACCACAAAGGCCTCTATCACTGGAACTCGTGCAATGCACTCAATAAGCATGCATCCTCTGCTGGTGGGGCAAGTGGCATCGACCGCCCAATGAGTAGTGGTGTTGCTGGTACACCACCTGAAGGTGCTAATTCCGTAAGAGAGACCTGCATTGAGGCCTCATTTCTTGGTGGGCCATCATCACATACTCTCTTAGGAATCCAGGATGGCTCTCTATGTGGTGGAATTTTGAAAGAAAACAAGTGTTCAACGGTCAATAAGTTATACCTGGTGAGCTGACTCAAGGGATAAAAAAGAAAACCTTTCAAAACACAAAAAATCAGTGTTTCCATCCGCTAAGTTGGAAGTCAGAATTTAGGGTCCTGGTGTATGGATACATTGGCCGCCGCACCAACACTGGACTCGCTGAATTAAAACCAACACTCATAACACAAAACACTATTGCTTCATAGAAAATATCAGAGTCCTAGTTCTCCTATAGAATCGAAATCCTCTAATACCACCTTGTTACGACCCATCCCCTGGGGACCATGTCGTGACTACCCCAAACCCACCTTCCAAAGTCCAGCGGCTAGTGACTAGCACCAAAGAAATATTCCCTAAAACGGGAAGGCATTTCCTTTAAACCTGTACAACGCACGGTCCGAGAACACAACAAGAAGTAACTGTGAAGAAAACTGTTGTAGAAAAAAAGAGTGCTAAAAATAAAAGGGGCTAAAATACAAGACCAACTGAATGTATGAGTACAACTGAAAAGTAAAAATACAACTAAAAGTAACAATACAACTGAAAAGGGAAAACAACAACTAAGTCATCCTCCGAGGATCCTACCTGAAGGGTAGGTACAGATCGGCTCCTCAACACTCCACGACCACTCGTCTCCTCCATGTACCACCTAGTCTTGGCTCCCTCAAACCTCGGTCTAACTACCTATCATCTGCACAAGACACAATAAGGTGCGGGCATAGCTCGTGCATGGTTGAGTATAACAATACCCAGTAGGGACCCCGAGACCTCCAAAAGTCTCTCAGAACTCCACAAAGAAAAACCACAAAGCATGATCTCAATCACAAAGCACAAATCAATGGAGACATCTCAAATTAGGTATACAAAACAGAGAATCATAATTATGATGCTGACCCACATAGGATCACTATGAATACTGATAGTTAGCCACAATATTCTCTAGGGGTAGTAACAAGTATCATTCCCAATCACAACGTCAAACACCTTAGATACTGAAGAACTCTTAATCTAATGAGTATAGTGGGCCTATCACATCACATTGAGGCACTTACCACTAACCTTGGACTTTTGAGGTAATCCTCCTATCAAGTATCGTGGGTCTGCCACGTCACATAGAGGCACTCCCCACCGTGGGTATGTCGCGTCACACAAATGCGCTCCCCCTCATGGCCTGCTGAGGTACTCCTCTTATAGAGTACCATGGGTCTTCCGTGTCACACAGAGACTCTCCCCACCATGGGTCTACTGTGTCACAGATAGGTTCTCCCCATTGGGCCTGTCCGGTCACTCCGAGTCGAAACAGTCAGTAGTCGTCAAGTCTCGGCCAGTCGTAGGGTTCCGTACGTAGCGCGCTTGGGAGAACTGATCCCCAAACCATCAATCGTATTTCAACAAGCCATAAATCTCACAAATAATTAACCCAATAATCCACAATTTCATAAGGGTTACAACACAATAGATGGTGCGACAACTGGATGCCTGGTCTGTGTGTTATTGGCATTTCAGTGCCAAGGGCCAGATTGGATTAGGGTGCGATCCAACCCGGCCATACTCCAAGTCTCTCCAAAACTCTCATGGAGTAATTCAAAAGGATGGTATCTCTCCAAGGATCATGATTCCACAAACATTTAGTCAAATAGACATCTGGTTTAAGAGTTAGGGACCATTGTGTGTAACAGGTCAGTACTGGGTACGGGTCTGGTCTGCCTCGGTCAGACCGGCTGAACCCGGTTCGGCATGGGCCGACCCGAATCAACCTAGGTAGACCTGACCTGACTCAGGTCCAATCTGACTCAGGTCAACCCAGCCCACTGTGCCTGAACCAACCCAGCTGGGCCGCGGGTCCGGCCACTGGGTCGCGGGTCGGCCCGCTGAGCGATGGGTCTGTCCACTAGGATGACCCGGTGGTGCCACCCGCTTGGCAGCGTGGACCGCCAGATATACCTAGATGTAGCACATTCGGGTAGGGATGATGTGTTTCAGAGCCATGTCAGTGGTTCAACCTATGGGGGTTGACCCAATGCGGTGCCACGTGGAGCTACGGGTCCTCTGTGCCACGGCCGACGGGCCGCGGCTTTGCCGCCATGAACGCCATCGGCGCCCGCCTCATCCACCGGCCGCTGGTTGAACCGGAGGCCCCCTGCTCCTTCCACAGCTGTTGCAAGCCACGAACTTACTGTCGCGTGGGCATGTCTTCGGGGACGCACCCCTCCTCTACTCCGCTGGTTCCATCATAGACGGCCGGCGTGTGACGGTGTGCGGCACTATCACCCATGGCTAATCGGTGTGTCGACCACCTTCCTCCAGTCACTACGGGTGATGAACCGCGAGCTTCTTTGTTCATTGGTGGTGCGTGATGGCGTGCCGCACCTCCTCCACGGTCGGCCAAGGCTGGCCACTCTGATGACCGTCACAGCTTTGTGCTGCAGCCTCTTCTTGTGGTGTGCGTCAACGCGCTATCCCCAACGTAGCTTGTCAATATTGTCGCGTCGTCCGTGTTCCATGGAGGTGAAAAATTATCAAAGTAGTGGAGGTGTAATGCCCCGACCCTAGTTACCCAGAGTCGGTGCATTATTACATTACATTGGCATGATCACAAGAAAGATCAAATCCCGAAAGACCGATTGGTTTAGTAGCCTTGGAAAGACTAGATATATTCATAAAGTTTTACATTACATCACAAAGTGAAAAACTACTACAACAACATAGTCTCCATATTCCACACTCATATCCCCACATACTATCCCTGCAGGTCATTCATAACTTACTTATTCACATCCTGGGAAAAATAAAACATAGAAAAGGGGTGAGCTCAAATGCCCAGTAAGGATAACAATATAGCGGAAACTTTCAAAAATAAGCATAAACATTTAAGGCAATGTATAACTAAAACAAAAGCCTTTTAAACTTGAACTTCAACATAGTATGGAAAAAGAAAAATGAAATATTGTCATTTACTTATTCACATGGATATTCTACTAATTGAATAATCACATGCAATATCAATAACCACTTTCATAATGATGGAATGCATAATGCCAGACTATCATAACCACATAGCCAAGGCCTCGTGCCAAGACTACAAATAAGATTTTTCCAAGGCCTTGTGCCAAGACACTAGTTTGTCTCATGAGACCTACCGATGCATCAAGGAGCTATAGTGGGCTCCACCTGTCACATATTAAGTCCAATGCATTCCCATATGAAAAGGTTTAAACATAACATAAAAATTCGTATTAAAACTAGCATACGAAATATCAATACTTTCACCCTAAAACATGAATGGTATAAAAATAGCACATCCACAGTCAAACATATCACAAAACCTTCAATACAATATATAAGTTTTGTATCATAATAAATCAACATCAAATAAGCGTAAAATCCATCAAAGGATGTTGACATAGATGAAATCAAAACTCTTTTTAGAGAAATATCTCTTTCTATTTTGAAATCATTTAAGAGTCATATATTTATAAAATAAAACATTTTCTTTGAAAATATTCTTATAAAATTGTAAGGGAAGCTTCGACGATTTTATAACGGCGGAAAATATCCGCACCCGCCGTATACATTAAAAAAAACATTCTTACCTTAATTTTGTCGAAAAGGTTAAAAAGCACCTTGTTTGGAAAACGACGGAAAGATTCCTTTATAAACCTCTTATAAAAAGTCAAAATGGGTATAAATGACTTTAACCCATATTCTAGTAAATAGTAAAAATGTTTTGAAATTCATTTTTAAGAAACATGAATGTGGATGATAAAGAGATCCCAGTAGATTATTACGTATAAACAACCTCGGATAATGAAGAGATTGCGAAATAACCCTTACCTTGTACTTTTCCTTGGTTGGGGTAGGTTAACCTCCTTTATAATGGTGAAATAATTGTTATTAAATTATACAAGAATCATATATATTAATATGATATCATATATGATCTTTTAACATTGATTCGTTAATGATATCATTGAATTATCGTCGTTTTGGGTGTTAACTTACTTGTTTTCTTTTATATGTTTTGTTACATAAGCCGTGTTTGTTATGGATAGGTTGTATCTTATTCATATCCATAATTATATAAAGTCCTTAAACATCATTTTTAACTCATCAAATTATAATTATACTTTAATGGATACGATGGAGAAAGAATCTCATCGCGTTCGTGGAGACGGTAGTCCGTACGTACACACGAGCGACAATATCATTCTTTTGATATTAAAATAATATATAAATGGATGGTATACCATATATACAGAATAATTAACATGTTATATTTATTATTTACATGAGTTACACATCATTATTATACCCATCCAAATAATATATTGAATAACAATTACACCACGACGTGGAGACGGTAAGCCGTACATACGCACGTATGGTGACATGTTATTCAAAGGGTGGATAGAATAATGAATATGGTTGTACCATATTTATAATAACATATAAGTATATATAAGATACTGGAGTTATTATTTTAGAATGGTAATAACAAAGAAATAATAAATGGAAGAAGAAAGGAACTTGAAAAGGGGTGGTGAAAACATTACCTCTTCTTCGGGTTCTTCTTTTTGATTTGATCAAAAAGGCTCTTTAGGTTGGATTTCTGATCAAACTAAGGCCTCTAGGTTGTAGTGAGGGAAGTTGAGAGAGTATTTGGGAAGAGTTTGTCCGAACCAAAAGGCTTTGAAGGTGTGAAGAAATGAGAAGGAGGAGTGCCCTTTTATAAGAGGGGTGAGGGGCACCTTTGGAAAAGCTATAAATATTAATTTATAATAAATTCATATTCAGTTTCTAATGGCTTCAAAGTTGATTATTTAAATGTTAAGGTGGGTATAGTTCGAAAAACACTCAACCAATATAATTTAGACAGGTTTGGGTCAGTATATTAACATTATCTTTAATTATTAACTCTAAGTTAATTAGTTTCACTTTTACAATGTCGCTTTGTATTTTTATATTATATGGTTAATAAACTTACTATATACATCCAAGAGACCCCCAAGTGGTCCATTAATGATGAGCCTATCATGATATAAGTCTCTTGGCCAAACCTTATATTTTTAAGAATTTAATATCAATTAATAATGTAATATTTGTTTTAAAAACTCTTTTATGTCAATTTTGACACTATTCATTAACTGATTTTTGTTAAACTCATAACAGAATGATTACTTCAACCAAAGTTAATTAAATCAATTCTATCATGTCATATTAGCCTATAAAATTATTTTCATTCATTAAAAGTCTCAAATTATATTTATTTGGGAATTTATAATATCAATTATTTTAATTTTTCACAATTATGGTAATTACTGCATCATCATTGTGTCATAAATAAATTAAATTATTTAAAGTCTAAAAATTATAAATAAAATATCATTATGTATTAAATCTTATTAGATTTTTAATGAATATTTACAAATGAATTTATCTTATGTATAACCCTATATTAAAAACGTTTTAGTAAATAAACTTTGATTTTAACTCTTTTAACTCTTCTTTGAACTAAATAATAATAAATGTCCTAATCTAATCCAAGTGGACCTAAATGATAATATTTTATTCCTAAGGCTGTTTTGGTCGAGATAAACTTGTCCAATAGAATTAGGACATGTGTTAGGGTAATATTAATATCATTTTTACCCTTAATTACCCAATTTACTTTTAACCGTGGTAAATAAAAGTAAAAAGTTACTATTCACCAAAAATTATTTTCATCTCATTGAACCACATTTTACTTCTTGATATTAACCGTGTCTCTCGGATTTTCGAAATTCCATTCACGGAAGCAGTAAAATTAAGTTTTATGAAAAATTCAGTTTTTTAACTACCACTTAGTAGTTTCACTATTCATCAAAAATTGAAGTTTTTCAGAACAATGCCAAAATTTCACCCTAAGCTATAATTGATATTCAGAATTAAAAAATGATGTCTATTTTACAAAATTCCAAACATATAAGTTGAATTAATTAATTTTATAATTAATTCCCGCTGTCACAACAAATAGCGTGTTTTTAAGAAACAATATATATCAAAAGATTGATAATTGTTTATGTCCAATTTCAAAGTGAAATTAATTTTAATGAACACCATTGGATAAAATGGTAAAAATATATTCTAATTATGCTTTAAAACCACTCAATAATATAATTTATCACTATAAATTATTTTTATTAAAAAAGTTGTTTTTAAGTATTTTTCACTATTCATAAAAATTGGAAGTTCTCAGAAAAATACAAAAAAATTCAACTTAGGATAATTTCGATATTCCGAATCCAAAAATGAAGTCCATTTTGAAATATGAAATATATATAATTTCAAAAAGTAGGTATTACTATTCATAACGGCTAGTTTGATTAGTTGTGGTGTGTTAGAACTCGATGTTGCGTACAACACACGTTATCGCATTATTCAAAGAGAAGCGTACCGTAGAAGCTTGGGGTGTTACATTCTCCCCTCCTTCAAATAATTTCGTCCTCAAAATTTCTATAATAGTTATCACATGAAAATACTTGGGTGGTTCTTCATCATAAGTTCCTCGGGTTCCCACGTTGCCTCTCCATCTTGTGGTTTCTCCACAAAACTTTTACCAGACGCGTCGTCCGGTTTCTTAGTACTTGTTCTCTCGTATCAAGAATCCTGATGGGCACTTCACAATAGGACAGATCGGGTTCCAGTTCTAATTCCTCATAGGTGAGTACATGCGTTGGGTCAAGCATGTATTTCCTCAACAGAGATACGTGGAACACATCGTGAACTTTGGAGAGACTTGGCGGCATTTCCAATCGGTAAGCTACAGCCCCAATTCGTTCTAGAATTTCGAAGGGTCCGATGTACCTGGGACTCAATTTACCTTTCTTACCAAAACGTATGACTCCCTTCCATGGAGATACCTTCAGGAAAACATGATCACCGACTTGAAATTACAAATCCTTCCTTTGATTATCGGCAAAGCTCTTCTGCCTACTTTGAGCTGCTTTGATGTGATTTTGGATTACCTTCACCTTTTCCACTGTTTCCTCCACCAGTTCTAGGCCTACAAGTTTTCTTTCACCAACGTCATCCCAACAGGTTGGTGTACGACATCTCTTTCTGTATAACGCTTCATATGGTGCCATCTAAATACTCGAATGGAAGCTATTGTTATAGGAAAATTCTACCAGAGGTAAATATTGATCCCACGTACCCGGAAAGTCAAGTGAGCAAGATCTCAACATTTCTTCTAAGGTTTGAATAGTCCGTTCTCATTGTCCGTCTGTCTGAGGGTGGTAAGCAGTGCTCAAATGAAGTTCAGTATCCAGGGATTTCTGAAGACTTTTCCAGAATCTTGAAGTAAAACGGGGATCATGATCAGAAACAATCGATAGGTGTACTCCATGAAGTCTCACAACTTCATTAATATATAGTCTTGCTAGACGTTCCAGGGTTAGATCTTCTCTTATAGCATGAAAATGTGCTGACTTGGTAAGACGATCAACAATAACCCATATTGCATTGTTCCTTCTAGGAGTCTTTGGTAGCCCCATGACAAAGTCCATCATAATATTGTCCCATTTCCACTCCGGTATGGGAAGAGGTTGCATGACTCCTCCAGGATGTTGCCTTCCATCTTTCACTTGTTGACAAACCAAACATCTTGACACAAAATTAGCAATCTCCCTCTTCATGTTGTCCCACCAAAAATGTTCCTTCAAATCTCTATACATTTTGGTGCTCCCAGGGTGTATAGAGAAATTGGAACTATGAGCATCATCCAACAATTCCCTTTTTAGATCAGGTATATCGGGAACACAAAGTCTCTTCCCCAATTTCAAAATTCCATCCTCATACACAAAGTCTCTCAGTCTCCCATCATTCACAGCTTTAATCTTCTTTTGAAATTCTTCATCATCAGTCTGGGAACTCTTAATCCTTTCTAGTAAAAATGGTTTGGCAACCATTTGAAAAATCATTGATGTTTCACCTTCCCTGGTTATTCCCATGTCCATCTTCCCTAGATCCATCAAAATTGGATCCCTTTCAATTCTCATCACTTTCAAAACTCCATGGTGTTTTCTGCTCAAAGCATCTGCCACCTTGTTTTCTTTCCCCGAGTGGTAGTGTATCGTACAATAATAATCCTTGAGTAATTCAAGCCATCTCCTTTGCCTCATGTTGAGTTCTTTTTGTGAGAAAATATACTTCAAACTCTTGTGATCAGTATAAATCTCACATTTTTCACCATAGAGGTAGTGCCTCCATATCTTCAAAGCAAAGATCACAGCTGCTAACTCGATATCATGAGTAGGATAGTTTTGTTCCTGAATTTTCAACTGTCATGATGCATAGGCAATAACTCTATCATTCTGCATAAGGACACAACCAAGTCCTTTCTTCGATGCATCACTATAAATAACGAACCCATCATTCCCCGATGGTAGAGTCAATATAGGAGCATTGACTAATCTTCTCTTCAGTTCTTCGAAACATTCTTCACACTCTTTTTTCCAAACAAATTTAACCCCTTTACGTGTGAGCTTCGTTAATGGGTTAGCCAATCGGGCAAAATTCTGGAAGAAACATCGATAATAACCTACCAAACCAATATAACTACATACCTCAGTTATACTCGTAGGTTCTGACCATTCTTGGATCGCCTTGGTCTTAGAAGGATCAACAGAGATTCCATCTTTAGAGACAATATGGCCAAGAAAAGAAATCTCATGAAGCCAGAATTCACACTTGCTAAACTTCCCATATAATTCATGTCTTCTCAGAGTCTTCAGGATAATGTGCAAGTGATTTTCATGATCTTCGTAGCTTTTGGAGTATACCAAGATATCATTAATAAATACCACCACAAATTCCTCAAGATACTCCTTGAAAACTCTATTCATCAGATCCATGAATACATAGGGTGCATTAGCCAATCCAAAAGGCATTACAGTAAACTCGTAATGCTCGTACCTGGTTTGAAATGCTGTCTTAGGAATGTCTTCCTTCCTCACACACAAATGATGGTATCCAGATTGAATGTCAATCTTTGAAAAGTATTGATCTCCATGTAGTTGGTCAAATAAATCATCAATGCATGGTAGGGGATACTTGTTCTTTATTGTTATAGCATTGATCTCCCTGTAGTCGATACATAACCTCATAGATCCGTCTTTCTTTTTAACAAAAAGAACAGGGGATCCCCATGGAGAAACACTAGGGTAAATAAATCCCTTATTACTCAATTCCTCTAGTTGTTTCTTTAGTTCAACTAATTCTACAGTGGCCATTATATAAGGGGTATTTGATATAGGCCTTGATCCAGGAATTAAATCAATGGAAAACTCAACTTCTCGTTCTGGAGGATGTCTAGGTAAATCTTCTGGAAATACATCTACAAATTCTTTCACGACAGGTACATCCTCTATTTGAACATTCCTTTCCTCACCCACAATTATTTCATTCTCTTCCTCCCTAATAATTGAATTTAGTTGAGATACTGGGGGTGGATCTAAATAAGAATTAGGTGGTGACAATTCTGCTCTAAAGATAAGGTGTTCCTTATCATTATCATCAAGAATTTTAACCTCTTTCTTCTTACAATAAATATTCGCACCATAGTCCGAAAGCCACACCATACCGAGGATTATATCAAACTCAATCATAGGTATGACGATGAGATCATCAGATAAAGAACATTTCTGTGCTCTAATGGGGACTGATTCACAAAACATTTTTGCAATGATACTTCCCTTAGGAGTTTTAACTGACAACTCCCTTGTTAAATCAAATTGGAAATATCTAATTTTCTTAGCAAACTGGGAAGATATGAAACAATGCGATGATCCCGAATCAAATAATGCATTTTCTAAACTTGAGGAAACCATTAAATTACCTGCCACCATGTCTTTCGGAGCTTCTACCTCAGCAGTAGTGATAGCATAAGCCTGGCCTTAATCCCTTGCCCTTTTCTGAGGTAAGTTCTCCTGATGCTTAGGACATTCATTTTCATAATGCCCCATCTCCCTACAATTGTAGCACTGAACATTGGTAGCTTCCTTCTTCCCTTTGTAATCATGAGCTTGGTGGCCTTTTTCACCACATTTGTAACAGACGCCCATTCCCTTCAAGCAAGTACCAAGGTGTTTCTTCCCACATTTACCATGGGATAGATATTCAACCTTTCCCCTCTTCCCCTTATTTCCATTAAAAAATTGATCAGCAGGTCTATTCATCTCTTTCTTTGATTTAAAGTCATAAGACTTAGAGAATTCCTTTTCGGTCTTGATAGCACATGAGATAATGTCTTCATATGACGAGAAGGATTGTGAGACTAATGCTCGACGAAGAAATGGTTTTAACCCATCAAAAAAATGATCAATCTTACTTCTTGGGTTACATATATAATAACCAGCATACCTTGCTAACCTTGTAAAGTTAGCCTCATACTTTGTGACATCCTCATCTTCCTTCTGTCTCAGACTTAGAAATTGCCTTTCCATATCTTCTCGATGGTCGCAAGGAAAGTGTTTTTCTAAAAACAGATCTTTTAACTCCCTCCATTCCATATTTGATACTTCATCACCTTCCTTCATATTTTGAATCACCGACCACCATTGATCAGCATCTCCAGTGAGGTGGTAAACTGCCATGATAACTTTTTCCCTTTCACTACTCCCCAAAGCCTGAAATATTTTCTCTAGGGAAAATATCCATTGCTCAGCTACTAAGGGATTTGTACTCCCATTGAACGTTGGTGGTTGTTTCCTCATGAATCGATCTAACATTGATCCTCTACGCTGCGGATCAGGGTGCTCCATACGGGTAAGGTTATTATTCATAACCTGAGTGAGTTATCCCAGTATGGTGATTAGCTGATCGGCACCAGTTGCATCACCATCTCCACTATAATTATCTTGAGCATGAGGGAAATCCCTACATGGAGTGCGTGCATTGATACGGTTTCCATTTCTTCCACTAGGCGCCATTTATAAACAATGGCATAAACTAGATCAGTTTATGAATCAAAATAAAAAATCCCATTCTTATAAAACACTTAACATAAATTGAACTATTTATGGATATAATCCATAATCATAAAAATGTTTTCTTTGAGGAAGTATATACTCATAAACCCTTCATAATGATTTGTAAAGAAAATGAGAGTTATCCTAAGCATATCCCCCGGGAGTGTCGTAACCAAGAGTGCAGCAAGGCCCGTTGTCGTGCACCAGTTCCCGTTCGAGTCTAGATCAAAGTGGTGTTTTTGGGTTTTACCCCTAGGTACATCTGTGCCAGAGCCGCCTCTACCTGCTCGTATCCAGATAGGGATGTATTTCTCGGAAAACTCACAAAATCTCAACAATACCAAAATTCTAAGAAGTTCTTCTATACTAATCCTCAATGTTCATCTTAGGTCTACGTGCTCTAATCAGAGTTTATCTAAATCTAGCTTCCAAGGTTTGTACTAAACTTCCTCTGATACCAACTGTAACGCCCCAAACCTAGTTACCCATAGTCAGTGCATTATTACATTACATTGGCATGATCACAAGAAAGATCAAATCTTGATAGACCGATTGGTTTAGTAGCCTTGGAAACACTAGATATATTCATAAAGTTTTACATTACATCACAAAGTGAAAAACTACTACAACAACATAGTCTCCATATTCCACACTCATATTCCTACATACTATCCCTGCAGGTCATTCATAACTTACTTCTTCACATCCTGGGAAAAATAAAACATAGGAAAGGGGTGAGCTCAAATGCCCAGTAAGGATAACAATATAGCGGAAACTTTCAAAAATAAGCATAAACATTTAAGGCAATGTATAACTAAAACAAAAGACTTTTAAACTTGAACTTCAACATAGTATGGAAAAAGAAAAATGAAATATTGCCATTTACTTATTCACATGGATATTCTAATAATCGAATAATCACATGCAATATCAATAACCACTTTCATAATGATGGAATTCACAATGCCAGACTATCTTAACCACATAGCCAAGGCCTCGTGCCAAGAATACAAATAAGATTTTTCCAAGGCCTTGTTACAAGACACTAGTTTGTCTCATGAGACCTATCGATGCATTGAGGAGCTATAGCAGGCTCCACCCGTCACATATTAAGTCCAATGCATTCCTATATGAAAAGGTTTAAACATAACATAAACATTCGTATTAAAACTAGCATACAAAATGTCAATACTTTCACCATAAACCATGAATGGTGTAAAAATAGCACATCCATAGTCAAACATATCACAAAACCTTCAATACAATATAGAAGTTTTGTATCATAATAAATCAACTTCAAATAAGCGTAAAATCCATCAAAGGATGTTGACATAGATGAAATCAAAACTCTTTTTAGAAAAATATATCTTTCTATTTTGAAATCATTTAAGAGTAATATATTTATAAAATAAAACATTTTCTTTGAAAATATTCTTATAAGATTGTAAGGGAAGATTCGACAATTTTATAACAGCAGAAAATAGCCGCACCCGCCGTATAAGTTAAAAAAACATTCTTACCTTAATTTTGTCGAAAAGGTTAAAAAGAAACTTGTTTGGAAAATGACAAAAAGAATCCTTTATAAACCTCTTATAAAAAGTCAAAAATGGTATAAATGACTTTAACCCATATTCTAGTAAATAGTAAAAATGTTTTGAAATTCATTTTGAATAAACATGGATGTGGATGATAAAGAGATCCCAGTAGATTATTACGTATAAACAACCTCGAATAATGAAGAGATTGCAAAATAACCCTTACCTTGTACTTTTACTTGTTTGGGGTAGGTTAACCTCCTGTATAATGGTGAAATAATTGTTATTAAATTATACAAGAATCATATATATTAATATGATATCATATATGATCTTTTAACATTGATTTGTTAATGATATCTTTGAATTATCGTCGTTTCGGGTGTTAACTTACCCGTTTTTTATATGTTTTGTTACATAAGCCATGTCTGTTATGGATAGGTTGTATCTTATTCATATCCATAATGATATCAAGTCCTTAAACATCATTTTTAAATCATCAAATTATAATTATACTTTAATGGATACGATGGAGAATGAATCTCATCGCGTTCGTGGAGACGGTAGTCCGTACGTACGCACGAGCGACAATATCATTCTTTTGATATTAAAATAATATATAAATGGATGGTATATCATATATACAGAATCATTAACATGTTATATTTATTATTTACATGAGTTACACATCATTATTATACCCATCCAAATAATATATTGAATAACAATTACACCACGACGTGGAGACGGTAAGCCGTACGTACGCACGTATGGTGACATGTTATTCAAAGGGTGGATAGATTACTGAATATGGTTGTACCATATTTATAATAACATCACAGTATATATAAGATACTGGAGTTAATATTTTAGAATGGTAATAACAAAGAAATAAGAAGTGGAAGAAGAAAGGAACTTGAAAAGGGGTGGTGAAAACATTACCTCTTCTTTGGGTTCTTCCTTTTGATTTGATCAAAAGGGATCCTTAGGTTGGCTTTCTGATCAAAATAATGCCTCTATGTTGTAGTGAGGGAAGTTGGGAGAATATTGGGGCAGAGTTTGGCCGAACCAAAAGGCTTTGAAGGTGTGAAGAAATGAGAAGGAGGAGTGCCCTTTTATAAGAGGGGTGAGGGGCACCTTTGGAAAAGCTAGAAATATTAATTTATAATAAATTCATATTTGGTTTTTAATGGCTTAAAAGTTGATTATTTAAATGTTAAGGTGTGGATAGGTCTAAAACCCCTAAACCAATAGAATTTAGACAGGTTTGGGTCATTATATTAACCTTATCTTTAATTATTAACTCTAAGTTAATTAGTTTCACTTTTACAATGTCTCTTTGTATTTTTATATTATATGGTTAATAAACTTACTATATACATCCAAGAGGCCCCCAAGTGGTCCATTAATGATGACCCTATCATGATATAAGTCTTTTTGTCGAACCTTAGATTTTTATAAATTTAATATCAGTTAATAATATAATATTTGTTTTAAAAACTCTTTTATGTCAATTTTGACACTATTCAATAATTGATTTTTGTAAAACTCATAACAGAATGATTACTTCGACCAAAGTTAATTAAATCAATCCTAACATGTCATATTATCCTATATAATTATTGTAATTCATTAAAAGTTTCAAATTATATTTATTTGGGAATTTATAATATCAATTATTTTAATTTTTCACAATTATGGTAATTACTGCATCATCATTGTGTCATAAATAAATTAAATTATTTAAAGTCTAAAAATTATAAATAAAATATCATTATGAATTAAATATTATTATATTTCTAATGAATATTTACAAATGAATTTATCTTATGTATAACCCTATATTAAAAATGTTTTAGTAAATAAACTTTGATTTTAACTCTTTTAACTCTTCTTTGAATTAAATAATAATAAATGTCCTAATCTAATCCAAGTGGACCTAAATGATAATATTTTATTCCTAAGGCTGTTTTGGTCGAGATACACTTTTCCAATAGAATTAGGACATGTGTTAGGGTAATATTAATATCATTTTTACCCTCAATTACCCTATTTACTTTTAACCGTGGTAAATAAAAGTAAAAAGTTACAATTCACCAAAAATTATTTTTTTCTCATTGAACCACATTTTACTTCTTGATATTAACCATGTCTCTCGGATTTTCGAAATACCATTCACAAAAGAGGTAAAATTATGTTTTATGAAAAATTCAGTTTTTTAACTACCACTTAGTAGTTTCACTATTCATCAAAAATTGATGTTTTTCAGAACAATGCAAAAATTTCACCCTAAGATATAATTGATATTCCGAATTCAAAAATGATTTCTATTTTACAAATTTCCAAACATATAAGTTGCATTAATTAATTTTATAATTAATTCACGCTGTCAAAACAAATATCGTGTTTTTAAGAAACAATATATATCAAAAGATTGATAATTGTTTATGTCCAATTTCAAAGTGAAATTAATTATAATGAACATTATTGGATAAAATGGTAAAAATATATTCTAATTATGCTTTAAAACCACTCAATAATATAATTTATCACTATAAATTATTTTTATTGAAAAAGTTGTTTTTAAGTATTTTTCACTATTCATAAAAATTGGAAGTTCTCAGAAAAATACAAAAAAAAACAACTTAGGATAATTTTGATATTCCGAATCCAAAAATGAAGTCCATTTTGAAATATAAAATATATATAATTTCAAAAGGTAGGTATTACTATTCATAACGGCTAGTTTGATTGGTTGTGGTGTGTTAGAACTCGATGTTGCGTACAACACATGCTATCGCATTATTCAAAGAGAAGCGTATCGTAGAAGCTTGGGGTGTTACAGGAGGGGTTTGGACAAATTCATTAGGCCCACGCCCTCCGCATTAGCTCGAAAACATGAGGGGGTTAAGGGTTTAACAAACTCTTGGAATTTAAATCAAGATAAACCCCACAAAGATACCCCGCAATAACATCCTGCAAAAACAAATTAATTTTCGGTCAACCCATTAGTCGGTTGACCCCCATTCTTCATATTATTCATGAATGGGGAAGTGGAAAACATTTAAAAATCATAAACAAATAAACACCCTACCTCATAACCCGTTGGAGAGCTTCCGTGGATTGAAGGTGGGATGGTGGTCTTCATTCCCACAACTGGTTCCCAACGACCCCACTTGTATGTTGTCCTCTAGTTCATAGTTCAGTGTCATCTATCAACTCTCATTGGGTTCGGCTCTATATTCTAAGGGTCTGGCGTCATGGTGCTCCTTCAGAAATTTTTTTCTTGGTGAATCAGTGCCGGTGCCTCCCCCCAATCACCACATATTTAGGAGAGGGGGAGGGTAAGTAATGACTTCGGAGTTTAACGGGGATCTTTAATTACAAAGCTTCATAATTCCCCAACGACGTCGTTACTTAGGGTTGGTAGGTCAAGCCATTTGTTTCCTTGACAAGTCATTGGCCCCACCCCTTTTCTTGTCCGTTGGAGGATATGAAATGAAATTTTAAAATTATTTTTATTTCATTTATTTAAAAAATTTGCATAATATAAATTTTTTTCTAGACCTACTATTGTCAAAGTAAAGACTCCCTCAAGAGAATCTCAGTGATACAGATTCAACAGTGCCCTTGGATTTTTAATCCGAGCAACAGTTCAAAATTTAGAAAATGCAGCTCACGCGTTTACTAAACGTACCTGAAAAAAAGTTCAGAAATTCATTCCAGGCACTCCAGGCCTCAAAATTAGGCACCATCAATTTTAACTGGCTCATAATAATCCCATATAATTTAAAAAAATCCATGTAAAATTGGGGTCTCTAAATATGACATGATACTACTAGGATATTTTTGATGGCCTCCCTTCCTAAAATAAGAGAAAATGTCTCTTCAAAATAAAAGCATTCAACTCGTGAGTACCCTTTGAAAAAATAGCTTTGTTTCTAATTAATTTTCACTAATAATTTATATTTTGCTTAAACACCCACTTGTTCTTCAAGAAATTTTTATCATTAGGTCTTAGGAAAACATCCCAAGTGGATTTTTTTGGATTTTATTTATCTCCTCATCCATAGTTCTAATCAATTCTTCATGATGAAATGATTTATCTACTAAGTATAGATGAATATGAGATGTTGAGGTTGTTTGATTTTCACATCTTAGTTTTCTCTTTATTTGAAACAGATAACTTTAACTTCCAATGATATTATATTCTTAGATGTGCTTATTGATCTTCTAAAACTTATATTTTTTATTCTTATTAACCTCATCATCATCAACAGTTTGATTAGATTCAATTTCAATAAATTTTTATTTAGTTTCATTTTTTATAGAACTACCTCCTCCTAAATTTTAATCATTGTTTTTATCTATATTCTCAAAATATGAGACTTCAAGAGAATTATAATTAAGATAATCTTTAATTATTTTGACATCATAATAGTCAACCAATCTATGACTTTTTTTATTCCAATACTTATATCCTTTTTCATTAGATATATATCCAAAAAATATACCATCCTTATATTTTTCATTGAATTTTCCAAGTTTGATTCCTTGATCATAATAATTTTGAGGCTTCTAAAGACTCTGAAATAACTCTATTATTTCTCATTTTTATACTTTTTGGGAAAAACTCCCGTAATTCAACATTGAAGAATTTTTGTTTTGATTGTGTTTGATAAAAAAGCAGTTTTACATGATATGTTGTGGAGTTCTAGAGATATTGTTGAAAATATATGTCCAAAAAGATTCAAGAAAAAGGAATGGACGGTCTAGAGGTGGTAACAAAATATAGTATACAAGGTGGTGTCATTTCCCAGTGTTTGTTAAATTTTTGGGTCAAAAATTGGGAATGGAGAAAATTTTTCACTAGTGGAAAATGGGTTTATACCAACGCATGCATGCCCACGGTTTATAAGAACCATTGAGAAATTGTGGTTCATTCCTACATTTTTTCTAAAAATATCATTATAAATTACTGATTTATGATTTTTATCAGGATACCTTTTGATTTTTCACCCCCGTATGAACCCTCCACAACCTCGGCCTCCCCACCCTCTCCTCCCCTTCCCAACCTCGACCTCCTCGACCTCCCGACCTCCACCTCCACTTCCCGACCCACAACCCCTCTCAGCTCCCTCTCCTCTGGCAACGTTCAACCCTCCCCTCTCAGCTCCCTCTCTGACGATGACATCCCCCTCCCCTCTTGGCTCATGGCTCCCTCTCCTCCGACGACGTTCCCCCCTCCGATGACGTCCCTCACCCCCCTCTCAAGTCGCACGCGAGACCCCCCATGGCTGAACACCCCACGCGACATCCCCCTCTCTCGGGTCCCGCTCCTCCACCATTTCTCCCAAATTTCATGAGGGTTCTTCATTGGTACTTCCAGGTAATAATTCATCTTCTTTAATTCTTAAATTTCTTAGAGTTTTCCTCTATCTAGTTTCCCAATTACATTTGGTTGAACCCTAGGGGTTTTTAGGTTTTTTTATTCTAACTTTGATCCTTGTTTCTAGGTGTATCATGGTTCTCTCAGGTTTCCTGGGGCATGTTTTGGCATTTTATGTCAAAGGAAAAGTGGTTTGGATAGTCTTGGTTCATCTGATATCATTTGAGGTTGTTTATTCTTCTCTCTTTGTTTGGCCCAATTTAATTTGGTGCTTGTAGTGATTTATATGTCTATGAAAACTCTATATTAGGTATGAATTTCATGAATAAGACTACTTTACATCCTGCATATATATTTTTGTGTGTTTGTAGCTCATATCATGTTATATGTTCAAGATTCATCCTTTGGTATAATCATCTCATGTTTGTTTATTGATGGGTGAGTGGAGATATGATGAGAAACATGATATTGTACAATGGATATATCAGTATAATTGATTTTTTTTAGTCTATTTTGTTATGTGATATTATATTTGTCTAACACGGCCTAGTGTATGTTTGATTCTACTTTCATTGAATCTTATTTTTATAATTCATTTTTTAATTTTGAATTTATGTTAATTATATTAATCTCATTTGGGTTGTTTATTTTTTTTACTTCTGTTTATTTGATGTTTCATGGATGTATAATGTATGGGTGACTCATTCTAGATTCTAAATAACTGATTCAATGCCACACATTCTTGAGGATGAAACAAACCAATTTAAATAAAACCAAAATGAACTCATTAAAACTGAATTGAATGAAATAAGACATAATATAAGTAGGAAAAATCAAAATAATCTGAATTGTATTAACCTATAAAGAGTAAAATTGAATATTCCTAAATTAATCTACAATAAATTAAATTAGCGTATACCGAACAAATAAATTAAAACTAAACAGATCTGAAACCAATCATATCATGTTGTATCAAAATGAATCATACATAATCAGTTACATGCCTCAATTAAGATGACATCAAACATAACAAACCTTGATGAACCACAGGAAACCAAACCAAATAAGATTATGAAGAGTAAACCCAAAATGAGTTGAACTAAATAAAGTGGAACCATACAAACCCGCAAATGATGTATCAAATTGGACCAAATATAATGAATTAAAACTTATATAAAAGCAACCAACATGAACTAAATTAAACTAAACCAAACTGATATAAACCAAATGTAATGAAATTGAATTGATTAGAACAACATCTAGAAGTGATAACAAAGACGCCCTTTCAATAAGAGAGTCATCTCCATTTTCAATAATTGTCCTAGTCAGTGAAAGATAATGTGTGAAATAGAAATGGTCAGATCATCTCACCATATCAACGACCTCATCAGTGCCTAAAGGTGTGTACTCAAATCAAGAGATGTATAGTAGCCTGGGGTGAAACAAGGCATCGTGGATTACGGTGGTGTTGTGATAACTGTATCAATGGAGCTGATACCCTATCTATCCAAATAAAAACTATAAAGGACCACTGAGTCTATAAGGGATATTTTCCTATTGAATATGGCTCAAGAGATGATAAAGGCCTATAAAGGTAAATACGACTATATTAAGAGGCTGAATCTCAACCACTCATGCTGCCATTACCAATGTGCCAACTTAGATTCCTAAACGCGCATCCCCTACTGGAAAAAACCACCAATTCAAAAATATTTCCATGAAACCATCAATCCTAAGGATTATATATATTTACAGCCTCACCCAATAACCCCATGTGGTGTATTCTCCTACTTCTATGATTTCCGAATATGAACTGACACTATTATGGTCCTTCTGGGAAGGGAACTGTAGTGACCCAAAGCTTAACGTACATGGACATTACATTACTTTAGCGGAATACTTAATACATAACAAAAACATACACACAAGGACCATAATAGTTTAGTGTCTTTGGAAACTTGGAACGTATTCTTCTAATCATGGTGAAAGATCTTCAACATCTCCCATAAAGATCTTCCCTTTTTTTCTTACATAAAAACTTTCTTTATATCATAGGGAAAAGAAAACATAAAAATGGTGATCTCAAATGCTCACTAAGGGTAATCATGGATAAAATAAAACATACCATATACATTTGAACTTAAAAACATGAACATAATGTTTAAACATCAAAAGCTTGAGAAATGACACAAAACATGGAAGTACGTAAGGCATAGATCATAAAGAAACATTAATAATGATAAAATAGAATGGGAATAAAACATGTAATTGTGGCAACCATTAAGAAAATGATATGATTTCCATAGTAGCCAAGGCATTGCTGCCAAGACCATCTTAGTGGACAAAGTCCCTTTCTGAATCAAGTTCACTCCTCGTTCCAGTCCTGTATTACTGAACCGGTTTAACTTTCCGTTCCAGCCATGTCTATATCATGAGATATAAATCTTTACCCAATGCATTGTAGGGAGATATAGGTCCCACACATCTCATAATTAAATCATTCTTACTTGTGCCACAAAATAATCATACATCATTCATAGTAACCCAATAAATAAAATGGGTTTCATAAACATCATCCTATAATCACATAATCCATATAAAAGAAATGGATATAATTTCATAATAAGAAAATTGAAACCATGTAAATCATAGAGACTTTATACTTGAAACATACACATATGAAATAATGTCATCTTATATGGAAAATAGTTTTGATAAAGAACTTGAAATGAATTCTTGAGGAAAATATCCATTAATCTTGAAAATCATTTTCTTTTAATAAAATGCCATGGAATTTTAAATGAAAATTATTTTGTTGAAAATAGTCATAAAATCTTCTAGAGTAAGCTTCTTGAAAATAAGGCTTTATAAAACCATAAAAATCTGTTCGTTCCGTATAAGTTAAAAAAACATTATTCCCGTACTTTGCCAGAAAAGTCAAAAAGTACCTCGTAATAGAAAGATTTCATAAATACCATGTAGTAAAAGTCAAAAATGGGAAAAAGGACTTTAAACATACATGAAAACAATTTTAGAAAACATGGACATGGATGATGTAAATAACCCCAGTAAATACGTACGAATAAGAAATCTCGGATAAAAATGAGATTTGCAAAATTATCCCTTACCTTAGGTCCGGTATGCTTCGTATGTATCCGAACCTCCTGTATAATGATTTAAATAATTTCATTGACTTATTAAAGAATAATATTCATTGTTATGATATCATATATGTTTCACTTATGACTTTATATTACCCGTTCTTTTGTAAATTCCATGTTAAAGCAGCGTTTTGGGTAAAATCATTTAATTTATCGTATGTGTTTCGACTTGTCGTTCTTGATATTATTACTTATATCCTGATTTACATAATTCCATAATGTAAAAAATGATTTATATATAATATATATTCATCATATACATATATATATTATAGATCAATAAAAGGAATGAAATACACCGTTCTTGGAGACTGTAGGTCGTACGTACGCATGAACGATGTTTTTGTTTCCTTATTGAATTAAATTAAACTAAATAGATGAAATAAAAAAATATATATATATATACAGAAATCCAGTAGAATTATTATTTCATATATTTCATTATTATTCATTAAATAAACTTTATGATCATTCATGTATATTTAACATAGAGAATGAATCTCATCACGTCGTGGAGACGGTAGTCCGTACGTACGCACGAGCGATGATATCATTCCCATAATTATTTAATAGAATTGGAGTGGATGGTATAATATATCAGAATCAGTATGATGTTATAATAACCATATATAGTTATTCTTTACACCATTATACCCATCCATGTAAGGTGTTTGTGGAAAAACAGATTTCACCATGGCGTGGAGACGGTATTCTGTGCGTACGCACGCGTAGTGATTTTGTTTTCCGTAGGATGGATAGATGGTGAAATAGGGTTGTTTCATACTTATAATAACATATAAGTATATAATTTATACTTAAGTTATTACTTCATAATGAAACAACTAAATAAGAAGAAGTGGAAGAAGAAATAGTGTTGAAAGAATCGGTAAGGGACATTACCTCTTCTTTGAAGTGCCTCTTTGAGACCTCCTCTTAGGGCACTAAAATTGGTCTTTGAAGAAGACCAAAACCTCTAAGATGTTTCTATGGAAGTGTATAAGAGAATTATTCAGGGGTTGGCCGAGCTTGAAGGCTCACAGTGGTGTGAGGAAGAGAGGGAGGAGGTGCCCTTTTATAAGGGAGGAGAGGGGCACCTTTGGAATAACGAAAAATATTATTTTATTATAAATCCAAATTCAGTTTTAAATAGCTCCAAATTGATTTATTTTGAATCTAATGTGGGGATCAGTCGAAATCATCTCATCCAATAGAATTTAGACAAGTTTAGTCTCCTATTTTAACCTTATCATTTAGATTTAACATTAAGTTAGATAATTTTACTTTTACCATGTCTTTTTGTGTTCTTACACTATAAGGTTAATAAACTTACTATAAGAAGCCAAAAGAACCCAAAGTTGTTTATTATTAATATATATAACCTTATGTAAGTCATTTGGCCTAACCTTATATTTTTAGGAATAAAATAACAATTAATAATATAATATTTGTTTTAAAAACTATTTTATGTCAATTTTGAAACTATTTAGTAATTGATTTTTGTGAAACTCATAACAGACTGATTAGTTAAAAAAAAGTTAATTATATCAATAAGAAAATGTCATATTAACCTATAAAATTAGTGTAATTAATAAAAAGTCTCAAATTACATTTATTTTGGTATTTATGACATCAATTATGTCAATATTTCATTAATAAGATAATTACTGCATCATCTTTGTGTCATAAATAAATTAAATTATTTAATGTCTAAAAATTACAAATAAAATACCATTATGTAGGAAATCGTTTAGCTTTATAATTCATATTTATAGTCGAATTTATCTTATGTATAACCCTATATTAAAAATGATATACTTATTAATCTTTGATTTTAACTATTTTAACCCTTCTTTAAATAAATTAATAATAAATGTCCTAATCTAAACCAAGTGGGCCTAAATGGTCATATTTTATTACTAAGGTTGTTTTTGGTCGAATTATACTTATACAATAGAATTAGGACTCGTTTTAGGGTAATAATAATATCATTTTGACCCTTAATTACCCTATTTACTTTTAACCGTGGTAAAAAAAAGTAAAAAGTTACAATTCACCAAAAATTATTTTCATCTTATTGAACCACATTTTACTTACTAGCATCAACCGTGTCTCTCGGAGTTTTTAAATTCCACTCACAGAAGCGGTAAAATTATGTTTTATGAAAAAATTATTTTTTTTAACTACCACTTAGTGGTTTCACTATTCATCAAAAAATGAAAGTTTCCAGAAAAATACCAAAAATTAGGACTAAGCTATATTTTATGTTATGAACTGAAAAATGATGTCTATTTTACCAAATTCAAAACATATCATTTGCATTACTTAATTTAAAAATTAATTCCCATCGTCAAAACAAATAGCGTGTTCTTAACAGATAATAACTATTAAAAGATTGACACTTGTTTATGTTTGGTTTAAATGTGAAATTACATCCAATGGACAACATTGTATTAAATTGTAAAAATATATTCTAAATATACTTTAAAACTACTCAAATTAATAATTTATCACTATTAATTATTTCAATTAAAAAGGTTGTTTTTAATTAAAATTTAGTAATTTTCACTATTCAAAAGAAAATGAAAGTTATCCGAAAAGTACCAAAATTTCACCCTAGGTTTATTTCGATATTCCGAATCCAAAAATGAAGTCCTTTTTGAAAAATAAAATTTACAAAATTTCAAAAAGTGGTTATTACTATTCATAACGGCTAGTTTTAATAATATTTTAATAGCATATTGTTGTTTAGTGAAACTCGTTATTGCGTACTACACACGCTATCGAGGAAGGTCGTGATTGCGTGTAATGCAAGGAAAGTCAAGGATGCATGTTTTTCAAGATCCTTTTGGTGTAGTGTACAACACAAGACATTAATGAAATTAAAAAAAATATTTTTCATAAAATCTCGGGGTGTTACATTCTACCCCCCTTAAAATGAATTTCGCCCTCGAAATTCGTCGGGGTTATAAATGGTTTACTCCTCGAAATTTTCTATAATATAAACCCACATCATAAAAAGGAATACGAAAACCAATCTTTAAAAATAAAAGTATGAAATGTAACGGTTACCCAAATAAACTAATCACTGGGTTTCCACATAGATCAAAATACGGATATGGAAGAGAAATCTAACCATCATGTTCTGATGGAGAGTGGTAGAGAACATGGCTATGGAAAAGCCAGAAATCACAAATCCATAGATTTGTGATGATCTAAGGTAGCATCTGATTCATCGGATATAAGGGCACTAGGACAACATTTTTGGTTTTCAAGATCATTTCCCTAAAGTTTATGAAATTGGAAATAAAAGAAATACTTTCGTGATTTTGGTACAGTCTCACCGTTGTTTGTTCTTTGGATAATTTCCACTTCATCTCTTTAATAAATAAAGTTGAATTTGTCATTCGTGAAGTGTTAGCAGCTCATGTGATAAAATCATGGGTCATTCCATCTGTCTCAAACAAAAGGTTATAAAATTTATCAAAAATACATAAGTCCATCTATAGTGAGATTAATAATATATGGTTCCTAAAATGGAATTATACTTCATATATCATACTGCTTAATATAATAAAACTAGTTTCTACTAAACAGGGACTTCTTGTAGGCCAGTGGTAGGAGATAAAGTCCAGTCGCACTTTGGTTGTGGGTTCGATTCCCATAGCCTTGTCTGATGCGATGGGCTGTCACCCGTCCTATAGATGTCCTTTTTCTAGAACTACATTACTATAACATCCCAAAAAAAGTTCTATCCTTAAACAATATTAACTTATGTCCAACATAATCCATTCCAATCTTTAGGCTTATCTAAAATACTTCGGTCCAAGATCATAGTATAAAGAAAATGATTACTTGAAATGTCATTAACCAAGCATGTGAATACCATCATTTATCCCCTATATATCTTGTTGGTCACATTCCAATCATGTGAATACCTTAATCATGTATTCTCTTGAAAAATGAATACCCATTAAACCTTAGTGAAAACATGAATGCTGTCAAAAGTTAACTCTTTCCACATACCAAAATCCAAAAATTCTATATACTCAAACCATGATATAACCTTCTCCTTATATCAGTCATGAGCTCATGAATACTATCAAACATTTAATTTTCTCCTTATCCCTTCATTATGCGCATATCATCTACATTACAAAAATATCTGAATAACCTTTCATGGATACTGGTACCATTAATCATACACTTTCAAAACTCAAGGAAAGACAACAGTGTAACAATCCTTAGATGTCGCTTTATTTCATAGTACCATGAGATTATTTATACAACATTACACTTGATAAACATTTAATCATTCCACTACCTTCTTAAACCATTGACCGAGCTTCAACAATTCTTTCATCTCACATATCATTTGTAGTCTCTTCATCATCATCAACATAAATACTACTCATATGACCATACTAATTATCTTCATGAGATTTTCCCCTAGGGCATTGGTTTGCATAATTCCCATACATTCCACATTTAAAACATCTAATCATTGTTGATGTCATAGCAATACCATTATCCTTGTCCATGGTGTTAACTGAACCATTTCCTTTGCACTTACTAGCTTTGTGTCCTTCTTTTCCACACCCAAATCATCTTCTAGTTCCTTTGAAACAATCTCCTTGATGCCTCTTCCCACATGATTTACATGAGGGAAATTGAACTTTCTTTCCTCTATGATCATCATGAAACTCCATCTTTCTCTTATTATCTGTTTCAGGAAACTTACCAAAGTTGAGATTATTGATCATATTATTTGATTGCTGATTAGGAAAAATAACGATGTTTTGACTTCCAAATCCCATTTCATTTGGTTTCTCAGGAAGAATATCATTCCATTGTCCGTTATATCCTCTATTATCGTGAATCTTCTTGTTTCCAGCCATTTTCTAAAACCCAAAAATAATAGTGTGAGAGGCAAATACCATGCTTGCGAAAACAACATAATAAAGGGGGAGTACCTTCAATATCTAACATCTTAGGTTTAATTCTAAGATCGTTAGTGCAATTCTAGGACTATAACCTATACGTATACTTAACCTTAGGGACATCCCTAGACATACCTTAGAAATATCTCTAGGGATCTCACTAAAATTTTCGCATCCTAGTTTCCAAAGGTTGATAAACCTTTCCTCTGATACCAACTGTAGCGACCCAAATCTTAACGTACATGTACATTACATTACTTTAGAGGAATACTTAATACATAACAAAAACAGACACACAAGGACTGTAATAGTTTAGTGTCTTTGGAAACTTGGAACGTAATCTTCTAATCGTGGTGAAAGATCTTCAACATCTCCCATAAAGATCTTCCCTTTTTTTCATACCTAAAACCTTTCTTTATATCCTGGGGAAAATAAAACATAAAAAGGGTGAGCTTAAATGCTCAGTAAGGGTAATCATGGATAAAATAAAACATACCATATACATTTGAACTTAAAAACATGAACATAATGTTTAAACATCAAAATCTTGAGAAATGAAACAAAACATGGAAGTATGTAAGGCATAGATCATAAAGAAACATTAAGAATGATAAAATAGCATGGGAATAAAACATGTAATTGTGGCAACCATTAATCACATGATATGATTTCCATAGTATCCAAGGCATTGCTACCAAGACCATCTTAGTGGACAAAATCCCTTTCTGAATCGAGTTCACTCCCCGTTCCAGTCCTGTATTACTGAACCGGTTTAACTTGTCATTCCTGCCATGTCTATCTCATGAGATATAAATCTTTACCCAATGAATTGGAGGGAGATATAGGTCCCACCCATCTCATAATGAAATCATTCTTACTTGTGCCACAAAATAAACATACATCATTCATAGTAACCCAATAAATAAAATGGGTTTCATAAACATCATCCCATAATCACATAATCCATATAAAAGAAATGGATATCATTTAATAATAAGAAAATTGAAACCATGTAAATCATAGAGACTTTATACTTGAAACATACACATATGAAATAATGTCATCTTATATGGAAAATAGTTTTGATGAAGCACTTGAAATGAATTCTTGAGGAAAATATCCTTTAATCATGAAAATCATTTTCTTTTAATAAAATGCCATGGAATTTTAAATGAAAATTATTTTGTTGAAAATAGTCATAAAATCTTCTATAGCAAGCTTCATGAAAATAAGGCTTTATAAAACCATAAAAATTCGTTCATTCCGTATAAGTTAAAAAAACATTCTTCTCGTACTTTTGCCGGAAAAGTCAAAAAGTACCTCGTAATAGAAAGATTTAATACATACCATGTAGTAAAAGTCAAAAATGGGAAAAAGTAATTTAAACATACATGAAAAATATTTTACAAAACATGGACATGGATGATAGAAATAACCCTAGTAAATACGTACGAATAAGAAATCTCGGATAAAAATGAGATTTGCAAAATTATCCCTTACGTTAGGTCTGATATGAATCATACGTATCTGAACCTCCTTTATAATGATTTAAATAATGTCATTGACTTATTAAAGAATCATATTCATTATTATGAAATCATATATTTTTCACTTATGACTTAATATTACCCGTTCTTTGGTGAATTCCATGTTAAAGCAGTGTTTTGGGTAAAATCATTTAATTTATCGTATGTGTTTCGACTTGTCGTTCTTGATATTATTACTTATATCCTGATTTACATAATTCCAGAATGTAAAACATGATTTATATATAATATATATTCATCATATACATTTATATATTATAGATCGATAAAAGGAATGAAATACACCATTCTTGGAGACGGTAGGTCGTACGTACGCATGAACGATGTTTTCGTTTCCTTATTGAATTGAATTAAACTAAATAGATGACATACACACATATATATATATATATATATCCATTAGCATTATTATTTAATATATTTCATTATTATTCATTAAATAAACTTTATGATCATTAATGTATGGTTAACATGAAGAATGAATCTCATCGTGTCGTGGAGACGGTAGTCCGTACGTACGCACGAGCGATGATATCATTCCCATAATTATTGAATAGAATTGGAGTGGATGGTATAATATATCAGAATCATTATGATGTTATAATAACCATATATAGTTATTCTTTACACCATTATACCCATCCATGTAAGGTGTTGGTGGAAAAACAGATTTCACCACGGCGTGGAGACGGTATTCCGTACGTACGCACACCTGGTGATTTCGTTTTCTGTAGGATCGATAGATGGTGAAATAGGGTTGTTTCATACTTATAATAACATATAAGTATATAATTTATACTGATGTTATTACTTCATAATGAAACAACTGAAGAAGAATAAGTGGAAGAAGAAATAGTGTTGAAAGAATCGGTAACGGACATTACCTCTTCTTTGAAGCGCCTCTTTGAGACCTCCTCTTAGGGCACTAAAATTGGTCTTTGAAGAAGACCAGAACATCTAGGATGATTCTATGGAAGTGGAGAAGATAATTTGGCAGGGGTTGTCCGAGCTTGAAGGCTCAAAGTAGTGTGAGGAAGAGAGGGAGGAGGTGCCCTTTTATAAGGGAGGAGAGGGGCACCTTTGGAATAACTAAAACTATTATTTTATTATAAAGCCAAATTCGGTTTTAAATAGCTCCAAATTAATTTATTTCTAATCTAAGGTGGGGATGGGTCGCAATACTCTCATACAATAGAATTTAGACAAGTTTAGGTTCCTATTTTAACCTTATCATTTAGATTTAACATTAAGTTAGATAATTTTACTTGTACAATGTCTTTTTGTGTTCTTACACTATAAGGTTAATAAACTTACTATAAGAAGCCAAAATAACCCCAAGTTGTTTATTATTAATATATATAACCTTATCTAAGTCATTTGGATGAACCTTATATTTTTAGGAATAAAATAACAATTAATAATATAATATATGTTTGAAAAACTATTTTATGTCAATTTTGACACTATTTAGTAATTGATTTTTGTGAAAATCATAACAGACTGATTATTTAGAAAAAATATAATTATATAAATACTAACATGTCATATTAACCTATAAAATTAGTGTAATTCATATAAAGTCTCAAATTACATTTATTTTGGTATTTATAACATCAATTATGTCAATATTTCATTAATTAGATAATTACTGCATCATCTTTGTGTCATAAATAAATTAAATTATTTAATGTCTAAAAATTAAAAATAAAATACCATTATGTAGGAAATATTTTTATATTTCTAATTCATATTTATAGTTGAATTTATCTTATGTATAACCCTATATTAAAAATGATATACTTATTAAACTTTGATTTTAACTATTTTAACCCTTCTTTAAATAAATTAATAATAAATGTCTTAATCTAATCCAAGTGGGCCTAAATGGTCATATTTTATTCCTAAGGTTGTTTTTGGTCGAATTATACTTATCCAATAGAATTAGGACATGTGTTAGGGTAATAATAATATCATTTTTACCCTTAATTACCCTATTTACTTTTAACCGTGGTAAAAAAAGTAAAAAGTTACTATTCACCAAAAATTATTTTCATCTTATTGAACCACATTTTACTTACTGAAATCAACCGTGTCTCTCGGATTTTTGAAATTCCACTCACAGAAGTGGTAAAATTAAGTTTTATGAAAAAATTCATTTTTTTTAACTACCACTTAGTGGTTTCACTATTCATCAAAAAATGAAAGTTTCCAGAAAAATACCAAAAATTAGGCCTAAGCTATATTTGATATTATGAACTGAAAAATGATGTGTATTTTACCAAATTCAAAACATATCAGTTTCATTACTTAATTTAAAAATTAATTCACGTCGTCAAAACAAATAGCGTGTTCTTAAGAGATAATAACTATCAAAAGATTGACACTTGTTTATGTCTGGTTTAAATGTGAAATTACATCCAATGACCAATATTGTATTAAATTATAAAAATATATTATAAATATACTTTAAAACCACTCAAATTAATAATTTATCACTATTAATTATTTCGATTAAAAAGGTTTTTTTAATTAAAATTTAGTAATTTTCACTATTCATCAGAAAATGAAAGTTATCCGAAAAGTACCAAAATTTCACCCTAAGCTAATTTTGATATTCCGAATCCAAAAATGAAGTCCATTTTGAAAAATTAAATTTACAAAATTTCAAAAAGTGGTTATTACTATTCATAATGGCTAGTTTTAATAATATTTTAAAAGCATATTTTTGTTTAGTGAAACTCGTTATTGTGTACTACACACGCTATCGAGGAAGGTCGTGATTGCATGTAATGCAAGGCAAGTCAAGGATGTGTGTTGTGCAAGATCCTTTTGGTGTAGCGTACAACACAAGACATTAATGAAATTAAAAAGAATATATTTCATAAAATCTTGGGGTGTTACAGGAACAAATGAGGGCATATAGAGGTCATCCAAGATCTAATACGATAGAGTAAAATATTGATCCAATCTTTAAAAGAGATGAGAGATCATACAGAAATCTCATTTCTTAACTTTTCTTTCAAGATATTAAGCATATCCCTCACCAAAACTAGAGTCTATGAGGGGTTATCCCAGACATCCATGATAGGAAGAAATTTGTCTCACATTTCCCCAAGGGGGGGTATCCTACCTATTCAATAGAAATCCTAGAGGCTAATTCCAACTTCGTTGTGGGACAAATGGAATTAGCTGGTACCAAGGAACCAATGGATAATCAGTTCTATTAGAATATTAGACTGGTGGTATATGATATACTAGGAAACCCATACTAGTTCATAAAGATGGATATCGTGTAGCTGGTTGGAAAAATCTATGAAGCTTTACCTAACCAAGAATAGCCATGCTCATTAATCAGAGATGTGCCCATGCGGTTTGCAAGACACCATAGAAGCCCTGGAAACAGGTCTACCTTATCTCACAACATCCGGTTGGCATGTCACATTCATCATAAAAAAGGTTTTAAACATGACCATTTGACTCTGTGTCACAATGAACGACTCCATGGAAAGACTAAAGGGTTTTACATGATAATGATCATGCATCACCACAAGACCCTTCATTGGTGATGCGACATAGTACCAATAGGTAGAGAGATTATCTTCTATAACACTCTAATGAAGTTGCAAGACCCCTTGCCTTTCTAAAATAAAGAATTAAATAAAAGAGGAAATGGTGGATGATTCATGTGGAGTGTGATATGTTGGAAATTACCCTCATGGTTAGTTAATACCCCATTGGTTGGACAAAGTATAATAATTGGGGTGTAGGTGGAAGGTTATTGTGGTCAATGATCATTATGTGACACCCCATGAATAAACCATTTCTGGATCATATGAAATGTATAACAACAATTCCCTACATCGAATCCATCCTGAATCTATGAGATACACACCAAAAAGGCGATGTATAAATATGGTTTTGAGGCCTCTATATCCCTCCCCCTTAGCACAAAAAAAGGAATCTATGCACTTGCACATTCAGGCATCCACAATTGATCACATACGTTGTAGATTTCTCATAGCATCCAATCTTGTGATCACAATGATTGCCCACTAGGTAAAATATAGGGAACAACCTAAGGGGTCATGAGGCATGCATAAACAATTCATGTGATAACATGATGTATTGTGAAGGACTTCTGGCATGACATCCAGGTCATGTGAAGGAGGTCATGAATATTTGATGAATCATTTGAATCCTTAACAAGATAATACTAGAACAATCTAAGGAATATATGTAATAAATGATGGAATAAATATTAAAATAAATGATACTTATGTAAAGAACATATACACTGATCCTCATAAAGATCACATGACTCACCCAGATCATGTGAAAGCATCAGGACATGTCACCCAAATCATGCGACCCTCCTTGGATATGCCATTTGGATCATGTGATGTCCTCCAAACATTTCTATAAAGTCTCATGACACCCCTCATACATTCCACCTAATTCTTTTGAATCCCTATGGGATCTCAATATAGATCTTATAATTTCCACATACAGGTCACCAAAATTATGCAACAACCCCATTGTCTATTAGTTAGGTCTTGTGAAGTCCTCCACACTTACCAGCCAGATCATTTGATATCCTGTAAGAATATCATGAAGGTTTCATGATGAAAAAATTTCAAGTCGCCTAGATTCAACTGGCTCATTGTCTTTAACACAGTCTTGAGGATGAATTTTGAAGTTCTATCCACATGAATTAGGAATAAAATTTCATCACATGGTATATGATAATCTAATGATAGATGATGTTGGTCCAACAATAGTGAGAGGTACAATTAATATTGATTCATAATTATATAGTGTTTTATTTGAAAATATTTGCACCAATTATATTATTTAGACCTATATTGTGTACATGATAAATAATTTTATTTATTTCATTCATTTTGTGATTTAAATTGCAATGCCTTTAGATAAAAGGATAGAGAAAGGTATCAGATGCCCCTCTTATGATTTTCCTTATATGATATCATTCATTTTTATGTATTTTTTACTCTAGATATGAAACCAATGGATATAATTATCAATATGGATTGATTGATTATTATTAATTCCATGATCAACTAGAACCCAAATGAATTAAATTTTCCATGATAATATAAACAAAAACAAGACAAACTTAATCTAATGGAAATTTCTCAAACAAACTTGTATTGAACAAAACCAAACTAAGCTAAAACTCGATCCAAACTAATTATATACCATTTATAGGAAGATTAATTGTTAATTAATAGGAATGTACTTTATGATATTATCATTTTGAAACATGGATTTGTTTCCCCCTTGCTTGTAGGAACATGATTTGACCCATGTGGCGTTGTGGTTCTTATATGTTGGGCAGTGACATGTATAGTCACAGGAGACTGTTATTTTTTCGTTTAGTTTTTATTTTATTTTCTTTATTGCATTGGCCACTTAGATCTTTTACTAGTTTCTATGGACAGGGAGTAGTTATATTCTATGAAGGAGGCCAGAAGGGGTTTATATTTCTTTAGTCTTCTAGCTTTGATCTGAGGTAAGATTCTATGATTACTACTTGTCTCGCACCTCATATATTTTGGGGATTTCAATGTTTTTTACTCCATATTATATTTTTGGTAGGGCATTGGATCGTTTTGTGTTGGTTCGGGTGGATTTGGTTCTCTACTGCCAATAGAGGTAAGGTTTTAATGCTGTAGGTTGGTTTTTCACTGGTTATGTGCGGTCCTTTATGTGTTTTACAGTTCTTAATATCATTTTTGTAGTGCATTGATCCTTTCTCGTTGGTTTCGAGTAACCAAGTCAAGGGTGACTCACCTACGTGTGCATAGGTAAGTAAGTATATGTATGTGGGTTCCCTCGTTACGTGTATTTTCAACCATGGAAATGATTATACACGTATGGGGCAAGGTGTGCCCATGTATATATATAAAAATTCATACATAGGTGAGTGGAGACTGGTATATGCATATAAGCATATGTGTAAGGATCCCCTTGCACATGCTAATGTCCATGCGGGTGTGTTCATAGGGGCTAGGTGTCCTTGCATGTGTGTGATGGTGTGTATACCCAGTGGGGGAGCAGAAGCTTTTAGTTAGAAAGCTCCAAGAGCCGAAGTGGATGGCTTGGTTCCACCTTGAGGTAGAGTCCCTCTCGTAGCCTCTTTAATTTAAGAATTCTATAAATTGAATTTCACTTCTTTCTTAATTTTTCTTAAATATATTGAATTAAATATATTGAATAAGTTTTCTTTAGTATAATTGTTTCGTTTGATAAATAAAGTCATGTTTTTATAATAAAACCGATTTTAAAAACAATGAATATAAAATATATATCTTTATATTACCACAATCCTGAAGAAAGAGTCTATTTTTTATAACATAAGATCAGTTTCTATAATGTGAAGGACAACTACATAAGATTTATTTGGAATCCTGGCTGGAAGATGCTGCCCCACAGATGTTGCTGGACCGGGCCAACACATTGCGGTCATGCTGCGGTCACGCCGTGATTTGGCCCTTCTCTAAGACGACACCTCGCTGCGGTTCGCAGTCTTGTCAGAATTCGATGTATGATACCTAGATAGAGTTTAAGATACATTACCCACCCATATTTAATGGGGAGGGAGGTGATGGCAGGAATGTCGCCCTACTTCCTCCTGCTCCCTTAACTCCTGGCTTGAAGATGTTTCCCCATAGATGTAACTGGACCGGGACAACACGCCGTGATCACACTGCGGTCACGCTGCAGTCACGCCGCGGTCACGCCGTGGTCACGCTGTGGTCACGCCGCGGTCACGCCATGGTCACACTTCGGTCACGCTTTTGTCATGTTGCGGTCGTGCCGCGGTCACACCGTGGTCATGTCGTAGTCACATCGCTATCACGCCGCCATCACGCCGTGATTTGGCCCTGCTCCAGGACGACACCCCGCAGCGGTTCACAGTCCTGTTAGAATTAGATATATGAAACCTAGATAGACTTTTAGATAAATTACTCACCTGTAGTTAATAGGGAGGGAGGCGATGTCCGGAATGTTTCCCCACCTCCTCCCACTGCCTTTGGTCCTAGCCGGAAGATGTTGCCCCGCAGATGTCACCGGACCGGGCCAACACGCTGCGTTCACGCCGCTGACATGCCGCCGTCACACCGCAGTCACGTCGTGATTTGTCCCTGCTCCAGGACGACACCCTGCAGCGGTTCGCAGTCCTGTCAGAATTCTATTTATGATACATAGATATAGTTTTAGATACATTACCCACCCATAGTTAATTGGGAGGGAGGAGACATCCGGAATGTCGCCCCTCCTCCTCCCACTCCCTTCTCTCCTGGCCGGAAGAAGCTACCATGCGAATGTCGCTGGACCGGGCGAACACGTCGCGCTCACCTTGCAGTCACGACGTGGTCATATAGTGGTCACGCTGCGATCACGCCATGGTCACGCCGCGGTCACACCATGGTAATGCTGTGATTTGGCCCTGCTCCAGGATGACACCCTGCGGCGGTTCGCAGTCCTGTCGAAATTCGATATATGATACCTAGATAGAGTTTTAGATACATTACCCCCCCCCCCTCCTTCTTGGACCTCGGATATCCCCCCCCCCCACTCCTCCTTGGACCCCGGACAACCCCCCCCCCCCCCACCCTCCTCCCTGGACCCCAGATAGCCCCACAACAACCCTCCTCCCTGGACCCCGGATGCCAATCTAAGCTCACTTCAAGATTCAACCTAAATCCAAATGGAAATGAGGGTTTTAGAGCTTCAGAAGAAGATGGGAGAAGAGTGAAAAACCTAATCAAAAAGAGGAAGAAAAAATAGGATTAGACTCACCCAGATATGCAATCCTCACTTGACGGCACTCAAAACACCCAAGTGATGTGTACGAGTCAACCCCGCCTCAAATCGAGGCGCGGTGTGGCCGGTACCACTCAAAGTGTATAACTTTTATTTGAAATGGAAAACATTTTAAATGAAAAAAACAACTGACATATGGAAAACCTACCAAATGGATTCAGATTGTGTTGACACCCCCACCCTCGTGGACAGCCCCTCACCCCTGGACACCCCCACCCCTGTGGACAGCCCCTCACCCCTGGACACCCCCACCCCCCGGGACACCCCCAACCCCTTGTATGTCAAATTATATATGTGTTATATATAATTCAGAATTATGTATGCAACATAATTCATTTTTTATGTGTTATTGATTCATAATTCAGAATCCGTTACATAATTCATTCTGCATGTATTCAATTGAGAATTCAATTATGAATTCTGTATTGCATTGGGTAATTGGGTTCATATACATGATTATAAAAACATTTCACAAGTTCTTGATTTTTTAAACCGATTTCATATTTCCTACAACCATGATCTAAAAACATTTAGAGTAGTTCACATGTTACAAAAACAGTTAAAAAATTCCGGATTTTGTAAACATATTTTAGATTTTCAGTTTTCTGTAAACAAATTCCAAATTTTGACAACCCAACACATTGCTAAATTCACAGCTTATCCCTTTTATCAGCTTTTTCTAAATACATGATTCCCTTTTAGAGATCACTCCCCCAAAAGGTTAGACACATATCAAACTCTAAACGCACTTATCATTTCCAAAACCACACAATAGATGTATCATGAAACCTTAAGAACCCACACATTGTGCTAACCTCAATCAGTCTATCCTCATTTGAATCATTCCCTAAGCACCCATCTCCATTCGTCAGCATGTTTCCACCTTAATTCATTTCAATGCCTTCACTACCAAAGGCATTACACAACCACCAAAACCAACCAATTGGAATCTATACCCAGCTCTAGTGTAGTTCAATAGTCAAATCCTCTACTAACTCAAAACCACATTTGTTTCCTACCGCACGCAACAACTCACCTCAGATACCCACACCTCATATTTCTTTTCGAAAACACCCCAATCCCATGCCCACAATCGGCTCAATCATATACCCTAAATGATTTTCTATTTAAATACTGCATGAAAACTAATTGCACACATAAAGGATTCCTCAGTATAATCACAATGCCACCCCACCCAATCTAATCACAATGCCACCCCAACCAATCCAAAGCCAGTTCTACAAAACTATGAGCCTTCTAGAACTAGGATTATATCTTTGCAACAAATACATCACTCCCCACCATAGAATTTTCATCATCATCAACTCACCCAAAAAACCACAACCACTTTATTGAACTCTCCATGATCATAACCCCTAATATGTTTCATGTCTATCCAAAAGACAGTAGCGTATCTAGACATATAGCCATTGCCCCCATTATTCTAATTAAGATATTATTGTTTTTGGAATGATTGTCACTAAATAATTGTTTTCCTTGATTTTATCAATGAATACCACCAATAGTCATCTCTTTTAGATGTCTCCAATCACTACATGGACTTGTCAAAGTCATTTAAAAGTCTTGGGCATCCCTACCCATGATAACATCATCACATCAAAATCATTCATCCTCTTACTCATAGTTTTCTTCCCTACTCAAGAAACTCAGCCTATGCCCTCTAACTAGTCCTACCCCTAGTAACCACATGCACTAGAAAAACACCAACACTCCAAGTGATTCTCATTTAATGAAAACCAGGCACCTCCATGTGCTTCCTACCAAAACAAAATCTCCCATGCATATTCTCCACCCAAAGAGAAAGTTTTCACATAAAACCACATCAACCAACATTTCCTTGAGCACCTATTATTATCATGATCAAATTATAATTATAAGGACCGCCCATTTTAATATACATTACACAGGCTAGGCACCCAAACATGTCTATACTTCTAGAAGCCAACCACAAGGGTAAACCACAAGCACTCAAGTTCTCTTCCTCAAAACCAAAGCCACCCTACATTCCAAAACCCATATCAGGTTTCACCATTCATATACTACTTTAAAAGGTCCAAAAAAATCCATCTTGATGTCACACATCAAAAATCACACATAGCCTACTTGACCTATCTCATATTCTGATGCATTTATCTAAGACTATTTTTACTTCTAAAGTAATCACAATTTTATTCCTTTCATTTTCTCATCTTCTTCTAGAGCCTTAAACACCATATTTTATTCTTATTTCTTGAAAATAATTTTCAATTTAACATTTCATAATTTCTTCTGGTGATTACTACACCATGTTTTTTACATATTTTTTTATTAAAAATCTTTTCATAGGTTGAAGTTAACCTTACATTCCTCAGGAATCAATCTTATGGAATCAATCTTAAGGACATTTTCAATTTTTTAAGGTGTTCTATTCTTTATATCATCCTATATTCTTCATATTTTTATGACCATAGTTTCTCGGTATTTATACAACCTTAAAAAGTAAAGTGTGTGACTTCTAGTTAGTCTTTTAACCAAATTTGCCCCGGTTTTGGGATGATTTGAAGACGGCTGAAATCATTAGGGAGAAATCTGTTTGTCCCCATTTCTATGGAATCCATTTCTCTCAGTGGTTTTGAACTCACCAAAAAGATTCAATCCATTTCTTTTGGTGGTCCTATGATTTTTACTGGAATCGAGATCCTCCAACTGCTTCACTTTGGATGTTTCAAAACCTCCTACAAGTTTCGTGTGTCTTGAGGTCAACTAGTGGGTTAGCGATCTGGTCCTTCATCTCTGACCAATAGATATGGTATTTTTGGCTTGGATCTTGAGAAAAAAGAGGCATACCACGAAGGTTCACAGAACATGAAAGAAGCGGAGGCCTAGAAGAAGGTTGATGTCGGCACAGCCATTTCCAAGGGAGTTCCCCTTCAGAACAGATTCTTAGATTTTGGTGAAGGGCCTTTGGATGATGATTATTCATGGAGTGGGAAAGGGTTGGTGACAGAAATCCCAAGAAGGCTGGGAATTTTAAAAAGGAGAAATCATCAGTGATTCAAGAAGGAGCAATTGAACCTCCTAAGAATTATTAGACTTTACTAGAGTAAGAGGATGAGAGACCAACATTTTTATACTATAATGGAATTAATAAAGGAAATAAATTGTCTATTGAATTTGATGATCACCTAGTTACTATTAACCAGCCAGTTTATTTAATATATATCCAAAATTTCCTTTGGGTTTTCAATCTCTATTAACCAACAAGTTTCTTTAATATATCTCCAAATTTTCCATTTGATTTTTAATCTCTCCCATTACTAGCTTCTCAACATTTATCAAACATTTTTGTAAACAGATAACTTTAAACTATTAACACTTTGTATTTAACTTAAAGATTAGTTTAACAAAAATTTTGTATCTTGGAGAGGTGCAGGTATCAGTTTTACAGGTTGGGGTTTACAGGTTGGGAAATATATTGGAGAGGTGCATGTTTATAGTTTTACAGGTTGGGGTTTACATCTTTGGAATTAGGGGTTTATATGAAGGCTGTTTACATGTAGGTCGTTTACATCAGGTTGTCCAGCAGGCTGTCCAGTTTTGAATGGAGGCAGTTTACAGCAGGTTGTCCAGATTTGGGGGTATAAGATGTATACCAATGGTTTTCAGAGTTGTTGGTATACAGAGTATGCTGTATAGAGTATGCCAATAGTTCTGAAACCATTGGTATATAAGATAGAGTGTATACCAACAGTTCTGAAACCGTTGGTATACAGGTATGCTAACGGTTCTGAAACCGTTGGTATACTACTGGCTGGAATAAAATGTATACCAACGGTTTTCAGACTGTTGGTATAACCACCAGTACCAATGGTTCATCAACCATTGGTACATATATATACCAACGGTTCAAGTAGAACCATTGGTATAGATTAATTTCAGACCATATATCCCAATGGTTCTCTAGGAACCGTTGGTATAGAACTACTGCCACGCCTCACATACCAATGGGCTGTGAAACTGTTGGGAAATACTATCCCAACGGTTTCAGTGGATATCCCAATGGTTTAAAACCATTGGTAAAGATTTAATTTCCAGTAGCGGTTTTTGGAAAATTTAGTTGAGAGCAAGTGTTAAGGAGGTTTGGAAAGTTTCACACCAAGATTCTTTTAGGAAAATTACATCAAAATATGGAAAAGGAAAGAAGGACATGCAAGTTATGAATTTCCCATGCAGGGTGAGTTTTCATGAAATAGACTTGCACAAATGGACTAACATGCTTGGTGAAAATTTGTGTGATATGAACACAGGGTTGAAAAAATACCAATAAATTGGTCGTTATCCCCCTCATTTGATCATTCTCATCACTTAGAGGAAATCAGATCTCTGGATCATGCAAGTAGTGGGTGACACACAAGTGGAGAGTTGTCACGTAAGTAAGGAGTTTCACTCAAGAATGGAGTTGAGCTCAAGTAGTGAGTTTCATGTAAGAAAGGAGTTGTATGCAAGTTATAAGTGGAGTGTAAGTTGGTTTTCCATGAAAAAAGAAAAAGTTGTGTGAAAGTCAAAGAGTTTTTCACAATTCACCCTAAGGTTTCTTGGAATGTTTGAAGTTTCCCAGTACATCATTGGTAAAGTTACATTAATCAAGTGGATGAAAGTGGAACTCAATGATACACGGATTGAGGTGTAAAACATATTGATTCAAGAAATAAAAGGAGGATCTTTTTAAGAACAAGTGAGCACACTCTGGTTGAGAGAGTAGTGAGATTTCAAATTGTAATTGGTTGTAAACCATGAGGGATAATGAATCTATTAAAAACATTATAAATAATAGTTCACTTTTAGTGGATTTATTACATTAACACATTCCCATTTTATGCTCCTTGGAAGTATCCCAGTGAGGGTAAACCAAGTAAAAATTGTTGTGTATTGTTCATGATTTAATTTTTATTCATACTTTTCTACGGGAAAGAGAGATAAGATATTTTTGTTTAACAACTAAACAATATAAAAAGGGGTCTTTGTTTCAATATTTCATACCCTTATTCACCCCCCCCCCCCAGGGTATTTGACCTAGTGGTCCAAACTATTGGTATCAGATCCCAATGATACTTTTAGAGTTTTTCTCATGGTGGTGGTTGATCATAAAAGGATTCCAATATTTTATGGAAGCAATTTTCAACTATGGAATAATCTGATGCAACACTACATCAAATATTTTGGAATGGATTTCATTACAAAAGTTATTTATGTAATTACAGATAGTATTGATAGTGGTTCTTTATCAGAAGTTGAAAGAAGATAATTGGATTTTGATGTCAAACGGAAACTTCTACTAGCATGATTTCAATGTGGAAAGGTTGTACAAATTTCAAAAAGGTTCCCTAAGAATTTCTAAGAAGATAATGAGTATGAATTTGAAATCCCTAGGAATAAGTATTCAACATATGTGCAAGGAAAGAAAAATATTAAGAGAAATTTCTTCCAAAAGAAGAACCTTTCTCACAAGAATATGATAGTGCAGAGGAATCTGAGGTTGAAAAGATAGATAACTACAAATATCATGGAGAAAATTCAATGGTGGTAGTCGTAGGTGACTCACAGAAAAAAGTAAAAAATTTACATTGATGAAGAAGAAGTCAAAAGAAGAGTCTATATAGAGGTTGAATTAGAAGCAGCACTTTAGGGATATATATTTGGAGAGCGAAAATGAATAAAACCAACAAAGTGGTGCATTATTCTGAACTCTATATATAGTAGAAGAAAGAAGAGAAGTCTGAGTTGATAGAAGAAATTTAAAATCATAAGTCATCATTTCTAGTGTACTAAAGAATAGAGAAGGGTGATCGATGGTCTGAATAACATAGCAATAGAATAAATCAAACGTATTGAGTAACTTGAAGAATAAGTCGTCATCTGTAAATGAAAAGTTAAGGTTAAAAAAACTCTTGACTCAAAATATGACATTGGAAAAGAAGACCACTCAGAGAATGGTAAAGTTATAAATGGAGAATATAGGTCCATCAGAATAGATGTAATAGTCAAATCTAAATGATAAGGATGGTATGGGGCTTGATCAAAAACAGAAATCAGTCATGGTTGAAGATGGACCTCAAGCATCTTCTCTGAGATAAAAGATTGATTTGGTTATGAATCAGAATCAAAATATTCATATAAACCAAGGGATAACTAGTGGTGTAAAAGTGACATGAAATAAATTCACCTCTCATCAGGGGTTATTGTTGTGGAAAGATGATACATTCACAAAATGTTTGTTCTATAGACAAGAGATATCGAAGGGCACAAGATAAATAGTGGAATCCAAATAGAGATCAATATTACATATGATCTTTTGAGGGAAATTTTTTTACTGTAGAGGATTTGGGTACATGGTAAGATATTGTACAACAACTATGCAAATGAATGTGCCAAAGCAGAACCAAAGTGATTACAAGAAGAAAATAAAAGAATTAAAAAAAGGAAAAATCGATCTACATATCTGCAAGATAATGTTGGTCCATAATACTCTGAGGGAGATGAATATTATCAACCTATACCAAATATGAATTAAAAAAACATGGATCAAAATAAAATATCTGAGAAGGAAGTGGTTGCGAAGATTTCTCTTAAAGCATCAAATCATTCTAGTGTATGGATCCTTGATAGTGGATGCACATCCCATATGACATGAAATATGGATCTTTTCATAGGAATAAAATATGACATAGAAGCTATTTTCAAATTTTTAAATGATTAAGGCTTGAAGATAATTGGATCGGGAAAGGCTAGATTTGGGGGAAAAGAAATGAGATGTGATGATGTCTTAGTAGTATAAGGTCTCGGTCAAAACTTACTTCGTGGCAGTCAACTATGTGACTCGGGTCATGCAATAATATTTACTAATAATACATGTTTTTAAAAAGAAATATATGGTGCACATTTTCTATAGGGAAAAATAACAAAGGGGAATCTCTAACTTCTAAGTGGAGAAGAAGACATGTGATTTTTATCTAGAGAGGAAGAAAAAAAATTGTAGCACAAATGATTTGGTCATCTATATCAACCATCCTTGGAAGATCTGGTCAAGTGTGATGTAGCTCGAGACCTCCCTAATATATCACCTAATCATACACATACAAGTGATTATTTTCAATAGGTTAATATTGTTATAAAGGAATACATGGTAAAAAAAGTCATAAATAGTTCTTAAATCAGTGCATGAAGACCTATGTATACTTATTTCAATGAGATCCATTGACAAGAATAAGTATTAAGTTCTTTTCATTGATGAATCCAGAAGTATAGAAAGGGTATTTTTAATTTCCCACAAGTTTCATGTGTTCAGTTTCATAAAAAATATTGGAGGGAATCTTAAATGATGCTTGGATAGAAAATTCTAATGTTTCATAGTGATAATGGTTCAGAATTAAAAAATAGCCAAGTATAAGATTATCTCAAAAAATAATGGATAAAACATCAAGTTTCAGCAATAATAAGTCCTCAACATAATGGATTGGTTAGGATGTAAAATTGAATCATCAACAACATATCCATAACGATGCTTATTGAAAAAGACCTACCAAATAAATTTTGGTTGGAAGTAGTCTTGACATCGGTCTACATTTATCAAAGGGATATATTATTTCTGAAGGAAGGAAAGACTCTGTAATGTCCCGGACCTGGGTGACACTAAATCGATTCCCCATTTTGGGTCATTACTTGCCTTAAGTGCGCCTCCACGTACGCTAGATGTTTCCGACTAGTAATGAGGGTCTAGATTAGTCACATGGGGAGACTATACCCTCTTGGTCAGAGTAAGCAAGAGCAGTAAACAAATAAAATAGTGGATATAACATGAACTAATCAATGAACAAGAATCAATATCCATTTCCCAACTGGGTACAAACCACAACAAATAATAAGTATACCATGTCATCATAAAATTCTTAGAAAATAAAACCAAAAATAATACAACCAATGGAAATCCCAAAATGGTCATGACTTCAATTCTGCAACCTCATCCATGCATGAATCATGTCCAACCCAACTCCCTATCATAGGGTAATTTCCCTTGTCCTGGCCTTCAAGCATGAAATCTTCTTGGGTACCCAACAGTGGCCTGAGAAGGGTGTGAATACAACTTAGTAGGCCACCACCAATGGTGTCTATAAAATATCCAACCTAACAGATAGCACATGAAATTATGAAATAAATGACAAGTATATAATATAAATTTCGAGGAAATCATTGAAAATAATTATTTAGATATTACTATAAAAAGTACCAAATTCATTATACTCATATTCTTCATTATTTAGTTCACCATCATCATGTAATCAATGGGTTAGGAAAGCACATCATTCAAACATGGTTAAAGGAATTTATCAATATACATAAGGGAATAAGTAAAACCCCTATCCCACCAGCGATAACACATAACAACATCACAATATCCTTACCGCAAGGCCTTAGTCTAGGTTAAATGAAACTGTTAGGGGAATAGAGCTCCATCCCCTTCCCTACCCCATGCATTGTGGGTGGCGTTAGAGCATCAGTCCAACTTGACCTGTGGGAAGAGCGTCAGTCCTTTATCCCACACCTCAAGCCATGTTAACATGCTTATCCATCCATTTACCACACAAAAAATATCATGACCAAACACAACCAATACATATAAAAATCATACCGCAACATAACAAACATAACCAATATTAATGGCAATAACAATCCACAACAATCAACATGGGAATTAATACTATTCCATAACCAATTAATACATTTTTCATTTACATTTGAAAGCCCATTTGAACCAATTACCATTCCCATGCCTTAGCCCATTAAGTATGTTCGTAGATTTACACACCTTAACCAACATTAAATAATTACCAGAAATTAACCCAATTAGTCCATTTATCATTTCAAAATCATTTGCCACTTATGAATTTCATGTACAGTTCTTATATCACTTAGCCTAACCACTTTATCACATTCAACCCATTAGTTGTACCTCATAATTCACATGTATTTACCCATTCTACATATTTATAAATTCCCTTATGCAAACCCACTCACATATTCTTCCATTTTAAAGCCATTTCCAATTTAACAAATTCATCATTTCATATATACTAATTGTTTTTGGAAACTCAACATAATTCATAACCCTTTTGACACAATCTCCTTTAACCCAATTAACCCATTACTAAGTCATTCCAAATAAACCCATTAATCCATTACCAACCTAGGCATAACTATGAACATTAAATTTCTAATTCAACTAAACATATTAACATGTTCAATGAGGGATATACATTATCACACATCAATTTCACACTTAACTTTTCCAATTTATAGGTCTAGTAAGGTCGACACACACCATGGGTAACCATTAAATGTTGAATTCATCCACAACACATCCCATGGGGATCATAAGGGGTTCTAGTAATCATTTAGACACCCAAATTCCAAAATCATACTCAAGGTAACAAATACACATCAAGAGGAAAGAAATATCTCAACAGACATGCACAAATATATAACAAAACTATGGGATATAACTTGTAGACCACCAAACTTTAATCTGATGATGAATCCAATCATAAACATATCCTTAGATCCTGATCCAAAACCCCTATGATGTTCCCACAAAGGTCTTATATTTTCAACTAATGGAATCCAAAACTGCCTAGAAAAAAGAGAGATCGATCCTTGGAAGCTCTTAGAGGTCTTACTTTGTCACTAGGGTTGAGAGGGGAAAAAAGAGAAAAATCCTAAGTGAGGCTTTAAAATCCTGAAGTGGTAATATTTTATAAATTTCTAAAATTTAATGGGTTTCACGGTTTACCAGCACGGTTTGACAAACCATTCCCAAACAATGCATGAGCCATGACCCCAAAATCATTGTAACGACCTAAACTTTTTAATAATTTTTGTTTCCTAATTTTGTGTGTTATTTTATTTTATACTCAAAAAAACTATTTCATTTAATAAAATGAGTATAATTAAAATGATATCATTGGGTTTTTACTGTTATACAACCATTGGTCAATATGACTGTTGGAAACTAAATGTTACAATTATTTTCTATAAATACAAGTGATCTTGGTTAATACAGAAAGAAGATTTGATGGCCCCATCCAATAGTCTCTAGCCAATCGAAGCCCATCTGAAGGAACTTGGTGAGGAGGTAGCACTACTGGCCTTTTCTTTGGACCAAACCCAAGCTGAACTTCATCGTGTGAAGCTGAAGTAGAAACTCCTTCATGAGAAGTTCAAGCTGATAGAAATCACCACTCGGGCAATGTTGGCCAAGCCGCCCCAAGATTCTATCACCTTAGCACACCTTATACTTAGGTCATATTCTGGTGTTATAAGGGGCTATGCAACGAGACCTTAGCTGCCTTATGTAATCCTTTGATATAAATAAAAATTTTGATTTCTTCTTATGGTGAAGTTTGTGAATTTTCAAATGTCCGGATAAATATAGGATGTATATTGTTGATGTTTAGAAAAAAAGGGGATATTTTAAAATATTTATGTAAACCTTAAATAATTAATAATGTGTAATGATTTTTAAAAAATGGTCTTCTACAGTTATGTTCAGTAACAAATTTAGAGTCTAATAAGATCAACTTAATTTTTGGTGAATAGTAAATTATGAATAGTGATTTTACGCTTATGATTAGTAATGTGACCAAATGTATTAAGTAATCTCACTTAAAAAAGTATTGATATAATTTAGGAACCTTTATTAAGTAATTTGATTCAATAAAATATGTAAATAAATGTTTCAAAAATTATTAGTCAAATATTGATTTTCTCAGGTAAATAGTGTTTTTTAATTAAAAATTAAATTAAAAATATTTAGAAAGTTATTTTTATAAAATGGAGTTCATTTTTGAATTCAGATCATCGATATTAGGTTAAGGTGATTTTTGGTGATTTTTCTGAAAAAAATGAATTTTCAGTGAATAGTGAAAATACAACTTTTTGTTTCAGGTGTTTAATGACATCATTAAGGATGTAATAATTATGTAATCATTATGGTAGACTTATGAATAGTAAGATAAGGTATGATGTGTCCCAAGTTGCCAATACCATGTTCAAATACCATGGTAAAACCCATTGTTTTTCCAATACCACCAATGAGGTGTCCCTTGGCCATTAATGACTTGTCCCCTCACTTCTCTTATAAATACCAAGTCATTACCTCATTCATTTCATTTCCAAATCCTCCTCAACGAAATTCTAGTCTCCTTACCTCCCAATTATTCCTCCCAAGGTTCCCACAAGCCTCCCAAGGTCCCAAACATCAAGCTTTTGAAGTTACTTTTCAAGGTAAGGGATCCTTTCACCCTCCTCTTTTAAGTCACGACTTCCTTTATGTTGTGTCTTCTAGTTTCCATCTCTTTCTGTTGAGGGTATGTTATTATATGTTTTCATTACTTTACATTTCATTTCTAATTTTTTAGAGACCCTTTCCTCTCTCATAAATTTGTTTTCTGAATTTTTAATTGACGTCGTTAGGCTGTCGAATTTCTCGTAAAAGAAATCACATCTTCTCTTTTCTTTCATGTTTAATTTTCATGTTGTATGTCATTCAAATATCCATACCATGATCTTATTCTATACCCATACTGTATTATGAATTATTTATGACTTTTTTACCCTTGTCACCTCTCTTTTCAATGTTTTCTAAAACCATGTTATATAGCCGTTATGCTGCAGAAATTTCATCTCAAAATTTCTCTCTCTTTCTCTCAAGAAATTCTCTTGTTTATTTATGTGAATATCCAGACCAATTTCATTTCAATGTGTGTTCATAAATATATAAAAATGAAATATTTTATTCTGGAATTGACATACATATAACCTTCACTCCCTTTCTATGGGTTATAAATGATATAATGATCTTATTTTTAAGAACTTTTAAAACGTCACGATTTTTAAATGAAACCCATTTGTTTTATTCTCTATGGGTTTTTTATGAAATGTTTTATTATGATCTATGTGGATCACATGAAATTAAATACATGTTTAGGGTGCACCCTAGTAGTGCTCCAAAGCATTGGGTAAAAAATTAATCTCTAGAGATGACAAGTTTCACGATACCTTAGTGAATAACCTTGGTTATTTTTATGACACCTTGGGGATGGACCTTGGTGATATGTTCATGAATGTATAAATGAAATGTTGAAGCCACATATTCAAGTTATGTTCCAAGTTTTTTTCATTATGATATTCCTATACTTCCATTTCTCATGTCTTTATGTTGTTATTCAAGTTCTTATTGTTAACACAAGTAAACTGAATCCCTTGTTTACCCTTATTGGGCCTTCTGCTCACCCTTTCCTTTTATGTATGTCTCCAGGATATGAGATGCAGTATTTGTACGTAGGATGAAACTATGATGAATCCCTAAAATTGGTTTAGAAGAATTTTTTATGTTGCATTCAAGTTTTATTGTTCCTGATTTCCAAGACAGTAGACTTTAAAGATCCTATGCATGTAAAATGTAATGAAAAGTTATGTATTAAAAAGGCGGGATTCCATAATCACCCCTTCACATGGTTTAATATTAATTTATCACAGTTAGATTAACTATGAAATAACCATGTTAAATCCTCTATCCAAGGTTATATGGTTACCAAGGATACTCCACAGGGTCTGCATTAACTATGTGCAAACCATGAAACATGGCCAAAAAACTCTTTTTTCCTCCTCTTGCATGCCCAAACCCTCGGAACACCCCTACACCTTATCATGAAATTGGGGAAAAATATTTAACCAAAATAAGGTGATTAAACTGAAACATAAACAAACACACACCTTATAAAAATTAGGGATCTCACAAAATCTGTATAATATGTGGTACAAAAAGAATCCAACATTAAAATACTTACGAATCTTTGCAAGTAAATGTTTTATTCTCCAAAAAGAAAAGAATAGTAAATTTTAGTCATCTGGAGATGAGGGGATATTTCATGGCTACTCAGGAAAAAGAGAATAATATAAATTTATCAATAAGAGGCTGGGAAAAGTAGTTGAAAGTAATGACATCACTATAGTGGAAGATAAACAGAATGTTTAACAATATAGTGAATAGTTTCTTGATGAAAGTGATGAGAATGTAAGAAATACAGGGGGAGAATAAGTGGTAGATATGGATTTAGGAGAGGATACCAATGATGATAAAGAAGAAGTTAAATCTATCTTTTTTCAAAAGATAAAGTGCTGAGATGAAATTGATAGGAAAAATATAATTGGTGATCAGACAACGCCACTTCAAACAAGAAGAATAAAGTCATTACAACAAGAATCATTCCTATCTTAGAAAGAACCTAAATTTTTTAATGAAGAAGCTAGTGAATAAAACTAGGTTCAGGCTATGAATGAAGAGCTGAAACTGTAACACCCGAGACTTTTATGTTATATAAATCATCAAAGGAATCTTTTTCTACACAACACTTGCTTGGCTTGCTTTACACGCAATCGCGACCTTCCTCGATAGCTTGCATCGTACGCAATACCGAGTTTCACTAAACAACAATATGCTATTAAAACTAGCCGTTATGAATAGAAATAACCACTTTTTGAAATTTTATAAATTTTATTTTTCAAAATGGACTTCATTTTTGGACTCAGAATATCGAAATTAGCCTAGGGTGAAATTTTGGTATTTTTCTGAAAACTTTCAATTTTTGATGAATAGTGAAACCACTAAGTGGTAGGTTAAAAACTGAATTTTGCATAAAACTTAATTTTACCGCTTCTGTGAATGGAATTTCAAAAATCCTAGAGACACGGTTAATATCAAGGACTAAAATGTGGTTCAATGAGATGAAAATAATTTTTTTGTGAATAGTAACTTTTTACTATTTTTACCGCGGTTAATAGTAAATAGGGTAACTAAGGGTAAATATGATATTAATATTACCCTAACACATGTCCTAACTCTATTGGACAAGTTTAATTCGACCAAAAACAAACTTAGGAATAAAATATGACCATTTAGGCCCACCTGGATTAGATTAGGACATTTATTATTAATTTATTTAAAGAAGGGTTAAAATAGTTAAAATCAAAGTTTAATAAGTAAATCATTTTTAATATAGGGTTATACATAATATAAATTCGATTGTAAATATTCATTAGAAAGATAACAAGATTTCCTACATGATGGTATTTTATTTGTAATTTTTAGACATCAAATAATTTAATTTATTTATGACACAAAGATGATGCAGTAATTATCTTATTAATGAAATATTGACAAAATTGATAATATAAATACCAAAATAAATGTAATTTGAGACTTTTTATGAATTCCACTAATTTTCTAGGTTACTATGATATATTAGTATTGATTTAATCAACTTGGTTCGAACTTATAATTCTGTTATGACTTTCACAAAAATCATATATCAAATAGTGTCAAAATTGACACAAAATAGTTTTTAAATAAAATATTATATTATTAATTGTTATTTTATTCCTAAAAATCTAAGGTTTGGCCAAATGACTTAGATAAGGATATATATATTAATAATAAACAATTTGGGGTTCGTTTGGCATGTTATAGTAAGTGTATTAACCATATAGTGAAAGAAAACAAAAAGACACGGTAAAAGTTAAATTAATTAACTTAGAGTTAAATCTAATTGATAAGGTTAAAATAATACCCTAAACTTGTCTAAATCCTATTGGTTGATAGGATTTCGACCCATCCCCACTTTAGCTTCGAAATAAGACCCTTTGGAACCATTATAAACCGATTTTGACTTTAATATAAAATAATATTTTGAGATATTCCTAAGGTGCCCCTCTCCTCCCTTATAAAAGGGCACCTCCTCCCCCTCCTCCTCACACCAATTTGAGCACTCAAGCTCGGCCAACCCCTGCCATTTTCTCCTCTCCACTTCCCCAGAATAATCCTAGAGGTCCCGGTCTTCTCCAAAGACCAATCTTAGTTCCTTAAGTGGAGGATTCAAAGAGGCGTTCCAAAGAAGAGGTAATATCCATTACCGATCTTTTCAATTTCTTTCTTCTTCAACTTCTTCTTCTTTAGTTGTTTCATGATAAAGTAATAACATCAGTATTACTTACATACTGATATGTTATTATAAATATGAAACAACCCTAATTCACCTTCTATCCATCCTACGGAAAAATGAAATCACCGCGCGTGCGTACGTACGGAATACCGTCTCCACGCCGTGGTGTAATCTATTTTCCACCATCACCTTACAAGGATGGGTATAATGGTGTAATGAGTAACTATATATGATTATTATTAAGTAATATTGATACTGAAATAATATATATATATACTCCAATACAATTCCACGATCATAGGAACGATATCATCACTCGTGCGTACGTACGGAATACCGTCTCCACGATGTGATGCGACTCGTTCTACATGATCTTCATTTCATAATGATTATATAAATGAATTGAATGAATGAATATGGTATATACTACACTAATACCATTCTGTAAATGAATTATCTATAACCTAAATATAAGAATAAGAATTTATTCGACAAAACACGCATAAGAACAAAAGTAATAAAGACCCGAGTAACAAGTAACAATGAAATATTACTAACAAGAAGCTAATAATATGACCATATATGATCTCATATCAATATGTATGATTCTGGAATAAGTCAATAACATTATTTAAACCATTATACAGGAGCTTCAGACACGAACAAAGCAAATCGGACCTAAGGTAAGGGAAATATCACAATCTCATTTTTATCCGAGATTGTTTATTCGTAAGTATTTACTGGGGTGTATTTTATCATCCACATCCATGTTTTATCAATATGTAATATTATTTCCATCCACCTAAAATTTTTTAAATCCATTTTTACCCTTCGGTGAGTTTTTAGTAATACGTATGAAAGGAATCTTTTGTCGTTTTTCGTACGAGGTACTTTTTGACTTTTCCGACAAAAGTACGAAGAATGTTTATTTTTAACTTATACGGCACGAACGGATTTCTACTGTTTTATAAAGCCTTATTTTCATGAAGCTTACTCTAAAATATTTCATGACTATTTTCAATAAAATCTATTTCTTTTAAAATTGCATGATGTTTTGTGAAAAGAAATTGATTTTGAAGAAGAAAGGATATTTTCCTCAAGAATTCAATTCAAGTGTTTTATAAAAATTATTTTCCATCTAAGATAATAAAGAGTTCTGTTTCTATCCATATTTTTACATTGATTTGACTATTTTGTGATGGAATTATGTTTATGAATTCCTTTATCTTATATGAATTGATTTATGATGTCATGATGTTTCAAGAATCCCATTTTTGTTACATGTGTTATGCGATGATGTATGTTTTATGATTATGTGGCACACATAAGAAAGGATTCATTATAATATGGGTGGGACCTATATCTCCCTCCAATGCATTGGGTAATGATTTTATATCTCATGAGATAGACATGGCTGGAACGGAAGGTTATTTCGGTTCAGTGATACAGGACTGAAACGAGGAGTGAACTCGGTTCAGAAAGGGACTTTGTCCACTAAGATAGTCTTGGCAATGAGTCATGACTAACAAGAAATGATTTTCCATGATTATGTGTGCATGCCACAAAGTTTCAAATTTTATGTTATGATTATGGGGATCTCATTTTCACTTCTATGATTTATTCCATGTTAAGATATTATGATCTCTTTTGCAGGTTTTGATTTTCATAAAGATATGATATGATTTTTATTTCCTTTATTTGCCCTTGCTGAGCATTTGAGCTCACCCTTTTATGTTTTCTTTTCCCCAGGTCAGGAAGATGGATATTAAGTAGAATATGCTAAAAGGGACCCTAGATATGATGAAATAAATGGCAGACACTGTAGAAGATTTATGAACCAGTTGTTTATGTTTCCCAGTTTCTAAAGACACTATACCTATACGGTCCTTTGTGGTTTTGTCATATGTTGTAATAAGTGTGCTTCAATTTTGAAGTATTAACAATGTATGTAAAGTGTGGGTCGTTATAGTTGGTATCAGAGGAAAGGTATAGTCAACCTTTGGCAACTAGGATGTGAAAGCCTTAGTAAGAACCCTAAGGATAAGTCTAAGCATAGAGCACAATCTTAGAAATGGCCATGAATAACCTAGGATAAGACCATAAGCATGAATTTTTTTTTCTTGAATTATGTGGTTTCCTATTATAATTAGTGTTGCTCACACTACTCTTCTTGGTTTTAGTCAATGGATGGAACCCGAAGGAACCGTGTTAATGCGGAATGTGATGGGCAATGCAATGATTGTCCCCCTGAGCAACCAAACGATATGGGAGCTGGAATGCAAAATCTTGTAGCCATGCTCACACAACTTTCTCAAGCTATGAATCATGCAGGATTTCCAAATGAACAAAGGAGGGAGCAACATTCTGTTGAATCCTTCATGAGGCAGCGTCCACCATCTTTCAGCGGGTCTACTGATCCATTAGTTGCTGAACAATGGATTAGTACTACTGAAAAGATATTTTCAGTTCTTCAATGTTCTGAGCATGATAAAGTCATCCTAGCAGTGTATCGTTTGGAAGGAGATGCGGATCAATGGTGGAATCTTGTTAAGAATACGAGGCAAAGGGATGAAATTGAGTCTATGGAATGGGACGAGTTCAAGAACTTATTTTTCAATAAGTACTTCCCTCGTATTCTCCGAACAAAGATGGAGAAAGAGTTCCTTGAACTGAAGCAAAGGGATGATGAATCTGTTAGTACCTATGAAGAAAATTTTACAAGACTTGCAAGGTACGCTTCTGGTATTATTATCCAACCTGAGGGTAAGATCGATCGATTCTTTAGTGGCTTAAAACCAAGTCTTCGAAGGGCGTTAGCCATAAGGGACTTCAATAGCTACGAGGAAATTGTTCGATGTGCTCTCAAAGTCGAGATGGAGATTGGAGTAACCCATCAGTCACATGGGTTTGATAAGAAGAGGAAGATGGAATTCAAAGAAAAATCTAAAGAGCACACGGAAAAGAAGATGAACTTTCCCTTATGCTCAAAGTGTGGAAAGAAACATGGAGGGAGTTGTATTAAAGGGACAAGTAAATGTTTTAAATGTGGAAAGGAAGGTCATCGGTCATTTGAATGCCGTGATAATGGGAAGAAGATGTCTAATGATGCAAACAAAGGAAGGGATACACAGAATGAACCTACTACACTTCAATGTTTCAAGTGCAAGGAGATGGGGCATTATGCCAATCAATGCCCAAATCCAAGGGTTGATGATGATGGTCGATGTCAACAAACTCTTAAGGCTAAAGACAAAGGAAAGTCACATGCAATTTCTATCAGCGATGTGGAGTACGATAACGATGTGGTGAAAGGTACACTTACCATCCACTCTAAAGTAGCAAATGTTTTATTTGATTCTGGATCCACCCACTCTTTTATTTCTGAAAAATTTTCTAAGGGTATCACCGTATTACCTCAACAATTAGATGTTGAGTTAGCTGTGACAACACCTAATGGCACATCAATCGCATCAGAAGTTTATAATTCTTCTCCGATCGAAGTTTGTGGGAAAGTGCTTCCTGCAAATCTTGTGATCCTTCCTTTAGTGGAATTTGATGTGATTCTTGGCATGGATTGGCTTTCTCTACATGGAGCTCATATCAATTGCCAAAGAAGGGAAGTCACATTTCATATTCCAGATCAACCTACGATCGTCTATCAATGCAAGGATGAACATAACCTTCCAGTGGAAATTTCTTCCATCTTATGGGTATTGATTCCACTAAATGAAGGTTATTTATCTCAAATAGTTGGTGAGAAACTCACGATTAATAATATTCCCATTGTACGGGAGTTTGATGATGTCTTTCCGGAGGAATTACCGGGTCTTCCACCAAATCGTGAAGTTGAGTTTTCAATAGAACTCGTACCGGGTGCTTTGCCTATTTCAAAGACACCTTATAGAATGGCCCCAATTGAGTTGCAGGAATTGAAGAAGCAACTCCAAGAGAATCTTGATAAGGGATTCATACTCCCTAGTGCGTCACCTTGGGGAGCACCTGTTCTATTTGTTAAGAAGAAAGATGGATCAATGAGACTCTGCATTGATTATCGAGAACTTAACAAGATCACTATCAAGAACAAATATCCTCTCCCACGCATTGATGACTTATTTGACCAACTACGCGGAGCTCAATACTTTTCCAAGATTGATCTTCGTTCAGGGTATCATCAATTAAGGGTCAAAAGGGAGGATATACCAAAGACGGCTTTCCGTACAAGGTATGGACACTATGAATTTATAGTGATGCCATTTGGTCTTACTAATGCCCCTGCTATCTTCATGGATCTAATGAATAGAGACTTTAGAGACTATCTTGATCAATTTGTGGTAGTCTTTATAGACGATATTCTTGTCTATTCAAAGAGCAAGGAAGAGCAAGAAGATCACTTGAGAATTATATTGAAGACCCTGAGAAAGGAGAAGCTTTATGCCAAATTTACCAAGTGTGTATTTTGGCTTCAAAAAGTTGCATTTTTGGGTCACATAATCTAAAAAGAGGGGATATCTGTGGATCCAGCAAAAACAGAGGTTATCGAAAGATGGTCAAGACCAACAACAGTAACTGAGATCCGAAGTTTTCTTGGTTTGGCTGGATATTATCGACGTTTTGTAAAAGATTTTTCACGATTATCTAATCCACTCACCAAGTTGACTCGGAAAGGAGTTAAGTTTTTCTGGACAGAGGAATGTGAAGAGAATTTCAAGGAGTTGAAAAGAAGGTTATCCAGTGCACCTGTGCTCACACTGCCTTGTAGTGGAGAAAGGTTTGTGATCTACAGTGATGCATCCAAGAAGGGATTGGGGTGTGTTCTTATGCAAAATGATATGGTGATAGCTTATGCCTCACGACAGTTGAAAATCCATGAGCAAAATTACCCAACACATGATTTGGAGTTGGCTGCGGTAATCTTTGCATTAAAGATTTTGAGGCATTACCTTTATGGTGAAAGGTGTGATATTTATACTGATCATAAAAGTTTAAAGTATATTTTCACACAAAAGGAGCTGAATATGCGCCAAAGAAGATGGTTGGAGCTGATTAAGGATTATGACTGCTCAATCCATTACCACCCTGGGAAAGCAAACAAGGTGGCAGATTCATTAAGTCGACAAGACCATGCTAGTTTATCCATGATGAGGATCAAAAAAGATCCAATATTTATGGATTTACAAAGGATGGATCTTGGAATTATAATGGAAGGGGAAAAATCTTATCTTTCTCAAATGAATGTTCAACCATCTATACATGTGAAGATTAAAGAGGCACAGAAAGAAGATGTCGAGTTACAAAAGAAGGTGAGAAATGTTCCTGAATTCAACCTTGTTTGTGATGGGATAATAAAGTTCAGGAATCGGGTTTGCGTTCCTCCCATCCCCGAATTAAAGAAAGAGCTGCTGGATGAGGCTCATAGTTCTTCATTCTCTATTCATCTTGGAAGCACGAAGATGTATAGGGACTTGAAAGAGTACTTCTGGTGGGATGGCATGAAAAGAGATGTTGCTGAATATGTCTCTCGATGCTTGGTTTGTCAACAAGTTAAAGCTGAGAGACAGAAGTCTAAGGGGATGTTACAACCATTACCCATACCCGAATGGAAATGGGAAAACATCACTATGGACTTTGTCAAAGGACTTCCTAAAACATCCAAAGGCAATAATGCTATCTGGGTCATAGTTGATCGTCTTACAAAGTCTGCACACTTCATTGCTATTAGAGAGGATTTCTCTCTAGATCAGCTTGCCAGGATATATATAAAGGAAGTGGTAAGATTGCATGGAGTACCACTTTCTATTATATCTGATCGAGATCCGAGATTTACCTCGAAGTTCTGGCGAAGTCTTCAGCATACTCTGGATACAGAGTTGAGTTTCAGCACTGCTTATCATCCCCAGACAGACGGTCAGTCTGAGAGAACAATTCAAACCCTAGAAGATATGTTGAGAGCTTGCTCTATGGATTTCAAAGGAGGTTGGGATCAACACCTACCTTTGGTGGAATTTTCTTATAATAATAGCTTTCACTCCAGTATTCAGATGGCTCCTTATGAAGCTCTCTATGGAAAGAAATGCAGGACTCCAACTTGCTGGGATGAAGTTGGGGAAAGAAAGCTATTAGGACCTGATCTCGTTGATGAAATGGCAGAAAAGGTCAGATCTATTCAACAACACATAAGAGCAGCTCAGAGTCGACAGAAAAGTTATGCCGACAACCGAAGAAAAGACCTAGAGTTTGAAGTGGGTGATAAAGTGTTCTTACGAAAATCTCCCTGGAAGAGGGTTATGAGATTTGGAAAGAAGGGGAAGTTGAGCCCTAGATATATCGGTCCTTTTGAAATACTGGATCGTGTTGGGAAGGTAGCTTACCGATTGGCGCTTCCACCGAATCTCTCTCAAGTTCACGATGTGTTCCATGTATCTCTCCTGAGAAAGTACATACCAGATCCTTCACATGTACTCAGCTCAGAAGTTGTACCGTTGGAGCAAGATCTTTCTTATGAAGAACAGCCGATAGAGATTCTGGATCGTAGCGAAAAAGTCCTACGAAACAAGACCTCTCGCTTGGTGAAAGTTTTATGGAGAAACCACCAACTTGAAGAAGCTACATGGGAGCTTGAGGATATGATGAGGGAGAAGTATCCTCATTTGTTTGTTGAAAAGTGACGAATTTCGAGGGCGAAATTCTTTTTAAGGGGGGTAGAATGTAACACCCGAGACTTTTATGTTATATAAATCATCAAAGGAATCTTTTTCTACACAACACTTGCTTGGCTTTCTTTACACGCAATCGCGACCTACCTCGATAGCTTGCGTCGTACGCAATACCGAGTTTCACTAAACAACAATATGCTATTAAAACTAGCCGTTATGAATAGTAATAACCACTTTTTGAAATTTTATAAATTTTATTTTTCAAAATGGACTTCATTTTTGGACTCAGAATATCGAAATTATCCTAGGGTGAAATTTTGGTATTTTTCTGAAAACTTTCAATTTTTGATGAATAGTGAAACCACTAAGTGGTAGGTTAAAAACTGAATTTTGCATAAAACTTAATTTTACTGCTTCTGTGAATGGAATTTCAAAAATCCAAGAGACACGGTTAATAAAGGACTAAAATGTGGTTCAATGAGATGAAAATAATTTTTTGGTGAATAGTAACTTTTTACTATTTTTACCGCGGTTAATAGTAAATAGGGTAACTAAGGGTAAATATGATATTAATATTACCCTAAAACATGTCCTAATTCTATTGGACAAGTGTAATTCGACCAAAAACAAACTTAGGAATAAAATATGACCATTTAGGCCCACTTGGATTAGATTAGGACATTTATTATTAATTTATTTAAAGAAGGGTTAAAATAGTTAAAATCAAAGTTTAATAAGTAAATCATTTTTAATATAGGGTTATACATAAGATAAATTAGATTGTAAATATTCATTAGAAATCTAAAAATATTTCCTACATGATGGTATTTTATTTGTAATTTTTATACATCAGATAATTTAATTTATTTATGACACAAAGATGATGCAGTAATTATCTTATTAATGAAATATTGACAAAATTGATAATATAAATACCAAAATAAATGTAATTTGAGACTTTTTATGAATTCCACTAATTTTCTAGGTTACTATGATATATTAGTATTGATTTAATCAACTTGGTTCGAACATATAATTCTGTTATGACTTTCACAAAAATCATATATCAAATAGTGTCAAAATTGACACAAAATAGTTTTTAAATCAAATATTATATTATTAATTGTTATTTTATTCCAAAAAATCTAAGGTTCGGCCAAATTACTTAGATAAGGATATATATATTAATAATAAACAATTTGGGAATCTTTTGGCATGTTTTAGTAAGTGTATTAACCATATAGTGAAAGAAAACAAAAAGACACGGTAAAAGTTAAATTAATTAACTTAGAGTTAAATCTAATTGATAAGGTTAAAATAATACCCTAAACTTGTCTAAATCCTATTGGTTGATAGGATTTCGACCCATACCCACTTTAGCTTCTAAATAAGACCCTTTGGAACCATTATAAACCGATTTTGACTTTAATATAAAATAATATTTTGAGATATTCCTAAGGTGCCCCTCTCCTCCCTTATAAAAGGGCACCTCCTCCCCCTCCTCCTCACACCAATTTGAGCACTCAATTTCGGCCAACCCCTGCCATTTTCTCCTCTCCACTTCCCCAGAATAATCCTAGAGGTCCTGGTCTTCTCCAAAGACCAATCTTAGTTCCTTAAGTGGAGGATTCAAAGAGGCGTTTCAAAGAAGAGGTAATATCCATTACCGATCTTTTCAATTTCTTTCTTCTTCAACTTCTTCTTCTTTAGTTGTTTCATGATAAAGTAATAACATCAGTATTACTTACATACTGATATGTTATTATAAATATGAAACAACCCTAATTCACCTTCTATCCATCCTACGGAAAAATGAAATCACCGCGCGTGCGTACGTACGGAATACCGTCTCCACGCCGTGGTGTAATCTATTTTCCACCATCACCTTACAAGGATGGGTATAATGGTGTAATGAGTAACTATATATGATTATTATTAAGTAATATTGATACTGAAATAATATATATATATACTCCAATACAATTCCACGATCATAGGAACGATATCATCACTCGTGCGTACGTACGGAATACCGTCTCCACGATGTGATGCGACTCGTTCTACATGATCTTCATTTCATAATGATTATATAAATGAATTGAATGAATGAATATGGTATATACTACACTAATACCATTCTGGAAATGAATTATCTATAACCTAAAGATAAGAATAAGAATTTATTCGACAAAACACGCATAAGAACAAAAGTTATAAAGACCCGAGTAACAAGTAACAATGAAATATTACTAACAAGAAGCTAATAATATGACCATATATGATCTCATATCAATATGTATGATTCTGGAATAAGTCAATAACATTATTTAAACCATTATACAGGAGCTTCGGACACGAACAAAGCAAATCGGACCTAAGGTAAGGGAAATATCACAATCTCATTTTTATCCGAGATTGTTTATTCGTAAGTATTTACTGGGGTGTATTTTATCATCCACATCCATGTTTTATCAATATGTAATATTATTTCCATCCAACTAAAATTGTTTAAATTCATTTTGACCCTTCGGTGAGTTTTTAGTAATACGTATGAAAGGAATATTTTGTCGTTTTTCGTACGAGGTACTTTTTGACTTTTCCGACAAAAGTACGAAGAATGTTTTTTTTAACTTATATGGCACAAACGGATTTCTACTGTTTTATAAAGCCTTATTTTCATGAAGCTTACTCTAAAAGATTTCATGACTATTTTCAATAAAATCTCTTTCTTTTAAAATTGCATGATGTTTTGTGAAAAGAAATTGATTTTGAAGAAGAAAGGATATTTTCCTCAAGAATTCAATTCAAGTGTTTTATCAAAATTATTTTCCATATAAGATAATAAAGAGTTATGTTTCTATCCATATTTTTACATTGATTTGACTATGTTGTGATGGAATTATGTTTATGAATTCCTTTATCTTATATGAATTGATTTATGATGTCATGATGTTTCAAGAATCCCATTTTTGTTACATGTGTTATGCGATGATGTATGTTTTATGATTATGTGGCACACATAAGAAAGGATTCATTATAAGATGGGTGGGACCTATATCTCCCTCCAATGCATTGGGTAATGATTTTATATCTCATGAGATAGACATGGCTGGAATGGAAGGTTATTTCGGTTCAGTGATATAGGACTGAAACGAGGAGTGAACTCGGTTCAGAAAGGGACTTTGTCCACTAAGATAGTCTTGGCAATGAGTCATGACTAACAAGAAATGATTTTCCATGATTATGTGTGCATGCCCCAAAGTTTCAAGTTTTATGTTATGATTATGAGGATCTCATTTTCACTTCTATGATTTATTCCATGTTAAGATATTATGATCTCTTTTGCAGGTTTTGATTTTCATAAAGATATGATATGATTTTTATTTCCTTTATTTGCCCTTGCTGAGCATTTGAGCTCACCCTTTTATGTTTTCTTTTCCCCAGGTCAGGAAGATGGATATTAAGTAGAATATGCTAAAAGGGACCCTAGATATGATGAAATAAATGGGAGACACTGTAGAAGATTTATGAACCAGTTGTTTATGTTTCCCAGTTTCTAAAGACACTATACCTATACGGTCCTTTGTGGTTTTGTCATATGTTGTAATAAGTGTGCTTCAATTTTGAAGTATTAACAATGTATGTAAAGTGTGGGTCGTTATAGGAACAAATTTAGAAGAATAAAACTTAGGATATTGTTTTGAGACAAGAAGATAAGGCTGTCATTGGGACCAAATGGGTCTTTCCTGTAAGAACTCGTGTTTTTCTGGACTGTCATTTTGAACAGAAATTTAAATTTTTCCTTTTGATGCTCGTGAGGGGAAAAATGAACATTTCCCCTACTATCTGATCTCATATCATTTTTCTGACAACTTTGTTTGTCCTGGAAGAGGGTTTTTACCCTAGGATATAATTTTGGTCGAAATCCGAGCTGTTCGAATTTTGGTGTAATATTTAATATTTAATATTATTAAATTAAATATTAATTTATTTGTTCTAGTTCACTTGGAAATAAATTTTAAATGGTTCATTGGATTTATATTTCATCTACGCCATTGAGATCGAAATGGGGAGTTTAGCCTAGGGAAGGCATAAACTCATGTTGGGCGTCGAGGTCAGCCCGAGCCCCTTTTTCTTCTTTTCCTTTTCTTTTCTTTTCTTTCATCTCTTCTTTCCTCCTCCTTGCACAAGTATCCTACTCCTCCTTCTTGGCCATGACTTTTGAGAATAATTGGAGTTTGATATAGAGAGATATTTTGGAGGTAAGAGGGGTACCGATTCGAAGCTCTTTATGTGCTGAGTCGACATGGGGCAACCGTGATCCATGAAATCAACCGAAGCTTCGGCTGTTTCCTCCCAAAGGTAGGGGCGTTTATGTTTTCACCATAGATCTCATTTAAAAATGTCTTTTTATGTTTTTAAATCCTTATATTGATTTCTTGTGGCCTCTTAAGGCCGAATCTATTGTTTCTGGGGTGAAAATGGGTGTTTCGGGCGTTTTGAGGGATTTCCCGTCGGAAAACCCAGAATACACGGCGTGTGTTCCTAGGGAACTTGTCGTGTGTTCTTACCATTTGGGGAAGACGAAGTTTTACAAATTACATGCTGTGTACTTTTAGTACATGTCATGTAGTGGATAGTTGTATAACTGTAAGTGTGAAATAAAACATGGAATAGTGGGTTTTAAGGAGTACACGCCATGTAGTGGCACATGGGCATGTGTTCAGGTGAAAACACACACGGGATGACTTTTTGTGAATAGTATATGCCATGTACAGTAAAGTACACACTGTTTACTATTACATAGGCAGCCCCCATGTGTCTAGCCATGTGCTCTGGTCATGTACCACTTCTTCTTAGTAGTTTTGGGATAACATATTCCCTGGAAGTTAGAATTGGGCATGTGAGTAGTCCATTCTGAGAATTTTTTCACATACATCGTAATGGTGGAATCCTTTTTACATTTATAGGAAATATAAATTATGTTTTAGGGGTTTCTATCTAAATGGAGAGGTTCTTACTTCAGTTATCAAGTTTAGTTGACACCTGAGAGTGAGACATGGCGTGGATGACATGTTGGGTGTTCAGACCAACTTAGTTGAGACCTTTAAGATGAGATGAGGTATGAGATATCTCTTGTAACATATTATTTAGATGAAATTCCCCTTGTGAGGCATTCCCTTCTAGCCTATGAGGCTTTGAGACTGGGCACTTCCAAGGATCCCCTAAGGGATGCCTTTACTTGTGTGCTGACCTAGGGAGTCCCTATAAGATCTCCCTCCTATTTTTCCTTTGAGAGGACCCATGTTGTTGAATGCCTATACTGTCATTCATTTGAGGATCCTATGTTGGATTCCTCCATTACACTTCTCTAATGATTTTGTGTAGGATGTCTTCACTCGTGTTTACCTGGAGGATCCTAAGTATGTTGCCTCCTCATTGTTTGACTTGAGGGATCTAGTGGGTGCCCATGGTTTGACTGACCCTGAGTTGTTATGTTAGGTTTGGGTAGATATGGTTTTTGTTTTCCACCTAGAACCCATGCCAAAGTGGTAATCCCTTGGGGCTATGTATGTAGTGTTGGGTTGGATGTTCAGGCCACCCTCACTCATTTGTTTATATCTAACTTGGTTTACTGATGTAATAGGGGTTACCATAGGAACTTTAAGTTTGGTGGCTATTGAGCCTGATGCGAGGCGTCTTTCATGTTTGATGGGATGCCTACTATGACTTGTGTTCCTGAGTAGAGGTGGTTTTATTGTAAATAGGGTTTTTTACCTTTCTATGGATGTTTTTCCCGTGTTTTCTTATTATTGATCGTTTGGTCTAGCTTGCATATTAGGCTGCTTTTCTTTCCATTCCTAGTATTGTTAGGTTGGATTTATTTTATCTGATATAATTTCCCATTCCTTGTATCTATTTATCAAAGTAGTACTTTGAGGTTTTCTTTGGTTGTTGATTATCATTTGGGAACATTTTCTTTACACTGGGATGTGGAAACCTAGTATAGTGATAATATAGGGGGAATTGATGTTGAGGGATTTCACAAAGTTTCTATTGTACTTTTCTCACTACGATACCATAGGGGAGATTTACGTTGAGTGATCCCTCAGTGTGTCTCCAGTTATCGTTATGAGACTATAATGGGAATTGATGTTGAGTACTTCCTCAGAGAGTTTGTATTTTTATCATTAAAATACTATAGGGTGAATTGATGTTGAGTGATTCCTTAGAGAGTCTGTAATTATCTTTATGAGACCATAGGGTGATTGACGTTGAGTGTTCCCTCATAGTGTCTATAGTTATCTTTAAAATACTATAAGGGGAATTTAAACTGAGTGCTTCTGTAGGTTATCATTAAAAGACTATCGGGGGAATTGATGATGAGTGTTTCCTCAAAGAGGCTTTTCCAGTATGAGACCAAAGGGGTTTGACTGTGAGAGATACCCAAAGGTTGTTCATAATTTATATGATGCTATGTAATACCCATGGGGTTCAGACCATGAGATATGCCTAGGTGGTCATGTGTTTTTGATTGATGGATTGTTGAACAAAGGGGTTATATCGTGAGATCTTTCCCAGACACTGATGAGTTAAGGGGATGATTATGCACTCCTTGGCCTCTTTTTAGAATTATTACACTCTTCCAAATCGGTTAAGGTTAACCGTCGGTATATGGTATCCTTCCTTACAGAATTTATAGTCAGTATATGGAAATCTAATGGTGATTGGAGGTAAGTACGGGTGAACCCAGGTGTAGGATCTGTTTCCCCATGTGGTGACATAGCTTTCTCATAGATATGATTCTGGTGATGGCTGAAGCAGGTTTTTTGTCAATCCGGATTACAGACCCAAGGATCGACTGCTTTTGTGGTTTCATGTTGTTTGATACACATACTAATGAATATTCATATTTATGTATATGTGTATAGGTATGGGACAATACATGTATGCATATATAGATATGGGCATCCATGGTGGCACTTACCCAGTTGACATGGATTACAAACCTTGAGTTCAATTGTGGTTTCATGTTTGGTTTACTTCTTGTGTTGTGTTCCATCTAGGATAAGAACGTTTCTATTGCATACACTTTTAGCAGCACAGTTATCGGTGTCTTGTTGGGGTTCCCCACTGAGATTATTTCTCACTCCTGCACATGCACGTCGGTGTACATGTAGACCATATGTCTTCTTTTCAGCTTGAGCATGATTTTCATGGTGGATAGGGCTGGGGCCCAGTGTTTCATGATTGATCAGAGCTACTCAAGTGGTTCTACTAATCGGGCTAGTGCAGTTCAATAGGTTCTGGAGATCGTGTATGTGGGTTGGCTGGGAGTTTGTAGTTGAGCCCTATAATTTTACTTTCAACATATTTTGAACTTTGATATTCATGTTTGTCCTAGTGGGTGACCAGTTTTGTATTGTATTTCATAGCTGTTCGGGCTTTTACAGCATTTTACTATTAAAACTTGTTCTATTTCAATTGTTTACTCCTTCTGCACTCTATTTACTTTCCGCTATGTATGATACTTAATTATTTCCACTATTTTCTTACTTTGGTATGAGGGCATAGTCTCCCCACTATCACAACCTAGGACCTCGCTACTAGTCGACATCCTCTGGTGTACGGGGAGGCATGCTTGAGGCCTTGTGGAAAACTGGCTCGGAGCACCGCTTTAGTGGCTTTCGTTCGGAACGTTACAAAGTGGTATCAGATGATTTTTCTTTTCATGGTCTTTACTATTTGGGATATGTTATATAGGATTATTAGGAATGTGTCAGAACCTATGATAAATATCGGACCGGTGGATCGAGAACACTTGTTCTAATAAGAAGTCCTAGTTTCCAGGGTTTGGTATTATTGTTCCAATTTTGCGATGGTATAGTTGTATAAGATTTTTACCTTGAGCGACACACATGTTGTGTGGTGTTTTGATTTAATATAGATCTCTGGATCTTTGGATCTTGGTCATTGGTAAGATTCTAGGGATGGATTTTGACTCTTGGTCGGCAAAGGCAAGAGGCATCTCATGCATCATACTAGGCACGTAGGATTCACAGCATATAAGCATGCTAGTGTGTTTTTTTTCTGACGACTGAGACCTTTGGGTTTGATTACACATAATTTTTACTCTGATGGTGGGTTACATGGATCTACGTTTAGTTTTTGGTGTGAGGATATGACTCAGTCATCCTGCACAGGTGGTGTAGTGACCCCAGTTGGTTGATATAGCACTTGTTGCCTTTCTTTTTAACCCCTTATTGGGAGTTGTTTCTTGGGTCTGTGGTTATCTAGTCGAATTTTTGAGAATTAGGTCGATAGATACCAAGGATTTTCTTATAAACTGGACCAATTTGTGGAATTTTTGTATACAGGTACCCGATGAGTGTTAGTTCAGCTTGTCTCTTCTGTTTTGGTTGTGACCTCCAAGGAGCAGTTCCTTTTAAGAATGCTCGAAGAGGGTCAGGGCCCTTGCAGGACGTGTTTTTTAGATTTTAACCTCATTGGTCATTATTATATTACCTTATTTATAGAGGATTCAATATTTTATTCTAGTTTGTTAGTCCTTGTGACCCAATCATGAGGCTTTTTCTGCAGGGCTAAGTGAAAGACCTAGAGAACCTTGGTTTTGACTTAAACCTTTGTAGGTTGATGTCTATTCTATTCTTGGGTAACCTATATGAGAGATGTTGGCCTGTGTTTTCCAAATCCATTAGGTAGTGAGATTTTTTTTATTATCATTTTGTGATAAAGGCACAGTTGGTGCTCGAGTTTTTTTTAAAGTCATGTTGATTTTTTCAACTTTTTATTGAGGCACCTTGGGTGCTTGTTTTCTGAGACTAGATTTGAAGGGAAGGACTGTTCCGGTGCCTGGCCTGGTCGACCAGTGTCTCTGCTATTTCTAATTTAGTGAGAGTGTGGATAGATTCTGGTGACTATAATGACTTCTTGTGTATGTTTCGGGTGTTTAGGATACACGCTGGTAGTGCGAGACATTGTTTGGATCTAAATCGGTAAGTGGCCGAGTAGAGCCAAGGACTAATGTTTTAAGTCTTTCTGTGGGTTGGACCCTGGGAGTTGTGTTGAAATGTATCTATATGGTAGAGGTGACATTGTGAAATGTCGGGTTACCATGAAATGGTAGACCCATGGAAGGATCCTGGCAAAGTTGATAGGATGTGAGCGTGGCTCGGAGGGAGCTGGACACACCTTTGGTAAAATCTTAGTGTACTCCTATTAGAGATGATCATGTGTTATCTTCATTCATCTTGAGTGTGTTGGGATAGCTTTAACCATACATCAATCCCCTTTTTCTTTCTTAATGTTCTTCCCTATGAGGATGTAACCTTTTGTGGTTGTGCTCTGGGAGCGGTGTACGTAAATACATATGGTGTGGAGTGCACCATTGGTCGTTTGAGGGTGGTTTTCCTCATTCTGGTTAAACTTTGATGTTTTTTGTAAGCTTTTGAGCTTGGTGTTTTCTTTTAAGATGATGATAAGGGTATTCCTATGGTGGGGAGTACCAGATCGGTCATATATAAATGTCTTCCATGTTGGAGGCGGTTGTTAATGCTATGAGTCTAGTCAATGGATAGACTAGATATATTTTTTGTGCAGATGCTTGGGTTATGAGCATGGTTGCTGGTCCTTTCACTAGGTTTCTCGGGGACGAGAATGTTTATGGTGGGGAGTTTGTAAGAACCCGTGTTTTTCCAAACAGTCATTTTGAGTAGAAATTTGAATTTTGTTGTTAGATGCTCATGAGGGGTAAAATGTTCTTTTTACTTTACTATTTGATCTTGGATAATTTTTTTGGTGAATCTGTTGGTCCCAGATTAGCGTTTTTACCCTAGGATATAAGTTTTGTCTAAATCCGAGCTATTTAAATTTTGGCGCAATATTTAATATTTAATATTATTAAATTAAATATTAATTTATTCGCACGGGTTAATTTGGAAATAACTTTTAAATAGAGCATTTTATTGAGATTTTGTCTGTGTTTTTGAGTTTGAAATGGGGAGTTTAGCCTAGCTAAGGCATAAACTCATATCGAGAGTTGGGGTCGGCCTGAGCCCCTTTTCTCCTTTTCCTTTTCTTTTCTTAACTTCCTTCTCTTCTTTCATCCTCCTCCTTGAACACATCTCCTACACCTCTTCCATGGATGTTTCATTTTCATAGAATTGTAGTTTGATAAATAGAGAGAGTTGGGAGGCAAGAGGGGTACCGATTCGAAGCTCTCGAGGTGTTGAGTCGGCGTGCGGCAACCGTGAGTCGTGAAATTAACTAAAGCTCCAACGGTTTCTACCTGAAGGTTGGTTCGTTTATGTTTTAACCATAGATACCATTTAAACATGTTTTTTATGTTTTTAATGTCTTATATTGACTAGTTGTGGCCTATTAAGGCTAGATCTATTATTTCGGGGGTGAAAACGGGCGTTTCAGGCATTTTGAGGTATTTCCCATCGGAAAACCCAGTATACATGGCATTTGTTCCAGGGGAACACAACGTGTGTTCTTCATGTTCAGGGAAGATGAAGTTTTACAAAGTACACTCCATTTACTTTGAGTGCACGCCGTGTAGTGGATGGTCGTGTGACTGGCCTAGTGAAATAAAACATGGAATATTAGTTTTTAAGGAGTACATGTTGTGTACTATAAGTACACGTCGTGTAGTGGCACATGGGGAAGTGTTCGGGTGAAAACACACATGGGGTGACTTTTTTTGAATAGAAAATTCTATATATAGTAATATACACATTGTTTACTATTACACTTGCAGACTCTATGTGTCTAGCCATTTTTTCAGGCCATGTACTACTTCTGCTTAGTAGTTTTGGAATAACTTATGCCCTAAAAGTTAGAATTGGGCGTGTGAGTAGTCCATTATGAGCGTTTTTTCACGTAGATCCCAGTGGTGGAATTATTTTTACATTTAGAGGTCATATAAATGATGTTTTGTGGGTTTCTACCTTTATGTAGAGGTTCTTCCTCCAATTATTGTGTTTAGTTGACACCAGAGAGTGAGACTTGGCGTGGATGATAGGTTGGGTGTTCGGGCCAACTTAGTTGAGACCTTTAATATGAGATGAGATATGAGATATCTCTGGTAATATATTCTGTAGAGGACTTCCCCATGCGAGGTGTTCCCTTCTGGCCTATGTGGCCGTGAGATCGGGCACTTCCAAGGATCCCCTAAGGGATGCCTTTGCTTGTGTGCTGACCTAGGGAGTCCCTGCGGGATCTCTCTCCCATTTTTACTTTAAGAGAAAGCATGTTATGGAAATCATATATTTTCCTTAATTTTAGGATCCCATGTAGGATTCCTCCATTGTTATTCACTAATGATTATTTGTAGGATGTCTTCGCTCATGTTTACCTAGAGGATTCTGAGTATGATGTCTCCTCAATGTTTGACTTGAGGGACCCAGTGGGTGCCCATTGTTTGACCGACTGTCACACCCCAACATTTTAATTTATTTTTATTTTACTATTTCTGGGCTCCACGTCCTCGCGTCAAGGATTGGGTTGGGTCCCGGTTTAAAAATTTTGAAAATTTAATATTTTTAGTGGGTTTCGGACCCATGCGTGGTCACCGAACAGTGGGTGGTAGTCGCGTCGTTAGCCTGGGTGCCCATGAAATTGTCCAACGATTAAAATAAATAAATATTTATGTAAATAAAGTGAGTTTAATGTCTAAATTGTAATAATAATAATGTCATTATGTGGTTAACAATATTATTATTATTGAGGTGTTATTATGGATATTATTTTTATTATTTTTATTTTTATTATTATTATTTTTTTCATTATAGATTTTATTATTATTATATTTTTCATTGTTATTTTTATTATTATTGTTATAATTTTTATTTTTATGGTTACTATAATTATTATTATTATCTTAATTATTGTAATTTCTATTAGAATTTTTTTTCTGTTTTTATTATTAGTAGTAATATTATTACTATTATTATTGTTAATATAAGAAAAATGAAAAAAAAACAACTAAACCTTAACTCGTCCCCCCCCCCCCACCCATTTTGCAATACAGGTCCCCCTCCCGGTTTCCCCCCTTACCTGCTACTCCAGCCGCCGAAACCCCCCTTGCAGTGGTGCTTCTCTTCGACTCCGCACACCCAGCCTCTCGTTTTCCCTCCACCTTCACCCATCGCCCTGTTGTCTCTGACCCCCTCCGCACATCGCATTCGCCCCTCATCATCCACCTTTTATCCCTCTCCCTCAAGCTTCCATGCCGCCCCAGTACCCCAACCCTACTCCCAACTTCCCTGCTACCCCCCTTACACCGCCCTCACTCTCCCTGACATCGCACTCTCGCCGTTGCGACCCCCCCTAACACTTGACCTCGCCCCTCGCTCCCTCTGCCTGCCAACCCCACGTCGTGCCGCTCGCAAGCCGGCCTCGCCCAAAACCCCTTCGAACACCTGACCTCCAATAGCACTACGCACCCTCGGCCTACCCCGGCTTCACCTCCTAGACTCTGTTCTCAATCCCAGTGGCCATCCATCGCCTGCACCATGCCCAGGTAGCTTCGGCACTTCCAACAGCCGCAGATCTCACCCCCACCACATCCCGGATCTCCAACCGCTTTTCTCGGTCGTGTCTCTGGCACCCTACACACTCTCTCTCCACCTTGCGCCATCCAGCAGCGCACCCAACAATCGGCATGTGGCACTCCCAGTGGTCTCCCTTTTCAGCGCACGCCCCTGCTCGCAACCCCCCATCGTTTCCCTTAAACAGCAGCCTGAAAACCCACCTTCCCTTCTTACTTCAGACCCTGCCATCTTTGTCGCATCCCATCCTTTCTCTCGCCTTACTACGCACCTCTACACGACCTCACTTTTCCACGTCGGCCAACCCCCTTCTGTGGTATAATTATTTATTTAGTTATTTGATTATTTATTTTTCTCCATTTCTCTTTTGGTGTTTTCTATTTGTTCTGGCTGTATAATAATACCTCGATTTGTTCTTTTCACATTCTGCTCATTGTCTAGGGAATGAAAATGGTCCACTGGTTGTTGTTTGTCTTTCTGCGGATGCGTAGTGGTATATTTTCTTGACTTTGAGGTAGGCGAATCTGCATTTTTCCTTTCGGAATAAATCCATTTAATGGTTGTGTGTTTTAATTGGTTATTTTACTTGATTTTCACCTATGAAAAATAATTGATTTGTTTTTGAAAACATTTATACTTTTTTTGGCCTATTTATGGGAGTTGTTTGAAACTGGTTACTTGTTTATAAAAGTGTTTGTAAACTGATTGAGTTTTTTGTATAATTTTTTATAAATTATTCGATCTGTTAATTAAATTGTTTATGAATTATATCGACTATTCATGAATATTTTTAATTAATTTTTTTGACATTATGAATTTTCGAAGGGTGAGTTTAACTGTTTTTTTTTTGAAATATTGGTCTGTTGGTCTTGAAAAAGTACTTTTGGTTGTGTTCTTGGTGTGGGTTAAGTTTTAAAAGGGTCTAGATTAGTTTTTTAAAGGGTATGGTTATTCAATGATTTATAAAATGGTTTTCTCTTTGGATTTGGTGAAATTTAGATGCAAGCCCCTATTTTGTCCTTACAAAGGTTTTACTAAATGAATAACTAATTTATTTAATGATTCTTGGAATTCAAATCATGGGTGAAAAGTGTTTTGGTGTGTGTTTGGATTTTCAAGGGGGTTTGGGGGTGTGTGTCAACATTGAATCTTGAAGGGGTACTTAGAGTGGTTTTAAAATGTGTTTTGGTATGAGTTTGAAAATGGTACAGGCTCGTTTAGTAGCGGTAAAATGATTTGGTGTGCGTTTTGTAACCTAAGGTCCCGTTTGGCATTTTAAATACAAAAGTGGTGTCTAGGGTTGTTTTAGAAGAGCTTGTGCAATGTTTTCATAAAGGCATTTGGTTATGGAAAACTAGAGGATCAATTTATAACTTCAAGTGTTTAAAAAAGTTGTTTTTATAACCAAATGATTTGATGGCCTAGTTGGAACTTTGTGTGTTTGACACGTATGCATATATATAAGTATATGGGGAACTCCTGTCTAGGGTAACCCTTATGGGTGAATGCATAGAAAGAATCTATATTTTGGGAAGGCAAGTGTGGTGAGATGAGTCACGCGTGCAAGGGCCTTCCTACTTACATGGTAGTATTATAACCCCCATGGGGTCCTGGGCATCTTTTAGAGATCAAGTGTTGGTTACTGACCAACCCCGATTAGACGGGTAGGTACCCCCTGGATTAATTGTTAGGATAGACAGGCTTTGCCACGGGATTGGTCAGTTAAGGTGGCCACTTGGTTATGGACTTAGAAGCATCACCATACACCAGTAGTTGGTTCCGAAACTGAGTACGTCTAGGGTTCTTCTAGGGATGTTTACGATCACCCATGGTTACTAGGTTATTTTCATTGCTTGTTAACATTTCGTGCACTAGATTATTTTTATCTTGCACTCTTAATCATTTTACTCTAGAACAACATTGGTATATTCTGTTTTGGATTTTTTTTATAAAATGACAAATGATTTTGGAAAAATGGTATGTAGTGTGTGCTGGGTTTTCAAGTGGGAAACACATTTTGCTTATTTTTGAATGTGAAAACACTACTTTTATAATTATATTTCAAACTTGTGTTGGTGGATTGTTTCAGAAAATGAGAAATCTTATTCTGTGGTTTACTTTGGCACCCCTACTGAGCATCTTGGTGCTCATTCCTATCATATTATTTCAGTTGTAGGTTCAGTTCTTGTTCAGGTTCCTGGTTCAGCTGCTCAATGTTGGACCAGTCTTGAGTCTGAGCTGGGTGGTGACCTAGAGGGTCACAAGGAGGTATGTTTCGTTTTATTTTATTTTTGTTACTAATTTTTTATTTTGATCATCAGTTATATTTATTCATTTATATTTATGGGCCAAATAGTTCCCACTGGTTTAGTTTTGATTCACAGCACTAGTTTCTAGCCCGTGGGAATCGGGACCGCCCTTCGGGCCATGTCGCGGACTAGCTCGGGTGACCGGTTCAGGGTCGACCTGGGTTGGTTCATGAGAAAATGGTATCAAAGGAGGACCTTATTATTTGGGATGTCTGGTAGATGGAGATTAGGATTTTCGGAACTCTAGAGGTAGGTATGGGAAGGATGTCATGAACCCTCTCCTGTTCCAAACCTCGAGTCGTCAGGGGTAGTCTGGAAATTGAGTTATTGTCTCATTCTGGTTTTTCTTAGATTGAGGGATGAAAATGGAGGAAATCCAATGTTACAATGTGATTTCACATGGAGTAGTGACCCATGGGGATTCCGAGTACACGGTTTAAGTTACTCATAGTTTTTGATGCCTACTTGTGGCATGGCCAACTACCATGTCACCAGGTTAAGCATGACTACTAGTCCCTCCCTTCGGTGATTTGATGCAAGTTGAGAATCGTCTTGGTTCTGATTGGTGTAAGTGAATTCTTGAAAATGAAAAATGGTTTTTAAAATGAGAATGATTTCTTTTAAATGGCTTTAAATTCGTGAAATGGATTTTTTTTAAACTGAAATCTCTTGGTCTAAAAATCCGGTGTTTTCTTGGAACTGGTAGAGATAAGGTTTTGGTGCAACCTCAGGCACTCCTTATGAATGTTTGCACATGTGAGAGAATGCGTGGTAAGTGTGTGTTGGTGCTTTATGAATGGAAGCGGATGAAGACATGTGCAACAGTTCATGGGATTACTTGGGTGTGCACTAGGAATTAGAGGCTTGACTTTTTTTTTCTAAAGCGATTTTAAAAAGGGGAAATGATTTTTAGAAAATTGAATTTTGTTTGGAAAGTGGGTTCATATTTGGAAAGTGTCCTTGAATAAATGAGGTTTCTAAATTTAAATTGAAAAAAGAATTTTTGGCTTGTATTTGTATTTGTTTGATTTTTCTGTGCTAGCTATTTTGGAATGAAAGCGCTTTCATTGATACCGCTTCAGTTTGATATTGATTTTGGCTTTGTGTTTTTTACGTTGTTCAGAAAATGCCACCCAGAAAGGTCCCCAAGGTTTCTGATAATTCATGCTCAGCTTTTGGTCCTTCTCAGACATTGCATATCATTTGTGGTGATCGGGGTCCATTAGAAGCAGCAAAATTTCTTGAAGCGGTCGAGCGTGTCTTCAGGTTTTTGGGAACTCCCGAAGCTATCAGAGTGCATGCTGTTTTTGGTCTATTTGAAGGTCCAGTTCTGGATGAATGGGAGTTTGTTTCCCCACCATCAATGCAAGCTGGGATGACATGGGATGTCTTTAAATCCCTCTACGTCCGATGGTTTATACCTAAAGAGGTATAGATAAAGAAAAGGGAAGTGCTCATGTGTATTCAATAAGGCCAATGGACAGTGAAGGCATATGTTGACCATTTGAAGGAGCTTGTGTCCTTTTCTCTGGAGGTAGCATCATAGGATTTAATGAAGACTTCTTTCTTCATTGGGGGGCTTCGCCCAGAGATCAAGGAGAGAGTCCTCCTTTCTAAAGACCATTGTTTCGAGAAGTTGGTGGATGTGGTGTTCTTAGATGAACAAGTCTCCATAGAGTAGGTGCTTGGAAATCCAATATATCTAGTTACTCATGAAGGTTCCCCATTTGGCGATTAGGATGTGCTATAGGAACTTGTTTCAAAAGAGTCCTCTACAGTTATATTGGCATCTAGTTCATCGGACTGTTCAGCGGTGTGCCACCAATGTGGCCGGTTTGGGCATGTGAAGTCGACATGTCGCATCCCTCCAAAGATGTGTCATCATTTCATGTTCCTAGGTCATCTAGAGAAGTTCTACATGAAGTGTATCCTGAAGAAGACGTTTTCACCAGAGGAATTTTAGTGCCTGGCTGTGAGGCAGGAGATGCTTCAACAATAAGAGCCTGAGCCATAGGTCTTAGGGTGAAGCTCGCGCAAAGTCAGGAGTTGTCGGGGGTGTGAAGCCTTGGTTCGGGTCTTGTATTCTGTGTTGGCAGTAGAACATTTAAAGTCTTTTCATTTTAGTTTTTTTACTGTTAAAGTTTTAACATTATTGTAATTTCATTGTTTCTTCGTGGAGTTATAGTAGACATGTTATTTTGTAATCGAACAATTGTTTTTGTCTGATTATGGTTTTCTGAATCATGTGTTTTTCTAAAAAGTATTCTGGACCTTTTCTGGGTTGATCTCAGTTTATCGGTGTTCGATTGGAGATGTAAGTGCATGTGAAGGTGTTAAGGCTTGTAGTTATACTCGGGTTCACTACTTGGGTTAAGTTATGATCAGAGGCTTTTCACTAGTGTTTGGGGTTTTGGTCTGGGTTGAGAGTTACAAGTTTAAGTGGAGGTGTTGTTCGCTCATGTTATAGAACATAGTTTGGATCAGTTGGGAGTTCCCACATAGCCCCCCTTCCCAGGGTTCTATGTTTGGGTGTTAAATATCAACGCTAGTCAATTTCTTGTGGTGGAGAAAACCATCTCATGTTCTCTCGTTCTCTTGTGTTGTGTTTTCTTTCGGTTTTAATTGGGCATGGATCCTTTTTTTGTCTATTGTTTAGCCAAGTGACTTTTGAGGGAAAAAAAGTGACTGTGGTGGGGAGAATTCTCACACCCTAACGTTTTAATTTATTTTTATTTTATTATTTTTGGGCTTCGCATCCTCGTGTCAAGGATCGGGTTAGGTCCCAATTTAAAAATTTCTGACATTTAATATTTTTAGTGGGTTTCGGACCCGTGCGCGGTCACCGCACAGTGGGTGGTAGCCGCGTCGTTAGCCCGAGTTCCCATGAAAATTTACAATGATTAAAGTAAATAAATATTTTATGTAAATAAAGTGATCTTAATGTCTAAATTTTAATAATAATAATGTCATTATGTGGTTAATAATATTATTATTAATGAGGTGTTATTATTGATATTATGTATATAATTTTTTTTAATTATTATTATTATTATTATTATAGATTTTATTATTATTATATTTATCACTGTTATTTTTATTATTATTTTTATAATTATTATTTTTATGGTTATTATAATTATTATTATTAACTTAATTATTGTAATTTTTATTAGTATTGTTTTCTTGTTTTATTATTATTAATAATATTAATACTACTATTATTTTTAATATAAGAAAAGTGAAAAAAAACATTTAAACCATAACTCGTCTCCCCCCCCCACCTCGTTCTGCACTATAGGTCCCCCTCCTGGTTTCCCCCCTTACCTGCTACTCCAGCCGCTGAAACACCCCTCACAGTGGCGCTTCTCTTCGACCCGGCCTCTTTTTTCCCCCTGCCTTCACCCCTCGCCCCATATCCTCTCACCACCTCTGCACATCGCCTTCTCCCCTCACCATCCGCCTTTTCTCCCTCACCCTCAAGCCACTACGCCGACCTAGTACCCCAGCCCTCCGCCCGACTTCCCTGCTAACCCCTTACGCCGCCCTCACTCCCCTCCTCCACGCTCTCACCGTCGCGACCCCCCCAACACCCAACCTCACCCCTCGCTCCCTCCACCCGTCGACCCCCCACTGTGCTGCTAGCCAGCCAGCCTCTCCCACAACCCCTTCGCACACCTGACCTCTAGCAGCCCTATGCACCCTTGACCTGCCCCTACTTCACCTCCCGACCTCCATTCTCAAGCCTAGCGGCCATCCATCACCTGCACCATGCCCAGACAGCCTCAGCTCTTCCAACAGCCACAGATGTCGCCCCCGCCGCATCCTGGATCTCCAACCGCTCCGCCCGACCGTGTCTCCAGCCTCCCGCACTCTCACTCTCCACCTTGCTCTGGCCAGTAGTGCACCAAACAATCGGCGTGCAGCTCCCCTAGTGTTCTCCCTTTCTAGCGCATGCCCATGCTCGTGACCCCCTCACTATTTCCCTTTAACGGCAGCACGAAAACCCCCCTTCCCTCCTTACTTTGGACCCCGCCAGCTTTGTCGCATCCTGGCCTCACTCTCACCTTACTACGCACCTCTGCCCGACCTCACTTTGTCGTGCCGGACCAACCCCCCTGCTATGGTATAATTATTTATTTATTTGTTTGTTTATTTATTTTTCTCCATTTCAATTTTTGTGTTTTCTATTTGTTCTGGATGAATCATAATACCTCGATTTGTGTTTTTCATGTTCTACTCATTTTCTAGGGCATGCAAATGGTCCACTGGGTGTTGTTCATCTTTCTGCAGATGTGTCATTGTATTTGTGCTCGACTTTGAGGTAGGCGAATCCACATTTTTCATTTCCAAATAAATCCATTTAATACCTGGGTGTTTTAATTGGTTATTTTACTTGATTTTCACTTTTTAAAAAAAATTGATTTTTTTGTGAAATCATTTATACTTCGTATGTCCTGTTTATGGAAATTATTAGAAATTAGTTACTTCATTATAAAATTGTTTGTAAACTAGTTGAGTTGTCTGTATAATTTTTTATAAATTAGTCCGTCTCTTAATTAAATTGTTTATGAATTCCCTCGATTGTTCATGAATATTTTTAATTAATTTTTTGGTTCTTTATAAATTTTCAAAGAGTTAGTTTAACTATTTTTCATGAAATCTTGGTTTGTTGGTCTTGAAAAAGTGTTTTTGGTTGTTTACGTGGTGTGGGTTAAGTTTTAAAAGGTGCGAGAGTATTGTTTTAAAGGGTTTGGTTATTCAATGATTTATAAATTGGCGCTCTCTTGTGAGTTGGTGAAATTGAGATGCAAGCCTCTGTTTTCTCCTTTGAATGGTTTTACCAAATGAATAACTGATTTATTTAATGATGCATGGAATTAAAATCATGTGTGAAAAGTGTTTTGGCGTGTGTTTGGTTTTTCAAGGGGGTTTTGGGGTGTGTGTCAACATTGAAGCTTTAAGTGGTACTTTGAGTGGTTTTGAAATGTTTTTTGGCATGAGTTTGAAAATGGTAAAGGCTCTTTTGGTAGCAAAAAAATGATTTGGTGTTCATTTTGGAACCTAATGGCCTGTTTGGGTTTTTAAATACAAAAGTGGTGTCTAAGATTATTTTAGAAGAGCTTTTGAAATGTTTTCATAAAGGCATTTTACTATGGAAAACTAGAGGTTCGATTTATAACTTCATGCGTTTAATAAACTGTTTTTGATAACCGAATGATTTAACGGCCTAGTTAGCACTTTGTTTTTTTTACACGTATGCATATATATATATAAGTATATGGGGCACTCCTATCTAGGGTAACCCATATGGGTGAATGCACAGGAAGCGTCAGTGTTTGGGGAATGCATGTGTAGTGAGATGAGTCACGTGTTCGAGGGACTTCTTACTTACACAGCACTATTATAACCACCATGGGGTCTTGGGTGTCCTTTAGAGATCGAGTGACGGTTGTTGACCAACCCCGATTATATGGGTTGGTACCTCCTGGATTTGTTGTTAGGACATGTGGGCTTTGCCACTTCATTATTCAGTTAAGTTGGCCAATTGGTTATAAACATAGAAGCGTCACCATACGCCGATATGTGGTTCCGAAACCGAGTACATCTAGGGTTCTTCTAGGGATCTTTAGGATCACCCACGATTAATGGGTTATTGTCATTTCTTGTTTATTTTCTCTGCACTAGTTTATTTTCATCTAGCACTCTTACTCATTTTACCAAAGCACAACATTGGTATATTTTGTTTTGGATTTTGTTTATAAAATGACAAATTATTTTGGAAAAATTTTATATATCATGTGTTGGGTTTTCAAGTGGGAAAAACATGTTGCTTATTTTCAAATGTGAAAACCCTACTTTTATAATTGTATTTCCAACTTGTGTTGGTGGATTGTTTCGGGATAGGATACATTGTATTATGTGGTTTACTTTGGAATATCTACTAAGCATCTCGGTGCTTATGCCTATCATATTCTTTTAGTTGCAGGTTCAGTTCTTATTCAGGTTCCTGGTTCAGCTGCTCAGTGTTGGAGCAGGCTTGAGTCTGAATTGGGTGGTGACCTAGAGGGTCACAATTAGGTATGTTCGGTTTTATTTTTCTTTCTATTGATAATTTTTTATTTTGATCTTAAATTATATTTATTCATTTATATTTATGGGCCAAATCATTCCCACTTGTTTACTTTTTATGCCTGACACTAGTTGCCAGCCTGTGGGGATTGGGAACACCCTTCGGGCCATGTCGCAGACCGGCTTGGGTGAATAGTTCAGGGTCGACCTGGGTTGGTTTCTGACACCAACCCTGAGTTGTTACATAGGGTTTGGGTAGAGATGGTGTTTGGGTTTCACCTAGAACTCGTGCCAAACTGGTAATCCCATGGGGCTATGGTTGTAGTGTTGGGTTGGGCATTCGGGCCACCCTCACTTGTTTGTTTATATCTGACTTGGTTTGTTGATACAGTAGTAGTTACATGAGGTACTTCCCGGTTGGTGACTGTTGAGCCTTATGTGATGTGTCTTTCTTGTTTTTTGGGATTCCTACTATGACATTTGTGCCTAAGTAGAGGTGGTTTGATTGCAAATAAGGTTCTTTACCTTGCTATGGATGTTTTACCCATGTTTTCTTGTTATTGACCATTTGGTCTAGCTTTCCTATTAGGATGCTTTGATTTCCATGCCTAGTATTGTTAGGTTGGAGTGATTGTATTTGATATGATTTTCCAGGCCTTGTAGATTTTTATCCAAGTAGTACTTTGAGGTTTCCTTTGGATGCTAATTATCGTTTCTGCATGTTTTCTTTACATAGGGTTATAGAAACCTAGTGTAGTGAGACCATTGGGGTAATTGACGTTGAGGGATTTCACAAAGTGTCTATTTTACTTCCCAAACTACGAGACCATAGGGTGGATTAATTTTTAGTTCTCCCTCAGAGTGTCTTCAGTTATCTCTATGAGACTACACGGGGAATTGACATTGATTTCTTCCTTAGATAGTTTGAATTTTTATCGCTAAAAGACTATAGGGGGAATTGATGTTGAGTGCTTCCTCAGAGAGTCTATAGTTATCGTTATGATACCATATGAGGGGTTGATGTTGAGGGCTACCTCAGAGTTTCTATAGTTATCGTTAAAAGAATATAGGTGGAATTGATGTTGAGTGCTTCCTCAGAGAGTTTGTTGATTCTCGTTAAAATACTATAGGGGGAATTGAAGGTGAGTGCTTCCTCAGAGAGTCTTTTCCTGCATGAGACCAAAGTGTTTTGACTGTGAGAGCTACCCGAAGGTCGTTCATAATTTATATGATTCAATGTAAGACCCATGGGGTTCAGACCGTGAGAGCTGCCTAGGTGGTTGTGTGTTTTTGATTGATGGATTATTGAACAAAGGGGTTAGACCATGAGAGATTTCCCAGATGGTGATGAGTGTTAGGGATGATTATGCACTCCTTGTCCTATGTTTGGAATTATTACACTCTTCCAGATTAGTTATAGTTGACCGTTGGCATATAGTATCCTTACAGGATTTACCATCGGTATATGGAAATCTAGTGGTGATTGGAGGCGAGTATGGGTAAACCCAGGTTTAGGATCAGTTTCCCCCTATGGTGACATAGCTTACTCAGAGATATGATTCTGGTGATAGATGAAGCAGGTTTTATGTCGATCGGGATTACAAAACCAAGGATCGACTTTGGTTGTGGTTTCATGTTGTTTGATACACATACCAAGGAATATTCACATTTATGTATATGTGTATAGGTATGGGACTATACATGTATGCGTATATAGATATGGACATCCATGTTGGAACTTACCCAGTTGATAGGGATTATAGACCCTAAGTTCGACTATGGTTTCACGTTTGGTTTACTTATTTTTTGTGTTCTAGCTCGGCTGAGCACATTGCTGTTGTATACACTTTTAGCAGCACAGTTATGGGTTTCTTTTTGGGGTGCCCTACTGAGATTATTTCTCACCCCTATTGATGCACCTTGGTGTACGTGTCGACCTTATGTCTGCTTTTCAAGTTGAGCACGATTTTCATGGTGGATAGGGCTAAAGCCCAGTGTTTCATGATCGAGCGGAGATGCTCAAGTGGTTTTACTGATCTGGCTGGTGTAGTTCGACAGTTTCTGGAGATCGGGTACATGGGTTGTATCAGAGTTAGTAGTTGAGACCTATAATTTTACTTTCAACATCTTTTTCATAGGTATCTATATTGTTGGCCTAGTGGGTGACCAGTGTTGTATTTTATTTCATAGTTGTTCAATATTTTATAGCATTTTACAACTACAGCTTGTTCTATTTCAGTTGTTTACTCCTTTTGCACTCTGTTTACTTTCCGCTGTGTATGATACATATTTATTAATGCTATTTTATTACTCTGGTATGAGGTCATAGTCTCTCCACTATCACACCCAAGGCTCTCACTGCTAGTCGGTAGCCTCTAGTGTATAGGGAGGCGCGCTTGAGGCCTTGTGGAGAACCTGCTCGGAGCACCGGTTTAGTGGCTTCTAGGTCGGGATGTTACATTTCACAACAATATTAATGAATAAGGAATAGTGGATTCAAAACAAAGAATGAATAGTGTGAAAGGGTACTCCCAAATAGTGGGTATCGATGTTGATGAGACATTTTCATCAGTTGTAAGGCCAGATACAATTTGATTATTCTTGGCAATAGCAGTGCAATGAAAGTTCAATGTTTTCCAAATGGGATTCAAGTAGTAGTTTTTGAATGGAGTTCTAAAAGAATAAGTGTATATTGAGTATATAGATAGTTTTATCATTCATGAAGATGATAACATAGTTTTTCAATTGATAAAGTTGTTGTATGGGTTGAAATAAGCACTGAGATCATGGTATTCAAGGATCGATTAGTTTTTAATAAATCTCAGTTTTCAACGTGGTGGAGTTTATTACAATATATATGTCAACAATAAAGGTAGTTAAAGGATGATGGTGTGGGTGTATGTTGATGACATATATTTTGTTGATCAGATGAAGCTTAGTGCAAACAATTAGCATAATTCATAAAAAGGGAGTTCATAATCTCAATGATTGGTGAGCTGAAATTTTTATTTATTTTAAATGTGACACAAGGAAGGAATGGCACATTCATTTCTCAATATAAATAAACCAAGGATGTTCTGGAAAAAAATTGAATGTATAATTCAAAAAATATAAAAACTATGGTAGCTACCGAGATAAAATTATCATGAGATGATGAGGGAAAAGCAGTTAATGTCATAAAATACAGACAGATCATCAGAAGTCTATTATACTCAATAATGAAAAGATAGGATATTGCTTTTTCCACATGTCAAGAAGTGCGGTATCAAAAAAAAAATATACTTTATTGTGGTGAAAAAAAACTTCGGTATATCAAGGGAACTATAGATTTCGGTTTGATGTATAATGAAAAATATCAGCCAGAGTTATTGGGATATACATATTCATACTGGGTCAGATAAGCAGATGAGAGAAAATCAATGTTCAGTGGTTCCTTCTATCTTGGTGGATTGTGTATTTCTTGGATCATCAAGAACCAAGATTTCATTTCATTGAGTACTACCAAAGCTAAATATATTGCTGCTACTCAAATGTGCACACAATTATTTTGGATGAAGCAGCATCTTGATGACATGGGAGTTGAAGTGAAGCATCCGATCAGAATCCATTATGATAATTCAAGTGTTATAAATATTAATAAAAATATATTCCCTCACTCAAGGAAAAAGTACATTGAAATCAAATATCAATTTATCTAGGATAAGGTGGAGCAAAGGCTTTTAAAGTTGGAGTGTGTGCCTACATAACTACAGTTTATAGACATTCTGACAAAGATTTTACCCAAATAAGTGTTTGAAAGGTATAGACTAGCTTTGGGAGTTCAAAAGACTCCTCACACTTGAAAAAGTGTGGATAAGTGACCCCCCCTCTCCCTGAGGTATTGTTTTTTTCTAATGTAGTTATTTGCGTTATTTACCTTATTATATACCATAATGAAGTGACCCTCAGGTTCATTAATGAATTGACCTTCGGGTTCATTGAAAAAGGCAGAGAAATTGTTGCAAAACTAGAGATAAAGTGTCTTAGTCAAGACATATGGAGAATATGACAGGTGGAGTAGTGAGATAGGGGGAGTTAATCAAGACAAGTCTAGAAGCTGATAGAGGGAGTAACATGATGAGAATTACTTTGTGTTATGAGGAAACTGTCAGAGCTTAGCTTGAACATATTTAATAATTATAAAACATGAGAACCCGAGCAGTGGAGTAAGAAGAGATTTAAATCTAATGATTCAAAAGTTGATCGATCAAAGGTTACATATCAAGATAGTTTGTGTTCGTGATGAAAGTAATTGGATAGTTTCAAAATGAAGTGTTTTGTTGATGAATATTTCATTATAATCTTGTTTCTCATGTCGAGCATTGCTCATGTGGGATTAGAGTGAATTTTTAGTAAATCTATGATCACTATCTGAATAACATGAAGTGAATTGTGGTAGAAGTTGGAATAAGCTCTAATGAGGTATCAAAATGTGAAGAGTTTTCAACAAACCTAATGTGGGAAATTGTTTGGAAAAAATATCTAAAGGTAACAATGATGTATTTTTTGGTTAATTATGTTTGTTGAGAAAGAGGGTTTCCATGAAAATTTGTGGAATTATAGAGATATTGTTGACAAAATATGTTAGAAAATATCTAAGTCAACAGAATGGAGGATCTTGAGGTGGTACAAAAAATATCGTAAAAACGGTGGGGTAGTTTCCCAATGTTTGCAAAAATTTAGGTCTAAAAAATATAGTTTGAAGAAAAGTATTTTTGGAATGGTAGTTTCATGAAAGTGTTATGGAGGTCTAGAAATTTGCGCAATATGATTTTTTCAAGATTAGTACATAAAAATATGGAAAAGGAAAGAAGGGAATGTATGTTATAGATTTTCTGCACAATGTAAGTTTGAACGAAAGAGACTTGTGAAAATGGACTTACACGCTAGAGGAAAAGTTGAATGACATGTGCTCAATGTCAAAAAAATGCCTATAAAAATGTGGATACCCCCTAATTTGAAAATACCCAACACTTAAAGGGTATCAGATCTCTGGAACATGCAAGTAGTGATTGTCGCGCAAGTGGAGAGTTGTTGCACAAGTAAGGAGATGTTTGCAAGAAGGGAGTTGAGTGCAAGTAGTGAGTTTTGTGTAAGAAATGAGTTGTGTGAAAATTGGTTTTCCATGAAAAGGAAAAAGTTACACATAAGTCATAGAGTTGGGAACAAGTCACCCTACGGTTGTGTGAAAGGTTTGAATTTTCCCAGTACATTTGTGGTAAAGTGGTATTCATCAAGTGAATGAAAGTGGAACTCAAAGATCTAATAAATGAGGTGTAAACATATTTATTCAAGAAATTAAAGGAGGTTCATCTAGAGAAGTAGTAAGCACACTTTAGTTGATATATCAGTGATCTTTCAAATTATAATTGGTCGTAAACTATGAGGGGTAGTGATTCTGCACCGAACATTGTAAATAGTAGTGTTCTTTTAGTGGATTTTGTAAATTGGCGCATTTTTATTGTATGATCTTTATACATATCCCATTAAAGGTGAAATAATTAAAAATTACTATGTCTCTTGCATTCTTTAATTTCTATTCATAATTTCCTTCGACCATTTTTCTCTTTGGACGGGTTGTACAAATCAAATATCTATATCTTATTAACTTGGGTATATCCCTCAAAAAATATTTATTTACAACTTTTTAAAGTTTCTTTTTGCCTATATGGACAAGTTTTCTATTCTAGAGATTATTCTCTTCTTTGTAATTTAGATAGTATAAATTACTAGGATCTCTAATCTAAATAAGTTCTTACTATATTTTTTCACATATTTGGATGAATTATCAATATTTAATTATTTTAATGAGGAAAGTTTTCTTCATGAAAATCACATCATCCCATTTATCAAAGATTTCACTCACATTAAGAAATTATGCTTAAGTATATCAATAAAAAACCTCCTTTGAGTTCAAGTTGTGTGGGTCAATTTCAGATGATCCAATTCCCTTAATCACCAAAGATATCTTATTATCAAAAATCACAGAACTGCCATCATGTTCTTAAATAGTTTTCAAGATATTGTTATCTTTTATCACCTATAATGAGAAACCACTATCAATTAACCATGTCTTCCTCTTATTTCTGGCTTTGATTCCAGCCTCAATAATAAGTGACTTCACACCCTTAGATTTTATTGAGTCTTACTTGCTTTATAAATTTTTTGTTGTTTACCTTGAATCATGGTCATAAATTATTCTACATAGTGACCTTTTTGTTCAAATATTCCATAAATATCCTCAATACTATTAAAAATGTTCTAAACAAGTATAGTAGGTGGTCTTCCATTATTATCATTTCCCCTCACATATTTATTACATATATTTGTAGAGTTTCTCCCCATTAGTTATAGTCCTCTCTATTTCTATGGGAGTGAACTATTGTACTAGTAAAAATAATATTTATTTCCATAGTCAACAAAACACCAACAACATCTACTAAAATTTTATTTTCTATTAAATTATTGAGTCTTATTATATAATTATTTTTATTGTCTTGGAGATAATAAAAGAATTATTTTTTATGATTTTGAAGTTTTTTGTATTTTTCAAGCAACCTTCAAACCTTTTATCTATAGAAAACTTTTTCTGAGGGATTCTTTTGACCCCAATTTTTCATGATTGACTATTGTAACTAACAGCGTTATCTAAAATAGACCTCCTAGTATCATTAATAACATGTATAAATTTTACCTAATTTGATATAAATCCCTTCTTAGCACATTGGGATAACTATTCATTCACTTGTACTACTTTATTGTAGTCATGTTTTAATTTTTCATGAGTATTATCATCATTTAAACACCTTGATTTGGATATATTTATTTCTTATTCTCAAGTATAAATCTCCCTCTCATACTCCTTGATAATTCTTTCTTTCACAACCATCTTCACTTTTAGAATTTTAGTTTCCTTAATATTATCATCTTCACTCTTATGAATATCATCCTAAACTTTTTTCAACTCGTTAAATTTATTATTATGAGTTTTAACTTCATTTTTAAGTTGATTTTTTCTATCAAGACACTCCTCAAGCTCAATTTACATCATATGTTCTATATAGGATTCATATCTTGCTTCTTCTTCATGGAATGAACTACTATTTTTTCAATATGTTCCCTGAAACTGGTTTCTTTTATAGAACAATGTTCCTCTTATTAACCACACACAGAAGAAAAATCTTCCCCCTTACATAGTATTCTTCATTAAATTATTATTTTTATTCTTCTCTAGCTTTTATCTGGCCTCTTGTACTCTTATTATGTTTTAAAATTATATCTTCTATAAGTATAAACTTTATCATATTTTTCATTATAATTCACATTCTTCATTCTTTTTACATAGTTATATACAAATCATACAATTTCACACATAAAAAATTTGAGTGGGATTTTTCCATTGTATTTCCACTATCACTTTTAATATTTTTCGAGATAAAAGAAAAAACCATTTTAATATTTTCATCACTCTAATTATCCTCTTCAGATTCACCTGAAGATCAAAACTCATCTTCTTTAATATTTATATTATTCATGGATTTAAATTTCATCATGTATTTGACCTTTTTTCAAAAACTGCATTTTTTCTCACCTCAAAATTAATAAGAGTATTATATAACTCATAAAGAGATAGATCTTCCATATTTTCATTCATTGTATCATTTAGATAAATGTTTTTTATAGTTTCATAATAATTTTTTAACTATATAATCTTATATATTCTCTCTGAACCATCTAATATAAATAAGTATTTTATTCACCCTGGTGAAATAGTCATCAATATTCTTATATTTATCCATTCTAATATCTTCAAATTTGGATCTCTAAATATGAATCTTGTATTACTTAAGATTAGTATTTCCCTCAAAAAAATCCAGTTTTCCTCACATTTCTTTGGTTATTGTTAGTCACATCACTTCTTTTGTAAACTTTCTCTAAAAACAATGAAAATATAACATTTCTAGCCTTACTATCTAACTTCATACCTATATTGTAAGAAAAATTCATAGGTTAATCTCTGGAAAGAGGTGGAAATCCCATGGTAATATCCTCACTAACCTCTAATGCTTATGATATAAAATATGGAAACATCTAGTTCTTCCACCCATTAAATTTTTCCCATTAAAGACAGGAACCCATCTACTATTCATATAACTTATATTCTTCATGATTTATAATATAAATAGTAAACTATTAAGGGGATAGTTTTATCTGGTATCACTTGTAGATCCCAGATCAATCAGGTTACCAATTAGGGTGATTAAGTGTTACTTGCTCTTATAAATTAATCATTTTTGTAACGCCCTGACCCCAGTTACCCAGATTCGGTGCTTTATTTTAATAAATTGGAATGATTACAAGGAATCAAGTCCTGAAGGACCGATCAGTTTAGCAGTCTTGGAAAATATATTACATACAACAATGTTACATTGCACTTTAAGACATACAAAAAAACATAAATAATCTTTATGAACGCCATTATTCCCTTGGATTAACCCTGCATATCAATCACAATACACTTCTTGGAATCTTTTTAAAAATAAAACATAGAAAGGGGTGAGCACAAACGCTCAGTAAGGTTAAGCAATACAGCGGAAACTTTCATAAATAAGCATAAATATTTAAGGCAATGTATAACTAAAACAAAAGCCTTTTAAACTTGAACTTCAGCATAATATGGAAAAAATAAAATGAAATAATGCCATTTAAATATTCAAATGGATATTATACTAGTCAAATAATCACATGCAATATCACTAACCACTTTCAAAATGATGGAATTCATAATGTCAGACTATGATCACCACATAGCCAAGGCCTCATGCCAAGACTACAAATAAGATTTTGTCAGGGCCTCGTTCCAAGACACTAGTTTGTCTCATGAGACCTACCGATGCATCTTGGAGATATATCAGGCTCCACCCGTTACCTATTAAGTCCAATGCATTCCTCATATTAACAGGTTTAAACATAACATAAACATTCGTATTAAAACTAGCATATGAAATGTCAATACTTTCTCCATAAACCATGAATGGTATAAAAATAACACATCCACAGTCAAAAATATCACAAAACCTTCAATGGATGTTTTCTATAATAAATCAACTTCAAATAAGCTTAAAATCCATCAAAAGATGTTGACATAGATGAAATCAAAACTATTTGAGAGAAATATCTCTTTTTTTTAAATCATTTAAAACTCACATAATTATAAAATTAAACATTTACTTTGAAAATATTCTTATAAGCTTGTAAGGGAAGCTTTGAAGATTTTATAATGGCATAAAATAGTTTCATATGTCGTATAAGTTAAAAAAAAGACACTCTTACCTTAATTTTGTCGAAAAGGTTAAAAAGGACCTTGTTTGGAAAACGACGGAAAGATTCATTTATAAAATTCTTATAAAAAGTAAAAAAAGGGTATAAATGACTTTAACCCATATTCTGTAAAATAGTAAGAATGTTTTGAAATACATTTTTAAGAAACATGGATGTGGATGATAAAGAGGTCCCGGTAGATAATTACATATAAACAACCTCGGATAATGAAGAGATTGTGAAATAAACCCTTACCTTGCACTTTCCTTTAGTAGAGGGTACGTTTAACCTCATGTACGAAGATCATAGTATGTTATTAAATTATACCAGAACCATATTAATATTTATGATATCATACATGATTCATTTATGACTTTATACTACCCATCTAATAATAATTTCCATGTTAAATTAACATTTTGGGTAATAATCTCTTTCTTTATCGTACGTGTTTTAACTTGTTACTCTTGATTGTATTACTTAGATCATGATTTAAATACTTATATAATATAAAAAATTATAAATATATCATATATATTTAGAATATAAATATGTATAATAGACATATATATGAAATGGAAAACACCATTTATGGAGACGGTAGTCCGTATGTACGCATAAACATTGTTTCTGTTTTCATATAGTATTGAACGGTAGTAAGTGAACAAGATATATGTAAGTACATAAATACTTATATATATAAATATATATATCTCCAGTAGAATTATTATGTAATATATTACATACTTATTAGTAATATATATTTTTATAATCGTCAATGAATGGTGAACTTGGAAATGAATCTCATCGCGTCGTGGAGACGGTAATCCGTACGTACGCACGAGCAAAAATATCATTCTTTTTATATTAAAATAACATATAATTGGATGGTATATCATATATATAGAATAATGTAATGAAATATTTATTATTTACATCAAATACACATCATTATTATACCCATCCAAATAATAAGTTGTTGAATAACAATTACACCACGACGTGGAGACGGTAAGTCGTACGTACGCACGTTTGGTGACATGTCATTCAAAGGATGAATAGAATACTGAATATGGTTGTATCATATTTATAATAACATCATAGTATATAGAAGATACTGGAGTTATTATTTTAGAATAGAAATAAAAAATAAAGAAGAAGTTGAAGAAGAAAGGAACATGAAAGATGGTGGTGAAAACACTACCTCTTCCTCGGGTTCTTCTTTTTGATTTGATCAAAAGGGCTCTTTAAGTTGGATTTATGATCAAACTAAGGCTTATAGGTTGAATTTAGGGAAGTTGAGAGAGTATTTGGTCAGGGTTTGGCCGAACCAAAAGGCTTTGAAGGTGTGAAGAATTGGTTAGAAGTTGGGTCCTTTTATAAGGGGGAGGAGGGGCTCTTTAGGAAAAACATAAAGTATTAATTTATAATAAATTCATATTAGGTTTCTAATGGATCAAAAGTGTATTATTAAAATCATAAGGTGGGGATGGGTCGAAATATTTTCAACCAATATATTTTAGACAGGTCTGGGTTATTATATTAACCATATCTTTTAGTTTTAACTCTTAGTTAATTAGATTGACATTTACCATGTCACTTTGAATTTTTATATTATATTGTAAAAAACTTACTATATACATCCAAGAGACACCGAATTAGTCCATTAATGATACACCAATAATGATATAAGTCCTTTGGCGGAACCTTATATTTTTAGGAATAGAATATAAATTAATAATATAATATTTGTTTTAAAAACTCATTTATGTCAATTTTGACAGTACTCAATAATAGATTTTTATTAAAGTCATAACAACTTTATTAATTAGAAAAAAATTCATTGAAGAAATCCTAACATGGAATATTAACCAATAAAATTCGTTTATATCATCAAAACTTTCAAATTATATTTATTTTAATATTTATAATACCAATTATTTGATTCTTTCATTAATAAGGAAAATACTACATCATTATTGTGTCATATATATTTCTAGTTTTTCAATGTCTAAAAATTATAAATAAAATACCATTATGTATTAAATATTTTTATCTTTATAATGAATATTTATAATTGAAAATATAACATATATAACCCAATGTAAAATTTTTTTCTAATAGATATAAGCATATGTCATTTTTGTATTTACTTTAACTTAATTAATATAAAGTGTCCCTATAACCTACAAGTGGCTCCATAGGGTCCCAAAATCGACCCAAAGATTCCCATGGTCGAACATGTATCCACCAATAAGGATAAGATGCGTTTTAGGGTAATTTAGTATTATTATAATATTATTTTTTACCCTTATTTACCGGATTTAACCTTTAACTGTGGTAAATAAAATATTTACCGAAGTAATTATTCAAAATGTCTAAAAATAAAATTTACCTATTTAAAAAATTTGGACATCCTGATTCCAAATATGGAATCCATTTTTTCAAATTCAAAACACAGAAGTGGCAGAAATTAATTTAAAATTAATTCTCGTTGTCAAAACAAAAAGCGTGTTTTTAAGATATAATAACTATCAAAAGATTGACCCTTGTTTATGTGCGGTTTAATTGTGAAATTATGTCCAATGACCAAAATTGTATTAAATGGTAAAAATATATTCTAAGTATACTTTAAAACCACTCAAATTCATAATTTATCACTATTAATTATTTTGATTAAAATGTTGTTTTTAATTAAAATTTAGTAATTTTCACTATTCAACAAAATATAAAAGTTATCCGAAAAGTACCAAAATTTCACCCTAGGCTAAATTAAATATTACGAATCCAAAAATGAAGTCCATTTTGGGAGATAAAATATATAAAATTTCAAAAAGTAGGTATTACTATTCATAATGGGTAGTTTTATTGGTTGTAGTGTGTGTTAGAACTCGAAGTTGCATACAACACACGCTACTGTATTATTCAAAGAGAAGTGTACCATGGAAGCTTGGGGTGTTACATTGTAAATTTTGATATCCCAATTCTAAAGAATAAATTTATTTATTCAAATTAAATATATAAAAGTTTAAAATATAGGATTTATAAAGGGTTCACTATTAAATGTTGGTAAATGTGCATTTTTTGAAAAATACTTCTTTTATCTAAAAAAATAAATTTTTTCTTACATTATGTGTAAAAAACTCATAATATGGATTCTAAAATTATAATGATTATATAAACTTCAAAATTTAGTTAATACTATTCATAACCTCTTGTGAACGGCTTGTTTGGTAAGTCATGGTGCGCTTGAACTCGGTGTTGCGTGTAGTGCAAGTTATTGAATTATTTTGAAAAAGTAACACACTATGAAATCTTGGGGTGTCACAATTTTGAATAAAACTCTTATAAATGATTAAATTAATGATCCTCTTTCTAAAAACTCTTCCTCTCTCATATGTAAACAGAAGAAAAAAATAGAAGACATAATATTTTTATATTTTTTAACCTTAGTGTCAGACCCTAATCATTACCGTGTCTAACTGCTTATAGGGCCACAAATTTAATTATCACAATAAACTTGTTTTTATCAAAAATTTAGTTAAAGTTCCATAAATGTTTTGATCATATATCATCCAATTTTCAAAATAGATTGGTATCATCTACTTCCCACAAATGATATGGTTTAATTTAAATTTTATCCAAAAGGACTTCTGAATTATTCCTTTTAAATTGTGCTTTAATCTAGTCTTCAAATAATTACTGGATGATTCCATATCAAAGGACATATCTTCTTTAAGAAATAAATCAAATTCTAGAACAAATTTATCACAATAGTAAAAAATCGGTTTTCCGACCAGCATCCTTTTGGATGATCTTTCCATGAATGAGAGCATAAAAGCATGAAATTTATCTACTTACTCCTAGGATTAAGTTCTTGGATCAATGAAAATTGAATAAACTTTCCTTGAACTCTTTATAATTCTTATATTGAATTTAGGTTATGTTTTTCAATTATCTATCTCCTCGATACAGTAAGTCTTCCACATAGAAAATTATTGATACCTTCTATTAACTCTGTACCATTTAATTTCTCATCATTTCTTGTTTTTATATTCCCATAATAATTATGAATATGATTTAAAAAAATAAACATATCATCTTTCATTATTGTATAAGACATTCTAGAAGAATAACGGTTTTTTACTGTAATAAATGATTTCAAATATTTAATTTCAAATATCCTTAAAATCACCATGAAATAAAATCATTTAATTTTAATTTAAATATCATTCAAATATCCTTTATTATAATCCTAAGTAACTACTATTTTCTATGATAATGATATTTTTGAATTAAAAATACTAAAAAGTATTATCCAGTTTATTTACCATTTTATTAGAATAATACCATCTTTATAGAGTTACTTGAAAGTGAACCCTATGAAGTCTCTATGAGTACCGTACAAGGTCCCATCAGTCTTATTTCCTTGCATTTATAGGATTGATTAAGTTTCCTAATTCATCATATGGCTTATTTTTACCTTATGAGGTTTTTTACCCTAAAAAGTCCTTTGTACACTTTGATGCTCTGTTCTCACCCAACATTGGGTGAATTCCTTATACTATATGTTGTATTTATAACCATGGTGACACACTTATAATAATTAATACCATATCCTCAAGGTCAAAAATCTGAAATTTAACATCCTTAAACTTAGTGGGTCATATATGAAAAGATGATAGGGATATGAGACTCATCCCTAAGAGCATGTCAATAGTAAACTCGACCTCTCTCTGGGCGGTAACCTACAAAACCCATTAGGAAAAACTCAAGATACTCATCCATTATAGAAAGAATTAGACCAATTAATCATTAGTCATTGATGTTAGTAGACATCTATGATATTTTCATGAGATCATTCCGACCTTAAAAATAATAATCCCTCCTCTCCCAGATCTAAGATCCCACTCACCCTAGAAGACATGAATAACACCATAAGAAGATAAAATACAAACTCAATGATGATAAAAAATCAATATAGGACTCAAAAATAACCATATAATCAAGAACAACAATGATTTCAAGGATATCAAGATCAAAACTATAAAATATCACATAACCTCATGGTCAACGACCATAACTGGGTACTCAAAACATTAAAACCCATATTTTTTCCTTCTTCCCAATAGATTGGAAAGATCCATCATAAAATAAAAAATTTCCAAGAATAATCCGATCATATTAATCATATTATATAATATAAAAAAATGAGATGTACCTATATCAAAAAAATCCATAACTATAGAGGATGAAATAAGCATCATAACTCTCATAGCTGTTGGCCCCACATCAGATTACATTAGTTCATACTCTTAAATATAAAGATATTTGGCCTTATCTCCTATTTGAGGTTTATTCACTACCCCATTATATCTCTTTGAATGAGAATTATGTCCACCACCTTTATTTTCATGAGTTTGAACATGAGATGTTTTAGTAAGTATGGATCCATCTCTACTACCTTGGGATACCCTTCAGTAAAAACTATTAACATGATGGGATTTTCAAAAATTATAGAATATTCTAGATACTATGATACGGTCAATATTATTATGGTTAGGTCTCCCACACTTGTATAGAATCACCAAGTTATTACTTTTGAAGCCCATGGAACTAGTTCTGATGTATACTGAGCCCCTTTATTTCTCTTTTTTATGGCTATAAAAAATGTTTTTTCTTCCCTATGCTTCCATTGGAATTCCACTAAGACGTGTTATTGTTTTTAATTCTTCCACAGCCATAGAAACTTTATTAACTAACTCATAATTGGTTTGTAGTCACATGATAATAATAATCAATCAAATCATGGTCTTCAAACCCATTTTAAACCACCTATCATAGAGATAGTCATGATATCAATGTTATGGAGATAGATGAATGAACTCAATGAAATGAGTATTATACTACATCATAAAATGGTATCCTTGTTCCATGGTCAAAAACTCCCAATCCTTCACCACATGAATGGTTTTTGGATAGAATAACTAATTGAAGGCCTTCTTGAGGGTGGAACAAGTGAGGTCCTCTTATAAAATAACTTCCATGATGGAATCCCACTATTTACTTCTAGTTACTTAAATAATATAAGTGGAAAATCCTGAATTAGTTTCCTTATAATTCTTTAAAAATAATAACATCCTCTATATTATTTCAATCCATTACTTGGATTGTTGGGTTCCTCTATCACCGTGGAAGGCTGGTGGTTTTTTTTGTAAACTACAAATCCTGATCCACCATTTATTCCTAGATTCCATCACCCACTTTATATAGGGATTTAATAGTTAGAATTTACTATTTCCACCAAAGTATAGTTGATTTGACGGTTTTCCTATGGGAATTTACCTATGGGCCATTCCCTTGATTCATGGATATACTTCTAGGAGTCATTATCTAACATATGAGATAAAACCATATTAGATTTAGAATAGATCTCCAAATCAAAATTAGAACTTCAAGAATTCACATTAAAGCCCTTAAATGACAATAATTTATGGAAGTTTTAAATTCTCTGAGTTAAAGAAGAAGACATCAAAACCCAAAAATAGACATGAAAAGGTTTATCTAAATAAACCCGAAATTAGGTTCATCTAGATTGCCCCAAAATCAAGATCAAGATTTATTAAAAATTATCATACCACCCATGGTAACTCTAGATCATATGTGAAAGTGAGATTTTTAGAAACCCTTTCATAATTATTACACGAGTTTCGATAGTATTACTCCATTATAAAAACAAACATGAAAAAAAACAAACCTTTGATAACATTTTTTAATGAACCAACTTGATCCAACCAGACACATCAAAACCATTATCTTGTCTCATGGCCTGAAGTGCATTCCATATATCCATGATCTGGATACCAATACCTAGGTATCAACATACAAAGTCATGGGAACAATTTTAACATGAAACATACACAACATGTCTCATTATTACTGAATAAAGATAAATAATATGATAACACTGGAAATAAATCACACAACCAAGATACATAACAAAAAATAGGAAAGGATAATCCTAGAAATAAAACAAAACCAAAACCAAGTCTCCTTATGCGCATTTATCAACACCATCCTAACGACTATGAAGGCAACATAAAACTAGAGAAGACATCAGATACATGAATTCCTTCCATTTACATATATCCCACGAAACCAGATATATATACACCCAAAGGAATATAAAGGGTGTGATTTAAACACTCACAAGGATATTAATATGAATCTATAAATTCCATGTCACCATGAAACCATAATATCATACTTTAAAACAAAACAAGTTTTATAAATCATCTCATTTAAAAAAATTCTTATAAAAACATTGTCTTCCTTTAAAAAATTTCATATTTAAATAGACGAAGAATATATTAAAAGATCATGAAATATAAATTGATGGAAATAATAAAAAAATACATGATAGTTTTATCAGATAAACAAGCGAGAAAAAAATGAAGAAATACCATCATCTATAAAATAAATTAAAATCCAGGCTCTAGACAATGGGAATACATTCTAAGACATGAAAAGGAACACTAAAATAATAAAATGTTAATCAGTTGATATTTATTCTTTCAACATTCTATTAGTATCAGGATACCAATTGGATTCTGCATCACAATGAACAACAGTTAATAATCCCTATTAGTTACACACTCACTAAGCTTTGCATATGTCTATAACCAAACACACCCAAGGTTCCCAAAGCTCTATTTTTTCAAAAAAAAATCAAGTAATACATGACCATAATATTATAAAAAAATTCCACAATAAAATAATCAGAAATATCATTCCTGAAAAACAATTTTAAAGAAAACCCCATTTTTGATTCATTTCATTGAATACATGATGTGCATAAAACAATATTTAATTAAAACCCCATTTAAAACCCATTTTTCATACCACCAAAAATGAATTCACACAATAGATCCATTAGATATCAAATCATCTATTTTTATATGCCAAACCAAAGGAAAATACAATAATAATAAGGTATTATATGGGAAATAACCATTTCACAGAGACACCTACCTCATTAATATAGGAAACCTAGTATACTTTTAAAATAAGAATTGGGAATGAAATGATTCAGTCCTCACAAGACTAGATACATAATAAACATCATCAATCCACTTTCAAATTATCTAGATACAAAAATGACATTCCATTATGGTTCTAAAGAATCAAGTGGAAGAGAGATCGTGAAAAGGTATAAAAAAAGAGGAGAAATTAAGAGAATTTTCAAATATACCTTGAAGAAATCCACAAAAATAAATGGAGAATCATGAAGAGACTAAGAGAGAACCTCCAAAGAATACAAGAAATATAATGGTATAGATAATGAGATATTAGGAAGAGATTGGATGTTTAAATGAGAAAGAGTATTAGGGTAATTTTATAATTTTAGTAAAACTATTTAAGTCGTATAGTTATCCCACATGGTTAAAAAACTATGCACCAACTGTGCAGTCCATTTTACCTTTGGAAAATTAAACCAAATGGTTACATGGGATAAGTTAAATGGTTAGTTAAATCATGATCATGTTGTGAAAAAACCTAATGACCTAACCCATCCACTCACATGGTTTTCCTATCTACTTAAAAAGTTATAAAATTCATGCTCAAACCATGAAAAATGTCACTAAAACCAATATATCCATATTTAATGGTTATTGTATGGTTACTATTAATTATGCACAGACTGTGTGCCTATATTGTTTCACCCAAAACTCAAATTTCATGACCCCAGAGTCCTAAAATTCTTTATAACCTCAAACTAAGTTATATATTCACAGTATAAATCATATTTATAACCCAGATGGAATCACATTCCTGAAACCCTACTAATCAAGATATATGTTTTTGGTTGAATGTGTGATAATTTGAATGTTTATGTCACAGTTCCATGAGAGATGTGTATGATGAAATTGTTGTCATCACAGGATGTTGGACCCTATGAGAGGATAGGGTAGGTAGGGTAGTAATTTAACCCACATCAGAGATAACTTCATATGTAGTTATGAGATGGAATATAAGGAATGGGGTCAAAGGATGTTTGAAATTGGGGCCTGAGAGTGGAAACTCAGTGGGGAAAGTTGACATCGGGCTTCATTATTAATGTTATTTTCATATTTCTTTACCGCTTTCTTTTTTTATTTATTGAGAAATCCAGGGAGATGTTGAGATGGATAACAGACTTATTTAGGTTTTTTTGTTATGTTTTTTGTTTATTAGTGTATTTTTATGATCTTTTCATATTTATAGGGAGACACAAGGTATGGTCCTAATGAGTATTCATGAGATTCTCACCCTAATTATATGTAATATATTTTTATGTTTTTAGGAGTTTTTTGGGGATCAAGTTGGAAATTACTTGACAGATTCTAGAGTTTTTATGGATTCACTACTGTAAGTTTCCCTTTATTTTTATTTTGGTGATTTTTATATGTATTTATTAATATACAAATGTGGTATAGTTTGGTTTCTTTTATATTATGTGATAGATTTTTTTTGTGTTTTTCATCTTTTATCACAATCCTATTTATATAATAGTGATAAGTCCTCCTATTTTAGTTTTCTATACCCATAGTGATAGTCACCATCCAAGGTCTACTAGAGTTGGAACTCAAGGTTCAAACCTTCTCTTCACTACTGACCTAGAAGGGGTACCAGTGGATGGAGTTCATGAAACATATAACCTTTCTATTTTTAAAAATAAACCAATTAATTTCATTTGGGTCAATTATACATATGATTTTAGTGTAAATCATTTTTTTGATTAAAAAATGATTTTTTTTAAATGTTGTTTTTTCATTACACATACTTATATTAAAATTAATTTAAAAATTTATAAATATTGATTACTGAAAAATGGATTTGATGTTCAAAATCATAATGGTCATATTTTGTAATCAATGTTATGGCCCATCGATCGGCACTCCCACCAAACCCGTACAAGGTGCCTGGCATGTTCAATTTATCCCTCTTAAGGAATTATATACCAGATCACTCACCTGTATTAATTCCATTGAAGTACAATTAACGAATTATCTTTCTTATGAGGAGAATCTAGTGACGAACTTGAATCAAAAATAAAAATTTATATGAAACAAGATGAATCACCTTGTCAGTGTACTTTGTAGTATCCATAAGTATTAAGAGCTAACATGAAAACCTAAGGATGTAATGAAATTAAAGTACCCTTGTCAATTTTCATATTAGGGATTGAAATGAATTTTTTTAGGAGATATTTCAAAAATAGGTAATGATTTAATGACCCTTACTTTAATATAAGGAATTTTACTTATGAAAAAAAATTGTGCCAACTTTTTATATTTAGTATAGTATGAAACTCATGCGCCATATTATAAAAAACAAAAAACACCTTATTATTATTTTAGAACATTTCATTTATATGGTAATTATACTCATGAAAATTGATAATCATAATATAATAATATAGTGAACATTGAGAAATAAAATATCTAGAATAGGGGAATTTAGATCATTTTGGTCACCAAGAATAGCCAAACTCATAAAAAATATTATCAAAAAGATTAAAAAACATTAGTATAGTGGTCACCATTTTACAAAATGAATAATATAACCTTGTGGGAAATAAAATTGGATGGTGAATGTAGAAAATATAATGTATTTATTGGATTTATAAAATTATATTTGACCATTTTAATACTGATATATCTATTGGGAATAGTAACCTGACCATTATAATAGTAACCTAACCATTATGAATAAAAAAATTACCTTCAGAATAATAAATGGACTAATGAAACAATCATTGTATTTTTGGAAAATATAAATATTTTATTTCTAGAAAAATAAATTTCTTAAAATAATAATAAAATTTTATCTTTATAAAATGGTTTTATAAAACACAATTTATTTTTCTATAAATTTTAATATTATTTCATGAATTCTTAAATATTTTTCTAAGGGCCATAAATTTAGAGGTTCTATAAAAAAATTTATTTTTTAACAAAAAATATTTTATTTAAAAATTAAATTCCACAAATTTAAATTATTATTTTTATAAAACGGATGTTAATTTATAAATCTGGATGAAAAATTTATCTTTAGGTTAATTTTTTCTATTTTTTTGAAAATTTAGAATATTATGTGAATATTAAAATACCACACAATTCACTATTTATCATTTTAAGATAAGTATATTCTTAGTTAAATCATATAGTATTTAATTATCCATTATTTAAACCTTAAATGCACCAATTGTTTTCATAATAATCATCACTATTGGTATCCATTAGCAAAAATAAAAAATTAATGAATATTGATTCCAAGACACCCCTCTCCTCCACTTAAAAAGACAACCCGCTTCCCCCCATTTATAATCACATTAATAACACAACCCTTTTAAAAATATATAAAACAATATCCCCTAACCCTCTTTCTAACATTTTATAAGTATTTGACTCACCAAAACACCATTGTAAAGACCCTTAATGTGTAGTCAATAAGAGGACATCCAAAGGAAGAGGTATTGTACCTAACTAAACTATTTAATTTTTTTTTATTCTTCTACCTCTCTGAATTAAATTTACCCATCATGAAATAATGAAATAAATATCATAATAATATTTAAATGTTACTATGTTAACAGGATATACATTATATAATTTCCCCACATTTAATTCTAAAATGAAATCATTTCCCATGTTGTGGTTGGTTCACCCCCTTCATTGATGATGTATTAAATTTTTCATCTCTAACTTCATTACTGGTTGTGACACATTCATATTATATTAAAAATTATTTTTTTATATTATATTATTTCCATATTTTTTAATGGTTAAATAATCATATTTTATTGGAAACAAAATATGTTCATCATGGTTGGAGAAACTGCATAAAGGAACTAACTCTATTACGATAAATCATGATAGTTGTGAATATTTTTTTGAAAATAATAACATTTTGAAATTATAGAAACACATTAACTTTATACCACTATACATATAATTTTATGGAACCATTAAATAATAACATATATAATTACTTATAAGTTGATGTGACCTGGGATCCATGAAACAAATATTCTTAGGACAATTAAAATACATGATATCCTATAAAATGATTTTAAATGAATAAAATAGAATGATAATAATTAAAATAATAAATAAAATGGTTCTAAATATGGTATTTAATAAATTAAAATTGATTATTTGGGATATTAGGCATGCATACAAAGAAATTTCAGAACAGCGTTAAGGGAACTCTCTTAACCATCCTATTTGCATTAGGTTATGACTTCTCTCTCTAACTCACAATATATTATTATTATCCTAATGAAAATATTATATTATTTATATATTTTCCTTATATATATATATACCTATTTTACCTTCCCTTTCATTTTTGGGTTGTACACGCTTTTCGATTTCCCTTCTCAAACCCTTGTTTATTATGAATCTGATTTAGGGGAACATTTTTATTTATTGTATCCATTATTTTACCACCCATTAAATGGTTTTAACCTCATATGATTTCTAAAAATGATTATATTAATGAAATTTATCTAACTCCATATCAAATTTTATAAAAAAATCTTATACACTTCTTTCTTACAGAGGATCCTTACTCGTTTCTTAAAAATGTTTTAGAGGATCATTTATATACCTACATCTCCACTCTTTTCATATAAATTTTCTTCACTTGAAATCCATATATATGACCTATGTTTTTTTATCATATATTAACTTTCAAAAAACATTAATCCATTTTTTGTGAATCATTATGTTACATCATTGGGTAATTCCTTAAGAAATGATTATGTAATTCATTTCCTGCATAAGGGTTTTTCTTATACATATTCATTATATATAATTAAATTATTTAGTACACATATGAATGTGGATTTAATGATGTAATTGGGGGTCCTGGAGTTATATATTCCCCTAATCCATTTGCTGTTGTTTTCAACTCATGAGATACTATGAATGGTGCACGAGTAGTTAACCTAAAAAAATGTTATATTGTCTTAAAAGCGATCACTGACTTAAAATTATGATGTCATGTTTCATGTTGTTTTCACTAAGGGTCAAGATTTATTTATGTTACCACAACCAGTAATTCACCCTTTAATAAATTAGTATAGTCATAGCCACATGGTTCACTCATGGGGAGTATATAAGCTAAGTTCAAACTCTCACTTTGATTAATTTATTTTTGCTATGATAGAGTTAAAAGTGGGGATTTATTAGTTTTAAAAAATGTTAAAGTGAAAAATAAGTGATAAATATATGTTATAAGTAAGATACTAGACACACAAAAAATGGATGAGAAAGAAGAATCGATATAATAGTAGTGGACATGTTTTGACCTTCAAACGTTCACTAATTCGATACCTAAAAATGATTCCTAATTGAATTACTCAATATATAAATCAAGACAACAAATTATATAACTAAATTTCATAGAAACCATATATATAACTCATATATGGGTGTTTATACAATTACAAAAGTAATTTTATTACCTAAATAGCATAAAGTATATGAAATTAACCAAACCTAATTTGTTCAATAACAATTCCTCACTAAATAAGATTAAATGGAAAGAATGTTCTTTTACATATATAAGTTCAATAAATATCCATAAAAATTAGAATAAAATGATTCCAAGAATTAAAAAGACCTTTTTAAATAAAGTAAATTGATTCTAGACTAATTCAAAAGATAGTTTACATAGAAGTATAACAAAACTCAAAACAATAATATCCTTTAATCTCCACCACCACCACGTGGACTTTATCCCTTCATGGATAGATTAAAATATTTCAAATTCTCACCCTATAGAACTCTCCTATTGAAAATTCATGCACTCCCTCTAACTATCACCTTCAAATGGAATTGGTGACTTATATTTGTAATGATACAGTGTGGAAAATTTTCCCTCCTGTTTATTTCTTTCAAATGTTTGAACATATGTTTCCCCTAGGACATCTAAATATCTTGAAAGTGTCTTCTTCAAACTTTTTTAAAAGGGACTTATATGAATTCTCTAAAACTTTCTTGTATTTTTGGACATTTTTATGAAATTACAACCTTGAATTATATAATAAAAAAATTTAGGGTTAAAAAAAATTCATCTTCCTCTAATTAGATGCATGAATCCACTACCTTAATAATAAAATTTCTTAATTAGATTAACTATTCACATGAGCCTCTAAGTCCCATTTTGGTTCCAACTTGATCACCTTCTTTGAATATGCGTTTCTCAAGATATTCATCATTTAATGTATATAGGTCAATTGAATCTTCCAGAAAACGTTTCCACATTTCTTGATTTATTAGAGATTATTAGGGTTCGAATCAAAACTTGATATAATTAAAGTAATTGAATTCCTCTAAACACATAAGCCTAAAAAAATTACCTTTTCATTTTAGATCATTTTATAAAATGTTATTCCTGAAATACCAAAGTGATCAAAAACTATTAAAATTCCATAATTAAAACATTTTCACATTAATGCCCAAAAGTTACCAAAAAACCAAAAATTGTGTTTTTTAAAATAAAAATGAAAATTAGGGTGGATTAAATAATTGAAATGCATATAAAAATTATTTAAAATATAATATATTTCATCCACATTCATATGCTACAATTATTTATAATATCTTCCTCTTAATGTTATACTCGCATGTGATTTTATATATGATCCTCCATTTTATGATGTCATGTTATTCCTATTTACTCTTATGTTATTATTTATATTTACTCCCTTATTGGGTATTTATATCTCATCCTTTTATATTATGTATTTTCCCAATTTACCTTGTGATTTAATAGAACATTAATGGTATTTGGGAGAATGATATAGATAATTATACACATATGTTTTTTTGTTTATATGGATGTTTTATGTATCTAATCTCTCAAATACACTAATCCTATAGAGTTATGGTTTATTTATCATGGATTTTGATTTTAAAAAACACGCAATAATATTTGTATGATATTCAAAGTTTCTATAGTAGAGGCATTGGTTTAGGTACCTCTATACCTTTTACATTATGATGTAATATGGCCCATAGAATGGAAATGTTCTCATGGATGATCTCAGTAAGAAGACACAAGTAGTGTTAGATAATATATATGATGAGGATTAAAAAATAATCAGGTTGCTAATTTAATGATATATTTTTGTGTTAAAGTATTTAGAGGTTGTGACTTATAATCTTATTGTTATTACCTCTTCATTGGTGGATTTGGTACTAGCTAGACTGGAGCATTATTCTAGTAGTCTCCTAATTTAGGGATGAATCCTAAGAGATGATTATGTGTTGATATACTCTCGATATGGGGATAAGGTTCTTTAAATACAAGATAGGTTGGTGGTATCTACTTTAATGAAAGAGGAGATGACGAGGAAATCCCCCTCCCCATGTTTAGAGGTATATCTATGATTGAATGAGATGTAACATGATGTCAAGAATTTCATCTAGTAACTATGTATGTGGGAAGATATCATAGGTATTTTTACTCACTTCTATGTCTGTAAGAGGATAAAGTAAAAGAGTTTGTAAATTGGTTCATCACTTAAATCCCTATATGTGACAGTGCAGATGTGGAATAAGGTTACCATAGACTTCATCATATTAATACAAAAGATCTCTAGTCATCATGAAATTTTATGGTTATAGATTTAATAGCCATTAAAAACTATAATTTTTTTTTAATATTCATATGTATCAGTTTGGAGATGACTTAGGAAAGTTATATGTGTTATAGAGAGTGTAGCTATGTAGTGTATGGACAATAAAATATAAAATCAGGACATTTGTTTCAAATTGAGATTCTAGAATGTCCTATAGAAGGACATTGGGTTTCAACTAAAGATTAGTACGGTGTATGACCTATATACATATGAGAAATATAAGAGTAAAATATAAATATTAGAGGATATGGTGTGGGTGTTCATGAATTATTTTTTAATAGTGATCCATAACCACATATCCTAGGTATAGTTTTCAAATAATAATAGTTTCAACTCCTTGACCTATATGAATCCCTTTGATGCACTTTATGTTTGGTTATTCCACTCATTGTTATACTCATTAGAGGCGGGTTAGTCGAAACTAACCATGTTGATCTTGGTACAAGAGAAAAATGAGTGGGTGTAGATTATTTGGAATTGGTTGATTACTAATAAATATAAGAAACAATAATAATCATACCATAGTCAATGAACCATGGTGTTTACTGAGGGAGATTAGTTATTCTTTCGAGTATTTCCCTAGATAAGTCATCTATGTTTTAAAAATAACTGAAGGATCACATCATGGTTTTCTAGTCTATTTGATATTATAGAGCATGTTTTAGTACTACCTTTACTTTTATTTCTTTCTCAAATAAATAATGTTATGAGTGATTTAATTCACATGAAACATCTCTATAAATATGACCAAATCCTTCTACATGTTATCGATAATGATGATTTCATGAAAGAGGAAGATGCATCATTTGAGTAGTGCTCTATGGGTATAATGGATTAGAGTGAGAAGGTAATGTGAGGGAACATAGTGAATCTTATTAATGTAGTATAAAAGAATGAGAATATATCAAATTATTATTGGGAGAGGGAGTTATATATATGGTTGCAATGGTAAGATAAATTAAATGAGGTTTCTAGGATATTCTTCTTAGGAATAAGAAAACCCTAGAGGGGGAGTTTGTAACACCACCAAAATTTCAAGGTTCTCATTATTTGTATTTTTGGTTAAATATTTTGAATATTTATGATATAAAATCATTTAAGGATATTTTTGGTAGCCATGTATCAATATTTGGTGAGTTTTAATTTTTGGTAGATAAAATTCTACTACATATAGTTTTCCATTCCATGATGTAGGGAGATATGTAGTAATAAAGTGGTTGGTTAGATATCATTTCATGAAAAATAACCACCATGAAATGAATTAAAAATAAGTGTTAGAGGTTATAAAATGATCATGCAGTTCCATGGTTTGAAACAAGTCACTAAGTTGTGATGCTGAGAGTCATGATGGGATGAGTTAACTAATTCAAGATCATGTAATGGATAAGAAAAACTATATAATGATAGTTAGATGTCTATAGGAGGTCATTTTATGGTTTAGTGGTGATATGGTGTGAGGATTATATTATATGGAATTTTCAAATTACAATACATAATTTTCTCCATCCATATGGTTTCACACTTACTTATAGGAACTCCGGGGTAATAATAACCAAAAGGCTATAACATGGAAGAGGGTACCAGGATATGAAGGTTTTTGTGAGGGTATGGGAATAAAAATTATGTCACTAAATACTGAATAATTCCACTTTTTCATAACTTGATGTTGGGGAGCCTGTTGCTACAGTGGTGGAATGGATAATTCCTTAAGGCCTATCCAGGGTGGGTCATCATGGCATGAATATCATCATCACACTATGATGGTGACCTACTGAGGGTTAGGACTTATAAATTATAGAGGGATTTTTTGACTCACCCAAGATTATATACCATAGTTTACCCTTAGTAGGTTGATATATTTGCTATGATCCTTAGTTACATGCCACAACATGCCTTTGATATTGATGCATCATGGTGTAAAGATGATATTCATTTCATTGTGAAACTACTTGGAAGTTTTTATTAATATTTAATATTCATAAATTCACTCTTATATCTGTTAAATACATAATATACTTCTACCTAGAGCTCCACATGATGTTGTATTGTGTTAGAGCCACTTCATGGATTTCTATTCTCTTTCCCTCTCTCCTTCTATCTTTTTGAAGTTTTTTTCATTAAGTAGGTTCTCTCTAAAAAAATATATTATTTTCCATGCCCTATTTGTCTTATTTATTTACTATTACTTTCATTACTTTCAAAAAACCTTATTTTTGGGGGTTTGAGGACTATTTATGGTTTCTATAGATTGAGTGTGAATTTGAGAGTGTGGATTGTAATTTTTTCTCAATAATTATTATTGTAGGATGTTGTTACCATGTTATGAAATTAATATGATGTTTCATGAATTTAATTATATTTAGGTGTGTGGGTTAGACCTATAATTATATTTTATCGGTATAAATTTGATTGGGTGGGCCTTTATTAATGTGGGTTTCCCCTTATTGGGGGTGTATGTGTAAAATGTATTAGAAATGGTGGACCCCCATATTATCCTATAGTTAGAGGTAAGGATGTATACTTGAGTTTATTTGGAAAATAGTGAGGTGTTAAAGATATTTTAAGTTAATGGGGACTTATTAGGGTGTAATTTGGGTATTGTTGATGAGTCAATTCACAAGTTAAGGAATTGGGAGCATGAACATATTTTTCTGGGAATCCTTGAGGGTTTGAAGAGGTAAATCCAAGTGGATATCCATGGGAACTTCAATGTATAAAATGTGCCATTGGGAAAGTGTGGGTTGGTTGTAGTGATTCACTAAATGTTCATTATATGTTCTTTGTGACACATTTTGATAGGTGATTGAACCATTTCCTATGTTAGAAGATGATGCTTGTGGTGTGATAGTTTACGATCAAGGAGATTTGGTATAACCTTATCTGAGAAGGTTGGTATCTAAAATAATGTTGTGTGACCAACCTTTAGTAAACAAATTTGTTTGATATGAGGATATGTGACCAACTGTGATTAATAATTTTGGGTTAAGATGGTTATTTGTGACTAACCTTGAGTGAGTATGTTTGGTCCAGAGGATTATATGTGACAATCCTAAAGTGGAAATCTATGGTGACCGACCTAAAACAGGGCTGATGATTGACCAACCATGAGTGAGGAAGGGGTTGAGTACTTGTTATGGGTTTTGGAAGGTGAAATACAATGAGTTAGAAGGGTTTTTTCTCATGATCAATTTAGGATATGAATTAGTGTTAGTATTTTTTTGGGATGTATTTGTATCTAGAGATGAATTTTTCTTCTAGAATAGAGTGAATAAATGGTATGGTTGGGTTTTTTTTAATTTATTAGTATGTGATGGCCTGATAAAGTTGTTTTCTTATTATTTAATTATTGTTTCATCTCATACACCTTCATATATCTATTATACTTATACTATAGACTCATTTTTTTTATCCAAATGAGTTATTACACATACCCAATATAAGAAAATGGTTTCACATATAAACTTTTCAATTAGGGGTCCATCCAAGGGAAAGTTCACTATCATAGGCTAATAAATATATATATTTTTGGATTTTTGATTAGTTATATATCTTATTAATATTTACAATTATATTATAAACCATTGGAACCCACTTATTTATTTTATTGAATATTTAATTATTTCTACTTCCACTAAGCTTATGGTGAATCGTTATATAATATCAAGTTCATAGTCTCACCAATGAATTACTTAGGCCCTACCTGCTAGTTGGTGGCCTATTTTGTAAGGGAAGTTATGAATGAGTTTATGTACTACTCCATATCAGATCCTGTTATCTAGGCTAGGGTGTTACAATAGAGACTATATTCATTATGTCTATAAATCAAGAGTTATAGATACAAAAGGATTGTTATGGTTAGTCTTAATAACTAGTTTTGAATCTTCAAACATATATTAGGACTCCATGGGATTCTTAGGTAGGTTGAAAACCCAATATAGAGTAGGTTTTAGGTTTTGTGGGTTGTGTTATTTCCCCATGATGTATTCTTTAACTATTTTGAAATTTGGAAGAAATTCACCCAAAACAAAGTTAGAATACTCCAAATAATGATCAGGTTTACATGCATGGACTACATATCAAATACACCTAATGAATTAAATGTTTCCAGAAATATTTTTTAAATAAAATAATAATAAATAAATTCAATATTAACATAAATGAATTAATTTACCAAAAATACATTTCCAAGTAATTATGATTCAAAATATTATAAAAATAATATTTATGAATTGATTTCCAATTTGATTTTAACAGAAACACCATGTCTTCAATAATGCTTCAGAAATTACCAAATCAATTATCATACAATAATTTTTTTAAGATTATATAAATTTTGGGTTATATTACTAATTAAAAATAAATTAAAATTGATAATAATTTTCACACAATCATACTCCCAAACTAGAATATTTCACCTAGTGAAAATTACAGTGATGGTCGTTTAAAAATATGAAGAAAATCATCCCCACCTTCAAATACTTCAACAAACAAAATTTCTAAACCATGTTTATCCATCCACCATAAACATATTATAATAAAAATAATTAATACAATCAATGAATACTAAAAATAAATTTCACACACATAATGGTAAGTATGATAAATATAGATAAAATTATGAATGAACAAAAATAGAATATTTCCAGAAAGACAGATCCAAAGGTAGTTCAATTATAAATTTTATGTCAAAATAATATATATACAATTAAAAATTTATCCACAAAATTCACAAGAATAGATTTCATAAAAATAATAACATTTAAAATATATTAATCATCCAAAATTTTAAATATCGAAATATACAATGTAATAATTTACAAATAATGAATATAGAATTAAGAAACAATTCAATCCTTTCACTGAAGAATCCTTTTTTATCCCTTATAAATTTTCTCTAAAAATCCTTTTCTCCTTAATTTCCATTTATCTTAACTTTTTATATCGATCCATGGACCAATTTAAACCTTCATTCCTTGATAATTATCTACCCCTATCCAAAAAAATTAATTTATAATGTTTTACTAAACCATAAGTAATTTAAGATTCATTAGGATTTCTAGCATTCTAATTTCCACTCCAAGAGTTTCAAAATTTGTATCAATAATTATATATATTTTTGTGTTGTTATGAAAATTAAGTTGGGTGTGTGATTATGTTTATAAAAATAAGTATCAAAGAGGATTTTTTTCACATTTAGTGAATTTCAGGATATTTAATTCAATATTAGTAAAAAAATGCATCTTAGACATCCATAAAAATTGGTTATCACCTAATACACAAATATACCCATTTTTTTATTCCAAAATTAAAAAAATAAATAATGAAATGAATAAATTAACATCTTTATACTTAGAATTTTACTTTTCATGCTTTTTTAATCTTCATTCATTTCTTACAATTTTATATATAATGTTTTTCACAAAAAAAATTTGTTTCTGGAGAAAAAAGTTATCATTAAAAAGTGACATATTACTTTTAGTTTTTCATTTATAGAATCAATTAAAAAATACCATCAAACATTAACATTTATGTGATTCCTCCCAAATTAATTCATGAACCACCCCTTTTCTAGTACAAGTAGCTTGAAATTATATACATTAAAAAGTACATAAGTTTTAGGCTGAAAATTATTTTTTTCATATAATTTAAGTTACTTATAATGTCATTAAAGTCCTGTAATGTTTGAAATATTATAGGTGTACTATGAGGTGTCAAGTTGATACAATGATATTTAAAACTATAATTTAATCATTTAAAATAACCAATGAACTTTAAAATAGATTTAAATGGTTATAATAGTAATGTATGTAATGAAAAAAACCCAAAACTTTATATCATTAATGTTTTTTATATGAAATAATTTGTCAAATGTGTTCAAATGAGTCATTGGATAGTGAAATAAATTACATCTGACAACATTAATTAAATTTATTTGACTTATTGTCCAATAATCATTAATATTTTCAAGAATATGAATCAATAAATCAAAAAATATATAAAAAATATAAAATATTAATTATCTATATCTAAATATTCCCTTCACATAGGTTTTAGTGTCTAAAATTGAAATTTATATATTAAAATACTTTCATTATGTTTGAAAATTAGAAAATCATAGTCTAAAATTTTTTATTAAAAGATTAAAAAACCATAATTTAGTTTCATTTAATGGAAAGAACTAAAAAACAAAATAATTTAATCTAATTCATTCGAATGAAAAATCATAATAGGTAAAAAAGAAGATTTTTCTCTCACCCACACTAATATTATTTTTTATCCCTAGTTTAATGTAATGATTATTATGAAAATTTATTTTATACTTTAATAAGGTAACAAAAAAATAAGGAAAGAAAAAACATAACTTATTTTAGTTGGATAGATTTAATAGGATGTGATTTTATCTCCTGTTATCTTCTTCATGGAGATATTATATTTTTTCAATTCTTTTCTTATAAATAAAAATAAAATAAATCAATCATTTATTAATTATTATGCTTACATATTGAAAATTTAAATTGAATCAAAGAAAACAGAAATGAAATCCTTAGTATCCCTCTAGATTATGATATATTTTGACTACCTATAGTGGTATAGTCTACGGTATATCCATGATTTACAAGTTGATATGGATTTTATGATAAAAACGATCACATCTGATTGGTTGTATAAATATTTATAATCATTTTCCTTTTATATCCCCCTTGTTATCTTTTTTTTATTACCACACCTAATCTACAAATGTATTAGTGCTCAAATGTTCATGTTGTGATGATATAAGGGGCCTCTTAATCTAATTAATCTACTTGAGGAGCCATGTTTTCTACTAACTATATGATTTCAGTTGTATGGTGTTAATTTTATTCCTTATTACTAGTAAATTAGTTCTCAAATTTAGTGATATATACATTATTATATCTAGTGAGTAGGACATAATTATCATTTATTTAACCATTAGTACTAGTCACAAATTATAGATAATTTAATTTTTCATAAAATTTTTTCAAGTTCTACAACCATGTTGAATATGCACTATAAAAAATGTGATATCATATATTATTTTATTTTTCAAAAAATTTAAATCAAATGAATATGTATTTATGATTTTACATTAGGTGTTCTAGTAGGAAGATCATCATCATCATTCAAAACCTCCAAAAAATGGTATTGGACTGATAGAGAGTCAATTATATTCTTAAAAAACATATTTACTATTATATAATCCCTTCCTAACAATATTCGAAGCTATGCTTCATAAGTGTTTAATTTCCACTATCCTAGTTGGGAAGATCAATCGGTAGTTAATGATTAATAAGATTAAAATAAAATGTGTCCCATTTTGAGTTATAACCCAATGTTTTCATACTATATAACAGTATATTTCTGAATATCCCTTAAGAAAAAATATGTATACAAATTGATTAATAAAAAACATCTTTACGCTCCATCCAAATTTATTATTATTTTTTATTGAAGTAAATAAGTATAGCCTTAAACAATGTAATGTTAGTGACTATGGGTGTTCAAAGTGAATTTTTTGTATATGTATTAATTTTTTCAGGATTTTTGTATCATATTTACTTTATTTCCATCAACATTATAAATATCAAATTGATATCAAGGTTGAAATAAGAATGATATTCTACCTATTGTAGGTAAATTATATGACATGGTTCTTGGAATCCATAATCCCAAGTATATTATTAATAACCATTATATTATAAAAAATATATTCTTTTATTCCTATAAAATTTAATTTCTATTTTATTACATGAGGTGGAAAAAATAATAAAACCATAAATAAATGAGAATACAAAGATAAAAACACTTGAAATTGTTTAATTCCAAAAAAATATAGTCAAATATGCATTGACTTATTATAGGGAAAATTAAATTTATATTTATATAATGTACATTGAGTTATAAAATCTTACCATGGGGTTTTCTCTCATAAAGAATAAAACTAAAAATAAATTCCAATATAATTTTAATATACTCCTTTATTTTTGTTATATTTAAATGATGTATATAAATGAGTTTTCATAGGTTTTTATATGGGTTAAAATAAATGAAAATTTAAATAAATGAAATTAAAATGAATGTATAATTAATAAGAGTATTGGTTTATTCATTGGCTGAATTCTAGTGTCATCCATTTATTTTTTTAACATTAATATCCCTTAATACAATCAACAATTGGTGGAACATTGTTACTCAAGATATAAATTTGGTTCTTATGGAAAATACCCTTCATTTTAATCAAAAATACATTAGTGAATTATTCCTATGTTGTAAGCTATGTGCTCTTCAGTTGTGTATTTCCTCTATAATTCTCCCAAAATAACATCCTCTCTCATGCATCGCCTTAATTGTGAGGAGAATACGGTAGCACCCAAAGTCCCCTAAACATTTACTTTGTTTATTTAAATCATTAACACCCATATCCTATGTCGAACATGATGGTTGGGTAAGGGATTATCTATTATTTTAAAAAATAGAGAATAAATATTTATGCATAGTAATGATAATCAATTATCTCCAACACCAGTTTAAAAAATAAAATTAATTCATAGGGTAAGAATATATTATAAGAAAAAAGGCTAGAAATGTTATAAATAAACCCAAGAAAATAGTTTATCCTCTTCCTCAGACTAACCTCTATGGATTCGCACTCAATAAAATTAATTCTAGTACAATATGAAATGAGTATTAAAAACTGAATAAGAAATGATGAATGGAAGTTAAAAGTGATCAAAATATAAATTAAATTAATATTCCTAAGTAGAATCATAAAATAGTCACACCCCTCCCATTTTAATATTTATTCCAACCCTCTTCCCATAGATTTTAATGGAAATTTCTCAAAAATATTTTTCATATTCATCAGAGGAAAAATACCTCAATCTTATTCCAGGAATTAAGATCAAATCCATACTCATTCTTTATCTTTATCGAATACAAATAATTTAACATATGGTGAAAATATTTAGTGTCTTATTATGAACATGACATGTTTAAAAACTTTTTTTATACTTTATGGACAAGTTATCATCTAGGATGTCTAGATTTTTGTGAGTTAGATGATATTCTATTATGTGGAATGTAATGTTTTTCAATCGACTTAGGAAAAAGAGTCCCAAAATTTCCTTCACATTTTACATATTCAATATTATTATAATTTAAAAAATATCATAATAGTGTATCAAATATCAGACCTTAAGGTCATCTCTTAAGGAATTATAAATTATTAATCAATTTTACGATCACTTAATTATGTGTATATGTTGTTGTAGAATTAAAATAAATTAAGTAATAAGTTTTTGATATGTTTTGAATATAATCAAACTAAATTAAAATTAAAATTCATGAAGTTCAAATTAATGAGATATTAGTAATAATGATTGTTTAGTCATAGAATTAATTCTGATGGTATCCCTCCAGTGTTTTTATAATGAATTCCCTTAATCCTATCTCCCCTTAATGGAACATAACAAATTTAGAAATATTTTATGTTCTTATGTAGTTGTTTATGAGTTAATAAAAAATATCAACACTTTGATATTGGGTGATTCAGTATAAACACATTAGGTCTATAGTTTCTCAATGATTCTCACCCAATAAAATCCTATATCAATGAAAACCCCAATTAGTAAGACAAACACTAAAGTCTAAAATCCATCTAGAAGCTATCATATAATATTAAATCCATAAACACACAAATAATTAGTTACTATGGATTATCATGGAAAGGATTCTCTATTATTTCAAAAAAAATAAAGAAGAATCCAATATACAAGACAATGGTCAGAAAATATCACTGACACACATTCCCAAATAAATAAGAATTCTTAAAGGAAGAAGATAAAAGAAAAAATGAAAAAAGATATAAAAAATAGTATATTAATTAGTTATCCCCATTATACTGTAGATTATCAATCCATTAAATAAATTTTATTATGAAGTCTAAATAGCTCAAAAAATTTAACGGGAAATGAAAATGAAAAAAAATAAAGGTGAAATAAAATAATCAAATTAATCTCCCCAAAAAAATTACCAAAATGGTGTCACCACGATTTATTTTAAATTCTAATCCCACCATATTCAACCAAATTACAAAAAAAATTATTAAAAAATATTGTAAGGAATGCTCATAAAATATACATTGATATTTTTCTATTTTTTCATCTCAACTCCACCCTCATCATCTATCTCTAACAGTTAATACTGATATAGACTTTGGTGAAAAAAAAAGGTATTCATGATCCCTTTCCAAGTTGTATAATCATTTTTAAAGCATCATGAACAAGTGGTTAGTTATGATCTAATGTATTATAGTCTAAAAGATGAGATTATATTTTCTATTTCATATAATATTCCCTAACCCATCAAAATAGAATCCTCTATTTATAATATAGGATTTTATGGTATATTTCTATTGATATTAAATTCATGTTCCCATAATCAACAATCATGGATTCTATTTGAGTAACTCGTGATGTTTCAGATATATTTTTTACTATAGTGGAGGTAATAAATTATTTTCAATTTGATTTATATCTTATATGATTTATTTTAATCAAAAGTTTGATTATAACTAATGAATGTATAAAAAAATATTTACTAATGATGGACACATAATTTTTCCAAATAAAATGTATTCTAAAACCTTAAATATTATAATAAATGTTTTCAATGATTGTAACCATATACAATATTTTTTTGTCATGTATATTTACAAATTTATTTCACTATTCACTTTGCTAAAGTATGTTTTTTTTCAAAAAAAATGAAATTGACCCTCTTAACTGATTTTAATGTCTTTGATCCAAATGTGAAATCTATTGTGTTATATTTAAACTCTAATTATAATAAATTTATATAATACATAAAAATAATATTTTTATAATAAAATAAATTTTTTATATAATGAAATATTGTATTTTTATATATTACCATTATATAGTAATTTAATTGATGTTAAATATTTAATATATAAGTAATATATATTATTTAAAATTTCCTTATTAACCTTTATAAAATGAATTTTTAATAATTATAAAAAATTCAACATGTCTATTTATTATATGTCTAACCAAGGAAGATATAATATATATATATATTAATGAATATATAATGACAATATTACTATTTCAAATCATATATATAACAATTTATATTAACATAAATACATAATTAATAATATTTATTTATTTTATTTTGTAAATTCGTATCAGATTTATAATGTTTTTACTTATTTCTACTAATATACTCAAAAGTGTTATTTTTGTGGGAGATGGTGAGGAAGAATACATGAAGCACGTAGTATTTTTAATTATAAGTGGTTATATTCCTTTTATAATTTTCATAATTATATTACATATTTCCTTCTTATAAAATTTATGTTTATTTCATTTCATATTCAAATACCTTACAATAATGAAATAAATAATTTTTCCTTTTATTTCTCTATTATGTGTCAAATAAGTTATTAAACATATTGAGATTAATGAAAGAATATTCTAAAATATTAGTTGTTATAAAATGATGATTTCTTTAGAGAGGAAATACCTAGAGAGAGACAACTTTTCCTCTAGATAACAGTGACATGAACCTAAAGTTCATTACCTAAACCCTATGAAACTTTTCATGGGACATTATTTGGGTTGATTTTGGCCCTTAAATTCAACATAAAATAGAAATTTTGATGGAAACTAGCACCCAGGGTATTTTAAACAAATATGGGAGGCATTACCATCATAAATCCCTTGAAAATATAGCAGAAGAACCCATAAAATCTCTATTTATCTCTCTATCTCTCTATATTTATAACTATAAATATATCTAAAATTATGAAAATTCGTATTCCCAAAACATCACTACATGCCAATGAATATAATAAAATCAGGGAAAATTCATTAACAAACTCCTATAGTCCACACCATCTTCCCAAATAAAAACATCCCCAATCTCCACCAAACTATACTATAATAAAACCTAGGAAACCTATCGAGGGGTCTGAACATGGGAGTACAAATTAGGTTTATAAACTTAAAAAACCAAACATCAATGTGGAATAAATGTGCTAGGATAGTCAGAAGTGATATCGACTAATAAAAAGATTTATATCAAAGTATTCCAAGACAATTTATCATGGATGAAAGACTAGGCCAAGACATTACATCAGTAACACACTAGTATAAATAAAAATAGTTATGCCAAATTTTTTAAATAATATTTTAATTAAGTGAGAGGTATATTAACATATCACCACTGTAGAGAACTAGGATTATCATGAATAGATATTATTTATTTTTAGATGAATATTCCTTGTATTACACAAATATGCCTAAGAATCATAATGGTTTAGTGTCTTTGGAGACTAGGTAAAAAATATTCTTATTTAGTGAAAGGTCTTTAATATTTCCCATAATGATATTCCTATATATTAATCTTCTTAAAGATACCTTACTTAAAACCTTTATTCATAACCTAGGAAAACAAAACATAAAAAAGGGTGATCTTAGATGCCCACTAAGGGTAAATAAGGGAGATATAAACATATCATGAGAATAATGTTATGATAACATGAGAATATAATTTGAAACCCAAACCCTTAATATCAAAGATAATAATCTCGAGTCAAGGAATAAATATTGGCAGTTCTTAAGACATGTATTAAAAGGAAATAAAATTACATATCATAATATTTTAATTAAGTGAGAGATATAGTAACATATCACCACTATAGAGAACTAGGATTATCATGAATAGATATTATTTATTTTTAGATGAATATTCCTTGTATTACACAAATATGCCTAAGAAACATAATGGTTTAGTGTCTTTGGATACTAGGTAAAAAATATTCTTATTTAGTGAAAGGTCTTTAATATTTCTCATAATGATATTCCTATATATTAATCTTCTTAAAGATACCTTACTTAAACCCTTTATTCATAACCTAGGAAAAAAACATAAAAAAAGGGTGATCTTAGATGCCCAGTAAGGGTAAAAAAGGGAGATATAAACATATCATGAGAATAATGGTATGATAACATTAGAATATAATTTGATACCCATACCCTTAATATCAATGATAATAATCTTGAGTCATGGAATAAATATTGGCAGTTCATAAGACATGTATTAAAAGGAAATAAAAGAACATAATCTATGAGATTTAAATATTGGCATATGACATTGAATTATGGTATACACATAAGAATATAAAATCATTTACACGATATTCAAGGCTCACTAAAAAGTCTATCATAGTGGAATGGGTTCACTCCACAATCCAAAATAGTAGTCAAGGTTCACTACCAAGACCATATTAATAGAAAAAGTCCCTTACTAACCCGGATTCACTCACTATTCTAGTCATATCTATCTCATCAGTTATAAATCTTTGCCCAATGTATTAGAGGTTGATATATGTCCCATTAGTCACATAATTAAAATAATTCATATGTTTTCCAAAATATCACAAAACATTCATCATATAATTTCTCATTAAATGAAATAGGTCTCATAAATATTTCATCATATCATAACATGAAGAAAAATACAGGTTTCATAATCATTTCATCATTTCATCATAGAATAACCTATTAAAATAAGTCGGTTTCAAAATAATTTTAGTATGCTATAACCATAGGAAGAGAAAAAGGTTTCATAAACATTATTCTATAAAAAACATAAATTATTCATAGAAAGAATAAGAATGGTATCCTTGGATCATATCCCCATTAAGGGATAGGTAACATCAATGATTTTCATCTTATATAGAAAATCATTTTTAATGATCATTTAAAATATTTCATGATTAAAATATCCTTTCCTATTTGAAAAACACTTTTTAAAACATTAAATTTTTTCAAAATAATTTACTTTGAAAAAAACTTGAAAACATATAAAGGAATCTTTAAAAATCATTTAAATTATTTCTTTAGAAAAATATCCTTTCCTATTTGAAAAAAAAACTTCTTAAAACATAAAACATTTTACAAATTCTTTTATTTAAAAATAACCCTGATGGTTTTTAATTGAATCTTTAAAAATAAATTAAAACATTCCTTGAGGAAAATATCATTTTCTATTTGAAAAAAACGTTTTTAAACATAAAACATTTTAAAAATCATTTTATTTTAAAATAAACTTGAAAACTTATAAAATAATATTTTAAAATAATTAAAAACATTTCTTGAGGAAAATATCATTTCCTATTTAAAAAATCAAAACACAAAATTTTTTGAAAATAAATTTCTTTAAAAAAAACCTTGAAAATTTATAATTTAATCTTAAAAGAAAATAATGTTCATGATGGTAAGAAATCTCATTCATTTCGTACACATTAAGACAATGATTCCTTTTAAATTTTTGGTGATATCCAAATGGGCATTGTCTGAAAAATGACATGAATATTCCTCTCAAAATTTTATGTAAAAAAATTGGTTAAATATTTATTTAATAAATTGTTTTAAGAATGTTAAAAAAAATTACGTCATTTTTAGAAACATAGTTTTGGAATAAAAAAGGTGTTTGACTGAAGAGATAAATAAAGAAGTTTTTTCTTAAAATGGCATTTTACACTAATGAGTACATAAAGAGATAAAATTAAGTTAAAACATGTATTATATATAAATAACCAGAGGAGAATAAAATTCATGAGTTTCTTGATATATTTATCACACTATTTCGTTATTTGAAGCATAATCATAAGAAATCCAAATAAATAATGAAATTGTAACATAAAATTATTACCACTTTGGTACTTTGAATTGTAATCCCCATGAAGTAATAAAATTAAATTAGACATATAATATCATTAAAATTAGGATATTCATGATATAACATGTAAAAGTATCAGTATATACACCTCGTATAAGAATATAGGTGCATAACATAACTTAGGTCTCCAAGAAGGAAATTTGAGATAAAAATACCTTACTTTATTGGTAACTTATGAACCATAAATACCATGAAATAGAGATCATAAAACAGATATGTAAATAACAATAATTTTAAGGATAATAATAAAAAAATACATTCATAGGAATTATATATACCACATAAAATAATCAAATGGTGTATATGGATTATGTCTCATAGAAAATAAAAGTGAGACGGAAATCCCTTACCGCTTTACAAAAATTTTGGATCATAAGCCCCAATAAATCATAACATAAAATTAAAAATTAAATATCATAAAAATAAGTATATTAATGAAATAACAGTTCAAATGGTTAGTATATGCACCACACAAAGTAAATGAGTGGTGAATTTTAAAATGTATCCTAGAAATAAAAGAGGTACTATAAATTTGTTACCTTATGTATCGAATTCAATTTTACATGTTAAAAACTCCATTATAATAAATATAAGATTATTATAAATCTATTAAATAACCATAATTATATATATCCTACCGTATAGTATTTACTTATGACCATTTATTACCCATTTATTAAAATTTATTATTAGAATCGTGTTTCGGGTAATAACCTCTTTATTTTCTATATATACTTTGATTTTTTATTTTTTTAGTCCTATTAATTTGATAATGCTTTAATAATATAGATAATTTTAAACATTAAATAAATATAATATATATTCATCATGTATTTATTATATATTTATTTAGATAAATCTATAAAAATTGGTGATAGAAAATGAAATACATTGTTCATAGAGATGGTATGTCATGTGTACGAATGACAGTTGTTTCCATTTTATCAACGTGATGAAAGAAAGAAAGTTAAATAATATATTAACATTAAATAATAATTTTTATTTCCTATATATCACATATGTTCATTAAAACCATCCATATTATCTCCCATGTAAAGTGTGAACAGATCGCATCGCTTCGTGACGTGATAGTTCTCCATACACATGACCAACGTTATTATATTTACATAGTATGAAAAGTAAGAAGGAAAAAATTTATATAATGGCTTCCTAAGAATAATAATATCATTAATATCATATATAGAAAATAAATCCATCATTATATCCATGTGTGATAGGTGGTGATGCAAAATTAATAACATCAGTTTGCGAGATAGTTTCCCTCCTTACACACGAATAATGATTTCCTAGCCCATTTGATAGAATTGAATAAGGATTTAGGTTATGAAATTAATGTAATAAAATATAATATTATTAATTATAATGAGTTTATTTTATCATCATGGTTTGTTATTAATTTAACTGTGTGGATGAAGAAATAATATAAAATGATCAGTTAGGGATGTTACCTCTTCTTCACAAAAATTATTTTGATTTTCACCATAAGGATTCATAGGTTGGATTTTTTCCCACCCAAATTTTCAATTCCATTCTTTTTTTGAAGTTATCTTTTGGTTCTTAGCTCTCTCTTGGGTTTCGGATGTTTTGAGTTTAAAATTTTGGTTTTTATTGTGTTGTTGATCTATGACCTTGGTCTTGGGGGTATTGTATAGTATTTGGCCTCCTATTTTTTCAAAGGGATGGTATGAGGTTGAGGTGGTTTGTATTTGGATTTATGACACTCCTAGTGGAACCATTTGTGGGGTATGTTGTTGAGTTGGTTTTTACCCATAAGTTGGATGACTTTTAGGGTGAAGAGAGTCCTATGTTTTGGGAAATTTTCTCCCCTATATTTGGCCTATCATTCCCCTTAGGTTTCCCCTTTGGACCCCTCCCCCACCCTAAAATTAGAGGAGAATGGCATGGATTTGGGTTTCTAGAACAGGTCGCATGGTTTGGCCATAATATTTACTAAACCGTGCAGCCGAACCGTGCAGGGTTTCCAACACATTAAAAATATTTTTCTAATTCCAAATTTTTTCTCCCATAAATAAAACTAATCCACCCCATTATTCCCCCATTCAACCCTAGTATCCATGGGAGGCCTCAAAGATCGATCAATCTCCCATGGAACCTGTCCTTGATGGGGTTTTTGTGGGGAAACTTCAAGATTATTCAAGGTATGTGATTCCTCCTTCATTTCCTTCCTTATCCTTGGGGTTTCCTCCCTCTTTCAGGAAGATATAAAATGTATAGAAGTTAGGTTTCATACCTAGGTTTTGATTTAGTGTCATTTTCATCAAATCTTGTTGTCTAGGGATCTATTTCACTTCTTTGTGGGGCGGCGGTGGTGCGGATGAAATTATCACAACGAATTGGTGTTTTGAAACAAAAGTTAGGTGGTTCCATGTGTAAGCATTCTAAGATGATTTAGGTTTGATTCATTTATATTTTTAGCACGTTCCTCTTGTATTATGTTTAATGTGGGAACCATTTTTGGGAGTATTGATTAAGTTTTTAGTTTCAAAGTTAAATATTGATGGGAAAATGTGTGTTCTTTATGTGTATCTTTTGTTGTATTATTTGGGGTACTTTTATAACACTTGAGAGTGGTATAATAAATGTTTTATAGGGCTGAAAAATCTGTTTTGGATTGGTATTGGTGTAATTTTTTCCTTTAAGGAGGGTTTTGAAATGGGTTTTGTGTGCAAAACATGGATATACCCCTTGGGATTTTTTTATGAAAATTTTAAATGATTTATTGAGTTAAAAAACGTGGGAAAAGGATGTATATGTACTGTTTTGGTGAGTGTGTTCACTTAAGATGGGGTTTTGAAAGACAATGAGGTGAATTAAGATGTCAAAAAGATTTATAATGTTTTATAAATTTCTAAAATGATTTATCAAATTGTAAGAAAGGCGAAAAACACGTTTGTGGTCTATTTTGTGTGAGTATGATGTGAAAAATGAATTTCTGTTTGTGAAATAATTATTATGTGACATGTGTGTGGGATATTGGGTGTGTGTGTGACTTTGAAGTGGTATTTTCATGTGAAAATTGTATTTCATGGATTGTGGAACTTGTTTGAGGAAAAGAGGTAAAACCCAGGTATCTAGGTGGGTGGACATGTACTTGTATGCTAGTGATCCCATAGGGTTTGGCCCCAGTTTCACGTAGCATGTTTGATTATGAAAATAGTAACTAAACTATGATGATGATGATGATGATGATGTTGGGGGACCACTAGGTTATGGGTATGATCTTGACTAGTGGCTCGTGTGTGTGAGAATGGATTTTTGTTTGGTTACTTTCACTGAGATACGAGGTACCTAGGACCCACAACGAGCTTGTGCCAAGGGGTTATTTTCTTGTGATCATTACATACTTTATTCTTACCATCGTGATACAGTATTTTGGCCTAGAAAATTCAGTATAATTGGCATTCTATTTAAAAGTGTTGATTCTTTAAAGTAGCCCACTTGAAAACTATTTTATTAAAAATTTCCTCTCTTAAAAATTCTTATTAGGATTTCATGTTTATGGAAACTTGCAAGCTTTTCATCTTTGAATTTTTATCACATGAAATATTTTACTGGTGGAATCCTAATGGAATTTAGATCACACCCTATTTACACACTTGGGTGTAAGTATACTTGGTTATTTTTTCATAGGTTTGGTTTAATCTTTTAGTGCCAATGGTTCGGGTTTCTAGTAGTCCTTCATGATGCAATGTTGTGGAGATGGTTTGAGGGTGGTGCCTCTTTCCATGATTAGGTTCTTGGGTGGTCATTTTTTGTTGCCTTCATTTGTTATAGTGTTTGATAATTGTTTTAAATTATGTAATTCAATTCTTATTTTTTGTAAAAGATGGTTTGTTTTGAAAAATTCAGATTTGTTATATTGGTTTTTTTATTGTTTTATGTTTATAGACTCGGGTAAATCATTCCCAAATTTTATTTTATGATACATGGGAACCAATTCCAGCTCGTGGGGATCAAGAATGACCTTTGTTCCTTGTCACAGACCATGTAGGGTGCTGGTTTTGATGGTGACCTTATTCAGTTTGTGGAAAAATGGTATCAGAGGAGGTTAGGTTCACTCTTTGGGTCATGTTATTTAGGGATGATTCAGGATAGTTTGGAGTTAGGATTGTCAGGGCTTGACATTCTGATTATGAGTAGGGTTCCTGGATAGTACACCTTGTGACGTGATTCAAGTTTCCAGGGGAAGTCTTGTTTTATCTGATTCCTTGGGTGTTCTTGGTTTTATGACGATTAGGGAAATAAAAAAAGAGTTGGGAAAATGGTCTCAATAAGCTCACATGGGCCTGGAAAGCCATGTGAAGCTGGGGATATTTCATTAGACCACTCTTTATGATGGTGAAGTGATTTGTGTAAGGCCACTAACCATATTTCCAAGTAACCCACCAAAACTAGTTTCCTCTCACATTGTCTCGTGTCTCTTCGTGTTGGAATCTTGGAACTTGGTTTTAAGGGGAAAATAACTTTATTTAAGAAATGTAACCTTTTATGAAAAAATATTCAGTGAAGTGAAAGTGGATTGATTTCTATAATGGTATAGCTGAATTTTCAAAAAACATTGAAATGTAAAATGGTGTGTTTACACCTCTTTTGAAAGAAGTAACTCTGTTAAAGTTTGTTTTGAAAATGTTTTTCCAACAGAGTTCTCTAAACTATTGAAATGTGTTCTAATGGAATGGAATTTTTTGGAGTTCATGTGTGGAGTTTGTAAATGGATTTTGATTTGGTAACTAGATATCATTTGAAAATGTTTATAAAATTTTGGAATCTTGTTTTAAAATGAGAAGAGTTGAGTTCCCAATTTAATAAGGATTTATGAAATGGAGTTTGTCATGAAATTAGATGTATTTTGAAACCGGATGAAATGTTTTGAAATTAATGTACATGAATTGAAAGTCAGTTTTTATGGAATGATTGGTGATCTTTTGAAAAGTTTTACAAATAATTGGTTTTTTGTTTTAAATAAGAAGAGATGAGTTTTCAATGGAATGGGGGTTGATGAAAGGGAGTTTCGTAAAACCATAAGTGTTTTGAAATGGTATGAGATGTTTTTAAATTAATGTGTATGACATGAAAGTGAGTTATTATTTGAATGATTTGGACTTTCAAGAAAATAAAGTTTGGTAAGATTTAAATTTGGATTTTGATTTCGTCGTTAGCAGTCTTTAGGAAAAAAAGTAAGTATTGGTTGACTGTTTTGGTTTTGAAAAGTGGAAAAAAATTGTTTTAACCTTTGGTATTTTCATGAGTGACCAAATTCATGGGGTTATATGGTATTATGGATGGTTAATGGCATGAATTAATGAGTACCAGGAGGGATATGAGGAGGGTTCCCAGTGTGGCATGAAAACATGCATGTGTGAGACCCATGGGGTACCATTGGTGGATACGCTAACTATGAAACCATATGTTTTTAAAGAGATGATTTTAAAAGAAAACAAGATGTCTTGATGACTGGTTTGGGATGGTGTGTCTTCTGTGTTTTTTTAAATCTTGTTTTTGTGGGATTTTTTGAGTCCAAGAACCCCTCTTGTTTGAATCATGTTTTGGGTTTGTGTTTGGTCGATAAGTTTGGTTGAAGGGATGGTTAGTGATCTCTTCTGAGAAAAGTTTGGGAAGAATTTAAGGTGGTTCACCTCATATATTAATTTCTAGTTTGTGGCACGTTTTGACCAATGGACCATCTTAGTTTTGTCCTTGGGTTCTCTCGTTGGATAAGGTATTCCCCCCACTAAGTGTTAATGCATGACTGAAGTGCAGCCTAGATTTTTTTGTTATTGGAAGATCCTCCAGTTGATCAATTTAAGGAATCTTTTTCTCAATATTTTTATATTGAGTCTACACACTATCCTATATTGGTTTTTTGGAGTCTTTGTATTGGGAAAGTGCTCGTTGCAGGTTGAAAGAGACCTTAGTTTCTTAAGTTACCTGATTTATTGAAGGTGGAAGTGGTATGGGGTTGTTAGTGTAGATGGTGTCTAAGAGGGCCTTTGGGTCCTTTTTAGTCTCTTCAAAGAAGGGGTTCATGTTAAACCACCAGAATAGAAAATATGGTCATGGGAGTCTGTTATGGAGACTTCCTAGAATTTTGTGATGTTTGGTAACATTGAATAATGTCCCTCTCCATGTATTGTTTCTATCATTTTCAATGGTCGTGTTCGGTGACACCTTGTGATGTCATGTGCTCGTTTGACTATAAAGGTAAAGTTGTACAATATTTTCTGAGCCTTTTTTTCTTATAAGTGTGTCTCATTTTAGGATATATCAGCATCCTTTATTTAGTGGAATTTCTTTCTATATATTGTTTCCTCTTTCTGTTTCTCTTCTAAAGAAATAAGGGGTGATGTGTGTGCATCTTCTAAGCACTTATTTTAGTGAAATGTTGGGTTAGGGTAAAGTTATTTTGGAAGGTGTTATGTCTTAGTGAACCCATCTGGGATCAGGGTATAGTTTTCATGGAACCAAAAGGAGAATTTCCTTTTGGGTGGTTTCCAAAACCTAACTATGAGGCCAAAGATGCTTCAATATTTTGACCTCCAGCCATAGGTCCTAGAGTGAAGATGGTTCGTAGTCAGGGGAAATACAAGGTTCATTCAAACCATTGTAAAAATTCCTATCCTCGGTATGAAATATGGGAATAGTTTAAACCTCTGGTGTCATCATATTTCTTTTGGTGTTCTCGTTCAATGTAAAGAGGTGGGAGGACCTTGTGTCCATGTTATCTCCCAATGTCATTCCTCCCCCCTTTGGTTTCCATTGAGTTTTTGGATAATGTTTTGAAAATTTTCAAGAATGGTTGAGCATATGGTTATTAGTAACCATGCCCCAGAAAACAATGCAGATATAAGGATCCCCACATTTAGCATATTATTTCCCAAATTGTGCGGACTAACCATGTGGTCATCCCAACTATTTAAATTTTTGGGTCTTTCTATATCGGCCCAATCTATTTGATTAATATGGTTGGTTCTTATAGTGGGAGACCCACTATAAGTCTTATGTATGTTCTTTTTGAAAGTTCTAATGGAAGTATACCCCTTGTATCGGTGAATCCATTTGGGCATCCCACTATTAGTGTCTTGATTCTCTCTCGGGAAAAATTTAAGTTGTATCTTATGATGAGGATCCCATTTGTGTATCCTCATACTAGTAACTTAGATTTGTCCTTGGTCTTGGCTTGGAGGTAGGTAGTCTCGTTCGGAGCTATCTAACTACCAACATATTCCTTGGGTAAATGTTGCGATTGAAGAGCTCCCAATAGTTTAGTTAAAGTAAGGTAAGTGTAACCTTGTTCGATGTTGCTGCTCATTTGGGTAAATTGCTTGAGTCTTGTTCGGATAGTGTTTGAGGAGTTTTATTTTGGGATAAAGTCTGAATGTGCACTACCAAAAAATTGGTTTTCTGCAGTGTCACCCTTTAACAGTGCTTTTTTTAGTAGCACTAATAAAGGGGGGATTTATCAGCACTTTTTCCTAGCACTGATAATGTTTATAATTCAAAAAAATCATGAAAAATAATATATTGATATATAAGTATATTTATATTTATATAAATATAATATATATTTTTTAAATATGTTTTAGATAAGTATAAATAAACATTTTCACTTAATATGTAATATATGTAGTGAAAATGGCTTATAAAATATCTCAAAAAAATATTCATTAATAATTTACAAACTATTATCAACTAATAATCATTTAATAAAAAATTTAAGACACAAAAAATCAAAAAATAATAAAATGTCTAAAATAAGTTGAAAACATAACTCAAACTTCAGACATACATAACTTTAGATCCGGGTGTCCTTTTGGGCTCTACCGTATATCAAATCGAAATTGGAAACAAGATCTACATGTTGTGACTGAAGGTCGCCTTCTATATGTAAGAACTTGGATCTTCGTTTTAGGTATGCCCTTCCTTTTTCTTGTGTTTTTGGGAAAAATAAACTTTCTTGAAATTTTTTAAGTGCACACCGTGTACTTTCTGAGTACACGTCATGTACTCTTTTCTCGCTCGAAGATGTGTGCTAGCCATGTCCGGGCCACACACACTGTGTGTAGGGGTGACATGAAGGCTGATTTTTAAGGAGTACGGAAAGACCTAGTACACACCGTGTACTTCAAAAGTACAAGCCGTGTACTTTTTTTCGTTAAACAAACTAGGGTTGCGCTTGACACACAAAAACGTCTTTTTCTAGGTTCTGTTCGTCTAAGAGTGATGAGGATCCGCGAATCTTCGATGAGCCCCCACCTCTCTGTCCGTTCTCCGATTTGAGCTTTGTCGATTGTGTTGGAAGCACAGCGGTGATTTCTTCCTTCTTCTTGAGCCTTGTTTTTCAATTCTTCCTCCATCTCAAGTTATCTATGGTTGAACATTTTGTGCATTTTCGTAGATCTTTGTCATTCTAAGGATAATCAATCTGTGTGGCTCAAGTATATTGATCTCCTATCATCCAAGTGGGTGGTTTGTTCCTTTCTGTAGAAAGTCTTTGAATATTTTTTGTGATTTCGCCAATTCCCTTGAACGAGAATTGTGTGTTTTCTTGTTTGGACCTTGATTGATTGTCTGGTTGCTTGATTGCTTGAGTAGATGTATTTTCCTATGAATATGGTAGTTTTTACTGTAATCTGGATGTTTTCCATGCTTGTTTTTCTTATCAGGCATTTCTCCAGTTGCCATGCCTAACTGTAGGATAGTGGAACTATTATACTGGTATGTTGTTGTGCCTTAGAAAGATAACCAAGTAGTTCTTGAGGTTTACTTGGGATGATACACGCACTGAGCATGTTTATTTCTACACAGGACTGTGAGAACCTAGTGTAGTAGACCATAGGAAGAATGGACGTAAGGGCTTCTCCAGAGTGTCGTTTAATACAATGCGAGACCACGGGGGGAATTGATGATGAGTGCTTCCTCAGAGAGTTTGTAGTTCCTCGACGTGGGCCATAGGGGGAATGAGATATTGAGTGCTTCCCCAGAGATCCTTTAGCATGATACGAAACTATAGGGGGAATTGACGGTGAGTGCTTCCTCAGAATATCTTTTCTTAGCTGATCCATAGGGGTGAGACTGTGTGTGCCTCCTAGAGGGTTGCTAGTACTTATAGGTTGAACCATAAGGGTTAGGCTGTGAGAGGTACCTATAGGGTTACCTGTTTTCTTCTTGTTTATGGTTTTTTACTTGTGCACTTATGTGTGTTAGAACTGTGGATTGTAGTTATTGTGTTCTTTTCTGTTTACTGCTTCCTTCACTCTTACTTGCCTTATATTCATTGACTGTTAGGAACAGATCTTTGGGTGATTTCCTACTGGGATTGTATCTCACACCCTGTTTGGTCCATGCTTTTGGACCCAAGAAGACTTTATTGTTACAGGTATAGATAAGGGAAAGCTCCCTTCGACTTCTGTTACTTGATTGCTTAGAGCTGGAGAGCAAGGGACCAAGCATAGGCTTGTGATGCTCCTGGATTTGTTGTTGCTTTAGTACTTTGTGTTCAGTTGTATTTAAGCACGTTGTTGTGTTTTCTGCTTTCCTTTGATACTTGTACCTGCTGCATCATTATCATCATTACTATATATATTTGTTTCTTTCACTATTTGGTTTCAGTTTTTATGGATGTTGTTACTACTTCCGTTATTGTTTGTTGTTTTCCTTACCTTGTATACCTTACCAAATGAGGTCATAGTTCCCCCAATAACTTACCAAGGACCTCTCTGCTAGTCGGTAGCCTCTGGTGTTTGGGAAAATGCGCTTGAGGTCGTGTGGAAAACCGGGTACGAGGCACCAGTGGAGGGGCTCTGGATTCGGGTCGTTAAAAATTTGTACCAGTAGGGTTCTTTTCTCTTACCTTACTATTTGGAAACTTTATCCAAGGATAGGATGGATTTGGTACTTGGTATTAAGCTATGCTTGGGAGTAGCTAACCCATGTACAGGGAAAATCCATACTACCTCGTTAATTGTTGTTTGATGGTTTGGAGATTTTACGGATGATATGATTTCACCTAGGGTGATTCACATGCTTTGTGTTGTTATTTTCTTGACGATTACAGTTCTATTTCTATCGCAAACCAATGAGATGAGGGTATTCCATCTCATGGATCATATAGGCACTTGTAGAAATCACATGTCATGCATTCTTGTCATGCCACCTAGGGTGTATTAGAGATTTCATGCTGTTGTGATAGACTTTGTGTAGATTACGCATGCTGTGGTGATAGATGTTTTCTAGAATATTTGCTGCCTTGTTAGAGGATTGTTTGTTTCCTACTTTGCTTAAATGAACACCAAATTTTTATCCTTAATGTGTTATGGGCCCTCTCTAATCGGAAATTGGTGGATCGTGATCCTGTTTTCTCTTGTCTATGACTGCAGGAGATGTCAATCTTTGATTTGTGGGGAGTATGGGCCTTCACGAATCGGAAATTGGCACCTCTTTGACTTGTTTTCTGTATTTTCTGGGCTTCTGTGTAGTTTCTGAGCTACTGCCCAGAAAAACCCAGAATACAAGGCGCGTACTTTTTGACTACACACCGTTTAGTTTTTAGACCGTGTCACCGATCGTGTGAGCAGGGACACACAGTTGTAGAAATAACTTTAGGAACATGTCGTGTACGGTAGGTACACACCGTGTAGTTCGGAGCCGTGTACCCAGCCATTTCACTAACAACATAGGTTAGGGAAGCTTGATTAGAACACGTCATGTAGTTCTGTCCAGGTACCTGATAGTGTCACGAACAACACAGGTCGGCGTTACCCTATCTTAGACATGCCGTGTTGTTTTCGAAACACGCTGTGTAGTCTTGTTCAGGTACCCGGCCATGTCACGAACAACATGGGACAGTGTCACCTTCACCTATACACATCATGTTTGTTCGGAACACACCATGTAAGGTTCAGTCGTGTAGATGGTCGTGTGTTTAACAACACGGGTCGCCGAAGCCTTGTCTAGTACATGTCGTGTTTGTTTAGAACACGTTGCGTAGTCTTGGATTATGTTGGACTGTGTGGGTTAGCCGTGTAAAGAGACTCGGGTAGGGGAATAGTTTTCAAATACACGCCGTATGTGGGGTCAACACACCATGTAGTTCGAAGTGTTACACGGCCTGTAGGGCAAGGGCACACGCCCATTTCAGTGGCTTAAGAAGACACGTCGTGTATTTTTTATACATGTCGTGTAGTTGTGTTTTGTAAACTTGTGTGTTTTCCTTCCCCTATTCTCGTATTGTACTCTTGTGTTCTCTATCCTTGTTTTTTGATCTAAGGTTTACTTTTGATCTTTTAGAGCTATGCCTCGGAGACGTCCTCCGGTTGTACGTCTGTTGTCAGGCAGTGATGAAACGCCAGATATGGCTGATCAAGGACTTTATGCTGATCCTCCAGTCAGGCCAGGCTTGGCACCGGTTGTCATACCAGTTGCAGGAACTGATGTGCAGTTCAAGGAAGGTTTTATGAGGATTATATAGACCGTTCAGGGAACACCACCTCCTGCCTCGACTATGGCAGACTTGATGCGGGTTTTGCAGCAGTAGCATCCTCCCGCGTTCTCAGGGGAAGGAGGACCTCAGGCTTCAGAGTCATGCCTGGAATCCATGCTGACTATCTTCGATCATCTGGAGATGCCTCCAGAAAGGCATTTCAAGATCGCTACTTACATTCTCTGAGACTTCTCCAAGAGGTGGTGGGAGGTGATCTCACAGGCAGGTCGTCAAAAGGTTATGGCTTGGGAGGAGTTCCAGTGCGTGTTCTATGACTAATTAAACCTGGAGACCCTGAGGGCCGATCAAGCCTGGGAGTTCATGAGCTTAGAGCAGGGTACTCTTTCTGTCATGGGTTATTCATCTCATTTCACTGAGTGGCAGCGTTTCACACCCCTCTCAGATGGGAGCGGGGTTTTCCTAGCAAGAAAGTTTGAGGATGGTCTCAGGAGGGAGATTCGCTCGCAGATGAATCTCTTCCAGTTGACTTCCATCACTTCCATCATCAACCAGGCGCTCATTCCAGAGTGAAATCTGAGAGACTCCGGAGCTGCGAGACAGGGCGGTTCTGCTACCATAGCTAGTTTTCCTCCAGATGACAGGAATAAGCTCCATAGAGAGTCTACGTGCGGTGATCCAAGGAAGCGAGGTGCATCGTCAAGCAGCCAGGTGATATTCTACCAGTGTGGTCGGTCATGGCACACAAGGCCGTAGTGCTAGAGAGACCCTGTGGAGTGCCGACCTTGCGGAAAGATGTGTCACCTTCAGCATTTCTGCCAGGTTTTCTCACCAGCAGCTGGTGACCGGGGTTCTTCCATGGCTCCTCATTCAGGAGCAGCACCACCAGTTTCTCACCAGTCGGGGAACTGGAGTTCTTCCGGCCGTTTAGGCCGAGGTGGAGGTCGAAGTCGTGGTGGTCAGCCACCAGTCCCTCAGCACCAGCAGGGAGGTTCAGCTCAAAGTGGTCAGCCAGGGGCGCAGGGCCGTAGTGTAGGCCAGTCTTTCATCGTGGAGCAGACCTATCAGGAGTAGGATCCCGAACCTTCGACAGTTTGAGGTATGGTTTTAGTAGCCTCATTTTTATCTTCATCCCTTTTCGATACTGGTGCTGTGCATAGATTTATCTCTATTGCTGTTGTGGAGAGTCTTGGGCTCTGTATCTTTTCTTCTGCCGACTCGTTGACACTGAACACAACTTTGGGGATGAGGAAATATAGTGTACGCCAGTGTAGGGAGTTCCCTCTTTAGGTTGCAGGGTATCGTTTCTTATGGGATCTCTATGTCCTAGAGATGATAGGCTATGATTTCATCATTGGGATGGACTGGTTGGTTCCCTTCCAGACAGTCGTCGACTGTTATCGCCGTAGAGTGAGTTTTGTTTCACCAGAGGGTGAGTCTTTTCTTCATAGAGGTGAATGAGATGTTCAGGCGAGTCGAGTAAGACTCAAGCATCATGGTCTAGGAAGGGTGACAGCCCAGATTTCTAGTCCTTATCTAGATGATCAGGGGACTTCGCAGTTGGACTTTCCTCCAGTGGTGGATTGTTTCAGGGACGTCTTTCCAGAGGACTTTTCGGGTTTTCCTCTAGAGCGTGAGGTATAATTATCTATTGATCTCATTCCAAGAGTAGCATCGGTGTCCATTCCCCCTTATAGGATGGTTACACCTGATTTTCAGGAGATCAAGAAGTAGTTGGAGGAGTTTCAGGCAAAGGGTTTCATCCAACCTAGTACTTCTCCTTGGGGTTTGCCTTTCCTGTTTTCGAAGAAGGCAGATGGTACCCTTCGGCTTTGTGTGGATTATCGGAAGGTGAACCAGTTGACGGTCAAGAACTGATATCCCTTGCTAAGGATCGATGACCTCTTTGATCAGCTTGGAGGAGCCTGGGTGTTCTCGAAGATCGACTTGAGGTCCGGTTATCATAAGATGCGCGTTAGACCATCAGATATACCTCTGACAGCCTTCAAGAGCATTTATGGTCTATACGAGTATACAGTCATGTCATTCGGTCTCATGAACGCGCCTATAGTTTTCATGGCACTGATGAACCAAGTGTTCCATCCTTACATGGACTCCTTCATCGTGGTCTTTGTGGATGATATCTTGGTGTACTCTCACACTCGACACGACCATGCCACACATGTTGAGATCGTTCTGAGTACACTGAGAGAGCATCATCTTTATGCTAAACTTTCGAAGTGCCACTTTTGGATGGAACATATTCACTTCTTGGGTCACGTCGTCTCAGAGGCAGGAGTATCTGTGGACCCAGAGAAAGTGAGAGTTGTAGTCTCCTAGGAGTAGCCGAAGAACATTCTTCACGTACAGAGTTTTCTAGGGTTGTCTGGATACTACAGACGCTTCATTCGGGACTTTTCACGCCAAGAATCACCTTTGACAGGTCTGACCAAGAAGGGGGTAAAGTTTTTATGGCTAGATTCTTGTGAGTCAGCCTTTTAAGAGATGAAGTTAAGGTTGACTTCGACACCGATACTAGTCTTGCCAGAGCCAGGAAAGAGCTATACAGTCTATTGTGATGCTTCAGGTATCGGACTAGGTGTTGTGCTTATGCAGGGAGATGGAGTCGTTGCATATGGGTCTCGGCAATTGAGGCCACATGAGAGAAACTACCCTATGCACGATCTAGAGTTGGTAGTTGTTTTTCATGCCTTACACTATTGGAGACACTATATTCTGGGAGAGCACTTTGTGGCCTTTACCGACCACAAGAGTCTCAAGTATATCTTCACTCAGCGTGATCTGAATCTGAGACAGCGCAGGTGGGTTGAGTATCTTCAGTCTGTTGATTTCGAGCTTGCCTATACGACGGGAAAGGGCAACGCAGTGGCAGATGCGTTGAGCAGGAGAACTCATATTCAGGCAGTTCAGGAGGCCAGCAGTGAGTGGAAGCTTATGGCTCTGTTCTCTGAGATGCATCTGGAGGTGCATGACAGACAGGGACAGACTTTCCTATCTTCTGTAACAGCTACCTCTACACTACTTGATCGAGTACGGATGAGGAAATTATCAGACTCAGAAGTCTTAGTCATGCAGGAGAGTGTGTTAGGATAGGACCCTCATCCTGGATGGATAGTGGGCGAGGATGAGATCTTGCATTTCCAAGGAAGCGTATGGGTGCCATCAGACATTCGTAAGGAGCTGATGCGGGATTTTCATTCCTCGGTTTGGGAAGTTCATACTGGAATCACCAAGATGTATCGGGATCTTCATCGCCAGTACTGGTGGCCAGGTATGAAGAAATATATTGCTGGATTTTTCCTGAGATGTTCTACTTGTCAGGAGGTGAAAGCCGAGCATCAGCAACCAGTGGGGCTTTTGCAGCAGTTACCCATTCCGGAATGTAAGTGGAACGATGTTGCGATGGACTTAGTGACCAGGTTGCTGAGGTCACCTCGAGGGAACGATGTTGTTTGGGTTGTCGTCGACAGGCTCACGGAGGTTTCTCACTTCTTGCCGATCAACGAGACCTTCAGTGTCGATGATCTGGGACGACTTTACATCAGATAAATTGTACGTCTACATGGAGTTCCACACTCCATTTTTTCAGATAGGTATGCGCGCTTTACCTCTCGGTTCTGGCAGGGACTTCAGAAGGCCTTGGGTACATAGGTACTTTTGAGTACAGCATACCATCCCCAGACTGATGGCCAGTCCGAGCATACGATCCAGGTGCTTGAGGATATGCTCCGAGCTTGCATCCTAGACTTTGGTGGTTCCTGGGAGAAGTATATCCCTCTTGTTGAGTTCTCCTACAACAACAGTTTCTAAGTGACCATTAACAATGAACCATACGAGGATTTGTACGGTAGGCCATTCCGAACACCCTTATGATAGCTGGAGGCAGGAGAGGCAGTTTTGATGGGACATCGTCTTGTTCAGGAGACCTCAGAGTAGATAGAGATGATTCGGAAGCGGATGGCTACAGCACAGTCTCGGCAGAAGTCTTATGCTGATTAGCGGAGAAGACCTCTGGAGTTTGAGGTCGGGGATCAGATTTTCCTGCATGTCGCACCGAGGTTGGGACACAAGAGAATTGGGAGGCAGGGTAAGCTTTCACCGCGTTACGTCGGGTTGTTTGAGGTTTTGGAGAGAATTGGTTCGGTCGCCTATCGGTTGCAGCTACCCTAGATGTACCGGTACATGAACGACATCTTCCACATCTCTCAGCTTCAATGTTACATTTCAGACCCGTCTCATGTCATTCATCCTGAGGAGGTTGAGCTCGAAGCAGATGCATCATTTGAGGAGCATCCTATCCGGATTGTCGATCGCAGTATGACGGTTCTTCATGGGCGGTATGTTCCTCTGGTACAGGTGTTATGGCAGCACGGGCGAGTACAGGATGATACCTGGGAGAGGGAGGCTGATGTACGATCACAGTGGCCGAAGCTGTTCAGGGTTTCTTCTTCTACACCTCGCTAGAGAAATTCGTGGACGAATTTCTTTAAGGGGGGAAGTTTGTAAGAACCCGGATCTTTATTTCAGGTACACCCTTCTTTTCTCTGGAGTTTTTGAGGAAAATAAACTTTCTAGAAATTTTTTAAGTACACGCTATGTACTCTTTTCTTGCTCGAAGTCGTGTGTTGGCCGTGTCTGGGCCACACACACGGTGTGTAGGGGTGACATGGAGGCCTATTTTGACGGAGTACAGAAAGACATTGTACACGTCGTGTACTTCAAAAGTACACACTGTGTACTTTCTTTTTTTCGTTAAATGGACCAGGGTCACGCCTGACACACAGAAACGTATTCTCCTAGGTTCCGTTCATCCGAGAGCATCGAGGATCCGAAAATCTTCGATAATTCCCCGCCTCTCTGTCCGTTCCCCGATTCGAGCTTTGTCGATTGTGTTGGAAGCGCAGTGGTGATTTCTTCCTTCTTCTTGAGCCTTGTTTTCCAATTCTTCCTCTTTATCAAGTTATCTAAGGTGGAACATTTTGTGTGTTTTCGTAGATCTTCACCGTTATAAGGAGAATCACTCTGCGTGGTTCAATTATATTGATCTCCTAGAATCTGGGTGGGTGGTTTGTGCCTTTCTGTAGAAATTATTTGAATATTTTGTGCGATTTCTCCAATTCCCTTGAATGAGAATTGTGTGTTTTCCTGTTTTTCTCTTTATTGATTTCCTTCTTGCTTTATTGCTTGAGTAGATGCATTTTCCTATGAATATGGTAGTATTTACTTTACTCTGGATGTTTTCCATGCTTGTTTTGCTTATCAGGTGTTTTTCCAGTTTCCATGCCTAGCTTTAGGATAGTGGAACTGTTATATTGTTATGTTGTTGTGCCTTAGAAAGATAGCCAAGTAGTTCTTGAGGTTTACTTGGGATGATACGCGCGCTGAGCATGTTTATTTCCACACAGGACTGTGAGAACCTAGTGTAGTAGACCATAGAGAGAATGGGAATAAGGGCTTCTCTAGAGTGTCTTTTAATACAATGCGAGACCACATGGGAAATTAATTATGAGTGCTTCCTCAAAGAGTCCGTAGTTCCTCGACGCGGGCCACAGGGGGAATGAGACGTTGAGTGCTTCCCCAGAGAGCCTTTAGCACGATACGAGACTATAGTGGGAATTGACGGTGAGTGCTTCCTCAAAAAGTCTTTTCTTAGCTGAACCTGATGGGTGAGACTGTGTGTGCCTCTTATAGGGTTGCTAGTACTTGTAGGTAGAACCATAGGGGTTAGGATGTGAGAGCTACCCAGAGGGTTACCTATTTTCTTCTTGTTGCTGGTTGTTTACTTGTGCACTTATGTGTGTTAAAACTGTGGATTGTAGCTGTTGTGTGCTTTTTTGTTTACTGCTTACTACACTCTTACTTGCCTTGTATTCATTGACTTTTAGGCACAGATCTTTGGGTGATTTTCTACTAGGATTGTATCTCACACCCTATTTGGGCCATGCTTTTGGGCCAAAGTAGACTTTGTTGTTGCTGGTATAGATAAGGGAAAGCGCCCTTCGACTTCTGTTACTTTATTGCTTAGAGCTGGAGAGCAAGGGACCAAGCTTAGTCTTGTGATGCTGCTAGAGTTGTTGTTTCTTTAGTACTTTACATTCAGTTGTATTTAAGCATGTTGTTGTGTTTTTTGCTTTCCTTTGATACCTGTACGTGTTGCATTATTATCATCATTACTATATATATTTGTTGCTTCCGCTGTTTGGTTTCAGTTGTTATGCATGTTGTTACTGCTTCCGCTATTGGTTGTTGTTTTCCTTACCTTGTATACTTTACCCAATGAGGGCATAGTTTCCCCAATAACTTACCAAGGCCTTCACTGCTGGTCAGAAGCCTCTGGCATTTGGGGAAATGCACTTGAGGTCATGTGGAGAACCGGGTATGGGGCACCAATGGAGGGGCTTCAGATTCAATTCATTACACTATAACCTTTTTTGAGGCCAAAAAAGGCCTAAAAGGCCTCCAAACTGAGTTTTTAGTCCAGATACCCATATTTTTTAACATTCGATTAACTTTCAGCCTCATTTGAGGGGGTATTTTTTTCTTTTTTAGTGGGGGGTAAATTTATTTCAGTATATTACATTCATATTCATATTATGGATTTGAAATTTTATCATTTTTCATAATGCATTGTTATTTATAATCAAATATATAACAATATATACATATTATTTATATATATTCACATAAAAAATTTAATTTTATAAATAAATAATTAAATATATTTCCCAATATATAATCCTTATCTAAATAAGAAACTAATATCCATTTTATTTAAAATACAAATATATGAATATTTATATTCATATATAATGTGTACATGTATATATATATATATTTATTTATTTATTTATTTATGTGCGTTTGTATAGACAAATTGATATATATTATCTATATATTCTAAAAATATTTAAATACATATTAATATATAATATTTGTAAATATATATAAATATGTATAATTATACATGCAGATATACATAATATATGTGTGTGTTTGTGTGCCCGCGTGCGTGTTGTATATCTGTATTTATTTATTTATAAACACACAGAAAAAGAATATTTTATAAATGCAATCAAAACTTATCTTATAAGTGTATATTCATATATGAATAAATATATTAATATATTAATATAAATTTATATATATATATATTAATATATGGATATGTATATATATATTAATATACGGATATATATATATATATTAATATATAGATATGTATATATTAATATAACTCAATATATATATATATATATATTAATATAACTAAATATATATATAAATATAAATATATATATATTATAAATATATATATATATATATAATAGATATATTAATAAATGAAGATCAAAGAAATATAGTGGAGTGGTAAAGGCTTAAGCGCATAGGCAACAGGTCCTGAGTTCAAATCCTGGGGGAGGCAGGTTCCGCGCGCAGGTGGGGAATAATGTATATCGTTGTTAAAGGGGTTGTGGGCACTGTTAAAGGTTGGTGGGTTGGATGGGGAGTGTGGACTGCAGTGGAGGGTGGGGCGCTGTTGAAGGGGGGCTTCAAGCGCTATTGAAGCCCCTCCCCCGATATGTGGAAAATATTTTTTATTTTTTTTCTATTTCTAACTTTTATCAGTGTGTTTTAAAAGCAATGATAAAATGGGTCCTTTAACAGCTCTAAAAAAGTGTGGATAAATGACCCATTTATCAGTGCTTTTTTTAGCGCTAATAATCGGGACCTTTATCAGCACTTTTCTGAGCGCTGATTAAAGGGACCCCCTCCCCCCCCCCCCTTTATCTTCATCTCAATTAATAGTACTTTTCTAGTTCTATTAATTCCCTTTTCTTGTACTGAGAAAGGTCATATTTTTAGTAGTGGTGCTTGATTGTTTCAGGAAAGCGTTGTAAGTTTTGGTTTGTGAGAGAATTCCTTCCTTAATTGATCACTAGAGGTGTTTTGGACTTTCAGGGGCGGACAAAACATAGAAAAGGAGTACATCTTGGTTTAAAGGTTGGGTTTTGTTTTTACTTTTGGCCTTTGTTTAGATTTCTAAGGGAAGAAATATTTATGGTGGGGAGAATTATCACACTTTTATTTTCAATTTCATGTTTTGTTTGAAGTTCCCTTTTGGTTCTTAGCTTTCTCTTGGTTTTCGGGTGTTCTGGGTTTAAAATTTTGGTACCTCCTATGTTGTTGATATATGAACTTTGTCTTATAGGTATTTTATGGTACTTGTACTCCTATCTAGTCAAAGGGACAGTATGATGTTGTGGTGTTTTGGAGATGGATTTGTGACACTCCTTGTGTCACCACTTGTGGGGTATGTTGTTGAGGTGGCTTGTACCCATGAGTTGGATGAGTCTTGGGGTGAATAGAGTCCTTTTTTGGGAATTTTTCTTCCTTATCCTTGGCCTAAAATTACCCCTAGGTTTCTCCCTTGGACACCCCTAAAATTGGAGGATAATGGAATGGTTTTGGGTGGCCAGAACAGGTCGCACGGTTTGATCGTACGGTTTACTAAACTGTGTAGGAAAACTGTGCAGGGTGTCCAGCACATTAAAAATATTTTTGTAATTCCCATTTTTACCTCACGTAAATAAAAATAATCCACCCCATTCATCCCCCATTTGACCCTATCATCCATGCTAGGCCTCAAAGCTCCCTAAAACTCCCATGGAACCCATCTTTGATGGGGTTTTTGTTGGGTAAACTTCAAGATTCTTCATGGTAAGTGATTTATCCTTCATTTCCTTCCTTCCCCTTGGGGTTTCCTCCCTATTTCATGAAGTTCTAAATTTTCCATAAGTTAGGGTTTGTACTAAGGGTTTTATTTGGTGTCTTTTTTGTCAAATCTTGTGGTCTGGGGCTCAATTTTACTCCCTTGTGGAACAGCAGTTGTACCGTTGAAATTTCGCACCAAGAATTGGTGTTTTGACAAAAAATGTATGTGGTTCTATATGTAAGAATCCTAATATAAATTATATTTTCTTCATTTATATTTTTAGCATGTTCCTATAACATTATGTTTGGTGTGGGAATTATTTTTGGTAGTATTGATTAGGTATTTAGTTTCAAAGTTGTGTATTTGTTTAAAAATGTGTGTTTTTCATGTGTATCTTTTGTGGTATTATTTAATGTGATTTTATAAAACTTGAGAGTTGTTTAATAAACGTTTCTAGGGATGTTAACTCTATTTTGAATTGGTATTGGTGTGATTTTGGCCTTAATGGAGGGTTTTGAAATGGGTTTTGTGTGCAAAATATGGTTATACCCCTTGGGATTGTTATATGAAAATTATAAATGATTTATTGAGTTAAACAAAGTGGAAAAAGGATGTACATGTACTATTTTGGTGAGTGTGTTCACTTAAGATGGGTTTTTGAAAGGTAAATCAGTGATTTAAGATGTAAAACATTTTTATAATGATTTATAAATTTCTAAAGTGATTTATCAAATTCTAAGAAAAGTGTGAAACATGTTTATGAGCTATTTTGTGTGAGTAAGATATTAAAAATCAATTTTTGTTTATGAAAGAATTATTATGTGACATGTGTGTGGGATGTTTGGTGTGATTGTGACTTGTAAGTGGTATTTTCATGTGAAAATTTTATTTCATGCCATGTGTAACTTGTTTGAGCATAATAGAAAAAACTCGAGTATCTAGGTGGGTGGACGTGTACTAGTATGCTTGTGATCCTGTGGGGTTCATCCCCAGTTTCATATAGCACGTTTGACGATGAAAACACTAACTAAACTACGATGATGATTATTATGATGTTGTTGGGGGACCACTAGGTTATGGGTATGATCCCTACTAGTGGCTCACGTGAATGAGAACATGTTTTTGTATGGTTACTTTCATCGAGATACCAGGTTCCTGAGACCCACAACAAGCTAGTGCCCGGGGGTTATTTCCAGTTGCTTCTTCTCATTAGATACTTTATGCTTACCATCAGCATATGGTATTTTTTTATGTAAAAATCTATATCTTTTTCATTATATTTAAAAGTTTTGATTCTTTAAATTAGCCCACTTGAAAACTATTTTATATTAAATTGAACATCTTTAAAATTATTATTAGCATTTTAGTGGTGGAATCATACTGGGATTTTTCTCAAACCCTACTTACACCCTTGGCTGTAATTAGACTTGGTTATTTTGTCACAGTTTTGGGTAGAGCTTTTAGTGCCAATGGTTCAGGTTTCGAATGGTCCTTCGTGATGCATTAATGTGGAGATGGCTTGAGGGTGGTGCATCTTTCCAGGAGGAGGTTCTTGGGCTGTCTGTTTTTTGTTTTCTTCGTTTGTTATAGTCTTTGATAATTGTTTTAAATTATTTAATTCAATTATGAATTTTGGTAAAAGATGATTTGTTTTGAAAAAATCAGATTTTTTATATTGGATTTTTTTTGTTGATTTATGTTCATAAACTTAGGTAAATAATTAACAAATTTCATTTTATAATACCCGGGAACTTATTCCAGCCCGTGGGGATTGGGAAAGCCCTTTGAGCGTTGTCATAGACCGTGTCGGGTTCCGGTTTTGCTGATGACCAGATTTGGATCATGATAATTTCTGACCAATTATTTTAGGATGATATAATGGAATTAATGAAGTTATATAAGTAGTGATGTTATAATCCAATGGTTTTTGGATGTGTGAATTGGAGAGGATAATAGGTGGAATTTTATAAGTGAGGTGAGTCATAGACTTGTAATTTATGAAAAGAGAAAGTTGTACCCTTTATTTTCACATTACACAAGGATAAAAAATGTAAAATTAATTATCTTATAATAGATAATGTTTAAATATTTCTATCCAATGTTCCTTAGACATGTTTTGGGTCATTTTGAATCCTTATCTTTTTTACTTTAAGCCCCAAGTAAACCATTTCTACCTTAACCGTGGTAAATAATTTTTTCTATTTTTACAACTCATTATGCTTAAAAATTAAGTTAAACTTATTAGATAATGTAAATTATCATGATTCCAAATAAGGAATCCATTTTTTCAAATTTGATGCAATGAGAAAGCAGGTTTTCAAAGAGAAAATTCTCAGGAGTTCAAAAAGATTTTATATCAAAATTAAATATGAAAATAATTAAAATGACATAAATTGGATTAATATATTTATAATTGAAAAAAATAACTTTAAAACCATCTTAAAAAAAATTGAATTTTTTTATATTCTTTAAAAGAAATGAAAATTCTTAATAAAAACCTATATTTTTTCAATATTTGTTGAAGAATTTATCTTCTAAGAAAATTATAAAAAATTCATAACAAGATAATTTGAAAATTATAAATTAAAAAATGAAAATTATTTTTTCAAATAAATTTTAGAATATTTTAAAAAATTATTTTAAAAATAGTTCTCAAATGGAAACAAAACTTATTTTAGAAAAATAAATATCTCAATTAGTCATGAGGGATTTGACATAAGGATCAAATGACTTTGTGACTAAGGGTAGGTAGGTAAAATGTCGAAAATCAAGTAAAGTTCAAGGAGAAGGCCAAACTCTAACGTAAAATTCATGATATTGAAAATAAAATCTCAATGAAATGCTCCTCAACAAATTTAATTCCATCTCACCCCCTCTCTGATGCTCAAAGTAAAGGAAAATAATGTAGTCATAATGAACAATAATACTCTCTTTTTGCAATATTTTTTATTTTCTTTTTTTGAATGTTGTGATTGGAATAAACTTCACATCCACCACCTAAACTCATATGATAAAAATCATCAGTCCGAAAAATGGTGATTTTTTATTCTCCCAATTCAAAACCTTTTTTTCTTTTTTTTCAGAAGCTTCCTTAGGATAAGCATCACATCCTCCATTTAACCACATATGATTTTGATATCATTAATCTGACAATGGTGATTTTTTACCTATATGAGAAACAACCCATTTTTTCTCTATTTATACATTTTTATTTTTTTTAACAATAAAAGAGATATAAAAATGGAATATGTTGAATGTAAATATGAAAATTCTCCATAATCCCATAAAAACACCCTTTAGTACCCCCTCCAGATATCACATCCCATATCCACTGTAAAAAAATTCTCCCCCACACTCATTAAATTTAATATCATGATAAATACAAAGAGATACGTAGGAAAAAAATAGCTTGTAACCTGGATTAATCATAACAAGGTCATACAAGGATTCTATAGGCTAAAGGGGGTCAATGTGTGGGTGGATCTCATGATAAAAGGGCTCATCAGTAAAATTCCTCAATCATTTCAAAAGTGATTTTTTTTATTCATAGATTTGACAAGATATCAATGCAAGTTCAAGTTGGTTTACATGCCCCACGTTTCACTCAAGAAATATATTCAAAGAAATAAGAAATATTTGGTAAAGAATCCTCTTAGGAATAGGAATAGAATATAATTCAATCAGGTCATGGCATGAAAATAAATAATTATATTACTCAATCCATGATTCTAGGAGTCAACATCATGAAAAGATATCATATTAGAAATCATTTTTAGTAGATACCAAATTAAATTAAGTAAGTGACTTTTAAAATTTTCATTTATATATTTTTCATTTATGGGATCATATTTCAAATTTTCTAAAATCTAAAAGTATTTCCCCTTAATTTTCATGTCTCCTTGATCAGTGAGTACAAGAAAAAAAATTCAAGCATTTTTTCAAGTGAATCCAATTCAATTTTGTTCATGAAACAATTCAATTATTTTTTTCAGACCATGTGGAAACCAAAAACTAGGGTTGTAAAAATATAAAAAATAAGAACAATACTCCCCTTCCATTGATGACTCTAAATGAGTCTCTTAGGTTTTGTCTGGTCCAGTTTATGATGTGTAATTTGATTACTGAATGTGTATTGTTCATGTTTTCAACTTCTTAAAACACTTTTTTCATCTTCTTTCTAGGGACCTAAAATATAAAAAAAATGAAAGTACAGGAAATATAGAATTTAAAATATTTATTTCAAGAAGTTATAGAGTCCAACCATGGGAATATTTATTTAAACTAATAAATCCTATAAACCAATTTTAAAATCTAGATTGCCTCTCGGTAGATGCTCTTTCTTATATTTGTTCAACTCGACCTTTCACCTTTGTTATCTAATTGGAACATGGTAAAAAGCTAACCATCATAGATTTTAGAAAAAATGACTCTTTTGTGCATCTGGAGTAGTCTTTCTCTTCCTACACCATTAGTTTATCATGACTAGTAGTGGGCTATAATTTGATAATAGATGTATTGAAAATAATAAGAAATCAGAATATGACTAAATTTTGTAGTTCTCCTACACCACCACTTCTTTTTCTTTATTTTCCTTATTTTGATCATCTGTAATGACTTCTTGAAATGAAGAATCAGTTTTCTTCTCTTCATCTTGAAATTTTAGGAGGGAGTATCATTTTTCTTTAGTTTCAAGAATGTCTATGAGGTCGGCGCATGTTTTATTAATGTCCTCTTCCATTAAAATTTCTTCTTCCTCTAACTATATGGATTTTACCACTTCAACCTCTATTGGTTCTTCCTCCTCGGAAATCTAGTCAAAAATATCCATCATATTTCTTTCCTCTTCTATGCACAGTTGCAAATAGAATTCTCTTCGTTCTTTCTGGAATTTTTGTATGTGTAAAATTGATGCCTCGTGTTATGATACTTCTTCTAAATATATTGGTTTATATATTTCAATATTTCCAATATACTCTAGGTAAAGTTCTTTTATCTCTACCTATGATTTTTTATCATTTTTCATTTTTGTAGTATTTACTTTCTCCACCTTGTGATCTTCTTCATTTTTAAACCAATCAATACATGTATTATATTTTCATTCTAAGTTTCATAATAGAGAATTTAAATTTAAAATAACATGATAGAGGTGAGTAATCAAATATTCTTGTTCACTGAGTTGGGATTCATTATCATTAATATTCTTATCCAACACTAGAATGAACTGAGTGACCAATGTGTCTAGTCTATCATCTAAATTCTGATCCTAAAGTTGTTTGAAGGAATGGTCTTCTTTAATATACTCCCATATATATTTTTATTTATAAATAGCATTGACTTGCTCAACCTCTTGACATGCATCATCTTCAAACCAACCAATATCTGCATTAGAAAATTTTGGTGGGTGAAAATTAAAATTTGAAATTATTTAGGAAAGGCGAGTAGTCAATTATCCATACTTGTTGAACTTTTCCTCGTTATAGTCTATCCTCTTGTACGTCACTTTGAAACACTGGGTGAGAAATTTGGTTAGTATTTCTTCAAGATGTTTCTTCTAAGCTTGCTGAAAGTGGTAGTCAGCATGAGTGTATTGCTCGGCCCCATAAATTCCTTAGTAGCCTTGATAGTTTGAAGCTCTTTCGTTAGGCTGATAGTTTGTTTCATTTCACTTTTAGGTTTGGAATTAACCATTCTAATGAAAATATAAATCATTATAATCATCTTCCTATTATTTCCACACTTCCGAATTCAGGGCTTCCCATGTTTTCGGATACTTCAGATATTAAATGTATTATGATATTTGTGTGGTATAATTTTGGGTCATCTAAAAACTCATCCTGCAAACCAAAAAAACTACCCAAAGCATAATATATGATAATAAAAAATGAGTAAAAAATTAATTAACTAAACTAATATAATTAAACATAAATAGGTTAAAAAAAGTATTTTACCTAAGAAATTGGTCTCGAGTCGTCTTTAATGCTTCACTGCTCATAGACAATAGTGCCAAAATTTGATGCGCCCAAAGGAATCATTAATTCCTCTGCGTGTGAGTTAAATTATAAATTTATATTGTCTTGAACTGTACTAACTATAAATACATTGAATAAAAGAAGTGTGGGGTCGAACCCACAAAGAGCGTGGAATGCAGTGAGGAAAACTCTAGATTAATGGTCAGGTTTCTCCAATTTCTAATTGATTTTATTAAACTGATGGTGAAATTGAAATAAATTACTTCAAATAGATAGACTAAAGAGAGGGGAATTAGTTTATACGGATGGTTTTTCTAAATAAATAAATAAATTCAACCACACTCGCAAAATCATTATATTTGACAGCTAAGAAATCAAATAATTATATTGATAGAAGAAATGGACATTACCTATCAAACTACACTAGAATCACAATTCATCATGGTCAGATGAATCAAAATATCTAAAGTACATTAAGTTTATATTAACTAAAAGTAGAAGAATAATTCCATTCAATTTTCATGAATAAATTATCTCAATCATGTTGGGGCTCCTTCATTATTTAAAACATATTTCCAACGATTCAATGATGAACAAAAAAGGCGTACATGAAAAACATGATACTATCAAATAAAATCATATTTACATGCAAAGAAAAATCATAATTTTTTGGTACACACCCCCTTTAACAGATTCCACTCTCCCCTATGGGTTGTAGCCAACTATCGTCAAGTGATCACCGACATCGATGAAACCCAAATCTATAATAGAGAGATTAAGAAATAAATAATGATAAGGGGATGGAGAAAAGAAATATATTGGAATTAAAACTTGAAAATATTCAATGATTACATGAAATAAATAAAATAAAAGTATAAAAAACCCAATCTATGATGAAATTAGGTCAGAACCCTGCGGTATTCTCTCGGTGGTCGATCCTCCAACGTGGAATGTGATTCTTGAGTGGTGACTTGGACTATCCATTTATAGGATCCATTATTAAATAATTCCATAAAGGAATGGTCCGGGTGGGTCCCATGTTGAATATTTGGTCAAAAAATGAAGATTTGGTGAATTTGGGTGAACAATTATCGTCTGGGAAATTACACCATGTTTAACTAAGTTTCACCAAGAGTAATTCTCTATATATAAAATTACACCATGTGTAACTGAGTTTCCCCCTATGTAATTGTATAGGCTTATTTAATTTTCTTCATTCGTGTCCTTTCATTCCTTGCATGCTCCGGTATACATCGTGTAATGATTACATGACGTGTAATTATATTTTAATTCTCTGGAATAATTTTTCTACCTTGGTTATTCAATTTTAGGCCCTAAATGTGCTCCATGATCATCCTAAAAAGTCGATGTCATGCTACTTCACTTTGCTCACGGTGTGAAGTTCCTTTTTGTTCTTTAATTGCCATATTTTTCTTGTTATTTCATAAAATGTCAATCCTAGATAAGAATTTGAAAAAAAATAATATCAGGAACATATATTATAATTAAAAAATTAATTTAAAATGAATTCATATATAAAAATAAATCAAAATATGTTTACAAAATAGAGTTATCAAATACCCCACACTCAAATCTTTTCTTCATCCTCGAGAAAAATCTCAACATTGAAATACCCAGGATCCACACATCGACAACGGAATTTTCAAATTATGATTCTCACAAAAACAAGTTATAATGTAATATTGTAAAATCACAACACAAACTGAAATAAAGAATTCAAAAATAAAGCCACATTTAAAATGTGAAATTTAGGACACTTTTTTATATTTTCACACGCATTTTTTAACCTTTCATCAACACCAAAGACGTTTATGATTTACTTCACCTTTTATTTTTCCACTAATCACTCTAGGTAACAATTTTATGGTGTTATTCTCATACCCCAAGTACATACTACTAATCATAGGCTTGCATTAAATCTAATTTCTACACAATATAAAGAAAAATATCTCAATTAATCATAAGGGATTTTACATAAGGATAAAATTACCTTATGGATGATGTTAGGTAGGTAAAATGTTGAAAATCAAGTAAGGATCAACTAGGAGGCTAAAATATGACATACAACTCATGATATTCAAAATAAAAGCTCTATGAAATGCTCCGCACCAAATTTAATTCCATCTCACACACCCCCTGAATCTCAGAGTGAAGGAAAACAATGAAATCATATTTAATTATAATCCTATTTTGTTTCTATATTTTTTCTTCTTCTTTTTTAAAAATTCATGATTAGAATAAACCTTGTATCCACAACCTAACCACATATGATAACAATCATCAGTCCAAAAAATTCTTATTCTTTATTCTCTTAATTCAAAACCCCTTTTTCATTTTTTTGAAGATTCCCTAGGATAAGTCCCATAGACACGATCTAACCACATATGATTTTGAGATCATTGTTATAACAATGGTGATTTTTGACCTACACGAGAAGCAGCCCATTTTTTAATCTTTTTATACATTTTAATTTTTTTAACAACAAGAGGGGTAAATAAGGGAATATATTGAATATAAATATGAATCTTCCCCACAATCCCATGAAAACACCTTGTAGTCTCCCCTCACGATATCACATCCAATATCCACCATAAACAACTTCTCCCACATACTCATTTAATGGAATATCATGAAAAATAATAAGAGTTGGGTAGGATAGGAAATAATAGCTTCTAACCTGGATTAATCCTTACAAGTTCATCCATGGATTCTATAAGATAAAGGGTTTTCAATGTGTAGGTGGGTTTCAGGATAAAAGGGATCATCAATAAAATTTTATAATCATTTCAAATCTTAAATTTTTCAGTCATAGCTTTAACAAGATATCAATGCAAGTTGTGGTAGGTTTGCATGTGCCAAGTTTCACTCAATAAATATGATTTGAGAAATATGAAATATTTGGTTCAGAATACTCTTATGCATGGGAATAAAATATATGCCAATTCAGTCATGGCATAAAAATCAATAATCAGTTCACTCAATGCATGCTTCTAGGAGTCAACATCATGAAAAGCAATCATATTATCAATCATTTTCAGGAAATTCCAAATTAATGTAAGAAATTGACTTTTAGAACTTAAATTTATATCTTTTTCATTAATGGGATCATATTTCAAATTTTATAACATGTAAAAATAGCTCTCCTTGATTTTAATGTCTCCTTGATCCATCAGCACAAGATAAAAAAATCAAGATTTTTTTGTCAGTGAATCAAACTAAATTTAGTTCAATCAATAATTCAATTCATTTTATTAAGATTATGTGGAAACCAAAAACTAGGTTTTTGTAAATATAAAAAAGTAAGAAAAATACTCCCCTTCCATTACTACTTCTGAGTCTCTTAGGTTCTGTTTTTTATGGTTCATGATGTGTAATCTGATTACATGATGTGTATTGTTCAAGTTTTCAAATTCTTCAATATCTTCTTTCCTCATCCTTCTAGGGACTAGAAATATAAAAATAGTGAAATTATAGGCCATTTAGAATTTAAATTATTCTTATCAAGTAGGTATGGATTCCAACCATGGTGAGGATTATTTAAAATAATAAATCTAGTTCCTATAAAGAAATTTTAAAATCTGGGTTGCCTCCCAATATCTTCTATTTGTTATGGTCCTTTATCTTAACATTTTACCTTCATTAGCTAATTGGAACATGGTATAAAGATAACCATCTTGAATTTTCCAACATCTAACTCAATTGTGTGTCTAGGGTAGTCTTTCTTTTCCTCCTCCATTATCTCATCAGGACTAGTGTTAGGTTGCAATTTGATGATAGATGTAATGAAAATAATAAAAAATAAAAATCTTACCAAATTTTGTAGTTATCCTACATCACCACTACTTCTTCTTTATTTTCCTTATTCTAATCTTTTGTAATGACTTTTGGAATTGAATCATCAGTTTTATCCACTTTATCTTGAAATTATAGTAGGTAGTCCTATTATTCTTCAGTCTCAATAATTTATTTGGGGTCAGCACATGTTTTCTTAATGTCCTCTTCCTTTACCATTTCTTCTTCCTATAACTTTATGGATTTTACCACTTCAACCTCTATTGTTTCTTCCTCCTTGGTCTTCCAGTCAAAAATTTCCATTATATTTATTTCCTCTTCTTCATGCAGTTTTAAAAGGAATTATCATTGTTCTTCTTGGTTTTTTGTATGTATAGAAGGGATGCCTCAAGTTCTGATACTTCTTATAAATCTAGAGGTTCATCTATTTCAATGTTTTCAACATACTCCATGTAATCGTCTTTTTTATGCCTCTTATTTTTATTCTTTTCTCATTTCATTGGTATTTAATTCATCCACATTTTTATTTTCTTCATCTTCACACCAATCAATCCTTGAATTAGATTTTAATGCTAATTTTCATATTAGGGAATTAAAATTTTAAAAAACATGAGAAACGTGAGTAATCAAATATCTCTATTCACTAAGTTGGGATTCATGATCATCCGTCTACTTATCCAACAATAGAACTAATTGTGGGAGAAATGTGGAAAGTTTTTCATCTGAATTCTACTCCTAATGTTATTGGAAGTAATTTACTACTCTAGAGGTTGTTATATATCAATATCATGGACTTCCTCAACCTCTTAACATTTTTCACCTTCAAACCAACCTATATCTAGTTTATAAATTCTTGGTTGGTGACTATTAAAATTTTAAATGATTTGGGAAAGGTTAGTTGTCAATTATTTATGTTCATTTAGCTTGGCCTCATTATAGTCTATCCTCTTTTCCATTACTTTAATAAGTTGGGCGATCAATCTGGTTAGTATTTCTTTGGGATGCTTCTCTTGAGATTTCCAAAAGTAGTGGTCATCGTGAGGACACTGCTAAGCCTAGTAAATGACTTATTATTCTTGATAGATGGGATCTCTTCCATCATGATTATAGTAGGTGTCATTCCACTATTGAGGTTGGAATTCAACGTACTTATGAGAATATGAATCATTTTGATCATTGTCATACTATGCCCACCCTTCTAAATTCAATTCTTCCCTTATTGTTAGATACTGTGAATATTCAATGTATTCTGATGGTGGTGCGGCATAATTTTGGGTCATCTAAAAACTCATCCTGCACACCACGAAACACTACCAAAAGCATAAAATATAATAATAAAAAAATTACTAAAAATTTAATTAACTAAACTGAAATTATTAAACATAAATAGGATAAGAAAAATATTTGACCTAAGCAGTTGGTCTTGAGTCATCTGTAATGCTCTACTGCTCCCTAGAAACAGTGCCAAAATTTGATGTGCCTTAAAAGAATCATTAATTCCTCCATGTGTGATTCAAATTATAAATTTATATTATCACAAACTATACTAACTACAAAGATGTACTATAGAAAAATTTTGGGGTCGAACCTACAGAGAGTGGAGAATGTAGTGATGAAATCTCTAGATTAAAGGTCATGTCACTCTAATTTCTTATATATTTTATTAAACTAATGGTGTAATTGAAATAAATTCATTCAAATAGATAAACATAGGAGAGGGTAATCAATTTCCAGGGATGGTTTTTTAAATAATTATATGAGATAGTTGCACAACCAAAATAGTTATATCGATAGAAGAAATGGACATTAACTATAAAAATAACCTAGAATCCCAATTCATCATGGTTAGATGAATCAAAATAGCTAAACTTCATTAGGTTCAAATTCCCAAAAATTAGAATAATAATTCCATTCAATGTTCATGAAAAAATCATCTCAATCATGTTAGGGTTCGTTCATTATTGAAAACATATGTTTAATGATTCAATGATGAATAAAATATACATACATGAAAAAAATGATACTATCAAATAAAATCACCTTTATGAGTGAATAAAAATCATAATTTTTAGTTACACGCCCCCTTTAATTGATTCCTCTCTCCCCTATGGGTTTTAGCCAACCATCATCAGGTGATCACCTATGTCGATTAGACCAAAATACATAGGAGAGAGATTAAGAAATAAATAATGATAAGGGGTGGAGAAAATAAATATATCGAAATTAAAACTATAAAATATTCAATTATTACATGAAAGAAAGAAAATAAAAGCATAAAAAAACCTATCTATGGAGAAATTTGGTTGGAACCCTATGGAAGTCTCCCAGTGGTCGATCCTCCTGTATGGAATGTGATGCTTGAGAGGAGAATTGAACTCTCTATTTATAAGATCTATATGGGATACAATATTAATGGATTCCATGAAGGAATAGTCTAGGTGGGTCCCATGTATAATATTTGTCCAAAAATGAAGATTCAGTGAATCAAGGAAAAAAATTGTTGTCTGAAAAATTAAACCATGTGTAATTGAGTTTCATAATGTGTAATTATCTATCTAGAAAATTAAACACTATATAACTGAGTTTTACCATAGGTAATTGTCCAGGTTAAATTAATTTTCTTCACTTCATGTCCTTCTATTCCCCGCATTCTCTAGTAGACATCAACCAATGATTACATGATGTGGAATTCTTTTTTAATGCTTTGAAAGCCTCATTTTTTCTTGGTTCTTCAATTTGAGGCCCTGGGAGTGATCCATGATCATCCTCAAAAGTCATTGTCAAGCCACTTCACTTTGCTCATGGTCTGAAGTGCCTTTTTGTTCCTCAATTTCCATATTTTCCTTGGTATTTCACTAAATGTCAATCTTACATAACAATTTTAAAATTATTAATATTAGGCACATATATTATAATAAATGAATTAATATGAAATGAATTCATATACAAAAACACATCAAAATATGTATACAAAAAAGTGTTATCTTTCTCTTCCTATGATCGATATAGGATTTATGACGATCATGTGCTGCCTTCATCCTCTCATGAATAACCTAAACCATCTCTATCATATTCTGTACCAGTTTCGGCCCAAGAATTGCTGACTCTCTAACCCTAGTCTATCATAATAGATAATAGAAAGGTTGACCATACAAGGCTTCAAATGGTGCCATACCAATGGTATAGTGAAAACTATTATTGTATGTGAACTTGAGAAAATTCAGGTATATCATCCACAAACCTCTAAAATCTAGGACATAAGAGCAAAACATGTCTTCGAGAGTTTGGATGGTCCACTCTGTCTGATCATCCGTCTATGAATGAAAAGTAGTGTTAAGGAATAGCTAATAACCAAAAGTATTCTAGATACCTCTGTACACCTTGGAGGTAAAATGGGGATTTCTATTGGAAATGATCATCCTCAGAACTCTTTGGAGTCTCACCACCTCCTCTGGATACTACCTTGACAAATCCTCCTTTGATCTTGACTCCTTAATTTATATAAAGTGTTTTTATTTCGTCAAACAGTACACTACTACCCATATAGCATCATAGCCTCCTCGATATCGAGGTAAAATTATAACAAAGTCCATCAATATGTCCTCCCACTTCCATCGAGGAACATCTAATGACTGGATCCAACCACCGAAAACACGATGCTCAACCTCAACTTCTGTTAGACCAAAAACTGAGACACAAACTCTGCCACTTCATGATTTAACCCATGCCACTAAAACTAAACTCTCAAGGTTTTGTACATTTTTTTCATTCCAGGATGAACTGCCAAAGTGGAACTATGGAACTCTATGAGAACCATCCCATGCATTGCTAAAGGAATGAAAATCATAACCTGAAACAGCACTCAATGTTGTTCATCCTCAGACCCAACTATTAGAGGCCTCGCCACAAACAACTTGGTCTCTCCAGACCTCCACCTCAAGATCCCCCAACTGGGACTCCGCCACTTGCTAAAGTAGAGATGACCACACCGTCATCTAAAAAATACAACCTATTCCCCCAACTTTTACCATATCTTGATGTAATGTTTCAATTTCTTCCATCACACTCCAGGAATCACCTGATTTACCGCTGCATCACTTCACAACTTCCTACTTAACGCATCAGCCACAACATTACCTTTTCCATGTTTATATTAAATCTATAAGTCATAATCCTGTAAGAACTCCATCCACTAATGTTGGCGCAAGTTAAATTCACATTGGTAGGAAACATACCTTAGTCTCTTACAATTGGTGAAGACCACAAATCGCTTTTCGATGAGGTAATGTCTCCACAACTTTAGAGAAAATACCACTACTTCCAACTCAAGATCATGGGTGGAATAGTTATATTCATGGGGACGTAACTTCTGAGACCCAAAAGAAATGACTAGTATCTGTTGCATCATAATACAGTCCCACCCAAGATATGAATCATTATAGAAAACTTAAAACTGAACTCCTTCTGCTAGAAAACAAAGGACTGGATTACTAAACAACTTCTTCTTCAGATACTCAAAATCTATCTAAAACTGATCAGTCTACAGTAACGCCTGATCCTTTATAATAGGCACTATTAGAGGAGTCACCACCCATGATAAACCATCTATGAACCTCCTGTAATATCCTTCATGAGCAAGGAAACTTTACACCTATACCATTATCTTGGGGGATTACCAAGATGAAACAGCCTCTATGTTATATGGATCCATAGCTACTCCCTTTTGGGATAAAACATTCCCCAAGAAATGAACTTATTGAGTACAAAACTCACACTTCAAAAACATCCCAAACAGCTACTGATGACAAAGAACTCCCAAAACAGCATGTAGATTCTCTCAATGATCCTCCTCAGATGAGGAGTACATAAGGATTTAATTCACAAAAACCACCAAAAAAATTATCTAGGAACTTATGGAACACAAAATTCATTAACCTCATGAATACAACTTGAGAATTCATCACACTGAATAGCATCACAACGAATTCTTAATACCCAGGGTGAAAACAAAAATTAGTCTTCATAATATCTTAAACCTTCACACATATCTAATGATATCACAACTACAAATTGATCTTTTAGAACAAACTTCCACCCTTCATTTGGTCGAATAAATCATCAATTTGTGGAAGAAGATAACAATTATTTATTATCACTTGGTTCAAACAATGATAATCGATACACATCTGTAAATTGTCATCAACATTCTTAATGAACAAAACTGATGCACCACACAGTGACACACATGGAAAAACAAAACCATGACACAACAGACCATCAATCTATATACGTAGCTCTCAAAACTCAGAAGGCACCATCCTATATGGAGACATCGAGATGGGAGACACAGCTGACTATAGTTTGATCTCAAACTCGATCTCTTGTTGAGGGGTTAATACTACAACATCATCTGGAAAAAATCAAGGTACTCGTATATGACCATCAGAAACACAAACTACTAAACCTCTGATGAACTTAGAATCAGATTAGCCATCAAGGATGATAAGGATATAACATTCTTCTGACCCATATAAGGGTCTATCTCTCCAAAAAACATCATTGTCTCTTTATCAGCATCGAAGAACACAACCTACCTCCTAAATTAATCCATGATAACTTTCACCAAATACAAAAAATCCATGTTGAGGACGATTTCATGTGGTTGTATCTATAAACATAGTAAATCACCCCAAGAGCAGTGCTACCCCATCACTAGATTATAGTTTCTAGATAATTCAAACAAGTTAGCTCAACCTCCAATCAGTGTAGTCAACACCAAGGGAACTAGAAGCCTCTCTAACTCAAGTTCCAAAACATGGAAAAGGGAAGTTGAAATGAAGGAGTTTGTCACTACTGGGTTAAACAAAGTATGCTCCTAAGTATAAAACAAGAAAAGAGTACCTCATATGACATCGAGATATCCTGGAACTAGAAATTCTAAAGAATTAAGCTGACAACAACCTCCTCCATGGCCTCTCTAACCCACTGATGACCACCTCTATGGATTAACTTCTCTCTATAAGGATGGGGATCATCCTAGGGATGTCCTTCGCCTACCTCATCTTCTCAATACTAATCCCAAACTGGAGAAACCTGTTGCTTCCACCTTGGCTAGAACTACCTCAAAGCATGAACCTGAAGTGGAACAACTAGCACATGTCGACTACTCAGAAAGTCCAGGCACTCTAATCACAAATTACCTCGGCCTATATAAGTAAAACAAGATTTTTATCCCTTGTAATATGCCTGAGAGGCACCACCCCTAGAGAAACAAGACATTGAGGGCTGGGACCTACTCCCAGATGATTGAAATCTCTTATGTCCTAACAACAGGGAACACCAGACCACATCTCTGCTACGCGATGAATCCTAACTACTCCCCTCTCATGAAAATATAGTTCTCGATAACATCCCCTTGATGACCTCTACTCTTTCCAGCACCTTGAAATACATCTTTAATATAAACTGGGTGACCTGGTGCTACATCTCTAGATTTAAAGCCTCTTTGAAATGCCTCTCCCTCAAATCATCATCTGGAAACCAGTATGAAGAATATAAAAAAAGGTTCCTTAAATGGATTACAAACTCTCTCATACTAGATCTCCCCTTTCGAAGGCTAAGAATCTTCTAGAGACTAGACATCTTCACATTCAAAGAAATAAAATCGACTCTGAACTGGTCACAGAACTCCTCCCATGAGACTGTTAACTCCTCGCAATCTTGAGGAATAAAAACCACCACTGCCTCGATTCCCCATGCATCATCGTCAAAGAAAATAAAACTAAGTGCTCCTTACAAGAACGAATAAAACTAAAGGCTATCTCAACTTCCTCCAATAAGTCTTTCATGACTGCATCAGAAATGGATCCCTCATACCTCTATAGACTCTGGTGCTAAAACTCTAGGAGTATCCTCCTCCAAGTTCTTTCATCATAGACCTCTATGCTACGATGATCTTCTGGTGTAATCTACTAAATGTATTCTACACGAACCAAATGAGAACATTGACCTAGAGTCATACCTACAAAAAAATAAATGATTAGAACTCCTAAACATGGAATCTAGAAGACTTTAACATTTAATTAATTGTTTTGTTTTTTTCATTTAAGGTTAACATATCCCAAGGTCTTCCCATTAAAACACAAATTCAAAGAATAATGATGTGTGATCCTTTCAAAGGTATCTACCCTGATACTAGTATCACCTAATTTAGTAGCCACTATAAGCCTAAAAGTCCATGCATCAGATCACAGGGGGGCCAAAATACCCTTGTCTCATCTGAACTCCCATGTTTACAGTTCTTTCTAAACTTAGCTGACATCGTTTCCCTACAAACCCATGCAACTTCACCTATGAATAACTCCAAACGTCGTCATATACCTTAACCAGACCTTTGATACCACTCTATCATGTTCCCCTCCCCATAAAGGGTACCCCTTTTGGGTTGGAAATGGGAGAAGAGAGATAGTGACCCCCAAGTCTCGCCTCCAGTAGGCCCTGGGTTGGAGACTAGCACCAAGGGTATGGTAAAAACACTAATGGGAAGCATTAACCTTTAAAAGAACACATAAAAAAGAGAGAAATAACACATACACCAACCAAATCCTACTCAGACTATAGTATAACAGAAAGAAAAAGTTCATATATATAATGTCATGCAAGAACTACTACAACTAAAAGGAAAAAACTAAAAGTAATAATAGAAAGTAAAGACAACAATGACCATTAAGCGCAAATAGCTCCTACAACCAACAAGATAGTAGTAATCATCCTAATCTCTAAATTTCTCTAACTAACCTAAAAAAATTTATATATACCGGTAGTGTTAGTATAATAGTATACTCAATAGGATCCTCCCCTAAGCCTCTCATGCAAAAGTAAAGAAACATGATAAAGCATAGTGAACAACTATTAAAACTAAATCATCAGCTAAACAAATATACTTAGTTACCAGCCTCACCATGGATACTCTCACCAAGTATCGCATACAAGAGCATATAATATAATAATGAATATCAAGGGAACCCTGCTATGACTTCCCCACTAGTTTTCCGCTTTTCCCCAACATCGCACGTCCTGAGCATCTCTCTCCAAAAATTTTAGCCCAAAGACACCTATGGGAAGAACCAAAAAAGCACCTCATGCAACTCATCACCATATCCACATAACTAAAAGTAACCAGGTAGTTTCTAGGATCCACCACATCTCATATAAAATGTATCATACATCAAATATTATACCTCAAGACATCACAACACATACACCGAGTATGGATCCTCAAGTGATCACAGCCTATACATGTTATACCTATAGTATTCCTTAGGAAACTATATCTAGAACATATGTGTGTGAAATAACCACAATCCATTACATACCTCTATACACATATATGGGTAAAAATAACCATTGTGCATACCATCACAAGTAACTAACAAGAGAAGAGAGCAGGGCCAAAGGGGGTAGTCAGCCATCTATCCTCCCACTGGGATGTTGGGGAAAACACCCCCCTAGGAATCAAAATCCCCAGGGTGTCAGTTTACCCAACCGATGGGATGGATTAGCATATAGAAACTCAAAAAGTACATGATATAATATAGCTCACAACCACACTATTGGAATAACCTAGTCTTAGAATCAACTAAAGAAAACATATCTCAGACTCCCGACTTCAACTACTAAGACTAGATATCCTAAAATCACACAACCATTTAAAGAGCTACATTAAATTACTTTATCCATATTTACCAGTTTCTATTTATGTTAACTAAATTTTCACTACTAGAAAATGGCGTTATACCCACGGTTTTTCCCAAAACCATGGAAATGGGCACCCCTAAACCCATGGTTTTTCCAAAACTATGGGTATATGTATAGTATGTGACAATATATCCATGGATTTAGAAAAACATGGGTATAGGACCCCCTATACCGACGGTTCATGAATAATTGTGGGTATAGGTTATCTTTTGAGACCTATACCCACGGTTTTTTCTAAAACGTGGGTATAGTGTTGCTTTTTGAGACATATACCCACGGTTTTTGTAAAACTGCGGGTATAGGGTTGTTTTTTAAGCACTTATACCCATGGTTTTTCAAACCCATGGGTATAGATTTTCGGCGTTATGTCGGGAAAAAAATTCACAGGACACAAATAAATTTTCACAAGAACACCTATTACCACAGTTTTCTACCTATAGCCACGGTTAATATAAATACCTATAAGGAAATATATATTTCTACAACAATAATAGAAATAGGGTAGGGGTTAGGCACTAGAAGAGTAAAGGGTGGTCTAGGGATCGAATCACATGGTCATGTATTTTTTAAAAGTTATACCCATGGTTTTACAAACTGTGGGTATCGGTTAATGACATAGTGGAGTGGACCTATACCCATAGTTTCCAAAACCATGGGTATATCTTGGGGATATATCAACACCTAGATTTCCCTTGGTTCCTTGAATCCATGGGTATAGCCTATACATATGTTTTTAAGTTCTATACCCATGGTTTCAATCCGTGGGTATAGGGAAAATTTCTAGTAGTGCTTTAACCATTAATTAACCATTATCATTTCCAGATTTCATTTAATTAGTTTCTCAATAAAGTCCCATGCCCTTCAGACATAACCAAATTGAGTCCATTATTTCTCATAATTATAACCTTAGTATTACATCCTAAAAATCTCCAACCCCATGGATCAAGAATTTATTCATTCCTTTAACAATCATTTCAACTTTCAATATTTCTAGGTTTTATAGGAAAATATTCTAAGCTACCAAACACAAGGGGCTCAACATAGAGAGTAGATAAACTACCCATCGAGTCTTTTCCACCTATACAAGGAGCGTAGACCTATCTAACCATGAGAAGCTAAACATAGAAAGCACACGACATACCTCGCACATCTTTGACTCCCTTGGAAGGATAGTAAGAAAAACCATCTACCTCAAGCAGTATTGAAAGTAAAGAAGATGAACAAACAATAGATTCAACAAGAATCCAACATTCATATCAATGAGTAAGCCTAACTTCAACCAATTCCATTATATTTGGTGTCCTCCCTGAAACCATGTGCATAAACAGATTCATTTTGTCACTCTATGTATCAACTGTAGCCACAACAATCAGGCCTCCCTACCCCACATACCACAACAGCCCTCCAAGCTCAGTTATACAAGGCTCACATCACATTTGGGCCTCCATATCCCACATACCATAAGTATTGTATCCAGAGCATATTCAGAGCAGTAAGAAAAAACATAAAAATGGGTTCTTGGCTGTAAAGTAAGGCATTAGCCTTCACACACAACGATCTCTAACGACTCCAAAGCATAAGGAACCTAGCCTTTACAAGAAAAAGGGAAAATCAAGACCTAAAAAGGTATTATCATTATCAGAAAAACTAGTTCTTATTCCATATTGAATTTACCGATTCATTATTCAAAGGATCCAAATATGGGAAACCGAAACAAAAAGTTATTGTAATCTATTAAAAACTATCATAAATTAATTAAACAATTAATTAGACATGGCGTTAGTAATTTTATCAACAAGAATCAACAAGATACATGTTCATTATCCAATTCAATTAAACATGAATATTTTCATAAATTTTATTAACATCAAATTATAACAACAACAACAACCAAATTTATTAAACATGCATCTTTATCCAGTTTTCTTATTAATTATCAATTAATTGTAGCTTTACATTCTTTACCAATTTCCATCAAGAACAACATGATAAACCATGGAATGAATAGATATCACACTATCTACAAAATAAATATTCAAATCATTATCACAGTATAAAGAAACAACATCATTACACAATCGATACCAGTTTATTTAATATGGTTCAAGTATTTAATTAGGTCAATTTCATTGCGATCTAAGGGGAAAATCATGATAAATCTAAAATTGAATGTAAATAAATAGAGAAGTAATGAACCACCTATATCGAAAGGTTGTCGATGTTCTTCACACGAGAATGGATCAACGCAACGGATCATGATCACCTCTCCTGCAATAACCACATTCATCTGAGGACGTTACGGCACCACCACATCAACTAACAACCAAGAAAACCCCCATTAAAAACATGGGAGATCACCCACCAAATCATAGAGAGAAGACATGGGAGGAAACAAATTTAAGAAACCACAAGAACGGAGGTAGATCATATATTATATTTAAGACTGATCGAAGGAGGGAAGCGGGGAATCGATCTGGGATGAAGGAATACTCAAACGTTGAAGAGGGGGTGCCAAGTTGTCTAGAGTCGAGAGAGAGTTGCTGAAACCATAGGATTTGACAGAACCAAGTGGCTAGAAAACACTTCAAACATTACAGTAGAGAGGTATTACACGATGTGAAATCCCCTTTCACATCGTGTAATGCATCGGGGTTAGTTTTTGATGAAAAACCATCGCCCTTCAATTTTATTTTATTTTTCAAACATATAAATATTAGACAGCGTGATTCCCACTTTCACACTATGAAATTCTTCTATATAGAGTGAAACCCAGTTTCATGTTGTGAAAGTTCTCTACTCCCAGTTCTCAACACCCAAGTCCCTCAGGACTTCTTCCGAGCCTCCTTTGAGCTTTACAAGCCTTGGGAACACGCAAAGGGGCCATTCACACGGATCCGAGCCCTTACATATATATATTTATACACACACATACACACACAGAGAGAGAGATTTATATATATATATATATATATTATAAATCTAAATATAATATATCCACTATGGAAAGAAATTTATTTTAATTTTATAATTATTTAAATATATTTATTTATTTATTTGTAACTATATAAATAATTTTTCAAAAATAATATTTATTTATTTATAATAATTATAAATTTATAAATATATTTTTTTATAAATATTTATTTAAAAATATATTTTTAACATTATAAATGAATATATAATCTTAAATACTTTTATTTTAAAAATGAGTGAAATTGAATAATTAAAAATGAGTACGCTTTAAAACTATTGAAAAAATGGAGAAGTTTTATTAATTAAATATAAATTATTAAAGTAAAATGGATATATATATTTAAGAAAAGATGAATACATATTGAAAATACTAAAACATAGTAAATTAATAAATATAAATAAATAATACAAAATGTTTAAATTCAAAAATAAAATAGAAAATAGAAAATAAAAAGTATTAAAAATGAATAAATAATAACTAACAATAATAATATTAAAAATAAATAAATAAAGTTGACTAATTAAAAACATAATAAATTAAATGTCTCATGTTATAAGTAAATTCTAAAATATACTAAAAGTGGAATAAATCACGTAAATATTAGGGGTATGTGTTTCTATATAAGATTTAATTAATTGCGTAAATATTTTTGTCGGTGCATTGTATATAAATTTTTTAATTACATATATATATTTTAATTCAATATAACACACGATGTTTGATATATGTTAAATTGAAAATTCAAAAAACATTAAAAATGAATAAGACATTAATATGTTTTTAATTATTACATTTTATTCATTTTCTATATATATATAATATGTATTATTTAATAATATTTATAATTAATATTTTTATATTTTATACTTATTTATTTTTATTAATAATCGCTTCATTAATATATTTTTAAATAATTTTTAAATTTATTCATTTCTAATTTTTTTGTTTAATTATAACAATTTATTAATTATTAATGGTTTTGTTTAATTATTAAAATTTATTTATTTTGTATATCTATATTTAATATATAATATTTATAAATATTTATAATCTATATATAAGTATATTAAATGTTTTCATTTTTATCAATAATTATTTAGTTAATAAAATGTTTAATATTTTTCTTAATTTACCCATTTTAAATTTTTATTTGTTTAATTATTTTATTTTATTAATTTTACACATCTATATATTTAATAAATAATAGTTATTAATTTTTATAATTTATATATATTTTTATTCATTTTATTTATTTTTATCAATAATTATTCCCTTAATAAAATTTTTAATATTTTTGTTACATTTTTTGCTTAATTATTTTATTTAATTTAATTTTTTTAGTATTGCTAAAACAAAACTGATAAAGGGTACCATTTACCAGTGCTAAAAGTAAAGCACTAATAAAGAGTATCCATTATCAGTGCTAATAATAAAATGCGGATAAAGGTAACTTTTATTTGTGCTAATAAAGGTTACCATTTATCATCGTTAAAAAACACTGATAAAGGCTACCTTTTATCAGTGCTTTTTTAAGTACTAATAAACGGTACCCTTTATCAGTGCTTTTTTAGAATGGATAAATGTCACCCTTATCAGTATTTTTTCTATCGCAGATAAAGACCATCTCCATTAAAGACCTCTTTTATAGTAGTTCTGCAACCATAACTATTATGGGTTGGTGAAGTGATTAAAAGAAAATCCAAAAAAATGATAATATCTTAGCTTTCTTAACTGACCATGTAATCTAGCCACTAGAGAAAACTGACCATGCAAAAAGTCATGAGACTTCTAAGGGAGGCATATAGATTTTATAACACATGTGTGGGTCATCACAGGTATAAGGGAGAGGCATCATAGCTTCCACCATGGGGTTAGGTATGGAAAGATATAAGAGAGAATTAACACCAATCAAACTTCATTGTATTTCAATGTAAGCACTGATGGTTATTAAGTGGTTCCATTTGGATATAAAATTTGATGTTGGACTTGGTGAAGTGTGAACTATTCATCGATTTAAAAATACAGACACCTGGAATGATATTGTATTATTTTTCTTCATTTTTGTGTCATCCAAAAAGGTTTTACATGACTATTTTTTGTGTTTTGTTGTTAGGTAGGATCACATTTGTATATGAAACATTTTAAATGATGATTGAGTAGTGATTAAAAGATTTAAGAAGATAATAAAATACTGGTGTGACTAAAGAAAACGGGGATTGAATAACTGAAGTTATGAACATGTGTAATTTTCACTTCCTACATAAAGGTAGTCATGTAAGTTTTATAAAGGTAACTAAAGTGACATTCATAAATTTTATACTTTGTTTCAAGACCAAAAAAATTTATCTTGAGATATGTATTGGAACAAATAGTTTTATATGGGTAATGAATAATAAACAAGTAAGAACCACACAAGGGTTTTTATATGTTTTTTCCCATAATGTGAGAACCTACTCCTTTTCATATTCGACTCTTGTAGAGTACATGGATTTTACTATCACAAGTGATATCCTAAGTCACACATAATGGTTGGGAAAGTATCTTCCAGATCATTAAAGAAATAAATAATTGACTTTTTGAATGTATGGAGTTGTTAATACTAGTACCACCGGTCTTCAATGGAATTATTTAGATAGGTACCACCTATTCTTCAAGACTTATAAATACACCAATTAATAGGTTTTCAATTTCTAATGGATGATTATAAATCACACATACATGTTGGACTTTTTATCTACTTGTAATCATTATGATATTAAATCATATAAGTTCTTAAAATTTAAGAGTATCAATACCAATATATTCTCAGTAGGTATAGTATAGGCCCCTTATCAATATTCTTCTACTTTGAAAGATATTTTATATCTTCCTAGATGAAACAGTTGAAAGCTTTTATTCTTATTCCTCTCTTTTTTCCTCATATAATATACAGCATCATCAAAGCTAAGACTCTCTCTATTGTTATTTGACTTTGTTGAAGGTATAATAAATATAACAGTGAAAAAACCAATTCTTTTCAATTATTATACATATATTTAATATTCATAATGATGTCTGAACGTATTTATCATGTTATTTTCTTTTGAATCTTACAAAATCTAGATTTTCAATTTTCTATAACCTCATTCCTTAAGACTCAAAATCTTTGATTTTTCAAGTTTCATGTAAATCAATCTGATATACAGTGAGAATGTAATGATAAAATAACCAATTTTTAATCATATCAAACACTTTGAAAACTTGTTTCAAGAGATCAAAACATAAAAAACAATCTCAATTTATTGTGAAATATTTGGAAAATTAATAATAATTTATTTTTAAAATATAGTAACGGACGCCACATCAATTTGAGTAAAAATATTCTTTGTATGGAATAAAAATATACTTTTAGTGTTTTAAGACCCTATAACATGTGTGTAATGGTCAAAACCTATAAAATGATCACAAATTATGAAATATTTAGAAATAATCATTAAATTATTTTTGAAATATATGATTCGATCAAACATCAATATGATGTGTGGTGTGGTCAAAGTGATTTAAAAAATTAGTTTTAAAGATACTAAAGTATTAAAAAATATGTATCGAGGGCCCAAACTAAGAAAATTAACTTGGGTTGGCATGAAAATTTAGATTAAAAAATATCACTGATTAATTTTTGAATGGTAAGAACTAACTCCAAAATAATCCAATTTTCATTTTTCATGGGATGATAAAAATGCACTTTTAGTGTTTTAAAAATCTAAAACATACATGTAACAATAAAGACATATATAATGACCATGAATTGATGTGAAATCATAGGAAAATGATCTTTAAAATATTTATGCTATGTCTAAATAGATGACTTGTAAATATAACATGTCGTGTACTAAAAATGACTTAATAATCAATTTTTAAAGATGTTAAAGTCTTTAAAAATGTAAATCATGGGGTAAAAATCAAGAAAATGGTCTTATACTATAGTGAAATATTTCAAAAATGGCCTCTAATTGATTTTTTTTTAAATATAAAAACCAATTCTACATCCATTCTAGTTGTGGTTTTCTTAGGATGACTGAGAAATGAAATTTTAGTGTTATAAAACTCTAAAATGTGTGTGTAATAGTCAAAACCTATAAAATGGTCATTAATTGGAATGAAATAAAAAAATTGAATTATTTGTGATGTGTTCAAATATATGAAACATCTATCTAGAATAATAACTAAATAAATAGTTTTTAAAGATGTTAAATTATTCATAAACATGTGTTAGAGAATCAAAATCAAGAAAATGAGCTTGTATTATTACAAAATATTAAAAAAAAATATCCAATTATAGATTTCTAAAATGTAATAATAGAAGTCGCATCAATTTGAGTTATGGTTTTCTCAGGATGGTCAAAAGGGTACTTTTAGTTTTTTAAAACTCTAAAATAGGTAAGTAATGGTTAAAACCTAGAAAATGACCATGAATTGATTTAAAATCATAAAAATGATCATTGAGTTCTTTTATAAATTTATTAATGGAAAAAATAAATGTTGTGTGTAGTGTGCTCAAAATGGTTGAATAAGTAGTTTTTAAATATTAAAAATTCTTTAAAAATGTGTGACAAGGTGTAAAAACCAAATAAATAACCATAGAATATTTTTAAATCTAATAAAAATGGTCAATTATTTTTTTTTAAATGTAGAAATTAGATCCACATAAATCTGAGTAATATGTTTTTAGATGACCATAAGACTCACTTTTAGTGTCTTAAAACTCTAAAATAATCAAAACCAAGAAGAAAATCATAAATTTATGTGAAATAATCAGACAATGATCTTTGAATTATTTATGACTTGTTGAAATAGTAATAACATTCGTGCAATGTGTAATATTCTTAGAATAACTAAATAAGTAGTTTTTTAAGTAATCACGGTCTTTAAAAATTTGCGTCATGAGGTCAAAATAGAAAAAATGACATCATATTATCATAAAATATTAGGAAAATAACCCATGATTTTTTTCAAAAACATAGTAATATACTCAACATCAATTCAAGGTTTGGTTTTCTTAGGATGACTAAAAAAGTCACTTTTATTGTTTTTAAAACACTAAAACATGTGTGTAATGTTCAAAACCTATTAAAATAATTTGAATTGATGTTAAATCATAGGAAAAAATATTTCAATTATTTTTTATATTTTTTAACATGAAACACATAAATAAACTGTGTGTTGTTCTCTGAATGAATAAATATATATTTTTTTAAATATATTAACTCCTTTAAAAATTCATGTTGGGGGTAGAAACCAAGAGAATATCCTCAAATTTCTATGAAATATTTGTACAAGAACAATTTATGAATTTAATAAAAATAATCTATAAACACCACACCAATTTGAGTTGAGATTTTTCTGAGATGATCAACTAAATTCACTTTTATTGTTTTAAAACCCTAAAACATGGATTTAATTTTCAAAACTGTTGAAAATTATCATCAATATACATTCAATCATAGATAAAAAATATTTGAATTATTTTTATACATGTTTTAATAGATGTCATGTTCATATGACATGTAATGTATTCAAAATGACTAAATAAATAGTTTTTTAAAATGTAAAAGTATTTAAAAACAAGCATCACTGGGTCAAAAATAGGGAAACATACTCTGATTTACATGAAATCTAAAAAAAATATTTTATTTATTTTTTAAATATTGTAATAAACTCTATATTAATCATAGTTATAGTTTTCTTGGGATGACTAAAAATTCTATATTAGCGTTTTAAAACTTTAAAACATTTGTGTGACATTTAAAACCTATAAAATGACCATGAATTGAAATCAAATCAAATGAAAATTTTATTGGAATTATTATTGACTAGTATGAATATTCATCATGTCAACATGATGTTCGGTGTGCTAAAAATGACTAAAAAATAATTTTTTATTAAAAATGATTAAAAAAAAGTAATACATTATAAAAATTATCATAGAATATTTTTATATTGTACTAAAGTTTACTTTAAATAATATGGTGGGTTCTAATTATTTATTTTTTGATATTGTTTTACTATAATAACATTACCTTTTAATTTATTTAATTTTCAGTTATGAGATTATAGGTGTGGAGATCAAAAAATGATTTGATGAGGCTTATTATGAAATTATTAAAAAAATCTATATGGTGTAGATAGATATTTAATTTTATAATTAAGGATGATTTTTGTTTTTGATTTTTTAATACCATATGTGTTAGTGTGTTGATTATAAATTTAAAAAAATGTATAGTGATTATTATCTAGAAGTCGCTATTTATTGTTGTGATATGGCCTATAGTGACCACCATATGGGAGTCTCTATTAGATATAGTGATAAGACAACAATATATTTCTATATAAAAGTCTTTGGGTGGCGACTAAAATCCATTAAAAACTATTTTTGGAAGTAACTAGTGGCACTTTTTATAGTAGTTCTTAATCCAATATCCTATATACTTCACTTGCAATGCTAGCTCCAAGTCTGTATACTCCAATGATTTCCATTCATGTTAGTGGTGACCATCTAATCTTGAATTGTATTCTTTCCTCCCCCTATAAAGGCAGTTTTTCCCCTGATAGTGGTTCTATATATTTGGGATTTTATTTTTAATATTTTGGGTTTTATTGGGCCTTTTATCTTATAGTTGTTTTCCTTTATACCACTAAACCTTTAGGCCCTTTATAATAAAAAATATATATCAAAAAACATTAAAAATACACATGGTAATATTCATCCCAAAATCACCAATAGCTCTTGTCAAAAAAAATCTCATCATTTACCATAAACATATTAATTTAACACTCGAATTTTGACCATCCTAAGAGCAACTCGTTATACCCATTAAAGACCAAATAAATGTATGCATGGTCCTTTAACCATTTATTCTCATATTTTCTCAATATTAAATTAAATAATTATATCATTATACAACCTATAATTCCCTTTTCCCTTAGTATATCATTAGTCATGATCATATTAGACCATAAATTCCATTTTAAAAACATTATACACATGTTCTTGTCCCCTGTTTAATAATACTCTATGACTGAAGGAGGAAAAGGGTCAACAAATTATCCAAAAACAAATCAACCTTGGATGGATTATCATTAATAGACTAAATAGTCTTCATAATTTAATTTAGTAAATTTTGAACACCCTAGCTTCACATTTCAGTCCCCTATATCTATTTTCCCATCCACGTATATATCGTCTCACATAAAATACACAAATAATTAATTAACTTCGAATGACCACTTACCATTACTTATTATAAATATCCTTAGGGATAATGATAGTATGATTGTAATATAAATTTTATATTTCACCAAAACCAATGAAAATAAATAAAAGGGGGATTTAAAATAATTATTATCTATTGATATTAAGGTTACCTGGAGGGGTTAAATCAAGGTTTCAAATTAATTTTCTAAAAAAATTCATGTAATGGATTTTTATTCCTTTTTATAAGAAATACAATACTAAATTATATTTCATATAGATTTTAAATGCATTATACTATATATTAAGTAGAAAAATAATCATATAAACACACAATTTTTTAATTTTTCCACCCAAATGGGATACATATGAGAAGAATACATGAAACATGGTGTCAGTATACCAAGTAATCACTACCTTACGGGTATGTAATTATAATATTTATATAGCATTACTCCAAGCCAAGGATTAATGGAATTGTAAAAATTTATCTTACAAATTACTTTCTAAGGGTCTATCTCTCTTCTACTCTCAATGTACAATATCAAGAAGAAGAATTTTTTTAAAATTATCATATAATCTATAGAATTAATAATCTAGAAAAATTAGAATAAACATAAAACATCATGATTGTTGTATTGATATCATAAAAACTCCATAAAAATCATGTTCATAATTATTTAAACATCATATATCTTTAATATTACATGAAACTCCCAATTATCACTCTCTTAGTTATTTTTTAATAATTATTTCTCTATTTCTTAGGTTATCTTCCTACTCTAATTAAAATGTTTCAAAAATATTTCATTAAATATTAAAAAAATATGGAAACCATATATTCTGAAAAAAAAATTACAGAATCTTTTATTTGAAATATATTTAATATATATTATAACTTATTTTTGTAGAATTTGAAAAAAAATCAGTTAAACTCCAATGAATGTTATCCATAATCTATTAAAATCTTCCTTTAAATTCTATATTTAATTATATATTAAGATAAATATAAGGATATAATTTAAAAATTAGCATGATTTAAAATAAGCATCCATTACGCAACTTCATATCACACTTATAGATATTTTTTAAACAATTGAACCATTGTTATGACAAAAAATGATAACTCTTCTAAAAATTATGTTCTAGTGTCACATACCCTTCAAAAATATATACTTGATATGATGTACCATTTTTTAATGGATAGGTTTTCTAAATCCTATATACATAAGATAAATTTTGTCTTCTGTCATAGTGTACGATATTAGTTTGTCATATAGTATTACATATATAACCTTGATGCATATTGGATTCTTAGTATAGGCATATCATATAAGATAATATTAATATATCAATTCATTTCTATAATTTTGTTTCATATTTTATGTTATATTAATGGTTCTAGTGTTATAACATATTTTAATTATATTATATGATTAACATGGTAGTCGAATGTTAAGTGTTATAATTTGGATCTCTTCCATGTTGATTTACATTATTGTTAATTATTCTTATGATGGAATGTATGGGTGAATAGAACATTGAATTTATATGATAAATTCTTACATACTTGTTCATATGAGGTATTATAAATGTTTAAACCATATTCTATTTACTCATACATTATTAACATATGTTTAAATTCATGTAAGGACTAGAGAGTGTCCTCAAAGACTATATAAACAAGATAAAGGACATAAAAATTGGATTAGTGGTTCTTTTATGTTATCCCTTTCATTTATCTCTTTAATTTATTGATTTTCTTTGAGAGGTACTAGAATATTGTGGGACTCAAGGAGTATCCCACTTAATTGTTGGGTGATTAGAGATAGCTTGCATGTATACCACATAGAAAGTATATTTTTGGTTTAATCTCAATGATATTAATCAAATTCATGATTGAAGATAGTAGTTGTGTCCAAAATTGATGTATAGTACACAAGTTATTTTTTTCACATATGGTTTTGGTTTAGTAGGATGTTAATCTTATTTTTGAGGTTTCTTGATATCTTTTCCTACTTAAATAAGTATTATTTAATCCTTATAAACCCCTAAGTGGTGTTAAATAATTACATTATTCAAATAAATATTGAAATCATGTTTGAAATAAAAAAATAAATTTATATCATATTCAATATCATTAAAACTGATATAGATTTTTAATTGTGGATAGTATTATGATATGTGACATCATAAGACATGATATGTTGATCCTATATGATATAGGATATCATAAAAAATGATCTAGTTTAATCCTTTGGTTTTTAACATATTGTAACATATGTTATAGGGAATCATAATAGATGATAAAAACAAATAGCACTATTTTCAATATTGAAAGTAGTGCCTCGCATCATTAATATGATATAGGGTATATCATAAAAAATGTCCCCTAAAGGACTAAAGGAAATATCACATGTCACCTTTTTCCAATCATAATGTTTTATGAATTTTAAATTAAATCACTAATTATGATATTAGATATCATAATATATTGCTGATAGTTGCTGAATTATTTAGAGTATCAGTCATAAATCATGATATAGGTTTTATACTATATAATGGATTACGAGATAAGTATATCATAGTAAAATAAATATTTTTCTAATTTTTCAATTATGAATTGAATTATATAATTTATAAATTATTAAAAATAATTTTTTTGGCATTTCTTTAATTTATTATGCTTTTATAATTTACTTAATTATAAAGTGTTTATAATTTATTATTAAATATTTAAGAAACATAAAATAACTAAATATCCACAATATGAATTACTAATATTAAAAATAAATTCAACTTATATGGAATGGATTATAATATAGATCTAAAGTGTTCATATGGAAATTATAAGGTCAATTTATAAAAAAAATAAAGCTATATAATAATGGTAAATATAAATGAGTTTATCTCGAATTATGAATTATTCATAATTGTTAATTTGAAATGTTAAAATTGAAAGGCCATTTTTTGAGAAATTATCCAAACCATATCAGAATAAGTTTTGATAATTGATATGTTAAAGTTTTAGATAATATTAAATATGTTATATTTTGATTATATAATATTTTTACATTATAGATATGGATATAAAGGACAATATGAAGGAGTTCGTATTAGAAATAAATATAAACTATTTGTATTCATTTAATTTTTTAATCCCCATAATTAATGGATAAATTATAAATTATTTATAATCTATTTATTTATGAATTTTTCATCAATGGAAATTTTATGTCAAATTTTAGGAAATGATCATTTTTATAATGTCATTACCTTATTTATTACTAATTATTAATTTTATATTATAAATGAATATTTTAATAAATTTAAAGAGTTAAATTATGTTTATATATTATCATACAAGTATTTAAGGAGTTTAATCTTTTCTATGATGATTGATTTAGTTTTTCTCTCACTTAAATTTGGGGTTTTTTAGGTTATGAGTTTGAATTATGAAGTTAATTATATTTTATACATATTAGGTGTTATAATTATAATGGAATTAAAGTCTATATTGAGTTAAAACCCATGGGTAGAGGGACTTTAGGTCAGACTGATCATCGACCTTGGATCTTAGGCTCTATCTAAGAAAGTGGAGGTTGGATACTTATTGCTCTATACTCAGTCTTGTGAGGATATTTGGTTTTATTACAATCCTTTACATAAAATGGTTTTTATACCTTATGCATGGGATTTAATTGATATTTATATATATGATTTAGATTTTAATTTGGGTTAGTAACACAAGCCATGGGTTGTGTAAAGTGTTACACATAAATATGGTTTTAATATTTTTAATTGGTGTAAGAATTAGTGATTTAAATATAAATCATTAGAATCATGAATACAAGTAAAGGGAATTCATGAAATAAGATGGTGAGATATTTTATCAACTTAAAATAATAATAGTTATATCCTTTTAAATTAGATACTTTTCAATACCTTGATAATCCAACCAACTAGGTTCTTCCAAAGCAGGGTTCCCATGGATTATCTTGTGTAATGTAAGAAAGTTATTGGTGAACATCATAGTATTAAGTTCCTATATTTAGCACATGTTTTGGGTTACAATTAGTTAGGAAGCTCTAAAGGTTAATATAATAGAGGGATATATTCAATTTTATTCTTATAATGGATTAAAAATAAGTTATCTACTTAATTATCTAAGATCTATATCTAATATGATTGGAATAATGGTCTACATACATTTTTAAGTGGTGATAGGAAAGCTAAAGTGGGCTCATTACTTTGTGAAATATAGTTCTTTTCACACAACTAGATATGGTGTAATTTCAAGGGGTGATTATTTTAGTGGGATAACATTTAATAAAATTCTTTATTAAATTAAAATAAAACATTATAATCATCAAATAAAAGTTTCTATTGTATATAAATGGAATTATCATCATCAAAAATGACTTTAATATCAATCCTTATGAAGAATAATCTTATTAGAAGAAACTACATTGACCGGTACTAAAACAACCCAAGCATAATATGCATGTATTTTATATAATTTACCTAATTTAAATATTACATATAACAAAAAACACACAATACTATAATAATAAAGTTTAGTTTTTTTAGATATTAGTTACGTAAATGTTTTATAACACAATATTTCTTCAACATATCTCATAAAATTTTTTACATGTGACTTTTTCCAAAAAATATTCTTGAATGTAATTCCTTGGGAAAATTAGAAACATAATATGGAGTGAGATCAAATTCTTTATAATGGAAAAACTTATCGATGATTCATAAAGTGTTAGATTGGAAGCATGTTGTGAAACATGAACATGGGGAAAATATCTAATTCAAAAGAAAATAAATCCTATTATTTTTCAAGAAGGTATAAAATAAGGGTATATAACATAAAAATGATCTTACTAAATTCATAACATATACCATGGCATAAAAATTTGGAAACAAGGAACAAAAATCACGATCTATGTGGCACTAAAGAGGTTTTTTGAATAAACACAAGCATATGAAAACCATGTCTTTGTGAGAATGGTTAACCAAAATCATATCCACTCAAAAGTTTGTGAACATATTTAACTAAAATTTTGTACAAACATATAGTTTTGAACCTAGATAAATATAATAATGTCCATGCATAGAGTTTTGAACATAGCTAAATGCAATCTGGTCCACACATAGAGTTTTAAACATAGCTAAATGCAATTGTGACCTTGAAAAAGGTTATGAATATAGCTAAATGAAATCATGTTCACACATACTATTTTAAACATAGATAAATTCAAAAAAGTCCATGAATAAAATAATTATTTCATGAGATATTAAGTTTTACCCAATTCATTATAGGGTTATATCAAACCCATCCCTTAAATACTGATAAAAATATATATGTGTGTAACATGAACATGATCGCAGTCATAGCACAATTAAACCATGTGAAAGAAATGTGTTTCAGGAATATTTCCTTAATACATGATCATAAGACATTTATAGGGATAATTTGGATGATATCATTAGATCGTATCCCCAATGAATTATAAGAAACATTAAAGGATGCGGACATAGATAAAAACACTTTATAATACCATTAAAACATTTTTTGAAAAATAAGAAGGAATATGATTTACTTTTTTACAACATTTATTTTAAAAAACAAATAATTATTTTCTTAATAAAATTTTTATAAATAAAATGATAAAGTAAATAAAATTTTCTTTAAAAAACCATGAAAACTTTGAAATGAATCTTTGTAAATAAAAAAGAAAAAAATATCTAGAGCAAGTGACCATGTAGAAAATGTTGAAAAAAATAATTCTTCCACAATTTTTTAAATAAATTTAAAATTCAATAGAAAATGACCATAATAAATCATATAATTAGGGATAATTATATTCATAAAATCATATGAAAATCATATACATAAAGGGGAAATATTTCAGGCCAAAAAGAATAGATAAGATCAACTCCAAGTATAGGTATCCTTTCAATTGAATTATGAACCAAAGGGCGGTGAAATGGTATGGATGCACATAAGACCCAAAAATAACCCAAATATAAAAAAATATATGGGTTTTTATAGTGAAATAGAATACAAATTCCACAAATGGTAATTTAAAACATATACAATCTTAATCCAAAGTGAGGTTATAAAGGAAACACTTAAAGATTTGGTAAATTTTGAATAAAAATCCCTTAAAAGTGCGAATGTGAGATGGATTTGTAAATACCATTAATTTTATGAAAATTATGATAGTATGAATCCATTTTTTATTATATAAACCATGCAAAATAATATATGTGGTGAACATGGAATATATCTCAATGAAATAACATTGATATGAGAAACCATTACCTTGGATTCCTTCTTGGTCTGATGTTCTCTAACCTCTGGTATAATCAAACTTAGGTTTACTAATAATGTATATTATAAAAATATTTATACTTACTTTACTTTATATAATTAATTAATAATTTATTTTTACCAATTTATTAATCTTTATTTTTTAAAATAAATATTTGGGTGTTAATTATAATGTTTGTTTTATTAAATCTTTGGTACGGGGGTTTTGGTCCTTGTTCCTTGATTGTGTATTAATAACCTCAAAAATATAAATGGATGATACATTGGTTTTTTTATTTAGTTTTTAATTATAATTTTAATTTTATAGAAACTATGGGGATGATTCATAAAGATATGTTAAAATCTTCTTTTTGTGAATTTCAATTCAATAAAAAGAACTAAATTTATTTATAAATATTCTTATATATATTACCATTATATAATCATAAAAAAATTATCATTGTGATATCATAATATTATTATTTAATTTTTCTTTATCATTAATTATGGCAATATTATAGAATCATCATTTAGGTGGTAAAACTAACCCAAACAAGAATGCATTATATCTAATGAATGAGCAATAAAAAATTAAATTATGATAATATCATTTTTAAATAATAATGATGATTTTAATAATATATAATTATAGTATATAATGATATTTATGAAGTGTGGTATGGTAAATTAAATGAAATTAATGAATAAGAACTCATTACTTTCATTGATGGAATTGATCCTTCTCACAATGTATTCCTTCCGAATGAAGGACTTGGGAATCTTTCCTATGATAAAAGGATACCAAAAGTGTATTAAGGATATATTATATTTAATTATATAAGGTATTTAATATATAACTTAAGGATATAATTTTTTAGAGTGGGTGGTAGATAGCTCCTTTTATAGGTGAAAATAAGGAAAATTTCTTTGGAAACTTGAATTAAGTGAAGGGTAAATGTGGAATCAAATGGGAGTTAGGTTATTTATGTAATGACATGTTTTTTAGAATTATAGGATTTAATTTCATGCCTAAAAAATATTCTATAATTATTTTATATCATTTTAATTATCAAAATTTTGATCTATTTCATTTTTTATCTGCTTTTACATCTTTTTACCTTATTTAATTAGTTACCATTGAATTTTTTTTACTAAAAATATAAGATAACCTTGCATACCTAATCATTGTATGATAATTCCAAATTTATAATCCATTTAATATAATATAATTTATCAATTTATATTTTAAATTAAAACATAATATATATATATATAATATATAAAAAAATAACTTTTTAAACAATACGTGTTCTTAATCTAATTTCATGTCAGATAATAATTAAATGGGAATTAATCTATTTGTTTTTTATAGAAACTTTACATTTTATAATAATAATACTTTAAAAGTGATCTATTTAATTTATTAAAAATATATAACACTCTGAAAAAATAGTTCTTTAAAAAAGTCGCATCTAGTAATAAAAAAATTTAATCATATCCAATTAAAAAATTTATTTGTCTTTTATAAATTTAATTTTATAAATAAATTGGTATCAACTTATTTATTTGAACACATAAAATCATTCTATGAAATAATAATAATAATATTTAGTGAAAAAATATACAAATTTATAATAATGTATTTTAATTAACAATTATCATTTTATTTCATTCCAAAATTATTTATTATATATGAATTACATTATTTTTTAATTTTTATAGAAAAATTAAAAAAATGAATGCATTTGTTGGATGTAGGTATAAATAATGACCATATATCCAAAAATCATATATACAATGGCCATATATCTAATTTTCATATATCCAATGGTCATATTATATTCATATATATAACCTTACATACATCACTAAAATCATGCATCATATTCCCTAATATATTTTTCAATATTTAAATCATATTTTTAACATTTTATATTATTTCTATAGTAATTACTAGTAGCATGATCTTCATGTAAGATCATGATGAAGATAGTTTCAATCTTGTTGTATATTTATTTTATTCTAGTTTCATTACTTTAGTAATTTTACTAATTATGTTTCATTTAGTTATCTTTCAATGTTTTCCATTTTGTATTATAATATTATACTATAATGAAATAAATAATTTCCCATTTTAGTACGGTCTTGTGGGTATTATAATATATCAAACACAAAATTTATCTAATGATAAATATATACTAAAATCATGGGATGTTACTTTCTACCACCTAAAAATAATTTCTACCTAAAAATTTCATTACTCTAATGAAAACAAATGAGGATTATTTTGTATCTTTATATCTTCAAGTTACCATATAACTTCTTCAAACTTGTGATTTTTTCATAAAACTTTGACCAGGTGGGTGGCCTTATTTCACAACACTTTATATCTAAGATTAAATATCTACATCAGTTATTCATTGTAAGGGATATCATGTTCCAATTTCATAACTTCTTAGTTCAGTTAATGTGATCGAACTAGCATGTAATTCCTTAAAAATGATTTGTGGAACACATTATACACCTAAGAGAGGTTTAATGGGATTGTTAACTAATAATTTTCAATCCCTATACGATCAAGAATCACAAAGGAAATGATATATCTTGGTCTATTCTTTCCATTATTATCAAATGACATAAACTTATTTAAAGGAGATATTATAAGGAATAATTTTTCACTAACATCCAACTCTAGATCTTGTAAATAATTATTTTCGTAGCTTTTTTTTCAACTTTGTGTTTCTTTGACATATCATTGAATGGTTTGAACCTTGTCCATTATTTATTGAACTAGATTAGGTCTCAAAATATTCCTCTCTAAAACTTTATCCCAACATGTCAGAGTTTTGCATTTATTCCCATATAGAGTCTCATGTAGTTTCATTAAGATTATAGTGTGGAAATTGTTGTTATATGATAAATCATTCAAATGAATATTTTGATCCCAATATCCTTTTAAATTCATTGAGAAATATCATAGAATATCTTCCAATGTATGAATTATCCTTTAAGGTTGACCATCGGTTTAAGGATGATAAGTTTTGATAAAGTCCATCTTTATATCAAATTCTTATGGGAGACTTATATATAGATTTTATGTGAAATTTGGATCTTAGTCAGATACAATTGAAATTGGTACTCCATGTAGTCTTACCAATTACTTTATATATAAGTTTTAAATTTTATCAAGTGGTAAATCCTATAAAATAGCAATGAAGTGTGTATTATTTATAAGTTGATAAACTAGAACCCAAATGAAATTATAGCTTTTAGAGTTCATGTGAATACCCATAATGAAATCCATTTTGATTTTATCCCATTTTTATGATGGTACGGCTAATAGTTTCATCATCCCCTTATGTTGTTGATGTAAAACCTTTACTTTTTGGCACACCAAGAATTGAGATATATACTTATTAATCCCTCACTTCATATTTTCCCACAATAATTGCTTCTTAATATCTTGGTACATCATTATTCATCCTAGGTGGATGGATAAGGATGAGTTCTGTGCATCATCAAAATATTTTCTTTATATTTGGTATGGAGAAGACACATATCTAGGTTCCAAATTTAATAACTTTATTTATTTTAAGGTTTAACTCTATAATATTTCCCACCTTCATCTACAGTTTCATATATTTATTCTACACCTCCTTGGTATTCACATAGATAGATGGTTGAGTGATAATTTTTTAAAGGTGGGATTTTAGAAATTCCTTTATGATTTCTATATCTATCCTTTGAATATCCATAAATATTGGGTCCCTTTTAATCCCCATCAAGGATAAGGTAGAATGAACCTTTATATATAGATCATCATGGTAGAAATTTATTGAGAAAACATTGTCACTGATTAACTATAACTATCTAATTTGGTGTATATTAACCACCTTCTATATGAATATATACTTTAAGATCTTAAAATTATTATACATATAACACTTTTCACCATTGGGATAACTATTTCATGTATTTAAAGAAAAAAATTTACCTACTCCAGATCATGCATCGTGTAGTTTTTCTTATAGATATTTAATTAAAATGGAGCACAATAAACTGCCATGTAATTTTGAATAATGAAACATACCAATTCTTTCTCGGAAGCATAATTTCATATCGTAAACCATTCTCCACTATAGTGTATTGTGATTAAATGGGGAGTCTACAACCTTATATTAATCTGCTTGAAGATATCTTCACTTTATTCTATTCATAGTAACTTCACGTCATTTCATGTTATCTTGGTTTTTAAATTTTATCATCATGATAAATTTAACAAAAAACAATGATAATATCTAGATAATTTAAGAAAATTATATATCTCTACCTCAGTGGTTAGTTTGGTCCATTATTCAATCACATCTATCATTAAAGGATCCATAGATCAACCCTTTCTGATAATTACACGGCTCAAGAAGGATAATTTTTATAGCTTAAATTCAAAAATAATGAAATTGGAAGGAAATTTATCCTCTTTAAACTATTTTAAAAAATCTTAAAAAACTCTTTATGTTATTCATTTCTCTTATAATAAATTATAATAGCATTTATAAAGACTACCACAAATTTTTCAAGTTAATATCTAAAGAAAATATTCATCATATCCATGAAAATATTAGGGGAATTTTAAGTTTGAATGGTATAACCATGAATTCATAAAGACCATATCTTGTAAGAAATATTGTATTGGGAATATATTCTCTATTTTCCTTTAAATTATAGTATATAGATAAATGATTCACTTTTTATATGTATTTATCCCCTCTAAGTTGATCAAAAAAATCATCAATATGAGTAGAGGATACTTTTTCTTGATACTGGTTTTTTTAAGTTCATGATAATCAATGAAAAGATGCACTGATCTGTCCTTATTATTGACAAAGACAACTGGTGAACCCCATAGTGAATCACTTGGGAATAAAAAAAAATTATTCATATTATCTTGTAGTTTCTTATTAAATTCTTTCAATTCAATGTGATATTTTCTATAAGGAATCTATGATATTCCCATAAAACCTTGTATGAGTTCAATTGAAAACTCAAACTTATGTTTATGTCCAATAATAGAGTTGTAAACATAGATAAACACAATCAGGTACACACATGGACTTATGAACATAGCTAAACACAATCAAGTCTACACATAACATCATTATCTTATGAGATATAATTTTTTACCCAATTCATTAGTGGTTTATATTAGACCTAATCATCATGTAATGATAAACCATATATATGTATCACATAAACATGATCATATTTATAATTCTATCATAACATAATTAACGAGTGAGAAATAAATAGGTTTCATTAATAATTTCATAATACAATATCATAATCCATCCATAAAAAGAAGGTGGATGATATCATAAGAGAATATACCCAATGAAGTATAAGAAACAATGAAGGATATTTACATGGATGAAAAAAAACTTTATAATAGCATTAGAAAATTTCTTTGAAAAATATGATGGAAAATCCATTACTTTTTGAAAACTTTTATTTTTAAATTTAAAAAATTATTTTTTAAAAATTATAAATTAAATGTCAAATTGAAAAAATTAACATTGTAAAACCATGAAAACGTATAAAGGAAGATTTATAAATAAAAGCTAAGAAAATGGAGAGATAAAGATGCCATGTGAAATATGTTAAAAAAATTACTTTCACACTATTTTAAATAAAGTGAAATTTAGTAGAAAATAACCTTAATAAATCACAAGAGTAAGGATAAGGACATCAATAAAATATTATTAAAAGCATTAACATTGGAGATAAGTATTCTCGACTACAAATAATAGATAACATCATCACAACTTACAATAATATTTTTGATTGAATTGTGAACCAAATGGAATTGAAATGGGAAGAAAACATGAAATCCAAAAAAACCAAAAGATAAGAAAATATAATGGGGTCTATATAGAAATAACATATAATTTCTATAAATGGGAATTTAAAACATACACAATCTCAATTCAAAGAGATATTGGAAATGAAACCCTTATGACTTTGGTTAATTTTGAATAAAATGTCCTTGAAAGAGTGAAATTGATATGTATTTTTATATACAATTAATTAAAAAAATTTATAATATAATACATCCATGAGATAGTATATAAACCACATAAAATAACATGGGTTTTGGTTTTGGAATATATCTTAATAAAAGTAAATTAGGATGAGAAACCCTTACCTTGGAGCCCCGCTTGGTTAGATACTCTTTAACATCTTGTTTAAATAATTTAGGTTTATTAATCATCTATATCATAACCATAATTATATTTATTTTAATTTATATAATTAATTTATAATTTTTTACCATTTATTAACCATTCTTTGAAGAAATTAATATTCATGTGTTAATAATCTTGTTTTCTCTATGTGGCGACATTGGTCCTTGATTCAAGATCATATGTTAATAACCTATAAAATATACACATAGTTTACATAGGTTTTTATTATATAATTTTTAATTCCACTGGTAATTTTAGGTATGTTATGGGGACATTTTTTAATGATCATTTAAAATATCATTTTTTTTAATTTTCATTCAATAAATAGAGTTGATTTTATTAATTAATATATGTATATCTATTACTAACACATTATTGTTTTGAGGTGTGGACAAAACTATTAAATCCCCCTAAGTTTGTAGTATGAGTGGAAACTAGAAATTCATTCTTCTAAAGAGTAGTGTTTTAATATATGTGTCACTTAAAAATATCAAGATTGACATATTTAAGAAAATAATAGATTTTGGTGAATTTCAAATGAGAGATAAGTGATTGGATTTAGTTTGGGGTTTCCCTTTTGACATGTAATCATAGTTTTTGAGAAAAAATGAATATTTTTGTTTTAGATAAAAATAATTAAATGAATTGAATAAAAATTGTTTCTTTGATTCGCCATTGATTTAATTATATGTCAAAGTGAAAAAATCATAATGGATTATTTTTAATTACTCAATAAATACCAAATCAGGTATTGATTTTTCAAAAATAATTAAATTAGTCTATATTAATTTCATCGTGTGTTTTATTAATCACTAAACCACTCCCTTACTTCATTTTCCTTAAAAATTAACCCAGTAGTGTAAAAAAATAAAGGGTAGAATAATATTTAAATCAAAGTAATTTAATATTTATGAATAAATTAAAATAAAATTGTATTTAATTTAAATTCAAAAATAAATTAAATTTAGAACCATTAATTTAAAATAAAATAATTCCTTTGAATAAAAACTTTGGAAACTCAATCATCAAAAAATTGGATCCCCCTTCCCTTCACCCAATGAATAAGGATTCTACCCATCCATTAAATATTGTGTCATTGAATTTGAATAAAAAATAAACATGGAAGAAATAAATATGAATGAAGAACAAGGAAAATTAAGTAATTTTTGTTATCCTCTTGGATGCTTTCCACCATATGGAATGGCATGGATTGGAATGATTTCGGAAGGCCGAGCTCTCCTCCTTTTATTAGCTAGAAATTACCTTTGAAAGTGTCCACTTGTTAGCCCCATTAAATAGATGATTCACATGTGATCTCATTGATAAAAGTTGTTCATAAATGTATCTCACATATTCCATCCAAATTACATCATATTTTTTCATATGTATAGGGAGTTATACACATTTCACTCTGATAATTTAATCTACCTAGACAGTCTCTCCATATTCCATGTATCTGGTTTCCCATGCATTAATATCCATTAAAATGAACAATTCACATGTTTTTTCCTTCAATAAATTTGTTAATAATTTTTTTTTGTGTCTCCAATCCAAATTTCAGTACATTTTGGTTGTCCAATAAAGAGATATGGTCCCAAAATCAGAAAATGAAAGATCTGTGAAATGTTTTTGAATTCCTAATTTGTGATCTAGTTTTGGGCCTCCAAATGGTGGATTTTTCTTAGGCTCCAGAAGAATGAAATGGATCCTATGATGTAGAGAATACTAAAAAGAAATAAATTCAAGATTTGAATAAGTATAGAATATTTTATTTCCCAAATAAATAAATAATTTAAAATAGTTAAAATTTAAAAATAGTCAATTTTTTCAATTGAGCTCAAAATATCACTATAATCATAAAATATGAGAATTTACCTTAAAATGACACTTTGTGGGATTAAAAACAATGAAATTAAAAGTAAAATTATGGAAAGAATTTTTTATGTAAATTATCATTCCATAATTATGGAGAAAATTAAAATTAATAATTATTAAATATGTTAAAACTATTTATGTTTTTTAATCATTCATGATGGTAACGTTATAACACTATTCATGTAGGTGGTAAAATTGACCTAAATAAAAAAATTATAACTAATGGATGAGTAAGAACATATATTTATATTATGATAATATAAGTTTTATAGAATCATAATTATGTTAATATTATAACATTATGGGATATAATTAGATTTATTATGAGTCTATATGAGAAATTAAATAAAATTAATGAAGAATAACTTGTTTATTACATTGGAGGAATCTTATATTCTTGAAACATCTGCCTATATAATGATGGAATTAAACCTTCTTCTTATCACCAAATAGTACCAAAAATGTTGGAATAATTTTTTATTAGAAACTGTGGTGGGTATTCAAGATAAAATTAAACTATATATGTGGTTTGAGTGGGTGGAATATGGCTCATTATATAGGTGAAAATGAGGGTAATTTCTTTGAAAATTTGATTTAGGTGAAGTGAAAAGATAGAATAATATGGGATTTAGGTGATTTAGCTAAATAAATTCTTGTGAGAATTATATTATTTACTCCAACACCTAAAAAAATATTCTATAATTATTTTATATCATTTTAATTATTAAAATTTTGATTCATGTCATTTCTAACCCCCTTTAACTCTTTTTAACTTATTTAATTATTTACCATGGTAATTATTATTTTATTGAAAATATATGATAATAAATCTTACCTAATTTCAATGTGTTGATTCCAAATTTTACTTTATTTAATCTAATTCAATTTCAAAAATTAATAAATTTATCTTTTAAATGAAAACATAAAATATATATATATAAATAGAATAAAAAAATCACTTTTAAAACATTAAGTGTTCTTAATATTATTTCATAAAAATCATTAAATTGAATGAGAGTTAATCTATTTATATATGAATAGAAACATTAAATTTTATAATAATCATATTTTAAAAGTTATTGATTGTATTTATTAAAAAATATACACAACACTTAGAAAAAATAATTCTTGGAAAAAATATTTGTTTTTAACATTAAATGATTTTAATCGCATCCCATTAAAATTATCTATTTATATAATAACCATTATATTTAATCAATCTATTTATATTAGAAGATTTCTATAAATATATAAAATAATTATGTAAAATAATAGTTATATATATTAGGTGTTTAGGGGTGCAACTACATTCAAACATACACACACACATGCTGAAAAGGCGGTCTATACCCCCCTCCCCCCAGGGGATCACCCACCAATAAAGATTTATTTATTTAATACTTGTCTCATAGTCTAAATGGGTATTAAACTCATGAAAACCCAAAATATATGTGTTTTATACCCCGCATGTCCACCTGGTCTGTACGCTCTAGAAGTTCACGAGCCACCCCTCTCTCTCCCATCATTTTTCAGTCTTAAGGGTTATCCACCGTGCCACCCATGTATCACAGAGGGACTCTACTCTTCTCTGTCAGGTTGTAACTTGTTGTTGATCTGACATCACCTCCTCTCATCATCGACTATCCGACCCAGTGTCACACTTACCGTGGTTTCTGCTAAGGTTTCTCGTGACCCTTCCTCCATAGCACCACTATTCGACCAAGATATGTTCCATAGTATAATATTCCTGGTATATCATGATGATGTTAATCTCAATCTTGTATTATTTTTATTTACTTAGGGTTTTTTTCTTTATTAATTTTATAAATAATGCTTCATTGAGTTGTCTTGTAATGTATTCCATTTTGTATTGTAACATTCTACCAAAATGAAATAAAGCATTGTATATTTTAGTGTAGTGTTACATGTGTAACAAGACATTGAAGAAAGTATTTATTTAATGGTAAATATATACTAATATATTAGGGTGCTATAGGTAGATAAACTTAACTGTTCTTCTTCATCAAGAAGGGAAATTCTATTTGTTAATGTATCCCCATCGAGAATAGTAATTAGTTGAAATAGTTATATAATTAAATCTAGATACTAATGTAAATCATAGAAGGATTAAATTAATGGATTCAAAGGAATTATATATAAGATTATTAGAGTAACTTCAGTATCCATTCATTTACTCAATATTATTGGGTGCATCAATTACTTATAGAGAATGTGGTTTCCTTCAAGGATTGTAATAGTTCATAAATTCATTATGGAATTACTTTTCTAAAGGTTTCAAAAATATAAATGAATCAAGAATTTTTTAGCCTATTTTCTCAAGGTCTTTAAAATATATGAACTGATCCTAATATTTCCCAATGCTAGTTCTTTTCTGGTTATATAGATGAATAAAACTTTAAACAAAACGATGAGAAGTCTATTTAAAATTCCAATAATGGATTTGAATTCATATGATGGTAATATTTTAAAATAAAAAAAATTAAAATGTATTTCAAATAATTTTGATAATATAAGAACTTATTATATATATATATTTCAGTAATTTTTTTTATTTATATATTTTAGTTTTTGAAAAAGGATTTTGTTCTGCTTATTTATTCTAGAGATATAAATCTTGCAATGTATGGTCATATTATTTTATCATTTTGTGTGAATTAGGTTGATGAAAAGAGGAACAAATCTTACATTAATTAAAAATTCAAAAAATAATTTATATAGTAAAGGATAAAATACATATTTTAGTGAAAACTTAATTATGAAAGGGATACTGATTCATTTTGTGGATTTATGTCCTTTACTTATAATTATATAATTCTTTATTTGGATATGTTATTATTTTTCAATTTTATTTTTATTTTATTCTACACAATATTTTAAAAAAGTGAAGGTAGATTTGTGTAATAGTTTAGACCTTCACAACCTATTAAATTGTGAGTTATGATAGTTGAAGGTTCTAGGAGGAGATTTAAGGATAAATTGGTCGAGTTACAAATTAGATTTCAACTAGGATAGTGGTTCATGGTGTGAAAATTTGATTCACAATAGGAATGAATACTGAAAAAATAAACAGTTTTTGTTCAAGGAGTGAAGATGGTTCATGGAATGGAGTTTTTTAAGTTTGATTTATTTAGGATCCCAATGTTTAGTTCATGACATGAATCCTTGATTCGTCTTGTGAATTTTTTTAATATGGTTGTTCGATAGTTCTATATCAGGGTGTTTTATAGTGTGAAGTTCCTTGTTCATAGTGTGAGTGATTTATAGTTTCATAGGATCTAGTGACATGATTTTTGGTGGAGATTTAACATGAAATTTTCATAGAGAGAATATACTTAACATGCTATGAATTGGAATTACCCTTGGAAATTCATGGAATAAAATAGTATATCACAGTGTGAGTGGGTGTTTTCTATCCCAAGTATAAATTTTAGAGCCCCACTAACTTACATCATTCTTCCCTTATTTCCCTCAAAACAGATGTGAATTCTAGGATATTTTAGGAGTCCTTTCAACCCATTGTTATTATCTTTGATCATTATCATCATGGGATAAAATATTTATGATTCTAGAGAGTTCCCTTTTTCCCTTCTTTTTTCCCCCTATTCTTCATTCCAAAGAGTTTTTGGTTATGGAGATGTTTAGTATGGATGATTTAGTGGAGGTACATTTATAGAGCTTTTTATTCTTTCAATTGATCAAGTTTCTTCTTAATGTATTGTGGCCTGGTTATTTACATTCCATTTCTTCATTATTACATAGTGATTCAAAAAGCTTTGGATTGAGATAGGGGATCCTTGTTTACTTCTTATTTGGGTAAACTATGATATTAGCATGCTATTTTTATCCTTTGGTTTTATGGTAAGTACTGAGTAAATAATATAATCAACTAGAACTAATTAAATTAAAGGGTAAGGTTGTATTCAAAATTTTTTACTTGATTTTGTGATATTACTTTTGAGATTATGCCTTTTTTTTATTACTAAAAACCACTATTATGGTTGATCCTTGTGTGTGATATGGATTATGTGAATTGAGAACCCTTGATGTGACTATTTTTTTGATATCAACATTTATAAAAGTCTAATAACATAAATATGGTAATAAACCGATTATGTATAAATCTTGAATTTGTGTGAAAGCACCCATGTAAGAGATAATTCAAAGTAATGAAACTAATACTCTCATTAAGCTTTTGGTAGTTATAGGATCTAAAATTGACGGAAATTTTTGTTGATGTGATTTTTGAATTTATCTTGTTGTTGTGTCAATATTTTGAGGCTTGTATAGATGGTGGTGAGCATATCGGAGTGGAATATGTTAAGGTACAGGGTCAGCGGTTGGTTTGAAATGGGTTATATCGAGGGTTGGTTTGTAGTGGCTAGTTGATGGTTTTTTATGTGCAATGGTTGAGTTACTATGATAAAATTAGAGAGAGATGTGTTGGGTTTGATGTGAGATATATGGTTTTTTATGTTGTGGTGTGCATTATTGATGCCTGTTAGCTATGAGACGAGGTTAGTAATGATGAAATAGTAATCATATGGGATGAAATTAAATAGGTGTGTGAGGAAATTAATTATGCAGTAATTGATTATTTAATTTAATATTGATAAATGGGTTGTAATAAAATATAAAATAGATAAAATTCAACTTAGGTTGTAATTGAGAGTAGTCTTTCACTAAATATGGGTCTTTAATGGTTAATCAAATGAGTCTTAGTTGGAAATCTAGAAAGTGGTTGAATATATAAATAAAAAAAGAATGGTGGGTTATGTGTGTGGTTGTTTTTAATATTGAGTTTCATTTTGAAGTAGTAGTAATTGGTGTAATACATCATGGGGGTTATGTGGTAGTATTTTGATTGATGATTGTGTTGTTAGATAAGATATCTTAGGCTCATTAATGTATGTGACAATTGTAATAGTATTTTCATGTGATTTCTAAATACACCCTGCCTGAGGAGAACCTTTCAACCCGACACTCAATAAGGGTCTTTGGTTATAGGTATTTTACTTTCTCTCTATATATTAGTAGTGATAGTGGATAATTTATCATTTATTCCAAGTGATGGAGTCTCATTTTTTGGTGATGACTAAAAATAATAGCTTAGTTGGTAGCAATTCATGGTGATGATGAAATAGTTTGTGGGGATGGCTAGTGATGGTGGATTAGTTGGTGACGATTCCTGGTGACTATGGATAATTTCATGTAAATTCCTAGAGATGATGAATTAGTTTGTGTAAATTCCTAGGGATTGTGGATTATTAATTGGTATTAGTACATGATGGGATTCGTGGAGGAGACGATGCAAGTTAGTATGGAATGAGTTTGGTGTCCTTCATGTTCATTATACCCTATTGTAATGGGTATGTGGTTGAGGTTGGATATATTTAGCTATAGATAATGATATGGGAGTAGCAATTGATATGAGGATATTAACTTATGTTAGTATAAGATATTGGAACCTATGGGAGGATGGGGTATGTAGGGTTGTGACCTGACCCAAATCAGGCTCAATTCAATGCATGATTATTAGTACATATAAAACGTATGGGAGCATAATATATTTGATTTTGGGGAATGCGAATGATAAATCAGTGGGAATGTGGATGTAGGGATACTTTATCTATTTTTTATTGATATTATTTTTCTACCTTATATACATTACATGAAAATTGATTATTTGTGGGATTTGGGTTGATTAATTGACCTATATACTCTTGTATGTTTTGTTATTCATTCACTGGAGAATTAGTATTCTATTCTCATATTTTCACAAGATATTATGGGTAAGATCCTATTTATTATACATGTTATTCTCACCCAGGATATATATAAATTGTTTTCCAGGTTTTTAGGAGGGTTTTAGAGACCAGTCTGGACACTATTTTCATGGATATTGGAGTTGTTTCCTTAGGATTTTCTCTTGGTACTATTTTATTTTGGAGTTTTTATTTGTATGACTTGATATCCACTGTTAGATGACTTAATATTTATATATTTATTTATTATGGTTTTGGTTAGTGGTTTTGAATTTATCTCTAGTCCTTAGCTTCTTTTTTAGGGTAACGACTCCAATTATATGTCTTATACCCTTGGTTTTAGTCTCCAACCCATGTCCTATTGGAGGAGAGCATTGAGGGTTACTAATTAACTTCATTATTAGACCAGAAGGCTACTTGTGGAGTGGGGGTTATGATAAAGTTGCATCAAATCTTTTAGTTAAGAGATATGAGGGATCTTAGGGTTAGTACCATGTGAATCATTCTAGGTTTTATATGGAAATAGTGTTATTTGAACTTATCTCATGGTATCAGCAAGGGAGACTGACTAGGACGTGGGATTTTATGGGGACAATGATATAATACAAGGACATTAATCTTTTTGAATGTGTGAATCTAAGTGAAACTTCTTAAAGGTTATATACTTGGGAAGGTTACATTCATCATGGTTGTTTACACTTGTGGTTAAATTGAGTGATTTTTGGAGTTAAAAAACCTAATTAGATTATTTTAAATAAATTTCATGCTACCAGGCTTAGGTATTTATCTTTTTATTATGATATATATTAAAGATTCAAGAATATAAAGTGGTTGAAACTTCCCCCCATCAAGATGTGTTATTTTCATTAAACATTTTAAAACAATTTTATTGAGTTAGGTATACCCAAATTAGAAAATATCCTAGTGTAGAATATGGGTTCCCTTTATTTTTATTCTTGTGGAAACTCAGTTTATGCTGATCTGCGTGCTTATATTGTTTAAGGAATATAATTTTGAATTAAATTAAAACATTTAGGAGTAATTAATTTCACCCAAAGTTAGTTGAGAATGAAAATATTAATTTTTGAGTGATTATATTGAATCATTTTTGGTAACTACTGGTATTTTAGAAACCTATATGATATTTAAATTTAATAAATAAAATTATTTCAACCTCATGTTTTATGAATCCTATTATGTGCAAATTTGGATTCTCTAGTTTTGAAGTTAAATAATTTTATATTTACTTAACAAATAACATGATAGGATTACATTGTTTTAAAGGTAAAAATATGATGAAATAATTATTAATGTTTTTATGTAGAAATGGTTTAACTGTTAAATACTCTAACATGAATGATAAGTTAAACTTCTTGAATTATTAAGCTGTTGAGTGTGTTTAAATTTTCATGACATGTTTCTAAAAATATTTCTTGGATCTAGGAATACTGATTTTGGGATATTTTTCTCACGATTGATTCATAATGTGTATAGAGATATTTATTAATGTTCACTCACTTTTTCTGAATGATGGTGTGTTGTGTTAGTAATACATTTTTCCTCGATAAATGGAATACTTTTTATTATAGTTTTATTGATTTAAAAAAAGTGATATTTAAATATGGTTTAAGAGTGTTTTCAAAAGAGTTTTACAACCACCATATTTTAAATAAATATTTAGAATTTTATGTTTCAAATTATTTTCAAAATTTTTGGATGTTTTTATTGATTTGAAATGTTTTAAATGTATGTTTTTAAGGGATTTTTTTAATATTTTAAAGCTATGTTCTGGTTTAAAAACTTTTCAATAATTCTATAAGTGATTTTATTTATAAAGGGTGTTTGAACCATTATCATAGTATAATTTAGAAATTGAATTTTAAATATATTGAGTGTGTTTACTTATACTGAAGTGTATGGATATGGTGTGGTATTTAAAATTAGACTGTATTCATTTTAAATTGATTCATACTAGTTAAAAACTTTATTCCTTAAAATTTATGAAATAATAAGATGCTTAGTTCAGTTTAAAAAAAATTTATGTTGGTATTTAAAATTTCAAAATTCTAATTAAAAAACTTTTACAAGCATGTTAGAAATTGAAAACATTGTTTAAAACTAAAATAGTTAGTATGTTAATGTGTTTCCATTAATTTAGAGTCATTTCCAAAAGATTAAAACTACAATGAAAAATATTTCAGGGGATTTTCCCTTAATTAAATATTACTTAATGGTAAATTTATGATTTTAAAATTAATGTTTAAACAACATGATAAATATTTTTTCATTCCATAATATGAAAAGTTATTCCATATTCTAAGAATAAATTATTTGTAGTTAATTGAAGGATGTAAGTATGATTTATTTAGTTGAATAGTTGCTAAGAGTTGTGAGTCTTCATTGATTAGCTAGTGTGACTTAAAGAAGATTTGAAATGAAGTTCTAATACATATTTTATTTAAAAATAAATTAATGATGCATGATTTAAATTAAAAATTTTGTACTAAGAATTATTAATGAACACTATAAAAAATTGTAATGAAAGAATTATAACTTATGAGACATTTTTATGTCATGTTAATCATGATAAGTTTCAAATGCTATGAATTAAATTTTTTCATGATTTAGTATAATATATTTGGATTAAATATAAAAAATTAATTGGGAACATGTAGAAAATTTAAGGGATAAATTAAAAGGATGATAAGACATCAGATAAATATAGTAACATAGTGTAAATATTAGGATGTGATATTTATAAGAATGTGATAATTATATAATAATTGGATATAAAACATGCTAGGAGAACCTCCCATGATATGTTTTATAATGTCACGTATCAGTTGTTGATATGAGGCATTCCACATTACTTTTCCTCTTAAATTGAATTTTCTTTTTTTTAAATTCATAACATGTGGAACTAATTGTAAGATACTAATGTATTCTTAAAGTGTCTACGTTTATTGAATTTGAAAACCTTAAATAAAAAAAACTTAATATATTCCATGTTGTTAGAATAAGATGAATTGTTTTAGATCCATGATTAGATGCATCATTATTCGTATATAAGTTTCCATGTCCTGTGTTACCTTCCAATCATGGTGCATTATATTCACATGTCAAGTATTTATTGTGAGGCTACGTTTTGGTCAATTATTTATAAATTTCCTGAAATAAGAGGAGTATTCTTATTCTTAACCCATCAAAATTTAAAAATGTTTCACATAAACAAACTCAATTTTTCTTTTTAATCTAGAAAAAATTTTATGATGTTAAATAATTTATGTAATATAAATTTAATTATAAATTCCATACCATATATAGTGGTTAGAAAGTATATGATCATGTGTAAGAGTAGGGTATAGATTTTTTATTGTGGGAATAATGTTTAAATATAAATAATACTTATGTGATTTTTTCTAAGGACTTTAGCATAAATTTTTACAAGAATGTTTTGTTTTGAGAATTTCATTCGAAAATATGGAAGTAAAATAATATACCCAAATGTAAAATGAAATCATGCTCCATTGGTATTATGATGTTTAATGAATGTTTAGTTCAAGAATGTATAGCATGATACATGAGGATAAATCATGTACATATTTTTATTTGAGATAATGCCTAAGTAAAATTGATGAAGTGTTGGATATAATGATTTATTATAAATGAATTTAATAAAATGAATAATGGTCCATGATTTACTATTTGGTTAATAATTTCCTTGATGTGTTGGTGTTTTTTATTGAAATTATTCTTTTTTGACCATAAATAATTTTTCTAATATATATTTCTTTCCTAATAAAATTCATATAAGGAAGTTTAATGTCATCTATTTAAAATATGTGTTAAGTGATTGTTTCAAAAAGGTGTTCCCAATTATAGTGTTTATATTTCTGGCGTGATTATATTGAGAAAAATTCATTACATAAATGAATAATCATTTAAACATAGCGATGAAAATAGTTGAATGAAAATATAAAATTAGATAATGATATTTTTTGGAGTTTATTCTCAATAACAAACTTCTATATACTTTATGGTAACATATATTCATAGATATGAATATTAATAAACTTCTTATCACATACTAATTGTTCTTCTATGTAACATAGTATGTGATAATGTCCTAAGAGTATTTTTCGCACTAAAAGGTCATAGCAGTTCCCCAATGTTATGAGAACCTAGAAGTGCTATGAAACTATTATAAAATATATGTTATATAGATGTATGATATCATTTAAGGGACACAAATGATACAAGATATCAGGTTTGGAGACTCAAAGGAATTTGAGTCACCTTCACATGGTGTGTACCCATGGTGATATCCAGTGTATGATATAATGAGAAAGAGACTCACCCATAAGAAATCCACATTTATATGTTTTATTGGATGTTCCTATATGTAAACATATATATTTATCCTTAAAATTTAATATTATTATTAATTAATATTATAATTCACATACCTTTATATATTGATTAAAATCATACCGACATATATTTTTGGTGAGTTAGGATACGTTGGGTGAATCATGAGTAATATTACATTAAATAATAATGAGAGAAATTATTTATCCCTTATATTATTTAACAGACATTTATATGTCAGGATATTTGATATAAATGATATATCCTAAATAAATCCATGGAAATTTTGTTTTATAGGAAACTTTGATCTCCATAAAATCAAAGAAAGAGACATTGAGCACATGGGTTGATGGCACCAGCATGTTACCATCTTAATTAGAGATATAATTATGAAGGGATTATATTATATAGCAAGAATCTATATGTGGTATTATTTCATTTGGACATTAAATTATTTCTCTATGGGTTCCTTAGAGTGTTTCTAGATGCTAACCTCGGACCTTAGGATACTTTGACTAATTCCACCGAGAAAGATGAATAGAGGTTCACACACTAAGTGTATTTAGAATCTCAATTAAATAATATATTATTATTTATTATTTAATAATTAGAATAAATATTTTTCCCATATGTGGTTTAAAAATTATTCATGTCTGCTTAATCTTATATATTTTCTCATCAGTTAATCTAGATAATATAATGTGAGTAGGATATTTAATAAATATTTAATTACTATTTAGTGAGTATAATATCTATTTATTTATTGAAGAATAATGAAGTGATATTTATTTATTAAATAAATTTTCATAATTCAAATACTAATAAATATTATGGAGGAATGGAGGTATGAGTTTTTAGGTCTAGTGAGAAGTAATATATATTGAATATTATTTGATTAAATAATATTTAATTTAATTATCAAGTTAAGGAAATATGAAGGAAATATTATTATTATTATTTTAGACATGAGGTTCTACAAGGGATTAAATAAATATTAAAGTCAACATGTGAAAATATTTATTTCTAAACCCTGGTGGTATTTAAATCCAATTATATTTTTTTTCAATAGAGGCAATTCATTTTGTGTTGAGAACAATGGAAGCTAGAGAGAATCATATCAATCCCTAGAGAGATCCCTCTCAAATAACACCCCCAATAATGGAGAGTGATCTTCCTCCACCTCCCACTCTTGAGTCTATAGAGATTAATGAGAATACTTTGGAAGTTATAATCAAGGATATCAAAGGATTATGATGCATGTGAGAGGTTCTGTCATGCTAGCACCCATATATTCTTACATTAATGTTCAAAGATTTGTGGAACACATGTGGATCACCACTAAAGGGAATATTATCTTGATGCCAACAAAAAAACTATTGTATGACATAGATCTGTTTTTAGATTCATCAATGAAGATATAATTCATGCAAGGTAATTATATAACTAATTAAATTAATTATATATAATATGTGATGATCATGTTCTTGGTTTCTTCATTTTATCCCTTGTCTATTTTATTTGATTCAATTATATTGATCATAACATTCATCATCATGTAAATCTTAGATTTATCATCGATCATGGAAAAAAATTGTTGGGATTGAACCATCGCACACTTCTAATTCACCCAGAACCAACGATATTCTCATTGGGCACAATTAATTTATATAAAAATAATGTTAAAAATATGATTGATTAATATTCATTATTGGTTGGGATTTTTATGGCTATTTATGTGGCCTTTTTGTGGTTTTGTGAATTTAATTGGGAAATTTTTTTGGTTGGTTGATTAATAAGATTCATTGGGTTATTGAGCTATAGATGGTTACCTGGGTGAGTATGAGATATTTGATCTTAATGTTTTTTCAGAAAAATTTTGTGGCTATGAAAAATACCTAAATCATTGATATTTTTTATGCCCTATATATTTATTTTTTTTTACTTCCTACTAATTTGTATATTCCAAAAATGTGTGTTTTGGATATAGGTGTTTCTTGTTTAGAGCACCCCATTCTTATTTTTTGGGGGTTGTGTTTTGGCGGGGGTGAGATTCATAAGAGTTATTTCATCGTACAGTAGTTCATATCTTCCCATTATTTTTTACCATTCAGGTTTTGTCCTAATTCTTGAGGATGAGATTCATTTGAAAATTATATAAAGTAATGGTATGGACCTTTCCCAGCCCATTACTTTGTGAGTTTCAGGAATTTGAGTTGTAAGGAGGAGGTTTATGAAAAAAAAAACTAGAGGATATGATGATGAGATTTCAACTGGGAGAGTGGTTTAAACTGTGAACTTTTGGTTCATGACACGAATGATGACAAGAAAGATATAAATGTTTGGTTCAAGGCTTGAAGTTGGTTCATGAAATGGAGTTTTGAGGTTATATTTCTTGAGGTTTATCAGGTGTATTTCACACCGTTAACCCTTTATTCATGGTGTGATGTTTTCGATATGGTTTTTGGGTGTTTTTAGTTCAACTAATATTGTTTTTATAACATATCCCTTGTGATTTATTTTTTAATGATATCAAAAGTCATTCATAATTTTATAATGATATTGTTTTAAAGTGTGATTATCTCTTTTTTTCTTTATTTAATTAAATTCTTCTGTTTTTCTACAATTCTATAAGTTTTCTGAAATTTTCATATGTCAATAAGATTCAGTACATGAGGAAATTAAAAACATGGATATTTGGTTAGGTCAATAAATCAGTTACATGAATTAGTTATATAAACTAAATTTATACATGAATATTCTACATTATTTAATCAACTATGTGAAAAATGGTTATGTCGATAAATCTACTACATGAGTAAAAAACTACATCGACGAAACAACTAAGTAAATTAGATATGTGGAATAATCAGCTATGTGATTTGGATACATGAATATTTTTCCTAGGAGTCTCTAATAGACTGTGTGAATCAGTAGGTTATGCCAAAATTTAGCTATGTTATCAAGAAGCCTACCTAATTTCTTTAAGTGAGAAATTGACTACGTGATGAATGGTTATATGGATCAATTCAGCTAAGTGAATTTGAATCCATGGAATTCAGCTACACAGTGAACCATAATTTTCTATATCATTCTATAACCAACATATTTGTTAACGTTGGAGTACCTTAAGTGGAATTCAATGTAATTTTTTATGTATTAAATATTGAACTATTTATTTATTTTTAAATCAATTTTCAAATACTTACAAGTACCGAGAGAATAAAATAATGAAAAATAATTTATTACTCAATACTATTATCGAGGAATTTTAGATAAAAATACTTTTGATATTTAATTCAGAGATGATATTTTATAGGATATCATGTTGTTTAATGTTAAGAGATATTTCAAAAAATATTTTTTAGAATAAGACAAAATATATCTAAGTAATTCGAATACTACAAGAACTTTCACTCTCAACTCTCTCTTTCTCTCTATCAAAGCTCAGTGTGCTGCTATGTGTTAAGAGAAAAAGAATAAGAAGATTCAAGTTTCTATAACTATATCTCAAATACTATCCTTAATGAATTTTAGAACACTCTCCTTAAGATACACTTTAAACTTATTTTTTATCCCAGATAACACTTCTCATTAGTCAATTGTGTCTTAAAATTGTGCGATTCATTTGTAAACATTCATTATTATATCTCTCATTACTATAAGTGTGAGCTTATAATACTAAGATTTGGAGGTTCCTAGTAAAATAAAATTAAGGATTATATTTTTTAAAGACCTGCAGGATCCTTAAAAAATATCATAGTTTTATACCAGGTGACAGATGCTTGGATATAGTCAGGCAGTTCCTAGAAGAAGGAATAGTACGAGTGAAAATCAAAATCCTGTGAGTTGATCACTAGTAGAGTGGACTAGAATATTTTTATTCCCTAAACCACTATAAATATATTATATTTTATCAGTTTCTTAATGCTTTTATTTTTTATGTTTTCTTATACTAAGAAAAGATTAGAATCGTTCATACCTTAAATGAGGGTGGTTCAAAGTTAATAAAATTTTAAGAACTCAATACACCCCCCCCCCCTAAGTGTAATTATAGTTTATATCTGACCAAAAATTAGTATCATAGGTTGTGACTTTAATCAACATTAAAATGTTTATATCTAAAATGTCATTCTTTAAATAGACTATTTGGCAGATAATAGAGAGGGTATTTCGATGGTAATATCTCCTTCCTTAAATAGAGAAAATTATAGTTCTTAGAAGTCAAAAATTATTTTCTATTTGATGAAACTTTATCTAGAGTTTTATTTAAAAAAATTAAGCCATGTAAACTTCCATAAAGAGGTCTAGAGTAGTGGGATTCTACTATATAAGGATAATATGATATGAACTCAAAAGATATGAATGTTATAATATGTGCACTATATCCAAATGGGTTAAAGAGAGTTTCAAAATGTACAATAACTCATGATATGTGGAAAATAATATCACTAGCTTATGAGGGTACTAATAATTTAAGATAGCTCACATACAAAACTTCCTAACTAAAGTTTGACACAATGAGGATGGTTGTTTGAGAAACCATGACACAAATGAATAGACAGTTAACATAGATTTTGAATAATGTTTCTTCACTTATATAACCAATTTTTTAATATGATTAGGCTATACAATTTCTTAAGGTTCTAAAATATAATTGGAGTGGAATATAAAATTCCATAAAGAAATTAACTATTGTAAAATATTACAAGATCAAAAATCTCATTGGAACAACTACGTTGTTTGAGGTGGATATGGAAACTAAATATAATAATCATATTTTGGTCAAAAATAAAAATTATACCATTAAATACTCTATTTAAAAATATGATAATAAAATAAAAGGAATATAAATTTTTTATCCATCTATTGAATATACTTCAAATAGTTCTACTTCAGATAGTGATCTTACTAATTTTACAAGGAAGTTTAAAAAATTATAATAAGAGAATATTATTGAATAAATCCTTCAAAAGTTACATAAAATTTATAAATAATCATGATTTTTTTAATTTAAAAATCTTGGGAATATAAAACTAGATTATCCACATATTTAATAAAAAATAAATTTGACAAAAAGTACAAGTGGAATCCAAAATATAGGAAGAATAGAAATAGATCCATGAAGGCCACATGGAGTGCTTTTGAGGAATCTTGTAATGATACATCCTCTAAATTAAAAGATAAAATGTATAATTAAATGGTCAAATGTACTTTATGGAACACTCTAATGAGGTACACTCATTTTATTCATCAAATTATAAATCTGATTAAAAAAATAAAATTTCTTCTTTAAATAATTAAATTAATATTGTACCATTTTTTAAATAAAATATAAAATATGAAAAAAGGAAAATAAATCCCACAAAAAATATTATGATAATTTATCAAGTGAAAATAGGGGTTAAAAAAAATTCTAGATTTAAAATTCAACATAGGAAATTATGTTTCATCTTGTGTTGAACATAGAAAAAAATTTAAAGAATAAAAAAATAATTTCAAGGATTTAAATATATGGCTAGTGTGTTTATAAAAGGATAAAATTACTTAAATAAAACTCTTGGTAACAATAAATTCCAAAAAGATAAATTTTGAATAGTAAGAAAGGGTAAAAACCTAAAGATTTATAAAAATAATTTTTTCCCTAGATCTAAGAACAAAAGATTCTCTAAGGTTAATTTATTTCATTTTAGAGAACCTAGACACTATGTTAACAGTTATATTTCAAAAAACTTGTAGTTTTGCAGAGTTAAGCATTATTTTATTTCAAAAAGTGTATCAAAATTAAGTTCTCAAATTTTTATACAAAAAAGTACATTTAAGTTTACAAATCATTACTCCTAACATTTTTTGACCCAAGAGAATATGGGTACCAAAACAATATCAAGTTTAATTAATTTAGTAAGGAACATTTTTTAACTAAATCAATGAAAATTGGTATATGGATAGTGGATAATTAAGGAATATTTGTAGATATTTCCCAAGTTTTCATTATTTATTCAAAATTGATGGAGGATATATCAAATTTTTTGAAATGATAAAAGAAAAGTTATGTAATTTAAATTAGTTTTAAATCCAAACTCATTTATTATCAACAAATTTTATTTCTGTGGAGGGATTGAATCACAATCTAATATTTATTTTACAACTTTATGATGAAGTTTATTCTATATATTTTTATAAAATAATGGGTATTTTATTTTTAAATATAAACTTCTTAAATTTAAGGTACCAAGAACTGAAAATTTATATACATTAGATCTTAAATCTTTGTGTAGACAAAAAGTAAACTATTTAAATGCTAAAACAAATGAATCTTGGATTTTTCTAAGAATAATTGAACATTTTAATGTTTATTCTTTGGTAAAATTTTCTAAGATAAAGTTATTTTCAAATTTACCTCAACTTAAATTGAACATAAAGAAACTATATGAAGCATAAAAAATGTTAAATAAAAACAAATCAAATTTGAAATCAATTAAATTAGTTGTCACATCAAGGCCTTTAAAACTTATCCACATGGATCTTTTTAGACCATCTAGAATAACAAACCTAAGAGAAAAATATTTTTTTTGTTTTAGTTGATGATTTTTCTAGATTTAATCAAGTTTTCTTTTTTATTATTACAAGTTAATATTATTCTATTTTTACAAGTTTTTATAAATTAGTTCAAAATGAAAAAAAAAATCCAAAATTATTTCATTGAGAAGTGACCATGGAAGATAATTTGAAAAATTGAGTTCAATTTTTATTATTCTAAACCTGGAAGCAAACATAATTTTTCTTCCCTATGACACCTCAATATTGTAGTGTTATCTAGAGGAGGAATATGTGCTTGAAAGAAATTTCTAGGACTATATTATGTGAATTTAACCTTACCACTCACTGCTAGGATAAATCTATAAATAAAAAATTTTATGTTATAGATAGAGTTATAATTATGCTTATTTTGAAGAAAAAACCTTATAAACTATAGAATAACAGAAATCCAAAACTTTTATACTTTAAATTTTTTGGATGAAAATTTCATATTTTGAACACCAAGTATATTATTGATAAATTTCATCTTAATTTTGTTGAAGTAATCTTTCTGAATTATTCTACCACTTACAAGGATTATATTGTTTTTAAAAAAATACAAGGATTATTGAAGAATAAATTCAAATACAATTTGATGAAATTTATCTGTTTGATCACAAAATGACTTAAGTTGATGAACTAATTGATTATTTTGAAAATATTAGGCTGGAACCTATCTTTCAAAATATAAAGGTTAGTGATTTTGAACTTGATTTTGGTGAATCAAATTCTCAAAGAATGGATATTAGTGAACCTAAAAGTGTGATTCCTAGATCACTTGAAACTCGTAAAAATCATCCCTTAGAAACTATTATATGAATCATAGATGAAGATACTAAGACTAGAATTAGGGAATAAAACCTTTTAGATTTTTCTGAATTTTTATCTTAACTAGAACCTAATACCTTAGAAAAATCCTTATCAGATAAAATTTAGGTTGTATCTATCAAAGAAGAGTTAAACCATTTCAAAAAAACAAGGTATGGAAATAATTTTATAGACCCTAAAATTACACTATTATAGGAATAAAATGACTTTTTAGGGAAAAAAGGATAATCATGGGGTGATCAGTAGAAACAAGGATACATTAGTGTATAAAGGGTACAACCAAGAAGAATTTATAGAGTTTTAACAGAACTTTTCACCTATAACCAAACTAGAATCCATTAGGATTATCTTATCCTATGAATCAAATATGAATTTTAAATAATATCATATATATATGAAATATTAATTTTTAAAAGGTTTTATTTTAGAGGAAGTTTATATTGAACAACCTCTTGGTTTTGAAAATATCCTTTTTCCAAATTCTTTTTCAAACTTACGAAAGCAATTTATGTCCTTAAACAACCTCATTGATCATGGTATGATCATTTATGTTATTTTCTTTTAATAAATGGATTTTCAAGGATAATGTAAAATCCTACTCTTTTCAAGAATAATTTATCTTTATTTTTTATTTTTTTTAAATATATTTTTATGGTGTAGATTTTAGTTCTACAAATAAAAAAATGTGTAATGAATTTTCAAAACTCATTAAAAAGGAATTTGAAATAAGAATGATGGGTGACTTAAATTTATTTTTTTGTCGTCATATTTATCAAAAAGAAATTGACAATGTGATAAATAAAATTAAATTAATAAATAATTTAATTAAAATGTTTATACTTGAAATGTAAGTGAATGCAACTCATATGAGTTCTAATGAAAATATTGATTTCGATGAATCTGGGAAACTAGTTGAAAACCACTTATATAGAAGAATAATTGGTAGTATAATATATTTAACTACTCATAGAATAGAAATTATTTTTCATTATGATTATGTGCTAGATTCCAAGATAATTACAAGGAATATAATTTAAAATCTCCTAATATAATTTTCAGGTATTTGAAAGGAACAATTTCTCTTTTTTACTATTTAAAAAACCTATCACTTTAATTTGACTTCATATTCTGATGCCAAATTTGGTGGTTGTAGACTGGATAAGAAGATTAACTTAGGAAGATACCATTTTCTATGAAAATATCAGGTATCCTGGTTCAATAAGAAGCAACAATCAGTTTCATTATCTACTTCAGAAGTGGGATACATTATTGTAAGTAATTTTTGTGCATTATTGTTATAGATGAAACACGCCTTATTGTATTTTGGATTAAATTATAATAAAGTTTCAATTAAATGTGATAACACTAGTTCTATCAACATTTCAATGAATCCAATAAACTATTTGGGGATAAAGTGTATAGATCTAAGGAATCATTTCTCAAGAGAACACGTTAAAAAGGTGATATAACTCTTGAGTTTCTTTCTACTGAGAATCAATTAGTGGATATTTTTACTAAGACCCGTGCCTATTAACATTTTTATTTTATTAAACAATAACTATGATTATTTGAATTTAAATTCTTTTATATTATTTCGTTTTATTTTAATTATAATTCAATTTGATCATTTATTATTAATTACATTATATTTTAATTCCATTTAAATTTATTCTTCTTCTATATTTATGTGTACTTGATTCAATTTTTGAAAATAAATGAAATTTCATTTTAAAAGAAAAGTATTATATTTTTTATATGAAATAGTGAGTTTTAGTTTGGATAAATAGAGTATGTTCTTTCATAAAATATAAATGGGAAATATATGTTGGTTTATTTATTGAAAATTAAAGAATTTCTACACTTCCCTCATAAGGGTGAGTTCATTTTTAGGAAAACTTTATTTGGTTTGAGAATATTTGGACCTAATTAAGTTTTGAAGTTTATTTTTGGTCCCTCTTCATTTAATAAGAAGATTGAGAAAGACCTATAACCAATATGTAAATTTTTCTATAAGTTTATCTAGACTAGTATTTCTCAAAGCATTGGTGGGATGAAAAATTTACTATTTTAGGACATCTAACTCTTATTTTCCTGATAAAAAATATCAAGTTTAATCTATCTCGGTACATGTTTTGATTCATGAACCACATATTCCAAGGTAAGTGGAATTTGAACTACAACCCATATGGATGGCTTATATTCTTAGTGTTGAAAAGTAATGAAGTTGGTCTCATTGAAGGAGAATCTATAAAGAGACATAAAAGAAACACCCTTTTAGTAGTCCTCTTGAAAAAAATTGGTTATAACTAGGATACTTTCAAAAAATATCTAAGGACTGTTGGGTAGGAATTTAGATCTTGGGAGGTTATACCAGATCCTACATCAACTCAGATGGAGACATCCAATACTTCACCTCCTATGGATGTATCACCTATTGAGAGGGTGTATGGTAGGGAAGTATAGGATTATATTAAAATCGGATATAAGATTTTTGTTCCAGAAGTTAGGCCAATCGTGGAACAATCTCAATGACAGGAAGCTATATAGGTAAGTGCTACTGAATCAGTTCATCCAGTTGTTCCAATTATTAATAAAAATTCTATAATTGAATTTGAAGAGGAAATTCTATCTAAAATTTTGCTTAGTGTGTCTACAGCTGAGGTTAGAGTATAACTTGAGGTTTATCACGAAGTATTTGATCCAATCCTTAGATCTCCTTTTGTTGATAGATATGGATTTGGGTATGTATTTTTTGAAAGAATTTGGTGCTCTCCCATATACTCTAGAGTATATTCTATCTCCACCTCATGTATAAGATAATGCTCCTTCTATGAGAAAACGTATTTAAAGTTCATATATAGAGAAACACATGTAAACCTTTGCCTCTATAGTGTTAGTAGAGTTTGATAATGTAAAATGACATTATGATGAGTTGAAAATAAGATGATATCTTCCAAATATTAAATCAGACAGCTAAAGAAGAGTTCAATTTCTAAATTAGATCTTAACAATCTAGTTATAATGATGTATGATCAAAAAAATTGGTCTAGAACGTTTAACCAGTGTAACCTGATTAATCTTCTATAAGTGATACTAAAATTGAGGTCATGAGGGATAAAGTGAGTGAGATTAAAGGAATTTGTGATGCTGGGTTTGAGGTAAATAAACTTGGAGAGCCTGTGGAATCTCAAATAGATATGGTTCAAAATATGACTCTAGTTCTATCAGATATCTCAATGGAAAAATTTATGAAATTAAAAATTTCAAGAGTGAGATGAAAGAGATATTTCATAATCTAAAGAGTGTGGTTGTGAGTTAATCTTAATTCCATAAGACATTTCAACCTAGTTTCACAACCACCTTAGATGCATTAGTGGTTCCTGATTTTCAGAATTATTTTAACCTGCTATATTTAGGTTTGAATTCAGTATCTTCACATATCCAATATTTATATTTTTACATATTAACTCCTTATATTATTTGAGAATTCAAAAAGGATAGGTTAGTTTAGTTTTTTGAAACCTAATAAGCGATTAGAAGACTTGTTCGTAGGATTGATATGTCAATAAATTACATGGATCGATATATTCTTGAATTTGTTTCTTTTATTGATACTCAGGTATAAGAAACCTTAGGGAGTAACTAAGCAAGTAAGATATGTGGTTTTATGTTTTGGTAAGTACAATAAAGAGAAACCATATTTATTTTTCAAATATTCTGGTTAATATTTATGAAATAATTTTAGATTTGTATACCAACTCTTCGGAAGAGGATTCTAATTCCTTAGAGTCTAAGGAAACTCATGTTGTACCAGCTGCACCTATATGATGAGATCTTGTAGTATATAAACCTTTTAGGCTAGTTGAAAAAATACTAACTACTATTAGTAGTGATCCAGTAAATCAAGATACTTCTATAAATATGCATGAGGTTACTCAAGTCCTAATAGAAAAACTCACAATATTGGCCCATAAGTTAACCACTTTAGAAGGAAGAATGATCCGGACATAAGTCTCAATTGACTATATTCAAGATAGGATATATGAAAAACCTATTACAACTACATCTACTCTTCATCCTTCTTCCATGGTCAGTACCTATCAAATTTTTTCAACTAAGAAAATTGAAACTTTTAAAAGGTGTGTTGAATAATGGTTTATCCTCAATTGCTCAAATTCATAGTCAAGACTGCATAACAACCACCGAATTCTATAAATCTGATATCATCAAGGGATTTATGTGTGTAATTGTTATCTGTTATCTCTAAAAGGATAAATGACTCTTGGATCAGCACCTCCAGATACCTATAGAGGTTAAGACAAAAAGTGTAATTTTTTTATCTATCCAGGGTTTATCAGTGAGAGAAAACAAAGGTTATCACCCAAATGGTTAATGATTCTATTGAGAAGTAATATACATATTCAAATCTTCCCAAGAATATTACCTTTTCTATTTCATTCTCTTATGACATTATCATAGATTCTAGAAATCTTGAGAAGTTTTTGAGAACACATACTCAAAGACCATGATACATATTAAGGTTTGGGACTCAAGAAAATAAAATAAATATTATAAGGGTAGTCCTACCTCCTATAATTAACCCTCCTTCTACCAATTCCTTCTCTCCTTCAAGAAACCTCCACCAAAATATCCATCTGAATTTGAACAAATCCATAACCTTGTGTCATCTGAATAATTTGTTTTTATTTGTTGAAATTTTGTATCCTTGTATCGGTATACATAATTAATGAAATTCTAATTTGTATTTTTATTTCTTAATTTATTGTTATCATTTAATATTTTTCATTTATCTATTTTTTGTTCTTAATATATTTTTTTCATTTAAGGTTTTTAATTTATCTCTTTTTGGTTCTTAATATATTTTTTCATTTAATTTTTTTTATCTTTGTAAATGTTTTACTTGTTCTATTTTCAAACATTCAATCCTATCATAATTTAAATTCTATATTAGTGTTATATATTAGTTGTTTATCATTCGAGGTGATTTATTAATACTAATGTTGTTGAAAAATTTCCCATATGATTTTAGTTTTTATGATCCCAAAAAACACATTATAATTTTTTATGATTTTTTAAGTATTTTTATTTGGTTTTATATTTATTTAATTCAATTCTATTGTATTTCTACAATTTTGGAATTTTTTTTGAAATTTTCCTAAGTAAATAAAATTAGACATTATGATATAATCTACCACATTTATATTTGGATATGTTGATAAATTGGCTATGTCAATTTGATACATGAAGTAAATGCCTATGTAAATTAGCTATATCAAATAATCATCTATATAAAAATTGGTTACATCGATAAATCAACTATGTGAGCAAATAGCGATGTCAATGAAATGAATATGTAAATCATCTATGTCGAGTACTTAGCTATGTGATTTTGATATGTGAAGAATTTAGATGCATGGTTCTAATCAGTTATATGAATTAATCTTCTACGCCAAAATTCATATAAGTGAGGAAGAAGGATATGTGAGAAATTAGTTATGTGAAGAATAGATATGTGGATCAATTCAAGTACATGAATTATAATACATGGAATTACACTACATTGTGATCCAAAATCAATTATCTCATTATGAAGCATGCATATTAATTACTTCAGATTACTTTAAGTGGAATTAAATGCTATCATCAATGCATTAAATATTGTACTATTTATTTATAGTCAATTTTATTTCCAAATGTTTTCAAATAGAAAGAGAAGAAAAGAGAACAGAATAATTTATTTCTTAGTCCTATTGCTGATGAATTTTCAAGAAAAGGACATATAAAATTTAATTCAGAGTTCAAATTTTATGGGATATCATGTTGTGAAATATTAAGATATATTTAATAAAATAATTTATTAAATAAGTTAAAATATATAAAAGTAATAATAATTGAAGCAAAAACTTAAACTCTTAACTTCCTTCCTCTCTTGAAAAATTTTATACTACTCCATACTAAGAAAAAAGATGTGGAAGATTCAAGTTTCAACAATTATTCCTCAAATATCAACATTTCTATATTTTAGAAGAATCTCCTCAAGTTATACTTCACTTCTATTTTATCTTAAAGAGAACTATTCTAATATATAAGTTTTATACTGCAACTATGTGATTCATTTGTAAACTTTCATTATTCTCTCTCATGTTATTGGAAGTGTAAACATGTTATACTATTTTTTAGAGGTTCTTGGTAAAAGAACGTAATGGTTTCTACTTTTTTAAAGCTTTATAGGATCCTAGAAAAAGCACCTAGTTTTTTAAAAGTGATGATTATTTTCAATCTGTTTAGAAGTCACTAAGAAAGAGGACCGGTAATAGTGAAAACCACTAAGCTCTAGGATTTGAGCATTGGTGGAGTGGACTAGGGTATTTCTATTCCACGAACAACTATAAATATTCTATGTTTGATACTTTTATTACTAATTTTATTTCTTTTATTTTATTATGTTAATAAAAGATCAAACATCATACCATAAACTAGGGTGGTTTAAAGTTAATAAAATTTAAAGAACTCGATTAATACCCTCTCGAGTCTTAAGGTAATTGATCTTCAAACAATAGTTCGATATCAGGGTGATCCATTGTGTGATAGAAATTTTTTATGTCATGGATTCTTCTTAGTTTTATTGGATCTAGTGACATGATTTTTAGTGGAGGTTCAAATTTAAATTTTACAAAAAAGAATATGATTTTCATGCCCTAAATTTGTATTTCCCTTGGTCATTCATGGTGTGAAGTATGATGTTATGCAATGAATGGGTGTTCTACAGTCCTAGTATAAATTTTGGAGCCCCTGTGATTTCCAAAATTATTCCCCTATTTTCCTTGAAACTTTTTCGACTTGATGTCTATTTTAGCAGTATTTTAAACCCCTTATTTTTGGATTTGATCCTTGGAATTATGCGATCAAATATTTGTGATTTTATATTAGTTCCCTTCCTTTACTTCTTATTCCACCATATTCTTTATTTCGAGGAGGCTAAAGTTGAGGACATGTTTTTTCCAAGTGATGTTATAGAGGTATATTTATTTTGATTAATATGGTTCAAGTTTATAAGAGTGTTTCATAGTGTGGTGTTTTCTAGTGATAATCATTTATTTTCATTATTCTTGCATAATGATTCAGAAAGCTACTGCTTGAGGTAGGGGATCTTCTTCTCTACTTATTTTGAGAAATTGGGATATTAGGATGCTTTTGTTTTTTCATTTATGTAAATGGTAAGGTCTAACTAAAGAAAATAATCCACCAAAACTAATTAAATTTAATGGTAATGGTGCATTCATATGTTTTATGGTTTATTTTTTTATATTACTTATGAGATTATTCTTATTTGATGCAATTTCTAAAAACCACTATTATGGTTGAGCCTTGTGTGTCATGTGGATGATGTGAATTGAGAACCCTTGTTGTGATTGTTTTTTTAAACTCACCATTACTAAAAGGATAAGAACGTAAATATAGTAATGAATCAATTGTGTGTAAATCAATAAATTTTGTGAAATCACCCATGCAAGAGATGATATAATATTATAAAACCCCTCTTTTAATTAAAATTGTGGTAATTATAGTAGCTAAAATTTATTTTTATGTGTTTTCATGTACTTATTCAATTTTTCTTGTGCATGAGTGAATATTTTGGGTTTTTACATTGGTGGTGGGGACCGGATCAAGGGTGGAAAATGTTAAGGCAATGGGGTTGTGATTGATTTGGAATGGGTTACGCTGAGGACAGGTTTGGGGTGGTTTGTTAATATTTGATGATGTGTGATGTTTGAACTACTATGATGACCTTTTAATGAGATGTGGTGTGGTTTAAGTGAGATGTATGGGTTGTTATATTGTGTCATGTGTGGTAGATGCTCGATGACTATTGGATGAGATTAGTAATGATGAAATGATAATGGTTTGAGCTAGATTTAAATGGGTGTGAGCTGAAATAAATTATGTGTTGACTGATTAATGAATTTAATATTGATAAATGAGATGTAATGAAATGGGAAATAGTTGAAATTAAACATAGGGTTTTATTGAGAGTGTGTTTTCAGTAAATAGTTTTTTAAATGGATAATTAAATTAGGCTTAGTTGGAAGTCAGAAAACTGGATGAATCAGTAAATAAAAAAATAATGGTGGGTTGGGTGTGTTTTACATTTTTTTAGTTACATTTATAGGTAGAAGTATTTTAGGGTGTAGGTTTTAGGGTTAATTGGTATTATTATGGGAAATTCTAGTGTTTTTATGTGACCGCTTAGGATGAGTCTTATGTGTGACTATTATCATTGAATTTTCTTGTGATTTCTAAACACACCCCACTTAAGTTAAAACTTTCAAAATCATGCCCAATAGTGGTCTTAGTTTATTAGTAGTTTCCCCACCTATCTATAGTATTAGTGATGATGGAATAGTTATTGGTGATACCTAGTGATGATGGCTCAATTGGTGGTGATGCTTAGAGGTGATGGAAATTGGTGGTAATTTCTGGTGATGAAAACACATTTGGTGGTAATTTAAAGAGATGATGGCTTAGGTAGTGGTGATTTATAGTGATGATGGATTAGTTGGTGGTGATTCATAGAGATTACAGCATAGTTGGTGATGAATCCTAGCGATGATGGATTATTGATTGGTATTAATACATAATGTGATTCATGGTGGGGGCCAAGAATGGTAGGAGAAGAAAACGATGTTGAGGTCTTTCATGTTCATGATATCAAAATTCACTGGTTATGATATTGTGGTTGGATATATGTTAGTACAGATAATTAAGTGGAAGAATTAACTGATGTAAGGATAATGAATGATGCCAAAATAGGATGTTAGGCTATACAGGAGGCTGGGATAGGCAGGTTTGCAACATAACCCACATCAATTACATCTTGGTGAATAATCACTAGTATTTATAGAACTTATTGGAGAATAAGACATTCAAATTCGGGGTTTGATATCAAAAAATAAGTGGGAAAGTGGATGTTGGGAACCTTTATCTATTTTATCATTAAATTTTTTTTACTTATTAGGATGTTTTACATGATGAGTAAGTCATGGTGAGTTTGTGCTAGATTAATTAACCTGTTTAGGCGAATGTTAAATCATTTCTTCATTCACTAGGTTATTAGTACATTGTTCTAACATTTTCATGAGATACATTACATAAGATCCTACTAAGTATAGATATTATTCTCATCTTAGGTATATATATACTATTTTGAAGGTTTCTAGTAGGGTTTCTAAGACTGATATAAACATTACTATCTTAAAGGTTGTAGTTTTTGTGGAGTTTCTAACTTAGGATTTTCCCTTGATCCTATTATATTTTGAATTTTTTATTTATATCGCTTGACATTCATTGTGAGATGATGGTATTTTTTATATTTATATGTAATTTTTTTGGTCAGTGGTTTTCATATCATCTTTAATCCTTGACTTATTTTTTAGGGAAATACCTCTAATTATTTTTTTATACCCTTAGTTCTAGTCACCAACCCGGGACCTATTAGAGGTGGGGTTCAGGGGTCACTCATTTTCTTTATTTCCATCCATAGAGGGGTAACAATGGAGGGGTCATGATAATATGTGTTTGTTTATAAATTTGACTCATTTAAGTTATGTTTTTTGTTAACGTAGTTTTTTTTATATTAGTTATAAATAACCAAGATGTGTTGTATGATATCCATTGGGTTCGCTTATTTTTAGAAATTGGGATTTTTATACTTGGATTTTGATTAGCATATTAAGTGATGTTTTTTAATTTGTTTATATTTTAAAGGAAAATATAACCTTAAAAATGATTTTTTTTATAAATGATTTATATTTTCTATGTAATATTTTTTCACTTTTTTATAGTGGTTAGTTGGTAAACATTTAGTTTAATTTAAACTTAGTGTATTAAATTATACCTAGTAAAAGAAAAAAAATCTAAATTAGTTTTTGAAATCTATTTTTATCAAGATATGGTTACTATTTTCCTAAGTTCCCTCGGATTTTAGATGTTTAATATATGTTATATTTTTTAAAATATAATAATTTTATTTGTTTTCTAAAAGAATTAAGGATGTATTTGATTATGATTCATAATTTTACTTCTTGATTAGATAATGTTTGAATTATTTTATTTTGAGTGGTGACGTTTTCTAGTTTATTTGGGTTTAAATGTTTTAAAAATAATTTCAAAGGTAGGTTAGATTTGAGTTTTATACCATTGGTTTTATCCATTTCATTTTGGAATATAAAATTATTTTGTGTTTATATGATTAGATAATATTGTATTGAACAAATATTATTTATTTTAATTTCTATTATGATATTATTATTGCAATGTTTAAATTATAATATTTTTCATTGATGTTGTGGTTTCAAGTGGTGTTTATGAGATTTATACATTGATTGGTTCTAAAATGAGTAACCTCCTTTTCTTAAGACGTGTTTTTTTCTTTTGTATTTATAAAATTTTATGTTTTAGAAATGGTTTGTATTTATAAAAGAATGTTTCTTCTTATGGTATGTTTGTTTTAGGTAATTTTTATGAAATTGAGTTATTATATGAATATAAATTGAAATGTTTATGATTTGAAAATTTTATTGATTTTCCATTTATTAAATCGCTAATTTGAGTTATATTTGGTTATTATTAGTATAGGAAAGATTAAATGATTTTTGATAAACCGTTCTATGTGTGGGGTTTAAATAATATTTTTTACTTTGTTTTATATGATTTTTTTAGTCTATGATATTCTCTTATTGTATAAAGTTTTTCATCAAATGGAAATTTGTTGAACAACCTGATGGGAAAACGTCTTTATGGTGGGAACAATTTTCACACCCTAGTCATGATGTCGATGATTTAGGATGGTCTATAATTCCTTTAAAAATGCATTAATATAAGTATGAGAGTGTTCATGATAAGTATTAAATTTTAAGTAATGTTTGAGAATGTTTTTGAGTTGCATAGGAACACTATATGTGTGTGCAGGCTATATAGGTAACTTGAATGGGCTTGAAAATTTTTAATGGGTTGTTGTAAGCAGATCCATAAAAGGGGAAATAGGTTGCATGGGTAACCTGCTTGGGTTCCCGACCTATGAAACTTACCCATGAATATTTTAAAAACCATAAAAATTAATTTTTAGCAATCCAATTTAATTCAATGAGGGCTTCATTTTCTACCTAAATGCTTAAAACTCCCAAGGATATCTCCCTATATCAAATCTCTCATCTTACCTTCTTATTAGATTCTTTTTTAAGATATTATTTATCAAATCTCTTGTATTATTCAAATAAGTTACTCCACTCCTCTCACTAAATCTTCTGTTTCCCTTTTCTCGCACTTTTTCTTTACCTAATGACCATAGTGGTCTAGGGATTAAATTTTCATGAAATAAATTGGGGGTTTTATATTAGGGATTTTTATTCTATCCATAAGGCATGATATTTATTCTTCCAGTTGAATAACATCGATTGGTGATTAAATATTCATGTTCTAGAATGCGTTTTCACCTCTACATTTATTTAACAAATAATGCATGCTTACCATTTCTGAACACATTATTATAAAATATTATATTTATATGTGTTATATTTGAGGATTTTCTAAATTTAATCTAATGTTTTTGTGTCTCTATTAGTGATATAAAAAATGGTTTCCATGGATTCAAATCTTTATATACCTTTAATATATTTTCATTCAATTTAGGCATTTTTTAAAAAGCCTAAGTGGGATTTTATATGAAAATTGATAAAAATGTGGTGTTTTGAATTCTAGATGATTTATAAAAATGGTTAATTGTTATTTTCAAGAATTTTATAATGATTCAAGGGTGTTTTGGAATGAGTAAAATTTCCTTAAATCATTATTAGTCATTTTTCAAGTTTTATGATATTTATATGTTGTTTTGGTTTCATATTTTTTTAAATGATGCTTAAATTTTTATTTTGATTCCTGATCGGTATTTAAATGATAATTTTATGGATTTGTGGTACTTATGTGGTTTATAATACATTTTGGAAACTAAATAGTTTTCCAGTTTTTTTAAACATCCTTTATGTAGAGCCTCTTATATTTTATTCTTTATGTAAGCTTGAGCATTATGATTGTGAATATTTTATCATTTGAAATATTTATATATAGGATGGGTTGTTTATTTGGAGGGTGTTTATAGGTAAGATTAGTAGTTATTTGATGTTTTATATTGATTTTGTGTATTTATTTTTATCATAAATTCTTGTCTTGTCACAAACCAACCCGGTTCAACCCGGAACTAGGCACCCGGTCCGACCCATGGAAAGGCCCAAAAGGCATTCCTGATCCCCATGGGATGGTGAAAAGTGCATGGTCATCAAATATACACAAAATGGGAATAATTTATCCCATAAAAACATTAAAACTTACATAAAGTAAGAAATATTGAATAAAAAACACCACAACACATATCATAAATAAATGAAAACTCTAACCATGTGCATAGAAAGGCAAGACAAATCCAAATGTAATATAAGAAATTACTAGATAATTGAAAAAGAAACACAAGTAATGTTCTAAGAGATAAAACCATCACTACAAAGTCTTTATGTACAAGTAAGTAAATACCACTTACACCTTTTTCAAACTCGAACTAAGAGATTCATGAAAACCGATAACATCCAAGTAGCCAGCTGACCTATAATAAAATAACCATGATATAAAAAACCTAGTAGGTCACCACCCACTGACCCAATTCATAACTATTTAAAATAAAATATATTCCATGATAGTTTGAAAATAAATATATGAAATAAATTTTACTAATTTTACCCTTTAAAATAACTATCAAGTTGTTCCATTTAAATAACACCACACTTTTACAAATCTAATATTCCTTTTAAATAAAACCCCTATTTATGTTCCATTAACAAAATAATTTATAAATTATAGTGAAAATGTTTTTATGGAAAATATTGAAAGAAACCATAATAAAATTTCATAATATACAAAATATACATACTATGGAAAAATATAATATCATTATAGAATCCTAGGTTCTCAAGGGGACAAACTAGGACAGAGTTGGCATAGTCCTTTACAAATAAAATATTTATTCAAAAAATTAAATTACATATCAAGATACCCTCCTAAACACCTGAAATTACCCAAAATATACTAATTTGGGGGAAACATCCAATAATTTTACATAATCCCAAACTCAAGGCCACTATATAGACCATGCTTCTAAACTAATATTGCATGTGTTCCTAGACTTATTTTCTAGATAACAATGGTTTCCCATGATATATAAATGGATGTGGAATTTCAAGGTAATGAACATATCATATAATCATATTATAAAACATCCATTCATCTCATTCTCATATCTAAACTCCCTAGATAATAACATAACCTATATACAATAAAAACAATTCAAATTCCCTCTATAGGTATCATTATTGCAAATAATTTAAATAACCATTACTTTTCATCAAATTTAAAGGGAAATGTCCTATAGGTTTTCATTTCCAAATAAACCGTTAAAAGTGTCAATTGATCCTTCCCAAAATCTACTCAGAATGTTGAGTCTTCTAAATAAATTCAAATACATTTATTAAACCATTATTAACTCATAATATGTTTCCCATCATATTTAAAATCAAAATTTTATATTATTTAAAGAGAATGTCCAAAAGTTCCAATCATTAATATTAATTTCCAAAATAATTGTTTGAACCATTAAAATAGTTTTATCTATCAAATCACATGAAAAACCTATTTCTTATTTTTTTTAAACTCAATAAAACAAGCAGCCTTGATATAACTACAAACTATAATAGAAAAGAATAAAATACATCCAAACACCACGATGAAATAACAAAAAATCATAGATTTAATTTTAAAGATTAATTTATGTGACACCACCTCAAATATCATCACTTTAAATAATTATGAATTTATCCACTAAAACATCACATAAAGAGCCTTAAGAAACCAAGAGGGATCCAAAACCCCAAGACATCAAAAACCCCCCAATCAATAACAACCCTAGACATGAGATTCAGGCCCCATGGCCTCTAGAGATATAGGGAAATGAATAAAAAGATAGAAAAAAGAGTATAAGGATGGAATATAAGAGAGGAGGCCTTACCTTGAAGAACCAGCCTCAAAATATGATGAAACTCAAGTAATGCACTATGAAGGAAGAGAGAAATAAAGGAATAATTATAGGGATTCATGGGTTTCAAATGAATGGAGTGATGTACCCATAATGGATTAAGCTTGAGAATGGGAAAGAGATAAAAATACACTTTTAAAACTAGGTTGGCAGCATTCACGATGTGTCACACCATTCGCAGTGTGAGTGGATTTCAACCCTGACACATTCACAGTAATAACATGAACTTAACATAATTAATTTTTTTATATATGATTAAAAATAGTTATATAAAATTGTTTCATGGCATGACTCCCAAATTGAAGGCATGAACCACTATAGTCACCAGCTTTCATGACAAAAATCTCCCTCGGGCCCTCAATAAATACTAAAAACTATATAAAAAATGATTCAAGGTAAAAAAAATCATAAATAAACAAAAGGAAAAAATAAAATAAAGGTTGATGTGTGATAATTATCCCCAATATATCACTTTATGACCACAAAAATTTCAAGGAAAAAGGTTAATTAAGTGGAAGAAGAACATACCACTCAAAAGGAAAACATATGGTTCAAGAGGTGAAATTCATATAAGACTACACTACTAAACCCAAAAACAAATACAAAACCAAGAAATCTCCAAAAAACATCTCTCGTGAATAAAAAACAGAAATTTAATATAAAATATACTAAGAGAAAATATGATACCAACAAAAAACAACTCCATGAAAATAATATAAGAGGGATTAATTCCAAAAATCAGGCCCTAAAAAACCAAGGAACACAATGACTCTCACCAATACAACAAATATAATGATAATAAAATCCAAAAACAATATAATACTATATATCTCTCCAAGAACCTCAAATACTACAAATAACTCCCCAATACCCCTACAATACATGGGGCGTCCATTGAGGATGATCGATTTAATCATTGTTGGACTCAAGGCCAAACTAAACATTGTGGCACTGTACATGGTGGTCTATTTACCATTTAAGTATTTCAAAAAGACACTAATTATTATCAAAAATTTGGTCTCTCCCACTCTTTGATGATTATAATTACCAATGACACAATGACACCCCAAAACCCTACACTCAATCACCCTTAGACATTACACTAGAATGAGAGACCTGAAGGATTCCCACATTAAGAAAAAACACCAAAATAGGTTTATTAAGAGAATAAGAGAAAAGAAAATGTAAATTTATCAAACAAAATAATGCCTCAATAAGAACTACATAGTCCATCCTTGGGTCAAGTGAGGGTAACTCAGGACCACGATTCTAGAACACCAAAACTCAGTGAATCGAACAAAATAATAGTGTCTAACCTGTACATGAGCCTCAGCCTAGTTGGTGAGGACTCGCTAGGTGCATCTAAGAGACCCGAGATTAAATCTGCGTGGAGAAATATTTCTGGTTCTGTAGCAGTACTATAGTAGGCATTGTATCAAGACTGTAGCAGGCACTGTAGCAGTCACTGTATCAGGCATTGTTTGGTACTATAGCAGCTAGAACTATTCATCCATCTAGGCCTTCGGGCCACCGGTTTGGTCCTCGGGTCCTGTAAGGCTTTCGGGCCACCCAAGGCCTTTGGGCCAGTTGATTATCAAGGCCTTCGGGCCACCTTAAGGCCTTAGGGCCACCCCAAGGCCTTCGGGCCACATGAATGTAGGCCCCAAACATACTACAAAAAAGGAACAGCCCCAAAAGAGGATTCAGAGCAGGTGCACTCACCAGAACAGAGCCAAATGGATTGTTAGAATGAGAGGGTATGGTTATGACATCGGTACCAGCATGTGCTTGCACGGGAATCCTAGACATATGGTCACGCAAAGGTAGAGAGCTACTATCAGGATGCAGATGTTGGGGAGGGGCAGTTCCTTGTAAATAGTCTGGTTTAATTCCCTATAGACCTTCGGGTCATGTAATCTCCTAAAGCCTACGGTCCATGTAATATCTGAGCCTACGAGCCTTGTAAGGGTTCCCCCTCATTCCTTGAAAGGGGGGTTATCAAAACATCAATAAAAATGAAGGCTTTCGGGCCATTCATGCAAAATAGTGTCTAACCAACACAAGTTATTGGTTTACCAAACACTTACCAAAGACTCTCTATATAAATCTATTAAAAATAATTGGCCCATCAAAATCATCTCATCACACCAAATCAGAAACATGAATAATTATCAAGGAACCACTATTTCCAATGCAATCGATGTATTTTAGGGGAAAATAAAGATGACATACATGAGAAAAAACCTAATATGGATCACCTTAAAAGTTCTAAATACTATAAACTCTATGAATTAAAGTCTCATATATTTCTAAAATAGATCTATAAAATTATTCATTTATCCATGACTAAACCAAAGAAATACTCACATTAGGGATCTCTCTAAGGGATATAATTATATACTTCAATGGAGACTTTTTATAGGGCATATTCGAAATAAAATAGCACAGAAACCCAACCAATTTGATTTCCTAAAAAAATAATTGCAATTTAAACCACATAAAATCTCAAAATAAAAAACACACTTCAAAACAAAGGAATTTTAAAAATCTACATTTTATTTAAAACCATCAACACTAAATTAAAATCCTTGAAACTACCTTCATAGATGAATGTTCCCATTGAAAATTTTTCACCCCCTTTGGAACCACTTCACACCATTTAGGAAAAAAACTAGGAACAACCCATTTTTCTTCAAAAACAACTAGTTTTGAATTAAAGAAATTATAACCACTTTCATGTAAAAATTCAAGCTTTGAAAACACTTTACCCTCCTTAAAAAAAATTTCCAAGTTCCTTTGTGAAAAAATTTATTCCTATTTAATCAAAAAAATCTTTTGAAAAAAAAATCAAAATTCCACATTAAAACCAACAACTTTATAAAAAGCTTTGAAAGATACCAATCCCAATATTTGTTTCAAAATAATTTCCAAAATTAAAATATAACCAAAACATACTCTCAACATAACAAGTTCAACTAGAGAAAACATATTACATCGTATGAAAAATCAAAAATTTCCAAAAAAAACAACTAGTTAAAATAGATTAACATAAGGATATTTATATGGGGTAGAGGATGAAGCATAATAGACCTCATGATTGGAGAATATGGAAAAACTAATCCAAGAATAACTTGATCAACCAAAGAGTGAGTTGATGGAGATCCACACAATGATTACTCACAATATTTCAATAAATATAAATGGGGTAATACACTAAGAATAAGAAAAAAACACCCTAAAAATATAAAATTAAAATCCCAAAAAATGAAATATAAATCAATAAGTAATCTCAAAATTCTAAAAAAATAAACATCAAATCTATCATTTTGACCCAAAATATTTTATAAAAACACATTATAAGAAATAAATATCATTCATTAAGAAACCATTTGAGCAAGTTTGTAACTTTTAATAAAACACTCTTAACATCCAAATAATTCAAAACTATCCATTTTAAAATCATTTTTGAAACCAAACATCATTTTAATCCAAAATATTTTGAAAGTATTTCAAATTTTATAAAATATTCACCTCTTTTAAAAAAATTAAACATTCTCATTTTAAATTATAATTTTAATTTGAACTCAAATAATATAAAAACTCAAAGGATACCTCAATACATCATAAAATAATCATAAATAAAATGGAAATATATTAAAATCCAAAAGTAATCAAGTTTTAAGAATAATGAAATTCATGGATAATCAAAGATTAATCGAATGGTCTGGCCAACTGTACACTAACCATAGGAATTCCAACAAAAGTTACATAGGTTACATAGTTTGTACATGGTTTTCACAACCATGTACAAGAACTTCATTCCCCTTAGTATCTCCCTATTTAAATTAAAAATCATAAATCCTCAATAGAAATATAATTACAAAAATAAATAAAAAAATCCTAGAAACAACCAAAACCCAAACGTGATAATAAGACGCACATATATTAAACAACCATAGAAACTCCAATCTTATCACAAAATTTGGATATCATGATCCTATTTTTGATATACCTCTTAAGTTATGAAAATACTGGATCATTTATATCATACTTACCCAAATAATAAGAAAATTAACCTTTAATACCAATTTTTCATGAACTAACCCTAGTAAAACCAGAACCGAGCACCTGATCCATCCTATGGAAATTCCTAAAGGGTGTTCCTGGTCCTCACAGGCTGATGATAAGCACCTAGGCATAAAATATAAAAAAATGTTAATTTTTCACCCATAAAGACAACAAAACCAAGGTATTATAAGAAACAGGGAATAAAATAACACTCCAACACATATCATAAATAAATAAAAACTCAAAAAAAGTGTATAGTAAGGAAAATACATGGGAAAAATAAGAAATAAACTAATTATAACATAGTAAACACAAGTAATATTCCAAGTGATGGATCTATCACTACAAATTATCCATGTGTAAGTGAGAAAATAACAATTCCACCTCCATAAATTGGAACTTAGATATCCATGAACACCTGTTATATCTAAGTGGCCTACTAACCTTTAACAATATATGCATGGGATAATCAGCCTAGTAGGTCACCAACCACCAAACTAATTCATAACTATTTAAAACAAGTATCAAGTATTTCCCTTTGAAAAATACAACACTTTAAAAAATCCACTATTATTTCTAAAAAACTGTAATTTATATTATTTTAAAAAACATATATATAATTTAGTGAATACATTTTTCAGGAAAATTATGAAAAAAATTATATTGAAATCTTCCAAGCTATAAAATATGAATAATATGTAAAATATAACATATTCATGGAGTCTTAGGTGCTCAAGGGGACAAACCTATATAGATCTTACATGTTCCTCTATAAATAAAATCCATGTGTTGGGCATCAAACGATATATCATGAGACCTGACCGAGCACCCATTAGTTCCCTACCTGGACTAACTGAGGGGGAACATCCCATAAGTTGACCCAAGTCCAAACTAATTTACAGTATCTATATCATGATTCTAAACTAATGTTACATGTATACCTTGACTTTTCACCTAAATTACAAGGTTTTCCTATGATATATAAATAGAGGTGGAATTTCATGGTAATAAATATATCATATAATAATATCCAAAAACAACCATTTACCTCATTCTTTCCCTTGAAAACCCTCTATAGGAACATCCCCTTTATCCAACTATAACAAAAAAAATTAACTTCCCTATATATGTATCATTATAACATAGCATTTAATCAACCATTAATTTTCATCACGTTTGAAAAGGGAATTTCCTATAGTTTTTAATTTTCAAATAAACCATTAAAGGTTCCAACTGAGACTTCCCAAAATCCACTTGGAATGTAAAGTTTTCTAAATAAATTAAAAGCCTTATTAAACCATTCTTAAAACATCATAATGTTTCCATAATATTGGAAATCAACAATTCACATAATTTAAATAGAAGGTATAAAAGATCCAACTGGGAATCTTAATTTCCAAAATAAATGTTTTAACCATTAAAATGGATAAATCGATCACATCACATTAAAAACCCCCTTTTTCTATTTTTTTAAAACTCAATAAAATAAGAATTATTAGTATAGATAATAAATATACTAGTAAACATAAAATAAATCAAAAAACCTCTTGATTAAATCACAATAAATCATAGATTTAATTCAAAAGTGAAATTCATGGGACACCTACCTCAAATCTCATTCCTTTTAATGATTGTGATGTTAAACCACCACAACACGGTCCAAAGAGTATTAAAACCAAGAGGGGTCTAAAAAACACTAATATATAAAAAAACCTCAATTAATAACCAACATTATATCTAATATTCATCCTACATAGACTCTAGTTCCAGAGGGAATGGAAGCATAGGAGAGAAAATGAGAGGAGAAGGAGAGAATGGAAGTGGGGAGACCTTACCTTGAAGGACTGGTCTCAAAGCATGAATAAACACAAGGGATTAACCATATAGTAAAAAAGAAACTAAATAGTAACTTATATGATTTTTGGATGATGAATGAAAGGATATAGAACCCCCAAAGGGTTAAACTTGAGTAGGGGTAAAGTAGTAAAAACACACTTTTAAAACTGGGTCGACCATATTCATAATGTGATACACCGTTCACAGTGTGAATGGATTTTTCCCCCAACACGCTCATGGTTTGAATATGACCTTCACATAGTGAATTATTTTTATATGGTATTAACAAGAGTTATGTTAGATTGGTTCAAAGTGTGACACCCTGTGTCACATTTTAAGCCACTCCAGTCTGTATTTTTTTGCACATTAGTCTCTTCTGGTCCCTCCAAAACTCTATAAAACTAATGAACAAGAAGTATTGAAGGTAAAACCCCATAAATTAATAAAAAGTAAAAAATAAAATCAATTTTAGTATGTGATATCTACCCTCACCTTCATTGGATTATTTAATGGTGACCCTAAGTAACTAGGTAAGAATTGAGAAACGATTGTTATGATAGTTATGTTTAAGCACTGTCTAGTATCCCTTAGTAAATGACGAGACTCTACCCATAATAATTTCCACCCATTAAGTCTAGTGAGAGTATTTATGGGGTTATACCACTATAAATTCATCGATAGGCTGGCAGCTAATTCCACTTAAATACATCTAGAATTGTTTCAATATGACCTAATGTGTTTCTAATTATATATAATGTTTTACCACTATTCCTATATTTATAAGTCTTGATTATGTCTTGGCTACATCATTGTTTATTTATATATTTTTTTCTTATTTTATTCACTTATTATTTGAAAAATGTAATCTTTATTTGTTTTCTATTAACCATAATATTTTTTGTTATTATATATGTTCTATTTTTTGTTCCTTGTTTCCTAAGTGTCCTACCATTTATCTCATTAATTTTATTATTCTTATTCTCACCCACTTTTATATTTTGGAACCTGTATACCTAATTTAATTAGTTTAAGAAAGTTATTAAATTTTTTGGTAAATAAAAGGCAATTATGAAAGGTATTTATTTTTCACATCATACACATGGAATAAGTGTAATTTCTTACCTATTTTAAATGAAAGTTTCTAGTGTATTTTTTAAAATAACATTTATTTTAATAAAAAATGGTCATTTTTCTTTTTATAAATGAATGATACGGTAATTTTATTTTATTTTTTTCTTTAAATGATAAAAAACATTTTTATAAATTTTATTTTTCAAAAGAGAATTTATGTAATGTATTATAAATTGATTTATATAAACTCTTTGGTGAAATCCTACTGGGATAATTTTTCTTACACCCTAGTGTGTGTGTAGACTTGGTGGAAATTATTATAAGTTTAGGTGGACAACACTACCTCTCAATGATGATGTATATTTTCTTATGGATCTTGGAGTTGATGATGATGTCCAAGTAGTGACCATAAGTCATGTGGAATTGTTTATAGATATCTCAGAGAATATTTTTTTCCTTCGGGATGTATGGAATATCAATCTTATCATTCATCCTCCTCTTTTTCAACCTTATATTTTAATTCCAAATTTTTAATTTGGGTTTTTATTTTGTTAATAATTACTTTTCTTGATATTATTTTTCAATATGAGTTGTTTATACCTCATTTGGTTATTAATTAATTTGAATATACTTATTTCTTATGGATGAATTATCAGACTTAAGGAATAGTGATACAAAATTTTTGGTTGAAATCACTCAAATCATTTCTAATTTTATCAGAAAAATCATTCCAAAAAAGTTATATTGATGCCCTTGAAACATGTTTCCAGACCACGATAGTTGATAATGTGCTTCGGGTATTGTGGGGGGGAATCAGGAGTACTGGGATAGGGTATGATGGGTTGTTTTGTGATAATTAGTATGATGCATGGTATGTGATGTGATATGATACCTCACCCTGATTGAAAAGTTGGAATCATGGGATAGAATTCAAGTTTAAAATTCCTTTCAGTACCCTACCTTACATGAGTGGTTATTAGTCATTATTTAACTATAGGACCTTTTCCGGAGAAATGGGGAATGAGATAGGTTATGTTTTGAGGTGAAAAATTCATCCAGTGTTAGTCAATCTAGGTATGTAAAGTGTCGTAGTTTCTTAGTTAAAAAACAATGACCTATAATTTATTCTTGTATATTGTGTGTTGTTTTATTTTTCTTCCTCATACATACACATGTATATTATGGTGTATATTATTGGAACTTGGTGAGACATAACTATTTTGTATTTATCACAACTCGATTGAGCTATTCAGTACACATGTAGTCCTTATATTTACCTTTCAGGTCATAGATTCTATGGGTGCTCAAGTTCGAGTAGCTTGATTAGATTGTAGGTGGGTTGAGGTGAGGCTCAGGTTTGGTAGTGAAGCCTCCTATGTATTTTGTTTATTTATTTATTATACATATGTGATCATCCCAGTGGGATATCTATAGGATTGATGAATGTATAGCCTTTATTTATGTTTTTATAGAATGGATGTGTACTTATTCAGTTATAGATTCCTTATGTTATAATTCCATACTTGTGTACTTTAATTATCTATTATGGATATTTTTTGGTTATTTATTATTATTTTCGATTCTGATATATAGATTATAGTCCCCCTAACATTGATCGTAGACTTCATCGTTAATCAAATGACTTTGGAGTATGAGGAGGCACACTTTAGGCCTTATGGAAACCCTAGTTATATTTTTGTTCCTGTGATTTTATTAGGGGTATTACAATAGAGATGCTAACTTAATATAACTGATGATAAACTTTATCATCTAAATAAAAAATCTGAATTAGATGAAAAAAATTCCCTTATAATATCACATAAAAGCAGACCACTTAATTAATTCTCAAACCATTGATCTCCAGGTAACCTTAGGAATTCCTCCCCATACACTATGGGATTTTGAATATCATAAAGGGTATAATTTGTTACCATGGGAAGACTTTCCCCTCGTATTAGAGTAAAACATAGAGAAAAATAACCAAAAAATCCAGAATAATATATCTATAGTGAACCAAACTTCACATATATAGATATTTCATCATTTATTATGAATATTAATTACATTACACGAAAACATTCCCAAGGATCATAGAATTTTAGTGTATTTGGAAACTTGGAATGAAATATTCTATGTTAGAGAAAGATATTCTAAGTTTCCCAAAAAGATATTCTCATTTAGTACTCCTATATAAAATCTTTCTTCAAAACTTGGGGAAGGGAAACATAAGAAAGAGTGATATTGGATGATCATTAAGGATAAATAAAGGAGATACGTAATCATAACCTGAACATAAGGGTATAGAAACAAGAGAATAAAATTTCAAGATCAAAGATTATAATCATGAGTTGTGGAATAAATATTGGTAGTTTATAAGACATGAATCATAAGGAAATTAAAGATCATGAGTCATGAGAGAATAACATTGGAATAAGACATATATTTGTGGAAGACATGTAAACATATAAAATCTTATGTCAAGGATACCCACCAAGACATTCATAACATTTTAGTCTGGGGATGACCACCCATGTACTTTCTTCGCGATTGGGATAACCACCTATGTACCCTCTTTTATAGGCTTGGGATGACCACCCATGTACCCTTTTTTATAGTATTAGGCTGACCACCCATGTACTCTCCTTTATAGTCTTTGGCTGACCACCCATGTACCCTCCTTTACAGGCTTGGTCTAACCATCCATGTACCCTTCTTTATAGTCTTGGGCAGACCACATGTGTAACCTATAATATCATATATCCTTCATCATTACCCAATCCATTGTAGGGAGATATAGGTCCCACCTATCATCTAATAAAATCACACATCTATGTACCACGGGATAATAAAACATTCATCATTTCATGACCCATAAAATAGATGGGTTTCATAAACATCATATCATAACCTATGAAATTAAATGGGTATCATAAAAATTTCATCATATCATAAAAAATAGAAAAGATACATGTTTCATAATCATTTCATTAGAGAATAACCCCTAAAAGGAAGCTGGTTTTATAAGCCTTTTATTATGGTATAAGTCATGGAAAAGAAATGGGTTTCATAAAAAACTTATAATCTTAAAAATAAACTATTAAAATAAATGATAATAACGGTTTCCTTTTCTCATATCCCTAATAAATCATAAACTATATCAAATGATTTCATCTTATATCAAGAAGGATTTTGAAATATCACTGAATAGTTTCAAAAGGAAAATAACCATTATTTTAAAATCATTTTTTAAAACATAAAACCTTTTCAAAATACTTTTCTTTTAAAATGACGTTGGAAACTTATAAATAAATCTTAAAAATAATTTAAAACATTTCTTGATGAAAATATCCTTTCAACTTTTAAAAAATCCTTATAAAACATAAAACCTCATAAAACCTTTTTCATAGAAAATAACCTTGAAAAATATGAAGGAATATTTCAAAAATATTATAAACACTTCTTAGAACATAAAATATCTTTTGAAAACATTTTTGAAAACATTATTCAAAAGCATGGTGTTTTAATAAAAAAGATTTCCAACCAAAGAGATAAATAAGGTCGGATTTTCTTAAAAACGCTTTATTAATTATATTGAGTAACAAAGAGTGATAAAATGGAAAAATTACTTTAATAAATCATTAATAACCATAGGATAAAAAATTCATGATAACTATTGAGATATGGATCAAAATATTTTAACAATGGAAGCATAATCAAAAACAAACCCAATAAATTATGAGATTATAGTAACAAACTCTTACCACTTTGGTAAATTTTAATAAAAAATACACATAAAATAATAACACAAAATAAGATTAAAATATCATTAAATTAATTATATTCATGATATAACATTTCAATGGGGAATTATATACACCTCACAAAAAAATATAGGTTCATAACACAACATATGTCTCAAAGAAGGAAAATTGAGACTAAATTATCTTACTGCTTTGGTAACTTTGAAATCATAACCCCACAAAGAGATATCCTTGAATGGATGTGTAAACAATAAAAATTTTAAGTATAATAATAATAAAATACATACATGGGTATTATTAACACCACATACAAGAAATAGGTGGTGAACATGGATTGTGTCTCATATAAAATAAAAGTGAGATGGAAATCCCTTACTACTTGAGTAACTTTTGAATCATGAGATCAATGAAAGAATAAAATAAATTAAAACTTTTTATATCATTACATAAATTAAATTCATGATATAACATGCCATATAAAATTATATGCACTTCAAAAAATAAACAAGTTGATAATATGGAAAAATTATTGCATAAATAAAAGTGTACTAGAAATCCCCTTACCTTAAGTCATGAATTCCTTTGTATATGTTCAAACAGCATACATAATAAATATAAGTTTATTATAAATACATTAAAGATCCATATTTTCATATATATGATACCATTTATAGTTTTATTATGGCTTTTTATTACTCATTTGTTAACAATACCATGTCAAAATCACGTTTTGAGTAATAATCACTTTTGTTTTCGTATAAGTTTTTATTTGTTATTTTTTTGTCATCCAAATTAGATCATGATTTCATAATTTCCAGAATTTAAAACATTATATAAATATCATATATATTCATTATATATTTATTGATATTAATCTAAAAAATATATAAGTATGAAATAAAATACACCACTCATAGTGATGGTAGGTCGCACATACGCGTGAACACTATTTCTATTTTCTTGTCATATTTAAAGAAAGAAATGTAAATGATATATATATATATATATGTGTGTGTGTGTGTGTGTGTTCATATATTATCATTAAATTATAATTACTATTCCATATATATCACATACTTTTATTAAAATCATCCTTAATACATTCCATGTAAAGCGTGAATGAATCACATCGCTTCATGAGATGGTAGTATGCCACACACATGAATGATGTTATCATATTCTCACAACATAGAAATCATAAAGGTGTGTGTTATATAATAATTAAATATTAATAAATAAATCATAAATATCATATATATCATATATAAACTATAAATTCATCATTATTTATAACCTTGAAAGGTGGTAAGGGAAGAATGGATGACATTAGTTCACAAGGCGGTATTCTGCTATACACACGAACGATGATTGTGTATCCCATTTGATTGAAGTTTGTGAATTTGGAGGTAATACCCTTAGTATAATTTTGTGTTAGTATATTTAATATACTTCGGTTATTATATGATCTTTAAATAAAAATAAAATAAGGTTTTTGAGGAAGAAATAAAATAAAAACATTTGTTGATGAATGTTACCACTTCTTCGGGTATCTCCTTTTGGTATGCACCAAAGGACTTTCCCAGTTCGATTTATGTATAAAGAGAGTATTATATCATTGGTTGAGGGAATTTTGGAGTTTATTTGGGTAGATTTTTTATGATAAAAATTTCTTGAGAGGTGTGCATAAGTGAGGTGGTGAGTTCCCTTTTATAGTGGAGGAGGAGTCTCATTCTTGTAAATACCAAAAGGTAAACACCATTGGGAGGTATACCTTACATCATGTGCCTCAAATATTAAAAAATATATTTGATAGAATAGGTTATATGGTCGAAATATGGGCATAAAATGGGTTTTGGAAAAGTTTCTAGGTCATTTTGTCTCTTATGTTTAATGTTTAGTCCATTAGTAAACTCATTTTTCTCTTAATCGCTGTGATTAATTTTAGCTATTTTCACTAATAATTTTGGACAAAAATTGATTTGGAGTTATTATACATTATAAATATTTCTAATTCCAAAAATGGAATCATTTTTTCTTAATTCCAATCACATAATTGGTAGAAATTAATTTAAAATTAATCCTGCGGATGGAAATAGAAAGTGGGTTTTTAAAGTGAAAATATTCAAATGTTTGAAACTTTTTTATAACTAATTTGTAACACCCCAAGCTTCTACGGTACGCTTCTCTTTGAATAATGCAATAGCGTGTGTTGTACGCAACATCGAGTTCTAACACACCACAACCTATCAAACTAACCGTTATGAATAGTAATACCCACTTTTTGAAAATTTATAAATTTTATTTTTCAAAATGGACTTCATTTTTGGATTCGGAATATCAAAATTAGCCTAGGGTGAATTTTTGGTATTTTTCTGAAAAACTTCATTTTTTTATGAATAGTGAAACCACTAAGTGGTAGTTAAAAAAACTGAATTTTTCATAAAACTTAATTTTACCGCTTCTGTGAGTGGAATTTAGAAAATACGAGAGGCACGGTTAATATCAAAGAGTAAAATTTGGTTCAATGAGATGAAAATAATTTTTGGGGAATAGTAACTTTTTACTTTTATTTACCACGGTTTAAAGTAAATAGGGTAATTAAGGGTAAAAATGATATTAATATTACCCTAACACATGCCCTAATTCTATTTTACAAGTGTATCTCGACCAAAACCAACCTTAGGAATAAAATATTATTATTTAGGTCCACTTATATTATATTAGAATATTTATTATTATTTAATTCAAAGAAGAGTTAAAAGAGTTAAAATCAAAGTTTATTTACTAAAGCATTTTTAATATAGGGTTACACATAAGATAAATTAGATTATAAATATTAATTAGAAATATAAAAAGATTTCCTACATAATGATATTTTATTTATAATTTTTATACATTAAATAATTTAATTTATTTATGACCCAATGATGATGCAGTAATTAAAATAATAGTGAAAAATTAAATTAATTGATATTATAAATACCCCAATAAATATAATTTGAGACTTTTTATGAATTAAACTAATTTTATAGTTTAATATGACATGTTAGGAATGATTTAATTAACTTTTTTCAAAGTAATCATTCCTTTATCATTTTCACAAAAATCAATTTTCCAGATAATGTCAAAATTGACATAAAAGAGTTTTTAAAAAAATATTATATTATTAATTGATATTCAATTCCTAAAAATCTAAGGTTTGGCCAAAATACTTATATCACGATAAGTGTATCATTAATGGCCCACTTGGGGTCTCTTTGAGGTATATAGTGAGTTTATTAACTATATAATATAAAAATACAAAGTGACATGGTAAGTGTCAAACTAATTAACTAAGAGTTAATACTTAAAGATAAGGTTAATATAGTAACCCAAACCTATCTAAATCCCATTGGTTGAGTGGTTTTAGACCCATCCTTACCTTAACCTTAAAATAATCCACTTTAGATCCATTAGAAACCGAATATGAATTTATTATAAAATAATATTTCTAGATTTTTTAAAGGTGCCCCTCACCCCTCTTATAAAAGGGCACTCCCCCTTCTCATTAATTCACACCTTCAAAGCCATTTGGCTCGGACAAACTCTGCCCAAATACTCTCTAAACTTCCTTCAATTCATTATAGAGTCCTTCCTTTAGTCAGAAATCCAACCTAAGGATCCCTTTTGATCAAATCAAAAGGAAGAACCCGAAGAAGAGGTAATGATTTCACCACCCCTTTTCAAGTTCCTTTCTTCTTCCACTTATTATTTCTTTGTTATTCCCATTCTAAAATAATTAATCCAGTATCTCCTATATACATTAATATTATTATAAATATTGTACAACCATATTCAGTATTCTATACATCTTTTGAATGAATTTTCACCATACGTGTGTACGTACGGCTTACCGTCTCCACGTCGTGGTGTAATTGTTATTCAATATATTATTATTTGGATGGGTATAATAATCATTTGTAATTCATGTAAATAATAAATGTAACATGATAATGATTATTTATATATGATATACCATCCAACTATATATTATTTTAATATCAAAAGAATGATATTGTCGCCCGTGCGTACGTACGGACTACCGTCTCCACGAACGTGATGAGATTTATTCTCCATCATATCCATTAAAGTATAATTATCATTTGATGGTTTCAAAATAATGTTTAAGGACTTTATATAATTATACATATGAATAATATAGAACCTATCCATGACAATCACGTCTTATGTAACAAAACACATAAAAGAAAACGAGTAAGTTAACACCCGAAACGACGATAATTCTAAGATATTATTAACAAAGCAATGTTAAAAGATCATATATGATATCATATTAATATATATGATTCTTGTATAATTTAATAACAATTATTTCACCATTATACATGAGTTTAACCTACCCCAACCAAGGAAAAGTACAAGGTAAGGGTTTATTTTGCAATATCTTCATTATCCGAGGTTGTTTATACGTAATAATCTACTAGGACTTCTTTATCATCCACATCCATGTTTCTTACAAATGTGTTTCAAAACATTTTTACTATTTACTAGAATATGGGTTAAAGTCATTTATACCATTATTGACTTTTATAAGTGGTTTATAAAGGAATATTTCCGTCATTTTCCAAACAAGGTCCTTTTTAACCTTTTCAACAGAATTAAGGTAAGAATGTTTTTTATACGGCGGGTGCGGCTATTTTCCACCGTTGTAAAATTGTCAAAGCTTCCCTTACAAGCTTATTAGAATATTTTCAAAGAAAATGTTTTATTTTATAAATATATTACTCTTAAATTATTTCAAAATAAAAAGAGATATTTCTCTAAAAAGATTTTTGATTTCATCTATGTCAACATCCTTTGATTGATTTTATGCTTATTTGAAGTTGATTTATTATGATACAAAACTTATATATTGTATTGAAGGTTTTGTGATATGTTTGACTGTGGATGTGTTATTTTTATACCATTCATGGTTTATGGATGAATTATTTACATTTCTTATTCTATTTTTAATACGAATATTTATGTTATGTTTAAACCTTTTCATATGGGAATGCATTGGACTTAATATGTGACGGGTGGAGCCCGCTATAGCTCCTCGATGCATCAGTAGGTCTCATGAGACAAACCCGTGTCTTGGCACAAGGCCTTCACAAAATCTTATTTTTAGTCTTGGCACAAGGCCTTGGCTATGTGGTTATGATAGTCTGGCATTATGCATTCCATCATTATGAAAGTGGTTATTGATATTGCATGTGAATATTCGATTAGTAGAATATCCATGTGAATAAGTAAATGGCATTATTTCATTTTATTTTTGCCATACTATTTTGAAGTTCAAGTTTAAAAGGATTTTGTTTTAGTTATACATTTCCTTAAATGTTTATGTTTATTTATAAAAGTTTCTGCTATATTTTTATCCTTACTGAGTATTTGAGATCACCCCTTTTCTATGTTTTATTTTTATCAGGATGTGAAGAAGTAATTTATGAATGACCTGCAGGGATAGTATGAGGGGATAAGAGTGTGGAATATGGAGACTATATTGTTGTAGTTTTCATTTTATGATGTAGTGTAAAACTTTATGAATATATCTAGTGTTTCCAAGGCTACTAAACTAATCGGTCTTTCGAGAATTGATCTTTCTTGTGATCATGCCAATGTTATGTAATAATGCACCGACTCTGGGTAACTAGGGTCGGGGAGTTACACAATTTCAATGTCAAATTGATTAGAATAACCTAAATTGGAAATATTTATTCATAATTTAACTAATTATAGTTTAAAATAAATTTAAAATATAATTTATCTATATAAATAAATTAGATAAAAAGGCATTTTTCAATTAAAATTCAATATTCTTCACTATTCATCAAAAAATGGAACTTTTTAGAAAAATACCAAAAAAATCAACCAAATATAATTTTGATATTAAATTTTAAAAAATGGATTTTATTCTATCAAATTAATTTTCTAAAAGTTTAAAAAATTATTTTTAAAATGATTCCTCTATAAAAAGGTGAAAACCCCATTTTTTAGAAAAATACAGTTTTCTAAGCATATAGTTAGATTTATTCTTATTTATTTTCTATGAAAATAATAGGATGAAAGTTAAATATCTGATCGAATATATAATATATTAATTTAATTAATATCATTCACTAAAAGAGGTTTAATTAATTTAAGGAAATATATTTCCAGTAAATGATTTCATATATTTTCAAAAGGGTTTTAATTTTATTTCAAGTTAATTAGTCACCAAATAATTCATCTTATATACAAGTGTAAAACATATTTTCATAATTTAATTAATAATATTAATAATATCCAGTCCAATTTATAGGTGAAAATTATCATATTAGATTATAATATTTTAATAATATGTCAGGCTTTATTTAAACTTAGTGTTGCATATAACTCAAGCTAAACTTAGTGTTTCGTGTAACTTAGGCTAACATAGTGTTTCATGTAGCACAACCTTGACATTGTGTAACATGTAGTGCAAGATTAACTTTTTGTTTCATGTAACGCAATAAAAACTTAGTACTTTCACATAACATAGTCTATATTCAATGTTGTGTGAAATAAAAAATATTGAAAAGATTAAATTAATTCAAAAAAAAATATTCCAAAAAATATCAAGGTGCTACAAAATCATAGTACATGGAAATTATAAACAATAATTACCAATAATATATAATTAATTTATAAGTATAAAGTCATAAAATCTCATAGTCATACCAATATGAAACACTGACCACTCACTAGGATGATCACATATACAAAATAAATAAAAGAAACAAAGTGAATTAAGGCTATTATGACATCCCTAAGCCTAGCCTCGTGCTAATATCCAAAATTTTAAAATATATATTAATCAATCATACAACATCAGGACTCTTCCCAACCTAAACCTTTGAATAGTGAAATCTAATCAGGTACCCAAGTGTCATGGCTACTCGGGTAGGTGTCATTTAAACTCGGCAAGGCACCAACAACAGGATCCCAAACATAACCATCAAAGTAGTATACATGAACATGTGATATGCCCAGTGTAATAAATAAATACAACATGGAATAATAAATAAATAAACCTTTTTGATACTCTGGTTCTAACATGACACCCGATATCGGTTATACCATCTTTGGCCAGTACTTTAGAGTTGATGAGTATATCAACCACTCAAGGGGACCCATGTCCTACCTCAGAACCATACCAAAGTATTATGCCTAATTTTTAGAGTGTCTATGAACATAAGTAATCTCTTGGGGTAAATATTTATACTCTAGGAACATATCTACCCCAAGTTGTAGCTCACCGTGAACTAAATCCTACATAAGAGGGCTCCCTACCATGGACAATATATACCTCAGGTCATAGTTCACTAGGAACCATATATCATACACTCAGGTGATCATATACCCTGCCTATATTAGGTATCAAACCTCCATTACCCAAGGGTCATAACCCACCCCATTTCCAAAACCGTCTTTTCACATGAATCACACACATACATATATTTCTTATCAAACACATATATGTAGGGGTACATGTAAAGACCCGCAAATTTCAAGGAAATTTTTTTCTTAATTTTCTTTGGAATTTTACAAGAGCGCAGCTTCAGACGGCACCTGATTCCGAGGCCCGGTGTGCCCGGAATCATTTTCCGAAGTTTGGCTCGGGTACGTTCAGTGAACGGACGAGCGGGTTTTTCTATCTTTTGAACCGGAGCCCGGAATCGAATTCTGAGGGCACTGATGAAATCGCAGCGCCGGTATTCGCTTAGAAACGCCTCTTCCGGAGTTGCGTTTGCTCAGACGTGGTTTTTAAATTTTGGGGCTTTAAGTCAGAAATAAAATAAAATTTGTGAGACAACTTTATTTTATTTCACTTAAGCTGCTTGAAAGCCACTTGAACTGAGCTAAAGCGGATAGGGTGCTATTCGGAAATATCCTACCCTCTTGGTAGGATATTTGTGAGGTGGGGCCCGCACGAGCCCCGCCGTTTCTTTCGCTAAGTAACGCACCCGCGAAAACCCGTCAAAGAAACTGAAAAGTCAACCGATGCGTTTTCTTTAATTCTTAACAGACCATTTAATTGGGCGGTTTATTTCGTGAATTAAATGGGTTGTTTCATTCGTTGAATTAATTCAACGAATTTAATGGGTCGTTACTTACGCGTTTGCGTTCGTTGGCAAATTAATAAAGTAGACAACTTGTCTATTTTGGAGGATTGATATCGTTGTGCGAATCCTCTGAGCCTCCACTCACCCCGCGAAGAACGCGAAGAACGCGAAGAACGCCGGAACCGGAATTTGACGACGCACACCGTGATCTGCGACGTCGACGAGCTCTACCCGCGACGTTCTTCGGCGACGCCTCTTCTTCCGCGGCCGATCCTCGTCGGCGCGACGCTTTTCCCGCGGTGCGACGAACGTCTCTTCCGCGACGACGCGTCGATCCCCTTCTTCCGCGACGAGCGATTCCGCGACGACCTCACGTCCGACGGCGACTTCGAGGTAGGGGTTTATTTTCTTGATGATTCTTTCCCGTGTTTATTCTTTTAAAATAAAGAACCTGATCTCCGAACAATTTTAATTTATTTAAAATTGTTGTCGATTATTTTCTTTTTCTCCCGTTTTTTATGACTAACGCGGAGGGTGCGGGTCTAACGAACAAGACCCGGCAACCCTCTGCCGATCTTTTGTTGTGCGGATTTGGCGGACGACGACGAACCGTGCGGCAAGGGCGATCCGTTGATTCCGCAGTGAAGATCGGCCCCCGGGAGGAGCAACAGCGCAGACGGGAGGCAAAATGGGCCACCAGAGCAACTCCGGCGGCCCGCGGAAGGCGGCGGCGGCGCCGGCGGCCGGAGGCGGCGGCGCCCGGCGCGCCGCCGTGGAGGAGATCCGCCGCGGCTGAAGCCGCGGCGGTGGCGGCCGGTTCCGCGGCCGCACGGAACCGGGGAGGGACGCGGCGGCCCGGCCGCGTCCGCGTGACAGGCGGCCCCCCGCAGGGCCACGTTTTCCTCCAAGCCGCGGGTCAAACCCGCGGCAGCTCCCTTCGGCCGCTCGGCCGAAGCCGAGCCGGCCGGTCCGGTCGGCCGGGCCGCGCCCAGGCCGGACCGGACCCGGCCTAGCCGGGTCGGGCCGACCCAGTTCGGGTCGACCCGGTTCAGACGACCCAAGGGGGGGTTCGGGCCGGGTCGCCCCGGGCCCAGAACCCCCGTTTCGGTCCCTCTTCGGTCTTTTGCCCATATCTTGGGCCTGGGACCTCCGATTGAGGAACCGTCAGCGGCTACGCGTTCCTTGGATCGATACGGTCGTTTCGATATATTATACTCAAGGCTTCGGAAGACTTTGGGTTCGGCCGGGTTGGTTCGTACACGAAACCTACCGGGCCCTCGGAGCGGAAACGCTCATAACTTGAGTTACGGACGTCCGATCGACGTACCGTCAGCTGTGGTAGTTTCCTCTAAGTGAGACGGAACTTTTGGCATACTCCGCCCGAGGATCGGATACAGGCGGAGTACGGTCGGGTTGGTTTTTCCCTAAAAACCAACCGGGCCCCTGGGACGAAAATGTCAATAACTCTCAGACCGGGCGTCCGATTGACGCGTCGTCTGTTGCGTTGAGATCCCGTTGTCGATACGGAACTTTTGGATACATCAACTTCAGACTACGTGTCAGTTGATGTATCAGCCTCTCGGCTCGTGGAGCGGACCCTCCTAAATGAGCTCGCTGTGTGCGGGAACCCTAGCGCTGGCTGTGACTTCGACGACAGAGCAGAGATCCTCCGTGGACTGCGACGACGACAGAGCAGAGATCCTCCGTGGACTGCGACGACGGCAGAGCAGAGATCCTTCGTGGACTGCGGTGACGACTGTGCAGAGATCCTCAGTGGACTGCGTCGACTACTGCACTCAGCGATCCTACGTGGATCAGTGCCCGATCCTGTGTGGGTCCTACTACCGGTTCTGTGTGAGCCACTGCCTACCGGTTCTGTGTGAGCCATTGCCTACAGGTTCTGTGTGAGCCCGATCCTGTGTGGGTCTTTTGCGGGGGTTAGTACCTATCGATCCTTCGTGGGTCCGACGAGTTAGATGGATCAGTGATCATCTTGACATCATCTGGAAAAGTATACCTGGTTGAGCTGAATCTTATGTTACTCTCCTTTGTGGATTGTGTTGAACTATCCTATGTGGATTTACTGTTTACTCTCCTTGTGGATTTGAGTCTTGCTTTCCATTGTGGATTGAGTTGTTCTTGAGCTCGTGAGCAGAGCTAGAAGTGGGGACTTAGGTATATGTATGGGCATATACCTAAGTTGAGTCAGATGTTACTTCGTGATTGCACCTTTCATTTGTGCTATATCCTTTGTGGATTTCGGGAGACCGTCGGGGGTCTCGGGGTCCTTACTGAGTAGCTTATACTCACCCCTGCACGGGCTATGCCCGCACCTTGTTGTGTTGGATGTAGACGACGGACAGCGCTGATCTCGGTTGGGGCGTGGAGCAGGACGGTACCTGGAGGTGGACCACTGGGCGGGACGTGCTCGGAGCGGACGTGGGACCCGAGGAGCCTGGAGGCTATCTGTACCCACCCTTCAGGTGGGATTGCCAGTGGACGACACGAGGCCGCCGTCTTTTCTTCAGTTGTTGTTCTTTACTTTTCAGTTGTACTTTCAGTTGGGCTTGTATTCCGGCCCCCTTTACTTTTCTGCACTTGTAGTTACTTTCCGCTTGCTGACTCTGTGGTGGTTGTTACTTATAAAGGCAATGCCTTCCCTGTTTACCGGGATTTTTACGCCTTGGTGCTAGTCACCAGCCCCTGGCCTCTGGAAGGTGGGCTTGGGGTAGTCACGGCACGGGCCCCGAGGTCGGGTCGTGACAAATTGGTATCAGAGCGGTCGGTTCTACCGCAGACTCTGATCGTCTTTTCTTTCTATATGAAGCAATAGTGTTTAGTGTATTGAGTGTGGTTATCAGTTCAGGGAGCCCAGTGTTGGTGTGGCGGCCGACGTATCCGTACACCAGGACCCTGACTCCTGATTTCCGACTTAATGCATGAAAACATTGATTGCGTGTGTGTTTCAAGTTTCTTTGTGATTACTTGTGTCAGCTCACCGGGTATAGTGATCTGCTTCATGAAAATCTCAAGTTTTCCTTGTGATTACTTGTGCCAGCTCACCAGGTATACTGTTCTGACTGTGGTACTCTTGTTCTCCTTTTCAGGATGGCCCCGCGACGACAGCCTGCTAGGGTTCTGAGTGTAGGGTGCGACGGCAGCCCACCGAGCGACGAGGCCTCGGTGCAGGGCCCTTTGCCAGCAGTGGCACCGGCGGTAGCTTTACCCACCGAGCCACCGATGCTACCAGTACCAGATGCTGACGATGCACGTCGCCTCAGGGAACTGCCTGAGTTTCAGAGCCAGCGACTGCCCAGGTTTCGCGGTGAGGCGGACCCCCATGCCGCCGAGGACTGGCTAGAGGCGGTGGTACGGATCTTTAGGCTAGTGAGGACACCAGCGGATCTCATGGTGATTCTCGCGGCGAGCCTCCTGCAGGCGGCGACAGGACGATGGTGGAGCTTGATGCTCCAGGTTCACGATGAGGCATCCTTGCTCTGGACGGACTTCGAGAGCCTCTTCCGCTCTGAGTTCGTCCCGGCCACCCTCCGAGCGGTGCGCATCCAGGAGCTTCTCCAGCTGCGCCAGTGCAGCATGACAGTCGCTCAGTACGCGGCGAGGTTCACTGACCTATCTCGCTACTCGACCGACATGGTACGGGACCCCTTCTTCCGGGCCCGGACCTTCGAGCAGGGCTTGCGGCAGGATATTCGAGCGTCGCTGATCTCCCTCAGCATTCCGACCCAGGCGGGAGTGCTGGAGCGAGCCCTCCTGATCGAGAGCTTCCTGGCAGAGCCTTCTTCAGCGGCGAGACCTAGCGCAGGGCGGCAGGTAGCTGAGTCTTCGGCAGCAGGTAGCCGACGGATGACTCTCGGGTCCAGGCAGACCAGACCCTCACGCAGACGGCCTCAGGACACCGGCTCAGCAGTGCGGGGCACACAGCGGACTGCCAGCCTTCCGAGAGGCAGGTTGTGCTACTCCTGCGGCGGGCAGGGTCACATGGCTCGTGACTGCCCGACTCGCCGACCAGAGGAGCAGCAGACGGTGGAGGGGCCACCCAGGCAGAGGCAGAGGGTCGACCGTGGCGGTCCGCAGGGAGGAGGCGGACGAGGCAGAGGAGCTGGCCGAGCAGCGGGTGGTGGGCGACGCTTCCAGGCTCTACCCCCACCACCACCAGGAGGGCCACCTCGACCACAGGGAGCTGGTGGGCAGGGGCAGGCCCAGCTCCAGGCAGTGGAGGCCTACGACCCCGACATGCCAGAGATGATTCGAGGTACGATCTGTGTCTATTCCACCCTTGCTGCAGTACTTATAGACACATGAGCGAGTCACTCTTTCATAGCCTCTGCCCTTGTTCGGAGCTCGAAGATTCCGACTGAGCCGTTGGCTCGATCCTTACGGCTATAGACTCTTACGGGAGCAGACTCGACGATTACGCACTGGTGCCGGCAGTGTGAGCTTACTCTAGGAGGCGAGAGCTTCGGCTGGGATCTCCTTGTAGCGGCGTCGAGGCCTTACGACGTCATCTTGGGCATGGATTGGCTTTCCACGGTTCATGCCCAGATCGACTGTTTTAGGCGCAAGGTGCGATGTGTTCACACCGACAGGAGCAGGTTTACCTTCACCGGCGAGAAGGGAACCTTTGCAGCACAGGATGGACTTCCGCGGAGGAGAGTGCAGCCCATCTCTCATCAGTTGGCTAGCCTCATCCTAGGAGCAGTGGACATGCGGAGTCCAGCTTTTCCTGCAGTGGTGGACCAGTATGTGGACGTCTTTCCCGACGATGTTCCAGGGCTACCTCCTCGTAGAGAGGTAGACTTTTACATCGACTTGTACCCCGGGACAGCCCCGATATCTACTCCAGCATATCGGATGGCCCCCGCCGAGCTTCGAGAGCTGCGGGTACAGTTGGAGGACTTGCAGAGCAAGGGGTTTATCCGACCCAGTGTTTCACCCTGGGCTTCCCCGATTTTGTTCGCCAAGAAGGCGGACAAGAGCTTGCGACTGTGTGTCGACTATCGTCGCCTGAACCAGGTGACAGTGAGAAACAAGTATCCGCTGCCACGGATTGATGACCTCTTCGATCAGCTCAAGGGAGCGCGGTGGTTCTCGGAGATAGACCTCCGGTCAGGCTATCATCAGCTCAGAGTTCGAGACGAGGACGTGCAGAAGACGGCCTTCAGGTGTCAGTATGGCCATTATGAGTTCTTGGATATGCCGTTCGGCGTAACCAATGCTCCAGCAGTGTTCATGAGCCTCATGAACAGGATCTTCCAGCCATACCTCGACCGATTTGTCGTGGTCTTCATTGACGACATTTTGGTATACTCGACGACTGAGGAGGAGCATGCCTACCACCTGCGAGTTGTGCTAGACACACTCCGAAAGCACCAGCTTTATGGAAAGCTCTCAAAGTGCCAGTTCTGGTTACGTGAGGTCCACTTCTTGGGTCACATCATCTCTGAGGCGGGAGTTGCAGTGGATCCCGCGAAGATCGAGGCAGTGCTATCTTGGGAGCCACCCAGGAGCGTGAAGGAGGTGCGGAGCTTCTTGGGCCTTGCCGGATACTATCGGAGATTTGTGCCGGACTTCTCCAGAGTTGTGGCCCCACTCTCAGCATTGACGAAGAAGGGGAAACCCTTCGTGTGGTCAGACAGATGTCAGCAGAGCTTCCAGGAGCTGAGACAGAGATTGACCAGCGCACCTATCTTGAGGTTGCCTGAGGAGGGAGTTGGATACGTAGTTTACTGCGATGCATCAGGGACTGGACTCGGGTGCGTCCTGATGCAGGAGCGGGCCGTGATCGCCTACGGATCACGACAGTTGAGGCCGCATGAGCAGAACTACGCCACTCATGACCTGGAGTTAGCAGCAGTGGTCTTCGCTCTGAAGATTTGGCGGCACTATCTGATGGGCGAGCGCTTCACAGTCTTTTCTGACCACCAGAGTCTCAGGTATATCTTCTCTCAGAAGGACCTGAACCTGATACAGCGGAGATGGCTGGAGTTCCTCCAGGACTATGACTTTGATATAGTCTATACTCCTGGGAAGGGGAACGTGGTAGCCGATGCCCTCAGCAGGAGGACGGGCATTTAGCTACTTGAGGAGGCGACAGAGCAGCTAGCCTCCTTACATATATCCTTCGTGGATAGAGACGGAGCAGCCTTTCTTCAGTCTCTCACAGTCTCTCCTCCACTTCTACAGCAGGTCAGAGAGGCTCAGCGTGGGGACGCTGACTGTGAGACCCGGCGTGCACTGATATCCTCAGGTTAGGCGCCTGATGGTTTCTCCCTTGGAGCAGAGCACGACATCCTTTTCATAGGACGTACCTTCGTACCAGTCGCTTTACGAGAGGAGGTGCTGAGAGAGTTTCACACTTCTCCCTTGGCGGTACATCCCGGAGCGGCAAAGATGTACCAGGATCTCAGTCGACAGCACTGGTGGCCGGGCATGAAGAAAGTTGTGGCAGAGTTCGTTTCACGATGCCTCACCTGCCAGCAGGTGAAGGCAGAGCATCAGGTACCAGCAGGCTTGGTACAACCCTTGGAGGTCCCAGAGTGGAAGTGGGACGGCATATCTATGGACTTCGTGACTGGACTTCCACGCACTTCCAGAGGTCACGACTCCATTTGGGTGATTGTCGACCGACTCACCAAGTTGGCACACTTCTTACCCATCAGAGAGCAGGTCTCAGTGGAGAGCTTGGGACGTCATTACGTCCAGGAGATCGTACGGCTTCACGGTGTGCCATCGTCTATCGTCTCCGATCGAGATGCTCGTTTCACTTCCCGGCTTTGGAAGGGGTTGCAGGAGGCGTTCGGGACGCGGCTCCATCTGAGCACAGCCTTCCACCCTCAGACGGATGGTCAGACGGAGAGGACCATACAGACACTCGAGGACATGCTCCGTGCATGTGTTCTCGACTTTGGTCGCAGCTGGGAGGACCACCTACCCTTGGTGGAGTTCGCGTACAACAACAGCTACCACTCCACCATCGGGATGGCACCATACGAGGCGTTGTACGGCAGACCCTGCAGATCACCGTTGTGCTGGACAGACCCTGGGGAGTTAGCACTCGTGGGACCAGAGATGGTCCGAGCCACGACAGAGAAGGTCCATATCATCCAGGAGAGGATGAGGACAGCTCAGAGCCGGCAGAAGTCATATGCTGACAAGAGGCGGAGGCCACTAGAGTTCGAGGATGGAGACCACATCTTTTTGCGTGTCTCACCTCGACGTGGTTTACGGAGATTTGGCCGAGGCGGCAAGTTGTCTCCACGCTTCATCGGGCCTTTCCAGGTCCTCAGCAGGATAGGAGAGGTGGCTTATCGCCTGGCTCTACCACCTCAGTTGCACCGGGTGCACGACGTCTTTCACGTGTCTCAGCTGAGGAGATACGTGCACGACCCGACGCACATCATCGACTTTGGGGAGCTGGACGTGGACGATGTGGCGACTTTTGCGGAGGTCCCCGTGGAGATCGAGGATCGACAGGAGCGGGTCCTACGTTGGAGGTCGATTCCTCTTGTACGCGTCAGATGGCAGCACGTGAACCTCCAGGAGAGCACTTGGGAGAGGGAGGCTCAGATACGTGCTCAGTACCCCCATTTGTTCCCCTAGTTTTTGATGTATCTTTACGGGGACGTAAAGCCCTGAGGTGGGAGTAATGTAAAGACCCGCAAATTTCAAGGAAATTTTTTTCTTAATTTTCTTTTGAATTTTACAAGAGCGCAGCTTCAGACGGCACCTGATTCCGAGGCCCGGTGTGCCCGGAATCATTTTCCGAAGTTTGGCTCGGGTACGTTCAGTGAACGGACGAGCGGGTTTTTCTATCTTTTGAACCGGAGCCCGGAATCGAATTCTGAGGGCACTGATGAAATCGCAGCGCCGGTATTCGCTTAGAAACGCCTCTTCCGGAGTTGCGTTTGCTCAGACGTGGTTTTTAAATTTTGGGGCTTTAAGTCAGAAATAAAATAAAATTTGTGCGACAACTTTATTTTATTTCACTTAAGCTGCTTGAAAGCCACTTGAACTGAGCTAAAGCGGATAGGGTGCTATTCGGAAATATCCTACCCTCTTGGTAGGATATTTGTGAGGTGGGGCCCGCATGAGCCCCGCCGTTTCTTTCGCTAAGTAACGCACCCGCGAAAACCCGTCAAAGAAACTGAAAAGTCAACCGATGCGTTTTCTTTAATTCTTAACAGACCATTTAATTGGGCGGTTTATTTCGTGAATTAAATGGGCTGTTTCATTCGTTGAATTAATTCAACGAATTTAATGGGTCGTTACTTACGCGTTTGCGTTCGTTGGCAAATTAATAAAGTAGACAACTTGTCTATTTTGGAGGATTGATATCGTTGTGCGAATCCTCTGAGCCTCCACTCACCCCGCGAAGAACGCGAAGAACGCGAAGAACGCGAAGAACGCCGGAACCGGAATTTGACGACGCACACCGTGATCTGCGACGTCGACGAGCTCTACCCGCGACGTTCTTCGGCGACGCCTCTTCTTCCGCGGCCGATCCTCGTCGGCGCGACGCTTTTCCCGCGGTGCGACGAACGTCTCTTCCGTGACGATGCGTCGATCCCCTTCTTCCGCGACGAGCGATTCCGCGACGACCTCACGTCCGACGGCGACTTCGAGGTAGGGGTTTATTTTCTTGATGATTCTTTCCCGTGTTTATTCTTTTAAAATAAAGAACCTGATCTCCGAACAATTTTAATTTATTTAAAATTGTTGTCGATTATTTTCTTTTTCTCCCGTTTTTTATGACTAACGCGGAGGGTGCGGGTCTAACGAACAAGACCCGGCAACCCTCTGCCGATCTTTTGTTGTGCGGATTTGGCGGACGACGACGAACCGTGCGGCAAGGGCGATCCGTTGATTCCGCAGTGAAGATCGGCCCCCGGGAGGAGCAACAGCGCAGACGGGAGGCAAAATGGGCCACCAGAGCAACTCCGGCGGCCCGCGGAAGGCGGCGGCGGCGCCGGCGGCCGGAGGCGGCGGCGCCCGGCGCGCCGCCGTGGAGGAGATCCGCCGCGGCTGAAGCCGCGGCGGTGGCGGCCGGTTCCGCGGCCGCACGGAACCGGGGAGGGACGCGGCGGCCCGGCCGCGTCCGCGTGACAGGCGGCCCCCCGCAGGGCCACGTTTTCCTCCAAGCCGCGGGTCAAACCCGCGGCAGCTCCCTTCGGCCGCTCGGCCGAAGCCGAGCCGGCCGGTCCGGTCGGCCGGGCCGCGCCCAGGCCGGACCGGACCCGGCCTAGCCGGGTCGGGCCGACCCAGTTCGGGTCGACCCGGTTCAGACGACCCAAGGGGGGGTTCGGGCCGGGTCGCCCCGGGCCCAGAACCCTCGTTTCGGGCCCTCTTCGGTCTTTTGCCCATATCTTGGGCCTGGGACCTCCGATTGAGGAACCGTCAGCGGCTACGCGTTCCTTGGATCGATACGGTCGTTTCGATATATTATACTCAAGGCTTCGGAAGACTTTGGGTTCGGCCGGGTTGGTTCGTACACGAAACCTACCGGGCCCTCGGAGCGGAAACGCTCATAACTTGAGCTACGGACGTCCGATCGACGTACCGTCAGCTGTGGTAGTTTCCTCTAAGTGAGACGGAACTTTTGGTATACTCCGCCCGAGGATTGGATACAGGTGGAGTACGGTCGGGTTGGTTTTTCCCTAAAAACCAACCGGGCCCCTGGGACGAAAATGCCAATAACTCTCAGACCGGGCGTCCGATTGACGCGTCGTCTGTTGCGTTGAGATCCCGTTGTCGATACGGAACTTTTGGATACATCAACTTCGGACTACGTGTCAGTTGATGTATCAGCCTCTCGGCTCGTGGAGCGGACCCTCCTAAATGAGCTCGCTGTGTGCGGGAACCCTAGCGCTGGCTGTGACTTCGACGACAGAGCAGAGATCCTCCGTGGACTGCGACGACGACAGAGCAGAGATCCTCCGTGGACTGCGACGACGGCAGAGCAGAGATCCTTCGTGGACTGCGGTGACGACTGTGCAGAGATCCTCAGTGGACTGCGTCGACTACTGCACTCAGCGATCCTACGTGGATCAGTGCCCGATCCTTTGTGGGTCCTACTACCGGTTCTGTGTGAGCCACTGCCTACCGGTTCTGTGTGAGCCATTGCCTACAGGTTCTGTGTGAGCCCGATCCTGTGTGGGTCTTTTGCGGGGGTTAGTACCTATCGATCCTTCGTGGGTCCGACGAGTTAGATGGATCAGTGATCATCTTGACATCATCTGGAAAAGTATACCTGGTTGAGCTGAATCTTATGTTACTCTCCTTTGTGGATTGTGTTGAACTATCCTATGTGGATTTACTGTTTACTCTCCTTGTGGATTTGAGTCTTGCTTTCCATTGTGGATTGAGTTGTTCTTGAGCTCGTGAGCAGAGCTAGAAGTGGGGACTTAGGTATATGTATGGGCATATACCTAAGTTGAGTCAGATGTTACTTCGTGATTGCACCTTTCATTTGTGCTATATCCTTTGTGGATTTCAGGAGACCGTCGGGGGTCTCGGGGTCCTTAATGAGTAGCTTATACTCACCCCTGCACGGGCTATGCCCGCACCTTGTTGTGTTGGATGCTGACGACGGACAGCGCTGATCTCGGTTGGGGCGTGGAGCAGGACGGTACCTGGAGGTGGACCACTGGGCGGGACGTGCTCGGAGCGGACGTGGGACCCGAGGAGCCTGGAGGCTATCTGTACCCACCCTTCAGGTGGGATTGCCAGTGGACGACACGAGGCCGCCGTCTTTTCTTCAGTTGTTGTTCTTTACTTTTCAGTTGTACTTTCAGTTGGGCTTGTATTCCGGCCCCCTTTACTTTTCTGCACTTGTAGTTACTTTCCGCTTGCTGACTCTGTGGTGGTTGTTACTTATAAAGGCAATGCCTTCCCTGTTTACCGGGATTTTTACGCCTTGGTGCTAGTCGCCAGCCCCTGGCCTCTGGAAGGCGGGCTTGGGGTAGTCACGGCACGGGCCCCGAGGTCGGGTCGTGACAGTACATCCTCCTCAGAACCATGTGTCATAGCTCATACATAACTGGGGGAATATCCTACACAGAACCCTATATGACATGTACCTAGGGTATCCAACCACAGAACCTTAGATATATCACATATACACAAATATATAACCCTTCCCTAAAATTATTAGTCAATCCACACAGATCAACTACCTTCCCAAACCCATCATTTGGCTCCTAGATTTGCCTTTCTAGCACACAACACATACCACATCATAGTACCCACGTTAGATGATCATCATTGATTCTAAAGTTCTAAGGTAACACCTGCAGCTAACAATACCTTATTTCTTGTACTAACCATCACTAGGGTTATTATATCACTGGGGAACCCACCGAGGTCACCTTGGTCTCATCATAACACAGACACCCTACACGGTCTCATCATTTAAAAATTCATCCATCGGTCCAATCCCATTACTTAGAGGGAATATAGTCCCCGAAAATAATCATACCCAAGTTATTACATCTCCAAATCATAAATAAATCCTCGTTATAAATCACACTCAAGAAATAGCATAACTCCCATATCTTATCCAAAGTCACAGGTCAGTGCACTCACCCAACCAGTAAAAAGGTCATACCCAGGGAAAACCCACCTAGACACTCACATATAAATGGGTAGGAATACCCTCCCCCACACTCTAATCATCTATAAAACTGTATTTAAGTATCTACACAGTCAAATCATGGCTTCCTTAGGCCAGTCATCCAAAATTAATCGTATCACTCTACTCCAAGGTCACTAAGGTTGTAACACCCCGAGATTTTATGAAAAATATTCTTTTTAATTTCATTAATGTCTTGTGTTGTACGCTACACCAAAAGGATCTTGCACAACACGCATCCTTGACTTGCCTTGCATTACACGCAATCGCAACCTTCCTCGATAGCGTGTGTAGTACGCAATGCCGAGTTTCACTAAACAATGATATGCTATTAAAATATTATTAAAACTAGCCGTTATGAATAGTAATAACCACTTTTTGAAATTTTGTAAATTTTATTTTTCAAAATAGACTTCATTTTCGGATTCAGAATATCGAAATTAGCTTAGGGTGAAATTTTGGTACTTTTCGGATAACTTTCATTTTCTGATGAATAGTGAAAATCACTAAATTTTAATTAAAAACAACCTTTTTAATAGAAATAATTAATAGTGATAAATTATTAATTTGAGTGGTTTTAAAGTATATTTATAATATATTTTTACAATTTAATACAATGTTGGTTATTGGATGTAATTTCACATTTAAACTAGACATAAACAACTGTCAATCTTTTGATAGTTATTATCTCTTAAGAACACGCTATTTGTTTTGACGACGGGAATAAATTTTTAAATTAATTAATGCAACTAATATGTTTTGAATTTGGTAAAATAGACATCATTTTTGAATTCATAATATCAAATATAGCTTAGGCCTAATTTTTGGTATTTTTCTGGAAACTTTCATTTTTTGATGAATAGTGAAACCACTAAGTGGTAGTTAAAAAAAATGAATTTTTCATAAAACTTAATTTTACCGCTTCTGTGAGTGGAATTTCAAAAATCCGAGAGACACGGTTGATGTCAGTAAGTAAAATGTGGTTCAATGAGATGAAAATAATTTTTGGTGAATAGTAACTTTTTACTTTGTTTACCACGGTTAAAAGTAAATAGGGTAATTAATGGTAAAAATGATATTATTATTACCCTAAAACATGTCCTAATTCTATTGGATAAATGTAATTCGACCAAAAACATCCTTATGAATAAAATATGACCATTTAGACCCACTTGGATTAGATTAGGACATTTATTATTAATTTATTTAAAGAAGGGTTAAAATAGTTAAAATCAAAGTTTAATAACTAAATCATTTTTAATATAGGGTTATAAATAAGATAAATTCGACTATAAACATTCATTAGAAATATAAAAATATTTCCTACATAATTATATTTTATTTTTAATTTTTAGACATTAAAAAAGTTAATTTATTTATGACACAAAGATGATGTAGTAATTATCTTATTAATGAAATATTGACATAATTGATGTTATCAATACCCAAATAAATGTAATTTGAGACTTTTTATGAATTAAACTAATATTATAGATTAATATGACATGTTAGTATTGATTTAATTTACTTTTTTCTAACTAATCATTCTGTTATGATTTTTACAAAAATCAATTACTAAATAGTGTCAAAATTGACATAAAATAGTTTTTAAAAAAAATATTATATTATTAGTTGTTATTTGATTCATAAAAATCTAAGGTTTGGCCAAATGACTTAGATAAGGTTATATATATTAATAATAAACAACTTGGGGTTCGTTTGTCTTGTTATTGTAAGTTTATTAACCTTATAGTATAAGAACACAAAAAGACACGGTAAAAGTAAAATTATCTAACTTAAGGTTAAATATAAATGATAAGGTTAAAATAGGAACCTAAACTTGTCTAAATTCTATTGGATGAGAGGATTTCTACCCATCCCCACTTTAGCTTAGAAATAAATCAATTTGGAGCTATTTAAAACCGAATTTGACTTTATAATAAAATAATAGTTTTAGTTATTCCACAGGTGGCCCTCTCCTCCCTTATAAAAGGTCACCTCCTCCCCCTCTTCCTCACACCACTTTGAGCCTTCAATATCGGCCAACCCCTGCCAAATTCTCTTCTCCACTTCCCTAACAACATCCTAGAGGTCCTGGTCTTCTTCAAAGACCAATTTTAGTACCCTAAGAGGAGGACTCAAAGAGGCGCTTCAAAGAAGAGGTAATGTCCGTTACCGATTCTTTCAACTTTATTTCTTCTTCCACTTCTTCTTATTAGGTTGTTTCATTATGAAGTAATAAAATCAGTATCACTCATATACTGATATTTTATTTTAAGTATGAAACAACCCTATTTCACCATCTATCCATCCGACGGAAAACGAAATCACCGCGCGTGCGTACATACGGAATATCGTCTTCACGCCGTGGTGTAATCTATTTTCCAACACCACCTTACTTGGATGGGTATAATGGTGTAAATAATGACTATATATGACTATTTTAAAGTTATATTGATTCTGAAATAGTATACATACACTCCAATACAATTCAACGATCATGAGAATGATATCATCGCTCGTGCGTACGTACGGACTACCGTCTCCATAACGCGATGAGATTCATTCTCAACGTTAACCATTCATGAATGATTATAAAGTATATATAATAATTAATCATGAAATATAGGAAAAAATAATACTACTGTATTTATGTATATATATATTTACGTCATCTACTTAATTCTACTCAATTCAATAAGGAAACGAAAACAGCGTTCATGCGTACGTACGGCCTACCGTCTCCATGAACAGTGTATTTCTTTCCATTTATCGATCCATTATATATATGTATATTCTAAATATATATTGTATATAAATAATGTTTTACATTCTGGATTTAGGTAATCAAGATCTAAGTAATCATATGAATAATTACAAGTTAAAACATGAATGACAAATGAGACGATTTTACCTAAAACGCTACTTTAACATAAATTTACAAAAGAACAGGTAATATAAAGTCATAAGTGAACCATATATGATATAGTAACAATTAATATGATTCTGGAATAAGTAAATAACATTATTTAAATCATTATACAGGAGTTTCGGACACTTACGAAGCAAATCGGACCTAAGGTAAGGGAAAATATCACAATCTCATTTTTATCCAAGATTGTTTATACTTTGGTATTTATTGGGGTGTATTTTATCATCCACATCCATGTTTTATAAATATGTAATATTATTTCCATCCACTTACAATTGTTTAAATCCAATTTTACCCTTCGGTGAGTTTTTATTAAAAGATATGAAAGGAATCTTTTGTCGTTTTTCGTACGAGGTGATTTTTGACTTTTCCGACAAAAGTACGAGAAGAATGTTTTTTTTAACTTATACGGCATGAATGGATTTTTAAAACATTACTTCCAAGAAGCTTCCTTTACAAGTTTTCAAGTTTATTTTTAATCAACTTCTTTTAGTTTATAATTGTATGACATGTTAAGAAAGGAAAAGTGTTTTTGAAGTAGAAAGGATATTTTCCTCAAGAATGGAGTTCAAGTGTTTTATCAAAATTATTTTCCATCTAAGATAATATAGGGTTCTGTTTCTATCCCTATTATTACATGGATTTGATTATGTTGTGATGGATATATTTTTATGAATTCCTTTAACTTATATGAATTGTTTTATGATGTCACGATGTTTAAGATTCCCATTTTTATTACATGGGTTATGCAATGATGTGTGATTTATGATTTTGTGGCACACATAAGAATGGTATCATTATGAGATGGGTGGGACCTATATATCCCTCCAATGCATTGGGTAAAGATTTTATATCTCATGAGATAGACATGTCTGGAATGGCAGGTTAAACCGGTTCAGTGAAACAGGACTGAAACGAGGAGTGAACTCGGTTCAGAAATGGACTTTGTCCACTAAGATAGTCTTGGCGATGAGTCTTGACTAATAAGAAATGATTATCTATGATTATGTGTGTATGCCACAAAGTTTCATGTTTTAAGTTATGATTATTGGGATTACATTTCACTACTATGATTGATCCCATGTTATGAAATTATGATTTATTTTGGAGGTTAAGATTTCCAAAAGTTATGTTCTTATGTATATGATGTGATTTATATTTATTTTGTTTACCCTTACTGAGCATTTGAGCTCACCCTTTTGTGTTTTCTTTTCCCCAGGATATAAAGAAATGTTTTAGGTATAAAAAAATAAGATCTTCATGGGAGATGTTGAAGATCTTTCACCACGATTAGAAGATTATATTCCGAGTTTCCAAAGACACTAAACTATTACGGTCCTTGTGTGTGTGTTTTTTGTTATGTACTAAGTATTCTGTAAAAGTAATGTAATTTCCTTGTATGTCAAGATTCGGGTCTCTACTAAGATAACCTGTCCCTAATACCACTACATCTCATTCATTTCATTTTACTCATTACATACCCCTTAGGGTCTGTATATATCAAGGCATACATTTTTGAACAAGGCCTCAATAATTAGCAACTGAAGAATCCACCCAGCGCACAATGGTCCATCGTGTCCCTTGGATATTTTCTCAGACCAATCATAAGCATTAAAAAACTATTTATTATAAATAAAAGGTTGGTATACCTTAGTGACATGACAACACATCATATTAATATAAATAAAACTCTTTTACCAAATGGTTTACACTCAAGGGAACACCTACCACATTAAAATCCATTTCCATTTAATCATAACCTAGTAGCTCTCACCCAAGATCCTCTGAGCCTCATGTCACCTCTCGAGGTCCAAATCCATGACAAGACTTCCAAATTAGTTATTTATAATCATTTATAATTAATTAAATAATTTTAAAAAAATTCAAATTTAATTTCAATAGGCATAAATTCCTAATAACTCACCAGATTTCATCCACTCACTGAAATATTGGGCATCGGGGTGCAGTTTACTCCGAACATGCACCCTAACCTAAAACATTAAAAATAACAAAATTACATACCTATTTAAATGATAAAATTCATCCAATTTAACCAAAAACTTTAAATAAAATCACCATGTGACTTACCTTCAACACAATGGTTTGAAATCATCTTCCTTATATTCCCTCTATCAAGGACTAGAAAATTCCCTATAACTACTGCATGATTCCACCAAGCTTCAGTGTAATAAACACCAAATCTCTAGCTAAAATCACATAAAAATCACTGATGATAAAATGAAATCAATTAAAGGTTATTTAGGGAATAAATTACCTTAAAAACTACAAAAACATCACCAAGAAAACCTTATATTGAGTGGGTCAAAGGAGGAAAAAGAGGGCGAGTATCTGGTCAAAGGTCCTCCCTACACACCTATGTTCACCAAAAAAAACCAAGGTGATGACTAGTAATTTACCAATTGGTACCTATTTCAAAGACATGTCAATGTATTAGCATTGGTGTGACTATAGGGTTTTTGGTTCCAAGAACACCTCTGCTCGATATATTCATAGCATGACCAAGGGTTTAAGCATAATGCACTCCTCTATAGATGAGGATAAACCAATCCATCACAAAGTAGTGCCTCACACTAAGAGTCGTAGATACCAGAATAAAATTTCTCATGGAATGAACTATGGGTCATGGTGTGAACTTTTTAAATAGATATATTTCTATAAATCCTTTGGTCCTTTCTCTTCCGTTCACCCAAGTACCCCAAACTCTATCCAGGACTCATTAATTATATAAAAACATCTCTTAGAGATGTCACAACCTTCAAAATTCTAATAAGAATCACATTTATCAAAACAAACCCTACTTCAAATCCAAAATTAAAATTCCTTTTGAAATTTTCACATAGGAAAATATGAGTCTTTATAACCTATGCACTATTATAGTTCTAATCGCTGAGAAGTCTCGGTATTCCTTCCAGCAAAATTAACAACCCACACTGATCATCAATTCACTATTGACTCATAATGTTCTATTTTGAAACAATCAATGTGATTCTATTTCATAACTCTAAACATGTGGTCTATTACTCATTAGAAAGTGATACATCTCTCTTCACCATCACCAAAATAATGAGACAATGCTTAATTATGCCCACCTATCCTAATACATGACAATTTCATCAATCAATTATTCTCAAGGATTATGGTGATCACAACCAAAGGTTCCATTAATAAAGGATAGTTCTAATCCATGTCACTTCTTACAATTGTAATCAAATACTGAACACATTTTCAGTGGTATACCAACTCGATTGGTTTAGTTTCCATCTCACTTCACCTAATTATGCATGAAAAAAAATCAATCATCATCTAGATGAACTTTCTCAAAAACACTTAGTCACACCCACTGATATGCTACCTCATCACTTTATACTGATTCCTTAATCCACAGAATCATAAATAGATCATCCAAATACCCATACTAAAGTTTTAACTTGACTCTTGGTGTAATTCCATGGTTGGATCCTCAACCAACCAACCTCCCCAACCTTCATGATCTTACCCTGAGTTCCAACATACCTCTAAGTCTACTCACCATCAGATCACATCCAAACCATCATGAAAAGGATTCCAATTCATCGACTCCATCTGATAGTTCATTGAATTCTCAAATTTATTAATCTCCATAAAAATATATACAATTGGATTTACCTGCTCATCGGTATCCAAATTTCTTCTCAACCATCAAGAAAAATTTTTAGATCATCCAATACCCTACTGAAATGAGGTTCATTCTTCCTCATCTCATTATCTATACATTACTATATTAAATTACTAGGCATGACCACCCCAATCATACCCAAGAACTAACTTGAAATGTTAAATTCTAAATGTTCTGGACTCACCAAGAATTACATCTCTGCAATCTATGAAAATTATATTTATAATTAGGGTAGTTTCCTATAATATTTAATGGTGTGATATCTATTATATGGATTTCATTATACCTATCCTTGATCACAACCTCAATAGTTTCCACCATCACAAGCGCGTCTCTATTTCCGATCCTTTTTCATCCAAACATTTAGCTACTGATGATGCACCTTTCATGATTTCATCATCATCATAGAGGAATATTTCTCATTAAAAACACTAGGATTCCAATACTATAAGAATAACATTAATTTCATAGATCTTTGACCCACACACATTTTCTCAATAATCCATAATTTAATGTCCCCACACTTAACCATAATGTACTACCTTCATCTCATCAAACCCAAATGGGTGTAGTCTATAATACTACCTAATTATGAAAAATGGCTCACACTCTCATGAATCGTGCATCATCAACCCTAGGATCACATTCCTAAACCATTAAATATTACTCACTCCATGTTAATCTCATATATTCAAAATCACATCTGTGATTTTTCCTGATAAGCCTGGAATATCACTCATGCCTATGAGAATCACACGATCACCCACCAACCTAGGCATCGCCACTAAAATAGACATATTTACCCATGTTATATCTATCCTTTATAAAAATATATAGGAATATGATCCACTACCCCACTAAGAATCACAAATAAATAAATAGGGCCAGACATCTAACTAATTCTTCCCTTGAAGCCTAACATGATATCGAAGAACCTCTAGTTCTTTATGTCACAAAATCTCAAGGCATTTCCATGCCTTTACCATATACCTGACAACACCTTCCTTGAACCAATCATGTGACCCAAATAATCAACTTGTTCTTCATGTATTTAAGGAAATCATAATCCAAGGCTAACACCTCTATTGAGTTACCCTCTCACTTCACATCTCCTCTCTACCACACTACCAGACTCAAAAATGTATTGATGCATACCTTTAAGGTGCTCAGCTCTCCTGCCTTTCCCATAAACAATGTATCACATAATTCATAGGTCATAAGGAAACATCCCAACTTCTGTCTCAACAATAACCTAAAAAATCACTTGACAACACCCACATCAAGTCCCCATATACATATAACTATCATCACATTTTCCCATCTATGGTACTAATTCCTCACTAGGTATCTAAACATGAGACTACCTCAATGAGGACCACAACCTCATCTATGCAGGGATATACATACATATGATGGAATCATTCCATGGTCATCTTGGTTGAGGAATCAAAAACCATTTGGTTTAGTTAAGTATAATGCCACTAAAAATCTATATGGGAAATGCTATATATGTTTTTTTTACTTTAAGAAACTAAACCTACTTATAGTCACCTAAAAGGGGTTCATCACCAAGGTATATAATTCCTTTACTGACCCATTAGGGTTCATCATACATCCCTTACACTAAGGGGCTATATAGTTGTCATCAAGGAGAATCTCCCCATATAATCGACATTAATTTTCATCATAGAAAATATATTGTGGTTTGGTTGAGTATAATTCCACCACCAAGGTATATGGGGAAACACGATATAAGTTTTCATGGACACTTTCAATAGTTGAATATTATTGTAAGTGATATTAATAACACACAAACACACATATACCATATTATTCCTACATGAAAAATATGATGCATGTATGCAATCCTATTTCAAATGGGCCATGAGAAAAAAACCATAAACCATAAATCCAAAAACTCAAGGGTGTCATTCTATGATAAATCATATAACCATAAAATTAAAAAATAAGAACAACAATCCCAAATCCTTGGTAATCTGCACTTCCCATCATAAAAGGTGTCTATGACACACCAATTTGAGGTCCATCACATGCCTTGAAACATTACTATCTCACATATCTATCATGTGTCAAATAGTAAGACAAAATAAAAGATCAGATATAAATTTTTAATGTACCACTTCCATAGACTACTTGAATGGTTCCTAAACTAGCAGCCTCTATGTGACCTCAGGGGTACCTCCCCATATTCCATAGGCTATTGACTAGCAGTGAGGGTCGACGGTGTTATTGTGGGGAGACTATACCCTCATATCAGGGTAAAACACAATAAAAAATAACCAAAAAACATCAAAAATAAGGAATTTGGTTTTGTGGAGTATATAAAAAGAATCATCAATAATAAATCATTATTGTGGAAGCATGCAGGCATATAGACTCATGGTCATACCCGAATACAACATTAACTGCCCATTAAGATAATCACATATAAAAAAATAAATAAAAGGAAAAAGTACACTGAGGATCTATTATCATCCATGAGCCTTGCCTCATCCCAATATTCAATCCCATCCAAGATATCTTGATTGGTCAAGAAACATAAGGCCTTTTCCTAACCAAAGCTTTAAACGATTTATTGGGTATCCAAGTGTCATGGCCGCCTAAGATGGGTGTGAATACAACTTAGTAGGGAACCACCATCAGGGTACCAAACATAGAAAATAATATAATGTATGTTTATATGTGATATATTTTAATGAATAAATAAATATAATGAAGAATTATAAATAAATAAATTGCATCAATACTTGGGATCTAGAATAACACCCAGGATCGACTATACCTTCTTTATCCAGTATCGCGGTGTGTCTAAGCATATCAACCACCCTGGGGACACATGCCCTACCTCAAAACCATACCTAAGTATCATACCTAATTCATATAGATTCAGAGTGTATATAAACATATGTGACCACCAAGGGGAAATTTATTGATCCATATAATAGAATAAACAACCTTGGGGAAATATACCTATCCCTAGAACATATCTACCCCAGGTCGTAGCTCACCAAGAACCATATCCTACCCATGGGTAATCCCACCCTAGAATAATATCAACCATAATTAATATCTCACCATGAACTATTGTGTATCATACACCTAGGTAGTCACATCCCATACCTAGAATTAAGTATCTAGTATCCATTACACGATGATCGTAACCCTCCATAGTGTCTGAACTTTCATTTAACATGAAACACACACACACATATATACCTAGGGGCACATACTCCCTAGAATCACATGCCATAATAGATATATACTTGGGTTAACATCCTCTTTGGAACCACATACAACATTTAATCAAGTTATATCACTATGGAGCCTCGAATTTATCACATATACCTGGGGGATATCCCATCCCCAAAACCAACAATAAATTTACATGGGTTAACCACCTACCCAAACTCATCACGTGTCTCCTGGGATAACCTATCTAGAACATAGCTTAGACCCCATTATAAAAACCATGTTAAATGATCACTATTTATTCTCAGACTCTAAGGTGACACCTGAAACCAAAGATTCCTATTTTCTTATACTAATCCTCGCTATGGTTAGCATATCATCGAAGAACCCACTAAGGTCCCCTAGGTCTCATCATAACATAGAAGCCCTACAATTACCATGTTAGATCAAAATTCATTAGGTGACACAGTATTGAGGAACTAGAGGTATTATTTTTTGATATTGATCTCCTCACTTGGATCCAGTTGGTTAGTGTATTGGTTTTTATATTTACAAGAATTTTAAATTTCAATTTTGAAATTTTTTGTTTTCTTATTGTTTTCAGTTTGTATAAGGGTTCAAGATTTTGTGAGGGTTCACACAAAACCCATAAATTTTTTTATAAAATATTAAAACAAATATGGATTCAGAGGTGTAACACCCCAAGATTCTACGGTATGCTTCTCTTTGAATAATGTGATAGCATGTGTTGTACGCAACATCGAGTTCTAACACACCACAACCAATCAAACTAGCCATTATGAATAGTAATACCTACTTTTTGAAATTATATATATTTTATATTTCAAAATGGACTTCATTTTTGGTTTCGGAATATCGAAATTATCCTAAGATGAATTTTTGGTATTTTTCTATTTTTATGAATAGTGAAAAATACTTAAAAACAACTTTTTTAATCAAAATAATTTATAGTGATAAATTATATTATTGAGTGGTTTAAAAGTATAATTAGAATATATTTTTACCATTTTATCCAATGGTGTTCATTAGAATTAATTTCACTTTGAAATTGGACCTAAACAATTGTCAATCTTTTGATATATATTGTTTCTTAAAAACACGCTATTTGTTGTGACAGCGGGAATTAATTATAAAATTAATTAATGCAACTTATAATTTTGGAATTTTGTAAAATAGACATCATTTTTGAATTTGGAATATCAATTATATCTTAGGATGAAATTTTGGCATTGTTCTGAAAAACCTCAATTTTTGATGAATAGTGAAACTACTAAGTGGTAGTTAAAAAACTGAATTTTTCATAAAACTTAATTTTATCGCTTCTGTGAATGGAATTTCAAAAATCCGAGAGACACGGTTAATATCAATAAGTAAAATGTAGTTCAATGGGATGAAAATAATTTTTGGTGAATAGTAACTTTTTACTTTTATTTACCATGGTTAAAAGTAAATAGGATAATTAAGGGTAAAAATGATATTAATATTACCCTAACACATGTCCTAATTCTATTGGACAAGTGTATCTCTGCCAAAAACAACCTTAGGAATAAAATATTATCATTTAGCTCCACTTGGATTAGATTAGGACAATTATTATTATTTAATTCAAAGAAGAGTTAAAAGAGTTAAAATCAAAGTCTATTTACTAAAACATTTTTAATATAGGGTTATACATACGATAAATTCGATTGTAAATATTAATTAGAAATCTAATAAAATTTCCTACATAATTATATTTTATTTATAATTTTTAGACATTAAATAATTTAATTTATTTATGACACAATGATGATGTAGTAATTACCATAATAGTGAAAAATTAGAATAATTGATATTATAAATACCCAAATAAATAAAATTTGAGACTTTTTATGAATTACACTAATTTTATAGGATAATATGACATATTAGGATTTATTTAATTGACTTTTTTCGAAGTAATCATTTTGTTATGAGTTTCACAAAAATCAACTATTGAATAGTGTCAAAATTGACATAAAAGAGTTTTTAAAAAAATATTATATTATTAATTGATATTAAATTCTTAAAAATCTAAGGTTCGGCCAAGAGACTTATATCATGATAGGTGTATCATTAATGGACCACTTGGGGGTCTCTTGGATGTATATAGTAAGTTTATTAACTATATAATATAAAAATACAAAGTGACATGGTAAATGTCAAACTAATTAACTAAGAGTTAAAAATAAAAGATAAGGTTAATATAGTAACCCAAAACTGTCTAAATTCTATTGGTTGAATGGTTTTTGACCTATACCCACCTTAACCTTTGAATAATCAACTTTGGAGCCATTATAAACCGAATATGAATTTATTATAAATTAATATTTCTATATTTTCCAAAGTTGCCCCTCACCCCTCTTATAAAAGGGCACTCCTCCTTCTCATTTCTTCACACCTTCAAATCCTTTTGGTTCGGACAACCCCTGCCCAAATACACTCTCAACTTCCATCACTACAACCTAGAATCATTATTTTGATCAGAAAGCCAACCTAAGGAGCCCTTTTGATCAAATCAAAAGGAAGAACCCGAAGAAGAGGTAACGATTTCACCACCCTTTTCCAAGTTCTTTCTTCTTACACTTCTTCTTCCTTTTTTGTTACCATTCTAAAATAATAACTCCAGTATATTATATATACTGTGATGTTATTATAAATATGGTAAAACCATATTCAGTATTCTATCCACCCTTTGAATAACATGTCACCATACGTGCGTACGTACGGCTTACTGTCTCCACGTCGTGGTGTAATTGTTATTCAATAAATTATTATTTGGATGGGTATAATAATGATGTGTAATTCATGTAAATAATAAATGTAAAATGATAATTATTCTGTATATATGATATACCATCCAATTATATATTATTTTAATATCAAAAGAATGATATTGTCACTCGTGCGTATGTACGGACTACCGTCTCCACGAACGCGATGAGATTCATTCTCCATCGTAACCATTCAAGTATAATTCTCATTTGATGATTAAAAATAATATTTAAGGACTTGATATAATTCTTGATATGAATAATATACACCCCATTAATAACAAATATGGCTCACATAATAAATAATATAAAGTAAAATGAACCCGTTAACACCCAAAATGATGATAATTCTAAGATATTATTAACAAATCAATGTTAAAAGATCATATGTGATATCATATTAATGCATATTATTATTTTATAATTAAATAAAAATTATTTCACCATTATAAATAAGGTTAACCTATCTTCGACCAAGGAAAAAGTACGAATTAAGGGGTTTCTTATCTCACTCTTAATTTCATGATAATTCCATTGTTCACCACTTATTTATTGAATGTGGTGTATGTGTACTGCCCATGATTGTATTAATTGTGTAATATAATTTAATTTATGGGTATTTGAATCATCATTTTATGATCCTTCTTTCATGGGTTCATGTTTCATAAGTTACCAAATCGATAAGGGAATTTGAAATTTCAATTTCCACTCATTTGGCTTTACGCATACTTCATTGATTATTTTACTCCAAGATTATGTGTGGAATCACTATTCATTTGATTATGTCATAATTTCCACTCCCCTTTATATGGATATACTTTTTATACACATAATCACTCCATTGATAAATTCTCAAGTCATCGGTATGATTCATACTCTTCGTCCAAGTTATGTATTTGTATATCTATATATTTCATCTTCTTTTCCTTCTACTTCCTTCTCCCCGAGATTCTACATTCATGATTCTTAAACTCCTACTCCGACACATTATAAGCCTATGGAGAATACACTGGGACCCACTCTATCTGTACAGATTAATGTTTCATCAAATCCTAGGAATCTAGAGTCACCCACTAATCAGACTACCTCAGGCATATTAATAAAATCTTTGTAAATTTTTTTACCATAATTTTTTTCTTTATAATATGGGTTGATATAATATTTTTTTTCTTCTTTAACAAATGGATCTTACAATAAGAGGTGTAGGCATACATGCATGAGTGTGGTGTAGAACTACCATACACATCTTATGGTGGAGTAAAATGAAGGCACCCATATGATAGGAAAAAATACGTGGGAATATGGGATTTTTTTAGAAACTCTTACCAAATACTCCAAAATCATTCTCGTATGGCCACTCTTCTAGAGACACCTACCAAAATAAGTAAAGGATAATACTTGGTAAAAAATATGGGTAAAAAAATTATTTGTATTTAATGTTATATTATTATTGTATTTATATAAATTAATATTTTGGTGTTAGATCTGTTTTACTTTTCTTGATAGTGAGGCTGTGAGGCCAGTAAGGATCACAGAATTAGGTGATCTATGGAAAGAATATAAGCATGATTTATATAGTTGATGGAGTGCTAGAGTTTTCATATATATAGAGGCCACACCTATCATGGATGACTGTCTGAAATAATATTATTGGGAAATTATTTCTCATTGTACCAAAACTGAGTTCAAGGTATTAAACAAATTTGAGGTTTATAATGAAAATTACCATGATTTTCATTAATAATTTATTTTGTATTATTGAAAATTATATTTTAGGAATATTCATGAAGAAATAAAAAAACTAGGGTGCAACAAAATACCTACACACTCTAGGGTGAACTATGATTTCAGACAATGAGAGGAAGAAGGTACGACACTCATTTATAATTTTGCTTTTAGACATGCACTTTTTTTTGTTTCCTCCATATTTTATTCCATTGTTATAGATAAATGATCATGTATTCTATAGTTTATTATTGAAATCATTTAGTGTGTACTGAAATTTCAGGATTTGTATTGTTATGTTTGTCAGTATGTCATGAACCTATACAACTACTGGTCATTTTATTAAATTTCCATTATTTTTATAGAAAGGGGAACTAAAATATTGGGGCCACTTCCCTTTCAAATTTTTTGGGATATAATAATTAATACCTTAGGGTATGAAACAAAATTCATGAAAATATACTAACATATTATATAAATATTAATGTGCAAAAATTAAATTACAAAAGAGAAAGTGACTTAGTATTGAAAAGTGAGAATACCTTAAATAGTGATATAGTAAATCAATCACATGATTTTTACAAAAATCATTATGTTTAGGAGAAACATTATAATTAATAAACATAAATAAATTAATTAACTAAATATTTAGAACTAAAACCTCTATCTTTATTAACCGGTTCCAATCACTACCGCAAAACTAGGTTTCTATAGCACCACTCTTTATCAACGCTAAAAATCACTCATAAAGGTAACTTTTAACAGCACTAAAAATTGCTTTTAAAAATTCCCCTTTATCGTCGTTTTTTTATCACTGACAAAGGCACCCCCTTTATTAGCTATTTTTTAGCACTGTTAAAGGGGACCCCTTTTTCAGCACTTTTCTTAGTTGCACTGATAAAGGGGGGATTTATCAGCACTTTTTCCTAGCGTTGTTAAAAGTTTCTATTTCAAACAAAATATGAAAATAATATACTGATAAATAAGTATATTTATATTGATATAAATATAATATATATTTTTTAAATATGTTTTAGATAAGTTTAAAAAGACTATTACATTTAATATATAAGAAATTTATTGAAAATGGCATTAAAATATTTAAAAAATATTTTTAATTAATAATTTACTAATTATCATTCACTAATAGTCATTTAGTAATAGTTTGAATATAAAAAAATAAAAAAAATTAATAAAAGATCAAAAATAAGTTGAAAATACAACACGAACTTCAAACAGCCATGACTTTTGATATGGGTGTCCATTTGAGATTTAAAGCATATCAAATCAAATCCTGCGACGAACTCTACATGCTAGTGACCCAAGGTAACCTTTTATTACATTTTTCTAGGCCAAATAAGACCCATAAGGCCTCCAAAACTGATTTTGTAGTTAGGATACCCCAATATGTTAACATTCAAACAGCTATAACTTCTGATCTAAATGTCCTCTAGGTCTATACCGCATATGATATCGACGATTGTTTCATTTTATTTGATTTGATAGGTTGTGGAGTTGAAACGGACTTCTGGATTAGAAGTTATGGTCATTTTAACATTCTATGTCTTTCAAACACACATATATATATATTTATTTGTAAATGTATATATATATATGTGTGTGTGTGTGTGTGTGTATGTCTGGTTGTGCGTGTTGTATATAAGTATTTATTTATTTATTTATTTATTTATTTATTTATTTATTTATTTATTTATTTATTTATTTATAAACACACATAAAAACATATTTTATAAATTTATTTAAAACTAATCTTATAAATATATGTTAATATACAAATAAATATATGGATAAAAAATTATAACTAAAAATATATATATAAATATATATTAATATATATTAATATATGAATAATTAAATATATATATATATATATATATTAATATGTGAATAAATATATATGTATTAATATAACTAAATATATTTATATTAATATGAATATATATTAATATACGAATAAATATAACTATATATATATCATTAAATAGAGAAAAAAATTAAATGTCTTAGTGGTAAAGGTATATGTGCATGATGGGGGAGGTCTCGGGTTCGAGTTCTGGTGGAAGCAGGGGCGCACGGGGAAGTGGGAGGGGGTTGTGAGGGAAAGTGTAGTGTGTGTTGAGAGGGAGGGGGTTCGCCTAGTGCTGATAAAAGGGGTGTTCAAGAACTTTTAAAAGCTCCCCTCATTATATATTATTTTTAACTTTTTTTTAAATTTTTTTACTTTTATTAGAACTTAAAAAAATCACTGATAAAAGGTGTCTTTTATCAGCGATAAAAAAAAGCACTGATAAAGGACATTTTTATCAGTGATTTTTTAGCATTGATAAAAGACCCCTTTTATCTTCGCCTCAATTAACTGTGCTTTTCTAGTGTTGTTAATACCCTTTTCTAGCGCTGATAAAGGCTATATTTGTAGTAGTGAATCACACTATGTTATCTCATTAAATTGAAACCATGATCTATGTGGTGTAGACCAATTAAAATATAGAATTAGACATATTATATTGTAAATCTCCAAATTTGACACTTGAATATATGGTCATTTTAAAAAAATACTTAGAACACTATATATTTGATAGATATAATTCCAACATATATATAAATCACTTCCCATGGTAATAATCCTAGATACACAATACCCATGGTAGAGTAACACTCATCCTATTCTCTAATAATCATTGAAGGATTCTATAAAGTAAATAAAGATTCTATCTAACCTACCCTTTGAAAATATTATACAAATCTTCCATAATTTAAGATTCTATATAGACCACCCCTTGTTTTACCCTTACCCAACCTTAGTTTAACCTTACTTAACATTATTTTTCCCTTAATTAGCCTTAGTTTACCCTTACTTATCTTTATTTTTACCTTTAATTATCTTTATTTTACCCTTAATTAACTTTTTTTCACCCTTACTTAACTTTAGTTTACACTTACACAGCTTTAGATTGTTATTTTTCTACCTTTTCTTTATTTTTTGTATGGTAGTTGAACACTATTATTATAATACCAGTTTATCTTATCATTAATTATGGTGATTATATATCCACCTTATTATTTATTACAATGATGAACTATTCACTTCTATATATGTTATATATGTTGATAACCCATTCATTTATACACAGTTATAATTCATCTACCATATGTTTTTCTTTTTAGCTTCATTTAGAATTAATATCCATTTGATTTCAGTTATGAAATTAATTATTAGTAACCTATTTTCAATTATGGTTTTATAAATTCGATTTCATTTCAGAGGGAGGTTTTTAATATTGAAGTATGTGCACCTTGATCAAAAAAATTTTGCTCAAGTAGAAATAAAAAATATGGAAGCATGGTAAAAAAATTGACACAGCTGCAGATTTTAAGTCTTTATTTATTAATATCAAATTTTAATATCTATTTTGTAACTTAATTTTCTATTTATATTTTTAATATTGTTCTTTGGAGGCCCTTGATTCCCATGAAGCTGACAACTTGGGTCTAAATGATCACTTAAATCATGTTTTTAGAGATGAGCACCATGGAAGAGTACGCTTTCGAACAGGGAAGGGTATTGTCATAATGAGGTATCGGGCCACTTCAAGTGCCAATTCTGGTGGTATTGATTTGAAAAAAGATAATTCAGGGGTATCTCAAGTTGTGAATAAGAAATAAAAGGTCAAAAAAGGGTCATATAGGTGGAAAAACGAAATCAAATAGAAAATGCTAAATTTATGAAACTGATGGAGGTTTTATGTCTGTCACTTCCACCAGAGACTTCAACGGATTGTGATGAATATATGTTAATGATGCATATGTAATATATTACACTGGTAAGTGGTCTTAGTGGTTTTCGGTATGACGACATTCCTAGTGACGGCAAGGATGAGGGTGAGTATGAGGTCGAGGATGAGGATGAGACCAAGGAAGAGGATGAGGGTGAGGATGATGGTAATGATAGTGATGGTGATGAGGGGTAGATTTATACTTTACATTTTTTAATGTTATTTATGAAATTATTTGTTTTATGGTATGTTTTGGATGAATATATGTGATGTTTTTTATGTTTTTTATCACTAGTAAAATGTATCAATTGATTTAATGTGTTATCATTATTTATGTATTGGTTTGTGGCTCTTTAAGGATGGTATGTTGGTTACATTGCAGGTTTTATTTATTTGGTAGTTCTATTTTCATTTTTTTTAGGTTTTTTAAGGTTCTATTTGTTAATGATGTTATTTTGGTTTCATTGAAAGTTATTATTCCTGTGTTATCAATTAATTTTAGGTTTTTTTGGTTTTATTTCAATTTATTGTAGGTTCCATTTTCATTTCATTATAAGGGTTTTGTTTTCTATTTGTAGGTTTTTTGGGCTGGGTAAGGCTACTACTTGATTTGGAATTGGGCAGGGTCTATAAAAATGGTTTTATAACCATTGTTATATCCTTAAACCAATGGTTCACCACAAACTATTGGTTAAAATGAAATTTAGACCCCCTATACCAATGGTTCTCAAAGAACCATTGGTATAGGAATTTCCTAACATAAATATAGACAATGGTTTTTAGAACCATTGTTATAGGTTATACCAAATGTTATCTAGCCTATACCATTAGTTTTAAACCATTAGTACAGCCTTCAATTCCAGTTGTGTTAATAATATTTATTTATTTTCATTTTTTCCGGTGTTAATTGTCGTGTTTTTTTATGTGTGTTTCATTATAAAATATCCAGTTCTTGCACATATTATATAGTTCTTTCGTCTTCAAAATAATAACAATGAAATAATTATCATATTTTTACAGTAATTATACTTTTAAAAGCAAAAAATTAAATATAGTTACAAAAAATGTAATATGTTATAATCATGGAGACAGTATGTCGTACGTACGCATGAGTAACATTTTCATTTTTCAATGATAATTATAGAAAATAGGTAAGTAATATTTTATATTTTCATAATTATTATAATATAATATATACCTTATTATATACTTGTATATATTATCCATGTGGTGTGGTGGTGAAAAGAGAGTCACATCGCTTTGTTAGGGCGGTAGTCTACATATACACGAACGATGTTATCATCTTTATGTGAGTAAAATGGTAAGAAATAAAATGATATATTATATTTATATAATGATAAATATGTCATGAATATCATAATTATTTCATTTATAACACATATAATCATTAACTTTATCCTTATCACCTTCCATGTAAAGCATTAGTAAAATAAGAATTGCAACGCTTCACAAGTCGGTAGTCCATCGTACACATGAGAAACATTATTGTATCCCATATGTAATGGAAAGTAAAATGATATATATAATATAATGAATAAAGTGTTATAATTATGTTATAAATATCATTTATATACTTTATATCCATAATTATATCCAACTATGAGAGCTGATAATGGAAAAATGAATGTCATCAGTCTGCAAGGTGGTAGTCTGTCATACACACGAATGATGATTTTGTAACCCATTTGATATAAATGGAGATTTTTTTAGGTTATGAACTTATTATAAAAATATATTATTATATTTATGATACTTAGGTTAAGGATTTGTAGGAATAAATAAAATAAAGATGCTCATTGAATAACGTTTCCTCTTCTTCAGGTATCCTCCTTAGGTTTTACCAAAAGCCTTCCTAAGTTAGATTTCTACTCAAACTAAGGCTTCAAGGATGAGAGGAGGAAATTTTAAAAGTTATTTGGGATTTTATTGTCTGAAAAAAATGGTTTTAAGGTGTAAAGGTCGGTGAAGAGTGGGTGGCCTTTTATAAGTGTGGTGAGTGGCACACTTTTAATTTTTTGAAAATATTTAACCATACCCATGTTTTCGTCACGCCATAAGCCTCCAAAATGGACCATTCTTGAACCTATAAGATATATTTTTAAAATATGTCCCAAGATTTGGTGTTTTCTAAGTTGTTAGGTCATTTTTAACCCTTATATTCTTAGTTTAACTACCAATAAATCTATTTTTACCTTAACCATAATAATTTTTTTTACTATTTTCACTATTCATTTTGATCAAAAATTAAGTTGAACTTATTAGAAAATATAAATAATTATTATTAAACATATGAATAAATTTTTTAAAATTAAATTCATGGAAGTGAAAATATTTAATTTAAATTTAATCTCACAGATATGATGAGAAATCATATTTTTAGAGAGAAAATATTCAAAATTTTACAAAGTTTTTATATCAACATTCAATGTGAAAATGATTCCAAATAGCTAAACTATATTAATTTATATATAATAAAACTAATGTTACTTTAAAATCAATTCAATATATAATTTAACCTTATAAATTATTTAAATTAAATGTCAGCTTCCAATTAAAATTCAATATTTTTCATTATTCATCAAAAAAAGAAACTTTTCTAAAAAATCCCAAAAATTAACCCTAATATAATTTTGATATTATTATTTCAACCATTAATTTCATTTTATCAAATATTGTTTCTAAAAGTGTCAAAAATTAATTTTATATTATGTTCACAAAGCACGAGTAATCTCTCTTTTAGAAAAATGTAGTTTTTCTAAAAACATTTATTTTTCTTTTACATGATTTTTATTTTATTTATAATCAATAGATAACCATAATTTTCATATTTTAGTTATTAATATTTGTACCCTCCAATTTAACAACTAAGTTATAACTATTATAATAATATTTTAATAATATTTTGAATTCTTTATAAATTCAGTATTAGGTGTAATGAAAGCTAAACTCAATGCCATGTGTAACACAAGATAAACATGGTGCTCTGTATAATGTAAGATAAACTCAATATTATGTATAATTCATGCTATTGAAGTGATTGGATTTATTTAAAATATATATATAGTAAAGTCTTATAGTGTTATATTTTATTTTAAGCTCGTTGTTTCATGTCATACATGCTATCGAATAAAATGTTCTTATTTTAGAATTTTGAGATGTCACAAAAAACCATATTTAGAATTATTTAGGTATAAACCGAAATAGGTTCTCCAAAGAATGGATATAGTTCTTAACCATGTGTCTTAAATTTATTTATTCCTATAGCCCCTTAAAATATTATCTAATTATACTAAAATAATAACATTAGTATATTAAATATACTGAGATGTTATTATATTAATTTCATAGCCTATATTCATCCCCTATTCTATAAAATGCAAATGAAATTGTTGATCGTGTGTATGGAGGACTACAACCTCACGAACTAATGTAATTTATATTCCATCACTATCCCTCAAGGATGAAAATAATAATATATTCAATCTATATATATAATATTTATTCCATAATTATACTTATGTAATTATAATATCACAATGAACTTCTTGTCTCACAATCCATTGGAAAATGATAACGTCACATGTGCATGTGTGTGGGCTACCGCCTCCACAAAGCAATGTGATTTTTTTTCATTTTAGTTTGACATTGATGCTGATAATAATATATTTAATGAATATATATAATATATATGATATAAAAATGATTCTAGAAAGTTAAATTATTATTTAACTTTCTTTTGTTCCATCTGTTGAAAAATTACAATAGCCTTTATGTGTATGTATAGCCTACTGTCTCCATGAATGGTGTAACTCATTTTTAAATAAATAAAATTTTTTAGATGACTCTAAATTCATATATAATAAATATATATTATATTTAAATAATTATTAAAATTATTTAGATGATGTAATGATGATCAAAGTACAAGGAACAAAACTAATGAACCAAAACATATATGAAAAACGAAGCAGTTATTACCCGAAATAGTTATTTTTAAAAGAATTATTTATAAACTTGTGATAAAAGGTTATCATTAAATTATATAATATATAATATATAGTTTTATTTTTATGAAATATATTATAATAAATATATATTTATAATATAGGAGGTTCTAAAACATATATAGGAACGTGGACCTGAGGTAAGGGATTTTCATCTTACTTTTATTTTTTCAGACACATACCATTTTAGCCACTTTTTTATTCTATGTGGTGTACATGCTGACCATGAATATATTTTATGATTATTGTCATGAAAAGTATTTGATATACATATCCACCTAAAATTATTTATATCATGGGGATTATGATTCAAAAGTGACCAAACTGGTAAGGGTTTATTTCATAACCTCATTATTATTTGGGATTGTTTAAGTTAAAGTCTCCCCTGGGGAAATTATTTGATCTTTATTTATTAAAACAAATACATTTTATTATCCTGTATTTATTTCTATAAAATAAACTTTTTCCATTAATTTTCCTCCCTTGATATAATCAAGAGTCCAAGATAATGTTTTTAAGGGAAAATCGACATTTTTCTCTCTTCTGTTGAAAATAATCTCTCCTCCAGGTCTATTTTTTCTAAAAAAAATTAAATTTTTTTTTAATATTTCTAAAATATTATTTAAATTAATTTTTTACCATGTTTTAAATTTTAAAAAAAATATAAAAGGGATATTCCTTTCATTTTCCAAATGAGATACTTTTGACTTTTTACATAAATATGAAAGGAATCATTGTTTTAACATACATGGATTGAACAGAATTTTACACCATCATGACCACTAAATTACTTTAATATTCCATTACAGTTTTCTATGATTCTTTTCAAATATAGTTTTTTTTAATATTATGTAAATATTTAGTTTTTAAATGTGATTTTCAAAGTGAAAATATAATTTTCCTTAAGAATGTTGTAATGATATTTTGTGGTATTTATATTCATCAATGAAAACAAACCTTATTTTACTCAAGATGAATAGGGGATATTTTTTAATTATACCATATTTATTATTTATCTAAATGGTTTATGATCAGTTTGACTAGGTATGTGTTATTTTGATATCATCCATCATATTACTCTTGATGGTTTATGATTATGTTTATTAATTGGAGAAATTATTATCATTTTATATGACAGTATTTTAATATAAATGTTTACATTTATTAGGTTTCACCCATTTCATATGAGGAATGTATTAGACTTATTAATTGATGGGTGATCCCCTTTATATCCCCTCAATGCATCGGTAGGTATCATGAGACAGACTAGATTGGGTGTTTGGATGAGGCCTTACCCATTTATATAAGATGTATTAGAAAAAGGAATTGATGGTATGTTTATGATTTATAGCATTATACATTCCATAATTATGATATTATTTATTCATATTCATGTGATTATTTCATTATTTATGGTATCCATGGATAAGTTTTGAGTTCATGTGATTATTTATATAACATTATTTTATCATCGTTTATTTCTTCTATATTATTATTTATGCTCAATTTATTGATTAAATGGAATGTGTTTTTAGATATTTACCTTACCATATTTATTATTTATTATTTATTCACAAGAGATTTCATTATATTCATACCCTTACAGAGAATCTAATCTCACCCTTTTATTATGTTTCTTTTCCCTAGGATACCATGAATTTTATTATGATTGATATGAAAGGATATGCTAAAGATAATAATAGTATTCTCAAAGAAAATACTATGTTGTACTTTAAGTTTTAAAATATAATTTGGGATTCAATTATGTATCAATTTTACCAATACTAATAAACTATTCAATACTTGGGTATGTGATTGGTTGTATTCTATAAAAATATAATAAATTAACCACCGGTTGTGGGATACTGGAGTCAAGTTATTTACACTTAATAGTCCATCTATCACATACAAATAATCTTATTATATGTTTTATGGCTCCTAAGGATATTATGTATCTTTATAAAATAATCCTACTCATTCTAACCTTAACATTTTTTCATAACCTATAGTAATCTATGATGAACATTGGTTAGGGATAAACTCTAATTCATACTTTGAGAGATTAATTATCATTATAATTCATGAAATGTACAAATATATATATATATATATTTATGTATCCAACATGAAATAATGATAAAATAGATGTTTCCCTTAATATGAAACATTTTAATCTTGTTAAAATATTTAATAATATTTAACAAAACCAAAATAAGCACCTGTTTATCATGTCATATATAAAAAACTCCTATATCATCTTTATATTTGCTACACTTTCTATGTTTCATTAACTAATTACATCATATATCATTCATGTCATATATCTGTGTGACCATCTGATAAAACACTCCCACTAATTATTTAGTGAGAAACATATATAAATTAATAATTTTGAGATTTAGGAATCATATTCCTAACTATTAAACTTCTTGAACATTTTCAAATATTTTATCTTCGTAACATCAAATGTTACGGTGTCAAATTCTATAGTCAGCTTATAACTCTTTCTAAGTTATTTATCATTATCCTTGGAACCCTATTCCATCAAAAAATTTCAATAAAATAATGTAACTTCTTGCATTATTGTTTACCATACCTAATAAAATCTTATTGGATAAAGTGAAAAATAATTTAATAAAGTAACTAATATAACTTCTAACACCCCAAAATGTTAAAATATGAACATCATATTCAATTTTTTATGTGACATGAAACACCAAGCATAGAAAGGAATATTAAATCCCAAGGATTTATGATATTTTTAATATTTTAAATAAATTTACTATATTTTATAACTTTCAATTAATTCCATATTGATTTATCTTTCATTTCATGAAATAATTACTTACTTTGAGGGCTTGTGTTACATGTAAGAGTGAGTTTTACCGAATAGAATTAATATTATTATTTAAAAGGAAAATTATCTCATAAATGTAAAATTGGTGGTTATAAATAGGATTAAATAACTTATGAAATATATGGCTGAGTTCATTTGTTTCTAATGAATATACAACCAAATTTAATATAAAGGAAATGTTCTTATAAAAAACTATTTTTATCTGCAAAAGGCGTTTTATCTTAATAAATTAGATTAATTAATATTAGTGGATGATATTAATGAAATTTATATATTATATATTTTCTAAAGTTTTTTAAAATTTATCCAATATATTTTATAGGAATAATATAATAACAAATCCAATTTTGCACATAAAAATATGTACTTTTCTAAAGGTAGTTTTTCCACCTTTTAATGGTGAATTTGTTTTAAAACTAAATTTTGACACTTTGATAAATTTTATTTTATAAAATAAACTTAATTTTTGAAATATTAATTTTAAAATTATATTAGGGTGAATTTTTTTTATTTTTATGAGAGGTTTCATTTTTTGATGAATAGTGAAAAATACTAAATTTTAATTGAAAACTAACATTTCATTTAAATAAATTATAATGATAATTATATTTTAAACTAGGTTTAAATTTAAATTAGTTAAATTTTAAATCATTCAATCCAATTTAGGTAATTTGAATCATTTTTATATTAAATTTATATATAAAATCTTTGCAAACATTTAAACATTTTCACATTAAAAATCTGCTTTCTCATCACGTCTGTAGGATTAATTTAAAATTAAGTTCAACCACTTATATGGTTTGAATTTTTTAAAATGAATCCCGTATTTTTAATAATAATAAATTATAATTTCTAATAAAATTAAATTAAATTTTTACCAAAATGATTAGTGATTGCGGTTAAAATTAATTATAGTGATTAAGGTAAAAATAGGTATACTTAGTGGTTAATCTTAGAATATAAGGTGTAATAATGAACCAAAAATTGTCAAAAAAAATTTATTGAAATATTTATATATTATCCCATAAAGGATCTATTTTGGTCCATTATTTGGGTCTAAGTTTTGGTAAAAATGTGGGCACACCTAACTTCTTTTCAAAAATTTCAAGTGTGTCATCTCCCTCACTTATAAATAGCCTCCCCCTCTCATCTCCACTTCACACCTTGAAACCACTTAGTTAGGCCAATACATACCCATATAACTTACTAAATACCATAACCTAATCCTATAATCCTAATTTTGGTAATAAATCAAACCTTTTAATTTTTTAGTGAAAATCTAATGAAGATACCCGAAGAAGAGGTAGTGTTCTTCTAAAAGCATTTTTATTTTATTTCCTTATCCACCTACATAAATTTATATTATAACATGATTATATAATAACATCAGTATATTAAATATAATGATATTATTTTATGTTAAGGGTAATACCTAAAAATTCACACACTTCCATCAAATGGGTTACAAAATCATCATTTGAGTGTACAGTGGACTACTACCAGACGAACCTATGTCATTAGTTTTCCCAATATCACCTTTCAAGGTTTGGAATAATTATGTATTTATAACCTACATATGATATATATATATATATATATTATTTTTTATTATGTTTTTATTCTTTTTAAATTATTATATTACACATACCTCCATGCTTTTTATTTTATGGGAATATGATAACATTGTTCACGCGTACGACGGACTACCGCAACATGAAGCAATTTAATTAATTCACACTTTAAATGGAATGTATTAAGGATGGTTTTAATAAAAATGTGTTATGTATATGAAATAATAATGATGCTGAAATTATAATATTTATATAATTTACTTTTCTTTCTTTTAATATGACAAGATAATGGAAACAGAGTTCATGCGTATGTACGTTCTACCGTCTCCATAAACGATGTATTTCATTTCCAATCACTAAATATTATGGATTAATTAAAATAAATATATATGATTAATATATATGATATTTAAACAATTTTATTCATTTATTATATTATAAAATCATGATCAAAGTAATAGGAACAAACAAATAACAACTTAAAACATACTCAGATAACAAGGTAATTAACACCTGAAACAATAAAAATAATGAGAGATTACTAAATAATGGGTGATAAGACATTATAAAAGAAAAATATATGATATCATAAATATTAATATGGTTATTTAATAATTTATTAACATTATTAAAACCATTATACATGAGGTTAAAGATCATTCAACCAAAAGGAAGCGTAAGGTAAGGGATTTCTTAACTCAATTTCCACTCATTGGGTTAAACTTCTAATTGGTTGATTATATCATATTAATTATGTTTTTAATGAATTTTTATTATATTATGTCTTATCAACAATTTTTTTATTTATTTATATTTTATTCACATAATTTATTCATTTATTAGTTCTCATTTTAACATTATGATCATTTTAAGGGTTTATTTCACAATTTCATTCTAATCGATATTGTTTATTATTGAATATTTGTTGAAGGAAATTACTTGAAAATTTCATAATAAACCCATCCATTTTATAATAATTTGGTTAATAATTAAATATTTCAGGTAATATTACCATTTTTTTACTCTTTATCACTTAAAATGTTTTCAAAAAAATATGACTTCATTTCTCGCTTCGGTCAGAAATATGTTTTCTTCCAAAACCATGTTTAACAAAAATGTTTTAACCTTTTTTATTTTATCTATTAAATGAATTTTAAAAAAAATTGTCGGTAAAAAATCTTTTCAATAGAATCTTTTTTCATTTTAAAAATAATGCATGTTTGGATTTTTTTTAAAAAGTAAAATAAAACATTGTTTTAATATGTATGGAATAAGAGGAATATCTAGCCATCATGACCAATAAAATGTTTTCAAGCTTATTTTATAAGTTTAAAAGGTTATTTTCAAAGAAAATTGTTTTGAAATTTTTTTCTGAAATTCTAGTTTTAAAAATGATTTTCAAAGAAAATGATTTTCAAAATATTTTTCAAAATGAAAAGTATATTTTCCTCAAGAATGGTTTTAAATATGATTTAAGGTATTTCTATTTATCAATGACAAAAACCCTTTATTATTACCCTAATGAGTATATATTTTATTAATATTATCCTTAATATTTCTTTTGATGGTTTGTGATCACTTTTTTCAACAAAATTATTGATATTAACTTCCTTGATTCATTTTTGTTGTCATTAACTTTACCTTGAATTATTCTCTTTCCTTTCAACATTAAATTACCCCTAAATGTACATATTATTTATCATGGATACATTTATTTCCTGAACTGTATACCATCTTTACATATGGTATTTACTTTGATAATTATTTGATTAATTGGGGAAATATTGATAAATATGTATCTTTTACTCAATACGGATATTTGATGATATGGAACATTTTTCATTAATTAAATTGATTTTTAGAATATATGAGGAATGATTTGTAATATAAGTGAAAAGTGATGCTCAGTCTTTATATAGCCCCTCAGTACATCAACAGGTCTCATGATACAAATCATTTGGATAAATTAAATGGGTTTATACTTGTAGTTTTAAACCGCCTTGTGAAAGGTCTTGACAGTATAGGTTTTCATGTGCCTCATACATGACATCCAATAATTAAGCATTGGCTTCATTGAGAATTCTATTATTATTATTATTATAGATGATATTTTTGATGTGACATTATCTATAGATCCATTTTATTCTCAGTGTATTGATTAAATGTCATGTGTTTCAGTTATTTACCTTTCCATATTAATTTCACCTTATATTATCATGATAGTCAAGTTACTTAAATGGAAAGTATTTTTATTTATTTACCTTTCCATATTGATTATAATTATTTATTCATGATTAATTCTATTGTATTTAACTCTTAATGATCATTTGATATCACCCTTTTTTACTCCTTTCCCATCGATTCTGTGAAGAGTAATTGATTTGATATACAAGGATATGCTATAGGGAATAATATTATTCTCAAAATGAAATTATGTTGAAATTTTTTTATTCAATTGTAATTCAATACTTATGTATTTATCTAGTCTATCAAGACTACATAACTATTCGATCCATCAGGATGAAATTTTTTGTATCTTATGTCAAAGTAATGCTAAAAAGTCCAGCTCCATGTTACTGGGGTTGGGGGCATTATAGTTGGTTTCAAAGGAAGTTTAGCAGAAACCTTAGGAACTAGATTTAGGAAAACATAGATTAGGGAATATAAACCCATGATATACACTGAGGATAAGTATAGAAGAACATCCTAATTTTTTGGAATTATACATTATGCTTCATTATGATATAATCTAATATAGTGTATTATCTTATTTATAAAAGGAATATGGCAGATGGAATGGGAACTATATCAATGCATGTAATCCAAAGAGTAAGAATGACTTCTTTTTTGTTGGTTTTAAATCAATCTTTAGAAGGGAACTAGTCTCAAAAAAATTATCATCATTTGAGGACATAGTATCATGTTATAACACAATAGAGAAATAATTATATAATTATAGTGGATTCATAAGGAAGAGTGATAATAAGAGGATGGATGGAAAAAATATGGATAAAGGAAAGAAGTGAAAGAAGGATTTTCCCCCATGTGATAATTGTGGAAAGAAACACCACGGTACTTGCTTAAAAAGAGTGGTAGGTTTCTAAAAGTTTAGAGAGAAAGGACACCATGATTATGATTTCAAGGGAAATAATAAAAATGTTTCTAGTGTAAAATGAGTTAACTATAAGTATATGGGGCACTACGCAAATCAATATCCCATGAATCAAAGGAATACACCTCAAAAGAAGATAATGAATCATGGTCAATATTATTCTACTACCACATAATAAGAGTAATGATTAATGTTTTTTTTATTTAAGAATTATGTCATTTTAGTATTTTATAAATGATATCTGGGTTATGAGATTTAGGAAATGTATTTAGATTATACTATAGTAATATTTCTTAAAGGATCTGAAATCATATGTTGAATGGTACTAAGAAAAGTGATTCAGTGGTGAGCTTAAATTCTTGGAAGACACGTGATTGAGGGAAATATAACCCTTAATATATTCTTTATATTTTGATAATGGTTTTGCGAAAAAGAGATGATTTATGTGGATAAAGTAAATTAGATAGTGCTAATTACTTTTGAATAGATTAATGATTTTTTGACAAAGTGGTTTATAATACCATTGATGGAGTTTATTTTTTTTTATTTAAGGAATATATCCAATAATCTATGTTTTACTTAAGTAATAAGAAATAATTACTATTTTCAATTAGGATTTATAGTAATTCAAGTTATTACCATGTTTCAAGAAAATTCGTGATTAAGGTATTCACATATTTGGTATGTGATGATTAAGATCCAATTTATTTATTTTTTCTTAGAAGTATAATTTTTATTTAGTAACCATCCTTCTAAATTTGGTCAGAACTATTTTGGATGAACTTTAAGGTTAACTATTTATAGAATGGTTTAATTTGAACTTCCAGAGTTCTTGGATAACTATTTATAACCATTTTAGTTTTATTAAAGACGGGTGCAATTTCTTAGTACTCTTTTGTGGATTATAGGATCTGTTAAAGGATAATTTTAGTGGTTCAGGCATAAAAGTTTATTTTTAGATATCCATTTCTAGGAGTGAGGAATGAATTGGAATTTTATTGAAGAACAAAAAAAAGACAAATCTTTTCTTATGAAATATAAATGTATCAAGTATATTTCCTTATATTCTTATAGAGTGAACTAATTCCTCAACACTTGGAAAAAAGGGTCTTGAAACAAAAATGTTATCCTAATACCTTCTTTTTTATTGAACCAATGGTATTCTAAATAATCATAGATTTACAATTTTGAGCCCCTCAACTTTCCATTTATCACTCACTTTCTTGTGATCAATGACTTAAATAACTCTTTATAAATATTTATGATTTCCCCCATGTCTATATCTTCACTTTCAACCAATTTTCTCATACTTAGAAACCTAGTTTTTTATTATTCTAGATTACTTTCATACTTTATTTTCTTTCTTATTAAGAGGATATTTTACTAAATCTTTTATGATGTGGTTTTTTCAATAATTTTATTACCGAATGTCAAACATTTGTTTACCAAGATCATATATAAATTGTAAGGATGCAATTTATCTAAGGTGGGGAGAATATAACACCCTAAAATTATAAAATATGAACATCATATTCAATTGTGTATGTGACATGCAACACCAAGCCTAGAAAGGAATATTACACCCAAATAATTTATGATATATTTGCTATTTTAAATAAATTAAATCTATTTTATAGCTTTAAATGCATGTCATACTGATTTATCTCACATTACATGCAATAATGACTTTCTTTGATAGCTTGCACAACATGTAAGATCAACTTTTACTGAATACTGTTAATATTATTATTTAAAATGAAAATTATCTCCTAGACATTAAATTGGAGGTTATAAATAAGATTAAATAACTTATTAAATATATGGTTTAATTAATTAGTTACCAATTAATTATAAATTAATATAAAAAATAATTGAATATAAAGGAAATTATTTTATAAAAAACTATTTTTATGGGCCAAGGACATTTCATCTTAATAAATTAAATTAATTACTATTAGTGGATGATATTAATGAAATTTATATATTATATATTCAATAAAAAATTTATATTTATCTAATATATTTTATAGACATAATATATGAACAAATATAATTTTATACATAAAAAGATATATTTCTCTAAATATAGTTTTATCACCTTTTAATAGCAAACTTTTTTTAAAACTAAATTTTGACACTTTTATACATTTTATTTGACAAAATAACTTCATTTTATAAAACATAATGTCAAAATTATATTAGGGTAAATTTTTTATATTTTTCTAAGAAGTTTTATTTTTTGATGAATAAGGAAAAAATACTAAATTTTAATTGAAAAATGAAATTTCATTTAAATTAATTATAATGTTAAGTTATATTTTAAATTTGTTATTGTAATACCCCAATCCCTCTAGACCAGAGTTGGTGCATCACTTATTACATAGGAATTATTAAGGATAAATAAATCCCAAAGGAACGATCAGTTTAGTAGTCTTGAAAATACTAGATACATACATGTAACTAAAATTACATTGGGAAAGGTAACAAATTACAATACATAACAAAAACTAAAAAATTCATCCATAGAAACTCAATAAATGATCTCCTCTTCATAACCTATTGGAGGTAAACAAATGAATGGGGTGAGATCAAATGATTGTTAAGGTTTACAAATAATGTAAGCATGAATCAATAATAATTGAATCATAAATAAATATGGCATGGTGAATAAATGAAAAACACGTGCCGTTAATAAACTGAGAAAGAGCTTGCATCCATAGATTTATTCATTGTGAAAACCTCATGGATAGTAACAATTAAAAATGAATAAATATAATCCTTATTAATTGGAAGTAATGTATCTAGCACATGATATCATAATACCATTAAAACGGTTTAGTTCTGTGGGTGGAAACCCATCTGATTTTTGGAAACAAACTCGAAGGGTTTGTCGCCAACTGATTTGTTTCATGAGACCTATCGATGAATGGAAGTTCGTTTGAAATGTGGTTAAACATACAGAATTTTTAATATATCTTATTAATGACACTGCAGAGATATAAATGATCTTATAATGATTTTTTTATATACCATGATTATTATTCATTAGATAAAATTTAATTACAAATGTTTGGATTAACTTGGTGGTTTTGTTCAAAATGAACTAGTTTTGTATTATTATTTTATATTATGAGTGTGTAAGGATTACAAAACATTTAATGAGATGAAATACATATATTATGGCCTGATTCAGCTATAAAAATGTTTTCATGACCATAATTGAACATGGTAATGAAAATTGAGAACCTGTTGTCCTTGAATCTGATAAATTAAAACATCTCGGACGGTGTTTTCATTTTTAGTATAAGAGGAGGGGAATAGAGAGATGATGATGAAATATTACATTAGCATAATATAATTACATTTCATGTAATTTAATATAATTATCATATCATTTGGATGAGGGGATATTACGAAATAAGTATAAAATAAAGGAACTCAAAATAGAAGAAAAATTGAGAAATATCTCACGAAAATTCAGCAGCCTAACGGCGTCACTTAAAATTTTATAAAATAGTTTGATGAGAGAAAGGTTTTATCTCATAAATGTTACATAAAATTTAAATAAATGGGAATATGTAATTACATATCCCAACATAATCCAATTTAAAATAAAACAGAAAACATAAAACAAAATCTTTAAGAAAAGAGAAGGGTTGTTGATTCGCTTACCTTGTAGAGTAACTCCCAAAACTTAATGGTTGGGAACTTGGGGGTTTTATGACACCTTGGTAGGACTTATATGGAGGTAATAATACCATATCTTTGAGGATAATCAGTTTGGAATGAAATAAAACGAAGGGGTGAGTGGGTATTTATTGTAAATGAGAGAAGGTTTTTTATTAATTAAAAGGGACACCTCATTAGTGGTTTTGAAAAACCATGGGCTTGCCCATGGTATTTGCCCATGGTTTTAGCCACTTGGGAAAAATCATGTAATATGTTATTTTACACAAGTTTACCATACTTTTATATTAATTATTATATCATTATGATGTCATTAAACTATAGAAAACTCAAAACTGTATTTTTACTATTCGTGAAAAAATCAAGTATCTTAGAAAAATCCCAAAAATTCACCCTAACAATTTTTCGACATGTAGAATTCAAAAATGAACTTAATTTTTTTAAAATAATTTTATAAGTATTTTTTAATTTAATATTTAAATAAAATCATAGTTAATTCGAAAAATAACAATTTTAATGTTATAATTAGTTTTATATCACATTGAAAAATTAATTAAGATCTTATTATATTATTTCCTTAAAAAAATATAATATTATCATTATTTAATATTCACAAGGTTTATATTACTATTCATAAGGGTATGTTACTATTCATAAAAAATCAAGTTGGCTCTATCAGACTACAAATGACTTTCTGGTCACAACTTTAGATGACCTTTTTTAAAAATTTGAAACATAAAAGTGGAAAATTTGTGTTTAATGGCTAGTTTATGACTATATCCTAAATAACTAAGTGTTGCTTCAAAGAAAAAAAGTGATTTATGAAATATAGGCTATGAATATAATGTATTTAAGATAATCATACCATAAAATATTTGGGGTGTTATATCATTCCCTCCTTCAGAAATTTCATCCTCAAAATTTTTCATGAATAAATACCTCTAAAAATATGTGGGTGGTTCTTCTTCATAACATCCTCGGGTTCCCATGTTTCTTTCTCCATGTTATGGTTTCTCCAAATAAACTTTACCAGATGATTTTCTTGCTTCCTCAATACCTGCTCTATTGTGTCATTAATCTTGAAAGGCTCTTTACAGTATGAAAAATCATGTTCCAGCTTTATCTCTTCATAGGTCAGTAAAATTTTTGGGTATGGCATGTATTTCTTTAATAATGACACGTGGAATACATTTTGCACTTTGGAGATACTTGGTGGAATTTCTAAACGGTGATCTAGAGCTCCAATTCTTTCCAGAATTTCAAATGATCTAATGTACCTAGGGATCAGTTTCCCTTCCTTACCAAACCTTAATACACCCTTCTATGGAGATACTTTCAGAAATACATGATCTCCACCTGGGAATTCCAAATCCTTTCATTGGTTGTCATCATAACTCTTCTACCTACTTTGGGATTCTTTAATATGGGATTAGATTTTATTTACCTTTACTGTGGTATCTTTAATAAGTTTTGGGCCTATAAGTTTCCTCTCACCAACTTCGTCCCAACAAGTTGGAGTTCGACATCTCTTTCTATATAATGCTTCATATGGATCCATTTGAATACTGGAATGGAAAATATTATTGTGGTAAAATTCCACCAAAGGAAAATATTGATCCCACATACCTTGAAAGTCAAGAGATCATGATCTCAATATGTCTTCCAGTGTTTGAATAGTTCTTTTAGACTATTCGTCGGTTTAGGGGTGATAAGCAGTACTCAAATGAAGCTTAATATTCAAAGCCTTCTGGAGACTTTTCCATAATTTGGATGTAAACCGGTGATCTTAATTGGACATAATCGATAGAGGTGCACCATGAAGTCTTACATATTCATTAATATAAAGTCTTTCTAGGTGCTCAAGTGGTAAATCCTCTCTTATAGCAAGGAAATGTACTGATTTTTTGAGACGATCAACAATTACCCATATTGCATCATTACTTCTAGGTTTCCTTAATAGTTTGGTGAAAAAATCCATCGTAATGTCATCCCAATTCTATATAATAATAGGTATAGGTTTCATCACCCCTCTAGGATGTTGTCTCTTTGCCTTCACTTGTTGACGAACTAGACACCTTGACACGTAGACAGCAATTTCTCACTACATATTATCCCACCAAAAATATTCATCTAGATCTCTATACATCATTGTACTACCTGAGTGTATAGAGAAATTTGAGCTATGAGCATCATCTAATAGTTTTCTTTTTATCTCAGGTACTGATGGAATGCACAACCTCTTCCCAAATTTCAGAGCTCCTTCCTCATACACAAAGTCTGCCAATCTTCCATCCTTAATAGCATTAATTTTCTTGTATATATTCTCATCATCAGATTAAGATATTTTTAACTTCTCTAGTAAATATGGTTTAGAAATCATTTAAAAGAGGAAATTTGTTTCCCCTTCTTTAACAATTCCCATATCCATATTTAGTATATCCATGAATATAGGATCTCTCTCAATCCTTATTTGAGTCATAAGTCCATGATCTTTCCTACTTAATTCATTTTCCACCTTATTTTTTTTATTGGGTGGTAGTGTATCGAAAAATTGTAATCTTTGAGTAACTTGATCCATCTCCTTGGCCTCATGTTGAGTTCTTTTTATGTTAAAATGTATTTCAAACTCTTGTGATCTATGTATATCGCACATTTTTTACCGTAAAAATAATGTCTTCATATTTTTAAAGAAAAGATTACAGATACTAAATCAAGATCATGGGTTGGATAATTTTTCTCATGAGTTTTCAACTACCTTGATGCATAAGCAATAACTTTACCATTTTTCATAAGGATGCAACCCAGCCCATTCTTTAATACATCATTGTATATTACAAATCCATCACTTCCATATGGAAGAGTCAAAAGTGGAGCATTAACCAATATTATTTTAAATTCTTCAAAGCATTATATACATTCTTTTTTCTACACAAACTTAACTCCTTCATGTGTGATCTTGGTTAGCGGGTTAGCCAGTTAGGCAAAATTTTAAATGAAACGCTGATAGTAACCTTCTAAGCCAATAAAATTTTGTACCTTAGTTATGTTCATTGGATTGGGACATTCTTGTATTGCCTTTTTCTCCGCAGGATCAACTAGGATTCCATCCTTAGAGAAAATATAGCCTAGAAAAGAAACTAATTGAATCCAGGATTTTCACTTACTAAAATTCCCATATAATTCATTTCTTCTAAGAGTTTTTAGAATAATCCGCAAGTGAATATCATGGTATTTATAGTTTTGGAGTATACCAGGATATCATTGATGAATACCACAACACAGTTATCAAGATATTCCTTGAAAACTCTATTCATTAAGTCTATGAAAATAGATGGTGCATTAGTCAGTCCAAAAGGAATCATTGTAAACTCATAATGCCCATACCTGGTTCGAAATGCAGTCTTTGGAATACCTTCCTTCCTCACACGTAGCTAATGATATCCAGATCAAAGTTAAATCGTTGAAATGTATTTTTATCCATGAAGTTGATCAAATAAATCATCAATTCATGGCAGAGGATACTTATTCTTTTTTGTAATAGCATTTATTTCCCTGTAATCAATGCATAGCCTCATGGACCCATCTTTCTTCTTGACAAAGAGGACAGGGGCTCCCTGTGGAGAAACACTAAGTCAAATAAATCCTTTGTCACTCAATTCCTCTAGTTGTTTCTTTAGATCTACTATCTCCATAGTGTCCATTCTATAGGGAGTCTATGATATAGGTCTTTCACCAGGAATTAAATCAATAGAGAACTCAACTTCTCACATTGGAGGATGTCCATGTAAATCCTTTGGAAATACGTCAATGGATTCTTGCACTATATGTATATATTCAATTTGAATATTTATTCCTCACCCATAGAAATTGGTTTCTCTTCCTCTACAAGAATTACATTCAATATAGCTATTGGAGGTGGATCCAGATAAGAATCAGATGGTGAGGTTTATTCTCTAAAAATAAGGAATTCTACATCATTTTCAAAGATTGTAACTTTCTTAATCTTGCAATAAATCATCACATCATAATTTGATGACCAATTCATACCGAGATTTATATCAAAATCAGTCATTGGTATGGTGATAAAGTTAGAAACTAAAGCACATTTATGTGTCATGAGGGGGACTAATCTACATGCCTTTGTTGCAATAATACATTACCTAAGAGTTTTAACTGAAAACTCCTTTATTAAATCAAATTGGTCATGCCTAATTTTCTTGGAAAACTGGGAATATATAAATGAATGTGATGATAGAGAATCAAATAAAGTGTTGGCTAAGTTTGAGGAAACAATTAAAGTACCTACCACCACACCATTAGGAACTTCAACCTCTGTGATTGTAATTGTATATGCTTTCCCTTGCTCTCATGGCCTTTTCTGAGGAAAGTTTCCTTGGATCTTAGGAAAATCATTTCCATAGTGTCCCATCTCTCTATAATTGTAGCATTGAATATCATTGATTTGTTTCTTTCCATTGCATTCATCAGATCTATGACCCTTTTCTCTACACTTATAGAAGACTCTCATGCCTTTCAATCATTTCCCAGGATGATTCTTTCCATAGTTCTGACATAACATAAATTTCTTCATTCCCTTGTTCTTCTTTAGTGCTTCACCTTTTACATGGTTATCAGAGTACCGATTCTTATCTTGGTTTCCCTTAAAAATTTCATCTAGAAAATTCCTTTTTTGTTTTGATGGCACTTGATACAATTTCATAATATGATGAAAATGTTTGAGAAGCAAGTGCCCTTCAAATAATTGGATTAATACCTTCAAAGAAATGAACAATCTTTTCTACTGAGTCATGTACATAATCTATAGAATACCCGGCTAGCCTTGTGAAGGTAGCCTCATACTCTGCAACACTGTCTTCTTCCCTTTTCTTTAAGCCAAGGAATTTCTTCTTCATTTCGGTTCATTGCTCATGAGGGAAATATTTTTCTAAGAATGTTTCTTTAAAAGTACTCCATTCTATATCTTCTATTTATTCTTACTTAGTGGTATTTTGGATCAAGGACCACCATTGATCTACGTCTCCCTTGAGATAACATACTAACATCACTACCTTTTCATTTTCATTGCATCTTAATGCCATGAATATCTTTTCAAGAGATTTGATCCACCACTCAACTACCACTAGATTAGTAGTCCTACTAAAAGATGGGGGATTCTACCACATGAAACGATCTAACATAGGTGTATCATAGTTATTTGTCATAACCTAAGTAATTTTTCCCAATATGGTCATGATTTGATCTGCTCCGACATTTACTATATTGACTTTCTCAATGGATAAATCCCTACATTGTCCATGAGTATTGATTCCATTTACTCTATTAGGCACCATTTCTAAATAATGGCATATACTAGATTAGGCAATGAATATAAAATTGTAAATGACAAAACATAGACTAAAATTCTATTCATAGCTAAACTCATAAACATGGTTTCTCTAAGGAAGAATTTACATTAAGATCCTTAATAATGTCTTGTAAAGAAAATGTGAATTATCATAATATTATCCCCCAAGAGTATCAATACCAAGAGTGAATCAAGGCCCATTGTCATGTACCAGGATACCCTAGGTCAAACTCAAAACTCCTTGTCAGAGTTTCACTCCTACGTACATTTGTGCCAGAGCCACCTCTACCTGTTTGTATCCATACAGGGATGACTTTTCTAGAAATATCCACATAATCTATTCCTTACCAAAATTCCAAGATGTTATTGTATGTTTTTACTCAAATAATACCATAGGTATTTGTTCCCTGATATGCATTTTCTAATCTAGTTTCCAAGGTTCTTACTAAACTTTCTTGGATACCAACTGTAACTCCCTGACCCCTCTAGATTAGAGCCAGTGCATCACTTATTACATTAGAATTATTAAGAGGAAATAAATCCCGAAGGAACAATCAGTTTAATAGTCTTGAAGAAACTAGATATATACATGTAACTCAAATTACATTGGAAAAGGAAATAAATTACAATACATAACAAAAACTAAAAACTACATCCAAAGAAACTCAATAAATTATCTCCTCTTCATAACCTTTTGGAGGTAAAAAATGAAATGGGTGATATCAAATTCTCAGTATGGTTTTAAAATAGTGTAATCATGAATAAATAATAACTGAATCATAAAAAAATATGACATGATGAATAAATGAAAAACACAAATCATTAATAAACTGAGAAAGACCCTGCATCCATAGATTTTGTCACAGTGAAAACCTCATAGACCATAATAAATGAAAATGAATAAAGAGAGTTATTATTAATTGGAAATCATTTATCCATCACATGATATCATAATACCATTAAAACAATTTTGTTCTATGGGTAGAAACTCGTCTGATTTTTGGAAACAAACTCGAAGGGTTTGTTGCCAACTGATTTGTCTCATGAGACCTGTCGATGCATCGAGGTGCTATAGAGGGCCCCACCCACCAATTAAATTATAAATAATTATTTATGAATAGATTTAATACAAGTAAAATATTCCTTCTCAATATCCTTATAGAGTATAGAATATGGATTCATCAATATTTCCATATTTAAGATAACTTTCCAAATAAACACCCTATGTAAAAGGGTATACGGCTTAAGAAAATACTCATATCCATGAAACCAGAATATAGATATATAATATATTTAAATTTTCAAAAGAAAAATTATCTCAAATGGGCATTAGATACAGTGCATAAGAAATATTAGGTGTACAATACCAAGAAGGTTTTAAAGAAATGGAAATTGAGACAAACTCTCTTACCACGTTATAATCAATCGAGTTGTATGACCAAAAATTAATAACCACCAAATTAATAAAATAATACCATGAATATAAATGGAACCATGATAATAAATATAAAATTGAAGTACACAATACAACACAGGGAAGAAATAAGTGGCGAATAATGGAAATCTCACGGAATTAAATGTGAGATAAGAAACCCCATACCTTATGCTTGAGTGTATTCTTTTTTTATTTTAATGACCTGAATAATAAAATTTAGCTTCATTAATTAATAATTACAAAACCTCATATACATTTAATTTATTTAGTATAACCTAATTAGGTTCATTCATGGCCCTTTTATGGGTTTAATATGTTTAATTTTATTGTTTTGGAAGCATTTTCTTTCTTGGTTTTCATGATTCATTTACTTGTATTCATGAATGGAAGTTCATTTGAAATGTGGTTGAACATTTAGAATTGTTAATAAATATTATTAATGAAATTACAAAGATATAAATGATCTTATAATGATTTTGGGTTATATACCATGATGATGATTCATTAGTTAAAAGTTAATTACAAATGTTTGGATTAACTTGGCGGTTTTGTTCATAATGAACTTGTTTTGTATTATTATTTTATATTATGAGTGTGTAAGGATTATAGAACATTTAATGAGATGAAATAAATATATTATGATATAGTTCAACCATGAAAATGGTTTCATGACCAGAATTGAACATGGTAATGAAAATTGAAAACCTGTCGTCCTTGAATGTGATAAATTAACACATCTCGGATGGTGTTTTCATTTTTAGTATAAGATAAGGGGAATAGAAAGATGATGATGAAATATTAAATTAGAATAATATAATTCTAGTTCGTGTAAGGTACTTAAATTATCATAGCATTTTTATGAGTGGATATGATGAAAGAAGTATAAAAGAAAGGAACTCAAAATAGAAGAAAATTTGATAAATCTCTCATGAAAATTCAGCAGCCTAATGGCGTCACTTAAAATTTCATAAAATATTTTGATGATAGAAAGGAGTTATATCATCACTCTTACATAAAATGGAAATAAATTGGAATATGTAATGACAAGTCCCAAAATAATCCAAATGAAAATAAAAGAGAAAACATAAAATGAAAGCTTTAAGAAATGGAAGGGTGGTTGACTCTCTAACCTTGTAGAGTAACTCCCAAAATGTGGTGGTTGGGACCTTTGGGGTTTGAGGACACCTTTGTAGGACTCCTAGTGAGGTAATAATACCATATATTTGAGGATAATGAGTTTTTAATGAAAGAAAAATAATGGGGTGAGTGGGTATTTATAATAAATGAGAGGGAGTTTTTTATTAATTAAAAGGGACACCTCATTAGTGGTTTTTGAAAAACCATGGCCTTGTCCATGGTATTTGCCCATGGTTTTAGCCACTTGGGACACCTCATGTAATATGTTACTGTACACAAGTCAACCAAATTTTTATATTAGTTATTATATAATTATGATGTCATTAAACTACCGAAAACTCAAAACTGTATTTTTACTATTCATGAAAAATTCAAGTATTTTAGAAAAATCCAAAAAATTCACCCAAACCATTTTTATACTTGTAGAATTAAAAAATGAACTCCATTTTTTGAAAAAAAAAATCTAATTATTTTTAATTTAATTTTTAAATAAAATCATAGTTAATTCAAAAAATAACAATTTAAAGGTATAATTAGTTTTATATCACATTGAAAAATTAATTAAGATCTTATTATATTATTACCATAATAAAATAAAATATTATCATTATTTACTATTCATAAGGGTCATATTACTATTCATAAGGTTATGTTGCTATTCATAAAAAATCAAGTTGGTTCTATCAGACTCCAAATGACTTACTGGTCACAACTCAAGATGACCGTTTTTCAAAATTCAAAACATAGAAGTGAAAATTTTATGTTTAATGGATAGTTTATGACTATCTCCTAAATAACCAAGTGTAGTTTCAAAGAATCACAGTGATTTATGAAATATAGGCTATAAATATAATGTATTTAGGAGAAGCATGCCATAAAATGTTTGGGGTGTTATAGTTATAAAGTAAAATTATTTCAATTTTATATCATTTAATCTAATTTAGGCCATTTTAATCATTTTTATATTAAATTTAGATATAAAAACTTTGTATACTTTTTAACATTTTCACTTTAAAACCTCACTTTCTCATAACATCTATAAAATTAATTTTAAATTAAATTCTAACACTTATGTAGTTTGAATTTTGAAAAATGGAATCCATTTTTAGAATCAGAATAAATTATAATTTATAATAAGTTTAACTTAATTTTTTACTAAAATTATTCGGGATGACAGTTAAAATTAATTATAGTGATTAAGATCAAAATGAGTTTCCTTAGTGGTTAAATTTAGAATATAAGGTGTAATAATAACCCAAAACTTTTCCAACATTCATTTTATGGACATATTTATACCTTATCTGTTATATTGTCGAGTTTGGTTCATTATTGATGTCTGGTGTTAGGTAAAAACGTGGGTACACCTGATTTATTTTTAAAAATCCCAAGTGTGTCATCTCCCTCACTTATAAAAGGCCTTCCCATATTCTCTCTACTTTACACATTCAAACCACTTATGTTCTAACAAGACCTTCCAAAGTCACTTCTTAAATTCAGTTTCCTCATACTATAAACCTTATTTTTTTCATAAATAAAACCTTTGAATGTTTTAGTGAAAACCTAAGGAGGATACTCGAAAAAGAGGTAATCATCTTCTAAAAGAAGTTTTATTTTATTTCCTTATCCACCTCCTTAAATACATATTATACCATGATTATATAATAACATCAATATGTTAAATATAATGTGATTTTTTATATTAAGGTTATGACTTGAAACTTCACACACTTCCACCAAATGTTTTACAAAATCATCGTTTGTGTGTACAGCGGACTACCACCTCACAAACCGATGTCATTTTTTTTCTATTTCCACCTTTAAAGGTTGGGAATAATGATGGGTTTATAGTTTATATATGATATATGTATATATGTGATTTTTATGATGATTTTTTTCTTGAATTGTTATATTACAAATACCTTTATTCTTTCCATTTTCTAGTAATATGATAACGTTGCACGTGTGTAGAAGACTACTACCTCGTGAAGTAATCTGATTCATTCATGTGTTACATGGAATGTATTAAGGATAGTTTTAATAAATATATATAATATATATGAAATACTAATTATAATTAAATGATACTAGATACATAAATTTATTTACTTTTATTTCTTTCAATATGTCAAGATAATGAAAACAGTGTTCTTGCGTATGTATGGTCTACCTTCTCCATGAATGGTGTATTTCATTTCCTATCACTAAATATTATGGATTAATATAAACACATACATATATATATACTGAGTATATATGATATTTAAATCATGTTTTATATTTTAGATATGATTAAATCATGATCTAAGTAAGAGGAACAAAAAAATAACAAGTCAAAACTTTCTCGAATAACAAGGAATCTAACACCCGAAACAATATAAATAATGAGTGATTATTAATTAATGAGTGATAAGATATTATATATGGATCATATATGATATAATAAATATTAATATGGTTATTTAATGAGTTATTAACATTATAAAAACCATTATAAATGATGTTAAATAGCTTTTAACCAAAAGGAAGGGTATGGTAAGGGATTTCTTAACTTAATTTTCACTCATTATGTTAAACTTCTATTTAATTGATTATGCCATACTAAGATTATGTGTGTAATTAATTTTTATTATCTTATTTTGTATTTTCACTTTTTTTATATGGATTTATAGTGGATACACATAGTGAATTAATTTATTAATTCTTATTTCAACGTTATGATCATTTTAAGGGTTTGTTTCACAATATCATTCTAATCGAGATTTTTTATTCTTGAATATCAGTTGAAGTAAATTACTTAAAAATTTACTAATAAAACCTTAAATTTTCTACTCCTCTAGTTATTAATTAACTCTTTCATCTAATGGTAATATTTTTCCACTTTTTGATAATTAAAATGTCTTATAAAATATTTTCGAGAAATTCTGATTTCATTTCTCTCTTCAATCAGAAATATTTTTTCTTCCAAAACCATGTTTTCTAAAAAAATCAAGTGTTTTAACCTTTAAAAAATGATTTTTTAATGGAATTTTTATACATTTTTACTCTTTAAAAAAAATTCAAAGGAATCTTTTTTTCATTTTCAAAACAAAACATATTTGGATTTTACCAAAAAAGTGAAAGAAGAATTTGTTTTAATGTGTACGGATTGAATAGAATTTCTAGATATCATGACCACTCAAATGTTTTAAATATTATTTTATAATTTTAAATGGTTATATTCAAAGAAAATTATTTTCAAAAAAAATTCTGAAATTATAGTCTTAAAATTGATTCTCAATGAAAGGAATTTTCAAAAAAAAATAAAATAAAAAAGATATTTTCATAAATAATGGCTTTAAAGATATTTTATGGAATTTCTATTCATAAATGAAAAAAACCCTTTATTTTTACCCCAATGGGTATATATTTTATTAATAATATCCTTAATCTTCCTCTGAATGGCTTATGTTAACTTTGACTAAGGTAATTATTGACATTCACTCCCTTGATTCATTTTTATTGTCATTAAATTGACTTTGAATTGATAAATTTCCTATGAACATTAAATTTCATATAAATATCAATATTATTTATCATGGATACATTTATTTCTTGAACTATACACCATTTTTATGTATGGTGTTTACTTTGATATTTATTTGATTAATTGGGGAAATATTGATAAAATATTATCTTTTACCTAATATGAATATTTGATGATAAGTCACATTGTTCATTAAATAAATTGATTATCCAATATATGAGAAATTATTTTGATTGGAAATGATAGGTGGACCTCAGACTTTATATATCCCCTCAATGCATTGAATGGTCTCATGAAACAAATAAGTTATCCAACTTAAATGGGTTTCTAATTGTAGTTTTAAACTATCTTGTGAAAGGTCTTGATGGTACAGGTTTTCATGTACCTTAGACATGACATTCAATAATTAATAATTGTCATCATTGAGAATTTAGTTATTATTATTATTATCCATGATATTTTCACTCTGAAATTATCTATGGATTAATTTCATTCTCATTTTATTGATTAAATGGTGCATGTTTCAATTATTTACCTTTCCATATTAATTCTGACTAATCTTATCATGATAGTCAGGTTATTTAATCAGAATGTGTGTTCATTTGTTTACTTTTACATATTGATTATTATTATTTATTCATGATTACTTCCATTGTATTTAACCCTTTCTGATAATTTGAGATCACCCTTATTTTTCTTTCTTTCCCTAGGATTCTATGAAGTGTACTTGGTTTTATATGCATATATACGCTAGAGGGAATAATATTATTCTCAAAAAAATTACATTATAATTTTTGTATTCAATTATAATTCAAAACTCATGTATATATATAGTTTACCAAGACTACTAAACTATTTGATCTTTTGGGATGAAATTCCTTGTATATTATTCCAATATAATGGTAGTAAGAATCAGCTCTAGTCTGTTGGGGTCAGGGTCATTACATAACTCTTACATTCGTCTTTACCACCATACCCTAAACTATTTTAGGATAAAGTGATAAAAACTTTGTTATGGTTACTAATGTAACTATTTTCATTTCTCTTTACTTTAATACCCTAAACTCTTTTAGGATATAATGTGTAATTTACTTTTCATTTCGGATGGTACATCCCTTCAAGAAATAATGACTTTCACTTTTCATGATAACTAAATGTAACTCTTTACATTTTTCTTAATCAACACATATCCTAAAATCTTTTAGAATATTGAGTTAAAACCCACTCTAATTTTATACTGGTATAATACTTTAGTAGATGGTGAAATTCACATTCTAAATTGAAACTAAATGTAACACTTTACATTTTTATTTAACATTGTATATCCTAAAAATTGTGGGTGATTAAGTGGAAATAAATTAACTTATGATTAGTTTAGTCATTTATTTGTAAAATTTGGATTTCATTAATTCCAAAACATATTCCCACTAACCTCTTAGACATTGTATTATTTTCATAATATTTTTCAAAGATACAAAAAGAAATTTGTATTAATAAATAACATTTATTTACTTTTTAGTAGAAACATTTAACAAATAAAATATTGTTTCAATATGTGATATTCTATGTGTTTAGATCATTTTTCCTTTGAGAAGAACCTTTGTTAAAATATATCATTGATGGTTAGTAGGACCACATTCCCTCCTATTTTAATAATCATATTGATAAATAATTTTATCTTATATAAACACTTTTATCTATATCTTATTCTATAAACATGGTATATAACCTGATGAACCATAAACCATGTGTATAGAATTAATCATCTCATGTTTTTCATAAAAAATATTTTTTATCAAACATTTTATCTTATCATATAAGAGAAATGAGATAATGATAAACATCCTTTACTTCGATTAATTTTAGATTGATAAAATAATTTATATTTAAATATTTGATGTGGTAACTATTTAATTCATCTCATGAATATAAACTGCATGCTCAATCAAATCTTCCTTTGATTTTTAACTCTTATATATTTACAAAACTTTGAAAAATATACAGCAAGTATCACATAAATTTTAAAATTAAATAATTAATTTATATAACATCCATACCTAAAATTGACATTCCATAGAGTTTCACAAAATCATTTAGGTGTGTCTTGGATAATCCAATCATATTTAATTATTAAACTTTCTTATATTAAATCCTAGTTTTAAATGAACTTGATTTAATTCTTGAAGAAACAATGTCAAACTTTTCAACCAAACTTTATTATTCTAGTTTGAACATTTACTTATTTATATTGTTAATAGAGTAATTTAGAACCTGGAAATCATATTCCTAGTTCATACATGTTCCCAACACTTTGATAATATCATATAAACGTTCTTTGAATTCAATCATATTCTTGGAACATTTCCATATATGACTATAGGATAAATTCTCTTACCAAAACAAACTATTTTTTCGCCCTTTAAAGTATATTATATAATTTAACAAATAATAAACCAAGTGTTTTAAAAACACCTATATCATTTCATTTAAAAACTATTATTTATATGATCTTATTAATAAAATATTTAAGTATCCAAGTTATCAATGCAGTAACTCCTTTCCTCCACTACTTGAAAAAAATTCGAATCTTCAGTTCTTTTCATTTTATGACCTTCTGTATTATTACAAAAAAAAATTAAAACATATTATTGATATCATATTTATATCAAAATAATATATTTCATTTATATAACCAATAAATTTTTAAGTAAACCTTTAGTTTCATTTAATCATCAATATATTCAATCATGTTGAATATCATTTGACATGTCCAATCACATTGATTATATGAGACTAAAATTCATTAAATTATTGGTGTTCCCAATCATGTTGAGTATATGATTTAAGAATAAGATTCCTTTTCTCATTTTTCATCTAATTTAATTAAAACCTTGAATTAATCACTTTATACTTACATGATCATCTAAATTCACTTTTTGAATAATTTTAGCACTTTGTTACTTAGGAAGGAACTATTCCAACAAATAGAATTTTCCTTCAGAAATTTTTAAAATCGCTAATCTTTCTTAATAAATTTTCTTAAGTTAATAGCCTTAATAGATACTTACATTAATCTTCCACTTATATAGGATTGATCACAAAGTTCATCTTGATGATAATGATGATTTTATCTATAAAATAATCTTTTATGATATTACTATCATGTATTAATAACCATTTAATAAAGAATTTTATTAAATAGGCTCCCACTAAAATGATGATCCATTTTAATATTCATCATACCTATTAGTGTGGCAAGATATATATTTTACTAAGTATTGATTCTACTTTATCATTCCTCTCATCACATATCTATTTAGGTTAGGCATCATCCCAATCATATCATATATGACTCTTGGATATTCGATAATATATCACTTTGTACAACCCATCGTGTGGATAAACTCAAATTTATTCCTCTAGTAACATAATCCTATTAGGGTCTCCTAACTAGTGTAACCCAAATAAAACATAAAAAAAGGATAATAAAAGTAAATCTAAGGGCATCCAACTTTAGAATTACCTACCCCATGACGTTCTAGTATCACTTATTCTTACTTTCCTTACACAAGATAATCTAGGGGAACCCATATTTGGTATGACCTACTCAATTAGATGATTGAGGTATTTCTATGTGCTTCTTTGGAGGAATATCACAATTAATATTTGAAGGTGATTTTAATCTCACCATCTTATATCATTTTATTCCCTTTTTATATATACATGCTTCTAGTAATTTAGTTTAAAATCATATTGTCTCCAACAATCTAATATGTTCACACCATATTGATGTGTAACTCTTTACACAACCCATAAGTTTGTGTTAATCACCCAAAAATATAAGTTACACATATTCATACATATCCAAATGCATCATATACACAAGTTATATGAAAATATCATGTAAAGTATTAGAGTTATATGATATTGACAATATCTACATGAGTTATCCCAAAACGATAGATATCTAAACCCATTCATCATTCTAGATAGGGCATGAGCCTCCATCTATGTATGTAGTCTAACCCCAAGTCCCTCTACCCGGGGATAATTTACTCAATATAAAATTAAGATTATCATAACTCTAAAACCTAATATGTGTAAATTATATTCAATGCCTAAATTCAAGTTTATAAATTCAATTACAAACCAAGGCTAAGGTATGTGAAGAACTAAATTTATTATCATAACAATTATGTAATTAAAGACTATAACTATAATTCATTTAACATTTTAAACTAAAACATACAAAATTCACTTTATAAACGTCTTATAACTATGAATAAAATAGGTAATAATGTTTAAATAAATGGAATTTTAAATATTTAAGCATGAGATAAACATTTATGATAAATTCATAAATAAAATATAATTATAAAATTAATAGTTTTAGATTTATATTATGGAAATTCCACAAATATGAACATAAATATGTTATATTCATTTCAGTATGAGAACTTTCATATTCATCATTATATGTAATATTATTTTAAATACATGATACTTTTGAATCATAAAAAATTTTATTATCCAATTTTATATTATGTAAATATTTTACATAATCTAATATCACATATTTAATCATCATTTAAACTTTTATCAAATCAATTTTCAAATCCCTTTTTATGTGGTTTAAATAATGTTTCAAATAATTCCCCTTTAATTTTTACAATTAAAATTAATTAATTATTAATAAATCATAATTTAAATATAAACACATTATATTTTGACCTTATTTGATAATTTATAACCCTTTATAAATGATCACTTATAATTTCTAAATAAACGCTTTTATTTCTAGATTATAATACATTCCATATAATTTTGTTAAAATGTATTTAAAATATTAACATTTAATATTTTGGAATAATGTTTCCTAAACATTTATTTAATTATAAACCTTTTAAAATTAATTGATTAATGTATAAATTCATTATAAATTAAATATTCCCAAAATAACTTTTAATATGATTTATAAACACTTTATAAACCATTAAAAGCATTTAATATTTAAAAAATAATAATTTAAAACTTTTATGTTTACCCTTATATAGAATCTATATTCTGCATAAGGGTGTACTCCCTATACCCTTACCTAGATGGTCTACATTAGGGTAGATATCCATGACCCTTACTTAGTTGTTGTGTAAGGGTATGGGAGTTATTACCTTTACATAAACACTTCATGTAAGGGTAAGTACATATCTATATTTACATAAAATTTTATAAAAAATGCATTAGCTTTATTTAAATCATGTTTTTGTAAAGGTAAGTAAGTGACCAACTTTACACAACATAGCTGAAACCCCCTGTGTAGATGTAACACCCTCGGTTTTAGGTACTTTTCCAATTTTTTATGTAATTTGAGCTTATATAATTATTAGGTTGAGTTTTTTGAGGTTTGGGGAGGTTATAGAATGTTTTTAAGGTGTTTATAGAGGTTTGTTATTTCTGAATGGTTAGTAGAAACTTTGAACCACCTCTAGAAAATTATGAAATATGTTATGGGGTTCACTAGGAAAGCATGCAGTTTTTCCAAACCATGCAAGTGCCTAGGAAAAACAATGAAAAGGAAAAAAGATGAAAAAAACATAGTTGAAAAATAATTTCTCTAACCATGCAAGTTAATAGTGTGGGATGTGGGATTGGTATAGTAGCACTGCACAGTTGGTTCATGGTTTGAGAAATAATTTAGCCCAAACCATGTTGTTACTTGACTTCTCTAGTATCACATGCACAGTTGGTGCATGATTTTACAAACCATATGATGTGAGTCTAATTCCCTAAAAAAATTGGTTTTAATTCAAATTAAAAACTAAAACCCTCATTAGTCATTTAATCTTCTAGGATCTCTAATTCCCTTTACTCAAAATTCTCCTTTGGAAAATCCATTCAATTTGAAGACATAATTTATCGAATCAAATAATTTTGGAGATCTAGATTTATTTGTAAGTAATGCTTCTTTTCAGTTCTTCTTAGATATTCTCTTCTCCTCCTGAAGACATCATTTGTCAAATCAAAGAATTTTGGAGATCTAGATTCATCAGTAAGGAATTATTCTTTTCCATTCTTCCTAGATATTCTCTTCTTATATATTATCTTCTCCTGGATCAATAGATCTAGTATTTTATGGATATATCTATGTTTTTTATGAGAATATTAATGATATATGATTGAATATATTGAAGTAAAAAAGATCCAAGTCTGGATCCAAGTGTTTATCTTCATTATTACCATCCGTTGAGAGGTAGGTGGATTCTCTCTCATCTCTACCATTCTATAACTTGAATTATTATTTTTGATTAAATTTTCTTCTTTAAATTTTTATAAAAACCTTATGTGATTCATGATAGAAATAAATTTTTGGTTATGGGTTTAGAAATTGTGGGAACTTTATGGATTTTAGAAAACCCCTTTTTATATAATTTTAAAATGATTTTAAAATGATTTTAAAATTATGGGATAGTTTTGATGCGCACAATTTTTATGATGAAATGTTATTAAGAAATGATTTATTTTATTTGAAATGGAATTTGGCATAGAATTTAGCATACACATTTGGTGTATAATGACCTAAGACCCAAATTCTTGGATCCTGCTTCAATACCGATGAAGGTGGCACAATTTTTACTATCCAAAGCTTACAACATCAAAATTAAAATTTGGATCACTTAAATAATCAAGGATATTTTAGGTTTATAGTTTTATAAAATTATGAAAAACACAAACATAAACAATACCCGTGTATTTAAATGATCATTTCTCCCACTTAACCAATCTTTTATTTTTTTCACATTAACTCATCATCATCATCTATATGAAACCCTTATAAACAAAATTCATTCAACATAATTTTTGATAACCTGGGGAAAATAAAACATAATAAAGATAAGTTCAAATGCGAAATAAGGGTAAACATAAGCATTAATGATTAGATTCTATCAATTATAATAATAAGTGCATAAGGGTATGATGACATAATTTGAGTGCATGATCGAATCATATAAGAAATCATACTCATCAATACCTATATCATAAAAAATGAAAACATGGAATAAGGATTTAAAAAAGGAAAGATTCATCAGAATCAATAATCATAATTTGGGTGATATCAATCCTGATTAAAGGAAACATTTATAACCCATAGTAGTATAACAAAAACTATTGGTATCTTAGGACATTATCTTCATAGAACCCTTACAAAACCCTTATAATTAGAATAAACATATAGCATACTTACAATATAATTATACAGAGAAAATAATCATTACCCAATTAATTGTATCACTATCTAGGTACACCCATCATATAATCTCTATCGGGCTCACCTGATTCTATTTGGGAGCACCCACTATATAATCCATAATGGGCTCACCCAACGTTATCTGGGAACACCCATCATGTTATAATGTACAAGAACCATAAATAAAGTATATAAATAATTAATTTCATTATAAACTCATAGAAATAATTATTATTACTTTCATAACTTTATTAACCCATGGAAAAGAAATGGGTTTCATGAAAACCTCTTTGAAACGTGACTAACCCGTGGAAAATAAATGGGTTCCATAACAATTTCTTTGAAACATGATTAACCTGTGGAAAAGAAATGAGTTCCATAAAAATATCTTTGAAATGATCATAATCCATCCAGAGAAATAATTATTAAGGTATCATTGCAAAATATCAATATTGAAGCATGAGTAACAATAATGTTTTTTGATATTGATGAATCAAAATATCATTAAAATAACATTAAAATTATTTTTAATTAAAATAACATTTTCATTTTGAAAATCACTTTTAAAAACCAAAAATTCACAAAATATTGAGAAACCCCTTTCTTTGAAAAAAAATTGGAAACATATAAAGTATAATTCAAGGAACACTATAGACATGATTTCGGTAAAATCCATTCATGTCATAAATGTCAAAAATAAACATTTTTTCAAAACATTTTGAAAAAGGGAGTCAAAAGTTACCAATTTGGAAAATGATAAGAAATTTAATTTTAAAATTGTTTTTTAAAGAAGCTTAAAGATCATGTAAAATGTATTTAGGAAATCATTTATTATTATAAAATAATATTTTTTTAAACATTTTTTAAAACATAGACATTGAAGAGAAAGATACCCGATCTAAATGAAAATACAAGATCGGTATCACTTACAAATGAATTTCTTGATGTTTCTTACTAAATAAGGAAGGAAATGGAAATTAAACACTTCAAACACATTCATAAACAAAGGAGAATAAAATGTATTTGGTTCAATAAAATAATATCACGTTATTTCCTCTAAAATAAACTTGATCATAAACAGTCATGAAAGAAAGGAGATTATAACATAAAGCCTTTGCCACTTTGAAAACTCTTTAATCATAAGTCCCATGAAATAATAACATCAAATAATACTTTAAATACCATAAATATAATTAATTTCATTATATAACATGTGAAAGGGTAGTATACACACCTCACAAAATAATATAGGTTCATATCACAAACATATGTATCAAATAAAGATAATTTGAGACGAATAACCCTTACAAAATTCATAAAATTGGATTTCAGAATTAATATGAATTAATTATTTATATCAAACTTAAATCCATATAAAATAAATGGAAATAAAACATAATATAATAAAAAATCATTATACACGTAATCTTATAATATCAAAGAAAATGAAGAAGTAATATAGCCCAATAAAAAGAAATTGAGTTATGAAATTATTTACCCCTTGGTAACTTTCAAATAAAATACCCTTGGATAAATTAATTCAAATTAAAACTTAAAGCATCATTATGTATGAATTATTTATGATAATACATGTAAAATGGGTATTATACACACTAGAAAATAAAAACATGTGGTGAATATTGCATAGGTATCACAGAAATAAAAAGTGAGATGATAAAAACCCATATCTCGAGTCCATAATTTCCATGTATGTCCTTTAACACATGTATAATAAGATTACAACAATTATGTGATTTATTAATAATAATTTCTAGTTTTAACACATTATACTTAAATAATTTATTTTATTTCATAATAAATAAATATTTAAATACTTAATCAGTTAATTCCATGTCGGGTGTTTTGAGGACGTTCAGTTCATTATTTCAAAAAAGATTTGGTGTGTTAAACATGGTCAAAAAGGTAATTATTTCAACATATATATAATAATAATCATGAAATAATTATCATATTTATTCACTAATTATACTTTTAAAATCAAATCATGAAAAATGATTATGAAAAAATGAACTATATTACGGTAGGTCGTATGAATGAATGAGTAACATTTACATTTTTCAATGATCATTGTGAAAAGAAGGTATGTATTATTTTATCTTTATATAATTATTATAATATCACAAATCCCATATTAGTCTTTAAAAATACTTATATATGTCATTATTGTGATTTGGTAATGAAAAAATAATCACATCTCCCCATGGTGGTGATAGTCCACACGTGCACGAACGATGTTATCATTTTTCAGTGTAATAAATAAAAGGATATATTATATTTTGATAATGATAAATATTTCATTAATATCATTATTATTCCATGTATTTCACATATATTCATTAACATAATCCTTATTACCTTTCATATTGTGACATCCCAAACCTGGTTCACTCAACAGTAACTGACCCTAATTAGCCACATGGCCTCAAGTATGCCTCCTTGTATGCCAGAGGCTGGAGAATAGCAGTGAGGGTATATGGTGGAATAGTTGGGAGACTATACCCTCATTATCATAGTGTAACATTGTGGTATAATTTTATATAAATTAATATCATAAGCATATAGATTAACTAAACAACTGAGAATAAACATCCATCATATAAATAACCAAGTAATCTCATCTAGAAGTGTCATGTACAATTATTATCATAGAATTCTATAAAAAAGATTGGTAATGAATGAGAATAGGCATCCAATAAAATACATGTATAAAAAGTACAAAAAGTACCAAATGAAACTATGCTCATATAGCATCATGAGCCATAGCCCAGTCCTATGCTCCCCTCCTTCTATGCAAAACTAATCAAGCTCAAAAATAGGGTGCTCTCACCTATCCCTACCTATATCCATGAAGTGTTTTCAAGTTACCAATAGTGTCCCAAATAGGTTGTGAGATAAAACTCAGTAGTCCACCACCAATGGTGTCTATAACAAGTCCTTTCTATTCATATAATCTGAAGTAGTATATATATATAAAAGGAGTACAAATAATAATAGTACAAGTGAAGCTATCTAGTCTTTCAAATCTCATTGTGATCGAGAAACTAAATCATATGAGCTATCTATACAGCATAGAAATCATCAATATCAACAATCTATGTTGTGTAATCATGTATCAGGCCTACGTGGGCTAGGGTACAAGGAGTAGTAATGTACAAGGCAGCTGAGTAAGATAATTAAAACAAGTAAATAATAACCAAGGAGTATAAATGTCCAAGGAATCCTAATAGGTCATTGGATACAAGTTGTATAAATGTAAAAGGCATCCTTTCATGTCAATTAAACTAGTTAAAATGGATCCTTGGGGTAGAAATTTCCAAGTAATTAAAACATCTATGTCACCAGTATCCAAGGAGTCGAAATGTCCAAGGCATCCTGATGAGTCATGTAACCATGAAATAAGGAGTAATAATGACCAAGGAATCCTAATGAGTTGATTAATTCAGATCCAAGGATTAGAAATTTTCAAGTCATCCTATTAGTTCATTGAATCCAATGAGTATAAATTTCTAACATATCCTATCATATCAAATAAACTGAGTTATCAAATGCAAGGAGTTGAAATTTCCATGGAATCCAAGTAAACTAATTAAAAGGGGTCCAAGGAGTAGAAATACCCAGTGCATCCTAATGGGTCATTGTTTCCATATTTTTAACCCTTCCATATCATTATTTCCATCACAAACCATTACATTAATCATTTTATACCTTTCATATACAAATAACAAGGTTTCATGAGGTGCTTACAACCTGTATCAATTATCTTTATTACCATAATAAATTCTCAATTATAAAAGGTTATATCATCACACCCTAAGGGTTTCATAGCCATAGTAAAATTAAATAACCCATCCCATGGATTTTTCAATTTGAGGTCGATAACCTATAACATTGACAAAAGGTGTCATGTAATATCTCAAAAATATTTTTATCAATTAACTCTAGGTTCAATTAATTTAAGAAGCATCATCTATATTGTCCTATGTTAAAAACATTGGAAAAAATCTATAAACAATGATACAATGAGGTAAAAATTATAGACCACATACCATAATCCTATAGACAAACACTCATCCAGTCTTAGCCTCTGATTCAGTCTAGATCATAAGAAAATGGAAGAATGCAAGAAGCCCTGAAAATAGGTCATAATATCATGTCCCAAAATTATATCGTTGATAGAAAGTTGAATGGTGAAAGGTGAAATAGGAATAAATAAATCACCATCATGCATCCAACGAGACCAATGATGGAAGAATAGGAGTCTAGATCGAAGAGTTGTGGAAAATCATGTGTTAGGATACCATGGGAGCTCTCGATGTGATAAGGGTGTGGCCACTGCTAGAGAAATAAGGAATAGAGAATGTGGTTTAACATTTAAACCATTAAGGGTAAAATGATCATTTTCCTTATAAATATTGGGTCGTATAGTTTGGATGCAAGTTTGGCCAAAGTGTAGAACCCTCTATTTCAAGTTGGTAACCCTTTTATTATATTTTTTAAGTATATAAAGTAATTGAGTTAATTTTGGGAGGTTTTTGAAAAAATTTGGAATGTTTTAGGGGATTTTATAGAGGTTCATGGATTGAACATGGTTAATAGAAACTATGAAACACCTCTAGGAAACCAAGAAAGTGAAATAATGGGATCTAGGTAAGCGCATAGTTAGGTGCATAGTTTTTCCAAACTGTGAAGCTACCTAGGAGAAACTGTGCTTTTTTGGGACAAAAGGATTCTACATGGTTGGATCATATCTTGTCTAACCATTAAATCCAACCATGCGAGGTGCTTCTTGAGGCATAGGCATGTGCATGGTTAGCACACAATTTTCATAATCGTGCACCCTAACCATGCACGGTTAAAAGTTAGATCTGAAAATTGTGGATCTAACTCAATTTTCCCCCTTAATGGTTCATTTTTCCCTGTTATGACCCTAACTTGATTTCCTCTCCTTTCAAATGCTATGGAGACCCTTCCCCTTGATTTTGGATCAATCCATTGGTGGTTCTTTGTGCATTGGAGGCCCAGATTCCTTGGTAAGTCTCTGTTATTGGTGGTTTTCATTAGATATCTTCTTCTTTCCTCTCTTGGTTTCATATATCTAATCTGTTGAGGATAGATATGTGTTGGTTAATGCCAATAATGATGATATGTGGATATGTGGATGATATTAAATGATATATAAGGTGGTTTTTTGGCTTTTCAACCCATTTTGTTGAAGAATTTGTGTCATTATTCGTTTTCACCAATGTTTGTGAGGTAGGTGGCTTTACTCTCAACTTATCTTTTTAGAACATGAAGGATTGATTTAAAATTGGTTTAATTTTATGAAATTTATTGTAAAATTATTGTGAAAAAGATTATTAGAAGCATTATTTAGTGATGTTTTATAGAATTGTGGAATTTTTGTGCAAAGTACTTTATTAAATGATTTTAAAATGATGATTTTAAAATTATCATTTAATTTTGAGGCATGGAAAACTAGTTGAAAAGATTTTTAAAAAGGATTATTTTATTTAAATGTTTTGGTATAATTTTTTTAGAATGGTTTTTGGCATAAATGGTTGGTGTATGTTTATTTTCATTTGGAACGGATAAGGGCATGAAGTTACCCTCATGAAAAGAATGGGATAGATCAGGGTTTGAAGTTTATCCCATCAAAATGGTCCACCAAGTTAAGGCTTTGTGAAAGGAAGACTTGCCACTCACTAGTATAGTAATGTCCATAGTTCCATACATGGTTTTAGGTGTGGATATGTGGAATGGAATGGGTTATTTCAAAATGTTTGTAGATTTTTATATGTGGAATGGAATGGTTTCATGCATGGTTAAAGGTCAATGGTTTCATGCATGGTTGTAGGTGTGGATATTAGAACATGTTGGTATATTTGGAGTTATGTATTTTGAGTCTTTGAGTTGTTTTGGTTTTATTTTCCACTTATTACTTTGTTATTAGTTTTGGGTTTCAACTTTATAATATAGTATGGTCTATAGTTGGTGTGGTTACTTGAGTTGTATTAAATTGCTATCATGCATCATGTAGTGGTTGTTTGGTAATGGTTATTTGGTTTGGTTGTTTTATTTTCAAAGGTAAAATCATCTCCCAACGGTTTATGAATACCCTTCCATTTATTGACGACATTTGGTGTCTTGGGGATGTCACCTAAGACATAGTAATGTCCTTCTGCCTTTTCAAGCCAATGGGGAGGGTGGGATGTTAAAAATGGTATCATTCTTGGCCAGTTTGACTTTCATTTTGGAACAACTAGCATTAGTTTGTTGGTCCTGGAGTTAGCAAGTCATTCTAGTTTATTCTTTGAGTTGGGATGGTAGCATGGAGTAGGATCGTCAGAACTTGAAATGTAAAGCATAAAAAGGTGTAGATAAAATATTTATGATGAAACTCAGTTTACCAAGGAGTTGGGTACATGAGTATTTTGAGACACTTATAGGAGTTGTAATCTAATTTTCATGAGTTTATCTAATGACAAGATCATGACATGCATTTTAGAAATGACTTCCCACTATGAATTCATATTTCATTTTGAGTAATGATTTATGATTTAATGAAAAATATTATATTTTTTAAAAATGTTGAAATTTTTTTCAAATGTGATATTTTGAAAATGGTATGATACTAGTATTTTGAAAATTGTTTTATTTTAAAATGAATGGTGTAATTTTCAAAAATGGGTGAAAAGTGGAAAAATGTGGAATTTTGGGAAAGCAATGTTGTGATATATGTGATCTGGTAAATTTGAAATTGTTAAACCTTAAGTTTCTATAGAGTTAGACTTAATGGAATTTTTTTTGGTTATAGAAATGGAACCAGTTAGGCATATAATAAATCAATTAAAATAGGATATTAATAATGTGGTTTCACCTAAGCCACAAGTAAACCAATAGCTGGTTCAAAGTATTATCTAGGATTTTCAAGCTATGGATAGAGGGAATAGAAGGGATAAATCAAGTAAAGTGAATCAATACATTTAGTTCTAGAAGTAGAATCCATCCATCTTTTGGGGTGATTTGGAACCATAGAAAGTATAGGTGTGGATGAATAGGATGAATCAAATATTTGATTTCCTAGGAACACCAACATAATCAAAATTCAAGTTGGAAATGTATATACTAGAGGATATAGCATACCAGTGGTGGGATTTAGCTATTCAATATAAATTAGACCGAGTAATTTCATGGTATTATTTTAAATAATTGTTCAATAAACAATTATATCCCTACACATTCATCATTGATAGAACGATGGACTTTTTTAGCCTGAATCATGAGAATCTCTCAGTGACAGATTAAGAAGGTAAATTTATGAATTTAGTCCTATTTGTACCCAAATTTATTGCTAGTTCATCCTTTAAGGAACTAATTTTAAATTGGTACTAAGTAAATAGATTCATTTGAATATTTATGTGCTTTTCATAATGGATTATACATATATGGTCAATAGAGAGAAATTGGTAGAAAGAGACAAATTAGGTAGTATTGGTGGAGGAAGTATGTAGATATTTACAGAGAACAGTGGGAACTCTAATGATGGGAGCAAGCAGAAGAGGGGAACATTTTTCCAAGGTAGTGGAATGACTCATATTCAAATGATTAGATCAATTAATCTTCCTACAAAACTGAAGACCAATCCTAGATGTTTTCAACGTGGTTTGTTTAACCACATAAAGAGAGACTATATGGAACCACCTAGAGCATTCCAAAATTTAAACCATATAGGATATCTTTAGTGCTATTGTTATAGTTCTCCAAGTTTGGCTTCTCAGGACACATCTCGTGTTTCGTAGACGTCATAAGCTTTGATAGGAAAAGGGTAGCAAAATACCTCTCATCAGTAAAACTAAACTAGCTATGGTGATTCTAGGAATAACATGACTCCTAAAAAATAAAAATCTCAATAGGGTAATAAAGAGAAAAGTATAGAGAGTAATAAATTATATGGGGTTGATAAAGTGATCGTGGATGATCAATTCAGACCATCGATGGTGAGAGGTACGATTATTTTTAATTCTACCCTTATTAAAGATATTTTTGACACAGATGCATCCAATTAATTTATTGCTTCTCATGTTGTTGGTCTTATGGTTTTCATGTTGAAATGATGTCTTCTTTTTTAAAACTTCATACTCCTCTTGACCAAAGAGAATATAGATCCTTTATGTGCAAATAATGTTCTATAAAAATTGATGGAGATGAGTTGAAATGGGATTTTTCTATTATTGAGATGTATGTTTATGACATAATCATGGGTATGGATTGGTTGACTATGTTCAAATTTCACATTGATTTTTATACCTAAAGGGTTAGTTTTACAATTGATGATGGTTTCAAGCATCTCTTTAGAGGATATTGGAATATAAATGTAGGTGCAGCATGATTTTTGTCACCAGTGGTTAGAAGAATCTCATAACAGTTTGAAACTTTGAATTTCTAATTGATAGATGATATTGAGAAAAGAAATTTTCTAGTATTTTTGGGTTAGTTTCTGTATGTTTTTTCATATAATTTATCAGGGTTTCTACCCACAAGAGAATTGGAGTTTATGATTGATCTCTTAAAGAGAAACAGTCCCATCTCACTTCCATCTTATCGGATGACACCAACAGAACTAAGGGAATTGAAAATATAGTAGTAAGTTTTATAAGGAAAAGGTTTCATTCATCCTAGTATGTCTCCATGGGTAGCACTGGTCTTTTTTGTGAAAAATTTAGATGGAACTCTTTTGTTGTGTTTGGATTATCATAAGCATAACCAAGTTACGATAAAGAATCAGTATCAAATTCCATGTATTGATGATTTTTTTGATCAATTGAGGGGAGATCAGTGGTTCTCTAAAATTGACTTATATTTAGGGTATCACCATTTATGGGTTCGAAAAGTGGATATCCCAAAGAAAGCTTTTAGAAGTAGATATGGATATTATGACTATGTAGTTATTCCTTTCAATCTTACAAATGAACCTAGGTCTTTATGAAATTGATGAATATGATATTTCAAAGATATCTAGATTCTTTTTTTGTGGTGTTTTTGGATGACATATTGGTGTACTCAAGGATATGGGATGAGCATGAAAAACACTTGGCGAAAGTGTTGGGAATCCTAATGGATGATCATCTATATAAAAAATTATCAATGTGTGATTTTTTTTATATAAGATGTATGTTTCATTTTCTATATAATCTATGAAAGAGGTGTTTATATGGATCCAGAAAAGATAAAGGTTGTAATCTCTTAGTAACCGCCAAATAATTTCTTTTAGATACATAGTTTCCTTAGCTTAGATGGTTATTATCAACTATTTGTTAATGAATTTTCATGACTAGCTTCACTAATGATAGATTCTAAAATAAAGAATGATCCATTTCAATGGGATGATGAATTTCAAAAATATTTTCAAGAGCTAAAGGTTCTCCTTACATCATCACCAATCTTGATATTTCTAGAATCAGGATAGGGGTACATGGTGTATTATGATGCTTTGAGATCTAGGTTGGGATGTATTATCATGCAGGGAGATCATGTTGATGATTATGGATCACGATAGTTATAGTTTCATGAGAAGAACTACCCAACACATTATTTTAATTAGTTATTGTATTATATGCTTTGAAGACTTTGCATCATTACCTCTTTGGTGATAAATCTATGGTGTTTATATATTATAAGATCTTGAAACATATTTTCTCACAAACGTATTTGAATATGTGATAAATAAGATGGTTGGAGTATCTATAAATGTTCTAATTTGTCTTGATGTATACATTAGGTAAGGGAATTTCAATGGCAGATGTATTAAGAAAAAATTTGTATGGTCAATTGTAAAAAGAATATTCAGATCAATGGAATTTGATGTTACTGATAGATGACATGAACTTGGATTGTAAATATCGAGATAGTGATATGATTTTCTTTTAATTTTCTTTTATTCCTAGTTTGGTGGAGATGGTTAAGGATGCATAGAAATATGACTCAGAATGTGTCTCTATGAGGTCAAAACTCAATGGTGGGGAGATCATTGAGGCATGGAAGTTGGATGGGTGTTTAGTTTTGTGGTTTTGAGGTTGGATGGTCATACCTTTTGCCTGTCAGGAATAACTTCTTTATGAAATCCATCATTTGAGATGGGTTGTTCATCCTATAATATAGAAGATGTATAAGGCACTGAAATAAAACTTTTTGTGGGTTGGCATGAAAAGAATAGTGGCTAAGTTTGTGATGAGATGCCTCACTTTTCATCATGTTAAGGTAGAGTACCAGCGGCCAGTGTGTGTGATACAGTCTTTGCCTATTTATATTTGGAAATGGGAATAGATAACTATGGATTTTGTAATAGGTATACCAAGGATGGTTCAAAAACATGATTATATATGGGTGATAGTGTATCAGCTCATAAAGTTGTCACATTTTATCCCTATTCATGAATCTCATTCTATGGATTGATTTTCTTAAATCTATATTAGATAAGTGGAAAAGAGGTATGGCGTAATAGTTTCAATAGTATCGTACAGAGACCTAAGGCTTATGTATTGTTTCTATAAATCTATATAGTAAGCCCTTGGGACTCAGTTGAATCTGAGTATGATGTAACATTTTCAAATGGATGGACAATCCAAAAGGACAATACAAATGATGGAAGACATGATTCAGGCTTTTTTAATGGATTTTGGTGGCTCATGGGAGGATCACATACTGTTATTGGAGTTCTCGTATAACAACAGTTATGAGGCCTCTATAAATATGTATTATTTTGAAGCATTATATGGGAATCCATGTCATTCTCCACATTATTAGGTGGAAACAGGTGAGACTTTATTAGTTGTACCAAGACTTATGCAAGAGATAATGTATAATATTCAGTTGTTTGTTAAAAGTATGGAGAAGGCTTAGAGTCCTCAGAAATCACATGTGGATCATCATCGACACTCGTTGTCATTTGAGGTGAGTGATCATGTGTTCTTGAGTATCTCTCAAAATCTTAGGAATTATAGTTTTGGTAAGTAGTTCATGTTATCTTCTTGATACATAGGCCCTTTTAAAATACTTAATAGGTTGGTGAGTTGGAATATCAGTTTTCTTTTCCACCAAGGTTTAGTGCAGTGCACAATGTTTTTCATGTATCTCAGTTGAAAAAGTATCAGCCTAATCCTAACAATTTGATTATATATTATCAAATTAACCTAGAGTTGGATGCTTCATTGTTGCATGTTATAGTGTGTATTTTGGATAGGATAGAGAAAACCTTGCATGGGAAAAGTATCAATCTAGTGTCGGTTTTGTGGAAACATGGCCATATTTCAGGAAGAAACTTAGGAATGGGAAAATTAAACAATAAATCAATAGCCTAATATCTTTTAGAACAATTGTGGTTTTATACTTTTTGAATATGGAAATTCCAATTTTGGGGAGAATTTAGAAAACCCAGTTTCAAGTAAGTAACCCTTTTATTGTGTTTTTATAAGCATATAAAGTAATTGGGTTAAGTTTGGGAGGTTTTGGATGACTTTTGGAATGTTTTTGAAGATTTTTTTATGGTTCATGGTTTGATAATGGTTAGTAGAAACCATGAAACACCTCTAGGAAACCGTGCAAATGAGATAGTGGGATATGGGTTAGTACATGGTTAGGCACATAGTTTGAATAAACCATGCATCCACCAAAGAGAAACCATTATTTTTAGGATAGATGGATTTTTTATGGTTGGCATATGGTTTGTCTAACTGTGCAAGCCAACTATGTGAGGTGCTTCTTGAAGAAGAGGCATGTGAAGGGTTAGCGAATGGTTTGCCTAACTGTGTGCCCCAACCATGCACGGTTAAAATTTAGATAAAAAAATTGTGTATCTAACTAAGTTTTTTCCCTTAATGGTTTTTCTGTAGTTCGAACCTAAATCAATTTTCTCTCCTCCAAAAGGATATGGAGACCCTTCCTTGATATGGGAGTGATCCTTTGGCGATTCATTGTGTGTCGGAGGCTTGTATTCCTTGGTAAGTCTCTATTCTTGCTTTTTTTTCCTTAGATCTCTTATTCTTTCCTCTCTTGGTTTCATATATCTAATACTTTGAATATATATCTATGTTGGTTAATTCTAATCATGATGATATGAAGCTATGTGGATGATAGGGAATGGGATTTAAGGCAGTTTTTTGGAGTTTCAACCCGTCTTGTTGAATAATTTGTGTTGTTATTCATTTTCACCAAAGTTTTTTAGGTAAGTGGCTTCACTATCAACTCCTCTTATTAGAACTTGAAGGATTAATTTCAAATTGGTTTAATTTCTTGAAATTTATTGTGAAATTCTTGTGAAAATATTACTAGAAACCTTCTTTAGTGATGGTTTTTTGAATTGTGGGTTTTTTGTGCAAAGTGCATTGTTAAATGATTTTAAAATGATGAATTTAAAATGGTAATTTGGTTTTGATGTATGGAAAAATGGTTTCAAAGTGTTTTAAAAAAATATTGTTTTATTAGAATTATTTGTCCCAGTTTTTTTTTGCATGGGTTTTGGCATAATTGGTTGGCATGTGTTTATGTGCATTTGGGATAGATAAGGTCATAAAGTTACCCTGATTAAAAGAATGGGATTAATAAGGGATTAAAGTTTACCCTATCAAAATGGTTCACCAAGTGATATCTTGGTGAAAGGATGACTCACCCCTCGTGAGTATAGGTAGTTCCATGGTTTCATGCTTGTTTGGAGGTTTGGATATGTGGAATGGAATGGGTTATGCCAAAATTGGATTTTAGAAATGGTTTTAAAGATTTTTTTCTTTACTTGGAATCTATTTTGATGTGAAACTGCTTGGATTTGATATAAAATGTTAAAAAATTTAAAGTGTTTTATATAAATTGTTTTATATAAATGTGATAACATTTTCTATCCTAGTGGCATGAGTAGGGAATTCATTTGGGGGAAACCTATTAAGTAGGTGCGTTTGTAGATTTTGAATATTAGGACATATGTAAAGGAAATTTATCTCATTTCTTTAGCAATGCATCATGATACTTTGAGTATGTCTGATGGATTTGGAGCTTGGAGATTTTGGGATCTATAGAGTTATGTATTTGGAGTCTTTTAGTTGTGTTGGTTTTAGTTTCCTCTTATTACTATGATATTAGTTTTAGGTTTCCACTTTGTACTCTAGTATAGAATGTTGTGGGTGTGGTTACTTGGATTGTATTACATTGTTATCATGCATCATGTAGTGGTTGTTTGGTAATGGATCTTTGGTTGGGTTATTTTATTTTCAAAGGGAAAATCATCCCCCAACTATTTATAAATCCCTTGTCATTTATTTATAGCCTTTGGTGTCTTAGGGATTTCACCTAAGTCCTAGTAATTTCCTAATGCCTTTACAATCCAATGATGAGGGGAGGGATGTCACAACAATTGGGAATTAACCATTTTCCCTTCACTACCTCAATACCTCCCTCACACGATCATGGTGCATAGTTATACAAACCATGCACCGAACATGAATTTTTTTCTCTCATAAAAACTTTGCAAGACCTATACGGGGGAGAAGCCTAGGTTGTGTGGTTAGGGAAAAACATGTGTCCTATATTTTCACTAAAATGACATGTACAGTTTACTCTAATCATTTATACTGGACAACATAGTTTCTACTAATTGTGAATCAGAGTTATTTTCTCCAAAAAGCAGGGCACCAAAAAACCCAGACGCCCTCAATTCCTCTATATCCTTACTAGGAATCTATATTAGGTCAAAACCAAGGAATTAAACTGGAAATAAAAAGGTTTCATACCTCATATAAAATATGGTATATTATAATATTCCCTATTTAAAGCAATTCATATCCAAATTTCCCTTCCAAGGGTGATTAGGAATCATCTGAGAATAACTCTGGATACTAGGCATGTACGTTGGCCTCCCACTCCCAAGTCTCATCTTGTACTAGGTGGTGCTTCCACAGAACCCATACTAGAGGAACTGGCCAACCTCATAGAACCTTCATTCCACATTCAAAAATATGGATAGGATACTCCTCAAAGGATATATCTACCTCTAAGTCAACTTCTTCGGGATAAAGAATATGTGATAGTTCAGAATGATATCGAGAAGGATGATATACATGGAAGACGTCATGTATGGACCAGTGTCTTTGAGGTAATTGAAACCGATAGGATACTAGCCTAAATATATTTAGAATATCAAAGGACCCAACATAATGAGGTGATAGTTTCCCTTGTTTCTAAATCCATTTATTCCCTAGTCTAGGTGAAACTTGAAAGAAAACCTGACTCCACACCTCAAACGCTAATGGTCAATGGTTAGGATCAGCATATAATTTCTACTTATAATAAGCTTTATATATTTAAATCCTAATAAGATAAACCTCCACCAAAGTCTCTTTAATGAGATAAGGACCTGGTATCACTACCTCTCTTACCCTTAACCAGTACAAGGGTGAACCAAACAGACTGCCATATAGGGCCTCAAAAGAATCCATTTGTATGGTTTCTTGGAAGATGTTATTATAAGCAAACTCAAAGGGAGGTAAGTGATTCACCCAAGAAACTATTAAATAAAGAAATCATAAATAAATCATTTCCTCCAAAACTTGTATTGTATGCTCAGAATGATTGTCAGTCTAAAAGTGATAGGTTTTACTCAGAAGTACCTATAAACTCAGTTCCTTATGCAAACCCTACCAGAAACAAGATGTTAAATAAGTATCTTTGTCTGATATGAAAGAAATTAGAATCATATAGAGGTGTATTGTAACGACCCAAAGTTTCATTAATGGAAAATCTCTCTTGATCTAGTTAAATGTCTCTTTATGCAAAATATTTTCATAAGATGTCAACTTCTTTGGTTTTATGTTAATAATTTTGACCGTTTTTAAAATAGTCGTTGAACAGTGATCACATGATTAGTATAAATATAGGACTTTAACAAATCCAATTTACTCAGACAAAAGAATCGATGGCCTCATCCAGTAGAATTGCCCCATATGAAGCCCATTTTTTCGAAGGTTGGAAAAGAGGTGGCATCTTTGGGCTTCACCCTTGACCAAGCCTAAGTTGAGCTTCATCATGTCAAGCTCGAAAGTGACCGTCTACGGGAAAAGTGGAAGTTGATTGAAATTACCACTCGAGCGATGTTATCCGAGTCACCCCAAGAGTCTGTCACCATTGCACACCTTACCCTTAGGTCTTATGTGGCTATTTTAATGGGTTAAGTAACAAATAATTAGTACTATGTTCATGTACATTATTTTTGTATATAATAATGAATATAATTTCTAGTCATTTTTGATACATTGTAAATAGTTGTTAAAGTACAAATGGTGTTTTAGTTATTATTTAATTAAGAAATATATTTTATTAAATTAAGGGATCTTTGTATTAAATAATATTTTAATAAAATAATTTATTATTATTAAATTAATTTTTATTAAATATAAATGATCTTATAATTTTATGAATGCAATTAAAATTTTTATTAAGGTTTGAAATCCATTTTTGTCAAAACCCATGAATTTTCAATAAATGTCGGTTTTTATTTTAAAAGTTAAAATTAACATATTTATAAAATTATTTAGATAAAATAAATGTTATTTCTGGAATCAGGACGTCGAAATTATCCAATGGTGAATTTTTCATAATTTTCTGAGACAGTCAAATTTTTGGGTAAAAATTAAATACCGTTTAAATATATAATGTGTTTTATGACATCATAATGACCCAATAGTGATGTAATAAAATACTATAATCTTTATGGTCTGCCAATATATGTTTTACCATTAAAATAATGTGATTTTGGGTCTGTTTGACTTACTTTTCAAAGCATTAATGGACCCGTCAAGACATATTCAACACCTTGCCTTTTTAATTTAATTTCCATGGGAGTGTGACTCACCTCCATATAAGCAACCCTGATATTTTAAGAAGTTCGTACTTTGGACTTATAAAATATTTTTTTCCTCTTCCCTTTTCCAAAAACCATGGGCAAAAACCATGTGATGGTTTGTGGTACGGATTAATTTAATGTAAGGGGACCGAAACCTATATAATAAAGAATTCCCTCACCTTTCCTATATAAACCCACCCAAGATCCCACTTCCTCCTCACTCAAATCCCTTGTAGTTCGTCCAACCTCTGCCCTACTCTCTATATAATCCTCCCAAGGTTCCCCAATCTCCCAAGAAGCCTCTCACAAGCCTCTCTCTAGCCTTTGAAAGCACACTTCCAAGTAAGGGTTTTTTCTTCCTTTCTCATTTTTTGTCAACTTTTTTTAAGTTGTATTGCCCTTTTAATTTCAATTATGAATATTGGGGTATGGTTTCACACCTCCCCCATACTTCCCTCGTATTGTTTGAATTATGGGAGACCCATTTCTCTCTCATTAAATGCCTCCCATGTACACCCGTTACTATGCCGAAATTCCGAAAGGAACTTCTCTCTCGTCTTTTACATTCAAGCAATAATTTTGTATCATGAATCTAAATTCCATTACAATTATTGGGACATGTATCTATATTACCTCATTACTGTCCATTAAATATAAATATGATGAGTAACCCCTTTCTCTCTCATCAACCATTTTTATGAATTCTTATGTCACGTCGTTACGCTGCCGAAATCGCACCGATTTTCTAAGCCAATGCCATCATGTAGTGGATACCATGCCCATTTCTCCATCAAGGGAATCCACCTTTAGGCACCTTTACTTATTGATTACAAAGTTTCATGTATGAATTCCATATTCCTTTATCGTGGAATAAATTATTATGTTTTATGAATTCATGTTTTTTGATCCATGTGGCACACATATGCATGAAATGAAATGTTTAAGAAGGGTGCGCCCTTATAGAGCTCCAATGCATTGGGTAAAGTATAGTATCATGATACATCATGTGCAATGAGTGTTGACTCATTCTAATTCAAGTGCAACAAGGGTTTACTCATTCTTTATGTGCAATGAGGATTTACTCATGCTCTATGTGCAATGAGCCTTGGCTCATGCTAATTCCATGTTAAGTGTTGTTGCCACATTTCCATGTTATGATTATCATGCTTTATCATGCCTTTATGCTCATGTATCTTTTATGCTCTATTGATATGCCTATTGTCTAACATTTTTTGTACACCTCATTTTATTCCATGTGTACTCCCTTACTGGATCTTATAGCTCACCCTTTTCTTATGCATGTCCTCAGGTTATCCAATGCAATGCTAAGTACGAGGAAATGTAGTGGTCATGTAAAGGATGTTTTCAATAAAGATGTTGTATTTCATGTTTTAAGTTTTTATGTAATGATCCTAAGCCCCAAAGACACTAAACCTCTCGATCTTCTTTGTTGTATCAAGTGAAGTTTTATGTAATAAATCATGTTTAAGTTTGTAATAAAATCATGGTTGTCATAGTTGGTATCAGAGAATAGGTTTAGTTATTTTTGGGATTAGAAAACCCTAGTAAAGCCTTAAATACAAGACTAAGTATAATAAAAACATCCCTAAGTTTTGGTAAGTACTGAGTAAGTGGTTTATCAAACAAATACATCCATGTCTGGATACAAGTAGGTAGAAGTGGCTCTAGCACAGATGTATCCTAGGGGAAAACCCTGAAAACACCGCTTTGAGCTAGACTCGAACGGGAACTGGTGCACGACAATGGGTCTTGCTGCACTCTTGGTTACGACACTCCTGGGGGATATGTTTTGATAAATTCACAAGCTTAGTATGAACCCTTATTAAGGGAATTAAAAAAAAATCCCCTAAGAATATATGTTAGAAAGTAGATCATGAAAAGCCTGGATTGAAGCCTATAGACTCATGAGTTAAGGAAATAAAAGTTTATTTATAAGTCATCAAATTTTGTCTTTGGATTACCCTTTATGTGTTACCCCTAACTTTCCTTTTATTCCAGCCAATGTCTGGTATCAGGAGTACTCGGGCTAACAACCATTGTGAAGATCAGTGTGATTACTGTACTAATGAGATGCCCAATCTAATGGGAGTGGGAATCGCAAACTTTGTCATGCTTCTCTCTCATATAACTCAAGTTTTGAATAGAAACACGGGTCAAGAGGAACGTTCAACCCCCCTAAGAAAGAACAAGTCGCTATCGAGATCTTCATGAGACAAAGGCCTCCTACTTTTATTGGATCATCTAATCCCACGATCGCTCAACAATGGATCAACTCCATTGAAAAGATATACTCCATCCTCTAATGTTCTGAACAAGAGAAGGTTCTATTTGAGGCTTATCGTATGGAGGGTGAAGCTGATCAATGGTGGATGTTGATCAAAAATACGAAGCCTGAGGAGGAGATCGAGGCATTGGAATGGAAGGATTTTCAGAAAATGTTTTTCGATAAATATTTTCCACGCACCCTCCGGATTAAGATGGAAAGGGACTTCCTTTCCCTCAAGCAAAAAATGAAGAATCTGTTGGATCGTACGAGGAAAACTTCACAAGGCTTGCACAATACACTTCCAGCTTTGTCATTACCCTCGAATGCAAGGTTGACCGCTTCTTTGGTGGGCTGAAACCTAGATTGCGGAAAGCATTAGCAATCCGTGACTTCGACAGCTATGAGGAAATTGTCCGATGTGCCCTCAAGGTTGAAATGGAGATCGAGGAATCACAGGGGTATCATGGGGACAAGAAGCGTAAGGTGGAATTCAATGTTGGTGGTCCGATGGATAAATACAATGGTGCTAAGAAGATCCAGCACCCCACTTTCCAAAAGTATGGAAAGAAGCACCCTGGAAATTGCCTTAAGGGGACGAGAAAATGCTTCAGGTGTGGAAGAGAAGGGCACCTAGATGTTAACTATCGGCAAGAAAGACCCACGGCTGCGACAGAGGAGAGGAATGCTCTGTTCGAACCTCAACGCATTGTTCAATGCTAAAAATTCAAAGAACCGGGTCATTTTGAAAATCAGTGCCCTAATCCAAGGGTTTTCGAAGACAACCAACAACCTCCAAGGCAGCAAGGAAGAGCTTTTTCCATCACTTCCACCGAAGTGAACCCCAACAATGAAGTTGTGATAGGTACGCTAGTTATTCATTCAAGAATAGAGAATGTACTTTTTGATTCAGGTTCTACGCATTCTTTTATATCTCAAAATTTTAGTAGAATAATCCCATCACCACCACAAATCATGGAAGTAAAGATGTCGGTGAGTACGGAAAATGGGGCAATCATTGTATCCCATGAATATAAGTCCTCCCCTGTTATAATCTGTGGATTGAATTTCCTGGAAAACCTTGTCATACTCCCTCTAGTGGAATTTGATGCAATTCTTGGCATGGATTGGATTTCCTTATATAGAGCCAACATAAATTGTCGGGAGAGGGAAATCACACTCCATATGGAGAATCGACCCCCAATTATTTACAAGTGTTAGGAGGAAGATTAATCTCCTTTAGCTCCATCATCTCAAGCATGGATATTACTGCCTTATGAGCATGCGTATCTGGCTCAGATGATTGAGTCCAAGGAAGAAACCATCCTTGAAGAAATGTCTATTGTGAGGGAATTCGCTGAAGTGTTTCCCAAGGAACTGCCTAGTCTTCATCCTAGAAGAGATGTTGAGTTCTCAATTGAACTTATACCTCGGGCGCTACCAATATCCAAGACTCCATATAGAATGGCTTTTTTTGAGATTGAAGATCTAAAGAAACAACTACAAGAGAATCTGGATAAAGGGTTTATACGCCCAAGTGCTTCACCATGGTGTGCACCAATCCTCTTCGTCAAGAAGAAGGATGGTTCAATGCGGCTTTGCATCGATTATTGTGAACTTAAAAAAATCACGATAAAGAACAAGTATCCTCTCCCAAGAATTGATGACTTGTTTGATCAGTCGTGTGGAGCACAATACTTCTCCAAGGTGGATTTGAGGTCGGGATATTATCAAGTAAGGGTGAAGAAGGAAGATGTCCCCAAGACTGCTTTTCGTACAAGATACGGGCACTATGAATTCATATTAATGCCTTTCGGACTCACCAATGCTCCAGCAATATTCATAGACTTGATGAATAGAGTCTTTAGAGATTACCTTGACAAATTTGTGGTAGTCTTTATAGATGATATTCTAATATACACCAAAACCAAGGAGGATCATGAGGAGCATTTAAAAACTATACTAGAGACTTTGCGCAAGGAGAATCTCTATGCCAAGTAGAGCAAGTGTGAGTTCTGGTTGAAGGAGGTCTCATTCTTAGGCCATATCATCACAAGCAATGGGATATCTATGGACCCCTCCAAAACATATGCAATTGAGGGATGGATGAGGCCAACATCGGTAATGGATATTCGTAGCTTCTTGGGGTTAGCTGGATATTATCGACGATTTGTGAGAAATTTCTCACGATTTTCCAACCCTCTTACCAAGCTAACTCGAAAGGGAGTAAAGTTTGATTGGAGTGATGAATGCGAAGAAAGCTTCAAGGAGTTTAAAAGGAGTCTTATCACTGCGCCTGTGCTCACTTTACCCACAAGTGGGGAACTTTTTGTGGTATTCAGTGATGCTTCAAAGAAGGGCTTAGGCTGTGTGCTGATGCAGAATGATAAAGTGATATCCTATGCCTCAAGGTAGTTGAAAATCCATGAGCGAAACTATCCAACGCATGATCTGGAGTTGGCGGCGGTGATCTTTGCCTTGAAAATTTGGCGGCATTACCTCTATGGAGAGAAATGTGAGATATATACTGACCACAAGAGTCTTAAATATATATTCACACAGAAAGAGCTTAATATGCGCCAGAGAAGATGGATAGATCTCATCAAGGATTATGACTATTCAATACATTACCACCCTGGGAAAGCGAACAAGGTGGCAGATTCCCTAAGTAGAAAGGACCCATCAATTCTATCAATGATGAGAATTTAGAAGGATCCAATCTTCTTAGACTTGATAAAGATGGACGTGGGAATCATAAAGAAGGGAACATCATCAATCCTTTCACAAATGATTGCTCAACCATCTCTTTTGTAAAGGTTAAAGGATGCTCAAAAGGATGATGTGGGAATTTAGGAAAAAGTGGAATCTATCAAAAAAGGGAAATCCTTAGAGTATAATGTTAATGAACAAGGAATTGTGCAGTTTGGGAAAAGACTATGTGTTCTATAAAGTTTGGAGCTGAAGAAGGAACTTTTGGATGATGCACATAGTTCAAATTTCTTTATTCACCCAGGGAGCACAAAGATGTATCGAGATCTCTGAGAAAACTTTTGGTGGGATAATATGAAGAAGGAGATCACTGAATATACATCAAAGTGCCTGGTGTGTTAGAAAGTGAAGGCATAGAGGAAGAAGTCTAAGGGGATGATGCAACCATTGCCCATACCAGAATGGAAATGGGAGAACATCACCATGGACTTTGTCACCGGACTTCCGAGGACATCCAAAGGCAACAATGCAATCTGGGTTGTTGTGGATCATCTTATAAAGACTGCAAACTTCATTACTATTCGGGAGGATTTCTCTTTGGATCAACTGGAACGGATATATATCAGGGAAGTGGTAAGGTTGCATGGAGTACCACTATCTATTGTGTCTGACCGAGATCCAAGATTCACCTCTAAGTTTTGGAAGAGTCTTCAACATGCTCTGAATACTGAACTGAACTTCAGTACGGCCTTTCATCCTCAAACTGATGGCCAATCCGAGCAGACTATCCAAACACTTGAGGATATGTTGAGAGCATGCTCAATGGACTTTAAAGGAGGATGGGATCAACATCTTCCTCTGGTTGAGTTCTCTTATAATAACAGTTTCCACTTGAGCATCCAAATGGAACCATATGAATCCCTGTATGGGAAAAGGTACAGAACATAAGCATGTTGGGATGAGGTCGGTGAACGTAAGCTGCTTGGACTAGAAATGGTCAAGAAAATGGTGGAGAAGGTAGAAACCATTCAGCAGCATATCAAGGCAGCTCAGAGTGGATAGAAGAGTTATGTATATAATCATCGATGAGACCTTGAGTTTAAAGTTGGAGACATGGTTTTTCTATGCATATATCCATGTAAGAAGGTCATGAGGTTTGTACAGAAACGGAAGTTATGTCCAAGGTACATCGGCCCCTTCTAGATTCTTGATCGTGTCGGGGTGTGGCCTATCGACTAGAACTTCCACCTACTATGGCCAAAGTACATGATGTTCTTCATGTATCCCTCTTAAGAAAGTACATACCGGACCCTTCACATGTACTCTCTTCTGAGGTGGTACAATTGAAAGTTGATCTTTCTTATGAGGAGCAACCAGTGAAGATCTTAGATCGTAGAGAAAAAGTTCTACGAAATAAGACAATTCCCCCCGTCAAGGTGTTGTGGAGAAACCACAAGTTTGAATAAGAAACTTGGGAATCAGAGGAAAAGATAAATTTGAGTTACCAATGTCTGTTTTAGTGTGGGAAAAGGAAAATTTCGAGGGCGAAATTTCTTAAGGGGGGAATATTAATATGACCCAAAGTTTCATTAATGGAAAATCCCTCTTGATCTAGTTAAATGTCTCTTTATGCAAAATATTTTTATAAGATGTCAACTTCTTTGGTTTTATGTTAATAATTTTTACCGTTGTTAAAATATCCGTTTAATAGTGATCACATGATTATTATAAATATAGGACTTTAACAAATCCAATTTACTCAGACAAAAGAAGCGATGGCCTCATCCATTAGAATTTCCCCATATGAAGCCCATTTTTCGGAGCTCAGAAAAGAGGTGGCGTCTTTGGGCTTCTCCCTTGACCAATCCCAAGCTGAGATTCATCATGTCAAGCTCGAACGTGACCGTCTATGGGAAAGTTGGAAGTTGATTAAAATTACCACTCGAGCGATGTTATCCGAGCCACCCCAAGAGTCTGTCACCATCGCACACCTTACCCTTAGGTCTTATGCGGATGTTTTAAGGAGTTATGTAACAAATAAGTAGTACTATGTTCATGTACATTATTTTTGTATATAATAATGAATATAATTTCTAGTCATTTTTGATACATTGTAAATAGTTTTTAAAGTACAAATGGTGTTTTTAGTTATTATTTAATTAAGAAATCTATTTTATTAAACTAAGGGATATTTGAATTAAATAATATTTTAATAAAATAATATTATTATTATTAAATTAATTTTTATTAAATATAAATGATCTTATAATTTTATGAATGCAATTAAAAATTTTATTAAGGTTTGAAAGCCATTTTTGTCAAAACCCGTGAATTTTCGATAAATGTCGGTTTTTATTTTAAAAGTGAAAATTAACATATTTAGAAAATTATTTAGATAAAATAAATGTTATTTCTAGAATCAGGACGTCTAAATTATCCAACGGTGAATTTTTCATAATTTTCTGAGACAGTCAAATTTTTGTGTAAAAATTAAATACCGTTTAAATATATAATGTTTTTTATGACATCATAATGATCCAATAGTGATGTAATAAAATACTATAATACTTATGTTAGGCCAATATTTTTTTTACCATTAAAATAATGTGATTTTGGGTTTGTTTGACTTACTTTTCAAAGCATTAATGGACCCCTCAAGACATATTCAACACCTTGCCTTTTTAAATTAATTTCCATGGGAGTGTGACTCACCTCCACATAAGCAACCGTAATATTTTAAGAAGTTCGGACTTTGGCCTTATAAAATATTTTTTTCCTCTTCCCTTTTCCAAAAACCATGGGCAAAAACCATGGGATGTTTTGTGTTATGGATTAATTTAATGTAAGGGGACCCAAACCTAAATAATAAATAATTCTCTCACCTTTCCTATATAAACCCACCCAAGATCCCACTTCCTCCTCACTCAAATCTCTTGGAGTTCGTCCAAACTCTACCCTACTCTCTCTATAATCCTCCCAAGGTTCCCCAAGCTCCCAAGAAGCCTCTCACAAGCCTCTCTCTATCCTTTGTAAGCACACTTCCAAGTAAGGGTTTTTTCTTCCTTTCTCATTTTTGTCAATTTTATTTAAGTTGTATTGCCCTTTTAATTTCAATTATGAATGTTGGGGTATGCTTTTTCACCTCCCCCATACTGCCCTCTTATTTTTTGAATTATGGGAGACCCCTTTCTCTCTCATTAAATTCCTCCCATGTACACCCGTTACTATGCCGAAATTCCGAAAGGAACTTCTCTCTCTTCTTTTACATTCAAGCAATAATTTTGTATCATGAATCGAAATTCCATTAAAATTGTTGGTACATGTATCTATATGACCTCCTTATTGTCCATTACATGTAAATATGATGAGGAACCCCTTTATCTCTCATCAACCATTTTTATGAATTCTTATGTCATGCCATTACGCTACCGAAATCGCACCGATTTTCTAAGCCAATGCCATTGTGTAGTGGATGCCATGCCCATCTCTCCATCAAGGGTATCCACCTTTATGCACCTTTACTTATTGATTAAAAAATTTCATTTATGAATTCCACATTCCTTTATCATGGAATAAATTATTATGTTTTATGAATCCATGTTTTATGATGCATGTGGCACACATATGCATGAAATGAAATGTTTAAGAAGGGTGTGTCATTATAGCACTCCAATGCATTGGGTAAAGTATAGTATCATGATACGTTATGTGAAATGAGTGTTGAATCATTCTAATTCAAGTGAAACAAGGGTTTAATCGTGATTTATGTGCAATGAGGATTTACTTATGCTCTATGTGCAATGAGCCTTGGTTCATGCTAATTCCATGTTAAGTGTTGTTGCCACATTTCCATGTTATGATTATCATGCTTTATCACGCCTTTATGCTCATGTATCTTTTATGCTCTATTGATATGACTATTGTCTAACATGTGTTGTACTCCTCATGTTATTCCTTGTGTACTCCATTACTGGGCTTTATAGCTCACTCTTTTCTTATGCATGTCCTCAGGTTATCCCATGCAATGCTAAGTACGAGGGAATGTAGTGGTCATGTAAAGGAAGTTTTCAATAAAGATTTTGTATTTCATGTTTTAAGTTTTTATGTAATGATCCTAAGCCCCAAAGACACTAAACCTCTCGATCTTATTTGTTGTATCAAGTGAATTTTTATGTAATAAATCATGTTTAAGTTTTTAATAAAAGCAGGGTTGTCATATGTATGATATCAAGAATGTATAACCTCTCAAGATTATCTACTAAGAAAGTCTCTAGAATAAGTAGAAAAATGGAAAATTTTGTCAACCTGTCTATGATCACCAATATGGTGTCACTGAACTTAGATAATCTAGGTATTCCTATCATGAAATCCATAGTGACATCATCCCATTTTCACTTAGTAATAGTCAAAAGTTGTAAAAGTCATGTTGGTCATTGGTGTTCAACCTTCACCTTCTGAAGGTGGCACACTTAATAACAAAACCATCTATCTCTCTTTTCATCCCCAACCACTAGTATTGAAGAATCAAGTCTTGATAAATTTTGGTAAGACTGGGATGAACAAACCATATATAGGAATGGGACTCTCACATAAACTCATATTGGATGTCTACTAGAACCCAAACATGTTAGTGGATGCATAATATATCATCCTCACCAATGATCCAACTAGGTGGCAGGTCCTCACATGACATGCTCTCCCATAATACCAATCCCTCATAATATGAAATCTATCTCATCCTCACCCTATTAAGAATAATTTAATTCACCACTAAATATGATAGGGGAGTCTATATGTGACTATCCTAAACCTCTAAGTGTGTATCGAAAAATAATTCCATAAGATTCCACTCTCTATTATCCTCTTAGACTACTTATATCTAAGTCCTCGTGTTTAGTGTATCGGAAACTGCATTTTCCTTTATGGCCATATGGGAAAGATCATATTCAAAAGACTGTAGGTATTCAACCCACCTTTATTACATCATATTCAATTCACACTATATAAATATATAATTCAGTATTTTGTGGTATGTGTACACAAAAAAGTGATCTCTTAGTAAATGATGCCTCCAATAATACAAGGTATGAACAACAACAGCAAACTCGAGACTGTGTGCCAGGTATTTCCTCTCATGTGGAATCAGTTAACGAGACTCATATGCCACAACCCACTCCTCCTACATCAGAACTACACCTAGATAAATACTTGATGCATCACAATACACTAAATATATACTTCCTAGATTTAGAATAATTGGGATATGCATTGAATTCAATCTCACTTTCATCTCCTGAAAGGTTGTCTCATAGGTATATGACCATAAAAAACTCCACACCCTTCTTATTCAATCCTGTAATAGGTGCTTCTAAGAATGATAAGTCATGTATGAATCTCCTATAATAACCATATAGACTTAATAAAATCTATATATCAAGTATGTTCTTAGGTTTCTCCTAGAAAACTAAAACTCTCACCTTATCTGGGTCAACTGATACTTTTGTCTCTGAGATAATATGACCCAGGAAATGAATCTTATCCATCCAAAAGTGGCACTTTGTGAGCTTAGCATTTAACTGATTATCTATAAATGTATCCAATAAGATATAAAGATGTTTTTCATGGTTGTTTTGAGTTTGAGAATACACTAATATATCATCCATGAAGGACACTGCAAATGAATTTATATATGAATGGAAAACTCAGTTTATCAGTTCCATGAAAACTGCTGGTACATTTTTAAGACCAAATGGCATAACCAGATACTCATATATACCATACCTACTATGAAAAGTTGTATGAGGTATGTATAAAGGTTGAAAATTCACCTGATAATAACCCAATCTCATATCAATCTTCGAGAAAACCCAAGATCCTTAGAGTTGGTAGAAGATATCATCTATATGGGAGAAGGGATACCAGTTATTAACCATCAACCAGTTCTATTTCTAGTAATACACATATAAACTAAGGTTTCAATCCAGATTTTTAGAAAAAATTAATGAAGAAACCCATGGATTAGTATTGGTTCTCATAAAACCCTTTACCTATAAGTCTTATAGCTACCTATTGAGCTCCTATAACTCATTAGTAGCCATCCTATAAGGAGGAATGGATACCAGTGCAACTCCTTACACTAGCTCGATGGAAAACACTACCTCTATATTTGGAGGAAGCCCTAAAAATCCAACCTGGAAAACATCCCTAAAAAGATCAACCACTGGAGTAATGTCTTCCTAACATGTTCCCTAATCATCCAGATATAAACTAGCAATCTAGGTTATCATCCTTCCCAATCCACAATGCTTGGGTGCATCTCAACTCTCCTAGACATATCATTCACCCTTTTGAATAAAAAACCTACCCTATGGTGATGTTAAAGTCACCCTCAAGTGATAAAAATCAATTTAATCATGATAGGGAACCAACTATTCCATCTTGAGAATCTCATAAAACCTTTTCATCTCAAGGAAAAAAAGGTCTCATATAAATTGACACACACCTACCTCAAGGGAAACTCCCTGTACTGGAATACACACTCCGATCAAATCCCCAACAGAGTATCAAGTGTCTTGAGGCCATTGGAAAACTAAATAACAATCCTAAGTCTCTCCATAATAGGCACAAATATGAAAGAATGAGAAACACCAATATCAAAAAGAGTAGACACTAATGTAGAGGATACTAGAATAGTACCTCTCATGGTAAAAGGTTTGGCACTCTACTCCTTAGTTATAAGTTATATTGTATACATCTATCCTTAACTAAGGACTTGATATTTAGCTCTAATAACCTAAGGAAGTATTCTCTGCTGGAACTGTAAGTCTAGTGTCAAGATTCTTCACCCACGGCCACCTCCTTGGCCTAATAAACCAATCACACTCCAACTCCCAGCTTGATGAGAAGCCAGAAAATGCTCTCCTAAACGTGGAGTCAGGTAAAACCCTCTCTTATAGGATTTTGGAGGAAAGGTCCTACAAAACCATTATATATGGCTCATCCTACTATAAGATCAGCACTTGACTAGGTTTCTATCACACTAGCTCCTCATGTGTCCCTTCCTCCCACACTGATGACAAAGAACAGAACTACCAGCACTCATTCTTCATCTAGAATTTCCCTCATGAGAGGCCTCAAATTGTCTCACTACCTGACACAGAGCCACTGGGTCTAGAAGATGACCCACCCTACTATATGCCCCCAACTTCCCTCGAGTTTTGTTCAGTAATAATAACTTAATTTACTATATATAACATAGTAGTAAGCCATAAAATGTTCACCTATGATTGGATGTTATACCTAAGACTATCCTCTAATAGCCTAGATTTTGATAAATCTTCACCTAACAGAATAGGTGTAAGATGTTGTAGCTCTGTAAAATGGGCAGAATATTCCATGACTGACAGGATGCCCTACTCTAGATGTATAAACTCTTTGGATCGATCACCCCTCAACGTCTCAAGATAGAAATAATCATAGAAGGATATCTGTAAATTCCTCTAATCCATACCTCGATGAAGATCCATCTTAGTAATCACATCCCACTATCTCATGGAAGAATCCTGGAGAATATATGTAGCGATCTTCACTCACCTCTCAGTATGTGTCTCAAGATGCTCAAAAATAGATATCTTGGCCTCCATCGATGACTCTATAATATGTAGTCCTCCATCCCCTAAAAATGTGGGTGGATGTTGCTGTTGTAACTCACCTATCAACTTTACCATATTCAGGTCAGGTCACAGAGCTCACTGAATGGTCAGTATAAAGCATGAGAAACCCTGTCGAGATTGGAACTCTACACCCATATCATGTACGAAAAAGTGTTTCCACAAGAGGCACTATTGGAGGTTCTAATAGTGACCCAGGGCCCACAACCTTCGAAGAATCATAGTTACCACCCTTATGGCACACGACTGGAGGTCGTAATCATGTAATATCTCTAAAAATTTCAATAACACACCTAATTAAAGGTTTAATAATAGAAAAAACATATATATACAAGTAAGATAGGAAAAAAACTTTTTAAACATGAATCACACCCCTTTGCCTGATCCTAGAGCCAGGCCTGGGTGACATACAGATCATAGATAATCAAGTTACACTTCCTACTTCCCACGAATAAGGTTGGTTCATGGTCAATCTCTCTTATAAAAGTCATAGGTTCTGGTATATAGATTTTCAATTGAAATTTATAGAGTAAAAAACCTTTAACCTTCAATTAGTTCCCCCATTTAATAGTAACCATTCATTTCATAATTTAATTTTAGTTAAATTCATTTTCATTTATATAGAAATTATATTTAAATGGTTGAACTACATGGATCACCACTTCCATTTTATAAGGGCCTATACACCTTATAAATTTAAGTGTGGCATATATTTAATACCAACTTCTAATTTATCTAGTCCCTTCATGAAATTTTATCGCAATTTTATGGGAAAATAAATAAAGGCACTAAAACATGATGCAATCAATTAATGTAGTAATATAAATGTGGCATGTCATAATGCATGACATATAAATATTTAAGTGACTATAATGATAGATGATGTAATATTTCATTTCCATTTCAGGACAAGGAAAAAATATGTAATTAGAAAGAACATCATGTAAAAATATAAATATGATCAATGTATCGCTAAGATGGGGAGGGGGTGAATCAGTGATAACTTTTACTTTTTTTTAACTTTCTTGGGTAACAACCTTCACCTCATATTAAATATTTATCACTTTTTTTAAAACAAAACATCCACACATCCATAGAAACACAAGTATTTACAAGGTTTTCTGGTCAACAAGAGTATCTAGTCCTTAACATGGTTTGTAAATAATCCAACTCCACAAAATCCACTAGAAAAATATTCTTTTGTATGGATAAAAAAATTAGTATATACCCTTACATTTGTTTATAACTATGATCAATACAACAATTCATATTCTTCTTCTAGAAAAAATGATGTAAAACAAGTTTGTGTAACAAGTTTAGAAACATTAACTAGTTGGTTCCAATCATTTTTTTGTGATTCCTTATCAACTTCCACTTTTATAATTCTTCAAAACACAAATATTCACTTTCCTATACATAAGAAGGTATAAACAACTTTTCTTGACTTTGTAAAAAAAATTAGTCTGATGGATCAGTCTAATTATATGGTTTGATACTTCAATCTGGAAAATAGATAAGAAATTATACTTTGGAAACAATTCTGAACCACATAAAACTTTCCCTAGAAACTCATGTCTAATGGAACAGTTTGATCTGGTAACTCTTTCATTTTCTTCTTCAGTCCAGAAAAATTCCTCAGGAAAACTCTCTCAGGAAACTTCATCTCTCTACAAAACTCCAATGCTCTTGACCTATCTCCACATGTGAACAGTGTTCTATCATCATAAAGTACAATGTAATTCCTTCTATTTATAGTTGTTCTAAGAGAGTAATGGATAGAACCCCATTTTCTCTTTCTCTCTCAACCAAAATTCCAAAAACCTTAATTTAAAATTCATTTTTTATTCATCTTTAACTCTTTTAGTGCTTCTCAAATTTTCTTGATTCTTCATGAAACTTCTTGAATTATCTCAAAACTTCATCCATATTAAAACTTCCTAACAAGTCTTCAGTTTAATACCAAATTCATTCTGATTCTCTTAATTATGATGAAACATATGGTCACTCCAATTTTATTAACCCAAATGAAAAAACATAAGAACTGAATACTTCTCATTATGATGCTCTATACCAACTGAAAACATCATAACTCATTCTGATTCTTTGTACCAACTAAACTGAATGAGACTCTTCTGCCATAAACATTATTTCAAATTATTTAGTCTTTAATTTCTTCCATAAACATCATTTAAAATTTTAAAGATACCAACATCACCTTAAATAACACTTTATAAAACCTCTTTAAAAAATCAAAGATTCTTCATTTCCTCAGACTGATGATCCTGTGACTGATGACTTATCGGTCTCAACATGTACCTGATGGATCGAATTCTAATTCCTTATGATGAATTGGTGTTAAGAATTTTTTGATCACTTTTAAACCACTTATAAAACAAAAAACAGTTCTTAGTTTTGTTCTTGACCTACTGAAAAATAGATAATTACTTCTTCTTTTTATTAACCCACTTGAAGTAACATAACCTAAAATATTATTCAGATGAAAATGTTTAACTACATTATTATGCCGCTTCTATTTGATAGGTCTATAAGCTCATTCAGTTCATCATTCTCAACAATCCCACATTCTTAACCATTTTTCCTTTAATAAAATTCTGTATCTGATTCACTTTTTATACCAGTATTGTGTCATATGGATCAGTGGTGCACCGCATTTGAAGGATCAGTTTTAGTGGTGACTTCTTTCTTTTAGATTCTCTACAAATGATGATTAAACCTTTGGATTTATTCATTCATTAAACCAAAAAGTCTGATGGATCAGATCATATAATGGATTTTTTAATCAGCACTTCAATAAAACTTCAACACTAATAACTTAAAACTTCTTATACATTTTTAAAAAATTGGTCTCTTGTGATTCTCACACCGATGGTCTGCAGCCAAAAGACTTTTTCTTAAAACTTTATTCTTTCACAAAATTTTTTTTGTATCATTAATTCCTCATGATGTTGAGAATGTTAATATTAAGATATAATCATCTGAATAACATTTTAAATTTCTATGAATTCACAAAATTCCATAACCTTCTTTCTTTCAATACAAACCTCAAACCAATTGGCACCACTTAGAATGACTCGACCAATTTTTCCCCTTTCTCTCAAAAAGCTTGGATCACAAGTTTTTATTAACTTGTGATGTTGAGAACTTAGAAAACAAAAAATCATCATCAAATTTTGTATCAAGATATCCAAACTCTTATACATTTCTTCATACTGATCAAAACTTTTATTTTGAATGCATTGTGTATTTGAAAACCACTTCACCCAGAAAACTTCTTCAGAAAAGAAAACCGAAATTGATGGATTTTCATATGAATATTTCATCTGATAAACTTAGTATGATTCCCATTTATTCTAATCACAAAAAACATATAAAGTGAAATGATTTTGTGAAATGACAAAAATAATAATAAACAATCAGTACAAACTTCTTTCAATATCAAAAAACAACTTCCAGCTAACTTAGTCCCAAAAATCTTCCCCTTTGGATTTTGTTCTCAACCAAGGCTCATATTCAGTGAACTTTATAACCTTAAGAAATGGATCACTTATAAATAATTCTAATCCTACATGAGAAAACTCATTGTAGAAAATAATAATCATTGATAATAAAATAATGATATCCAAAATTAGTTACTTACAAAACTTATTCAACTTTCAATGCTTCTTTTTCTTTTACCTTTCAAAAATTCTTTCACTTTACTATAGAGAAAAGTATTATATGTACTTAAAAACTATTAGAATAGTTCAGAAACTTACATGTTGAGTTCATATCTTAACCATAACTCCCCCTATATATATGCCTCCTTAATAGGTTTAGCACATATCAATAGATAGATTTATGAAACATTGTTTTTATCCCCCTTTAAAACACTATAAAAATAATAGATTATAGATGGTATAGAAAAACACATCTCAACCTTGGATAGAATGAGGTTGGACACCTATGTTCAACCTTATTTTAAAAAATGATTCCTTCGGTAAAGGTTTTATGAGTATGTCAATAACTTGTTCTGACGTAGAAACATACTCCAAACTGAGTTTATTATTCTCCACATTCTATTTGATTAAGTAATATTTGATATCAATAAGTTTTAAAGAAGAATGTTGAACTAGATTTCTTATAAGGTTTATAGAACTCTGATTATCGCAACCCAAAAACATAGGTAACTTCACTTCAATAAGTAATACTTTAAATTGAGTCTTCATCCATATAAGTTGTGTAGAGGCTTGAGTGGTGGAAACACACTCATCTTCATCCATAATAAGAGTTACTGAATTTTGTTTCTTATTATTCCAACTTACACAACTTTTCCCTAGAAATAAAACTCCACCATATGTGGATCTTCTATCATCTACACTTCCCACCCAATTAGTATCAATATAGACAAACAAATAAATACTTTCTAAGCTATCATACCTAATTCCAAAATCTGTTGTTCCTTGGATATATATAAGAATTATTTTTCTAGACAATAGATGTAATTATTTTAGAGAACTTTGGAATATTTAACATAATTAAATAGTATAATTTTTTTTGGTCTTTTGGTAGTCAGATATGATAAAATTTTGATTAGATTTTAAACTCTTTAGAGTCAACTTCGTTACCTTCTCCATATTTTTTCAACTTAGTTCCCACTAAAATTGGTGTGGAAATAAGTTTTTAATTTTACATTCCAAACTAATTAATAAGTTATTTAACATAATTTTATTGATAAATAAATATCTGTTTCTTATTTTGAGAAATTTGTAACCTGATAAAGTATTTCATTTCACCAAGTATGGAAATTTCAAACAACTATTTCATCACTTTAGTAAAACCTTTCACAAGTTCTTTCATCATTCCCAGAAAATATAATGTCATCAACATATAAAATAACAATGAGGTAAATTTCTTGACTTTCTTTGATGTACAAATTACTATCAAACTTTCCTTTCTTAAAATTCTAATTTCTTAAGCAGGTATCCAATTTGGAGTATTGTTCCCTTGGAGCTTGCTTCAGCCCATACAAGGCTTTCTTAAACTTACAAACATAACTTTAATCATTTCCAATAATTAAACCACATGAATGTTCAACATAAAATTCTTAATAAAGTTATCCATTTATAAATTCTAACTTTATATCCCTATGAAATATTTTGTAACTTTGTTGTGAATCAATATTAAGAAAGATTCTAATTGTTTTTAACCTTACCACTAGAGAAAAAATATCATCAAAATCAATGCCTTCAATCTGTGAGTAAACTTTTAATACTAATATTTCTTTGTTCCTTATCACTTCACCATCTTCATTCAACTTATTCTGGAACACTCACTTTTCACCAATAATATTTTTTTCATTTGGTAAAGGTACGAGTTCCCAAGAATCATTCTTTTCAATTTGATACAACTCTTTATTTATAGATTGAATCCATTTTGGTTTCTCAAAATCTCCATTCACATATTTTAAATCAACTTTTTAATACAATGAATTTTGTGTAACAACTTTTGATATTATTCTTATTTAATAATTTTGATGTTGATCACCCATAATGTTTTGAGTTTCTACTTGATTCCTCATCTAGGGATAAGATGAACGAAATTCTTTCTCATCACTAGAAATAGCTGAGTATGATTATTCCACATATGTTTCATAACAATTATTTTCATCATTTTAATGTCTCTTGATAACAATTCCTTCATCCTATTCATCTTCCTAATTTGTATGTGTTTTTATAGTATATTTCTCATATTTCTCAAGAACTTTTACATCAACAAAATCAATTAATCTTATTGTATCTTTGTTCAAACATTTATAACCTCTTCCATTTGGAGCATAGCCAATAAATATTAGATCTTCACCTCTTTAATTAAACTTTCCAAGATTTACACCTTTTTTATTTATGATATAGGGGATCCCAAAAACTATTAAGTGTTTTAAACTTGGAGTTTTATCATAGAACATTTCATAAGTATTCATATTGGAAATTTTCCTGTAGAAACAATGTTTCCAAATATAAACTATCATTATCATATATTACCTCCAAAATTAATGAGAAATATTGTTTTCAAGTAACATATTATGTCCCATTTCAATAAAACTTTTATAATTACTTTCAGAATTACCATTTTATTGTGGAGTGTATGGTGTACTGATCTCATGCTAAAATTCAGGTTTTTCAAGATGAATTTTGAACTCTTCATTCTTGTATTCACTTCCATTATCAGTTATCAACTTCCTCAAAAAATACCCACATTCCTTCTCATCTCTTCTCTTTAAACTTTTTAATATCTTTAGAGAATCTAACTTATGTTTCAAATACATAGCATAAGTAATGCGAGTAAAATCATCAATGAAATAAATAAAGTTCTTACCTCTAAAAGTTTATTGTTTTCTCATTGTCTCAAAAATATCATAACAAATAAGTTCCAAGGGTTGATTTGAAAGAATATAAACTTTATTATGCATTGAGTTTATAATATTCCCTTTCTGAAAAATAGTGCAACACCAATATATTCTTCTTGACATATTGGGAAAACCATAGACATAGTCTCTCTTTGATAACTTGATCATATTTATATGAAATATATGTTCTAACCTTTTATGCTACATATGATTTTATTCCAACATGATTAATTAACATGAGTTCTAAACTTCACCAACTTGAAACAATTTTTCTTTTGTGTGTTGTCCTCTTATAACAAATTTTCCATATTCCTCACCTTTCACTAAAAATCAATCTTTCCTAAAAATAACTTTATTGTATTTATGGAAAAGTTCTAAAACACTCAATAATTTGTGTTTCAACCCATCAGTAAATAATGATTTCTTGGATTTTAACTTTCCTCCATAGTAATAGCAGATCCAACACCTTTGATTTTGAGAGATTAATCATTTCCAAATGTCACTGTTCTTTATTTGAAATATTTCACATTCTTCAACAATTTTAAATCTCGTTTCATATGAGAAGAACACACACTATCCCAAATCCAAGGTCGTCCTCATTTTTTGTAGCTTTAAGAATGGTTTCCATAACAATATCTTTTTCCTTCCCTTTATCTTTCTTCACATTTGTCTTTTGAGAATTGTTATAAACATTTTTTTGTGTTGGTAAAAAAACAAGACATATTTTTTTAAGATATTCACATTGTTCACATCTTTCACAAATAGTTTCCAAAAGTTTGAACCTATTTTTAACTTTAAAAACATCTTTATCAGATTTCATCATTTGATATAATTGAATCCCCATTGATCTTTGACTTCTAAAACTTGTGGAAAATTTATTGTATTGTTGATCAAACCAAAACATATTTGTTGTATGTCCAAATCCACCACAATACTAGAAGTACTCATAGAAAGAATACTTTCCTCTAAAACATCCATAATATCTGGAGTTGTGAACATATTTATTGGAAACTTTATTTTCTTTCACTTGTGAACTTTTTAGACCCCCAACCTTTATTTTATTTCCCAGGATATTCTTATTTAATTCAAATTTCTTCCCAAAATTATCAGAACCAGAAGTAGTAACAAATATTATTTCAGACTCAGAATTTTTAGAAATTTATAAACTTCCAAATTTGTTGGTTTTTTCCACATACTTAACTTTTCTAGATTTCTTCATTTTATAAAAACTTTATAAACTTTTTTTTAGCCTTAAAAGGTAACTTTCTCAGATCCTTCTCAGCTTCATCCTTTCTAAAACATTCAGAAAATTTAGAGATAGATTTCTTAAAACTTGTAACTCACTACTCATATTTAGAAAGTTTTTGTTAAACAAATTTCAACTCATATTCCTTTTATTTAAACTTTACTTAAAGATATTCATTATGATTATTTTCCTTCTCAAGAGACTTCTTCAGACAATCAACCTCTTCCAGCAACTTAACTTTCTCTTCAGGAAGTCATTCTTGATTTTTTATTGTAGGACATTCCTTATTTAACTTCTCGATCTCTATTTCAAGTCTTAAAATTATCCTAGGACATTATTTAAATTATCTCCTTAGGTGAAACTCTAACTCAATATCTTCTTCTTTAGAACTACTCCTTCAAAACACTTTATCATTAACTGTTACAATGAAATTATTTTCTCCAGAAACTTTAGTGAACTTTTTGGCTTCAACTTCACTATCTTCCTCTTCATCATCTTTAGAAAAAAAATCTTCTTCTTTTGGATTTGGAGAACTTTATATTTATTCCCTTGGAATAAGATTTTGACTTATCACCATATTTCTTCCAATATATTCTTGATATTCTATCATCTTCATCACTATCATATTTATTATTTATTTAGGATAAATTCATAGAGAAGTTCCCAATAGCTCCACATTAAAAACATTTTAAGGTAAGTTACCTTTATAATTTCTTGTAACACTTTTTAACATTTTTGGGAAACAAGGATAAGAACTCATTAAGATTGTTGCATACCTCATTTTCAGATTCAGATTAAGCAACTTCTTCTTCTCTAAGAATCATCTTATACTTTAATTTCTTGGAAATTTTGAAGGACATTTATTGATCAACTTTTTTTTACTTTCATAACTTTCTCCCTTTTCATTGAATAAGTAATTAGAGTACTATAAAGGTTATCCAGAGATAGAGTTTCAGGATATATATCTTCCAAATATGATACTTTGGCATTAAAATTATCAGGAAGAATTCTTAAGATAATTTCAACAACATTTTAATATTTCATCTTCTCACCAAGACATCTAATGGTTCTCACAATATCATTCACCATTGTAAATAAGTCACTAACAAATTCATACTCACCCGTTTTAAAATCTTCATACTTCAGCCTCCAGATTTGTAAATTTTCTTTCTTCACCTGTGTATTTCCTTCATAAATGTTTTTCAATTTTTCCACATACCTTAAGCATTATAAACTCCTTTAAATATTAAGAATTCACTTTCTGAAAGTTATGATAGTAAATCATTCTTAGATCTTCCATCATTATCAATATTCTTATTATTCGTATATATAAGAGGAGAATTTTCAACATGAGGGTGAAATCCTTCTGTAGATTCTTCTAAAACATCATACCCAATAGACATAAGATAATAAAACATTCTATATTTCCATATATGATAGTTATTTCCATCAAAAACAAAAACCCCTTTACTATTCACACAATTTAGATTCCCCATAACAAATTCTCTTCAAATACTTCAGCAAAGAGAAAATAAATGGAACCTTCACTCTGATACCACTTGTAAAGGGCCAACCAAAATCAATGTATCACTAAGATGGGGAGGGGTGAATCAATGATAACTTTTTCTATAATGTCAACTTTATTTTGTAACAACCTTCACCTCCTGTTAAAGATATATCACTTTTATGAAAAAAAACATTCACACATCCATAGGAACACAATTATTTACAAGATTCACTACTCAACAAGAGTATCTAGACCTTGGAATGGTTTTAAAATAATCCAATACCATATAATCTACTATAAAACTATCATTTTATTTGGATAAAACAAGCAATATATACACTTACACTTGTGTAACACTATGATTAATACAATAGTGCATGTGCTTCTTACAACACAAATGATGTAAAACAAGTTTGTGTAACATGTTTAGAAACTTTCACCAGTTGGTTTCAAACATGTTACTATCATTCCTTATCAACTTCCACTTTTATAATTATTCAAAATGAAAATATTCACATTCCTACCCAAAAGTAGGTAGAAACAAATTTTTTAGAAATTATACAAAAACTCATTATGATGGATTAGTATGATTCCACAGTCTAAAACTTTATTCTGGAAAATATATAAGAAATAATACTCTAGAAAAAATTCTGAACCACTTCAAACTTCCCCCTGAAACCTGTTTCTGATGGCTCAGTCCTATCAGGTAACTCTTTATTCTTCTTAATTTGTATAGAAAACTTCCTCATAAAAACTCTCTCATGACACTTTTTCTCTCTAAAAAACATCAGTGATCTCTCTCTCTCTCTATATTTGAATAATTTTCCATCATAAAAAAGTATAATTTTCTTCCTTCTATTTATAGGTGTGTCAAAAGAGGAATGGTTGAGAAACCATTTTCACTTTACCACTCATCCAAAATCCAAAAAACATGAATTTTACATTCATTTCATCTTCATCTTTGACTATTTTATATCTTCTCAAATTTTCTTAATTCTTCTCAAAACTTATTGAATCTTCTCAAAACATCAGCTAGCTTCGTAATTCCTAACAATTATTTAGTCTAATACCAATTTTAATTCTAATTCTCTTTATTACAATGAAACATATCATCACTTTTATTTTCCCAACCCAAATCAAAACACATAAGAACTAGATACTTCTCATTATAATGCTCTATACCAAATGAAAAAATCGCAACTCATTCCAATGATCTATACCAACTAAAATGCATGAGACACTTTTTCCATAAGCATTATTACAACTTCATTATTATTTAGTTTCTTCCATAAACATCATTGAAACTTCTAAATATACAAGCATCACCTTCGATAACACTTTATAAAACCTATTTGAAACAAATTTCCTTTTATTCATTCCTTCATACCGATGATCCTTTGAGCGATGACTTATCAGTGTCAGCGTGAAACTTATAGATCTGTCTCTAATTCCTTCTGATGAAGCAGTGTCAAGAAATGTCCTATAACACTTGAACCACTTGGAAAAAACAAAAAATTCTTCTTTATATTATTTACCTACTAAAAAATAGATCATGGATTCTTTTTTTCTTGACCCACTTGAATAAATATAGCCTAAAATCTCATTCTAGTGAAAATGGTTGACTATATTGTTGTGCCTAGTTTGTTTAATAGTTCTATGTGCTCAATCAGTTAATCAGTACAAACAATCCCACACTCTTAACCATTCTTCCTCATATAAAATTCCACATCCAGCTCTATTTTAATACCAGCATTGTATCGGATGGATCAGTGGCACACCGCATCCGATAGATCGATATCAACAGTGACTTGTTTCTACCAGATTCTCTTTAACTGATGATTGATCCTTTGGATTTATTCATGCAGTGAATTAGAAAGACTGATGGATCATATTTTCAATGAATCATTTGATCATAACTTCAAGAAAACTTTGACAAAAGTGACTTCAAACTTCTTATCCATTTGACAAAATCAATGTCTCTTGATTCTCACATTGATGAAATGTGTTCGAAAGACTTTGTATTCAAACTTTCTTCTTCCATAAACTCCTACTTCTATCATGAATTCCTTATGATGTTGAGAAAATTGAGATTAGTATAGCATCATCTAACTAAAATTGGAAATTTCTATGGATTCCTATAATTCCAATACATTCTTTCTTTACATCCAAATATTAAACCGATTAGCACCGCTTAGAATGACTCAACCATAGTTTCTCCCTTTCTCTCACAAATCATGTTTCACAAGTTTTGATTAACTCATAATATATAAAACTCACAAAATAGAAAAGCATTTTTATATTTTTTATCAAGATATCTATAATCCAATATATTTATTCATATCGATCAAAACATTGATTCCAAACATAATGTTCATCTGAAAACCACTTAACCCATAAAACTTCTTCAAAACATAAAATAGAAACTGATGGATTTTCTTATGAATATTGTGTCTAAAAAACTGAGTTTGATTCCCATTTCATCTAATAAAAAAACTTACAAAGTGAATTGATTTTTTGAAATGACTAAAAAATAAAAAACAATAAGCACAAACTTCTTTCAGTATCCAAAAACAACTTCCGACCAACTTGGCCCCAACACATCAAACATCAAGTGTGTCACCCAATGGTGAATTCAAATCAATCGTAATAGGAATAATCCAGAATATCATATCCCATCCTAGGAATTGTGTACTTTTCCAGTACATGGGTTAGCTACTCCCAGGCATAGCTCATTACCGAATTATGAAACATTCCAAATATCTTGTCTAATATTTCATAATGATAGTATAAAATAAAATAACCCCTCTAATACCACTTTTTGAAATCCCAGGCCCGGTTCACTCAACAGTAACCTAACCCAGTTGTCCACATGGCCTCAAATGCACCTCCCCGTATGCGAGAGGCTTCCAACTAGAAGTGAGGGTCCATGGTGGAATAGTGGGGAGTATATACCCTCATAATTAGAGTGTAACATAGTAGTATAATTATATATGAATCAAAAGTATAAACATATAAAATAAATGAACAGGTGAGAATAAAAATACATTATTTAAATAATTAAGTAATCTCATCTAGGATTATTATATATAATGATGATCATGGAATTCTATACAAAAGATATGTAATACATGAAAAAATGAATACAGTATAATACATGTATCAAAAGTACCAAAATAAAAAAACTATGCTTAGATAGCATCATAAGACATGGACTGGTCTTGTGATCCCATTGTCCTATACACAACCAATCAAGCATCATCAAGTGGGAACTTGCCCCTATCCCTACCTGTATTCATGAAGTCTTTCTGAGTACCCAACAGTGGCCAAAATAATTTGTGATATAACACTTAGTAGGCCACCACCAATGGTGTCTATATCAAGTCATTTTTGTTCATATAAGCTAAATTAGTGAACATATATAACATGTGTACAATTAATAGTAGTATAAGTGAAGCTATCTAGTCTATCGAATCACACTGTGATCAGGAAACTAAATCATGTGAGATATCTATAAATCATAGTGAGCATAAAAAATAATGGTCTACACCATGTAACAATGTATCATGCCTACATGGTTTTGGGTCCAAGGAGTAGCAATGTCCAAGGTAGCTAAGTAAGTTAAGTAAAACTATTAAATAGAATATAAGGAGTATAAATTTCCAAGGCATCCTAATATGTCATCAAATCAAGGGAGTATAAATGTACAAGGCATCCAATAATTTAAATTAAACTAGTTAAATTGGATCCTTAGAGTAGAAATTTCCAAGGCATTGAAGCATCCATGTAACCAGGATCCAAGGAGTAGAAATGTATAAGGAATTATAATGAGTCTTGTAACCAGGATCCAAGGAGTAGTAATATCCAAGGAATACTAATGATTCAACTAATATATATCCAAGGAGTATAAATGTCCAAGGAATCCTATTGGTTCATTGTATCCAAGGATTGGAAAATTCCAAGGCATCCTAGTATATCAAATAAACTAAGTAATTAGATCCAAGGATTTAAAATTTCCATGGAATCCAAGTATGCTAATTAAAAGGGATCCAAGGAGTATAAATTTCCAAGGCATCCTAATGGGTCATAGATTCCATACTATAAACCCTTTTATATCATTATTTCCATCATAAACCATTATATTAATAATTTTATACCTTTCATATACAAATTACTAGGTTCTAAGAGGTGATTACAACCTTTATTAATTCTCTTAATTACCAAAATAAATTCTCAATTATACAGAGCAAGAACATCACACTCCAAGGCTGGAATAATCTTAGTAAAATGGTAGAACCTACCCCATGGGTTGTTTAGGTTGATGTAAAAAATATTTAACCTTTATGAAAGGTTTCATGGCATGTATCAAACATGTTTTTATCAATTAAATCTAGGTTAAACTAATTTAGGAAGCATCGCCCAAAATTTTAGGCGTGAAAAACATTAGTAACAATCTATAAACAATGATAAGTTGAGTGAAAAGTTATATATAACCTACCTTAAGCCCGGTCTCATCCTATGATTCAGTCCAGATCATAATAAAATTGAATAACAAATGAACACCCTGAAAATAGGGCATAAGATCTTGCACCAAAATAACATCACTGATAGAAAACAAAATGAATAAAGGTGCAATAAAAATATATAACTAACTGGTGTGAATACAATGAGATAGATGATGAAATAATTGGAGTTTGGATCAAATATTTATGTCAAATCCTAGGTTAGTCTTCTATGGGAGATCTCAATGTGAGAAGGGGGTAACCACTGCTAGAGAAAGAAGGAAAAGAGGATGAGGTTTAACATTTAAATGATTAAGGAAAAATGGTTATTTACCTCTAAATAATAGTTTGTGCAGTTTGGCCACATGGTTGGCCAAACTGTGTGCACTTATCTACCTGAATACCTCCCTCGCATGTTCATGGCACACGTTTAGACAAACCGTGTGCCAACCGTTCATTTTTTCTCTATTAAAAACTCTGTATCACTTTCACGAGTGTGTATCCTAGATCACACAGTTAGGGAAAACTATGTACTCTATTTTGTGTACTAAAATTACCCACACATTTTACTCTAATTGTGAAAATTGCACTATACATTTTCTACTAACCATGCAGCCCATCTCTTTTCTACAAGAAGAGGGGATTCAGGCTCTAAACAAGCCTCGGACACCCTAGATTCCTCCATAGCCATACTAGGCATTCTTATTAGGTCAAAACCAAGGAATTAAACCATAAATAAAAAGGTTTTTTACCTCATATAAAATTCAAGATCTTACACCAGTAAAGCGTAAATGAAAAATGAATTGCATCGCTTTGTGAGGTAATAGTCTATCATACACATGAGCGACATTATAGTATCCCCCATGGAATGGAAAGAAAAAAAGGTATATGTGATATCATAACTAAAAAATTATAAATATGTTACAAATATTATATATATAATTTGAATCCATCATTACAACAAACTGTTTGAGGTGATGATGGAAAATGAATAACATCATTTCACGAAGCGGTAGTCCACCATACAAACCAATGATGATTTTTTATCCCATTTAATGGAATAGAATATGGATTTAGGTTATAAAATTAATATAATAACATATAAATATATAGGATATACTATTTTCATCACATGATAATAGTTTAATAATATTTTAAAGAGGTGTAAGAATAAATAAAACAAAAATGCATAGTTATGAATTTTACCACTTCTCGAACCACCTCTTTTGGATTATACCTAAAGTATTCCTATAATGTTTTCTAAACAAAAAACTTATTCTATGATGAGGGGATGAAATTTTTAAAGTTATTCAGGGAGTTATTTTCCTAGAGAAATGGGTTTCAATATGTGAATAATATAGGAGAGTTTGTGGCCTTTTATAAGTGTGGTGAGTGGCGTACTTGTAATTTTTTAAAAGAAAAAGGAGTACACACATTTTTCACATAAAAAATGATCTAAAATTAATTATTATAGATAATTATACATTATAAGTTCTAAATATTTAGATAAAATGGTTTTTATACAAGTTTATAGGTCATTTTGACCCTTATCTTTTTAGTTTAACCCCTGGTAAACCCGTTTTCACCTTAAATGTGGTAATTTATTATTACAATAGTCACTATTCATTAGAGCAAAAAATTAATATAAACTTATTAGATAATAAAAATTATCATGATTCCAAATATTTAATCCATTTTATCAAATTTAATTTACATAAGTGGAAATTTTTATTCTAAAATTAAACCAGTAGATGCGACGAAAAAACGGGTTTTTAAGAAGTTTATTTTTTAACGAAAATATAATTTTATATAAACTCTATGAATATTAATTATTATTATATGAATTTAAATTAATATTCATTGATTTATAATATATAAATTTCATTTAAAAAATTCCTCATTATGTATTATCTTAATTAATTAAAATGGATAAACATTATGCATTTTAAAACAGCTTTCAGAAAAATCTTGTTTTTAGACCCAAAAAAAACTTATACTAAAATCCAATATGATGTTGATTTAAAAGAAAATAAGTGTATTAAATATAATTTAATAAGAATCATATTACTTTAAATAATATTCAAAACATAATGGGACATTTAGATTGTTTAATTTATTGAAAATAAAATACATTTTTACAAAAATCGTTATTTTCACTATTCACTGAAAATCAATATTTTCCGAAAAATTCCCAAAATCTCACACAAAGTAAATTTTGATATATCGATTTAAAAATTTGATATTTTTTATCAAATTCATTTTCTTAAATTTCCAAAAAATAATTATAAAATTTTTTTTAAAAGAAATAATAATCATTTTTGAAGAAAACATATTTTTTAAGAATAAAATTAATTTACTAAATATTAATTGATTATTTACTAAAAATTTATAAATAATTTATATTGAGTATGAAATATTTATATATATATATATATATATATCATAAATTATTTAATACTATTTATACCCTCTGATTTAATGGCTATATTATAATGGTTATATATATTACGGTTCATTTAAACTCGATGTTGTATATCGAATATGCTATCGAACATAGTTTTCTTTTCTAAAATATCATGGTGTTACATGGTGTGTTTTCATTTATGAACATGACATTGAGGAAGGATCATGTTCCATTGGGTAACCTAGATATTGGTCACCTTGTGATGACTTTGTGGATCGATAAGAGACTGCTCGTGGGTATGGAACTATCACTTAGCATACATGTGTGTGTGGGTGTATGTTTGGAATCACGAGAATGGGTATTCAAAATTATGAGAAATTACTTAAATTATTTTTTATTGTTTTCCTTGAAAATTCATTTGGTTTTGATACAAACTACTTAAACTATTTTCTTTGAAATGTTTTTTATAAATATGTTAACCGATTCCTATCCTAGTGGCTTGGGTTGGGAAGCCTTTGGGGAAATCCTATTGAGTTTATACTCACCCCCTTATTGGGAATTGTAAGGTCCTGAAAAAATCGCAAAGGAGAATGAAAAATATCTTTGATCCAAGGGAGATTCTGCCCAATTTCACCCCAAAAGAATCTGGGAAAGGTGGGGAGAATACTCAAAGGATGGCACAAAATGAATCGGTCCACAGACCGGTCCAACGAAAACACCACATGGCCGGTTCTGCGAAGCACCCCCTCCACGGACCGCTGTCGTTCAGAGAATGGAGGTGGAGATCCTCCGCAGGTGCGAAGCAGGATGGGCGCCAAACCGGTCCATCATCACAAACCACCCCAGCCGCGGACTGTGTTGACCGGCCCAGGTTGCATCCGCTATCGTTCGTAGAATGGAGGTAGAACTCAACCGCAAAGCACTCCCTGATCTCGTTCGGTTCACGGGGGAGATGCATTCAATGCCCCCCGCGAGTTGCAGATTGACCAAGTCATATGCAAACCAGGTTTTTGGTCATGGGCCTCTGAAAAAGGTGTCGCATGACCACAGATACATCTCTTTCCCCACTCTATAAAAGGAGATTGAGGGGGAAGAGTAGGGAGGAGTCAGAGAGATTGATCAGATTCAGGCGGAGGAATTTCGAAGGAAGGAACTTAGGATTTCACAAACTGCGAAGTTCCAGTCCGAGAACCAGAATAGGTATGAAGCTAGAAGAAAATTGATAAGGAACTAAAAACGCATAATAACTTGGTGAACTGCGAACTAAAAATAATAAATAAAAGAAGACCACGAACCATAGCCCCTCCGCAGATGCACTCCCCATAGACCAGGGAGTTTATGCCCCTTTTCCGATCCGTTGCACCACGTAGCACCCTCCTACGCGGGCGAACCCCCGACCGACGAACCCCTGACCGATGCTGCCCTCGGCCGCTACTGCTCGCATGGATCCCTCCGCATACCACCCTAGTATGTGGGCCGAACCCAAAGCCGTGAACCACCCTGGTTCATGGGATTCCCATCAGTCCACAGACCACCCTGGTTCACAGACGGCCTCTCCATCCGCGTAGAACCTCCCTATGCGGAGGGCTCCACCACTCATACACGTGTGTGGCCCACCAGATCCTTCGGAGTTCCCATTCCTCAAGCCAGATAAAATCCTCCCAATCCGGCCTGATCCTCCGTAGCTCCCCCATTGGCCCATTCATCAGCCCCAAGCCGAGGCCTCCACCAGAGCCACCGGACCCGTGTGATGTAACCTTTAGGCGCATCAGCGCGCCGTTTTGAGTTCACATACCCACGGTAAGCAGGGGCGAAGGGGCTGCCCTGACCCTTGGGCAGATTCCTGAAGCATTCCTGGGTTCACATTCCCACATTAATGTGGAGTCCGATCCCGGGATCCCCCTTTCTGCCCCTCCACTTGTTAGGACCTGGGCACTTCTCCCCTCCCCGAGGTGTGGTGGGATACCCATCTGAAGGAAGCCCCCATGCACCTCTATACTTCCCCAAGGCCATGTCCAAGGGAGGGTGTAGTGGGAAAGGGTGTTTATCCATCCTTCTTTGGGGCCAAGTCCCTCTTCCTCTGCGCTTTTTCACCCTGGGCATCCACCTCAGAGTAAGCCCCGATTTTTTGGGTCGCCCCTACGCGTAAGCCCCACTCCACTTCCCACGGACGCACCTTTCACGACGTGATCATCTAGTCCCTGTTGCCTCTTGTTTCTCACACCGAGCATGACTCACGTGGGCTTAGAGTAAGCATCAACCATGAAATCCTCTTATGGTCCTCCTCAGAGTGTAAGCCCCAATCCATTACTCTAGGCCTCCTCAGAGTGTAATCCTCAATCCATTACTATGGGCTGCCTTAGAGCGTAAGCCCCAAGATAATACAAACTATGAGTAATTTGATTCCCTACCACAAGGATACGTAGTAAGCCTCCATGAGGTTCAAGCCCGATCACCCTTGGACCCCCGGGTCCACATTCACGTCGGTTCTCCGACAATCCTATTCGAACTACGTAGACTTTGATCCTTGTCTCCTAGGTAGGGTACATAAGAAGCCTCCCTGAGGTTCAAGCCCAACAACCAGTCAATCTGACTATCTTCACATCAGTTCACCGCACCACTCCTAGTGTCGCCTCAATGAGTCCAGACTCCTTGGGGTCATTAATCCAACGATGGATGGTAAACCTCGGGCATAAATGATTCTGTACCCTTGCGTCCAGCTGACCATTGCTAACCAGGAGAAATCTGTGGATACTATGATTGTGTGTAAACCAAATATTCGCGAACATATGAACACATATTAAATCTATAATAGAGTCCCGGAACATGAAATAATTCCCCCCAAAAGGGTGTGATGATCCCAACTTCCCATCCTCTCGACCAATGTGAGTTCTTAAGCATCGCTGGTCAAACCACCCAGCAAACGCCTGCCTTTGGAAAGAAGGTCCATGTATTACTGGATATGGAACCGTTGGGCATTTCGAGGCAGAAAATGGTGCACCCGATATGAGTAATTAAGTAGAACCCAACCTTCTCTAATCAACCATCGGGTAGCGCACGTTTCTTCCCCATGACCCCGTCGTGCACCGTGAGACAAAAAAATGGTGAACCTGACGTGAATCTTTAACAAAGCATGACGGATTTAACCTAATTCCACCCTGTTCCTTCTTTTATACTCACAAGGAGGGCCAATCAAGGTCATTAATTACTCATGGGATCATGAGATGCTGCTTTGACGGGTTTTCTGTTATATTTGTTAAAATGTTCTACAAGTACCACACAGAACTCCCTTCGATCCAATGGCCTCATGAAGGAACTCACAGGCGCGTGCTTCCAACTACGCAGTGACCGGACTTCCTCACCAACGGAGGACCCTATCACCTACCCAGCATCTTCAACGCTGGGTCTCAGATGCATTGATCTGAGAGTACCACGTGAATGGTACTCTCCCGATGGTGGAGGCGTCCATGCATGCCCTCCAATCCTCTAAGACTCGTCGGTCGCCTACCCAGCAGCTTCCAAAAAGGTAGATCTAGACGACTCCTATTGTCGTCTCAAACCATTTCAGGAGTCTATCCCTAGAACGATACAATGTGTACCTCTCTTATCTTAGGGAGGAGGATGAGGTCGACGCTGAGGACTTCATCCCCGCTGAATGGGGGTTCCGCTCTAAGGCCCCTTCCAAAAGACGTCATCGCGGTCACACCACGACTCAACATCCTCACACTCAAGAGGATGTAGCTCCGAGGATCCAGGCCCATGCTCCCCGAGCTCTGGCCTCTCAGACCGCCTGATGATGGAGGAAAACATACAACCGGGTACCGGTCATCACCCTTGTCCCCGAGGAAGAGCTCCGCTACCCAGTCATGGAGACGCATCACGAACAGGCACATACACTTGTTCGCTCCTCCAAAGACTGCCATCTAGATATGGCGGCATCATACGAGTAGGCGTGCATCCCCGCCGAGCTTCGTCAAGCCTATCGCTCACACGGGATGGCACTTACCCGGCAAGCACCTCTCCCTGCCCAGGGTCATGAAGCCCACCAACCAGATGTGGTGGCGACCTAGCGCCTGTAGTACTAACTCCTAGCATATGCTTCTGATGCCTACCATCTCGATGTGGTGGCGATCAACAAAACCCGCTATCCAGATGTGGCGTCAACTCATAGGCGGGTACATATCCCCGCCAATAAAGGCCACTGACTCGATATGGTGGGAAACCAACATATGCAGGGTCAACTCCCTATGGATGCAAGTAAAGTCCACCATCTCGATGTGGCGGCAAACAGAGAGATAAACCGGCATATCTCGGCCCAGGGGCAGATTCGTTCACCTACCCCGACATAGGATAATTGTCAATACCCACTGACCACCAGAGGACCGTAGTAGGATATTCCTACTTCAATACTGGAATGGGCCTTCATACCCGTTCCATCCAAAGATGTATCTCTACATACCCTGGAAATGATGGAGGATCATGTATCGATCCCAGATCATATCTTGCAGACTTTCCAGAGTGTAATTACATCAGCTTCAACAGAAAGGACTCGAGCTCGTGATCTCATCTCCCCAATTAAGGCGACTCATCTGAGAGACGAGATAGCCGCCTCAGAGCAGATATGCATCCCTGCTTCCGGCCAGGAGGGTCGTCAGCTATATTCTATGATGCAAGGGCAATCGGATCGATCAGCTTCACTCTTTCCAACTGGGGGACACCCATCCATCACGGTGGATGTTCCAGAGCAGGCATATATTCCTGCTAAAAGTCAAGATGTTCATCATCGTATCCCGGCAACATCATAGGACCCAATTAGACAGGGACCCAAAGGTGAAGGTCATTGTCAATAGCAAACAGTCCCCACTACCCACAAGAAAGCGCCCTGAACGCGCCGAAGGCAGCCAGAAAATAAAGAGAGGGTTCATGACTCCGCTCTACTAGAAGATGGGGTTTCTAATGCCGCTAAGCGCATAACGAAGGCTCAGAAACCTGCCCACCCATTACCATATTATGGGAGTGTCACTAGCAGTTGTGAAGGTCCTCCCTGCAATGTTGCTACCAGCAGCTCTGAAGGTCTTCCCCAGAGCACTCGTGGGGGCCTCCCCCATGGGCATATAATGATCGATCACGAGAGCTCCTCTTTTTATGTGAGTCACAAAAACCCTCCACGTGACCAGAATATCAATAAGAAAGAAGGTCCTCTACTTGTTGCGGTCCACCCTAAAGGTCCTCCCTGGGGTATATGCTGCAAACACTCTCCATGCAGTGGGACTACAGATTATGATATTATTCCTCACTATCATAGTCACAACTACGGAGGCCCTCCCCGCAGTGACGTCTCATCGTGACAAGAAGGCCCTCCCCTTGTCGTGGCCTGCCCTGAAAGTCCTCCCCATGGGTTACGTTGCAACGACACTCCACGCAACCGGCCATCAGATCACGGTGGTAGTCCTCACCACCCTGATAACGGAGGTCCTCCCTGTAGATACGTCAAGCAACAAGAAGGCCCTCCCCTCGTTTTGGTACATTCTGAAGGCCCTCCCTAGGGTGTACCCCACAGATATTCTCCCTGCAGCAGCTATAATGGTAGTCCTCACCATTGCATTAGCTATGATGGTAATCCTCGGCACCATAGCCGCCATTGCGAAGGTCCTCCCCGCAGTGGCCCCAAGCAACAAGAAGGTCCTCCCCTTGTCGCAGTGTTTCTTAAAGTTCCTCCCCAGGATGCACATCGAATTTCAAACCATGATGGTCATCCTCACTATGATGGAAGTTTTTGAGAAGGCCCTCCCTGTAACAATGCTACATATCCAGAAGGTCCTCCCCTTGCTGAGACACGCCTTGGAGGTCCTCCCCAGGGTATGCACTACCAAAGTCCTCTATGCAGTGAGGCATCAAGCAGTAATGGTATTCCTCGCCATTATGGTCTTCATTGCGAAGGCGCTCCCCACGATGACATATCATATCGACAGGAAGGTCCTCCCCCTTACGAATCAAGCATGGAAAATACCCCGTATGCTGAGGCACTTAGAAGGATGGGATCGAGCATGTTAGATTCCCAGTCAATCGCTAACGACACCCTTCTTCAATCGGTAGACGTTCCGGGGCCACATTCATCATTCGAACCACCTCGGAATCTCCCACGTGACAATTCAATACCCACTGGTCCCACTGCCTCCGACCACCCTATCGGCGAGTGTCTCTGTTGGGATAACCAGGTAGAGGAATCACTAGTGGAGGAGTATGCCGACATGTTGCACCTGAGGAAACGACTGGACAGGGATGATATACCAGTTATGTTTTAGCCCATGGCCACCTCTCAGTTCGACATACCTAGAGAGTTGTCGGGAGAATGCGTGCACGGCATCCACCACAATATATGGACAACCCTCTGCTGACTGAAATCAAGATTTCTTCCCTACGACAGGTATGTAGACCATGTCAAGAAAATAGGAGACCTCCTGCATCACATCGACCTGGAATCTCTTCCTTTGGCACGGAAACAGCGACCTGAGAGACGTAAAGAAAACATAGAGATACCATGTATCCGTGCACTGCACTAGTTTTTTTGCCTCATCGGTGACGCTCCGATAGGAGTCTATATCAGGGGATGGGGGGAACATGGAGCTCTGCATTTCACTCCACTCCCCGGCCAGAAGAACTCATTCGGCATGGTGTCTTGCAACATCATCACATCAAGATAGAAATCGAGTGGTCTCCCTGTTCGCAAAAGGCAACAAACCCAACAGAGTCAGGCCTTGAGTAAGTCTCAGAAGCGTCAGGCCCTACAGGAATGAGCTATTCAAGAACTCCTGAATCATGCCACTGAGAGCATACAACTGGCCTCTCGCCTAAGAGAGGCCAATCAGTGATCATTGCCTACCCCCCCCCCCAGAAGGGATTGATTCACAGAAGAACTTGGCACCAAACCCAGTTCACCCCTGAATGGGGTCACGTGAGATCAGATAGATCACGATAGCAGTAGCCGCCGCTGAAATCCAGGGTCAACCCCAGCCTATAGTTCTAGGGGAATTTTTAACAACAAATCCCCCCGTATGACCAATAAAAACGAGAAGAGACTCAACGTACAAGGAACAGATCCAACCCCATCCCTCAGGGCTGGGGGCATTATTACCTCCTCAACAACAACCTCCCCCACGAGAATCAGTATTCTATCATATAGGGAGGACAGTCAGAAAAAGAGGTTCCCGCCCTATCCCATCGTTTGAATCATCATCCCCTCCGAAAGAGAGGCGTACCGTAAGGTTACATCAGAGAACTCTCTACGTCACCCTTCGTCAAGGAGCCCGAAAGCAATCCCGGGACAAAACAAGTAAGACCAGTAAAAGACACGGGAGATCCTTTTCCTATTTGGAAGATGACATATTCTCCACCCCGCGATACGCATCCATCAACGCCATAGAGTTTAACCCCATGGGTAACACCGAAGATGATGAAAATCCGGATGGATCAGGAGATGATGGTTCCGGTCAGGCTGTGACTCACAATGAACCACCAGGTGTGCACACCCAAAACCAGAGGGCCGCTCTAAATATGGCCACCCCTTCAGCTAGCCTTCCTCCACTAACCCTGCGATCTTCCAATAAGGATAAAAACAAAGGACCAGTTACCCTTAACCTGCCCCCCTCTCTCAATAAAAACAAGCCACTTACGCTCGAAGAGAGTTTCGCTCGACAGGAAGAGGAAATGAAAGAATTGAGGCGGCTTAATGCTGAGATACTCCAGAGGAACAGTCTTATTGAAATCACATCCCAATAGGAGCCACATCATGTGCTCCCAGTGAGTGCACCTCAAAGACCAAGGTTTTCCCCGACAAACGAAGCACGGTCAGGGCTCCTACCCAACGAGGCGCCCAGCCCGTCCAACTACCTAAATGTGGATCCGGATGAATACCAAGACTTCCCTCCACTCAGGAAGCAATCAGAACGAGTACATCTGAACCCTCTGAAGGTGACACAAATGGAACATTCACCCCTGATGCCAACCGAGTTGGATCCTCAAGCAATGCCTCGGGCTACACCTACCTAGGATCAGGCCCAACGGGATGTAAACTAGGGTATCACCAACACCATCAAGGCACTAACGGCTCGATTGGAAGCAATGGAAGGTCGACGTGCTTCGATACAACCAGAGCGGAAGCCCTACCTATATTGGGTGAGCAACACACCTCCTCCACCCAATTTTGGGAGCCCTGTATTCCCTATCTTCAATGGATTAGGCGATCCGGAACAGAATTTGATGCACTATGCGTCTTATTGCGACCCTATGATGGGAACTCCGTAACAATAGGAATCAGTGAAACTCAGATGCTTCGTACGGACCTTGAAAGGATCCGCCTTCGTCTGGTATACGAGTCTTCCAGACCATTCAATCAAAAGTTGGGAAGACCTTCAGCAGCAGTTCCTCTTCCACTTCAGCTCGACGTTGCCTAAAACAATGGTCAGCGACCTCATGAACTGCAAGCAGATGGATAACGAGAGGGTCTCAGATGTCATCGCCAGATGGAAAGGTCTGTCCTACTCTCTGAATAGTCCAATGCCTCAAGATAATTTGTTCGCCATATGCATCGACAATCTTCGAGATGATATGTAAACTCCTCTCATACTAGTGGAGTGCACCACTAGCTTCTGCCATCTCTCATCCATTTCCCAGAGAATCGAGGACTCCCTGCAGCATACCAATTTGAAGTCCCAAATAGCCTCACAGGCTCCTACAAAGCAAACAGTTAGAGATGAATCGTCCTCTGTCACGCTCAAGCCAGGCCCTGTTCCTGCTCCACCGCTCAGGCCTCTACCAAATTGTCAAGGTCCCCCTGTATATCAGTGGCCGCCTCTACCCGGGCGGGACGATCAGAAAGGGTCGAAGCAGAACCAGTTTGAGGAATGAAGACATAAATTATACTCATTCCGAGAGGACCAAGTCCGCAGCTACTTCATCGCCGCCATGAATTGAAACTTTCTCCGCCTCCCGGAGCTGAGGAAACCCGAAGAAGTTGGTTGCGATGACAGGCCATACTACTGTCCCTACCATTGAATATTGGGGCATAATATTCAGGAATGCTTCGTATTCAAAGACCACCTGCAAAGGATGGTAGACTCCGGGCAGGTCGAGCTTGGACCACCCCCATCACATGTGACATATATTTCCACCACCGACTCCGACAAAGGGGAGGGGTGGTAGGAAGTCACCAGTAAGAAGGGGAAGAAATTCGATAACTGGATGACTCATAATACTATCAATCAAGCTCAGGGCATACTTCGAGCTCAACTACAACAGCCGGTGTTGCCTCCAACAGCCCCTAATGCCACACAGCCGAAAATATCAGCCTCACAACCCTCTAAGAGTCGGTCATCTAGGTGTAATCGAAGAGGGAGGAGACAAGAGAAAGAGGAACAGTCTGCGATGAGGCCAAAGTTATCCCCGACGCTGTAAGATTTCATGCCCTCGAACTTGGCGCCATGAGCATCGACCCACCAAACAGAACCATCAAGGACAACCGACCAGGTTGACCTGTCAGAGGATGAAGAGCCAATATTTGGTTCCATCAACGTCATCCATCTTATGGAATAGTTCCCTGATGAAGGGTGTGGTTATGTACCCGAGTTCCCAACACAAGGATCCGGGATGAGGAATCGCGGAGGCAGGGGATATCAGGGAAGGCGTAGTCGTGACCAAAACCAACCCCAACGGTTGGACCTCGTCCCAAACCATTAATATCGTGGAAACCCATGGGAGAGCCCTTCAACGGACTTAGCGGGAGAAAGAAAATCCCTCCACCTCCACAAGTGGCCACTCTGCCCCCGTCATTCTGCAATACCCATCAGAGGAGGAACAAGTTTCTAGCTGCCTAGTGCGCACAAACAGACCAGCCAGGCCGAATCACTAAAACGTGGGGACACCGTTAACATCCGACCCCATGGCTGGTCCCTCCTCATCTTATATTCAAACTCCCAAGATGCCCGCTAAAACTCTCATGCCAACGGAGAAGCATCGGCCGCTGGAACAGAAATACGACATCCTTAAGCATCTCGCGTCGGTACCAGCCAAACTATCGATCCTAGATGCCTTGAGTTTTTCATCTGACATCAAGGAGGCGCTTATAGAAGCCTTTCTCATCCCCCAGGAGTTTCAAGCCGAGGTAGCTACCGCCGAGATTTACCGGACAGAGACTGGCCCGGTTGAATGCAATGCAGTGATTTCCTTCACTGATCAGGATGAAGATGTCGTCATGCAAGGACACATAAAACCACTATATGTGTCTGGAACACTAAATGATGTTGAGATCCGTAAAGTCTTTATTGACAACGGCTCTGGAGTTAACCTCCTTCCCCTACGGACACTCCGTAAGCTGGGCTACAGTGAGGATGACCTGGTGCCCTTAGCCACAACTCTGTTAAGTTACAACAATAGTGAACAGAAGCCAATGGGACAAATCAAGCTAAAAACCCATTTTGGAGACCTTGTGGCCTATTCGGAATTCCTGGTGGTCCGGCAGAACATAGCATTCAATGACATGTTGGGAAGGTCATGGCTCCATAAGCACATGGACGTTCTTTTATCCTACCACCAGTGTATTAAGTACTGCGTCAATGGGAAAAGTGGGACATTGCACACCGAAAAGTCCCCTTTCAAGCTCTCCAAGTCGCATTACATTGACGTCGGGTTATATGAGAAGAAGAAGAAGAAGAAGCCTTTGGCCGATGGTGTCGACTGGATCCCCACCCCAAATGGTCTGTAAATGGTTCCTGACAACCCCCTCAGACAGCTTGATGGAGACTACGTACTGCCCATCAATCATGTTGAGAGCAGGGGTTCAAGTTCGGACACGCACTTAGCCTTCCTCATGACTTTATCCATAACGGTCGAGTGTGACAATGTGGGAACGTCCAATTACCCTCATTTTGGGGTGGATACTTGAGTGAGGACGCCCACAACGCCTCGCCTCCAGACTCCCAGGAGCCCGAGTTAAGAGCTCCCCCCCCCCCCCCACCCCGTCAGATCAAGAATATGAGGATTTGGGAGAAGAAGAGGAGGAAGATATTAGGGATGCACCTCCCGCATTTGAGGAAGGTATCTCCACCACTGTGGACAAGCTCAGGGAAATAAACATGGGTATAGATGAAGACCCGAGGACCACTCTTGTTAGTACAGCAATGTCCCCCGAGGAGCATGAGGTATATACCTCTTTCTTGGGGCAACATCAGGATGTCTTTGCCTGGAATTACATGGAAATGTTGGGACTCGATCCCGAAGTGGCAACGCACCGCTTAGGTCTACCAGAAGACCACCAGGGCTATAAACAGGCCGCCAGAAGGACACACCCCTCACATGCTTCCAAAATAGAGACTGAAGTCGATAAGCTCATTAAAGCAGGCTTTATTCGGGAGGTCTAGTACCCCATTTGGTTGGCCAACATCATCCATGTCAAGAAAAAGAACAGAAAAATCTGCGTCTATATTGATTTCAGATATCTCAATCGGCTTTGTCCGAAAGACGATTTCCCGGTCCTGGTCACCGAGTTTTTGATTGATGAAACGGCTGGATATGAGGCTCTATCCTTCATGGATAGCTATTCTGGGTATAATAAAATCAGGATGGCCCGAGAAGATGAAGAATTCACTGCCTTCAGAGCCCCTCAAAGAGTATTCTGTTACAGGGTCATGCCCTTTGGTCTTAAGAATGCTGGCACCACATATCAACGCGCCATGCATCGTATCTTTAAACCATTCTTGGGGAGATTCGTTGAATGTTGCGTAGATGACTTGGTGGTTAAGTCTAAAAAACACTCAGATCACCTGTCTGATCTTGAGACCGTCTTCAACAAACTTTGACAACATAGTCTGAAGATGAACTCCTTAAAGTGTGCCTTCAGGGTTACCTCAGGGAAATTCCTTGGCTTCTTCATATTTCATCGTGGCATCGAAGTCGACCCTGAAAAGATAAAGGCTATCCTAGGCCTGCCACCCCCCCGCAATCTCACCGAGTTGAGAGCATTCCAAGGGCACCTGGCCTATATCAGGCGGTTCATAGCTAACCTGGCAGGAAAATGTTTTTCCTTTACCAGGTTAATGAAGAAGGGAGTCATGTACCAATGGACAGATAACTTCCAAGAGGCGTTTGATAGCCTAAATAAGTACCTTTTAATCCCATCAGTGCTCATGACCCCAGTTGAAGTAAGACCTCTCATCCTATACATGAAATCCCTAGAGCGGTCATTGGGAGCCTTCCTCGCGTAGAAAAATGACGCCAGCAGTGAAAATAGTCTCTATTACCTCAGCTGAACCATGATTTATGCTGAAACTCGATAATCAAACATCGAGAAGAGTTGTTTGGCCTTGTTCTTCGTAGTTCAAAAGTTGCGACATTACCTGCAGCATCATGAAGTCAATTTGGTCTCATGTAGTAACCTGCTCAAGTACATCCTCAGCCGCCCAATGCTGACCGGGTGCCTATCCCGATGGGCAGTCATCCTGTAACAGTTTGACATCTGGTTTGTTCCACAGAAGGCCATCAAAGGCCAAGAATTATTAGATTTTCTGGTAGAGCACCCTTCAATAGGGACCGCCGCATCGGACGTCGAGCTACCCAATGAAGACATCTTTGCGGTTCAAGAGAAGCTCCCAACATGGGAAATGTACTTCAATGGTGAATACCGAAGCCCAACCGGGAAAAGGATGGAAGATCCCAAATTTAACAAGGTGGGCTTGGGGATAATACTCATGTCCCCAGAAAAGGCAGTCTTTCCATATTCCTTCCTCCTATCAGAGGGATGTACGAATAATAAAGTGAAATATCAATCCCTCATTGCAGGCCTAGAACTCGCACTCCAGGCACAAGTACAACACCTTAAGGTAAAAGGTGACTCGGAAATGGTCATTAAGCAAGTCAATGGTGACTATGCTATTAAAAAGGAGGAGTCGATTCCCCTGTTTGACCAGGTCTGAGGGTTAATAGCGGAATTCTCCACAGAACCAACATTGACCTATATTCCCCGATCTCAGAATGCCCAGGCCGACGCATTAGCTAATGCGGACACAGCCCTAGTTGACCCAAACCGGGATGAAATAGTCATCAGTATTTCTAACTGTCGAATGGTCTTGTCATTTTTCTAGACCAGGATGGAGGAAATCCACAAAGTCAGTCATGTCCCTGAGCCATATTCTCCTGCTACCAGTTGGATGACCCCCATTGCAAACCACCTTCAACGGGGAGAAATTCCATCAGACAGGGTTGAATGAGAGAAAATATGGAGAAGGGAAATCAACTTTGTCCTATATAGCGGCGCGGGTCAGTAAGAGGCCCTCTACAAATGAGGCCTCGATGGAATCCTCCTCAGATGCATTGATGGAGAAGAAAATGATGTCATCATGACTGAAGAGCATGTTGGAGTATGTAGAGCACATCAGTTAGGGTCCAAGATTTCCCATCAGGTCCGAAGGCTTGGGTACTATTAGCCCATAATGGCATGAGATTTCGAGTGCTTTACCACGAAATGCCACTCATGCCAAATTCATGAAAACTTTATACACCAACCCCTGGAGTTACTTTATCAGGCCAAGTACTCCTAGCCATTTTCCATCTGGGGAATGGATGTCGTGAGACCATATCCTCCTGCCACCGCCAAATAGATAAAGTATATCCTCATGGCAACTGAATTCTTTTCCAAATGGGCAGAAGTTGTACCCCTTAAAGAAGTCGGGGCAAGAAACATTGTCAGATTTGTGAAAACCAATATCATCACCAGGTTTGGTGTCCCTCATACCATACTGATAGATAATGGAACCAACTTTTACTCTTCTAAATTGGAGAAATTATACCAAGAGTACGGTATCAAGGCTAACCACTCATCCCGCTACCATGCAGTGGCCAACGGACAGATAGAGGATTTAAACAAGACCGTGTCCAACATTCTCTAGAAAATGGTGGACAAAGACAAGAAGTCATGGCCGAATAAACTCCTCCATGCATTGTGGGCTTATCGAACCACAATCTGCACTGCTACTCGGGCTACCTCGTACTCATTAGTATACGGAATAGAAGTGGTCCTTCCCATTGAGCTCCAATTACCCTCACCCCGCATTTCCATTTGTGATAAATTATCCAACAATGAGAAATCAGAAAAGCGGCTAGGTGAATTGGAATAGCTAGATGAGAAGCGGCTACACACTTTGCACCATCTGGAAGTATACCAGAACCGGATTGCACGAGCCTTCAATAAAAAGGTTCATCTTCGGTCTTTCTTGGAAGGAGAATTGGTTTTGGTCTTCCGGACCCCAATGATACACGGAAGGAAACCTCCAAAGCTAAATCCCAAGTGGGAGGGACCATATGTTATACACAAGGTCTACTCCAATGGAGCATATGCCCTGATCTCCATGGACGGGCAGTTCACCACCACTCCTACAAATACGAGATTCCTGAAGAAGTATTTCGCATAATAACTAAAAGCAGTTATTGTCCGAGCTGCAGGACGTTAAATTGCCTAGCACCCAATGGTCCAAACTCTATGACCCTAAACTAAGAGTATTCCGTACTCACCGTCATAACTAAAAGCAGTTATCGTTCGATCTGCAGGACGTTAAACTGCCTAGCAACCAATGGTCCAAACTCTATGACCCTAAACTAAGAGTATTTCGTCCTCACCGGCATAACTAAAAGCAGTTATCTTCCGAGCTGCAGGACATTGAACTGCCTAGCACTCAACGGTATAAACTCTATGACCCTAAACTAAGAGTATTCTGTCCTCACCAGTATAACTAAAAGAAGTTATTGTCCAAGCTGTAGGATGTTAAAATGCCTAGCACCCAACAATCCAAACTCTATGACCCTAAACTAAGAGTATTCCGTCCTCACCAGCATAACTAAAAGCAGTTATCGTCCAAGATGCAGGACGTTAATCTGCTTAGCACCCAACGGTCCAAACTCTATGACCTTAAACTAAGAGTATTCCATCCTCACCGGGATAACGAAAAGGAGTTATCATCCAAGCTGTAGGACGTTAAACTGCCTAGCACCCAACGGTCCAAACTCTGTGACATTAAACTAAGATTATTTCGTCCTCACTGCACGATGTTAAACTGAACGGACAAGTAGTTTAAAAAAAATTCCCATTTCCCTCGTGTATGGACCAGACCGGCATGGGGTGTACTCCTTTCAGAGAACTGCGTACGGATTGATTCCTTCCCTCACAGGATACATAGTGATGCCAGGGTTCCCCATCCTAGCCCATCCACCTCCGAATAAAAGTTAAAAATTCCCTCTCCCCCCATGTACGGACCATCCTTGCACGGGGTGTATTCCTCATCCTTACCGCACAACGTTAAATTGCATGGACTTCATAGAACTACATGAGGCTTGATTTCTGCCCTCGCAAGATACGTAGTGACACTAGGGTCCCCCACCCTGGCCCAGTCGTCCCCAAATAAAAGTTAAAAATTACCTTTTCCCCCATGTACGGATTAACCCTGCGTGGGGTGTACCTCTTTCAGAGAACTATGTAAGGCTTTATTCCTGCCCTCGCAGGATACATAGTGACGCCAGAGTTCCACACCCTATCCTATCCACCTCAAATGAATCCAAAAATACCCCCTTCCCCCATACGAACCAGACCCGCACAGGGTGTATTTCCCAAAAGAACTATGTGAGACTTGAATACTACCCTCGCAGGATACGTAGTGACACCTGGATTCTGTATCCTGGACCATCCATTTAAAAAAAATTCCCCTTCCCCCCGTGTTAGGACCGGACCTGCATGAGGTGTATTCAGGAAATAACTATGTGTGGCTTGATTCCTGCCCTCGCAGGATACGTAGTGACGCCAGGGTCCCCCACCCTGACCCAGTTGTCCCCAAATGAAAGTTAAAAATTCCCTTTCCCCCTTGTATGGACCAGACCTGCATGGGGTGTACTCCTCATCCTCACCGCACAACGTTAAACTACACAAATAAGAGGTTAAAAATTCCCTCTTCCCCCGTGTATGGACTAGATCTGCACGGGGTGTTTACTTCGTCCTCACCGCACGATGTTAAAACTACACAAACTTCTTTGCAATCCACCCAATATATATGGAAAAATGAGATGGAAATACTCCTTGTGCATTTGGATGCATTCTCTCCATACATCAGACTCCATGGCCTGGGTAATTATAGATCTTCATAACGATTCATGGCCATCGGAAATGGAAAGTTATCGACCCGCGGATACCTTTGCATGACTATACGTACCATTACCTCAGCAGCTCTGCATATTGATATCCTATGTACTATCTACCAAAGGCAATATTTCCTCAGGAGATACTCTTCCTAGCTCCGTACGCCTACCAGCCTCAGATCCCCCATATCATATCTCCCGATCCAGAAATTTATGGCGCAGTGGTTTACAAGTTCGTCTCCCTTTTCACATCCAAACGTTGTCAGGGTATCCCTACCCGGTTAGCCTATGTATCCGCCCGTGGTTCACATGACAACTTGCATCAAATAACATCAAGACAGGGCTAATCTACTTTGACTCAATGGAAAATTGCAGTGAATATGCTTCTTGTATGCTTGGACACCATTATCCCCGCATGCCGAACTCTGTACCGTGAGAAATATCAGATTTTTAGAATCATTCATGGCCATTGGAAGTGGAAAGTCATCGACTTGGGGACACCTTTTCATGACTATGCATACCATGCCCTCAGCGGCTCTGCATATTGATATCCCCTAGCCCGTCTACCAAAGGCAAGATTTCTTCGGGTGGTACTCTTCTTAGATCTGTACGCTTACCGGCCTCAAATCCCCCACACCACATCTCCTGATCCAAGAAACCTCAGAGTTGCAGTTTACAACCTTCATCCCCATCCTATTTAGAGTATATCAGAGCATGATAACTCAGTGATCCTTCGAGTGACTGCAGCAATAGTCACCCATTGGTCTGAGCTCTATGACCGCTAAACTAGGAGTACTTCGTCCTTACCGCACGACGTTAAACTGCATGGAGTGAAGGTACACCCCCATGCGCAAGATAAATCAGCATAGGGAGCTCTCTAAGCTTTAACAGCATCCAGGGCCGAATATGCCCGACATGTCCAGATATTTTCTTACCAAATAACAGACTTCGTGGCCCAGAAAATTATGGATCCTCATAACCATTCACGACCATCAGAAGTGGAAATTTATTAACCCGTGGACACCTTTGCATGACTATGCATACCATGACCTCAGCGGCTCTGCATATTGATATACCCTGGCCCGTCTACCAAAGGCAAGATTTCCTCGGGCGGTACTCTTCCTAGATCCATATGCTTACCGGCCTTAGAGCCCCCATATCATTTCTCCTAATCCAAGAATCCCCGGAACCACGATTTACACCAATCAACCCCTCTCCATGTCTTGGGTATGCCGAGATTTTCAAGCCCAGTTACATTCTGATCAAGAGCGGCCTTTGAAACTACGTCCTTACCGCATGACGTTAATCTGCTCGGAACATCCTGGCCGCTTGGCATAAAGCTACAAAGACCAAGCATTAAACATTCAGGGAAATGCCTCTAACTACAAGAATTTTCACTGGTTTAAAAATGCCCCCCATCCTCGCTTCATGATGTTAAATTGCACAACATCCTTTAATAATGATCCTCATCTTTACCGCATCACATTAAACTGCATGGCCAAATCTATCATGGGTTCAGTAAGGAACGGAGGCTTTTCTCTATCCCTCAGTGCACGGGTCAGACCTACACAAACCACCGTCTCACACCAGCGTGAGAAGGGATGACTTCACCCATTCTTGGGAAATTTAGCCTATATGTTTCTCCCGTATCCAGGCACCCTCTCCTCATAAACCATACTCTATACTCAAAAAAAGCCGAACTCTCATAAACCACCCCTAGTAGTCCCGAATCTCAAGCTTCCTTGAATTTTCTCGGCTATCAGGAGAATGCAATCATTGACCTATGGACACCTTTGCAGGACTATGCATACCATGCCCTCAGCAGCTCTGTATATTGATCTCCCCTAGATCGTCTACCAAAAGCAATATTTCCTTAGGCAATGCTTCTCTCCATACGCCCCTTGGCCTTTGAGCCCCCATATCTATCCTAGGAGTCGGAAACCCTATGATATACAGTTTACCAGCCTCTTTCACAACCCTGCTTGAATATGGAGGAACGTCTCTGATGAGATTACTGAGAACCAGGAGAAGCTGTCCCATTCCAGATGATGTCCCAGCTGCATGACTTTAAACTGCGCCAAGCTCCAACCCTCCTTTATGCTAGAAAAATGCGTAGGATAGAGACCCTGAGTCTACACTCTTGATTAATACAGATGTTCTCAAACCCTTTCAGACGTCACACACCCTTTCCAAGCCACCCCTGATGGTTTTCATAATTTCCCAAGCCACCCATGGTGGTTTCCAGAAGCCGGACTTCCATGAATTCCTCAGGCCATCAGAAATAGAGAGTCGTTAACTTAAGGACACATTTGCACAACTATACATACCATTCCCTCAGTGGATCTGCATATTGATCGCCCCTGTCTCATCTACCAAAGGCAAGATTTCGTTAGGTGATGCTTCTCCTACCTTTGTACGCTGATACAACTCTCATGCCTTAAAACATGCCTTGAATGTCATTCAAATATAAATGTACTCCCCCCACATGCATTTTAAGGGTATAGAGACATCTTTTAATCAACCAAACCTCATTGGGGCTCTCGCCCCACCATATTTGGTCCAAGTTGTTCGACCTAAAACATCAGTAATGATAGTCTTGATAGCAGGACTTTAAACCGCTCACAAAAAGAGGCATAAATCCTGTTAGGCTGGAAACCCGAAAAGGGCGACCTAAGAAAAAGTCAGGCCATACTCGCTGGGTCTACACTAAATGGGCCGAGGGAAAAATTAGGGTATTAAAAGAAAAGACAAAAATTTGTGGGTTTTTTCTACAAAACCCTAGCAATAGTCAAACTATGCTCGTTGGATCCCATGATACAGGCAAAAGTTATAACTCGTATATTATTTCTTTTTATCAATTGTCCCGAACTCTGATTATTCTGAATTCGGTGAATTAACATACACAGAAATTTCACCAAATGATTACTGTCACAGGAAAAGTTGACAAGAGCACTAAGGAAACATTTCTTTATTCCATAACAAAGTTCGTAAGAAGGGAATCCACAATTCGGAGCCTCCTCTGGAATAAAAGGTTATTACAGGAGGTTTTCAACGGATTCAATAAGTTGTGTCAGGCGCTGATGAGAATCCTTGATTGTTTGACGGAGATTCTACATTAAGGATTTCTCAGCTTCTGCACCAGCCTGCAACGCTTCCGCTTCCTGGGCTTCCTTTGAGCTCGCCCTCATCTCCTCCGCCACCTACCGCTCCCCTTCTTCAATTATGGTGGTGACATTAGTCTCTTCCTGCTGCAGCTGCAGTATGTCATTCCTCAACACCTACAGTCGATAACTCTGCTCAATGATTTCTCCCTAGAGTCTCACAACTACCACGGCATGATCATGAGCCTTTGTTAGGCAAAGATGTCGGGTCGTGGAAAGGTAGGCTTCAGATTGAGCAGCAGAAAGGTGAGATTCGAAACCAACCAGTCTTTCCCAATCAGCAACCACCTGCTTGACTATGTCATAAATACCATGGTAGTCAAAGCCGTCAAATCCCAGCAGCATAAACAGATTGTGCAGATTTGGTAATTTGGTCGGCATATCGACTAGGGGCGTTTGAGAAATCAGCTTCCAAATTTTCTCCCAAGCCCTTTGGAGAGCAGTTCAAATACTGGAGAGGACTTGTTGATCAGGTTTGAAGTCACTCCCAGATGAAGATACTTATTCAGGGATGAACATCACCAAGGAGGGACCTTATGCGACTTCACCTACAAACTCTGGCATCGTGGAAACTTTGCCCCTGGCGGTTGTGGTCACAGGCACGATCGGATCTGATGGCACAATCGCCAATGCCAAAGGTCATGGTCCTAAAGCCCGAGAGTAGATAAGATGGATAAGTATCCCTAATCAGAAAAGGGAATAGGAAAGAGTCAGTGTTAAGAGATTGAGGGACTTACCCCCGATCATCAAAGTGTCAGTATCCTCAAGCTCTACGTCGCTACGACCACTTGAGGAAGACGCTACATCTTTGAGAGGCAAGGGAGTCCTGGGAACCCCCAGAGGTGTCCAGGACCTAAGGCCATACCCAAGGCCAGCAACTCCCAGAGCTATCCCCAAGCGATCAGCTACGGAGATCAAGCCCGGGGAAATAACTCCCCCGGTAAACAAAATAATGGCCCACTCTGGGTTTCCAACAACTGGCATGATGTCAGGTTCTTCCTCCATCGCCAAGGGATCCATTGGGTCTAAGGTAGCTGGCCCTGTCAAATTTGGGGCCTCTTCGGTAATCACGGGTGTCCTGTCCTTTCCCGCGATTATAAAGGTTGTATGATCATCAGGAGTCTCGACTTACATTTGTTCCTCCTTTGACATATCTCTGACTGATGAAGGCATAAGTAGAGCATCCATGTCACTTTCCCCTTCAGCAGGGCCCTCCATATCAGCACACTCAGGTGTGGCTGCAGGTGATCCCTCAGATGATAAAGAGGCAGATGATATGACCGCAGGGGTCGCCACGACTGGGTATCTGAGTGGCCCTACACCATGCACCAAAACAGTTAATAACTGGCAGAATCAGAATATACGAGTTGGAAATCGAGGAAACGGGAATTCATAATTACCCGACGTCCCCTGTCTGAGCCGTTCCGATAAACGGGATGCCTGCTGACATCTCTGGATCTGCCCGGGGGATAGATCTTCACTCAGAACGCTGGGAGAAGCTGGAGGAGGAAAGACCCTAGCTGGGTCCGCAATGGTTGCTTCCATGAGCTCGGCTGTGCCAGGAGACCCCTCCTCGATGATCCCCGTAGCTTAAAGCGCATGTTCGCCTGCTGCAATACCATGGGGAGTATACTCCGGGGAAGGAATTTCCCCCTGGGACTCCTCGGCACCCTGCATAAAGGGAAGAAACTTTAGAACCTTCACGGTAAAGGAGGAGGGAAAGCTAGAATGGACGAACAGGATGACCTCTTCTTCAAGATCAGACGATTCAGGATGTCTTATCATCATGGAAACCCGGGTAGACCCATAAAGTCGGTTCAGGGGTGAATGAATGTAGGTGTCCATCTCCTTTAGTAAGGAGACTATTTTGTCTAGATCCTCTTCTAGCAGCAATTGGGGTGTAATGAAGATCGTCCCAATACCCAGAAGCTCGAGAGGTCTCGTTTGGAGTAACGCCCAAACCACTTCATCTGAGCCACTGGCCCTCAGGTCATCCCAAATCCTCCATGCGTCCGGGAATGCATCTGTAATGGGAACATCTAGCCCGGAGGGATCAACCTGAGAGGGTCTGGTAGCGACAGGCGCTGTTAAGGGTGCCAATGGTCATGTCTATTTTCCGGATCTCTCCGCCGCCGTATAACTCTTTGGATTACCTGTGGATGGGACCTCACGGGAAGGGGGAGAATTCCCTTGTTTCATCCACGGAAAGGGGACCATCGAAATCATTTCCCCCTGAAGAGTGGTCACTCCCTTCCCCCTCCTCATCAGTCACCAAGTGCATCATTTCCTGGACTCAGCGGGTTAATACCGCGTAACCCTGATGTGCATAAATGTAGGCCTCGAGGTCCCGGAGATACCGATTGACCCTCTTTGGGTCCGCATTGTAAAGGATGTCAACAGGGGCAGATATGTAGCCCAGCCCGTCAAATGCCACTTCTAATTCCTGGATATACTGCCACAGATAACAGGGGTACTGGCTGCGAAAGGATGACCGGCCATTGAATTCGTCCCATTGGCCCCAGGCCGTCGGGAAGGCAGCATCAGCAGTAATAACCAACCCTCTCCGAGCGGCTTCGAGGGCATGAGAGGATACACCTCTGTCTGTTAAAACCTTCCCCAGAAGTATGGGACCGGCAGGGTGGCGAAGAACCTTGCCTGGCCTGGTTGAAGCATCATCCCCCTTTCACTTCCTCTTTCCCTTCGATGGCTTAGGACTTGAGATGGTAGGCACCCATAGACCTAGCTGGCCATTCGGGTATGATTACACCCAGGAGTCGGCGTAACTCTTGGATAATAAGGGCGTGGAGTCTGCAAGTACGGGAGTCATAACCTCACAGCCGGTATCCTCCCGGGTAAACATTAACCACAGTTTTCTGGCCACCATTAAATGATGATTCTCGCGGGCGCCATTGAGTGCTGGGGGACACAGTGCCTGGACACAGCCAAATTGATGTTCAAATCGGCAAGGTGCGTACCCCTCACAGATCAATTCCCCTCCAATAAGAGCCACCAGAATACCCTCTCGGAGGGAAAAGAGGTAGCCCCGCTTGCTAAACCCTTCTGTTATGGTATTCATAATTACACCGGTTGGGAAGGGATATGTATGGAAGTTGAAATGATCATAACTCGAGATCCGGCTTGACAACAGATGCATATTATAAACCGTCTATTGACCATGCTTCTCTTGGGTTGCCCACTCTTCGGGCATAACCCCGCTGGTCAGTTGCAAGTATTGCTGGAATGTGGTGCCCAGAATCTGAAAGGTGTTGATGAAAGTATAGAAGTTCTTAATATGTGCTCTCAACCATCCCCAGAGAATTTGAAAGGGGCCGGCTACCCGGTTTGGTCGTCTCCCATCGGTAATATTGCCAAGAAACCTATAAATCCAAGCCAATACTGGTATGGATAAGTTGATAATGTTGCCGGTGTCCAATTGTGATGCCATGACAAAATTAGAGACCCGCACGCCACTAGTTTCACATACGGGCAATGGCCAACCACTCAAGAACATGGCCATAAATTCTGCCAGTCAGAGCAGTTGATCAACATCCAGAACAAGTTCCCACCCCCAGTCGTTGAATTGGCCTTGCTCAAAGATCATCCAATATTTGCCCCTCTTTTTTCGGGACTCCATCATAGGACAGGTTGTGGGCCTGTGCGGAAGATCCATAGACTGACTCTCTTTGAAAAAAGCCTTGATCCAATCGCAATACGGGACAAGATGCTTCGGAGATGTATCCTTCGAATGCTCCTCACGATTCGAGACGAGCTATTTCAGATATGTATCCTTCAAATGATCTCGGGCCAGATCAATAAGTTGTTTCATCAGGGGGTTCTCTCTTCATTGTCCCACATAGAATTGGGAGGCAGGAATTCGTCATACATACCCCCAACAATGGGGACCCCTGAAATCTGGAAGACGTCCCAAAGACTAATACCCACCTCCCCATGAACCAGATGGAATATGTTTATGTCCAGACTCCAATGACTCATAAGTTTCCTGGAGAGGGATTGAGGTCGGTGGGTATAGGTTTGGGACACCCAGGCAGCTTTATACAAGCCTACGACATGTAATTCTGCTTCAAACTCTGCACAGATCTGGCGGACCCAGAAGGGCCACCCCCAATCCAATGACTTAAATTCCCCTCTGGGCCGGAGGTCCCGGTTCACTGACCAGCCATGCTGGTCGTTTACCATGGCATTGTGGGCAATGCTCTGGTAACAGTGAATTTCCACTTCCGACTGATGTTGTTCTCTTGTCGGGGACACAGGAAGGTGATTCAACACAGATCTGGCAGCTGTATCCCTTGGGGCAGGCCGCCCTCTGGTGGATATCACAAATCGAGGGATAGTGGTAGTAAATATCCACACTCCATGATTTTTGTCATGGGATGGTACTAGAATTAGTGTATTGGACAATAAACCGAACCCCATAGGTAGGAAGGCTGTTGGAAAAGTGGTACTCCCGCTATGACTCGGAGAGCAGATCGGCAAGGAAGGGGTGCAACGTGGAGTGGAGGATTTCATCATGAATAGAGCTGGACACATCCTTCAGGTGTTGATCGCCAATTGAGAGAGGCTCGGCAGCAGGCCTGGGTGCATGACGAGGGGGAACCATATTTTCTCCCTGCATTATGAAAGCCAAAAAATGGTTAGTCCAGAATAATAAAATCTGGACAAAAATACCAAATATATGGCTAAGGATTCAGTCGAGGAGCCTTCATAGCAAGGTCCCCAAGTAGGCCTCAAAAGGATGGTTCGTGACAGCTGCATCCCGCAAACTAACCCTACGTGGAAGCAGTCTGTGGTACCCTGGCCCGCGGAGCATTGGCCAGAAAACCACAAACCAGGTTTCTCCACATAATTTCAATCCCGAATTTGAATAATTAGATTCGGAAGACTTAAGAAGTTTTCAAATTATGGAATATTTCAGTCCGCGGACCATCAAAATCGTAGAGCAAGTTCCTACGTGGCCCGTCGTAACTTACTTTTTAATTAATTAAAAGTGTTAGTCCATGGCTAGGAGATTGGTTCGTGGATGAAGGCGACCGCGAACGAGGAATGGTTCGCAGAAATGGCAGCCGGTTCGCGGACGAGGCGTTTCACAAAGGAACGAGCACGTGGAGACAAAAAGTGAGAGAGCTCTGGTTTCGCGAAGAATCTGGTAAAAGACAAAGGAAGGGCCCCTGTATTTATAGGTGTGGTCCCCTATCAGATCCACTCCCCTACCACAAACCATCTAAGTTTCAGGATCACTCTACATTGGAATGTCCTCCTATTCCTTCCGATCGGACCCCATTTTGATGGGGGTCATTTGTAGGGTCCTAAAAAATTTGCAAAGGAGAATGAAAAATCCCTTTGATACAAGGGAGATTCTACCCAATTTCCCCCCAAAAGAATCAGGGAAAGGTGGGGAGAATACTCAAAGGATGGCACAAAATGAACCAGTCCAACGATAACACCACGCGACTGGTTCTGCGAAGCACCCCCTCCGCGGACCGCTGTCATTCATGGAATGGAGGTGGAGATCCTCCACGGGCGCGAAGCAGGATGGGCACCAAACCGGTCCATCATCACAAACCACCCTAGCCGCGGACCACGTTGACCAGCCCATGCTGCATCCACTGTCGTTCGCGGAATGGAGGCAGAACCCAGTGCGGCTGCGAAGCACTTCCCGAGCTTGTTCGGTTCGTGGGGGAGATGCGTTCAATGCCCCCCACAAGTTGCAGATTGACCAAGTCATCTGCAAACCGGGTTTTCGGTCATGGGCCTCCAAAAAAGGTGTCGCATGACCATAGATACATCTCTTTCCGCACTCTATAAAAGGAGACTGAGGGGGAAGAGGAGGGAGGAGTCAGAGAGATCGATCAGATTCAGGTGGAGGAATTTCAAAGGAAGGAGCTTAGGATTTCGAAAACCGCGAAGTTTCAGTCCGCGAACTAGAACAGGTATGAAGCTAGAAGCAAATTGTTAAGGAACTGAAAACGCATAATAACTTGGTGAACCACGAACTTAAAATAACAAAGAAAAGAAGACTGTGAACCATGGCCCCTCCGCGGATGCACTCCCCGCAGACCGGGGAGTTTATGCCCCTTTTCTAATCCGCCGCACCATGTAGCACCCTCCTACGCGGGCGAATCCACGACCGAAGAACCCCCAACTGGTGTCACCCTTGTCCGCCACTACTCACATGGATCCCTCCACGTACCACCCTGGTACACGGGCTGAACCCGAAGCCGCGAACAACCCTTGTTCACGGGATTCCCATCAGTTCGCGGACCACCCTGGTTCGCGGACAGCCTCTCCAGCCGCGTAGCACCTCCCTACGCGAAGGGCACCACCACTCATACATGTGTGTGGCCTGCCAGATCCTTCGTAGTTCCCATTCCTCAAGCCAGATAAAATCCTCCCAATCTGGATTGATCCTCCGCAGCTCCCTCATTGGCCCATTCATCGGCCCTGAGTTGAGGCCTCCACCAGAGCCACTGGACTCGTGTTATGTAACCTTCAGGCATATCAGCACGCTGTTTTGAGTTCACATACCCACAGTAAGTAGGGGCGAAGGGGCTGCCCCGACCCTTGGGCAGATTCCCGAAGCATTCATGGGTTCACATTCCCACGGTAATGCGGAGTCCGAGCCCGGGAGCCCCCTTTCAGCCCCTCCACTTGTTAGGACTGGGGAACTTATCCCCTCCCCGAGGTGTGGTGGGATACCCATCTGAAGGAATCCCCCATGCACCTTCATACTTCCCCACATCCATAGCCAAGGGAGGGTGTAGTGGGAAAGGGTGCTGCTCCATCCTTCTTTGGGTCCAAGTCCCTCTTCCTCTACGCTTTGTCACCTTAGGCATCCACCTTGGAGTAAGACCCTATTTTTGGGCCACCCCTATGCGTAATCCCCACTCCACTTCCCACGAACGCACCTTTCGAGACGTGATCATCTGGTCCCTGCTGCCTCTTGTTTCTCACACTGAGCATGACTCATGTAGGCTTAGAGTAAGCATCGACCATGACATCTTCATATGGGTCTCCTCAGAGTGTAAGTCCCAATCCATTAATATGGGTTGCCTTAGAGCGTAAGCCCCAAGCTAATGCGAACTACGATGACTTTGATTCCCTACCACAGGGATACGTAGGAAGTCTCCATGAGGTTCAAGCCTGATCACCATCGAACCCCCAGGTCCACATTCATGTCGGATCTCCGACACTCCCATTCAAACTACGTGGACTTTGATCCTTGTCTCCTAGGAAGGGTACGTAGGAAGCCTCTATGAGGTTCAATCCCAACAACCGGTTGATCCGACTATCTTCATTTCAGTTCACCGCACCACTCCTAGTACCGCCTCAATGAGTCCAGACTCCTCGGGGTCATTAATCCAACGAGGGATGGTAAACCTCGGGCATAAATGATTCTGAACCCCTGCATCCTGCTAACCATTTCTAACCAAGAGAAATCTATGGATACTATGCTTGGGTATAAACCAAAGATTCGCGAACATATGAACACATCTTAAATCTATAATAGAGTCCTGGAACAGTCAATAATTCCCCCAAAAAGGGTGCGATGAGCCCGACTTCTCATCCTCTCGACCAATGTGAGTTCTTAAGTGTCGTTGGTCAAACCACCCAACGAACGCCTGCCTTTGGAAAGCAGTTCCACGTATTAATAGATATGGAATCGTTGGGCGTTTCGAGGCAAAAAATGTTGCACTTGATATGAGTGATTAAAAAGAACCCAACCTTCTCTAATCAACCGTTGGGTAGCACACGTTTCTTCCCCACAACCCTGTCATGCGCCGTGATATAGGAACTTCAGTTTGTTTATAGATGTCATCTATCGGGATACATATAAAGGAAATATATCATATTTCTCTAGTGATGTGTCTTGATACTATGGGTATATCAAGGGGAGTTGGAGCTTGGTGCTTGGTCGAGTGTTGTTTGGGATCATGTCACTTAAGGTCTATGAGTCATGTTGTATTTTGGTTTTTTATTTTTTGTTATGTTGACACTTTGATCCATCAAAGAGTCTAAAAAATGACAAAGGGAAATACCTTAGAAATAATAGGGGAAATACATGAATAAAATCAATATTTTCAAAGGCACGAGCTTTGGGCCGCCCTAGTCGGACCAAAAGGGCATCGGCGTGCAGCCTACTTGTGCGCCCCGATCTGTCGCGAATCCTACTTGCACACCAAAATTCCTTTTACCCAAGGTCCTATATTTGCCTATAAATAGACCCTTGGGGCCTTCACTTGTACTGACAAATTTTCCTTAAGTCCAATTGATGCTCTGGTCTCCCTAGTGCTTCACCCAAGTCCTTCAAACTTTCAAGGTAGTTATTTAACATCTAAAGGGGAGGAATTGAGGGAGGAGCATAGGACTTAAGTCCTTTTAGTATTTGAAATCCATAACACTTGTGTGCCTAAAGCTCCCAACCCACCAAAATCAGAAACACTTGTGTGCCATCTATTCCTTTCATATGAACTTGAGTGACCCACTTCTGGGATCACCTGTGAATACTCCTGAAGGCTTGACCCAGGTCTTGCCCAAGTATTACCATACAGGTTGTTCATCTCTTAAGTGAACATCAGGTTTCCCAAGCCTACTTGTGCACCCATACTTGCATTCCCTTCTCTACTTGGGAACTTCTCTTTGATTCAATTACTCTCTTTAGTCTAAAATCCATCAAGCCTTATTCAAATATATTCATGGAAATGATTCTTCTTCATTGGATCCCCTATTTGAAAGGGATTCTGTTGAGACCTCCACCAAAACCTCCTGACTTATCAAACCTTTGGGAAAGACACATCATCGAGTCTCTTATTTGGGTTTGTATATCCACAATCAAAGGTTTCCCACATTTGTTTCATAATGGGGTTAGGATTCATGGAGTGTCTATGGGTTTGTATATCCACAGTCACATGGAACTTTCTCCCAGGAACAGTGATGGAAAGTTCCCGGTTTTGAGAATTAGGCTTTAGGTCTCGACCTCTCCCTTCTCAAAGAGACGGAACCTCAGATCTCTGGTAGGGAAGGTAAAGTTCACACTTGCTTTTCCATAAAAGAAAAGGAGAATTCTCCCTCCCCTACTAGGATCAATTTTAGGGCAGCCATCATGGTGTAAGACCCTAAACCTTCATCCCTTTTTCCTTTCATTGAACCCTTGTCCCATGTGAAGAGAACAGAGGGAGGGCATGTCGCCTCGCCCTCGTCCACCCTGGCCACCATAGGTGTGCCCTATTCCACCAGCAGAGGAGGAAAAGTGTATGTGTCATTGTTGAATCTTTCACATACTCTTATTTCTCACACTAATCATGACTCACGTGGGCTTAGAGATTCTTGATGATTACAACATGTTCACAAACACCCATGGTGAATGAACTACAAGAACTCTAATTCCCACCATAATCGAGATATGTAGGAAGCCTTCTCAGGGCCCGAGCTTACTAGATATCCTCTTCAGGAATCCAACCCTAATTCCCTTAATCTCAGCATCCTTTTTAGGAATAATCCCCAAATTAAACCCCAAAAATCATCAATTCATCCTTTTTAGGAAGTAAGCCCAAACTCATTTCTCTCAAAGGGTTGTACTATCCTATGAGATTCATCTAACTATGTGGGCTTTGATTATTATCTAAATGGGATATGTAGAAATACTCTTTGAGTTTCAAACCCAACACTTCAAATCAACCCTATTCTCCTTGGTCCATATTCCCAACAGGGTCTAATCTTACTTGGAAACCCATATTCTTTCCATGTTCATTGGGCTGTTTTTAGCATAAGTCCCACACCAAACTCTGACTAAGAACCTTTCACTTAGATGTCCTTACCACATGACATTAAATTGTATGGTTAGGTTCTTATCACATGACCTTAAAAAGTATGATATGTCCCATTAAGCAGCACTGAACTACAAGGGTTCTGATTCCTTTCACAAGGATATGTAGGTAACCCATTTCATGGGTACGATCCCAATATCAAAACAAACCTTCATCTCCCTAGATGATAGTAAATTCCAGAGTGCCCTGCTGAGTGGCTTAAAAATGGGTATCATCATAAATATGATTAAAATAATATCTAAATAGTATATGATAGGATTCCATTGATGGATAATCTTGAATACATATGGGTATCTTCATTAATGAAGAACCTCGAATACATAAAAATGATTCTAATTTCTACACATGTTAATAAGTGATTTCAAATTTCAAGGGAAACTTATTTTATACTTGGTGAATTAATAAGGATTCATAAAAATATCTTAAATTTATAAATAGAGTCCCGGAGTAGATAATAATTCCCCGCAAAAGGGTGTGATGAGTCTGACCTCCCATCCTCTCAATCAATGAACATTCCTAAGTATTGTAAAGTTCAAAATTAATGAATGTTTGCCTTTGGAAAGCAATCCCGCTTTGGATAAAGAATTGTTGGAAGTTTCCGGTTCCCTGAATAAATCTAATGGAAACCACTTGGAAGCAGTGATTCTTAAAACTAGAACACATGTTTCAAGGAAATACAAAACAAAAATGGTGAACTCGACGTGAAACTTTAACCAAGTTAATAAATGTTACCTACCTATCAGGACCTTATCAATTGATAAAGGAAGGAAAAACAAAGGAATAAATCACACATGTATCTAACTAAAATATGTCGCTTTAATTGAGTTTGTTGTTGTTTTCAAGTTTTCCTCAGAACTCCCTTCAGTCCAAAATGGATTTCTTTAAGAAAAAATCTATTAACTTATGGATCACTACTCAAGTTGGATCCTCATCCATGGGAAGGATATTATCACCCACCCAGCATCTTCAATGTTGGGTCTCCAATGTGTTGGTAAAGGAGTATCACCATCATGGTACAATCCCAACTTTGGATGTTGCTGACAGGCCCTCTAGGTCAATAACAATCTTTGATCATCCATTCAACAATGACCGATGATCAAGAAGAAGATAGTACCAACCACCATTTTCAACCATTTTGGGTCCTTATCCCTAGAACCCAACAACCAGTCCCTCCCGTACTACAGGTAGGTAGATCAAGAGGTCACTTAGGGCCTCAATTCAAGGATATAGGGGTCCTTCCTGAGGAGTCCCACCAATAATCATCGCCAACAGAATTGTGTGGTAGTGAACCCCCAACATGATGGGGGTGTTTCCTCTAGATGTTTGTCCCATGTCTCTCAGACCCGGGTACGCAAGACGAACCACCGGGAACAATGTCCGATCAATAGGGAGAAGGTTCTTACCTCTTCCCCCTCCAGAGAAGTCCATCAACCTAACTTGATGGAAAACAATGAGCGGGCACATACATCCATTTGTCCTAATTTTTCTATCTAGCATACTCTTCTGGAAGCAACCCACCAATACCACTAGATAAATCTAGTGGAGTACCATGAACAGGAACATACACCTACTTACAAGTTATCATCCCATCAGCAGGCTCATCTAACTGCATTTAAAGAAGCCCTCCAATCCAATGTGGTGGAAATCGATAAACAAGAACATACACCTGCTTAAAATCACCAATTATTCTAGTAGTCTCATCTTCCAGTATTGAAGGAAGTATGTCAACCATACATGATGGGAAACATCCATTAGGCACATACACCTACCAATATTCATCAAGCTCGCCAATAGTCTTGTTTGACAGCACCCGGAGAAGTCAGTCGGAAATCTCTGATGAAAAATCTGGGGCAGAACCAACTCTCTACCCCCATACATGAGTACTGTCAATACCCATCAATAGGAATAAGAGGACAGGAGTAGGCACATACACCTACTCCTGATATGGAATGGACATATGTTCTCATTATGGCCGCTAAAGTCACCAAACATATCTTATCAATGGTGAAAGGCCAAACACAAATTCATGCACATATTCTGGAAGCATGATAGGATATTATAACAACTACTTCAGAAGTACCAAGGGAACAAACACATAAATCTGTCCCCACACATGGGATGACACATCGACATGCCATATCGAAATAGATACACATCGTTTTTCCAGTCCAGGAGTCCATGGGGAATACTCCCCCATATCATACGGACAACAAGATTGGGAACATACAACCTTTCCAATTGGAGGTAATCATTTTATTATAGTGGCCACTTCAAGGTAGGCACATACACTTGCCCATGATAACCACTTCTCCCAGCAAGTGGTCCCAACTAAGTGTAAGAGAACATCCAAGAAGAAGTTTCGTCAAACACAGTTGGAAAATCAAGAGTCAAGCAGCAATTTGGATCCTCTTAATGCTGGAGTTCTTGAAGCCCTTAGACATTTATCTATTATAAGTCAAGATCTTACCCTCTCATTTCCAAATTATGGGATTAGTATTGGTAATTCTGAAGTTCCACATTGAACACTTCATCATGAAGACTTACTTCATAAAAATTCAGTCAATCTAGAGAGCCTATCTTTGGATGAGAGACATGGAAACCCTCCATGTGTCCAGAAGACCAAGGAGCAAGAGGATTAATCCCTTGCTGTAATCCATCATGATGGTCTTCCCCATGATGGCATTCACTATGAAAGTACTCTCCATAGTAGTATTTCGCATTGTCAAGATAATTCTATAATTGACAATGTAGCGATGAGAAATCCCTCCTATCTCTATGCACTTGAAAACACGAGACTAGTCATGTATGATGCCTTATCATTGACAGGTGAAACGCTTTCTCAACTAGAAGACATCGTAAGGGAACGATCATTCTCCAAACCTCCCTTGGGTCATTTATCTTCTAATACAGAGCATCCACTTTGGTCAGACCAAATGGAGAAAACTCTAGTGAAAGACGATAAAGATACATTAAACATGAGAAAACAATTGGATAAAGGAGAAATACTAGTCATGTTCTGGCCTTTAGAAAATTCTCAGTATAATATTCCAAAATTTATGGCAGAAGATTGCATGCATGATATCCTTTTAAACTTATGGAAGACTCTTCATAATTTAAAAACCAAAGTATTACCATATGATAAATATCAAATCATGTAAAGGTAAGATAAGGGTTGTAACGCCAAATTGAATTGGAATCTATCTCAGTTTCCCAACATCCAAAGGTTGAAAAGTAGCAGAGAATCCTTCAGTGTGCATGCCTCAATGCTCTAAAGAGGATATGCATATTAATTTCTAATTCTCCATCTGGTGTTCATATTAGAGGATGGGGTGCACATGGAGAATTGCATTTCACTGCACTCCAGAATTAGAAAAGCCTGCCAAAAGTGGTTTCATGAAATTTTATTATCCAAAGCCGGCTACAATTAACAAATTTTGTATGTAATCAAATTTATGCTCAAGAACAAGCCTCAACTAGCTCTCATCAGAGTTAGGCCCAAAGAAAAGAAGTTGTTGAGTTACTTTTACATCAATCATCTGAGAATCTTGATCATGCCTCCCTCTTAGAGGATTCCATCCATCAGATAACACAAATTTCTGAAATATCACAGTGATCTTCTGAAACAAGTGATTTTAGTGGTTGTAGGATAATGCATCTAGCTAATGTCTGAACCAAAATTTGTAAAATCAGAAGAGAAACTGCATGAATCTTAGCCATAGCAGTTCAAGAACCACCCCAGCTTGCAGGGATGGGGGATCATTTAATTAAACCTTCAAATTCATTGGACAAAGTTCAAAGGTTTGAATAAGAATAACAGGAACAACCCCAGCCTACAGGGATGGAGGATTTTTCACATCTACAATCCCCTCCTTAATGGAATTCAATTTTCTCCCAATTAGGGAAGAAGCCACAAAGAGAGCACACAACTGAACTATTTGATGATTCCCTTTAGGTTACTATCCATAAAACAGATCCTTAGAATCCATCATATAGAAGATCAGAGTCTCATGGAATATATAGAGGGAGATAATCTTACAAAGATACTGACAGAATGCCATCAATGCATTATGCGTCAGTAAATGAAATTAACACCATTACAGAAGATCCTCCATAAAATGAGTCTAGTTCAGGGGACTCATAAGATAAAGTTTTTATCTATAATAGGATACATACTAAAGAAAATGAAGAAGGTGTACATACCTAAAATCAGAGGCCTTCCTAGAATCTAGGTATGCCTTCAAATAACCAACTCTCGCCCCTCTGAAAGGCACCTAATAAGGGGAAAGGTAAAAGTCAGATTTCATCTCAATTTTCCACTGGAGAAGGTCAATATCTTTCTCTTAAAGAGATATTTTCACAGAAATAAGAGGAGATGATAGAGTTGAAAAGACTCAATACAGAGTTACTTCGAAGTAGCATTTCTACTATACGTACTCCCCAGGAAGACCCTCAACTTGCACATCCTGTAGAATCACGTCAAAAAAGAGGATTTGTGGTAACTACAAATGTGGATAATGAATTCCCTCCATTGGGTACACAGCCAAGACAAGATTAAACACATCTTGATAAGCCTATTCTCGTGGGCTATCCAAGGAAAATACCAACACCATCACCAGTAGTTTTTCTAGTCATTGTACTAGCTCAAGCTCCAGTTGTTGTACCTACAAAGGTACTAGCTCATCCAGATATTCCCCAAGTTCTTATGAACACAATTGAGGCATTAACAACTCTATTGGAAGCCATAAAAGAATGACATGCACCAGTTCAGCTGGAAAAGAAATATTTCCCCAAGTGGGTGGACCTGATTCCTCCCCCACCAAATTTTGTGAATACCACGTCTCCAATCTATAATGGTCCGAGAGATCCAAAACAACACTTAATGAATTTCATTTCCCATTGTGATCCCATGATGGGAACTCCTAAACAATAAGAATCAGTAAAGCTTAGGTGTTTTGTTCAGTTATTACAAAGACTATTTTTGTATGGTATACAAGTTTGTAATCTCAATCAATTACTAGATGGGAAGATCTCCATCAGAAATTCCTTCTTAAATTCAGATCAACATTACCAAAGACAGTAGTTTTTTACCTTAAAATTTTCAAACAAAGGGATAATGAAAGAGTTTTAGATTTCATTTCTCAATGGAAAGGATTAATGTATTCCATAAGTCTGGAACTCCCTTAAGAAGAGTTGATGTCAATTTGTGTGGAAAATCTGTGTGATGAGTTACGCACACCACTGATCCCTGTAAAATACACCGGAGGGTTTAGAAACCTTACTTCAATTTCTAAATAGATAGAAGATTATATTATAGAAACTAAGGATAAAACTCATGTAATTCCATCAGCTCTGGGAAGGAGAATAGGGAAATTAGAGGCTACTACTGTTACACTCAAGCAAGCACCTGTACCTGCTTCCACTTCAAAACCTTCATCGTATTGAAGGGATCTACCTCTAAAGCATAAGCAACAATGAATGCCTTGTCAATATGATCAAAGAGATCAAAGGAAGAAACAGTTTGAGGAATTAAAGATCAAAGTTTATTACTTTCAGAATGAACAAGTTCCCAATTACTTCATCTTAGCTTTGGAAAACAATTTGGTTCAGTTTTCAAGGTTGAAGAAACTAAAAAAATAAGGAGATGAAGATCTTCTGAATTATTATCCCTTTCACCAGATGTTAGGTTATCCCATTCCAAAGTGTTTTGTTTTCAAGGACCTCCTACAAAAAATGGTAGACTCTAGACAAGTGAAACTGAAAAGTGCATCAACTCAAGTAGCATGTGTTAATGCTAATGATCTAGAGGAAGAAGGAAAATGGTAGGAAGTCAAAAGTAAAAATGTGTAGAAATATTATGATTGGATAATTATGAAAAAGATTAAATGAACTCATTCCATTCTATGAACACAGTTGAAACAATAGATTGTGTCTTCTGCCACTTCTACCATAGTAAAAAAATCTTCATCAAAAGGTCAATCTTCAAAGAAGCGAGCTGATCAGAAGGACAAAGAGCAGTCAGGAGAAGACGAGCTCGTGTTAAGGACAAATTTTCCCTTGAACTTGTCAGATTTCATGCCACATGATTCAAAAGTATGGGCATCTCCCCATAAAACGGCACAGCCAGAACCAACCTGTCAGGCAGAATCTACATCAGATGAAGAATTGATCTTTGGTTCTGTCAACATCATCCACTTAACAGATCCTTATGCCAATGATGATTTTGATTATAATGAACTTGAGTTCCTTGTACCTAATTGAGGAACTAGATAAAGAGGTTAAGGTAAAGGATATAGAGGAAGAAATGGATATTCTAGAAGTCACTATTTTAACTTTACCCCTACTCGAACCGTATATGTGGCAGAAACTCATGGAAGAGCCCTTCAGCGGGCTCAACAAGCACAAGGAGATTCTTCCAAGCATAATAGGTTCGGTCCTAACATGATTATTTTGGAGGAATGATTAGAATTCACACCATATTCCTCTCAGCAAGTAAATAGACCTAATCAGTCTGATCTACCAAATCCATGAGTATTTCTAGCTCCTACTCCGACACAGGGTACATTTACATCAGAAGCATCAAATTCAAAGGCACCTACAAAACTGTATCTCCATGCTGATAAATGTAGACCTTTGGACCAAAATTATGTTTTCTTAAAACAATTGTCCCAAGATCCAGACAATTTATCAATTTTAGATGCCTTAAGTCTGTTAAAAGATCTTCAAGAATCACTTATTGAGGCTTTGTCAAGTCCTCAAGAGTTTGAAACCAAAGTTGTTGCTGCTGTGATTTACCGTATAGAGAATGATCTTGAAAAATGTCATGCAGTCATATATTTTATGGATGAAGATGAATATGATGTTGTACATGGACATATTAGACCCTTGTATCTATCTAGAAAGTTCAATGACATAGACATTCGACGATCCTTCATTGATAATGGCTCCGGAGTCAACCTCATTCCCGTTCTTACACTTTGTCGATTAGGCCTTACTAAATCTAACTTATCTCCTTCTACTTTAATGTTACAAGGGTATGACAAGAATGAGAAAGAACCTCTAGGCAAGATTACAATCATAACTCAATTTGGAGATCTTGTCTCTAATTTAGATTTCATGGTTGTTCATCAGGACATAACCTTCAACATTCTGCTTGGAACCAACATGTGGACATACCTTCATCATACCACCAATGTCTTAAGTACTGTTTCAATGTCCAAATCGGGACATTGTATGTTGACAAGGCTCTATTTAAAATGTGTGAATCTCAATACATTGAGGCAGAGTTTTATCACACAAAGGGAACGAGGTTTGTGACAAAGGAGATAACCATAGTTAATGCTCCAGATGGACTGGAAAAGATCCTAGTAAACCCATTCATAAATTTGAGTACATATTATGTGTTACCTATTAACTAAATTGGAAAGGTAAACCCAAATCCAATTATTAATCTAGAAACTTCTATACTGTCAATTGTGGCAATCAATCCTGACAGAATGGGAGAAATTGTTGATTTACCAAGCAGTGATGGAAGCTTAAATGGAGATGTCTTCATTTCATTTACTGAACTACAAAATTTCTCTAATTTGTAAATCAGAATAGAAGAAGTTTTAGAAATTATAGATAAAGAAAAATATGTTGATTCACAATCCATAATCTCCTCTTTATTACCCTAAAAATACCCTTCATCATCAGTAGGGTCAGAAATGGTGGCCTCTTCTTCAGGATGTTCAAATACTGAATCCTCCCCTAACTCTGGAAGTTTTATTTCATCATCTACTATGCAAGTAGAAACAAAATAAGTAGCACATAATGAAGAAGAATAATAAGATCTCAGGGATGCTCCTCCAGCATTTGAGGAAGGTGTCTCTACCACTGTGGATGAGCTCAGAGAAATAAATCTGGGTACAGAAGAAGATCCACACCTCACTTTAATTAGTGAGGCCATGACTTTTAAACATCAATAGGTGTATACTTAATTTTTAAAAGAAAAATCAAGATATATTTTCTTGGAATTATATAGAAATTCTAGGTCTTAACCCCAAAGTAGCTACTCGTCATTTGGGTTTTCCAGAAGAACATCACGGATTCAAGTAGGCAGCAAGAAGAACACACCCAACTCATGCTTCTAAAATTGAAGCTAAAGTTGATAAGCTTATAAAGGATAACTTTTTTAGGGAAGTTCAATATCTCAAATGGCTGGCCAACATTGTCCCAGTGAAAAATAAAAATGGTAAAATTAGAGTTTGCATTGATTTTAGAGATCTTAATCGACATTTTCATAAAGATGACTTTCCAATTCCAATCACAGAGCTTTTAATTGATGCAACAGCTGTCTATGAAGCTCTTTCCTTCATGGATGGATACTATGGGTATAATAAAATCTATATGGACCTAGAATATGAAGAATCTATAGACTTTAGAGCCCCTCAATGTGTTTTTTTCTATCATGTAATTCCATTTGGTTTAAAGAATGTAGGTGCAACATATCAATGTGCCATGCACCATATCTTCAAACCCTTCTTAGGGAAATTTGTTGAATATTATGTGGATGAATTGTTGGTCAAATCTAGACAACATTCCAATCACTTAGATGATCTAGAGACCACATTCAATAAACTTTGGCAACATAGTTTGAAGATAAACCCCTTGAAATGTGCTTTTAGGGTAACCTCAGGAAAGTTTCTTGGCTCCGTTGTACGTAGTTGTTGTATCGAAGTTGATCCTAAGAAAAGAAAATCAATCCTTGGAATGTCACCTCCTCAAAATTTGAAATAATTAAGAGGACTCCAAGGACACTTGGCCTATACTCAGCGCTTTATCTCCAATTTGGAAGTAAAGTGTTTTCCCTTCACTAGATTAATGAAGAATGGAGTCACCTATCAATGGAATGAAGACTACCAAGAGGAATTTGATACCCTCAAGAAATATCTCTTGATTCCACCAGTATTAATATCACCTATTGAAGGAATACCACGTATTCTCTATGTGATAGCTTTAGAGTGATCACTGGGTGCCTTCCTTTCCCAAAAGAACAATACTAGGGATGAGAACAGCCTTTACTATCTCAGTCGAACTATGCTTGATGCAGAAACTTGATATTCAAGTATTGAAAAATGGAGCCTAGCATTAATCTTTGCATTTCAAAAATTGAGACACTACCTGCAACATCATGAGGTCTAATTAGTATCTCATAATAACCCTATAAAATTTATCCTTAGTCATACTATGATTACAGGGCATCTGGCATGGTAGGAAGTTATTTTGCAACAGTTTGATATACAGTTTTTTCCCTAAAAGGAAATAAAAGGCCAAGATCTGGCTTAATTCCTTGCTGAACATCCATCAGTGGAAGATACATCATTGAATACAAAACTTCCTGATGAATAGGTCTTCTCTATTCAAGACAATCCCCAAACATGGGAAATGTACTTTGATGGTGCCTTCAGAAGTCCAACGGGAAAGAGAATGGAAAACCCTAAACTCAACAAAGTTGGGTTAGGAATTGTCCTTATTTCCCCAAAAAGGAGGTATTGCCTTATTCCTTCCTATTATCAAAATGAAGTACCAACAATGAAGCAAAATATCAAGCTCTCATTGTATGCTTGGAAGTGTCACTTCAGGTGAAAGTGAATCACATGAAAGTGAAAGGTGATTCAGAATTGGTAATAAAACAGATCAATGGGGAATATTCGATTAGAAAATAAGAGTTAATCCCTCTATGTGATTATTTTAGAGGGTTAATGGATGAATTTCCCTCATATCTGACATTGTATTATGTCCCGCGATCACAAAATGCCCAAGCTAATGCACTGGATAATGCAGCTACAGCCTTGGAAAATCCAAATTGGGATGAGACGGTCATCAGCATAGCTCATCATCGTATGGTATCACCTTTTTTTCAAACCAAAATGGTGGAAATTAATGAAATTATCCCTATTTCTGAGTCGTATGGTCATACCACGGGATGGAGAACACCCATCATAGAGTATCTTCAAAATGGAGTACTTCCACCAGATAGGGCTGAAAAGGAACAGATCTGATGATGAGCGGTCAATTTTACTCTTTATGATAGTCCAGATCACCAGAAGATCCTCTATAAATGAGGTTTTGATATAATTCTATTCATATGTATTGATGGAGAAGAAATTGCATTTGTCATGAAATAAGTACATTCAGGAGCTTCTGGTGCTCACCAATCTGGGCATAGGCTTTCTGATTAAATTTGAAGGCTTGGATGCTTTTGGCCTTCAATGACATAGGATTTCATAGATTTCACTAAGAAATGTCATTCCTACCAAATGCATGCCAACTTCATTCATCAACCCCTGGAGTTGCTACATACTGCTAAATACTTCTGGCCATTCACCACATGGGGAATGGATATAGTAGGAACTTATCCTCTAGCTACGGCTAAGCAATTTAAGTATATTCTTACTGCTACTAATTTCTTTTCTAAATGGTCTGAGGCAATTCCTCTCAAAGAATTCAGAGCCAAAATCATTCTTAGTTTTTTCAAAACTAACATCATCACTATATTTGGTGTCCCTCATGCTATGTTAATGGATAATGGCACCAATTTATGTTCTGTTGAGGTAAAGAAGTTATATCAGAAGCACAATATCAATTCCAACCATTCATCTCACTATCATGTGGTGTCCAATGGAAAGATAGAGGCTTTTAATAAGACTATATAAAATATACTCCATAAGATGGTGGATAAAGATAAGAAATATTGGCCTAATAAACATTTCATGCTTTATGGGATTATCGAACTACTATCTGTACTACTACCCATGCAACTCCTTATTCATTGGTATATGGAACAGAAGAATTTTTTCCAATTGAAATGAAATTAACTTCTCTCAGAGTTTCAATCTATGATCAGTTTTCTATAAATGAAAGGTCTCATAAACGGTTTAATGATTTAGAATGATTAGATGAAAAAAGATTGCCTACTTTTCATCATTTAGAATTCTATAAAAACATAATTGCATGAGCCTTTAACAAGAATGTTTGCCTCCGTTTATTTCTTCAAGGAGAATTGGTATTGGTCCTCAGGACTCCAATGATACTAGGAAAGAAACCTCCAAATCTTGAGCCAAAGTGGGAAGGACCTTATTTTATACATAAGGTCTACTCAAATGGAGCTTATACCTTAATCTCAATGGATGGAGAGCTTATTACAACTCTAACCAATGAAAGATTCTTGAATAAATACTTTGGGTAGTTTCATACTTCGTCCTCACTACAAGACTGAAAACTACACATCCCTTAGATTCCTTACTGTAAGCCTTAAAATTGCACAGTACAAAGTCCTAGTTTTAAGAAATTAAACTACATAACAACCAAAAGTGTTTATGCTACATGACGTTAAAATGCGTAGAATTTATGTCCTTGTTGCACGACATTAAACTACATGACACCATTTTTCCTCATTACACGAAATTAAACTATACGGTTAACATCTTCCCTATTTGACATTAGGAGATTCCATAAGCAAGAATCATTGATATCATTGCTACTCCTTAGTGGCACATGAGTCCTTTTCTTACCTATGTCTGAATTAGATCTATATAGGAGCCTTATTTCAAGAAATATGTGTGGCTTGATTCTCATCTATTTGAGATATGTAGAGATGCCTGGATCTCCAATCTTGGGCCCAACTGCAACCACAAGATTTTTTATTTCCCTTTTTCTTCTCTTGTATATGAACTAGATCTATACAGAGTGCTCTTTTAAGATACATGATTTGATTTTCATACCATCTTGTGTCTTAAATTTAATCATTCTTCTAGAATGTGTTAAAGCCCCCGTCTCCCATGTAAAACTCGGTTAGAGTGGGAAATGGATGTTTAAAGAACTACGTACGGCTTGATTCTCATATATATGAGATATGTATAGATGCTTAGATCTCCAATATTGGGCCCAGCCACAATATAAAAAACCCCTTTATTCTTTATATAAGAATCAAACCTATGTAGGGAATGTTTAAAGAACTACGTGTGGATTGATTCTTTCCCCCAGCAAGACACATATTGACACTTGGGTTTTATTCCTTAGTCCATTTACAATATGTATTTATTTTTTCATAGGTTTATCTTCATCCTTACCGCATAACGTTAAAACTGCATGGAAATCTAACACCCCTATTCTTCACTTGTGTCACATTTGTGTTATAGAAGAAACCCTTACTTCTCCTTGTTTCTCACATCAAGCATAGCTCATGTGGGCTTAGGAATTGGGTAAAAGGATTATTTATATAAATAAAGTGTCTAAATTTATTATGGGGATATCAATGTCCTCACTGCATGACTTAAAATTGAACAGTATAATGTCCTCACTACATGACTTAAAACTACACAGTATAATGTCCTCACTGCATGACTTAAAACTTCACAGTATAATGTCCTCACTGCATGACTTAAAACTGCACAGTAGAATGTCAATTCAAAGAGAAACAAAGAAAGTATTTATTTTACATATGATTCAGATCTATGTAAAGGATATCAAAATCATAGACAATATTGATTCAAATATTTCTTATGTGAATTGAGCATAACCCCCTTCTATATTTTACACTCTTAATCTTGAATATTTCCAAATATTCATAATCTTTCTTATGGTTTCTGGTGACATAGTTTTTAATACCTGAGAACTCTTTCGTCTGACTATGTAGTATGTTCCCTTAGGTGGCTTTGCATAAGTTTCCTACATAATGGGCCTATCAGCCAAAAGATGCCACTATTTGGCCATACAGCATATGCCCCAGTTGGCCCTGCATAATATAGCCCCCATAACAGGTTTTTCAAATGATATTAATTTTGTTCTTGGTTATAGTATCTTTGTCCCCTTAAAACTTTGAGGACAATATACAAGAATATGTATTTTAAAACAGTCATTCAGGTATATTTGTCCCATTATCTTTCTCTTGATCTGAAAATATTCAATAATATGGTTTACACATTTCCCTATCCATGTGTTCAAAGCAATATGAAATAACCTTGGAATCACTTAGACACATATCATATATTTTTCCCATTTTTGGATCTAGTTGTATGATCTAAAACTACAGACACCACACATCCTACATTTGGGTTAGACCTTTATAGAAGTCTTATTCCTCTGATTCTTTGGAAATCTTGTTTGGAAATACCCTCTCCATATTCAGGTACCTCTCTCCATAACCCAAACTCTGTTCTTCAGAAAATCTAAATCTCCGTAAACTTTCTTTGTCTTTTAGAAATAGTAAAATTTCAAACTTCTGAGAGCTCTTTTTCTTAACTATGTAGTACATGTCGTTAGGTGGCCTTGCATAAGTTTCCTTCATAACGGGATTTTCAGTCAAAAGATTCCACTATTTGGCTATACAGTATATGCCTCAGTTGGCCCTACATAATACAACCCCCGTAATGGGTTTTTCAAATAATGGTAACTTTGTTCTTGGAAAATAATTCTTATAATACCTTTAGCCCTTTTCCCATATCATTCTTCAGATCCATAAATTCCCAAATCATAGTTTACAATTTTTCCTTCCATACCTGGATATAGTAATATGTTTCCAAAAAAATTATCGAAAAATTTTGGAAAGTCTCATACCATTGGTCAAAGCTAAAGACCTTAAATTAATGTCTCACAATTTCCTCACAGCATGACTTAAAACTACACAGTACAATGTCCTCACTGCATGACTTAAAACTGCATAGCTCTATATCCAAAATTCCCCTTTCTTATAAATTTCAACCATTCTTCATACACCAAATTTTTAGAGAAGTGGTTTTCCTATTCATGACATATATCAGCATAAAATATCCCTTTTATTCTTAAAATCCATTTCCTTGGAAAAACCACCCACTGTGGTCTTGAGTCACCCAAATCTTATTTTCCCTTGTCTATCAACTGTAAAATGTTAAATTCTTAAGAGCTATTTTGTTTGACTATGCAGTATGTTCCCTTAGGTGGACTTGCATAATCTAACTATATAATAGGCATGTCAGTCAAAAGATGCTACTATTTGACTATACAGCATATGCCCTAGTTGGCCTTAACACAATTCCTATAATAGATTTATCAAATAATGGTAACTTCATTCTTAGATACATATATTGATACAAGTTTTAAATTTGGTGACCATAAAAATCATGGCTCAATATTTCCCTTGGAAATATTTAAAGAATAGTAAATCAATTATTAGTCACTGAGTCTTTTTTGGGATTTAATTTTAAAATTTATGCTCAAAGATATTTGAGCTTAAACATTATCCTTTTATATTCCAACATGTATGACTCTAAACTGCCAACAACAAGAGACGTGGTAATCACCAGATTGGGAACCCGCAAAGGACACTCTAAAAAAAAGTCGAGTCCCAGCTCACTAAATGTACATTTCGTATGATTTAGGTAATATTGAGAAATAAAAATTCAAATGATACAAAGTTTGTGGGGTTTTCCATATAAATCTAGCAAAAAAATAAACTATACTTACTAAGCCCAATGGCTTAAGTAAAACAAAGCAGCTAGTGAGAATGAAAACACATATGATTAAAGGAAAAGTGTTTTTCATTTATGAAAAAACTTTTCACAGAGGAGCATCCACAAATTGAAGTCTCTCTCTTATGAAAAACCACCAAAGGTTTTATACATAACTCCTTATTTGGTTAACATCCTCTTAAGCCCCATCAGTTGCCCGTTGAAGCTCGTTTATTTTACCAGCTCTGCTCTCTTCGGCATGATGAAGTGATTATCTAGCATATTCAATGGATTTTGCATAATCCTTATGGACTTCTCCTAATGAGATATTAATTTTCTCCATCTCCCCCATAATGATATCTAATTATTGTTGAAGGAGTAGCTGCTGAACAGCCTTTTCTTTGATTTTCTACTTCAGTCCCTTCAACTTTGTAGTGTGATCAGCCTTAGCCCAGGACAACGCTACTTGGAATTCTTCAGTGTTGATCAAAAATTTGGATTTTATTAAGTCTTTCTGAAGTTTTTTCTCTTATTCCCTCCTTTTTATAATATCTTTCAATATGTTTTGAATTTCATGGTACTCAAAGCTGCCAAATCCTAGTGTGATAAACAGAGATGAAAGTAGTGGAATTCTTGAAGGCAGTTTCTCAAGGGGCATCTCAGATATTATCTTCCATATATTCTTCCATGATTTTCTACATGCAAGACGAAGATCCTTTTGTAGTTCTAATTTTGATTCAGAATCACTTCCATAAGGAGGGATGTATTCTGGAATTAATGCACTTAAAGAAGTTCCCTTTCCTGCTCCTTCCTGAACAATGGTTTCTTCACCTTCTAATAATGTTTAGGCTAATGAAGAGGCTTCACCTCCAGACTTAGCCATTAAAGTTGATATCCCTATATGATAAATCAAAAACAAATTATGGTTGTGGTTATCTTCAAGGAATAAAAAAGTGAGTATAATCACAATATTAGTATCTCTTACCTAATAGTAGGTCAGTAGCTTGAGAATACTCCTCTCTAATATTCTCAATTTCAATATTTCTGTTTGATGTTTCTGGGTGAGGAGTGCTATCTTTAATTGACTCAGGATATTCATGAATCTCAGAAAGATTTTTTGTCTCAAGATTCACCCAATACAATGTCTCTGCAATGATGGGATTGACATTAATATCAATACTTCCTTCAAGTATCATTACATAAACAGTTTATTTAGATGGAATTTCATTTTACAACCAACCATGGTTATAAATTTAATCATAAGAAGATTAAAATGATGAATAATGAAAACTCGCGTCTATTTGATTCTATACAAGGAACTCCAAAATCTTATAAAGAATTTGGTATATTAACATGTTCTAATACTTCTTCACAAGACATTTCAAAGTTCATCATTTCATCTAATGATATCCCATATTCTAGGTTAGTCTCACCCGTGGGAGAGCTCGGCATGTTTACTTCACAACCTTCCTCTAGCAACTTTTGACCCTGAATAGTTTTCTCAACAACAATTGTGGGATCAGCATCAGTCATTTCCATATTTTCTGGTGCATGTGATGAACCTAAAGTACCACAGGATGGAAGTCAATTGTTGTTAAATTTTATGTCCTATAAATAATTTGTGATTTACCAGAAGCCTCCTCTCCTTTCATAGTAGGAACGGAAGCAGTGTTGGGATCAGACGTTGGTTCCTATGGCCTTAATTCCTCTTCAAGAACCACTAAATTAGTAAGATGTTGTGCCTATTCAGTAGCACCCTCCATGGTTCCTTGAAGCTTATCAGTAGTTTCTTTCAAAGAAGAAACATAAGAAGCCCCTGTAATTCTAATAAGTTTAAACACTTTTTTATGAATAAAGGCCAAAATTCATGATTATTAGGAATACTTACCACTACTAAGAAAGCAATTAACTATGACTCTCTTTCTTTGGTGCTTTTGTTTATTCGACTTATTAGGAGTTCTTGCATCATCATCTCAAAAGACAGGTATTGAATATTGAAATACCCACTCTATTTCATCCTCCATGGCCTGTTGGCCTAGAGATATTTCTCCTGATTCATGGGGTGATTCGGTATCTCCAAGAGTGGTGCCTCCAGTGCTATACTATGGCAAGGGAACTTCAGTTGTTCTTCCTTTAACCAGCTTTAAATTAAGATAATACTTTCCCAGGGTAACAATGCTTTGACTAAAGTTAAAATTAAAAAGCAGAAGAGATTGTGAGAAAAAGGAAACTTACATCCTCAGGATCCACAAACTCACACCATTATTCATCTAATGAAAGACTAATGCCTTTAGTGGTACCACGATATATCATTTCCTTCACCCGCTTCGTGGTGGGAATTGATTCATCGGTTTCATATATGATCATTTCCATATCTTGAATGTAGGTCCTCACCTCATTGGTATTGTCCTTAAAAAGAATGTCAGAAGAAGCCCGTAAATCCTCTACTCCTAGAATATGCATCCCTTCACATAGATCCATCCACATGGTTTCAGCATCACAGTATAAACTTTACCATATTTGAATAGCCTCTGATCGTATATATTTAGAGTGTATGTCAGAGGGTTGTGAAGAGGATCCTATAGCCTTGGATTTGAGTTTCTTCCCAACCCTCGCAGTCACGAGTGGGGGATTAGAAAATGGAACTCTTCATTCTTCAGAATGATGGTGACCAGATTGCCTCGATACAGCTTTAGTAGGGATCGATGGGGTGGCTCTATTAACTCTGGAAGGGGGGATATCTAGCATGAGGTCTCTTTAGTGAATTTGAAGCATCTTCACCTCCACCCTCTAACTCTTTTGAGTTGGCCCCTGATGATGAAGAGTTGCCTTCCAAATGAAGGGGTTCCCTTATGCTACTTCTCTTCACCCCCACTCAAGGGACAGAATGATTTAATACCCCTTTAGGGTAAGATGCGACCCAGTTTTCAGTGTACCATATAATCAATCTGCTTACTGCATCAGTGACAGGTAAATTAAATATTGCCCCGATCTTCTCTACAGATGTCAACAACTATAGTTGTCAGAAAACCATTGGATGTTTCTCTAATATGACATGCACAGGAGGATATACAATATTTTTTTGTAGACATTTGAATTTACGTGCAAATCTATAAGGATCATAGTCCTAGCATATGATTTCACCATCAATCCTAGTGGCCAGAACACCATCTCTGTAAGCTAACATATATGCCCTTAACTCTAAACTGATCATCCCATCATAAATAAATCACCTCGTAGGTGGGTTCCCATAAGGAAATAGGTGAAACTCCGTATGAATTCTTAATCTAGCCTTGATGTCGTAAGTGTTTAGAGATAATGGTGAAATACCAGAAAAATCCTAAACAAATGGTCGAAAAGGACTTCCAAAAACCCATACCCCACTTTGTACAGTATAAGTTCTCAAGTGAGTAGTGATCCATCCCCAAAACACTTCTAATGGTCCCGCTATTCTAAAAGGAGAATTCCCTCTGTAAATGTGCAGCAAGCTCTTATAAATATTGGCCGAAATCAAAGTGTCCAATCCTACCATCCTTTTCTCAACCAGCTTGGCCGTAATAACAAAGGTTTCTGGACTCACGCTGTAACACCCCTAGATTTTTATGAAAAATATTCTTTTAATTTCATTAATGTCTTGTGTTGTATTCTACACCACGATTACCTTGCGCTATACGCAACACCTTATTAGCTTGCAGTATACGCACCACTATTCTTGGATCGTGTTACACACAATTTTGATAATAGTTATTCTACGCAAAATTGAGTATATATATATATATATTCAATGTATAAATGAAATATGGTTGGATTCTGTTATACTAAACAACGAAGGATTCTTTCACAACACGCAACCTTGACTTGGCTTGCATTACACGCAATCGCGACCTTCCTCGATAGCGTGTGTTGTACGCAATACCGGGTTTTAATAAACAATGTTATATTATTATAATATTGTCATGAACTAGCCGTTATGAATAGTATTAACTAAATTTTGAATTTTATAACATTATTATTCATCTTACACATTTCTAGAACATGGTATAAGAACAAAATAAATTTTTCGGGTAAAATAAGTATTTTTCAAAAAATGCAGTTTTGCCGCCTTTTGATGGCACACCCACTTTAAATCTGGTTTTTGACATGTTTATAAGTTCAATTTGACAAAATAAAATTATTATTTGGAATCAAGAAATAAAAATTTACTTTGGATAATTTTTTCATATTATTCTGGTAACTTTCACATTTTAATGAATAGTAAAAACACGCTATATTTTAATTAAAAACAACTTTTTTCATCGTAATATCTTATGTGGTTAAATTATAATATTGAATGGTTTTAAATTATAAATAGAATATATTTTCACCATTTAATATAATTTATGTCATTAGCATTGATTTTACCTTGAATTCGTAGGTTAAATCAATTCAATCTTTTGCAATGTTATAAACAAAAACCCGTTTTTATTCGACAATGGGATTAATTTTAATTTAATTTCTGAAACTTCTGTGTTGTGAATTTTAAAAAATAGATTCCATATTTGGAATCAGTGGGTCCAAATTATGTTAATAGGATACTTTTTATTTTTGGGAATTATGAATAGTAACTACGGTAAATTTTATTTACCATAGTTAAAGGTAAATCGGGTAATTAAGGGTAAATATAATATTTTAAAATTACCCTAACAAATGTCAAAATCCTATTGGATGACTAAAAATCGACCCATATCACCTAAGGGTCGGATTAGATTCATTTAATTAAATTTTGTCAATGAAAATAATTTAATTATTATTAAAACCAAAGAATGTGACAACATGTCACTTTCTTAAATCTTATAAGTATAATAATTTTAATATAGTGATAAACTTCATGAAACTTAGAACATGAATAGTCTCCAGAAATCTAATACAATTATCTACATCATAGGAATTTATTTAGAATTTTTAGGGATTAAATAATTATCATTTATTATGACAGAAATATGATGCAGTAATTGTCTTATTAATGAAATATTGACATAATTGATGTTATAAATGCCCAAATAAATGTAATTTGAGACTTTTTATGACCTACACTAATTTTCTAGGTTAATATGACATGTTATTGTTGATTTAAGTAACTTGGTTCGAACATATAATTCTGTTATGACTTTCACAAAAATCATATATCAAATAGTATCAAAATTGACACAAAATAGTTTTAAAATCAAATATTATATTATTAATTGTTATTTTGTTCCTAAAAATCTAATGTTTGGCCAAATGTCTTAGATAAGGATATATATATTAATAATAAACAATTTGGGGTTCGTTTGGCATGTTATAGTAAGTGTATTAACCATATAGTGTAAGAAAACAAAAAGACACGGTAAAAGTTAAATTATCTAACTTAGAGTTAAATCTAATTGATAAGGTTAAAATAATAACCTAAACTTGTCTAAATCCTATTGGTTGATAGGCTTTCGACCCATCCCAACTTTATCTTCGAAATAAGACCCTTTGGAACCATTATAAACCGATTTTGACTTTAATATAAAATAATATTTTGAGGTATTCCTAAGGTGCCCCTCTCCTCCCTTATAAAAGGCCACCTCCTCCCCCTCATCCTCACACCAATTTGAGCACTCAAGCTCGGACAACCTCTGCCAAAATCCCTTCTCCACTTCCCTAGAATAATCCTAGAGGTTCTGGTCTTCTTCAAAGACCAATATTAGTTCCCTAAGTGAAGGATTCAAAGAGGCGTTTCAAAGAAGAGGTAATATCCATTACCGATCTTTTCAATTTATTTCTTCTTCAACTTCTTCTTCTTTAGTTGTTTCATGATAAAGTAATAAAATCAGTATTACTTACATAATGATATGTTATTATAAATATTAAACAACTCTAATTAACCTTCTATCCATCCTATGGAAAATGGAAATCACCGCGCGTGCGTACGTACGGAATACCGTCTCCACGCCGTGGTGTAATCTATTTTTCCGCCACCACCTTAATTGGATGGGTATAATGGTTTAATGAGTGAATATATATGATTATTATAAAGTGATATTGATACTGAAATAGTATACATACACTTCAACACAATTCCACGACCATGGGAACGATATCATCGCTCATGCGTACGTACGGACTACCGTCTCCACGACGCGATGAGATTCATTCTCAATGATTAACCATTCATGAATGATTATAAAGTATATATAATAAGTTCTAATGAAATATATGACATAATAATGATACTTAAATTATTTATATTTATATGTATGCCATCTACTTAATTCCATTCAATTCAATAAGGAAACGAAAACAGCGTTCATGCGTACGTACGGACTACCGTCTCCATGAACGGTGTATTTCTTTCCATTTAATGATTTATTATATATATGTATATCATGAATATATATATATATATAAATCATGTTTTATGTTCTAGAATTAAGTAATCATGATCTAAGTAATCATATGAATAATTACAAATCAAAACACGGACGACAAATGAAACAATTTTACCCAAAACGCTCTTTAACATGGAATTTACAAAAGAACGGGTAATATAAAGTCATAAGTGAACCATATATGATGTCATAACAATTAATATGATTCTGTAATAAGTAAATTACATTATTTAAATCATTATACATGAGGTTCAGACACTTACGAAGCAAATCGGACCTAAGGTAAGGGAAATATCACAATCTCATTTTTATCCGAGATTGTTTATACATTAGTATTTACTGGGGTGTATTTTATCATCCACATCCATGTTTCCTCAATATGTAATATTATTTCCATCCACCTACAATTGTTTAAATACAATTTTACCCTTCGGTGAGTTTTTAGTAAAGGATATGAAAGGAATCTTTTTTTCGTTTTTTTCATACGAGGTACTTTTTGACTTTCCGACAAAAGTACGAGAAGAATGTTTTTTTAACTTATACGGCACGAACAGATTTTTACGGTTTTATAAAGCCTTATTTTCATGAACCTTCCTCCAAAATATTTCAAGACTATTTTCAATAAAATCTCTTTCTTTTAAAATTGCATGATGTTTTGTGAAAAGGAATTGATTTTGAAGAAGAAAGGATATTTTCCTCAAGAATTCATTTCAAGTGTTTTATCAAAATTATTTTCCATCTAAGATAATAAAGGGTTCTGTTTCTATCCATATTTTTACATTGATTTGACTATGTTGTGATGGAATTATGTTTATTAATTCCTTTATCTTATATGAATGGTTTTATGATGTCATGTTGTTTAAGAATCCCAGTTTTATTACATTGGTTATGCTATGATGTATGGTTTATGATTTTGTGGCACACATAAGAATGGTATCATTATGAGATGGGTGGGACCTATATCTACCTCCAATGCATTGGGTAAAGATTTTATATCTCATGATATATACATGGCTGGAATGGTAGGTTATACTGGTTCAGTGAAACAGGACTGAAATGAGGGTTACTCGATTCAGAAAGGGACTTTGTCCACTAAGATAGTCTTGGTAATGAGTCTTGACTAACAAGAAATGATTCTCTATGATTATGTGTGAATGCCACAAAGTTTCATGTTTTAAGTTATGATTATTTTGATTACATTTCACTGCCATGATTTATCCCATGTTATGAAATTATGCTCTCTTTTGCAGGATAAGATTTCCAAAAGTTATGTTCTTATGAATATGATGTGATTGATTTTTTCTTTTGTTTACCCTTACTGAGCATTTGAGCTCACCCTTTTATGTTTTCTTTTCCCCAGGATAAAAGAAAGGTTTTAGGTAAGAAAAAAAATGGGAAGATCTTTATGGGAGATATTGAAGATCTTTCACCAGGATTAGAAGATTACGTTCCGAGTTTCCAAAGACACTAAACTATTACGATCCTTGTGTGTGTGTTTTTGTTATGTACTAAGTATTCCGCAAAAGTAATGTAATGTCCATGTACGTCAAGATTAGGGTCTCTACAGTTGGTATCAGAGGAAAGGTTTAGTCAACCTTTGGAAACTAGGATGCGAAAATGTTAGTGAGATCCCTAGAGATATTTCTAAGGTATGTCTAGGGATGCCCCTAAGGATAAGTATACGTATAGGATATAGTCCTATAACTATGGTAACGATATTAGATTAAACCAAAGATGTTAGATATTTAAGTTACTCCCCCTTTATTATGATTTTTGCCTCTCACACTATTCTTTTTGGGTTTTAGAAAATGGCTGGAAACAAGGTGATTCACGATAATGGAGGATATGATGGACAATGGAATGATATTCTTCATGAGCAACCAAATGAAATGGGATTTGGAAGTCCAAACATCATTATTATGACGAATCAGCAATCTCATAATATGATCAATAAAGTAAAATTTGGTAAGTTTCCTGACTCGGCTAATAAGAGAAAGATGGAGTTTCATGATGATCATAGAGGAAAGAAAGTTGAATTTCCCCTATGTAAATCATGTGGGAAGAGGCATCAAGGAGAATGTTTCAAAGGAACTGGAAGATGCTTTGGGTGTGGAAAAGAAGGACACAAAGCCAGTAAGTGCAAAGGAAAAGGTTTAGTTAACACCAGGGATGAGGATAATGGTATTGCTACGACATCAACAATGGTTAAATGTTTTAAATGTGGAATGTACGGGCATTATGAAAACCAATGCACTAAGGGAAAGTCTCATGAAGAGAATCAGTATGGTCGTATTGGTAGTATTTATGTTGATGATGATGATGAGACTACAAATGATATGTGAGATGAAAGAATTGTTGAAGCTCGGTCAATGGTTTAAGAATGTAGTGGAATGATTACATGTTTATCAAGTGTAATGTTGTATAAGTAATCTCATGGTACTATGGGATAAAGAGACATCTAAGGATTGTTACATTGTTGTCTTTCCTTAAGTTTTGAAAGTATGTGATGAATGGTACCAGTATTTTTGGAAAGTAGATGATATGCGCATAATGAAGGGATAAGACGATAATGAGATGTTTGATTGTATGCATGATCTCATGATTGATATAAGGACTAAGTGATATCATGGTTTGAGTATATAGAATTTTGAGGATTTTGGTATGTGGAAAGTGTTAACTTTTAACTGCATTCATGTTTTCACTAAGGTTCAATGGGTATTCAAAAGAATACATGATTAAGGACTTTGAATGTTTGGAATGTGACCAAAAAACATATCTTATGATATATGGGGATCAACGATGGTATTAAATCTCTGGTAATCGTTTTCACTATGTTATGAGAGTGGACTACAGTATTATGGATAAGCCTAAAGATTAGAATGGATTATGTTGGACATAAGTAAGGATAAAACGCTTTTCGATATTATTGATGGGATGTTATATTAATATAGCTTTAGAAAAAGGACAACCTGTAGGACGGGCGACAACCTATCGCATCGGACAAGACTGTAGGAATCGAACCCACAACCGAAGTGTGACTGGCCTTTATCACCTACCACTAGCCTACAGGAAGTCCCTGTTGTGTAGAAACTAGTTTTATTATATTAAGCAGTATGATATATGAAGTATAAGTTCATTTTAGGAACCATATGTGATTAATCTCACTATAGATCGACTTATGTATATAATTTTTGCTAACCTTTTTTTTTAGACAGATGGAATGACCCGTCATTCTATCACATGATCTGCTAACACTTCACGAATAACAAATTCAACTTCATTTATTTAAGAGATGAAGTGGAAATTGTTCAAGGCATGAACAACAGTGAGATTGTACCAAAATAAAGAAAGTATTTATTCTAATTCAAATTTTCAACTTTAGGGAAATGATCTTGAAAACCAAAAATGTTGTCCTAGTGATCTTATACCTGATGAATCAGATGGTACCTTAGATCATCAAAAATTTATGGATTTGTGATTACTGGATTTTCCATAGCCATGTTCTCTACCACTCTCCATCAGAACATGATGGTTATATTTTTCTTCCATATCCATATTTTCACCTATGTGGAAACCCAGTGATTAGTTTATTTGGGTAACCGTTACGTTTCATACTTTTGTTTTCAAAGATTGGTTTTGGTATTCCTTTTTATGATATGGGTTTCTATTAAAGAAACTTTCGAATAGTAAACCATTTATAACCCCGATGAATTTCGAGGGTGAAATTCATTTTAAGGGGGGTAGAATGTAACACCCCTAGATTTTTATGAAAAATTTTCTTTTAATTTCATTAATTTCTTGTGTTGTATTCTACATCAAGATTACCTTGCGCTATACGCAACACCTTATTAACTTGCAGTATACGCACCACTATTCTTGGATCGTGTTACACAAAATTTTGATAATAGTTATTCTACGCAACATTGAGTATATATATATATATATATATATATTCAATGTATAAATGAAATATGGTTGGATTCTGTTGTACTAAACAACGAATGATTCTTTCACAACACGCAACCCTGACTTGGCTTGCATTACACGCAATCGCGACCTTCCTCGATAGCGTGTGTTGTACGCAATACCGGGTTTTAATAAACAATGTTATATTATTATAATATTGTCATGAACTAGCCGTTATGAATAGTATTAACTAAATTTTGAATTTTATAACATTATTATTCATCTTACACATTTCTAGAACATGGTATAAGAACAAAATAAATTTTTCGGGTAAAATAAGTATTTTTCAAAAAATGCAGTTTTGCCGCCTTTTGATGGCGCACCCACTTTAAATCTGGTTTTTGACATGTTTATAAGTTCAATTTGACAAAATAAAATTATTCTTTGGAATCAAGAAATAAAAATTTACTTTGGATAAATTTTTCATATTATTCTGGTAACTTTCACATTTTAATGAATAGTAAAAACACGCTATATTTTAATTAAAAACAACTTTTTTCATCGTAATATCTTATGTGGTTAAATTATAATATTGAATGGTTTTAAATTATAAATAGAATATATTTTACCATTTAATATAATGTATGTCATTAGCATTGATTTTACCTTGAATTCATAGGTTAAATCAATTCAGTCTTTTGCAATGTTTTAAACAAAAACCCGTTTTTATTCGACAACGGGATTAATTTTAATTTAATTTCTGCAACTTCTGTGTTGTGAATTTTAAAAAATGGATTCCATATTTGGAATCAGTGGGTCCAAATTATGTTAATAGTATACTTTTTATTTTTGGGAATTATGAATAGTAACTACGGTAAATTTTATTTACCATAGTTAAAGGTAAATCGGGTAATTAAGGGTAAATATAATATTTTAAAATTACCCTAACAAATGTCAAAATCCTATTGGATGACTAAAAATCGACCCATATCACCTAAGGGTCGTATTAGATTCATTTAATTAAATGTTTTCAATGAAAATAATTTAATTATTATTAAAACCAAAGAATGTGACAACATGTCACTTTCTTAAATCTTATAAGTATAATAATTTTAATCTAGTGATAAAATTCATGAAACTTCGAACATGAATAGTCTCCAGAAATCTAATACAATTATCTACATCATAGGAATTTATTTAGAATTTTTAGGGATTAAATAATTATCATTTATTATGACAGAAAGATGATGCAGTAATTGTCTTATTAATGAAATATTGACATAATTGATGTTATAAATGCCCAAATAAATGTAATTTGAGACTTTTTATGACCTACACTAATTTTCTAGGTTAATATGACATGTTATTGTTTATTTAAGTAACTTGGTTCGAACATATAATTCTGTTATGACTTTCACAAAAATCATATATCAAATAGTGTCAAAATTGACACAAAATAGTTTTTAAATAAAATATTATATTATTAATTGTTATTTTGTTCCTAAAAATCTAAGTTTCGTCCAAATGACTTATATAAGGATATATATATTAATAATAAACAATTTTGGGTTCGTTTGGCATGTTATAGTAAGTGTATTAACCATATAGTGTAAGAAAACAAAAAGACACGGTAAAAGTTAAATTATTTAACTTAGAGTTAAATCTAATTGATAAGGTTAAAATAATAACCTAAACTTGTCTAAATCCTATTGGTTGATAGGATTTCGACCCATCCCCACTTTAGCTTCAAAATAAGACCCTTTGGAACCATTATAAACTGATTTTGACTTTAATATAAAATAATATTTTGAGGTATTCCTAAGGTGCCCCTCTCCTCCCTTATAAAAGGCCACCTCCTCCCCCTCCTCCTCACACCAATTTGAGCACTCAAGCTCGGCCAACCTCTGCCAAAATCCCTTCTCCACTTCCCTAGAATAATCCTAGAGGTTCTGGTCTTCTTCAAAGACCAATCTTAGTTCCCTAAGTGAAGGATTCAAAGAGGCGTTTCAAAGAAGAGGTAATATCCATTACCGATCTTTTCAATTTCTTTCTTCTTCAACTTCTTCTTCTTTAGTTGTTTCATGATAAAGTAATAACATCAGTATTACTTACATAATGATATGTTATTATAAAAATGAAACAACTCTAATTAACCTTCTATCCATCCTACGGAAAATGGAAATCACCGCGCGTGCGTACGTACGGAATACCGTCTCCACGCCGTGGTGTAATCTATTTTTCCGCCACCACCTTAATTGGATGGGTATAATGGTTTAATGAGTAACTATATATGATTATTATAAAGTGATATTGATACTGAAATAGTATATGTACACTTCAACACAATTCCACGACCATGGGAACGATATCATCGCTCGTGCGTACGTACGGACTACCGTCTCCACGACGCGATGAGATTCATTCTCAATGATTAACCATTCATGAATGATTATAAAGTATATATAATAAGTTCTAATAAAATATATGACATAATAATGATACTGGAATTATTTATATTTATATGTATGTCATCTACTTAATTCCATTCAATTCAATAAGGAAACGAAAACAGCGTTCATGCGTACGTACGGACTACCGTCTCCATGAACGGTGTATTTCTTTCCATTTAATGATTTATTATATATATGTATATCCTGAATATATATATATATATAAATCATGTTTTATGTTCTGTAATTAAGTAATCATGATCTAAGTAATCATATGAATAATTACAAGTCAAAACACGGACGACAAATGAAACAATTTTACCCAAAACGCTCTTTAACATGGAATTTACAAAAGAACGGGTAATATAAAGTCATAAGTGAACTATATATGATATCATAACAATGAATATGATTCTGTAATAAGTAAATTACATTATTTAAATCATTATACAGGAGGTTCGGACACTTACGAAGCAAATCGGACCTAAGGTAAGGGAAATATCACAATCTCATTTTTATCCAAGATTGTTTATACATTAGTATTTACTGGGGTGTATTTTATCATCCACATCCATGTTTCCTCAATATGTAATATTATTTCCATCCACCTACAATTGTTTAAATACAATTTTACCCTTCGGTGAGTTTTTAGTAAAGGATATTAAAGGAATCTTTTTTTCGTTTTTTTCATACGAGGTACTTTTTGACTTTCCGACAAAAGTACGAGAAGAATGTTTTTTTAACTTATACGGCACGAACGGATTTTTACGGTTTTATAAAGCCTTATTTTCATGAACCTTACTCCAAAATATTTCATGACTATTTTCAATAAAATCTCTTTCTTTTAAAATTGCATGATGTTTTGTGAAAAGGAATTGATTTTGAAGAAGAAAGGATATTTTCCTCAAGAATTCATTTCAAGTGTTTTATCAAAATTATTTTCCATCTAAGATAATAAAGAGTTCTGTTTCTATCCATATTTTTACATTGATTTGACTATGTTGTGATGGAATTATGTTTATTAATTCCTTTATCTTATATGAATGGTTTTATGATGTCATGTTGTTTAAGAATCCCATTTTTATTACATGGGTTATGCTATGATGTATGGTTTATGATTTTGTGGCACACATAAGAATGGTATCATTATGAGATGCGTGGAACCTATATCTCCCTCCAATGCATTGGGTAAAGATTTTATATCTCATGATATAGACATGGCTGGAATGGTAGGTTATACCGGTTCAGTGAAACAGGACTGAAACGAGGGTTACTCGATTCAGAAAGGGACTTTGTCCACTAAGATAGTCTTGGAAATGAGTCTTGACTAACAAGAAATGATTCTCTATGATTATGTGTGAATGCCACAAAGTTTCATGTTTTAAGTTATGATTATTGTGATTACATTTCACTGCCATGATTTATCCCATGTTATGAAATTATGCTCTCTTTTGCAGGATAAGATTTCCAAAAGTTATGTTCTTATGAATATGATGTGATTGATTTTTTCTTTTGTTTACCCTTACTGAGCATTTGAGCTCACCCTTTTATGTTTTCTTTTCCCCAGGATATAAAGAAAGGTTTTAGGTAAGAAAAAAAAAAGGGAAGATCTTTATGGGAGATATTGAAGATATTTCACCAGGATTAGAAGATTGCGTTCCGAGTTTCCAAAGACACTAAACTATTACGATCCTTGTGTGTGTGTTTTTGTTATTTACTAAGTATTCCGCAAAAGTAATGTAATGTCCATGTACGTCAAGCTTCGGGTCTCTACAGTTGGTATCAGAGGAAAGGTTTAGTCAACCTTTGGAAACTAGGATGCGAAAATGTTAGTGAGATCCCTAGAGATATTTCTAAGGTATGTCTAGGGATGCCCCTAAGGATAAGTATACATATAGGATATAGTCCTAGAACTATGGTAACGATATTAGATTAAACTAAAGATGTTAGATATTTAAGTTACTCCCCCTTTATTATGATTTTTTCCTCTCACACGATTCTTTTTGGGTTTTAGAAAATGGCTGGAAACAAGGTGATTCACGATAAAGGAGGATATGATGGACAATGGAATGATATTCTTCATGAGCAACCAAATGAAATTGGATTTGGAAGTCCAAACATCATTATTATGCCGAATCAGCAATCTCATAATATGATCAATAAAGTAAAATTTGGTAAGTTTCCTGACTCGGCTAATAAGAGAAAGATGGAGTTTCATGATGATCATAGAGGAAAGAAAGTTGAATTTCCCCTATGTAAATCATGTGGGAAGAGGCATCAAGGAGAATGTTTCAAAGGAATTGGAAGATGCTTTGGGTGTGGAAAAGAAGGACACAAATCCAGTAAGTGCAAAGGAAAAGGTTCAGTTAACACCAGGGATGAGGATAATGGTATTGCTACGACATCAACAATGGTTAAATGTTTTAAATGTGGAATGTACGGGCATTATGAAAACCAATGCACTAAGGGAAAGTCTCATGAAGAGAATCAGTATGGTCGTATGGGTAGTATTTATGTTGATGATGATGATGAGACTACAAATGATATGTGAGATGAAAGAATTGTTGAAGCTCGGTCAATGGTTTAAGAATGTAGTGGAATGATTACATGTTTATCAAGTGTAATGTTGTATAAGTAATCTCATGGTACTATGGGATAAAGAGACATCTAATGATTGTTACATTGTTGTATTTCCTTAAGGTTTGAAAGTATGTGATGAATGGTACCAGTATTTTTGGAAAGTAGATGATATGCGCATAATGAAGGGATAAGACGATAATGAGATGTTTGATTGTATGCATGATCTCATGATTGATATAAGGACTAAGTGATATCATGGTTTGAGTATATATAATTTTGAGGATTTTGGTATGTGTAAAGTGTTAACTTTTAACTGCATTCATGTTTTCACTAAGGTTCAATGGGTATTCAAAAGAATACATGATTAAGGACTTTGAATGTTTGGAATGTGACCAACAAAACATATCTTATGATATATGGGGATCAACGATGGTATTAAAACTCTGGTAATCGTTTTCACTATGTTAGGAGAGTGGACTACAGTATTATGGATAAGCCTAAATATTAGAATGGATTATGTTGAACATAAGTTAGGATAAAACGCTTTTCGATATTATTGATGGGATGTTATATTAATATAGCTTTAGAAAAAGGACAACCTGCAGGACGGGCGACAACCTATCGCGTCGGACAAGGCTGTAGGAATCGAACCCACAACCGAAGTGCGAATGGCCTTTATCGCCTACCACTGGCCTACAGGAAGTCCCTGTTTAGTAGAAACTAGTTTTATTATATTAAGAAGTATGATATATGAAGTATAAGTCCATTTTAGGAACCATATGTGATTAATCTCACTATAGATCGACTTATGTATATAATTTTTGCTAACCTTTTTTTTTGAGACAGATGTAATGACCCGTAATTCTATCACATGATCTGTTAACACTTCACGAATAACAAATTCAACTTCATTTATTTAAGAGATGAAGTGGAAATTGTTCAAGGCATGAACAACAGTGAGATTGTACCAAAATAAAGAAAGTATTTATTCTAATTCAAATTTTCAACTTTAGGGAAATGATCTTGAAAACCAAAAATGTTGTCCTAGTGATCTTATACCTGATGAATCAGATGGTACCTTAGATCGTCAAAAATTTATGGATTTGTGATTACTGGATTTTCCATAGCCATGTTCTCTACCACTCTCCATCAGAACATGATGGTTATATTTTTCTTCCATATCCATATTTTCACCTATGTGGAAACCCAGTGATTAGTTTATTTGTGTAACCGTTACGTTTCATACTTTTGTTTTCAAAGATTGGTTTTGGTATTCCTTTTTACGATATGAGTTTCTATTAAAGAAACTTTCGAATAGTAAACCATTTATAACCCCGACGAATTTCGAGGGCGAAATTCATTTTAAGGGGGGTAGAATGTAACACCCCTAGATTTTTATGAAAAATATTCTTTTAATTTCATTAATGTCTTGTGTTGTATTCTACACCAAGATTACCTTGCGCTATACGCAACACCTTATTAGCTTGCAGTATACGCACCACTATTCTTGGATCGTGTTACACACAATTTTGGTAATAGTTATTCTACGCAACATTGAGTATATATATATATATATATATATTCAATGTATAAATGAAATATGGTTGTATTCTGATATACTAAACAACGAAGGATTCTTTCACAACACGCAACCCTGACTTGGCTTGCATTACACGCAATCGCGACCTTCCTCGATAGCGTGTGTTATACGCAATACCGGGTTTTAATAAACAATGTTATATTATTATAATATTGTCATGAACTAGCCGTTATGAATAGTATTAAATAAATTTTGAATTTTATAACATTATTATTCATCTTACACATTTCTAGAACATGGTATAAGAACTAAATAAATTTTTCGGGTAAAATAAGTATTTTTCAAAAAATGCAGTTTTGCCGCCTTTTTATGGCGCACCCACTTTAAATCTGGTTTTTGACATGTTTATAAGTTCAATTTGACAAAATAAAATTATTATTTGGAATCAAGAAATAAAAATTTACTTTGGATAAATTTTTCATATTATTCTGGTAACTTTCACATTTTAATGAATAGTAAAAACACGCTATATTTTAATTAAAAACAACTTTTTTCATCGTAATATCTTATGTGGTTAAATTATAATATTTAATGGTTTTAAATTATAAATAGAATATATTTTTACCATTTAATATAATGTATGTCATTAGCATTGATTTTACCATGAATTCGTAGGTTAAATCAATTCAATCTTTTGCAATGTTTTAAACAAAAACCCATTTTTATTCGACAACGGGATTAATTTTAATTTAATTTCTGAAACTTCTGTGTTGTGAATTTTAAAAAATGGATTCAATATTTGGAATCAGTGGGTCCAAATTATGTTAATAGGATACTTTTTATTTTTGGGAATTATGAATAGTAACTACGGTAAATTTTATTTACCATAGTTAAAGGTAAATCGGGTAATTAAGGGTAAATATAATATTTTAAAATTACCCTAACAAATGTCAAAATCCTATTGGATGACTAAAAATCGACCCATATCACCTAAGGGTCGGATTAGATTCATTTAATTAAATTTTGTCAATGAAAATAATTTAATTATTATTAAAACCAAAGAATGTGACAACATGTCACTTTCTTAAATCTTATAAGTATAATAATTTTAATCTAGTGATAAACTTAATGAAACTTCGAAAATGAATAGTCTCCAGAAAGATAATACAATTATCTACATCATAGGAATTTATTTATAATTTTTAGGGATTAAATAATTATCATTTATTATGACAGAATGATGATGCAGTAATTGTCTTATTAATGAAATATTGACATAATTGATGTTATAAATGCCCAAATAAATGTAATTTGAGACTTTTTATGACCTACACTAGTTTTATAGGTTAATATGACATGTTATTGTTTATTTAAGTAACTTGGTTAGAACATATAATTCTGTTATGACTTTCACAAAAATCATATATCAAATAGTGTCAAAATTGACACAAAATAGTTTTTAAATCAAATATTATATTATTAATTGTTATTTTGTTCCTAAAAATCTAAGGTTCGGCCAAATGACTTAGATAAGGATATATATATTAATAATAAACAATTTGGGGTTCGTTTGGCATGTTATAGTAAGTGTATTAACCATATAGTGTAAGAAAACAAAAAGACACGGTAAAAGTTAAATTATTTAACTTAGAGTTAAATCTAATTGATAAGGTTAAAATAATAACCTAAACTTGTCTAAATCCTATTGGTTGATAGGCTTTCGACCCATCCCCACTTTAGCTTCGAAATAAGACCCTTTGGAACCATTATAAACCGATTTTGACTTTAATATAAAATAATATTTTGAGGTATTCCTAAGGTGCCCCTCTCCTCCCTTATAAAAGGCCACCTCCTCCCCCTCCTCCTCACACCAATTTGAGCACTCAAGATCGTCCAACCTCTGAAAAAATTCCTTCTCCACTTCCCTAGAATAATCCTAGAGGTTCTGGTCTTCTTCAAAGACCAATCTTAGTTCCCTAAGTGAAGGATTCAAAGAGGCGTTTCAAAGAAGAGGTAATATCCATTACCGATCTTTTCAATTTCTTTCTTCTTCAACTTCTTATTCTTTATTTGTTTCATGATAAAGTAATAACATATGTATTACTTACATAATGAAATGTTATTATAAATATTAAACAACTCTAATTAACCTTCTATCCATCCTACGGAAAATGGAAATCACCGCGCGTGTGTACGTACGGAATACCGTCTCCACGCCGTGGTGTAATCTATTTTTCCGCCACCACCTTAATTGGATGGGTATAATGGTTTAATGAGTAACTATATATGATTAGTATAAAGTGATATTGATACTGAAATAGTATACGTACACTTCAACACAATTCCACGACCATGGGAACGATATCATCGCTCGTGCGTACGTACGGACTACCGTCTCCACGACGCGATGAGATTCATTCTCAATGATTAACCATTCATGAATGATTATAAAGTATATATAATAAGTTCTAATGAAATATATTACATAATAATGATACTGGAATTATTTATATTTATATGTATGTCATCTACTTAATTCCATTCAATTCAATAAGGAAACGAAAACAGCATTCATGCGTACGTACGGACTACCGTCTCCATGAACGGTGTATTTCTTTCCATTTAATGATTTATTATATATATGTATATCCTGAATATATATATATATAAATCATGTTTTATGTTCTGGAATTAAGTAATCATGATCTAAGTAATCATATGAATAATTACAAGTCAAAACACGGACGACAAATGAAACAATTTTACCCAAAACGCTCTTTAACATGGAATTTACAAAAGAACGGGTAATATAAAGTCATAAGTGAACCATATATGATATCATAACAATGAATATCATTCTGTAATAAGTAAATTACATTATTTAAATCATTATACAGGAGGTTCGGACACTTACGAAGCAAATCGGACCTAAGGTAAGGGAAATATCACAATCTCGTTTTTATCCGAGATTGTTTATACATTAGTATTTACTGGGGTGTATTTTATCATCCACATCCATGTTTCCTCAATATGTAATATTATTTCCATCCACCTAAAATTTTTTAAATACAATTTTACCCTTCGGTGAGTTTTTAGTAAAGGATATGAAAGTAATCTTTTTTTCTTTTTTTTCATACGAGGTACTTTTTGACTTTCCGACAAAAGTACGAGAAGAATTTTTTTTTAACTTATACGGCACGAACAGATTTTTACGGTTTTATAAAGCCTTATTTTCATGAACCTTCCTCCAAAATATTTCATGACTATTTTCAATAAAATCTCTTTCTTTTAAAATTGCATGATGTTTTGTGAAAAGGAATTGATTTTGAAGAAGAAAGGATATTTTCCTCAAGAATTCATTTCAAGTGTTTTATCAAAATTATTTTCCATCTAAGATAATAAAGGGTTCTGTTTCTATCCATATTTTTACATTGATTTGACTATGTTGTGATGGAATTATGTTTATGAATTCCTTTATCTTATATGAATGGTTTTATGATGTCATGTTGTTTAAGAATCCCATTTTTATTACATGGGTTATGCTATGATGTATGGTTTATGATTTTGTGGCACACATAAGAATGGTATAATTATGAGATGGGTGGGACCTATATCTCCCTCCAATGCATTGGGTAAAGATTTTATATCTCATGAGATAGACATGGCTGGAATGGTAGGTTATACCGGTTCAGTGAAACAGGACTGAAACGAGGGTTACTCGATTCAGAAAGGGACTTTGTCCACTAAGATAGTCTTGGCAATGAGTCTTGACTAACAAGAAATGATTCTCTATGATTATGTGTGAATGCCACAAAGTTTCATGTTTTAAGTTATGATTATTGTGATTACATTTCACTGCCATGATTTATCCCATGTTATGAAATTATGCTCTCTTTTGCAGGATAAGATTTCCAAAAGTTATGTTCTTATTAATATGATGTGATTGATTTTTTCTTTTGTTTACCCTTACTGAGCATTTGAGCTCACCCTTTTATGTTTTCTTTTCCCCAGGATATAAAGAAAGGTTTTAGGTAAGAAAAAAAAAGGGAAGATCTTTATGGGAGATATTGAAGATCTTTCACCAGGATTAGAAGATTACGTTCCGAGTTTCCAAAGACACTAAACTATTATGATCCTTGTGTGTGTGTTTTTGTTATGTACTAAGTATTCCGCAAAAGTAATGTAATGTCCATGTACGTCAAGCTTCGGGTCTCTACACACGCCTCCTTTAGAGTCTCGGACTGGTAACAAATACCCACTGAGCCACATGGCCAAGAAACCTACCAGACATGTCTTTTCAGGAATTTTTGGGTTGACTTCATATCCCCATTTATCAAATTCTCCTTTCTCTAATATTGGCCAAAAGGTGTCAGGGGTACCTCTCTTCTCTTCCCTTGGACATCTAGTTGGATGGGTTCATGAGGGACCATTTTCCTTCTTCTTAATCAAAAATAATTCCATCCATTCCTCTAGATAAATATCCCTCCTGTTGAGAGACTTCATGGTGGTTGTGTTCTTGAGTTTGTTAAATATTTTCATCAATTCATGAACCAAATATGGTATCTTATCTGAGTCATTCCATGTCACCTTGGTAGGAACAAACTTATCATATATGTCTCCAAGGATTGGAGTTCTAGAAATCTTATAAACATCCCACAAGCTGATGCCTACCTCTCTATGTGTTAAATGGAAGGAGTTAGTCTCTGGGATCCATCGACTTAATAATTCTAGCATGAAATCATCATTTCTGTACACATAAGTTTTCCCAACCCAGACAGCCTCATAAATCCTAATTCCTTTTAAGTCGTCTATAAATTCTGCACAGGTCTTTTGAACCTAGTATGCTCACATCCATGCAGGTTTTACACCTCCTCCTGGGCAGAAATCCCAACTTTTCTTCCAACCTGTGGACAGATCCATCTGAGAATCCCTAAATATGTTTGAATAACAATGTGGCTGTAACTTGGGTGTGTGTGCTTTCAAATCTAGAGCACATGGGCTATGATGCATGATATGAGCTTTCTCTACTGTCCTAGAATTAGCAAATGATCCCCCAATAGAAACATTGGCAGATGAGAAGTTGGTATAATCTTGAAACCAAGAATGCAGGACATAGTTCTTTGGGTTTGGAATATTAACATCCTACAAATGGCCATATCTATACAAAGGCAAATAGGTATTTCGGGTAAATTTGAAATGATACTTCTTCAAATATTTTGCTATGTTTGGAAGGGTGGTGTCACAAACGTTGAAGTAGTCCTGACCGACGATATTCATCATGTCATCAATCCTCTTACTTGCTAGTTCATCAGTAGTTCCAATTATTTTGGGAGCCATTGAAACTGGAAAATAATAGAAAATCATATTATAAGTAAGTTCATTTTTTGATATTTGACAAAATAATTGAAAAAAAATCGGCAAAGTCATTAAGGTGCGCAAGTATAAAAATTGGTGTGCAAGTGAAAAATGTCACGCAAGTGTCACACCCCAGTTATAGTGCACAACTAAAAACATACAGAAGAAGCATGGTGAAACAGAAGCGTCTGAGTGAAAGAAGACTTGCACGCCGAGAGCTGAAATTACGGAAGTCGTGAGGATTTTAGTGGAAGTGAAACTACTATATAAAAATGATGGACGTCACCCTACGTGCCATAACCCTACACGCTGTCAGCTTGCATGATCAGTTGTTCTACACACATAAAACTTGCATGCCTTAGTACTTCATTCTTTCTCTTTCATTACTTTACCTCAATATAGGACCCTCTTTTCATTCTGGATCCAATTATGAGGGGGGGTTTTTTTGACACTCTGTTCCGTTAAAGAGTCTAAAAAAATTGACAATGGGAAATACCTTAGAAAGAATAGGGGGGAATACATGAATAAAATCAATATTTTCAAAGGAATGAGATTTGGGACGCCCTAGTCGGACCAAAAGGGCGTCAACGCGTAGTCTACTTGCACTCCCCTATTTGTCACGCAGCCAACTTGCACGCCCAAATTCCTTTTGCCCAAGGTCCTATTTTTTCCTATAAATAGACCCTTGGGGCCATCATTTGTACAGACAAATTTCTCTGAAGTCCAATTGATGCTATGGTCACCCTAGTGCTTCACCCAAGTCCTCTAAAATTTTCAAGGTATTTATTTAACACCTAAAGTAGAGGAATTGAGGGAGGATCATAGGACTTAAGTCCTTTTAGTATTTTAAATCCATAACACTTGCATTCCTAAAGCGCCCAACCCCCCAAAATTAGAAATACTTGCACACCACCTATTCCTTTTATAGGAACTTGAGCACCCCACTTCTAGGATCACTTGTGAATACTCTTGAAGTCTTGATCCAGGTCTCGCCCAAGTATTACCATACAGGTTGTTCGTTGCTTAAGTGAACATCAGGTCGCCCAAGCCTACTTGTCTGCCCATACTTGCGCACCCTTCTCTACTTGGGATCCCCTATTTGATTCACTTACCCTCTTCAGTCTAAAATCCATCATTCCTTATTCAAATCCATTCATGGAAAGGCTTCTTCTTCATTGGCTCCCTTGTTTGAAAGGGGTTCTGTTGAGACTGCCACCAAAACCTTCTGACTTATCAAACCTTTAGGAAATATACATCAGTGTGTCTCCTATTTGGGTTTGTATATCCATAGTCAAAGGTTTCCCACATTTGTTTCATAATGGGGTTAGGATTCATGGAGTGTATGTGGGTTTTTATATCCACAGTCACATGGACCTTTCTCCCAAGAATAGGGTTGGGAAGTTCCTAGTTTTGAGAATTAGGGTTTAGGTCTTGACCTTTATCTTCTCAAAGAGATCGAACCTTAGATCTCTGGTAGGGAAGGTAAAGTTCATGCTTGATTTTCCATACAAGCAAAGGAGAAGTCTCCCTCCCCTACTAGGATCAATTTTAGGGTATATATCATGGTGTAATCTCCAAAAACTTTATCCCTTCTTGCTTTCATTGGACCCTTGTCCAATGTGAAGATAAGAGAGGGAGGGCTCATCGCCTCACCCTCATCCACCCTAGCCACCGTAGGTTCACCCTCTTCCACTAGAGGAGGAGGAAAAGTGTGTGTGTCATTGTTTAATCTTTCACATCCTCTTTTTTCTCACACCAAGAATGACTCACGTGGTCTTAGAGATTCGTGATGATTACAACATGTGCACAAACACCCATGGTGAATGAACTATGAGAACTCTGATTCCCACCATAATTGGGATATGTAGGAAGCCTTCTCAGGGCTCGAGATCACTGGATATCCTCTTCAGGAATCCAACCCTAATTCCCTTAATATAGGCATCCTTTTTAGGAATAAGCCCCAAATTAAACCCCCAAAATCGTCAAGGCATCCTTTTTAGGATGTAATCCCAAACTCATTTCTCTCAAAGGACTATAATCTCCTATGAGATTCATCGAACTACATAGTATTTGATTCCTATATAAATGGGATACGTAGGAAGCCTCTTGAGGTTCAAACCCAACACTTCAAATCAACCCTATTCTCCTTGGGCCATATTCCCAACAGGGTCTAATCTTACTTGGAAACCCATGTAATTTCCAAGTTAATTGGGATATTTTTAGCATAAGTCCCACACCAAACTCTGACTAAGCACCTTTCACTTAGATGTCCTTACCACGTGACATTAAACTGTATGGTTAGGTCCTTATCACATGACCTTAAAAGGTATAATGTGTTCCATTAAGCAGCACTGAACTACGAGGGTTCTGATTCCTTTCACAAGGATACGTAGGTAACCCATTTCATGGTTACGATCCCAATATCAAAACAAACCTTCATCTACCTAGATGATAGTAAATTCCAGAGTGCCCTGCTAAGTGGATTAAAAATTGGTATCATCATAAAGATGATTAAAAAAATATCTAAATATTATATTAGAGAATACCATTGATAGAGAATCTCGAATACATACAGATATCTCCATTAATAAAGAACCTTGAATACATACAGATGATTCTAATTTATACACATGTTAATAAGTGATTGAAATTTTCAAGGGAAACTTATGTTATACTTGGTGAATTAATAAGGATTCATAAAAATATCTTAAATTTATAAAGAGAGTCCCATATTAAACAATAATTTTCCCCAAAAGGGTGTGATGAGTCTGACCTCCCATCCTCTTGACCAATGAATGTTCCTAATTATCATAAATTTCAAACTTAATGAATTCCTGACTTTGGAAAGAAGGTCCCCTTTAGATAAAGAATTGTTGGAATTTTCTAGTTCCATGAATAAATCCAATGGAAACCTCCTGGAAGCAATGATTCTTAAAACTAAAACACACATTTCAAGGAACTAAGAAACATGTTCCATGTTCCATTTTCACTATGATATTGTTTTTATTTTACTAGTTTTATGTTGGGTTTTTTTTTTAAATTTACTCATGCATCATGTTGGTTGATTGGATTTTTTTTGTTCGGTTTTGACAGGTTATTTTTATCCTAAAAGGAAAAATTGTTCCCCAATATTCTTTGAAGGTCTTAGCATTTATCACTAACATTTGGTGTCTTGGGGACGTCACCTAAGGCTAGTTTCACCCCATCACTTCTCAAGAAAATAAGTAATGGTGGGATGTTACAAATGGTATCTGCTTCATTTGGTTCTTTAGTTGGGAGTGGTATCAATCTTGGTCGGTCCATATGTTGTATTGGGATGGTAGTAAGGAGATAGGATTATCAGATTTTGGAATTTATAGAATAAAAATACATATATAAACTTTTTATGTTGAACTTTAGGTTACCAAGTTGATTTAGGTATAAATTATTTTAAGTCACTTTTAGGTATGTTTCCACCTCATCATCATGGGTTTAGCTGATGAGTGTAGTATATCATGCATTAGTATTAAGACTTCCCACTAGGATTGCATTATTTATTTGGTATTTAATGATTATGGAAAAGGTTTAACATGGTAATAATGGTTGGATGATGAAAAATAATCTTGTAAATCATGTTTATTATTATTATTTGAAATGTTATAAGCCTTTAGTTTCTAGTGAGTGTTGAATAAGTGATTCTTTGTTCTGGTTATAGAAATGGAACCTGGTAGACTTCGTAGAAACTAATAAGAGTATTCCATAGAAAATGTGGTTCCACCTGAGCTAAAGATGATCCAAGATTTAGTTTAGAGCATCATTCATGCATTTTAAGTCATGGATAAAGGAAATCAGAATGATGAACCTCAATAGGTAGACCACTCGGGTTAGTTTCAAAAATAGAATCCACCCATCTTTCAAGGGTATTCAAAACCTAAGAAAGTAGAGGTATGGATAGATAGGATGAATAAAATATTTTATTTCCTTGGAATTCCAACTAAGAAGAATGTCAAGTTATTAATGTACATGCTTGAATATCTGGCATGCCAATGGTGGGATTTAGCAGTTTAGGCTAAAGCTGGCCAAGGCATTACATGGAAATATTTTGAATATTTTTTAAACAAAAAATTATATCCTCACACTTTTAGAATTGAAATAATAATAGTTTTCTTTATAATGAATAAATAGGATCTCTTGATAACATAGTATGCAGCTAGATTCATGAATTTAGTCCACTTTTCCCTAGAATTTGTTGTATTGCATCGTTGAAATCATGCATTTTTTTGAGTCAGGATTATGATATGGAATTTTCTCAAAGATTGATTTCCTTTCTATTACATACTATATATAGATGATAAATCAATAAATAATGGTAAAAATTTATATTTTGGGGAATTTAGCTGGAGGAAGTGTGTTTATCACCATGGGAATAAGTGGAAAATCAAATATTGAGAATGAGAGGAAGAGGGACACCTGCTTCCAAAGTAGTGGAGTGTCTCAAAACTGTACCATAGGTTCCATTAATTTTACTCCACAACCCAATATTAATCCTAGGTGTTTTCAATGTCATTCACTAGAGCATTTCAAGTGGGATTTTACAACACCACCTAGATCATGTCACATCTATATGGTCCATCATTATTATCGTAGTACTCCAACGTCTAGTACTGGAAATGAATCACATGTTTCTCAAACATCCTATTCTTCAATATGGAGATATAATCATAATAACCCCCTTTCTCAGAACTAAGTGAGTCAAGGTGATTCTAGGAACACCATGAATCATCAGTAAAGGAAATATCACTATGGAAATAAAGAGTAAGGGACAAGAAGTAAGCAATTTTATGGTACTGAGGAGGTGATAAAAGATGATCAATATAGTCCTATGATGGTATTTGGTATGATTAATTTGAATTATACCCTTATTCAAGCATTTTTTATATGGGTTTTTCCCACTCTTTCATTGCTTCTTGTGTTGTTGATCATATGGGTTTGTGTGTTGAGATGATTCCTTCTATTTTTAAATTGAAAACTCTGCTTAGACAATGAGAGTGTCTAGATTTTAAGTATGTATCATGTACAATGATAATAAATGGGGAATAATCATTTTGGTACTTATAAATACTTGATATGGACATCTATGACTTGATATTGGGGATGTACTTGTTGACAAATTTTAAGTCCCATATCAATTTTTATGCACAGTAGGTGAGTTTCACATCATCTGATGGTGTTAAAAATCTCTTTAATGGATAATGGGATGAAAATGAAACTAGAGTAGGACCTTTTGTACCAGTGGTTGTAACCATCTCTTATAATTTGGTAGTGGTTACTTTGGAATCGGTGGATGAGATCAGTAATGGAGTTTTTTCCAACCATATTTGACCAGTTCCTTGATGTTTTCCCTAACAAATTCCCGGGGTTTCCACCCAAAAGAGAAGTGTAGTTTATGATTGATCTCATATCAGGGACTAGTCCTATTTCCCTTATAACTTATAGGTTGGAAACAATAGAATTAATGGAAATAAAAAACCAACTAGAAGAGTTGTAGATCAAAGGTTTCATTCGATCAAGCACATCTTCATGGGTATAACTGACCATTTTTGTGAAGAATGTGGATGGAATTATTAGAATTTGTGTAGATTATCATAATATTAATCAATTTATGATAAAGAAATTATATCCTCTTCCATAAATTAAAATCATGTTTTATTAATTTAGGGGAACCCAATGGTTCTCTAAAATTGACTTACATTCAGGGTATCACCAACTATGAGTTTAGAAGGAGGATATTCCAAAAATAACTTTCTAGAGTTTTTATGGCCATTATGAGTATGTGGTTATTCCCTTTGGTCTTAAAAATTTACCAATGTATTTTATGGAATTGATGAATCAAATATTTCATAGGTATCTGGATTCCTTTTTAGTGGTGTTCGTTGATGATATTCAGGTGTATTCGAGGAATAAAGTGGGTCATGAGGAATACTTAGTGATAGAGTTGAGTATCTTATGGGAGTATCGCATTTATGAAATATAGTCCAAATGTGATTTCTAGATACAATAGGTATGTTTCCTTGTTCATTTCATCTCTAAAAAAGAGTATTTGTGGATCCTAAAAAAATAGAGGTTTTTATATCATGAAAACCACCGAAGAATGTTTTTCAGATATGTAGTTTCCTTGTCTTAGCAGGAAACTACAAATGTTTTGTTCATTATTTTTCACAACTTTCCTCATTGATGAATGGTTTGATATAAAAAGGTGTTACTTTCTATTGGAGTAATGATTCTCAGAAATATTTTCAAGAACTCAAGGTTCACCTTATGTAAGTTCCTATTCTTATGTTTCCTAACTCATGACAAGGTTGTGTGGTTTAATATGATGTATCAGGATTTGGGTTGGGATGTGTTCTCATACGGGGAGATTAAATCGTGGATTATGGCTCACAAAAATTACATGTGCATGGGAAAAACTACTTGACACGTTATTTGGAACTAGATTTTGTAGTCTATTATTTGAATACTTTTCATCATTATCACTTCGGTGAAAAATTTACAGTGTTTAGGGATCATAAGATCTTGAAACACATTTTCTCACAAAGAGACTTGAACTTAAGGAAATGGAGATGGATAAAAATTCTTCATATGTTTTAATTTGACTTGATGTATGCACATAATAAGGGGAATTCCATGATATATTAATTAATAAGGAAATATTATAACCAGTTGACTACAGAATCTTCAAATCAAAGGAAGTTAATGTCAGTTATAGTTGACATGCATCTGGTTTGTGTGGAGTAAGGTGATGTTAAATATTTCATTACTTTATATTTGGTTCCTAGTTTTTTTAACATTTTTAATAGGATCATAAATATAATATTGAATACATTACTATGAGTTCAAAAATCAATGGTGGGGAGACCATTGAAGTATGGATGCTATATGTGAGATCTATACTGTGGTTTAGGGATCGGATTGTGGTTCCATCAACTTTTTAGGAACAAATTATTTCATCCTACCATAATTTGATATGGTTTGTTCATCCTAGAATACTAAAGATGTATAGACTGATGAAGGAATAGTTTTGGTGGGTTGTTATATAGAGAATAGTGGTAGAGTTTGTCTTGAGATGCCTCTCCTATCAGTAGGTCAATGCAGAGCATCAGTGACCAGCATGTATGTTCCACTCTTTACCAATTTCTGTGTGGAAGTGGGAATAGATGGGGATGGATTTTGTGATAGGTCTGGAAAGAAAGTTTTGGAAACACAATTCCATATGAGTTATTGTGGATTGACTCACAAATCTGGCTCAATTCGTTCTTATTCATGAATCTAATATGATGGAGGATTTGTCCAAACTTTATATTTGATAAGTGGTAAAGATGCATGGATTCCCAATTTCAATTATGTATGATCGAGACCCCAAGTTCATTTCTTGGTTTTGGAAATCCTTATAGTAAGCTCGTGTAACTCAATTGACTATGAGTATAGCTTATCATCCTTAAATGGATGGACAATCTGAGAGGACGATCCAAATGTTGGAAGATATTCTTAGGGATTGTGTGATGAATATTAGTGGCTCATGGGAAGATCACATACCATTAGTGGAGTTCTCATACAATAATAGTTATTGATTCATGATACATATGGATCTTTTTGAAGAATTGCATGGTCATCATTTTCATTCTTCACTTTATTTGGTGGAAATAGGTGATAATTCACTTATCAAGCCTAGTCTTGTACATGATGAAATGAAGAATATTTAGATGATCAAAAAGAGAATTAAAATAGCTCAAAGTCATCATATTTCATATGTAGATCACCATCATCGAGTGTTATCATTTGAGGTGTTTGACCATGTTTTATTGAGAATCACTCCAAGGCTTAGACATTTTTGTTTTGGTAAGAAATTCAAGTTGTCTCCTCAGTACATCAGACATTTTGAGATACTTGAATATGTGGGTGATGTGTCTTACTGGTTGGCGCTCCTAGAAAGGTTCAGTTCAGTGCACAATTTATTTCATGTCTATCAATTAAAGAAGTACCAACCTTATCCTGATCATGTCATTCAATGTGACCATGTTGAACTTGAATTGAAAGATACATTGATTCATCTGCTGATACAGATTATTGATAGGAAAGAGAATATCTTTCATGGTAAAAGCATCAATTTTTTACAAGTTTTATAGAAACATGGTTAGACTCAAGAAGAAACATGGGAGAATGATAAAGAAATGTTAGAACAGTGGCCCAAACTCTTCTAGGATAACTCTAGTTTTCTACTTTTAAAGGATAGAAAACCCAATGGTGGGGAGAATGTACCACCCCCTTTTTTAGGTAATTTACCCTTAATTTATGTAATTTGATCTTATATAATTCTTGGGTTGAGATTAAGAGGTTTGATGATGTTTTTGAATGTTTTTTAGGTGTTTATGGAGGTAGAAGGTTTGTGCAAAATTAGTAGAAATCGTACACCACCTCCAAGAAATCGTGCAACCTATTTTGGTATTCACTGTCTAGGAGAAAAAAATTTCCAAATCATGTGAGTGTCTATGGGAAACTATGCAAAGGAAAATAGAGAGAAAAATGGTTGTTGTATGGTATGTCTAATTGTGTGAGCCAACTACGCGGGGTGTAGGCCTGAGACAGTATCACCGCATGGTTGGCACACGGTTTGACAAACTATAAGGCCCAAACCATGTGGCTAATTTCCTTGTCCAGTACCACATGCATGATTGGCACATGGTTTGACAAATCGTGTGACCTAACCATGTAGCGTGTAGTTAATGCCCCAAAAAATGCAATTTTAATCCAAATTAAGGCCCAGGACCCTCATTAGTCACCTTGTCATGACCCATCCCAGAGGGGCCCATGTTGTGAATACCCCAAGCCTGCCTTCAATAGACCAGGGGATGGTGACTAGCACCATGTAGGCATATCCCATAAATGGGAGGCATTAGACTAAATTACTTGTACACACACATACATCTCCAATCCAAAAAATTCTGAAATGTAAAAAACACTAAGTAAACCATGCATGCATACCATTATATCCCACAACTAGAGCATGACAAGAAGTAAAGATAACATAAATAGGTCCAAATACAATCTCACCAAAAAGTGTCTATAATACATGTCCAACTTGGAAGTAATGGTAATAGGACTACTATCTGAAAACCATAGGAACACACCTCGGTCTATCCAGTCTCACTAAGCATTGCCTAGTCCTTTTTTGCCTAGGACTTCATCAAAAGGTTAATTGTTTACACAAGACACGAAACGTGAAGGCAAAGCCCGTCCAAGGGTGAGTATAACAATACTCAGTAAGACACCCTGAAACCTCAAAGAAATAAAAAAAAGGTAATTATAATCATCTCTATATAGGTATATGTCTATAGCACATATAACAAGAACATCCAGATATACTCAAGAGATACACCACACCATCAGGCACTCATAACCAACTGTTAGCCACAGGATTCTACTTGAAGCATGCTCATTCCAGGATAACTTAATCCTAGAGCCATGATATCATCAAAGAAACTCAATGAGGAGGTCTAGATTATTTGGTCCCCACCCAAAGAGAATGCATTGGTCTATGATACATAGAGAGGGGATCATGCCTAGACTCACTGGGGGATGCCATGAACCCAAACTGGATCAAATCGCTGCGTAGGGGATCATGCCCATAATTGTTGGAGGATACCACGAACCCTAACAATGCGACTCGCTAGAGGGAGGATTGGCACCCTGTTTAAGGAGCTCACATGATTCCAAAAACTCTACTAGGGGTGATAGAGGATCGCACTTGAGTCTCTGAGAGGGATACCATACTCTATCTAAGACTCATCCTCTATAGGGGATTACAATCCAGTGATGTGGATGTAATGTCACACTGAACCCTCGAGGAAGAGACCAAGAATAACGCTCTCGAACTATACTGGTCCAAACTAAAAACACATTGTTTATCTCAAAAAGACTATCTCAACATCAGGGTCTCAATATCATAGATGGATCATCGATTGGCTGCTCTGTTTAAGAGATAATCTCATTTGAGCGAAACTTCCCACAATCCTCTGAGGGCATGTGGACCTACCATCGTGGTCGACTACCATGGTCGGTCCACCTACCACATGAATTGGTCACGCATGGACTAACCATTATGGTCAGTCCACATGTTAATCTACCTCATGATCGGTCTCCCCACACGATCGACCGCACTGCACAGTCGGCTTCTATAGTCAGCCGCTGCGATTGATCTTCATGGTCAACCGCAACTAGGCTTCGCCCTAGTTTCCCCAAATCTGACTCGAGTCCAACCCAAGTCCAACCTAGCTCACCAAACTGACCCAAACCGTAGACCTGACCTAGCCCATCTGTCTGACCTGGCCCATTCTGCATTCACCACTGCTGCTCCATGTCCATCGCCACCACCGCTATGTCCGCCTCCTCCATCGCCACGACTGCCGTCGTCGTTCTTGATCGCCTGTGGCTCCACCGCTCGCACACACTCCTTCATCACATGCCACCATCGGCCACCACTGCCACCCCAATTTTTCCCTTCTGCGAACCACCATACCTCCTTTAATGCTCTAAAAATTAAACGATTGTTGATCCAAGCTTGTCCAGTCCTCACCATCGTCGAACAATGCATCGTGTCATCATATCTTCTCGCAAAACGAATCAAACCATCATTCTTAATTATGTGCTGAAGAAACAAATTTGGGAATCATCCATTATATGAATCACTCTATCTTCATCACTGCACCTCCATCGTGTTGTTTTGATCCCAGATCTACGATATCATATCGTTACTCCATGAAATGAGTGTGCAGCGATCGATTGATCGGGAATAGTCGACTCATGGTCCAAACGAAGAGCACCCATGATGAATGAGGAATCAGGGGATAAAATAAAAAAACCTATGGAATAAACCTTGGACATTTTTTATGTCAGCCTCGATTTTTTTCTATTAGAATGATAAATGAAGAGGAATAAATCAACAAACCAAAAACAATTCCATCAATTTGAAATATACTAACGATGTGTGTATCATTTCTTATTCATTGAATTAGTTTGTGTTCGTCTGGGATTAAGAACAGTATGGAAATAACAATAAAAAATATCCTACCTCAATTTGGTTTGATCTATGGTGAAGAATGATCACTGTGTCACATTCATTGGAAAGATCTGTTGAATCTGAGGTTGCGCTGATCGATCGGTCCATTATCCACAAATTCATCATCGTTCATTCGAGATAATTCTCTAGATCTACCTATAATGACTCTCTAGAGGATTCTAGGGTTTGGAAGCTAATCCTAGAATTTTTTCAAAAAAGGATTATTTAAAGTTTGTCAATTTGCTGCGTTAAAAATAATTTTTTATTAAATTATTTTATTCCTTTTACATCCCATGACATCTTTTTCACAAAAGACCTACGCCGACTAAAGTTAGGTCACACCTAAGGTAAATCCTCTATTCTAAACTCAACGGTGCCCTCATATTTTTTATCTGGGTACCCGTTTAAGAGTTATTACACCTTTTTAGGAAAACCGTGCGTGAATGCTATTAAATATTTTAATATTTTTCAAACATTTATTCTGGGCACACCAGGCCTAGAAATCACACGTCGTCTTAGTGTCGGGTCTTGAAATAATTCTATATAATATACAAAAATAATACATAGAAAATCCAAGATATTACATTCTTCCCACCTTGGGGATTAACGTCCCTAAAAAGCAAAAAAAGGCTACTCAAATAGATAAGGGTACTGAGCATGAATTTGAGCCTCCCACTCCCACGTGCTTTCTTGGAGATTCTTGTACTACCATAAAACACGTAGTAAAGAAATATATCCCCCATAAAGAATCATCTCCCACCAATCCTCAATATCCACTAGGTAATCAACAAAATTCACTCCATCCTCGATATCTAGCTTTCCCCAGTCAATGACGTGTGATGGATTAGGCACATACCTCCTCAACTGCAACACGTGGAAGACGTCATGTACCCAATACTACTACGGTGGTAGATCCAAGTGGTATTACACCTTTCCAACTCTATTTAGTATTTGGAAGGGGCTGATGAACCTCGGAGATAGCTTGCTTCCCCGGGAAAATCTCTATAATCCTCATCGAGGTGAAACTTGAAGGAATACATAGTCTCTTTACTCAAACTCCAAAGGCCTCCGCTATTTATTATCATAAGACTTATGACTAACATATGTAGTTTTCATCTGCTCCTAGATGATTTGCACCTTATCTGTAGTAGCTCACACCAACTATGGGCCCATGAGTATTGGTTCTCCTAGGTCAGTCCAGCAAAGCGGTGACCTGTAGGGTCGCTCGTACAAGACCTCGAATGGTGTCATACCAATGGTGGAATGGTATCTTTTTTTGAATGAAAACTCCACCAGTGGTAGGTGATCCTCCTAAATATAGACAAAGTATAACATGAAATCCCGAAGCATCACCTCCAAAACCTGAATGGTCCTCTCTGTCTAGTTTTCTCTCTATGGGTGAAAGTTGTTCTCAAGCATATCTAGGTCCCAAACACCTCCTACAATCCCTTACATAACCGGTATGTAAAGAGATCATCACGATCAGAAACTATCATCGATGAGACTTCATGGAGTCAAACTATCTCCTACACATAAAGGTGTCACAAGATCTCTACTGAACTCTGCTCTTGGATAGCTAGGAAGTGGGATGACTTGGTGAGTCATTCAATGATCCCCCAGATAGAATCATGTCCTATAAACATACATGGTAAACTTATCATGAAGTCCATCGATATCCCATCCCACTTCTACTCTATCACCTCAAGGGTTTGAACTAAACCCACTAAAACCCGGTGCTCAGTCTTCACTTGTTGACAAGTAAGGCATCAAGAAACGAACTTTATAAATCCCTTTTTCATCTTTGGCCACCAAAACTGACATTAGAGGTCCTGATACATCTTCTCCACACCCGTATGTACCACTGAAGGGGATGTATGAAACTCCCTCGGAACCTCCTCCCACAATTCCACAGGTACTATTGTGCACCCTATAAAAAGAATGATGTTATCCCCCACCTTTTGAATATCCATCAGGAGTATGCCCTATGGATATCTGAGCATGTGAGGTATCATAGTCAATGTCCCTAAGTTGGTCCTCCCTGAATTACTATAAGAGTAGAGGGGTAACAACCATCGACTAGAGGTAGGATGATTCATCTCCACCCATAAAGGATATATTCAACGAGCCCAACTACTCTGATTCCATGTTCAGCAACTATGAACTGGGTCTCCTACTGAGAGCATATTCCACCCCATTTCCCTTCCCAGGAGTATAGAAAATATCAAAGTCATGGTCCTGGAGGAACTCTAGCCATATTCTTTGTCTCAAATTTAGGTCCTTCTAGGAGAATATATACTTGAGACTCTTATGGTTAGAGTAGACGATAAACCAATCACCCATCAGGTAGTGTCTCTACATCTTCAATGCGAAGACTATCACTGCTAGTTCAAGATCATGGTTCATGTAGTTATGCTCATGTGGTCTCAACTAGAATGAACCATAGGCAATCACTGCTTGCCTCTACATCATGACACAACCAAGCCCAGTCCTAGATGCATCATAGAACACCACATACTCGGTGCCTTACTCTAATAACTTCAGGATGGGAGTGGTTGTCAACCTCTGCCTCAACTTCTGAAATCACTACTGGCACTTTTCTATCCACATGAAATACTTCCCCTTTCATTTCAAATATTTCAAGGGTCCTTCTACTCTAGATAATTTGGGTAAAAACCTACGATGGTACCCTTCCAATCCAAGGAAACTCTACACCTCGGTAACACTCTTGGGTTTCTCCTAAGCAAGCACTGCTTCAACCTTCACTGGATCCACTACAACTATGGCCTTTGAAATAAAGTTTCATAAAAAATGGACCTATTGAATACAGAACTAACACTTCAAGAGCTTCTAGTAATTTTTGTGCTCTCAGAGTGTGTCCAGAACCATCCTCAAGTGTCTTGCATGCTCCCCCTCTAACCTCAAGTACACTAGGATGTCATCAATGAAGGCCACTATGAACCGGTCTAAGTAAGGATAAAAGATCCAATTCACAAGTCCCATAAACACTACTGGGGAGTTCTTCATGCAAAACAAAATCACCAAGTACTCATAGTGACTATAACAATATATGAATGTCATCTTTGGTATATCCTCATCTCATACTCACAGCTGGCGATAGCCTGATCTGATTTCAATCTTCGAGAACCATCGCGCCCATTTCAACTTATCAAAGAGTTCATCGATACTCAGTATTGGATACTTGTTCTTCATAGTCACCTAGTTTAAGCTCTGGTAATCCACACGTAACCTCAATATCCCATCTACCTTATTCTCAAAAAAAAACTGGGGCTGCACAGGGTGAAACACTGGGTCTCATGAATCCCTTTCTCTGAAAGTCCTCTAATTGTATCTTTAGCTCATGAAGCTCTACAGGAGCCATCCGATATGCAGGTGTAGATATCGATGTCATCCTAGGATGTAGATCAATGAAAATTTTATCTCCCTATGGGGAGGTAAACTTGGAACATCTTCAAGAAATACATCCTCATACTCTGCCACCACTGTAGGAAACTAAGGACTCGTATCATCCACTACACCAAGGGTGAGGCTATCCAACTGATGAGTAATCATCTACAACCTCCTATGTGTGAGTCCGTCCTGCATTGCTTGTGTTTCCTTTTCACCAACAAAGGAAAATTTGGTCCCATCACTATGGACACACCGTACTCTTTGCCTAAAATAGTCAATCTAAGCATGAATTGTGGATAACCAGTCCATACTAAGAATGATGTCGTAAGGCCTCAATACTGCTACCAAGAGATCTCAACCAAAAATATTTCCTCCAAGAGATAGGTCACACTTTTGGCACTAATGTGTGATCATCGAGGCTCCTCATAGGAGTCTCCAAGCATAAGGTTTGAGTCAATAGTTCAACCAGAATCTCCAATTCCCAAACAAGATTCATGGTAAGAAAAGAATAACTAGCACGAGTGTCTTTAAAAACTAAATCTAGGGTGGAAAAGACAAAAATAATACCTCATATCATCCCTGGAGACCTGGGTTCATAAGCTTCCATCACCTACAGCTGGACCTGTCCCTTTCCACCAGTTCCCTAAGCCTGGCGTGGACCACCTGGGGGTGGTGGTGGTAATAGGCCAAACCTATGACCATATCCTACTACTCTCCCAGCTCCTCTTCCAAGTCCTACATCCTGAAAACCATCTTGATCATATCTCCTCCTCTTCCTCAGTGGTCCCTCAACCATATCTTGATCATTTGTATGATAGGTTGGGCAATCTCATGCCAGATGTCCCCAACCGCCGCATGAGTAACACCATTTATCCATTGGCTGATTCGAGCCACCATCAGGGCCCTACACCACTGACCCTAAGTCCTATGATCACCCCATAAAGAATCTAACCTTCTTAGATCTTTGTGTCTTTCTTCAATTACCTGCTATCGAGGTATCATCTATTGGGTTCCCACCGCTAGCTCCCACTACCAGTCTATTCTCTGCCAGAAAACTCTCCACTAGCAGGGCTCACTCCAGTACCCCATCATCTGTAGAAATTCTAACAGATACCACTGATGCATTAATGTCCTATAGTAGGCCCTGATTGAAGGTTTGATCCCTGAAGAATAGGTCTCACATCACATACAAGGAGTAGCATGAAAGAATAATAAACTATGTTGAATACTCCACCACAGTCATACTTCCCTACTGCAGATGCAGAAGCTCCTGTATGCATACCGATCACAACATGGCTGGATATAACTCCACCTTGAAGAGATACTCGAAGTCTATCTAGGAGAGATTTGTCTCGTTGTGTGACTAAGTCACCAAGCTCTGCCATCACCCCAAAAATCCCTAAAGAAGACTCATGGTAATGACTTCCATCTGGTCGGAAGGTGTCCTCACAAGCTAAAAAACATGGGTGACTACCTCTAACCAATCCTCGACCATCTGGGGGTCTATCTCACCCCAAACCCTAGGAGGTCAATACCTTTGAAACTTTTGCAACACACTCAGCCTGTGTGTATCCTCAGCTAGTAGTACTGGTAGAAGTTGCTGCTAGATGGGTGGTGTTATAACTGGTAAACCGGCCAAAGGTTCTATCTCCGGTACAGGCCCTTGTACCAATGCCTCACACTAGGTAGATCATCCCCATGATCATACGGTGGAATCCTAGATAGTTGCCTATGTGGAGGCATCCTAAAATAAAACAAGATGTACCACAGTGAATAGAGTATATCCGAGGATTTGACTTAAGAAGGATGTTAGGCCTATTGTGTCAAATACCCTGAGAGTGGGTGAATTAGGGTATGATAGATTAAAACAACTTCCCATTTTTATTTTTTTTGTTGTTAAAAAAAACTCTCTTCTCTCTGTTTCCTACAGCAAAGTATGAACAAAAAATAAAACATGCATGAGACACAGTAATTTTACTTGGTTCACTCTCACTGGGATACGTCTGAGGAGCATATAATGGAAATGTGATGATGTACCAAATACACTAAAAGTACACTATTGTTTACAAATCTTGAAGTGGGATCACTATCCCTCTTGGTTTAAAACCAATCACAAAATGAAAGCTCACTGATCTCTCAACTAAAGTGTGCTCACTGAATTCTTTAGAATATTCACTCACGGTTTATAGACCTATAGGTCCCTTCATCATCTCAAATGAATGCATCCTCTACAATGTGTCGATACATTATTGATGTCCCACTTTCATCCACTAATGAATACTACTTTACCACATGTGTACTTGGAAACTTCCAATATTTCACCCAAACCCCACCACGCCTTGCACGTAAGTTTTATTAATTGCACGCAAAACCTATTTTTATGACCAACTTCTTTCTTACATGCAACTAAAATCTTATGAACAACTTTCTTTCTTATGCTCAACTCAAATTCTTACGCGTAACTCCCTTTGTACGCAATTCTTACACGATCCAGAGCCTCAAATTTCTCTAAGGGTGATCCTATCAAATGAGGGGGGTCACCTCTTATTTATAGGCATCGCCGAACCTACATGAAAAAACCCTAATTCATGTGAAAAATCTTCTTTGAGTGCAGAAAACCTGATTTGACATCGCATTTGGCATGTAAGTCTCTTTTGTGCAACCTCATCTTTCGCGCACATTCCAGATCTTTTGTGAACTTCATGCCTTTGCCATATTTTGATGTTCTAATTCTAAATCATTCGTTATGTTCAACATTAAAAATCATCTTCAATCTTGAGCACAACTTCCTTTTCCAAAAACACATTTCTCTATTTTTCTGATTTTGAGACCCAAAAATTTGGCAAATACTGGAAAACGGTGCCACCGTGTATATGTTCTTTTTGTATCATCTACAGATCATTCATTCCTTTTTCATGGTTCTTTTTCAACATAGTTTATCAACAATATATTTGGAACTTGAAAACTCATCATGTAAACCCTCTTTGTCAACAAACACAATTAACCCAAAAATGTTGGAATGGTGCCTTGAGGGATTTTTTCCCAACAATATACCCCTTGGGTTTGTTGACAACTCTTAAAAAGAAAACTCTTGATATTTTGATACATCGTTAAATATTTTTTCATCTTCTACCACCATTCACCTCTTACAATTCAAATATCGTTCAAAATATTTACTCAACACATACTCTAAGGCCACATGAGCCATGCTCGGCATAAGAAACAAGAGTAATATGAAAATTTCATCAATAAACCACTTTATTCCATTCTAAAACCATTCATATACTATCATCATAAACACCATATATCATGATATATATCCTTTGATTGAACATTTCTAGAATCTTCATATTTAAAACTCCCCTTATCTCACTGATCCACCTATCAACTTCTCACTGTGTCCACCTGTCAACTTCTCCCCATGTCTTGACTAAGTATTTTTCTCCCTTTTCACATTCAAAATTTCTATCCCTTTTTCAACAAACCTAAATATCACTCCTTTGTGTTCTGAAACAAGGTAAAGAACATATATTATTACATTTTGGAAAAACACATCATACCTCAGGGAGAGGGTGTTTCACATCCACACTTTTTCAAGTGCAGGTAGTAGACTGAACTCCCAGAGCCAGTCGATGCATTTTAAATGCTTTTTTAGGTAAGGCCTTTGTTAGAATGTCCACAAATTTTAGTTCTGTAGGAACATACTCCAAATTCATAAGACCTTACTCCAACTTATTCTTGATAAAGTAATATTTGATTTCAATATGCATTTTCCTTGAATGATGGACTATATTTTGCTAAGATTTATAGCACTTGAATTATCGCAATGGATTTTGATCAGAGACTTCACTTAAACTCCCATATCATCAAGGTGTTGCTTCATCCACAATAACTATGTGCACACTTGAGTAGCTACAATATATTCAGATTCTTTGATTCTAAATGAAATAAAATCTTGTTTCTTGCTTAACCAAGAAATAAACAATCTTCCAAGATATAATGAACCACCTGTCATTGATTTTCTATCATCTACTGATCTAGCCCAATCTGCATCTGTATGTCCCAATAAATATTACTGAGATTTTTCATTATACATTAAACCAAAATCCACCATAACCTTGATATACTGAAGTATTATTTTCACAAAAATCATGTGTCTTTCATTGGTATTGCTCCGATACTGTATTGCTTGACATGTGGAAAAAACAATATCTAGTCGAGTCATTGTTAAGTACAACAAGATTCTAATGATCTTCCTATATTCAGTGATATTAACCACTTTTCCCTCATTATCTCTTGATAATTTCATCTGGGTAGCTACCAGAGTTTTCATCTCCTTGTAATTATCCATTCCAAACCTTCTCAAAACCTCCTTGGCATATTTATATTGATAAATGAATGTTCAATTCCTTCCTTGTGTCACCTGTAAACCAAGGAAAAACATCAACTCACCAATCATTGACATTTTGAACTCACTTTTCATGAATTCTAAAAACTGTTTGCATTGAACTTCATTTGATCCACCAAATATTATGTCATCAACATAAACCAGCACTATCATCCTTTGATTGTTGTCATTGTTAACATAGAGATTGTAATCAACTCCACCATGCTGAAAACTGAGTTTTTTCAAAAACTAATATAGTTTTAAATACCATGCTCTTGGTGATTTCTTCAATCCATAAAGTTCCTACTTCAACCGAAAAACTCTATTCTCATCTTCATGAATGAGAAAACCATCTGGTTTCTCAATATACACTTCTTATTCCAGAACTCCATTCAAAAATGCTGACTTGACGTCTATTTGGAAAACCTTAAACTTTCTTTTCACTGTTATATCCAAGAATAATCTGATTGTCTACAGCCTTGAAACTGGTGAAAATGTCTCATCAACATCAATACCCTATATCTAGGAGTACCCTTTTCACACTAGTCATGCTTTGTTTTGAATCACAACACCATCTTCATTCATTTTGTTTCAAAATACCCATTTTTTCCTGATGAAATTCTTATTTATTGGCCTCAAAACAGTCTCACATGTTTGATTCTTCTCAATTTAGTCAAGCTCTTCATTCATAACTTGAACCCAATTATCATCTCCAGTTGCTTTACTAAAATATTTAGCCCCTAACTGTGATAAGTATGATACTTTCTATAGAGTCTTCATCCTTCTTGTCTACACTAGCACTATCTGATCACCAATGATAATTTTATTGTTAATTTCATCTCGAATCTTTGTCTTCTATGTAGATACAGACTTAAATTTATCTTTCTCATCATCAGTATCTTCTTCTGAATCATCATTTACTACTTCTTCTCTCTCTGGGTTTCTTACCTCCTCATCACTTTCATTAGAAAACTGTTCAATGTGTTTTTGAATATTCTCTTCATTTTCCACTATCGTGACATCATTGCTCTCAACTAATTTTTCCAGCCTATTATTAAATCATTTATATGATTTTATTTTTCCTGAGTAGCCAAGGAATATTCCCTCATCTCCATGTGACTCAAATTTCCTGTGTTTTTCTTTGTTGAGAATAAATCACTTACTACCAAATATTAGAAAGTATTTTAATGTTGGATTATTTTTGTACCACATATCATATGGATTATTTCCTTCCTTCGGACACAATAGAGCCCTGTTATAAATATATACCAATGTCAATATTGCTTCCTTCCAAAATTTCTCTAGTGGGCCTTTTTCAATAAGCATCATTATGTCCATATTGTTGATGATCTGATTTCTCCTCTCAACCACTCCAGTTTGTTGAGGAGTTCTCACTGAAATGAATTATCCCATGTTTCTTGAGATAATCTTCCACTTCACTATTTGTGAATTTTTTACCATTATCAGTACGAAACTTCAGAATTTTCTATCCAAGCATCCTTTTGCATTCCTTCTGGTATTGTTTTATGCAACTGAACACATATGACTTGTGGGCATTGACAAATACCCATACAATTATGCTATAATCATCAATTAAAATAATGTAATATCTTTTCTCGTCAATGGATCTTAGTGAGATAGGTCCAAAAACATCAGCATGCACTAATTCAAGCACTCTAGTCGATTTCTATTCTTTTTTTTTGTATGTTTTTTTGTGATCTTTCCTTGTTGACATGCATTGAACATATGAGTATGATCATGTGATAGCTTAGGGAGGCCTTTAGATGCATCACATTTTACCAGATCTTTTAGGGATGGTTGATATAGATGACTAATTCATTTATGCCACAACTTATTTTCTTCCTCTCTAGATAAAAAACACATATCTTCTTCCCCGTTTACAAGGTATATATTCCCATTTGTCCTTTTTCCCTATATAACAACTACGTCATCACTTCCTTTGATAATACACACGTTATTATTAAATCTTATAGAATTCCCTGAGTCACATAGTTGACTGACACTAAGAAAGTTGTGACTGATACCTTCTACTACTAGACATCAGCACGTCTCATTTATTTTCCCACAAACTTGGTCGTTCCTGATGCAATTATATTTAGTCCTTCATTATTTCTAAATTTAAAAACTCCTTCTTTGTCATATTGTATGTCTTTAACAATATCCTTATCTCCTATCATATAGGATGTGCAATCACTGTTAAGTATCCATACACTAGAATGATCTGATGTTTTAAGTGAAATTTCTACAACCACTCCCTTCTCTGCTGTTTTCTTTTTGATCCATGTTTTTTACTTCAGACTCAGTATAGACTAATAGTCTTGACCTTCCACAGAGTATGATGGAACAGCTCCATCTTGCAAGGCTGAAAATTGATTTTGTGTTTTCATCTCACATGTTGATTCTTTTATTTGCTGCTTGTAACCACTTTGGTTCAGTTTTGGCACATTCTTCTACATGGTGGATGTACAATATATATCCATGTGCCCAAATCCTCCGCAAAAAAAAACAATATCCCTCAAAAGATATTCTACAGTATCTTACTCTGTTTGGTTGTAATTGTTGTTCTTGTGTCCTTCAGTATCTCTTAGTTATGGAACACACATTTTGTGAGTGTCCCATCTTTCCACAGTAATAACACCTAATATAAGGTGCATTCATGCATGCCACTTCTGCACCACTGGGTGTCCCTTGGGTTCTTTGAATCTTCTTGTTCTACTTCATACCCAAATCAATAATTAATCTCAGAGTGGGTTCTTGTGGTATGACTTCAACCATAACTGATTTCTGTTTTTGATCAAGCCTCATACCATCCTTATCATTTAGATTTGACTCTTTCATCTATTTTGTTGGGCCTCTATACTACACTTCCAACTTTTTTGTCTTCTCAATGACCTTCTTTCCTAATTTTATATTAGGAGTTAAGAGTTTTTATTGATCCTTAAATTTTCAACATAGCCTGACAACTTCCTCTTCGAGTTCTTCAATACGTTTGATTTGATCTATTCCAATGTTAGTCAAACTGTCAATCTCACTTTTTTGTTCTTAGATTTTGAGTTTGTAATCAAAATCCTTTTCTGAGCTCTCTGGTGTTGAAGGCTTAAGTTTTTCAATTTCTTCCATCAGATTAGACTTATCTTCTTTCTGCTACTGCATATAGAGTTTGGCATCACAAACCACTTTGTTGACTTTCTTCATTTTGGCTCTCCAAACATTTATCTCTTCAAGAGAGGATTCTAGCTCATCTTGTAAATAAACTCTTCCTTAAACTTCTTCTTCATCAAATTCACTTTCCTCCCTTTTTTGATTGCTTCCTATAACTACCACCATAGAATTTTATCCATGATCCTTACATTTCTCTATCTCTTCAGCCTCAGATTCATCTAAACTGTCACATTCTTTTGAAAGAAGATTCTTTTTCTTAAAGAAACTTCTCTTAAAGTTTTTCTTTCCTTTCACATAGGTTGGATACTTCTTCATAGGGATTTCAAATTCATCCTCATCATCTTCTTGGAATTTCTTGGGGCACCTTACTGTAATATGACCAACCTTTCCACATCTAAAGCAAGTAAGTGGAAGTTTCCCTTTGAACTTTCTTTTTCCTCTTTTTAGATTTGAGGAAAGGAGTGGCATCACCTCATTTATCTCTTCTTCTTTCTAATAATCTTAAATGGTGAGATTATTCATGGCCTTTAATGACACTTACTTGGAATTCAATTTTTTCACAAACTCAATGCCCTCATTTCTCATCTCATAAGCAAAAAGAGTACTATGCAAGCTATCCAATGTGAGATCCTTTGAATCTTTGTCCTACAATATAGAAATTTTCAGATTGAACCAAGGTGGAAGTTTTATTAATATTAACTTGATTATATTTACATCTTTAGTGATTTCTCCAAGACCATGCATGTCTTCCAAAATAACATTTACCCTGCCAAAGAATTCATTGATAGACTCATTTGAGTTCATTCTCGGATCTTCATACTTTTTCCACAAAACCTGTAACTTTGCCTCTTTGAACTTTTGAATCACCTTAATATATATTCAGCAGATTTCCCACATATCATTTGATGTTTTACATGAAATCACCTTCATATATATGGCATTGGATAGGGATCTCCCTAAAGCATTGATTCCTTTAGCATCAGCATCCAATTCCCTTTGTTCAGCTTCTGATAAAGCACTACTGTCAATGTTGGATGAAATACCATGAATTTCTGCTATAAAGACATCCATTACTAAGGATCAAAAGTAGTGTTATATCTGATTCTTCCATAACTGAAAATTATTCTTGTCAAAGATCGGAATCCCTTTATGATTGATGAAATCCATTGAGAGAGAAACACATATATTAACCTTTACTCTAATAATGATTTTTAGGCCCAGTAGGTAAAATACCCTAAGAGGGGGGGTAAATTAGGGTATAATAGATTAAAACAAATTCCCCTTTTGATCTTGATTTGTTGTTAAACAAAACTTTTTTCTCTCTCTTTCCCACAGCAAAGTGTGAACAGAAAATAAAGCATGCACGAGATACATCAATTTATTTGGTTCACCCTCATTAGGATATGTCTAAGGAGTATACAACGGCAATGTGTTGTTGTACCAAATCCACTAGAATCACACTACTGTTTACAAAGTTCAAAGTGGACTCATTGTCCCTCCTGGTTTACAACCAATCACAAAATAAAAGATCACTGCTCTCTCAACTGAAGTGTTCTCACTAATTATTTAGAAGATTCACTCATAGTTTATAAACTTGTAGGTCCCTTTATCATCTCAAATGAATGCATCCTCCAGAATATGTAGATGCTTTATTTATGTCCCACTTTCATCCACTTATGAATACTACTTTACCACAGGTGTACTGGGAAACTTCCAACCGTTTTTGTAACCCTTACTACTCCTTGTGCGTAAGTTTTATGCTTTGCGTGAAAAACCTCTTTTTATGTGAAACTTCCTTCTTACACGCGACTCAAATATTATGTGAAACTTTCTTTCTTACACGCAACTTAATTTTTTGCATGCAACTCCCTTTATATGCAATTCTTACGTGAGTCAGAGCCTTGCATTTCTATAAGGGTTTAGTTTTTCAAGTGATGGGGTCACCTATTATTTATAGGCATCACCGACCCTACGTGCAAAACCTTGATGCGTGCACAAAATTCTCTTCGAGTGCGGAAAACTCATTTTGACGTCGCATTTGGTGCGTAAGTCTCTTTCTCACAACCTCATCTTTCGCGCACATTTCAAATCTTTTGCACACTTCATGCATTTTCCATATTTCAATGTTTTGATCCTAGATCATGCCTTTCATGAAACATTCCAAACCATATTCAATATTGTGCACAACATCCTTTACCAAAAACATGTTTCTCTATTTTTTCGATTTTGAGACCCAAAAATTTGGCAAACACTGGAAAACGGTACCACTATGCATACGTTCTTTTTGTATCTCCTCTAGATCGTCCATTCCATTTTAATGGTTCTTTGTCAACATAGTTTGTCAACGATATCTCTGGAACTTGACAACTCGTCATGGAAACCCTATTTGTCAAAAACCACAACCAGCCAAAAAATGATGCAATGGCACCTTGAGGGATTTTTTCCCAACAAAGGACATGGAATAAAAAACCATTCCTATATGATGTATGTACCATTATTTTTCCCTGCAACTAGTATTTTCATGTATCGAGTTGAAAAAAAGGTAATTAGAGTCCTGGTTTATGGATACTTTGGTCACTGCACCAACATTGGGATACTTGACCTAAAATATAGACTCGAAACACTTAACATTATTGCCTTAAACCAATCTCACAAAATCCTAGTCCTAAAGTAGAACTAACCCATTTTATACCACTCTTTCATGACCTATACCGAAGGGGCCCATGTCGTGACTACCCTAAGCCTGCCTCCAATAGTCCAGGGGCTGGTGATTAGCACTGAGTAGGCATATCCCACAAATGGGAGGCATTATCCTAAAGTACATGTACACACGCACACATCTCCAAGCCACAAAATGATGAAATTTAAAAACCACTAAGTAAACCAGGAATACATACCACTATATCCCATAACTAGAGTATGACAAGAAGAAAAGTTAAAGTAAATATGTCCAAATACAATCCCACCACAAAGAGTATGTAACACAAGTCCAACCTAGAAGTAAAGGTCTTTGGACCACTGTCTAAAAACTGTAGGAACACGCCTCGGTCTGTCTGGTCTCACTAAGCATCGCCTAGTCCTGGTCCACCTAGGAATCCGTCAAAAGGTCGATCATCTACACAAGACACAACACGTGTGGGGAAATCTCATATAGGGGTGAGTATAACAATACTCAGTAGGACATCCCAAAACCTTAAGGCAATACAAAAAAGGTAAGTATAGTCAGCTCTACATAGGTATATGTCTACAACACATATAACAAGAACATTCAGGTATACTCAATAGAGACACCACACCCTCAGGTGGTCATAAACAACTGTTATCCACAGTATTTCTCTTGAAGCACACTCGTTATGGGATAACTTACTCCTTGAGCCATGATATCATTGGAGACACTCAACGAGGAGGTCTATCTCATTTGGGCCTCACCAAAAGAGAACGCATTGGTCAAGAAAGAATATGATACACAAAGAGGGGATCATGCCCAAACTTACTGGGGTATGCCACAAACCTAACTTGGATCAACCCTCTATATAAGGTATCACTCCTAGAACCATTGGGGGATACCATGAACCCTAACGATGTGGCCCGCTAGATGGAGGATTAGCGCCCTGCTTAAGGAGGTCACATGATTCCACAAATTCCACTAGTGGTGATAGAGGATATCACTCTAGTCTCAAGGAGGGATACCATACTCTATATAAGACTCAACCTCTTGAGAGGATTACAATCCATTGATCTGAACCCTTGAGGAAAGGATCAAGGGAAACACTCTCAACCTATACTGGTCTAAACTAAAAATTCATTATTTGTCTCAAAAAGATTGTCTCAATGTTAGGGTCTCAACTCTATAGATGACTCGTTGATTGGACGCTCTTTTTAGGAGATATGCTCCTTTGAGCGAAACTACCAACCGCCCTTTGGGGGCCTGCAGACCTACCGCCATGGTCGGTCCACTTACCACGTGGACTGGCCATGTATAGACTGACCATTATAGTCATTCCACCTACCGCTCTGCCTCAGAAATGATCACCCCGCACGGATAACCAAAACCGGAGTCCTCCATGGTTGCCCTGGATCCGACTCGGGTCCAGCCCAACTCACCGGCCTGACCCGACCTGTAGACCCAGCTCGGCCCATCTGCCTGACCCATCCCGCTCTGCGTTTTCCACCACCATTCTGCGTCCATCACTGCCACCACCGTAGGTGGTTCTTTCCATAGACCACCATGCCTCCTCTGATGCCCAAAAAATTAAACGACCATATATCCAAGCTCATCTAGGTCTCATCATCGTTGAACAACGCATCTCGTCGTCAGATCTGCTCGCAAAATGGATCAAATTGTTGTTCTTCATTGTGTGCAGAAGAACACAAATTCGGGAATCATATGTCTTCCAAATCGCTCTGTCTTTGTCATCTCACCTTCGTCGTGTCATGCTAATCCCAGATCTATGATATCATATCATTGCACCAAGAAACAAGTGTGCAACAATCGATTGATCATGAATAATCGAGTCACAGGACAAACGAAGAACACTCGTGACAAATGAGGAATTGGGAGAGAAAAGTACAAAAAGAAACTCTGTGGAATGAATCTCTTCCATTGTTCATGTAGGCCTCAATTCATTTCCATTAGAATGATAAACGAAGAAGAATAAATCAATGAGCCAAAAATAATTCCATCAATTTGAAATCTACTGACGATGCGCATATCAATTCTTGCCCATTGAATTGATACTAATTTTCCCAAGATTAATAACGGGATGGAAATCAAAAGACAAAACATCTTACCTCAATTCAGTTCAATCACTAATGAATAATGATCATTGCATCACATTTGTTGTTGAGATTCATCGAATTCGAGACTGTGCTGATCGATTGGTCCACGATCTGCAAATTCATCGTCATTGGTTCGAGAGAATTCTCCAGATCTCCCTCCAATGAATCTCCAAAGGATTCCAGGGTTTTGCGGCTAACCCTGAAATTCTGAAAAAAAAGGCTTATTTAAATTTTCCCAATTCGCTGCATCAAAAATAAATTTTTATTAAATTATTTTATTCTTTTTATGTCACACGGTAGCTTTTTCAAAAACAAACCACGCCGACTAAAGTTAGGTCGTGCCTAGGGTAAAGACATTATTTTGAACTCAACGGTGCCCTCAGATTTTTGATCTGGGAACTCGTTTAAGAGTTATTCCACCTTTTCAGGAAAATCATGTGTGCGTGTTATTAAATATTTTAATATTTTTCAAACATTTATTCCGGGCACACTGCGCGTCGTCTCAGCACCTGGTCTCGAAATCATTCCATATAATATCTAAAAATAATATACAGAAAATTTGAGATGTTACATTCCTAATATTCTAGGATCTCAAATTACATTTCCTCTCATGGCTCCTTTGGCGATTCCTTTCAATCTGGAGACTTATTTTGTCAAGTCAAATCACATTGGAGATTCAGATTCATTTGTAAGTCATGGTTGTTCCACATTTTTCTTATATCTACTCTTCTACTCCCTCTCGAAACCATATATCTGGCCAGTTATGGATAGATATATGTTCTATGATGAGAATATTGATGAGATGTGATTGAATCTATTAAAGGAAAGAAGATCCAAGGTCGGATCTAGAATATCTTAGTGTCGATCTTCATTACAACCATATGTTGAGACATAGGTTTCACTCATATATACCATTCTAGAACTTGAAAGTTGAGTTTTGATTAAATTTGTTTCTTGAAATTATTGTGAAAACCTTGTGTGGTTCTTGATAAAAATCCCTTTTTGCTTATGGATTTGGAAATTGTGGGAATTTGATGGATTCTGGAAAAACCCTTTGTTTATGATTTTAAAATGGTGATTTTAAAATTATGGGATGTTTTTTATGCACACAAGTTGTTTGATGAAATTTTTTTAATGAAGAATTTATTTTATGTGAAATGGAATTTGGAATAAATGGTTGGTGTGTGTTCGTTTGTGAACGTGACCCTGAGAAAAGGGCGTGCACCATTGGATCACCTGGATATTGGTCACCTTGTGACAACTTTGTGGATTTATAAGATACCACTCATTAGTATGGAACCGCCACTTGGAATGCATGTATGTATGGGTGTGTGTATGGAAGCACGAGAATGGGTATGACAAATTATGAGAAATGGTTTAAAGACTTGTTTATTATTTTCCTTGGAACTACTTTTGGTTTTGATATAAACAGCTTAAACTGTTTTCTTTAAACTTTTTTATATAAATATGTTAACTGGTTCTTATCCTAGTGGCGTGAGTTGTGAAGTATTTGGGGAAATCCTAATGAGTTTATACTCACCCCCTACTTGGGCACATCAGTGTATTTGCAGATGTCATCTATCGAGATACAGGTAGAGGAAATATATTATATTTCTCTAGTGATATGTCTTGATATTTTGGGCATAACAGGTGGAGTTAGAGCTTAGAGCTTGGTCAGGTGTTGTTTGGGATCATGTCACTTAAGGTCTATGAGTCATATTGTCTTTTGGTTTTATCTTTGATGTTCCATGTTCCATTGTCACTCTGATATTGTTTTCATTTTACTGGTTTTACCTTGAGTTGTTTTTTTTACTTCACTCATCCATCATGTTGGAGGATTGGATGTTTATTGATTAGTGTTGATAGGTTATTCTTATCTTAAAAGGGAAAATCATCCCTCAATATTCTTTGAATCCCTTGACATTTATTGTCATCCTTTGGTGTCTTGGGGACATCACCTAAGGCCAGTGGCACCCCGTCACTTCTTGATCCAATGAGGAGGAGCGAGATGTTACATTAGAGGTAGATCGGGTGACCCTTACGTAGAACTCTTCTACGTAAAGGAAACCTTAAAATTTCTTACGTTGTGTGAAGGTGGCTAGCATTAACCCTTACACAAGCTTTAAAACTGCTTTATAACATTTACACAATAACCTTTACATGAGACCAGGGGATTAACTTTACGAGATGACCCTTACACATACCACTCTATGTAAGGGTGGGTCCATATGACCCTTAACCATGAATATTCTATTAGTCGAATAATCACATGGATTATCAATTACTAATATCATAATAAGGGAATGCATACTGTCGGGCATCATAAACATACCATAAAGGCCTCGTCCAAGACATTTGAAAATAAATGGTTAAGGCCTCGGCCAAATCCAATTCTATTTTGTCTCATGAAAAATACCGATGCATCGAGTGGCTATAGTGGGCCCCACCCTTCACTTACTAAGTTCAATGCATTCCTCATATGAACGGGGTTAAACATAAACAACATATACATATGAAATGTAAATAAATTTCCCCAATCTGTAAACATAATCACTAACCATTCTGAGTAGTATGGTGAATGGTATCAAGATAGCACATCCACAGTCAAACTGGTCATAAACCATTTAATAAATTATGGTAGCTAATAATCATAAGAGACCAATCTCAATAAAGCATGAGATTCAACAAAGGTTTTTAAATAGCTAAAAATACTCTAATAAAATCATCGAGAAATTCTTGAGAGAAATACTCTTTTTACTTTGCAAAGAAGAGTTCTTTTTGAAAAAATCATTTTTATTTGTCATAATTATTTGTATGAAACCAGAAATGAACAAATATAGTTTTTCATGAAAAAAGTGGTGATTTTAGAAAAACAATGGTGTCTTATAATAGATTATAAATGGTACTTGAAAATTGGTAAGAAATCGAGAAGTTTCCTTTGATCGGACTTGTTTATCAGAAGGAATTGAAAAGGAAGACATATAAAATATGTATTTTCCCATCAAAGAAAGATGAATTGATCTGGATACATCAGTTTGTAACATATACACCGAATGTAAAAGAAGTATATGAAAAGAATGAATGATTACATTGGTGTAAAGAGGGAGAAAACATAACCCGGATGAAAATGGAGGTTTGGGAAGAAACTTTTACCTTATGTTCGAAAGTGTTCTGCAATTGACCTTAATGTCAAGGTTGATCAAATTAAATCCATTAATTAATTAATTCAAAACATTTTCTGCATGTATTTGATTTAATATAATTTTATTAAGTTCATTTATAGCTTTTTGGGTGAGTTATAAGATTAAATTTTGTCGTTCAGGAGTGCTCTTTTTCTTGGTTTTCATGATCGGATTACTTTTATACGCATATGGAAGATCATGTAAAATGATTCAGAATTGAAATTATATGTTATTAATGATCTTCCAGAATGTTAAATGGTTATATAAGTCATTTGGTTATTTGAAGTGAGAATTAATCATTAGATAAAACGTTAGTGATAATCGTTTTGATTATTTTGACGGTTTTTCGATCATCACAAACTAGTTTTGTTTAATTAATTAATATTATGTATATATACTGGTTCTAGAACATCAGATAAAATGTAATACATATATTATAATTTGGTTTAACCATAAAAATGATTTTATGATCAGCCTTGAAGTCATTAATGGAAATTGAAACGTTTCATAAAATGACAGGGGTTTACAAGATCAACCTAAATGATAACATTTATCATTCGGATGCTAAACAAATCGTCGGAAATGGCTACATCTAATGCATGTTGTAAACCCACATAGCCTCTTGTATCATATACAAAGAAGGCTCTAGGACATATTCCTTTCATCGTCCCTCCTTCACAGCGCGGTGCTACGCGTCACAAAGCCCTTAGTGTAGTCTATCGCGGTGCGAACTGAAACAACAACACCATTTCAGCAAGGCTTTTGGACCTTGCTCCGCCACTCACCAAAGCGCCCAAAACTCTATTTGAGTCTCGTTCGTCACCTAAAAACATCTCGTAAAGATATCTCGATCTTCAAAATTCCCATAGCCAAAGCACCCAAAACTCTATTTGAGTCTTGTTCGTCACCTAAAAACATCCCGTAGAGATATCTCGATCTTTGAAATTCCCATAGCCAAAATTAAAATTCCTTTTGAAATTTACCTCTCTTTACACCAAATGGTATGAGGGGAAGAGTAATGGAGAAAAATTGGTGATCATTATGAAAACATTTGTGATGGTTTATGAAAATAAACCATATATGAAATTATGTGATGGTTATTTCATAAAACCTTCATACATGGTCATGAACCATCAATGTCAGTTTTCTTAAAAACATATAATGCATGGTGATATATAACTGGTTTTTTTTTTTTTTGAAAATCATCACTTATATTATTTTTATTTTGAAAAGTCACAAGAGTAGTAAATAATAAAAATTTAAAAATGTTAATTACATTAAGTAAATGTTATTCAATTTGATGTACGATACTCTGGTCAATATCAAAATACAAAATAACATATAATTGACAACCACTCCGCCATTAATGCCATGAGCAGGTGTATGCGTCCACGAATGGTAAACCCTGCACGATGGATTGTAGTATACTCTTCCCCACAGTCCCACACACTTCGATTACTGCAAACAACAAATTCGATTTACCTTCAACCACCCATCAACTCCACAGAAAATCGAATCCCCCCGGCGCATCTTGATCTCCGGTGGCCTGCCTGCCCGCTCCCAGATTGGCCATGCCCGGAAAGACCTCTCTGTTCAGTTCCGGCAGAACGCCGATCATGCCCCTCTCTGTTTTGAGGCTCTGCTTCGCCTCCGGGACCCAATACGGCGGATCAGGGAGAGAGAGCGGCGCTGAGAACTGCCACTGAGCCGCCGGGCATGGTGGCCTCTGCTCAGGCGGGAAGGGCGAGCTCGGGTGCGGGGTCTTCTGGAACAGAGGATGGTTGAGGAAGCCGTCGCTTCGGCTTTGACGGGTGGTGCTGGAGAAGCAGGGCACGTTCTCTGGTTCAGAGGATCGCATCAATGGTGGGGCGGCGGAGGAGGGGCCGCCGGAGTTGGGTTCGGTCTGCCCGGAGACGGGGGGCTTCTTCCCGCCGGAGTTCTTGTGGAACGCCCTGCAAATCACCCAATCATTCTGAAAAGAACAAACCGCGAGTGAAGACGATGGAGCGATCAAACAGAGAGGAGGCAGGGGAAGGGAGGGAAAGCGGCGTTGCCTGGACCGCCCCGCGGAGGTCGTCGCCGCCGGATTTGCCTTCCAATCGGTATTCATGGATGACCCAATTGGATTTCTCGCCTTTCGGAGCTCTGCCCTGGTAGAAAACCAGCGTCTTCTTCATCCCGACGAGAGATCTCCCGCTGAAGATCTCCTTATCCTTGCCGGTGGCTTTCCAGTAGCCCGCCCTGGTGGCCCGGTTCGTCCGCAGCCCGGTCGGGTACTTCCGGTCCCTCACGCAGAAGAAGTACCAGTCCTTCTCCCCCATCTTCGCCTTCCCTTCAACCAAACCAGGTAAAACCCATCAACAACACCGCCATCGCGATTCTAAGAGAAAGCTAAAAGCGCTACTTACGGGGCAGGTCCCAGGGCTCGCACTTGTTCAGGTCCACGTCCCCGATGGCGGCGGCGGAAAAGCTGCCGTCTTTGACCCTGCGGCGGAGGTAGTGGATGATGAGCTCCTCGTCGCTGGGGTGGAACCGGAACCCCGGCGGCAGGTCCATCTGGTCGTCCTTCCCGCCAGCCCCGGCGACGCTCTCGGCGGTTGGTGATACCCGCGTGCCGACGGTGGGTGCGGCGTTTCTTGCAGTTTCCGGCATGAACAGAGGGGCTCCGCCGTGGATTTGACACGGTACAGTTGAAACAGAGACCCGGAGCTTGCTAATATTGGGGAAACCGGGTGGAAGGTGTAGGTCTGACGGAAAGGGCTTTTGGGGGGAAGTTGGAAGCGATAACTCTGATCCCGATGGAGGGGCGTTTTCGGATTAGGCGGAAATACAGGGACGTACGAAGAAGAAGAAGAAGAAGTGGAAGAGAAGAAGTGGAAGAAGAAGACCAGACGGCCAACGCCTCCTTCCTGTATACGAGTTGATCTTGGAGGGAGGGACGTGGATTTTAAGAGAAGTTGCCGGCTTTCTTTTTAGCGGTTTTCATTCGAGTCGTATTTAAAAATAGAAAGAAAACAAAATCTATAGTAAATCTAAATAATTTTTAAAAAATGAACAAAACAAAATAGGTAGAATGACAACAAGGACCAAAAATCCCCCATAATACCTAGAACCTCCCTCGTTTATGTAAACAATGTTTTTTTCACTATTCACAGAATAGGTTATGGTCCTCCGGTATTAGAGGGGATTTTGGTCTCCATTGTCATTCCCCCAACAAAATACACCATAAATCTAAATAAAAAATAAAATATGTGATTCATTCCATTCATTTTTTTTGTTTTATTTATTATTTCAATTAATACATTAAGTTTGCGTGTGTCTATATGTGTGTGTGCATGCATGTATGTAAATATTTGAGTTACATGTTTTATTTATGTGATTATGTATGTGTGTATATATATATCTATACGTCCTAAAGGTGTAACTTAGCGGGAGCATCTAAATGGTGTGTTGGACGTCTTGAGTTCGAATCCCCTAACTTTTATTTTTGTTGAGTTATACATACACACATATATATTCTTTTTCTTTTAATATGTAAAAATAATAACAACAATTTTTACCGACCTTTATGGTCTTAAAAAAATTCTATAGATTGGAAATTAAAATAATGGGACATAAAACAATGGCAAAAAAATATTTCAAATATTTTAATAATATTCAAAAATATTATTTAATTCTATAAATTCATATAATAACTCCAACATGTCAAGAAAATTCCAAATTAACACAAAAGTGCAGATTTATTCCAAAATATCATTAAATGCACCTTCATGAGTATTATTTGTATTAAAGTGTTACAAAATTCATGGAAAACGTTTACAAAATAAGTTTGAAAACTAATAATTTATATCATGTAATAAATATAGAGTTTTTAATCAAATAGATCACATCATTCGAGTCGCTACCAAATATCTGTTATAACTTTGTATTTGATAGGTGCACACACACACATGCTTATTTATTCCGGTCAGTTTACCAGTTTTGAAGAATAAGATACATACATGACACTCATTTTACATCAGGAATCTAAAATAAAACATAGTACATAATAACAACAAATATATTGTATCATTGTAAACATATCCAAAGATATCTTCTTCATATTCCAGAAAAAAGAAATAAAATAAGAGTGAACTCAAATGCTCAGTAAGGGTTAAGTACAACATAATCCTCAATAAAGAATAAATAATATGATAGGGTAAATAACTGAACACACATGTCATTTAAATAACTTGACTGCATGAACATATAAGACATAATTTATATGGCAAGAATATGGATATTCAATAGAAATGTAATGTCCAATGAAAAATGATTACAATAAAGTGAATGTTTCAAAATAAAGTTAACAATCACAAAAGAAGGTGGAATTTCACAATAACTTTTACCACTTGGTAACTTTCAAAGTCAAATCCCCTTAGATAAAATAATTCAAATTGAAAACTAAAATATCATGAATGATGAAGTATTCATGACATTACATGTCAAAGGTGAAGTATATACACAACATAAAAGTGAATTGGTGCATAATAACAAATAAATCTCAATAGAATATAAATGGAGACGAAATCCCTTACATCACGCTTCCTTTTGACTGAATGTTCTTTAACCTCTTGTATAGTGGTTTTAAACACGTTATTAACTCATACCAGAATCTTATTAATATTTATAATATTTTTTATGATCCTTTTATAACATCTTATTACCCATTCATTAATAATCTTTCATTATTTTCATTGTTTTGAGTGTTAATTGTCTTGTTTTCTCACGCATATTTCATCATGAAAGATATGTTTCTTGCACATATGATATAGTTCCATCATCTTCTGAATAATAATCAGGACATAATTGTAATACTTTTACATCAATTGTAATTTTAAAACCAATCATGAAAGATGGTTATGAAAAATGAAGTACGTTACGATCATAAAGACGATAAGTTGTACGTACGCGTGAGTAATATTTTCATTTTTCACTGATCATCATGGAAAGGAGGTAAGTAATATTTTACCTTTCCAGAATGATAATAATATCATTAATGCCATATTATATACCCATATATATATATATATATATCATCCATGTGGTGTGATGATGAAAAGTGAGTCACATCGGTTCGTGAAGGCGGTAATCCACACGTACACGAATGATGTTATCTTCTTCACGTTAGTAAAAAGGAAAGAAATAAAATGATATATATTATCTTTCCAAAATGATAAATATTTCGTGAATATCATAATTATTTCATGTACATCACATATAATCATTAACTTTATCTTTATCACCTTCTATGTGAAGCATTAATGAAAGACGAATCATACCGCTTTGTAAGACGGTAGTCCACCGTACATACGAGCGACATTATCATATCTCTACGAAATGGAAGTTAAAAAGATATATATGATATAGTGACTCTAGAGGTATACATATTTTAAAAACATCACATATATACTTTAAATCCATCATCATACCCAACCTTTAGAGGTGAAAATGGAAAAACGAACGATGTTGGTTTGCGAGGCGGTAGTCTGCCATACACACAAATGATGATTTCATAACTCATTTTATGGAAGTGGAGATGGTTTTAGGTCATGACCATATTATAAAAACATCACATTATATGGAAGATACTAAGGTTATTATATCACCATGGTTTAATAAAAATTGAAGGTGGTGGAGAAAGAAGTAAAATAAAGACGCTCGTTGAAGAACATTACCTTTTCTTCAGGTATCCTCTTTAGGTTTGCACTAAAGACTTCAAAGGTTGGATTTTTTCCTAAAATAAGGCTTATAGGATTAGGTTTTTGAATTTGGTAAGTGATTTGGGAAAATTATTTGATGGACCAAATTAGTTTGAAGGTGCGAAGAAGAGAGGATAGCGAGTGCCCTTTTATAGTTGAGGAGGAATGACATTTTTGTGAACACCCAAAAGTATTCACTATTTAGAGGTCAATATTACCTAAAGTGGCTCCAAGATTGATAATTAATGGGTTTCAAGGATGATACGATCGATAAAAACCTCTACCACACAATAAAACACATGTTTTAAATATTTTGTTCCTTAAATTCTAAGTTTTCTTATTTTTACCACTTTGGTTTTTCACCATGGTAACTAGTTTTCTAACCTAGACAATTTATCCTTTAAGAATAAATGAAAGTGATCATTATTATATAATTTGGATCCACCGATTATAAATATGAAATATAATTTATAAAATAAAAATCAAATGTGCGTTGAAAATTTATTTTAACAAAAGTATATGTATTTGCAAAAACACCGTTTTAACCTTAACCATGCTAACCTAGTTTTTTTCTATTTATGGGTCAATATAGTCATTATAAAAGAAAAATTGGTCCATTAATGGAAAATATTTTATACTTATTTACATTTAAAAATCACTTGGAAGAATATAAGATTTTAGTAATTTTAAATCATTTAATAAAATATAATTTATCATAAAATAACACTAATGTCAATTTTGACATTATTCATTTAAATTGAATTTAAAAATATCAAGAAAATTATGGAATTAGATTATATTTTGTTCACATGTGTGTAAAATGATATATTCATCTAAAAAAACAATGGAACATAATATTTCATTCAATTTACTTCACCTTTAATATTTTTATTATCATTTATTTTATTTAAATGTTAACGAAATAATTACTACATTGGTATTTCTTAAGCATTTTAAGTAATTATTTCATCTATAAAAATTAAAGATAAATTTTTATAATAAAAAAATAATTTATATTTAAAAAGAATATATTTAACTGAACTTATGTTGTTTTTGTCCCTATTCCAAATCTTTATAGATATTAAAAGGAAGAAAGGTTCCTTTTGGTATTTTTCTTTACTTAACTTATTATATGGGTCACTTTCATGGAAAAGTGTCCCAAAAACTCATAAAAATATATAATAAGGTCATAAGGGTTGAAATATTTCCATAAAATGGGTTTTTGATAAATTGGTAGGTCATTTTTAACCATAATCTTCTTTGTTTAAGCCCATGGTAAACCCATTTTTACCTTAACCGCGGTAAATAATTTTTACTACTTTCACTATTTATTTTGGTCAAGAATTAAATTGACCTAATTAAACATTATAAATTAGGATGATTCCAAACATGGAATCAATTTTTCCAAATTTAATTCATATAAGCGGAAAAATTTAATTCAAAATTAATCCTGTAGATGTTTCGAGAAAGCGAGTTTTTAAAGAGAAAATGTTCAAAAGCTTACAATGTTTTTATATCCAAATTCAATATGAAAATTATTTCAATGAATTAAATTAGATTAATTGATATATAATTGAACTAATGTTTCTTTAAAACAAATTCAAAAACAATTTAACATTATACATTATTTAAATGAAAAGACAGATCTCAATTAAAATTCATTATTTTTCACTATTCATAAAAAATGAAACTTTTCAGAAAAATCCTAAAAATTCACCATAAGATAATTTTGGAATTATTATTTTGAAAATAATTTTTTTTCAAATAAATTTTCTAATTTTTTTAAAAATTAATTCTAAATTACTTGGGTAAAGTGTAACTAAATCATGTTTTATTTAAACTTAGTGTTGTATGTATTACAAGCTATTGACAAAATTAAATTTATTAAAATAAATATATTATAAAGTATTGGGGTGTTAAAAATTGAATTTGATAAAATCATTTCCATATTTTTAATCATCATGTCCTAATTTTTTAAACATGTTCTTTTTATTTTTTGACATTATGAATAATAACTGTGGTAAAATTCATCACCCCGATAAAGGGTAAAACTGAGTTAAAACTATAGGATAAAACTTTAATATATATCTAACAGTTTCATTTATCCTATTGGGTGTGTGTTGTATGACCAAATGCATGTTTTAGAAGTTAAATAATCTATTTTAAAACATTATTTTAAAATTTGGAACCCAAGCTTTGAAGATAAGTTATATTTTATTCAAATTATTTTTTTGGGTATTTTCATTTAATGGTATAGTTTTAATATTCCATTCGGTTTTGGATTGATAAAAAACTCTAAAAAATTATTATTATTTATTATATAACCAAAAAAATCATGGAAACTAATATATTACTTTATTTCAAGGTCAAATAATTTTTACACTTAAATCATGTATTTTCCTAAAAACTATTTTTTCATGCGCTTTGTGTTATTAAATTAAAAGTAATTTATTACACCTATATAAATTGAATCTGATAAAATTAATTCAAAATTTGGAATCATTATGTCCAATTTTTTTAAGAAGATCCATTTTATATTTTTTCATATAATTAAGTTATCATGGTAAAAAGTTGAGTTATCACAATTAATGTTAAAATGGGTTTAAAGTGGTTTAATTAAGAGATAAGGTTTAAAATGTATCCAAAACTTATCTTAATGTAATTGGTTGAGTTTATTTTGAACCTATAACACTTTATCTTCAAATATGGTGTACCTTGGCAGCACTTTACATGATTATGATGTATATATTATTTAATCTTTTAAGCAATTCCAAGTGTGTCCTTTCCCTCACTTTTAAAAGGGAACCTTGTAACGACCCAATGTTTTTAATGGAAATTCCCTTCTTATAAATATGACATAAAATCACATAATAATGAACTATTAAGTGATAAATGACCTTTAAACATAAGTTTTTCACTTATGTGTTTGGAATTTTGAAAATCTGATATACACGGTTGTGTTCAAGATGTTTTTTGGAGTCTAATAAAACAAAAATAATTTTTGGTTAATAGTAACCTACCCTAATGAATAGTAACATACCCTTATGAATAGTGATATACCCTAATGAATAGTTACCTCACCTATGATAGTATAAAAATAATATTCAAGTTGGATGTACAATATACCTATGTTTTAGAATGAGTTAATGCATGTTTTAAATCTGGTTTTTAATAATAAATTATGATTTTAATTAAATATTAAAATAATCATATTTAGAAAATTATTTTTGAAAAATAGACTTCATTTTTGGATTCTACACGTCAAAAAATGGTTGGGGTGAATTTTTGGGATTTTTCTGAAATACTTGAATTTTTGATGAATAATAAAATACGGTAATTTACCGTATATGTACATTATAAGATAAATAGACTATTCCTAGCATCATGGATGATGTCACCACCCTTGGTTCGGATTCACATGACCCATTTACTATTCTTTGTCATGGAATACTTACTATTCCTTGTCTTGTGAAGAAATAATAAATTAATGATTATAATATTGTGAAATCCCTCCTCTCCTCCACTATAAAACCCCCCCTTTACTCCCTCTTCTCTCCACTCCTCTTACACCTTGTTCCTTGCCATTATTCTACCCAAATCTCTCACCAAGGTCCTCCCCCACATCTAAAATCTCCCAGCCTCTTCAAAATACCAAAACCTCTCCCCTTAAGAGGTTCTCAAAGGAGGAAGTCGCAAGAGGTAAAATTCCTCTTCCCGATTTCTTCTTTTCTTTTAAGTTCTTTTCTTTTTATTTATTTCCTCACCTCCCTTCACCATAATAGTATGATAAATATATTAACATACATGTACTGGAATTTTTTCATGATAATGGTATATTTCATTATCTTGTCTCTTTTCCCCACCCTTTTATTTTAAAGAAATGAAAGCACCGTTTGAGATGTGCTAATTTAGCACATTCAAGGACAACGATTTATCAATTTCTAACATTATATTTAATTCTGGTAATGAAACCATTTGTGCTATGGTTGAACCATATTATTATATATGTAATATATCCTATTTTTGGTTCTGTAATCCTTTTGTAAAAATGGTATTAAATTATAAAGCAAAACATGTTCTTCGTAATCAAATCCATCGTTTAACAAAAATGGTTATCACTAAGGTTATATATATAATAATTCGACTTCACTTTAAGTAACCTAATTAAAATTAAAACCATGTAATCTCTTGTATGTTCACTAAATAATATAACTTCAGTTCTGGACAACCACATTCATCTTACATATAATCCAAACTTGAATATAAGTGAACCGATCTTTTAAAACCAAGTAAACAAACAAGCCCGAACAATGAAACTGAACCTTATAACTAATCAAAAAGTATTTGAATGAACTAACAAGGGTTATAATAAGTAAATTACATATAGAAGAGGCTCTGTACTTGTTAATTAATAAGCCTAATTTGTTTATTCAGGTCATTTATAACAAGTGGAGAACACCAACAGATTTGAGGTAAGGGATCCTCTCCTTTTCTCTCTTAATCAAGATTGTCCTCTATAACTACGCCTTTATATGTGTACTAGAAAATGATGGGGTATGTTTAAGAACCTCCACATACTTCCTTCTAGATTTATAAGTGATGATAAACCCCATTTCTCTCTCATCAATCCCTCTTGGTCACACCCGAAACCATGCCGATAAAATCGTAACGAATTCCACCCGAACCTTCTTTGTTCTTTCGGGTTGCCTTATCTTTCTTTCAAAATGGTGTTATCTTATATATCTATGTGAGTATTATGACTTCTGGTTATTTTTAAAAGATTATAATATCAAGACCCTTTCATCACTTTCTTTCGGGGATATACATGTTTTTGAAAGATTCCCTCCTTAGAACTTTCTGATAAGAAAACCTGTTTTAAGGGGACTTCCCTAATTTTTACCCAAATTTCAAGTTCACTCTATCCTATGTTTTAAGACACCATTGTCTTTATAAAATTATTATTTTTATTATGAAATCCTTCTTGGTTCAATTCTGGTTTTATATAAAAGAATGTCCTCTTTTCTATTTGAAAAGCTCTAGAGTGTATTCCTTAAAACCGCACAAAAATGTTTTAATACTAATGTTTCTAAAATACATTTATAATATGTTGTCACTTATATTTGACACCACTTACCATGTTATATTACTATTTTACCCTATGAATGTACATGTATGTTCTAATCCCTTCCTTTCATGTACACTTTCGTGATACGCCCATTGGATATATTTTATGTCATGATTGTGGTACCCAATTCTTTCCATGGGTAACCTTATGTTTATGTATGGTTGATTATGTATGATTATTTATGTGGAAAGATTATTTATGTGGCAAGAATATTCATGAATATGTTGATATGGATGTTCCCAGATAGCACTCCAATGCATTGGGTAAGGATATGTCTCATGAGATGCGATGTGAAACGGGATTGGCGGTTAGCCTTGACCCGTACTGAAATGGGAAACATGATTAGCAGTTAGCCTTGAATCGTACTAAAGATATGATTTATGATTCTTCCACATTTATATGATTCCATGTTTATATGATCCCATGATTATATTAAATGATTTCATAAGTTTCATGCTTTATATATCATTATGTCATGCCTCTTAACTCATGTGCTTGAGATGTATCCTTATGTGTATTCCCTTACTGGGTATTTTTAGCTCATCCCTTTGTTCATGTGTTCCCCAGCGTACCCTAAGCAGATGTAAGAGCTCAAAGGAAGTTAAAATCTCTTTATGGAGATTAAATAAAGAAGTTTTTTTAGCCCCTTGTTTTATGTTATATGTACCTAGTCTTCCAAGACACTAGACTTAACGATCCTTAGCTTGTACTCTGATGATTAATTATGCTTAAAATAATGAAATGTTTTATGTAAAAGGCTTGGGTCGCTATAAACCTCCTATCCTACCTTATTCAAAAAGTTTTAGCACTATATATCAAAGAATAATTACCCTAATACCATATTAAATTCCTTACCCACTTCCTATATCTTATGGTCTTTCCAAAAATATAATCTTTTCAAGGCTTAAGGTGTAATCCAAAGGAGATTTCTCAATGATTAGGTATAACTCTTAACCGAGTACATTCAATTTTATTTATTTTTTGTACCTACTTTAAATATATGGTATCCATTATAAAATAATAAAATCAGTATCTTAAATATACTAAATTATTTTTATTATTATGGAAAAACTATTATCCACCAATTTTCTATCCTACCGAAAGCGAAAACATCGCTCGTGCCTATGTACGACTTATCGTCTCCACATAGTGGTGCAATTAATTTTTAAACACCATTTTACTTGGATGGTCATAAATATGTAACTAATGAATATATATGATACTTATGAAATAATCATTATTCTATAAATTTAATATATTATCTACCTCCTTACTCTTCCACCCGTTAAAAAATGATATCGTCGCTCGTGCGTACATGTGGATTATGATCTTCATCAAGCGATGTGATTCATTTTTCATGTTTGATTTTAAAGAATGATTATAAATATGTATATAATGAATATTTATGATTATTATATCATGATTAAAATTATTAAGATAATATAACCATGATAATGACATAAGGACCATAACTTCTGAATCAAAACATAGATGAAAAACGAAGCAGTTAACACCCCAAAATAATGATAATAATGAAAGATTATTAATTAATGGGTGATAATATGTTATAGAAAAATAATATATAATATTATAAATATGAATACAATTATGTTATAAATTAATAACAAATTTAAAACCATTATAAATGAGGCAAAATCATGTTCAACTAAGTGGAAGCATGAGGTAAGAGATTTCTTTTCAATCTCCACTCCATTGAGACATATTTGGTATTATACACTTATTTTTTTATATGTTGTATATAAAACCCCTTTTATTTATTTAACATGACTCTATATTTATTAATTTTAATTAATTTTTTAATTCATGTTTACTCATTCAAGGGGCTACAATTTAAATGTGACCAAATAAGTAAGAATTTATTTCACAATCTCATTTTTTTTTGGGATTTATTTTATTTTTGTTAAAGGAATAATATAATATATCCTTATAAAATACATATATTTTATTATACTTTGGATATTTAAGGATTTTAAATGTTTTATTCCAAATTTTACTCTCATCAGAACTTGAATCAATAAAATAAATGTTTAAAATAAATTCTGATCTTATTTTTATTTTTGATTAGATAAAATTTTCTTCCATGTCTATATTTTTTAAAATTATTTTTCAAAATTATTTTACAAAAGTATTTTTTATTTACTCAAATTATTTATTAAGGAAATTTTATATTATCCCCTAATTTTTAAAAGGTTTTAAATGGATCTTTATAATTTTCTATGAAATTTTTATTTTCAACATTATTATAAAATTCAAAAGTAATGTTTCTTTTTAATGTATACGGAATTAATGGATTTTAACACCGCCATAATCATTTTACACTCTTTATATTATTCTACAAGATTTAAATGGTTTTAAAAAGAAAACAATTTAATGAAAACTTATTTTAATGTTTCACTTCCATTTTATTTTATTCTCTAATGATAATGATTTTATTATAAAAGATATATTTTTGATGAATTGAGGGTTATATTTTATCTCTCGTTATTTTTTTGGTCATTAAATTTATCTAGAAACATTCAATTTCTTATAATAATGATTCTTTGGAAATTATATTTTTCTTCCATATCCATATTTTTTATATCATGGATATGCTTATTTCATAAACTGTCTACCATTTCTACATATGGCGTTTTACTATGAAAGTCATTTGATTAACTAGAAAAATCTTGATATTTTATATTCTTTATTCAATATGGATTTTTATTTATAGGGCATATTGTTCATGAATTAAATTGATCATTAAATATATGAGTAATGAATTAGACAAACACTTATGGGTGAGCCCTAGAATTACATAGCCCCTTGATGGATCGATAGAACTCATGAGACAAATTAGTTGGATAACCTTATTAAATGAGTTTTTGGTGTCTACCCACCTATAGACTTAAAATTTATTGGGACAAGGACTTGATAATAAATATATCAAAACATCTGAGATCATGACACCCAACATTATGCATTTCATTTATTGATAATTCAATTATTATTTATCCATGATATTATTTCATTAATATTATCCGTGGATGAATTTCATGCTCAAGTTAGTGATTAAATGACATGTGTTTTTAGTTATTTACCTTTCAATATTGATTATGAACTATTTAATCGTGATAGATTCTACTATACGTAACCCTTACCGTGTGTTTGATCTCACCCTTATTTTTTTTCCTTTCCCCATGATATGAAGAAGGAATATTTTAATGAGTTCAAGAATATAGGATATTTATTTTTACTGTATTTTATATTTCATTCCCAATGTGAAATGGGAATCATGTATGTGTCTAGTTATTCAAGATCACTAAACTAATTGATCTTAGGTAATGTGATTCCTTGTATCTTTTTACAATGTAATAAAGTAGACACCAAATTTGAGTAACTAGAGTTGGGGTTGTGACATGTTAATAAAAGATTATAAGAGACCTTGTATATATGGTTATCTTTTGTTTCTATTTCCTTTTATGTTTTATCATGTTAAGAACCCTGTGATATGAGGATTGTGTTGACCCTTTTAGCCTGGTTGAATGATATGAGAGTGGTAATGAGCATACACTTTATATAGTGAAACCAGAACTTTATGTGTCACAGAGGAATATGATGGATGATCAGCTCCATGATAGTTTACTACGGGTTATATGATCTATAGAGGGGGAAACTAATCATTCCATTCCATCCATGTCTAATATAATAAGATAATTCCAGATACATCACTCACCCATGCTCATGGGGGAGGGAGGACCTTAGGAAACAAAGTTCAATACCGAGTTCATCCAGATGATCTCTAGTCACCTGAAAACACCTATAAAGCGAAGGGTGAATCTTACTGTATATATAGTATGGGGAACCACCAAGAACTAGTGGGAAATTGTAGTGTAGAATGGAAAAAATGAGGATATGGAATAAAAATACTTTGAGGATAAGTTTCTAAGTCACTTATACCCTTAGTCATTGAGGGGTGAAAGGGATCGAGAGTTCATGCACCTGATGCAGGGGAGAATGTCTATGATAGACTATAATGGTCATTTTACCAACCTGTAATGTTTTTATCTATCATTGGAAGGAGATGAGATAACCAAGGTTAATATATTCTAGGATAGTATTCAATATGAAATAAATTTGCAATTGAATTTATTCCACTTGAGCAGTTTCTCCAACATGGTGAATTATACATTCATCACTAAAAGGAACCTAAAGGAGGTCTTGAGTGATGGGCATAAAATTAAAAAAGGATGATATAGGAGTTCCACTTTAAGCAAAATTAAGTACCACTTTGATAAATTCCTCTAAGGTAGTGGAAGACATAGCATCTAGGGGAGTGGACCACTATCCCAAGACTACAACCATGTACAATTCTATTAGTGTGGAAAGGTTGGCCAAAAGGGCTAGAAACGACCTTTTCCTAAAATGGACTGTCAAGATTATGGTAATATGAAAAAAATAGAAATTATCTAGGGTAAATCAACAATTTAGTGGTGGTGGAGGATTATAGTAGATACTATAGTTTGGGAGGGACTCAGCTACCCCTCAGCAAATAGGTAACAAGAGTTCCACCGGTCGCTCATGCCAGGGAAGGGGAATAGTACTACAATGAAGGAGAAGCAATATTAGTAGGAAGTATAATAACATGGGAGTAATTTTGGAACCTAGGGTAGAGGGGTGAGTTAGTTGCATACAATGTAGTCTTCTCCCACCAGTTTTGATGCAGGTCATTCAACTATCAGAGGTATGATTCTTATGGCATCTACCCTAGTTTGTGTTTTGTATAATATATTAGACTTTTAGTCCTTTATATATTATAAATTTTTAATGTCTTAGGTTTGTATGTGGAAATTTTGGATGGGGTTATGACCATTGATATTCCATTATGTCTATGATTAGAGGGTATCCAACACTGTAAGGAGTGAACTCTTGAAATTGGACGCTACAAGTTTCTATGGGATTTGTTTATGTTGAAAATGGATGGATTTGATTTGATTCTAGGAATGGATTAACAAGTCCTAAACCATGATAATATCATCTATTATTGAAGGAGAGTTACATTTATATCTCCATAAGGGTACAACTATGTCTATCATGGTGAATGAGATCTTCAGGCTGGTCGTATAGGAACAATTCAACACAAATTGGATTGGCTCATTCCCCAAGAAACAAGCCTTATTATGGATGACGGAAAGTCATAATAGAATATATTTATTCTATTAGTGTAATGATTTTAGGATGAATTTCCTAAATATTTATCCAACTTACCACTTAAGTAGGATATTGAATTCACTATCGAGTTAGTGCCAGGAGCCAAACCTATTTCCATACCTCCCTATAGGATGTTACCAACAGAGCTTCAGGATTTGAAAGTGAAGTTAGAAGATTTGGAAACTAAGGGATCCATATATCCTAGTACATAACCATGGGTTTCTCCCATGTTTTTCCCACTAAGGAATATAGAACCTTGTGTTTTGTTGCGGATTATCGAAGACCAAACTAGATGAAAGACAAAAATAGGTATCCAATTCCATGAATCAATGACTATTTGATTATTTGAGAGGTTCTTATATATTCTATAAGATTTAATTGAGGTCAGGGTACTATCAGTTATGGGTGAGACCATTTGATATACCCTAAACCACTTTTAGGAGCAGGAATGGATTGTATGAGTTCATAGTAATTCAGTTTAGTCTGAAGAAAATGCCGACAATATACATGGAATTAATGAATCAGGTATTCTACCTGTATCTATACTAGTTTTTGGTTTTCTTCATTAAAAGTATCTTGGTGTAATCCCATTCTAGAGACGACCATGCCCAATATCTTGAAATCATCCTACATATACTGAGATAACATCGACTATAGACCAAGATTTATAAATGTCATTTCTAGATTGACCAAGTTAATTTATTGGGCCATGTTATCTTAGAGGATAGAGTGTTAGTGGACTTGGATAAGGTGGTTGTTGTGGTATCTTAGTAGTGACCTAAGAACATCTTAAAGATTTAGAGTTTTTTGGGTTTGACAGGTTATTATTGGATATTCCTCCAAGATTTCTTCCATTTAGTAGTGCCGATGTCTGTTATGAAAAATAAATGGATGAGGTTTGATTGATTGGATGCTTTCGAGGAGGGTTTTTTTGAATTTAAGAGAAGAATAACCTCAACACTGATCCTGACCTTACATGATCTAGGTAAGTAGTATACCATGTTTTGTAATGCATCAAGAGTTAGTCTCAAAGTAGTTCTGATGTAAGAGGATAGAGTGGTTTCTTATGGCTCCAGGTAGATTAGACCTCATAAGAGGACTTATCCTATCTATGACCTAGACTTATCTATGGTGGTACACACTTTGAGATGCTGGTTACATTATTAGTTAGGTGAGAGATTCAGGGTGTACATGAATCACAATAGATTGATCTATATCTTTTCACAAAAGGACCTGAACCTTTGACATATGAGGTGGGTCATGTGCTTGTAGTATTTTAACTTCAACTTATATTATACTCTAAGAAAGGGAAATATCATTTTCAATGCCTTGAGTAAGTCGATGAAGACTCATGTAGTGTAGGAATATTGTGATTAGTGGTAGATGATGGTGATTTTTACAGATATTCATATAGATGTTTAAGAGTCTTAGTAGTGAGAAACTCTAACATTGACCAATGTTGTTCCCTCTCTTATGAATAAGATCAATAGTAAGTAGTTATCTGATACAAAGGTTTTATAATTGAGGGAAAAATATATGGTGGGGATCCACTATCTAGCTAGGTTATGGTTAAAGATGAATTTTTTCATGTCCATGGTCATATCTGGGTTCCTATAAGCATGTGTAAGTAGCTGATGAGGGAATCCCATTTTTTAAAATGAGTAGTAAATACTAGTTTGAAAAAGATATATCATGAACTAAATAGACAATACTAGTGTCTAGGGAGGAAGAAAGAGATAACTGCCTTCATGGCATGATGTTACACATATCAGGAGGTAAAGGATGAGAATCAGTGGCCTATTGGGCTATTATAACCTTTACCAATCTTGGAGTGGAAGTGGGATGATATCACCATGTACTTTGTGATAGATTTAACCAAGAAACCTTATAAGAATGATTCCATTTGGGTAATCATGGATCTATTGAAGAAGGTAACCCATTTCTTACTTAATAGGGAGACCTTCATTATCGATGATCTAGGAAACCTCTCAGTTTCATGGTGTTCTATAGAGTATTGTTTTAGATTGAGATCCCTATTTTATGTCATGTTTCTGGTAGGTAATTCAGAAGGAACTAGGATCAAATGTTCTTCTGAGTATAACCTATCATCCTCATACTAATGACCAATATGAATATACTATTAAGATTCTAGAGGACATGTCATAAACCTATGTTCTGGACTTCAATGGTTCTTGGGAATAATATACAGTTCTTTTGGAGTTCAAATATAATAATAGATTCCAATAATTTATCCAAATGGATTATTTCAAGGCTTTATACTAAATACTATAGTATTCACCTTTATTCTAGTTAAAGGTGGTATAGTCAATGCTTATTGAACCTAGTCTCATGTAGGAGACATCTAAGAAGGTTCAGTTGATTAGGAAGAGGTTGGAAACTATATATATATAGTAAGACAAAATATTATGATTCCCATCAGAGATGACCTATGAAATTAGATGTTGGTTATAAAGTCTTTTTATGGGTGTTTTCTAGGCTGGGTAAAAGTTATATCTAAAAGTAGGAGAGGCTAGTACCCAATTTTTTTGATACATTTGTGATTATGGATAGGATCAGTCTAGTGGATTACTGATTGGATCTTCCATAATGATATAGTTCTCTATATGAAATGTTTCATGGATCACAACTCTAGAGATATCATCATGATTCTTTAACATTATTGATGTTGAACTTGATGTTGATGTGTTCTTTGAGAAAAATATAATTCGTATCATAGACCACAATGAGAAGATTATCCATGGAAAGACTATGCCTTTGGTTCTAATGTAGTGGAAACATGGACATGTTAGAGAGTATACTTTAGAGAGGGATTCAGATATGCAGGTGCAGTGAACTGAACATTTCACTGATATCTCTCAGTGATGTATGGGAGTAAAAATTAATGTTGAGCTATTATATGGTGAGGAGGTTGTAAAACTCCTCTCCCCTATAGAGGTACTAGTAATACCCATGGTTTGAGGAATTTCCTTATTCTCCTAGTGTTTAAAATCATTTTTCATTATTTTAATTGGGTTTGGAGAGCATCAGGGAGTTTATAGGGGAGTTCAGGAGTGTCTGGAAAGCTTTAGGTCCACCATGGGTAGAAACACACCATGGTGGTGGGTGTTTTGTGCTTGGTGTGTCCCTATAAAGCAAAGAAAAAAAACACTATTAACTACCAGGAATGGTCGAGGTCTTGGCACCCCTAGGGTCTCAATGTGGACCACGACTAGAGAGGCCTCACAAAGCCATGGTCCAGGGCATGGTGACCCTAAAGAGGCCATGGGTTAGGCACCAAGGCATGTTGGTTAGCCATGTTGTGCCTCCTGATTATCTCCCTATCAAAGACACCATTCAATGGTGGAAATCACTGGTCTGTGGTGGTGGTAAAAAATAATTTTGAAATGGATGATTAATGCATATATCTTGGGGGAGGAGTTATGTGATCTATGTGTGATCTTCATAGAAGGGTTTTAATTAAGTTTTTAGAAAAAATCACCTATGATAACCCTTGGATTTACTCCTTTTCTAGTTTTTTTGGATTCTATGTCTAAGGTAAAACCTTTGGATGATTCCTTGTTGTTCGTCTATTGAGATTTTGGGAGGCTGTTTGTGGTGTTGTGGTTCTTTCTTCTCTCTGAGTTTTTTTATAGAGAAATCAATCATAATAGGCAGGTGGTCTAAAGCATCTCCCTATGGGATTATTTTGGTTCTTAGTGTATGTATCACATGTGATCATGCTGGAACATCATGCATTCAACCTCTTCTAATTGGAATACACAAATATATCTCGAAACCTCTTATATAGACCTTCCCCAAATCCCATAGGGTCATTTTGTGATTGAAACCCTAGAAATTTGGCTACTGTAAGGTGTGACTATCTTTGAAACTAATTTTTTATCTAGAATATATGAACCTAGAACCCTTATAACTGAATTATGGAACCATTGGTTGATCCCTGGATCAAATATTACAAACTGTAGTCACCCTAGGGAGGGAAAAATTGGTTTTTGGGAATGCATTAATTTTTGAATTGGAAATTAACATAGATCACTTGTCTTATAATAAAATAATTTTAATTTATTATATAATTGAAATCTTAATTGGTAATTGGTATATTGGAATATTGACATGTAAATTGGAATTCTAAAAGTATCATATATTTGGTATGATTAATAGGTAATAAACTTGTAAATTTTCATTTGACATGAGTTTGCCTAAATTGAATATAAGCAACATACTTGGCATGTTTAGAATATTATTATATACTTGATTCTTTTTTTGTGCTTAATAAATTGGAATGTGGATTTGGCCTCAAGCATGAAATTGATATCTGGATTGGTAATTGTCCCATGGAATGTGAATTCAACTTGGGTTTGTTATGAACTGAATATGTAATTAACCCTTGGCATTGGAATTAAACTTGGGTTTATTGTGAATTGAATATGTAATTAACCTTTGGAATGGTAATTAGACTTGGGTATATTGTAAATTATTCTATAACATATGGATATTCTAGATACTAGTTAAACTACAACAAAACATGCCTTTAACAGTGATAAAAATATCCTTTATCAATGCTAGAGAAGCGATGATAAAGGAAACCTTTATCAACATTAAAAAATCCCTGATAAAAGATTCATTTATCAACCCTTTTAAAAGCGCCGATAAAGTGGAATACTGTAGTGTGCTATAAAAACACACCGTAACACCAAAAACACCATGAAATCATAAAAATCAATTACAAATACAGAATTTAATTAAAGATAAAACAATCTAGGCTTGTTTACTCAGTTTTGGTGATGTGATGTGTGTTTTAAACTAAAGTGATACTTATATATTAAAAACACACACATGGAGTCATATCAGTCACAACATGCATCGGATTGAGGTGTAAGTTATTTTTACACATCAAAAATAACTTATGGATCATTTTCCTAAATTATCAAAATAATCAAAATATGTTTGCTCAGTTTTGATTATTTAACTTGTCTTTTTTACTAAAATGTCATTTTAAACTGAAAACATGTACTTTGAATCATACTGGTCACATCGTGTGTCAGTTTGATGTGGTACTGATTCCTAAACCTCACAAATTACTTATGAATAATTTTTCTAAATTATAAATACAATTTGAGCATGTTTTCTTGGTTTTTAGTGAGTGACACTTTTGAGTTAAAATATTGATTTTAAAATGATAAAGGGCATATAGAGTCATACTAGGTACATTGTGTATTAGATTGAGGTGTGACTGATTCCTACATGTCACAAATTTCTTATGAATCTTTTTACTAAAGTATAAAAATAATCAGAATGTGTTTTCTCATTTTTAAGTAGGTGAGTTGTCCTTTTTACTAAAATTGATGTCAATTTTAAATAAAAAGATGCACTTGGAGTCATATCGGTCACACCATGCATCGAATCGAGGTAAGGATAATTATTAAGCATCCCAAATGAATTATGGATCGTTTTCATAAAGTATAAAAACAATATGAATGTGTTTACTTGGTTTTGAGTATGTCACTTGTCTTTTTTACTAAAATGTCATTTTAAACTAGATCACACACTTTGAATCATACTGATCACAAAGTGTATTGGTTTGATGTGAGACTGATTCCTACATGTCAAAAATGACTTATGAATCAATGTACTAAATTATCAATAAAATCCAGGTTTGTTTGATTGGTTTTTAGTGAGTGACATTTTTTGAACTAAACTGTCGATTTTAAATTGATAACTGAAACATTGAGTCATACCGGGAACATCATGTATCAGATTGAGGTGAGGCTGATTAATACATGTCAAAAATTAATTATGGATCATTTACATAAAATATAAAAACAATATAAAATATTTTTCTTAGTTTTGAGTAGGCCAATTGTCCTTTTTATTAAAATTGATGTCATTTTTAAATAAAAGGACATGCTTGGAGTCATACTGTTCACACCGTGTGTCGTATTGAGGTAAAAATAATTCCTAAATTTCTAAAATGACTTCTGGATTGTTTTCCTAAATTATAAAAACAATATGAATGTGTTTTCTTGGTTTTGAGTAGGTTAATTGTTCTTTTTATTAAAATTGATGTCATTTTTAAATAAAAAGACGTACTTGGAGCCATACCAGTCACACCGTGCATCAGATTGAGGTATAAATGATTCATAAATGTTTCAAATGACTTATGAATCATTTTACTAAAGTATCAAAACAATATGAATTAATTTTCTCAGTTTTAAGTACATCACTTGTATTTTTTACTAAAATGTCGATTTAAATTAGAAATATGCACTTTGAACCATACTGATCACATCGTGTATCAGTTTGATGTGAGACTAATTACTACATGTCAAAAACAAGTTATGAATCAATTTAATAAATTATCAAGAAAATATGAGTGTTTTTTCTTTATTTTTAGTGAGTGACATTTTTTGAACTAAACTGTCGATTTTAAACTAATAACAGACAAATTGAGTCATAACAGTCACACCGTTCCTTGAAATAAGGTGCAGATGATTCCTGCACATCTCAAATGAGTTTTGGATCATTTATCTAAAGTATAAAAACAATAAAAATATATTTTCTTAGTTTTGAGTATATCAATTGTATTTTTTACTAAAATTAATGTCAATTTTAAATAAAAATAAGCACTTGGAGTCATATCGGTCACACCGTGTGTTGGATTGAGGTGTGACTAATTCCTACACATATCAATGTATCAAAACAATCCTAAATACTAATGTTATCACATTTACATTGTCTTTTTATGATGAACTGCTAAAAATGCATATTGACTCGATATTCTTATCTGAAAAACCTTTCTCATTGTTGAAATTCAGAAGAACAGAGGCTTTCAACAATGAGAAAGGTTTTTGAGATAATAATATCAAATCAATATGAAGTGTTGGAAGTTTGAAAAAGAAAGGAAATAAAAATGGAAAACATGGTAAAATTGATAGAAAGAACCATTTTATCTCTTTTGTGGCTTTTTGTATATTTTTGAAAGCAAAATATGACTTCCCAAAAGATCTATGAAAAAAAACTAAATAAGTATTAGATAAAAATGATAAAGAAATTAACTTACAAATAGTAGATAAAATGATGAAAAAATTAATTAAATAAGTAGTAGGAATTTACCTTTTCCTTATGGTTGTATGCATTCTTTATGCATCTCTTTGTTGTCATCATCTCAGTTGCAAGATTGAAGTCCAATCCCTCACGAGCATGAGTAGCTTCGAACAAACCACCCAAACTCAAACAAAAGAATCCACTTGTACAAGATAACTATTATTATATGAGTAATAATAAAAGGAAATAAATTAAACATAAATATGAAATAATACATTAATTCTATGAATAATGATTTTACTATGAAAACATTATTGACCACAGGGATATGACAATGGTAAAGCAATAATTATGATAAAAAAACACAAATAGATCTCGACAAACAATCATTCAATGAGTGAGGAGGATGATGAGAGAATAAGATACATTGTATTGAAGCATTGAATCATCAGCGAGAAAGTAAAGATATCTTATTGGGTTCATAAAAAATTCATTTTTTTATAATAAATAAATAAATACACATAAGATATTCATTATTAAAGGTGAATATCTCCAATTTGTGAGAATTACATGGATGGTAATCAGATATTCCTAAGGGTGGAACCAAAAGGAAATGTTAAATAATTATTTATTTTTAAATGTAAAGTAAAACATACATAATGTTTATTATATGTGTGATGAAAGAAATGAAGTGATTTTTAATACAAATTAATGAGTGGGTTATAATTTCAAAGATGGATATATTTTTAACAATTATAATAAATACAAGAAAGGCTAAAATCAATGAATAAAATTTCATTGGTGATCAAAAAGTTTCAGTGAAAACTCGAAGGAGTAAGACTCTACAAAAAACCTCATTTTTCCCAAGTAGAGCATAGATAATTTGGAGAGGCTAAAAAGAATGATAATTAGATCAAATCTATTCAAAAGGAGCTTGATCCAAATAAGAGAAATGTGACACAAGGAGCTTGATCTGAATAAGAACAATGAAGGATTCCTATGGATCAATTTTTTCCATATATTATTCCAAAAAATTCCCATTATTTTAAAAAGTCATGATTTTTTTGTTATTTATTTTCCTAATTCTATAAAAATATTAACATAAAAGTTCATGGTAATGTATTATAATGAAACATTTTTTATGTCATGTAATTGAGATGGTCACATCTATGGGGCATCATCTTACCACTAGAAGGACATAAAAAAATGGATTTAAGTTTATGTTAGTAAACCATAAAATTCAATAGAATTAAGAATCTACAGTGAACATAGCATGTCGTTAAATTATTAAATCTAAACTATTAAAGTTGACTTGAAGTGGGATTCTAAAGGTGTAATGATTTATCTATGAAAAATATTTTTTATTTCAACAAAATAGATTCTATTAAAACTTATTTATTAAATTTTCATCAATCAATGTTAATATTTTATTTTATCAAAATTAGTTAAATCCAGTGGTATAATATTTATTCTTGAATGATTTAAAATAATCATGAAAATTTAAATAATATAAAACTTTTCTCATTAAACAAGTTACTTTTCAAAGAAAATATCAAATTTAGAAATCTTTTGATCAATCTAAAAGGATTGAGAATAATAAATTCTATCAACAATGTACTCTTCTTATGCACCACATAATGAAATAGTATTTTGTTTCTTAAAATACCATGATGCAGAGGTTTTTCTTAGAAAATGAATCATTCCAATTGTTTATTTTTTTTACTATATTTCAATAACCAAAATCAAAATATCAATTACATTTTATCTCAAAATCATTTTCCTGTATAATATAGTCTAAGGATTAGAGAACCTTAAACCTCATTGTTTTTTATTTTTATAAAATTTAAGTAATATTAGTTAAATTAAAATCGAAATATTTTAAAAATAAAAAACTAAAAACATTATATTTTTTCAAGAAGTAGTTAAATAAATAAGAAAAAAATAAAATATATATAATGTTTTTTCTCATATGATTTTATAGATTCATCAAAATCATTTAATTGTTACATTTCATAAGTGACCCCTAAATTTATCCCAAGCCTCATGAAATAGTTCAAAATTATCCTAAATAAATCCATTAATTTTACACCATATTTCATTTCTCATTATTCTAGGAAAAAATTTAATGAAAAAAAATCATTATATAGTTGTTCCCATGTGTTAGATATTTCATCATCCATTTTTTGGAAAAAAATTCTAGAATTACCTTTTAAATAGAAGGAGATAACCCTATATTTCTTTTCCTCCTCACTTAAACCTCTCAGTTCCAATTTCTGCATGACATAATATAAGACCCAATGATGTCAGATATTTCACCATCCAAGTGATTTTCAATGTAATATTCCAAACTAGTGACAAAAATGACCGCTATATGGATGAATTTTTCAAAAGTTGATGATTGCAAAGAGGTAGATGTCATGGAATATAGGTATTGGGAGCCTATTATACCTTACAAAACATAACCCAACATTGGGTTTGATATATTTCAATTTGCACAGTACCGATGTTGTCCCAAGGAGACCCACATGATATCGAGAAAGACGATACTTCAATATATCTAAAAAAAATTAATTTTGGGTTGTTTTATTATAGGATAGTGAAATCAGACTTGTTGGGATACACAGATGTGGGATGAAAAGGTTTATTGGATAACCGAGGTAAATTATAGATATTGAAAAACTTGGATTTCATTCGAGCCATGATTTCATTTAACCCTTGAATCACTTGAGACTTTGATTCAAGCCTTGGAATAGTTGGAGCCTTGAGTCTAGCCTAGATTCGAGCTTGGATTCGACAATCAGGATCGCCTGTAGTAAGTCTCTCCTATGGAGAGCTTTGGATATCACAAAATGGTTCATGATGGTTAGGGTTCTTAAAATAGATCGCGACACTTTTATCAGCGCTTCAAAAAAAGCATTGATAAAGATACCTTTTATCAGCACTAAGTTAATAAGTGCTGATAAAATGAATCTTTATCAGCACTTTTTTTAGCACTGATAAATACTTATAAAACTTTTTTTTAAAAAATAATACTTTTTTAAAAAGTATAATTATTATATATAATTATAATACTTATAATAATATTTTTTATAAAATAATAATTTTATAATTCTATGAATATATAATTATTTATTTATATATAAATCCTTTTCAAAAAAATAATATTTATATCATTATATATATATAAACATAGTAAATATATACATTATTTTATTAAATTTATTATAATTTTATAATTATTTATTTTATAATTATATAAATACTTTTCAAACAAATATTATTTATTTATTTATAATTATAAATGAGTAAAAAAATTAAATATACATTTATAAATATATTTATTTATAAATATTTTTTACAAATTTATTTTTAACATTATTAATGAATATTTAATCTTAAGTTCATGCATGTTAAAAATGAGTAAAATTGATTAATTAAAAATGAGTACAATATTAAAAAATTGGATAAGTTTGATTATATAAATCATTATAAAAATAGATATATATTGAAATAAATATGAATACATATTGAAAATATTAAAACATAGTATATAAATATATATAAAATAAATAATATAAATTGATTAAATTCCAAAAAATATATATTTGTGTGTGTACATATGTATATAAAAATGCATTAATTATGTATATGTGAAATCAATATAATATGTTCGATCTATGTTATAAATTAAAAAATCAAACGACATTCAATTATGTCCATTACTCGATGCAATTAGTCAGTATTTTTAATTAATTTTAATTTTTAATTATAAATCATTATTCACTAAATATATTACAATTTAATATAAAGAATAAATAATATTTTGTATTATATAAATCATATTTATATACATTAATATATATCTATATATTTAATATATACTATTTATTAACATTATCAACAATCATCTAATTAATAAAATGTTTAATATTTTTCTCAATTTACTTAATTTTAATTTTAATTTGTTTAATTTTCATTTTGAATATATCAATATATTTAATACATACTATTTATTAGTACTTATAATTTATATATAGTATAATCAAAATATTCATTTTTATCAAAAATTATTTAATTAATAAAATTTGTAATTTTTTTTAAAAAACTCATTTTTTATTTTTTATTTATTTATTTATTTCGTTTTATTTATTCAGACCTTTATTAGTGCTAAAAAATCTCTGATAAAGGGTTCCATTATGAGTGCTAAAAATACAGCACTGATAAAGGGTACCCTTTATCCACGCTAAAAATAAAGCACTGATAAAGGGTACCCTTTATCAGAGTTAAAAATAAAGTGCCCATAAAGGGTACCCTTTATCAGCACTACAAATGAAGAACTGATAAAGGGACCCTTTATCAGCTCTAAAAAAAGTTCTAATAAATGTTTAAATTTATTAGATATTTCTTTAGCGCTGATAAAAATTCCATTTATCAGTGCCTTTTTCAAGCACTGATAAATACCATCACTGTTAAATGCTTGTTTTGTACTAGTGTTCTAGACCCATTTTTGGGTATAGATAAAGACATTATACATCCTACCATATCAATTATGGATGACCCTAGGTGTCAACCTAGATCTTGAGTGTTGGTAGGTTTATTTAGACGTTTTTCATTTAATTTATAATTAATGCCTCTATTTAACATAATATTACATGCACTATTACTCAGTCTGGATTTGTTTAGACACCATTGGTGGTAGCCTACTGAGTTTTATTCACACCCTATTTGGGCCACCATTTGGTACCCATGAACTCTTCATGGATATAGGTTAGAAAAGGGTAAGGGGTCTTGTGATTGATTGATTGATTTGCTAGCTAAGACTGGATTTTGGATATAGGACTGGGCATAATGTTTGAGACTAGTTTTTGGGAGTATTATTTTTTGTTCTTCATCTAGTTAGTTTCTTGTATGAAATTTAGTTTGATACTCAGTATGACATTTCATAGTTTGTTTATATCGGGTTTTTTTGAATTTTCCTTTTTATCTGCTAGTGTTTATTTATATTTATTTGTTTACCATGTTTTCACTGTGTTTTTTATTTTTTACTAAAGGGTATAGTCTCCCTACTACACTTATTATACCCTCACTTCTAGTAGGTAGTATTTTCAGTATGGTGTTGTACACTTGATTAATCATGGAGACCCGTCTTAGTCACATGAGGGAGAACTGATATGGGATCATTAAAAATAGATTCTATATAGTTGATGTTCTTTACACATGAAGGGAGTTATGATGCTTCTGAAACATGTTGATAAGTGTAAGGAAGGTTTAGTGACCTTTGGAAATTATGATTCACTCAAAGTAGTTAGATCAATAGTGATCAGAAAGGATAAGTTGAAGTCTAAGGACACATTATATGTTTATGGGTTGAAATAAAATTTATTAAGTGTATCTCAACTATGTGATGAAGGTAATTAATTAGTGTTTTGGAAATATGGATAGCTAATGTTGGAAAAAATAACACGAGAAATCTTACCCAAGGATAGAATGTTTGTAATGTGCCTATACTAAATAGAGAGAGAGAGGGTGAAATTGGATGTTCTCTATATTCCAAAAGAGGAATATTGTTAATTCTTCGAACACAAATATATATATTAAAACATCTCACCCATTGGAGCTCATTTATTTAGATATTTGTGATCCTATGAGGAGGTAATCTACAAATGAAGATAAGTATTGCATTTATTTTATAAATTAATTCAATCATATCACATTCATTATGTTTAGGAATCATAAATCATAGGCTCTAAATATGTTTAAAATTATTAGAATAAGTGTTGAGAAGGAGTGTGGTTTCTTCTTAAAGAAGATCCAGATAGAAAGTAATTCTGAATATACTAGTAGAAAATTTGAATCTTATCTTGAGAAGCATAGTATTCACTATGAGATCAGTGCACCATACACTCCACAACAAAATGGTGTCATTGAATGGAAGAACATGAGTTTATTGAATATGGATCATACTATGTTAATAGAGCATGAAAATTATTATTACTTCTAGAGACAAGTGATTGGTACAATGGTTTATATTCAAAAACATTATTTGTATTGACCAAATTTAGATATATCACCATAAAATATGTATTATAAGAAGTGTTTGAGTTTAAAATACTTAAGGGTGTATGAAAGAACTTGTTTTTATCAAAATTAAAGGTGGAAATCATGGGAAGTTTGATAAAATGATATTTGACGGTATCTTCCATGGTTATCCTTCAAATGGAAGAGGATATCACTATTATAATAAAGAGACATGGACGATTATATATATTAATGATGTAAATATAGGTTTTGGGCACAATGGAAGTGTCCTTTGAAGGTATTAATAACTTGAATTTTAGTCTAAAATCACGTGTAATAATTTATTTACATGATCAAAATTTCATTTCTAATGAAAAAATAGATTACTTAACTAGATAAAAACCCCAAAAACAAAATCAAATGATCCTCACATGTAATTTATAATTAATTTATGAGAAAATATATAATCACCTCAACTTGTAATTCTGCTCTCATTGATGATATGATGAAATAGATATTGTCACATCATCATTGAGTTTCAGGATCCAAGTGAATAATCCCTTTAGTAGTGATCCACAGATACGCCATAATCTCTGAATGTTGTAGAATCACTTGGTGATAGCACGACCGATCCTAATCACTTGCATTTTTGGTGGTTTACCATAATATAATTCTTATCAAGAGAGAAATAACTCTTGATGATCTATTATTGGATTGATATATGAGGGTATGAGAGCACTATATATCTCTTGATCTCTCTATAGGTCTTGAGAGAATCTCACTCTATCCATTGTGCACACTAATTGTGTTTTAGGAAATAGATATAATTAGATATTTATTATGGAAGGTTTAGTGTTGGAAATCACACACAAGATCTTTCCCAATTCAATAATTCTAGTCAGACCATTAAATAACAAGGACATTTTATATTATCCCCTAATTTTTATAAGATTTTAAAGGAATATTTATAATTTTATATGAAATGGTCATCTTCGACTTTCTTTACAAAAATTCAAAAGGAATGTTTATTTTTAATGTATATGAAATTAACATATTTTCCCACCTCTATACTCATTTTACACTCTTTAGATTATTCTACAAGATTTCAATGGTTTTACAAAGAAAAATCTTAAATAGAAACTTATTTTAATGTTTCACTTAGATTTTATTTTATTCTCCAATGGTAATGAGTTTATTACAAAACCTATATTTTTCATTAATTGATGGTCATATTTTATCTCTTATTAATTTTTGGGTCATTAAGTTTATATTTAAATATTCAATTTCTTATAATCATCATTCTTTGGACATTACTTTTTTCTTTGATATCCATATTTTTTGTATCATGGATACGTTTATTGCAAAAATTGTCTACCATTTCTACATATGGTGTTTTGCAATGAAAGTCATTTTGTAAAGACCCAGAAATCCTATGTATTTTTTAATACATGGAATTTTGACGAGTCTGCGAAAGTTTATGGCGTGTGATTTCAAGGCCCGGTGTGCTCGGAATCAATTTCTGAAGTTTTGTTTGGGTACATTCAGTAAACGTACGAGCGGGTTTTTATAAATTTTGAACCAGTGATCGGAATTGAAATCCGAGGGAACCGTTGAACTCGCAGCGCCGATATTCGCTTAAGAAGGCTTTCACCTCAACGACTGATGGTCAAAATGAAAGTTAGTTTTTGGGTTTTACATGGGAATAATAAAATAAATTAAGTGCTTGTATTAATTTATTTTTAGTTGGTTAAAACCTCCAAGAGGAGGTTGGAGGTGGGGGGCCACCACACCTTAAACTCCCATGAGAGGTTATGGTGGTGGGTCCCACCTGAGGTCTAAACACCTCTTCTTAATTAATTTGGTGGGGACCACCCGAGGTTATAACCTCTTGGACCCCCCATTAAGTGGGGAGAAACCCCCTTGAACTCCCCACTTATGGTGCCAACCCTCTCAATTAATTTATTGAACACATTAAATTAATTAATTTAAACCTTTTGAATTCTATGCAAAAAATTTAATAATATGTCTTAATCTATTGTTTTTTTGTGAATTTTTCTTTTTGGTAGATCTTGGGAGAGGAAGAACTCTCCAACGAAGAACACTTCTTCTGCCAACGAAGAACGATCTTCAACTGGGGCAAGGGGGGAAGTGACGTCCTTGAAGAACACCAAGGACGATGTCCTCGACTTCTTCATCTTATTTTCTGATGTCATTGAACCGACATCCACCTTTCCGTGACATCATCAACAAACCCGAGGTAGGGGATTTAAGTTTGAATTTGTTCTCATTCTTCATCGTTCAAATCTTGGTTTACGATTTTCCGTTTGATATCACCATAACACGGAGGGAACGGGCCGAACAAACACGGTCCAAACCTCCCCCTATGTTTTTCCTTGCTTGTTGATGATGGTTGCGGTTCAATGGCAGCCGACGTTGGGCCGGTCGAGAAGGAAACCAGCGGCGCAGGGCCACCGGGTCGTTAGAGGGGTGCGGCGCCGTCGCGTTGTGCAAAGGAAAAAGGCCGCAGCCATGGCCGCAGTGGTGCACACGGGCGGCCTCCAGGCCCCCAGAGAGGCATTGTACAGTCGTTCCGCGTAGAGGAAGAAGCATCGGCCCCTTGGCCGCAGCGGTGGAGTAGAAGCGGCCGACTGGGCGGGCGACCGGAAGAGCAGACCGACTGGCCGCTCGGCCAGCCGGACGAGGCGGGACCCTCCTGGGTCCCACGGGCTACCTAACCGGCGCCAAGCTCTAGTTCCATTTGGGGAGACGGGGGGGGGGGTGGCACCCCCCCTTACGCGGCTAGGGCGGGCCCCGCAGGGCGCCGCCAGCCGCTGGCCACCCAGGCCATGCGGGCCGCCTGCGCAGGACAAGCGGGCCGCCAGCCAGGCCACATGGGCCGGACCGCCCAGCGCGGGCTGGGCCGCTGCTGCGGGCCGAACCGGTTCCAGGGGGCCGGGCCAGTTTCGGAGGGCCGGGTTGGACCCGCAGACCAAGCCGGACCCTAGTCCGGACCCGTTTGACCCGATTTCACATTTTCGCCCATAACTTGGGCTACGTGTGTCCGATTGACGAACCGTCTGTGGAGACGGAAATCTTAGAGTGAGATGGTTCTTTTAGAATACCCCAATTGAGGTTTGGACGCAGTTGGGGTATGGTCGGGTTGGATTGAACCTAAATCCAACCGGGCCCTCGGAACGGAAATGCCAATAACTCACAGACCGGGCGTCCGATTGACGCGCAGTCAGTTGCGTTGATACCCCTATGACGAGGAAGACCTTTGTGATACTTATACATAGAAATTCATGGAAGTTGATGTATCGAAACTTGGATTGAGGAGCGGACCCTCCCGGAATCAAGCATGCTTTGTGGAAACTCTGTGGCTGGCTGTACTCTGACGACTGTTCCTGGATCATGTGTTGGTCTGACAGTTTTGACTTCTGTTCCTGTATCATGTGTTGGTACAACAGAATAGATGGTCCTGGATCATGTGTTGGTCCAACAGCTCTGACGACTATTCCTGGATCATGTGTTGGTCTGACAGTTTTGACTTCTGTTCCTGGATCATGTGTTGGTCCGACAAAATAGTTGGTCCTGGATCATGTGTTTGTATAACAGCTCTGATGACTGTTCCTGGATCATGTGTTGATCTGACAGTTTTGAATTCTATTTCTGGATCATGTGTTGGTCTGACAGAATAGATGATTTAGTGTATATATCTGATCATCTCTATCTCTCTACATATGTCACACCCCGACCGCAGATGCCCTTATTTTACTTCTTTTTTGGTCTCGGTTTGATTTTTTTTTCAAAGTTTAATTATGTTGGCAAGTTTTTCATCGGTGCGCGTTTACCGCGTCGTTAGCGGTGACCATGCATTCGGCCTGAGTGACCGTGTGTTTGCCCAGTGTTTTGAATATTAAAATTTTTAGATTGACATTAATATAATTATTAGTATTAAATTGTTATAAACATTATTTTAATTTTTATTAATTAGGATCATTAAAGTATTATGATTATTATACTTATGATATTATTATTATTAATATTTTTATTCTTTTTATTATTATTATTATTATCATTATTATTATTATTGGTTTTATTATTATTATTTTATTTATTATTTTAAGGGTTAATAAATTTTATTAATATTATATTTATTATTGTTAATTTTATTAGTATTATTTTTATGGTATTATTATCATCAGTATTATTATTTTATTTCTATTTTTACTATTATATTTCAGATTTTATTATTATGAGTATATTATAATAAAATGAAAAAAATAAACTAACCTAACCCTAGCCCTAGCACCGAGCACTCCCCCCCTCTTTACCTCTTGCGCCGCACGCCCCCCCTGCTCCTCTCTTCTGCCCGCGCGAGGCCAGCCGCGCTTCCCTACTTATCCCCCTCACCGCGTCCCTCGCCCCCTCCGCACCGCCCTGCTGCCACGCCCCCCTCTGACCTCGCTGGCCTCTCCCTCCCCTTTCCCTCTCCTGCGCGCAGCACCGCACCCGCCTCCGCCCCAGCCTCCTTTGGCGCCTGCTGCCTGCACCCGGCCTCCGGTGCCCAGCTCCCTGCTCCCGCAGCGACCTCCCTCCGGCGCCGCTCCCTCACCCAGCCTCGCTCCGCCCTGAAACCTGGCCGCGCCTCCCTACCCCTCCGGTGCCTCGCCGCTGCCCGCCTCACCGTCCAGCTTTTCCGGTGACCCACCTTTGTTGTCTGGCGCCATTCCGGAGCCCCTTCCCTATTCCGGCCACCTCCGGCCACCTCCCGGATTTTTTTCCCGGCGCTCCGGTACACCCCCTAGCCCCCGCACGACCCGCCTCCACTATCCGGCGCTGTTCCGACGTCCCCTTCCCTGTTCCGGCGACCTCGCCGGCATTCCCCATCCCCGCCGGCACCCCTGCTTCACTCTGGCACCGCCTGCCGGCGTCCCCCGGTTTTTTTCGGCGCTCCGGCCAGCTCCGCCACACCTTTGGGAGGCCGCGTACCGGCTTCCCGCAGTCCGTCCAACCACCATCATCTTGCGCCGGGCAACAGCGCACCCGATAATCAGCGCGCGACCTCAGGCGGTCTCCCTGCCAGTGCGTGCTGCCCCTTTAACTGGCGCGCGACCCCGGCGGTCGAGCGCATCTGCGCCGAGGTAGTCTTTTGTGGCTAATTGCTGTTTGAGTTTATTTTTTTTATCTATGGTTTGCTGTTTTGCTGTTTTGGTGTTTGTTGCAGCGCGTCGGTGGGATAATTTCGCAACGCTGCGGTCTTCGGCTTGCACGTGCGTACGTGCCTGCGCGAGGTGTGTTGTGTCATCGAGTTCACTTTGTGACTTCGAGGTAGGTTTTCTCCCACTGCACTTGCCTTTAACTTTAGAATTTATTTATTACTTGTCCTTTTATTGAATTTTAGTAAATTTAAAGTAGCATTAAATAGTTATTCTTTGTGCGGTGACCTGCTGAAAATGAAATTTGTCTAATTATTGCATTGCACTGGAAGCATTTTTCTTGGACTTAATTACGTGGTTTTCTAGTGATATGGCTAAATGAGTTATTTTTGAAATGTGCAAGACATGTTGAAGTGTGATTGGAAATGGTTTTGGTGTGTGTAAAATGGAAGGTGTATTGCTTATGGAAAATGGTGTTCTCTTAAAACCTTGAATAGATAAAATGATCGTTTGTCCTTTAAACTTGTTTTTGGAAACTTCAAGTGTGGATCTTTTGTTGTTGAAAAATGTTTTCCTTTGACGCGTGGATAAAATTTTGGATTTCATTTGAGAAACAATGTTCCTTCAAAAAAAATGATTAAAGGCTCGTTTGGATCTTGATAAAGGTGGCATGAATTAGGATATTGGAAAAATGGTTTTACTTGTGACACCAATGTGTTTCAGTTCTAAAATGTTGATTTGAGTTTCTTAAATGAGGTTCTATGTGTGTACTAGTTTTCAACGTGATGGCATGTGTTGCGTCTGTTGGAAATGTTTTGGTATTAAATTGTTTCCGAGGCCCGATTGGCACTTTATGGAATGTGAAGTGGTTATATATATATATATACACGTACTTATGGGTCATCTCTATAGGGGGACTTCCCTTCGAGGATTGTCATGTAGCGATGTCCGTGTAAGGGGTTGGAAAGTGCGGTGAGGTGAGTCACGCGTGCGAGGGCCTCCCACTTACACAGTATTATTAAAACCACCGTGGGTTCCTGGGTGTCTTTTAGAGAATTGAGTGACGGTTGCTGGCTAACCCCGATTAGAAGGGTTAGTCCCCCTTGGTAGGTAGGCCTTGTGGGGCGTGCCACTGGTTGGCTGTTAGGGCGGCCAGTTGGTTATTGACTGTGGAGTACCATGCCGACAGGTAGTCTAAACCCGAGTACGTCCAGGGGTTTTCTAGGGATGTTTAGGATCACCCATGGTTACTTGATGTTCTTTGTTTGTTTACTTTCAGTTGCTCCTTACATCTTATACTGTTATACTTTGTGAAACTGGTTTTCAAATGAAGATGCGTTATTCTATTTGTGCAAAAATTTGAAAATGTAACACTTCTTTCTCTTTTAGAATGAATTTGGCACCAAAGAAAGGAATTCAACTTTTGAAAAAGAGTAAGGGTAATGTCTTGTGTTTTGATCTTCAAGTGAAACATTATGAAAGCTTACTTTTATACATTGTAGTTCAAACCTAGAATTTATAGATTCTTTATTTACTGGCAGTGCTTTGGGATTTGTTTTTGGGATCACCTACTGAGTACTTTTTGTACTTACGCCTATCTTTTACCTTTTCAGTTGCAGGTTCCTTTATGTACAGGTTTTCCTGGTTTAGTCGCTCAGTATTGGATCAAGGTTGGTTTTCAGTTGGGTGGTGACCCGTGGGGTCACGTGGAGGTATGTTGGTTGTGTATTTTTTGTTTGTCTGTTTTGTTTATTTTCTATTCTTTTTCTGATTCTGGTTTTCTTTTGGGCCAAATCATTCCCAACTGTTTACTTTTGATTCCCGGCACTAGTTGCCATCCCGGGGGGATCGGGAACGCCCCTCGGGACTTTCCGCGGACCGGATCAGGTGACCGGTTCAGGGTCGACTCGGGATGGTTCGTGACAACATAAGTTTTATACCAGTGTGAGCTAATTCAGTGACTCTTGTGTTTTCCTCATGATTGAGATGAGTTACTTGATAACTTAGGTATATGTATGGGAATATACCTAAGTAATGGCTATCTGTTGATTTTATACTCTGTGGTTTATCCTTGGTGGATTTTGAAAGACCTTGAGGGTTTCGGGGTCCCTACTGAGTATCGTTATACTTACCCCTACATGGTCTATGCCCGCACCTCGTTGTGTTGGTTGCAGACGACAGACAACATTGACAAAGGATCAGAGTAGCAGGACTAGACGGTACCCAGAGGTGGACCTTACGACGAGTCGGTACCTGGAGGAGATGGACGGACGTGGAGTGTCGTGGAGGATATCTGTACCTACCCTTCAGGTAGGATCTGTGGTGGACGATCCAGGAGCTTCTCTTCACCTTTCAGCTGTTTTGTCCCTTTTCAGTTGTACTTTTACTTTACAGTTGGGCTTGTATTTCCGACCCCCTTTACTTTTCAACACTTATTTTTTATACAGTTTTACTTAGTGTTTTTCTTCCATCTTACTCTTTTGTGTGTGTTTCTAGTTTATAAAGGCAATGCCTTCCTAGTTTTAGGGATTTACGCCTTGGTTCTAGTCGTCAGCCCCTGGCCTATGGAAGGCGGGCTTGGGGTAGTCACGGCACGGGCCCCAGGGGATGGGTCATGACAAATTGGTATCAGAGGAGTCGGTTCTACCACAGAACTTAGGACTTTGATCTTTCTTTTCTATGAAGCAATAGTGTTAAGAGTACTGAGTGTGGTTTTCAGTCCAGGGAGTCCAGTGTTGGTGCGGCGGTCGACGTATCCATACACCAGGACTCTGACTTCTGATTTCCGACTCAGTGCACGAAAACACTGATTGCGTGTGTGTTTTAAAGAGTTTTCTTTGTGATATCTTAAGTTAGCTAACCAGGTATAACTTATTGACCGTGAATCACTTGTTTATCTTTAGGATGCCTCCACACAGACAACCAACCAGGGTTCTGAGAGATGTACAAGATGACAGCCCACCGAGTGACGAGGCCTCGGTGTAGGGACCTATCACAACGGAGGCACAAACGGTACCACTACCCATTGGGCCACCGATACCACCAGCCCCATTAGCATAGAGTGCATGCCACTTGAGCATGTTGCACAAGTTCCAGTTCTAGATGCCGCCCAGGTTCAGGGGTGAGACAGACCCGCAGGCAGCTGATGATTGGCTGGAGGCTGTAGTGAGAGTCTTCAGACTAGTAGGGACACCGGCAGACCTTATGGTGATCCTTTCCATGAGTCTCCTTCAAGTAGCAACAGGAAGATGGTGGAGCCTGATGCTCCAGGTGCATGATGAGGCGACACTACTATGGATAGACTTCGAGAGTCTGTTTCGGGCAGAGTTTGTCCTAGCCACCTTTCGAGCGGTGTGGATACAGGAGCTACTTCATCTACAACGGGGCAACATGACAGTGGAACAGTACTCAACGAGGTTCACCGATCTCTCGTTCTACTCCACCGATATGGTGCATGACCCTTTCTTCAGGGTCCGGACCTTCAAGCAGGGGCTTAGACAGGAGATCAGAGTATCGATGATCTCACTCAGCATCCCAAAACAGATGGGAGTGTTAGAGAGAGCCCTCCCAGTGGAGAGTTTTCTTACTGAGCAGTCTCCAGTAGTGAGACCCACCGCTAGTAAACATGTAGCGGAGTCTTCTGTAGCTGGCAGTAGGCAGATATCACAGAGGTCCAAGTGGACCAGGCCATCCGGTGTATGACCTTAGGATACAGGTTTAGTTGTGTGGGGAACATGAGACAGAGCCAGTCATGCCAGGAGCGGGCAATGTTACTCTTGTGGCGGGCAGGGTCACATGGCTCGTGACTGTCCGACCCGCCATTTTGACGATCAGCAGACAGTTAAGGGACCTCCCAGAAAGAGGCATAGGTTCAATCGTGGTGGTCCGTGGGGAGAAGGCGGACGTGGCAAAGGATCTAGCCGTGCAGCTGGCGGTGGATGCCGTTATGAGGTGTTACCACCACCACCACCAAGAGGTCCACCCCGACCACATGGAGTAGGTGGATAGAGGAGAGCTCAGCTCTAGGCAGCTGAGGCTTACGATCACGGTGCTCAGGAGATGATTCAAGGTACGATCTCTGTATACTCCACCATAGCTTCATTTCTTATAGACACAGGTGCCAGTCACTCTTTCATTGCCACTGCCCTCGTTCGGAGCTCGGAGATTCCGACAGTGCTGTTGGCTCGATCCTTATGACTAGAGACTCCTATAGGAGTAGACTCGACGATTAGGCACTAGTCCCGACAGTGTGAGCTTACTCTAGGAGGCGATATCTTTGGCTGGGATCTCCTCGTAGTGGCATCGAGGCCTTACGACCTCATCTTGGGTATGTGATGGTTATCTACATTCCATGCTCAGATCGACTATATTAGGTGCAAAGTGCAGTGTGACCACATGGACGAGACTAGGTTTACCTTCACCGGCGAGAAGAGAGCCTTTGCAGCACATGAAATACTTACTTGAAGGAGGGTGCAGTCGATCACTCACCAGTTAGCCTGCTTTACCCTCAGAGCAGTTGATGTGGAGAGTCCGAGCTATCCTATAGTGGTGGACCAGTACACGGATGTTTCCCCTGATGATGTTCTAGGACTACCTCCTCACAGATATGTGGACTTCTACATTGAACTGTACCCTGGGATGACACCGATATCTACTAAATCATATCGGATGGCTCCCACAGAGCTTCGCAAGCTGTGGGTTTAGCTAGAGGACTTGCAGGGGAATGGATTCATCCGGCCCAATGTTTCTCCCTAGCTAACCCTGATTCTATTCTCCAAGAAGGAGGATGGGAGCTTGAGGCTTTGTGTCGACTACCATCGCCTGAACCAGGTGACTGTGAAGAACAAGTACCCACTTTCAAGGATTGAAAACCTCTTTGATCAGTTTAAGGGAGCACGATGGTTCTCGAAGATAGACCTTAGATCAGGCTATCACCAGCTCAGAGTTCGAGATGAGGATGTGCAGAAGACGGACTTCAGATGTTGGTACGACCACTATGAGTTCTTGGTTACGCCCTTCGGTGTAACCAATGCTACAGCAGTGTTCATGGGACTCATGAACAGGATCTTCCAGCCTTACCTCAATCGCTTTGTCGTAGTCTTCATCGACAACATACTGATCTACTCGACTACCGAGGAGGAACATGCCTACCATTTTTAGGTAGTATTAGACACACTCAGAGAGAACCAACTTTATGGTAAGCTCTCTAAGTGCCAATTTTGGATCCGAGAGGTTCAATTTTTGGGACATGTCATCTCAGAGGCTGGAGTTGCAGTGGATCCAGTGAAGATTGAGGCTGTACTTGCTTGGGAGCCACCCAGGAGTGTGATGGAGGTATGGAGTTTCCTGGGTTTGGATGGATATTACCGAAGGTTCATACCAAAATTCTCCAGAGTTTCAGCACCACTATCATCCTTGACGAAGAAGGGGCAACCCTTCGTGTGGTCGGAGAGATGCTAGCAGAGCTTCTAGGAGCTGAGGCAGAGGCTGACTAGTGCCCCCATATTGAGGATTCTAGAGGAAGGCTTAGGGTACGTAGTTTACTGTGACGTATCAGGGACCAGAATTGGGTGTGTCCTGATGCAAGAGCGAGTAGTGATCGCGTATGGTTCTCGGAAGCTGGGACAACATGAGCAGAACTACGCTACCCAAGACCTGGAGTTAGCAGTAGTGGTCTTCACCTTGAAGATGTGGAGACACTATCTGATGGGAGAACATTTTACCATGTACTCTGATCACAAGAGTCTCAGGTATATCTTCTCTCAGAAGGACCTGAATCTGAGACAGCGACGATGGATTGAGTTCCTCCAGGATTATGATTTCGAGATAGTCTATACTCCTGGGAAGGGGAACGTTGTAGAAGATGCACTCAGCAGGAGATCTGATATATAGCTACTAGGAGAGGAGATAGAGTAACTAGCTGCTTTACAGATATCCTTTGTGGATAGAGACAGAGCAGCCTTTCTACAGTTTCTTACAGTCACTCCCCCACTTCTTCAGTGAGTCAGGGGGGCACATCATGGGGACGTTGACTGCGAGACTGTAACGCCCCGACCCTAGTTACCCAGAGTCGGTGCATTATTACATAACATTGGCATGATCACAAGAAAGATCAAATCTCGAAAGACCGATTGGTTTAGTAGCCTTGGAAACACTAGATATATTCATAAGTTTTACATTACATCATAAAATGAAAAACTACTACAACAACATAATGTCTCCATAATCCACACTCATATCCCCACATAATATCCCTGCAGGTCATTCATAATTTACTTCTTCACTTCCTGGGAAAAATAAAACATAGAAAAGGGGTGAGCTCAAATGCCCAGTAAGGATAACAATATAGCGGAAACTTTCATAAATAAGAATAAACATTTAAGGCAATGTATAACTAAAACAAAAGCCTTTCAAACATGAACTTTCAACATGGTACGACATAAATAAAATGAAATAATGCCATTTACTTATTTACATGGATATTCTACTAATCGAATAATCACATGCAAAAATCAATAACCACTTTCATAATGTTGGAATGCATAATGCCAGACTATCATAACCACATAGTCAAGGCCTCGTGCCAAGACTACAAATAAGATTTTTTCAAGGCCTTGTGCCAAGACACTAGTTTGTCTCATGAGACCTACCGATGCATCGAGGAGCTATAGCGGGCTCCACCCGTCACTTACTAAGTCCAATGCATTCCCATATGAAAAGGTTTAAACATAACATAAACATTCGTATTAAAACTAGCATACGAAATGTCAATAATTTCACCATAAACTATGAATGGTATAAAAATAGCACATCCACAGTCAAACATATCACAAAACCTTCAATACAATATAGAAGTTTTGTATCATAATAAATCAACTTCAAATAATCTTAAAATCCATCAAAGGATGTTGACATATATGAAATCAAAATTCTTTTCAAAGAAATATCTCCTTTTATTTTGAAATCATTTAATAAAACATTTTCTTTGAAAATATTCTTATAAGATTGTAAGGGAAGCTTTGAAGATTTTATAACGGCGGAAAATAGCCGCACCCGCCGTATAAGTTAAAAAAAAACATTCTTACCTTAATTCTGTCGAAAAGGTTAAAAAGGACCTTGTTTTGAAAACGACGGAAAGATTCCTTCATAAACCACTTATAACCAGTCAACCAAGGGTATAAATGACTTTAACCCATAATAAAAAAAATGTTTTGAAATACATTTTTAAGAAAACATGGATGTGGATGATAAAGAGATCCCAGTAGATTATTACATATAAACAACCTCAGATAATGAAGAGATTGTGAAATAACCCTTACCTTGTACTTTTCCTTGGTTGGGGTAGGTTAACCTCCTGTATAATGGTGAAATAATTGTTATTAAATTATACAAGAATCATATATATTAATATGATATCATATATGATCTTTTAATATTTATTTGATAATAATATCTTAGTATTATCGTTGTTTCGGGTGTTAACTTACTTGTTTTCTTTTATATGTTTTGTTACGTAAGCCATGTTTGTAATGGATAGGTTTTATATTATTCATATCCAGAATGATATCAAGTCCTTAAACATCATTTTTAAATCATAAAATTATAATTATACTTTAATGGATACGATGGAGAATGAATCTCATCGCGTTCGTGGAGACGGTAGTCCGTACGTACGCACGAGCGACAATATCATTCTTTTGATATTAAAATAATATATAAATGGATGGTATATCATATATAAAGAATCATTAACATGTTTTATTTATTATTTACATGAGTTACACATCATTATTATACCCATACAAATAATAATATATTGAATAACAATTACACCACGACGTGGAGACGGTAAGTCGTACGTACGCACGTATGGTGACATGTTATTCAAAGGGTGGATAGAATACTGAATATGGTTGTACCATATTTATAGTAACATCACAGTATATATATGATATTGGATTTATTATTTTAGAATGGTAACAACAAAGGAATAAGAATTGGAAGAAGAAATGAACTTAGAAAAGGGTGGTGAAATCATTACCTCTTCTTCGGGTTCTTCCTTTTGATTTGATCAAAAGGGATCCTTAGGTTGGCTTTCTGATCAAACTAAGGCCCCTAGGTTGTATTGAGGGAAGTTGGGAGAGTATTTGGGCAGATTTTGGCCGAACCAAAAGGCTTTGAAGGTGTGAAGAAATGAGAAGGAGGAGTGCCCTTTTATAAGAGGGGTGAGGGGCACCTTTGGAAAAGCTAGAAATATTAATTTATAATAAATTCATATTCGGTTTCTAATGGCTCCAAAGTTGACTATTCAAAGTTTAATGTGGGTATGGGTCGAAAACAACTCAACCAATAGAATTTAGACAGGTTTGGGTACTTATATTAACCTTATCTTTAAGTATTAACTCTAAGTTAATTAGTTTCACTTTTACAATGTCTCTTTGTATTTTTATATAATATGGTTAATAAACTTACTACATATATACAAGAGACCCCCAAGTGGTCCATTAATGATGAACCTATCATGATATAAGTATCTTGGCCGAACCTTATATTTTTAGTAATTTAATATCAATTAATAATATAATATTTGTTTTAAGAACTCTTTTATGTCAATTTTGACACTATTCAATAGTTGATTTTTGTGAAACTCATAACAGATTGATTACTTCAAAAAAAGTCAATTAAATCAATACTAATATATCATATTATCATAGAAAATTAGTTTAATTCATTAAAAGTTTCATATTATATTTATTTGGGTATTTATAATATCAATTATTTTAATTTTTCACTATTATAGTAATTATTGCATCATCATTGTGTCATAAATAAAATAAATTATTTAATGTCTAAAAATTATAAATAAAATATCATTATGTAGGAAATATTTTTATCTTTCTAATGAATATTTATAATCTAAAATCCAACATATATAACCCTATGTAACAATTGTTTTTCTAAAAGATATATGCTTGTGTCATTTTTGTATTCATTTTAACTTAATTAAAATAAAGTGTCATTATCACTTACAAGTGGATCCATGGGGTCCCAAAATCGACCCAAAGATGACCATGGTCGACCATGTATCAACCAATAGGGTTAAGACACGTTTTAGGGTAATTTAGTATTATTATAATATTATTTTTTAACCCTTATTTACCGGATTTACCCTTAACCATGGTAAATAAAATATTTACCGCAGTAATTATTCAAAATGTCTAAAAATAAAAGTTACCTATTTACAAAATTTGAACATCCTGATTCCAAATATGGAATCCATTTTCCTAAATTCAAAACACAGAAGTGGCAGAAATTAATTTAAAATTAATTCCCGCTGTCAAAACAAAAAGCGTGTTTTTAAGAGATAATAACTATCAAAAGATTGACACTTGTTTATGTTCGGTTTAATTGTAAAATTATGTCCAATGACCAACATTATATTAAATGGTAAAAATATTTTCTTAATATACTTTAAAACTACTAAAATTCATAATTTATCACTATTAATTATTTTGATTAAAAAAGTTGTTTTTAATTAAAATTTAGTAATTTTCACTATTCATCAAAATATGAAAGTTATCCGAAAAGTACCAAAATTGCACCTTAGGGTAAATTAGATATTCCGAATCCAAAAATGAAGTCCATTTTGAAATATAAAATATATATAATTTTAAAAAGTAGGTATTACTATTCATAACGGCTAGTTTGATTGGTTGTTAGAACTCGGTGTTGCGTACAACACACGTTATCGCATTATTCAAAGAGAAGCGTACCGTAGAAGCTTGGGGTGTTACATTCTCCCCTCCTTCAAATAATTTCGTCCTCGAAATTTCTAGAATACTATCGCATGAAAAGACTCAGGTGGTTCTTCATCATAAGTTCCTCGGGTTCCCACGTTGCCTCTTCCATCTTATGGTTTCTCCACAAAACTTTTACCAGACGTGTCGTCCGATTTCTCAGTACTTGTTCTCTCGTATCAAGAATCCTGACGGGCTCTTCATAATAGGAAGGATCGGGTTTTAGTTCTAATTCCTCATAGTTGAGTACATGCATTGGATCAGGCATGTATTTCCTCAACAGAGATACGTGGAACACATCGTGAACTTTGGAGAGACTTGGCGGCATTGCCAATCGGTAAGCTACAACCCCAATTCGTTCTAGAATTTCGAAAGGTCCGATGTACCTGGGACTCAATTTACCTTTCTTACCAAAACGTATGACTCCCTTCCACGGAGATACCTTCAGGAAAACATGATCACCGACTTTAAATTCCAAATCCTTCCTTCAATTATCGGCATAGCTCTTCTGCCTACTTTGAGCTGCTCTGATGTGATTTTGGATTACCTTCACCTTTTCCATCGTTTCCTCCACCAGTTCTGGACCTACAAGTTTTCTTTCACCGACGTCATCCCAACAGGTTGGTGTACGACATCTCTTTCCGTATAACGCTTCATATGGTGCCATCTGAATACTCGAATGGAAACTATTGTTATAGGAAAATTCTACCAGAGGTAAATATTGATCCCACATACCCTGAAAGTCAAGTGAGCAGGATCTCAACATGTCTTCTAAGGTCTGAATAGTCCGTTCTGATTGTCCATCTGTCTGAGGGTGGTAAGCAGTGCTCAAATGAAGTTCAGTATCCGGGGATTTCTGAAGACTTTTCCAAAATCTTGAAGTAAAACGGGGATCACGATCAGAAACAATTGATAAGGGTACTCCATGAAGTCTCACAACTTCATTAATATATAGTCTTGCTAAACGTTCCAGGGGTAGATCTTCTCTTATAGCAAGAAAATGTGCTGACTTGGTAAGACGATCAACAATAACCCATATTGCATCATTCCTTCTAGGAGTCTTTGGTAGCCCCATGAAAAAGTCCATCATAATATTGTCCCATTTCCACTCCGGTATGGGAAGAGGTTGCATGACTCCTCCAGGTTGTTGCCTTCCAGCTTTCACTTGTTGAAAAACCATACATCTTGACACAAAATCAGCAATCTCCCTCTTTATGTTGTCCCACCAAAAATGTTCCTTCAAATCTCTATACATTTTTGTGCTCCTAGGGTGTATAGAGAAATTGGAACTATGAGAATCATCCAACAATTCCCTTTTTAGATCAGGTAAATCGGGAACACAAAGTCTCTTCCCGAATTTCAAAATTCCATCTTCATACACAAAGTCTCTCAATCTCCCATCATTCACAGCTTTAATCTTCTTTTGGAATTCTTCATCATCGGTCTGAGAACTCTTAATCCTTTCTAGTAAAGATGGTTTGGCAACCATTTGAAAAAGCATTGATGTTTCACCTTCCCTGGTTATTCCCATGTCCATCTTCACTAGATCCATGAAAATTGGATCCCTTTCAATTCTCATATTGTTCAAAACTCCATGGTCTTTTCTACTCAAAGCATCTTCCACCTTGTTTGCCTTCCCCGGGTGGTAGTGTATCATACAATCATAATCCTTGAGTAATTCAAGCCATCTCCTTTGCCTCATATTGAGTTCTTTTTGTGAGAAAATATACTTCAAACTCTTGTGATCAGTATAAATATCACATTTTTCACCATAGAGGTAGTGCCTCCATATCTTCAAAGCAAAGATCACAGCTGCTAACTCGAGATCATGAGTAGGATAGTTTTTTTCATGAATTTTCAACTGTCGTGATGCATAGGCAATAACTCTATCATTCTGCATAAGGACACAGCCAAGTCCTTTCTTTGATGCATCACTATAAATAACGAACCCATCATTCCCCGATGGTAGAGTCAATATAGGAGCATTGACTAATCTTTTCTTCAGTTCTTCAAAACATTCTTCACACTCTTTTGTCCAAACAAATTTAACCCCTTTACGTGTGAGCTTCGTTAACGGGTTAGCCAATCGGGCAAAATTCTGGACGAAACGTCGATAATAACCTGCCAAACCGATAAAACTGCGTACCTCAGTTATACTCGTAGGTGCTGGACATTCTTGGATTGCCTTGGTCTTAGAAGGATCAACAGAGATTCCATATTTAGAGACAATATGGCCAAGAAAAGAAATCTCATGAAGCCAGAATTCACACTTGCTAAACTTCCCATATAATTCATGCCTCCTCAGAGTCTTCAAGATAATGCGCAAGTGATTTTCATGATCTTCGTAGGTTTTGGAGTATACCAAGATATCATCAATAAATACCACCACAAATTCATCGAGATACTCCTTGAAAACTCTATTCATCAGATCCATGAATACAGAGGGTGCATTAGTCAATCCAAACGGCATTACAGTAAACTCGTAATGCCCGTACCTGGTTCGAAATGCTGTCTTCAGAATGTCTTCCTTCTTTACACACAACTGATGGTATCCAGATCGAAGGTCAATCTTTGAAAAGTATTGAGCTCCATGCAGTTGGTCAAATAAATCATCAATACGAGGTAGGGGATACTTGTTCTTTATCGTTATAGCATTTATCTCCCTGTAGTCGATACATAACCTCATAGATCCATCTTTCTTTTTAACAAAAAGAATAGGGGCTCCCCATGGAGAAACACTAGGGCGAATAAATCCCTTATTACTCAATTCCTCTAGTTGTTTATTTAGTTCAACTAACTCTACAGTGGCCATTCTATAAGGGGTCTTCGATATAGGCCTTGATCCAGGAATCAAATCAATGGAAAACTCAACTTCTCGTTCTGGAGGATGTCCAGGTAAATCTTCCGGAAATACATCTACAAATTCTTTCACAACAGGTACATCCTCTATTTGAACATTCTTTTCCTCACCGACAGTTATTTCATTCTCTTCCTCCCCAATAATTGAATTAAGTTGAGCTACTGGGGGTGGATCTAAATAAGAATTAGGTGGTGACGATTATGCTCTAAAGATAAGGTGTTACTTATCATTATCATCAAGAATCGTAACCTCTTTCTTCTTACAATAAATCTTCGCATCATAGTCCGAAAGCCAGTCCATACTGAGGATTATATCAAACTCAATCATAGGTATGACGATGAGATCAGAAGATAAATAAAAATTATGTGCTCTAATGGGGACTGATTCACAAAACTTTGTTGCAATGATACTTCCCTTAGGAGTTTTAACTGACAACTCCCTTATTAAATCAAATTGGAAATATCTAATTTTCTTAGAAAACTGGGAAGACATGAAACAATGCGATGATCCAGAGTCAAATAATGCATTTGCTAAACTTGAGGAAACCATTAAATTACCCGCCACCACGTCTTTTGGAGCTTCTACCTCTGCAGTAGTGATAGCATAAGCTTGGCCTTGATCCCTTGGACTTTTCTGAGGTAAGTTATCCTGATGCTTAGGACATTCATTCGCATAATGTCCCATCTCCCTGAAATTGTAGCACTGAACGTTGGTGGCTTCCTTCTTCCCTTTGCAATCACGAGATTGGTGGCCTTTTTCACCACACTTGTAACAGACTCCCATTCCCTTCAAGCAAGCACCGAGGTGTTTCTTCCCACATTTACCACAGGATGGATATTCAACCTTTCTTTTCTTCCCCTTATTTCCATTCCCAGATTGATCAGCAGGCCTCTTCTTCTCTTTCTTTGCTTTAAAGTCATAAGACTTAGAGAATTCCTTTTCGGTCTTGATAGCACATGAGACAATGTCTTCGTACGATGAAAAGGATTGTGATACTAATGCTCGACGGAGAAATGGTTTTAACCCATCAAAGAAACGATCAATCTTACTTCTTTGGTTACGTATATAATCACCTGTGTACCTTGCTAACCTTGTAAAGTTAGCCTCATACTTTGTGACATTCTCATCCTCCTTCTGTCTCAGACTTAGAAATTGCCTTTCCATATCTGCTCGATGGTCGCGAGGAAAGTATTTTTCTAAAAACAGATCTTTGAACTCCCTCCATTCCATATTTGACACTTCATCATCTTCCTTCATGTTTTGAATCAATGACCACCATTGATCAGCATCTCCAGTGAGGCGGTAAACTTCCATGATAACTTTTTCCCTTTCACTTCTCCCCATAGCCTGAAATATTTTCTCTAGGGAATTTATCCACTGCTCGGCTACTAAGGGATTTGTACTCCCATTGAACTTTGGTGGTTGTTGCCTCATGAATCGATCTAACATTGATCCTCCACTATGTGGATCAGGGTTCTCCATACGGGTAAGGTTATTATTCATAACCTGAGTAAGTTGTCCCAGTATGGTGATTAGCTGATCGACTCCAGTTGCATCACCAGCTCCACTATAATTATCTTGAGCAGGAGGGAAATACCTATATGGAGTGCGTGCATTGATACGGTTTCCATTTCTTCCACTAGGCGCCATTTCTAAACAATTGCATAAACTAGATCAGTTTATGAATCAAAATACATAATCCCATACTTATAAAACACTTAACATAAATTGAACTATTTATGGATATAATCCATAATCATAAGAATGTTTTCTTTGAGGAAGTATATACTCATAATCCCTTCAAAATGATTTGTAAAGAAAATGAGAGTTATCCTAAGCATATCCCCCAGGAGTGTCGTAACCAAGAGTGCAGCAAGGCCCGTTGTCGTGCACCAGTTCCCGTTCGAGTCTAGCTCAAAGCGGTGTTTTCGGGTTTTACCCCTCGGTACATCTGTGCCAGAGCCGCCTCTACCTGCTCGTATCCAGACATGGATGTATTGCTCGGAAAACTCACAAAATCTCTACAATACCAAAATTCTAGGAAGTTCTTCTATACTAATCCTCAAAGTTCATCTTAGGTCTACGTGCTCTAATCAGAGTTTATCTAAATCTAGCTTCCAAGGTTTGTACTAAACTTCCTCTGATACCAACTGTAACGCCCCGACCCTAGTTACCCAGAGTCGGTGCATTATTACATAACATTGGCATGATCACAAGAAAGATCAAATCTCGAAAGACCGATTGGCTTAGTAGCCTTGGAAACACTATATATATTCATAAGTTTTACATTACATCATAAAATGAAAAACTACTACAAAAACATAATGTCTCCATAATCCACACTCATATCCCCACATAATATCCCTGCAGGTCATTCATAATTTACTTCTTCACTTCCTGGGAAAAATAAAACATAGAAAAGGGGTGAGCTCAAATGCCCAGTAAGGATAACAATATAGCGGAAACTTTCATAAATAAGAATAAACATTTAAGGCAATGTATAACTAAAACAAAAGCCTTTCAAACATGAACTTTCAACATGGTACGGCATAAATAAAATGAAATAATGCCATTTACTTATTTACATGGATATTCTACTAATCGAATAATCACATGAAAAAATCAATAACCACTTTCATAATGTTGGAATGCATAATGCCAGACTATCATAACCACATAGTCAAGGCCTCGTTCCAAGACTACAAATAAGATTTTGTCAAGGCCATGTGCCAAGACACTAGTTTGTCTCATGATACCTACCGATGCATCGAGGAGCTATAGCGGGCTCCACCCGTCACTTACTAAGTCCAATGCATTCCCATATGAAAAGGTTTAAACATAACATAAACATTCGTATTAAAACTAGCATACGAAATGTCAATAATTTCACCATAAACTATGAATGGTATAAAAATAGCACATCCACAGTCAAACATATCACAAAACCTTCAATACAATATAGAAGTTTTGTATCATAATAAATCAACTTCAAATAATCTTAAAATCCATCAAAGGATGTTGACATAGATGAAATCAAAATTCTTTTTAAAGAAATATCTCCTTTTATTTTGAAATCATTTAATAAAACATTTTCTTTGAAAATATTCTTATAAGCTTGTAAGGGAAGCTTTGAAGATTTTATAACGGTGGAAAATAGCCGCACCCGCCGTATAAGTTAAAAAAAAAATTCTTACCTTAATTCTGTCGAAAAGGTTAAAAAGGACCTTGTTTTGAAAACGACGGAAAGATTCCTTCATAAACCTCTTATAACAAGTCAACCAAGGGTATAAATGACTTTAACCCATAATAAAAAAAATGTTTTGAAATACATTTTTAAGAAAACATGGATGTGGATGATAAAGAGATCCCAGTAGATTATTACATATAAACAACCTCGGATAATGAAGAGATTGTGAAATAACCCTTACCTTGTACTTTTCCTTGGTTGGGGTAGGTTAACCTCCTGTATAATGGTGAAATAATTTTTATTAAATTATACAAGAATCATATATATTAATATGATATCATATATGATCTTTTAATATTGATTTGATAATAATATCTTAGTATTATCGTTGTTTCGGGTGTTAACTTACTTGTTTTCTTTTATATGTTTTGTTATGTAAGCCATGTTTGTAATGGATAGGTTTTATATTATTCATATCCAGAATGATATCAAGTCCTTAAACATCATTTTTAAATCATAAAATGATAATTATACTTTAATGGATACGATGGAGAATGAATCTCATCGCGTTCGTGGAGACGGTAGTCCGTACGTACGCACGAGCGACAATATCATTATTTTGATATTAAAATAATATATAAATGGATGGTATATCATATATAAAGAATCATTAACATGTTTTATTTATTATTTACATGAGTTACAAATCATTATTATACCCATACAAATAATAATATATTGAATAACAATTACACCACGACGTGGAGACGGTAAGTCGTACGTACGCACGTATGGTGACATGTTATTCAAAGGGTGGATATAATACTGAATATGGTTGTACCATATTTATAGTAACATCACAGTATATATATGATATTGGATTTATTATTTTATAATGGTAACAACAAAGGAAGAAGAAGTGGAAGAAGAAATGAACTTAGAAAAGGGTGGTGAAATCATTACCTCTTCTTCGGGTTCTTCCTTTTGATTTGATCAAAAGGGATCCTTAGGTTGGCTTTCTGATCAAACTAAGGCCCCTAGGTTGTAGTGAGGAAAGTTGGGAGAGTATTTGGGTAGAGTTTGGCCGAACCAAAAGGCTTTGAAGGTGTGAAGAAATGAGAAGGAGGAGTGCCCTTTTATAAGAGGGGTGAGGGGCACCTTTGGAGAAGCTAGAAATATTAATTTATAATAAATTCATATTCGGTTTCTAATGGCTCCAAAGTTTACTATTCAAAGGTTAAGGTGGGGATGGGTCGAAAACAACTCAACCAATAGAATTTAGACAGGTTTGGGTACTTATATTAACCTTATCTTTAAGTATTAACTCTAAGTTAATTAGTTTCACTTTTACAATGTCTCTTTGTATTTTTATATAATATGGTTAATAAAATTACTACATACATCCAAGCAACCCCCAATTGGTCCATTAATGATGAACCTATCATGATATAAGTCTCTTGGACGAACCTTAGATTTTTAGGAATTTAATATCAATTAATAATATAATATTTGTTTTAAGAACTCTTTTATGTCAATTTTGACACTATTCAATAGTTGATTTTTGTGAAACTCATAACAGATTGATTACTTCGAAAAAAGTCAATTAAATCAATCCTAATATATCATAGTATCCTATAAAATTAGTTTAATTCATTAAAAGTTTCATATTATATTTATTTGGGTATTTATAATATCAATTATTTTAATTTTTCACTATTATAGTAATTACTGCATCATCATTGTGTCATAAATAAAATAAATTATTTAATGTATAAAAATTATAAATAAAATATAATTATGTATTAAATCTTTTTATCTTTCTAATGAATATTTATAATCTAAAATCCAACATATATAACCCTATGTAACAATTGTTTTTCTAAAAGATATATGCTTATGTCATTTTTGTATTCATTTTAACTTAATTAAAATAAAGTGTCATTATCACTTACAAGTGGATCCATGGGGTCCCAAAATCGACCCAAAGATGCCCATGGTCGACCATGTATCAAAAAATAGGGTTAAGACACGTTTTAGGGTAATTTATTATTATTATAATATTATTTTTTAACCCTTATTTACCGGATTTACCCTTAACCATGGTAAATAAAATATTTACCGCAGTAATTATTCAAAATGTCTAAAAATAAAAGTTACCTATTTAGACAATTTGAACATCCTGATTTCAAATATGGAATCCATTTTCCTAAATTCAAAACACATAAGTGGCAGAAATTAATTTAAAATTAATTCCCGCTGTCAAAACAAAAAGCGTGTTTTTAAGAGATAATAACTATCAAAAGATTGACACTTGTTTATGTTCGGTTTAATTGTAAAATTATGTCCAATGACCAACATTATATTAAATGGTAAAAATATATTCTAAATATACTTTAAAACTACTAAAATTCATAATTTATCACTATTAATTATTTTGATTAAAAAAGTTGTTTTTAATTAAAATTTAGTAATTTTCACTATTCATCAAAATATGAAAGTTATCTGAAAAGTACCAAAATTTCACCTTAGGCTAAATTAGATATTCCGAATCCAAAAATGAAGTCCATTTTGAAATATAAAATATATATAATTTTAAAAAGTAGGTATTACTATTCATAACGGCTAGTTTGATTGGTTGTTAGAACTCAGTGTTGCGTACAACACACGCTATCGCATTATTCAAAGAGAAGCGTACCGTAGAAGCTTGGGGTGTTACAGAGACACGACGTGCTCAGATAACCATAGGGCAGGAACCTGATGGATTTTCTGAAGGGGGGGGGGGAGCATGTCATCCTCTTCAGAGGATGTACCTTGGTACCAGTAGCACTTCAAGAGGAAGTGTTGAGGGAGTTCCACACTTCCCCTCTAGAGGTATATCCAGGAGTGGTGAAGATGTACCGAGACCTTTGACAATAGCACTGGTGTCCAGTTATGAAGAAGGCTGTAGTGGATTTTGTCTCTCAGTGCCTCACTTGTCAGCAATTGAAGGTGGAGCACCAGGTACTAGTAGTCTTGGTTCAGCCTTTAGTGGTTCTAGAGTGGAAGTGGGATGGGATATCCATGGACTTCATGACGGGTATTCCATGTACATCTAGAGGACATGACTCGATTTGGGCGATCGTTGACCGAATCACGAAGTCGGCCCACTTTCTACCGATTAGAGAGTAGGGCTTAGTAGAGAGATTGGTACTCCTTTATGTGTAGGAGATTGTGTGGCTACATGGAGTACTATCTTCTATTGTCTCCGATAGTGACACATGGTTTACTTCCCAGCTATGGAAGGGGTTGCAGGAGACTTTAGGGATGCAGCTACATCTGAGAACCGACTTCCATCCTTAGACGGATGGCCAGACTAAGAAGACCATTCAGACCCTCAAGGACATGCTACATGCATGTGTCATCGACTTCAGTTGTAGCTGGGAGGATCACTTGCCATTGGTGGAGTTTACATACAACAACATCTATCACTCCACCATATGGATGACACCTTTTGAGGTATTGTACGGACGACCTTGTAGATCACCCTTATGCTGTACTGACCCAGGGGAGTCGGCACTAGTGGGACCAGAGATGGTACGAGATACCATAGATAAGGTTTAGATCATCCAGGAGTAGATGAAGACTGCACAGAGAAGGCGTAAGTCGTATGCTGATAGGAGATAGAGACCTCTGGAGTTCGAGGATGGTGACCAGGTCTTTCTACGAGTCTCACCTCGATGAGGTCTACGAAGATTTGGCCGAGGTGGAAAGTTATCACCAAGGTTCATTGGACCTTTCCAGGTCCTCATCAGAGTTAGTGAGGTGGCATACCACTTAGCTCTTCCACCTCAGTTGCACCAGGTGCACGATGTCTTCCACATATCTCAACTGAGGAGATACGTGCACAACTCTACTCACATCATCGACCACGGTGAGCTGGACATCGATGACAGGGATACTTTCATGTAGGTTCCAGTGGAGATTGAGGATCGACAGGAGAGGGTCCTACATAGATGGTCAATACCTCTGGTGTGCGTTCACTGGAAGCACAGGAACCTCCAGGAGAGCACATGGGAGCGGGAGGCTCAGATGTGTGCTCAGTACCCCCATTTGTTCCCTTAGTTCGAGTTGTAGCTTACGGGGACGTAAAGCCCTGAGGCGGGGAGAATTTAAAGACCCAGAAATCCTATGGATTTTTTTTATACATGGGATTTTTACGAGTCCGTAAAAGTTTACGGCGTGTGATTCCGAGGCCCGGTGTGCCTGAAATCAATTTCTGAAGTTTTGTTCAGGTACGTTCCGTAAACGCAAGAGCATATTTTTATAACCTTTGAACCAGTGCTTGGAATTGAAATCTAAGGGCACCGTTGAACTCGCTGTACCGGTATTCACTTAAGAAGGATTTCACCTCGACGACAGATAGTCGATAATGAAAGTTAGTTTTTGGGTTTTACGTGGGAATAATAAAATAAATTAAGTGCCTGTCTTAATTTATTTTTAGTTGGTTAAAATGTCCAAGAGGAGGTTGGAGGTGGGGGGCCACCACTCCTTAACCTCCCATTAGAGGTTATTGTGGTGGGGCCCACCAGAGGTCTAAACACCTCTTCTTAATTAATTAGGGGGGGACCACCTGAGGTTATAACCTCTTGGACCCCCCATTAAGTGGGGAGAAACCCCCTAGAAATCCCCACTTATGGTGCCAAACCTCTCAATTAATTAATTGAACACATTAAATTAATTAATTTAAACCTTTTTAATTCTATGCCAACAATTTAATAAGATGTATTAATCTATTGTTTTGTTGGGAATTTGTCTTTTTGGTGGAGCTTGGGAGGAGAATAACTCTCCAACGAAGAACACTTCTTCCGCCAACGAAGAACGATCTTCAACCGGGGAAAGGGGGGAAGTGAAGTACTTGAAAAACGCTACCAACGACGTCCTATAATTCTTCATCTTCTTTCCCGACGTCATCGAATCGACATCCGCCTTTCCGTGACATCATCAACAAACCCTAGGTAGGGGATTTAAGTTTGAATTTGTTCCCGTTATTCATCGTTCAAATCTTGGTTTACAATTTGCCGTTTGATATCACCATAACGCGGAGGGCGCGGGCCGAACGAACATGGCCTGACCCTCCCCCTCCATTTTTCCTCGCTTGTTGATGATGGTGGCGGTGCAATGGCAGCCGACGTCGGGTCAGCTGAGAAGGAAACTGGCGGCGTAGGGACATCGGGTTTCCGGAGGGGCGCGGTGCCATCACGCCATGCAGAGGAAAAAGGCCGCGGGGGTGCACACGAGCGACCTCCATGCCACCAGAGGGGTGCGGCGTTGTCGCGCCGTGTAGAGGAAGAAATCGCAGGCCCCTAACTGTGGCGGTGGAGCAGAAGCGGCTGGCTGGGCGGGCCGTCGGACGAGGCGGGACCCTCCTGGGTCCCGCGGGCTACCGAACTGGCGCCAGGCACCAGTTCTGTTTGGGGAGATGGGGGGGGGCGCGACACTCCCCCTTACACGGCTAGGGAGATCCTCGTAGGGAACTACCAGCCACTGGCCACCCAGGCCACGCGAGCCACCATCCAGGCTAGGCGGGCCGCCAGCTAGGCCACGCGGGCCGCGCTACCCGCGGGCTAGGACACCCAGCGCAAGCCGGGCCGCCGCCGTGGGCCAAACCGGTTCTGGTGGGCCGGGACGGTTTCGGAGGGTCGGGCCAGTTCCACAGGGCTGGGTCGGACCCACGGACCAAGCTGGACCCCGGTCCGGACCCGTTTGTCCCGATTTTACCTTTTCACCCATAACTTGGTCTACGGGTGTCCGATTGACGAACCATCTGCGGAGACAGAAATATTAGAGCAAGATGGGTCTTTTGGAATAACCCATTCGATGTTTGGACACATTTGGGGTACTGTTGGGTTGGATTGAACCTAAATCCAACCGAGCCCTCGGAATAGAAATGCCAATAACTCATAGACCGAACGTCCGATTGACACGCCGTCAGTTGCGTTGAGACCCCTATGACGAGGTGGACCTTTGTGATACTTCTACGTGGGACTTCGTGGAAGTTGATTTATCGAAACTTGGCTTGAGGATCGGACCCTCTCAGAATCAAGCGTGCTTTGTGGAAACCCTGTGGCTGTCTGTATTCTGACGATTGTTCCTGGATCATGTGTTGGTCCGATAGTTTTGAATTCTGTTCTTGAATCATGTGTTTGTTCGACAGAATAGCTGGTCCTGGATTATGTGTTGGTCTGACAGCTCTGACGACTATTCCTGGATCATGTGCCGGTCCAACAGTTTTGACTTCTATTCCTGGATCATGTGTTGGTCCGACAGCTCTGACGACTGTTCCTGGATCATGTGTTGGTCCGACAGTTTTGACTTCTGTTTCTGGATCATGTGTTGGTCTGATAGAATAGATGATTCAGTGGATCTATCTGATCATCTCTATCTCTCTATATAAGTTGTATACCTATGAGAGCTGAGTCAGTGACTACTGTGTTTTCCTCAAGATTGAGATGAGTTACTTGATAACTTAGGTATATGTATGGGCATATACCTAAGTAATGGCTATCTGCTGATTTTATACTCTGTGGTTTATCCTTGGTAGATTTTGAGAGATCTTGAGGGTCTCGGGGTCCCTACTGAGTATCGTTATACTCACCCCTACACGGGCTATTCCCGCACCTCATTGTATTGGTTGCAGACAACGGACAACGTTGATGGAGGATCAAAGTAACAGGACTGGATGGTACCCGGAGGTGGACCTTATGACGAGTCGGTACCCAGAGGAGACGGATGGATGTGGAGTGCTGTGGAGGCTATCTGTACCTAACCTTCAGGTAGGATCCATGGTGGACGATCCAGGAGCTGCTCTTCACCTTTCAGCTGTTTTTTACCTTTTCAGTTGTACTTGTACTTTACAGTTGGGCTTGTATTTCCAACCCCCTTTACTTTTCAGCACTCCTTTTGTATATAGTTTTACTTAGTGTTTTTCTTCCATCTTAATCTGTTATGTATGTTTATAGTTTATAAAGGCAATGCCTTCCCAGTTTTAGGGATTTACGCCTTGGTGCTAGTTTCCAACCCCTGGCCTATGGAAGGTGGGCTTGGGGTAGTCACGGCACGGGCCTCGGGGGATGGGTCGTGACACATTTAATTTATTGAAAAAATATTAATATTATGTATTCTTTATTTAATATGTATTTTTATTGATAAGGATTATTGTACATGAATTAAATTGATCATTAAATATATAAGTAATGAATTAGACAAACAGTGATGAGTGATCCCAGAATTACATAGCCCCTCGATGCATCGATAGGTCTCATGGGACAAATCAGTTGGTTAGACTTATTAATTGATTTTTTAGTGTCTACCTACCAATTGACTTAAAATTTATTGGCACAAGGCCTTGACAGTAAAGATACCATGACTTCTGAGATCATGAAATCCAATATTATGCATATCATTTATTGAGAATTCAATTATTATTTATCCATGGGATTATTTAATTGATATTATCCATGGATGAATTTAATGCTAAAGTTATTTATTAAATGACATGTGTTTTTAGTTATTTACCTTTATATATTGATTATTCCTTATTTAATCATGACATATTCTGTTGTATGTAACCCTTAATGTGTGTTTGATATCACCCTTATTTTTTCCTCTCCTCATGGTATGAAGAAGGAATATTTGAATGATTTCACGGATATAGAATATTTATTTTTACTATTTTTATATTTCATTTCCAATGTAAAATGTGAATCATGTTTGTATATAGTTCTTTAAGATTACTAAACTGATTGATCTTTGGTAATGTGATCCCTTGTATCTTATTCTAATATAATAAAGTAGATACTAACTTTGAGTTACTAGAGTTGGGGTTGTGACATGTTAATCAAATATTATAAGTGACCTTGTATCTATTATTATCTTTTGTTTCTATTTCATTCTAAGTTTGATCATGTTAAAAACTATATGATCCGAGGATTGTGTTGAACCTTGTAGCCTGGTATAATGATAGGAGAGTGGCAATGATCATGCACTTCATGTGGCAGAACCAGAACTTCATGTGTCACAGATAAATATGATGGATTATCATCTCCATGATAGTTTCATATGAGTCATGTGATCTATCAAAGGAAAAAATAATCACTAATATGATAATAGAATTCCTACTATATCACTCACCCATTTTCATGGGGGAGGGAGTAACTTAGGAAAAAAAGTTTAATATCGAGTTCATTCAGATGATATTTAGTCCCCTGAAGACACCCATGGAGAGAAGGGTGAATCTTACTGCCTATATACTATGGGGAACCACCAAGAACTAGTAGTAAATTGTAGTGTAGAATGAAAAACATGAGGATATGGACTATAAATACTTCAAGGATAATTTCCTAAGTCACTTCTACCCTGAGGAATTGATGGATGAAAGGGCTTGAGATTTTATGTACCTGATGTAGGGGAGCATGTCTGTAATAGAATATAATGGTCGTTTTACCATCCTGTAATGTTTTTCTCTATCATTAGAAAGATATGAGAGAACCAAGGTTAAGAGATTCTAGGATAGGATTCAATATGAAACCAAGTTGTAGTTGAATCTATTCCACTTGAGTAGTTTATCTAACATGGTGAATTAGAAATTCATCACCGAAAGGAACCTGAAGGAGGTCTTGAGTGATGGGAAGAAAATTCTAGAAGGAAAATCAAGTAGTTCCACTTTAAGCAATAGGATGTATAACTTCGAGAAATTCATCCAAGGTAGTGGAAGATAGAGAAGTGAAGGGAGTGGACCACCGTCTCAAGATTGCAGCCATGTACAATGCTATTAGTGTGGAAAAGCTAACCATAAGGGATAGAAATGCCCTTTTACTCCAATAGAGTGCTGATATTATTGTAATATGGGAAACCAATAGAAATTTTCTAGGGGCACTCAACAATCTAGGGGTGGTGGAGGATTATAGTAGATACCAGAGTCTGAGAGGGAATCAGTTACCCATCAGCAGATAGGTAGTAGGAGTTCCACCGGTAACTCATTCCATTGAAGTGGGCATAGTACCCTAATGAAGGGGAAGTAATATTAGTAGGATGAAGAATCATAAGGGATTCATGTTGGATCCTAGAGTAGAGGGGTGAGTCAGTTGTGTATAATGTGTTCTTCTCCCACCAGTTTGGATATAGGTCATTCCACTATCAGAGGTATGATTGTTATAGAAGCTCCATGGACCTCTCACCGTGACCACTAATTTAATGCCCCAATATTTTTATGAAATATTTCTCTTTAAATAATTTGATTTCTTTGATAGTTTTCATTGCACTCAACACTAATTTGAAACGAATCATAATATACTATTAAAATATTATTACTATGTCATGAACATTATAAAATAGAAATTGGATTGGTGGTTATGAATAGTAATAACTATATTAAGAAATATATTTATTAATTTCTAGGAAATAAACACTTAATTTTTAGTAAAGTCAAATTTATTCTTCAAAAATATGTTTTCTTTAAAATTTTTTTTATTACTTTATATGAGAAAATAAATATAATTAATTTTGAATATTTTAATGAATTTATTTGACAAAAATAAACTTAATTTATGAATTTATAATATCCAAATTATCTAATTATGAATGTTTTAGAATCTTCTAAAAAGATTGAATTTTTTGTGAATAGTGAAAAATACTGATTTATAATAAAAAATGTATTTTATTTTAAAGAATTCACAAAGTAAAATTATTTTTGGATTAGTTTGAAAATTTAATTAGTTATTTTTAATCCAATTTTTGTCTTAGAAATGATTTTTTTATATTAATTTATTATAAAAACATTTTTATACTTAAAAGAGAATTTTTTAGGAATTTTTTTTCATTGCACTTTTCCAATTTAATTTTAAATTAAATTCTTCCACTTCTATATTTTAAATTTTGAAAAATGGGTTCCATATTTTTAATTAGGAGGTCCAAATTTAGTAAAAAAATTTCTTTTTATTATTGGTCAATATGAATAGTAACCTTAGTAAATTTTGTTATCACAGTTAAGGGTAAATCAGGTAATTAAGGGTAAAAATTATATGATAAGGATTATAAAATGACCATAACACTTGAAACAATTCTATTGTATGAGTAATTTTAGACTATAATCATCCATGGGTCAAATTTATAATATTTTAGAGCCACATGGTTGACATTAAGACCCTTATAGTGTATTATTTAATGAAATTTCAAAGATGTCACACTATTGTTTTTAATAAGTATAATATTTTTAATATTTATTTACCCATAAGTAATGTTTGACCATAAAGATTATTTTGAAATCTAAAATATTTATCCTCATCATGAAAATCTATTTTTAATTTTTAGGGAAGAAATAATTATTTTAAACGCTTACACAATGTTAGCGCAATAATTATTAAATTAATGGAAAAATAAAATAAATGATATTAAAAGTATTAAAATAAATATAATTTGAGATATTAAAGGTAATAAAAGAATTATATATATTAACATGAAATTTTTATGATATAATAAAATATTTGGTTTTAATTTTACTTATTATCTTACATTTTTAAAGTCATAGTAATGAATAGTATCAAAATTGAAAATAATAATATTTTATGGGATTAATGTTTTATTTAATTATTTAAAAATCATAAAAATATTAAATAAGAACAAATAAGATAATTAATGGTTTAAAATGTAATACCATATGAATTTATAGCCTATTTTTGTAAGAACCCGGATCTTCATTTCAGGTATGAATATTTGTTTAGGGTTGTTTTTGAGAAAAAAGGAAGAAAGGGGAAATTTTCTAAGTACACACTGTGTACTTTTGAGTACATGCCATGTACCTGATTGCCATGTGTAGTCGTATACTGGCCGTGTAATGGCTGAGTACATGGCCGTGTAGGTGACATGGCATACTGCCTAAAGCAAAGGCCGATTGAGGCTAGTACACGACGTGTATATTAAATAAACACACCGTGTACTTTTCTTTCTATTTGATTAATCAGAGTAGGGTCGCGTCTCATCTCCAGAATGAAATTATTCTCCCCGTGTTTCATACAGGAGAGTGATGTACGATTTAAGATCTTTTAACTCCTCCCGTTCCTCTATCCGAGCTCCAATTGAGACACTGTCAGGTGTGTTGGATTCCCACTGGTGAGTTATATCTTCTCCTAGATCCCCTCTTCCTAATTTATCCTCTCTATTGAGTTATCCAAGGTTGAATTATTTTAACCTTTTTTTAGATCTACATCATTCTAGGCCGATTCAAGAGCTGACGTTCAAGAGTGTTCATCGTACAACATCAAGGTAGGTGGTTTGTGCCTTACTTTGATTGTATTTGGATTATATATGATAAAAGTGATGAATATCCATGTTTAGGGTATTGCGTGTTTTTTAATTTAACCCTATTTAATACCTACTATGGTTTGTTTGATTGATAAAGGGTTATTTCTCAGGCGTAAGGTTTAATACCTTGATTATGGGTGTGTTTCCCATGTTTGTTTTATTATGGCCATTTCTTCTAGAATGCCTATTAGGATTGCTTTGTTTTCCATGCCTCGTGTTATTAGGATAGAGTTACTGTTTATATGAGATACATGTGTTTCACATTGTGAAAGTATGACCAAGGGTAATTGACTGTGAGAGCTTCCTGAGGTAGGGTTATTTATGTATAATTTATTGTTATGTTGACCAAGAGGTATTGATTGTGAGAGTTACCAGGTGGTCATAGACCATAATGGTATTGACCATGAGAGATACCCAGAGGGTAATTATTAAATGAACGTTGACCCAGGGGTATTGACTGTGAGAGATTCTAGGTGGTCATTATAGTTATTTGCTAATATGCAAACCAAAGGGGCATTGAATGTGAGAGCTATCCAGGTGGTCATTTGTAAATGTTTAGTGCTATGTGGGACCAAAGGGGTTAGATTGTGTGAGATTTCCCAAAGGGTCACTTTATTATTTATTGAATTTATTATATGTCAAACCATAGGGGTTAGACTATGAGAAATTTCCCAGAGGGTTGCTTTTGAATGTTTGATGAATGTGACGAGTCTGCCAAGCCAAAGCACAAGCTTGGAATTGGACTTACCTGTTTGTTAGATGGTCTTTTCAGACATATGTTTTTCTATTATATAAGGGGATACAGAGCTTAGGGTATATCTCAAGGTTACATTATTCAATGGTTTGAATAATTAATAAATGAAAAATAATGTAATTGAAAACTGTAGGTTTGTTTAATTTTGAGTACTTCCTAGTTTATTACTTCATTTTTTCATATTACCTGCTATATATATTCACTGACTATTAGGCATAGATCTTTTGGTGGTTACCTACTAGGATTTGTCTCACACCCTATTAAGGTCATGATTTTGGACCCAAATAGATTATATGGTTGTAGGTATAGATAAGGTAAATTTCCCTTCTTCATCAGGAACTTGATTGCTGTTGGAGCTGGAGAGCATGGGACCAAGATGAGGCTTGTGATGCAGTTGGAGTTTATTGTTTTCGGTACTTTGGTTTCATAATTGTATTTACATCATTTTGACTTGTTTGGATGATTTCCTAGATACATGTGACATGCATTATTTATTTATTATATATATATATATATATATATTCTTCAGTTGTTTATACTATCAGTCTTCCACTGTTTACTTCTGTTGTATGGTATTACTGCTTCTGCTACTATGTACTATTTGTTTCCACTGTGTTACTCTTCCAATTAGGGAATAGTTTCCCCACTATCACACCAAATGTCATCACTGCTAGTCGGAAACCTCTGGAATTTTGGAAAATGCGCTTGAGGCCATGTGACCAATCGGGTATGGGGCACCTTTTGGAAGCACCTAGAACCGGGATGTTACAAATTGGTATCAAAGGAGTTTATTTTCAGATTTATCTTATTTTTTGGATCCTATATACAGGGATATAAAGGAATGGGTAGTTGGTAATAATCTATTCCTAGGAGTAGCTAACCCGTGTACAAGGAAAAGCCAAGTTACCTCAAATATTGCAATTATTTTTCTGGTTTTACAATTGTTAGAGTTGATTTGATTTAACTATTGGGTGACACACTTGTTTTGTGTTGTTATGATTTATATCATTGTGGTTCTATTTTTATTGAAACTTGATGAGATGAGGGTATTCCATCTCATGCATCATATAGGCACTTGATAGAGATCACATGTCATGCATTTTTTCATTCCATTTAGGGTGCATTACTAATTGCATGCTATTGTGATAGATATTGTGCTACATATGCATTCTATTATGATATATGACATGATATAATACCTGCTATTTTGATAGGGTATTGGAAATTTTAAAGTTTAATTTGTATGAACGCCAAACTTTGGTCCCTGAGGTGTTATGGTCCCTCTTGGATCAGAATTTTGTGGATCATGTTTGAACTTTAAATTGAATTTTGTCAAGTTATGATATGAATAAGGATTCCAAAATTTGATTCGTGGGATTATGGGTTCTCATGGGTTGGAATTTTTCATTCCTTGGACAAAATTCCATGTTTTTAAGGGTTACATAGGAGTTTCAGAGGCCTACTATCTGGAAACCCAAACAACATGGCGTGTGATGTTATGAACACACGCCATGTGTTCTTCTGTTCTAGAACAAACAAATTTTCTTAAGTACATGTTGTGTACCGTATGTACACTCCATGTAGTGATTGACCATGTGAATGAATGTGTGATAAGAGACACGAGGTTGGGAAACCTTAGGTTGTACACACCGTGTCTTGTTTATACACACCCTGTAGTTATCAACCATGTATTCGGCCATGTGACCAACAACACAGGTGGATAAAAATTTTGGTAGAACATGCCGTGTCCCGTTTATACATTCCATGTAGAGCCTACTGTGTACTTGACCGTGTGACTAACAACACAAGCAATTATAACTTAAGAGTTATACACTATGTCTAGGGTGAACACACTATGTAGTGTTACCCAAGAGAGAACTGTGTGGTTCGAATCATGAAGAAGTACCTGGGCAGGAGGGAGAATTCAAGTACACACCATGTCTCAGGATGAACACTCTATGTGTATGGGTGTTACATGACCAAGTTTGGAAGTGGTACATGCCATGTTAAAATCTTAAGGGAACACGCCATGTAGGGGTTATACATGCCATGTAGCCCTGTTTTGTAAAACTTGAATGTTTCTTATCCTGTTACTTTCTTTCACTTTTAAGTTTTAGTCCTTGATAATCTTGAACTAAGGTGTGTTCTTGAACTTGCATATTCATGCCACCAAGACGTCCTCCAATTGTACGCTAGATATAGGGCAATGATCAGACACCATAAATGATAGATCAAGGACTACCAACAGATCCTCCCATTATGCCAGTTTTTGTGCCTTCTGTTATAATGGATGCAGGTGTTGATGCACAGTTCCATAAAGGATTTTTGAGGATGTTACAGACTTTCTAGGGAGCACCACATCTTTCCCTGACTATTGAAGAGTTGACAAGGGTGTTCCAGCAGTATAATCCTCTCACTTTTTTAGGGTATGGAGGACCACAGGCTGTAGAGACATGGTTGTAGTCCATGATTACTATCTTTGAGCATCTGGAGATGCCTCCTAGGAGGAGGGTGAAGCTTGCAATGTACATTCTATGTGCTTCTGGAAAGAGATAATAGGTTGTTGTCCCATAGGAGGGACGTCATCAGGATGTGTCTTGGGAAGAGTTTTAGAGGATCTTCTGTGATTAATTCTACCCTGAGATGTTGAGGGCCTATCGAACCTAATAGTTCATGCATTTGGAGCAGGGTGATCTTTCAGTGATGGATTAATCATCTCGTTTTATAGGGATCCAGTGCTTCACACCTATTCTAGGAGGTCATGAGTTATCTTTGGTGAGGTGATTTGAGGATGGTATCGGGTATGGCATCTGATCAAAGGTGAATGTCTTCAGGATGACTTCGGTGAATGCTATAGTGAACTAGATACTGATTATCGAGTGAAATATGAGGGAGTTAGGAGCTGCAAGCTAGGTTAGTTTAGCATCCAGGGTTGGTACTCCTTCGACAGATAGAAGGAAGTGTCAGATGGAGATTTCACATGACATTTCTTTAGGTATCCAGGTGGTATGCTACCAATCTGGGAAGAGTGGACATACAAGACCACATTTCCTGAAGGATCTAGTAGAGTAATGACCTTACGGAAAGATGGGACATCTTTATCATTTTTGCAGGATTCTATCACTAGCAGCAGGTGATAGGGGATTAGTTATGACTCCACATTTAGGAGAAGAACCACCAGTTTCTCATAAGTCAGGGAACTAGTGTTTGTCAGGACGTTTAGGACGAGGAGGTGGTCATGGTCATGGTAGCCAAGATATAGGTTTTTGGTGAAAATAGGGTGGATCCGCTCAGGGAATTCAGGTAGGGTCACAGGGCCGAAGTATAGGTCAGAATTTTGTAGTGGAGTAGACCCAAAATAAGCAGGATCCCAGACCTTCTACAGTCAGAGGTACGATTCTAGTTTCTTTAGTTTTAACTTCTTCTCTTTTTGATACATGGGCTTAGTTTTATATCTTTTGCTATTGTGGAGAGCCTTGGGCTCTGTATCTTTACTTATGAGGATGTTATGATGCAAGACACTCTATTAGGGATTAGGAAGTCTAGTGTACGTCAGTTCAAGGAGTTCACTCTTAAGGTTGGTGGGTGTCATTTCTTATGGGACCTCAATGTCTTAGAGATGACTTATTTCTATGTTATTCTTGGAATAGACTGGTTAGTCTCCTTCTAGTCCTTTATTGACTACTATCATCGTAGGGTGAGTTTCACATCACCATAGGGTGGGTCTTTTCTACACAAGGGTGAATGGGATGTCTAGGCGAGCAGAGCTGGACCCAAGCATCATGGGTTGGGAGAAATTACAGTCCATATAGCTAGTTTATATTTGGATGACCAGGGGACTTCACAGATGTAATTTCTTCTAGTAATGGATCATTTCAGGGATGTCTTTCCAGACGACTTTTTAGGTTTACTTTTAGAGTGAGAGATAGATTTCTCTATTGGGCTTGTACTAGGAGTGACACCGATGTCCATTCCTCCTTATAGGATGACTACACCAGAGTTACAGGAGCTCAAGAAACAGTTAGAGGACTTGCAAGAAAAGGGTTTCATCCGACCCATTACTTCTCCTTGGGGTTCACCTATCCTTTTTACAAAGATGAAAGATGATACCCTTAGACTTTTTGTGGATTATCGGAAGCAGAACCAGTTGACAGTCAAGAACTGATATCCCTTGTCGAGGATTGATGATCTCTTTGATCAAATTCAAGGATATCGGGTGTTCTTGAATATTGACTTGAGATCTGATTATCATCAGTTGTGTGTTAGACCATCAGATATATCTCTTACACCCTTTCGAAATAGGTATGGTCTATATGATTATTTGATTATGCCGTTTGGTCTCACGGATGCACCGATAGTTTTTATGGCACTGATAAACCAAGAATTCCATCCTTACCTGGATTCTTTTGTGTTAGCCTTCATGGAAAATATCTTAGTGTAATCTCACACTCGACATGACCATGCCATCCATCTTGAGATCATTTTGAGTACACTGAGAGAGCATCAGTTATATTCTAATATCTCAAAATTACACTTTTGGATGTACTAAATTCACTTGTTGGGTCATGTTATCTTAGAGAAATAAGTATCATTAGACCCATAGAAAGTGAGAGCAATAGTTTCCTGGGAGCAGACTAAGAATTTATTTGAGGTATGAAGTTTTCTAGGGCTGGCTGGTTACTACAGATGCTTTATTCAGAAATTTTCATGCTTAGAAGTGCCACTGATGGGCCTGCCTAAGAAGGGTGAAAAGTACTTGTGGATGTATTCCTATGATTTATACTTTTAGGATATGAAAGGGAGTTTGAATTTATCACCGATACTGATTTTTCCAGAGCTGGGCAAGAGTTACACCATTTACTATGATGTGTCAGGTATCAGGTTAGGGGTAGTGCTTATGCAGGGAGAAAGAGTCACTACGTAAAGGTCTCAAAATTTGAAGCCACATGAGAGTAATTACCCAATGCACGATCTCAAGTTAGATTCATTTGTGTATGATTTACGTTGCTGGATACATTATCTTTTGGGTGAGAATTTTGTGGTTTACAATGACCACAAAATTCACAAAGTATATCTTTACTTAGCATGATCTGAATTTGAGACAGCGAAGGTGGTTTGAGTACCTTCAGTCTTTTGACTTTGAGATTTCCTACATGCATGGGAAAGGAAACGCAGTGGCTGATGCGTTGAGTAGGAGGACTCATATACATGCATTTCAAGAGTCCAGTAGTAGGTAGAAGCTTATGGATATGTTCTCTGAGATGCATTTGGAGGTGCACGATAGATAGAGGAAGACATTTATTTCTTATGTAGCTGTTACCTATACTTTACTGGATCGAGTGAGAATAAGGTAGTTATAAGATTCCGAAGGCCTAGTCCTGTAGGAGAGTGTGTAAGGATAGGACCCTACTATTGGGTGGATCATAGGCGATGATGAGATCTTGTGTTTCCATGGATACTTATGGGTTTCAGCAGACATACGTGAGGAGTTGATGTGAGATTTTCATTACTCAGTTTGGAAAGTTCATCCTGGTGTCACCAAGATGTATTGAGATCAACACCATTAGTATTAGTGGCCAGGTATAAAGAGGTATGTTTCTGGTTTTGTTATGAGAAGTTCTACCTATCAGCAGGTGAAAGCGGAGCATCAATGACTAGAAGAGATTTTATTGCAGTTACCCATTTCCAAGTGGAAGTGGAATGATGTTGCGATGGATTTTTGTGATGGGTTTACTAAGGTCACCTCAAGGGAATGATATGGTTTGGGTTATTGTTGATATACTCATGGATGTTGCAAACTTCTTTTTAATCAAAGAGACCTTCAATGTTGATAAGCTTAAAAGGTTGTACATCCGAAATATTGTATGTTTTCATGGGGTTACACACTCTATCATTTTAGATAGGGATGCCCAGTTTACTTCTCGTGTCTGGTAGGGACTAAAAAGGTCTTTGAGTACACAGGTATTTCTGAGTACAACTTACCATCCTCAGATAGATGCTAGTCCGATCATATGATTCAGGTTTTGGAGGACATGCTACGAGCACGCGTCCTGGATTTCAGGGGCTCTTGGGAGAGACACATACCCCTAGTAGAGTTTTCCTTCAATAACAGTTTTCAGGCAATGATTCAGATGGTACCTTATAAGGCCTTGTATGTTAGTCCATGCTAATCACCCCTATGTTAGCTGGAGGTAAGAGAGACAACTATGCTGGGACCTCATCTTGTCCAAGAGACCACTGAGCATGTGAAGTTGATTTGAAAAAGGATAGATACCGCACAATCTCAGTAAAAATATTATGTTGATCGACGGAGAAGACCTATGGAGTACAAGGTAGGAGATCAGGTTTTTTTACATGTCACACCAAGGTTAGGACATAGGAGGATTAGGAGACAAGGGAAGCTTTGACCGAGATATATCGGGCTGTTTGAGGTTTTGGAGAGAGTCAGTCCGGTTGCCTATCAGTTGAAGTTACCTTAGAGGTACTAGGCTATGCACAACTTCTTTCATGTTTCTCAACTATGATGCTATTTTTCAGACCCATCTCATGTTTTTCAACCTGAGGAGGTTGAGTTGGAGGTGGATGCATCCTTTGAGGAGCACCCTATTTGAATTATGGATCAAAGTATGAAGGTTACCCATGGATGGTCTGTTCGTCTGGTATGGGTTATATGGAAGCATGGACGAGTACATGATTAGACTTGGGAGAGGGAGGTAAAAATTCGATCACAGTGTCCAGAGTTGTTTGAAGTTTCTTCTTCACCACCCTTGGAAGGGAAATTTAGGGATGAATTGCTTTAAGGGGGGAAGTTTGTAAGAACCCGAATCTTCATTTCAGGTATGGATATTTGTTTCAGGTTGTTTTTGAGGAAAAATTAAGAAAGGGGAAATTTTCTAAGTACACGCCATGTACTTTTGAGTACACACCATGTACCCAGTTTCCGCATGTAGCTGTGTACTATCCATGTAACGGCCGAGTACATGGCTATGTAGGTGACCTGGAAGACTGCCTAAAGTGGGGGCCGATTGAGTCTAGTACATGGCGTGTACATTAAATGAACATGCCATGTACTTTTATTTTTATTTGATTAATTGGAGCGGGGTTGCGTCTCATCTCTAGAATGAACTTCTTCTCCCCATGTTTCATACAGGAGAGCGATGTATAGCCAAAGATATTCGAGCTCCTCCCGTTCCTCTGACTGAGCTCCAATTGAGATGCCGTTGGGTGCGTTGGACTCCCACCAGTGATTTATCTCTTCTCTTAGAGCCTCTATTTATAATTTCTCCCATCTCTTGAGTTATCCAAGGTTGAAAAATTTTATCCTTTTTGTATATCTACATTGTTCTAGGCTGATTCAAGGGCCAACGTTTAAGAGTGTATTGTAAAAAATCAAGGTAGGTGGTTTGTTCCTTACTTTGATTTTCTTTGGATTATATATTCTAATAGTGACGAATACCCAGGTTTAGGGTATTGCATGTTTTGGAATTTAACCATGTTTAATACCTGCTATGTTTTTTTTGATTGAGAAAGGACTATTTCTTAGGCGTAAGGTTTAATACCTTTATTATGGGTGCGTTTCCCATGTTTGTTTGATTATGGCCATTTGGTCTAGAACGCCTATTAGGACTACTTTGTTTTCCATGCCTCATGTTGTTAGGATAGAGTTACTATTTATAAGAGATGCATGTGTTTCACATTGTGAAAGTATGACCAAGGGTAATTGATTGTGAGATCTTCTCAATGTAGGGTCATTTATATATAATTTATTGTTATGTTGACCAAGAGGTATTAACCATGAGAGCTACCAGGTGGTTATAGACCCGAGGGGTGTTGACCGTGAGATCTACCCATAGGGTCATTATTAAATGAACATTGACCTAGGGGCATTGATTGTGAGAGCTTCCAGGTGGTCATTATAGTTATTTACTGATATGAAGACCAAAGGGGTATTGACCGTGAGATTTTCCCATGTGGTCATTTGTAAATGTTTAGTGCTATGTGGGACCAAAGGGGTTAGACTATGTGAGATTTCCCATAGGGTCACTTTATTATTTAGTGAATTGATGATATGTCAAACCAGAGGGGTTAGACTGTGACAACTTTCCCAAAGGGATGATTTTTAATGTTTGATGAATGTGACGATCCTACCAAGCCAAATAACAAGCTTAGACATGGTCTTACTTATTTGTTAGATGATCTTTTGAGACATCTGTTTTTACTATTATACATGGGAATACAGATCTTAGGCTAGATCCTAAGGTTACATTATTCAATGTTTTAAATAATTAATAAATGAAAATGAATGTAATTGAAAACTATATGATTGTTTACTTTTAAGTACTTCCTAGTTTATTGCTTCATTTCTGCATATTTCTTGATATATATATTCATTGACTATTAGGAACAAATATTTTAGTGGTTTCCTACTGGGATTTGTCTCACACCCTATTTGGGTCATGATTTTGGACCCAAATAGATTATATGGTTGTAGGTATAGATAAGGGGAAGTTCTATTCTTCATCAGGTACTTTATTTCTGTTAGAGCTAGAGATCATGGGACCAAGTTGTAGATTACAATGCTGTTGGAGTTTACTATTTTCTGTACTTTGGTTTCAGTATTGTATTTCTAGCATTGTGACTTGTTTGGCTACTTTCCTAGATACATGTGACATGCATAATTTATTTATATATATTCTGAAGTTGTTTATACTATCATTCTTCTATTGTTTACTTCTGTTGTATGGTATTACTAATTTTATTACTGTGTACTATTTTTTTCTGCTATGTTACTCTGCTAATGAGGGCATAGTTTCCCCACTATCACACCCAAGACACTCTCTACTAGTCAGTAGCCTCTGGAGTTTGGGGAAATGCTCTTGAGTCCATGTGACCAACCAGGTACGAGGCACCTTTGGGTGGAACTCAGAACTGGGACATTACAATTTTAAATCATTTTTCTCTAGAATAGTCTTATTATTGTTTATTATTTTGATAAATTCCTAAATTGACCCTCACCTCCATTATAAAAGGAAATATCATACCTCACTTTATTTCACAAATTTTAGTCATCTATCTCAACTATAATCTGAAAAAATTTATTTTCCACTTCCCTATCCATGTTCTAGAGGTTTTGGCCTTCCAAAAATACCAACCCTAAAGTCCTTTAGAGGAGATCTAAAGGAGTCATTTCGAAGAAGAGGTAATTACTCTAACCGATCAATATCTTTTTATACTCTTTTTTACATCCAATAAATTTATTATATATATCATAAAATAATAAATTAAATATCCTAAATATTATTAAATTTTATTATGATTATTAAAACACCATTATACACCCTATTCCACATCAAATAAGAAGTGAAAGTATCACTCGTGTGTACGTACGACTTACTGTCTCCATACAGTGATACAATTCATTTTTCAAAACCATATTTTATGGAAAGGTGTTATGATATTTTTAATGTTTATATATGATATTTATGATATAATTATACTTATTTAATGACAATATCATGTCTACCCTTTTACCATCTAATATTTTGAGAAATGATAACGTCGCCCGTTTGTACGTATGAAATACTATCTCCACAATGCGATGTAATTTGTTTTTCATTTATATTTCAGATGGATGGTAATAAGGATGAATTTTATGAATATATATGATATATATGAAATAATAATAATTTTTTAATGATTAAATTATTATTTACCTTTCTTTCACTCCATCAATCGAAAAATGGAAACAACATTCATGCGTACACATGACCTATCATCTCCATGAGCTGTATAATTAATTTTTATATCTCTAATTTTTATGAATGATTATAAATATGTATATAATAAATATGTATTATTTTTATTCCACAAATAACATTCTAGAAATTATGGTAACATGATGAAAGTATAAGGACCAGGACTACCAAATCGAAATATGCTTGGAAAATGAAATAGTTCTCACACAGAATAGTGATTTTAATAACAAATTATTAATAAACGTGTGATAAGATGTTAAAATAAATAATATATGGAATGAAAGATATATGGTTATGAAATAAATTTATAATAAATCCATATATATTATATAGGAGGTTTTAAAATGAATGAGGAAAGGCGATACTTGAGGTAAGAGTTTATTTCACAATCTCATCATTATTCAGGATTATTTTTGTTTAAGTCTTCACCAGAAAATATTTCTATTCCATGTCTATGTTTCCTAAAAATGTTTTCATAAATGTTTTTAATATTTTTTAAAATCATTTTTAACAATTTTTTATCTTTTTACAATATGGTTTGAAAGGAATCTTTTTTTCATTTTACAAACAAGGTGCTTTGTGACTTTTTCTATAAAAATATAGAAGGAATGTGTTTTTAACTTATAAAACATGAGACAATTTTCCCACTTTAATGAAACCTTAATGTATTAAAGATTAATTTACAATCTTAAAAGTTTATTTTCAAAGAAAATGTATTATTTTATAATTTCATGGATTTAAAAAAATGTTTTCAAAATAGAAAGGATATTTTTTTGAAGAATTATTTCAAGTGATATTTCAAAATCATTTTCCATATAAGATAACATTATTTGATGTTACTTATGTTTTACTAGGTATATTACCAAGGACACCATACTTTCTCATTATATGATTGGTTTATTTTTATTATGGTATGATTCTTATGAAAACTATTTCTTTTCCACAGGTTATACTATGATCAAATGTTTATGAAACGCATTTCTTTTCATGGGTTTTGATACGATGAATGATTTATGATCTTATGGAACACATATGTATGGTTTTTATTATGTGAAAGGTGGTACCTATATATACCTCACATTAATTGGGTAATTATTTATATCTCATTAGATATACATGACTATAATGAGGAGTGAACCTAGTTTAGCAAGGGACTTTGTCCGCCATGATAGTCTTGAGAGTGAGCCTTAACTACTATGATGGTTTGGGGAGTGAACCCATTTCACTATGATAGTTTTAATGACCTAGATTTATATTAATTAAGTTTTCCCTTATTATAGTTATTTCATATATTATTAATCACATGAATTCACTTAGAGAATACAATAAAAACTTTATAAATGAAGAATGAATGCAATAAGAGATATTTTAGAAGTTAAGGAACTTATACCAATGGAATAGTAACTTGACATTGGAATAGTAATGTGACCATTAAGAATAGTAATATGACCAATAGAATAGTAACTTAACATATTAAAGTATAAATAAAATCTGGGTATCATATAAATGAAAATATAATATATTTATATCTTGATATAACTGATTTTTTTTAAAATAATAAATTAAGTGTTTATATTTTTGTAAGTCATAAATATTTAATTTCCATTTATAATTAATATAATAATTTAAAATAAATTTATTTTCATAAAATAGATTCATAAATTAATAATTTTTTTCTTATGATTATAATATAATTTTAGGAGACCACAATTAATTTTTCAAAGTGTTATAAAATCAGTTATAATTTTAAAATTGGTATTTTTCAAATAAATGATAATTTTATTTAAAAATTAAATTTACCATATTTATAAAATTATTTTCATAAAATGGAGTCCATTTTTGAATTATATGCATCGAAAAATGGTTAGGGTAAAATTTTGAGATTTTTCTAAAATGGTTGAATTTTCGGTGAATAGTGAAATACTGTAATTTACGATATTTAACAAAATCATGAATTATTGAGTCATAGATTATGTATGGATTATATAATACCATAATATCAAACTATAATTCATTATTTTAATATATTTTGTGATAATGATCAAACTATTTATAGTCTTGAGCGAAAATAATAAACAAATGAATAAAACATTCAAAAAACACCCCTCTCCTCCACTATAAATACAACCCCTCACCACCTCCTCGCCTCACACATTCTATGCTTTGAGACTTGTCCAATTTATTTAGAATAAAATTTACAAGTCTCTTCCTCACAACTAAGATCTTTTGGTCTCACTAAAATACCAATCCAAATCTTCTTAAAGAGGTTTTCAAGGAGAAGAATTCAAGAGGTAAAAATCTTGTTTCTTTTCTTTTATTTTCTTTTCAATTTATTTTATTTTCTTATCCTTAACTCACATGCACTATAAAAATTAAAATTATAACTAAATTATATTATATATATTTTAATTTTATTATGTAAATGGAAAATTCACCATCAAGTCTCTTCTCATTTTCCTTTCATTTTAAAGATGGAAACATCATTCGAGAGGTGTTGATTTACCGCCTTCATGGATAACGTGTTTTTATTTTTCAATCCCACCTTCAAGGCTGGTAATAAAAATATTATTATGATTAAAAATGATTATAATATATGTATTACAACTTATTTAATGTTCTATAACCAATATATACACATAGTATTAATTAATAAAACAAAACTAGTTCGTGATGATCAAAAAACTGCCAAAATGATCTAAATGATTATCATTAAAGTTATATCTAATGAATAATCCTAATATATGAAAAAAATAATATATAATAACATTAAATATTATTTATGTTAATTAATAATATATAATTTCAATTCTGGATAATTATTTCTATTTTACATGATATTTCATATACGTGTAAAAGTAAACCGATCAGGAAAACCAAGGAAAAAACACTCATGAATGAAAAAATTGAATCTCATAACTCATCAAAAAGGCCATAAAAATACTTAATAAAATTATAATAAATCAAATAAATTTTTAATAGGGTTTGAATTAATTTATTAATAAATCTAATTTCATTATCCAGGACATTAAGCACAAGTGTAGAACACTTTCGGACATAAGGTAAGGGTTTCTCTCCGAATATCCATTTTCATTCAGGTTATGATTTCTACCCCTTTAAACCAATTAAATTATTCATTATTTTTATATAATTATTCTAAATTCTATTTATATGTTTCAAAATCATGTATTCAGATTAGTTCATCTTTCTTTTATGAGTAAATACATGTTTTACAAGGCTCCCTTCTCAATTCTTCCCGACATGCAAGCCCGATTAATGGGAAATTCTTGATTTATTACACATTTTCAAGTACCATCAATAATTTGTTTTAAGACACCATTATTTTTATAAAACCACTATTGTTTTCATGAAAAACTATATTTTTTTTAATTTTGGTTTTATACAAACAATTATGACAAATAAAAATGATTTTTCCAAAAGAAATCTTCTTTGGAAGGTAAAAAAGGGTATTTCTCTCAAGAATTCCTTAATGATTTTATTAGAGTATTTTCATCTATTTAAATACATCTATTTAAAATTATTATTTATTGAGATTTATCTCTTATTATTATCATATACCATATTTTATTCAATGTTTTATGATCAGTTTTATTGTGGATGTGCTATCTTGATACCATTCACCACACTACTCAGAATGGTTAGTGATTATGTTTAAATATTGGTAAAAGTTAATACACATTTCATATATATATATATATATATGTTGTTTATGTTTAAACCAATTAATATGAAGAATTAATTTCACTTATAACGTGATGTGTGGGGCCCACTATAGCCCCTTGATGCATCGATAGGTCTCATGAGACAAAATAGAAATGGATTTGGCCGAGGCCTTAACCATTTATTTTTGGGTGTCTTGGCCGATACCTCGATGGTATGTTTATGATGTCTGGAATTATGAATTATATCATTATGATATTAGTAATTTATAATCCATGTGATTATTTTACTAGTAAAATATCCATGGTTAATTTTTATTCCCATGTGATTATTTATATGGCATTATTTTTTCAGATTTTATTCTTTTCATATTATGCTCAAGATTATGTTCTAATTACATGTGTTTTTAGTCATTCACCATGAATTATTGTTTATATTAGCTTCCTCTATATTACTTAACCTTACCGATCATCTGAGATCACCCATTTCTTATGTTTTATTTTTTCCCAGGATGCAAAGATGTATATTATGAATGACTTGAAGGGATAATCTAAGAGTTATAGATACTTCCAATGAAGTTTTTATGTTTTTTTTTCATTTCAAGTTGTAATGTAAAGTTCATATATGTAATATATATTCCAAAACTACTAAACTATTTATTCTTTCAGGATTCAACTTCCTTGTTTATTATACCAATATAATAAAGTAAGGCACTGGCTCCGGACAACTGGGGTCAAGGTCTTTATAGTTGGTACCATAAGATGTTTAGTAGAAACCTTGGAAACTGGATTTAGAAAATATTGATTAGGGAAAAAAACCCTAAGAGATAATTTGAGGATAAACATAGAATAACAACCTAGAATTTTGTTAAGGTAGAGATTGTAACACCCCATAATGATAAAGGTTTAAATGACTAAATTATATGACTTATGTCAACAAGGTGAACCTTTATTTTTGGGAGCCTACCTGATTAGAACTCCATAATTAACTGAGCTTGGTATGGAGTAGTGATTAGGATAGATGAACCTCTAGAAATTTTCCCAGGGTATGTGTGAGTGAGGACAAAGCACACTAGAAAGGACATGTGTTGGCCTGTGGGGACTGTCGTTAGTCAGATGACTCTTTTAGGTACATGGGTGGACCCTAGAGTGGGGAAAACGTGTCTGTGGAAAAATTAGTGGTACTTGGAAAGCCGGGACCTGATGACTATATTAAGGATGGGTATCTGTGCTTTGAGTGGGACCCAATTGTTATATTTGGTATCATAGGTGGTACCCAGCCTTAAGAGCGGTGCACTGTCTGGGTTGATATGTATGGCCCATAATGAGAAAATTATGCTCTAAATGGGGGTGAATGTAACACCCCAGAATGATAAAAGGTTAAATGAATAAATGATATGCCGTATGTCAATAAAGTGCACATTCATTTTCGGGAGCCTACCTGATTAGAAATCCACAGTTAAGTGTTCCTGGTCTGGAGTAGTGATTAGGATGGGTGACATTCTCAGAAGTTTTCTAGGGTGCATGTGAGTGAGGAAAAATCACATTGTAAATGACATGTGTTGGTCTATGGGGACTGTCGTTAGTCAGATGAACCGTTTGAACATGTGGGTGGGCCCCAGAGTGGGGACCATGTGTTTGTGAGGGAACTAGTGGTACCTGGAGGGCCAGGACCCGACAACCATGTTAAGGTGGGGTGTCTGTGCTGTCAGTGGGGTCCAGTTATTACATATATTATATGGGTCTTCCTATCAATACATCCCTGTCAGGATGCTATAAGTAGATGTGGTTATAGAGAAGCTATATCTAGGGGTAAAAACTCTGACAAGGTGTCCCATGCCTAACTCGAGGTACCTTGGTACAAAAAAATGAGCCTTACTACACACCTAGTTTGACACTTCTAGGGGATATTATTAGGATAATTCACATTTTCTTTAAAAACCATTATGAAGGATTTGAAAGTAAATATTTCCCAAAATATTCCATGTTTATGATTATGAGATTAGCTATTCATTAATTTTCAATTTATGCTAAGTATTTTTCTAGTTCTAAATTATGTATTATGATTCATATCATAATTTAGTGTATGAAATTATTTAGAAATGGCACCTAGTGGAAGGAATGGAAAGATTTTAAGGAAATTTTCCTATAAAAACATTTCCCTCATGAACAGTGAGCATATATAGATATACAATTCTTGAGTTCGAAACAAAAGGAGGATGAAAATATTGCAAAGTATGAATCCAACTTTATAAGGTTAGAAAGGAATGTCAAAGACTACATATTTAATCCAAGGAGAAATATTGACTAATTATTTGATGTTTTAAAACCATTCCTTTTAAGAGCACTGGTCTCCTAAAATTTCTCATCATACTAAGATATTGTCTCATGTGCTATCAAGACAGAGAAATAATTCTCTAAGTCTTATGACTTTAAAGGAAAATAAGAGAAGAAGAGGGTGGAAGAGGAAATAATGGATAAAGGGAGTAATAAAAAAGGGAATTTTTCAATGTGCGATACTTGTGGAAGGAAACACCCTAGTGCCTGCTTAAAAGGAAAATGAGTCTTTTACAAGTGTGGAGAAAAAGGACACTAAGACCGTGATTGAAAGGGAAATAAATAAGCTACCAATCTTCAATGATACAATTGTAGGGATATGGGTCACTATGAAAATTATTATCCTAAGTGTCAACAAAACTTTCCCTATAAAAGGCCAAGGGAGAAATTCCAAGATTATGCGATCATAACTATGGAGGTTAAAGTTCCTAATGATGTGGTGGAAGGCACTTTAATCATTTCCTAAAACTTATAAAATTCTTTATTTGATTATAGAACATAAAAATCTTTTATATCTTCCTAGTTTTCCAAGAAAATTATACATTTTACTTTTGATTTAATAATGGATTTGTCAATAAAAACTCATAAGGTAAGTATCATTACCACAAAATTGCATCATTCAGTTCCCTTTATGACACATAAATGTGCTTTAGTTGCAAACCTTATCATCATACCTATGGTTTATTTTGATATAATCTTTGGTATGTATTGGATTTTAAAATATGATGAGAAAATCTATTTCCAGAAGAAGGAAGTTACAATTTTTGAGGAAGATGTAAAATCCCTTATCTTTAGAGTAGAAATTTAATCATCTGGTTCTTATACAGATCTACCTCCAATAGCTCTTCTAAATGAAATTCTTGAAGAGGAAGAGAAAAATCATCTATGGATGAGGAAATAAATCTTAAAATTTAATATGTACCTATTTTGAAAGAATACATTAATTCATTTCCTTAGGATTTACTTAAACATCCACCAGAGTGGGAAGTTGAGTTCTCTATTGAATTAATTCCTAGTGCAAGACCTATATCAAACACTCCTTATAGAATGACCTCTATGGAATTAGTATATATGAAGAAACAACTAGAAGAATTTAGTGATAAAGTATTTATTCACCCTACTATTTCTCCATGGGGATCCCATGTTCTCTTTATCAAGAAGAAACATGGATCCATGAGGCTATGCATTGACTATAGAGAAATCAATTCTATTATAATAAAGAAAAAGTATCCTCTTCCTCAAATTGATGATTTATTTGATTAACTTCATGGAGATCAATATTTTTTGAATATTCACCTTTGTTTTGGATATCATCAATTGCATGTGAAGAAGGATGATATTCCAAAGACAGCATTTCAAACTAGGTATGGATATTAAAAGTTTATAGTAATTCCATTTGTACTGATTAATAAACCATATTTTTTTATGGATCTAATGAATAGTGTGTTTAAGCATCATCTTAAAGATTTTTTGGGGGCATTTATTGATGAAATATTGATATATTACAAAATATATGGGGACCATTAGAATCACTTGTGGGTTATTCTGGAGAATTTGAGAAGAAAATAGTTGTATAGAAAGTTTAGCAAGTGTGAATTATGGATTCAAACAGTTTATTTTCTTGGATATATTATCTCTAAGTATGGAATTTAAATTGATCTTATAAAGAAAAAGTCATTCCATGAATGGCCTCCACCAATGAACATAACTGTGGTACATAGTTTCATTGGATTAACAGGTTACTATTAGCATTTTGTTCATAATTTTGTCTGATTAACTAACCCATTAACAGATCTTACTCATAAAGGGGTTAAGTTCGTATGGAAAAAATAATGTGAGAAATGTTTTGAATAATTGAATAGGAGATTAGTTAATGATTTAATCTGGAATCTACCATTGGTAAATGGTGGATTTGTGATTTATAGTGATGCGTTAAAGAAAGGACTTGGATGTGTCTTTATGAGGAATGATAGAGTTATTGCCTATTAATTAAGGTAATTAAAAATACATGAATAGAACTATCCAAATAATTATCTACAGTTACCAGCCTTAATATTTTCTCTAAGGATATGGTGACACTGTCTCTATGGCAAAAGATGTGAGATATATAAAAATTATAAGAGCTTGAAATATATCTTCTCATAGAAAGAAATCAATACGAGGAAAAGGTGATGGATTGAGCTACTCAAGGATTATGATTTTTCAATACAATATCACCCAAGAAAGGAAAATAATGTAGCTGATGCATGGATCAGGAATGATCAGGGAGTTCTAAAAAAATTAGAAGTGAAAGGGATCCTGTGTTCATGGATGTAGTGAAGATGGATATGAGAATTATCAAGGAAGGTGAAACATCATTAATTTTTCAACTGGTTTCCCAACCATCTTTATTGGAAAATATTAAAAGTTCTCAGTTTAAAGATGAGAATTTTCAAAGAAAAATTAAAGTTTTGAATGATGGAAAGTTGACATACTTTGTGTATAAGGATGAAATTATAAAATTTGGGAAGATATTTGTCTTCCCTCTATACCTAATCTAAAAAGGAAGTTATTGAATGATGCCCATATCTAGAATTTATCTATACACCTTGGTATCACTAATGTGTATAGATATTTGAAGTAACATTTCTAGTGGGATAATATGAAGTGAGAAATTATTGATTATGTATCAAGATGTTTAGTCATTCAATAGGTGAAGGATGAAAGAAAACATCCTAGAGGATTCATGCCACCTCTTACTATTCCTACATAGAAATGGGATGATATTTCTATGTGTTTTTTTAATTTATTACCAAAAACTCCATGAAATAATGATTCAATATAGGTAATTCTTGATCAAATTACCAAATCCGCACATTTCCTCGCTATAAGTGAGGATTTTCCATTGGAGTGCCATGCATGAATCTATATTAATGAAGTTTTAAGACTTAATGGAGCACCTATTTCAATTATGTTTTATATTGATCCATTATTTACATCGAAATTCTATAAAATTCTTCAGAACGCTTTGGATACTGAGCTTTATTTGAGCACTGCTTATCACTCTCAAAATGATGGATAGTCTGAATGAACCATTCAAACATTAGAATACATGTTGAGATCATGCTCACTCGACTTTCAAGGTGTGTGGGATCAATATTTTCCTTTGGTATTTTGACTATAATAATAGTTTCTATTCAAGTATTCAAATGGAACCATATAAAGCATTGTATGGAAAGATATGTTGTACACCAACTTTTTGGGATGAATTTGGTGAAAAGAAACTTGTAGGATTAGAGATTATGAAGTAAAAATGGAAAAGGTAAAGACTATTCAAACACATATCAAAGTATTGAAAATTAGGCAAAAGATCTATACCGACAACTGAAGGAAATATTTGGAGTTTCAAGTGGGAGATCATGTTTTTCTAAAAGTATCTCAATGGAAGGGAATCATAAGGTTCGGTAAGAAAGGGGAACTGAGCCCCAGGTACATCGAAATTTCTAAAATTTTGGAGAGAATTAGATCCATGACTTATTGTTTGGAAATTCCACCTATACTTTCCAAATTTCATGCTGTGTTCCACATATCTTTATTAATGAATTACATGCCAAAACCAATGCATGTTCTCACTTATGAAGAAATAGAATTGGAACCTGATTTATCTTATAGTGAAGAGCCTATCTGAATTATGGACACTAGAGAACAAGTGTTGAGGGATCATATGACTTCGCTGGTAAATGTACTTTGGAAAAATCATAAAATTGAATAGGTGACATGGGAACCAGAGGAATTAATGATTAAGAACTACCCAAATATTTTTATGAGGTGATATTTTGGATATTTCAAGGCTGGAATTTTTGTAGGACGATAGAATGTAATGACACAAAATTCTATCAATGAATTTTTCCCTTATTATAGTTATTTCATATAGTATGAATCACATAAATAAATTATAGAATACAATAAAAACATTATAAATGAAGAATGAATTAAATAAGAGATATTTCTAGAAGTTAAGGAACATATACCAATGGAATAGTAACTTAACCTTTGGAATAGTAATGTGACTGTCACGAACCAAATCAGGTTGCCATCCAACTGACGCCCGACCCAGTCCGCGGTATGGCCCAAAGGGAGTTCCCAATCCCCATGGGCTGGCACAAGTTCCCGGGTATCAAAAATAAAACTTGGGAATGATTTACCTAAATAAATAAATATAAAACAACTAGAAAAATAAACCAAACCTAAACTAGAATTCTCAACCAAACAAGCCTTTATCCAAACCTGAAAGTGAGTTACATATGTAAATTAAAAACCCAAAAAACAATTACCACTATGTAAGGTGACCAAAAAACCAACTCAAAAACTACCACCTGGTGAGAGTACACCACCCTCAAGCTATCTCCACAACTCCGCACCAAGAAGTCAACTAACAACCTGAACCACCACTCCCAAAAGCCTTACCTTTACCTACATCAGACATAACCAAATCTACTTACACCCAATGGTGTAAGTAGGGTGTGAGATAACACCCAATAGGATGCCACCAAGAAAAGATTTCATGCATAAATATTAAATGACAAAAATATTTGTAGGTTCAGCAGATGAAAATAGATAAATATTTAAACAATTTTAATGAAATAGTTTTAAGGCTAATGACTTTCAAGAAAACAACTTAAATTAAAACACACACACACACACACACTTTATTTTATGATAACCCCAAAGTCATATCATGTGCCGAAGGTGGGAGAAAATTGAATAAGGAGAACAAAACATAGGAGAGGCCCGAAAGATACTAGTGAGAAGTGGGACCCTAGAAAATAGGGTCTTAGTGAAAAGTGGTGTAGGAACCACTACAACATGTGTTCTCATGCACATGCCACTAGTAGGGAACAAAAAAAATAACCTAGTGGTCTTCAATCAACATACAAATTTTTAGTTCATGTTGTAGTCATCAATCCAACTAAGTGAAACTGGGCCAATGCCACTTCCGTGTCACTAGCGCACTAGTCCTAGTTCTCCCACCTAGTACCCGGGCTTCCCATTTGTGCTCAAGAGGTTCAAAGTTCATGTCACATGTTATGTCAAATAGACAAAGTAAACAAGACACCCATTATACCCAATAACACACCTACAAACCCAAATTCCATTTTAAAAAATTATGCATACTAAAAACCTTTGAAAACCCAATCTTCATCACTCACACAATTAAATAAACCAACTACACAGTACAAAAAAAACCATTTTTACAATTATGTAAACCACAAAAAAAAATATATTTATCAAACATTTTTTCATAATGTTCCACATGAATCAAATCCCAAAAATTCACTCATAAACTCTCTTATGACTCAATGTGCATTTGTGTTACACCAAAACACAACTTGCATAGTTTATCAAATGCCAATAGATATTTTAACATGGGTTTTTACAGAAAAACACACCAATATAGGATAACTATGAAACTAACAAAACAATTACACAATAAATCTCAACCAAAACAGTATTCTCACCATATAAACCTACTAATAAACATGATAAATTGATTAAACACACAAATAAATTAATCAATTAACAATTATATGTAGAACCAGCTACCTTGGTGTAGGAAAACTCTGGAAAATTGGTGCATAGGGACCAAAACACGTCAAACACAGCTCAAACAACACATATAAATTCTAAAAATACAATATCAAACACTTTGCATAAAAATAAAACCAATTGAAACCGAAAACCCTAACCCAAAAAACTACTAATGGAAGAGACTAATCAACCAGAGAGAATCGTACCTGCGACAAAGGTGCGGTAAGCTAACGAAGAAAGGTGGAGGGATCCTAGGGTTACGTCACAATAGAAAATCTAGTCGTAAGGGAGGGAAGTGTGGGTCCGGGTGGTGCGAGACAGTATGGGTGACATGATTCTATGCAAGGCAGATGGTGTGATGCAGTTCAGTGCGTGGTGGTGGGGCGGTGCGGTTTGGTGTAGCTGGAAGAGAGGCAGGAGGAGGCGCCAGTCAAGGGGGAGGTGCAGGGAAGGAGGAAGGCAGGGGGGATGGTTCAATGGGTAGGGTTAGGGGGGAAGTTCCCGTGCGAAGAGGTTGAGTGAGGAAGAGGGAGAGTGAAAAAAAAGAAAAAGAAAAGAAAATATAGAAAAATAAATGGAAAATAAAAATAAAAGGAAACCTAAAAAATCTTAAACTAACCTGAAAATAATCATAAAAAAATAGTAGTAATGTTGATAATAAGTTTATAATTTTATAATTATGACAATAATTCAATATTAACAACCAAATTAAAATATTAAATTAAATAATAATAATAATAATAATACTATTGATATTAATAAAAAAATAACCTACTTAAAATAATAATAATAATAATAACAATAACATTCTTAAATAATATTATCATTATTATTATTAAACAATTCTTGATTATTTTTATCTTCCTTATTTTATTATTCTCTCAAATTATTATTAAAATAATTAATTAATTAATTACCCGCACACTAAGAAGGCCGCAAAATGATTTTACAAAGCGAGATGGCTTCAATCGTGCCCTACCTATGCACCGAACGCTGAAAATCCAAAGATGGTCATTTACCATCAAAATGAAAAAGCTCATGTCAGGCTCTGCCCACACCTCAACAAATCAATTTTTAAGTTAGAAAAAATTATAAGATAAAAAAAATTAAAAAAAATCATTACCGAAGTGCGACATCCGAGTGTGACAATTCTCCCCACCATGAAAACTTTCTGCCCTCAGAAAGTCAACTCGAAGCCTGATCAGAGAATAAAAATGGGTACTCCTACTCAACCCATGACTTCTATTCCCAAGTATCATGCTCATCATTTCCATATTTCTAGAGGATAGGAACCAATAGAATGAACTTCCCATGAATCACATTCTCTTGGAAATCCAATATCTGTATTGGCCGCTCAAACACTGCTAAATCGGGCTCTATCTCCAACTCTTCCCAGTTTAGCACATATGACAGATCCATATTATACTTTTTAAATTGGGAGATATGAAATACATTGAATTTTTTTGTCAACTGAGAAGGTAAATCTAACCGGTATTCCACCTTTCCAATCCACTCGGTAATCTTGAAAGGTCCAACATACCTCAGCATTAGCTTTCCCTACTTTCCCAATTTGCAGTGACCCAAGAGAGGGGAACCTTTAAGAACACATGGTCACCCACAGAAAACTCAAGACCCCGACGCCTCTATTCTGCATAAGACTTGTGGAGACTCTGAGCTGTCAATAACCACTACATGATCAACTTGACTTTCTCAGAAATCTCCTGCTCAAGGCTTAGTCCCAAAAGTGAGGTCTCACTTACCTCAGCCCAACATAAGGGAGACCAGCATGGCCAACCATAGAGTTCCTCAAAAGATTCCATTTGAATGGAGGATTGATAACTGTTATTATAATCAAACTCAAACACACATGAGACTTAGCTTAGTTGACTAGGACTCCTTAAGTGCATCCATGAGACCCAGGTTCAAAACTAGGCGGAGACATAATTATGGGTTACTATAGCAGGAACTATGCGGTCACTGTAACAGCACTGTGTGGGTATTGTAACAGATGAAACTATTAACCTTGGGCCACTGGTTTGGGCCTGGAGTCCTTAAGGATTTCAAGCCATCCAGGCCTTTGGGTTAGTAAGGATTTTGGGCCACCTCAAGGCCTTCAAGCCACATGATCAGTGCAGTTTCCCCAGACAGAATCTATAAAAAAGGAGCAACCCTAGAGGAGGATTTAGAGAAAGAGAACTCACCAAAGAAGAACCAAATGGAATTGGAAGAATGAGAGGGTATGTATATTCCATCTGGACCGGCCTGTGCTTGCATGGGAAGCCTAGTTATATGACCATGTGAAGGTGGAGAGCTACCATCATGATGCAGATGCTGGGGAGGGGTAGTTCCTTGTAGTTATAGTCTGGTTGAATTCTCTAAGACCTTCGGGTCATGTAATTTCTTAAGCCTACAGGACATGTAATCTCTGAGCCTACGGGCCTTGTAAGGGTTTCCCCTCATCCCTTGAAAGTGGGGTTATCAAAAAATCAATAAAAATGAATGCCTTTGGTCCATTCGAGCTATAATCGAACTCAACCAATCCCAAATGGCTATCCCATGATCCCCAAAAATCCAATACATATGCATGAAGCATTTCCTCTAGAATATGATTTTACTGCTTCATCTAGACATCCATTTGGGGATGGTATGCCATGATCATTTTGATCTATGTTCCCAAATCCATTTGTAGACCTCCACAAAATCGAGAGTTAAAGTAGGGATCTATATCCAAAACAATTGTTGACAACACACCATGAAGTATGAACACCTTATGAATATAAATTCGGCCAACCTCATCCACCTTAACTGTATCTCTGATTAGAATAAAATGATCTTATTTGGTCAGATGGCCAATCACTACCCAAATATCATTCCTTCCCCAGGGTGTATGAGGAAAGGCAACAACGAAGTCCATGGCGACCTCATCCCACTTCTAGGTAGGAATAGGTAATGGATGAAGAAAACCAGATGGTCTCTAATGCTTTGATTTCACCTGCTGATAGGTATATCATCTTGATATGAAGTTAGCCATGTCCCGTCACATACCTGGACACTGGAACTAGCGATGAGAATCATAATAAATCTTGATTGTACTAGTATGGATGACCCACTAATATTGGTGGCTATCCTGCATCACTACCTTCCACAGAGACAACAACACCACCGCACAGACCTTGAATCACAAGATCCCCTCAGGAGACAAGGACCACTCAGAAGAAGTCTCCCCGCAATGAAGAAACTTCATAAACCACTAACATATCTCATCACCAGGATGCTCCCACTGAATCAATTATGGAAGAGCATGAGTCAACTGAATACTGGACAAGAATTTATCTCCACTGTGCTCCTTGGTGTCCAAGTACATCTGGGAAAATACCCCCATCAAAGTCCACTCATCGCTGGACTTCCTCAAAGCCTAAACTGGTACTTTCCTACTCAAGGTGTCAGCCACCACATTACCCTTACACAGAGTATAGATAATTTAAAAGTCAAACCCCTATAGATAATCGATCCAATAGTGTTGCCTCATATTAAGATCCTTTTATGAGAAAATGTAGGATAGGCTCTTAGTATCAGAATAGACAAAAAAATTCTCCCCAAAGAGGTAGTGACTCCAAGTCTTCAGGGTGTGCATCACCGCTACCAACTCCAAGTCACGAGTTGAGTAATTATTCTCATGCGGTCAAAGCTGGAAAGAACCATAAGCCACTACATGATTATCTTGCATGAGTACACTCCCGAGGCCTATACCTAAATAATCACAATAAACTACTTAGACCTTCCCAGACTCTGGAAAGATCAACACTGGTGCGGTATTCAACCATATCTTTATCTTCTCAAAGGATTCCTAGCACTACAGGATCCATTCAAAATTACCCCTTTTTGGGTGAGTGTGATCATAGAGGAAGAAAGCCGTGAGAAATCCAAAAAAACACCGATAATAACCTACAAGGCCAAGAAAAATTCTGATCTCGAATACATTCCTCATCCGTTACCGTGAAATAATTGCACTGATCTTCTTGGGATCCACTGAAACCCCTTGGTCTAAGGCGATATGACCCAGAAACTTCACCCACCTGATCTAGAATGTGAACTTAGAAAGATTTTCATAAAGGTAATGATCTCGCAAAGTTCCCAACATGATCTGAAGACGATTCTCATACTCTTCCTCAGATCTAGAGTAAACTAGGATGTCTTTCACAAACACCACAAAAAGGAGTCAAGATACTTGTGGAACACCCTATTCATGAGTTCTATAAAAACCTTCAGAACATTTGTTAATCCAAAAGGCATGAACAAATACTCAAAGTGTCCATACCTGCTTCAAAAAACTGTCTTCGGAATGTCCACTTCTCTCACCCTGAGTTGGTGGTAACCTGAACAAAAGTTTATTTTGAAGAACTGATTTTCCCCCTTCAGATGGTCGAATAAGTCTTCAATCTAGGAAAAAGGGTATTTATTTTTGATGGTTAACTTATTCAACTTCCGGTAATCGATGCATAACCGGAGAGATCCTTCATCCTTCTTCACAAATAAAACTGGGGCAGCCCAAGGAGAGACTCTCTGGTGAATGAACCCTTTGGATTCCAAATATTCCAGCTATATCTTTAATTCCCTCAATTCAGTGGGGGCCATGTGGTATGAGGAAAGAGATATAGGCTATGTTCTCGACACCAATTTAATCAATAACTCCATGTCTCACTCTAAGGGTAAGCCCAAAAAATCATCCAAAAATACCTCTGGAAACTCATCCACTACAGGAGGTAATCCACCCCAAGGAGTGCCATTATTTTCCTCTAGCATGAGAGACAATAACTGATAAACAAGATTTCCCAACTCTAGAAGTGGAGGTCCCATACAACCTGAATGAGGATCCCATTCCCAATGAAATACCTGAGGACTCCCATCAGGTGCCATAAAACTAACTCATCACTGATAGTAATCAATATGTTCTTGGAAGTGCATTAGCCAATCCATGCAGAGGATCACATCAAATATGTCCATATCTAGGACCAGAAAATCCCATTCCATCTCAACTCCTGATACAAAAAAGCGTACACAATGGAAACCTAAGGCCTTGCTCCTTCTTCTTCACCAGTGGTGTTACCAACTCCATTAAAAAATAGAACAGTTCGGTTGGTAGGTTCAGTAGATTCACAATATTGGTGGATATAAAGGAATCTGAAGCACCAGTATCAAATAAAACTATATTTATAGAAGATGCAATCAGAATGGTACCTTAAAAAATCAAAGGTCCAACATTAGATCCTGCTGGTTCCTGACCCACATCTTGTAGATGCCTAGTCCCTACCTAAGAACAGCTGCTCGCTTGTGGCTTTGCCCAGATCTAGCTCTACTCAGAAGATGATCTAGTCTTGCTACCACGACCACCAAACCGAGATCCCATTTTCCTGATTAGATTCGATTGAACTGACACTCCCCTGGAAGCCACATATCCAGTCCCACTATGGTAAGGGCGTGTCACCCAGCAAAATTTCTACACGTGTCCCATAAATTTACATCGATAATAAGGCTTGGTAGGGGAGGGACATAAAGGATGGATGTGTCCTACCTTCCCGCACTGATGGCACACCACTAACCCTGCACCAGAATCCCCAGATGAAGTATTCCTTGTAGGATGGCCTGATCTCCCACCACTCTTCTCCCCTTTCTCATCACGCTTCCTCTTCTTCTTGGATGAACTACCAATGCCAAACATTGAAATATCCCCAAAGGAACCAGACCTTTCCTTGCAGTCAATCTCCATTATACAATCTCGATCAAACACCTCAACATAAGTATTCATCTTAAACAGGAATACCTAGGAGTATATCTTTATCCTCAAACCTTTTTCAAACCTCTAATACTTCATCTATTCATTAGAGACTATTTCAGGTGCATACCAGACTAGCTCAGTGAAGTGGTTGGCATACTCCATCACTGACTAGTCCCCCTGGACAAGATCCTTGAATTCTTGGGATCTAGTATACACTAATACTTCACGGTATTATTGGTCATTGAAGACGACCTTGAAGTCCTTCCAGCTCATCTGCTCATGCTTCCCATCTTGGACCACTAAGTTCGACCACCTTCTACCGAGACCTTCTAGCAGAAACGAAGAACATTTCACTATGACCTCTTTAGGAGTTTCCAGGAATTCGAAAATGTGCTCTATCTTATCCATAAATTCTTCTGCTTCCTGAGGCTCTATGCTACCTCAAAATGAATGGGGTTTTTCCAAATAAATTCCTGGGATTTTTCCTTTTTTGGACCAGATTTCTCTCCTCTAATAGGAGTAGAAGCAGGTGTAGGAGTCACTCCTTGTCCTAGAGCCTGAACAGCCCGAACTACAGCTTCCACCAACCTCTGATCAAGTATCAAGGGAGAACTCTCTCTAACTTCCTCCCATGGGTGTGAGTGAGCTCTCTGGGGAGGCATGCTGCTACAAGAAGCAACAGTCACAAAAATAACATCATTAATACATCATGCCTGAAGAAAAATAAAATTTCAGTAAGGAAAATAGTCATCAGTAAACCAAACATGTAGGAGCAACATAACAACCAAACCACTTCTCCCCCACCCGATGTCCAGGTATAGTCTATAGCCTACACATTCCACCTGGCGGAGAAGTCAAACAAGCACCCTGACATCCCATAGCGAATCGAGGTCTGTCATGAGGTGTACTGTCCAGGCACCCTACTCGCAACAAGGTCTCCAAGTCCTGATAGTCCTATCTCCTATCTAACCCAAATAGTCTCAAATAAAATAACCCAAATAGCTTAAACTCTTATGATAACTTTTTTTCATGAACCAAATTGGGTCTCCATCCAACCGACACCTGACCTGATCCACGACAAGGACCAAAGGGCGTTCCCGATCCCCACGGGATGGTACAAGTTCCCAGGTATCAAAAATAAAACTTAGGAATGATTTACCCAAATAAATAAATATAAAACAACCAACAAAACAAACAAAACCCAAACTATAAGTCATAACCAAACAAGCCTTTAACCAAACTGGAAAGTGAGTTATATATGTAAATTTAAAACCCAAAAAACAACTACCACTAGGTAGGGTGACCAAAAACCAACTCAAAAACTACCACTTGGTGAGAGGACACCACCCTCAAGCCATCTCTATAAGGTCACTCCAAGAAGTAAACTAACAACCTGAACCACTAATCCAAAAATACTTACCTTTACCTACATCAGACGTAACCAAATCAACTTACACACAAGGGTGTAAGTAGAGTGTGAGATAACTCCCAATAGGATGCCATCAAGAAAATATTACAAGCATAAATATTAAATGAAAAAAATAGTTGTAGGTTTAACAGATGAAAAGATATAAATATTTAAATAATTTTAATGAAACAGTTTTAAGGATAATGACTTTAAAGAAGAAAACTTAAATTAAAACACACACACTTGCTTTTATGGTAACCCCAAAGTCACACCATGTGTCGACGGTGAGAAAAAAGTGAAGAAGGAGCACAAAATATAGTATAGGCCTAAAATATACTAGCGAGAAGTGGGACCCTAGAACATCACGTCTTAGTGAAAAGTGGTGAAGGAACCACAACAACTTATATTCTCATGAAAGAGCCACCAGTAGGGAACACACCCATAACCTAGTGGTCTCCAATAAACATCCAAAATTTTAGTTGGTATTGTAGTCTTCAATCCATCCAAGTGAAACCAGGCCGATGCCACTTCCGTGTCACTAGCGCACTAGTCCTAGTTCGCCCATCTAGTACCTGGGCTTCCCATTTGTGCTCAAGAGGTTAAAAGTTCATATCACATGTTATGTCAAATAGCCAAAATAAACAAGACACCAAATATACCCAATACCACACATTCACACACAAATTCCATTTTGGAAAAAATTATTCACACTAAAAACCTTTGAAAACACCATTTGTATCACTCAAACAATTAAATAACCTAACTACATAGTAAAAAAAAAATCCATTTTTATGATTATGAAAACCAACGATTTTTTTATAAAATAGTTTTTTAGAATGTTCCACATGATTCAAATCCCAAAATTTCACTCAGAAATTCTCTTATGACTCAATGCGCATTTGTGCTACACCAAAACACAACCTTCACAGTTTATCAAATGCTAATAAATAGTTTAACATGTTTTTTCACAAAAAAAACATACCAAAATAGGATAACTATTCTACTAACAAAACTATTCAACACTAAATCTCAAGAAAAAAAATATTCTCACCACAAAAACCAACTAATAAACATTCTAAATTGATTAAATACACAACTCAATTCATCAATTAATAATTATATGTGGAACCACCTACCTCGGTGTAGGAAAAATTTGGAAAATTGGTGCCCAAGGACCACTGCACGTCAAACACAGCTCAAACAACATGGATACACCCTAAAAACATGATATCAAACCATTTGCATCAAAATAAAACCAGTTTCAACCTAAACCCTAACCCAAAAAACTTACAATGGAAGAGACTAATCAATCAGAGAGAATCACACCTACCATGAAGGTATGGGAAGATAACAAAGCAAGGGGGAGGGATTCTAGGGTTGCGTCACACCAGAAAATCTGGTTGGAAGGGAGGGAAGTGCAGGTCTGGGTTGTGTGAGGTAGTGGGGGTGACGCAGTTTGGTGTGAGGCAGATGGGGTGGAACGGTTTGGAACGAGGCGACGAGGTGACACAGTTTGGTGTAGCCGGAAGAGAGGCAGGCGGAGGTGCTGATAAAGGGGAAGGCACAAGGAAGGGGGAATGAAAGGGGGAGGGTTCGATAGGTAGGGTTAGGGGGAAGGTCCTGTGCAATGAGGGTAAGGGAGGAAGAGGGAGAGTGAAAACAAAGGAAAAAGAAAAGATAGAAAAGGAAATGGAAAATAAAAATAAAAGGAAACCTAAAAAAACTTAAGCTAACCTGAAAATAATCATAAGAAAAAAATAGTAGTAATCTTGATAATAAGTTGATAATTTTATAATTATGACAATAATTTAATATTAGCAACCAAATTAAAATATTGACTGAAATAATAATAATAATACTATTGATATTAATAAAAAAACTACTTAAAATAATAATAATAATAATAATAATAACATTAAAATTTTTAAATAATATTATCATTATTATTATTTAATAATTCATTATTCCTTTTATCTTCCTTATTTTATTTTTCACTCAAATTATTATTCAACTCGTTAATTAATTAATTACCTGCATATCGAGCATGCCGCATGGTGATTCAATGAAGCCAGATGGCTTCGACCGTGCCCTACATGTGCACAGGACACTGGCAAGACAAAGATGCTCATTTATTAAAAAAATTAGAAAGATCAAGTTGGGCCTGACCCGCACCTCAACAAAGAAATTTTTAACTCAAACAAAATTATACGATAAAAAATAATTAAAAAAATCATTACTGAAGTGCGACGTCCGGGTGTGAAAGTGACCATTAGGAATAGTAATATGAAAAATAGAATAGTAACTTAACTTATGAAAGTATAAATAAAATTTGGGTATCTTATAAATGAAAATATAATATATTTATATCTTAATATAAGTAACTAAATGCTTTAAAAATAATAAATTCAGTGTTTGTATTTTTGTAAGTCATAAATATTTAATTACATTTTTATAATTAATATAATGATTTGAAAGAAATTTATATTCATAAAATAGATTCATAAATTTATAATTTTTTTCTTATGAATATAATATAATTTTATGAAACCTTATTTAATTTTTCACAGTGTTATAAAATTAGTTATAATTTTAAAATTGACATTTTTCAGATAAATGATGATTTTATTTAAAAATTAAATTTATAATATTTAGAAAATTATTTTCATAAAATAGAGTACATTTTTTAATTCTACATATTCGAAAGTATTTAGGGTAAAATTTTGATATTTTTCTAAAATAGTTGAATTTTTTTTGTGAATAGTGAAATATGGTAATTTAGGGTATTTAACAAAAACATGAATTATTGAGTCATATATTATTTATGGATGATTTAATACCACAATATTGAACTATAATTCATTATTTTAATATATTTTTTGATAATTATCAACCTATTCATAGTCTTGATTCAAAATAATAAACAAATAAATAAAACATTCAAAAAACACCCTTCTCCTCTACTATAAATACCACCCCTCACCACCTCCTCTGATCACACATTCCAAGATTTGAGACTTATCCAATATCTATCCAATTATCTAAACAAGTATCTTCCCCATGTTCAGGAGCCTTTGGTCTCACCAAAATACCAATCCCAATCCCCTTAAGGAGGTTCTCAAGGAGGAGAATTTAAGAGGTAAAAATCCTCTTTCTTTCCTTTTTATTTTCTTATCAATTTCTTTTATTTTCTTATCCTTCCCTCACATACCCTATTAAAAGAGAAATAATAACTATATTATATTTTATATACTATAATTTTATCATGTAAATGGAAAATCCACCATCAAGTCTCTTCCCCTTTTCCTTTTATTTTAAAGATGAAAACATCATCCGAGACATGCCGATTTACCGCCTTTGTGGACGATGTGTTTTTGTTTTTCAATTACGCCTTCAAGGATGGACATAAAAACATTTTTTATGGTTAAAAAATATTATAAAATACGTATTACACCTTATTTAATGTTCTTTAACCAATATATATATATAATATTAATTAATAAAACAACACTAGTTCTTGATGATCAAAAAACTTCCAAAATTATCTAAACAATTATCATTAAAGTTTTATCTAATGAATAATTATCATATCTAGAAAAAAATAATCTATAAGACCATTTAATATTATTTATTTTCATTAATAACATATAATTTCAAATCTGTATAATTATTTCCATTTTACATGATCTTCCATATATGTGTAAAAGTAAACTGATCATGAAAACCAAGGAAAAGAACACTCTCAAACGATGAAATTGAATCTCATAACTCATCAAAAAGGCCATCAGTGAACTTAATAAAATTATAATAAATAAAATAAAAGTTTATTAGGTTATTAATTAATTTATTAATAAATCTAATTTCATTATCTGGGACATTAAGCGTGAGTGCATAACACTTTCATACATAAGGTAAGAGTTTCTTCCCGAACCTCCATTTTCATTTGGGTTATGATTTATCCATCTTTAAACCAATTTAATTATTTATTATTTTTATATAATTATTATAAATTATATTTATATGTTACAAAATCATGTATCTAGATTATTTTTTCTTTACTTTATGGGGGAATACATGTTTTACAAGGTTCCCTTCTCAATTCTTCCCGATACACAAGCTCGATTAAAGGGAACTTCTCAATTTCTTACCCATTTTCAAGTATTATCCATAATATATTTTAAGAAACCATTATTTTTCTAAAATCACTAATTTTATCATGAAAAACTATATTTTTTCAGTTCTATTTTTATACAAACAATTATGAAAAATAAAAATGTTTTTTTCCAAAATAACTCTTCTTTGGAAAGTAAAAAATGGAATTTCTATCAAGAATTCATCAATGATTTTATTAGAGTATTTTCATCAATTTAGAAAACTATATTGAATATTATGATTTATTGAGATTGATCTCTTAGGATTATCATATAACATATTTTATTAAATGGTTTATGATCAGTTTGACTATGGATGTGCTATCTTGATACCATTGACCATACTACTCAGAATGGTTAATGATTATGTTTATATATTGGGGAAATTTATTTACATTTAATATGTATATGTTGTTTATGTTTAACCCCATTCATATGTGTAATTAATTGGACTTATTAAGTGATTAGTGGGCCCCACTATAGCCCCTCGATGCATCGGTAGGTCTCATGAGAAAAAAGATAAATGGATTTTTCCAAGGCCTCAACCATTTATTTTCAAGTGTCTTGGATGAGGTATCCACAATATGTTTATGATATCCAATATTATGAATTCCCTCATTATGATATTATTAATTGATAATCCATGTGATTATTTGACTAGTAGAATACCCATGGTTAAGCTTCATTCTCATGTGATTATTTATTTGGCATTATTTATTCAGATTTTATTCTTACCATATTATGCTCTAGATTATGTTCTAATGGCATGTGTTTTAGTCATTCACCATTCCTTATTGTTTATATTATCTTCATTTGTATTAATTACCATCACTAATGAGTTTTAGCTCACCCCTTTTTTATGTTTTATTTTTCTTCAGGATGTGAAGATGTATATTATGAATGACTTTCAGGGATAATCTAGGAGTTATGGATGTTTCCAATAGAGTTTATATGTAGTTTTTCATTTCAAGTTGTAATGTAAAGTTAATATATGTAATATAGATTCCAAAAAAAAATAAACTATTTTGTCCTTAGGGATGTGAATTCCTTGTTTATTATACCAATGTAATAAAGTAATGCACCAGCTTTGGGCAACTAAGGTCTAGGTCTTTACAATAGTCTTGTCAAAGAGCCTTGAATACTATGGAAATGATTTTATATGCTATGTGTTTGAAAAAATTCCATGTATTATACCAATGTTATTCTCTCATGGAACATGTTCTTTTACGATTCACGTCTTATGAAATTCTATGATTTATTCCATGACTCAAGATAATGATATTTGATACGATGGGTATAATTTTCAAATGTTATGTTCATGTTCTTATGCCATTATGCTTATGTTACAATTGATATACCCCTTGGTTACTCTTATTGAGTATCTGAGCTCACCCTCTTCTTGTGTTTATTTTCCCCGGGATATGAAGAAATTTATTAAGTATGATATCTCAAAAATAGTTCTAGTTATGAAGGAATAATCAAGAGATAATGTAGATGTTTGATAAACCAGTTGTTTATATTTCCAAGTATCCAAAGACATAAACCCATATAGTTTTGGTGTGGTTTTTTTATGTTATTTAATGAATATTCATCTATTAAGATGTAATATCTATGTATGAAAATATTAGGTAGTTATAATTGGTATCAGGGAAAGGTTTAATTAACCTTTAGAAACTAGGATGAGAAAACCTTAGTAATAACCATAAGGGTAAGTCTAGGTTACAATCCAAGAGTTTTGGTAACGATCATGAATAACATAGGTTAAACCTAAGGTTTCATATATTAAAATTTTATAAGAAATTTCTCATGATTATGTGGTTTTTCTATTATGATTAGTGTTTCTCACACTAGGTTTTTTGGTTTTAGCCAATGTTTAGAACCCAAAGGAACTGTGTTAATGCTGAATATAATGTGAAATGAAATGAATTTCCTCATGATAAACCAAATTTTATGGGATTTGGAATGAAAAATATGATTTCTATTCTCACAAAACTTTATCATGCTATGAACCATGTTGAACTTACAAACTTGCAAAGTATGGAACAACATTATATCATGTCCTTCATAAGGAAACATCCACCTTCTTTCAGTGGGTATTCTAATCCACTATTGGATAAGTAATGGATCAACACCATGGAAAAATATTTTATATTATCCAATTTTTAGAACATGTGAAATTCATTTTGGTTGTTTATCATCTCGAAGGTGAAGTAGATCAATGGTGAAATCTCATCAAGAATACAAGGAAAGATGAAGAAATTGACTCCGTGGATTGAGATGGTTTTAAGAAATTATTTTTTAATAACTATTTCCTCTTATTATTTGTATGGAAATTGATAAGGGGATCCTTGAGTTAAAGAAAAAGGATGATGAATCCATTGGAACCTATGAAGAAAATTTTATAAGACTTGTGAGGAACGCTTCTAGAATTATCATCCAACTTAAAAGTAAGGTTGATTGATTTTTTATTGGCTTAAAACCAAGTTTTTAAAGTGTGTTATCCATAAGGGACTTCATTGGAAATGAATAAATCATTTTTTGTGCTCTCAAGGTTGAGATGGAGATTGGAGTTACCCATCAATATTACGGTTTTGATAAGAAAAGAAAAATATAGTTGAAAGGAAATTGTAAAAACCATAGAGAAAAGGAGAGATTTTATTTTTTCTTGAAATGTGGAAGGAAACATGGGAGAAATTGTCTTTATGAGACTAGTAAATATTTCAAGTGTGGAAAGGATGGTCACCAAGAAAAACAATCCAAAGTGATGGGAATAAGTTAGCTAATGACGTAAATAGAGAAAAAGCTTCACAAAATGTACCACCCATGCTCTAATGATATAAATTAAAAAAGTATGGGAATTATGCCAATTAATTCAAAAATATTTTTTTTTGATGATTATAATCAACAAACTATTAAGCCCAAAGAAAAAGGTAAATCTCATATGATCAGGACCACCAAAGTGGTTTATGAGAATGATGTGGTAAAAGGTACACTTATCATCCACTCTATAATAGATAATGTCTTATTTTATTCTACATCCACCCACTATTTTATTTCTAAATAATTTTCTAAGGGTATCACCATATCATATCAAAAATTAGATGTTGAGTTATCTGTGAAAACTTCTAATGGAACAATGGTCGCATCTCAAGTTTATAGTTCTTCTCTGATTTAAGTTTATGGGAAAATTATTCTGGAAAATATTTTAGTTATATGTTTAATTAAATTTGATGTAATTCTTAGCATGGATTCTATTTTTCTATTTGGGGCTCATATTAATTTCCAAGGAAGGGAATTCACATTTCATATTCTCAATGAACCCATAATCATTTATCAATTCAAGGATGAAAATGAACTTCCAACGGAAATTTATTACATCTTGTGGGTATTAGTTTTTATAAATAAAGGTTATCTATCTAATATGGTTTTAGAGAAACTCAAAATTAAGGATACACCTATTGTATGAGAGTTTATGGATGTATTTATAGAATAATTTCTAGGTCTTCCACCGAATTGTGAAGTTTAGTTGTCAATATAACTCATACCTGGTGCTATGCCTATTTCAAAGACTCCTTATAGAATGACCCCAATTGAGTTGTAGGAATTGAAGAAACAACTCTAGGAGAATCTTGATAATGGATTCATACACCCTAGTGAATCACCTTGGGGTTCACCTATTCTATTTATTAATAAGAAAGATAGATCAATGCGACTCTACATTTATTATTGATAACTTAACAAGATCACTATCAAGAAAATGTATCATATACCTTGTATTGGTGAATTATTTGATCAACTACATGGAGATAAATACTTTACAATGATTGATCTTCATTCTGGATATCATCAATTGAGAGTTAAGATGGAGGATATACCCAAGACGACATTCCGTACAAGTTATGGACACTATGAATTTATAGTGATTCGTTTTGGTCTTACTAATTCCCTTTTTATGTTCATGTATTTAATGAATAGAGTATTTAGAGACTATTTTTATCAGTTTGTGGTAGTCTTTATAGATGATATTCTTATGTATTATATGATCAAGGAAGAATATAAAGATCACTTGAGTATTATGTTGATGACCCTGAGTAAGGATAAGATTTATGAAAAATTTACTAAGTGTAAATTTTGGCTTTACAAAGTTTCATTTTTCAGTCATATAATCTCAAGTGAGGGTTTATCAGTAGATCATTCATAGACATAAGTTATTGATAAACGGACTAGACCAACCACCATGACTAAAATCCAAATTTTTCTTAGGTTGGATATATATTATTGTAATTTTGTGAAATATTTCTCATGATTATCTAATAAAATCATAAAGTTGAGTCAGAAAGGAGTTAAGTTCATATCATCTGAGGAATGTGAAGATAATTTCAAGGAGATGAAAATAAGTCTAGTTAGTGCATTCATTCTCACACTAACCTAGAGTGGGTAATGGGTTTTTATCTATAATTATTCATCAAGGAAGGGACTAAGATGTTTTCTCATGAAAAATGATTTGGTTATAGCTTATGCTTCATTCCAATTGAAGGTCAATGAGAAAAATTACCCAACTCATGATTTGGAGTTAGCTGTGGTAATTTTTTCATTAAAGATATGAAATCATTATATTTATGTAGAACGGTGTGATATATATACTGATAAAAAAAGTTTAAATTATATTTTCACTAAAAAAGAGCTGAACATGCATCAAATAAGATGATTGTAGATGATTAAAGATTATGATTTCTCTATACATTACCACCCTGGGAAAGTGAAAATGGTGACAAATGCTTTGAGTGAAAGAATCATTCTAGATTATTTATGATGAGGATCATAAAAGATCCAATATTTTTGGATTTACAAATGATGGAACTGGAAATATTAAAGGAAGGGGAGAACTCTTATCTGGCTCAAATGGATGTTCACTCATTTATCCAAGTAAAGATTGAAGAGGTATAGAAGGACGATGTTGATCTAAAAAAGAAGGCAAGGAATATTCTTAAGTTCAAACTTAATTGTGATGAAATAATAAGGGTTAGGAACCGTGTATATTTTCAACCCATACCAAATTTTAAGGAGATTCTAGATAAGGCTCATAGTTCATCATTATCTATTCATCCTGGAAGTTCAATGATGTATAGAGATCCGAAAGAGTATTTTTGGTGGGATGGCCTGAAGGGATATATTGTAGAGTATGTTTCTTGACACTTGGTTTTTCAGTAAGTTAAGGCTAAGATATATATGTATAAGGGGATGTTATAACCATTAACCATACCAGAATGTAAATGGGAAAACATCACCATGTATTTTTTCATTAGACTTCCCAAAACATCTAAATCCCATAATTCTATATAGGTTATAGTTGATCACTTTACGAATTCAGAACACTTCATGGATATCAGAGAATATTTATCTCTTGATAATATTACCATAATATATGTTAAGTAAGTGGTAATATTTCATAGAGTACCACTTTCTATTATACTTGACCAGAATCCAAGGTTTACCTTGAAGTTCTGCGGAGTCTTCAATAGGATATGGATATAGAGTTAAGTTTCATCACTGCTTATCATCCTCAGACATATGGCCAGTCTGATAGAACCATTCAAACTCTATAAGACATATTGAGAGATTTCTCAATGTATTTCAAAGGTGGTTTGGATCAACACCTTCTATTGATAGAATTTTCTTACAAAAATAACTTTCATTCAAGATTTCGTATTGATCCTTATGAATCCCTATACAGTAATAAGTGAAGAACACCGACATGATGGAATGAAGTTGGGGAAAGAAATATATTAGGACCTGATCTAGATTAGGAGATAGAAGATATGTCCAGATCCATTCAACAATATATAAGATCAGCTCCGATTCATTAAAAAATTTATGCCGATAATCATCAGAAAGATTTGGAGTTTGAAGTGGGTGAAAATGCATTTATAAAAATATCCCCCCTAGAAGAGAGTGATTAGATTTGGAAATAAGGGAAATATAATACCTTTTAATATCAATCCTTTTAAATTTTTTGACCATATTTTGATGGTATCTTATCGATTGGCACTTCCACCAAATCTCTCTCAAGTTCATGATGTGTTCCATGTATATCTTCTAAATAAGTACAAACCCGATCCTTCAAATTTACTAAACTCAGAGGTTATATCACTAGAGAAAGATATTTTTGATGAATAAAAACTGTTATAGATTCTATATCTTAAATATAAAGTTCTATGAAATAATACCACTCACTTAGGTAAAGTTTTATGATGAAACCACCAATTTGAGGAATCTACATGGGAACCTAAGGATGTGATGAGGTAGAATTTTCCTTATATATTTGTATCCGAGTGATTAATTTAGAGGTAAAAATTAATTTTAATGGGTTTATAATGTAACTCCCTATGATTTTTATGAAATATTTCTCTTTAAATAATTTGATTTCTTTGATAGCTTGCATTACATGCAACACCAAGTTTAAACGAACTGCGATATACTATTAAAATATTATTATTATAACATAACCATTATAAACTAGCCTTTTAATTGGTGGGTATGAATAATAATATTCATATTATTAATTATATTTATTAATTCCTAGGAAATAAACACTTAATTTCTAGTAAAGTAAATTTTATTCTTCAAACAATATGTTTTATTCAAAAAATGATTTTATTGCTTTATATGAGAAAAAATATAATTAGTTTTGAATATTTTAGGAAATTTATTTGAAATAATAAACTTAATTTATGAATTAATCATATAAAAATTATTATTGGATAAATTTTATAGAATTTTCTTAAAATATTGAATTTTTAATGAATAGTGAAAAATACTGATTTATAATGAAATTTGTATTTTCTTTTAAAGAATTTAAAAGGTGATTTTTTGGATTATTTTTTAAATTTAATTAGTTAATTTTAATATAATTTTGGTCCTTGAAATGAATTTTATACATGAATCTAGTATAAAAATATTTTTATAATTAAAAGGGCATTTTTTTGGAAAAATTGTTTTTCATTGTGTTTTTATGATTTTATTTTAAAGTAAATTATCCCAATTATGTGTTTTGAATTTCTAAAAATGGATTCCATATTTTGAATCAGTAGGTCAAAAATTTATTAAATATTATGCTTTTATTTTTGGTCAATATGAATAGCAACCTTAGTAATTTTTGTTACCATAGTTAAGGGTAAATCAGGAAATTAAGGGTAAAAATAATATGATAAGGATTATAAAATGACTCTAAAACTTGTCACAACTCCATTTTTTGAGAAAAATTTGACCATAATCATAAATTGGTTGAATTTATGACCTTTTTTATCCACATGGTTGACATTAAGACCCTTATAGTATATTATTAGGTGAATGGTCAAAGATGTCACACTATTGTTTTTAAAAAGTATAAAATTTTTAATATGTGGTTATCTAGAAGGTATGTTTGACCATTAATATTATTTTAAAGTCTAAAATATTTATCTTAGTCATGTTATATTTTTTTAATTTTTATGTGATAAATAATTACTTTAAATTCTTACAAAACGATGATGCGGTAATTATTAAATTAATAGAAAAATAAAATAAATGTTATTAAAAGTATTAAAATAAATATAATTTGAGATATTTAGGGTTATTAATAAATTATATAGATGACCATTACATTTTTTTATGATATAATAAAATAATATTTTTGAATGTTACTTGTTTTCATGATATTTTTAAGATCATAGTAATGAATAGTATCAAAATTGGAAATAATGATATTTTATGGGATTAATATTTTATCAAATTATTTAAAAATAATAAAAATATTAAATTAGGAAAAAGGAGAGAATAAATTTTCTAAAATGTCATCCCATATGCATTTATAATCTATTTTAAATCATTTGGATCTTGAATAGTCTTATTATAGTTTAATCTTCTGAGAAATTCCTAAAGTTCCCCTAACCTCCATTATAAAAGGAAATGTCCTACCACAATTCATTTCACAAAATTGATCCTTATATATCTACCATAATCTAAAAAATTATATTCTCCACTTCTGTAGACACATTCTAGAGGTTCTGTCCTTACCAAAATACCAACCCAAGAGCCCTTTAGATGAGATCTAAAGGAGTTGTTTCGAAAAAGATCTAATCACTCTAACTGATCAATTTTATTTTATACTCTTCTTTACCTTCTATAAATATATGATATCTATTATAAAATAATAAATTTATTACCCTTAATTTTATTAAATTTTATTATGATTATTAAAACACCATTATACACCCTCTTTCCCATCAAACAAGACATGAAAGTATCACTCGTGCGCACGTACGACTTACTATCTCCACATAGCGATACAATTCATTTTTCAACATAATATTTTCTGTATGGGTATTATGAAGGCTTTAATTTTTATATATGATATTTATTATATAATTATACATTTTAGTGATAATTTCATGTCTACCTTTTTACCATATAATCTTTTGAGAAGCGATAACGTCACTCGTGCGTACATATGGACTACCATCTCCACGATGTGATGTGATTCGTTTTTCATTTATATTTTACATAGATGGTAATAAGGATAAATTTTATGAATATATATGATATATATGACATAATAATAATTCTATAAAGGTTAAATTATTATTTACCTTTCTTTCTGTACATTAGTCAGAAAATGGAAACAACGCTCATGCGTACGTACGACCTACCGTCTCCATGAATGGTATAATTCACTTTTCTATCTCAAAATTTTATGAATTATTAAAAATATGAATATAATGAATATATATTATTTATATAAAATGAATAAAATTCTGGAAATAATGGGACCATGATCAAATTATAAGGACCGAGACTACCAAACTGAAACATACTTTGAAAATGAAGCAGTTATCACCCAAAATAGTGATTTTAACAAAAAATTATTAATAAATGGGTGATAAGATGTTATAAATAAATAATATATGGTAATATAGATATATTTTTATTAAATAAATGTATAATAAATCCAAATTTTTTATATAATATGTTTCAATGTGAATGAGGAAATGTGATACTTGAGGTAAGAGTTTATTTCACAATCTCATCATTCTTCGAGATTGTTTCTCTTTAAGTATCTAATGGGGGATATTCTTATTCCATGTCCATATTTTCTAAAAAAAAATTCAAAAAGTTTTTTAATATTTTGTAAAATTATTTTTATCAATGTTTGACACTTTTACAATTTTTTTTGAAAGGGATATTTTTTATTTTACTAAAAAAGTAATTTTTTGAATTTTATAAAAAAACAAAAGAAATATTTTTTAAATTATATTACATGAGTGGATTTTCCTTATTTCATTATGACTTAATGTATTTAATCTTAATTTATAATATTAAAATGATATTTTCAAATAAAATTTTTTTCTTTAATAATTGTGCGCTGTTTAAAAAAATGTTTTCAAAACATAATGGATATTTTCCTCAAGAATTATTTCAAGTGATATTTCAAAATCATTTTCTATATAAGATAAAATTATTTTTTGTTACTTAAGTTTTATTGGGTATATGATCCAAGGATACCATACTTACTCATTCTATGGTTGGTTTATGTTTGTGATGGTATGATTTTTATGAAACCTATTTCTTTTCCACGAGTTATGCTATGATGAAATGTTTATGAAACCCATTTTTTCATGGGTTCTGATATGATGAATGATTTATGTTCGTATATAACACATATTTAAGGTTTTCATTATGTGTTAGGTGGAACCTATATTACAATGCATTGGGTAATGATTTATATCTCATGAGATAGGTAGGATTGGAATGAGAAGTGAACCCAATTTTGTAAGAGACTTTGTCCACCATGATAGTATTATGAGTGAACCTTGACTACTATTATAGTTTGGGAAATAAACCCATTACACTTTTATAGTCTTGGAAAAGATCCTTTACTACCAAGAAAAATATCTTATATACTATGTGTATGCCATAATTCCATGTCTTATGCCAATGTTATTCTCTCATAGATTATGTTATTTTATGATTCATGTCTTATGAAATTATATTATTTATTACATGAATCAAGATTATGATCTTTGATATGTAGGGTATTTTTTTAAAATGTTATGTTCATTTTACTATACCCTTATGATTATGTTATGATTGATATCATACTTTTTTACCCTTACCAAGCATCTAATCTCACCCTTAATTTATGTTTATTTTCCCTAGGATATGAAGAATGGTATTAAGTATGATATGTCAAAAAGAGTTCTAGTTATGAAGTAATAAGTGAGAGATGATGTATATGTTTTATAAACTATTTTTTATGTTTAAATGTTTCCAAAGACACTAAACCATATGGTTTTGGCATGGTTTTGTTATGTTATGTAATGAATATTCATCTATTTAGATGTAATATCTATGTATGGAAAGTTTGGGATGTTATAACCAAATTATGGTTTAGTCATATTAACTTGTAAAAAAATGTGGCATATTTAAAGGGTATTAATATCAAAATATTATAAGTAACCATATTGATATATCCTTATCAAATGATTCTAGTTTATATGACTAAGATAGTGATGCCATAACTGGGTGTTATACGAGTCATGCATTTTTTTCTTTATCTATAACCAATATTTGATTTTCATAATTTAATAAATAAAGACTGTTATTCAATTATTCCATACCACAATATTATATATCTTTATAAAATTAGGAACCTTTATTTCCAAATATGAATATAAATCAATATATATCTAAATAATAAATGTAAATAATGTTTTTGGTAACACTAGGAACATAGTAAAAGTTATTTAAAACCAAAATCAATCTTGTTGGAAATGTGATATGGTTGTCTCCAATGGATAAATAAGCCAACCTCACTCCATTAGTAGCCCATAGGTCCACCTCATCCATGTAAATCTTCTTAAATCTACTAGGTTTATATATTTAGATACACATGTGATCATCAAAAGCAGTATCTAATACCCAACTTGTAGATATAAAAATATTTCACTCAAAAATGAACACCCCTAAAGCTTCCCCTTACTTCGTTGGTTGGGTCAAATTTCTTTTATAGTGGCCCTTCTTTCCACATGAAAAACATACTGCATCATATTCTTTCCCTTGAATTTGGATCTTCTTCTTCTTAGAAGGATAGTGCTATGGAGATTTAGACTTGAAATTATTCCTCTTATTATTCACCATAATGAATGTGGATTTGTCACACCCTATGTCTTTATAAACTTGGAGAATAAGTGTAAGAAAGTGTCTTCTCTATATTGATCATATTTTAATTAACAATAAAAATGAAGAAGTTTTTAGGTAATGAGGACAAAATAAAATCTATGAGCAACTCATCTAGAATATTAAAATACAAGTTTTATATGAACTCAATGTTGCCAATCATATTAAGTGCGTGTGCCCCAACTAGAACCGAATCTCCAAGATTGCACATGAACAATGCATTATATATCTCATATCTCTCTAATCTCACATTCTCTTGATAGAGATCCTTAAGGTGATAAATGATTCTATGCACATCCATATCCTCATATTGCATTAGAAGCTCATTGTACATGGTGGATAGCATGAAACATTTGACATATATAGCATAAAAAACACGATTCAAATATATAGATACTTATTTTTCATTAGGATATTTGGAAATGAACATAGGAAGTGGGTCTTCCATCATGTATAATTTCCATTCATGATGAAGTATAACCCGTAAGTACCTATACCATTCCTAGATATTTTCATTGATGAAAATGTTATCCTTACCAAGTATGGATCACAATGATATTTTTGATATTGTTTGATTTTACATTTCTAAAAATTAAGAATATGCTATTAGTACTTGTTTTGATTAAAAAAATAGATTAAAAAATTTATAATTAATTAAATTCTCATTAATCTCCCTTTATTTTTCGAATTGATTATATATTCTAGTGGAAATGATCCATATTCTCTTATCATAACCTAGAATTGGGACTAAAAATATATTTTATGGGTTTTAGGTAGGCATAAATTTCCAACTGCATTAAATCATAATTACTTGATCCATTGAGTGAACTCTCTAATATTGAAATATCATTTAAATATTTTCTCAACCTTTGCCTATTAGTTACACTAAGTCCTTCTTGGATAGTTAACCATTTATGTAAACTAATTAAGTCAACCCAAAACATCAAGATATAATTTCCTTGATAATTAAAAGTACCCTAACTTGGGTTGGTCAAGAAATTTGAAATATGAGTTCGATTCTAGCTTAAGTAGTGGAAGGCTAATCCGGATTAATATTTTAGTTTGAGGTATTTTTCTCCTTATTCATAAATCCCATTTTATCTTTTAACACACCTTATTAATATTAAGTGTATTTTAATTAAGTGACTAACCAATTTGATAAAACATTTATGCATAATAAGGTTATATTTTTTTTCTATCATGGATGCTTGTTAATTAATTTATTAGGTGACCATGCAACATCAAAATACATAAATAATTATCTATGAAACTAATAAAAATAAAAAATAAAGGTCTTGATCATGAGATTCTAAACTGGTTAGTTTAACTAGCGGATGATAAACCAATCCTTGACCCTAGGGAAAAAACTCCTTGAACTGTAACTTGGTTCACGTTACAACATTCTACCTTTATTCATATGTATTTCCTTGATTGGTTTCTCCTTGGATCCTTGACTTGGACTGCCTCCTCTAGCTTGGGATCTCCATCCTTACATAAGATTTTACTCACATGTAGGTGAGGGAATCTAATGAATTAGATAAAGAGGGTTTACATAAAATAAACCATGAGCACATAAGACCTTACACAATAATGTGGAGGGGATGACTCAAAATCCATAAAAAATAATTTAACCATAACAAAATTATAAATTAAAAGTAACCAATCACACACAAGGGCTGGTCTAATATCTTGATTATCCACACATTAAGAAATAAGTATACATTTTCAATCTTGTTATCAATTACTTATATTCTTTTTTAATTAAGATAATGCATAATGAATTAATCTAATTAATTCAATTTATCTTAATTCCATCCAACCATACTTAACTCACCATCATTTATAATTTTAAACAAAATTAATTTCATTTAAAATTAATGTAGTACACAAATGTAATTAGAGGAAACCTCATATTTGCATCAAAATTTTAACATGGAGACTAATTTAATATATAGTTGTTAATCCTATGAAATGTCATGTACTGTTGAATGAATGACTCATAGAACACATAGTCAATAGGTTTAACTATACATTTAATTCTTCTTTTTGTGAGAATTAGAAAATGCTGTTGGTATAAGAAAACGTGACATATACGTGTCTTCTACTGTAAGAACCAGGTTTTTCACTCAGGTATGGATCCTTTTAGGTTTGGTATAATTCTTTATTTTGGACCTAATAAAGGATTCTAATGAATTTATGAAGGTTTTAAGGGTGTTCGGGGATTTTTTGGAGATCAGAACACCGACCAGTGGAGAAAAAGCACTGGGCCGCATAGTTAGTAGAAACCATAAGGCCTAGACCACACAGTCTAATCCTAACCATTCGAGAATAGATAGTGGGGTGAAGTAAAGTGAATGGTTTTCCCTAACTGTGCACTTGGGGCCACATGCTCATGAAAAACCCACAAACATTTTAGCAGAGGTTTTTTTCATGTTTGGCGCATGATTTATATAACTGTGTGGCCTAACCGTGCGAAGTGGGCCTCTTTATAGAAGATGACACATGGTTGGAACATAGTTTTTCCAACAGTGTATCCAAATTGTAAGACCCATATTTTTTTGGTAAAATTACCCCTTTTTACCTTAATGATCTAATATTTCATACCTCTTTTCTTCAGTGTTCATTTTAGTGGAAAAACACTTCTCCCTTTCCCTCTTTGATCTCTCAAACCCCTCTTTGATAGTTTTTCTCCCAAGATCAGATCTGAAGTATGATTCAATCCTTGTATATCATGTTGGATGCAAATCAATAAGATATTTATTCCTTTTATCTGTTCTTCATTTATCTTTCTCTTGATAGAGTTATCGAGGTGCAGGATCATATGCCCTATTCTCACAGCGTTGATCCATTCTTCACATCTATTATAATACATGACAAATTGTAAGATGGTACTGGATGAGGAGAGTCATATGAGTATGAGGTAGGTGGTATATAACTCATCCATCAGTTTTTCTTTGTTTTATAAATTTCCATGTGTGTGTATCAATTTCATTGGGCATAACCTATTAAATTCACATGACTTGCTTATAGTCATTAGAACCATGTTCTAGGACCCTTATTAAAAATTTTATCAATTTTTGGAGTTTATGACCTCAACGTCGACCGGACCAAGTATGGTGATTCCATAGTTTTGATTTTAGTATCTTTCTAAGTCTATTTGCACCACCGTTTGGGTGAGTTGTGACTTAACCTTGATAAAGGTAAGTGTTCTAATTAAATGAATGAATCATAAATGGTTGTTAGATGTATATATCACTTGACCATTATAAGTTAATTGTTCTAATTAATTTATGAATATTTAAAAGGTTAATTGGAAAGTATGCTATGTATATGACTTGTCATATTTTAATGAATGTAATAGAATGACTTGGTTTCATATCCGTAGCACACCTTTCCATGATTTATGGAAGGAAAAAAGTGAACCTAATGAATTTAATAACACTTACTTGAATTATTAAATGGTTTCATGTCCTTAAACCTTGTCACACTAATGAAAGGTATTCAATGAACCCCTTTTACTTATTAAACGACTTGAGTATTACATGGCCATAATTAATTAAATGATTCAAGTATATGATACCTATTGCATATGGATCTATTAATTATTATAGGAGTGGTTAGACTTGAGATAGTCTTGGATTCCCAAGGGAAATACTTGAGCACTTGTGAATGCCATTTTGATTCAGGGATGTTGATTTCCAGGGTCGATACCCACCTTAGAACCCAATATTTGTCTACTAGTGGATGCCCGGTATGACACAGTATGATCCCTCCATCATTATTATAGGATTCCTTAGATATAATCCTTGGATATAGAATGATGTCTATAAACATCAAGCACCATGGTTACATCCATCAGGCCTAGTCATTGATTACCTACTTTACCTTGGATGAGATCATTAGACTTGGATAGAATTGTTATTGTGGAATGCCTTAGGAGATTCCCCTTAGATTGAACTCTTACCCCTTATAGTGAGGATAAAGGTCCTTACCTAAGTTGGCTTGAACTCTTAGGCCAAGGAATCCTTGGTTATTAGATTCAATACCTTTTATTATTATCATCATCATGGATGCCTTGTTATATCTTGGATCCTTTATCATTATTATTATCATGTCAGTATGTCAGTGCTGGGTATACGCCACATGAATTACTATATAAACTGAAACTTAATTAATAAATGTAATGTTTACATTTTTAGAAACTATTTAAGGCTAAAGTAGGTAATTGGGTATTTATATTACTGTACTGATTTAATTTTATATATGCATGATTTCACAATGTTTCAATTTATATTAAACGAACTGGATGTTATAGACACCGTTGGGGTGGCCTAATATGATTTATCTCACACCATATCTAGGTTTCCATTGGTACGTGGGAATATTACATGTATGCATGTTATAATAAGGGGAATCATCCTACTTTGGACACCAAATCTTGACTGCTTGCATTAGGATGGAGCTTGGTAGTAGATGACTGAGCTAGAGCTTGGGATGATGGGGATAGTTTTTGGATGATTTTTACTTATTTTGTATAACATGTATTTCCTAATGCATTGTATCCATGTTTTATAGTGTTATAGATACATGAAATGAATCATCATATTTTATATATAATTCATCTTCTAGTTATAGTTGATTATTATTAGTTTCTTCTATTATTTATTATTCTTATCTGCTTCTGTTGTGCCATCTGTTTATACTGATTCCACTATTTTCCTGAAATTATATTTATCCAACATGTTCTACTCTAGTAATGAGGTCATAGTCTCCCTACATACACACCCTAGTCCCTCACTATTATTCGACAACCTCTAGTTCTTGGGGAGATGCACTTAAGGCCATGTGGCCAACCAGGCACGAGGCACTTTTGAGTGGAACCTCGGTTCAGGATGTCACAAAGTGGTATAATAGGTTTCCTTTATTGATTTAATATTTTTATACAATAGAAAAGAGATTAGGAACACTTTGAAAATTGGTTATAAGACATTATTGGGCATAGATAACCCATGTTCGGGGTAATGCTGAGTTTCCTGGAATTATAATTGTTGTCATGATTTTTTCCAATTATAGTTGATATCATTTCACTGTTGCATGATAAAAATAATGTGTTGTGGTTATTATTATTATTATTATGATTGAGTATTTTATTTAATCCTTGGCCCAATTATATGAGGGAAATGAGAAACAATCATTCATCATCGTAGGCACCAAGAATTCACATACCATGTATATTTTGTTCCATATAGGTGAATTTTACTACTTTCACTACTTTTTTTCCTGTGATTGCTGAATGATGATATGGTAGTTATATTATTCTTATGATGCTCTTTGAATACGATTGAATGATTTCTAGTTTCAATTCAGGAGGTGTATGTGCCCTCATGGGTTGGAATGGGTAGTTTACCGATGCAATCCATCGTATATAACCCATTACATTCTAAGACTAAATATAGACTAAGTTATTTAGAAACTAAATGGGTGTTGCTTTTAGAGATAAGGTGTATGGTCCCTGATTCACTGGGAATGAAAAACCATTTTATTCAAATTTTGATATATTAAAATGAGAAAATGCAAACTTGAATGTAAAATCTTGACCTATGAAACATAAATGGCTGCTAGTAAATTATGAGTCAAGGTGATATTTACCCTTTATATACTAGAACCCCTATAATTTATGATTGATAACTTACCAATAACCGACCTTCTAAGAAAGTATTTATGGTAGTATACCATGGGTAGTGTGCACTTTACTTTCATTTAGCTTCTGCTATTTCTATCTATTTACCTAAAATCTTTTTTTGAGGTGTGTGATTGTAATTTGTAGACCAATGATGACACAACATCCTCATGTCATGTGCTGGGAGGGTGGCGGTGACCATACTCAAGACGTTGTGGGCCCAAAGCCTCTATTCTTACTACTAGGAGTTCCACTTAAGGCACCACCTTCTATACCAAATTTGGGCACTGACACTAATCTTTGTGAGAGTTTCCTACATCTAATGCCGTCTATGTAGGGTACCCTATGACCCACACCTATAATGGATGATATGAACTATGAGTTCCAACAACAACATCCAAACCTTCTCGGGGGATGGTGGTCCACAAGCTGTTGAGTCTTAGATAGAAGCCAAACTATCTATATTTAAGCATCTAGAGACACCCTCAGAGTGGAGGTCCAAGATTTCTACGTACATTTTGTATAATTCGGCCAAGTGCTGATGGGATGTGCTTACCCAGGCTGGTCGCCATTAGGGCATGATATGGGTTGATTTCTAGACTTCCTTCTAAAATCAACTATTTCCTTAGATATTGAGAACTGACTAAACTAGAGAGATTATGCACCTAGAGCAGGGTGATATTTCATTCATAGAGTATTTACTATGTTTCATTGATTTGAATTTCTTTGCACCACTTCTAGTTAGTGATAAGTTTTCTCGTGTTAGAATCTTTGAGGCTGAGATTCAGTATTCCATCCATAATCAAGTGAATGTTTTTCACCTACCTATATTTTCTAAGATAGTAAATCAGAATATTATCACCGAGTGCAACCTGAAAGAAGGAGATAGTACCAGACATAAATGATCAGTGTTGTGGAAGGCCAATAGTTCTTTCGATAACATAAAGTGACCCCTTAAGGTTTCTTTTCAGGGAAGAGGTATCCAGTATACTCATACGAGTAGTTATGTGGTGTACCATAAATGTGGGTGATAGAGGAATTTGAATCCTCAGTGTGATAGAGAACCTCTGGAGTGTTAGGATTACAACTGTATGAGGAATCTTTAGAGATTATGTCAGAACTTTCCATCTACTTCTTGTGGAAGAGGATACACACCAGATACACCTTCAGGGGTAGGTTATTTTATACCATGTTAGGTGGGGAGTTGGAGTATAAAAATGTCGAAATGGTTGAGGAGGAGGTCATAGATGTGGTATCTAAACTTTAGATTATCAGTATTTCCAACAGAGCAGTTATACTCAAGGCAGTCTAGCTAAGACACAGGGTTGTGAATTGGGCCAGTTGAATTATTTATAGCTGATACCTAAGGATCAGATTATAGGACCATCTAAAATACGGGGTACTATTCTAGTTGACTCTACTATAGCATCTGATTTATTTGATATAGGTGCTTCACACTCCTTCATCTCTTTATCTATTATGAAAATTATCTTTATAGAAATGCATTTTTACTATGGTGTAATGACCCTGAATACACTTTTGGGAGTACGGTAAGAGGGAATACGCCAATGTAGATACCGTTACCTTGAGGTAGGAAGTTACCCTTTCTTTTGAGACCTATTTTTTCTCTAAATGATAGGGTTCTATGTAATTATAAGGATGTATTGGTTGGTTTTGTATCACGCCTTTATTGACTGCTATCTCCATAGGGTATCGTTTACATCACCAGAGGGAAGAAATTATCTACATAAGGGTGAGTGAGATGTCCAGGTTGATAGAGATAGACTAGAGCATCATGGTCTAGGTATAGTGACCACCTAGATTGCTAGTCTCATATTAGAGGATTAGGGTTTACATCAGGCTAAATTCCCTCTAGTGGTTGATCATTTTAGGGATGTATTTATTGATGACTTGTCTAGGTTACCTCCTATGATAGAGGTAGAGTTTGAGATTGAACTTTTTCTAGGATCAAATCTAGTGTTCCTTCCTCCATACAGGATGACACTTACTAAGATCCATAATCTCAAGTGGTAGTTGGAGGATCAAGAGGCCGGTGGTTTTATGTGGCCTAGAACATCCTCTTAGGGTTCACCCATACTTTTTTACAAGAAGGCGGATGAGACCCTTCATTTATGCATGGATTATAGATGGTTGAACCATATTATAGTCAAAAATTATATCTACTAACTCAAATATATGATCTCTTTAACTAGATCCAAGGATCTAGGGTGTTTTCTAAGACCGAATTGAGATTGGGATATCAATAGGCGTGAGTCTGGCCATCAGACATACCACATATAGATTTACATAGTAAGTATGGTCTGTATGAGTATCTTGTTATGCCATTCAGTCTTAAAAACTTGGCTGTAATTTTCATGACCTTAATGAATAGGGTGTTCCACCCTTATCTGTATTCTTTTCATATAGTATTTTTGGATGATATCTTGGTGTATTATCACACTCATAGTGACCATGGTAAACACCTTGAGATCATTATGAGTACACTGAGAGAGCATTATATTTATGAAAATCTTTTTAAGTGACACTTATGGATAAAAAAAGTTCACTTATTGGGTCATATTATCTCAGAATCATGAGTAAATGTTGATCTATTGATCTGTTGACTGAGAGAAGGTGGGTACTATGGTTTACTGTGAGTATCCTAAGAATGTGTTTGATATACAGAGTTTCATGGGGCTGGATAGATATTATAGGAATTTCATATTGGACTTCCCACACCTTACTGCATTTCTTACTAGTCTTACAAAGAAGGGTGTCAAGTTCCTGTGGTCAGAAGAGTTTGATAAATACTTTCAGGAGCTGAAAGGAAGGCTTGTATCGACATCTATTCTGATTCTTCTAGAGCTTGAAAGAGGCTATATAGTGTTATGTAATGCATCAAGCATTGTCTTGGGAGTATTACTTATGTAGGAGGATATAGTCTTTGCACATGGATCTCGGCAATTGAGGCCTCATGAAAGAAATTATCCGATACACAACCTTGAGGTAGCATTAGTTGTCCATGCCTTATGTTTTTAAAGACACCATCTTATGGGTGAGCACTTTATGGTGTATACGGACCACAAGAGCCTCAAATATATCTTTACAAAGAGTGAATTTAATCTTAGAAAATAAATATGGGTCAAATATCTCGAGTCCTTCTATTTTGAGATTGCCCATACACTTGGGAAAGGCAATGAAGTAACTGATGTGCTAAGTCAGAAAACTCATGTGTAATCTATATAGGAATCCAATGATGAATGGAAATTGATGGCCCTATTTTATGAGTTATATTTGGAGTTTCATGATAGTCATGAGTAGACTTATATCTCTGACTTGACAGTTAGCTCTTCCTTAATTGAGAAGGTGTGGAGTGGGAAATTCTCAGATCCTAAAGGATTGGTTCTCCATGAGAGTATTTCAGGAGATAACCTAACTCCAGATTGGTCTTTGGATAGAGACAATATCCTATATCGGTATGGCCCGAAGGCCTTCCTTTTTTTTATTTTGATAATCCATCTTTCAAGGGGTGAGGTGGAACCCTTACAAGGCCTGAAGGCTTAGAGACAATTACATGACCTGTAGGTATTAGAGGGAATCACCCAGACAAGACAACTTGGAACTGCTCCTCCCCAACATATGTTATGATATTAGCATTCCACCTTCGTAGGTCTGGTCAGCTAGTCGTCCTATGAAAAGCTACACAGGCCCAATACCAATGGCAAAGTCATACCCTCTCATTCTTCCAATTCCAGTTAGCTCTGCTCTAGTGAATGCGCCTACCCTGAATCCTCCTCTGAAGCCTTGTCCCTTGTTGTCTGACTGGTACATCTACATTTCATGTGGCCCGAAGGCCTTGGGGTGGACCAAAGGCCTTAAGGTGGCCCGAAGTCCTTGATAATCAACTGGCCCAAAGGCCCTGGGTGGCCCGAAAGTCTTGCAGGACCCGAGGACCAAACCGGTGGCCCAAAGGCCCAGATCGATGAATAGTTCCGGTTGATACAGTACCAAATAGTACCTACTACACTACCTATATAGTACCTTCTATAAAACTGCTACAACACTAATACAGTACCCCTGAGAATACACCTCCACCCGAATTTGATCTTGGGTCTCTTGGATGCACCTACCGAGTCCTCACCAACTGGGCTGAGACTCATGTGCACAATATCCTATGTATACATGGATGTGTCTGGGTACTTAAAGATATGAGAGAGGAATTGATACATGAGTTCCACTCTTATCAGTGGGTAGTTCATCCAGGAACCTCTAAGATGTATCTATATACACAACAATATTATTAGTGGACTGGGATGAAATGTCAGATAGCGGGTTTTATCACTAGGTGTTCCACCTATCAGCAGGTGAAGGTGAAGAACCAGAAACCTATAGGCTTTTTAAAACTGATTCCTATAATGGAATAGAAATGGGAAGATGTTATCAAGGAATTTATATCCATCTTACTGAGGTATCCTAGAGGCAGTGATGCTGTATGGGTATTCATTGACCAACTGACAAAAGTATCCCACTTCCTATCTGGGAGACTTTATCAGTTGATGATATGGGAAGGTTGTATGTCTATGAGATAATCTAACTACACAGGGTACCTCATACTATCATTTTAGATAGGGATTCTTGTTTCACATCACTACTCTAGTAGGGGTTTCATAAATCTATGGGTACACAGGTTCTTCTAAGCACATCTTTTCACCCTCAGACCAATGTTTAATCAGAATGGACAATTCAAATTTTAGAGGAAATGATATTAGGATGAATCCTTGATTTTAGTGGTTATTGGGAGAATTATATCCCTCTCATTAAGTTATCCTATAATAATATATTTTAGGTGAAAATTCAGATGTCTCATTTTGAGGCATTATATGGTAGGTTGTGTCGTTCACCACTGTACAGGATAGAGGTAGGAGAGAAAGCCCCACTAGGTCCTCATCTCATGTAGGAGACTTCAGAGTAGGTCTATATGATCAAGAATTTTATGTCAATTAATGACTTCGAAAAGAAATTTTATGTTGATCTCCATCAACAACCTCTAGAGTTCGAGGCCGGGGGTTGTGTTTTCCTATGGGTATCACCCAGTCTTGGACATAGATAGATGTAGAGGTAAGGGAAGCTACCACATAATTATTTAGAGACTTTTGATATTCTGGAGAGAGTCAAGCTAGTAGTATAACGCCCTGATCCTACTCTTTTAGACTCGGTGCTTGAAAATTTCTATGTAATTGTTTTTTTAAATAAACTTAAAAATTACAAAATAATTTATACAAGCGAGGACCTTTTACTGGTCTAGGTTCTGGATAAATTAGAGTACATTTCCTATTTATCAGAGTTAAAAGAAAACAAATTTCCACTACACTTCTGATGCGCTAACTCCTATAGTGATGAAATATGTATTTGAACTTCTAAGATACCTATGAAAAATCATTTTAAAGGGTGAAAATCTAATTTCCCAATAAGGGGTTTTAAAAAAACCGTTAATTTACCTTTTAAGAAATCAATCTTTTGAAAATAACTTCTAGTTAAATAACATTGAAATTATTTTTGAGAAATCAAATGAAAATATTGTTAAAATACTAATATATAAAAATATATGTGTTTTGAAAATAGTCATACTTTGAAATCGCTTTAAAACCAATCCAGTGACTTCCTTTGGAAAATATTAAGCAAAATCTCAGGAAAAAAAACATTATTTTGAGGCAACTTAATTCATTGAAGGCTATCTTGGGCCTACCCACTTAGCGAAGGATGGGTTCACTCCCCAATGACCTTCTATTTTTACAACAAACAAGTGCCCGGATTTTTCGAAAACGTTTAAAGTTTTCTTTACACACACACACACACATATATATATATACATATTAGTATTTTTCACTAGAGTTTTTACTTTTAAACACATCAATGTATTAAAATACACATCCATACTTATATATGTATATATATATGTATAATTTTCATTTCATCATTTACAAGTTTGGTTACTACCAAAACTTTTATCAACTAGAATTTATATATAATTATTATTTCTTTTACGAATCACCTTTTATGCTCATACGAGTAGTTCAATTTCCTTAACTTAACCATAATAATTAATAAATTTCCCTACATAAAATTATAAAGGAAAAAATTTAAAACAATTTTTATGATATCTATGTCTTTATTAATTTCGAGAAAAATCCTTAAAAAATTAAATTAAAACATGTACTTATTATAAATGAAATGGGTGTCTATGTAATGCATAATACATTGCCATGCATATGTGCATATGTGATTAATAGAATGTTATGATGTGCTAGGTGCGTTTTTTTTAAACATGATAATAAATTGACCATAAAATCACCATTTCATTCATCTATATATATATACATATATGTATATATTTATGTATGCATATTGACATGGAACATACATCACTCGTTAATTAAAATTTAAATACATGGTTGATAAAAACGTCGATAAATGAAAAAAATATATTCATTTACAAAATTAATTATGAAATCAAATTAAATCATAGATTAAATACATACACACTCATACATTAATTTTTACGAATTTGTTTATACTTAGTTGGATAAACATACTTACATATGCATGTTGGTATATCATAAGCCATAAAAATAATTCTTACATGACATTGAAATAAACTATAAGGTATGAAAAATATTTCATACATGTATATTGAACATAAACTAATGAATTACATATATAAACACTTTTTTGAAAATAAATTTCCTTTACAAAATAATTTATAACGTCATAATAAGTTATTAAAAAAGGGTTTGTCAACAAGAAACTCAAATAACATAAAAAAATAATTTCCCTTACCAAATAAGAATTTATGAACACAAGGTAGAAGAATTTTAAAACAAAATTCTAATATATATTTTTTTAAATTAGAATTATAAGAAATATAATTTTTCTTCATAAAATAAGTTTCACAAACATAAATCAAAATCATGAAAATGATTAAAATCTATATAATCTGCCTTATGAAAATATAAATAGAAATTGCACAGAATGTATTTGAAAAATAATAAACCCTTACCAATAATAGAACTAGAATGGATAGTTGACCCAAGTAGTGCAGTACATGAGCAAAGACTACCCAAACTGGGTACAGATACTCCAAGTATCCCATTCCAAGAATTCAGAAAAGATGATGTTTAAATAGACTCTCTTACAAACAATAAAATATAATTTATATCAAGTTGTGTAAAAAATATATTTTACAACAAGTTATCTATTGGGATACCCATATATTTATTTAAATGATTGACCATAAGATTATTGATGAAATAGACCTATATATACCCCAGAAGCATAAATAATTATTTAGAATAATACCCAACCAAAATTTAGGGAACCAAAAGAAATCTAAACGGATACACAATGTTGAAAAATAGGTTCGATGTGAAGGCATATGTATATTTTATTTGATAATAGTATCATTTATTTTGGGTATATAACGTGGATGGTTGTAGTTCATTCAAAAATTGGATTCCAAATCTCATCGTTTCAGTGTGACAAGAAAAATATCCGCAACTCTAAATAGATGGGGACAAAAGTGGGATCAAATCAATTTAAGAAGAATTCGATTAACTATAACTAGAAAATACACCAAAGAGGAAATAGGTGACCGAACATTTATAAATAAATCTGGTATAAGACCTGAATAACAAAAAGGAAACCTACTTACTATACTGGAAATTGACCTTGATAGAGATCTAATTTGATAGGATCCAAAGACGTCAACCAAAACATCGATCTGAAGCATGCCGTTTGGATTTTGACCTTGAATCCTCGTAGCCACGACCGACTTTGATTTCACCGAAGCCTTTAGATCAAAGCAGGATGACGATATCCTTTCTAATCACCAAAGATGAACCCCCCTATTAGCTCGAATCTGATCTTGGATCCTCTTCTTTGCGACGAACCCTCCCAAAAGCTGACTTCCAGATTCCCACGAAACTGAAACCCACAGTTTACCCTAAATTGAAAACCCGAAACCCGAACCCCCTTTAATCCTGATTCATTCTTTTTTTATTTGTTATATATATATATATATATTGTTTCTCATCATTATATATATATATATAATCCTCCTATTAATATCTTAATAAGATATGTAATAGTAATATAAGTATTTTAATATTTAAAACATTATATTTGTTTTACTCTTAGAATAATTTATTAAATATTTTTTTAAACTTTGTTTATTGCATAAAAATATTCAAATCAATATTGTTTAAATATGTTTATATTTATTTATTTTATATCAATGGTTATCATATGTCATTTCTCAATTTTAATTTAAAACTTATAACAGATAGTTTTTACATCGGTCGGATAAAAAAAATACAAATATCAATGTCTAAGGGATGTTTAAACACAGAGGGGAATAATTCTATGACGCTCAAACCACTACTTTCGAAAATGGTTTTATATATTCCTCTTATTCTTAGTTTCGTTTCTATTGTTCTTTCTATAACTTTTGTGTTTCTATCAGATTCAAAAGATGAGAACTACCCAATCGACATTGTTGTATTTCTCGGTGGTCTTCCAATTGTTTTATTATCAATAGCAGTGATTTTAATGGGTTAGTTCTTATGTGTCAAGGATGTATTCTGGTTTTTGTATAAATAATGTTCTTACTATGTATATTTATGTGTTAAGAAGTTTATGTATTTTATTTCATTTTTGGAACATTGACAAAACATAAAAATTAATTTTAAACCTGGGTTATTACAAGTATCCTATTATTTTTTACTATCTCAAAGGCACTGTTCCATGCACATTGTATTACACATTTCATAGCTTTACAATTATCATGCTGAACCATCTCATACTTTTGATCCTGATCAAGTTTATCTAGATGATGATCCTTTATTTGAGGAGTATTCTATATGCATCATTGACCAGAGCACGAAGGATCAATGAGTATATTTTGTCCCTTTAGTAAAGGTGTTATGGGAGAATAATCATTTACAGGATAAGAGTTGGGAGCAGGAGGCTAATGAAAATTTCTAGTGCCTATAGTTTTCCTCAGATTAAGTTTTTCTACCCTTGGAAGGTGAACTCGGGGAAAAGTTCCTTTAAATAGGAAAACTGTAAGAATCCAGTTTTTAAATTAGGTATGGATCCTTATATATTTGGTATAATTATTTATTTTGGACCTAATATAGATACCTAATGAGTTCAAGAAGGTTTCTGGGGTTTCTGGGTCTTATTCAGAGTTCATAACCCCAACCAATGGAGAAAAATCACTGGGTCGCATGGTTAGTAGAAACCATACGAAACATCCTGAATGTTATCACCTAAACATATGGGGATGGACAGGTGGAAAAATTAGGGTGCATAGTTTATCCTATCTGTGTGATAGGGGTTTCACACATGTGTAAAATCTACTGACATTTTAATAGAGGTGTCTTTCATGATTGGAATTGGTTCATCTAATTGTGTGGCCTAACAATACAAAGTTCCCCTCCTTATAGAAAATGGTGAACAATTGTCACACGGTTTGGCCAACCGTGCAGCCAAACTGTGTGACCCATATTTTTGGGTAAAATTATTATTTTTTCCTCAATGATATAATATTCGATACCCTTCTTCCTTTGGTCATTCAAGTATACAAAACTCTTCTTCCTCTCCCTCTTTGAGCTTCAAAACCCCTCTTTAATAGTTTTTTCTCCTGAGCTCAAATTTGAAGTTTGATTTGATCCCAATTCCTCATGTTGTATGTGTATCTGTAAGATCTTGATTTATTTTTATCCATTATTCATTTATCTTTCTCTCAATATAGTTATTGAGGTGTAGGATCATATTACCTATTCTTAGGGTATTGATATATTCTTTATATCTCTTATAATCCATGACAAACTAGACTTTGATACTGGATGAGGAGAGTCGTATGAGTATGATTTAGGTGGTCTATAACTCATCCCTCAGGTTTCTATCATTTTATAAATTACAGTGTGTGTGCATTGATTTCATCGGGAGTGACCTATTAAATTTACGTGCCTTTCTTGTAGTCATTAGAAATGTGTTCTAAACCCTTGTTAAATATGTTACCCATTGTTGGGGGTTATGAACTCAATGTTGACCACCCCAAGTAGAGTGATTCCATAGTTATGATTTTAGTATCTTATTAATCCTATTTGTGCCACTATTTGGGTGAGCTGTGAGTTGACCTTGATAAAGGTAAGTGTTCCAATTAAATTAACGAATCATAAATTGTTGTTACATGTGTATATCAATTTACCCTTATAAGGTAAGTGTTCTTATTAATTTACGAATGTTTAAATGGTTAATTAGAAAGTATACTATGTATAAGACTTGTCCTATTTAAATGAATGTAATAGAATGAATTCGTTTCACATCCATAGCACAACTTTCCATGATTAATGGAAGGAATCGAAGTGAACTTAATGAATTGAATAAAACTTATAAGAATTATTAAATGGTTGCATGTCTTTAAAACTTGTCACACTAATGAAAGGTATGGAATAAAACCCTCTGACATATTAAATTACATGAGTATTATATATCATTTATTAATTAAATGAATCAAGTATATGGTGACCTATTCATTATTATAGAAGTGGTCAGACTCGAGCAAGCCTTTGATTCTCATGGTAATTCCTTGAGCACTCATAGATTCCATTATGATTTCGGGATGTTGGTTTCCAAGGTAGATACCCACATTGGAACCCAATATTTTTATACTAGTGGTTTCTCATTATGACACAGTAGGATCCCTCCATCATTATTATAGGATTCCTTAGATACACTCCTTGGATCCAATATGGCATCTACAAAAATTAGGTTCCATGGTTACATCATCAGGCCCAATAATTTTGTACCCATTTTCCTTGGATGATATCTTTGGACTTGAATAGAATTATTATTGTGGAATTCCTTGGGTGATACCCCTTAGATTACACTCTTATCCCTTATATCCAAGCTATAGTTTGTAACCTGAGTTTGATCAACCCCTGAGGTCAAGGATTTATTGGTTATCACTTGGATCTCTTTAATCATCATCATCATCATCAAGGATTCCTTATTATATCTTGGATGCTTTATCATTATTATTATCATGTCAAGATGTTAGTATTGGGTATACCTCACATGACTTACTATATAAACTAGAACTTAATTAATAAATGTAATGGTTACATTTCAGACACCAGCTGAGACTGAAGTAGGTACTTGGGTATTTACATTATTGTAGTTCTTTACTTTTATATATTCATGCTTTCACACTATTTCAGTTTATATTACACAGACTGGATGTTATAGACACCATTGGTGGTGGCCTACTGAGATTTATCTCACACCCTATCTAGGACGCCCTTGGTACCCTAGAAGATTACATGTATGTAGGTGCTGATAAGGGGAAACGTCCCACTTTGGACACCTGATCTGGAATTCTTTCATTAGGATGGATCTTGGTTGTAGATGATAGATCCGGAGCTTGGGATGATGGGGATAATTTTTGGATTCTTTTTTCTTCTTTTTTATAGCATGCATTTCCTGTTTCCATGTATCCATGTTTTCCAGTTTTATAGAGACTTGACATGTACCATCATCTTCTGTATATGATTCATCTTCTAGTTATAGTTGACTATTATCAGTTACTTCCATTGTTTATTATTACAATTTTCTTTTGTTTTTCCATCTGTTTATACTGATTCTACTATTTACCTATTATCATATTTATTTTCCATGTTCCACTCTGGTAATGAGGTCATAGTCTCCCCATGGACATACCCTAGGCCCTCGCTGCTAGTTGAAATTCTTTGGAATTTAGGGATATGTGCTTTAGGTCATGTGGAAAACTGGGCACAAGGAACCTTTGAGTGGTACCTGGGTTTGGGACGTCACATATTCCCATGTATGTAGCACACGACTTAGGTCTGTCCATGTTTCATGGCATGGATGTGTTCAAGTTACCCAATCTGTATTGGGAATACATGGCATGTAACCTCAGAGTTTCATGACATGTATGTCCTTGTGTTTTGTATCCGATACATGGCTCACTGGGACACCCTGTGTTCTTGGACATAAGAAGATAGAGACTACACAACATGTAAGCTACTTACACAGCGTGTATTTGTTCATGTTATGTTCCAATCTGTCTGGATCCACATGATGATCTTCTTTTGTCAGATATTAGATCCGATTGGATCAAATCTATCTGACTTTTTCATGAGATATGAATAAGAAAACAAAAGTACATGGAATGTATACTAGAAGTACACACCATGTACTATGGTTTTGTCCAGGAAGAACCTTTGGCACATTCATATGGCATTATTCAGATGATACTTCATTATTAATCATTAACTAATTACAAGTTATGTTAGCGATAATGAAGAAATGAAAATATGATGATGTTCAGATATTAAAATGAATTAATTTTAGTAAAAGAAAATTCAAACACATACAATCATTTAATGAATAATAAATAATTATAACTTAAATAGGTGACCACTTTGATACCAACTTTAGGTTCCAGGTGTATTGGAAGTATCCTTTAAATGTGTGACCAACATAGCTTTTAGTCAAAAATAATGTGCAATCTTTTCTTTACATGATCAAAATGTCATGTACAAAAAATATAGTAGATTACTTGACTACATTAAATTGTTGGAACAAAAAATGAAGGATCTTCACATGTAATATATATTTAATTTATGAGAAAATATAAAATTACATCAACTTGTAATTCCACTTTTGTTGATGATATGATGAAATAGATCTCATCACACAGTCGTTGTAGTGTAGGATCCAAGTGTACAATCCCTCTAGTAGTGATCCAAACATGGACCATAATCTTTGAACGATTCCATAGAATCATTGGATGATAACACAACTGATCATGACCAGTTACATTATTCATGGTTGACTGGATTTTTTTTTCTCGAGAGAGGAAGAACTCTTGATGATCTCTCATTGGCTTGAGAGAGGAGGGGAATTGAGAACTCTAGATCTCTTTATCTCTCTCTTGGTCTTGAGAGTTTCTCACTATATCCATTGTCTACACCAATTTTATTTTAGGATAGAGATATAATTAGATATTTATTATTGTAGGTTTAGGGTTGGAAAATCAGACACAAGCCCTTTCTCAATTCCATAATTCTTAATTGACCCCATGTCTAATAATAATAATATAAATATTATTATTAAACACTTGACATGTGTAACACAAAAAGAATATAATTAAATATCATTTATGCCATTTGCAATCAGACCATTAAAATTGGTTCGCTTTCCCTCATTGATATTTACCAATTCAAAAATAATGATTATTTGACAAATAAACGTCACACCATTGTTCTATAATAAATATAATAAATATTATATTCCCCAAACTTTCAAATAAACATTTACTATTATTATTTAACTCACTTATTATTTCAAATAATTTATGATTAAATTATGGAAATCAACCAAACCTGAATAAATATTGTTTATTATAACTTGTTAAATTCAATACTTGAATTTATTTGAGATTGCAGAGGCACTTAATGTGTGACCCCCTACGCCTCTTTCTCAGTGAAATTAGAAATAACCACCTAAAGTACAAGGTTAATGTTTAACAACATTACAATACATCTACAGAGAAATAAGTTAGCATTATAATGACTTCCAACCTCCAATAAAAATTTACTATGAAATATAAATTTCTTAGCACAATATCTCAAATCAAGTAGGTTGCATGTCAGTGCCATCAATATATATGCTTGATCTATCTTTCTTTGACTTTCTGGAAATGAAATCACCCATCGAACACCATGGCCGTGAATTTATTCAGGTGGTTCCATTCCCATCAAATGGCCTAATATATTAACTTTCATTAAGAGACAAAAGGTATAGATCCTTTCTCACATTATCCATTAATGCAATATCATTCACGACACACCCAATGTATCCTACTTCACCATGAACATATGCTATCACAATTTTCATACATACATCAAAGTACACGAGTCATGATATCCATTAATAATAATATTAAATTCTAAGGATCAATACACATGTCTGCAGATAGGAACATCCAATGACACATGGAAATATATATTTCATATTGATGGGCCTATTCTCATAACCTAAATCTTAGAGATTACCAAGGGAGAACACCATAAGAAGGAGTGTCAATTGTATTATGAAACTCCAACCCATGATAGCCTGTATTTGTTGTGTCCCATTAGAAAATATCATTTCGAAAATAGAACATGGTTTTGTATGAACTTTCAATGTGATATATATTCTAAGGACATTATCACTACGAGAAAAGTGGACTTTTGTGATGGGACACTGACCCGTCACAAATAGTCCGTCAGAAGGGTTTTTTTTTGCGATGGGAGAACTGACCCGTCGCAAATAATAAGATTTTTGCGATGGGGAGATGGTCTCGTTGTAAATACTATGTCAGCAGGTTGTCTTTTGCGACGAGGCCCGTCACAAATGACTTTTAACCGGTGGACATTTGCAACGGGACTACCGTCACAAATAATCTCATCACAACTAATCTAACCTATATATACCCCATCTGTTTTTTTCTCATTCCACTCAATTCTCTACTCATCTCTCTCTCTAGTGAAAAATTTTCTCTCAAATTTTTTCATATTTTAAAATTTTAATTTGGCACATTATTTGAAGTTTATATTCTTCGAAAGTTTTAGTTTTAAGGTATTTATCTATTTCTTTTATTTTTTATTTGATTCATTTTATTTTATTTTAGTTATAATTATTGTTAATTAGCTACAATTAAATTAAATTAGAATTAGATAGTTTTATTTATCATTTTTTATCTTTATTTTTACAAATAATTACATGTAATTAGTATGAATTAGTATGAATTAATAGTTATTATATTAATTATTATTAATTAGTAATAATTAGTATTATATTCTAATAATTAGCATTAAATTCAAATAATTAGTATTAAATTCAAATAATTAGTATTGAATTCTAATAATTAGTATCAAATTCTAATAATTAGCAATAAATTGTAATAATTAGTAATAAATTGTAATAATTAGTAATAAATTACAATAATTAGTAATAAAATTGTAACAATTAGTAATAAATTGCAATAATTAGTAATAAATTGCACAAATTCGTAACAATTAGGAAGAAATTCTAATAATTAGGAACAAATTCTAATAATTATGAATAAATTCTAATAATTAGGAATACATTCTAATAATTAGGAATAAATTCTAATAATTATGAATAAATTCTAGTAATTAGTAATAAATTATAATAATTAGTAATAAATTCTAATAATTACTAATAAATTATAGTAATTAGTAATAATTAGTAATAAATACTAATAAACAGTAATAAAATCTAATAATTATTAATAAATTCTAAAAATTAGTTATAATTAGTAATAAATTATAATAATTAGTAATAAATTATAATAATTAGTAATAAATTCTAATAATTAGTAATAAATTCTAATAATTAATAATAAATTCTAATAATTAGTAATAAATTGTAATACATTCCAATAATTAGTAATAAAATCTAATAATTAGTAATAAATTCTACTAATTAGTAATAAATTCTAATAATTAGTAATAAATTCTAATAATTAGTTATAATAAGTAATAAATTCTAATAATTATTTATAATTAGTAATAAATTCTAATAATTAGTACTAAATTCTAATAATTAGTAATAAATTCTAATAATTAGTAATAATTAGTAATAATTAGTGATAAATTTTAATAATTTGTAATAAATTCTAATAATTAGTAATACATTCTAATAATTATTAATAAATTGCAATAAATTCTAATAATTAGTGATAAATTCTAATAATTAGTAACAAATTCCAATAATTTGTTAAAATTAGTAATAAAATCTAGTAATTAGTAATAAAATCTAATAATTAGTAATAAATTCTAATAATTAGTAATGAATTCTAATAATTAGTGATAAATTCTAATAATTAGTAATAATTAGTAACAAATTCTTAAAATTAGTAATAAATTCAAATAATTAGTATTAAATTTTAATAATTAGTAATAAATTCTAATAATTAGTAATAAATTCAAATAATTAGTAATAATTAGTCATAAATTCTAAAAATTAGTAATAAATTCTAATAATTAGTAATAAATTCTAATAATTAGTAATAAATTCTAATAATTAGTAATAAATTCATAATAAATTGTAATAATCAGTAATAAATTGTAATAATTGGTAATAATTTTTAACAATTAGTAATATATTCTAATCATTAGTAATAATTCGTAATAAATTCTAATAATTAGTAATAATTAATAATAAATTCTAATAATTAGTAATAAATTGTAATAATTAGTAATAAATTCTAATAATTATTAATAAATTGTAATAATTAGTAATAATTAGTAATAAATTCTAATAATTTGTAATAAATTCCAATAATTAGTAATAAATTCTAATAATTAGTGATAAATTCTAATAATTAGTTATAATTAGTAATAAATTTTAATAGTTAGTTATAATTAGTAATAAATTATAATAATTCGTAATAAATTCTAATAATTAGTAATAAATTGCAATAAATTCTAATAGTTTGTAATAAATTCTGATAATTAGTGATAGATTCTAATAATTAGTAATAGATTCTAATAATTAGTAAGAAATTCTAATAATTATTAAGAAATTCTAATAATTAGTTATAATTAGTAATAAATTCTAATAATTAGTAATAAATTCTAATAATTAGTAATAAATTCTAATAATTATTAATAAATTCTAATAATTAGTAATAAATTCTAATAATTAGTAATAAATTCTAATAATTAGTAATAAATTCGAATAATTAGTTATAATTAGTATTTTTTTAATAATTAGTAACAAATTAAAATAATTAGTAATAAATTAGTAATAAATTGCAATAATTAGTAATAGATTGTAATAATTAGTAATAAATTATAGCAATTCGTAATAAATTGTAACAATTAGTAATAAATTGTAATAATTAGTAATAAATTATAATAATTAATAATAAATTACAATAACTAGCAATAAATTCTAATAATTAGTAATAAATTCTAACAATTAGTAACAAATTGTAATAATTAGTAATAATTCGTAATAAATTCTAATAATTAGTAATAAATTCTAATAATTAGTAATAATTAGTAATATATTCTAATAATTAGTCATAAATTGTAACAATTAGTAATAATTAGTAATAAAATTTAATAATTAGTAATAAATTCTAATAATTGGTAATAAATTATAATAATTAGTAATAATTCATAATAAATTCTAGTAATTAGTAAGAATTAGTAATAAACTCTAACGATTAGTAATAAATTCTAATTATTAATAATAAATTATAATAATTAGCTATAATTAGTATTAAATTCTAATAATTAGTAATAAATTCTAATAATTAGTAATAAATTCTAATAATTAGTAATAAATTCTTATAATTAGTAATAATTTGATATAAATTCTAATAATTAGTAAAAAATTCTAATAATTAGTAAAAAATTCTAATAATTAGTTTGAATTAGTAATAAATTATAATAATTAGTGATAATTTGTAATAAATATTAACAATTGGTAATAGATTCTAATAATTAGTAATAGATTCTAATAATTAGTGATAAATTCTAATAATTAGTAATAAATTCTAATAATTAGGTATAATTAGTCATAAATTCTAAAAATTAGTAATGATTTCTAATAATTAGTAATAAATTATAATAATTACTAATAAATTCTAATAATTAGTATTAAATTAGTAATCAATTGTAATAATTAGCAATAAATTGTAATAATTAGTAATAAATTGTAGTAATTAGTTATAAATTGTAATAATTAGTGATAAATTCTAATAATTAGTAATAAATTCTAATAATTATTAATAAATTCTAATAATTAGTAATAAATTCTAATAATTAGTAATAAATTATAATAATTAGTAATAAATTCTAATAATTAGTAATAATAAGTAATAAATTCTAATAATTAGTAATAATTAGTAATAAATTCTAATAATTAGTAATGAAATGTAATAATTTGTAATAATTAGTAATATATTCTAATAATTAGTAATAAATTCTAATAATCATTAATAAATTCTAATAATTATTTATAATTTGTTATAAATTCTAATAATTAGTAATAAATTCAAGTAATTAGTAATAAATTATATTAAATTATAATAATTAGTAATAAATTGTAATAATTAGTAATAAATTGTAATAATTATCAATAATTAGTAATAATTAGCAATTATTTAACAATATTTAGAAAAACATTCTAATAAATTGTAATAAATTTGCATAATTTCTAACAGATTAGCGACTCCCTTTTTTCCGATGCCTTATTTCCTTGAAATTCTCTCACACTAAAATCACTCTGAAAAATTTGTTCTCACGTACGGATATCCATTTTCATATGCATGAGAATGGAGAGCAGCTTGATGATGCCTTCCTACTCTCCATTCTCGTGCATATGAAAATGGATATGCATAAGTCAGCAAAGATTTTTTATACTAATTTCATTCAGATAAAGTTGCAAGGAGATGAGACATCAGGCAAAATTAGCTCCTTTTCCCAAAGACTCATCTCCTTGTAACTTTATTCTAGTGAAATTACTCTGAAAAATCTCCTCTGATGTACAAATATCCATTTTAATATACACAAGAATGTTGAGCAACACGGCGAGCCCCCTTGCTCTCTATCATCCTGCATACAGAAATGGATATCTGTACGTTGGAGCATATTTTTCATAGTGATTTCAATTGGATATAGTAGATATGAGTCATTGAGAAAAAGAGCTACCACTAATCCATTGGAAATTTTTCCACGGATAATTAGTAATTATTAGTATAAATTAGCTATAATTAATAATAATTAGTGGTAATTAGTATAAATTTATTATAAGTTAGTGTATATTAGTATAAAAGTTTAAAAAATACTATAAATAAGTATGAATTAATAGATATTATTATAATTTTATAGAAAATAAGAATTTAATTATATTCTATTTTTTGGATAGTGTTTTTCTTATATAAAATTATACAAAAAAACTAATTATTTTATATTTTTAGAGAAATATGGAACAAGGAAGTCAAAAACAATCATTATTAGATGATCACATTTGATAAATTAGTGCAAGAATCTAAACAGTTTTGGTTTAAATCCTATATATTTTAAGAGCGTTAAAGATTTCTTATCATTTACATCATCAAAACCAGAATTTTTTTAAAAGGTATAATTAAGTGTCCTTGTAAAAAGTGTTCTCTGAGGATGTTTTTCACATTTGACAGTGCTGGGGGTCATTTATTGTGTTTTGGTTTTCAACTAGATTATTTTTTCTGGTATCAACATGGTGAATTCAGTTTTATAGAAGATACTAATAATTTGGTTCCGAATCCAACATGATTTAAAAATTTAGTACATGATGTGGCAGATTATTCTTTTCAACAAGTTGAAAATTAGAATAATATTAATTTAACTCATGATTTGGAACTATCTCATTTTTATGAGTTGTTGAGGTCCACTGAGGATTACTTATATCTAGGTTACAAGATAAGAAAATTGTAATCAGTTGCTAAATTTATGGCTATTAAATCAGATAATGGAATGTCAAATAGCTGTTTTGATCATATATTATATTTGGTAAAAGCACTACTACCTAAAGGAAATGTGTTTCCTATAAATTTATATGGGAGAAAGAGGATGGTTCATAATCTGGGTCTTGGTTATCATAAGATTCATGCATATTCAAATGATCTCATCTTATATTAAGTTGAAAATGAGTCATTGAATAGTTATCCCACATGTGGAAAATTAAGGTATAAAGAGGCTCAACAAGGGAAGTATGGATTGATTCCTGTAAAACAATTGAGATATTTCCCGTTTACACCCAGATTGAAGTGTTTATTTATATCTTAGAACACATCGACATTGATCTCATGGCACAAAACCAATATTACATCTGGTAAAACCTTAAATCATCCATCTGACGGTGATTCATGGAAACATTTTGACCAAGTGCATCTGTCTTTTTTTAGAAGCCTAAAATGTGCAATTGGGTATTTCTACTGACGGTTTCTATCCATTTGGTTCTTATGGTAGTCAGTATTCATGTTGTTCTATCTTTATAACTTTGTACAATTTACCTCCTTGAATGCTGATGAAAGAACCATATATCTTTTTGTCTTTATTAATTCCAGGACATCTGAAAAAGAATATTGATGTTTATTTGAAACCATTGATTGATGAGTTAAATTCATTATAAAGTAATGATGTCAGTACATTTGATGTTGCTACGAAACAAAATTTCTTGCTGAAAGATGCATTGATGTGGACAATTAGTGACTTCCCAGCATATGGCATATTATCTAGCTGGAGTACACAAGGTCCAAAACCATGTCTGTACTGTATGAGAGATATAAAAGTATTTATGATCATCTATGTCCAAAGACCTTGTTTTTTTACTGTCATCGCAAATTCCTTCTAAACAATCATCCTTTTTAGAGAAACACATATTATTTTAGAAAATGCACAATTGGAAGAGATGAACCTAAAACAATGATCTCAGGTACATAGTTAAAATCAATTGTTTATTAATTACCTCCCATCACATTTGGACCAACAATAAACCAACAAAAAATTGATGGCTTTGGGAAAGAACATAATTGGATAAAACATAATTTTTTTTAGGATATTCCATATTGGTCTGATTTATTGGTCCGTCACATGTTGGATGTCATGCATATTGAGAATAACTATTTTGATAATTTATTTCATACAGTTTTGGATACACAAGGTAAGACCAAAGATAATGTAAAGTCACGATTAGATATTGTCCAAATTTGTAGGCGACCAGAACATGAACTGTTTAAAAATGTTTGATTATAGAAGTTAATGAAGCCAAAAGTAGTTTATACACTCTCCAAAGATAATCAATTATTATTTCATTAGTGGATTTCATATTTGAGACTTCTAGATGGTTATGCTTCCAATTTGGGTAGATGTTTCAGAAATGGTCATATTATTGGATTAAAAAGCCATGACTGTCATGTTATAATGGAAAGAATTCTACCAATTAGATTAAGAGGTTTGATGAATTATATTATTTGGGATGCACTAACAGATATATCATATTTTTTTCTGAGACATTTGTGTGTTGAAAAGTGACTATGATGCAATAAGCATACTACAGAAAGATGTTGTTTTAATTTTATATAAACTAGAAAAAATCTTCCCACTGGATTTGTTTGACTCAATGGAACATTAGATATCACATTTTCTGCATGAAGAAAAATGTGGAGGTCTGGTACAGTTCCTATGGATGTACCCATTCGATAGATGCAAGCAAAAATTGAAGAAAAAAGTACATAACAAAGCTTGGGTTGAAGGTTCAATTAAAGAAGCTTATTTACAGGAGGAAATTTTATTTTTCTTCTCTCATACTTTCAATCTAAATATCCCTCAAAACATAACTGTATGGGCCATAAAGAGGGAAATTTTGACAATTAAATGGGAAATCAATTATCAGTTTTCAATCTCCCCAAACTTGGATTTGGTGGAGTCTATGAATTATGGATTTTGGATGATGAACACCACAGAAGTCATACATATATTCTGCTCAACTGTGAAGAAGTGACACCATTTATACAGTGAGTGCTCCTATCACTTATTCTATAACTTTGTTACATTAAATTAATCTTATTTTATTTTTAGGTTATATGATAACCATATAAAGAAACAACTTCCACAAATTACAGCAGATTCTCTTGAAGAACGTAAAAAAAACTTTTTCTACTAGTTTCAAAAACTGGTAACATAAATTAAATTTTTTAACATATAAAATCAATTTATTATCTGTTATATTGATAATTATTTTAAAAAAATTCAGGTATCTCAACATATTGATAAAATTGATAATTGATTATGTGTATTGAGTAACCCACCCTAAAAAATGGTTAAATCTTATAATTCATATGTGGTGAAGGGTTTCCAAATTCATACACATGAATATGGGGAATAAAAAACAATGAATAATGGTGTTTTCTTGAGAGGATCTCATCATAGAGAAATGGAAGTTGACTTTTATGACATGTTGGAAGAAATTATTGAACTGTGTTATCTAGTACAACATTACATAATGATGCTTAAATGTTAGTGGTTGGATACTGAGAGAGTCTTGAATGTTCATCCAAACCATGGAATCATTAATATTAAATATAAAAGTCCTCTTATAGTAAATGAACCATTTTATTGCCTCATCAGGCACATAAAATTTATTATTCAAAATATTGTGCTACTTTAAGAGATTTGAGTGATTAGTGGAGCATAATAAAAATTAAATCTCAGGAAAATCAGTTTACTCAAAGTGAATGTGGTTCCGCTAAAGTGGAATGAATTGAAATTTTTCAAGAGACTACTCCAAATCCATATTTTTCACAAAGAGACAGGAATATCGATGATGACACCACACATTTAAGGGTCAATGATGATGATGATGTTAATGATGTTTCAAATGAATTTGAAATGATAAGAGATGATGAAACTGAAACTAATATGGAAAGTGATGATGCTGAGGAGGAATATAAAGACATTGACATCGTCAGATATAAAGATGAGGATGAAGATTAACATTGATACAATTAAATACTGATTATAATCATATATAATATATATCTATATATAATAGTTGTTTTCAACTATTTTATACAATAATCATTTCGTGTTTCATATGGATAAGGATCTGTTTGATCTATTAGAGGAAGTTGATCTACCTTTGATGAGAAAGATGTTGGATCATTTGACCCTCAGACTACTGGCAGTTCAAAGGGGACTCGGAGGGGGCATTGTCTTGCATGATTGATGATTCCTAACCCTATCCCCAAACAACTTCCATATCTTGGATTCGATCCATGCGTTTAGAGGTATGTTTACCTGTGTATTTTAGTTAGTTTTCAATAATTTATTTATATACTAATTGTTTTATTATCTGTTATTTTTCCGTAGCTTTATGCATACAGCTAATGGATAGGCGATTGCTATATTGAGAAATTATTTTTCTGAAGCATGGGTCTCATGGGATCAAATTCCCATTGATGTGAAGCACCGCATGTTCAATAATTGGTTGGTACTTAAATAAATAATATTTATTTTGAAATTAATTTAATAAATAACTTGATATTATAAATTATTTGTAGGTTTTATGGTATCCCATTGATGAGAGAATGTGTGATGCTATTTGGAAGGCATGACAGGGGACTATGTGTCAGCATTGTAGTCAATTTTTTCATAATTTGAGAAGAAAAGCAATGGAGAAAGAAAGAGTGATAGAGTTTGATGAGTCTTGTCACACCCATAAAAATGATTACATTTCATCTCAGGTTTGGGATGAATTATGTTCACATTGGTTGAGTGGTCGTTTTCATAGGAGATCATCGATAGGTTAACAAAACCAGGGGAGACAAGAGGTGACTCATAGATTCAGTAGTTGTACATTTTGTACGCAAAGGGAGCATATGGTAAGTAATTTTTAAAAAATATTTAATATAAAATTAAATGTAAACGGTTTATTTTATATTCATATTGGCAGTCAAACAACCTGATATTTCAGAGTTTGATGTTTATAGAAGGATATACAATAATCCATCCACTAGAGAGATTTGAGGTGCTTGCCAGCGTCAGATTATGGTCAATATATTTTCTTTTTGAGTTTAAAATTCAACTATAAATAATAATTCAACTATTTTAATTTTAAATTTTAATTGAAGGATTCATATGAGGCTGAGATGTCTCAGACACAGACTGAGAATCAGACTGAGACCGATAATCAGACCAGTGCCCACCTATTTGATGAGACAACATGAATGCAGGCGACTCAGTACTCCTTCAAGAAAGACCGAATTGTTGGTATCGACTCTCGATTGATGCCTATGGATTATTATGAAACCACTACAATGTCAGTATCTAGATCAAGAGGATCTCATGGGGAGTCATCATCAGTTGTTTCATAGTTTCAGGAGTAATTGTGATCTCAGAGCGAGCTTATAGAGAGTCTGCGAAGGGAGTAGGAGCAGATGATTTAATGGAAGTAACAATAACAGGAAGAGTTAATATGATAACAACAACAACAAAAGAAATAGATGCAAGAGGAGATGTGTCGATGGGGGAAGTAACAGGAGCAGGGGCAGTTGGCGTACATGCGGCGTCTGACTCCTGGTTTAGGGTTGGAGTTCCCTCCACCATCTTCTCCAACTCCTCCAGACGACCCTCCCCCTCAGTGATCCATTATTTTTTATGATAAAATATTTGAATGTAATTTTTTTATAATATTAACTATCTACATTTCTATATAGTGTGTTTTTATATTATTACGGATATTACATTTTTATTATTTATTTAATTTTTTATTATTTTATTACTTTATTTTTTTAATATTTTATTAATTACTATTTTTGATTATTTTCTTTTTATTATTTTTATATTTTTCACAAATATTGAGGTTTTCATTATTTTATAATTTTTTATTAAATTATTAATATTAATAATATTATTTTATTAATATTAATATTAATTATATTATTACATTATCAATATTATTATTATTATTATATGAATATTATTTTGTTTTACTAATATTAATATTATTTTTTAATCAATATTAATATTATTCTATTATATTTTTTTATTATTTTATCTATTTTATTTTTATTTTTTTATATTATTTGTGGTGGGTCCCGTCACAAACACGGTTTCAAAAAACTTGAAAAGATTATTTGAGATGGGGTGGTATACCAATCACAAATATTATGTGCGATGAACCATCACAATAAAGTATTTAAAAAACATGAGGAACCTTTTTGCGACGGATGCAAATCCTATCACAAATAGTTTCTTTTTACGACAAGCCATTTGAAAAACCTTTATCTATGATGCCCTTTTCTGCAACGGGTCATTTGTGATGGGATCCCATCGCAAAATGGTATTTGCTATGGGATCCCATCGCAAATGACCCATTGCAAATGAATCATTTTCCAATATTGTATCACGTATAAATAATATATAGAATAAAAATCATGATGTGATAAGAAAACCTTATTTAGTAATAATAACAGGTAATCAAGTACTAAACAAGTTGGTTTCAGGGAATAAAATCCAATAGTAAATGTGTTGAAATTCTCAAATAATGAAATCACACATTCAGAAGAAAGTTCCAAAAGTGATAATGATGAAGCTGGTTTTGTTGAGAAGGGGGATGAAGTTTTTGAAAATAACTATTGGATCGATAGATATGGTAGATATGATACTGATTGTAGTATCAAACTATGATTCAAATACTCAAAATACAAGAGGGGGGGGGGTGAATTTTATATTTTAAAAATTCCTTTGGAACTTTTAAAGATGATTATGTTTAACAAGGTTAAACAAGGTAATTCACAAAACCTCTAGATTCTAATAACTTGCTTGATTCCAGAAAAATGATTCCAGAAATGAAACCTAACAAATGTTTACAACAACTAAGATTATACCTTAAATCATATAGAATCCTATAAAATCAGAGTAAAAGTTTAAGGAAATATAAGAAAGTTATAGTTTCCTTAACAATCAGAATTACAACGGAAAACAAAACTAAAACACTACAAGAAACAAATAGTAACTCTTTTAATCCAAAGAGAAGGGTATCCAACAACCCTAGATAAAGGTCCCTTGATTTATACTTTCAAGAAATTCTATCTTACCCAAACCCAGGTAAGCCCTCAATCCGAGGATTGGTATCTGTCTTGCTATGCCTGCAATCCCTCGATTTGTAAGGAAATCGGCACCTCTGACTTCACAACCCGAAGTCTCTGATTTCAAGGAAATCGCACCTCTGCACAAAGAAAACCTGCACGAAGAAAAGTTTGAACAAGCCATTCAAACTTCCTGCATGAATCTTGAGAGTTTATAAGAGCCTGTCTCTCTAGAAATCACTTCAACAACATGTAATCACAGTCATCAAAAGTTATTCTGCCAAAAGTTGTAAGCTCTTTCAAATGATCTCCTTTTTATAGGCACAACTCCAATGGTCAACTCCCTCCACAAACGATCATATTTTTCCTTGAATCTGGGAGGGACCTGTACACGTGTCACTCAAACAATGGTTAGTTAGTAACTGAATGCATGAAATTGTTTTATAAAAAAACATGTGTAAGAAAAAATATGGTAACATAACCAAAATCCAATAATCGGAATATAAGAAAATAAAAAGTTCGGAGTCTAACCAAAAATGAATTTGGAGTCTATAATACAAGGATATTTGGATTCTGTTTTTATAAGCAATTCGGAACCAGAACTCTATAGAATTACGGAGTCTGAATTTCAAGGAAATTCGGAATCTAGATTCATAAGAATTCGGAACCTGAACTTACAAAGTTTAGAGTCTGAATTCATTATAATTTGGAGTCATAACTCATAGGAATTCGTAACCTGAATTCGATGTCAGGACTCAAAGGAATTCGTAACAATAATTCAGAGTCAGTATTCATAAGAGTTCGTAATTAGATTTCGTATTCAGAATTCAAAGTTAGAACTTAGAATAGTTTGTAACCAGAATTCTGAGAATTCATATTCAAAACTCAGAAGAGTTCGTAACCAGAATTCGTATTCAGAATTCGAAGTTAGAACTTAGAAGAGTTTCTAACCAGAATTCGTATTCAGAATTTGGAGTCAGAACTCAGAAGAGTTCGTAACCAGAATTTTGAGAATTGGGATCCTAAAACAGAATGCTTCATATCTAGGTAATTATAGGATTATGAGGTTTTGGTTACAAACCGAATTTTACACTTAGGAAAAATTATGATATGAACAAAGAAAACAAGGTAAGGATAAATTTCCTTGGGGAAGGAAATTTTTCCTTATAGAAGTAAAACACCGGTTAAAAAGAGATTTTCCTTGAGATAAGGTGTTTGTGATTTTCAAAACAAGAAGGAATGATAAAGTCATAAGGAAACCTTATTGACTTAAAAATAACCCCTAAGTATGAAGTAATGGAAAATTAATAAGGAAAACATTATTTACTCAACAATCTACCCCTTTTTGGAAAGCACAAACATCCTTACGAAAAAGAATAAAAGGACTTAGAAAAAAAATTTCTAGACTTTTCAAATAAAACTTATCTCTATTTACACATGGATAATGATGAATACGACTACCCCCCCCCCCCTTAGGCTTTGTAACTCTAAGGATCATATTCTAGATTTCCAGAATGTGATTTTCCATTATCTTGAATATGGAAATATTTGTAATGAAAACTCCCCCTTAGATAAACCCCCCTTACTTAGGGATATTTCTTCTTTACTTAGCATTCTTTTTCCTTTCTACCCCTTTGTGATTTTCAAAAATAATTTGAGGGAATGGAAAAGAAATTATAGTACCTGAAATATTAGTACAAAGAATGCAAACAAAAATGAGGAACCAAAATTTCATTAAGATTAGAAGAATTTATACAAGGAAAGAAAATGCAACAAAAGATTGGATTGGATCTATTTTCCTTCCTTTTCCTTGGGTATCAATTTCTTCACTATGATTTTCAACTTCTTTCGATCCTTGTGGTCTTCCTCTATTTTCTTTTCTAAGGCTTTGATCTTTTCTTCTTGATCCTTCAGAGCCTCTACCTGAACTTTCTATAAGTTATCTTGCTTTACTAGATTTTCTTGAATCTCGATCCAGAGATCCCTTTCTCTTTTCCAGCTTTGAAAAACAGAGTAAAACTTCCCATTCAGATCCCTAACCTCATAAATCCGAGTATTCTGCTCAAGGTTTTTCTTTTCATCAAAGGTATTTATGAGGTCCTTGATTTTTCTATCTTCAGTATCAAAATCTTCCTTAACTTAATACTGAAACTCATCAAGCTCTCTCAAGTCTTCAACTACCTTCTTTGACCATCTAATCACTTTCTTACAATATTTTCTATGGGAATCATAGTTGATAAGGAAATATTTGAAGTCTATTTCTAGCTTGACACACTTGTCCATCACCATGGACACTAAATCCGATTTTTGGTTCAAAGTATGTTGAAGCATCTGGCATCTGTAATCTATGATTGGGAAAATCATAATTTTCCCAACAAGATTCTTCAAGGATTGAACTACAAAATCATGTCCCAATGAAGATGACTCTGAATATGAGACTTTTCTTTGTGAAGGTTCTTTTTAAATATCGAGAAGCTTCCTCTTAGAAGATCCACCAGCTTCATTCTTCTTTATAAAAACTTTGGTTGGTGTGTCAAAAAACACTTGTTTCCCCTTGTTAGTTTTCGGAATAGCTTCCTCATCCGAAGACTCGTTCTCACTTTCAAAAAACTAAACAATTATATCTTCATCAATTTTTTTCTTCTCAGATCGTACCTCAATATATTCAGGATGAATGAAGTCATGATTATGAATCTCTTCCTCAGATAATTTGTTCACTTCCTATTTAGCCTTCTCATCAACCCTAAGAGTAGCAAGCCTTGAAGATCAGGCTTGAGAAGTCTAGATTGAAAATTTCTCAGAAGCACTTTCCTTATCATGAAGGTATTCAACTTTATGTATAAGGTCTTCTCTGTCAGCACTACTTTCCTGTTCTTGCACTTCTTCTAAAACTTCCTTCTCTTCAACAACATTTTCTTGGGATTTTTTCGGAGTCATGTACTTATTCCCCAGAGTCTCAGGTAAATCCTCAACCAAGAACGATTTCGTTTCTGGAATTTGTTTGGATGCTATTTCAGTATCCCTCAGAAGGGATTGAACAGACTTAGCCTCAGACATCTTCTTCTTTTTCTTCTTTTCCTAGGATTGCTTCTCAAGCTCATCAACTGCTTTCTCTTTCAAAGCTTTAGATTTTGTAGGGTCTAAACCAAACTGTGGTTCTCCTTCCTTCTGATTATTTTTTTCTTCTCTCCATTTGGAAACAACCTCATCCGGATAGGATTTTTGCTTCTTGGGATTTGGAGGTGTGGATTGAGCTTCCTTAGCTTTAGGGGATTTCTATTCTTCTTCCACTTCCTTCAACTTCCTCTTCTTCTCTGAAGAAACAAACTGACTCATAAAACTCAATGAGTAGATCCGGATACACCAGGTATTGAGATCCAGGCTTTGATATGCAGACACTTTCCCATCTATTCAGCTTGATGTTTTTAGAGATAGTGGAATTGTACTTATTGAAGAAATTCAGATACACTAGCCTTTCTCTATAAATATTCCACTCAGGAATCGACTTAATAGTTGACATCTATTGAGAAGGAACTCCACCATAAATTCGGATTTGAGTACTTCTGAAAAGTTTGGAATGATTTTTTGAAAGGGAACAGAGATTCGACACACAGAGTCTTGAAAATCGATGTGGGATCACCCTTTGGGAGTCCTTTATATAGGCATCGATGCGATGATTGAACTTCCAAACTCAATCTAACAGATGAAAATCATTTTGATTAGATCTGACAGTTGAAATGACAGCCGCAAGTAAAATTTGGTAGGATCCGATCTTTTGAGGTTTTTAAAGAAAAACATTTGGATTTAAGGAAACTAGAATCCGAAAAATTTAAAACACAAAATAAAATTCCTGCAAGTAAAAGGTGATTAGGAAAACTTAAGAAAGAAATCATACCTTTTGGATTACCAGGAAGATTATTCATATTGAGGAAAAATTATTCTTGAAAAAAAAATTATATTCCGAAAATTTTGATTACAAAAAAAAAACAAAGAAGACTCCATTAAAAAAATATTCATTACGAAAATTTCAAGTATGAAGATTTTCATTATGAAAATTTCAAGTATGAATATTTTCATTACAAAAATTTCAAGTACGAGAATTTTCATTACAAAAATTTCAAGTAAGAAAATATTCATTACGAAAATTTCAAGTACGATAATTTTCATTACGAAAAATATAAAAAAATTCATTACGAAAAATATGAAAAACTTCATTATGAAAAACATGAAAAACTTCATTACAAAAAACATGAAAAAAATTTATTACGTAAAACATAAAAAACTTCACTACGAAAAACATGAAAAACTTCATTATGAAAAATATGAAAAAAACTTCATTATGAAAAACATGAAAAACTTTATTACAAAAAACATGAAAAAATTCATTACGAAAAACATGAAAAACTTCATTATGAAAAACATGAAGAACTTCATCACAAAAAACATGAAAAACTTCATTATGAAAAGAATGAAAAACTTCATTACGAAAAACATGAAAAAATTCATTACGAAAAACATGAAAAACTTACAACCAAATGTACTCCCCCTATGAAAAGAAGTTTATTACTGTAAGGATATTGATTCAAAAAGAAGTTAACCAGGAGAATTACCTTACGGTTATAATTCCTAAGTTTTATTTAATGTATTCAAATCTATCAGAGGGTAAATATTTTGTGAAAATATCAACAAGTTGATCTTGCGTTCCGATAAATTGAAGAATGATATCTCCTTTTTGTGTGTGATCCCTAAGAAAGTGATTTCTAATATCTAGGTGTTTTGAACGAGAGTGATGTGCAGGGTTTTTACTAAGGGAAATGACACTTGTATTATCACAATAAATTTTTGTTTTGGTAAAACTCATACCATAGTCTGTGAGTGTGTGTTGCATCCAAAAAACTTGAGCACAACAACTTCTAGCTGCTACATATTCAGCTTCAGCAGTGGAAAGTGCTACTGAGTGTTTCTTCTTGCAAGACCAAGAAACTAATGAATCTCCTAAGAAATGACAAGTTCTGAATGTACTTTTTCTATCCATTCTACATCCACCAAAGTCAGCATCTGAAATTTTTTTCAAAAAAAAATCATTTCCAGAAGAATAAAACAGTCCTAGATCCATGGTTCCCTTTAAGTAGTGAAAAATTATTTTCACTGCCTTTAAATGAGATTCCTTAGGATTGGATTGATATCTTGAACATAAGCATAATGAAAACATTAAGTCTATATGACTAGATTTCAAGTAAATTAAACTTCATATAATACATCTAAAATATGTTTGATCTACTGGTTTCCCAGCTTCATTAAGATCAAGAGTGTTTGAGGTACCAATAGGAGTACTAATACTCTTAGTGTTGTCATATCTATACTTTTTTAGATGATCTTTAATATACTTATGTTGGGATATATAGATTCCTTCTAGTTTTTGAGAAATTTTAAAACCAAGGAAAAATCTTAACTCACCCATCATACTCATTTCAAACTCATATTTCATTAGATCTACAAAGGAATCAGTTAAAGATTGCTGAGTTGAAACAAATATAATGTCATAAATATAAATTTGAACAATCAAAACATTTTTCTTATCTTTATTTATAAAAATATTTGGATCTTCATTAACCTTAAAATAATTATTTTGAAGCAAAAGACTTGTAAGTCTATCATACCAGGCTCGAGGGGCTTGATTAAGTCCATAAAAAGATTTAGTAAGTCTAAAAACGTGATCCGGATGTTTTGTATATTCAAAACCAGGAGGCTGTTCAACAAAAACTTCCTCTTGAACATAACCGTTAAGGAAATCACATTTCACATCCATTTGGAAAAGTTTAAAATTGAAGAATGCTTCAAAGTAAAGTAAAATACGAATAGATTCAAGTCTAGCTACTGTAGCATAGGTTTCTTCATAGTCTATTCCCTCTTGTGGATTATAGACTTTAGTAACTAATCTAGCTTTATTTCTAAATATGATTGAATTTTCATCACATTTATTTCTGAAGACCCATTTTACTCTAATTACAGAAGTTTCCTTAGGTCTTTCAACTAAAGTCCAGACTTTATTCCTTTCGAATTCATTTAGTTCATCTTGCATAACTTTAATCCAATCGTCATCACCTAAATCTTCATCAGTGCTTTTTGGTTCTAATTGGGAAAGAAATGCTAGATGTTCTAATTCATTTCTTCAGGAACTTCTAGTCCTTACAGGTTGATTTACATCACCAATGATACTATCACTGGGATGATTCTTTAGAGACAACTGATTTGAGTTTTGTAAAACCTGTTCATCAACATAGGGTAGGAAATCTTCTGGGGTAAATGTTTCCAAATTATCTTCTTGGACATTTTCCTTATCATAAGGATCTTCTAACAAAGGTTGACAATCAGTTTTTGAAAACACATCTGAAGATGTAGGTCAGGGTTGTTTAAAAACAAAAGGATCAGTTTCATCAAATTTTACATGTATTGTCTCTTCAACAGTACAAGTGTTTTTATTGAAAACCCTATAATCCTTAGAAGTTGTGGAGTAGCCTAAGAAAATTCCTTCATCAGATTTTGGTGCAAATTTATGTAGATTATCTTTAGTATTCAGAATGAATACTTTTCAACCAAAAACCTTAAAGTAGGAAAGTCTAGGTTTTCTACCATTCCATAACTCATAAAGAGTTTTATTAAGAAAAGGTCTAATTAAAACTCGATTTATAGTATAACAAGAAGTACTTACAAATTCAACCCAAAAATGTTTGGCTATAGAAAACTCACTCAACATGGTGGTTATCTCTTGAAAAATTCTATTTCTTCTTTCAACAACACCATTTTTTTGAGGTGTTCTAGGTGCTGAGTAGTTATGAGTAATGCCTTTTCTACTACAAAAATTTTCAAAATTAGAATTTTGAAATTCTCCTCCATGATCAATATGAATAGTTATCAAAGGAAGGTTTTTCTCATTTTTGAATTGGGATCTAAAACTTTTGAAATAAGAAAAAGCTTCATATTTCTTTGCTAGAAAATAGACCCATGTAAATCTAGTGTAATCATCAACTAAGAAAAATACATAATATTTTCCTCCAATGCTTCCAGTTTGTGTTGGACCAAAAAGATCCATATGCACCAACTGTAATACATCAGTGGTTGAGACTTCACCGAATGATTTAAAACTTGATTTATGTTTCTTGTCATATTGACAAGAATCACAAACTTTTGATGAATCAAATCTAAGATCTGGTAGATCCTTTACTAGTCCTTTCTTAGAGAGTTTTCATAAGTTCCTAAGGTTACATGACCTAACCTTATATGCCACAACCAAGAATGATCTTCCCTTGCACCAAGGCAAGGTAATTCTTGGCTCCTAAGGTCTTCTAAGTTCAGGGTGTGAATATTCTCTTGCCTATTGGCAGAAAGAATAAACTCTTCCTTGGAATTGTGTACTAAGCACTTGTCATTCCTAAAATTCACAAGGTAGCCTTCATCACATAATTTTATTATGCTAATGAGATTGTTCTTAAAACCTTTAACAAACAAAACATTTGAAATCAAAGTTTTTCCAAGAAGAACAATGTTACCTATACCAATAATTTCTCCCTGAACATTATCTCCAAAAGTTACTTTTCCTCCTTTCGTCTTGATAATATTTTCAAAAAAGTTTTTGTTACCAAACACATGCTGGGAACATCCACTATCCATGTACCAAGTATTTCTATTGGTACCTTCTTTATTTTCCTAGAAATAAGAAATTTAGACTTTCAAAATCCAAACTTCCTTGGATCTAGAATTGTTAGAGAACAAAATTTTGGGTATCCACATTTTTTAGAGAAATAAGCTTTATGAAACCCAAGATATTTAACTTTATTCAAAGAGAAATGTTTCTTCCAATGTCCACCACTTTGACATTTAGTACAAATAGGGGCTCTGAAATAAATGAAATAGTTGTTTTTGAAAACATATTTTCGGTGAGTATAACCTACTCCAATAGTATTTCCTTGAGGTTTGATTTGAGAATACATCTTGTCAAAATTTTTCTTACCAGAAGTAAAGTTTCCAAGAAGTTTCTTAAGGGAATATATTTTGTATTTTAGTCTGATGACTAAAGTCCTATCCTCAGGAATTATTTCCTTAGAGTTAGATTTCTCCTAAAAAACACTTAAATTTGAAATAGCATTCTTAAGATCTTTTGAAAGTTTTTCCTTTTCAAAATTTAATTCCTTAAGGTCTTTAGAAAGTTCTTCTAAAAGATCATCCTTATCTTTGAGATCTCTAGAAAGATCTGAAATCTCTTTTGTAAGAACTTATTCTCTAGTATTTTCCTTATCCAATTTCTCATAATTTTTAAATTTTTTTGCTTTTAACAACTTGGAAAATCTAGATACTTCTTCATAAGAAGGTATTTCTTCACTATCTGAAGATGAAGTATCTTCATTAGAAGTAATATCTCCAGAATAGTAATTATTATCAAGAGATAAATTTGTTAAAGCCTCGGTAGAGCATACCTTGGCCATAAGACATGTATTAGGGAAAGAAGTAGTAGTCATGAATCTAATATTTTTCTATGCTGATGATTCATATTTAGAAGATTCATTTTCTGAAGAGTCTCCACAGCTAGCAATCCAAGTATCATTTGCTTTAATAATTTTCTTGTTCTTTGAGAGATATAACTTCTTCTTATTCCTTTCTGAATTCCTTTCCTTCTTTTCCTTCTTTTTTAAAAGAGGGAAATCATGTCTGATATGACCTGTTCTTCTACAATCATAACAAGAAACTTCCCCATATTTATTCTCTTTGTAGTATATCTTCTTGAAATTATTCTGATAGTTCTTATGAGCTACTATCATGTTCATTCTCCGAGCAAGATTAGATAATTCATTCTCAAACTTCTCTGTATCACTAGATTCTGACTGAATAATAACTTTCTTTGACTTAGCTCTAGTAACTATTTCTGGAGTCTTGGATTTCATATGCTTAGAAGTGTTTGTAAAAGCAACTCATCCATTCCCATTCTTCCTTTTGAAATTATCAGCATCGATCTTCATTCTAGTCTCATGCTGAAGAAGAGTTCCAAACAATTCATCTAAGGAAATCTGGGTAACTATCCTGTTCTCATCAATTACTGTCCTCTTGGACTCCCACTCATTTGGCATGATGTCTATGATCTTATCTACACGAGTTTCATCATCAAAACCTTTTTCTACTATAGACTGTAAGATATTCACAATAGTCATAAAACTTTGCTGAACTTTTCTTATAGGTTCTCCATAAGGAAAGTTAAATCCATGGTATTCAGCTCTCAACATAGCTCTTCTTGTCTCTATAACTTTAGATGTACCAAAATGTGTAACTTCAAGTTTCTTCTAGATACTTTTTTTAGCTTCATATGAAGATATTTCACTATAGATATTCCTATTCATAGAACATAACAAATTATTCCTAACTCTAAAATTTTCTTGATATTCTGATTTCTCCTGATTAGTAAAAGTTATTAATTAATTATCAGGAATATTATAGTCTCCTGTCAGCATTATATAGTTATCAACACCAGTGTTAATAAAGAAAGTCTTCATCTCATCTCTCTAGTACTCATAAACATTTCCCTCAAAAATAAGGGGTCTGGTAGGATTTATATTGTCGATAGAACCAACACTTAAACCTGCCATCTTGAGGAAAAACTTGTCACACAAACTTGTTAGTAATATAAGTTTGTAAACAAGGAAATATATATCCTAAGAAAGAAAAAAATACAGAGCCAGAGTATTTCTAAGAAAAAGTGAATTCGAACTTGCGAATCCGAAAATGTAAATCCAAAAAACTGATTCTGAAAGAAAAAGATTTTTATTTTGAATCTAAACGTGAGATTAATTCAGAAAAACTTGATAAAAGAAAAATTATATGTAAATATAAGTATTTAAGAGACCTCATCTGATACCAATTGTTGGATTGGTTCAGAATATGAGGTTTCCAACCTCTGATACCAATTGTTGGATCGATAGATACGATATATATGATACTGATTGTAGTATCAAACTATGATGCAGATACTCAAAATACAAGAGGAGGGTAAATTGTATATTTTAAAAATTCCTTTGTAACTTTTATAGATGATTATATTTAACAAGGTTAAACAAGGTAATTCACAAAACTTCTAGATTCTAATAACTTGCTTGATTTCGGAAAAGTGATTCCAGAAATGAAACTTAACAAAAGTTTACAACAACCAATATTCTACCTTAAAGTATATAGAATTCTATAAAATTAGAGTACAAGTTTAAGGAAATATAAGAAAGTTATACTTTCCTTAACAATCAGAATTACAGTGGAAAACAAAACTAAAATACTACAAGAAACAAGTAGTAACTCCTTTAACCCAAAGAGAAGGGTATCCAACAACCCTGGATAAAGGTCCCTTGATTTATACTTTTAAGAAAGTCTGTCTTACCCAAACCTAGGTAAGTCCTCAATACAAAGATTGGTATCTTTTTTTCTATCCCCGCAAGCCCTCTAATTTTAAGGAAATCAGCACTTCTGACTTCACAACCTAAAGTCTCTGATTTCAAGGAAATCTCACCTTTGCACAAATCAAATCTGCATGAAGCAAAGTTTGAACAAGCTGTTCAAACTTTCTGCACAAATCTTGAGAGTTTATAAGAGCCTCTCTCTCTAGAAATCACTTCAACAACATGTAAGAATTGTCGTCAAAAGTTTTTCTACCAAAAATTTTAAGCTCTTTCAAATGAGCTCCTATTTATAGGCATAGCTCCAACGGTCGGCTCCCTCCTCCAACAGTCATATTTTTCCTTGAATTTCGGAGGGACCTGTACACGTGTCACTAAAACAATGGTTAGTTAGTAACTGAATGAATGGAATTTTTTTATAACAAAACAAGTGTAAGAAAAAATATGGTAACATAACCAAAATCCAATATTCACAATGTAAAAAATAAAAAGTTCAGAGTCTAACCAAAAATGAATTCGGAGTCTATAATACAAGGATATAATGATTCTTCTTTTCTAAGGAATTCATAACTTGAACTTTATAGAATTCCGGAGTCTTAATTTCAAGGAAATTCGGAATCTGGATTCATAAGAATTCAGAACCTAAACTTACAAAGTTTGGAGTTTGAATTCATTAGAATTCGGAGTCAGAACTCATAGGAATTCGTAACCTAAATTCGGTGTCATAACTCAGAGGAATTTATAATGAGAATTCAGAGTCAATATTAATAAGAGTTCGTAATTAGAATTCATATTCATATTTCATAGTCAGAACTCAGAAGAGTTCGTAACCAGAATTCTGAGAATTTGGATTCATAACTCAGAAGAGTTCGTAACCATAATTCGTATTCATAATTCGAAGTCAGAACTCAGAAGAGTTTGTAACCAGAATTCGTATTTAGAATTCAGAGTCAGAACTCAGAAGAGTTCGTAACCAGAATTCTGAGAATTCAGATCCTAAAACAGAATGCTTCATATCTAGGTAATTATAGGATTCTAACGTTTTGGTTACAAAATGGATTTTACACTAAGGAAAAATTATGATATGAACAAAGAAAATAAGGTAAGGATAAATTTCCTCAGGAAAGGAAATTTTTCCTTATAGAAGTAAAACATAGGGTAAAAATAGATTTTCCTTGAGATAAGGTGTTTGTGATTTTCAAAACAAGAAGTAATGGTAAAGTCATAAGGAAACCTTATTGACTTAACAATCTCCCCTAAGTATGATGGAATGGAAAAGTCATAAGTAAAACCTTATTGACTCAACAATAACTAGAATTATAAATAAGTGAAAATTATAGATAATGATTCATCCATTTAAAGTGATGAAGAACAAACTTTTTCAACTCATTAAAGGTTGGTAAAGTAGGTGAAAGTCCAAAATATCAGTGGAAAACTTGGATATTCGGTTCAGGATATGATAAATTTAAGGACAAAAACATATACCTAATTATTTTCTTAGGTTGAACGAAGATATGTGAAAGGGGATTTCAAGAATAAATAGTGGATTTATTTCATAAATATGTAGTTAGATCAAATCAAGAAGAATGAAGCATTGGAGTTGGTACCTAATCCAACTGACAAAAATTTCACTGAAAAAATGCGTGTTTCATAACAAGTTAAATCAAAGAGGTACAATAATAAGATAAAAGAAAAGTATTGCGTGAAATGAATTGATTTTGATGATACCATCACACTGGTTTCTAAAGTTAATACTATTAGGGAATTTATTTATATTATGACACAAAAGTGATATTAGATTTTCTAATTGGACGCCAAGTCTTCTTTTCTTAATGGAGAGTTGTAAGAGGATATCTTTGTTGATAAATCCAATAGTTTCTTCCTTATATAAGATAAAGTATATGTTTTAAAGTTAAATAATAATATATATGGGTTAAAATAAGGCCCAATAGCAAAGCATTCAAAGTTAAGAACATGTTTAAAGTTTCTAAAATTCAAGAAGGGGAGAGTGGACAAAAACCTCTACATTAAATGTGAAAAAGATGTAGCATTTATTGTTATTTTCTATTTATGATATTGTATTTTCTTGAAATAATGAATGTGTGTTCAAGGAGTTTTCTTTTTAAATGAATAAGATGTTTTATATTTCTATTCTTTGATAAATGAGATATTTCTTGGGCTTAAAATTTCTCAATAGGAAGATCATATCTTTCTTTATCAAGAGAAGTGTGCTTAAGAACATCAAAAGAAGTTTGGAATGGAAGGTTAAAATTCTGTCTCTACTCTAATTTTAGTGATAATATATATTTAAAAATATGAAAAAGGAAAGTAAGTTGATAAAATAGAAATCCTAAATCATATTAGGAATTTTCTTTATCTAAAAACTTGAATACCAGATATAGGGTATGCTATTAAATTAAGTTTTTGATATAAAAGTGCATCGAAGGAATATCATTTCATCATTGGGAAGATAATTCTTAGGTATATAAAAGTAATAATGGTTTTAAATATTGAAATAGTGTAAAAATTATCTATTTGGATATATAAATATATATTGGGCTAGAAATATTGATGATAGAAGATTAACACTTGATGGATTTTTTTGGATTAAATGTGTATATGTTGGAACACAAAGAAAAATGTCTCAGTGACCATGCGTACTTAGGAATAATAACATGCTTCTATAAATCAAAAAATAACCCAATTTATGTGTATGGGGAGTCAATTGGAAGATCTCATGGTAGATTTGATATTTATGTTATCAGTGGGCTATGATAATCAAAGTTCTATTAATTTATTAAGAAATTTGGTTCAATATTAATGATAAAAAATTAAATACCTTATAGCTAGGGTAATTCTTGATCAAAATACACTGATATAAAATATCACCTTATCAAGGAGTTTGCATAGAAAAATTAATTAAAGCTATAATTTGTTCCAACAATGGAGAAAATAAAAAATATTTTCACCAAACCACTGCCAAATGATATATTTTAATGATTGATGTATATTATGGGAGTTCAAACTCATTCCTATCAAATATAAGATATAGTGATTCATTCCCCTCTCTCACTCATTATTTAAATTATCATTTTCAAAGGGGGAGAAAGAAAATATAAATCTCTTTATGTTTAATCCTTTATTGTATTTATAAGGGGGGGGGGGTGAAAAACAATATAGGGGGAGTATATAAATATATGTGTTTAACTTAATGTGGGAGAAATCTCATATTTAGAGGGATCATATTTTAAAAGGAATCTTTTTAAAAGGGATAAGTTATGAATTTGGCGTGGTTCTAAACTATTCTGACATTTTTGGTGAGCTTGTATGCCTGAACTTGTTATATACAGATTCATTAGAGCAATTTTTTCACAAGTGAATGAAAAATTGTTCCTCAAGTATTTTTGATTAAATTTTATCAAGAGATATTAATAAGTGGTTGTAATTCACTTTAATGTAAAACATGTTTTTTATTTTTTAACGTTCTTGTTTCCAACATAAAGTTCACTCACATAGGATTATAATTATTAAATGACAATTCATGACTAAGTGTGTTGAGTTTGAAAAATGATATATGTTAAATGATTTCCAAAAAAATCTAAACGGGTAGACTGTTGAGCACCTGGATGAAGAATACGATGAGATCTAGAGTTGAATAAGAAGAATCCCCTAACATTGTGGTATTTTTATTGGGAATAAGAATTGGTGAAGAAAATAATTGTATATGATTCTTGTGTTAGATATTGTTTTCAAAACATAAATCATGTTCAAACTCAAGTCTCACATGGTGTTTCATTTGAGATGATGTTTGTTCCATGGTTTTAGAATGTTTAGAATAACATTGAAGGTGTCTTTATGTTGAAGAGTGGTGTTTAAATATGTTTAAAGTGTAGGTAACATCACTATACCATGGTCATATGTGAAATGACCATAGAGATGGTATGATAATGGAATAATGTCATGGATTCTCGGGAAGTAGGAATTTTGGTAAGCCGTGGTCTGAGGAAGGGGAATTAACCATGATATAGTTAAATTAAGAACATTTCATAGTAAGTAAATGGTGAAATAAAATCTAAAACAACAGTTTAAAAAGTAATTTAAATTGATAAAATTTACTATAGGAAATTATGAGACTCATACATTCCATATATGAATCCATAGTGTATTGTAAGTGAGTTTGAATTTTTTGAAAAGTACTCATATGTGGGATGATACGTAAGAGTTTATTTATGATATATAAGGATCTTACTTTTTCATAAAGAAGATTGATTGACTAGGATTCAAAATGGAAAATAACACACCATGATCAAGAAATGATAGCCATTTTGAGAAGTCTTTTAAATATTGAGGAGGCTTGTTCCCAAGGAAGTGAAACAACTTGGAAGTTATTTGAGGTTTAAAATGTAGAGTCCTATGTTTTGGTGTGAGAAAAAGATTAATATATAAAATATTTATGGGAGAGGGAACTGTGACACAATAAATTTTAGAAGTTGTTCCAAATTAGTTTTGAGTGGTTAGACTAAAATGACATATGATATGCCTTGGTGAAATAAATTTCCATTAAAGAGTTCCATAAATGGTGTACAACACTCATTGGTGAAGAATAGTCAAGTTTTATTTAGAATTGAGTTCCAGATTTTGATTGGATTTTATGACATGGATCAGTTAATGACTCAAGGGATACCCATAATTGATCTTTAAATTCATTAACCAAATTAACAATAAGAAATAGTTCTTAAATGATCCAAAGTATAAAAATGAATATAAATTAGTTATATAGAATTTAAATTAATTATTAGTTTGAATTTTAATTTGAAATTCAAACTTGAATTGAGAGAAGAGAATTTGGTTATGTAATAAAAATTTGAAAATGAGTCTTATTAGGAATTAAGAGTTGAAGAATATAAGATAAAGTTAAAGAAGTGGAGAGGGATTAATAATCACTTCAATAATATGATGGAAGCATGATCCTATTAGAGACTCTCCTGTTATTGAAAATATATTCTATATCTTTATTAGTGTGGTAGAAATTTATACAATTGAGATAAATTTTATGTAACATGAGTTCAAGGATATAACATACTCGTTGTTAATCCAAAATAATGATACTAGTGTACTGTATAATATTGAGTGATTCTAGACCATTCCAAGTATTAGCTACTCATTTTGAGTAATGAACCTTGTAAAAAATATGATATTCTTTATGTGTGTGTGATTTAGTGTGTATAATGATGATAAAGTTATTCAATTTAATAGGTGATGGAATTTGTTTCTAAAGAAAATTAAAATGGAATTTAATTCAATGATTCACACCCTATAAGTGAATTTATCCCTGATCATATGGGTATTTTTTTATAATTATTCAATTATTTGTTTTAAATAGTTTTTTATTTCAAATATTAAAATATTTAAGTGTTTCGGGCATTATATGGTAGAGCACCAATTCTTCCCTCATGGTAGTAATAATATTTTTTTTAAAATATATTTCTATTTTTATTGAGGTATTTATTTAGACAATAATTAAAATTTGGAATTATAGAATTAAAATAGGTTACTCCGTTTTTAAAATATAGAAGCCAGGCATTAAAATCAGGAAAAAAAGTATTGAAGTATAATACTAAAGTATTAAAATTATTTTTATAATGAATATTCATTTAATTTATTTAATGAGTGTCATATGAATTTTAGAGTAAACTAAATCTTTTTCCCATGGGTTTATTGCACATTTTTATATAATTTTATTTCTTATTGATTTTTTTTTCAAATGTCTACCCAAATCTTAAAGTGAAGTGTTAAAATGTGGAACTAATTTTTTATTTTGAATCTTAACTATTAAAATCTATAAATAAAAGTATGAATTGATATTTAATTTGATATATAATTAATTTCTATTTAGGTAAGTCTTTCAAGTTTGTGGTATATTCCTATTGTTTACCTCTTGAAGTCACTTATTATGAAGTGCCCAAAGAGGTGGGGACATGTGTGAATCAAGATAATAACTCTTTATAACACCTATTTATTTTTTCTTATTAAATTTATTTCTCCATTGGATATTTTTATCACATGAATGAGATCACATTTCTTATATATTTAGAGTTCATTTGATATAAGATTCAAATGTAAATACCATAAAAAACAACCAATAACCCTATACCTAGAATAAATGAACAGATCAATTTAGCTATTCATCTAAGTCTTGTTATCAAATTCCTCCATTTATGTTATCAAGTGAATTTAAAAATAATTACTAAATTTATATAAATCAAGTGTTAAAATTTATAAGTCAATAAATAAAAAAACCCCACTTCCATATTTTAACACCTAAGTTCTATATTTTAATACTCGACTTTCATATTTTTACAGAAGAGTTATACATTTTATAAATATATATATATATATATATATATTATGTTTTTTATTAATTTTTTTATTCAGTTGTATTATTAAATTTTTTATGGTATGGTCATCATATTTCCCCCAATGGAACTTTATAACATAAATGGTTTTACCACTTTCATTCTTAGTCAGATTTCTACCTGTAGTACTAAATGTTCTAAGTGGTTTATAATATTCTATATGAATTATTTTAAAACTACTTTTTTAAAATTTATTCTAAGAGATAAATATTACTTCTTAAGCTTTGATATTATGACCTATAAAAAATTTTAATTCACTTATCAGTTACATCTCTAACTTTTTTTCATTAATCTAGAAAACTATGCACAATTTTCAATATTTGAATCAAAAAAAAAATAATGTAATCAATGTTTTCAAGAACTATAATTTTATTATTACCATGTTTATTCATAAAAAAATATTCAGTCTACCCCACCTTTGATAAAATTCAATTGTGTAATGACCTCTATCATTACATGTTGGTGAAATTTGGGGAAATTTGAATTTTGTGTCCCAAATCAAGGGGATTTTTAAAATTTGTAAATAGATAATGATTTTGGGAGTTGATACACATCTAGTAGGGTTTTTCTTGTTTTATGGATTTAAAGTTAACTATAAGAGTTTTGGGTGAATATTTGAGTAAATGGTCTTGGATTTTGGCTAAAAATATTGGCTACTGGTGGAAGAACACACCATAAAATGGAAAATTCATGGAATGATTGGGGCCGACCCTTACGCCATAGTTGTAGTGGACTATACCATAGTCCTAAGATGTTGGGGAGATGGTTTTTGTTGTAGTTAGTTAATCATGCCACAATAGGGGTGTTGGGACATGGCTAATGAAAGTATAATATTAATTTCTAGTTTTTAGAGATATTATTCCATGACATGGGGAAATGATATGTGAGGGTTTCTTGAGGGGGAAAGTGTCACACCACAACCTAGGGGGGTTTCATTGTGAAACACCCTATCAAGAACGTTAGGTTCTTCATTTGCGATAGGTGTTGCATTGTGAAGCATTAAGTCTTGTCGTAGTGTGTGGCCAAGAGGTTTTTTTGTGACCCCATGGATCATACTATAATGTTCCTTATATTTAGTTTTTTTAAGTGATAGTAGACCCATATTTTCTAGATTTCTCCCCTTTAAATTTAGAAGGAACAGTGAATTGGGAAAGGGTCATTCATCCATCTCCTCCCCTATATATTCCACACATGGATCCCACTTTATAGTTGTTGATTTGTGTGGTTATTTTTTATCTTTTTAGAGGTAATATATATTCCTTATCCCTCAATCATTATTTGTATTATTTTTTTTCTCATATTTGGTGATGTTCAAGGATATATATTTTAGTAATGATTCCACTAAATCCTATTGGAAATCATCCTAAATTTCAGGACTTTGGCATGCAGTAGATAAAAGATTCCATGGAATGATGAAAACACACCATCATTACTTAATTTGGTGGAGGTATGTTATTGAAAGATTTTATGTAGTATTTTAGTTTAATTAGATGAAATTGGTGGATGATTGAGTGTCAAACTATAATTATTTTTATTATATAGATACCAGGGATGCGACATAAGTCTTTCACGATCCATTGGTCAAATATTTAGTGTCGTAGGATTTATTAATGGGATTTTAGGGTTTATACCATTTGGGTTTGATATATTAATTCAATTATAATTGTTTATAATTAATTTTTTGAGCCTTATGGTTTGGGATAGGTGCTCGTGTCATGAAGATATATTAGTATATCTTGATGTGAGCTTGGAAGAAGACAAATGAGAATTGTTTAATGGGTTAACTCCATTAAAAAAGTAGGTGACCCTATAATACTTTACCATATGCATGTTTATTCATTATTGTGCATTTTTCATGGGAATTATGGTCTAGATAAATTATATTAGGATCATGAGTTCCCTATGTGGATGAACTATGTGTCTTATATCCTTCTATATATAGAGTGGGTGATCTATAATTAGAGAATGAATTTAATTAACTAATGACTTCATCTCCAAGGTGTGAGGATTATAATTTTGTGAATAAGGGGACCAATATATTTCTTCATGATTGAAATGGATTTAGGTTATCCTAGTATGTATCTCTCAGTGATAATATATCTTATATGGTGGTATTAGGATTATGAGTGACAAATGCGATGGATATTCATCTCATACATTGTCAGTAACACCTAATTTGAAGGTGAGTGGTAGTCTTGGTGCATATCATGAGAATAATTAGTCCTATAGGGCTTGGTATGATGTAATGAGAAGTAATACATCCTAAATTTTTATTACATAACTTTACATTACATTTTACAACATAGGATCTTTTAAATTTTAGTTTCTTGGAAAAAATGTCTATAATACATGAAAACACAAAGCATTCATTTAATCTACTTGAATAGATTCTTATTTTGTTCATAATATGTAAAATTAATTCATCTCATAACCTGGGGACATACATCAAAGTAAAGGGTGAGCATAAGTCCTAATAAGGTAAAGTAAGGGAAACAATTTACAAGTGATCATAAGAATTATCAATAAGAACTCAAAGAATATCATAAAAGAATGAGAAAAGAAAAAAGATATATATCATAGTAAAAAGAACATAAATTATAACATGGAAATTTGGATACAAAATTTAATTTATTCAGTCATAATAATTTTACCAGGTTTTATCACTGATGTTTCATAAAAATTACCAAGGTTATTCACCAAGGTATCGTAAAACATGTCATCTCTAGAGATTAAATTCTTTACCCAATGAATTGGAGTACTATCAGGGTGCACCCTTAATATTTCTTAATTAATGTGAATCACATAAATCATAATAAAACATTTTAGAAATATCCCATGGAGAATAAAATAAATATGTTCCATATCAAAATCACGATGTTTTAAAAAAGTGATTAAAGACAAGATCTTTATGTCGTTATTAACCCACAAAAAAGGAAGGTAGGTTTTATGAATGTTGATCCCAGAATAAAATATATCATTTTGAAATATAGGTTAATAAACCTATAAAATAAAGTGGTTTGGGTATTCAAAAAATAAAATAAGATAATTTCATGAGAAAAAGATAGAAATTTTGAGAAGAAAATTTGGCAGCATATCAGGTATGAAAGTTGGTTTTAGAAAACATTAAAAAGAGATGGGAAAATGGCCTCCCATTCATAGAAGAATATTAATAAAAGAAAGGTATAGAATAAAATTTACATAAGAAAATAGTATGGAAACTTGAAATATATACCACATAAAAATTAAATTGGAAAGGAAATGATAAGTTGATATTTCCTTTACCTTGAAGAGTGTTCCCAAAACTTGCGGATTGGGACCTTGGGGGCTTGATAACACCTTGGTAGGAATACTTGGGATCTAAAACTACTATATATTCATAGATTATTAATTATAAGTGAAATTAAATGGAGAAATGGGTGGTTATTTATAGAAAAAGAAGAGGTTTTTTTATTAATTTCCTTGGACACCTAAGTAGAGTTAAATGAAAAACCCTGGGATTTCCCATGGTATTTTCCCATGGTATTGGAAAATTTGGCCACCTATTATTATATTTTAATCCAAAAGAGTCAAAAAACATTTTATAATACTCATTAAACCATTATTATGTCATTAAACATACCAAAAACTCAAAACTGTATTTTTACTATTCAATGAAAAACAAAATATTTTAGAAAATTATCATAAATTCACCTTAACCTAATTTTGACATTCTGATTTCAAAAGTGAAGTTTATTTTATCACAATAAATTTTTAAGTATAAGCTATTTAACTTTTAAATATAAAAATTATTATTTATTAAAAATAATAGCTAATAGGAAATGCATAATAAAATTTCTAATACTTGAAAAAGTAAAATTATTTTATCATTTAAATTTAAATAATATTGTTTTAATCATAAAATTTCATTAAAATAAACATTATTCATAATAAATTAGTTTATTATTATAATTATTTATTTTCTGAAAATTTCAATCTCTATCAAAAAAATAAATTTATCAAATTCTATATCAATTTTATTAAGAAAAACTATTATTAAAATATAAATGATGGAAAACATTTTTTTATACAAAGGAATTAAACTTTTAATTAATTAGGGCCTCGATACATAACCCCTTATTACACCCACATACTCCCTAAGAGTAAGGTGTGAAATGGTGGTAGTTTCATGGGTTTCCACAACTAAACATCAACTGGGTGTTGTTCTACACTAGCTTGAACTTCTCCTGTAGGTGATTTCATTAAAGATTCACTTGTTGAAGCTCAGATTGGTCTTGTTCAAGAGAAAATCCTAGTTTTGATACCTCCCTCCCATGTTTTGATATATGATCTTCAAATGGGACAATTATACTGGTTTAGACCATTGACTCTTGTTTCTATATCAATTTTACTTTGTCAAAATTTTACTTATAAAATATATTAATAATGTTAAAATTATTATCAAGAGTATAGTTCCCAAAGATCATATTGACCAATAGTTATAATTTACCAACATTCATATAACGTTCGAATCCAGATGGCCAAATTTCCCTTTATATTCACTTCATTAAAAAAAATATGGTTTTGTGTTAATAATATAATATAACACACATTTTTGGGAAACAATTATCATTCAAAAAGTTTGGATCATTACATTCTTCCCCCCTTAATAAATTTTTTCCCTTAAATTTCAACTCAATGTCTTAGTTGTGAAAAGGTGTGGGTAATTTTGTCTCATTGTCTCCTCTAGTTCCCACATTTCTTCTTTATATTTATGGTTCCTTCTATTTCCCACCATTTTATAAAATGAGAAAACTTAGTGAGAAACGTTTTATTTTAATAATATTATAACTATAAAGATATTTTATATCTTAAAACATTATGCTTAAATATGTTATTATTTGAAAACATTTACATTTTCTATATATCATTTATAATGGTTTATAAAAATCTTGTGATTAACCAAACATATCCCTCAGGAGTGTCAAACCAGGTGAGAAGTAAGGCCCATTTTCATGTACCAGGTTACACTGAGTCATCCCCGATGCAACTTGTTTGAGTTTTTACCCCTAGGTACATCTGTTCTAGAACCAAATCCATTTGTTCATATCCAAACATGAATTTCTTTTCTCAAAAAACACTTACTTAACACTTCACCTAAATAAAAGGATATTTTACAATATTTAAACTTGTACCTAGGGTTCTTATTAATGATTTAAAACCATAATTTCTAAAAATAACTAAACTATACTTTGATAACAACTATGGAATAATTCCTTTTTATCACAAAACTTTACATTACATTTTATAAATATAGGATATTTTAAAGTTTAGTTTCTTGGAAAAAAGGTCCATAATACATGAAAACATAAAAAATTAATTTAATACACTTGAATGGATTCTTCTTTGGTTCACCCTATGTAAAATTAATGCATCTCATAACCTAGGGACATGCATCAAAGGATATATTGAACATAAGGTCCAGTAAGGGAAAGCAAGTAAAATAATTTTAAAGTGATCATGAGAATTATCTATAAGAACTAGAATAATATCATAAAGTCATGAGAAAAGAAAAAGGAGACATATCATAGTAAAAATAACATGAAAAATAACATGGAAATGTTTTTACAATGTTTAATTTAGTCATTCATAAGCATATCACCATAGTTTATCACCAAGGTGTCAAAAAAATTTACTAAGGTTATTCACTAAGGTATCGTAAAACATATCATCTATAGAGATTAAATTATTTACCAAATGCATTGGATTGATAATAAGGAACACCATTAATATGTATTAATTAATATGATCCACATATATCATAATAAAACATTTTATAAATAAACCATAGATAATAAAATAAATGAGTTTCATATTAAAATCATGACATTTTCAAAAAGTGCTTAAAGACAAGATCTTCATGTAATTATTAACCAATGAAAAATAAAAGAGAGTTTCATATATGTTAATAACATAATAAAATAGATATTTTTTACATCTAGGTGAATACCCCTATAAAATAAAGAGGTTTGGGTTTTCACAAAAGAAAATGATAGAACTTTTTAAGAAAAAGAGATAAATTTTGAGAATAAAATTTGGTAGCATAACTGGTATGGAACCTGGTTTAAAAAAAAATTAAAAAGAGAGGAGATAAGTGTATAATATTATTAAAATACTCTTATTATAGTAAAGGGATATAATAAAATTTATATAATAACACAGTATAGAAATTTGAAAGATATACCACATAAAAAGGAAACTTGACAGGAAAAGAGAAGTTGAGATTTCCCTTACCTTGAAGAGTGTTCCTAAAACTTAGAGATGGGGACCTTGGGGGCTTGTTGAAACCTTGGGAGGACACCCTATGCAGTAAAATTATTGGAGATTCATGGATTATAAATTTTAATTGAAATTAAATGGATAAATGGGTGAGTATTTATAGAAAAATAGAAGGATTTTTTTATTAATTTCCTTAGACACCTAAGTAGTGGTAAATGAAAAACCATGGGATTTACCATGATATTTAACCATGGTATTGGAAATTTGTTAAAAATATTATGATATTTTAATCCAAAAGATTATAAAAACATTTTATATTACTTATTATATCATTATCATGTCATTAAACATACTAAAAACTCAAATCTGTATTTTTAATATTTCCCAAAAAAACAAAAATATTTTAGAAAATTCTTATAAATTCATCCTAAACTAATTTAGTTGTGATGATTTAAAAAATGATATTTATTTTATCATAATAATTATTTAAGTATGAGAAATTTACCTTTTAAATATAAAAATTGTTATTTATTAAAGATAACAGTGGATAAAAAATGTATCGTAAAACGCAAAAAAAAATTTCTGACCCTTGAAAAAATAAAATTATTTTATCATTTAAATTTAAATAAGAGTGTTTTAATCATAAAATTTCATTAAAATAATAATTATTTATAATACCTTAGTTTATTATAATAATTATTTATTTTCTGAAAATTAAAATCCTCATTCGAAAAATCAATTTATCAAATTCCATCTCAATTTTATTAATAAAAACTATTATTAAAATAAAGATGATGAAAAAAATTTATTTATACAAAGTAATTACTCTTTTAAGTAACTAGGGCCTCAAAAAATAACCCCTTATTACACCTGCAAATTCCTAAAGAGTGAGGTGTGCAATGGTGGTAGTTTCGTGGGGTTTCTCGACTAACATCGACCAAGTGGTAATCTCCAGTAGCTTGAACTTCTCCCATGAGAGATTTTTCTCAAGATTCACTTGTTAAAGATAGGCCTCGTCTTGGTTAAAATAAATCCCAGTGATGATACCTTCCTCCCAAGTTTTGATAGATGAGCTTTAAGTGAGACGACTCTACTAGTTGAGGCCATCGACTCTTCTTTCTATATTAATTTTCCTTTGTCAAAATTTTACTTACAGGATCTATAAATAATGTTAAAAGTATTATCAAGTGTATAATTCCCAATGTTCACATTGACCAATGGTCATAATTGACCAACAATCATATAACGGTCAAATCCAGATGGTCACATTTTCCTTTGTATTCCATTACTTAGAAAATTATATGGTTTTGTGGTAATAATATAATATAACACACATTTTCATGAAACAATTATAATTTAAAAAGTTTGAGTTGTTACAAGAAGGGTTTCCAATAATTTACATGACTGAGAGCTATCCTATGGGAGATGTAAGATGATAACCAATCACGGATTATGAGATAAGTGTTTATATGGTCTGACAACCATGATGCCTCAAGTGTGTTCAGCTCCAGATGGTCCTTAAGTACCATGACTGTATAGGTGATTTGATAATTTGGAAAGAATATGGACTGGAATTTGATGCTAGGGTTAGGTAATTCCAATGGGTTTTTATTTAACATGGAGTGTTGTATTTACCTTGGTATCAATGAAAAAATAGATATGAGCCTATGGAACTTGGAAGTTTCCCTCGAAGGGTAAGGATTGATATGTTTATCAATACACTGATGATTTTGATGTATCATGTTTTGTGTGATGGAACTAGGATTGGATAAGTTATCCGAGGTGGTTAGGTTAGATATGAGATATGACATGACTAGAAAATATATGTATTATATGATTAGAATTTGGGCTGTGTGATACGATATGTGATGTGATTGATGAGAAGTATTGATAAATGATATTGTTATATGGGATAAGATAGCCTCAATCATGAAATTATCCTTTATTCCTACCTGGTGATGATATGGTTTATCTCATGAGGGATGTTAGCTCCATTGTTTCCCACTTATATAGGAGGTTGGATACATTTTTTCCCTATTGAGGATATTATTATGGTATATTTGATTAGCCTTGGGGCCTATTTTGTGGTGGGATAGTTTGGATCATGTAGGGGATTGGATCCATTTTTTCCTCTTTAGGATTTTTTTCATGTATATGCGACTAGCCATGAGACTTACCTCGGGGGGGGGGGGGTAGTTTGGATTGTACAATAAGTTGGATTTTATAATTTTCCTCCTTAGGATATATTTATTATATATACTATTATCTATTGTGATTACCTATTGATAGTATGGTTTAAATTATACGGGTGGTCAGATATGTTGTTTCCCTCCTTCGGATCCACTTCCTGTTGAAGTACAAATTTGAATTATTTAAGAAGGTTGTATTTTTTTCAACCTTGTGTAAAAGTTTTTAAATATGATTTGATATGGATTTATGGTTTCTAAGAAGGATTATAGAAAATTAGAAAAGTCATGGACATCAAAAGGTTCATTATGATTTCATAAGGTTGGATATAGGCATAAGTTTGAGGAAAAATTACAACTTGAAGACTTTATAAAGTTCATTTAAATATTCATAAGGTCCATTGAAATATTTATAAGTTTAATTATAGGTTTTAATAAATTTTTTAAGATTTATTGTCATCTTTTTTGGATTTATTTTCACCTTATTAATGTTTATTTAAGAGATAAATGGATTTTTTAAGGTTTTCTAAACATATTCATAAGATTGAGCACAAAAATTTGTAAGGTTTATAGAACTTTGTAAGGAAGAAACTTAGTATGGTTTAAATTTCATAAGTTTGAGTGTAGTGATTCATCAGGTTTAAGGGATTTATAAGATTGTAAATAGTATATTGTAAGGTATACATCAAATTGGTAAGGTTAATTACTTTGAAAAACACCAAAAAGCCGGGAATTGAATTAGATGATACTTTGTTGTACTGAAATTATTGAATATAATAGATTTTGGTCAAATAAATGATCCAAGAAAAGATTTGTGGCAATTAAAATGGATATTAACTGAGAGGATCATATACTGAAATTCATTGTGATTTTAAATTTCAATATTTTATATTATTTATTATGATCAATGTTGCTATTTTTCATGAAGTATTTATCCAACGGATTTCCACACATATGATAATTAAAGGGAATTTACATAAATTATTATGTAAATAATGTTCATGATATTATATAAATAAAAAAATAAAAAAATAAGAAGTGAATATTATTCATGAATTGAGAAGATAAGTTCATACTCTGATGTGTTGATGACCTACTATATTAAAGAAAGAGATATTAAAGAATATTTACCTATAGCACATATTTGATTTCTAAACATTATAAGGAAAGTGTTTTTGATTTGATATCATCTATTATATTTCTTCTAAGAAGGAAAAATATCATCTTGTGCATGCATGATCTCATGCACAAGGTGATTATTATAAATAACTAAGGAGGAAAGACAATGTTCATGTTGTAACATTGATACTATTTGTGTAGTGTAAGACCTTTAAAATTAATATATTATCTTTAATACTGATATATCTAGTGAAAAAACTACCAATATTATTTAATATCAATATCAGAAGGTCAAATATTGAAGATAGGTGGTTACAGTTTAAATAATTTCCAAAACATTTGGGAAGTGGATGACACCTACCCTGGGAAGTGGATGATACCTGTGAAAACCATTATAAGCATATTGAACTGAATTTGTAATAACTATGATCCAATATTGATAATTAATTTTTTATCTTAAAAAGAGTCAAATATGGTAAGGATTATTCTCTCACATTATGTCCAAACCTTATAAAAACCTTGTGTACCTTTAATTATTTATATTATAGTTGTATAATAGGAAATAGAGTGTTTATACTAAGTATATTTGGAGCTAAAAAATCCATGGATATTTAATTCAAAATAATTTGAAAATTGGGTACTAATTATTCACACACCCTATTAGTGGTACTCCAATTGACCTAGGAACTACTATTAGTATCAAAGTAAAATAGGTTCTCTATGAGATCCTACTCTTTTAAAGTAAAGGCATAGAGAAGTTGAATTCTATGAACATCTAAGGAGTCTCTATTTTTTATGGTAAGAACATTCATGGATGGAAGAACTAAATGATTAATTATTTTTTATCATAATGTTTAGATTTTAGTGAATCTATGATAGCAGTTTTCCCATGTATTGGGAGAGATTCTCCCATGAACTTTACAGATAAGGGAAATTTATAGGTAGATGGGAAGTACAAGAATACAATCTTATCTTCTTTATCCGATAAAGTATACACTAAAGTTATGAGGATGAGGACTACTAAATAGATATAGGACAAGCTATAAAACATGATTAAATAGAATTTCTAGATTAATGGATCCAAACTATAAATATGTAGGTATAAATTCGAAGACAACATAATGGATAAATATGATACGCTTGATGACTATTTGACCAAGGAAAATGTGATAGTAAGTCACATTAGGGGATTTTATGATAAACTATAATATTATAATATTTTTAAAAAATGAATGATAAAATATCCTGATATATTTGATCCAATGATTTTAGATATATAAGAAAAGAAATATATTTCATTAACACGTTACACAACACTCTTATTAATTATGAGATAAAAAAGATCCAATTTTTAAGAAAATGGATAAAGAGGACATGAAATTCAAATTAATTAACAATTTGAATATCAAGGAGAATAAAGTTGAATCCTCAAGTTATTGGGATTAATATGATGAGAGTGATGAGAATCACAAAATAACTATAGACTTTATTTCAAAAAATAGAAAAAAGGGTAAAGGAAAATATATGGGAAAACTCACACTCGATTACTTTGAGTGTAGGATAAATGGAAACTTTGTGGAATATTATCCAAGGAATAAGAGTGTGGAATATGATTATAAGAAGAATAAATAGAATCCTCAAAGGTGGTAAAAAGTAAGAGGTTTCATGGTACACATGAAGTTTGGTGAAGATAAAAGGAATATTCAAAGAAGAAAGAAGAGGATTATGCTGAGTAAAGAAGAAGAATATTTCTCTTATTCAAGTAATAATTTTGAGTAATATTATTTTAGAAAATTTACTAGATTCATGTCACATAGTGAAAGGAAAAATTAAAGATCAATCCATGAATAAAAATGAGAATAAAATTACATGGAATACATGATAAAAACTAATCTTGAAGTGATCTTGGAATGAAAAACTCACCAGAAAAGTGAAATAAAATCTCTAAAGAAGGAGGCTGAAAAGTAGATAAGATAGAAATATGATCCTTATGATAAAAAGACATGTAATATTGAGTAAATCAATATTATTAAGGTTAATCTGGATGAATAGAATAAAATGGTGTATAAACTTGAGTAGATTTTTTTACTAAAGATAAAGAGATAAACATAGAATAATTGAGGTTTCATAAATCTAAGAAGGATCCTGAAAAAATGAAAGATAACTATTAGAAGTCAGTGTAAGTAAATTAAAATTCATCAAAAAAATGGAAAATATTTCACCCAAGTTTCGGTAAAATATTTACCCATAATGCTTGAAAATAAAAAATCTATTTTAGCTAGCAGTACAGATTCTAAAAGATAGCATGGGAAATAATAGTATGATAAAAACTATGAAAATATGATACCTACAATAAATAAGGTAGTTTCTTAAAAATATATGCAAACAAAAGTTGGATTTGTACCTAAATAGCAAGATGAAGCTAGTATAAAGACTCAACAGATTCATGGAAGAACTAGGATTAAAGGGAAATGTCAGTGATGTGGTGTTTTTAGAAATTAATAATATATTTTATGGTATAATATGTCTCCTCTTATAGAAATATATAAGGTCATATTTAAGGGGAAGCTATCCAAATAACAATAGAAACAAACCTATAAATAAGTAGATTGGAAGTGAAAAATTTATCTATGGTACATATTGAAAATAGTTTTGATTGTCTTGATGAGATTTATGAAATATGTTCCATCAAGATAATTGTGTATAAAATTTCATGAATATAATTCCTAGTCAAAAAACAAAATACTATTAATAGAAATAAGTCTTAGAAAAATACCAAGATAGAAAAACCACTTCTTGTCAAAGTGGCTCTCAAAGATAGTAAAATTGGAAAGACATGGATACCTCAAAGTGTTTTATCAAAATATATGAATAGAAATGTCAATATTCAAAAATAAATTGAATAGAAAAATGGTGGTGCAGTTACCTTCAGTAATAAAGGCTCATTGATGATCAAAGGGATTTGTTCAGTTGAAATGGATTATCATAAGCTAAGTGAAAAGATATGTTATTTATTGATATACTTAAATATAACCTGCAAAGTGTGTGTGAACAATGCGATGAGGGTAATGAGGCTGTTTAAAAAAACAAACGTGTAACCAATAGAATTATTTATGGAAGAATCATCAAAAAAGGATAAATAAACTGAGAGGATCTATTTTAGATTGTAAATCCTAGAAATTCATACTACTTATATACAAAATAATAGAATAATATATGGCATAAGATACTTGTATATATTATCAAATATATTTTTAGAAAAATTTCAAAATAAAATTATTAGATAGATCTACCCTAGTTGGGAAGAGATAGATATATTGTTTTCATATCTTTTCAAAAGGGGAATATGGACCAACAAGTATAAAAGAGTGTAGATATAATCAACTTGAAAACTTTTGTTTGTCTACTAGGACTTATGTAGACCTATGAGACAATAATAAATTAAAGTTGAATTATATTTAATTATATTTATTTATTATTATTAAATAATTGAAAGATTATTATTCATGAAACACAAGTCACAAGTAGTAGAGATGTTTATGGTTTTTAGAACAGATGTAGAAAGTAAACTTGGAGTTCACATCAAGAAGCTGGGGACTGACAATGGAATAGAGTTCACTAGAAATTGTTTTTAATTATACCTAAATATTCATGGGATTAATAACCCATACAATGATCCTTATACTTCTCAATAGAATGTAATGGTTGAAAGAATGAACAAAAGCATTATGGAAATGGGAATAGCAATGATAACTGAGTTTAAGTGGTCAAAATTCTCCTAGAGAGAACCTATGAGAATATATGTGCACATGAAAAACTAGTGTTTATTGAGTCTAATCTCAAAATTAAATTAATTTAAGATGAAGTTTAATAAGAATCATACTTTGAGATATTTTATACTTTTTATCATCCCTTTTATCATAAAAATCTAAGTCTCAAATCAGAAATTTTTGATGAGAATGCCAAGGAAGGTACTTTCTTGGATACTTAACTAATGTAAAAGGATAATAGTTTTGATATAAGAAGATTTATATTGTTATTAATTGTTTTTATGTGAGGATAAATGATGATAAGTCAAATATTGACCTAGTTGAAGTGGGTTTAGATGAACTAGAAAATAATGAGCATAATTTTAATAAATCTATTGAAGAATAGACTTGAACTGAATTTCAAGTTTCTAAAACTCAATAAAAATAAACTAGTGATGAACAATATACTACTATAAGTGAGAAAAACAATAATAAGATTCTTAATAAGAATTTTTGAGTATAAAATATTTTTGGTGATCAGAGTGCTCCAATCCAAACTAGGAGGAGGTCATGGATTAACAATTAAACAACAATTATCTCATAAATTAATCCGTATTCAGTGTATAAGACTATAAAACATGAATAATCAGTTGGTTCAATGAATGAGTAACTTAACTAGATAGATAATAATATCACTTGGGATCTTTTCCCTAGACCAAATGATAATTTTTTGAGACCAATTGTATAACATCCTGAGATTTTATGAAATATACTATTTAAAATTAATTTAAATTATTTAATGGATTTTGTTACATGATATACATAATTTATCTTTCATAACATGCAATACCATGTTTATATTTCTTTTCACACAATACTGAGTTATACTGAACAATAATATACTATTAATATTTTTATTAAATATGACAGTTTTGCTTCCATTTAATGGAAGAATTGATTTAAAAATAAATTTTGAAACTTTTATAATTTTTATATAAAAAATAAAATAATTTTTTTGAAGTATAATATCATAATTTAATTTGGGTTATTTTTTGGTATTTTCTTGAGAAATTTTATTTTTTGATGAATTGTGAAAAACACTACATTTTAATTGAAAACTGTTTTTTCTTATAATTTATTTATATAGTAAAATTATATTTTAAACTAGTTTTAACGTATAATTAATTAAATTATACATAAATAAATCTATTTTAGGTTAATTTATTCAATTTCACAATTAAATTGGATATAAAACATTTCAAACTTTTTAATTTTTCTCCTTAAAAACTCGTTATCTCACAGCGTATGCGAGACTAATTTTAATTAATTTTATCCAACTAGGTGAATTGAATTTGAAAAAATGGATATAAATATTTGTAATTAGTATGAAATTTTTAATCTAATAAGATCAACTTAATATTTTGACCATAAAAATTAGTGAAAGTAATTAAAGTTATTTTCAGCGATTAAGGTAAAATTAAGCTTAACAAGGGACTAAACCTTAATCTTAAGGGCCAAAATGACCTAGATACTTGTCTAAAACCCATTTTATGGAAATATTTATACCATATCTCATATTTTTATAATTTTATGAGTTATTGTGATACTATTCCCTGAACGTGACCTATATAATATCTTATGTAAAGAAAAAGACAAAAAAGGAACCTTACTTACCTTTAACATTTATAAAACTATAGAGTATGGAAAAAGCTACATAATTTAGGTTATAAAAATTATTTTTAAATTAAAATGAGTTTTTTTATCACAATAATTTAAATATAAGTTTTAGATATTAACTAGTTAGGTTTAATTCTTAACAAACACCAATATGTGGATTATTTTTTTATTAATAAAATAAAATAAATGTTGCTGAAAATATTAGAAGGGAAGTAAATTTAATGAATTATTATGAAAAATTATTTTTTATATGAATATATAATGTTAAAAATATATTAAATTAATATATTTTAATTCTATTATTATTTTGATATCTTTAAATTAAAATGAAATAAATAATGTCAAAATTAACAATAATGTTAGTTTACAAAAAATAATATTTTATTAAATGATTTAAAATTAATAAAAATTATATATCCCTAAAATTGATTTGTATGTGTTATTAAATATATATTATGGTCCATTAATGGACAAAATTACCTTTTATAATTAACATATTGACCTATAAATAGTAAAAATATTGTTAGCACGGTTCTGGTTAATGCTGTGATTTTGTGCGTTACATGCGCTTATTTTAAAATTAATTTCCAAGACACATATGATTTATATTTTTTAAATAATTTATAATATTTATAATTAATTGGGTATATATTTGATAATAATTCTCAATTTAATTTTTTCTAAATGGTTAAATTACTTAAGATAGAAAACTGGTTACTTCAATAAAAACTAAAATGATAAAAATAATGAAACATAAAGACTAAGGAAAAAATGATAGAAATGCATTTATTTTTTTTGTGTTGTGAGTTTATACCAACCATAATTCCAATTTAATCCATAATTTTTCTATTTTTTAAGCACATGAGGTGAGTGAGACATCCCAATAGTGTTTACCTTTTGGTATTTACAAGAATACCACTCCTCCTCCACTATAAAAAGGCATTCCCTATTACCCATCCACACACCTCTCAAGAAAATTTGAATCATCCAAAATATTCAAAAATAATCTACCAAAATACCTCCCATAACCATATAGTTTACAATTTTGGAATAAATCTAACCAAGGAATCCCTTTGGTGGAAACCAAAAGGGGTTACCTGAAAAAGAGGTAACACTCTTCAACGTGTATTTATGTTTTATTTATTTCTACACCCATTACATTAATCTTATTACATGATTATATAACAACATAAGTATCATAAATATACTGTTATATTGTTATATTAGGGGTTTTAACTACACCTACACACACTTCCATCAAATGGGTAATGAAATTACCATTTACATACAGTGAACCACCACTACACGTAACGCTGTCGTTCATTTTTCCTTCACCACATCTCATGGTTGGGAATTTTTATGGACAAAATATTATTATATGATATATATATGATATTTATGTTTTCTTATAACTTATAAAATTTTTATATAACACATACCTTTATGAATTCCATTTGGTATAAATCTGATAATATCATTTGTGGATATGTGGACTACCACATCCTCAAAGCGATGTGATACATTCAAACATTTCAAGGAATATATTAAGGTTGGTTTTAATTAAACATATGAAAAATAAATTACATATATAATATATTCATGACATAATTAAATTTCTATAAATAAATATATTATTTTCTTTGTTACTCTTTTACACACTAAAAAGTGATAATGTCGTTCTTGGATGTGTAGACTACCACCTCCTTGAAGTGATGCGATTCCTTTTACATAAAAATAATTATAAAAATAATTATATATGATTAAATAATATGTTATTTAAGATATAATTATTATTCTATAATGATAAATGTCACTTACATTTTTTCCATAACTATCATTAAAAAATAATAATGTTACTCATGCGTACGTATGACCTACCATCTCTATGATTGTATTGTTGGTTCATTTTTTATAGCCATCATTTATGATTTATTTTAAAATTAGAATTTATGTATAAATATTATAATTATTTAAATATTATTTTTCTATATATGTTTTAATAATGACACCTTTTGACCATAGTTAACCTATCAAAGTCATTTTTGACACACAACCCAAATATGGTCAACACATTCAACTTAAACATTATTGATTAAGTAATTGTATATAAGTTTTTTATAAGTGAAATAAAATTAATAATATTCCTATAAAATTTTCCTAAGAAATTATATAATTAAAATAAGTATATTATTCATAAATATAGAAAACAAGCATGAAAATTTGGACTTAGGATAAGGGATTTCATCTCAATTTCATTTCATTGAGGCATATTATATTGTTACGAACCTAGTTTATTTATATGGTGTGTATACTGATCATATGACATGTATATCATGAAATTAATTTATTTTATAGTATTAAAAGTTTTCATTGTTGTTATTATTTAACGGAACTCATGATTCACAAGTTACTCAATTATTAAGGGATTTTCATCTCACTTTTTACATCTGTGAGATAAATGTCATATTAAACACTTGATTATTTTTTATGGTGTATCTAATTCCCTTTTTGATATATTATATCATGAATTATTTTATCTTCCTGGTATTTAAAATGTTTATTTTAATGGTTATTCTTTCATGGAGTTTATGGTTTTCAAAGTTACCAAAGCTGTAATGAATTGTTGTCACAATTTTTCTTCTTTGTGATGTTTGTTATGTTATACACCAATATTTTTTATAAGGTGTATATACACCCTCTTTGACATTTTATATCATTAGTCTAATTATTATAAAAATATTAAAAGTTTCATTTAATTTTATTCCATTCATGGTTTTAGTGCTTTAAATGTTTCAAAGTGGTATGAGATGCTTTGGAATGTTTTAAGATTATTTTCCTCAAGAATGTTTTAATGATATTTTAATGGTATTTACTTTCATAAATGTCAACAAACCTTGTTTTTATTTATCCTCCACTGGGAATATTTTTTATTGATACCATCCTCATTATTTTATGGATGGAATAATATTTTTTTAAAAATATTGTTATGGAAGGATTTTCTTTTCCACGGGCTAACCATGTTTCGAAGATATTATTGTGGAACCAATTTCTTTTCCATGTTTTAATCATGTTTCAAAGAGTTTTTTATTGAAACCATGTATTTTATTGGGTTAATAGTTTTTTAAAGATATTTTTATGGAAACCCTTTATTTTCTATGGGTTTATCATGTTTTTATGATTTTCATGATGAACATGTTTTATTCGTGGTACTTGAGCATTATATGAAATGGGTGAGCTCGATGCAACTTATACGAAGGGTTGAGCCCCATTATGGATTATGAGTGAGACCAGTATTTCTTATAAATAGGGTTGATACACATTATAGCTCATAGAAAATTAGATATCCAGATATATCTTATACAAAGGGTGATCCCCATTATAGATCTCTAATGCAATGGGTAATGATAATTTTGGAAGTCAGCTGTATGGTTATTCCAATTGAAAGAGTTTTGAAAGGGTTTTATGAAAGTGATGATCCAAGTTACCAAAAAGATTTTTAATTTTCAGTTATGAGTTTATAATATTTATCAAAATCAATATTTATATCACATGGATCACAATTATTATTTCCATTGAATTTTGACTCTGCCATGTTTTCATATTTGACGATTTAGGTATTGATGTGTGTGAGTTCCTTTATGATCCAATCAGGCACTTTGATAATATCACCATACCCTTATGCAATCTTATGATGTTTTAAGTTGAGGATTTCTTGAGATTTATGGATACTTTCATAGTTTTATAAGCTTAAGGATGACCATAAGTTCGAAGTATTTGACACCCCATGGAGGTTTTGAGCGATGATATCTTAAAGTGATTTTTTTGAGATGTTTTTTTGGGATGAGGTATTTTTAACTCATAGGATCAAAATTAAGAGTTATTAGGGTGGAATTAGTTTTCATGTTATAAAAATGGGGGAAACCCATATTCTTGGTGAAAACCCTTCAAATCCGGTAAAGCGGTAGGGCTTGAACCCATGACCGAAGCACGATAAGGGTTTTGTACACTAACACTAGCCTAAATGATGCCTGGGTTATTATTAATTTATTTTAAGGTAAATGTTAAGTTTATTTTTAAAATATATAAGATTTTATTTGAATAATGATGGTTTATTTATATTTGAAAAATATATGATCAAGTCCTTTTAGTATTTTTGATTCAAACCTAGTTAAGAAATGTTTGAAGAATTTTAAGGGTAGTTATTTATGGAATAATTTCATTTTAAATTTGGGTATTACTATTGAATTTTAAATATTAGTGTATTATTTGAAGGTTTTCTCATTTTGAGAATTATCTTACCATGTTCTAAGAGTTTATTTTTTGGTTAATGTATAAAGATAGATAGAATATCTTGACTATCCCTTTTATGGTTATGTGGTATTTGAAATTTTATTTTAGCGATTCAGGAGTTAAGAATTCATTTTGAATACTCATCATTTGGAGAAAAAGATGATATTTTTGTGGAAATTGAATAAATTATGATATTATACTCATAAATTAATTATATATATTAATGTATATAATTTTTTTCTATTGTCTAAGATGGTAATATAATTATTTAACTTTAGGAAAATGATATTGAAATAAAATTGTACCCTCTTACCATATTTTATGATGACAACAATGAAATTTTCCCCACCTATTTGGATTGTGGTTTTATTATCATTTAATTACTCATGATCATTTTATATATCACTCTCTATTAGTTAGTGGTAATTATTTTTTCCATACAAGTATATATTTTAATTTCCCACCTATGTTCTCCTTATGTTCAATAATATTTATATGTAACTTCTAGTGACCTTTAGGTTTCACACCATACCTTTTTAAGAGGATGCTATATTTACCCTTTTTATTATGTTGGTTTAAATAAAGGAATTATAAAATTTTAATCCTTTTATAACCAAGATGAATTTTGAGAGAGAAATTCATTTTAAGGGGGGTATGATGTAACATCCTAAGAATTTATGAAATATTTTCTTTCAAATTAATTTAAATTATTTAATGGATTATTTTACAAGATCTTCATAGTTTATCTTGAATCAAACACAATAACAAGTTTATATTTCATTTCACATAATATTGTGTTATACTGAACAACAATAAACTCTTAATATTATTATTTAATATGACAGTTTTCCCCGTTTTAATGGAAAGCTTGATTTAAAACTAAATTTTAACATTTTTATATTTTTTATATGAAAAAATAAACTACATTTTTATAATATTAAAATCATAATTTACTTTGGTTTAATTTTTTTTTAACTTTTATTTTTTGATTAATAGTAAAAAATAATACATTTTAATTGAAAATTTCCTTTTCATCTAATTTATTTATGTAGTTAAATTATATTTTAAAATTGTTTTAAAGAATAATTAGTTAAATTGTTCATAAATAAATCCAATTTAAGTAAATTTATTAAATTGCACATTGAAATTGACTATAAAAACATTTCAAACATTTAATCTTTTTTCTTTAAAATCCCTTTGTCTCGTAGTGTCTGTGAGATTAATTTTAAATTAATCTTATCTAGTTCTGTGAATTGAATTTGGAAAAAAGATATAATTATTTGGAATCATTATTTTGGTCCAATAAGATCAAATCATTTTTTTGAATAAAAATATTAGTGAAATTAATTAGAATTAATTACAGAGATTAAAGTAAAATTAAGATTAATAGTGGACTATACCTTAAACTTAATGGACAAAATGATCTAGAAACTTATCCAAAATCCATTTTCTTCAAATATTTAGACCATATCCCCTCTTGTTTTTAATTTTATGTGTTAGTGGGATACTATTCCTTGAAAGTTACCTATATAATAATTTAAGTAAAGAAAAAGACAAAAAAGGAACCTTCCCTACCTTTAACATTTATAAAACTTTAGAGTATGGAAGAAGCTGCATAGTTTTGGTTATAAAAATTATTTTTAATGTTAAATGAGTTAATTTTATCATGATAATTTAACTATAATTTTTTTTATATTAATTATTTACATTAAAATCTTAACAAACACTAACACATGGATTATTTAGTTATTAATAAAATAAAATAATTGATGCTAAAAACATTAGAAGGGAAGTAAATTTAATGAATTATTATGTTCCATTATATTTTTAGATTAATATATCATGTTAAACAACTTTAAAATTAATATATTTTAATTCCAATATTGTTTTTTTATCTTCAAATTAAAATTAAATAAATAATGTCAAAATTAACATTAATATTATTTTATAATAAATGATATTTTATTAAATTATTTAAAATTAATAAAAATCATACATTCTTCCAAGTAATTTTTATGTGTTATTAAATATAAAATATGTTACATTAATGTAAAAAATGATCCTTTATAATTAACATATTGACCCATAGATAGTAAACACATTGTTAGCATAGATCGGGTTAAAGCAGCGTTTTTGCGTGTTACATGCAATTGTTTTAAAATTAATTTCCAACACACATGAGATTTATATTTTGTAAATTATTTATAATATTTATAACAAATTGGTTATATATTTTATAATAAATCTACTTTAATTTAGTCTTAATGGTAAATTACTTAGGATAGAAAACTAGTTACTTTAATAAAAACTAAAATGATAAAAACAATGAAACTAAAATACTAAGGGAAAAATGATAAAAATGCATTTATTTTTGTGTTTTATGAGTTTTTATATACCATAATTTCCATTTAATATATTATTTATCCATTTTTGAATCACATGAGGTAAAGGAGATCTCCCAATAGTGTTTAACTTTTGGTATTTACAAGAATGACACTCTTCCTCCACTATAAAAGGGAATTCAATATTACCGTTACTAATACCTCTCAAACCAATTTTTATCATAAAAAATATGACAAAATAATCTCCAAAAACCCCTAACCTCACCATATATTCCTCACTTTGGGCATAAATCCAACCTAGTAATTCATTTGGTCCAAACCAAAAGGAGTTACCTGAAAAAGAGGTAACACTCTTCAATGTGTATTTATGTTTTATTTGTTTCTACACCCTTTAAATTATTATTATTAAATTATTATATAATAAAATAATTATAATAAATATAATTATATTTTTTATATTAAGGTTTTAACTTACATATACACACACTTCCCTCAAATGGGTAATAAAATTACTGTTTGTGTACAGGGAACTGCCGCCTCACATAATGATGTCGTTCATTTTTACTTTACCACCTATCATGGTTGGGATTTATTATGGAAAAAATATTTTTATATGATATATATATATATATATATGATATTTATTTTTTATTCATAGTTTTATAATTTTTATATAACACATACCTTTATGCGTTCCTTTTGGTGTAAATATGATAACATTGTTTGTGGACGTGTGGACTACCGCCTCCTCAAAGCGATGTGATACGTTCACACATTTCATGGAATGTATTAATGATGATTTTAATTAAAAATATGTTAAATAAATTAAATATATATTATATTCATTAAATAATATTATTTTTTGAAATATAATATATTATTTTTTTGTTAACCATTCACACAATGAAAAAGTGATAACGTCGTTCGTGGACTTGTGGACTACCGTCTCCTCGAGGAAATGCGATTCCTTTTACATCACAAGAATTATATAAATAAGTACATATGATTAAATAATATGGTACTTATTATATAATTATAATTTTGAAAAGATAAATGTTACTTATCTTCTTTCCAAAATAATCATTAAAAAATGGGAACGTTACTCAGGCGTATGTATGGCCTACCGTCTCCATGATTGAAAAATTGGTTCATTTTTCATAGACATCATTCATGATTGGTTTTAAAAGTATAATTTATGTTTAAATATGATAATTATTTCATTATTATTATTCTTAATACTTTTTAATAATGACCCATTTTGACCTTAGTTCACCTACTAAAGTAATTTTTCACACATTAACCAAATATGGTCAAAATATCTCACTTAAACATTATTGATTAAGTAATTGCATATAAATTGTTTATAAGTGAAATAAAAGTAATAATAAACTTGTAAAAGGTTATGAATCATTTATATAATTAACATAGGTTTATTATTCCGTAATATTGAGAACAATCATGACAAATTGGACTCAAGGTAAGGGATTTCTTCTCAATTTCATTTCATTGAGGCATATTTCATTGTTATGCTCCTAGTTTCTTTTATATGGTGTATATACTACTCCCATGACATGTATATCATGAATTTAATTTATTTCATGGTATTAAAATTTTTCATTTATGTTATTTTTTCATTTATCTCATGATTCAAAAGTTACTCATGTAGTAAGGGATTTTCATCTAACTTTTTACATATGTGAGATAAATGTCATATTCATCACTTACTTCTTTTGTGTGGTGTATATAATAATTTTTTTGATATATTATATCATGAATTATTTTATATTCATTTTATTTAAAGTGTTTCTTTTAATTATAATTATTTCATGGAGTTTACAATTTCAAAGTTACTAAAGTGGTACTTGATTGTTGTTACAATTTTCCGTCTTTGTATCATTTGTTATGTTATACACCGATCTTATTTTATAAGGTAATATACCGACTCTTTGAAATTTTATATCATTAATCCCATTATTCTCATGATATTATAATTTTCATTTAATGATATTCCATTAATGGGTTTAATTATTCAAATGTTTCATAGTGTTATGAGATGCTTTGGAATGTTTAGAGATTATTTTACTCAAGAATGTTTTAATGATATTTTAATGCTATTTCCATTCATCAATTTCAAAAACACTTGTTGTTATTTATCTATCATAGGGGATATTTTGTATTGATACCACACTCATTATTTTATGTATGGATTAATATTGTTTCAAATATATTGTAATGGAATCATTTTCTTTTCCATAGGCTAACCATGTTTCAAAGAGATTATTGTGGAACCCATTTATTTTCCATGGGTTAATCATTTTTCAAAGAGTTTGTTATTTAACCAATTTATATTCTTGGTTTAATCATGTTTTAATGATATTATTATAGGACATATTTATTTTCCATGGGTTTATCATGTTTTTATGGTTTTTTATGATGAACATGTTTTATTCATGGTACTTGAGAATTATATGAAATAGGTGAGACCGATACAACTTATAAAAAGGGTTGATCCCCATTATAGCTTATGAGTGAGCCTGATATAGATTATATGAATAGTTGAGACCCATTATATCTCACAAAAAATGGTTGAGCCCAATATAACTTATACAAATGGTTATCCCTATTATATATCTCCAATTCATTGAGTAATGATAATGTTGGAATTCGGTCGTATGGTTGTTTCAATTGAAATGGTTTTATAAAAGTGATGCTACATGTGACCAAAAATAGTTTTAATTGATTATTATGAGTTTATAATGTTTCTCATAATCTATATTGATATCACATGGCTCACGATTATTATTTCTATTTACTTTTGACCCTTCCATGTTTTCATATTTGATGATTTAGGCATTGATGTGTGTGAGTTCATTTTTGATTCACTCATGCACTTTGATTATTTCATCATACCATTATGCACTCTTATGCTCATTGATGACATTTAATGTTTAGTTATTTTGTTTACCCTTACTAATAACTTGTTCTCACTCTTCATATGTTTCATTTTCCCTAGGATTTAAATAATTATGTTGAACAATTTATGTATATAAATGATTTCATAAGGATGATGTTGATGATATGTTTTGAAATAAGAAAATATGGGTTAAATAGTAGAAATTATTTTTTAAGACTTATGATTCCAAGATGATATTAGCTATTTATGTAAGATTTTTTCTTAATTATATAATACTCTAAACATAAAAGGTCCTTGAGGTTTTTCATAATCCAAGTTTTCATTTTGATGTTGTAAGGTTTTGATGAATTTTCTTTGTCACAATTATCAGAATCAAAGTTGGAAATTTAATGTTATGGATTTTAGAATAGGATTCGAGAGTATGGGTTCTGAGATGTTATAAATTGGGTGTTTATAAATAAATTTAATAACAAAGGTTATGTCACATAGAATAAGTAAAAAATTCTTTTCAAAAGTTACTCAAAATTTTAAGGGGATGATTTTGAAGAAACCTTTATTCTTGCTTCAAAATTAGAGGCTATAATAATGTTCCTATAAGTTATAGCTTACAGATAGTATAAAATTTATCAAATATATGTAAACTACTCCTTCTTGAATGGGAACTAGAATAAGAGGTTTATATTTATAATCATGAAGTATTTTTTCATTATAAAGACGGAATAAAGTTATGCAAGATAAAGAAGGATCTCTATAGACTAAAATAGGCCTTTAGATTATAGCACTCAAAGATAGATGGTTTTCTAATGAGTATGATATTCATAAAGTAAAAAAAGGGAAAAACCTCTATATAAAGTAATTATGGAAGAAACTCTAATTTAATTTATTTATGTTGACGATATAATTTTTGAAGGTGATGAAAAAAAAATTAACTAAATTCTCTAAGAAAATAAAGAAACAAGTTGAGATGTATATACTGGGAGAGATGAGGTATTTTTTGGGATTACAAGTCTTGAAATTGGAAGGATTTATCTTTATATCCTAGGATTAGTATATAAGATAATTGTTGAATAAATTTAGTATTGAAGACTTTAAAATAGTATCAACACCTATATAGGTTGGAATAAAATTATCCAAGGTTTCTGAAGAAGAAAGTTTGAATAAAAGGGAGTATAGATTATTTATTGGTATATTACTATATCTCATTGAAACTGGACCTAACAATATATATGCAGTAAGCTTATGCGATAAATATCAGTGTGATCCAAAAAATAACATTTAATGGATTTCAATAGACTCCTTAAATATATCAAAGGGAATTTGAGTTTTTTACTATTTTATAGGAAAGAAGAGAACCTAAATATATATGGATTCACTAATACAAAATTTTTAGGTTATTGTGATGATAGGAATTCCACTCCAAGAGGATTATTTCTTCCAAGAATAAGCTACGCGAGTTAGAAATTTATGAATAGAACTCATTCACATTATGTACCACATAGGATCAATATATTGATTCTATAAGTACTTGTACACATATGATTTGGATGAAGTAGAAACTTGAATATTTGAGGGTGAATATCAAAATATCCCTCAATATTTCATGTGATAATCGATTTAATATTGATCTTTCTAAAAATCCTATTAATCTTTCAAGATCTAGGAACATTGATATCAAGTTCCATTTATCAAATAGAATGTTTCCAATGGTGATATAAAAATAGAGTTCTTTTATACCTGATATCATCTTTATGATATATTCACCAGGGATGTGGACAATGATAGGCTTCAAATTTTGAGTCATAGTATGAATATTCAACCATTACCTCTTATTTAATAGGCATTGGTAAAGTATCCCAATTTATATTTGAATTGTGTTGTAAAATCAGAAGAAAAGGTGGACTAATCTTATGGGTCGGGTATAGATTCAATTGATCTTTTTTGAATACATTGGATAAATTTATTTTAAAAAGATAGAGTAAAATTATATTTTATGAGTGTATAGATTGAAGGGGAAAGAAGTAAAATTACTTGGTCAATTTTTTCTTGTCACTGAAATACATATCTCTCTAAAAAAATATATTTTATCTCATGGTATGGTTTCAAGACACTTCTCACTTGAGAAGTTATTTTATTTGATGTTTCCTAAATGATCTTGTAAAGTTTTTAAAAGAGTTGAGAAAGGTTGAAAAAAATACAATGTGGAGGTTGAATAAACCATTATAATTGTCAAAGAAGATTGTATTTGTAGTCAACATTATAGAAGGAGTGTTTGGAGATGAATTGAGATGGGTTTAAGGTTAGTGAGTAGTATTCTAAAATTTGAAAATTCATAAACATCATAAATTTCATGCTGACTTCATAAGTTTAGGTCTGGGAAAAAGTTTGAGGAAAAATAAAAAAGTGAAGGCTTTGTAAGAATCATTGAAATATTTATAAAGTCCATTGTAATCTTCATAAATTTTATTATAAAGACTTTATGTTTTTTTATCAATTTTATATGTTTTATTTTAACCTTAATAAATTTACTTTCAAGGATAAAGGGACTTAATAAGGATTTCTAGGAATCTTTATAAGATTGAGAAAAAAACTTCATAAAGTTCATAGAGAATCATACGGTTCCAAATTAGCAAGGTTCAATGTCTGTAAGGTTGATTTTAGTTCTTTATAATGTTAATTAATTTCTTAAGGTTGTCTATAGTACATATTTAGGTAATCTGAAACATCATAAGGTTCATTACTTTGCAAAAAATAAAAAAACTATGAATAAAATCATATGACACTTCACTATCTTGAATTTATTAAATATCGCAACTACTATTAAAATCCATGAACCAATTGAATATTTTATAATATTTAAATAGAGATTAATCAAGAGTATTGTAGACTAAAATTCATGGTGATTTAAAATTTTAATATTTGAAATTATTATTTTTGATCAATACTACTATTTCTCGGAAAGTCTTTGACCAAGGGAATACCAAAAAATTGAGAATTAAGGGGAATTTCCTATTTTTTTATAAGTAATGATATTATGTGAATTTAAAAGAAAAAAATGAATAAGGAAATTTTTTACCTGAATTTTGAAGAGAATTTGATACTCGGCTATGTTTAATAACTATTGTATCAAAGATATAAATACTGAAAAAATTTCAACCTTTATTGTATCTGTAAATTCTAGATGTGTTGATGAAATCAATTTTTATTATAGATCATATGTGTGCTTATTGTTGGGAATTAAAATGACCATCTTGTTTATTAATTATCTCATGGATAGGGAAATTATTCTAATGAGATGATGAAGAAGACTGATGTGAATAATGATACATTGATATTGTTTGTATATAAAAAGATCTTTCAGAATAAAATCTTATCTTTTATACTAAAAAATCTAGTGAAACATTGAATATCTTTTTAATAATCAATAGAAAATGGTTTAATCTTAAATACTAGTGTTTTCAGTATAAATAACTCCCAACATATTCATGAAGTTGATGATACCTTTCCTAAGAAGTGGATGATGCCTTCCCAAACCATTTATTTGAATTAAACTAAAATTTTAATCACTATAATCCAATAGTTATAATTAAATGCATGTCCCAAAAAGTGTCAAATAGGAAAATGATTATAATCACACATAGAGGTAAAAACTTGTAAAAAACTTGTTTACCATGTATTCATTATATTACAGTTTTATATCGGGTGAGTGAGTGTTTATACTTAGTGGATATGAACCTTAAAAATTCAAAGAGGTTTGATTCGAAAATAATTTTTAAAATAGGTACTACTGATTTGAACCCCTCTTAGTGGTACTCTAATTTATATGGGAACTACACATGTATAAATTTTTATCCATGGTACATACCCCATTTTTGTGTTTTGGATTTTTCCATTGGTTAGATATGTTATTTTCTTTCTAAGGATCTTATTCCTCTATGCTACCCTTTTTATGGTGAGGTGATTGACTTGATTTATCAGGTGAAATGAAAGAGGATACCTTGTGTTCTATACACCTAGGTTTATCTTTATCCTTCCTTTCCCTGATGATCTTACTATTACATGAAACTGCAATAGTTGTGGTTCATTGTAGGTGATCAAACTAGGTATGGTCAGGTGTCATGGTGGCTCAGTTAGCACATGATGACACAATGCGTAAACTTGTATATCATATGTTTATGTTATATATTTTACTCATGCATACACATGTATATCATGAAGTATATTAGAGAAAAATAGTGAGATACTATGTAGATATATTTCTCACACCCTATATAGGAACCTCAGTATACGGTCAGTCCTCATGTTTGTTACAAAGGTCTAATTACATGCAACACAATGGATCAAACTAGAGTAGATTTAATGGGGTGGAATATGGGGTTGAGGTGAGGCTCAAGGTTTAAAATAAATCCTATTATATATATATATATTATTTTTATATGTGATTTTATTAGTGGGTGATCCATTTAGATGTATGATTTTGTGACTACATTATACATTTATTATCACATGCATGTATGGTTATTTTGTAATGGTTTTCCATGGATGTAATTCCATACATGCGTACCCTCATTATTTATTATGTCAGATATTTTTTTGATTCATCTATTATTAATAGTTATTATATTTTAAGTACAGTCTCCTCAAATTTTATCATAGACTCTCGCTACAGGTCGATAAACTCTGGCATATAGGGAGGCGTGCTTAGGGTCTTATGGTGGCCCTGACTAGAGTTACATCCAAGAGATTTTAATTGGGCAATTATAAAATAGTAATAGAGTCTTTTCGGGTTTTTATTTCTATTTAGGGACTTTTATATGAATATAGTAATGTGTTGGAGCTTGTGAAGGACCTTGATCTACTGATTCATGAACACCTATCTAGTAAAAATTCTAGGTTATTGGGGTTATGTGATTACAGTTCTTGGTTTTTTTCTATTATAGTTGGGATGTTTATTCAAGTATGATGTGTTTATTTAAGGATGCTATTTTACTTCATTTATCTTGATCTAGAGTGGAATAAGGCATGCATACATTCATCATACTTTTAATTTAGGATTCAGATGATATTTTTGTGCTTTTATGTAATTTATTTTTGGTTATTTTAGAGGGTTCAATTATTTAAAGTGTCAAAAAAACATATAGACTATTTTCCTATATAACTTGTTTGTGGAATTATACTTAGATTTAAATTAGTTTTTAGTATGAAAAGGTTATGTGGATATTATCATGGGACATCATCTGATTATGATTATGCAGTTCCTACATATAGTGGTTCATGGATACCCATGGTTGGTAGGCTCGAGCATTTGATTCCTTAGTGATGGTTTGTTACTCAGAGGTTATGCCCAAGAGATGGTTTAGAAAGAGAATAAGTTTACCTAATGAGATTGATACCCCTAAAAGGGTAGAGGAAATTCATGTAGGATGACTTAGACTGTTTGGATATGTAGTGATTATGGTTCTTTTGGTATAATTGTTAGTTTTTTAGGGAATGATTAGTTGGATTTATAGCCATGAGATTTTTGGGTATAGTATTTAATGGGATAGTGATAGGTTATCTGATATGGTTAGGTCTAGGATGAGTAGACACTTATGATTTTGGAATGATTCCTAGGTGGTGAGGTAGCATGTAGTTGACTATGTCATAGGTGAGGTCACTTGGGTTCTTGGGAAAGAAAGCACCAGAACTTATTTCAGATTTTATACACTAATATGAAAAGGATGAATTGTTTTTTATTTAATCTTGTGGTCCAAAGATTGGTGACATCTAGATCACGGTGGAATGATTTACAGTGAGTAACTGTGGTATAAAGAAGAGTATTCCCATTCGTGTTTAAGAATTAGTTTAGGTTTAAAGTGATATGAGAACCAATGATGGGGTTTTATCAGCTAGAATGGAATGGCTAGTGGTTGGTGCATGTTTGTTTCTTCATGAGGCTTTGGTACCATTAAGTGAAGGATCACAAATGGGTTGTGATCAAGAATAAGAGGAGATGGCTGAATAGATTAGAGATACACTAACATGATTGGTGGATTTAGGATTTTATGTGAATTGCAAAATGTTCCATCTATGGTAATATCGTACATTGATGAGGTTTGGAATATAATTGGACTATATGATGTCCTCTATAGGTGTAGTATGAGAATTTTATTTATGGTGGTGGATTTTATTGGTTCAGGGTATGTATTCTAAGGTGTCAGAGATGGGTAATTGATTATTGTTGTGTTTGGATAGTATTGGTCCTAAGCACCATGATGTTATAGGTTTGGTCATATATCTTTATAGGGGTTGTTTGTTATGGTATGATCATGGTTCAATAGAAGAAGCTATAAGGTGATGTTGGAACATTTTAGGTCCTCTACTCAAGGAGAAATATTAAGGAATTCATATGGAGGGGAGTCAAACATTAACTATTTGAGAGATTTACAATGTTTTGAGGGATTTTTGGTGAATATTGAGGGTGGAATTCTAGATAAGTCCTAAATTGGTAGCAATTTTTATTTTTATTGGTGCTCAAGTGGGAGTGAGTTGGTTACATCCCATCATTATGTTCAGTAATGGACATGGAATGGGCTGTGAAGATCAAGTATGTTGGTTAAATAATACATCGATAAGGATATCCCTATGTTGGGTAGTATCTTATTAGTCACTTTTGGTATGATCCTCACATCACCATGATCACATTGTAGTGAAACCAATAGGCAGGAAGTTATGATGTTTCCTAATAGAATAGTTTATAGGTAGGTGAGTTTCATTTTGTTCCTTGATGAATACCATAATTTAAAATCATTTTTGGTGTCTCGGTAGCATTAGTTACATAAGAGGATGACTGATGTAGAAATTTGACATCTTTTTTGAGTGGGACTTAGATCAGGGGAGTGTCAGTGCTCACAGAGAGTATAATAATGTATTTGTTTGGTTGAGGATTTAACCATGGAATTAGATTGAATATTGGGTTTCAACTTCAATGTGGGTGCATAAGTATCTCATGATGCCTCTAGGAGTTAAGGCATCATGATAAGGTTGAGATGCAGGTGCATTGGCATGAGAGGTCAGGTGTTTTTGGAAGGGGTAAGGAAGTGAAGGACCAACCAATGCCTTGATGTGTAATTGGGTGGGGTAGCATGGAATTGGAATTTTTTTCATCGTTTCAGATATTATGGATGTGTTTTAGGGATAGGGATGATAATTCATAGTGAAAAAATGGGTCATCTAGGTTTATGGAACGTGGGTAGTTGGGACTTACCCATTACAATTTGGAATTTTGAAATATGAGTGGTATTATATTTTAATAGATAAATTGGTAGTTAGGCATTTTTTTGGGTGATTATATTGGATAATAATCATTCTAGTGGGGTGTTTATGATAACACACATTGTTATAGGTTGGAGAAATCAATGGAAATTTTAATTTGAGTCCTGGAGCTGGAAGAATTTTGAGAATTGGGACTCAAATTGTTATTTTGAGATTTGAGATACCTTTAAGAGGTGTTTCTCATGTGATAAAGCATTTTAGTATAGTTTTAGAGCATTGGGAAAACATGTAATGAGATTTTCTAAAAGTTGGGTGGGAAATTTTGGCTACAGGTGGTAGAAAAAACCTAAAAAGGAGGAGTCATGACATGGCTTGATGAGGGGAAACCCTTTTAATTTTGAAGTGGTAGACAATTACATTATCCAAAGATGTCATGATGATAGTTTTTAGTGTATAAAATCGATCACAATACAACATGGGTGTTTAGGTGTGGTGAAATTTCATATACAATTATGTTATAGAATATAAAGAGATCATGATGCAGCTTAGGGAATTACACAATGACGGTTTCTTAAGGGGGAAAGTTTCACATCATAACCAAGGAAGAGTTATTCCATGAATAAACCTATTAGGTTTTTAGGGTTCTATATTTGGGAGTGATGTTACTCCATAAATCCTTTTGCCGCATCATAATGGGTGGCCATAGGGTTTTGGGTGTTGTTCTAGAGATAATCTTTGTACCATGATCCATCAGGTCATGAAACAATGTAACCACAAAAGTGTGGCATTATTCCATGACCCCATGGTTCATTCCACAACAAGCCTCCTTTCCTACTTTTTTAAGTAGGTATTTTTTCTTGGTCAGATCCTTACAAATTTATAAATTAAGGGGCTTTAAGAGAGGGTTATTCGGCCAACCCCTCCTCTCCTTCCTCCCACCGATCCAATTTGATGGGGGTTGATTTATGAGGTTCATCCATAATGTTTTGGTGGTGAAGTCTCTTACTTCTACCTTAATCCTTCTTATTATTGGTTTCCTTTTATTTGGTGATGTCTTGAGTTAAGGATTTGAGTGATGATTCCACCAAATAATTGTAAAAATCTTCTAGAGTGATGGGGATTTATCATACAGTGGATAAAGGATTCCATGTAATGATTAACAAACACTGTTATTCAACATTTAGGTGTAGGTATATTCTTTAGTGATTTTATTTGAGATTTTGGTTTAATTACATGAAATTGGTTAATGATAGGGTGTTATATGATATGTATTTTTGTCCTAGTTATATAAAGGGGTGTTGTATGAGCTGCCGATCATTGTTTTAGTATGGTTAGATTACTCTATGGGATTTCAGTGGTTATAATATTTGAGTTTGATTTGTTAAATTAATTATAATTTTGTATAATTAATTGTGCGATCCTTATGGTTTGAGATACGAGGTAATGGAATGGTGGGAGTTTTTTGTAGCTTGGCGTAGGTTTGGAGGGAGATGGATGAGTACACCTTAAGTGGTTAACTCCATTAAAGATGTACGCGGTCCCTATGATACTTAACTATATATATTTCTATGTATGATTTTTCATTAATTCATGGAAATTGGGTTTTTGATAAATTATATAGAGGATGTGAGTACACTAAGTATAGGGATTAGGTGGATTATAGCCTCTTAGATATGGAATGGGTACTCTATGCGTAAAGAGTGAATTTAACCGCTCAACTAATTCAACGCCATGAAATAAATACTATTGTTGATTTCAAAAGGGGAACGAGATATGTATTCGATATAAAAATAGATTTTAGTTAGCTGTAGTTGGATATAATACATCTAGTATGACATGCATGGTTTGATTAGGCATATGAGTGATGATTAAGATTTTTGTTTGTATCACACATGGTTTGAAACACCCCTATTTAGTGTGGGTTGTAGTATTATTGTATGAGGTGAGGATGATGAGTCATATGAGGCTTAATATAGTGTAATAAGGATAATTTTCTCTGGATGATGGGATTGAGAGCTCTCTTATGGGTGTTTTAAGATAAGACCCCATCATGGTTCAGAAAATGGGTTTTATTATGGCCTGAAAATTAGTTTCCATGAGGCATAGAGTGTGCTCAGATCATGATGGTTCATAAGTACCATGACTGAGGAGGTGATGTGAAAAATTATAAAGAACATGGATCATCCTTTGAGGCTAGGTTTAGGTAGGTCGTATGGGGTGTTATTCACCATGGGGTGTTGAATGCATAATGGTATTAATGTGAAAGTGGGGTTAGGTCTAAGGAACATATTAGTTTCCCTCCCAATGCCTAGATAGTTATGCCTATGGGTACACTAATGAGTTAGATGTATCATATTCCACATAAAGGAATTGGGTCAAGATAGGTTAGTTTAGGAGGATAGGTTGCCTTTGATATGCGACATGAGTATTAGAGTTATGTCTCATATGATTAGTGTCATAGTTGTGAGCTAGGATATATGATGCAATGTATGCATAAGTGGTTAGATGAGAATGGGAAGTAGGATGAGATTTTCTAGAGCATGAGATTATCCATGGGGACTACTTAGTGATAATGTGGTTTAGCTAATGTGGGATATTGTTTTTTTGTTTCCCTTATCATGATCCACTTATGGTAAATGCGATTAGCCATGGGGCCTACTTGGTGATGGTATGGTTTAGCTTACGTAAGAGGTTGGATCTATTTATTCCCTCCTCAATATTCACTGTTTTTATATCAGAATATCCATGGGACCTAACCGAGGGGTATAGTTCAACACGTGTGGAATGTTGGATCTATTATTTACTTCCTCAAGATCCTATTATGGTATATGCGATTATCCATGGGGCCTACCTGGTGATAGTATGGGTTAGCTTGTGTGGGAGGTTGGATATGTTGTTTCACTCCTTAAGATTTGTTACGTATACACATGTTCAGTCATAGGTCCTAGCCTATGTTGGTGGTTCAAATTGTGTAGGAAGTTGGATTTGTTATTTCATTAAGATTCACTTACTCTATGTTTTACTAGTCATAATGAGGCAATTTCATGGATTTCATTAGGATCATTGAGCAAGGATCCCCAATTGTTTAGCAATCCCCAATATTGAAATATCTTATATTCCCCTGATGTGATTCCTATCACATGTGACTATGATAAAAGTGGTTCACTAGAGGTGATCAGATCGAGTATGGTTAAGTTTCATCATGACCTGGTTAAAAAATGACAACCCAAAATATATCCTTGTATGATTTATATTTATTTATATTTTCCTAATTCATAAACATGTATATGATTGAAGATATTTGGGGAACTTGTTGAGACCCTAATGAGATGTATTTATCACACCTTGCACAACCAACCTGGTGCGAGTGTAGTCCTCATGTCAATTACACATGTTTGATCACAAGTTGTACAATAGATCAAGATAGAGCAGCTTGACTGGGATCAGAGATTGGGTTGAGGTGAGGCTTAGGGTTGGTACTATATCCTCATATAAATATTATTCTTTTTCTATTCGTATATGTGTTCAGACTGATGGGTGATCTATTGAGATGTATGACTATGTGACTATATTATTCATTTTTTATAGCATGCGTGTATGTTTATTTTGTTATGGTTTCATTTGTCTATAATTCCATACATGCATACCATGATTATCTATTTTCAATGATATTTTATGATTCATTTTGTATTTATGGTTATGATATCAAGAGTATAGTCCCCCAAAATTTAGCATAGACTCTTATCACTGTTTGGTAGCCTCTGGTGTATGGGGAGGTGTGCTTGAGGTCTTCTGAAGACCCCAGTTATAGTTCTATTTGAGTGATTTTAGTCGAGGCATTACAATATGTTTCAAAAGGTAGTCCAATCATGAGTACTGTGAATTAGGGTACATGATTCAACCCATAAATTATCTTCTTCAGTCTATAAGCTTTCATTTTACCTTTATTAATGTGTAAGTCACAAGTTTAATTAATGTATAACTCTTCTTGTATTACTAATTAAAAAATGATGATTTCGCATCCATATCAACACTTTTAACTTTATCTTAAGAAAAATAAAATGAAACAATAAAAATAGTTTTAACTATAAAACTGAGGTAAATGTATCATCATTTTTAAGTAATTACTTTATACATTTAATAATTCGTTTTAGTAAATTGATGGTTTTTATTATATGTAATTTTCCTATCATATTTTTTCCATTTAGTGAATTCATAAAATTATATAATATTTTATATTATTATTCAAAAATCCAAAATATTATTTTTTGAATGTTTTATTTTCCACGATTTTAATTTATAGTTTTTTATATGATCAAAAGGGTCACTAAATTGGAAACACATACACACAAAAATATATTTATATGCATAATTATATTTATTTATAATATATTTTGGGTATAGGGGATTAAAAACCACAAATATTTACACACCTAAGGCACCTTGAGTAGGTCAAGCCTCATCCCTCCCCACAAGGATTGGCAATCACTAACTAGTATCCATTATAATTTTAATGGCCCAAAGGCCTAGTGGTTATAAAATCCCAATATTAGTCCTTGTAAGCCCAATTAGTTCATGGACCAATGGATCAACTTCCCAAAGTCCCATTGGCCCAAGGGACATTATAAACACACTCTTTTTTCCCTTGTATCCTTCTCCCCCATGTCTTCCATCCCATGCCCCTACAGATTGATATATTATGTCCCTTGAATCACATGCCTTTACATATCTGCATCCCATGACCTTCACCTCTATATTCCACACCCTACAAATCCATGCTCTTCCATGGAAAAAACCACCACTCATGTGTTTTTTTATGTGAGAAAAATCAACACTCCCAAAATGGGGGTTCAATTTTAGTGTGGCGACTGGGGTTTAAACCGTAGCTACCTGGGTGAAAGGACTCCTTGGTCAAAAAACTCAGTTGCGGGTGTCACCATATAATTATATTTATTTATATATACATATATAATAATAATTTTTTATATATTTTTAAATATATAATCTATATATACAAGTATATAATAATAGAATTTATAATAAATAAATATTTATATGCAATTAATACAAATATATATATTATATAAAATATAACAATTAAAAAAATTAAAAAAATAGTGATATAACAAAAATAAGTAAAAAAAATATAAAATAAAAAATATTGAAAGTAGTGAACTCATGTTTAAATTATGGATAAAATGTTCTATCTGACCATAACAATGATTCTCTATAAAACATCCTACTCCAATATGATCGTTCCACCAAGGAAAACCATCACAGGACCAGAAGCATACCACCCAATCACAAGAGATTAGAAACTACCATCAAGGGTTCGTAAGTATCACTTGGGGAGGGATTTACTAATTAATGGTCCACCATGATAAAATCATAAGTAAAAAAGCTCAATAACTATAAATAGTGTAAATAATAAATCACATCCAAAATAATGTCAAAAATTGTGTCACATAAATTCTCAACTAAGGAATGAACCCAAAGAGGGAATAAAATAAATCTCAAATGTAATCTTATAAATAATATATTCTTTAAAACTAAAAAGTCAAGATGTGGAAAATCCTCCAAAAAACATTAAAAGTATAATACATAAACTTCATGATGTCTCTTGACATAATATCCTAGAAATAGAGGGACCCTACCTTTACCCATATCCCCACACATGTAATTTTCATACACACGAGATGTGTATATAAAAGGTGTGAGAAATAAGCGTTAGTAGAAACCATTATAACCCCAAAAATCCCTTGGAATGTAATATTCTTATATAATTTTTTTTAAATATATTAAATGATTTATTCATATAATTTAAAACATAATTGTAAAGATTTATATGCTAACCAAGTCACATAAGAACTCATATACCTTTTTTTACTAATGTCTATAAAATATCTTAACACCAAGTAAGAAATACAGTATCCAAACACATAGATTATAAAGACCTCAATCCCAATAGCCTAGAGCTAGTGTCTACTTTATTACATTGGAAATATATATAAGGTATCACATCCCAAAGAAATGAATATTTTAGTAGTCTTTGTAAAATAGAGACATACTTTAACTTCACATACATTTTTAAAAAATTAAATAAGCAAAGTTTTTTCTTTGATAACACCATTATTCCTCATAGTGTATCCCTGCATATCAATCACAAAAAACTTCTATATATCCTGGGGAAAATAAAACATAAGAAATGGGTAATATAAAATGATCAGTAAGGGTATGAATAAAACAGAATATATATTAAAGTACAATCAATATGAGAAGGTAAATAAATGAAACCTATTCCATTTAATATAATAACTTGAGGATAATATGGTAGACATAAATGATGATAAAATAAATACATATAAATAATAACATAAAATTGAAACTTATATATGGATATTATAATTAATAAAATAATCCCATGGAAATAAATAAATTATATCATAATGAGGTAATTCATAATGAATAACATCTAAAATATACTGTCAAGACCTTTCATAAGTCAGTTTAGAACTGTGGGTAGAAACCTGTTTAATTTGGCCAACATATTTTTCTCATGAGACCTATCGATACATCGAAGGGTTATCTATAATAGTTCTCCACCCATCACTAACTAATTACAATGAATTCAACATATGAAAGGGGTAAAAAATAATCAACTAAACATTCATATTGAAAAACTAACATATGATATGTTAATTCTTAACCCGATCAAATAAACATAATCATAAACCATCTAGAGTAATATGGTCAATGGTAATAAATTGAAAATACTAAGTAAAACTAATCATAAACCATATAAATAAAGAATAAGGATGATACTAATATAAAATATACCTATTGGATTATAATTAAAATAAATATTTGATGTTGTTTATGAATAGAAATACCATAAAATGGTATTAAAAACATTTTTGAGGAAAATAAACTTTTTAATTTAATTATTTTAAAAAAGTACACAAAATATTTTAAAATAACCATTTAAAATTATAAAATAATGTTTAAAAAATTAATTGTTCATGATTGAGGAAAATTCCATTCATGCCATACATGTTAAAATAAATATTCTTTTCAAATTTTTGATAAAATCCAAATGAGAATTATTTAAAAAACAATATTAAGATTCCTTTAATTTGTTTTTGAAAAAAGTAAAAAAAGTGTAAAAATGTATTTAATAATCATTTGGATAATTTTAAAAACTTTTTTTAAGTCATTTTTAAAAAACATGGCGTTGGAAGAAAAATGACATTCAACTGAAGATAGAAATGAAGTTGAATTTTATTTAAAACTTTTCTCAATCATTTTACATAACAAAGAGTGAAAAAAATAGTAATATTACTTGAAAAACTTTATGAAGAACCATAAGATAATAAAATATATTTATTTTAAGAAATATCAAAAAAATTCCTCCAAGGGATATTTAAACATAAGCAACCTGGAATAATGATAAGATTTTGAAATACACCCTTACCATTTTGGTAACATTTGAATCATAAGATGGATGAATGGAATAAATTCAAAAGAAAAATTAAATAAAATAAAGAGAAATTTATTCATGATATAACATATAAAAATGGTAGTACATAACCCACAAAAAATAACTTAGTTGTGAATATGGTATACTACTCATAGACGAAAAAGTGAGACGAGAAACTCTTACCTCAGGTTCGACTTCCTTCGTATGTATCCAAAATTCCAATATAATAAATATATATTTTTTATAAATCTATTATATAACCATAATAATATATATTATACCATATATTATTTAATTATAGTATTTTATCACCCTTTTATTAACAATTATTTGTTAAAATAACTTTTCAGGTGATAATTGCTTCGTTTTTCTTGTATATTTTAGTTTGGTAATTTTGTTCCTTTTAATTTGACTGTGGTTAAATCATATACATAATGTTAAAAGTGATATAAATATAATATTTATTTATTATATATGTATTTATAGTAATCTATGAAAGTTATATATTGAAAATGGATTACACCGTTCGTAGAGACGATAGGCCATACGTACACATGGACACTATTTTTATTTTTCTTAACAGATAGAATAAAAGGAAAATAAATATTAATTCACCTCAATAGAACCCTAATTATTTAATATATATAATTTATATGAATAAAATACATTTTTATTTACATCCATGTAAAAATAAAATGAAAAACATTTTACAATGCTACATATAGGTGATAGTCCACACGTACGTAGAAGCAACATTATTATTTTTCCAAAGTATTAGAAGGTAAGAATTTATATATGATATTATATTTATATAATTATGGTTAGATTATAAATATAAAATATATTCATTAAATTTAAACTTACTTCCTTTCATTTAAAGCGTAAGTAAAAAACAAATCACATGCCTTCGTGTGGCAATAGTCTACTATACACACGAGTGACGTTATTGTATCCCCCGTGAAATGGAAAGTAAGAAGTTGTATGTGATATAATAATTAAAAAATTATAATAATATCATAAATATCATATAAATATGTTAAATATATCATTATATCCAACCATTATAAGTGTTGATGGAAAATGAGTTACATTAGTTCGCGAGGCGGTAGTTCACCGTACACAAAATTGACGATTTCATTTCCTATTTGATGGAAATTGAGATGGATAAAAATTATTACACCAATATACTATCATATAATTATATTTGATATATTGATGTTATTATTTTGGAACTATTAATACATAATTTATGTTTGTAAAAGAAGAATGAAAAATAATGAGTTTAGCAAAGGCAAATTACCTTTTCTTAGAGAAATATAAATTGGATATCTTATTAATGACCCTAGGGTTGGTCTTTTGGGAAAACTAGAAGCTCTATAATTTGGATTAAAATGTTGGGGTGAGATTTTTTTAAGTTTTTTTATATCCAAATATCTTGATATGTGTGAATAAGTGCGGGGAGTGAGTGCCCTTTTATAATTGAGGAGGAGTGACATTTTTGTAAATACGAAAACCTATCCAATAATGGGATATCAGTCTCACCCAAAGTGGATCCAAAATTGATAAATAAAGGGTTTTAGGTATTATATGGTCAATATAAACCTCCAAAACAAAATAAAAATCATTTTTAAACATCTTTTTCCATAACTTCTAAGTTTCCTTACTTTTACCATTTTAGTTTTTGACTAGGGTAACTAGTATTTTTAACCTAGGTAATTTATATTTTAAAAATAAAATAAAATGAGCCTTATTAAATAATTTGGAAATAAAAATTTTAAATATTTAATCCAATTTATCAAATAAAAATCCTACGTGTGTTGAAAATTAATTTTAACACAAGCGCATGTAGCGTACAAAAACACCGCTTTAACCTTAACAATGGTAACAAAGTTTTTACTCTTTAGGGGTAAACATGGTCACTATAAAATAAAAATTATTATATTAATGGAAACTATTTTATATTTTTAAACATTTAAAAATCACTTGGTATAATATTGGAATTTTAAGAATTTAAAATCATTTAATAAAATAGCATTAATGTCAATTTTGACACTTTTCAATAAATTTGAATAAAAAAATATCAAGACAATGATGGAATTAGAATATAGTATTTTAACACCTGTATAAAATGATATATATATATATATCTAAAAAATTAATTTAACACAATAATTCATTCAATTTATTTTACTTTTAATATTTTTAGTATCATTTATTTATTTTTATTAATTAAATAATTACTACATTGGAATTGGTTAAGAATTTTATGTAATTATATGATTACTAAAAAAAATTACCCAAATGAAATTAATTTAATTATTATAAAAATAACCATACATAATCATTAACATATTTTTTTGTCCCTATGTGAACACACAATTGAAATTTAAAAGCAAGAGGGTGACATTTTGTCTTTTTCTTTAATTAAATTATAATATAGGTCAATATGATTTAAAAGTTTCCAAAAAACTCATAAAAATATATAATAAGGTGATAGAAATTTAAATATTTCCATTAAATAGGAATTGGATAAGTTTTTAGGTCATTTTAACCCTTATCTTCTTAGTTTAACCCCCAGTAAACCCATTTTTACTATAACCACGGTAATTAATTTATACTATTTTCACAATTATTTATGGTTAAAAATTAATTTAAACATATTAACAAAGAAAAATTATTCTAATTCAAAATATTTAATCAATTTTTCTAAATTCAATTCATATAAGTGGCATAATTCAATTTAAAAATAAACTGCAAATGCAATGAAAGAAAGATTTTCCAAAGAGAAAATGTTTATAAGTATAAAATGTTTTGATATAGAAATTAAATATAAAATTGATTCTAATGACCTAAATTTTTTAAATTGTAATATTATTGAACTAATTTTTATTTAAAATCAATTTAAAATATAATTTAACTTTGTAAATAATTTAAACTAAATTAAAGTTTTTAATAAAAATCAGTATTTTCACTATTCATTCAAAAATTAATCTTTTTAAAAAATTCTCAAATATTTACCCAAAGATAATTTTGAAAATTATATTTAAAAAATTAATTTTATTTTTTCAAATAAATTTTCTAAAAAGGTAAAAATTAATTTTAAATTATGTGTGTAAAGTATGATTAATCTGCCTTTCAGAAAAATACGTTTTTTCAGAATTTTTTTCTCTCTTTCAAATGATTCTTATTTTATTTATAATCAATAGGTAAAAATTGTATTTATTTTATACATGTGTAAAATAAATAATTTTCAAAATTTAGTTATTACTATTAATAACCTCCATCATAACGGTTAGGTTGTCATGGACATGTTTAAATAATAATATTTTAATAGAGTATTGTGTTTCATTCAAACCCGATGTTTCATGCATTACAAGCTATCAAAGGGAATGAATTTATTTAAAAATAAATATATTGTAAAGTCTTGTGGTGTTACATTCTATTCTAAGATTGGTTTTTTGTGTCATATACTCTATCGAATATGATTTTCCTATTTTAAAAGTCTGGGTGTTATATTTTACCCCCTTAAATAAATTAAATCCTTGAAATTTAATCTTGATATCATTAATGAATGGTTTTAACTTTGAAAATACCCTTATTGAAACCCCAGATAATAAAAAGGTTTATTACAATTTACTCTTTATAATAGATAAATGAAGTATGCAGTTCATCTAGAATAACATATTACTAGGTTTCTAAGTAGAAAAAAATTGGTGGGAAGTGAAGATATGGAAGTAGAAAAAAATGTAAAAAATTATGAAGAGTGATATAGATAATTGATCATAATAATTTTCATGATCTTAAAATTTTAATGACCACAAATTCATAAATATAAAATGAGTTAAGGGACCATTTGATTCATCAAAAATGAAGGTTCTATGATAACATATTTGTTTCAAGATCCTTTACCTAGAGTTGAGGAATTCCCTTACCATTTAGAATAAGAACATATAAAAGTATACTTACTTGATATTTTTATATTTCATAGGCACAATTTCATAATTTTTTTTGTCATTTGATCAATTCCCACTTCATTTCTTACTCTAATAATTGAATATCCAAAATTATTTTTTAATCCTAAAGCACATTTAAGAGAACATTATAATGAAAAGTCATTCCTCCTAAATCTAGATATTTTTCCAAAACCAAAATGGATATAAAAAGTTATTCAGTAACTCCAAAAGTTCAAACTAATCCATTCCAAATATAATTAATCATAAGAATCGTCAAAAATATGTCTATCCAAATTAAAAGTCCCAAATCTTTTATAGAAGGTTACTAAATCAACATTATACTCCCCAAAAAATATAAAGTGTTACTTAATGTCATATTAAAAATATATGAATACCTTGATCACCATAAAAACTTAACGAAAAAATTAATTCTTCCAAAAATAAAATCTTAAATTTCCAAATATATTCCATAAATCCAAACATGCAGTAAAATCCAGCAAAGATAACATAAAAAATAAAATCACTAACCAAATTCAATGTCACCAATACAATCCCATAAACACCCCTTTATCATTATTATATCAACATATATCACATATTAAAGGTTATATTTACTCAATCATGTTTTTTTCCAAAAAGATCAATTTTCCACTGAATCACTTTTCTCAATCATCAGTACCATTCAACATATGATCTCAAATCCTTAAAGAAAAATTACTACTATACAATCATTATACATTTCAAAATTATAATAACCAGAATATAATTGATAAAATAATCTTATAACATAATTATTGAATTCAAACATAATCACATTAATCATTACACTTCATTCTTAAACCATTAACTAGGATTTATTATCTTATTCCTCAATATCTCTTTACTTTTATATGTAATTTGTAGTCTATTCATCATTAGTAGTATAACCATTACTCATAAAACTTTTCTAATTCTCTTCATGAGCTTTCCCTATAGAACATATATTTTCATAATTCACATAATTTTCATATTTAAAACATTCAACCATCAATAATACTTTAGGGAGACCATTATTCTCATCCATTGAATTAACCAAAATTTTCATTTTTCCATGGAAATTACTTTCATTGTGTGCTTATTTTTCACACATAAAACATTTATTATTACTTTTAAATACTTTAATAGGTTCCTCTTTCCAAACATCTTATATAAAGGGAGTCGATAATTATTTCCTCCATGGTCTCCACTATTCAAGATTTTGGTAGACACCATCAATATCTTCTTTGGTAATTATGATATTTGGTTAAGGTGAAAGTTTTTAATCATAATTCTTGAGAAATGGTTAGGAATAATCAACATATACTTCACCCCAGTCATTATTCCATCTAGTTTATAATCAACACATTGTCTATCACATTCAATGTTAACCCAATTACTTATGGTTCAAATATTATCTAAAACAAAAAATAATAATGTGATAAATACCAATAAAAGTGAGAAATTCTGAATAATCATTTATAAGACATCTAAATAATGAAAACTTGTTTTCAATATAATAAACCTTTGGTTTAACCTAGGTTATTCATGGTCATCGTATATTCAAATCATTCATGATGGTTTGTAAAGTAAATATGAATTAACCAAAGAGTATACCATGGGAGTGTCAAAACAGGTGCACAGTAAGGCCCATTGTCATTTACTAGGTAATTATCAAGTATAGCTCGATGCAACCTTTTTAGATTTATTACCCCTAGGTACATATGTTCTAGAACCACGTCCACTTGTAGTATCCGGAAAAAGGTGTATTTCATATAAAAAACCACAAAATATCTTTCTTACCAAAACTTTAGGATATTCTTATATACTTATATTTAATTTATATCATAGGTTTATATTCAATAATATATGTTTTACTAAATATAGTTCCTAAGGTTTCTATAAAATCTCCTCTGATACCAACTATAAAGACCCTGGCCCTAGTATCCTGAATCCAATGTATACTTCATTACATTGGCATTAGATACATGATATCACATCCCAAAGGAATGGATAGTTTATTAGTATTAGTAAACTAGATACATTCTTTAATTTATTATAAATTTTAAATGATCAAATAAAATTTTTTTTCTTTTATAAATCCATTATTCATCACGGTGTATCCCTACATACCAATTATAAAACACTTCCTGGAATCCTGGAAAAAATAAAACATAAGAAATGGGTGAGATCAGATTCTTAGTAAGGGCATGCGTGTAATGGAATCTATCATGAATAAATTATTATAATAAATAAGTCAACGTAAATAACTAAAAAACATTATATTTAAAATAATAACTTTATAAAAATATGACAAGAATAAATGATTACAAAATAAGGTCATATATATAATCACATAAGCTTAAAACATATCCATGGATATTCCAACTAATTGAATAATATCATGAAAATAAATAAATTATCTCATATTGAGGGAGTTAATAATGAAAAAAATCTAAAACATACTATCAATACCATTCACAAAAACAATTTAAATCAGTGGGTAGAAACCCGTCTAATTTAGCTAAGTGATTTGTCTCATGAGACCTAATGATAAATTGTGGGGATATCTATAACTGGTTCCCAACCATCACTTACTTAGTCTAATTCATTCCTCATATTAAATTGGTGAAACATAACTTTAATAAAAAATTATATTGAAAAAAATTACATACGAAATGTTAATACTTACCCTAATCAAATAAACACAATCATAAACCATCCAGAGTAACACGATGAATGGTAATAAAATTATAATTCCCCCTAAAAAGGATTATAAACCAACCAAATAAATAATAAGGATTATATTAATACAACATATCTCCACTGGATCATAAGTACAATAAAGTTTTGATGTCATTGATGAATAAAAATACCATAAAATTTCATAAAAAAATTTGTGGGGAAAGAATGTTTTCACTTTGAAAATATTTTTTAAACAAAAAGTTACAAAAATATTTTGAAAATAATTTTATTTTAAAATAAACTTTTAAAACTTATAATATAATTTTTAAAAAATTTATTGGTCATGAAGGAGTAAAATCCCATTCATGACACACATGTTAAAACAAAATTTCCATTAACATTTTCGGTAAAATCTAATCAAGAAGTGTTTGGAAAAAAAATAAACATTCCTTTTAATTTTTTTTGTAAAAAGTAAAACATGGGTAATAGTTTCTTTAATATTTAATTTATAGAATTAAAAAAATCTTAAAACATTTTTATAAAACAAGGTTTTTTAAGAAAAAAAGAGTTTTGACTGAAGAGAGAAATTAAGTCAGATTTTCATAAAAACATTTTATCAACAATTTTAAGTACCAAAGAATGAAAAAATAGTACAATAAATTGAATAATTTAATGAATAAATGTATTATAAAAAAATATATTTAGTTTAATAAATATCAAATGATTCCCCTCGGGGATACTTAAACATAAAAAATCCCAAATAATGATGAGATTGTGAAATATACCCTTACCATTTTGGTAACGTTTGAATAGTAATCCCCATGAAAGGAATAATTTAAAATGAAACTTTAAATACCCTTAATAAAAATATATTAATTATATAACATATCATAAGTTTAGTATATACACCACATATAAGAACTAAGTGGTGAATATGGCATACGTCTCATGGAAGTAAAAGTGATACAAGAATCCCTTACCTCATGTTCAAATTCCTTCATGTGTCCAGAAATCCTATATAATAAATATATTATTATTATAAATCTATTAAAACACTATAATAATACATATTATATGATATATTATTTACTTACAGTCTTTTATCACCCATATATTAATAATTATTTGTTTAAATCACTGTTTTAGGTGATAATTGCTTCATTTTCATGTACGTTTTAGTTATGTAATTTTGGTTATTTTAATTTGATCATGGATAAATCATATAAAAAATTTGAAACATGATATAAATATAGTATTAATTTATTATATATTTATTTATATCAATCTATTAAAATTATAGATATAAAATGGAATACATCGTTCATGGAGAGGGTAGGCCATGGGTATGCATGAACACTATTTTCATTTTTCTCGATGAATAAAAATAAAGGAAAATAATGATTAATTCACATTAAAAGAACTACTATTATTTAATATATATAATTTATATTAATAAAATACATCCTTATCACTATCCATGTAAAATAAAATGAAAAACATTTCACATCACTATGCGGAGGTGGTAGTCCACACATACGCACGAGCGACGTTACTATTTTCCAATGGATTGGAAGGTAAAAAGTTAGGTGTGATATTATATTTATATAAAAAATTTAGATAATAAAAATAACATATATTCCTTTAATTTTACCTTAATATCTTTCACATAAAGTGTAAGAAAAAAATGAATCACATGCCTTCGTGAGGCAGTATCCCTCTGTACACACGAGCAATGTTATCATATCCCCCAAAGAAAGAAAATTAATAATGCATATGTGATATTATAAATAAATAAGTATAACAATTTAATAAATATCATATAAATATGTTAAATAAATCATTATATCAAACTGTCATAAGTGTTAATGGAAAACGAGTTACATCAGTAGGCGTGGTGGTAGTCCATCGTAGACATGATTGGTGATTTTGTTTCCCATTTAATGGAAGTGGAGATGGATAAATATTATTACACTAAAATAATTAAATATTATTATATGGTATATAATAGTGTTATTATATTTTAAGTTTTATGAAATAATTTAAGGTTGTGAAAGAAGAAAGAAAAAGAATGATCTTAGTGAAGACAATTACCTTCTCTTTGAGAAACATCCTTTGGATATCTTCTTAAAGACCATTGGGTTGATATTTTGCAAAAACTATAATCTCTATAATGTTTATAAGTATGTTTGGGATGGATTTAAGTATTTTTTTGTTAATCCAAATGGATTTATGGGTTCGAATAAGTGGGGGGAATGAGTGGATTTTTATAATTGAGGAGGAGTGACATTTTTTAAATACCCAAAACTATTCAATAATGGGAAGTCACTCTAACCCAAAGTGGATCTAAAATTGATAAATAAATGGGTATATTGATGATATAGTTTATAAAAACCTACAAAACATAATAAAACACATGTTTTAAACATGTTGTTTCTTTATTTCTATGTTTCTTTACTTTTACTATTTTAGTTTTTCCTTATGGTAACATGTTTTTTAACAAAGGTAATTTATCATTTAAGAATAAAATAAAATGAGAATTATTAAATAATTTTTACCCATAAATTATAAATAATAAAAAAAATTTATCAAATAAAAATTTTATGTGTTTTCAAAATTAATTATAATACATTCGCATGTAGCGTGTAAAAACACCACTTTAACCTTAACCGTGGTAACAGATTTTTTACTCTTTAGGGGTCAAAATACTCACTATAAAAAAGAATAATTGGTCCATAAATGTAACATATTTGATATTTTTAAACATTTAAAAATAAATTGGTAGAATATAGGTTTTTGAATAATTTTAAATCATTTAATAAAATTTCATTAATATCAATTTTGACACTTTTTAAAAAATTTGAATAAAACAAATATCAATACAACGATGGAATTAGAATATATTATGTTCAAAACTTTATAAAATTATATATTTTTCTAAAAAATTAATTTATCACACAAATCTATTCTATTTATTTTACTTTTAATACTTTTAGTATTATTTTTCTATTAATTAAATAATTACAACATTGGCGTTGCTTATGCATTTAATGTAATTATATGATTAATAAAAATAAAAAATAAATTAACCTCATGAAATTAATTTCATTATTCTAAAAATCAAAATCCATAGTATTTCACATCTTTCTATTTTTCCTATGTGAACACACAATTGAAATTTAAAAGCAAGAGGGTGACATTTTGTCCTTTTCTTTATTTAAATTATTATATAGGTCACTTTCATTGAAAAGTGTCCAAAACTCATAAAAATAGATAATAAGGATAAAAGGATCTAAATATGGCCAATAAATATGAATTCAATAATTATTTTGGTCATTTAACCTTTATATTCTTAGATTAACCCTAGTTAAACCCATTTTTACCTTAACTATAGTAATTGATTTTTACTATTCTCACTATTCATTAAAGTAAAAAATTAATTTGAAATTTTTAGATAATATAAATTATTATTATTCAAAATATAGAATCCATTTTTCCAAATTAAATACATATATTTGGAAAATTTCAATTTAAAATTAAACCATTGACGGGATGAAAGAACAGTTTTCGAAAGAGAAATTTCTTATAAGTATAGATCATTTTATAATAAAAATTAAATATTAAATTTATTAAAATGACATAAATTAGTTAAATTAGAATATAATTGAAATTATTTTACTTTAAAACCAATTTAAAATATAATTTACTATTGTAAATAATTTAAATAAAAAGTAAGTTTTCAATAAAAATTAGTATTTTCACTATTCATCAAAAAAATTAATCCTTTCATAAAATTATCATAAAATTATGAAAAGATAATTTTGACATGTATATTAAAAAAATTAATTTCATTTTTTCAAATAAATTCTCTAAAATTGGAAAGAAGTGATTTTAAATTATGTGTGAAAATCACAACTAATCCGCCTTTTAGAAAAATACATTTTTTCAGAAAACATTTATTTCTCTTTCTAATGGTTCTTATTTTATTTATAATTAATAGATAACCATTGAATTTATTTATTCATGTGTGAAAAACATAATTTTCATAATTTATTTACTTCTATTCATACTCACCATCTTAATGGCTTGGTTATAATGGTAATGTTTAAATAATAATATTTTAATAGAGTATCACGTTTCATTCAAACTCGATGTGGCGTACATTGAAATCTATCAAAGAGATTTAATTTATTTAAAAAATATATATATCATAAAGAAATTTGGTGTTATATTATCTTCTAATATTTGTGTTGTGTGTCATATACTCCATTGAATATGATGTTCCTCTTTTAAAATCTTAGGGGGTTTCATAGATCATGTTAAATTATTCCAAAAGCAAAACATATAAAATATTACTAAACCTAAAAAATATTATCCAATCCTATGATTTTAATTTCATAATTTATTTTAATTTTCTAAACTAAGGATATATACAAGTTATCTAATCTCATTTCATCAACATAGAAATATTTATGTCATAATATCACAACCAAAAGTTTTAAATTCATCACATCAAGAGATTAATCCTTCTTATTTTATTCAATAAAATATTATTAATTTATTTTGAAAACACTCATGAAATTAATCAAATTTAACTCATTGGTTTTATACTTTAATACAAAAATTATAGTAAAAATATTTCTAAAAAAAATTCTCATTTCAAACCCTTAGTCTCAAACCCTATCTTTTTAATTTTCTATAACTAAGTATCCCCCATTACATTTCTCTTATATATTTTTTCACATTTAATTTTATATAATTAAAAATAATTCTAAAAAATATAAACTTTAATATAGGATCACTATAATCCATCAAAAATTATTCTAAATTATTTCAGTGATTGTTACCCCAAATCTTATTTACTTTCAATAAATAAATAATTATTATTTATCTTAATTATAAACTAAAACATATAATTATCAAAAAAAATATTTTCCTTTATTAATTCAAGTTCAAAAAAAAATAATGTGAAATTATACCACTAAAAACAACACCTTCTGATAATAATTTAACACCAATACATTAATTTCTATACACAAACCTCATTACTAATTTCATTAATAATTCTAACATAAAACTCATGATTTTATTACCTTAATATTTTATTTATTTTGTATTTATTTAAAGGAAGTACATAATTATATCCATGGAATATAAAATATATTTTTATTTAAAAATAATAATTTAAATAAAATTACTTTGACTAGATTAAACCTAATTATCATAACATTAATCTCTCACACACTATTAAATCAAAATATTAGTTAAAAAATTATATATAAAAAGTTTATTAAACACCAAATAATGGGAGAGGTTAATAACCCCCTAATTAGTAAAAACCCACTCACAAAATGTTCGTTTAATTCCTCCTCAAGTATATATAATTCAAAATTACATAAAACTAGAAGGTGAAAAGTGAATGAGAAGATAAAAATATCTAAACCAAAATGTCTTCATATAAAATTATTTGGATTTAGATGATATTGAAATTTAAAATCCAATTCCACCAATAGATAAAATTTTTACTTCGAATCTAAGGATAAATCATCCAAGGAATCTAGAGATAGACGAAGAGAGATTTAAGTGTAGGAATATCATAATTATGGATTAAAGGATGTGAAAATACTCGTAAATTTCCAAATATAATTACTAAACAATTATAGATACACCTCATTTAAAAAACAAAATGTAAACCAATGGGTATCTGGTGCTCATACATCAGCTACTTAGTGGCTACCGACCACCCAATGGCTAGTCCTAGAGCTTCTATCCACTCAACCTCTCTACCAAGTACCTAATATAGTACCATCAAGTTCCTAGTTGTAAATGCTTCAATATTTCAGTAAATACCACCTTAAATTACCCCTTTCACATTCCTCACCAAAAAATCCATAATTCATCCTCAATTGAATAAATTTAAATAAAAATTCATCCAGTATAAAAAAATTAAAATGCACCTAAAAACCTAGAGTTGTTATAAAATCCCCCATTATATGGGTTCTCATCATTGAGAACCATCATCGAGTTTCTCCAATGAATGGGTACGACCATTGATACCTTATTTTCACTTCTCATTCTCAAGTCTCCTCATGTATTGATCTATTATTATATATAACATGTATAAGTAGAACAAATTTCCACCACAATCACTTCTCATTAAGTTCCAAAATATTTATAGTATTCTTAATAAAATATGCATTGTGATCCAATTCCATATCATCCCAATGAAGAAAATTTAATGGATCTAAATAAAAATTTATCAACTGATATACATGAAATATATCATGCATCAAATAATATTTTATAGGTAACTCCAAATAATAATTTTATTTTCCAACCCTATCTAGGATCATAAATAGTTTATAAAATCAAGGATGTAATTTCCCTGATTTACTCAATCTTCGATGACCCGATCAAGGTGTGTTGTGAAGAAATCTATAATATCCAACTATAAACTCAAGCTTTTAGTGACCTAAATCAAAATACAAAATTAAACTACAATGAGTAGTAGCTAATATCTTCTAAATAAATTTCAATTTATCATAAGTTTCTTATACCATTCTTGGAGAAAAGAAAAGTTCCTCATAATCTTATCTCAAATATAAATTAAATAAATATAACCTTTTTTTATAATAACTCAAACAGATAAATATGAATAGATTCTTATAAGGTATTATTATAAACATACTTTACCAATTATATATGGTCTTCCCACACACCAACAAATTAAAAGATACACTCACTAATATTTTCCTCAAGAATCTATATAGTACAATCAAATTTAATATCAATCAATATATGGTAAGATTTTAAAAAATTATTTTGAGTACCTAATGGATTTTCAAAACCTATAAGAATCAAGATGTAAACCTTTCATTATGATAAAAAATTCTATTGGGTCTCCCACAGAGTCTCATAATTTCGCATACATAAAACTTATCAAGCTCATACACTTACTAAATTTCATTGATTAAATGAAAATGTGAAATTTATGTCAATCTATAAAAATTAACCCAAATAATGTATCTACCTTTTTTATGATCTCAATAAACTATTAAAAAATCCATGATAATTTTATCTCATTTATATACTAGAATAGGTAATTACCAAAGCATATATACTGCTATATATTTTTTGTCCTTTACCAGTTAACAGGTAAATCATCTCAAAATGAATCCTTCCATATCCAATTTAATTCATGGCCACTAAAAGTTCCATATAACACTATGATATATATTTATTAAACCAGTATGAACTTCCTAATGAGAAATATAGAAGTGTCTCATCACCCATTCACATAAGAATAATTCAATAAAAATATTTCCTTGGAAATATAATATAGAATTTAAAAAAATAGTCCATATGGTTATATTCTCCCCACCATATAATCTATTATAAAAAACATGACATTTGGAATATAAACTTTGGACATATTTCACTCAACACATAAAGTATGAATTTTTAAAATGTTCTAAGTTTACATAGTGTCCCTCCTTAGATACATCAGGATGAAACACATAGAAAAGTGACATATGATGCCACCCATATTTTAATTCTTGAACTATAACCACATGTTATTTCAATCCTAAGATATCAGTAACTTCATTCCCTTTCCCTAAAGTATATATCGCCTCAAAATAAAATGACTAAATATGTGTTACCTATATCCTTCATTAAATTTTCTAATCTCCCTGAAAAAATATATACTTCATATTATTATGATCGATGTATACCAAAAAATTTATCACTGAATAAGTAATACCACTAACTCTTAAGCACATACACAACCACTAAAATCATAATAATATGGTAAAGGTAATTATTATAATGTGAAATAAGATAATAATAACCATTTTTAAACATTAATCCTTCTTATATCTATACACACCATAAAACCACACTAGATGCCCTAAAATATACCTCATATCACTTCCATGGCTCTTGTAGAAAGGGAATTGGTTTTGATTTCAACCTCTTATTAAACACTTGAAATGATGCCTCACATATATCATCTAACTAAAAATTTAACCAATTTAATTCAAAATAATAATCACTTTATATATATGAAAAATGTATTCAATGAACCACTCTAAATAACCATTAATCTCTCAGAAAATTTGGTTTTCAAAAACATTATTGGTTATTTTCCAAGACATATCAACTTTCCCTTTCCAAGATCATTCAATATTCCATATTTAGGGGCAACATTCCCAGTTAATTTATCTTATTAGATTCAAAAATAGCATTTTCATATCTTAGTATACACCCCCTTAGCTTTAAATGTGTCTTGGAAAAAAATCAAATACTTTCCATGTTTCCCATAGGATCATGAATATATCAATATATAGACATAATAAAAAATAAATCTATGCAAGGATATAAAAAATGATTCATCATGGCCATACAAATATCTTTCATATTATTTATCTCTAATGACATCACTAGAAATAAAAAATGGACATATCTAGTTTTAAGATCTATCATTTGAATAATTTTAGCTTGCATAAAAATTTAGTGATAACTTGATTGAATATCGATATCAGAAACCCATTGATATCCACATAGCTAGTCAAAAAATAATCAAAACATGGAAATGGGTATAATTTATTATTTATAACCTATATTAATATATGATAATAATCACACAAGGGAAAACCCCCATCTTCCTTTTTGAAAAAAAAATCAATTGACCACACTGAGATGACACACTTTGCATAATGAATACTTTATATTAAAGTTATTATAACTGAGTTTTCAAATATTTTAGATCATTTAGATCTCTATGGAATAAAGGAATAAATATATTGGGTATTTCATACCAATCCAATCAAAAACTCTTCCTCCCTTTATATGGTTACCTTGTAAAGTCTATATGAAACATGTCCTGAAATCTATAAAGTATAGGAGGAAATTAAATACTATAAATACCCTCATCCAACCCATAAAATTCCCTTACTATTTTATATATGATTATCCTTATATAATAATGATCATATCCCACTCTTCATATACGATAACTTCACTCTCATAGAAAAACATCATATTCATGAAAAGATGAAAATAAGATCACCTGTCTCTGATAGTTTTTAACATGATCCTAAAAATGTGTCAACTAATTCATTATAATAATAAAATTAAGAAAATTTATATCTATAATAATTAAATCCCAAATTTGTGTAAATATTATAATAAATACAACACAAGATGGAAATTTTTTATGGGATCTTTCTTCTTCCCAACAAATAATTCACCGTCAAGTCTTCAAAATAAAAAACTAAACATTAAAACCCAAATAAAAAACAAAAACATAAGAAATAAATAAATTAGAAGCACTGGTATCAAACATCAAAATATATACATTAAAAGTAACTAACATAATACCAATTTTTATCAAAGACCTATCACCAAGACCAATTAGTTATTTCTCTATAATAAATAACTGATAATAACCCAAAACTCAAACTCATATCTAAGTTTCTTGACTCCCCTATACACCATATCCCCATTGATCCTAACCTTAATAATTCCTTAAACCTAGAGACCTCACATTCTAGACAACATATAACTAGTGATTTACTATGGTGCACTAACCCATGCATGAAATGCCCATGTGGAAGTAGAATCTTAACCTCCACCCCTTAGAGTCCCTTTCTAGAATTTTTTAAAGATGTTTAATTTTACTATAAGAATGAATTTAATTTATCTCAATAGAATATAAAATATACGTATAGCCTTTATAAAGATATTTATTTTACTCTAATGGTGACCTACCACTAGAAGTAGGAGAAGAAACATTCTTCCCCTGCACCCTTTATCCCTAATCATATCTTAAATAATCATCTATTTTCCACTTTTTGTATCCTATAGATACACTAGATCACAATAATTCCATTATTTACTACTATAAATACTTATTATCTATAATATATTTGTTTATGAATTTTTTAAAAGTAGGAAAACAAGAGTCACACTCTTGAATGCATCTTCTACATTGGGCCATACTCAAAATGACTATGTTTTGAGGTTCTATCACCACCCAAGTTTTGAGAAAAAACAATAATTCCATAAAAATAGATTTATAATTGATAATATATATATATATATACTTTATTTAACTCTATGAATTATTATCTTATGTCCATATTTAAAGTATATAGATAAAAATTATCATATAAGAGATCCTAAAAATAATCTCATATTAATACTTTAGTCATATTCTTTCAAAGTAGATCACCAGTGTCATGCTGGTCCCTCAAGCATAAAGAATTAAAACTTCATTTTCTTTCTATATGGTATATCAATCATCCTAGATATACTTTCCATTACTTTTAGGCAATATTCTATACCATGAAGACAAACATCTTCCTTAAATACAGGAGGCTATGATTCTAGGAAATCACATACCACATAACCCACTATCAATACTTCTTGAGATGAATTTTATTCTATATTCTGAATCAATATAAGAATACTCTCAATAATTTCTTTTTTATTAGAGTCTTAGGTTATCCCACTAGAGAAACATTTTCACCCTCTCACCATATAAGCCCTTAGTCAGGTTGTTCTTATTTTACCTCCCTCCCATGAGGTTCATTAATATTATTTTTTGGTTCCATGATTCTACAAATATTAATACACCAATTAGTAATAAACGTCTTAATTTTATCAAATAGACAAACCAAAATCCATTTATTGTATATGTTTAATATATATTTAGTCAAATAAAATAAATAACATTAATTAATCAAATTTAACTTACTAATTCTAATCAACTAGTTCATTATTAATATAATGTTCAAGAAAACTATGATTAGTTATTTTTATAATTTAATCATTTTACCAAAATAAAATCACCAATAAAACACAGTCATATGAACACGCAAACACAAACACAAGAAATGTACCAATGTTCTTAAATGATGAATGAATATCCTACCACCTATACTCAATCAGAGAGTAAATAATACCCCTAAATAATATTTATAATCCATAAAATTCAATCCCATACCCCCTTAGAAACTTAGACATATATTATAGTTATGATGGCTAAGAACACTTTCATAACATCCATAAAAAGTCCCAACATCTAGTCTCTGTTATTATATTTCTTATATATAAAGGCCTCAAAAAAGAAACCATAGAGACAAAAAAATTAATATCCCACCTTGACATGATAAAACCACATAGATGAAATTACAAATGGTTATAAGGGAAATAATCAATCACTAGATTTCACTGAAATGCACTGAGGATCTATAAGTATCACTTTCGGAATATTTACCCTCCAATTTTTCATTAGAATAAAAACATTAAAGTAAAAAAAATCAATAATTATAATCAATGTAAATAAGAAATAAAATTTATAATTTAGTATGAAACTATATCCTATAAATCCTTAAATTAGTCATGCATATAAAGAAGTTCAAAAATATATCCCAAGTATAATTTAATTAATAACACATATTAAATAACTAGAAATATAGGATATGGAAAACCTCTCGAAAAAACTATAAAATAATAATAAATACTCTAAAATGTTGTTTGATATTATCTCTCAGGTACTAAGGTACTTATCATTTACTAATATCACCGTTCATATAATCTATATGTATACGAGATTTATATGTATAGGATGTGAAAAATAATTCGTTATAGAACCAACACAACCCAAAATTTCCCTTAGTGATTAATATACCCATATATAATTGGTGTAAAACTATTAAATGATATAATAATAAAATTTATAATATGAATTTTAAATAATTAATTGAAAACCAATTCACCTAAAAATTAGTATCTAAATACATATATCATGTACAATTATACTAAAGATATGGAATATAAAATAATTTTGGGCCAAAAACTTTGTATAACCAAACTAATGGATCATATATCATCATATCATGTCATAACATAACCCACAGATCCCTAAAAGTTAGCCAAAATCATCAACATAAAAATGGGTATGTCAACATTTCAAAAAAAAAGTTTTAAATTCATTGCATTAATCCATTAAGAACCCCATTTTTATTCTTTAAAAATCATTTATTTATTTTCAAAACACTTATGTAATTACTCAAACCTCGTTCACTCTTTATTTAACTAAATAAAAAAATTACAAAAAACCATATTTCTAAAATAAATAATCATTTCAATCCTTTAGTTCCACATTATAATACTCATTTATATTTATTTAATTATAATTTATTGTAATTAAAAATTATTCTATAATATTTAAACATCATTATAAAATCACTATAACACATCAAAAATTGTTCCAACTTATTTACATGAGTTTTATCTCAAGTATCATATGGTTTCAAGCCCAAAATAATTATTCCAAACCTTCATTAAAAATCAACACATGTAATTCTCATTGAATATATTTTCCATAATTCACTCAAGTTCACACAAAAATAATGTAAAATTACATCACCACAAACAATACTTTATAATAATAATTTGATTCCAAAACATTAATTTCTAGTAAAAAAACTCATTATTAATTCCTTTAATAATCTTAACTTCATACTCAGGATTTTATTGTCTTAATCACTCATATATTTAACATTTATCAAATGTAAATTATTTATTATATCCATAAAATATAATAAAAATATGGTCTTAACACATAATAATTCATACAGAGTTATTCTAACTAGGTTGAAATTAATTTATATCACATTAATTCAACACACTATTAAATCACAATATTAGCTAAAAAATTATATATAAAAATTAAATTAAATTCCAATAAATGAGAGAGGTCACTTAAAAAAAATTAGAAAAAAATGCCACTTGAAATAAAGGTAAACTCCTTTAACAAGTATTAGGAATTCATAATTCCATCAAACATGTAAAAGAAAACCAAATTATATGATATTAGTATCTATATCATTACACTTAGAACAAAATGATTAATATTTTTAAGGTCATACCATTGTAAATAAATCGTGACTAACAAATCAAAATTCATCATAGAATCAAAGGAGAAAACATCCAAGGAAGTTAGAGAGAGGGAGAGAGATTATAAGTAAGGAATCATGCAATGTGTTAGAGGATGATAAAATAGTCTTAAATTATATAATAAAAAAGAAACATAATTACATAAATAACATTGATAAAGATATTATATTGGAAACCCATCGAGTACCCAAATCATAGCCACCAACCACCCCATGTGAACTGGATACCCAATGGTTAGTCTTAGAGAATCTAACCTCTCTACCTCCATTACTGGGAACCCAATACATCGGTATAGAGTACCTAGAGCTACTTATTATAGTTTTTCAATAAATACCAGTTTCCATTCCCTTCTATTTTTTCACCCAAAATATAGAATTTAGCTTCAATTATATCATTATAAACATAAATTAAGTTAAAATTAAAAACTAAAAATTATCTAAAAACTAAAATTTTTTACAATCTATTCATTTGTTTTATCATTTAAGTCCCAAATTGGGATAAACTCCTATTTTGGTGCACAATTTTCACTTAACCTTTATTTAAACATAAATATTCGACATGAATTTTATGTTACTTAAAAAAATGGATTTTATAAATTCTAATTTTCTTAGGTTTATTGGGGAATAATTAAATTAAGAATCATGATTAATCGTAATGTAAAAGAAAAACATTTTAAAATTAAATTCATCATGTATATTGAATCAAAAAATAATAAATTTGTATCCAATAAAATATTTTTCATCCTCGTTAATTATTATTAATTGGATTATCATTATGATATTTAAGATTTTGAAGTATTAGGAATGTTATGATTGATTTTTAATTCTTAATTATTGACTTATTTCTCCATGAAATTTCCTATAAACTTATATCACTAAATGTGATAAAGTGGTGCCATAGATATTGTAAAAATTATAATCATAAATGTAATAAAAAGTGAGTTTATGTATTTAAATATTCTATGTCCATTTACTTATAAAAATAGTAATGTTATTAACTATAAACTCAGCTATCTATGGATATAAAATCAACCAGTTGGAGTTTTAAAATAGTATTTTTTTTCTTGTACATAAATTTATCATCTATATTATTTCAACTTAGTAAAAAAATTTCATTTTATTCTTATATTATGAGAATAAAAAACTTACTAATGATAAATCAAAATATTCTAAAGAAATAATACTACCCAAAAAATTAATCAAGTATATTAGAAAAATTATTTTTTACACCAATTTATTCTATAGGAAATAGATCCCGTGATTATTAAGCCGACAAAATAATTAATTATTCAACATTTGGAAATAGGGTTTTTCATTGAATAAAGTTTGAAAAAAGAAAATAATTTAATAGTTTCATTTGAAAAAAATTAATAATGGGGAATCTATGAATTTAATATAGTATTTTAAATAATATTATCAATATACAATATTTTCTTAAAATATTGTTAGTCTTAAATATAACAAAAGTCTTGTGAGAGATTTAAATTATTTTTTAAACTCAAAAAATATAGTTTTAATTCTATGTATCAGGAGTATTAAAAGATATTTTCAATTTTTATTTTGAGTTTCTCAATCTCCCTCTATTTATCTCTCCAAATATTTACCCAGAAATAAGTGTATCTTAATCGTTTCTTATGGACTTTCACTTTTTGAAAGTCCATAGTTATTAATTGGTGGTTCATAGTCCCTTTTCATATACTTACCCTTAATTATTAAAAAATCATTGGCTAGTGATTATGTATTTACTACATAGTTCCTTGAATTTGTTTAATTAACTTTCCCTACATCTATGAGTTACTTTTATTTCCCTTTTATTGACTCATTAAGTGGTATTATAGGTACAAGTTGTAATGAGTATGCTAACAATATCATTTCTATTCTTTATTACATTATCCTTAAAACCTAGAGCCTTGCCACGTAATATTGGATCCTCAACTCCACCAGCACCTATGGAGTTAAAAAAAATTTAAAATCAATCTTAAATCAATTATATTAGTGAAAAAATTAAACAATATTTCAGATCCCATCGTAGTGATTCTCCACCACCCACATGAAACTCCTATCATACTATTACTAAAATCCTAAAAATAAACAAATTTTTATGAATAAAATTTTATAGAAGTTGAATTATGTGACTTAAAAAAGGAAAAAAAATTAATGAGATGATATGTTAATAATTATAACAAATTAAATAATGATATTCTATGTTTTCAATGAAGTAAGAATCTGGTAGAGTTATTGTATTTATTTTAATGAATTCAATGATTCTTTAAATTCAATATATGATTAGACGACATAAATTTCAATAAAAATATTCTATAATTCATAGATTATGAATCCTTGAGTGAAAAAATATGATCAATAAATAAGATAATGAAGGTAAAAAATATGATAAGATCATTAAAAACATTGAATAATTTTTCAGAAACATGGTTATTACTAGAAAATTACACTTATGATATTTTTTGTCCACACATTTAATCAAGGGAAAGATATTTGGAAAATTATATTTGAGATTTTGTTGGGTTATTAATGAAAATTTATATTCTAGAAACCCAAGAACAATCCATTGAATGGTTTTTACATAGTTTGAAAGGGAGTTAATTTTTTTATGGATATAGAACCTTTCAAAACATTTGAAAATATATGTTAATTGAATATAAAACGTTAAAAAAATAATAATAAATGTAAATATATAAAATCTAAACTGAACTTACTTTGAAAAAAAATTTAGATATTTTAGTGAAATTAATTTTTCTGAAATTAGCAGGGAAAAAGAATGACTATTGTAGAAATTGGGAAAACATGATAGGAGCATCAAAATTAATGATAAATTCCTTGAAAATTAAAATAAAGAGTGATTCAAATGTTAACCTTATGATCCATTTAAAAAAATCTTCTAAAAATTATTATAATATTAAAATAAATAAAAGTGATTCAAAATATTATTAAATAATGTTATTAATTGTGTTTTTTATACATGAAATTAATAATTTATTTCTTTAAAAAATCACTATTACATAAACCGTAGTCCATTTACAATGACATAGTCTATTATAAGTCAAGAAAAAATAATGATCTTTTGGAAAGGAAGATATATGTATGGAATAAAGAGACTTAAATATTATAAAATAGAAATTTCTAAAGAAGTAAGATCAAAATGGAGAAAAACTGGATGATGAAAAAAAATGACCAGACCATCAAAATTTCTTTTATACTCCTACACCATCACATTAAGGGATGATCAGTTAGACCCTTTAATCCTATACTTATTTCAAAATAACTTATAATGGTACATGAGTTATTAAAAGACTACTTGCTAAGATTTTATTGGTTGCATGATTTTAATTTATTATAAACTATATAAAATCAATGGATTCATATCCAATATTATGATTTAAACTAATTGAGACAACACATTGAGAACCTACCAAGATTAATAGATTCAAATATTTTATTACATTATATTATTAATTAGAAATTAAATGTCAAGAGAATTTTATTGAAAATTTGATACTCAAATGTTCCAATATAGAAACATATATGAAAGAAAATTAAAGTAAAAAAAGAAAATATCATAAGAATGGGCAACCCCAATACATATTAATTTAATTAAGATACTAAAATACCATAATAAAACTGAATAATATAAATTAAATATGAAAAAATAAGTTTTAAACCTTTAATTGAAAATATTTTCTAATTTTTATAGTTTTGGAACTTTGAAGTACATATTCTTCATTCCCAGGGTTAATTACAAAAATATTTAAACATCAGAGGAGGAATGGATAATATTAGGGATTTTTTTAATTATTTGTGGATGTTTTATATTCTAAGAGGATGTGTAAATGAATAGTTTTCTAGTAATAACATGATTTTTTAATAATTTTATCTAGCTGGGGTTATAAATGTTTTTATTTTTTTTAAAAAATTCGTAACATATGTCAAAATGATAATTAGAGTTTTATATCATTATTTTTTTACTTAGGTTAATAATGCATCACAATTTCTTATTTTTTATGAAAAAAATTATTCCTCATTTTTTCATTGAAATTTTTTTATATGGATAAAATATAAAGTCATGAATGGTTTTGAAAACAAATATACGATACTTATTTGATTCCCTTACTTGCGTCTATAAATGACATATTCATGATTTGGTCTTCAGAGATGATATTTAAAGCCATATTTTTGAATACTAATACAAGTATAAGTGTTTAAATTGAATTTTTTAGTCCAAAATATAAAAACATTATCCTTAAGGGTTTATTTTGATCCATAAGATAAGTGAACTATTTAATTTCATAATACATCAACACCTTAACATTCCATAAGAATATCAAAATTAATGTAATTTTCTAGTTTAGACTATTTTAATATTAAATACACAATTTCCATGGTAAATTGAAATATTTTTTTTCATAATGTATTTAAAATACATAAAATGTTAAATTCTAGATATAAGGATATAAAAATATGGTAAATCATTATGAGATCACATACTAATAGAGAAACCTTTATACCCATGGTTATAACCACTCTTAAATCTAAAATCAAAGTAAATTATGAATGTAATGTGTAAAAAATTAAAATAGTTTAACATATGGAGATAACATCACTAAGTAAATTATTTATAAAACTAATTATCTTTATATTTAAGTTAATTTATTTTAGAAAACTAAAGAACTAAATACTATAATTTATGCTTATATGAGATTCCATGAGGTGAAGTAATTATTAATTAAATTCAACCAAAACATAACCAATTTTTATATTTTTTATAAATTGAATATAATTTTCAATAACTTATATGGTACAATAAGGTGAAAATTATTCCACATAGTTGGATTACAAATTCGATGATGTTTTGGGATAAATTGTTTATTTTTTCTGATTTGGTGTTTTATAACAAAAAAATTCCATTTTATGAATTATAAAATATATTAATATTGTTTGATCATTATTGAAATAAAGGAAATATTTTTACGTATTATTTTTTGATGATTTCAATTTTTATTTTCTTAAATTTTTATAAGAGTAATCATGAATGAAAGAATATCACAATAGATGGGAAAGTGAGCTCTCCCATGTGGTTGATCCTAGATGACCTAGGAATCGATGGCCATCATGCCAACCCCTCCCCCCTCGGTGGGGGAGGGTCCTTCATCTCCCCTCAAAGGATATCCACCACTGAACTTCTCCCCTTTCTTGAACCTTGAATACATCCCACCTTTCCCTTCTATCTCTCTCACCTGAAGGTTTTAGAACTATTTGACGGATCCCCACAACTATATATTTCAAATTTAAAATCACTAAAGCTTACTCTCTTCTACATTTTATGTTGATTTAAAGATTTAAGGAAAAAATACCATCATGGTATTCCTTTAACCACTTTATATTTGGATCCTGGGGTTTACAAGAGCGGGAAACCATTGGACTCCTCGACTCCAAGCATATTATGGTTAGGTTCGCCTCATAGGAATATATGGTCCTCAACTGGTTTAGTACACCTCATATCTGTAATGGATCTCAATTAATTCTCTTAAAATGGTTGTATTATTTTTACATGAGTAATGATTATCCAACCATGTTGATTTAGGTAAGGTTTCTATAACTTTCGATTCCTTTTTGAAAACCCTATACACTTCACATTTTAGAAAACCCAGTAGGGTGATATCTGTGTTCGGATTGTCTGATAAGGGTTGTTTTTCATCCCATTTCATCAAGGATTTTTGTGGATATTGATGTGTCAAAGCTACCTATTTAATACTTATAGGTGGTTTCTGGTGAAGATTTATGACATAAAAAATCAGTTGTATTTGAATCTTGGTATGATTTCTATCCTTTGTGCAAGTGTCCGGGGCATGAACTTGAGGTTCGTAGGTGTGGTAAGTTGGTATAGAAGGATTATATCTTAAGCATGAATCATTTGGATTTGGTCCCTATTGGGATTCATGTTGATAGTGTTAGAGTATTGAATGTAGACTATAATGAACCCTCTGAGAGTTAGGATTTACCAGGTCCTGATCAGATAATCTAGGATCTTGTTATTATAAACTCATTTGAAGTAACCCAGGAGATGTCGAAGAAAACTCTACCTCATTTTCAAGATCCAAAAGTAAAATATATATTTAGTCGACTATCTTGTGACCTAAATGGGTTGAATCATTCAATAGAAATGGTGCCTCAGGGAACTGCAACCTTCTTGGGTTGTTGCATGGAATATGTGACTTACCATCCTGTAGGTTTATTTCATTTTGAGATGGAAATGGATACTCCTATTAGGGAAAAGGGTGATAAAATGAATGAGGAACCTCCTATTGATCAAAATTCATGTGAATTCCAGTGTGTGGTTATGGAAGACACTAACACAAAACCTCAGTTCATGGGGCATGGCTTCATACAACTGAGAGAATCTGATGTAACAAAGAGGGAGACAATGGATAGGGATTTCAGCTCGGGTGCACAAAAAAATAATCTTTAGGAGGAGATTCAGAAAGTGTATACCTCCTAAAAAATTACTGATAAGTGGGAAAATGTCACTAATGATGAAAGGGTTATGGGCATCACCCCCCTTAAGACTCTTGGGAGTGGTAAAGCCTTATTCAAGGACATTATTACACATGGTAAGAAGAAATCTATTGACAATGAGGGCTTCATTTCTTCCCCAAGAAGAGAAGGGCGAGGAAACACTACTCAACCATACTGACAACTATTTCTATCAGATCATCCTCCAAGGTGTCACAAAGGGACAATTCATATATCCTCAAACTCTTCAATCAAGGTAATTATGGGAAACATCTAATGAGTATGTTCATGGGGATGTGATGATTGTGGTGATGCAATGGTTGATGATGTAGTCTTTTCTCACTAAAGGGTTCATGGCTTGAGGCATTAATGACGATCTGTTGTTTGAAATTTGAAGTATGGTATGTGGAGACAGTTAGAGTCGTGGGGATTTTGGTTCTATTTTAATCTTTAGAATTTTAAAATTTGTAAGGTGAACTTTGTTTCTTGAGGGTCTGTGTATGATCTGCAGTGAATGTTTCTATATGGTTCTCACTTCACCTTAAATTGGATTTTTAATAAAATAAATAATGAATTGGAGGAGTATGGTCATGGGGATGATTTGTCATATTCTGATATGAAATTTTTCTTACGCTGGATGTGGGTGTTTGTTTTTTGCCTCATCTGCTCACTTTTTTGACTCTTTTCTTCTTCTTAATAATTGGTCAGAAGCTTTGCTTCTGACTAGAAATGCCTGGTATAATAGTAATCATTAAATTAAATACTAAAAATAGTATATTTTTTCATATATTAAATGAAAATGAAAAACAGTAAAAATATAACTTTATATAGAGTATATAGTGTATTCCTCACTTACATAATTCATGGTTAATGAAATTAAAGCATCATTTACTACTCTACACATGCACAGGTTTAATACCTACCCTTTACTCTAATTTATGTAGTTTTAAAATATGTCTTCCATTATATATTTAACACATAAAATATATTTTACATCTCCACATACCCACTCAACATAGTATTTATCCATACACTTATCTCATCATTCCACTCCACATGGTGTGTAATTCATGGTTTATCCCCTCTTTTATTCTATTTTATGTATCCACACTAGCCACAAAGAGAAACAATTATGTTCCCTAATTTTTTAATTTACAAACACTATCATGTAATGTGAAAAATACCCAACATTGTTACATGTGGAGTTTTATACTTTCATACTATACATAATATAAAAGGTTAATTTTCCTCCCTTTTCTACTCTATGTAGCTCTACCAATGCATCAAATACATTATTAATGTAACCCATATCCCTATTATACCACCCATTCCCAAAGTCTTTATAGTGAATAAAAATTCCTCCTCTATTATAAAGAGAAAAAACATTTTAACTTAATTTAATAGTAAACATAACTTTATAAAAAAAATACATGAAATAATAAACAAACGCAAGTAAAATTTTAGTGGTAAAAAAAAATCATAAACTATTAAATAGAGTATTGTAATAATCATTATACAATTTGGGGGTTTATGAAGAAAATAAAAAATTCTAAAAAATTAAAATAATATGTCGCAAGTTGGAAATAAAATCTTAATAGTAAAATTTTTATGGAATAAACTTCCACCTTGGGGTAAATAAATAGAATTAGAGAAAAATATAATGATCTAAATTCTAACATAATAATTATAATCCAAAATGTTGAGATTAATTTAAAGGAGCATCAACTATGATCAAGAGGACTTGGTTTAATTGATATGATCACTAATTTTTCAAAGAATTTTAATTCTATTTTTATTAATTTTAAAATTTTATTGTGTTTTTTATTTATACTTATTAAAAAAATATTATGGTGTTATTAAAAAATTAGTTTAATCTAGAATAATTAGTTTTTTTATTTTTTACTTATTTAATTAACTTTATCATCATGAAAAATATATTTCCAAAAAAATGTTTTTTTTATTTTGGGATTGATTGAAGTAATAACAAGTGATTCTTGATTAATTCACTAGGACATGAAACTGATCGCTGAAAGAAAATGTTACTAGAAGAAACCATGAAAACACATGATTATTGAATTTAAATTTTATCTTAATTTCACTAAGAAGTAATGACTTTAATTAGGTGGGGTTGGGTAACCTAGTTAGTGAGTTTGGTGTAATAAGATAGAGTTACCTCAAAGTTGAGTAATCATTTCTTAGAATCTTCTTCATGATTGATTGAAAATTTTTTATATACCATTGTATTTCTTAATTCCCAGAAATAGAAATTTATTCTAGTAAACATGAATTCCCTTAATAGTTTATTCATGTGGTTATAATTTTGATTCATCATTTTTTTCTATTTATCTCATGATAACTTAACAAAAAAACAAACTTAATCTACTATACCTTTCAATTATAATTTTTGAATCAAATTATTATAAAAATACTTCTATCCCTATCATCTAGATCTAATAATAACTGATTTATTTATCTTATAATTGGCTCTATATTCATGTGGATAATATAAATATCAGTCATTCACTTTTTATCACCATTTTTAGGGATATGATATTTTCATTATAGTTCATTTTAGTGAAAATAGTAAAAATAAAAAATAAAAAATAAATAAGAAAAATATAAATGAATAACTAAAAAAATATTTTTGAAATTATAAGATAGAAAAATAAAAATCTTTAAAATTTAAAAACAATCATTATAAATTAATAGTTCAAAATTATTTAATTTCTCAGATTGTTTATTTATCATTATATTTGAGGCAATGTATAAAATCAATTAAATTATTTATTTATTTTTTCAATACCACTTGAAATTATTTATTTTTACTTAATTATGAATTCTTTTTATTTAAAATTATAATTATATTGTTTTAAGAGAAACAACAGGATAATTGTTGATTTTTTTTGATTTAATAGGCATAAATTAATGAAATGTGTTCATAAAAAATTTTGTACCTAATAAAATATGTTAGAATTATCCTTATAAGAGTTTTAATATTTAATATTATCATAAATATCTACTTAAACCAATGTGGAGCCAATAATATTTTTTTTCACACAATACATTGATCTCTAAGAAGAAAAATGACAAAAAAATTACCACAAAATAGAAAATTCTTATCATGACCATGGATTATAAATATAGAGTGTCCATTTTTTGAGGTAGTGGATGAGAAAAATGATCATTCCCATGTTTTGAAATATAAAATTTATTGTATTGAGTAAAGATATAAAAAATAGAAGGTAAAATTAGAAATAATAAACCAACTAAACCATATATGGAAGAAATTAATTATTAAATTTTTTACAGATACCTGAATAATTTTTCTATGTTTTCTGACTCAATCTTCAAAAGTTAGAAAAAAAATTAGATTATAAATAAATGGATTTTTGTCTTTATGGTGAGTAATAAATTTCATTACCTAAGTGGATTAATTAATATTGTGTCTGAATAATTCATTTGAATCATATGATGGATGAGAATATTGACATTTTGGATGATTTTTGAAATTAAAATTCTACTTCAAGTGCTTAAATTTGGAAAATTATACTTAAAATTGATTTAAATAAAAGAAAATTAAAAATTTTAAAATTGATAAAAAAATAATGTTTTTATTTTTTTCGAAGTAATAAATTCTCATAATTAATTTGTAGTGCTTAATAAAAAAATGTATATGTTCAGGCAGGAGATGATTCCAGATCAAATATGGGTTTCTATAAGGAAATTACCAAGATAATTAGGGAATATTAAATAATATTTGAACCACTAATAAATACTAAAAATTATATTTTATTAATAAAAAAGGGATATGTTCATAAACCACATTTGTACTAGAAATAGGGACCTTCATAGATATAATTTATTTAATGAAGTAAGTGGTTGCTACCAATATTCCATGAAAACACTTAAAAAATTATCATCACCAAGTATCCATTTAGAAACCAATATATGAAGTTTTATAAATAATAAACCACACTCATTGTCAAATTATTAATAGTTTTTAGACAATGTTTGATTGATAATGATAAACATAGAACTTTTTATGTGACAATTTATGATTTTAAAGATGATTTATACATTTTATTTATTAAAATATAAATTATTTAGCTAATTTTTAAATTTTTAATTTTTAATTATTTTTATAGATAATTTACCAATAAATATGAAAAAAGGCCATTTTATTATTGAAAAAAATTTTAGGTTTGAAAATAGTCCATTCTACAGAACTTATGGAGGAATTACATCACATGAGGCGACTTCTTATATCATAAAGTTTCTAGTGGATCATGCAGTTACAATGACAGGGGGTGAATCAGTGTAATGTTTTTATATAAATCTTGGCACTTAACTAATTTTACCCCAATTATTATCTGAACTACTACACCTATTAGGATGGATGGATCTATAGGTGAATTCAAAGCACACAATGTAACACCTCGGGTTTTTAAAAGGAGACAATATGTTCGATAGCGTACATAATACGCCACATCAAACTTAAGCATTATTATGTTACCTTATAACCAAGCTATTAAAATGGCAGTAATGAAAAATATTAATTTATTTAGGAAAATATTGTTTACACATGTATTTTATTAATTCTTTTGTGAATAATTATTTATAAATGGAAATAAAACCCTTTTTAAATAGAATGAAATGTTTTTCTGAAAAACAATTTATTTTAAAATAAGTGAGTTTATAAAATAATAAAATCACTCTTTATGGATTTTATTAATGAAATATATATTTATTATATTTAATGTAATGTTTAAAATATATCAGATATGTTTTTAGGCGTGATATAAGAACAAATTTAATTTTTTTGGTAAAAGAAGTATTTTTCAAAAAAATACAGTTTTACCACCTTTTTATAGAGAACCTATTTTAAATATAGTTTTTTACACATTTATAAGTTATTTTTGAAGAAAAAATCTTATTTATAATCGAGAAATCAAAATTTACTTTGGTTGAATTTTTGGTATTTTTCTGATAAAATTCATTTTTAATGAACAATGAAAAATACTGCATTTTAATTCAAAATAACCTTTTCATCTATTTTTTATACATTTATATTTTCCTTTTAATAGGTTTTAAAGTGTAATTATATTATTTTTTTATCATCTAATCAAATTTTGGTCATTGAATGTAATTTCACATAGAAATTAGATATAAACGCACATCGATCTTTTGATGGTTTTTACTTTTAAAAACCTCATTTTCTTGTTTTGAAAATAGGAATTAACTTTAAATTAATTACTGCAACTTATGTTTTTTGAATTTTGAAAAATGGATTTCATATTTGGAATCAGTAGGTCCAAATTATGTTAATAGGTTACTTTGTTTTGACTTTATTAATAGTAACTTTGGTAATTTTTATTTATCACGGTTAAAGGTAAATTGGGTAAATTAAGGTAAAAAAATAATATGAAAAGGACAAAAAAATACCCTAACACCATCCAAAATTCTTTTTGATGAATAAAATTCAACAAATATCACTTAATTGTCGTAATTAATTCATTTAATGGGCTTTTTTCTATGAAAGTGGTGTAATTATTATTAAAAAATAAAAGTGACAACATGTCACTCTCTTATCTCTTATAAGTATAATAATTTTAATATATTGATAAACTTAATGAAACTTTGAAAATAAATAGTATAAATAAATATAATGAAATTATATACATAATTTCAATTTATTTATAATTTTTAGAGATTAAATAATAACCATAAGTTTTAACACAACAGTTATACAATAATTATTTCATTAAGAGAAATTTCAAATAAATGATATTATAAATAGTAAAATAAATATTATTTGAAATAATTTATGTGATAAAATATTTTTATAGGTTAATATGAAATTTTATAATACTATTAAATTATTTTTTATAAGTTATATCTTTTTTTGTATTTTATTTAAATTCAATGAAATGAATATTGTAAAAATTGACACTCTTGATATTTTATTAAAATAATATTTATTAAATTATTTAAAAATCATAAAAATATTTTAAAATTAGAAAGTTGATTTTATAAGGTCTAAATATTAATTAATTTTCCAATTATGGTAAATTTACCTCATATAAGTAAACTTAATATCCTCTTAATAATTAAAATATTGTTACCTCAATTAAAATTAAAAGAGTGTAATTAATGGTAAACTAAAAAGATAAGGTTTGAAATAAAATAAATACATGTATAAAAATTATTTTATTTGAATATTTAGAACTATAATCATCTTATATTGTAAATAAATTAGTTTTGGACCATTTGGAATCAAAATTGATTTTATATTAATTTAATACTTTTAATAATTCCAAGGGTGCCCCTCCCCTCTCCTATAAAAAGGCACCCATTCCTCTCTATTACCCACACATCCAAAGCCTTTTGTTTTGGAAAATATATAACCAAAACTCTTCTTATAATCTCTAATATCAACCTATAATCCTCATTTAGGGAATAAATCTTTCCAAGGATGCCTTTTGATATAAACCAAAAGAAGTTACCCGATTAAGAGGTAACACCTTCTCTCATGATTTTTAGTTTCATTTCCATTCTCCACTCCATAAAATCTTCTTATTTTATGATTATGTAACAAAACCAGTATCCTAAATATACTAGGATTTTGTAATAATAATTTTTTAACCTAAAATTACACACACCTCTATTTAATGGGTAACGAACATATTGTTTCTGTGTATGATGAACTATTGCCTCAGGAAACAATGATTGTTCAATTTTCCCAGACTACCTCTCATAGCGGCCATTATTATGAACACTATATTTATATTTTCTCTATTATTTTTTAATTTTTATTTAAAACATACCTTTATACTTTCCATGTTTTGTAAATACGATAATTTCATTTGAGGAAGTGTGGACTACTGCCCCATCAATGCGATATGACTCATTCACGCTATACATGGAATGTATAATGGATGGATTTATTAAACCTATTAGACATTTATGAAATTAATATAATACTTTAATTATAATTTAATTCTTATTATTTTAATAAGACAAACAAATTAAAGTAGCATCCATGCGTACATACGACCTACCGTCTCCATGAACGGTGCATTTCATTTCTTATCTCCAAATATTATGGATTATTATAAATAAATATATAATGGATATATATGATATTAAAATAATTAATACTATTCTAGAGATGATGGAATTTTGACCACATGTAAAATTTACATCAAAACAAGTTCATTTTTACTTAAGTACCCAATATCGAAAAAACATCTGATATGAACTTAAATAGTTATGTAATTTTTATAACATAGTAATAAGTGATATAAAAGAAATAATAAACTTTAAAACTGTTCTAAATAAAGTATAAATTAACCTAGTTTTTTTATTCAGGAACATAACAATTATGTGTGACGATTCAAACTCGAGGTAAGAGAACTTCTTAACCCAATTTCCATTCATTGGGTTAATCTTCTACCTCTTGATTACATCATGCTATGATTATGTGAGAAATAAATTTTGATATAATATATTGTATTTGTACTTTTTTTATGTGTATTTATAGTGAATACACATAATCGATATATTTTATTAACAAAATAATCTTTTTAATAGAAATATTAACTCAATTTCCGTTTATTGAGTTAAATATCCATGTCATTGGTTTTGTTTTTCCAAGAATATGTGTGAATAAACTATAATTTTTTTACACTAAATATCCACTTATATTGGGTGTATTTTTATTTTCACCCATAATTATGTCATTGATCTAATGATATGATCTTTGTAAGGTACTTCATCTCAATCTCCTTTCATTGAGGCATATTTTGATTTATACACAACCTTATTCATAAGGTGTATAATAAACCCCTTTCACTTTTAATTTTATTCAAAAGGAATATTTTTTCTATTAAGTGCTTTACTAAATGAAAAAAGGAATTTTTTAACGTATGTGGCGGCAATGAATCCTTCGTTTTCGTAACCATTATTTGATATTTGGCTTTCTCTATATGCCTTAATGTTTTTAAAAGGAAAAGAAATCCCTTATTCCCTTTCTGGGTGTTTTGGTAATGAAAATGGTTTTGATAGTGTATTTACTATTTCAATATCTTAAAATTATTTCTTATGACTGAAAATAAAATTTTACGAGGGAAACATTAATAATTTCAATCTTTAAAGTGTTATGATTATATAATGGTACTTAGACATTTGACGAGTGGTTACATGATAAACCAAAGATGGGTGGTTACATGATAAGCCAAAGAAGGTTGGTTCTGTGATAAACCATGTACGGGTGGTTACGTTATAACCTCCAATTCATTGGGTATGGAATTCATCTATATGTCCATTACATTTAGTGATATGTGTAGAATTTGACCATATTGTTATTCCATTTAAGTATGTTTACATCCCAAGTTACCTTTATATGATATATTCTACTTTATATGGGGTTATGGTAATTTTTTGGTTATAAAAAGGGTATGAAATTTGCTTATATTAAGTTAAGAGTATTTAATACTTAATAAAGGTGAAAAGTATTACTTTATAATAAAGTATTCATGGTTTTTATGTTTTCCCAAGACTAGCAGTTTTCCTTCTTTATGTATCCCTTACTGAGCTTTTTATGATCATCCCAAGTTTTGAAATGTTTTTCACATGACTTAAAGAATAATAGAGTCAGGGATGAGATTATGGAAAAATTCTTCTATTAAAACATGAAACGATACTATGTTTCTTTTTAAAGAGTTTTTGTTTTATGAAAAAAAATGGATAGTGAGTAGAAGTGTCTACTTGTAATATTTAAGTTTTTATGTATGAGTTATGACTGAATTATCTAAATCTCTAAACCTTAAAAAATCATTTATGTAAATTAAAGTAAAATTACTGACTTATCCTAAGATTAAGTAATGTTTAAGGTGTAGGCCTTTTACACAACACCACATGAAAAGTAGACAAGTAAACAAGATAACATAACAAACAGTATTCACGAGGTTTAACCCTAATGTGGGAAACTAAATCCTTCATATGTTCGGGTAAAGTATGAGACACATATTTTATCACTATTATCAAAAGTGATTACAAATAGTGTGAGAAGATACAATACTTTACCATTAAAAAAATGTGGGAAGGTATCATTCTTAATCCAAACATGAAAGTATTATCCTTAAGAAAATAATATCTCTCGATAACTACCTATCTTTAGATAGATTATTTATACTATCTCCCACCATCTTTCTCTTTAAAAAATGGGATGAGTAATCCTTTTTCTTTAGGTTGCTTCCACACTTCATATTTCTTCTCTAAGAATTAGTTATCTCCCTTCAATCCTTCAAAATATTTCAGAATCATTATATGCTCACTTATTCAAGATATTTAACATCCACAAGATATAGAGGTTTCAACTGATTTTTATTCTTTATCACTAGTTTTCAAATTTCACTACTTCCATTATCAACTTCTTGAAGTACTTCAATATTTAAAAAAATTATGGGTTATTTTCGAACATTGAAATTTCTAAAATATTTTGAAATATAAAAAAATTCCAAACTTTAAAATACTTCATCAATAACTTCTTAATCTATTAGTTATGTATGTTATAATTAAATGATGTTCTTTATTACTAGATTCTAGTTTCTAAATATTCTAGAATATTCTTACTAAAACATTAGAACATCATGTTCTGGATCATCTAATTGTTCAACCAAAATCATATTCAAAACTTATAGGCCAACTTATCTATATCATGTCTTAGAGTATCTACTATCTCATCATCTCATATTCCAATTGGCTCTCTTTTATTTATATCCATAACTAAATATTGGAACCTTTGTGAAATGTGGTAGTATGGGATTCAGGAATTCCACTCTTTGAATCTCTCAATTTCTTAATTACATGAAATTTATTCTTTGTATCTTCTATAAAACTCAGCTTGGCCATGAATAATTATCATTTAATCCTCAGTAAATCTTTGCCAATTCCTAAAATCTCATCTAGAATCATGATTTTTTTATCTTAATATTTATATCTTTAAGTTAAACTCAACATTCTCTCGATTATGTTCTAAACCTTTTAGTTAGTTTGGTCTTTGCAGCTCTTTCAACCGCCTCATCTTTCAGTATTCAACAATTTATCAATATTCAGTCACATATATCTTTATCTCCACCTATGATTATAATATTATATACTCACATAATAATTCCACTAAAGATTCATCTTTATCTTCAAATTCCATTATTCCCAACTTCTATAAGGTTCTTCTCACATAGCTTCCATTGCTACCTCTACTTCCAGTATTGCCTCTAACTTTAAACACCAAAATCATCCAAATCATATATTTTCTACAACTTATTCTTATTAAAAATTCCCTCAACATCTAGATCAATCTAATTACTACTAGAGAATTGCACTTGCTTTATTTTATTTCCTATTTTGGATCATGCTTTATCCTTCTCATTGACATGGTTTAGCATGTCAACTTCCAAACTTACCTTTTCTAAATAATGTTTTTAGAACTTTACTTCGAGAATATATTTGTCAATGTTGAATATGTTTTCTAATTATCCCATACTCAACATGACCCCTCATAATGCTTTAGTTTTCAGATGTAATATCAATTCTTGAATCTCTTCTAAAATCAAAATCTACACCATGATATTTAATCCATGATAAAAAACAAGGAATTATCTGAAATATTCTATATATATTTGCCTTTAAATATTAATTTGACAATCAAAAATATTGGACTCAATTCACCTTTTTAAAATATCAAACTTTTCAAATAGATACTACTTATGTAAGTGATAAGTTACAATTTATGCAACCTTTGAATTATTTTATTTTTTCTTATATAGCTATTAGATTTATCAAATTTAGTCCAATATAGCTAGTTATATATTCCATTATCTTTTGTTTAAACTCTAAATTATTTTTGAAATACTTCCCCTTATATCATTAAAAATTACATCTTTATACATCCATACTTTATTAGCTTCCAAACTCTACTTGTTTACATATCATTATTTGTGGTTTGTTATATGACCTTATAAATTATCTTCAACTTAATTAATTGACTTTACATCAATAGACATTTAATTTACTTATAATTGATAATAAATAAAACACTATTCATCAAAATTCCATTTAATACTTCATTACCCCCCTTTTAATTTGTTTTTAACACCCATTCTAATCCTAAATTCAATAAAATTATACTTTTCTCTCCCCTTTATTGATAAAAATAAAAATATTCTTTTGTCTTTGTATTTCAATATTATTGAGTAGGGAAATTTCATACTTATCTCAAGATCTATTCACAACTAAAATTTCATATTATTATCCTTATTGAAAGTAAAATCTTATTCACTTAATAGAATTATAACATCACTTTTCTTATGGAAATGATCCATAAATTAATAAACTCTATGTCTTGATGAGAAAAGATTAATATATAAAAAAATTGAGATTAATATATACATAAAATATATCCATAAATAATATAATCTTTTGTACCAACTCAAAAGTATTCTTTTAGGGGTTGTTGAAAAATATTTTCAAGTAATATACATCACTCAAGTCATCAAATAGATTAAAATTATTTAAACCAAAACAAGTTTCTCCCCTTTCATATTACTATTCTATTTTAAATAAAAAAATAAATTTATCACCCTTAAAAATAGATTAAATATTTTCATAAAAGGATATAATAATGTGATCAAAATACCTCTTTAAGGATATAATTCACCATATATAACTTTCAACTTCCAAAATCTCAACATCCAGAACTAAAATGTCTATAACTTCAACTGTATTAGTTTTACAAAATCTCATCTCTTTCACCGCAACTAAATAAATTTACAAAAAATTAAATTCCACCACTTACCATAATTTTAGATTTATATGAGATGTTGATTGTAGGAAACTATTCAACATCAACTCCACCTCAATGGGTAAACACCATCCATCTCCTTCACCATGTATAAAAAAATATAGAGTTATGGAAGGAAAATTAGTTCTAATAAAAGTACCCCATGATGGATATCTTGTTCAACTATAAAGTGTTCATATATTTTTAATTTTCCTTAATTTATTCACCAAAATCTTATCAACTTAAATTCCCTGTATAATGAAAGTAAATACAAAATTTATGGGGATTATTTGATTTATCGTTTTATGTTTTTCGATAAATAATGTTGAGAGATATTTCTTAAACCAAATACACCTTTAAATTCATCTCCATATTTTTGAGAAATCATTATGATTTCTCTTACTTTGATTTTTCAAGAATAACTTCCCTTAGTTAACATTCTATTCTTCATATATTTAAATGTTTTCTTATGTGTAATTGATATTTTCACATCAATTACCAAGGAACAACCATTCTTCCTTATTATATCCATATTATTTTATAATTATAAATGGTTTTTCCAAACAAATTTAAATTATTTAGGAACATTATAGTACTTTTTGGATTTTAATAAATGATTTATTAGGAATTATCCAGTCACCCTTCATTGGAATCCTCTCATAAAATTCAAACTCTTCTTCATAGACGTCTTCCACTAAACCAATCCTTTTGTTTATTTCTTGGATTTCTTATCTTTATTATTCTAAATTAATTACTTTAAAATTAATGTTAATGTATTTCTTGAATATATCCATGATGTGGATTTTACTTTCACAGTAGATGACCTCTTTTTTGGTGTATCATCTTCCTTTACATTCATCTTGGGTGTGTATTGTTTAGTACTTTCCTTTTTCATACACCCCAATGTGAACTTACAATTTGTATTCCATTAATATATTTTCTTCATTTAGGTATTTCTCTCTTCAATAGTAAATTAATGATTCTCATTAGGGGTAATTCAAAACTCATCATCACAATGAACACATTCATTGCAATTTCCATTGAAATTCTCAAGATATTCAAATATTTTAAAAGTAAACTGATTTACCTTCTTCAATGTACTTTTCCTCATATTAGTAGGGTATCTCTTGACTTTTATTTTTATACACATTAATTTAGGCTTTATTTTTCTATTAATTATTGACATGGTATACCAATATTTAATGAACTTGTGTTTAAACTTTTCACATCACCAATAATAGCTAAAAATCAAAATTTCTTAATTTGTTAAACATTTTGGCCAGCATTAGTACCCTGAAATTTTTTTATAAATATATATCCATTTTGAGTTAATTTTGGGAAAATAAAATTACCAATATTTATCAAATCCAAATTGGATGAAGTGGTTGGTTTCTCACTTTTTTTTATCCATATATATATATATATCCAAAATTTAAATTTTATGATGTTATTTTAATGAAAATATTATTAGTGATCATAAAATTTGTAGGATTAAGTGTGTCCTTTTTATTTGAGATTGTGGTGGATTTATCATTAGATGGTTTTAAGGACTTTTTAAAATTTGAATGAGTCTTTTTAAGATTAAGTAACTTATCAGAAAATTTCATGTAATTAACTCTTGTTTCTACATCCTAGGTAGAACAACCTTGTGTTACTTTTAAATTTCTAATATTCAACTCCAACTCAAGGCACTTTAAATTAAGAATATTTTTCTTATGATCAACTAATATTATCCTATCTTCCCATTACTTTATTATCTTCTCAATATAATCTCCATAAAAATTACTCATTTATTGTAGGGGATTTTGAAGATCCTTTATTCTTTTATCATTGATCTCCATCTGATATTTCTTGACATCAATGATATATTTACGATTTTCTTCTAAATCATGGATCCTCTCTTGATAATATCTGTATATATTAGATTTATCATAAATTATATTTCAAAATAATTCTTTTTATATGCATAATTTTTCATTATATATCAATGAAGTTTAATATTTGGATTCAATAACTTTAATGAAATTGGTGCACCTTTTCACTTCCTCATATGATTCTTTTTCCATAACATCTAATTCAATCTCTAGCTATGATTTTTCATCCTATAAGCCCTTGATAAAGAAAAATATATATTGGAAAACATCAATAAAGATATTATTCATGTATTACTAAACTTCAGAATAAAAAAATACTAAGTGATACAATTTCCACATAATCTTCATAGCTCTAACTTGATTATTAAGAGGATAGGTATCAACTGATATAACATAAATATAACCACTTTGATTACCTTCCACTATTAGTATATACTATTTATCATTTTTGCATAATTTATCTTATTAAATTTATTACCTTTCTTTTTCTTCTTATTCTTAAATGTTCTAGCATGATCCTCTATATTGAGTTGGATAGCTTCCTAACTGAAAATTAAATTTTTATTATTCAAACACTTTTGAGGAAAAAGTGAGAAACCATACATGAATTCATGACATAATATAATAAAAACACCCTGGTACAAGTGTTTAAGTCCAAAAAACACAAAGACTATATAGAAGAGCCTCTACCTAACATCATAAAAAATAAGATCAACCTCCTTCTACTCCTTGTTACCGGCTAACTATCTAGTGCATGTGTGCATGGGCCTAGAACTGATGTTAAAGCCATACCCTCTCAAACATCTGATTTTGGAGAGAAGACCAGACGAAAACCAACTGCTCTAAACCCCATCTGAACCAAAAATATGTAATATAGGTGTAGCAACCCTCAAACCTTGAACAAGATGGCCTCAAAGAACAATCCACCAACTCAAAGAATTCAACCAACAACTCCACCATTTCATAGAATTCAACAAAATTATCAAAAACACGAAATAAGACCTATGAGAAGTCAATTTGCATACCCCCAATGTTCATTCACATCACCTCTATTAGATCATTCACAGAACCATTTATTCCACTCCTCTACCTTCAGCAACTCCGAATCAGTATAAAAAATCAGAAACAAGTATCCAACACCCAAAGATCCAGAAATTCATATATTCAGCAACCAACATCATAGATAGAGAATGGATTCACTGAGCCAGTCCGTTATGCTCTTGCGCCTTCAGGAACTCAACATCGCAACCATCACCCTCGACTAGAACAACCATAACTGAAGCATAATCATCAGTGACATCGACCCATCGCATGACCCAAACCAAATGAAAATGTAGATGAAGAGTAATAAAAACAAACCAACACCGAAATGAGGACCTCTTGAGTTTTGTTGAAAGAAGACTGTGCCAAAATCCAGAGCCTCATATATTTTCACCGCCTTCAAACCTATACAGAGACATAAAATCCTCCCAGTACACCCACATCCAACACAAAATGTGACGGCAACCTCAGGTCATGGAATATGGAACTCGATCTTTGAGCCAACACCAAACCACCATGAAACCCTACCCAATTTGAAGGTAGGGTAGGAAGAAGGCATCAAACAGTGGGGTATGTCGAGAGTGATGAACCTGCACAACGCTGCCACTGGAGGGTGATTGACACTGAAAACATGCCAAACAGAAGCACCAAGGAGAGATCCATAGTCGATCCCCAGCGGTGGAGAGGAAGGTGGCACGGGGGAAAACATATCGTCGTTATTCCCCTTACGAGCTCATCACCAGGAAGTGGCTTCTTGATTTCACATTACACATCGAGTAGGATACCTTCCTCATTCTACAAATTATCCATCTAAATGAATTACTTAAATATATAAATCATTTAAATAAGTTAAAAAATCTAAAATCTAAAACATATATCTAATAATAGGTTCAATCTTGTGCTTTGATTTAAATTGAAGTGACTGATCATGCAATTACACTAAGAGGGGGGATCTGTGTAAACTAATTTTATCTAAATATGATCACTTAAATTTTACCCCTCATATTATTCAAACTTATATAACTATTAATATGTATGGATATACATATGAATTCACAACACAAAACACCTCATTAAAAGTATTAAATTAAACTATAGAGCACTACACATAGTATTTACAAGGTTCACCCCCAGTATTTTTGACTGTATCTTTTTTGTGTTTGGGTCAAGTATGAGACATAGAGTTTATCAATAAAATATAAAGTGACTATAACCAATATAGGAATTTATCATACTTTACCATTATACATTTTGTTAAGGAATTATGATTAACCTCAGTAGGAAGGTTTCATCCTTAATGTACTACTATCTCCTTACAGATAACTGTCTCATAATATGTTCTTTATATCATGTCCCACCAGTTTTCTCCTCACAAAAATGGAATTAGTAAGATATCCTTTTTCTTAATGTTTATTAATCAATTTAGAAAGCTTATAAAAATATTGATAATATTTCTATTAGACTTCAAAATATTTCGAAATCAATATATTCTCACTTCTTCAAGATCTTAAACATTTGTAAGATATAAAGGTTTTAACTGATTATTGGTATTGATCAATAATTCTAGAAAACCACAACTTATAGTCTCACAATTTACAAAAACTTAAATAGTTATAAAATAAATTTACCATATATAAGTTATGCATATTTTAATTGAATGATGGTCCTTTTAACTAGCTTCTAGTTTCTCAATATTCCAGAATATTATCAATAAAAATTCAGAACCTAAATTTTTGGATCCTCAAATTCATTCACATAAATGATATCCAAAACTCATAATATGAATTATCCCCTATTAATATAGAGTATATTTTCTCTCATAATTTCCTTTTTCAAATGATATCTCATTTATTTATAGTTATCACTGAATATTGAAACCTCCATGACATGCGATGGTGCAGGCCTTGAGAATTCATCACTTTGAATTTCCTTCTTTCTCAATTACACGGTATTTATTCTTTATATATTTCAAATAATTTTTCTTGAACATAAAGACTTATCTTTTATTCCTCGGTCAATATTATTCACAACTTCTTAAAATATTAGATAACATTTTGAATTATGACCCATTATATTTTTATCTTGAATTATATCTCAATATCATTAAAATAATGTTTTGAAACATTCAGTTAGATTAGTCTTTATAACTCACTCAACTACATCATATTATAATATTTAACACTGTATAAATATTTTATCACATATATATTTATCTCCATCCCATTATTTAGATATTACATACTCACTTACTACTTCCAATGTAGCTTCTGATTTAGCATCAACTTTTTTTCTTCTAAACATCTTCAAATTTCTTCTCTTGAAGCTTATACCACTGCCTATACTTTTGGAACTACCTCAATATTCACACTAACCAGTAATCTATATCATGTGGCATACACAACTAGTTATTATTATTAAATCCATGAGTATTTAGATCAATAATCTTTCTCTTCTACACTTTCTTCTAGATTCACATACCAGAACATGATGCTTCTTCGGTTTTTCTTCTGGTTCCAGATCAAGATTCAACCTTATCATTGAATTGGTTTATCATATCAACTCCATATTATTCCATTTTTTAAGAATGTATATGGAACTTAATTTCTAGAGTATTATTGTATATATTGAATTCCTTTTCCAAATATCTCATAATTAGCGTCACTCCTCATAATTCTTGGTTTTTTAATATAATATCACTACTTCAAACCTAGCTAGAATCATGATATATATCATGATATTTAATCCTTGAGAAAAAAAAAATCATTATCTAACTTCATATACTATTATTTTCATTCAAATATTAATTTAATTATTGATAATATTATTCTCAATTCTACTTTTGAAAATTTCTAACTTTTTAAACCGATACGCATGATAGGTTACACTTTACGTATCCTTTGAACTCTTTTGTTTACTCTTAGATGGATATTAGAATGTCTATATTTAATCTCACATATCCAATAATATCTTCTATTATTCTTCATTTGAACATTATCTTCTCTTAGAAATACTTACTCTTCAATCATTAAGAATTTCATCCTTATGCATCCATATTTCATCATCTTATCAACTCAAATTATTTTAGTATTAGAATTTTTGGAATGTTTTATGCCTTTATCAATTATCTTAAAATTTATTCTTCATCTTTAATTTAACACATATTGACTTTACTTCTCATTGGTAATAAATAAAACAGTCTTCAACATAATCTATTTGGGTATTTCATATCCTATTATAATTTTAAATAGTCTTTCTTATATATTCATTATAAATATTTGTTTCTAATTTAATCATAGAAGAAACGAAAGGTTTCTATTTGAATTAACTATGAGAGAATAGTTTATGAGAACACATTTTTTTATTTCTTATTTTTGATAAAGGAAACTTATTTTTATTATGATTTATATTATTCCATATTTTCAACATCATATTTATATAAAATTTAAATGAATTAAGTATCCAAGTCTTCTTTTTAGAAAATGATTCATTAAATTTATAATACATGACTAGGGATATTTGGTGAGTAATTTATATTTAATAGTTTGAAAATTAAATTTTAAATGTAAAATTGATATGAGAATTTATCAGAGTAGTTTGGAAATATGATGAGATAAATTTAATTTTTTAAAAATATAATTTAAATACTTTAGTGTGTGAAACACATAAAGAAATAAAAAATAATAAAATGAATAATATTTTTTGAATAATTAATGAATGATTGGGGTTTAATGATCATTTTAGATTTTATTTATTAGTTATATCAAATAAATGGTTAAGAATTTTAGGTGTTATTTTTAATTCTAATTAGTTTTACCTTGATGCTTCAGAATGATTGACTATCAATACATCACTCCCATAAATATTTTGATTATACTAAATAATCATGATAGAAAAATTATGGTGGGAAATGTTGGATGTGAATTTTTTAAGTTTATCACATTAAAACGTAGAAAAATATACAAGGATGGTGTGTACCAAAATAGTGAATAAAAAATTATATACATCTGTGTGTGAACTATTGTAGGAGGGAATGAAAAAATAGATAATTTCTATAAATCTATTTCATAATTAAAATTTTTAAAATAAATAAATTGTTTGATCATGGAAATATGGAATTTGGAATCTTTTATATTATTTATTGAATTAATTTGATAAGTAATGAATTAAAAGAATACAATTTATTTTTTTATTGAAAATACATTCATTTTAGATATTTGATTCAAATTTATTGAACATTATCTTTAATATTATAATATTGTGTTTTCATTAATAATTATTCTTGAAGAATTTACTCGAGGGGGAAAATTTTAATATTGGAGGTATTATATTACTAGATTTTTTGTATTAATTTAGTATTAATTTTTTATGATGAATATAGTTTTTATTTATTTATTTATTTGATGGTATTTTGGGTAAAAGTATAATTTTTTTTGTTTCGGTATTTCTTCTGCTAAATTTATGCCACTTTTTTAATTAATAAAATTTGACACTATTTTTGGAGAAATATTTAAATATCTAAAATATTTTTTTAAATATTATTTAGTGGTCCATGATTTAAATTGTTAATTTTATGATTTTTTATAGGTCTATAAACACCATTTAATAATAATATCACACATCCCACTTTTCTACTCTACACATGCACATGTACAATAACTCCACCTTTATCTTCACTTTATAAAATACATAGAGTGATTTACATTGGTTTACCATACTAACTCTACCCAATGAATCACAAATGAAACTATAGTTTATCATATCTTATTTTGTCTCATTCAGGCTCAAAATATTTAGTGTTTGTTTAGTATCATCCTTTATAATGTTGTGTGAAAACCCATCCAATCCTAATTGTATTGTGTAGGAAAAATCCTACTATATTATATCTCGTTTTCATTCTAATAAAAAAATTTAAATAAATTGATAAATTAAAAAATAAATAACTAAAACAAATGGAATATTAGGTGAAAAAAATGAAATTTTTATTGGTAAAATATTTCAAAAAATTAGGCATGGGAAGAATTAATAGACAATTTGTGGACTTAAATTAAAAAATAAATTTCAAGAATATTCCATAAAATTAAAATAAGTTTTTATAAGTTAGGTGAAATAGGTATATAGTTTTTTCAAAAATTAAATTACACATTTCAAGTGATGAAATAAAGATAATTAAAAAAACATGAAGACCCAAAATTTTAATTTCCTTATTTGTTGATTACTTTATCCTTTATTTTGATTCTTTATTATTTTTTATATCAAATGTGGTGACTTGAAAACTCATGCACTTATTTTAAAATAATTATCATTTTAAAAATTATAAAATCCAATTAAAACCATAATCTTTATGTTTATGTGGATTCAAACAAATTCTATTTAGTTTATTAATGATATAATATACTTTATAATCTATTGAAAAATATCTGTAATAATTAATAATTAATTAATCCATTAAATAGATTCATGTGAGTGCATGCTAACCATTTGTTAATACATTGACATTATTTCCATTCAATATAGGTAGATTATTTTACCTTCAATTTCATTGATTATTATTTCTAAAAATGGATCTTACTCTTTAAAAATATTTCGCAATGATGATTTCACATGAATTAAATGTGAATATAGAAGTAAAACCACTAGATATTGACCAATATAAACTCTTTTGTTTTGTATTAATTATTTTATATTTTAATTAATTTCTCTTATAAATTAAACCATCTAAGAAATATTTACTTCCATAAATTTATATAACCACAAACTTAACCCTTTTACTACATCTTATACCAAATAAAAAAATTAATTATTCTTCAAGAACTTAGTTTGATTTATGAAAATGAAAAAGTGATATGTAACATATGTGGAAATTATATAATAATCCTGATTTATTATTTTTTATAAATATTTCTTTGTTTTTGGGTTGTTTTTAAATTATAAAAATTATTAGATATCATGAAGGTCATACCTTCCAATTTATGAATTTAATTATTTTAATATTTGAAATAAGTAAAGAATATAGCTGGTAAAAAATAACAATAATTTAAAATTTATTATTTTAAAATATTTATTAATAACTCAATTTCTTTGGGGGGAGAGGGCTAATCAAAATAAGTCAAATCATTACAATTTTATTTTAAAAATCCATAGATATATTTTTAATTTATAAATTTGAAAAGTTTCACAATTTATATGAAGCATGGAAGTTGTTAAAGAGCTATGAAATTAGGTGATTTAATTTTGATAAATGAATTAGATTTATTATGGATGTTTTGAGTGGAACCACTAGGAAATAAATTTTTTGTGATGTGGAAATTTTGATACAAAATTTATAGATTGTACACCAAAGTGAGATTTTGGTCTAGAAGAAACTATTTCACAATGAAATATTTTTCATTATGATTATTAAATTTTATATGAATACTATGGGAACATTTAAACCTCACATAACATGATATTTATTTAAGATAAAAAAATAATGTTATATCTACTTTATTATTGGGTGATTATATATAAAAAACAATGTATGAGTTCAATTATATATAATATGCTTTATCCTTAAATTTGGTAATTATTTGTAGAGATTTAAAGGGGTTAAAGTTGAGGGATTCAAAATATTATGATGAAATGATGCAAAAATTTGTGTCTTTTTTATCATAGAGTCCTAGTATAAGTGAAAAAAAATATTGGAATATAATTAGATGATTTATTTAAACCAAATAATCTTATTTTAAAAAAAAATAATTTTAATTTACTTAGTTGATATATAAAATAGAAATTCTTGATGTGAAATTGGGGGTTTTTCTAGATTTTGTGCCTCGAGATTTCCATGTACAAAAAATCAATGTTTACATAAGAGGATTTTATTTATTAACTGAATTTACGGTAGATGGAATCACCCCTAATTGAAAAATTCTCAAGAATTATGATTATTCTATATTATTTTTCTAGGCTAATTAGTATTCTCTTACTTTCATGAAATGTTTAAAATTTTATTTTATAAATGAAAATTGTTTCAGGATAAGTTTTATGGGTAGAGTTGATTTATAATCAATGCATTATAAATTATTTAGGATCATAAATAGAATTAATTTCATATATTTATGGAATTTATTTAGGTTAAATGGATTTATGGCCCATGGGTAAATTTTATAATTCATGATAAGTGTTTGATAAACTTCATTAATGATTAATAATTTAGAAAGAATGGGTATAATTATATAAGGAAAACTACATGGGAACCAATATCACATTAAGAGGATTTTGGAAGCATGTAACAATTATTTCTTAATTTAGTTCTCATTTTTTATTAAAATATCCTTGGGAGTTATAAAATATTCATGTATTATTTTCAGTAGAATGAACTCAAAGTATATAAACTTAATTTTAGTTAAGGGGGATATTATTTAGGAATTATATTACTCCTCTTAAATATTTTTTAACAAATTTTCAATAGTAAGGGTTATCTTGTGGTATTAGGTGAGGAAATAGACTAATGGTTTAATATCATAGACATATGATCATGATATGTTTAAAAATGGATCGATAAATTATTTTACCTTAATTAGTAAATACATCTATGTAAGAGTATTATTGGTCACACTCAGGTATGATATCCTGAGAGGATTGTGAATCAATATATTTCATTTAAATTTTTATCCTCCATAAATACTGTTCTATAGTTAGTAGGAATATTTTTCTCTTTAATAATGAAAATGAATGAAATAAATCACGTGAAACAAGTAATTTTACTTTGTTCACTTGAATGAGGATATGTGTAATGATAATGTAATGAAAATGTGGTGACGTACCAAAAATACACTAAGAAAAATTATTGTACAATTTATAGATAAAAATCACTATCCAATTGGTTTAAAACCACTCATAATATAGAATTATCATTTCTTTCTTTAATAAGAATGAATCATTCTCAAAATAAGTGAATAATTTTAACCCTCACAAATCAAAATAAAAACACATACACCTTCCTTGATATAACAATAAAAATCATCTTCATTATGATAGAAATATACTTCTTCTTCTTTTGGAAATGTGTGAAAGTGAGATGTAATTTTCTTCTAAATTCTATAATATCTCTCTCAGGAAAATCCTCAAAATTATACCTCTTCTCCTTACAGTTATTTCTTTTAGAATTTTCTCTACTATATAATATAATATAATGGCTAGGATTATTTCATGTTTTTCTTATCTTCCTGGATCATGAAACCTATCGTTATACCTCAATAAGTAACCAAATCCATCTTATATTTTCAAATCATATCCTTTATCTCATCCCAAGTCTTCCAAAATAAAATTATTTTTAATTATTAAAAATATATCGATATAACCTATATCACAATGTACAAATATAAATTATGAAATAACCACTTAGAAATATATGATCCTAAAAAATACATGGAATAATATGGAATCATATCCTAAAATCCATTAAATTATTAAAAATCTTAATATATATATGTGTGTGTGTTTGTGTGTTCAATCCATTATAATGTGATGAAAATACTTATAATTTAATACCCTTTTTTCACAAATATTTCATCCTTCAACCTTGATGTACACACCTTTTTTGTAATAAATAACCACATACTATTTTCTTTAAAAAAAATCCCCATTAATAAACCATGCTTCCAATCTATAGTGAAACACACATACTATAATACAAAAACAAACTTTCATTATTCAAATTTTAACCTTATGTAACAAATAAAGATATAATAATTAACCCTTATGACATAATATTTTCTTCCTAGTTGATTCAAAATCACTATATAAAAATGACGGTATAATGTTGAACCCTTGATCTCTAATACATCATTAGAAAAAACATGCCATATTGTTATAAAAAAAATTTATATTGTAATATCCCTAAACCAATATGTAAAACTCTATAAACTAATTGATATATAATAAAAAATCAATTAAAATGCGATTTTTTGACTTTTTGAAAAAATCCTCTAACTTGGATCAGACATCATAAAATTCTCAAGAATGAATTCTTAATGAAATATTTATTTTTTTAAATAATTTTAAACTATAATCATCAATAAATACAACCCAAAAAAATTTACTTGGATTTTTTAAAACTATATCCCATTCAAACTTATTGAGAACCACTTCTTTGAAACCCATATTATTCCTTAAAAACACCTTCAGTAGATATCAATAGTTCCATGAGCATCATATTCATAGTGTATTCAATGAATTACAAATCATACACTCTAAGACAATATGATTAATTCTCATCATTAGAAATATGAGTCAAATGAAAAGTTTATTTTTTGATCCACTTCACTAACCTCGTGATATTTTTGAAATCTTCTGAGCTTAGAATTTTTAAAATCTTTTCCTACTAAAAAAAATTTAAATGATTCTAACTAACCCAACTCTTACTTTGTAAGAAATAACCTGAGTATATCTACACTTAAACACATGTTTCACTTATTTCTCTTTGTGAATAAATAAATGAATTAATTCTTCTATTTTTTCAATGAACTAGAAGTCACATTTAAGGCTATTTTTAAGGAATTAATAACTCAAATAATTACCACTTGATAAAAACTTATCTATTCATAAGCCGCTTATTGATTATAATTCAACTTATTGAAATTTTTTGTAAGAAATAACACTTGTTGAAATCAATTTTTGAATGAAAAAACCATTAGTGGATTGGTTGTTATTTTCCAAATCATTAAGAGTATGGGGATAGTTAAACTCCAAGAACTAAATTATTTTTCTAAAAATTCGCCTTGGAGATATTTTTTATCATGATATCCATAACTTGATCTTATGTTGACATGTACTCTAAGTTAACCATTAATTAATTAACCTTATACTTGATAAAGTGATATATGATATCAATGTTCTTCTAACTCAATTGATTGACTATTTATTTAATATTAATTACACTTAAGTTATCACACTTAATCACTATAAGAAAACATAATTCAATACCAATGTATTTATTGTGTTGTCTAATACATATGTGTCTATAACAAAACTGAGTAGAATAAATGTACTCATCCTCTATAGAGATCAATTATATGAAATATTTTGCCTTTCTTAACCAATATAGAATTCAATGTTTAATATATAATTTAAATAATCCATCAAACTTACCTAATTAGTATTAATAAATCCCATAAATTATTTCGTCTTTTTTTCATTATAAAATAAGTTGAAATTTATCATTCCTTTTATATAGGTAAGTGTTCTTTTCATTGATAGAATATATATTTCTTTGGGATCACTTTGATATCATGATTATGAATATATGGAAAACACACTTTTAGGCCTTATAATTGTTATGTATAGTATGCTTAAAATTATTTTCCTATACTCTATGAAATCTAATGAATTTCCATCACCATCTTTTTACAAATTTTTTTAGGTTGAAACTGGTATTTTAATATATTTTCTTTCCACATTGATAAAAATTTTAAGCACTTATTTCATATATTTATATTAAAATATGAAATTTTCATGATTTTATTTTATAACCTTCAAACTAATTAAAAATACCAAATCACTAATCATAAAAATTTTGAACTCATTTATCATAAATCTAGTGAATCCCTTGAATTGAATGTTATTTTGACCCTCCAAATATGATAAATTACATATAAATGAGCACCATAATTCTTTGATCACCCTTCTTTTTAACATAGATATTATGATCATCTCCTCCATATCAGAATCTAAGATTTATAAAAAAAATTCAATCCTAGAATACCGTGATCTTGGTGCATACATCATCCCATAAACCACCTTCAATAATCTATATGATTTTATTTTATATGCATGTATGAGAAATAAATCTCTCTATTTTGAATATCCCATGTATTTTTTTTAAGGTTTTGTATTTGTTTTTAACTTTGTTCATGATAATGATTTTGGAAATAGTTAAAGATGATGTTGTTTATTCCATAGGACTGAATCCAAATGATATTTTTTGAGGTTAATAGTTCCTTGATATGAAATACATAATTAAGGGTTACAGGTGAATTTATTATATATTTTAATGTTACCCATTTTATAGAACTATAAGTTACATCTATGGAGGTTTATTTACCTTTGGTTTTTAAGTTATTTATGAAGGAAGATATGTGTTGGTATGTTTTATGAATATAAAAAATCTTTGATAAGCATAAATATGTTGTGTTGTGAAGAATTTAAAAGATATAGAAAATTTTATCTATGAAAAAGGCATATATGAATTTAGAATCTATTATTTTAGAAGAGTTGTATAATATTTTTTTGTAACTTCCAAGTCATGTTATAATAATATAGAGATTTGAAAGGCTATATTAGTGTGATATAATGCTTACATAAAGTGTATGTTCTTGAGAAGTTGAAGATGTTCTAAAATTTGAATCTAGAAGATAAAATTAGAAAATTATATAATGATCACTAAAAATAAAAAACATTATGGTAGTTTAAATTTTTTGATTCATATTGACTTTGAAAGGTGGAGTTTTACTGAGGATAAAGATGAAGTCTTCATAAGATGTAAGATTATAAATAAGAGCTGATGTTGAGTTAGTTAGAAAATGAATATGATCATTCATGAAGAACTTATGGGGACATACGGTCTGAAATAAAACACATCAAACCAACCCTAGGAGAAAATAGAAATCGATATATTTTGGAAGTTGATTGGACAAGCCTAGTGAGATGGTATTTCCCAAGGATGACATTATAAACTTGTGTGTCTAGAAGTATATGAAATAGAATAGAGAGGATGTATGGAAGTAGGAGTAGTCAATAATTTTTGTAATATTGATTGATATAAATCCAAATGTTTCAAAGTGATATTAGCATCTTTGACTAATCTGGATGATTATTGAAGATATACAATCCTATAAAGTGTTTAAAAGGCCATTGTAAAGGTTAAAAAATATAAAGTATTATAGAAACGTAACTTGAATTATGTTAAAGTTCAATAAGTCCAAAATTCATGAAGAGAGGGATACATGGTGGTGATTTTTTCAGAGTAAGATTAATATACTGGTAGTCAGTAATCTAATGATGTGTTAGAATCAATAGAAAAATAACATTGGAATCTATGGAGATATATCAGATTAAGTTCTAATATAAGAAATATATGTTTGAATAATCCAAAAGTTTTATAAATTCAACTTGTGCTAGTGGTGAGTTAGGCCAACATGGAGTTATCTCGGCAGTAGTCCATTTTTACACCTTTTCAAATTTCTATTCTGACAAAAGGTCATCTTCAATGGTGACTTAGGTCTGACAGTAGGTCTTTTCGAAACTTATCCAAATTTATTGGTTCAATGACGAGTCATACCCGATGGTGATTTTTTTCTATAATTTTCCAAAAATCCGTTCTGATGGTGACTTGCCTTTGGAGATGGGTATTTCCCATACTTAGCCATATTTTTATCTAGATGGTGAGTTATCCACAATGGTGAGTCTTGTTAGAAATGAGTCAACCTAAAAGGTGAGTCATTTCCAGCGGTGAGTGTTTTAAACATTTATCTAGATTTCTTTCCAATCTTCCTTATATGATAAAATGATACCATAAAACATAAAACACATTAATAACATAATAAACAAGATTTTTTTATCATTAAAACAAAGTTTCTAAAAATATCCTCCATTCTGATGATCACAAATCATGACATTTTATTAACCTTGTATAAAATAAACTAAGGTTATTTTGATCATAATGGTATCAAAGATATTTAAGTATCAAGTAGATAGTATAAAACAAACAAATTGAAATACATATGGTATCAAGGATTGGTAAATAGGAAACGATATAATAAGGAATTAAAAAATATATTATCAAAGAAATGATGCTATCAAAGAAAATAATTATACATATAAATTCCATAGATTCATTCTCCCCCTTTTGGATCATAAAAAAGTGAAAATAAAATATAAAATTAAATAAAAAAAATATGAATAATAAGAGTAGTTCAATTGAAAAAGGTAAGGAAGCACAAAAAAAAATACAAACACAAATTGATACAAAAAATTCCATAAATGAAAAAATTTCTAATATCAATATTTTGGGATGGGGAGAATAAGTAAGAGGGGATTTTCCTTTAAATTATCTAGAAGCTAAAGCTTCAATAGTTGAGTCTATGGTAAAAACAGATATGGTTGTAGGAATATTAGGCAAAGGAGGAGCTTCTCAAATGAGGATAGGTCTGAGATGCTACACTGCTTCTCTGGAAGTGAGGCTAAAAGGTTGGGAATGAGCTGGAAAATGAGAATTTGGATCTCTGTTGACATTGGGATTGAGAAATCTGGATAATAATCTATAGGTGTTAGATATTTAGAAATAGGAATGACATCTTGATCCACCACAGTAGTTCCAAAAACATTCAAATAGGGTTTTATAAGATTTATGAAATCCATAATGATATTTCTACCTCTCTCCATAGCACTGAAGAATTCCTTCTTCTCTTTCATAAATAGATTAAGCACGGGATTCATGACCTTTAACTGGTTCACTTGTTCTTTAAAGGCCTAGGAAATTGGTGGTATCCTAAGCTTCTTAGCAAGATAATTGAAATGCAGATTCATCTCATTCTTAGTATATATCCTTGAAAGATAATACTTTATAACCTTTGTAATGGTTTCTCTTTCATCTCTTATATCTTTCATATACTCTTTAACCATCATATGGACATGATCAATATTATGATCGATTTTCTTTAAACATTCCCAAGGCATGTAAAGTATATCACCCAAGACGATATCAAGTTCTTCTCTAATAATAGATTTAATAAAATAAACATCAATAGAGGGAGGTGGAGTAGTTGAAGTATAAGTTTTTGAAGGAAAACTATCTATTCTCTCAAGAAAAGAATCCATACTACCTAAAAAGGCAGTATGCATATCTTCTAACATAGATCTCACAAACTCCAACTCACTAGAAATTCTTCTATTTGGAATATATACTTCATGAATGTGGTTTATCATTTTTGGTTGAATATGATGTATCACCAGCTCAAACAAATACCTTGCATCCTTTTAACTTAACTTAGTGACATTAGGTTCCTCATTGTTCAAAATAAACCAAAATAAAAAATTATAATTTCTCTAAAGGACTCTAAGTCACCTATGGTGACAACATCAATTGGAACTGAATCATCATCATGAATAGGAATATATGTAGATGAAATAGTAGGTGTAGACATATCAGAAGAAAACATCTTCAACTCCCCTAAAGCATCAATATGATCTACAAAATATTCCTTAGGATCCATCTCTCTTTAAAAAACAGGACCCTCATCATCTAAATCTGAGTAATTCAGACCAAGTATGACATAACCTAGGTTCTTGTTCCACTCCTCAAGAATTAGGTCCATCAAACTAATAGGATACTTAACATAATCCTTAACAACCATATGTCCAATGGTAATTGCAACATTGAACTATTCACTATATCTCTACAGAACCATTGATTGCTCAACAATAGAAGGATCAACCTTCATCTTTTCATTAACTGATTGTCCAACAATAGAATCAACAGGATAACTCTCCATACTTGTATATTTCTCCCCCTCAATTGATTCTTCCTTCTTATCTCTTGTTGTTATATAGATATCCTCAACTAGTCTTGGTCTATCTTCATATATATAAACACCTGATAAACTTGGATAATTGATAAGTTCCTAAGGCATCTCAACTTCCTCAACAACAATGCAGCTACTAGGACCATCATGATCTAATCCTCCATCATTGTCATATTTATCTCCATTTCAATATTCATTTCAATAATCCTCATCTTCGCCTTTTTTTTATTCATCCTCATCATCTCCATTCTCTTCATCTTCTTCATTATCACCATTTTCTTAAAAATAATTAAGGGTACTTTTAAACTATTATTCACTAGAAAATTTAGTTTCTTCTTCTTCACTAGATTCTTTCAAAGGAGATTCTTTGACTGGGAGAGATCTAGGTGGACTAGGAGAACTATCAGTAATATCTAAGGATCCTTGAGGAAAATATGGTCCACTTCACTCCTCCAATGGATATTTCTATTCCCCATTACCAATGGGAGAAGCATCGCCTTCCTCATATGAGTACTCAACTACTTCATCTAGTTCCAAACTAGGATCCACAAGGTTCTATAGTCTAGTTGGATGATCAATTGGATTTAAGTTTTTATAAATCCATTCACCATCATAAACCCACTATTTATTCCATCGTTTATAGCTAATTTTTATCCTTTTACAGATCACTCTTTTGATGTATAAACCTTCACACTTTACAAATAATTCCTATTATTTATTACCCAAATCCTTATCTTCTATCATTACTAAAATATAATTGGGGTAGATTAGATAATTTGATCTAGATAATTATTTGAACATATCTATATTTTGTACCATTCAATATTTACACAGGTTAATCATTTCTCATATTTTTATAAGTCAAAAAAGATAAACATCCTGATACCTCATTATCTAAAAATCACCCTTCCTTAGGCAAAATATATGCTAGATAAACTTAAAAAGTAACCGACATTCACCATCAATCTTAGTAGCAATAGGTCTTATCATAATCATATTTCCAGTTAATTCAAAAAAAATCATCCTCGTAAGAAAGGTTATCATCATCATCTCTAATAGTTCATTGAATGTATTTTTAAACTCTTTCATCATGAACTCTCAAACAACTATCCCACTTCCTTGAGGAGAAGACAAATTTGGGACAATTTTTTCCTTGTTCTTACCCAGCCTTTATCTTCCTCAAAACTAAACTAAAAAACTTTTATAATTGATGTACTAACCTATGATAGAAAGTTATCTTGTTATTTGATAACCATTCCATCCATCTTTGGTCTTGCAAGACTCTAAGCACTAACGAATTTTTGTACATCAACCATTCATCATGAACTTATTTTTTGGGCACCACAACTATATTTGAAATCTCATGATTTACAGAATCTATAGAAGATGAATTAATCAAATCTCCTTTTTATTTCTTTAAAAGGATATGACTCATTCAGATAAGATTTAAAGGATCTCTTCATTCTAACCATGGTGATTGGCTCAGAAGGTTTGGGTGAAGGAAAATAAGGCCAATGAACGGGAGATAAAATGTCATGGAGAGGGTTGAGAGAAAGGTGTGAGGGAGTGAAGGTGTTGAAATTAGAAAAATGTATGATTTATATCATTTTAAAATTTTTAGGGATTAAAAAATCTAGATAAAAATTTAACCGAATAAAAAATTTAAATAAATAACATGTAATGAAATTAGAAACGGAAACTTAAAAACTAATGACGAGAAATTGAAAAAGGAATGAGGTTTTCAATGTTGGGAAAAACTAACGGTGGGTAAAACAAAAAAGTGTGTAAAAATCAATGGGGGGTAAAAGTATAATGGTGGGGTAAAACACCAATGGTGGGTAAAACAACAATGGTGGGAAAAACACTAATGGTGGGTAAAACACCAATTGTGGGTAAAATAATAATGGTGGGTAAAACCAATGGTGGTTCCCAGAAAATTAAGCTTGACCAAAATTAATCTTACCTAAATCATGTTTGATGTCTTTAATTCTATAATAATTCAAAGGCTTAGTGAAAATATCATAAAGATGATGTTTTGTACCCATTTATTCAATATTTATATCACCATTTTGAAAATGATCTCTCAAAAAGTGATGTATTACATCAATATGTTTTGTTCTAGAGTGAAATAAAGGGTTTTTAGAAATTTTTATATCACTTGTGTTGTTATATTTTATAGGAATATTTTGGAATTAATATCCATAGTCTAGTAATGTGTGTTTAATACACAAAATCTATGAACAAAAACTACCTACAACTATGTGTTTAGCTTTAACAGTGGACAATGCAACAAATTTTTATTTCTTACTACACCAAAAAACTAGAGACTTTCTAAAAAGATGACATGTTATAGAGGTTCTTTTTCTATATAACTTACAACCACAAAGATCAGCATCTGAATATTTAACTACGTCAAATTCTTGTCCTCTAGGATAGAACAATCATAAATTGGTATTATACTTAAGGTATTTTAAAATCCTTTTTACATTAATTAATTATGAATCTTTTAGATTTTCTTGAAAGTAATCACACATACAAACACTAAACATAATTTCAAGTCAGCTTGTAGTTAAGTAGAGAAGAATTCAAATCACACCTCTGTAACTGGTATGATCTACTGATTTCCCAACTTCATCATGATCCAATCTACATGTAGTACTCATAGGAGTTTCACTACTCTTAGTTCTAGACAAATTAAAATGTTTTAAAATATTATTATTATATTTACTTTGATTTAAGATAATTCATTATTTATTTAAAGAAATGAAAATCAAGAAATAATTCTAGTTCACCCATTAAAATCAATTCAAATTAATTTTACATCATTTTTGAAAAGCCTATGCATAAATAATTTTTAAAAGATTCCAAAAATAATATAATTAACATAAATTTTAACAGTAAAAAAATATTTTTAATTTCTTTTTATAAACATGTTAGGATCATATATACCTTTTTAAAATCCTTTTAAAATAAGAAAATATATGATCATATCATATCATGATCTAAGATCTTGTTTTAAACCATATAATACTTTTGTTAACTTGAAAACATGATTTGGAAAATGGGGATTTTGAAATCCTGGGGGTTGTTTAAAAAAATATCCTCAACTATATAACCATTGAAGAAAGAAATTTTTACATCCATTTGATATTACTTGAAATATATAAGTGCTATATAGACAATTAGTATTCTAATGGAATCAATTATGCCTATAGGTGAAAAGGTTTCTTTATAGTTTATACCATCTTCTTGACTATACCCTTATGCAACTAGTCTAGCCTAATTCCTTACTATTGTGATAGATTCATCAACCTTGTTTCTAAATATCCATTTAGTGCCTATAGTCAATGTGTCTTTGAGTCAATCAATAAGTTCCCAAAATTTATTTATTTAAAATTTATTAAGTTCTTCTTGCATAGCCATGACGTAGAATTCATCATTAATTGCATTATTGTTGTTATTAGGTTCAAGCTGAGACAATAAATCCTGATGTTCAACCTAATTTACTAGATAAGCTCTAGTTTGTGTACCTGTATCTAGTTCTCTAACAATAGCATCAAAAGGATGGTATTTAATATTCCTAATAGATCTAGAAAACTAAATGACGGTCACCTTATGGTCCTCTATAGGTTCATGTTCAAAAAGTTCCTTATAACTGGATGATTTTTTTTATTTTTTATAGCAGAATCAGAAGAATTGGAATTTAATTTCAAGGTGGATAAATCATCCTCAAGGTTTTATAAAGTGTTTTTAGGTTCATGTAGATCCATCTCATAAAATTTGAAATGGAAAAACTCTTCCATAGTCTTGGTTTTTTTATAAACTCTATACGATTTACTAGAAGTTGAATAACCAAGAAAAAATCCTTCATCGCTTTTAGAGGTAAACTTGTCAAGATTATCCTCAATGTTAAGAATAAATCCTTTTCAATTAAAAACTCTAAAGTAATTTTCCTTAGTCTTAATACTGTTTAAAAGTTCATAAGGGGTTTTCTTTAAGATATGTCTAATTAAAACTCTATTAATTATCTAGCAGGTTGTGTTCACAGATGTTGCACAAAAGTAGATAGGTAAGTCATGTTCATTAAGTATTGTTCAGGCTATCTCTTGAAGTTTCATATTTATTCTTTCTATAACTATATTCCACTGAGGGTTTATAGAAGAATATAATTTATGAAAATACCCATTTTTTAATAAAAAATATTCAAAGTCTTTATTTTTAAACTCATGGCCATGGTCACTTCTTAAGGTCTTAATTTTAAGTACACTTAGGTTTTCTATAGATTTAGCATAATTGGTAAAATAATAACAATATTTACTTTTGTGAGTTAAAAATAAAACCCAAGTATACCTAGAAAAGTCATCTAAAATTAAATTGACATAGTGCTTCCCATTTAAACTAGAAATGTTAGATGGTCCAAACAAGTCCACATGAACCAAATCAATAGGTTGATAAGTTGAAACTTCTTTATTTAATTTAAAAGTAATATTTTTTTTATTTACATTTTTAACAAGTATTACACACTTTTTCATTTGGTAATTCAAGTTTAGGTAGATACCTAACTAAAAATTTATGACTAAGATTTCTAAGTGAGTGAATGTTGAATTCTCTCGCAAAATTGCGATTCCGTCTTCCAAGGGCTTGCTAAAAAGACGATACGATACTAGATAGATATAACTTGGATGGGATGATGATAGATGAGCATGGTTGGTGTCCTGGTTCTTGGTTAAAAGTTTCGCAACGGTGGTTGAGTTCTTTTGAATGGTGGGATGTGGGGGGTGCGGCGGGACATAGGGCCTCTGTTCCTGTCATGACTCCTTTTCCTCAACGTCCCTGGAGCGTTGTGGGTTCGTCTGCTTAAAATCTGCCTCATGGCGGTTGAGTTCCTTAGGAAGGTAAGGAAAAACTAATCGAACGGAATTGAATGTTCGGGACGACGGTTTGGGCTTGTGTTGGGGTCTGAGTGGTGAGCTCAGTCATACCTCAAACAATACAGATGTTGTTGGTGATGCTACATGTCTGATCCTTCCACTAGTCATATGCTTGTCTCAAAGATCAGGTCATGCATGATCAGTTGTGTGGGTTGATGGTTGCGCTTATGCGATTTTGTGGGAATGGTGGATGGTTGTCAAGATACTGCGGTCTCCCTTTTTTGGGAAGGGAACGTTGGTCTCGTTACAGTGGCCCAGTCTCCTATTCCAAAGACAAGATTCTCTATGAAAAGCACTTAAGTAGGATTTTTTTGATAAATTAAAGAATAAAGATTAAAGACATACACATTCTCATTTATCAAATAAGTAAATAATAAATCATTTTTAGAATTAAAAACATTACATTAATTGTTTTCAAAATTTAAAAGAAAATCATCATCACATAATTTTGACATTCTAAGAAAATTATATTTTAAACAATCAACAAAAACTAATTTAGAAATTAGAAATGAATTAGTGTTACCAATTTGGACAAGGACAATGATATTTTCTTTATTATTATCACTAATGGTGACATAACCACCGTAAACTTTTATCGGGTTCTTGAAGCTCGAGTAACCTTCTATCATATTCTAGGAATAACCACTTTACAAGTACCACAGGTTTCTACAGGAGATCTTTAATAATATTTCCTATAAAGAAAATTTTATATGAAGAATGATTTCAGTACCCATATTTTCTTGGGTCCAGATATGTTAGTAATTAAGAATTTACAAACCCATATTTTTTTGATAGGTTTATTATAATAAGATTATAAAAGTTTTGAAATAAAAAAATTATTTGTTCCTATTGAATAAAAAATAGTGGTAGGATCATAATATTTAGACTTATGAATAAAAGTAACCTTAACAACTCTTCTTATCCTAGGTTGATAACCTATACCATTAAAGTATTTAGGAGAATTTTTTTTCCTATTATTTGAGTTATAATTTCTCTAAATTTTTTAAATATCTCCAAGTATTTTTTAGTTTCTCCTTTGAAAATTTCAGTTCAATATTTTCTTTTAATAATTTATCATTATTATCTTTCTCTATAGTGATATCAATTCTAATACTAGCCAATAAATTATGTTGTTTCTTTAGAACTTTATATTTGTCTTTAAGCTAATTAAAGCTATCATCAACCATGTTTTAGTACTCAAACGTTTTTTATCTTGACATATCATCATCATTTTTTTCATTTTCATAATGATCAACCTTAGTTATAGGAGATATATTAGGTACCTCATATTTATTTTTCATGAAGCACATATTTTCTTTGTCAGGTTTTTCTTCATGAGTTGAGTTTGAGTAATTAGAATTGTCCTCAGAGTAAATCCATGTGTATTTCATTTTCTTATTATACTTTTTATCCTTATCCTCATAATTTTTATTATAATTTAACTTAGGATAATCATCCTTAACATGTACTTTTCTCTTACACTCATAACATGTAATATCATTTGAGTTATCAACCCTTTTCCATTATTTTTTTTCAATTTACTCTATTTTCATACTTTCCTTTGTAACTCATATTTCTGAAGAATTTATTCTTCTTATAGAAATTATTAAAAAATTCTTGCCAAATGGTCCATTTCCTCATCACTATCAGTGGGTGATTCCTTATCACTATAGATTTCATCTTGTACCTTTTCCTTTTCATTTTTTTGATGCAGTAATCTTGAAAGCAATAGATTTTCTCTTAGTTTCATGATCTTATTCATGATTAACCATAATCTCTAACTCATACATCATCAAGTTCTTATTCAATTCCTTGATAGGTATTTTAATAATGTCATATGATTCCCTAATTGAAATATATTTTCCTCTCTATCCCTCTGGAATATATCTCAGTAGTCTCATAATTTGATCTTTGTCTAACATTAGATTCCCCAAGTAGTTAATGATTCTCACTTTCTCATTGAACCTGAGATACATATAAAAAATTATCCCATCAAGTTTCATCTTAAAAGTATCATATTTAATTTTATAAGTGTTCAATCTCATTTCTTTAACATTTTTTAGTTCCTTCATGTGAGATAACTAATGTATCCCAAATTTCAAAAACAGTTTTACTAGTAAATATCCTATTAAAATATTCATCTCCTAAGTCATAGTAAAAATCATACATGGATTTGAAATTGTTATTATAAGAATTTTTTTTAGCATCATTCCAAGTAGTTCTAGAAGAATTATGTAACTCATATTTATCCTCTATTGTAGACCATATTTTAAATCCAATACCTTCAATATGTATTATAATTTTTATTTTCCATTTAGAATATTTATTTCCATTAAAGAAAGGTGGAATATTATAAGTAGAACCTTCTTGTATAATATCCATTTAAAGAATTAAATTCAAAGATGAAAGAAATTTAAGATATTTAAAATACAACTAAAATCATAGTTAAAAATATTTTGAAAACTAAAATCACTATTGATATTTAAAAAAATCCCAGATGCAAAATGTTGGTTGGAGTGAGTATCTCAATAGGGGGTGAATTGAGTAACCAAAAAATATTTTTGTCTAATTTTTTTTAAATAAAATCCCCCAAATAAATAAAACAACCCAGTCAATCAAAATCGTTGATCGATATAAGTTCTGATATTTTAAAAGATTTCTCAAAGATCAATTATGGATCAGTTAAAACAGTTCTGAAAACTAATTCAACTTTTTAAATCAGTTTAATTAATCAAAACCTTATATAAACAATAATTAAGACTAACTATAAAAGTAATGGTTTTGATTATAGTTTAAAATAGATTCACTTTAAATCATATAAACAAAACAAAACACACTGTGGAATAAATACAATAGGTTCAATTTGAAGCTAAGGCCTAATCCTCTCTACTTGGAAATCACCCGCTACCAAGATGATTATATCAAATAATCTTTAATTCATAAACTAGATTGGGTATATGACAAAAGAGTTGTCCATGACACGTAGGAACCTCCTTGACAACACCCATGGGAATAAAAAAAACATAGTCCACTCACAAACCTCTTCCACAACACATGGGTAGACAAGTGTAAAAGAATTATAGAAGATATCGAGTATCTTCCGGTCAAAGTGTAAGAGACGGTGTCTATATTCAATATACAGAGTAAAAAAAATATTTTTAATGTAAAGATAATAAATAAATAGATAAAATTAAATATGTAAAGAAGGTATTGTTTCTCAATATGATAATATCTATAGTTTGTGACTCCTTGAATGTATTAAAATGAAACATGAGTCTTGTTTCAGAAAATTGTAGTTGAACATAGTGTCATGGACTCCTTTAGTCTGACAAAAGGGAAGAACTGAAAGTTTTGTAAGCCTCACTCTGTCACAATCGATTAATGTTGAGGATGCTTCATGTAAGCTCTCACCAAGTGAATTTCTTTATATTATTGCAATATATTTTCATCTCAATTCACATGTACATGTATATCTTTCTCTATATATTCTTTTTTTGTGTGTTATCTCTATGTATATCTACATGAGGGAATCTAATTCTTCTTTTTATAGAAGCTTGAAATAAGAATCATCTAAATCCTCTCCTCCTCAAACTAGATGACTGATACAAACTTTAATGAATATCTACAATATTTTAAGAACAATCATTAAAATAACTCCTAGCATTAAATTTTATAATATATTCATTATAAATATTTAATTCAAAATAAATAGATATAGTATAGGTGACTATTTTGAATGGTGAGATAGATTCTGGTGATGACTTAAGATGGAAGTGAGTCAGGACAATGGTGTGTCATCTCGGCGGTAAGTCATTCCTTTTTTTTCAAATTTACATTTTGATAGAAGTCCATCTTCAATAGTGACTCAGATATTATGATAGGTATTTTTGACACTTATCCAAATTTCTTGGTTTAATGGTGAGTCATATCTTATAGTGAGTCTTTCCCGTACTTTTCCAAAAATCCATTCTGACGGTGACTTGTCTTAGGAAGTGGGTCTTTCCCATACTTAGCCATATTTTTATCTGGATGGTGAGTTGTCCCCAATGGCGATTCTTACTGGTGGTGACTCAGCCTCAATGGTGAGTCATGTCTAGCGGTGAGTGTTTTCAACAATTAATCATATTTCTCAGAAATATGACTTATATTATAAAATGATACCAGAAAACATAAAAGACATTAATAACATAGTAAACATGAGTTTTTGATCATGAAAACAAGGGTTCCAACAAAAATGATAGAGTATCACAAATTCAACTAACCTTGTCATTTGTACACTATATTGTTGGTAATTTTAAGTAGTATCAGATCAAATCTAAGTTTCCTATAAAATATCCTAATTTTTTTAATACACTATATAAAATATCAATTTTACTAAAATTAGAGGTGTACCTATGTTTTATAGAAATAATTATCATATATGGATGATTAATATGATTCCTTATCTTATTTTACTCATCTTAGAGGTTATAAACATTATTACTATTGGGTTTACTATAATTAATAAGGATTATCTTGTTAATTTTGTTGATAAATGGAATTTAGATGTTGATGAAAAAAAAAGGAATGAAATACTAATTTACTTTTATAAAAAAAATATACCAAGGTGATGAGATTCAAAACAACTAAATAAATCTAGGACAAACTTGAATTTTTATTTAAATTGAATTTCAAAGTAAAGAAAGCTAAGATATAGATATGAAGATCACAATTTTAAGATGTGAGGATGAATGATGAAGAAACTATTAATGACTACTTCACAACTATTAACGAAATAGCAAAAGTTTTGTGGATACATTTAAAGACTCCACTATTGTCCAAAAATTGATGATAAATTTCCCTATAATGTTTTATGGTAATGTTTCAACATGAAAAGATAGATAAAATTTATCTATTTATGAATTGAATAATACTATTATTTATTATGAAATGAGTAAATCTCTAGTTTTTAATAAGAAGATGAAGGATGATATAGAAATTTGATTCAAAGCTATGAACAAGCTTAAAATCAAGAAAGAGGAAGATGAGAACTCTAATAGATATGAATATGATAGAGTAATAGATTAATAGAATAAATATATAATGTATCTTATCTTAAAGAAATTTATAAAATGAATGGTTATGTTCAAAGGTAAACTTCCACTTAAACACAATGAAACCTATTGCAGTGATGAAGAAGGTGAAGAGACTTATATTGAGAACATGTTGAAAATTGAAATTGGAACATGTATTTATAAAAATACCATATTAAATAAATAGTATAGATGACTAAATAAGGATAAAAATTAAGGTGAAGATAAATATTGTAAAACGTAATGTGGTTACATCAAATAAATCATAAATCTCAAGGGGAAAGATCTAGAGAAAGATAAAATGTTGAAAGTTTTTTAGGAAAACGTTATAATAATGGAAAAATAGTTAAGTGGGGAAGAATAAAGGTGTCATAAAACTAAAGTTACTTTAATTATAATTAGAGTTGATTCTAAAAAATCTGTATATGTTTAGGACAAATTATCTAAAGGTGTTAATAATGTTCATCTAAAAAATCAAGGAAAATTTTCTCATACTAAACTCAAAGTGAAATATATTTTTAATAATCATAAAAGTTATATAACTAAAATTGGGAAAGTTGTTTTGAAGAAAATTCTGATAAATATACTTCTACATAGAATTAATATGAGTTTAACTTAAGAAGAAATATCTTTTTAAGTTAAAATGAAGAATTATTTTTTCTGAAAATAATTCATATTATTTTGGAAGGAAAAAATTACAAGTTTATTATTAGTGTTGTTGAACCCTTGGGAAAAAATCCTATTATTTATGGTATAAAATTTAACTTCCTTAGAGTAGGAATTAATTAAGAGGGATCAATTCTTAAAATGAAGGAAGTAGCTCTAGGAAGATGAGGGAAAATTTTATTAGTGATAAAGTTGTGAATAAATGTTCCTCAGGTCTGACAACTCAAAAAGCATTTTTTGTATTGATTAAATCTATAGAAGATATAACCAACATGGACATTATGTTGAGTAATTTATGAATAAAATTCTTATATGGTTTCCTTATACTGAAAGAGGAAATAAATAAATAATAAATGTCTCTAATTATTGAAGAATCTCTACAATATAGAAGGAAAAGAAAGATGTGTCTAATTGATATCATTTTTTCCTCTTACATAGAAGGTGATAAGAAATATTGAAGATTATTGAAGATAATTATAGAGGTGTATTTAATTTTTGTAATTAAATTTTCTTATAAATTAGATTAATTGGTACAACTAATATTAAATCTCAAAAACTAAAATCTAAAGATGTTTATTTTATTGATGGGTATAAACAAAACTTATTGAGTGTAATAAAACTCTATGATGATGGAATGAAGTTATTTTTATAATAAAATATTATCTAATTAAGAGTATAAAAATTAAATAATAACCATTAAGGGTGAAATAAAAAGTGGTAAATTATTTTAAATTAGTGATCCAAGTAATTTTTGTTATCTAATTGTAAAATATGGAAGTGAACTTTGGTATATGAGTCATGGAAACCATACTAAAATGGTTTTGATTAAAATATAAAATAAATATGTGGTGATAGATCTACCCTAACCAAATATATAAAGAGATGTTATTTGTGAAACATGTCAAAAGAGGAATATGGTGCATTTAAAATAAAAAATAGTGGAAATTAAATCCATTAAGTCCCTTGATTTAATTTTTTCTGATTCATATGGGATAATGAGACATATACCTGATATAAGTTATCATTACTTTATTTAATTAATGATAAATACTTTTATGTTCATGAAATGAATGCTTCAGGTAGTGGACATGTTTAACAATAATAATAATATAAGTAGAGTAAGAGTTGGGAGTCTATATCAAGAAGTTGATAACTGATAATGGAAGGGAGTTCATTGGAAATTATTTAAAATCCTATCTTTCTAACCATGTGATTAAAAATCAATATTTTTTTTCCTATATTGTATAGTATAATGGGGTTTTATAAAGTAATAATAAAAGTTTGGTTGAAATGGGAAGAACTATGATTATTGAATTCAAATGTTAAATATTATTCTAGAGAGATGATGTAATTACAAATGTGAATTTTAAAAATAGAAACATGATGGGACCCAAATAAAATATTAATATTTATGATATTTGGTACAAAAAGAAACCCATCATGGAATAATTCAACATTTTTGGAAGTCCATGTTTGATGAAGATCAATAAATAAAATTTGGGAAAGTTTAATGAACATGATGAGGAAATTTTTGTCGTGGGATAATTATCCAATGGAAGAGGTTATAAGTGATGGAATAAAAATATAAATAAGATTATATATTTCTATTATGTGAAATTTATTTAAAATAATCTCAGTTTATGGGGTCACATGTGTATGGATTTGAATAATTAAAATAAAATAACTTAATAATTTCTGAAAATGTAAGAGAAAAGGAAGATGATTTTGAACCAAACTATATTGATACTTATTCTGGTCATTCTAGTGGTGTTGAAAGTTTTTTTTAATGTTCAAATTGAATTTATTTAGGCTAAAAATTCATGTTGAATAATAAAATATCATTGGAAGTCCTCAATATCCATACATAACGGAAGAAAACCAAGGATTTAAAATCAAAGAGATATTGTTTCACAAGTTGGAACACAACAAATTCTAGACTATGTTGAGAATAATAAGTTCATAAGTGTTATGAATGAATATCTATATCATATTAATATGAATTATACTTGGGAAATTATTCCTAGAAAATAAGGGGAAATTTCAATAGGAACCAAGTGGGTATTCAGAAATAAACTCAATGAGAATGCGATGTTTCAAGGAATAAATCTAGATTAGTTTTTAAAGGATATTCAAGAGTGTAGTATATAGAATTTGAATAAACTCCATTTCAAGTATTGGAACGATCGATTTTTTTTGAAAATTACTTCTTACTGGTACTACTATTTTTATCAAATGGATGTAAAGTCTACTTTCCTAAATAGAGATCTTGAAGATGAAATTTTTATTGAGAAACCTAATAAATTTATACTTGATAGTGATAAAACCCTGTATTATTGATTGAATAAATCCTTTTATGGGTTAAAACTAGTCTTTAGATACCGGTACTAAAAAATCGATATTTTTCTAAAACAATTGAGCTTTTCAAAAGGAAAAATTATCATCAACTTATATGTGAAGAATATGATAATAGGTAATATAATTATCACTTTTTATGTTGATGACATAATTTTTACTGGTAATATGGATTATGATGGTGGAGAATTATTAAAACAAATTAAGATGCATTTTTTAGACTTCAATTATCAAATATATGAATTTTTTATGATTATAATTGGTATAAAAATAAAAATAAATATTATTATCCTAGGAAAAATATTCCAAGAAATTGTTAAATAAATTTTTAATTAAAGATTATAGTAAGTATCAAACCCCCATGATCGTTGATGAAAAACTGAGTAAAGATGAATTATTAAAAAATGTGAATCCTAATAATATTAGAAATATTATCAGAAGCCTACGTTATCTTACAACATAAATACCATATATTGTTCATGTAGTAACTCTATGTAGTAGATATCAAAGTGACCCAAAGGAATCAAACATATCATATTCAAATAAAATTTTCAGGTATATCAAAGGAACATTGAGTTATTTTTTGATATATAAAATAAATGAGGTACTAAAATTACCCGATTTCACTGATGTAGATTGGTTTATAGGTTGTAATGATAGAAAATAGACATTAAGTAACATTACTTTTTAGAGAAAGTTGTGTGATTTAGAATAGTAAGAAAAAAAATTCTATAAATTTGAGTAAATATATCATTGAATATACTAATTCTAAACATTCGTGTATATAAATGTGTTAGGTAAAAGTGAAAGTAATCCTTCCAAAAATCCTATGAAACACTCTATATCCAAACATATTGATATAAAATATCACTTTATCAAAGAGAAATTTGAAAATATAGAAGCTAGGTTGGAGTATATTTCCATAAAAGATCATATTACTAACATGTTTTCTAAATCTATTCTAAGAGACAGGTTTGAAGAGTTAAGGTTGAGATTTCATGTTCAATGTTTCCCTCTTACTTAAATAAGATATGGAATATCCCACTACCCTTTGTATTCTGATGTCAAAGGGGGATAAAAGTAAAAAAAATATAGTGGGAGAAAATTATATTATCTTTTTTGGATCCAAATATTTTTCTATTATAAAAAGTGGAAGAAAAGATAAGTGAGTTGATTTAGGGGGAGAGAATCAATATCACTGGACACAAGTTTCTTATCATTTAGGGATGTAATTATATCAAAAACATTCCTTTATCCATAAGTGTGATTCCAAGTAACTTATCACTGAGAAAGAATATAATTATATAAAAATATGAGAGTTGATGTCTTTGAAAACAAATCCAAAAGAGAATATTTAAGAACCCATGTAATTTTTGAATGTTTTTTATTATTTTAAACTTTTTACGTGATGATTATTTTGAGAAATAGTTGAATATATTGTTGTTGATTCCAAAGGGATAAATTTGGATGATATGTTTTAAGGGGAAGAGTATCTGGATCCAAAACAAGTACCTAAGTATTGCAGGTTACCTTATTTTGTATTCAAAAGATACCCATGTTTTATAATAACAATTTATGTATATGGAGGTTGATTCTCCTTGAGTTTTTTAGTTATTGATAAAGTTAAATGTGTGTTAAGATGTTACATGAGTCTATATGTTCTTAAAAATTATCAGGTGGTTATACTATAAATAATTTGTAAGTTATACATAAGTTTAGTTGTGAAAAAAGGAATATATGAATCCATAATCAATTATTTTTAAAGATTTTTGGAAGAGTTATTTCTAATGTTCTATATTTTAATGACCTAAGATTTTTTAAATTATATTTGTTTCTTGAGAAAATGTGTGTTATATTTCATTATATTATACACGTCTAAAATATAGAGGAACCAGTAAAATCTTATATCATTAATAACGATCATTACATTAGTCAGCTATTAAACAAATTAAAATTACAAACATTAAAATTGGACAAAAAATATAAATTAGAAACACTAAAATGGGAAAATATGGATCACCCCAATCTGTTAGAATCATCACTCCCATATCCAACACTATATAAATGGAGAAAAATATTAGTAAAATAGTCATAATCTTATAAAATTAAAGTATAAAACCTTGGTAGAAATGGTAGTGAATATTGAGGGAAATAATGAAGTGGTATTTATAGGGTATAAGGGAAATGTGACCATTGGGATTTGACCGTTATATGATCATTGGTCAAATATGACCATTATTCAATATAATTATTGATCAATTTTACTATTGTGAACTATACTCATTGGTGATAATTTTACCATTGAAATTAGTATTTATAAGTAGTAATGAAAAAGGACAATTGATGAAAAAAATAAAAATGATGGCGTTAACTAGTAGAGTCATGCCATTTGATGTCCATTTTTTCAGAACATGGGAGGGAGGTAGTGTCATTTGGTTTCTCCCTTGACCAATCCCCAGATGAGCTTCAAAAATTTAAGCTTTAATTAAATATCTTATGTGATAAGTTCAAGTTAGTGGATATTACCACTCAGTTAATGTTAGCCATGACACCCCATGAAACCACAACCATCACACACCTTACCCTTAGGGTGTATGATGGTGTTATAAGGGGTTATGTGTCCATGCCTTAGTTACTTTAAGTTTAATTCCCTTTAATAAATAAAATTTTTGTTCCATAAATTTCATTTTATGAATAGTTTATCTTAATAAAATATATGTTTAATTGAGAAAATTTGATAAATTGATTTCTGGACACAAATAAAACATAATTGTATTTTTTTGAAAAGATATACATTTTTATAGTAAACTAAAGTATTTTGAATAATAGTTATTTTAATGAAATTTTCACGACCCGCCTTCACCAAAAAGGAGGGAAAGGGTCAGCATATTGCCAGGCCCTTCCTTCTTCAAGTTGAAGGAGAGATAATGACCCCTGAAACCTGCCTTCAATAGGTCCCGGAGTGGCGACCAGCGCCAATGGTATAGAATCACTCACTAAATAGAAGGCATTACCCTTTTTCTTTTAATAGGATCGAGAGATAAGATAGTAAATTTGACAACACCAAAACTAGAAGTGCAAGAAAAACCCAAACAACCATTCCCATATGCATGTTCCAAAAGTAAATACCACAAGGTACAAAGTGACTACAAAGGTAAAGTACCAAAGAAAGAAAAACAGCAACTGCAACTTCCCCAAAGGTCTGAGCTAGTATGTTCTCGCACGATCCCCGAAGTCCTGGAAACCTGAAAGTAGTTTTATATATGTAGGGTGAGTATACAAGTATACTCAGTAGGGAGAAACCCAAGACTCTTGTGCACATTTGGGGATACATACTAAAGTCCCGTGAGAAACAGACAACCAACACTATCGAGGAGTTCACCCATCCCGATCACCAGCCACACTCACCAAATAACGCAAGAAAAGTAATGTATAATAAAGAACATTGATGTTTGGTTACCCCACACAACTTTCCCACTGGTTATTGAAGAAATCCTACGCATTGAACCAATCTTGCCATTCTCACTACAGTCCCACTGCCACACCCCGCCCGCACACACCTGTTCCATAACCTCATGCAGTCCCACTGCCAAACCCTGCCTGCAAACACCTGGGCCACAACTGTCTCACGTAACCACACCTACAAACAACTAGGCCAGAACAACCACTGTCACGCCCGAAGACACCTGGGCTAGAAGATCCACTGCCACGCCCGAAGACACCTAGGCTATAAGATCCACTGCCACGCCCGAAGACACCTGGGCCTCATTCCGAAGACACTTGGGAAACCACCTGCCCGCACACACCTAGGCCATAACCACCACACTACCCCGCCCTAAGGTTCTTGGGCTAATAATGGACTTCAGGCCATCACAGCATGCCCGAAGATACTTGGGATATCTGGTAAAGGGATCAGAAAGGAGCTAATAACCAGCCAATAATAGAAGTGTTGGGAAAAACACCCTCCCCATGAAATGGGGGTGTTCGGCACTAAGTGCTCAACTTGGGTGGGGAGCGAATAAGAAACTCAAAAACTACAAGTATATGTATAGGTAGGAAGCACTCACCCAGTTTAGGTTTTTCTTCAGCCAGCTTAAAGAACACAAACAGTACCATGTCCAAGTCACAACTCACACCAACCAAAACCCATTTGTCCCATTCCTGTTTTCATGTTCGGTAATAGTGTTTAAATATTTTTCTACACCTACTTGGGAAACTAGAAAACTTAAGCACAAGCCAAGGAAAGAGTACAGTCAAACATCAACTTAAACATTCACACTCGGTTCTCTTGTAAAGTCACAACAATAAAGGGATAAGTGAGATCCCTCGAAGTACTAGAACCAAAAGAAAAACCCCAGGGTACATCCCCATGTTCCCAAAATCCTAAAGCCAATAGCTTCTTAACAACAGAGGATCCCACCCCAATTCTTGATATAAAAAAAGTAACCACCCAGCCTTAAATTCACAACCACTAGAAGCATAACAATAGGGGATCCCATCCCCACCCACATCACCCAGCAATCGGCCGTGAATGAAAAACAATCAAACCACTACCACCAAAGAAAAGTAGGTCCATGCCGGTACTTTCATATTTAAACGATTTAACACACTCCATGATTCCAATTCCGATGTACTTTAACCGGGGTTATCATAGAAAAGGGTTGATCCTGGTGCTTTTAAATTTATTTAGCCGGATTTACATAATTAACCAAATTCCTTTACACAGAAAGGGTTCACAACCACAATACAATCCGTTTAAACATCACCAGAGGTAAGAGTTCATTAGTTCATAGAGAAAGACCACCAACAGCCATGATTTTCAGTAGGCTTACGCCCACACAATTCGGAAAAGAAGATCATAAAGCAAAGCAACATCATCAATCATAGCCCCCCCTTCAGTCCTTAGAGCCCGTTCATTATCTTCATTATGGTTTGTTTAATCCAATTCTACAGAAGCAATAACATACCCACCCCGCATGATACACAAAAAAAAGGGAGACGAAGGAGAAATTCCCTACTTGATTAATCGAGGATCGAAGTTTATCTTCACACGCTAGGAATAGAAGATGAGCAATTCACAGGGGTGGGGCCTCGGGAACTCAAGAACTAGCAAACGAAACGATGGGAGCGTGATCGAGAAAAAGAAGAAACCCATGGAGAACCCTTTACTTTATAAGGGTCGGGGAAGGTTGAGATAAGAACATGAAACCACGTAAGGAGCGGGGGTCATGGGTTGACCACGCAGCCCCACATGTCATTAAAGGGGTCCTCGCCTTTAGGGGCAGTTTAAACCGATGCACCCAGGGCATCTATCTTAATAAAACTCCATTAATTGGCGTTAATGGGCCTTAAAATAGGCTTAAAGAGGTCAAAATAGGGTTTTAAACCCAATTTGTGCAAAAACGAGGCGCTGCTGGAAAAACCCGTGGGGGTAGGCAAGAGTGACTGGCAGTCGAGAGCTACCGGTGGCTGACAGCTACCGGTATCCGAGCTACTGGTAAGTTGTAGAGACCGATAGTCGAGAGCTACCGGTGGCTGACAGCGACCGGTAGCTGGGCTACCGGTAAGGTGCAGCGACCGATAGTCGAGAGCTACCGGTGGCTGACAGCGACCGGTAGCTGGGCTACCGGTAAGGTGCAGCGACCGATAGTCGAGAGCTACCGGTGGCTGACAGCCACCGGTAGTCAAACTACCAGTAGGGTGCAGCTACCAGTAGACCGAGCTACCGGTAGGCCGAGCTATCAGTAGGCTCCGGCTACCGGTAGACCGAGCTACCGATAGGCCTGCTACCGGTAGGCTAAGGCTACCGGTAGGCCTACTGTGGGTCAAACTTCACTGAGAAGTTGGGATGGCCTCCCAGACCACCCAGAACACCTCAAGCATCAGATTTTTAATAAGTAATGGTCCTCCAACAACCCGGGCCATTAAATAAATATTCTTTTAAAACACTATTATTTAAATATAAATGATAAAATAATTTTATAATATCCTAGGAAATTTTTATAAGTTTAACAAATTTGACTTTGCCTTAAAAATTGTAATTTTTCATTAAATAATAATTTTTATATTTAAATTAAAAAATTCTCATATTTATAAAATTATTATTATAAAATAAAAAATTATATTTGAAATTATCACATCAATATTTTGTTAGGGTGAATTTATAATAATTTTCTAAAATGTTTTATTTTTCTATGAATAGTAAAAATATAGTTTTGGGTTTTCAGTATGTTTTATGACTGCATATTTATTACATAATGATTTTATAATTAATTAACCAAAATCCATAAATTATTTTTTTATTTTATTAATATTAATTATTTTAATATATTTTAATCAATTTCCAAACCTATAAGTGACTTTCCAAAGTCTAAAATGAAACATTTAATTTTAAAAAGATTACTTTGTGGAAAATTTACTTTACCGTGCCAAAAGAAGTATTAATTTTTTTTGGTTCTATTGGATTAAAATATCATAAAATGTGACTTAAATTTCCGAAACCATGAGAAAAACCCATGTTTAATACATTGGTTTTTCATTTTCCATAACCTATATTTCTAATACCAATATTCAGAAATTATTAAAAAATTCCTCCACTTTTGTTATAAATACCCACCCATTTCAGCGTTACCATTCAATACCAATACATTATACATTGTATTATGGTGATTTTATATTCTATGTAGTCCCCCCAAGGTGTCCTCAGGCCCCCAAGGTTCCATCCACAAGTTTTAAGAACAACTTTTCAAGGTAAGGGAATTATCCTTTCTCTTCAATTCAAGAACCTATTTTTTGTATATGTATCATAAATGTTATTATACTCTCTTTTATTACCCTTTTGATCATACACTTACTTAAAACTGGTGTTTTATTAAATTTATACCTTCATTCTCTCTCATTTAACCCTTTTCTAAATCCATATCTTATACCCATCATGCTACTAAATTTACTTCTCAAATTTCTCCCTTTTAAATAAAAAATTCTTTTTGTGAATACCCAAAACTATTTCTTTGACATGAGTATTCACCTAGATGTAAAATAATTTATTCATTCATGTATTTATATATATATAACCTACATTACCTTTTCATGGGTTAATAATGATGTAGTTATCATTCCTTTAAGCACTTTTCTACGCCATTATTTTGAAAAGAAACCCATTATTTATTTTCCATGGTTTATTAATGAAATGATTTATTGTGATCTATGTGAATAACATAAAATTTAGACATATGAACAGTGAACCATGATATATATCCAATGAATTGGGTAAATAATTTAATCTCTAGATATGACATGTTTTACGATACCTTGTTGAATAACCTTGGTAATTTTTATTTATGACACCTTAGTGATAAACTATGTTGATATACTTATGAATTCCTCATCTTTATATTATATGAACATTTATATGTTATGTATCATGTTATTTTTATTATGATATTCTTCATGTTCTCTTGATCATGTTATATTGTTATACCTCATGTTCTTTCTGATATGCCTCATGATCACATGATAAATGACTTTATTTCTTATTCCCTTATCAGGTTCATTCTCACCCATTTCCTTTGATTCATATCCCCTGGAACATGAGATGAAATAAAAGTAACTTAGGGTGAATCCATGAATAATCCTTTCATGTGTATCATAATAATGTTTTATGTTTTCATGTATTATGTTCCTAATTTCTAAGAAACTAAAATTTAGAATATCCTATATTTTATTCCATGTAATTAAAAGTTTATGTAATAAAAAGGTGGGATGTCAGAGTTGGTATCAGAGTATGGTTTAGTTATTTTTGAAAATATTAATTGGAAACTTTTGTAGGAACCCTTGGGAAAAGTCTAAATATAGGAAAATATACTAGTATTTTGGTGAGTATTAAGTAAGTGGTTTCTAAGAATATACATATCTATCTGGCTACTAAAAGTGGATGTGGCTCTAACATAGATGTACCTAGGGGTAACATTTGAAAACTCCACATTGAGATAGACTCAATTGGGAAATGGTGCATGAAAACAGGACTTACTATACACCCGTTTTGACACTCCCGGGAGATATGTCTGGTTAGTCACAATCTTTTTTATGAACCTTTATGAAGGATATATAGAAAATGTAATTATTATTAAAGAAGATTAATAACATATTTAAGCATGAAGTTTTAATACATAAACTCCCTTTATAATTATAAGATTATTAAAAGAAACACATTTATCACTAAGGATTTATTCTTTTAGAAAAATGGATTGAAATATAAAGAAACACATAAATGATGAGTGTAATGGATGATGTACTAATGGCCTTATGATGGAAGATGGAATTTAAAACTTCATAAGGATGATGAATCAAATAAATTAATTTATTAATAATAACTTGAATCATGTTGAGAGACTAGATTCTACTTTATGGGAACAAAAATCTGTTGAGTACTTTATGTATCAATGAACACCTTCTTCTAGTTGATATATTGACCCATAGATTACTGAAAATGGATTAAATATATAGAAAATATATTTTATCAAATATATTATTTAGATTTGGTGATTGTCACCCCGAAAATATACCACTCATAAGGAGAAATTGATCAGTGTTGAACACTAATTATGAATACAAATCTATGTTGGTAAATTTTTGTTACAGAGTGGGATGAGTTTTGGAGAATATTTTTCAATAAATATTTTACCCATTTAATAAGAACAAAAATAGAGAAGGAATTCAAAAAGATAAAGCAGAAGTAAAATTAATCAGTGGGAAGCTATTATTTGACCTTTACAAGACTTTATCGATACACTTCTAGCTTTGTTATGGATCATAAGAGAAAGTTTTATAGATTCTTGACTATCATGAGACATTATTTGTGGAATAATTTATAAAATAAAGACTATGAAACATATAAGGAGATACTGGAAAGTTCTATAAAGGTTTAATTAGATTTTGGAGAGATTAATCTGTCACTTAGGTCAAATTAAAAGAAGAGATAAATGGAACCAAACTTAGGGAAGAATTTTGATCATAGAAGATGAGTAAAGAAAGTGAAACTTACCACATCCAAAAAATGTGGTAAGAAGTATTCAGGGAAATTATTTCTTAGGAGTGGAAAGTGATACCAGTATTAAATAGATGGACATATAGCTTGTAACTTTCATGGTGAGGTGAAGCCTCAACTTCTCAACACTAACAATAAAGGGAAGATGGTGCATTCCCAACCTAAAGTCCTATGATTTGAGTTTGGAAATCTTGAGAACTTTTCCAATCAATTTCCAAATAATAATATAATGGTTTGAAACCACCATAAATATCATCATAGGATAAGGGATAACGGTCGAGCATTTTCTATTATGATAGCTAATGTAGAGGATCCAAATAATGTGGAGGTATGTATACTCATTGTGATCTAAAATCTAGTAAGTACTTTTTTTGATTATGGTTCTAAAAATTCCTTTATTTCATCTTTATTTTCAAATAGTATAGAATAAATCCTTGATATTCTAGAATTATAGTTGTTTATAGAGATTACTAGAGGGATTACCCTAGTATAAACATTATATAGAAACTCTATTATTATCTTTTGAGAGTAAAATATCATCACAAATATAGAATTCATTCTCATGGTGGAATTCAACACCATACTAGGGATGAAATAACTCTCCAAGTATAATGCTAAGATCAAATTCAGAAGAAAGAAAATTTCAGTATTATTAAATAGACAACCTATAGTTATTTTTAAAAGAGAGATATCACGGTAATATCTTTGTCTATAAGAACCTCCCTTACCCTTCTTTATAGAGATGATTTATGAAGAGGGAGAATGAAATGAAATTATAAGGATTGAAAATGTCCCCATAATTCAAGAATACATTGACACATTTCTTGAAGATTTTCTTGGACCTCCCCCATAAATATATGTGGAGTTATCCATTGAACTCATACCTGGATCCAAGCTGATATCAAAGACCCCACATAGAGTGTAAAATGTGGATTTAAAGGAATTAAAGAAAAAACATCAAGATACTCTGTAGAAGGGATTTATTCGACCAAGTGTGTCTCCGTGGGGAGAAAATTTTATATTTGTGGAGAATAAGGATGGATAAATGAAACTATGTATTGATTATAGAGAACTTAACAGGATCACAAATAAGATCAAGTACCCTCTCCCAAAGATTGATGATTTATTTGACCAGCTTTATGGGGATCAATTATTCTCCAAGATTGAACTCCAATCTGGGTATCATCAATTGAACATGGGGAAATAATATATTACAAATAATTAATTCAAAACAAGATATTTTCATTAAGAGTTTATGTTTATTCCCTTAGTCTTGACTAATTCTGATTATTTTTTATGGATTTGATGAATGAAGTATTTAAGTACAACCTTGATAAATTTGTGGTATATTTTATTGATTATATTCTAATATATTCTAAAATTTTCAAGGAACATGAGGATCATCTAAGAGTTATATTGAAAACTCTAAAGAAGGATAATCTATTTGGAAAATTCATCAAATTTAAATTATGGTTAAAAAAAGTTTCATTCTTGGGGAATTTTGTAACCAATGAAGAAATGTCAATTGACCCTACCAAGATAAAGGCTATAGAGGAGTGGAATCATCCTACAATAGTAATTGAGTTTCATAGTTTCTTTGGTTTAGTGTAATATTATAGAAGGATTTTGAAAAAAAATCATGAATTTATTATCCACTAACCAAGTTAACTTGAAAAGGAGTAAAGTTCATTTGGAAAAAGTAGCGTGGAGAAATTTTCCAAGAACTGAAGAAGAGATTATTTAATGAAATTGTGTTAACTCTACCCTATTTTAGAGAATAATTTTTTATTTATAGTGATGAATCTATAAAATGTATTGGGACAGGGTGATCACTTATGAATCTTGAGAGTTAGAGACTCATGAGAAGAATTATCCTACACATGAACTAGTGTAAGATGCAATTATTTTTTATATGAAGATATGAAGGCACTACCTTTATGGGGTTGAAATGTGATATATATAAAGACCACTAAAGTTGTAAGTATATATTCATGAAAAAGGAATTTATAATGAGTCAAAAGAAAAAGTTTGAGCTTATTAAATTGTATGCATATTCAATTCATTTTCACCCTGGAATAGAAAACAAAGTGGTTGATGTATTCTGTAGGAACGACCCTATTGTTATGTATATGATTAGGATTCAAGGAGATACATTGATCAAGGACCTAGTAATGTTAGACATGGGAATCATGAGATAAGGGAATCATCAATCATATCCCAAAGGATTTCTCAACTATCATTACTAGAGAAGATCAATGGAGATCAAAGAGATGATCATTTGAAACAAAATAAGATAGATTCCATGAATAATGATATGTTTCATGTGTTTAATATTAATCAAGAAGTTGTTTTGTGATTTCATACAAGTCTATGTTTCACATATACCCTAGAGATAAAGAAGGATTTAATGGATGAAACTCATATCTATACATTCTCTATACACCTTGGAAGTACTAAAATATATAGGGACCTTCGTGATCATTATTGATGGGATAATATAAAAATTTATATTACCTAATATAGTTAAAGGTGCTTAGCCTGTCAACAAGTGAAGGTAGAGTTCCAAATTCCTAAAGGGGTATTGTAAACACTACTCTTACCAACAAGGAATTTGGAAAATATCACTATGGAATTCATCACTGGTATCCCAAGGACATCCAAAGTAAAAAATATGATATGGGTTATAGTGTATCTACTCAATAAGACTACCCATTTTATCACTATTCGAGAATATTTCTCTCTTAACCAAATTTCCAAGATATATGTAAAGGAAGCACTGAGGTTTCATGGGGAACCAATTTTAATCACTTCTAATTGCGATCCAAGTTTCACATCAAAATTTCATAGATTTATACAATATTTTATGAATAAATAATTGAACTTTAGTATGGCCTATCATCCCCAAAGCGATGGTTAATCTGAAATGACTATTCAGACACTTGAGCACATACTGATAATATTTTCAATAGAATTTAAAGGTGTATGATATAAAAACCTCCCATTAATTTAGTTCTCATACAAAAAACAACTTCCACTAGAGTATTCAAGTGAAACCCTATGAAGATCTACTTGGGAAGAAAAGTATAAATCCTAATTTATGGGGTGAAATTTATGAGAGAAAGGTACCTAGGCTTGATCTTGTACAAGAGATAAAAAAAGGTTCATGTTATCAAATGACATATAAAGATTCTCATAGTTGGAAGAAGATATATGACAATAACCATCAAAGGGTCTTGGAGTTTGATGTTGGAGAAAAAAAATTCCTTTAGATATCACCATGGAATAGAGCCTTGAGGTTTGGAAATAAAGGGAAGCTTAGCCCTAGGTACATTGGACCCTTTTTAATCCTTGATTACAAAGGAGTAGTAGCCTATCAGCTAGAATTTTCACCAAATCTGGGTCAAGTTCATGATGTATTTCAAATATCTATTATAAGTATGTGTATACCAAATACCTCACATATACTGAATCCATAGGTAGTGAAACTGGAACATGAACTCGGTTATAAGGAGCAACTAATGGAGATGTTGGACCATAGAGAAAATGTTTTACGCAACAAGACTAGCCACATTTTTAAAGTGTTATGAAGGAACCATAGGTAGGAAGAGGAAACATGGGAACTATATGAATCAATGAAATAGATGTACCCTAACCTATTCTCAACCAATAATATGATATGAAATTCCAAGGACAAATTTTCAAAAGGGGGGGAAGAATGTAATGACCCTAGAATTTTCTAAATGGCATTCATTTCCTGAGAATATTTTTTTTATATTATATTATATTACACACATAAAAAATATTGAGGAACCAAAAAAACTTGTGTCATTGATAATGATCATTACATTATTCTTTTATGAAACCAATTAAAATTTCAAACATTACAACCGAACAAAAAATATAAAATATAAAATTGAAAAGCTAAAATGCGAAAATATGGATCACCCCAATCCATTAAAATCATTTCCTCCATAGTAAACACTACTAAAATGGAATAAAATATTAATAAACCTATCAACATATTAGAAAATTAAAATCTATAACCTTGGGAGAAATTGTATTGAATATTGAGTGATATAATGAAGTGGTATTTATAAGGTATAAGGAAAATGTGACAGTTGGTATTTGAATGTTATATGGACATTGTTCAATTTTATCATTGGTAACTATACCTATTTTTGATAATTTTACTATTATAATTAGTTTTTATAAGCAGTAATGAAAAGGGATAATTGATATAAAAAGGAGAAAGTATAACCTCAACCAATAGAGTCATGTTGTTTGAAGCCCATTTTTCAGAACCTAGTAGGGATGTTTCATCGGTGGGGTTCGACCTTGACTAAGTCCAATCCAAACTTCAACAAATGAATCTTGAATGAAATATCCTATGGTATAATGTCAAGTTATAGATATTATTACTTAGTCAATGTTAGCTGAGCTACCCCATGAAACTACATCCATCACACACCTTACCCTTAGGGTGTACATAGGTGTTATAAGGGGTTAAGTGTCATGGACATAGTTACTTAATGTGTAATTACTTTGTATAAATAAATTTTTTATTCCATCAATTTAATTTTAAAAATAGTTTTTCTTAGTAAAATATATTTTTTATTGAGATAAATTTGATAAATTGATTTCTAGACACAAATAAAATATAATTGTATTTTTTTAGAAAATATATAGATTTTTATAATAAACTATGGTATTTTGAATAATAGTTGTTTGAATGAAATAGTATTTTAAAACACTCTTATTTAAATATAAAGGATAAAATAATTCTATAATGTCCTAGGAATTTTTTATAAGCGTCAAAAATTTGAAAGTGACTTTAAAAATTTTATTTTTAAAAAATAATGTTTTTATATTTAAAAGTTAAAATTCTAATATTTATAGAATTATTTTTATAAAATAAACATTTTATTTGAAATCAACACATAAAAATTAATTTAGGATGAATTTATGAAAAATTTCTAAAATACTTTTTTTCCGTGGATATTAAAAATACATTTTTTGGTTTTAGTATGTTTTATGAGTTTTATTTATTTCATAATTATTTAATAATTAATTAACCTCAATCCATGACCTAAAATATTTTATTTTATTAATATTAGTTATTTTAATAAATTTTAATCAATTTCCAAACCTATAAGTGACTTTCCAAAGTCTAAAATAGAAATTTTGGTTTTAAAAGCATCACTTTGTAAAAAAATTACTTTTCCATGCCAAAAGAAGTATTAAAAAATGGTGTTTGGTTATATTGTATTATAATATCATAAAATGTGACTCAAATTTCCAAAAAAAATTGAGCAAAAACCATAGGTAAGCCAATGTTTTTTTATCTTCCACAACCTAGATTCCCAAGACCTATATTTGGAAATTATTAAACAATTCCTTCACTTTTTCTATAAATACCCACCCATTTCACCATAATCATTCCTTCCCAATACATACTCTAAGAATTTATGGTGATTTTTCATCCCAATTATTCCCCCAATGTGTCCTTAATCCCCTAAGGTTCAATCCTCAAGTTTTAAGAACAACTCTTCATGGTAAGGGAATTCTCCTTCCTCTCTCTTTAATTCAAGAACCACTTTTTTGTATATGTCTCCTAAATGTTATTTCACTCTCTTTTATTAACTTTTTTAGCATACCCTTACTTACAAATTATTTTTTATCAAAGGGAGACCTTTGTTTTATTTAATTTCACCCTTTTCTAAATCCACTTTTTATACCCATCATGCAACCAAATTTACTTATCAAATTTATCTCTTTTATACCCATGGGTAATAATATAGATGTAAAATTATTTATATGATCATATATTTACATATATTTAACCCACATTTCATTTTCATGGGTTAATAATGATGTAATTATCATCAAGTTAATTACTTTTTTACTTCATGATTTTGATAAGAAAATCATTCTTTATTTTACACGGGTGATTAATGAAATAATTTATTATAATCTATCTGGATCACATGAAGTTAAGAAATATTAAGTGTGTTGACTAATAGTGAAATAATGAATTGGGTGAACAATTTAATCTCTATATATAAAATGTTTTATGATACCTTGGTAAATAACCTTATTTATTTTCATTTATGACACCTTAGTGATAAACCATGGTGATATACTTATGAATGCCTCATTTTTATATTATAGAAAAATTTCTATGTTTTGCATCATGTTATTTTTATTATAATATTCCTCATGTTCTCTTGACCATGGTATATAATTATAACTCATGTTCTTACTGATATACCTTCTGATCACATGCTAAATGTATCCCTTGTTTATTCCCTTACTGGGCTCATGCACAATCCTTTCCCTTGATGTATGTCCCCAGGTTATGAGATATAGTAAAATTATCTTAGGGTGAAACCATTAAGAATCATTTTTTGGATTGATAATCTTCTCAAATAAAAATACATATAAGAGGGTGTGAATTGTAGTTTTAAAAAATAAATTAGTTTAAAATAATTAAACTAAAGAATCCCTAAGCCTATTTAAGTAAGATTATTATAATTGAATCTCGGTCTGATGAACAGTCACAGAATTTTAATCAAAATCAATATGATTAAATAAGAGTGTAAAATATTTAAATCACTATGGACCCAATTAATCAAAATTTGTTTATCATAACTATAATAGTATAGATAAAACAAACCGAATAGAAAGATTAATACGATGTTTCACTTTCTATTATATGTGTAGTGGAATAGTTACTTATAAAGAAACAAGTGATATAATATCAATATAATAGTAATAATGACTTAAAAAATATTATTAAAAAAGATAACCCTTTTAACCTAAAGAGAAAGGTAGTCAATAATATTGACTAAAGGTATCCCCTATTTTATAATTATAGTAAAGTATTTCTTTCCTTAGAAAGGAAATCCATCAATATGAAGATCATATTATCTCCCTTCCTATCCCTGGAATCCCTCGATATGATAATCATATTCTCTATCTTACTATCCTTTTAATCCCTCAATCTGATGGATCAAATTATCCATATTCTTATCCACAAAATCCTTCAGTGTTATTATTGGATTATCTATATTACTCTCCCCATAATCCCTTGATCTGATGGATCATAATCTAAATTTTCCTATCCCTATAATCCCTTGATCATTACAATGATCAGACAAATTACAATTAAAAAATTTGTATGGAGACAACCCGACAATGTTTCCTTATAACTAAAAAACTCTAAGAAATTACAAAGACTAAGAACAAGATGTTCATGCTATGTAGTCTTCAGAGATCTTGAAAAATTAGAAATTAAAAATTAAAATAAGTTGAATCAAACTATTTGAATGACTTGGTATTTATAGGCATCCTTTTAATGGTCATATTGATCTCCCAGTGGTCATATTTCTCCAATTTTATTGTAATGACTTGGACACCTGGCACTTGATAGTTTTATTGTAACTATTTGTCTAATTTCATATTGGTTAACACCATTACAATGTTAAAAGTTTTATTACATTAGAAAAATTTCTTCTTTATTCTAATATAAACATCGGTCATACTGATGGAATTCCTTAGGATTTTCATTATGATAACCTTTTTTAGTATCAGTCCAATTTTTATCGAGACCAGTATCAGTCCAAATACCAATAATTTTGTTAGTTACAAGATACATGTCTAAAGTCTAAATTTTATTCTGATAAAGTAGATTCCTATTTATCAGAAACATACTCATTGTGATAATCATAATGAATAATTAAATTTTATATTTGTGAATACTTTATGAAAGACATGTCTAAGAATGGTAAAATATAATGTTTTCTACAAAAACATTCTAAAATACTTAGGATATAAAAATTTAGTAAATTTTTTTTTAAGAAAGTGTTTGTGATTTATAAAACTAAAGGAATGGAAAAGTAATAATTATAAGTTACAAATCAATAATATCCCCCATTTTGGAAAGCACAAACACCAAGACCTAAATGGAAAATAACTTTGAAAAACTTATAGACCCTTTTCTTTTAAGTACTTCACATTTATAGTTAAACATTAATCCTTAACACCCCTTGAGTTTATGGCTCATATGAATAAAATTGTGAATATGATGAACTCAGCCTTAGGATTATATCTTCCCCTAAAGATCATATTCACCCCCTTAAAATAAAATTCTCTCATTTTCAAAACATCTTCTCTTTTTTTTTAAAACATCCTTTGATAAAACTTTATCCTCATTTAGGAAATTATCCCCCTTTATATAAAAATTTTCCCCTTTGTGATTATCAAAAAAGAATGGGGAGGAGTTTGGAGTTTCTTGAAATTTTAGAGAAGGAAGAATATTAAAAACAATATAAAGAATTAACTAATAATCCAAAAAATAAATATAAAAGAACATTCAACCAATCATAATTGGAGAAAATTCATAAAAACAATAATTAGATTGAGAAATAATTAATTAATAAAAAACTTTCAATTTTTTTAAAAAACAAGTACAATGAGAGTTTAAAATAAAATTAGTCTTTTTCATCAAGGTTTTTACAAAAGATTTTATCTTCTTGAGTTATTTTCAATCTTGCTTCATCTTCACTAGCCATTCTTATTGATTCTAAACTTTCTCATATATTTTTTTATTTTTGTATTTGATTAAAATAACATCATATTTAACTATCTTCATCCTTCTCAACTCTATCTCCATATCTTTAATATTATTTTTCATAGCATTAACTTCTTTGGTTCTTTTATCGGTACCATCTCTAAAACCTTACAAAAACTTCACCCTATCTTCCATGTCTTTAGATAACTGATTGAAGGATTATCCTGATTCATTCATGAGATTCTTCATATCATCAAAAATTATCATCATGTAATTTTATATCAACATCAACTTGATTATACCATTTAACCATCTAATTGTATGATCTCTTATGATTTTGGGAGCTTTCTTGAAGATTTTTCAATTCTTTCTCAATATGAATCACTCATTCCATTAAAATATTTATCAATTACAAATTCTAACTGAGGATATCTTGAATTAACTGACCTATTTCTTAAAGCCTAGTAAAATATGGAATTTTTCTTTCAAACCTTCTCAAGATAAGAACAACATAATCAAAACCATTCTGAGTAATGATTCCTGTTAAATCTGATTGATCAGGGTCATCTTGGGGAGTTTTTGTTCTTCTTTTTCCAAATTCATTTCCCTTTATCTTTATTTTACATTCCCTTCTCGTTTTTATTAAAAAATACCTTTTCATAAAAAAATTCCATAATTTCTATCTCTTTATCAATCTTAGTTTTATCAGAATCTTTGTTTTTTGAATTCGAATAACCTTTTTCCTAATTTTATAAGGTTTTAGCTTCCTCTAATGATGATTTTTCTTCTTGAGAACTTTAAATTTTTTCATATTTCTCATCCTTATAAGGTAATTTCGATGATGGTGATGATTAATTTTATTACTTCTTATCAGATTGAGTTTTTCTATTTTCATCTCCCTATTCATTCTCATCTTCTTTATTCTCATCCTCTTTATCTTCATCTTCCTCCTCCTCTACTTATTTTTCAAACTCTCTTTAAACTTATTCATATTATAATACTTCTTCTTATCTATCTTTGACTTTAACATTTTATTCTTTAAATTTCTCTCCATGCTCCTCTTCAAGTTATTTTTCTAGCTGCCTCATAGTTCTAATATCTCTCTTCCAAATAATTTATAGTTCTGATTCTTTTTCTTGATTGTTTGGAACCGATTATTTCTCTATAATATCAAGAAAAAATTCTTCAACAAGAAATTTTTTCCCTTTTTAGTGAGATAAGGGACTTGGGTATAGAATTCTGAATTTTATTGAAACTATAATCTGGAATCTAGATTTACTTGATCAGTCTGAGATATTGGTAGAACAAAATTCCCAAAAACTATCTCAACAACTTTCAAAAAACTTTTATAAAGCTACGCATCTTGTAATATTTTATTTTATTTCTTATTCTTGTATTCTTTTTCTAATGTATCGATATCATGTATTCTAAAATCCATGACCTCATTAGGGTCAATACTGATTACTGAATCCCTTGACTTATTATCAGGCTTATTTTTCATCCATTATTCTAAAACTTCATCTGGAACTTTCTTATGCTTATTTTTCTTATTTAGTGGGGAAGTATATGTATTCATTTTCTTTTTATTCTAAACATTTTCTGGTGTACTTGATGGATCTTACTTTGATGCGGTACAACTAATCATATCAACAAAATTATTTGATTTATTATCAAAGAATAATCTCATTCGATTCATCATATCATTACTTATAAAGGAAATATTTTCCCTTATCATAGTGAATTTTTTGGAGACTTTGAAAAACTCCTTGAATTTTATAACCAATTTTCTTATGAAATCCAGAAAAATTATGATTTTTAACTTGATTCATCCTGACTTAATATTCTCATAGCTAAGAAAATAAAATTCACCAAATCTATCTTTCTCATGTTCACTAAAAAATATAATAGGAAAACATTATAAAATTTTAACATATCACAATCTCCCTTCCTCAGTATGAGAAACCCTTTTATCTATAAATAAATTACAATATTGTATGATGTCATATGGGAAACCTTTATAGATTTTTCTTAATAAGAAAAAAACAAATATTCTTCTTTATTTTTTTTAAATTAACGAGATCATCAGAAACTTATATGAGGGACAATAAGCTTCCAAATATTAGGGTACTTCTAACAGAATCACAACTTTCTTATAAGATAACTTGTACCATTTCCCATACATAGAAAAAAAAATTATATTCTATATTCCTTGAAAAACAAAACAGAGGCATAAAAAATACAAACAATATTTGGGTATAAAAGATCATAATCCTTGATCAGTTTATTCATTTAGACTAATTTCCAACCTTTAAAATCAATAATCTTTTTCAAAGTAGAATCACATTTCTCATAAAAATATCTTTCAACTAACCTTTCCATGAAAATGAACCATTTATTATAGTCTTCAACTGTTTCCATTGGATTATGACTTAGACCAGTGAGTCAGATGTAATGATGGTCTTTTATATTAGGAAACTTAAAGGGTATATTAGGTTAGTATAAATTGTATGGAACAATTGATGTGGGACACAAGGGGGTCCCCCTTTATATAGGCATTAGTAGTGGCATTTGAACTCACAAAAGATATACAATGGTTGAGATTAAAAAAATCTAATCTAATGGTTGATATTAATCTAAAGAAATATTTTAAGAGTTTTGAACTCTTGAGGTTTTAAAAAATTTATCAGATTGAGGAATAATCTGATTATAAAATAATTTAAAATTCTGAAAACTAGATAAAGATTTTATAAAAACTAAAAGTATAACAAAAACAAATACAATTAAAAGAAATAACATAATAAAACAGTGTAAAGAGTAAAATAATAGGAAAATACCATTCAGAGTGAAAAGATCCATCAGTATAATTACCTTGTTCTTCTTGAGTTTGTAAACTAGCAGATTATGATAGTCTTAAAAATAATGAATATGGTTTTTCTAATTCAAAAACAAATTATGGTAGTTTTTGAATAAAATTCTAACTATGACTGTTTTATAAGTAAATATAAATTTTATATTTCTAAAATAAAAACTCATTAAGAAAACTTTTTGAATTTTAAAAAACTTAAGAAAATTTTGAGTGCAGAAATTTTATAAAATTTTCGTAGTTAAAGAATCATTTTTAGGATTTTGACTTTGATAATTTTATAAAAATATCTAAGTCAGGAAAACTCATTATTATGAAATTTTTTAGAAAAACTAACAGTTTTTTTAAAATAAAATATATAGACTCTCCCAATGTAAATGAGTAACTTAATATAAGGATATTCATAAAAAAAGTATATATGAATGATTACTTTACATTGATAATTTCTAGATTCTATTTAATGTATTTAAATCTATCAAAAGGAAGAGGTTTTTTGAAAATACCAAAAAGTTTTTCTTGCATTCTGATGAATTGTAAAATGATATCTCCTTGATCATTATCTAAAAAAGTTACTTTTACACCTTTCATATTGATAATATTCTTGAAAAAGTATTTGTTACTTTATTTGTATTCTTTTTTGGGTACTTTATTTGTTTTTTTTTAAACAAAAACATTTTTATTTAAGCACCCAAACCTTCTTAGGTATGATATTTTTAGAAAAAAAAATTTAAGAATCCACATTTTTTTTTGAAAAATATGCTTTGTGAAAACCTAGAGATTGGATTTTATTTAATGAATAGTTATTTTTCCAATGGCCTCCACTTTGATAGTTGGTGAAAAGTTTTTTAATTTTAGGAGTAAATAAATTTTTACAAAAAATATGTTTTTTATAAGAAATCCCTATTCCAGAACTAGGACCATGAGAAAATAATTGTTTTTACATTTTATAAAAAATTTCTTTACCTGTAGTAAAGTTTGAAAAAAGTTTCTTCAAAGAAAAAATTTTGAATTTAGTTTTATAACTAAATTTTTATCCTCAAAATCATTAGTTTTAGAACTAAGTTTTGTTTATAAAACATATTTCTCAAAAAAAATAAAAATCTTTTTGAATTTGTTTATTTTTTAGATTTAGTCTTATCAAGATTTTTAAAATGATTTAATATTTCATTTCCCAAAACATATATTCTGGAATCATTCTTAGAAAACTTAGCCTTAGTATTATCAATTTTGTTTTTAAAATTTTTAAAATTTACATTTTCTAAATTTTTTATAAATCAAGAAACTTATTCATAAGAAGGTAATGAATTATCTTCACTGGATGAGTAAGATTCTTCATCTGAATATGTATAATTTTTCTCATCAGGATAGTTTTCACTTAAATAAATGTTGGTAATATTTTCAATAGTTCATACCTTTTCCATGAGATATTTTTTTACCATGAGTACATTTGAAAAGAGACCTAAGTTCCTCTAACTGGAACTCTCATTTTCTATAGAACTCTTATAATAATCACCTCCACTAGAACTCCACGTGTCAGCAGCTTTCAAAACTTTCTTACCATTGGATTTATAATACTTCTTAGAGTTACTTTATGAATTATTTACTTTTTTATCTTTATTCTTTAGATTTGTAAAATCTGGTCTAATGTGTCTAAATATCATATATTTATAATAAGTGGCTTCTTCATTCTTATAACTTCTATCCTTATTACATTTATGGTATCAATATTAGAAATATTTTTTACCGATTATCTTATTCATCCTTATGTCCAAGTTTGCTAATTAATTCTTATATTGATAAAAAAACATGAATCAGATTGAATAACCACTTTATTATTTCTTTAATACTTAAAAAACATTCTCAGAAGATTGAATTTTAGAAGGTAAGGTAGATTTTGAAGCAAAGGAAATACCATCATTTTTATTTTTATATTTCTCAGTATCTCTCTTGAGTCTACCATCATACTACATAAGGATGCCAATAAGATAATTCAAGGTTATATTATTTAAATTTCTAGTATATTTAACTATTATTCTCTTATATTCCCATTCATTGGGAATAATATCAATTATCTTTTCTATAAGGATCACATCATTAAGACCTTTCTCACTGATATATTGTAAATAGTTTATAATATTCATTAATATCTGATGAATCTTTATAATAGATTCACCTGGTAAGAAGTCAAATGCTTGGTAATTTTATCTCAACATAGCTCTCTGAGTCTCAACAGATTTAGATGTGCCAAAATGTATGATCTGAAGATTTTTCCATATACCATTAGTTGAATCACAAGAATAAATATGAATATAAATGATTCTTTTCATAGAACATAAGAAAGTATTCATTACTTTGTAGTTTAATTAATTAAAATTCTTGTTTATATTGATGGGTAAAAGAAATTACTTCATTTTTTAGAATATTAAAATCTCTAGTTAGAATAAAAAAATTATCATCCCCTGTGTTGATAATAAAGGATTTCATGATATCCCTCTAATACTCATAATCAGGACCATCAAAAATAGGTTTTCTGTTGGGATTAAGATTAACTTTGGATTCGATATTCATTTTTTCCATATTTAAAATATAAGAAAATTCTTTTTCCATAGATACACATTAGTGTAACAAAAGTTTATAAACAAAAAGTGGATAACAAAAACTTTAACAAATTTTAATAGTAAAGAGAGTAAAAATCTCAGCAAGTATTTGAGCAATGAAAACCTGATCTGATACCAATTATTAGATCAATAGATCTTCTCAAATAACAAAAATTACAAGAGGAGGTGAATTGTAGTTAAAAAACTTATTTTAAAATAATTAAACTAAACAAACCCTAATCCCCTTTAAGTAATATTATCATACTTGACCCTCAATCTAATGAACAAAGTCACAAAATCATAATAAGAGTCAATATGATTAAATTGGAGTGTAAAAGATTGGAATCACTATATATCTAATTAATTAAAGTTAATTTATCATATTCAAAATATTAAAGATAAAAAAAATAGAATAGAAATATTAATATGATGTTTCACTTTCTATTATATGTGAAGAGGACTAGTTACTTGTAAAGAAACAAGGAATACAATATAAATGTAATCAGTAAGAATTAATTACATGCTATTATTAAAAAATATAATTCCTTTTACCTAAAGATAAAGGTAATCAATTACCTTGACTAATGGTATCCCCTTTTTATACTTACAGTAAATTTTGTATTTCCTTAGAAATGAAGTCCCCCGAAACAAATATTTTATTCACTGTCTTTATATCCCTAGAATACCTCGATACGATGATCTGATTCTTTATCTTATTATCGTTGTAATCCCTCAACTTGATGGATTATATTCTCCATCTTTCTATCCCCAAAATCCATAGATATGATGATCACATTTTCTATCTTAATATTCCCATAATCCTTCAATCTAATGGATCAGATTCTCCATCTTCCTATCCCCATAATCCTTTGATCATTCAGATGATAGAAAAATATTATAATGAAAATGTTCATAAGGATACAACTTGACAATGTTTCCTTATATTTACAAAACTCTTAACAATTACAAAGACTAAGAACAAGATTTTCAAGCTATGAAATATTTATAGCTCTCAGAAAATGATAAATTGAAAATTAAAATAAGATATATCAAACTCTTTGAATGAATTGGTATTTATAGGAATTATCCCAATGCTCACATTGATCTCAAAATGGTTATATTTCTCTGAGTTTATTGCAATAAGTTGGACACCTGGAACTTGAAAACTCTATTGTAACTGATTGTCTGACGTCGTATTGTTTAAGACCTTATAGTGTTAAAAGTTTTCCTTACATAAGAAATATGTCTCCCATAATCCAAAATAATCATAAGTCAGTCTGATGGACTTCCTTATTATTGTCATTATAATAACCTTTATGAGTATCAGTTTGGTTTTAATCGATACTACTATCAGTCCAATTTTCTATACTTTTGTCTATTATTGGAGACGTGAAAAAATTCTGGATTCTATTCTAATAAAGGTGAGTAAGATTCATCGTACACATACTCATTATAATAATTGTAAGTAATATTGAAAGTTTATATTTTTGAATACTTTAGATCTTATTCTAAGTATGGTAAAATATAATTTTTTCTACAAAAACATTCTAAAACACTTAGGACATAAAAAGATAGTAAACATGTTTTTAATAAAGTTTTTGTGATTTCAAAAACTAAAGAAATAGAAAATTAAGAAGTATAACGTCTATCTCAACAAATTTCACTTGGATTGGAATAATTTTTTATGTTTTTATGTATTATGTTCCCGATTTACAAGGAAATAAACTTTAAAAGATCATGTATTTTGTTCCATATAATGAAAATTTTATGTGATTAAAAAGTGGGATTCTATACATATCACCTTAGGTTGAGATATATATTTCAAATGCTAAGTAATTTTGACCCAAAAGTTATGTAAAGAATATATTCTTGATAATTTGAAGATTTCTAGATAATGAATATGAAAGATCAAATTAGATGATTCTATTATGATCTTTCAAAATAACAAACATTGCAGTATTTGGAATACTATAATTCATACTCAGTCCAGAAGGTGGAGATTTAATGAGGATTAAGATGAATTCTTTCTGAACTGTAAGATTGTGAAGAAGATATGAGGTTTAGTTAGTGGTAAAAGTCATGTGATCATTTCTAAAGATTTTCCAGAGATGTATGGCTAATATTTAACAATTTGAAATTTTAGCATGTGTTTTCCTTTAAATAAATACTATATTGAATAGCTTATATCACACAAAACACTAAACTAAAATGGATCATGATATACTTTATAATGAGATATAAACATTAATAAATCATGAGAAGAAAATGTGAAATATAATTAAGAAAATTAAAAGAAGAGTAAAACCACAAGTGAACAAAAAGTTATTTAAAATGGTTTATTTTACATATTATTATTTTTTAAAATAATTTGATATTTTATAATACCAAATAATTGAATAAATTTTATGGTTATAAGATAAATAATTAATGGTATGTGATTAAAATCATTTAGTGTTAAAGGCATATTTTTTGAAGAATTGTATTTTTCTATATATTATGTATTTTTTTTCTTAATAAATAAAACTAAAAAAATTTATAGGATTATTATAATTAAATATTTCAATTTAAAAATTAATAGGTTGACACTCATTTAATTAGTAATTTATATTAAATAATAGTAAGAACACTTAAAATTTAAAAAAACTAATTTTCTTTAATAAAAATATTTTTTCATTATATTATATGTTTTAATTTAAAGGTTAAATTATTAAATTTTAGAATTTGAATTTGATAAAAAAGAATTAATTTTTTTAACATCATGTCTAAATTATCTTAGGGTGATTTTTTTTTTATTTTAATGAGGAAGTTGTTTTTTCAGAGAATAGTAAAAAATATAATTTTTACAAATACTATAACTTTTATAACAACTCATGATTTAAAAATGAAATGAAAATTTATAAAACCTTTTTATCAACAGATTAAATATTTAATTAGTTAAATAATTCCTTTAAAAATATTAATTAGAATTTTAAAACCAACAATTTACATTTTAGAACCTAAGTTTTATTCTATTCTAATAAAAAACTATTTATGGTTCTTTTCATTTAATTGAGTGGTTTAATGGTTCTATTCAACTTTAGATTGATTTAAATGTCACAAAACCATCAATTTTTTAAAATATAAATCAAAAAATTTGTGGGAATCAATACTATTTAAAATTCATTGTCCTAAATGATAAAATAGTCAATATTATAACCCAAAAAATACCCCTTTCCTCAAGTATCAATACCCTTTCCTTTCCCAAGGAAAATCACTTACCATCAACTTATTAAACCTAAATATATACCCATTTCTCTGCTAATAAGCCTCCCAATATCTCTAGGTTCATTTTGGAGCTACTAAAACTCACATATTCAAGGCTTTATATAAATAGTAGATCCTTAACAAAGAGGTAACATCGATTCCCTTTCATTGATTTTCTCTATTTTTCTTTCTAATTTACCAATCAATTTCCATTTTTATACATTTATAAAATATTTAATATATAATTATATAACATATTAATATTTTTATGACACTGGTTTAATTATTTTAATCAATATATAATATTTATTCTCTGTCTCTCCTCTCTTTTGACACATCTTGATAATGGTCGATTTCATTCACTTATGAGGATATTGTCAATAATTTACTTATCACCACCTACATGGATATTTAGTGTAGTTTATTTAATATAAATTTATTTTAATTTTTTCTAAGAATATATTTTTTTTATAAAATGATAAATTATAAATATTCAAAATCATGAAATCAAAACAAAATGAAATAATTTAAAAGAAAATATGTCTTTAATCTATTCTCTCATCAAACAAATTCAAATGATTATAGCTTATTAATAATGAAAAAATGTTCATAATTCACTTAAAAATTATTATTTTAATAAATATATGTTTATTATAAGTGAGGAAAAAATGTGGTGAAATAAAATAAGGCATAAGGTAAGGTGTAATATCCTACCCCTCCTCATTGGCTTGAGAAGGAGGAAGGACATTATTTGGCTTTAAGTGACATCCCTAGGGTGATAAAGGCTAGAAATAAATGCCAAGGGATTCAATACAAGTGGAGGATGATTTTATCTTTTTAGAAATAGAACAACCCAACAAAACATTCCATAAAAAATCACTACATTATTCATGATAACAATGTAGAAAACTCAAGTTAATACAATTTATATCAAAACCAAACCACTACAAAGTACCATAGTGGAAGAAAACTAACAAAAAATACACAATAAAATAAAATACCAATAAAACCATAGGACTCCAAGGACATCACTCCACAAATAAAAACATTCTCCACGATCCAACTCCATAATACATCCCAATTATCACAATTCACCACTAAAGAATTGTGATAATTTACTTTTTTTTTGTGTCCTGATAAACAATATCTGGAAAAGAACCAAAGTGATAAAGTATGGGTGAGTAATGAAACTTTGTAGGATTTACCCAAATGAATTCCCTGCTCATGACACTATGATATAATAAGTTAGAATAATTATATAAAAAAATTATATAAAATAGTTTAAATAGTTTACCATAAGGACAAAACTATTTCAAAGAAAAATAGTTTACCAAACCAAAACCATTTTCCATGGAAAGAAACATACAATTATTGAAACCATTTCATATTCCCTCTTTGGAAAATCCCATTTGAATCTAAAAACCCACACATCCACACATACATGATTCTATATGAAAGTTCCATACTCGTGAGTGGTTTATCATTGATTTTCAATATCATCACAAGGTAATTAAAATCCCATGTGACATTACACATTTGGCACCGAGCACCAAGTAATATTTCAACAAGGCCTCATAAAACAAAACATGAATACACATCACCAAGAATTCCCAAAAACCATTCCAATACAATCATCCCAAAACCATCTCAATAAAATTATATTTTTTTGAAAACATATTAATAAAACCTTTTCCATGAATCAAACCAATAAAATATTTTTAAATCGTCATTTTTAAATCATTTATCAAAGCACTCCAATTCCATAACTTCATAAAAATCCACAAACGGTCACTAAAGAGGGTTTCTACTATGATTTTCACAAAAATTTCACAACAAAATTCAATAAATTTAAACAATTTGAAATCAATCCTTCTAGTTATAATAATAGGAGTTGAGAGTGAAGCCACCTAGCTTGGTAATTGTGGTGAAAACAAAGAACAACATGAAAATGACCACAAAACTTGGTTGAATCTCCAAAAATATGCCTTAGAACTTTTCAACTAACATAAATAAGGACAAAAATAACCATAATTGGAATAAAAAACCTTACATCTATCCACAGTGTACTAGATCTAAGAAAATTAGAGAGGGAAGAAGGTAGATATAAGAGAAACCATCAAAAACTACTAAAAACGAGGACTTACCAAGGGAATGAGCTTCAACGCACCAAGAAACTTCTCCAAATTGCTTTAAATTCAATGGGGGAAGCCTATATAGCCTTTTTTGGAATTAATATTGGGTTAGGGTCGATTTAGATCAAAAAATAAGGGTTAAAACTTAATCCCAAACTAGATACACTTTTTAGGATCTTGTTTTTAAATTGTACATAGTTATTCACACGGTTAGGAAAAACCATGTGCTAAACGTGTTCCAGGATCTGCCATAAGGGGGGCCTCATATGGTTATACCATATGCTTAGAAAAACCATGATACAACCATAAAAAAAAGTCATATTATCCCACATTTTATGGCTTCTCCTAGGTGGCTGCATGATTTGGAAAAATAATGTGCCTACCCATGCGCCTACCTCTTAGCCCATGTCTCACTGTGCACGATTTCCTATAGGATTTTCGTGGTTTCCAAAAACTGTGAACCTATAGAAAATCCCCAAAAACATTAAAAATGGTTTAAAAACCCTAATAAACTTCTCCCAAACACTTTATACACCTAAAAATCATAAAGAAAAGGTTACTTACTTGAAAATGGGGGTACTAAATTCTCCCCACCACTGGCCTTTCCATCCTTTGAAAGTAGAAAAACATCATTGATCTAAAAGATTTATATCTATTTCTCTACCATTTACATATCCGGTTTCTAAGTCTCTTCCTAAATATGACCATATTGCCACATAACCAACACTATACCATTTCTCTTACCAATAAAGCCTTTCTCTTTCTTATCCACAATCTGCACATGCACATGCACCAATGAAGCATCTGGATCTAGGTCAACATGATACCATCGAATCACATGGTTAGGATTAGGATGATACTTTTTTAATTGAGATACATGAAACACATTATGCACTATACTAAACCATGGTGGAAATGCCAATCGATATTCCACCTCTCCAACCTATTCAAGTATATCAAAAGGGCCTATGTGTAACACCCTGAGATTTTTTGAATGTTTTTTTTCGAATTAATTTATCCCTTTTGATATTTTTCATTTCACGTAACACTAAAAATAGTTTATTTTATATTAAAACACTATGTTTGTCTTGCATTATATGAAACATTAATTTAATCGTGCACTACACAAAATATAAATTTTAGCTTGACTACATGGAATACTAAGGTTATCTTGAGACTTGGTGTATATTACACACAACACTGACTTGGCATACACAACACTGACTTGGCGTGCATTACATGCAACATTGAGTTTCTACGAAATGTATTTTAAGGTTATAATTATCTAAATTATATAATTATAATGTAATCGTTAAAATTAGTAATATAAATATAGATAACTACTTTTCAAATATTTTTTATAATGGTTTTATATAAATAAAACATATTGATTATGAAATATTTATTTTTTAGTAAAGCCCTTATTTATTTAAAAATACTATTTTCTCAAATGAACTGCTTTTAATGTCCTTTTGTGAAAAATAATAAAATTAATTTTAGAAAAATTTAGAAAATAAATTTTATAAAATAAAATTCATTTTTTAATTTATAATTTCAAAATTATCTTATGGGGATTTTTTGGTAATTTTTTGAGAAACTTCATTTTTGGATGAATAGTGAAAAATGCCGGATTTTAATTCAAAACTTCTTTTTCATATAATTTATATATAAAGTTAAATTATATTTTAAATTGGTTTAAAAGTTTAATTATAGAATATTTTTATCAATTAATCCAATTTAGGTCATTGGAATCAATTTCAATTTGAAATTGGGTATAAAAACTTAGCAAAGTTTTGGACGTTTTTACTTTAAAAACTCATAGTGTCGTCCCGTCAGCAGGATTAATTTTAAATTAATATTTAAAAATTATGTGATTATAATATGTAAAAATGTATTAAATATTTTTAATAATCATAATTTATAATTTCTAATAAGTTCAACTTTTTTTTACCAAAATGATTGGTGAAAGTGATTAAAATTAATTACAATAGTTAAGAAAAAAAAATTAGGTTAATAAAGTACTAAACCATAAATATAAGACCCAAAACAACCTATAAACTTTTCCAACACCCATTTTATGGCCATTAATCCTCCATTAACCTTTAATTATTGAGTTTTGATATTTTTTATGGCATTCTTTAGGTAAAAACATGGGTACTCTTAACTTATTTTCAAAAATGCCAAATGTGTCCTTTCCATTCCCTATAAAAGGATACCACCTCCACCTCTTCTTCACACCTCTAAAACCACTTATGTTCGGAAAATATTTACCAAATTAACTTATAATAATACATAAATTACTCATACAATCCTCCACTTTGGAAGAAAACAATCCAAGGAATCCTTTTGGCATAAACCGTAAGGAGTTACTCGATTAAGAGGTAACGTCTTCTCCCAAGCTCCTTTATTTTATTTTATTTATCGACACCCTCAACTATATTTATTAAATTATTTTAAAAAACTACAATATATTAAATATAATAGGATTTTTTATTCTAAGGGTGTGACATACACTTACACACACATCTATCTGATGGGTAACAGACATACTATTTACGTGTACGGTGAGTTATCACCACACTAAATGATGATTGTTCATTTTTACTTCACCGCCTATCATGGAGGAAATTATGATGGAAACTATGTTTATATAATTTATATATTATATTTAATATGAATTTAATATTCTTTAATTATTTTCTAACATATATCTTTATACTTTATATTTTGTGTTAGTACGATAATTTCATTTGAGGAAGTGTAGACTACCACCCCCTCAAAGCGATGTGATTATTTCATACACTTCATGGAATGTATTAAGGATGGTTTTAGTGAATATATATTATATAATAAATTTTATTTAAAAATGATATATATATATGTGTGTGTGTGTGTGTTTTACTTTCTTTCTTTCTACACGATAATTAAATGGAAATAGCATTCATGCGTATGTACAACCTACCGTCTCCATGAACAGTGTGTTATCTTTCATAATTCTATATTATATGTAATATTATAATACAAATGTAATAAATATAAATTATATATCAATCATTTTTTACATTCTTTAAATCATAATATAAGTATAATAACCAAAGATATAACAAATTAAGACACATGCGGAAAACAAAGCGGATATTATCTAAAGTGAAACCTTAACATATAATTATTAAAAAGTGGGTAATATAAATCCATAATCAACCCATATATTTTATTAGTAGTAAGAATATGGTTCTGTGATATATTTATAATAAATTTATATTTATTATATAGGATTTTTTTATGATTATGAAGAGAGTCAAGACACAAGGTAAGGGGATTTCGTCTCACTTTTTTATTTCCATGGGATACATGCTTTATTCACCACCCATTCCATTTATGTGGTGTGTATAATACCCATTCATGTAATAAATTATTATTATATTTAAATTTATGGGTATTTAAATATCCATTACTTGACCTTTATTTCATGGGTTTTAAGTTTCAAAATTTACCAAATCGGTAAAATAGATTTGGCTCAATTTGCCTTCTTTGAGACTCATGTTTTGTTATCCTCCTAAATTCATTTTGAGGTGTATATACTTCCATTTTAAATGATATATCATGAATATACATATTTTCATGATATTATAATATTCATGTAATTTAATTTTATTACATGGAGAGTATGATCCCAAGTTACCTAGTTTTAGGTGTTTATTAACAAAATCTCATCGCTTTTCAAGATTATTTATGTTTATGATTCCTTTGATGAAATATTATAACCCATATCTCAATAAAATACATGAATTTTATTCTACACTATATATTCATGATATATTCATGTATTGGTACAATATTTTTACTCTTCGTTACATAAGATATTTAAGAAAATGTTTTTAAGAAAGCCTGACTTTACCCTCTCTTTGGTCGGAAATCTGTGTTCCATAAAAACCATGTTTTCTAAAAAGGGTTTCCAATAATATTATAATAATATCCTATGATCATTAAAAGAATTTTTTACCATTTTTTCCTTTTACCAATTATTTCAAAGGAATATTCATATCGCTTTCTGACCAAGACATTTTTCTAACCTTTTTACCATGAAAAAATAAATGTTATTTTTACCTTGTATGACATGTATGGATTTAATTGTTGTCATTTATTTGAATATTACTTTTAATTTTTAAAAGGTAAATTTTTAAGATTTTTTTTAAAATTAATTTTCAAGGAACATTGTTTTCAAAACATTTTCAAGATTCTTTTATAATTTTTCAAGGATTTTTTTTTCAAAATATTTTTAAGACTTATTTATAAGTTTTAAAAGTATTTTCAAAGAAATATTTTTAAAACTATTTTCAAGATTATTACATATGTTTTCATGTAAAAAGGTTTTCAAAACATTTTCAATATTTCTTTATAAATTTTCAAGGTGTTTTCAATAAAAAATGTTTGTAAAATATTTTGAATTTTATTTTGTAAGTTTTCAAGGAAAAGGGGTTTCAAAAAATGATTTCAAGTATTCTTTATAAGATTTAAATGTATTTTATAAGAAAATGATTTTCAAATGGTTTTATGTATTAAAAATCCTTTTTTAAAGAATAAAGGATATTTTCCTTAAGAAACGTTCTTGAGAGATATTTCAAAATTATTTTCCATCTAAGATGACATCTATTGATGTTACTCATTACCCTATAGTAAATGATCTAATGGTTCCATTCAGATTATTTATATAAATGGGTTATTCTTAATGTCATGGTATTTATGAAATCCATTTTTCTTTCATGGGTTATATGTTTATGAAATCCGTTTCTCTTTAATGGGTTTTGATTCTGATGAAATGATTATAAAACCAATATATTTTTTCATAGGTTATGTTATGTTGATATGTTTATGATACCCATTTTATTTCATGGGTTAAGATATGATTCTTTATGATTTTATGGCACATGTATGTATGATTTCACTATGATATGGGTGGTACCTATATCTCCCTCCAATGAATTCGGTACAGATTTATATCTCATGAGATAGACATGTTTGTAATGAGAAATGAAATTGGTTCAATGTTATAGGGATGAAACGAGAAATGAAATTGGTTCAGTAATACAGGGCTGGAACGAGGAGTGAACTCGGTTTAGTAATACAGGGCTGGAACGGGGTGTGAACCCAGTTCATTAAAAGACTTTTTCCACTAATATGTCCTTGGTAAAAATTCATTGACTGCTATGGAAATCATTATTATACTCTTATGTGATTTTTACAATTACTTGTTTTTATACCTATGTTATGATTTCATGGATTATGTTATTTATTTTCTTATGATCCATGTATTATCAAATACTAATATTTACACCATGATTCATTCATATAGTATTTGATATACAGGGTATGATCTTATATTTTCATGATCATATTCTCATACCCTCATGCTCATGATTATTCTTACATATCTCCCATGTTTACCATTACTGAGCATTTGAACACACCACTCTTTTATGTTTCCTTCCTCGAGTTATGAAGATATTTATTATGTTTGATGTGTCTAACAAGGGCGATAGTCAAGAAGAACCTAGTGGGAGATAATGTAGCTCATTAATGTACCATTGTTTATGTTTTATATGTTTCCAAAGGCACTAGATGAGTATGGTCTTTGGGCGTCTGCTTGTGTAATGTTTTAAGTATACCTCAAAATTTATGTAATGTCTATGTATGAAAATATAGGGTCTCTATACTTGGTATCAAAGAAAAGGTTTAGTTTACCTTTGGAAGCTGGGAAGAGAAAACCATAGGGAGAACCCTAAAGAAATGTCTAGGGATAAGTCTATGGATAAGGAAATGTATAGGAAAATGTCTTGGAATTATGGTAAAGATAGAGTGAGTGGTTTCCAAGAAATACATCCCTATATGGATACTATAAGTGGATGTGGATTTATCACATATTTATCTAGGGGTGAAAACTCCAACAAGATGTTCCAGGCCTAACTTAGGGTAATCTGGTACTTGAAAATGGGTTTTACTTCACAAATGGTTTGACACTCCTAGGGGATATGATCTGGGAATTCACAAAATCTTCCCAAAATATCATGAAGGATTTAAATATAAGTTGACTATCAATGAACTAGGATGAAACTAGGGTGTCATAGATTAAAGAATGTGTCATGATTTAGACATCCTATGAGTAATTCTTTTCATGACTATGTGGTTTTATATTATGATAAGTAATGCCCACAGTATTCTTCTGGTTTTAGTCAATGGTGGGAACTGAAAGGAACTAGATTAACATTGAATTTGATGGATGATTTTCTAATGAGCAGTCAAGTGAGATGATCACTTGAGTGAAAGATGTTGTGATCATGCCTAATCAGTTTTCACAGAACATGATTAACAATGTGTACCCTAACCAACTCTCAGAATCATCAAGGAAGATAAATAAGTAGTATGATGAGAGTTTGGGTAATATATACCATGGAGGAAATAATATTTGGTTTCCTTTGTGTCAATAATGTGGAAAGAATCACCTAAGTGAATGTATTAGAGGAACAAGAAGATGTTTTGACTGTATAAAACAAGGACAAAAATAAAGTGGCTGCAAGGAAAAAATAATTAGTTCGATTAACAAAATAGATGATAATATTGGCCTCCCTAAGGAATCATCAAAGGTTAAGTGCTTTAAGTGTGTAATAAATGGTCATTATGAAACTCAATGTCCCAAGAGGAAATATCCTGAAGAGGATTAGCAAGGTGGTATGAGTAATCATTATATTGCTAATAATGAAGAGACTATAGATGAAATGTCAAAGGAAAGAGGTATTATGTAATAGTATGAGGTAGCCTTATTAATGGATTAAGTTTGAAGTAATTGAAGTTTTTATGTATTTGGGATTCAAGAATTATGTTATATGAATGGTCAAATAAACAAGGATTATCCAGTTTATGTTTTTTTCACTAATGATTTACAATAATATATTGAATGGATCCAATGGAATGGAAAAGTGATTTAATGGAAAGGTGACGTCTATGTAAATAACATTATTTAGGTAAAGATAAAACATAATATGTTCACTATGTTATGATAATGTTATTTGGATAAAAATATGTGGGATATGAATAAGTAATTAGAAGGTAATGATTACCTTGGAGCTAATTAAGTATTTGTTGATAGGTGGTTTATGCTATCATTGATGAATTTTACAAAAAAATTGGATTTATGGAATAAATAAAATATACTTTGAATAAGAAAGAATGCAAGTTTTCAGTAAGGGTTTATGGTAATTCAGGTTATTACCATGTTTCAAGAGAATGTATGATGAGGGTATTAAAATGTTTGGAATGTGTCAACAAAGTGTTAATTTCTGATATATGGGGGCTCAATGTTAAGATTATTTTGTGACATTATTTCTAAAGTTTTGGATTTTCATTTTTCAGAGGGGTTGTAAGGTTAACCATTCATGAAAAGTTTAATTTAAACTTTAGAAGAAGTATTTATATATTGAGAATATATTGAAAACCTTGGTTAAAAGGATATTTAGTGATTAACCTTATTTCAAGGATGCCCATCATATTTTGGAAATTATATTAGTATGGTTTTATAAAAGGAAATCATGTATGTCGGGTCACAACCAATAAATTCTGACAAGTTCATGGGTCTTAAATCCATGACTGAAGTACGATAAGGGTTTTACACCTACCACTAAACCATGTGATTTCCTGGTTAATGTATAGTTATTTTTTATGAATAATTATTTATGATGAAACAATATTGTTACTTTTTATGTTTATATATTAATTTATTAACCATATTGATTTTTAAGAATAGTTATAGACAAATTTATGTGCTTTTCATTCTTTTCTAGGCCTTAATATCTACTAAAAGAGTATTTTAGCAATTCAAACATCAAAGTTAATTTATGGAAATCTATTTCTTTAAGTAATAGATGAATTATAAATATTTAAAAGATCAACCAAAGAATTAAGTTTCGTTTATATAAATATATTAGGTGAGTATATTTCCTTATATTCTTAGTCAATAAAATAAATACTCAAAGATGTGATAATGATACAAAAAATGTTGTCCAAATACCTTAATTTTTGTTGAACTGATGGCCTTATAAATCATTATATATTTATGACCTTTATCCCCTCTACTTTTCTTTTATCATTCACTTATTTGTAATTGATGACCTCAATCACTCCCTATAAATATTTATGATTTTCCTCCATGTCTAATATTCACTCCAAACCTATGTTCTCTTATGTGGAAACCTAGTTATATATTACCTTGGGTAACCATTATAGTTCCAAATTTATATTTTTAATGGAAGTTTTAGTATCCACTTTTACAATGTGGGTTTATATGAATGAAACTTTCAAGTATTAAACCTTTGATAACCCACACGAATTTCAAGGGAGAAATTCATTTTAAGGGGGGTAGATTGTAACACCCCATGATTTTTTGAATTATTTTTTTCAAATTATAATATCCTTTTTGATATTTTTCATTTCATGTAACACTGAAAATATTTTATTTTACATTAAAACACTATTTTTGGCATGCGTTATACGCAACACCAAGTTAATCGTGCACGACACACAATATAAACTTTAGCTTGACTACACAGAACACTGAGGTTAGATTACAATTTGGAATACATTACATGCAACACTAAATTTTCATATGCAATATGCAACACTGACTTTTCATACATTACACGCAACACTGAATTTTCATACACAACATGCAACACCGACTTGGCATACATTACACGTAACACTGAGTTTCTAAGAAACAAATTTTATTATTATAATTATTTAAATGATATAATTATAATCTAGATGTTAAAATTAGTAATATTAATAGTGATAAATACTTTTAAAATATTTTTTAATAATGGTTTTATATAAATAAAACAAATTTATGATGAAAGATATAATTTTTGGTAAAGTCCTTATATGCATAAAAATATTATTTTCTCAAATGAAATTATTTTAATGTACTTATGTGAAAAATAATAAAATTAATTTTAGAAACATTTATAAAATTAATTTGATAAAATAATCTTCATTTTTTAATTTATAATTTCAAAATTATCTTAGGGGGGATTTATGGATTTTTTCTGAGAAACTTCATTTTTGGATGAATAGTGAAAAATACCGGATTTTAATTCAAAGTTGATTTTTCATCTGATTTATTTATAAGGTTAAATTATATTTTAAATTGTTTTAAAAGTTTAATTATATAATATTTTTATCAATTAATCTAATTTAGTTCATTGCAATCAATTTTACTTTAAAAGTGGGTATAAAAACTTAGCAAAAGTTTGGACGTTTTTACTCTAAAAACCCATAGTGTCGTCCCATCAGCAGGATTAATTTTAAATTAATATATTCTACATATGTGATTAGAATTTGGAAAAATAGATTCCATATTTTGAATCAGTATAATTTATAATTTCAAATATGGTAAACTGTTTTATTTACCATAATTATTAATGAAAGTGATTAGAATTAATTACAACGATTGAGAGAAAAATTAGGTTAATAAAGTACTAAACCATAAATTTAAAACCAAAAATGACCTATAAAATTATAAAAAACCAATTTCATGGACATTATTCGTCCATTGACCTTAAATTATTTAGTTTTTATTTTTTTATGACTTTTTTACGTAAAAACATGGGTATACCTAACTTGTTTTAAAAGATGCCAAGTGTATCGTTTCCCTTCCCTATAAAAGGCCACCACCTCTCCCTCTTATTAACACATCTAAAACCACTTAGGTTCAAAACAAATCTACCCAATACACTTTTCAAAATTCCTCCCTTCATCCTAGAATACTCTTCATGGACAGAAAGCAATCCAAGGAATCCTTTTGGCACAAACCAAAAGGAGTTATCTGATTAAGAGGTGATGTCTTCTCCCAAGCTCCTTTCATTTATTTTCATTCTCCACCCTCCACTATCTTTACTCTATTCTTGAATAAAAAAAATATCATAAATATACTAGGATTTAGTTATGCTAAGGGTTCTATGTAAACTTACACACACATCTATCTAATGGGTAACAAACATATTGTTCACATGTATGGAGAACTACAGCCTCACTAAACGATGATCGTTCATTTTTCCTTTACCACCTCTCACGGTGGAAATTATGATGGAAACTATATTTATATATGTTATATATTATAATTACTATTTATTTAATCTTATTTAATTATTTTATAATATATATCTTTATAATTTCCATTTTGTGTTAGTATGAGAATTTTGTTTGAGGAAGTGTGGACTACCGCTCCCTCAAAATGGTGTGATTTGTTCATACACAACATGGAATGTATTAAGGATAGATTTAGTGAATATATATGATATATATGATATATGTTATATAATAAATATTATTTAATAATGATATAGATATATATATATATATACACACACACACACACACATATATATATATATATATATATTTCTTTTACTTTCTTTCTTTTAACACGACAATTAAACAGAAATAGCGTTCATGCATACGTACGACCTACCCTCTCCATGAACAGTGTATGTCGTTACATAATTCTATATTCTATGGATTATTATAATAAAAATATACTGAATATAAATTATTTTTAAATTATGTTTTAAATTCAGGAAATCGTTATATAAGTATTAGGACCAATGATATAACAAATTAAGACACATGGAAAAAACAAAGCAGATATTATCTGATGTGAAACCTTAACATATAATTGTTAACAAGTAGGTAATATAATGCCATAATAAAATTATATATAGTATTATAAGTAATAATATGGTTTTTTGATATATGTATAATAGATTAATATTTATTTTATAGGAGGTTTGTATGATTACGAAGAGAGTAAAGACACAAGGTAAGAGGATTTCATCTCACTTTTTATTTCTATGAGATACACTCTTTATTCACCACCCATTCATTTTATGTGTTTTTTATACTAAACATGGATGTAATAAATTATTATTATAGTTAAAGTTTTGTCTATTTATATATCCATTATATGACCTTTATTTCACGTGGTTTAAGTTTCAAAAGTTACCAAATCGATAAATAGTTTTGTCTCAATTTGGCTTCTTTGAGACTCATGTTTTGTTATAAACCAAAATTAATTTTGAGGTTTATATACTTCCATTTTATATGATATATCATAAATCTCCAAATTTTCATGTTATTCTAAGATTCATTTGATTTCATTTTCTTACATGGAGAGTATGATCCCAAGTTACCAAGTGATATGAGTTTATTGAAACAATCTCATCGCTTTTCAAGATTTTTTATGTTTATGCTTCCTTTGATGAAATTGTATAACCCATCTCTCAAGAACATTCATGAATTTTATTTTCCTCTAGTTATTCATGATATATTCATGTATCGGTACCATATTTATACTCTTTGGTACATAATATGGTTAATATATTATTTTTAAGAAATCCCGACATTACCCTCTTTTCAGTCGGAAATTTGTGTTCCTTCAAAACAATGTTTTCTAAAAAGGGTTTCCAAGAATATTATAATAATATCTTATGATCATTAAAAGAAATTTTTACCCTTTTTTCTTTTACCAATTATTTCAAAGGAATATTCTTATCTCTTTCCAAACAAGGAATTCTTCTAACCTTTTTACCGTGCAAAAGGAATGTTCTTTTTACCTCGTACGACGTGTATGGATTTACCCACCATCATTTCATTGAAGCTTCATTTTCATTTTAAAAAGGTTAATTTTTCAGAAAATGTTTTTAAAATTAATTTTAAAGGAAAATTGTTTTCAAAACATTTTCAATCTTCTTTTATAAGTTTTCAAGGAAAATGTATTCAAAATGTTTTTAATCCTTATTTTTAAGTTTTCAAGGTATTTTCAAATAAATGGTTTTTAAAATATTTTAAATATTATTTTATATGATTTAAAGTAAAAAGGTTTTCAAAACATTTTCAAGCTTTCTTTATGAGTTTTCAAATTATTTTCAAAGAAAAATGTTTTTTAAATATTTTGAATCTTATTTTATAAGTTTTCAAGAAAAAAGGTTTTCAAAATTATTTCATGTCTTATTTATAATATTTCAAGGTTTTTTCTAATAAAATTATTTTAAAATTGTTTTATGTATTAAAAATTGTTTTTTGAAGAAGAAAGTATATTTTCCTCAAGAAATGTTTTTGAAAGATATTTCAAAATTATTTTACATCTAAGATGACATCCATTGATGTTACTCATTCCCTTCTAGGAAATTATCTAAAGGTTTCATTCATATTATTTATATGAATGGGTTATGCTCAATGTCATGGTCTTTATGAAACTCGTTTCTCTTTAATGGGTTATATGTTTATGAGATTTGTTTCTCTTTCAAGGGTTATGATTTTGATGAAATGATTATGAAACCTGTATTGTTTTCCGCAGGTTATGGTATGTTTATATGTATATGATACCCATTTTATCTCATGGTTTAAGATATGATTGTTTATAATTTTGTGGCACATGTATGTATGATTTCACTATGATATAGTTGAGTCCTATATCTCCCTCCAATGTATTGGGTAAAGATTTGTATCTCATGAGATAGACATGGATGGATCAAGAAATGAACTCAGTTCATTATTATTGGGTTAGAATGAAAAATGAACTCGATTTAGTACTACAGGATTGGAACGAGGAGTGAACTAGGTTCAGTAATACGGGTCTGGAATGGGGTGTGAACCCAGTTCAGTAATGTACTTTTTTCCACCAAGATGGTCTTGGCAGAAATGCCTTAACTATTATGTAAATAATTATTATATGATTATGTGTTTGCCAAAATTCCATGTTTTTATTCCTATTTTAGGATTTCATGGATTATGTTCTTTATTTTCCTATGATTCATGTCTTATGAAATGCCAATATTTACGCCATGATTCATGTATATGATCTTTGATGTAATATCCCAAATCTTCTTAAGATTTTTTGTTTGTTTAAGTTGTGGTTTGGACTCTCCTTTTTGGATAGATTAGTGTTTCCCCATGTTCATGTGAAGACCTGAGGGTGTTTTGGAGGTTTGGGACATGAAAGAAGAAGAAAAAGAAATTTATGGTCATGTTGCATGGTTTGCGCATGGTTAGTGAAAATTTTATAGAGCATCCTACATAACCATGCAACCTTAGACAAAGCCTTATGCACAGTTGGCGCATGGTTAAGAAAACCATGACGAATTCCCAGGAAACCATGTGAAGGGGTTGATTTTTTGGTAGTATCTTCCGCACAGTTTGTACACAGTTGGGAAAACTGTGTGGGTAAACTGTGTGGCCCAGTAAAGTTGGAAAATTTACAAAATTACAACTTTGATATTTTTAACCCCAACTCGAGTTTCTCTTCCATTTCACCCCCTGAAACCATAGTGACTAACTTGGATGACCCAAGCTTCCAAGAGGTGGTTCTCCTTTGATTCCTGGCCGTTTTAAGCGTCATTGGTTGTAGATTGAAGCCTTGGGTAAGTCTAACGCTCCTCTTGCTTATTTTTTCAGATTAGGGATTTTGGCTTCTCTCTATATTCTTCTAAAACCATATACCATCTTTTTCCAGTGGAACCTAGGTTGGGGATTCATGGAATGCTTGAATTCATATCTAAGTCCACGATTAAGAGTGCATTCATCTTTAGATTCTAGTAAGTGGTCTATAAGTATTATCTCATTGTTTTATTTTTGATTTGTGCATGGAATCTCATGTTCTTCTTTTTAGTAATTGTGTTCTTGGTTCCTTTGGATTTTATGATAAAAGGGGGCATCTAAGTAGCCAATTGAAACCCTCATGATCCCTGTGGGATGTGTGGAGGAGGGTTTAACCATTTTAGGTCCACCCATAGGGTGCGCTAGAAATCTCGAACCTAGAGAGTGGTAGGGTTGAGTGAAGGATTGCTAAGTAAAGTGTGAAGCCCATGTAGAACATGTTTTAATTGTTTATTAGGTTGTAAAATGGAATGATAATAGATATTCCTATGGTGATAAGTCATAAGGGGTTATTTGGCATGACATGGAAATGGGCAATTTGGGTCGAATGGGATTATGTCAATTGTTTAACGAATTTTGGTTAGAAATGCCTAAGAGGGTTAGTGCATATTAAATGGTAAACTTGTAATTGGAAAATGGAATGAAAAATGGGATATATGTTAATAAGATGTAATAAGGGAATGGATGAATAAGTTTAATGGGTTAATACATGGTAATTGTGTGGTACACCTAATGGGTTGAACATAATAAAGTGGTTGTGTTACGTGATATGAGAAATATACTTGAAATGATAAATGGGATAAATGGGTTAATGAATGGTCAATGATGAATTTGTCTAAGGAATAGGGGTTGTTTAATACACCTAATGGGTTAAGGAATGTGAATGGTAATTTGGCTGGATAGCTATGAATTGTAATTGGTAAATATGTCAATAGATTATGTCATGATATTAATTCCCATGTTGTTTTCATGTATTTTGAATTATAATGGCATTGAATATGCTTGGTTGTGTTACAGTATTTTTATGGTGACTTGATAAATAATCATGTGCACATGTCTTGGTTGAGTGGGGTATTGACTTGAGGTTCTACACCCACAGGTTGAGTTAGACTGAGGCTCCAAACTCCACCCCAAAATGCACGGGTTAGGGAAGGGGTTGGAGGCTCTATTCCACCAATGGTTTCATTACACCCGAACTGAGGATTGTAGGTGAGGATAATGTGTTTATGTGATATGTGTATCCCTAGTGAGATAGGTACTTGATTTATTTCCCCTATTCATTGTGATTGATTGCCTTAGACCCTTGTGTATATGATATTTTTGCCTAACCCAGAGAACATGTGATTAAATGGATTAAGTAATGAAGATGGTATAAAAAATGTAATTTTGATAAATGATAGGAATAAATTAAATGAACTTGGTTAAATTATGGAACCTGGATTTTACCTTGTTTACTTACTATTTATTTTATACTTTCATTCACTATTTATTAGACTGTATTTTTTGTAGACACCATTGGTGGTGGCCTACTGAGTTTTGTACTCACGCCCTGCTCGGGCCATCGTTGGGTACCCAAGAAGATCTCTGGGTTGCAGGTCAGGATAAGGGAAAGGGCCCAACTCTATGTTGTTGAGTTGGGATTGGGATGTACATGGAGAAGGATCCTGACTTATACTTGGAACCTGTTTGGAGATTTGGTTGTTTGTTTTATTTTGGGATTTATTCATTTTGCACCACTAGTATGGCATGGCATGGTTGTATTTGATTTGTGGTATGTACCCTATTGGGAAACGTTTGGTTATACCTATTTATTGTTTGTTTCATATTGCTTCTGTTATTTTTATTGTGTTCTGTTGTGGCTTACTCTAGTAAAGAGGGTATAGTCTCCCCATGTGACTTATTAGATCATCGCTGCTAGTCATCAACCTCTAGCATATGGGGAGGCGTTCTTGAGATCATGTGATGACCTAGATCAGAGCACTTGTTTAGTGGATTCCGGGTCGGGGACGTTACAAAGTGGTATCAGAGGAGTTATTTTCTCTTTATTACTATTTGGGGATGGTAGATAGAAGATTAGGATGTGTCGGTCCTTGGTAATGAGCTCGTTCTTGGGACTTTCTAACCCATGTACAAGGGAAATCCCAAGTCACTCTAGGTGGGAATTGTTTTTCTTGAAGTGTGTTATTATAGTTTAATGATATTTCACCATTGTGTGATGCACATTTTGTGTGATTTGACTGATTTATAATATTTTTCTCATTGTCAGCGTGACATGAGGTTGTGCATTCATGCATCATTCTAGGAACCTAAGGATATGGGTGGCATTCATCATTATAGGCACAAACACAAGATGGGTGTGCGGAGTATAGAGACTAGAATGTATTTTACTTCCTTGATAAATCTAAAGAAAATGATTCCTACTAATGGTAATGTAAGTGGGTGAATGAAAATAATGCAAGTGAATAGTCAAGAATTTTGGGTATAAAGAAATTTTATAACTGGGTTAAAATTTTGGATTATGATAAATTGTAAAGATTTAATGGTTTCCAAAAGAGAAATATTTGTGTAGTGATGGAAAAAGGGTTAACGAGTTTTCCTAATAAAAAGTGTAAATGAGATTAAAATGATGATTGTAACAAGTTGTAAAATGGGAAATGTTCCTAAGAGGAATGGATTATGTTGTAAAATAAGAATTGGTTTGAAGAGGTGTTGGTGAAAGACTTGTGATTAATTAAATTGGTTTCCCCATGTGTACCATGACCCTCAGTAGGTATAGTAGAGGGTAGTGTTAAAAGTTTGATGTTGACCATTGGGATATAGTATGAATAGTGGTTTGTTTAAGGTTGATATCGTGGGATCTTTCCATCTGTGATTAAATTCTGTCGGCCATTCTTCGAAGTGTCGGGTGAACAATAAGTTTAAAATGAGAATGTTTGAGTTCAGAGGTGGGTATACTTTGTGTTGTCAGTTTGACCCTTGTATGTGTGGGTTGGGGTAGTGAGAGAGGTATCTAGTTTGAGACTGTGTATTTGGATTATGAGGCCTTATCGGTTATGTTATGGACAAGGTGGTGTGTTTAGGGAACCCCTAGAAGGGTTGTGTTTATTGGGTTGCAAGTCATTGTTCGGTAATGCGAGTGTGGAAACTCTCATGGTTTGTGACTGTACGGAGTGCATGATGGACCCTAAGGATGGTGCCTAGGTCTTGGTGACCTTGTGATTAGAGACCTTATGAGTTGTGCTTTGAATCCTGGAGGGGATGTTTTGATCATAGTATTGATGAATGTGTACACCTTTGGTGTGGAACCTAGAGAAAATGGTTGTTTAGTGTGCTAGGCATAGTGTGCAGCGGAATTGGGGTGGGAATGCCATTCACGAGCATTGATTTGTTTGTGTCATGATATGTATTGTTTAGAGAGGGGACCAATGGATTTTCATGGTTGTGACTCCAGTCTTGGGAGTTGGTACCATTCAACCTTCAAGGTGACCTATGAGATAGGTTAGACAAGGTTTCTAGTGCTTTTGGGTGTGTATCGCACATATAGATGTTTTGGACTTTGATAGTGGGACTCAGAGTGTTGTATGATGTAGATTTGACCTAGAAGGATAAGTGGTAAGGTTGAGGGTTGGTGGTGCTACTTGAGTTGTGGTTGTTCAATGATAGTTTTGGAAAATCAAGGGTGCCTCGTCAGAGGTTAGGCCAGCGGTGTAGGTACATGGAATGTGAGCATGGGAGATGCTCCAAAGGTGGTGTCAACGCATACCGAGTACCACCAATTTTTAGTAAATGGTATAGTTATACCCGGTTCTTTCGTAAGGGAACCTGAGTTCTTATGATAGGATCTAAAGTTTGTTTCGAATGGTTATATCATATGGATTCCTGGATCACTTTTTTTAATGATGATTAATGGAGGCTTGAAGTTGTTTTGGAGTGGAAGAGACGAAGGTGGATGAAGTGTGGTTATATGCTTTCACTCGATGGTGGAATCTGAGGTGAGGTGGTCACATGGATGAACTTGTTTGTATGAATGGTTTGGTTGTTGGGTGAGATGTAGAGGCCGCCTCATGGCTGATGAGACTAACTAACCAATAGAAATGGTTAGGTAAGTAAGCAGGTGATGGGATATACCCAAGTTAAGGTTGATTTGTGTGAGACAGTTGGTTTGATTGGTGTGGTAGATAGTTGTGATTTGGTTGTTAGCCGACAGGGACACATCGGAAGAACATTAGCATTGTGGTGGAAGTAGCACCATATGAAATGTTGGTTCACATCTGCTTAGTGGTTTGGTTGTGGAGTGATGGATGAACATGGTTGGCAATCACACCTGAGTGGTTGTGGTTAAGTGTTGATGAGACATGTTCGGAAGGGAAGCCTGAGATCCCTAGAAGGTCATGGTGTCTCATAGCTTGACATCAAAAATGGATAAGTTTGTGGTGGTGTTCTTAGACAACTTCTTACCGTACCTCATATATTGACGATCCAGTGCAATACTTTGACATCGTCTCAGGTACGTTGAGAAGCTCTATCTCACGCTAAGAGACTTTAAAGTTTTTGGTTGGATGAGGGACATCATGGGGTTTACTCACATGGAAATGGCATGTTTGTAGCTTGATGATGGGATGTACAACCTCTATGGCTTGGGGTGAGGTCCCCAGGATGGACTGAATGTTGACAAACATCATGGGTTCCATTCACAGAAGTCTGGAACAGGCACTAGGGGACATTCATTTTCTTGTTTTGGGAAAAAGATGGATGGCCATGTCTAATTTTGGGGTTTGTTTTTTGATCGAGTATAATATTTGGTGGTTTGAATCCATCTTGAGAGTAGTGGTAACAGCACTCCTAAGGTGGGGAGTGATAAGTCAGTCCTAGATGTGGAGAGGAGAACATTGAATTGATGCAGTGGCATCAGGATGCCAATGAGGAACCTGTAAGGTGCTTGTTAGATTCCTCAAAGAGGAAATGTCGGACTTGGGTGTGGTGACTGATGAGCAAAATGTTAGCTTCAGGATCAGGGTGGTTCTATGTGATGCTTGTGATGTCTGTGATGAATTCATAGAAGGGTGTGGTTGGATATGACAACAGGTTGTGGAAAGAGAGGTTGGGTTCTATAACTCCAACGAATATCAGGGTTAGACTCGGTAAATTTACCTTTGGTTGGTTTTAGAACATCTTGAAGTTTAGTGAACCTTGGCCATGTGATGTGGTGTCATGCCAAGGGTGAAGCTGATAACGGTCTCAAGGGTGAGAATGACACGATGATGGAATTATACTAGAATTCAAGAAATGACCTTAGTGGGTGCATGGGATGATAATGATAGGCTTCAAGTCAGTAAGTACCTTGGGAAGATGAGAAGGAGGTAGCGAACCATCAGTGGAGAGTGAGTGCTCTGGGGAAATCTAGTCAGGTGTGGACCAACCTGAGATGATAAACTTGAAAGTGTGTGGTGGGAGTGACCCACCTCTTGGTTCATGTTGTAGCGGTAAGTGCTTTTTGGAAATGAAGTTTCACCTGAGTGAGGTTGTGTTGATCTTAGTCCTTGAAACGGTAGTGTAGAAATTCCCTTCAAAATGGTTTCGATGGTGTGACTGGATACCAATGTAGGGTAATTCCCCTATGGATTCTTGGGTGCAGTGAGTTGGAACATGTTAGGTGATGGGAAAGTTGAGCTGAGTTTTGGTGGTCCTTCGTCGATGAGGGAGGTTCCAAGTAACCGAAAATGGTGGAGATAACCACACCGAATAAATGATTAGTTGATGACATGATCAGAGTTTTAGGTTGAAAGGACTCAAGTGGTCACTGTTCTAGTAAGTTAGCCCTGATAGTGAGCCTCGAAACGAGTTTAGTTGGTCGAGTACCCAAGAGTTTTGGGTGGCATTTGGTTGTATAGTTATGGAGTGAAATCTTCAAGAAATGTGGTTGGAATGATCGTGTGTTTTCCTTCAGGTGATACCGATTTTGGTCACCATTAGATTTGGGAGAACATGAAAATGATGCCAAGTGATTTGAGTCATGAGTTGTGCAGAGGATCGGGTTGATGAGGTGTTTATTGGTTCCTCTATGATGATGTAATGTTGTGTGTTAAGTTTCCATGTGTTGTGAGTTAGGTGTTGTCACCTAAGTTTCCCCCATGAAGTTCTCATGGTGATAATGGTTGAAGTGGATGCATCCTTGAAGAATTTTTTTTTGTTTGTGTTGTGGGTTGTGGTGAAGAAGCCTTTGGAGGAAATTTTGTGCCCTTGGTCCATGTTCGGTGGCCTTGTGATGTTCAACCAAAAAAAATGGAAAGTGGGAATAGATAGGAAGGCCTTGTGGCATGATCCCTTGTTATCGAAGTTAGTGATGCTCGGAAGAGTAGCTCGAGGACGAGCCATTATAAGTTGGGGAGGTTGTAAGATCCTGAATCTTCTTATGGTATGTTTTTGTTTAATTTTTGGTTTGGTCTCTTCTTTATGGATAGATAATTGTTTCCACATGTTAATGTGAAGACCCGAGGGTGTTCTGAGGGTTCGGGACATGAAAGATGATGAAAAAGAAATTTTTGGGCATGTTGCACGGTTTGTGCACGATTGGTACAAACCGTGCGGAGCATCCCGGGTAACCGTGCAGCCTTGGATAGAGATTTACACATGGTTGGAACACAGTTAAGCAAACCATGTGGAAATCATAGGAAACCATGCTAATGGGGTGATTTTTGGGCTGTAACATCTGCACGATTTGGAAAACCATGCGGTTAAACCGTGCGGCCCAGTAAAGTTAGAAAATTTAAAAAAATTCCACTCTGAGATTTTTAACCCCAAATCAAGTTTCTCCTCCATTTCACCCTCTATAACCCTAGTTATGAACTTGGACGACCCAAGCTTTCAATATATGGTTCTCTTTAGATTCTTTTCCATTTGGAGCATCGTTGGTTGCGGATCGGATCCTTGGGTAAGTTGAATGCTCCTCTTGCTTCTTTTTTTGGATTAGGGCTTGTGGTTTCTCTAATCTTCTTATGAAACCCTAAAACCCTCTTTTCCGGTGGAACCTAGGTTGGGTCTTCATAGGATGCTTGAATCTGGATCTAAGTCCATGATTAAGAGTGCATTCATCTTCGGATTCAAGGTAGGTGGTCTACAAGTATTATCCCATAGTTTTATTTTTGATTTGTGCATGGAAGCACGTGTTCTTCTTTTCGCTAATTGTGTTCTTGGTTACATTAGAGTGTTTAATAAAAGGGGTTGTCTAAGTGAACAATTGAAACCCTCACGATCCCTGTGGGATCTGTGGAGGAGGTCTTAACCATTTTAGGGCCACCCATGGGGTGCGTCGGAAATCTCGGACCTAGAGAGTGGTAGGGTTAAGTGAAGGATAGCTAAGTAAAGTGTGAAGCCCATGTATAAAATGTTTTAATGGTTTATTAGGTTGTAAATGGAATGATAATAGATATTTCTAGGGTGATAAGGCATAAGGGGTTGTTTAGCATGACATGGAAACGGTCAATTTGGGCCGAATGGGATTATGTCAATTGTTTAACGAATTTTGTTTAGAAATGAGGGTTAGTGAATATTAAATGGTGAACTTGTAATTGTACAATGGATTGAAAAAGGGGAGATATATTAATGAGATTCAATAAGGGAATGGATGAATAAGTTGAATGTATTAATACATGGTAATTATGTGGTACACCTGATGTGTTGAATATAATAAAGTGGTTGTGTTACGTGATATGATAAATGTACTTGAAATGATAAATGGGATAAATGGGTTAATGAATGTTCAATAATGAATTTGGATAAGGCATAGGGGTTGTTGAATACACCTAATGGGTTAAGGCACAGGAATGGGAATTTGGACAGATTGCTATGAATTGTAATTGGTAAATGTGTTAATGAGTTATGGAATGATATTAATTCCCATGTTTTTGACATGTATTGTGAATTCTAATGGCATTTAATATGCTTGGTTGTGTTATGGTATGGTTGTGGTGTCTTGATAAATAAGAATGTGTACATGGTTTGGTAGAGTGGGGTATTGACTTGAGGTTCTACGCCCACAGGTTGAGTTAGATTGATGCTCTAAACTCCACCCCAAAATGCACGGGTTAAGAAAGAGGCTCTATTCCCCTAATGGTTTCATTCCACCCGGATTGAGGCTTTTAGGTGAAGATAATGTGTTGATGTGATATGTGTATCCCTAGTGAGTTAGGGACTTGATTTATTTCCCTTATGCATTGTGATTTGTTTCCTTAGAACCTTGTGTGGATGATATTTATTCCTAACCCAGGGAACATGTGATTAAATGGATTGAGTAATGAAAATGGTATAAGGAATTTAATTGGGATAAATTCTAGGAATAAAGCACCGTTGGTGGTAGCCTATAGAGTTTTTTACTCACACCCTGCTCGGGCTGTCATTGGGTACCCATTCAGATCTCTTGGTTTCAAGTCAGGATGAGGACAAGGGCCCTAATCTAGGATGTTGAGTTAGGATCAGGATGTACATGGATAAGGATCCTTACTTAGAGTCGAGATATTTGTCTATTTTTTTTATTTTTGGGATTTATTCACTTTTCACCACTAGTATGGAATGGCATGGTTGTATTTGATTTGTGTTCTGTACCCAGTTGAGAAACATTTAGTTATGCCTGTTTATTGGTTTTTTCATATTGATTATGATATTTTTATTGTGTTCTTTTGTGGATTACTCTAGTAAAGAGGGTATAGTCTCACCATGTGACTTATTAGTCCCTCTCCACCAGTCGGCAACCTTTGACATACGGGGAGGCATGCTTGAGGTCATGTGAAGACCCGGATCAGAGCACCTGTTTAGTGGCTTTTGAGTTGGGGACTTTACATTTGATATGCATGGTTTGATCTTCTATTTTTATGATCATGTTATCATACCCTTATGATAATGATTATGCTTACATATATCCCTTGTTTGCCCATGCTGAGCATTTGAGATGACCACTTTTTATGTTTCCTTCCCCAGGTTATGAAGATATATATTATGTTTGATGTGTATACAAAGGGTGATAGTCAAGAAGAAACTAGTGGGAGATAATGTAGCTCATTTATGTACTAGTGTTTATGTTTTCTATGTTTCCAAAGGAACTAGACTAGTACGGTCTTTGGGTGTCCGCTTGTATAATTTTTTATGTATTCCAAAAAAATTATGTAATTTCTATGTATGAAAATCGAGGGTATCTATACTATGTATCTAGGATATAACTTACCCTACTTCCCAAAATAATGATGCCCAATCCTTGGAGAGATCCTCAAGAACACATGATAACTCACCTTGAATGACAAAAAATGTTGATGATGATTCACATATGATTTATGATGACTATGATCCATCTCTATACATTTCTTGATCAACTGAATCTTCTCTATTGTCTCTTAAACAAGTCTCATCCCAACTTTAAAACTCTCATAGGTTTCCACCCAACAAAGTAGAGAATGACAAGGATGCCCATACAGTGCTTTAAAAGGAGCCATCTATATCGAGGCCCAATAATTGTTGTTGTATGAGAACTCCACTAATGGTATGTGCTCTTCCCTTAAGCCACCAAAATCCATTACACAAGCCTGAAACATTTCTTCCAATGTTTTTATCTTCATTTCATATTTTCCATCCGTCGGAGGATGATACGCCATACTCGTAGTCAACTGAGTTCCAAGGGATTTATATAAGGATTTCCATAAACGAGATGTAAACCAAAGATATATATCTAATAGTATCAAAACTAGTAGTACATGCCTCTTTAAAACTTATCATATATATATTTTTGACAATTCCTATAATGTATGAGATTCACGAATTGGAATGAAGTGGGTCAGCTTTGTGAGTTAATCCACTATCACCCATCTGGAATCGTGTTTCCGAACCATTATTGGGAGAACTATTAAAAATCCATATCTATCTGCTCCCATTTCCACATAGGAATAGGTAAATATTTCAATATATTTGCCAGTCATTGATTCTATTCTTTAACCTACTGACAAGTTAAGCACCTTGAAACAAAATTATCTACCTTTTTTTCATACCGACCCACCGAAACTGTGCTTCTGGCAGCTTATACATATTTTGGATTCTAGGATGAACAACCCATCTTGAATGGTGGTAAGCATTAAGAAGTTGTTCCTAACAATCCGTAGGTACAATCATCTTATTTCAAAACCACAACACTGAACTCTCATCCATTCTCCAGCCCTCCATGGCAACCCCACCATTGAGTTTTGACATCATCACAACACATTAAAAATCAGACGTTTGTGGATCATTAACCATCTCCACCAAATTATAAATAATAAAAACTGGAAATAAAAATGCAACATCACCATGGTCTTCACATTCCATGTTCATATCGGCTAGGACCAACATCAACTACCCCTTATTTGAAGCTTCTTTTTCCAACTTAACATATGAATTCCTTATTAATACATCCACCACCTAATTTCCTTTACCCAATGTATACATCAATTCAAAGTCAAACATTTGGAGATACTTCATCCATCTCCTTTGTCTCATATTCAAATCCCTTTGTGAGAAAATATGTTTCAAGATCTTATGATCCGTATAGACTATAGATTTATCACTAAAGAGGTAATGACACTTATTCTTCAAAGAATGAACGAAAAAAATAACTCTAAATCATGTGTTGGGTAGTTATTCTCAAGAAACCATAAATGTCTTGATCCATAATAAACAACATGATCTCCCTATATGATAAGACATCCCAACCCTAATCCTGAAGTATCACAATAAACCAAGTACCCTTGTCCTCATTCTGAAAAAATCAAGATTGGTTCTGATGTAAGGAGAACTTTAAGCTCTTGAAAAGACTTCTAACATTCATAATTACATTTTAATGGAACATTTTTATTTTTAAAATATATTATAGGTGAATCTAGTCATGAGAAATAATGAACAAAATGATGGTAAAAACCAACTAGACCAAGGAAACTTCATATTTCAAAGACATTTTTTCTTAGTTTCCAAGAGATAATAGCTTCTATCTTTTTTGGATCCACAGAAACACCTTTTTCAGAGATTATATGTCCAATGAAATATATCTCTTGTATACAAAAATCATGCTTTGATATTTTTTCATACAACCGATGATCCCTCAAGACTCCCAACATAGTCTCCAAGTGTTGCTCATGCTCAACCCTTGTTGTTGAATACACCAATATGTCATCCACAAACACCTCTATAAAATAATCTAGATACCTATGAAATATCCAATCCATGAATTCCATAAATACCTCTGGTGATTTCTTAATAACGAAAGGTATAATAACATACTCATAATGGTCATATCTACTCCTGAAATCTATCTTTGGAATATCCTACTTTGTAATGCGTAATTGGTGATATCATGATCAAAAGTTAATTTTTGAGAACCAATGAGATCCTATCAACTGATCAAATATATCATCAATGCATGGAAGTGGATATTGATTCTTTTTTGTAACTTGGTTAAGCTTACAAAAATCCACACACAACCAAAGAGTTCCCTCTGCCTATTTGACAAACAAGACCGGTGCTTCCTATAGAGATGTGCTCGGCCAAATGAACCCTCTGCTTTCCAGTTCTTCCAACTAAACTTTTAGTTCCTTTAATTCTATTGGTTCCATTTGGTAAGGAGGGGAAATAGGACTGGTCCCCAGAAGAAGATTAATCATAAACTCCACTTCCCTTTTGGGTTGTAACCCCTAAAAATTTTAAGTAAAAACATTAAGAAACTAATCAAAAATAGCTGTAAAAATGTTATTCTTTATCTCTTCCATAAATGAAAAAGTTAATTCTACCAAATGGTATGCGATTATTCCAACTTCTAGTGCTAAAAAGCTTTTTTCACCTGTCTTTACATTCTAGTTTCCTCTAAAGATATGATCAATGCCATCTTCAGTCATAAAACTGACCCTTCAGATATAATAGTTGATGTGAGCCTTGAGTGTTGTCAGCCAATCCATACCCAGGATTATATCATATACATCCACCTCTAGCATAGAGAAGTATCATATCATCTCAACTCCATCAACAATTATTGAACATGCTTTACACACAAATGATTTACATTCTCTTTGACCAAAAGGAGTTTGAAGTTTCAACATAGAAGGAATTGTCTCAATAGTTAAACCCAACAAATCAATAAAATGAGAAACAATAAAGGAATGGAAATACCTCATATCAAATAAAAATTGCATAAGGGTAGAATTCAAAACAATCATACCTATGACCATCGATGGTCCAAATTGATCATCCACAATCACATGTTCAACTCCATATAATTTCTTGTTCTCAGAACTTTGTTCCTTATTTCCCTATGGAGATTTCCCTTGATGAGGATTCATGTTATTCCTTGAATCACCATGGATATCCTATTTATACTGATGATAGGTATTCTATTTCCCTTATCCCATCGAATAATACGATTCCTACGACACCTAAGAAGTGTCATGAACACGCAGACGCAAAGCAATACAACAATAGTGCTGATGATGCCCCATTTTGTTGCAATTGTGAAATGATTTTGGTGGTGTTGTACACTCTTGCTTCATGTGGTTGATGGAACCACATTAGAAACATCTATATTTAGTCAGGGTCCTTGAAAGAAGATTCACTCATCCAGTTGTCTGATTCTGATTATTCCCTGTGCCTTGGGAATAAGTGCCCCTCTTCTGTTTTCTCCCAACATTAGAGTTCCTACTATTTCCTATAGGCATCAACATGATCCCTCTAACTGTAGCTCCTAATATGTACCTTTCTTCCACCATATCTCTATTAAAAATCTTTGTATAATCCATAATGCAGAGCATAAAAATCATTGAGAGAATCTCCCTCCTTATCCCCGATTCAAAGATACATTCCTTAAAGGACGCACTAGCAACAAATTCTAGCACAAAGCATACTAAATTCATAAATTTAGTTTCATACTCTATCATTGTTAATCTATCCTATTTCAAGCCAAATAATTCCATCATTCTTTCAATTATGAACATTTGAGGGTAGAATTTTTTTTGTTGAACAATTCTTCAAAATCTTCCCATGATAGGCCTTGGTCTAATTTATCATGAACCACTTAATCCCATCATTTTCATACAAGATCCTCCATCATAAACGTTTCAATATTGAATTCCAACTCTGCTAGTGTGATAAATAAATCAAAAATATGATTCATCCTATTTAGCCAGACCTTTGCCTTATCTGGTTCTGAATCACCCCAAAAGATGAGTGGATTCTTCTTCTATAACTGGACAGAATGATCCACTTGCCTTGGTCAATCCCTACTATTCCTTCTTTCTACACCCTAAAATGCTTGGAATATACTTTGAACCAGCTATTGGTTCACCCGTGTCTCAGGTGAAACCACATTCTCATAATCTTCCTCTGGTTGGTTTATACGACATCTACCAGGTTCCAATTTCTAAAAACACAAAAAAAATCATAAGTATCACTCTCTTGAAAATTAATGCTTAACAATTTAAAATTATACCACATAATCTATCCTGAAATTTCTTTCCAAAATTAATCATTCCATGCTCAGCCATTTTTTAAAAGTCCACTATACTTTTGAAAAACAAACCATTTTAAAAATACTACTTTCATGAATTTTTCAAAATCTCACATTTAAAAATATTATTTTCAATACTTTTAAAAAATCAACTTTTTTTACACAATCATAAATCATTACTCAAAATAAAATATACAATCCTAGTGGGAAATCATTTCTAAAATAAATGTCATGCTCATCTCATTGGATGAACCAATGACAATGAGATTCCAAATCCAATAAGTGTCTCCAAAATAATTATGTACCTAACTCCTTGGTCACTTGACGTTCAACATAAAAAGTATAGATATGTATTTTTATGATCTACATTTCAAGTCATGACAATCCTACACCTTTATATCAACCCAATGTAAAGAACATATCATAATGAATTTATACTCGAAGACTGACCCAAATGATAGTCGATTCAAACACTGACCAAGACTAATACCACTTGCAAGTCAAGGACCGAACAATCTGATACCACGTGTACCATAAAGATATTTGGAAGGACCAATAATGATACCACTTGTAACATCCCTCCACTCCTCATTGTCTTGAGAAACTAGAAGAGCATTACTTGGACTTAAGCAACGTCCCCAAGGTGCCAAAGGATGGAAATAAATGTTATGGGCTTCAATACAAGTGGGGGATGATTTTCCATTTGTATAAATAAACCAACTCAACAAAACAATCTATAACAAAATAAACCACTACATGATTCATGATAAAAATGTATACAACTCAATGTAATACCATTTATATCAAAACTAAACCACTACAAAGTACTAAAGTGGAAGACAACTAATAACAAGTACACATCAGAAGACAAAACTAACAAAACCCAAGGACTGCAAGGACATCACTCCAAATCTCCAAACATACTCCATGATCCAACTCCACAATACAACCCATGTATCAGGATGAACTACTAAATAACTGTGATACTTTACCTTTTTCCATGCCCTGATAAACAATATATAAAAAATCACCAAAGTGCCAAAGTAGTGGTGAGTAATAAAACCCAGTAGGCTTTCCCCAAATGAATTCTCTGCTCACTCCACTAGGATAGAAAAAGTTAGCACAATTATATAAACAATTTATATAAGATAGTTTAAAAATTTTACCACATGGTTAAAACTATTTCCAAGCAAAATAGTTTTCCAAACCAAAACCTTTTTCCATAGAAAGAAACATACAATTATTTAAACCATTTCATATTCCCTCTTTAGTATATCCCATTTAAATCCACAAACCCACGCATGCACACATGCATGCTTCGATATGAAAATTCCATACTCATGTTAAGTTTCTCATCGATCTACCAAGTTGTAAAAAGGTAATTAAAACCCCATGTTCCATTGAACCTTTGGCACTAAGAACCAAGTCATATTTCAACAAGGCGTCATAAAATGTGACATGAACACACTCCACCAAGTATGCACAAAAATCATTCCAATAAAATCATGAAAAAACCATTTCAATATATCAATATTTTTTTGAAAACCTTTTCAGAAAACCTTTTTCCATGAATCAAACCAATAAACTATTTTAAAATCAACATTTTAAAATCATTTATCAAAGCAATTTGCACAATAATTCCATAACTTCAAAAAATACACAAATCGTCACTAAAGAGGGTTTCTACCATGATTTTCACAACAATATCACAACCAAATTAAACCAATTTAAACAATTTGAAATCAATCCTTCTATTTCTAGCAAGAGGAGTTGAGAGTGAATCCACCTACCTCAGGAATTGTAAGAACCTGATTCTTCATTGAGGTATGGATCTTGTGTTTTCAATCAATTCTCAATTTAATTGCTTAAATATGGACTATTATGAATTCCCATTGGGGTCATGGAGGTCTCTGAAGTGTCAAGGGCTGGTCTGGAGCCTAGAACATGAGTTTTGGGTGAAAATAGAAGGTTGCACAGTTAGTGCAAACCTTGTGGGTTGGGCCACATGGCTATGAAAAAGCTATATAGTTTTAGCACACTTAGACAGAGGGTTAATCATAGTTACCACACAGTTTGAAAAAATGTGCAGGGGTAACTGTGTGAGTGCCCCTTTATCTTACAGAGAGTTGTGCACGGTTTCTGCACAGTTTGAAAAACTGTGCAACCCTGATATTTTGGGTAAAATTATCGTTTCCCCTAAAATATTTTTAACTTAAAAATCCTTCTCCTCCTTCGTTGCACAGTAGTGGGTCACAATTTTGAGCTCCCCTTTGAGCCTATTCTTGGTTTTCAGATCACTAATCCATTCTACCTCTGAATCGAGTGTCGTTCGTCTCCTTGGATCTGCAACAGTAAGACCTCGATTCATTTTTATCCATATCCAATTCTTCTTCTTATCGATTACGCTATTTGGATTTAGGCTCATATTCCCTAATATCATGTATTCATTCGTTCTTTAGATTTCTCCAAAAGTATGGTGAATCAGATCTTGATATTGGACAAGCTATCTAGCATGATCTTAAGGCAGGTGGTCTCATACCTTTCGTTAAATGTCGAGCTGCTTATATATGCCGAAGTGCCATGCACCCATTTTTGGGGTGTCACCTTGATTTAAGAGTTGAACTTGTTATTACCTATTGTCATTTAGGTAATTAATTAGGTGTTTTAAAGAAACATATTAAGTTCTATACCTAGAATAAGGGATTCCCCATGGGCAAGTTCCTTAGTTTCCCCTTTTTGGTCGTTTGGCCTAGGATGCCTATGATGCATTCCTCAGATTCCCATTCGTTGGTTGTTTAAAATGGAATTGTTTGTTAAATGGAGTTTCCATGTTGCTAGTTGGATTTTGGAATTGGATGGGGGTATGAGATAGGTAACTTTCCCTTGAACCGTGTTTATGCCTATGCTTGTTAAGAATGTTTAGACTGTTTGACTCCAACTATGAACCTTCCCATGTGAGTTAGGTTATGACAAAGCCTTGTAATAGTTTAGTTTACATGAGTGGATTGATATGATATATGTGCCCATGTGAGTAGTGATAGGCCAACCCTTAGATGTTGGTCCTATCTTGAAACACCCTTAGTGGTGAGGCTTATTCTATATGCTTTTGGTGTTGAGCCTAGCATGGCTAATGAATGGTTAAATTTAACCTATTATGGTTAATTGGTAAATAACATTGGGTGAATCATGGATTCTGTTTAGAATATCATGGAAGAGCTTATATGTCTATTGTACCTTGGTCCCTTGAGTGAACCTTGGATTATTTGGAATGCCTTGGATGGGCTCAATGGGTTTCTTCATAATGTTAAGTCGTGAGTGAACCATAGATTCCATGGATGAGCTCATAGAGGTTATGTACTAAAATGTCGATTGAATCATGGATCCCTATAGGATTCCATGGATGGGCTCAAGAGGCATGGATGGTATTTCATGAGTGATACTTGGGGATCCTTATATAACTACCAAGGATGAGCTCATTTGACATGGACTTACCACACCTAGAGTGATATCGAGCTCCTTTGAGCTTCGTCGGGATGGGCTTGTAGGGTGTTGGTGGATTTTCACCTAGAGTGATACTTGGATTCTAGCTTAGGAATGTAAAGGATGGGCTCGAGTTATATTGTATATTGAAGGGTTTATGACATGTCTTCCAATCCAAAGAAAAATATTGGATTTGATCTTCACTCATACTTATATAGTTTTCCTTCTAAGGTTTTTGTTGTACTTAGAGTTATACGGGGGATGTCGAGATTGAGTAAGATCTCGAGACTTGTGAATTCAATGTAATTGAATTTTTAAATGGATAATGAAATGAAATGTAAATGGAAACCAATACTTGTAGGTTTTAAACTTTTGAGTACCTCCTAGCTTACTACTTTCATTATTATACACTATCTATTATATATATTCACCGACAGATTGGCACAAACCGTGGGTGGTTGCCTGTTGGGATTTAGTCTCACACCCTGTTTGGGTCATGTTTTGGACCCAAATAGATTATATGATTGTAGGTGTCAATAAGGTAAAGTTTCCTCCTATAGGTGCTTGATATGCTTCTTAGGAGAAGGAGAGCATGAGACTAGGATGAGGCTTGCGATGCATCTGAGATTCTTTTTGGTATTTTATACTTTTGGAACTTGTATTGTATATGACTGCAATGTACCTGTTTTGGCCACTTTATTAGAAACATGTGACATGTATCATCATCTTGTGTATGATATGATTCTGGTTTAATTGTACTACCAGTATTTTACTGTTTAATTCTATTTCATGGTATTACGGCTTCCACTATTGAATTGTTATTGTATTCCACTATATTACACTATGTTAATGAGGGCATAGTCTCCCCACTATCACACCTAGGCCCTCACTACTAGTAGACAGGCTCTAGATTTTGGGGAGATGTGCTTGAGGCCATATGGCAAACTGGGCTCAGATCTCTATTACATGGAATCTGGGTCCAAGACGTTACAGGAGTTATAGAGAAAACGAAGAACAACATGAAAATGCCCACAAAACCGGGTTAAATCTCCAAAAACCCACCTTAGATCTCTTCCCCTAAAATCAACAAGGCCAAATATAATCATGATTGACATAAAAAACTATATATCTACCCACATTGGACTATATCTAAGAAACAGAGAGAGGGAAGAAGTTAGATCTAAGAAAAACCATAAAAATTTACCACAAACGAGGACTTACCAATGGAATCGAGCTTCAGCACACTAATAAATTCCTTCAGATCACTTTTAATTCAATATGGGGAATCCTCTACAACCTTTGGGAGGAAGGAATGTCAAGTTAGGGTAGATTTAGCACAAAAATGAGGGGTTAAAACTTAATCCTAACCTAGATCCACTTTTTAGGAACTTGTTTTTTAAACCATGTATGGTTAGTAACATGGTTAGGAAAAACAGTGTGCTAACCGTGCACCAAGCTCTGCCTCAAGGAGGACCTCATGCATTTGGGCCACATCATTAGACAAATAGTTCACTAACCGCGTCAAACCCCACTATCTCACTTTTCACAGTTTCTCCTTGGTGGCTTCATGGTTTGGACAAACCATGCACCTACCTGCATGCCTACACCTTAGCCCTCATCTTGCTATGCACGGTTTCCTATAGGAGTTGAACAGTTTCTATAAGACTATTCTCAAATTGTGAACCTATAGAAAATCCCCAAAAACATTACAAAAGGTTTCTAAACCCTCTCAAACCTCACCCAAACACTTTATACACTTAAAAATCATAACTAAAGGGTTACTTAATTGAAATCAAGGGTGCTACATAAGGGTTCTTTGTCTCATTTTTCATTCCTTGACACATATTTTAAATTTTTTACTAATTCATCTTTAATATGATGTAATTACTATCTGCTGACTAATTTTATCATAATTCACCTTTTATTCATGTGATTTAAAATTCTATTTCATGATCTCTTTCCATGTGCTTCTAATTCAGAAACAACCAAACTTGTAAGTGGATTTATAACTCAATTCCCTTTCATTGAGTTATATCCTTCCTTCTTTGATAACTATGTTCTATGATTATTTAAATTAAAACATTTTATTGTTTTATATTATATTTCCAATTTTTTATATGGACTTATATTTCTCACACATAATCTATTCATTGATATATTCTTAATTCCCATGTTATATTTTTGATAAGGGTTTTATTGGGTCAATTTCCATTTCCTTGTGTTATTAAATTTCTTCCTTGATTATGCACTTATGATATTTTTTTATTAAAAACTTTATATATTCACAATGGTATTTTATACTTTTTTCTAGCAATATTATATCTTTACATTCAAATATTCTTCTTGTATGGACTTCATTCTCTATAAAAATATGATACTGTAAAGGATAATTCATATCCTCTCTAATAGACCTTTTCCTCCATGTCCATTTTCTTTATTGTGTTTAAAAAAATTACTCTATAATTAAGTTATTTTTAATGTATTTTTAGACAACCTTGAATTTATTTAAAAGGGTTTAAAAATAATCTTATTAACTCTTTCTCTATGAGTCATTTTTTACTTTCATTACAAAAGTGTAAAAAATATCATTTTTAACATTTAACACATCAATGCCTTTTCTCACTATTATAAATTCTTTCCCTAATGAGGTTTCCTCTTCAATATTTCATATTTTTCTAAATTAACCTTTATTCCCATTTATTTGTGAATTTTACATTTTTTAAAAATGTTTTAAAAGAATAAATAAAGGGATTTCATTCCACTTATATATATGCACTCAATATTTCTTATATATAATTTCATTTTTTTAATGGTTCAATATTTTTAATTATTTTAAACTTATGGTTTTCAATGTCCATTTTTATTCCCTTTGAAATTTATTTTTGAAGTTGTTTATAAGTTTTTTTACAACTATGTTGCAAAAGCTTTATGAAAATTATTTTCATGAATTCTTTTCTATTTTCCAGGAAAACATTAAAGTATTTATTTCCTTTGGAGTCATGTTTCATGTATTACCCTCTAAATGATATTATGAATTTATAGTTCAATCCTAATCATGTTCATAATGGTGATATTATCTATCGCTCTTCATCTCTCTCTTGACTTAATTTTTTCTCCTTCATATATACTTTCTTTAATTTCATGGATATATTCTCTTTGAATTCCACAATTTCTATATTATTTTTTATAATATTGAGTTGAACTTATACCCATTACTATATATTGTGTCGGTTTTAAGGGTAATTTCCAGGAAAGTTATTCCATTTATTGATTGGGGGATATTTTTCTATCATTATTTTAGTCTCAAACCACTGCAAACTATTGAGCTCAATGCTTATTTCCTTTTATATCATTGTACCGTTAAAGTACCCTGCAAAATTATTTCATTATCATTCCATTGATAAAGGTAGTTTACATTACATTCTAAATACCCTATAATTTCTAATTTGATTATTGGATAGCCCCCAAGGTAGCCATATAATTCCATTGAATGGGAAAAATATTGACATTTTATATATCAGTTTTTTTCAATACTAATACCTATTGATTAGTTAGCCATGATTATATATGAGGATTCTTAGGGTATAATATAATATTTATTTTTTATTCATTCTCTTCATTCAATGGATTCATTGGACTTATTATGTGACAGGTGGTGCCCAAAATTATTTTGTGCCTTGATGAATTAAAAGGTTTCATGAAACAAGCTTGGGTATTTGGTGGATGTCTTACCTTTTTTATGTATGATTTCTTAACAGGAGGCATTGATGGTATGTTTATGATGTTTTTCATTATGCATTTCATCACTATGTTGCCCATTTGATTATTTAAATTTTTATGTTATCCATAGATATAGATCACATGCTAATGTTATTAGTTATATGTAATTATTTTATTATTATTTATTCCTGATATATTATTCATGCCTTGTTTATTTCCGAATAACTTTTGTTATATGCTACCTTTTACTGAGCATTTGAGTTCACCCTTTTTATGTTTCCATTTATATATGTTATAAATATTTGAATTATGTTTGAAATTTCTAGATGGGTATCATGTGTGGAGAATTTTTTGGTAGATATTGAAAATTTATTACAAAATGAGGAATCCATAGTTTAGTGAAAAAAATATGCATTTGATGGGAATGAAATGTGTTTTTTTTTGTTAAATGTTTTTTATATTCACTAAAACTCTAAACCTAAAAGTTATTTTGTATGTAAACGACTCTAGAATGATTATTAATATTGTAATTATGGATGGTTATGTTTGTGTTGTCTCAGTTGGTATCAAATAAGGGTTTAGATAACTTTTGATGTAGCACGTTATCAGATGAGGACAATTTAAGAGTTTTTGATACCATCATGGATTGATAAGTTTAAGATTTATCATAAGTCTAATGTCATAAATATCCATTTTTATGTCTTATGTGATTGGATTTTAAGGTGATTAATGAAATTTTAGGGGATATTTGTTGGGTTTTAGGAAGAAAACATGACTGAGGTACATGAAACCCTTTGGTTTGATATGTGATTTGATATTGAGATAATTATGATTAATTAGGATAATAGGATAATCGATTTGTGAAATATAAGTTGAGAATTATAGATAACTATAGGGGATGAAAAGTAATTTAGTGATAAGGAAATCTACTATATATACTAATCCTGGATTTCCAACTGCAACGTGTCAAACTCCTATGCTTCCACGTCATTTTTTTCTTACGTGTCATTTCTCTATATCTCCACGACGCCCCTCTCCCGCATGGTACCTCTTCCTTCTTCTGCCTCCCTCTCCCGCTCCCGCTGAGTTATTGTGCGTCGTGACCTTCACTCCCCTCAAACCCTCACCTTCGTCGTCCTGGCTTTCACGATCAATCCGCACTCAGTTGACCTCCGTCTCTGAAGTCCTCCTTCAACCGGTTTCTACTCTACTGTCCTCTCTTTTCCTTCTCCCGCTTGCGGTTGGGATTGAGTTCTTCATGACCTAGGGTTCCCGCGAAATCCCGATGTCGGGGTCATCCTCCTCCTAGTTTCCGTATAGTCTATCGACCTCCTACTCTATCTTCCTCCTTATCATGGTTTCACCATACCTCTACATCGGGTTCATTATCCCACTCGGATTTTCATTCACATCTGCTCTGGCTCGCGAACTTGCCTCCGACTATTACTTCATTTCTGACCGCCTACATCTCCTTTGTGTGCCACCGTTTTCAGGTTACATGTGAGAATTGAATCCTCTATATTTGCTTTGGACTACTCCTAATTCTTCAACCTCCTTATTCTCATCAATATTCAGGTTACCACTGAAAAACTAATCCTCCATCCTCGCCTCCGATGGCTTCTAAATATCTGAACCCCTTTACTATCACCAAAATCAACTTCAAAGATCTTACAGATCCAAAAACAAGTACGTTCTCCTAATATTGTGAATTAATCTCCTCAATTATTATAAACATTTTCCATTCTGTTCCAGATTTACTAATTTGAGTTTCATATTTCATTCTCAAATAATATTACAATACATCTCCTATATTGTTTCACCGTTTAGACCATGTGTTTCTTCTGCTCTGCCTATCTACCATCATCTATAATTTTTTCCATGGTAGATATTGATTTTTTTCCGCCAGATGAGTGCTTCTTGCAGTTTAGCTATTACTAAATTATTTCACTTTTACTGATGAAGATTCCATGTAGTTATCAATGATGTTTTTATAAATGAATCTGATTGAATTCATAGTAGACTTCTGTCTATTCCACTTTAATGTTTTTCCTTTCAATCTATTGAAACCAAATTTCACTACAGCTGTAGAATTATAGCACTCCTTTTTTTTTGAATATGAGATATCAAAAAAGAGCTTGTCATTGATGCTCTTAATTTTTTATATATGTATATATGGTTTGATGCTCTTAATTTTTTGTACATATTTATGGTTATAAACCGGTGATTTCTCACTGATTTTAGGTGGACACTTCCTATACATGCCTTCCTATCAAAAATATTTCCCATGTTCACCAATGTTTTTCAGGTGTTGACCTCCTCCACATCACCTCTTAGTTGTTGAGATATTGTTACTTTTTGAATTCGACTAACATTCAGTAAATATTATTATTCCAGATAACTCTTTATTCTATTCATGTAGTATCATCATACATTTCTTCATAACTTCTCTTACAGTACTAATGAACCCCATACATTTATTATTTTATACTGTTTTCTATCACCAAATAGACATTCTTTCATCATACAGGCGATGAGAATAAGTTTAGTTTTCTATTCATTTCCTACAATTTAATTTCTCTTAATTTAACTATGTTTCATATATGTTTTTTAATGCTGAAAATATTAGATATTCCAAACACTGCTGCTATTAATGATACTGTTAATGGTTCTTCCATTCTCTTCGATGCATGCAACTCAATTACAAGTTATTCTCTAAATTAACTTTTCACAGTTGGCATGAATTTCTTTTCCAGTGCATTCATTTTTTATGTTGGGTTTTCTACTTTATATCATCTACTAACTTGGTTAGAAAAACAAATTTCTTTTCATGGTCTCAACTATGAAGATCACCCATCAAACCAAAGCTGTGATGATTGCATTCATATAGTAAGGAAATTTTTTATTTTTTTTAAATGCTTGCACTTATGTTTCTTTGCATATTCTACATGTACTTATTATTTATATGGGTTCGAAGTAAAATTGAATGGTGATATCGATTCTCACACTATAACAAGATGCAATCTGTTTTCAAATATATTTTTTAATTCAATTTCATGTTGTTAGGTCTTCTAAAGTGGTTGAGAGCTCAATGTTGAAGGTTCTTGGCATGGGTGAATGTCTCCAATCATTGAAAACAAATCTAGCATCCCATCTTCTTACCCATTACTTATCTCTATTTAGGTGAGATATAAAACCAACAACACAACACTCTTAAGCTGCTTCGAAGGCTCAGTTCAAGTTTTCATGAATGCTGAATATTCAGTTTCATTTGTATATTTATTATCATTAGTTGAAAATTAAAATGAATTATTTTTTCATCATTTTGACTGATATAAATAGGAAAATGAATGAGAAATATTCATATATACCTTTTAATTTTGACTGTAATTACCCTTTGGCTTTTATATTTCATTATTAGAGGGATTAGTAATATTAAAATTCCATGGTTTACAATATAGCCTAGACTCATGCATTTATAAAGGTAACTATTTAATATTTTCTAATTTCTTATAATGATACAATATCATTTTTATTCATCATTCTTTCAGATGCTTTTCTTGATTATGAACTCTCTCTGTTTAGATTTCTTTAACCAATTGATGAAACTAACTGTAAGAAGTTGGTATGTTTTGACTTTTCTATTTAGTATGATTATTGATCTATTTTTAGAATGGAAAAAACACAACTGTCAACTGATTTGTATTCTACAAAAAATGCATCTATATTAACTAAATAATGGGTGGTTTTTTAAAATCTGCAGGTACATTTTTTCCTAGTACTTATAAAATGGTTTTCATTGAAACAAGATGTATGGGTGATATGTATTATGTTTTTACTATAATACATTAAGTGGTGCAATTTAATCTTTTATTCTAAAGGTTTGTTGTTTAGTATTTCAAACGTGGATCGTATGGACTCAAATACAACACTATTTATCATATTGATCAGAATTTCAATCATCCATTTGATTGATGTTTTTCATTCATGTATTTTAATTCTTCATGTTGAAAATAAACCTTTATTCCTTGAGATTTTTTAACATGTATTGATAAATTTACTACTATTAAAAATGCAGCCTTATGTGCAACAAAATCTTATGTTTCCAAACATTTTGTTATCTTTTCTTTGATTCAAACATGGAGGACTTGGGTTTGCATCAAAAAATAGGTATTTTTTGGGAAGTTGTCGGTTCAGATGAAGTTGGTACGTGACAATTCTATAGGGACTTTCACTACTTTATATATCTTATGTTCCATTGTATTGTAGCAATGTGCATAAACATGATTGTCGCCAACACATTCAATACATTTGTGCTTCTCATATTGTTTGTGCTGGGTGTCTTTGTCGTATCACGAGGTATAAGCACAAATCTGTTTTTTGGATGAAACATAAAAGATTGAAACTCCATAAAAAATTGATGTGTACAACTGACATCAAGGGTCAGTGGATATGGGGGTACTCTAGATTACCTATGATGTATGCTCAAAATGCAATCTTAGTAAATGAATTTATGAGGAATGATTGGAAGTAGGTATTTTTTTATCATAAATATTTCTTTTGGATGTGTTCTCCTTGCAAATAAATGCTTTTCTATTGTGATTTTTTAATATATGGAGGTTCTTTCGGTTGGCAAAAAAACATTGGTAGTTAAAACCATAGGCTTATGGGTTCTTCTTCGATTCATACTGGTATTGGATGGGTACATGCTTGCATTCAACTTTTGCTACATTGTGTGTCTCACTTTTTTCAATCGTATCTCTGTATTTTCTAATTTATGAAAATGGATTTCATGAGGGCTTGATATGTGTTGATGTTTATGAACTATCACAACATTTGAAAAGCCTCAGGCTGTCATTCCTGAAGAAATCATGGAACATGGTGTACTTTCTGAAGGTATGCACTCTTATAACATTTGGAAAAATCTCAGATGTCCTGCATAAATTGTTATTCTCATATTGCATTAGTATTTATTCTAATTGTTGTACATTAAATTTCTAATTTTTTCAATTGTTATGTAAAAATATTGTTGAATGTGTCAGAAGACCATGAAGTTGAAGATTTACAACCCTCGATCTCCCCCTTGGGGTGGGGGTTTTTGTCGTCTCCCTGAAAATCTAGCTTCTCATTCATGGTTGTGACTCTGATTGTCCCGCTGAACCGTGCTAGCGTCTACCGGACCATGGCCATCTGTCTAGGATGGAGTCGATCTCCTTGTGCCCAAGTTGGAGGGGGGCCTTGCTGGAGGTCACTGCCTCCTTCAATTCTACAGCAGAGACCATGACTCAGAGTGGATTTCAATATTCTTCACAAAGGTACTGTTGTCATCGACTAATGGTTCTCTAAAAATATAGGGTGTCGACGTCTCTCAGTCGGAACGTGAGGAGCTCTGCATCAGCTAACGATTCGGCTCGGTAACCCATTTATGGGCTCCCTCTTCCTCCTTAACTACCGTCGACATTTTTAATGCCAGTTTTCGATCCTGCATACAAAGGGACAAGGTGAAGTAACAATAGATTATGGAGGAATGCACCATCATGGAAGGTAAAATGTGAATATCATTTAAAAAACTAGAGCTTCTGTTACGTCACACACCCTTATTTTCAAAATTAAGTGCTTGTGTGAAAACATTTAGTAATATTTTGTTAGTTTCAAGACTATCTCCAATATGTTGAAATTCACATGTACATTATTCCTGTTTCAATGTTCTTTAATATTAATATCTTATTAAATATGGGATATGTCTCACCTTGATGGGAAATTCAATGGTTGTCTTCTACGATCCCCACACTAATGTAACGAAATTCATGGAGGAGCTTGAGGTTGACATCTATTCCTGGGGTGTTTTGCATCCCATGAATGAATGGGTGAGGATATGCTGATGGGAATTTCATCCCCTCCAATTGATCTTTCGGGTCATGTTACTTCTGGTGCGGCCAATGGTGAAGATTCAGAATGCTCCTTGAGGAGTCATTCCTACAAGATCTTAGGAAGGGACATGCGTTCTTTTTTCCAGGTAGGTAAATATATGGATAATATGTACCTTAGATACAACATTTTCTTAGGAATTTTGGTTGACCCCAATATTCAGTCATACAGGAATCAACTGCACATTTCTCATATTTATTTTTACAGCCACTTTCCATTATTTAATTTCTCCAATTTTTATTTCAACAAGCAAGACTGTCTTCCTGCCTCTTTTCATGAAGGTTTTTGTAGGTTTTTGAGGCATATTTCTGTTGTAGCATGTCTTACTGCCTCTAACTGTGTTCAACTTCATTGTTGTCATCCTGCCTCTTTTCATGCAGGTATAGGTGACCAGGACACTGACATAGATATGTTCTTGGATAAGAACGATCTGAAGAAAGAACAGGACTGGCCAAGGTTGCCTTCAGTATTATTTGGAGGTCAGAAAGGATAACTTTCCTCTTGAACTGTTAGCATGCATCTCTGAATGAAACCCATGATCAAGGACCTGTCTTTATTTTAACTTCCAAAGATGGAAAAAGGATGCAGGAAATAAAAAACTATTTCGGATAGTTTCAAATTTTGTGTTTAATTAGCTCTGGTTTTATTGACTGATAAATTCTTATTTTATAATCTTATATCCATGTATAACCAGTGTTTTGAAGGACCCCGGGACACCCTGAGAGGGGAGGGGTGAATCAGGGTGACCACTTTTTCTTTTAATGCGTTGGATCTTGTTCCCACGTTGGTAGGAACTTGTTGAACCTGTATGATGATTATGATCAAAATGAAAACATTCACATGCACAGAGAGGACACAACCATTTTTACTTGGTTCACCACTAAGGGCTACGTCCAAGGAGCATACGCCGACTGGTTGCCGGTCGTACCTAAATCCACTATGCTTCACTAGCTACGGATACAAAAGTTCGGGTACAGACACTCTGTCCCAGGCTCACTGCCTTTACAATTGTTCAGGGATAGCTCACTGCGTCCCTCGGGTCACTCCCGTTGACTCCCCCTGGCTCACTGCCGTTGGTGAAGTCCCACTCAGTTTATAGACGTGTAGGTCTCTTCTTCATTTGCATAAGAGTGCATCCTTTGTTGAATGTAGATGCTCTATTGAAGTCCGATTCTCACTAGAAGAAGAATATCACTTTTCCTCGAATGAACCGAGTAGTTTCTCGGCTTTCGTGCAGCTCCAGTAAGGCAGGCGTGCTTCAATAGTGTCTAGGTCTCCTTTTCAAGCCCGGCGCGCAAGTCTCCCGGCGGCGCGCAAGTCTAAACCGGCGCGCAAGTGTCACTGAAGCACCTGCGCGACACTGCCTTCTTGAACTAAATACTTGCGCGATCCACTTCCTTTCTCTTCCAAACTGCCTTGGGAGAACAGCCAAACACCGGTGCGCAAACTCTACTTGCGCGACAAAACAACCACCTGCGCGACTCAACCACCTGCGCGACGAGAGCTCGAACAATCTCTCGGCCTTGAACTCTGTTGGAAATGAGGAGGGGTGGTCCAGTATTTATAGGCAAACTGGACCCCCTGCGCGGCGGCGCGCAAGTCCCTCGACGGCGCGCAAGTCCTGTCTCCAGATCCTCTGTCGCGCAAGTTACTTGCGCGACCCGACCAACACTTGCGCGACATTCTTTCCTTAGCCAAATTGTGATGTTCTGATCCTCAAAAACATATGGCGCGCAAGTCTTTCATCCTCCAAGAGCTCGGCGCGCAAGTATCTTTGCCAAAAACACTTTACTTTATTTACGGATTTTCAGGCCCAAAAATTTGGCAAACACTGGGAAACAACGCCACCTTCACTACTGTTTTCTGCTTGAACGGTATGATCACTTTGTTGGTACACACCCTGAACTTCCACTGAGGATTGACAACAAACACAAACCATACACCAAATCATGCTTTGAAGAACCTGGTTCCAACAATCTCCCCCTTTGGGTTTGTTGGCAATCAGAATAAATTCAATAGATCTCCAACCATGAGCAAATCCAAAACGCAAGAATCAACTCAGCTAACACTCTAAGTCTACGTGAGCAATGCTCGGTGTAGAAAACAAGAGAGAAAGCTTGAATTGGGTCTTAGTGTGTTGAAATCGTTCACGAAATTCTCCATCCCGATGTTATCCTTATTAAACTTCTCATCACAAGCTTACACTTCTCATCACAGAAGAATTTCTTGAATCGTACACGAAATTATCCATCCCGATGTTATCCTTATTAAACTTCTCATCACAAGCTTACACTTCTCATCACAGAAGAATTTCTTGCCTTGAATTTATTCCTTTCTCCCCCATTGACAATAAAACCAAAGACCGAAAAGTTTGTTCAACGTTCAGCTCAAGCCATACTCCCCCTGGATAGTATCTCCCCCATAAACCTGCATCACAGCCATAAACAGATAAAAACAGTTAAAACAAACGGGGAGAGGGGACTTTCGGAGCCTCCTTATGCAGTAGGAGGTGGTTGAACACCGAGGTTCAACCGATGCTTCTCGAACACAGCCGCGGACAATGGCTTGGTTAGGATATCAGCCACTTGCTCATTAGTTCCAACATGATCCATTTTAATCACGCCTTGTTCAACCTTTTCTTTGATAAAATGATACCGTATTTCAATATGTTTTGTACGAGAATGCTGAACCGGATTCTTCGTAAGATCAATTGCACTTTTGTTATCACAATAAATCACCATTGGTTGCTGCACCTTATCACCAATATCTGTTAGCTGCTGCTTCATCCAAAGAAGTTGAGTGCATGCTTTTGTGGCGGAGATATATTCAGCTTCAGCAGTACTAAGAGAAGTACTTTCTTGCTTCTTGCTCAACCAGCCAACACATTTATGCCCAATATAGAAAGCTCCACCACTAGAGGACTTTCTGTCTACTACATCCCCAGCCCAGTCAGCATCAGAAAACGCTGATAATTCACTGTCCCTGCCTGCAGCAAAAAATAACCCGAAGTTATGTGTGCCTTGAATATACCTCATGATTCTTTTTACTGCTGACATATGTTCCTCCTTTGGATTACTCTGAAAGCGGGCCGCAAGGCATGTTGCAAAGACAATATCTGGTCTTGTCGTTGTCAGATACAGTAGGCTTCCAATGATCCTCCTGTACATGGTGGGATCAACAGAGTTCCCATCCTCATGCTTTCCAAGTTTAGTTCCAACAGGAATCGGAGTTGACATTGGTTTGGAGTCTTGCATATTGAACTTCTTCAGCAACTCTCTTGCATATTTTTCCTGAGAAATGAAAGTGTATTCCTTCTTTTGAATTACTTGCAACCCCAAGAAATATGTGAGCTCCCCAATCATAGACATTTCAAATTCTGATTTCATGTGGTTGGCAAATTCATCCACTGATTTCTGCATGCTACCACCAAAAATGATATCATCAACGTAGACAAGAACCATGAACTGATCTTTTGGAGAATTCTTCACATAGAGATTGTGATCAACTCCTCCTCTTTTGAATTCCAACTTCTTGAGATATGAATCTAGCCGTGAGTACCATGCCCGTGGTGCCTGCTTCAAACCATATAGAGCTTTCTTTATTTTGCAGACCTTTGTTTCATCGGTACCCAAGACAAACCCCACCGGTTGTTCAATGTAGACTTCTTCTTCAAGTACACCATTCAAGAATGTTGTCTTAACATCCATTTGATATACTTTATATCCTCTTTGGAGTGTCATGGCAAGGAAAAGCCTGATTGATTCCAGTCTAGCAACTGGAGCAAAGGTTTCTTCAACATCAATACCTTCAATCTGGGAGTATCCTTTACATACCAGTCGTGCCTTGTTTCTGATAACACTTCCATGCTCATCAAACTTATTTTTGAAAATCCATTTGGTACCAATCACATTGTGACCTTCAGGTCTCTGGACAAGATCCCATGTCTGATTCTTATCAATCTGATCTAATTCATCATTCATGGCTTTCACCCAAGATTCATCTTTTGCAGCTTCTTCGAATGAGGATGGCTCTACAACTGATAGAAATGCAGATTGTGTGGTATTCCTCATCCTTCTGGTTTGTGTGGGTGCACTCCTATCCCCAATTATGTTGGATGGATCAATCTCAGCTCTTCGATTTCTCCTGTGAGGTTCAGTAGTATTCTCTTCAGCCATAGTTTCTTCTTCAGATTCTTCTTCTGAGTCAACATCATTATGTGATTGATGAGTGTTTTGAACAGCTTCCTCTATTTCTGCATTTGTAGTTTCTTCATGTCCACATTCTTCATGACTTTCTATCACATCAGCATATGATGTCCGTGAAACATTTTTGGTTTTCTCTTCAATTATCTTAACATCATTGCTTTCCACAATCCTTCCCAAACGATTGTTGAAACATTTGTAGGCTTTGTTGTTCATTGAGTAACCGAGGAAGATTCCTTCATCTGCGTTGTCACCATATTTCCCCCGATTTCCTTCTTTGTTCCTGATGAAGCACTTACTTCCAAAAACACGAAAGTATTTTAGAGAAGGCTTCCGTCCATGCCACAATTCATATGGTGTCTTCGTCTCACCCATATAAAGTCATGTTCGATTCTGAATGTACACTGCAGCTTGAACAGCCTCTTTCCAGTAATGTCGTGGAATACGACTCTCAATCAGCATAGTTCGTGCCATGTTGTTCACCTGTCGATTCCTTCGTTCAACAACTCCATTTTGTTGTGGAGTTCTCACAGCAGCTACCTCGTGTTGTATCCCATGCTTCTCCAGATAATTTTCAAATTCAATGGACGTGTATTCTCCTCCATTGTCAGATCGCAACACTTTGATTGTTCGTCCAGTATCATTCTCGGCGATTCGCCGATATGTTTTCATGCAGTCAAGGACCTGTCGTTTCCGGTGAATGACCATCACACATGCCATTCGACTGTAATCATCTATGAAAAGGACAAAGTACCTTTCTCCATGAGTTCCGGCAACATTTATTGGACCACAAACATCTGTATGAATCAGATCAAGAAGGTGAGATGCCTTTTTCTTCTTTGGCCGATATGAACTGCAGACCAACTTCCCACGAATACAAGCATCACAGGATTTTTCACGCTCACGCTTCAGGTTGGGAATGTCCATGACAATTCTCAATTTTGATATTTTCTCCATGTCTTGTTGATTGATGTGTCCCAATCTCCGATGCCACAGATTGTTTTCTTCTTCAACAGTCATGTAACATACATTCTCTTCACTATCAACCTGATACAAGTTTCCTTCTGTTCTGCATCCCTTCATGAGAGAATTGCCAGTTTTTCCCTTGATAGTGCAGCCTTTCTGATTAAAAGTAACAACAAGTCCTGAGTCACAGAGTTGACTCACGCTGAGGAGATTATGACGTAGGCCATCTACGTAAAGGACTTCAGTCTTCTTTAGTTCTCCATTAGCTAATTTGGTACTTCCACTCCCTTTGATTTTCAGAGCCCCATCATTACCAAATCTTACTGTACCATCAACATTCTTTATGATATTTGTTAGTAGACCGGCATTACTTGTCATATGAGATGAGCAACCGCTATCTAGAATCCAGGTACTGTTGTTCTTTGTAGCTTTGAGAGCTACCTCTGCAAGGTTTGATTTCTCAATCTTCCTCCTTTCCTTCCATGAGACATTAGATTGAGTATATAGAACTGATGGCCTTTCAACTATCTCTTCCGCAAACCCAGGTTCTTCATAGTCAAAGTCTTCTTTAAGAGGTGAGAACCTGTTTGAAAGAGAAACATCGTCTTGCTGACGAGACTTGACATGTCTGGAACTTCTGCATGAGGTGTCAATGTCCCTTCTCTGCCTGCAATTAATGGCCTTATGACCAAAGTTAGAACAATGAAAACAATATCCATAGAAATTATTTCTTCTATAAGAATTAGGATATGAAATTGTTCTCCTTTGTTGAGCATCTATATCTTCTCCATTCAGATAGCTTCTTGCCTCTTCACAATAAGACATGGTATGGCCCAGATAGCCACAAAACTGACACTTCATGAGAGGAAATGTCTTCTCACTTGAATTTCTCCTTATACCTTCTTCCTTGGGAGAGTAGTAAGACTGTCTGTCATTTCTGAATGTTTGAGGATAATTTTCAGGTCTCCTTTTAGTTTGGATTGAGGGTTCCCTTTTTAGCACTCTAGGTAACATTTCATCATGTTCAACTTTCATCTTGTCTTTCTTTTGGATCTTTTCACTTCCAGCAGTTGATGACTCAGCCTCACAGCCAATTCCACTCTTTCCCATGCAAGCGGGTCTTTGATCACTCAAGACTTTTCCAACCCCATCAAAACCACACTTGGCTCTTGCAAGTAATTCTGCATCTGAGAATCTTCCGAACTGTATTTTCTTCCTTGATTCTTTTGGAACTGATTCAGTCTCCAGTTTACTCCTTAGAGTAACTACTTCTTCCTCAAGACCCTCAGTAGTCTTGGATTTTTCATCCAGTCTGGATGTGAGGTCATTGATGACCTTTGCCTGCTCTTCAATTCTCAGCTTCCGATCAACTGCATCATCATTGCTTTCAATTATTTTAGACTGTACCTTCACAAATTCTTCTAGTCGTTCAATTTCAGCTTCAAGTTGATCAACATATTCAGTCGATTCTTCTACAATTGATTTCCACTTATTGCAGCTCTTACATTTAATTTTAAGCTTGCTAATTGCATCCTTAAGTTGCACCTCAGGATCTACACAAGTTCTCAGTTGTTTTTCTCCATCAGTATCTTCTGACTTTTCAACAGTGGCCATCATAGAAGCATGGTTCCCAGTTTTGAATTCCGGTTCTTCTTCATCACAGAATTCATTGTCATCTTCTTCCTCTTCACAGACAAAACTCTTCCTTTGCATTTTCTTTCCAGATTTGAAGTCTCCATTTTTGAAGAACCTTCTCTGAGGCTTCTTGAAGTTTTCATCTTCACTGTCATCATCATTGATATTCTTCAAGCACTGAGAGGCAATGTGCCCAACTTTTCCACAACGGAAACATGCGAGAGGTAACTTCCCTTTGAATTTCCCTTTCCCCTTCTGGAACTTCTTTGCAATGAGAGAAAGAATTTCTTTCTCTTCGTCATCATCACCGCTACTATCCTTTGAGATTTTCAATTTATCCATGGCCTTGAATGCCATTTCCTTGCTCACCCGAGTCGTAGCATCTTCTGGTTTGACTCTCATTTCATATGCTACCAAGCTGCTCAGTAGATCATCTAGAGAAAGTTTGGAGAGATCTCTTTCCTCAAGGGCTGACACCTTAGCATTATACAGAGGTGGAAGTCTTCTTAATATTTTCTTTACAATGTCAATGTCTTTGATTTCTTCGCCTAAACCCCGAATTGCTCCAACCACTTCAGTAATTCGATTGAAGAAAGAGTCTGCATTCTCGTCTGGATGCATCTTCAGATCATCAAAACGATTGTGAAGCACTTGTAGTTTCGCCTCCTTCACTTTGCTGTCTCCTTCATAAATATTCTCAAGTTTATCCCACATGGATTTTGCTGAGGTGCAATTCATCACCTTCAGGTAAATCTGATCAGAAAGGGCTGCAGTGAGAGCATTCTGTGCTTTAGCATCTGCATCAAGAAGTTTCCTGTCTGTTTCAGTCATAGCCAGACCTGTTGGATCAGTGACATGTATTCCTTGCATAGTAGAAAAAAGAACTTCCATTCCAAGAGATCTTAGATGAGATCTCATTCTGTTCTTCCAGATCTGGAAATTGCTTCCATCGAAGTGAGGGACTCCCCTGACATTGACCGCGTTTTCCATGACGAAGAAGGTCAGATTCAACACCAGCAACCTTTACCCTCTGATACCACTTGAAGGACCCCGGGACACCCTGAGAGGGGAGGGGTGAATCAGGGTGACCACTTTTTCTTTTAATGCGTTGGATCTTGTTCCCACGTTGGTAGGAACTTGTTGAACCTGTATGATGATTATGATCAAAATGAAAACATTCACATGCACAGAGAGGACACAGCCATTTTTACTTGGTTCACCGCTAAGGGCTACGTCCAAGGAGCATACGCCGACTGGTTGCCGGTCGTACCTAAATCCACTATGCTTCACTAGCTACGGATACAAAAGTTCGGGTACAGACACTCTGTCCCAGGCTCACTGCCTTTACAATTGTTCAGGGATAGCTCACTGCGTCCCTCGGGTCACTCCCGTTGACTCCCTCTGGCTCACTGCCGTTGGTGAAGTCCCACTCAGTTTATAGACGTGTAGGTCTCTTCTTCATTTGCATAAGAGTGCATCCTTTGTTGAATGTAGATGCTCTATTGAAGTCCGATTCTCACTAGAAGAAGAATATCACTTTTCCTCGAATGAACCGAGTAGTTTCTCGGCTTTCGTGCAGCTCCAGCAAGGCAGGCGTGCTTCAATAGTGTCTAGGTCTCCTTTTCAAGCCCGGCGCGCAAGTCTCTCGGCGGCGCGCAAGTCTAAACCGGCGCGCAAGTGTCACTGAAGCACCTGCGCGACACTGCCTTCTTGAACTAAATACTTGCGCGATCCACTTCCTTTCTCTTCCAAACTGCCTTGGGAGAACAGCCAAACACCGGCGCGCAAACTCTACTTGCGCGACAAAACAACCACCTGTGCGACTCAACCACCTGCGCGACGAGAGCTCGAACAATCTCTCGGCCTTGAACTCCGTTGGAAATGAGGAGGGGTGGTCCAGTATTTATAGGCAAACTGGACCCCCTGCGCGGCGGCGCGCAAGTCCCTCGACGGCGCGCAAGTCCTGTCTCCAGATCCTCTGTCGCGCAAGTTACTTGCGCGACCCGACCAACACTTGCGCGACATTCTTTCCTTAGCCAAATTGTGATGTTCTGATCCTCAAAAACATATGGCGCGCAAGTCTTTCATCCTCCAAGAGCTCGGCGCGCAAGTATCTTTGCCAAAAACACTTTACTTTATTTACGGATTTTCAGGCCCAAAAATTTGGCAAACACTGGGAAACAGCGCCACCTTCACTACTGTTTTCTGCTTGAACGGTATGATCACTTTGTTGGTACACACCCTGAACTTCCACTGATGATTGACAACAAACACAAACCATACACCAAATCATGCTTTGAAGAACCTGGTTCCAACATGTTTTATACATTGTTCTCTAATATGCAACTACAGTATAATATAAAATATATGTTTAGCATTCCGCAATATCTTGAATATGGGTGAAATTATATAATTTGTATTGTAATCAAGCACGTTTTCAGTGAACTAATCCTGTTCAAAGAGAGTTTATTTTCCCTTTGGTGTGGGGGTGATTATTCTTTTGGTATCTTGGTCGTGTCTCATCTCAACTTTGAGACTTTGGATCAACAAAATTGGATAACCAGGGGCAATCCCCTACCAACGGAACCCAACACTTGAAAAGGATTTATTTGATTGTGCGTGAAGTTTGGTCCATTTCGTGAACAATGAGGGTTGCCTTGGTTATGTTCTGGAGTTGGGATAGGCATTTTCTTGCTTCTTTTTTTTGTACATTTCTGAATGGGCAGTGTCTTCATGGTTGTTTATGTTTCTCTTGTAACAATCCAAGCATTTTCTTTTAATCCACAGAACTACTCCTCGGTGACCACGATCCACCCAGAGGTCCTTGACGAGCGGTCCGGGACAATGGTGATTGAGTCATTCGTGGTGGACGTGCGGGCTAGGAACGCCAAGGATGAGACGTGCTACTTCGTGAAGGCACATATCAAGTGGAACCTCAAGTCACTTGTGGCTGTTACGGAGCATTTGGGTTTACATAACCTCACTAAGCCCATTTCTAGGATCGATTCTGGCTACAACAGCGGCTGAAGGGCTATTTTTATGGTATCATTGGACCAGGTTGGCTAGTATAATAAGTTTTTCAATGATTTTAGGTCGCTTTGTCATGTTTTTTTGTAGCTGTGGATGAATCTGGTGCTGGGTCTGGATATAATTGATTGGTAGTGCAGGGAATTCAATGCAGGCTACTATTGTTTGGATTTGACCTTCAGGACATTTGCTTCTAAATTAATATGCATGTCCAGTTAATTCCATCCAGTTTCTGCAGGTATGACAACATTTTATGATGATGTGATATATATGGATTTAAAAAATGCATATTAACGGAAACCCATTCATGGATGTATACAAGATATAATGTCTCTTATGCTTATAATGAATAATGTTGATCAAAACCAGTTAATCTTTGGTTATACTGTGTCTCAAATCTGAAATCTATGTGACAAAATTCACACAAATCTGAAATCTATGTGACAAAATTCACACAAATAACACAGTATAAAATCCGTAAAATTTTTATAATTATCTATTATTTAATCTAAAATCTATGTCTAATGTGACTACAACATGAGCTATTTCTAAAATATGGAATCTATGCGTGTTAATAGTGTGACCATTGATTTGGAATATTTTTTATGTATTTTTTATAACAAATATTTTAGTTCATCATAATTTAGGTATTTCCTTAAACTTATTTATAATAACATTAACTGTATAATAGATTTTATTTATTATTTGTCTCTGATCTCTACGTCCCTCATTCCATATTGTTCCATATACATGATGAATAGTTTCACTTCGTTTTCTTTTTTTCTGAACATCTCACTCATTCAAATTATTATTATTTCATTTATTTTCACATTTCACGTTTTTATTATTACAACCACTGTCTTATCTTTGATTTATCTTTCAGTTTTTATTTAAGTGCCCGCATTACAGTTATTGTGATCGAAATTGAAAATGAATTCAAATTTTCTTCCTCAAAATTTAAAAATTAATATACATTTACTCTATCCTTTTTGTTTGTCAACTATTTGAATGGTGACTTCAGATTCTATGCATTCTTATTCCATTACCAAACACTGTTACCATCTAATTAAAATTTATTCAACGTTACTGTTTCTTCTCAACTTTTATAAATATTAATCTCTTATTAAAAGAAAAACCAGTAATCGAATACGTTGTGCAATAGCACGGATGAGTACTAGTTTATGATATTTCAAGAAAATTATAATATCTTTTTAGGAGTATACATAATTAATGTATATATTGATTGACAAGTGATTACTCTTGTTCGAGTATAATGGTTCCTCCAAATCTTTTTTTTTAAATGCTTTTATGGGTTAAGTTGGGACCCTCACCAGAACCAAACAAAATCCGTACAGAGTTCAAGAGAGAAAACAACACAGATGCAAACCCCCAGACACATCCAGATTATAATCCACAGGGGACATTTTTGGAATTTCCAAAAAATATCTAAATTTTGGTTTGGTATTATTCAAAGGTTTTCTTCAATCATGAAGGTTATGAAATCCACAACCTTAAGATAATCATCAATGGAGAGGCTTTCATTTTCCAATTCTAGCGTCGCAACATCTAGTTTCAATTCAAACCATTGCTTGAGTTCATCACAGAGACCATAGGGACAACTCTCTCCTTTCAATTTTAGATCCTCCTTCGATGTCACCTCTATAGTTAGCTATATCCTCTAACATGTTCTTCTATAGAGGCTCTACCAAACCTATCATAGATTGATTTCATCTTTTAATAGAAGTGTTATGGGAAGATGAAGACCCAAAGAGTTTGGACATCCATGTCATTTCCCTTACCTCTAATCTGATTGCTATTAGTCTCATAGACTTGCACCAAAGCCCCGTATGGAGTGGGGAGCCCCTGGTAGTTCTGAGTCACAAGTTCTTTGGTACTTTAACTATAATCCTTTGTTCCTACTCCCTTAGATGCTGACCTTGACATCCTTGTCTTGGGCAGGAAGGAATAGTTCTGCCGGTGCTTGCCCTTCTTCCTTGGAGGAAATGGAAAATTCCCGTATACTATAATTTCCTTTTTTCCTTTACCCTTGCCCGATCTAGAAAGACTCATCAGTGGTGTTGTCCCCTTCGTATCCAGAAGAATCCTGTAGATAGCCTCCCTCCTCTATAATAGAGGTATACCTTCCTTCAGAGCCCTCACCCAATGAGGATTTTGGGGCTACCACTTTCAATTATCCTCCACCCAAGGTGTTAGCCCCTTTTTTATTCTTCCCAGAAATTACTCTATCCCAACCATCTTCATCATCACTTTTATCAAATATGTCTCTCAAGCACTCAAATGGGTTCTATAATGGAATTCCTGGCTGCCTTGTTTTGACTACTGGGAGCCCGACTCATCTAGTCCCCATCCTGATGTAGCCCCTTATGATATTGCCGAATGCACCTACATAGGGACCTCCTCAACCAGGAAACTATTTATTGCATATGGGCTGCATCTATCCCTTAGTGCTAGAACTTCCTTCTCACTCCAGTATGGAGTGACTTCTCTCGGTGCAGCTCCTGAGGCCACACCAATTTCCATGCTGCTGAAAGAAAATCCCTTCAGTAGGCTACATTCTTCTCCAATGGAACCAGTTCCCTGACTTTACCCCATTTCCCCTCCCTTTAATCAATCCTCAATCATGTTCTCAACAACCACATAAGATCCAGGCTGGGCAACCACTATTCTTCAGGAACCTCCACTGCATAATCACATGGGATAGGTCTTCGGCGGCAATTGTTCAAGGTATTCCCTTGACAATATCACCAATTACAGTATCAAATTTTGGATTTATACGCAATATATTGTCTGAAACAAAGTTCCACCGAAATAAAAATCTAGATAAAATTAGGGAGGGGATCAGAGATGTTTACCTCAATGAAGATCCCGGAAACGATTGGGTGTTGCAACGTGCACGTTCTGGAATCAGAACAAATAAAACGCCCCAAGGTGTTCCCAAGAAGATTTATTACAGTCGGATTCTAGAATGTTAATGGTAGTGAGGGGAACCTAACCCATACCGCATATGTCTGGGGGGTTTTGTTTAGGGAAAAATCGATGGTCCATTACATCAGGAAGAAGCGAAATGAACGGAAAACTCGAGAGACTCGAGATTAGTCCCTCATAAAATCTTCCTCATCGGACATTTGAATGAGAAGATGCCTATCATCCAGAAGACCAACCACATACAGGCTTTGCAAACCCCATTCGTAGTTTACATGGTAATCAAAATCGAGAGAAGAGGGGCGATGATGACCAAACCTAGCCACAAGGGAAATTTCAAGGAGTTTCGAAGCATCCGCAAATTCGGATGGAGAGATCTCCATCGCTGGTTCACCACCAATCAGAGGAATCACCCGAGGACTGATCTTGATTCCAGGGAAATCAGGAAGAGGCGCCTCCATTTTCCCCTCCCACCATCGATCATCTTCTCCAGGGTCTGGCGGCTCCGTCTGCCCAATTGAGTATAAAGGTTATATTGATTTCCGAGAGCACAAGTTTCCCTGAATTTTGGGTTTATAATGTAATAGAAAGATATTGATAAATTTAGGGTTCATTATTATCCGGAATTTGGACTAGAATACATTAGTGTAATTCAAAGGATAAATCTAAATATAGGAAAACATCTTAAAATCTGTAAAATAAAGAGTGTGTGCTTTCCAAAAAATGAAATCCATATCTAGATACTACAGTGGTTGTAAGATTTATATTTAATTCATTTAGGGGTAATGACTAAGAAAATTTTTGGTTGGGTATTAATTAGATATTCACCGGGTTCACAATAAGAGGGCCTAACAACACACATGGTTTGGAACTCTTGAATGATATTTTTTATATGCTTCACATGCCCTTTATGAACCATTATAAAGGATTTGGTTACATTGTTATGGTGTTTTAAAATTTCATGATTTAACATATGACTATTTCCCAAAGACAGTGAGGTTGTTTTCTAATTTAAAATTATATCATTAGTGATGACTATTAAAATTACCCTCATATATTTTCATTGGTGGAGAGAATTTAAAATTGTGAGGATGTAATTTATTTAGGGGGTAGAATGTAACACCCTACGGTTTTTTCATATGTTATACTTTAAATAAGTACTATATTGAATAACTTGTTTCACAGACAACACCATACTAAAATGATCCGTGATATATTTTACAACCAAAGATAAACAATAATACATCATGAGAATAAAATGTGAAATATCATTATGAAAATTAAAAGAAGAGTAAACTCTCAAGTAAATAAAACGATAGTTAAAATGGTTTATTTTACATATTATTAATTTTTTAAGAATAAATTAATGTTTTCAAATACCAATTAATTGAAAAAATGTAATGGTTAGAAGATAAATAATTAATGGGATGTGATTAAAATCATTTAGGGTTAAAGACCTATTTTTCTAAGAATTATATTTTTCTATATATTATATATTTCTATCTTAATAAATTAAATTGAACACTTTTAAAGTATTATACTAATTAAATGTTTAAATGTGCAAACTAATAGATTAACACTCATTTAATTAGTAATTGATATGAAATACGATTAAGAACACTTAAAATTTTTAAAGTAAATTTCTTTAATATTTTTTTTGGTTTTCTTATATGTGTTCATTTATAAGTTAAATTCAAAAATCATGGAATTTGAATTCTATAAAATGTTTTTTATTTTTTGGAATTATCATGCCTAAATTATCTTAGGGTGAATTTGTTGGATTTTTTGAGGAAGGTGTTTTTTTGATGAATAGTAAAAAATAACATTTTTACAAATACCATAACCTTTATGAAATAATCATTATATAAGCATAAATTAAAAGTTTATAAAAAAATTATCAAAAAATATGCATTTAATGAGTTAAATAATTCATTTAAAAATATTAATTTTAATTTAGAAACCTTGAATTGACATTTTGGAACCTAAATTATATTTTATTCTAATAAAAAACTATTTTTTTGGTTCCTTGCCTTTAATTGAGTAGTTTAATAGTTCCATTTAGTTTTGGATTGATTTAAATGCTAAATAACCCTAAATTATTTAATAATAAATCAAAAAATTCATGGGAACCAATTCTATTCAAAAGTACTTATCCTGAATGATAAAATAATCAATATTTTAACCCAAAACACCCATCTCCTCAAATATAAATACCCCACTCATTTCCCTTATTAAATCACTTCTCATCCACTTATAAAATCCAAACATCTACCATTTCCTCTATTATAAGCCTCTTAGTACCCTTAGGGATGTTATGGATTTACCCATCCAAATCCTTCAAGGATTTAGCAAAGGAGTAAATCTTTAACGAAGTGGTAACCCTGATTATCTTTCACCGATTTCTTTCTCTTCTTATTTCTACCCTCCAATCAATTTCATTTTTCACACCTTTATAAAATATTTCATATATAATTATATAACGTATTAATGTTTTTATTATACTGATATAACTATTTTAATATATTCATAGCATATACTCTCTCTCGTCTGTTTTGATACATCTTGATAATGGTCAATTTCATCCGCCAATGGGGACACTATAAACACTTTAATTATCATCACCTACATGGATAATTAGTGTATATTATTTAATACAAATGTATTCTAATATATTCTAAGCTTTATTGGAAAATTTTAAAAAATTATAAATTACACATATTCAATTTCATGAAATCAAAACAAAATTGAATAATTAAAAAGAAAACATGTCTTCAAGAAATTTTATCTTCCAAAAAGTAGTAATAAAAAAATTCCAATGATTATAAATGATAAATAATTAAAAAAGGAATATAATTAACTTCTGGATTCATGTTTTAATAAACATAATTATATTATATAGTAGGTGCGAATGGGATGAAATAAAATGAGACCTTAGGTATGGGTTCTTTGTCTCAATTTTCATTCATTGATATATATTTGAAATTACACACCTATTCATATTTGATATGATATAATTATTGTCCATTGAATTATTTTATCATGAATTATATTTTATTCATAATATTTAAAAGTTTATTTGATGATATATTTCCGTGTGCTTTTAATTCATATATTACCAAACCCGTAAGGGGATTCCTAACTAAATTCCCTTTCATTGAGTTTTATCCTTCCTTATTTGATTAAGTTTTTTTAAAATTATGTGAATTATAACCTCTGATTGTTTAATGTTTTATTTACACATGTTTTATAAGGAATTACATTTCTTTTACATAGTCTATTTATTGATATATTCTTACTTCACATGTTATATTCTTGGTAATGGTTTTGTTGGATCAGTTTTCATTTCACCGGGTCATAAACTTTATTCCTTGAATAAACTCTTATAAGGTTCTTATATTCAAGAATTTTCTATTATATATGGTCTTTTATCATTTTCTCTAGGAAAATTACATCTTTACATCGAAATATTTTTCTTTTATGGATTTCATTCTCTATAAAAATATGACATTATCAAGGATAATTATCACATGATCCAATGACCATTTTCCCTCCATGTTTATATTCTTTATTATGTTTCAAGAAATTTTCTCACTTATACATCAATTATTTTCTAAGTTCTTTTTATCCCACCTTTTACTTTCTTTAAAAATGTTTAAATAGAGTCTTCTTAAAATTTTCTTCATGAGTCTTTTTTTGACTTTCTTTACAAAACCGAAAAAAGAATCTCATTTTTAACATTCAATGTATCAACTCCCTTTCCAGATTTTATAATCAATTTTACTAATGAGGTTTCCTATTAAAGTTTTCATAGTTTTCCAAATTTATATTCTTAAGTTTTTTTTGGGATTTTAAATTTTAAAAATAAATGTTAATGTTTTAGATGAGTAAATGAAAGGATTTCATTCCATTTATATATATTTTTGTCTTCCAATGCATATTTATCATATATATTTTTATTTTCTTTTAATGTTTCAATATTTTGAATTGTTCTAAAATTATGGTTCTCAATTCCCTGTTTTCTTCCCTTCGAAATGTATTTTTAAAGCAACTGATAAGTTTGTTTTTAGAATAATGTCACAAAACCTTTATGAAGATTCATTTTATACTTCTTCTCCCATTTTACTCTAAAACTAAAAAATATCTATCTCATTTTGGGATATGTTTCATGCATTACCCTCAAAATTATCTTATGAATTTTTAGTTGATACCACACCATGTTCATAAGGGTTATGTTGTCTATCACTCTTCATATATTTCTTGACTTTATTTTTTCTCCTTTATATCCATGTTATTAAATTTCATGGATATATTCTATATCACTTACAATATTTATATTTTTTTCTTGTATTGAATCACTCATATACCAATTTCTATATATAGTGTCGGTTTTAAGGGTGCTTATAAAGAAATTTATTCATTTATTGACTGGGGGTGATTTTTCTATCATTTTTTGGCCTCCTACCATTGAAAAATATTGAACTCAGTGGATATTTCCCATTGATATCCTTGTACCTTGAAATTAATCTACATAATTATTTTATGATCAATCCATTGATAATGGTAGTTTCCATTACATTATGAATATCCTATAATTTCCAAGTTTATTGTTGTATATCCACCTAGATGGCCATACTATTTCATTGAATGGGGAAATATTGACACTCTATATATCCTTTCTTTCTATATGGATACCCATTGATTACTTATCCATTTTATATATGAGGTTCCATAGGCAATATTACGATATGTATTGTGTATTTATTATATTCATATAATGGTTTCATTGAACTTAATATGTGATGAGTGGGGCCCATAATTATATATCCCCTCGATGAATTAGTAGGTATCATGAGACAAACTAGATTGGGTATTTGTTATACACCTTACCATTGCATGTATGATATCATGTTATGTGGTATTGATGATATGTTTATAATGTCTGACATTATGAATTTCATCACTATTAAATTTGTTATTTTTTCCATGTTATTTTTACATTATTATTCTATCTATGGATATATATTACATGATTATATTATTAGTTATATGGAATTATTTGATTATTATTTATACATAAAATATTATTGGTGCCTTGTTTATTCCATGATAACTTCTATTGTATGTCACCACTTACTCTTTATTTGAGATCACCCTTCTCATGCTTCCATTTCCACAAGTTATAAAGAAGTGTATTATGTTTAGAATGTCTAGATGGGTATCATGTGTGGAGTATTTTGTGGGAGATGTTGAAGACTTATTAAAAAATGAGTAATCATTGGTTTAGTGGGATAAAATCCCGTTTGATGGGAAATATATGGGTTTTTTTAGTTGAAGGTTTTTCCTAATTCTATAAAACTATAAACCTAAATGGAATTGGGTGTGTAAGTGACTCAATAATGGTTATTGATATTCTAATTATAGATGGTTATGTTTGGGTCACTTCACTAGAATTTGAAATGTCGAACCAACTCAAGGAGAAGACATAAGTAGAGATCTTACAGAAGATGATTGGATGCATCCAGTGAGAAGGTCATTCTCGAAGATGACATGTTGAACTTGTGTGTCTAAAAGTAGATGAAATAAAATGGAGAGAATGTCTAGAAGTGTGAGAGGTCAATAATACTGATAACATTAGTTGATATAAATAAAAAAGTGTTAGAGTGATACAAGTATGATTGACCAATCCAGATGATGATTGAAGACAAAAAATCCAGTAAAGTGTTGAGAAGGCCAAATTAAGGCTTCCAAAAGATGAAATAGAAGAGTAACATAACATGAATTATGTTATAGTTTAGATGTATAGAATTTGGTAAGAGTATAATATGTGATGATGAGTTTTGTGGAAGAATCTTAAAATACTGGTAGCCGGATTTTGGATGACGTGTTGAAAGATATGGAAGAATAACACAAAAATTTATAGAGCTACATTAGAATAAGTTTTAAGAAAACAAAATATACATTAGAATAATCTGAATGTTTTTTAATTCCAACCTATATATACAAAAAAATACCGAGTTAAAAAAATAAATGTGATTATGCTAAGTTGTACTTCAATATATAAAAATAATGGATTAAATTCCATGATTCTAACAAAGATTTATGGATGTTTTGAGTATGGTTTATGCTGAGTTTTATAGAATTATTGAAAAAGTCATCTTTTGATATTTTTAGAATAATTGAAGGAGTTTGACTATGTGTTGAGTTATTAGGATTTTCAAAATATAGAGTATGTTTTTGAAGTTCATATTTTAATGTTTATCAAAAAACTCTAGTGTAGTGGGGAGTATAATTGGGGAAGAGTAGTTTCAAAAAAGGGATTAATGAGTGTTCAAGTAACTGAACTGAAAGTTTAAAAAATCCATTGAGTTAAAAAGAATTTTAGTGATTCTAAATGATCATTGTGTTAGGAAAGTAGAGACGAAATTCTTGAAGATCAAAGAGTTGAGAATCTAGAAACCTAATTTCTAAAAATTGTGATTTCGGGTAGAGGATTTCTATAAATAGAGTTTGTCAGTAGCTTCTGATTCTGTTTTTTTAGAATGCTCAAAGGAATATTATTATTTTATTATCGAGGCATCCTAAATTTATAGGATCATTCTCAATTTGGTGGATCATTTTTGAAGACCAGAGGGATCTTATATAATCTTATCTAAGAGATAATATTTAGTCAAGAATGATATGTTCCCAAGGGTTAAGGATTATATCCTCCCACCCCTTGTAAGTTTTGGTCTTGGATGATACCTTTTTACCTTTTGTAATCACAAAATTTGATTAGTGATAAAATCAGTGTCTCATAATAAATCCAAATACATCAAGGAGTAAATACCCACATTGAGATTGGACATTGTAAAAAATCCCATGACCCTTACATTAATTTATATTTATTTTTCTTTTGTGTATGGGTGATATATAATGTTTGATAGGATCGTGAATTTAATAAGTCAAAAAGGTGAATTTCAAAATAAGAAATTGTAAAAATGTATTGTTGATTCAACTCCCATTCTCAATGGTACATCATATTCTAGGTAATTTCATATTCAATTTACACTTCATCTAGAGAACCACTAAGAAAAGTTGATTTGAACTCTATTTTGAATACCTTGAATTTTAATTAAATTTATATGGTAAAATAACTTAATCATTTCTAAACTTTCCATGAGATTTTTTTTCAAAAATGTCCATGAATTCAATTTGGGAGAAAATGTTATACATGATTTACGATTTATTTTGAATAATCAATAATCCTTCCTCATTCATTTTTTTTTTCAAAAGACCCCATTTTGTTCCTTTTCATTATTATTTTTTATCCTATAAACAATCTCACACATCTATTTTTTCCCAATATGATCAATCTCATCAATATTTTATTTTATCCAACTCTTATCTTAAGAATCCACATTTAATTTTTTTTGGCTTTACTTGAGATATAATCATTATTTTTTATTGTGATTTCATACTTTAGGTTTTCTCCAAATCTAGTTTTTCACAAATTTTTTTTGTTCATAAACTTAAGCTCTACTATATGAAATCATTCCAGTCATAGAACCTAATCTAGATTCATCATCATCCATTCTTTCATCTAAATTAGGATCAATATCCTATGATCCCCCAGAATTTCTATCTTTGATTAATATTTATTCCATAATTTCTTCAGTGTTTTTTTAGAATGTAATCTCTTTTCCACCATAGTGACATATTAGGTTTCAGTAATATTAAAAGGACTACTATTGAATCATTCATAGACCTTTCTCGTCAAATATTAACCAAGTAAATTTTCTTTATCCCCTTGATATTCAAACATCTGGTTCCTTATCTAACTATTGAGAATGAAATATTTACTTCAAAAAATTAAGAAATATTTCAATGTTGTATCCTTCCCATGAAACATCTTATACGTGGTCTTCTATTCATGTGGACATATTAAGTCTCTATTTGTGATTTAGATTGATGTTAATAATTTTTATTTTCATTTTTAAAAGATTTATTCGATGAGAATCATCTCATCTATGCTATTTATTATCTATTCTCTCTTCACAATGAAATTATTCCACCAAGGAGTTCTAACCACTAAAACATGATTCATTATCTCATGTTTCTCAACATAATCTTCCACTTTGATATTAGTGGAATCTAGTCCTATGTTTGTTTAAAACATTAAGATTGTATTCATAAGAATATTCTCATCCTACATAAGGTATATTTTTATACAATTAAAGTCCTTGGATTTATGAGTGATCACTATTATTTTCACACCCGTCGTTTTTAAATTATTTATTTTATTAATTTTCTGGGCATCGAGTAGTTTGGGTTGAAGCCCGAATTAAATATTTGGGTTCTTATTTAAAAACACATGTTTTGTCCTTGACAAAGTTCAGTGCACCGCGGTCAAAGCCGCGTGACCTCACCCAACTCACCGCATGACCAACTTGATGTTCAAGGCAGATAAATAAAATATAATGAATAGTAAAATAAAAATAAAATAAAAATGAGAAGTGTAATAAAATTTAAGGGACTATTTTAATTATACTAATATTGTTTGAGTATATTATTATTATTATTAATAGTGTTAAGAATATAAAAAAATAATTATGTTGTTATTAATATTTTAATTATTATTATTATCGTTAATATTAAATTAAGTTAATATCCTTTTATTTTATTTTATTTTGCTTCAAAATGTTCCGTCAAGGTGTGGGCTAAGTTCTGGTTGGATTTTGTGTTTTGTCGATAAACGAGTTTTTTTTCATAAGGCGTGACATCATGCGACGCACACGCAAAGCATAGTAGCGAAACTGTATGACTTCGTTAGCACCGCCGTGTGACCCGCCCATTGTTCAATTAAACAAATAAAATGAATTAATAATAGTGAAATAAAATTAAATGTGTGGAAGAATAAAAATAAAAATAAAATGAGAAAAATGTGTTAATAATTTAATAAGTTGTGTTTTAATGATAATAATAATATTATTGTTATCATTTTAGTTTGAAAATATTTTTATTAATAATAATAATAATATTATTTATTTTGTTTTAGTTTTTTTAGGTTTATTTTTATTCTTTTTTTATTCTTTTTTTCTCTTTTTTCCACCCCTCATTATCTCCCCCATTTCCCCCCCTTTCCCATCGGATCCCCCCACCCACCTGACACCCTACCCAGCTCAACGACTCTCCCCCCTTCTACCCAACTCACCACCCTCCCCTCCCATGTCCAGTGCCACACCCCTACTCCCGCCTCGTGCTGTCACCCCTCCCAGCCAATCTTCCCCTCGCACTGCACCCCCTGCCCTCCTCGCTCGCACCGTTCACCGAACCAGCCACCTCTCGATTAGCCTACTCATCTTGCACCGTCGCGCAACCTCCCCTCAAAACCCGATGCCACACCCCCTTCCCTCCTCACCCGCACCTTCCTCCAAACCAACCGCCTTCCAACATGCCTACTCAGCTCACCCTCTCGCACGACCTCCCTTGAAAAACCCGATGCCGCACCCCTGCTCCCGGCCAGTAGCCTCTCCAGCTCCGACTTCCCCATCGGTGCCTCTCCCTTCGTCCATGCACGCAACCCCCTTCTAGAGAAGTCTCTTCTCTTTTCTTCCTTCTTGAGTTTTGCTTGTTCAGCAGGTTTGGTCCTTTTTAGGGTTTGATTTTGATTCTTTTTTGTTCGAATTCTAGTTTTAGGGTTAAATTTGATCTTTATGTGGTGCGTTTGTGGTGCGATTGGATTTTCACACCAATTTATGGGGAAATACAGCTTCAGGGGTAGGTGGTTCCATTCCTTAAAACCTCTTAATAATTTTATTATGCTTGTTTAAAATTTTGGGTGTGTCCTATAATTTCTTTTCCTGGTGCGAATAATAATTTCAAGGAGTTTTACATGTTTAAATGCTGGGAATAGGATTAAAAATGAATTCGGGTGTGCTTTGTGTGTGAAAATTGGTGTGTTGTTTTATAAATATGTTTTATGCATTGGTTGTTAGGTGAAAAACATATTTTAGTGTGATAATGTTGGGCTTTCATTTTAAAGTGACATTGTTTTTATGAAAAATTAGTTAAATTTGATGTAAACCTTGATTGCACCACTTTCTTATGTTTTATAAATTATTCAAATAGTTTATTACCTTAATTATGTGGTGTGTATAATGTTTTTGAAATGGTTTGAGTTTTTAAGGGCTGGGAGTGGATTTTGATATAGGGATTTGGTTGTGTTTTAATGTGTATCTTGGTGTAATGTCCTTAGAAAGTGTTCAGAGGGTTGTTTGGATAGTGCGAAGTGTGTTTCCAAGGTCTTTGATGGGTGTATAGATTTAATTGGAGATTTTAAAAGGAAAATAAGTCACTTTGGGTGTGTTTGCCTTGTTGTGCACTTTTGAAATTGAACTGCAAATTATTGAACAATGGAAAACATATTTTGATATGGTTACCTTGGGTATTTGGTTTTAAAGTAGCATCACTAAATCGAATCAAGTGGTTTTTTTGGTGTAAAGTCTGCTTGGTCTTTCTTGAAATTATTTCATAAATACTTAAAATATGTATTGATTTATTTGGATGGCGCGAAAGCAGTGTTTTTGAAAGAGTTGAGTATGCACTTGTTTTTAAAGTAGGGTGTTTATATAAAATGAGACATGTTTTTGGTTTAAACCATCTTCACGTCACTTAGTGGTGTTTTATAATTGGTGCAAGTGGTTCATTATCTGTGCAAGTGGTGCAAAACTAGTTCTAAGGTGAATGTGTTAAGCAAGTGATTTGAAATGGCTTTCCTTTTAGAAATTAGGTATGTTTATTGTGTAATCCCTTATTGTTCTATTTATCAATGCTTTATTTGTTTTGCAAATTGATTATGTTATTCTTTGAGTGTTTCCAAATAGGGATTTGTGAAATGGTTAAGTAACGAAAAATATATTTTGGAAAGGTATTTTGGTGTGCGTGTGTTTTTGAAATATTGTTTGGGTATACAAGGGGTGGATTTTGTGTGTAATGTCCCATTTGGTCTGTGATATGAGAAAGAAATATACTATGTGAATGTGAAACTTTTTTGAGAATAAGGGAAAACCCTGGGTATCTAGGTGGGTAGACTAGAACTAGTGCGCTAGTGATCCGGAGGGGTATCGTCCCTATTTCACTAAGCTGGATTAATGATTGAAACACTAACTAAATATATGAATGACTGAGGGTCGTGGTTTCTATGCCACATTTACTAAGGTTCATGGTTTATAAGCCACGTTTACTAAGGGTCATGGTTTATAAGCCACGTTTCACCGAGACATGAGGTTCTAGGGTCCCACTTGAGCTAGATGAACCTTAGGGGATTTACCTGTAGTGATTTACTATTCATGATGTGGTGCCTTTTGTCGGTATATAGAATACCACTTGATTATGTGAATGTTATTTATAAAATTTCTCTTCCATTTTAAAGTAGTATTTGTGAAATGGTTTTTCTTTCAGTGCTCTTTCCTTTTCACTTTCAACTTTTAAATGTTTTCCTTAAAAACAAATCATTTTAAAAGTATGATTTTAAATAAGCATGTTAAATTATCTCTTAGGTGTTGTGGCATGTAATATTTTTATTAGATGACTTATTACTGGGATTTTCTTTCACACCCTACATACACCTTTGGGTGTATATAGACCTTGTTTCTTGTGTATTCTAGGTTGTGACATCGTGCTCAGTGATGGTGGTTCAGGTTGTTGATGGTCTTCTCATGTAGGTTGGTGTTTGTAGCCCGTGGATGTAAAAACTCTCTTATTTCTTGGAGATATGAGTTAGAGTTTTAGTTTCTTTTGTTGTTGTTAATTTTTGGGATGTTGGTTCAAGTTGTAAACCATTAAATTTGTTTTTAGTTAAGGTCTTGTTTGGTTGTATATTTTTAGTTTTAGTTTTTTTATCTTGTCAGTTGTTTTGTGTTTACTATTTCTGGTAAATCATTCCCATGTATTAGTTTTGATACCCGGACACTTGTGCCAGCTCGTGGGGATTGGTAAATCCCTTCGGGCCATGTCGCGGACCGAGTTGGGCACCAGGTCAGATGACAACTCGGCCTGGTTCATGAAAAAATGGTATCAAAGCAGGTTCACTCTCTTGGGTCGTGTTTTTTTGTAAGAGTCAGGGTAGACCAGAGTTAAGGTTGTCAGAACTCGATATTCTAGCTACGAGAAAGGTGCCTTGCCAGCACACCTCATGGTTGGACTCGAGTTACCAGGATAAGTTGAGGTTTTTATGAGTCATTGGTCCTTGTGATTAATCTTTTTTAGGGGAAATGAAAAGGGAGTAGGGTCAGTGGTCCCAGTGAGATCGTAGGGTCTGGAAATCCATGTAGAGCCAGGGATGATGTACTAGAATACTCTCTGTAGCAGTGACGTGATTGGAGTATGGCCTCCAACCATATGTCCCAGTCAACCGCCAACATTAGTATCCTCTTGCATCATTCCTCATTTCTTGTTTTGAATTTTTAGAAATATGGTTTTTAAGTAAAGATGATTTGGTGTTTAATAATTAGTGGTTGTGTGGTGTGTTGTGTTTGTTGGTGTTGTATTGGTTAATGTGTGGTTGCATGTGCCACCAAAGGTAGAAGCTCAGTTCGGGAGTCTTCAATACCTGACTGCGAGGTAGGAGATACTTCAAAAATTAGGGCTCTAGTCATAGGCCTCAGAGTGAAGCTGGCACATGGTTAGAAACCCATAGAGTGTATGGGACCCCAAATTTATTTTAGTAATTGGTTTTGAAAGTCAGAGAAGTTTAAATCATTTCCTGTAGATGTTCCATTCTGAATGACCCATCTGGGTGCATGAGGTTTCCCATGGATATGAGGAGGCTTGGTCTTCTCATTACCTTAAAGTCCTGGGGGTTGCATCCCACTGAATGAAATCACTTTTAGCGGTCCTTATGAGGTTTGTTTGGGAGAATTGGTCTCAAATTTGAATGGTGCTCGTCCAGGGATGTGGAGATGTTGGTTTTTCTTCGGTTATGGTTTTGATGCCCCGGTAGTTGGGCCCTTTCCTCCCTGCCCTTTTGGTGGGGGTGTTTGGGTCACCGTCGAATTTTTTTTCAAAGTTTTGTACCTTATGTTAGTTCAAATGGTGGGAAGACCCACGATGGGTCTCTCAAAAATGTCTATAGAGTAAGTCAATGCTAGCCTATTTCCATGGTGGGGAGTCTGCTCAGGCCTCCCCATTTCGGTCTCCCTATGGCGGCTTCCCAGTCTCATCTCGGTTTCCCTAGTCTTATTTTGGTTTATGAAGTTGGTTTCTGTGGGTGTGAGAGATCCCTCCCTTGATCAATTAGCTGGAGGCGTTCCAAATCTTTGGGGCAGGTGATACATAGTGAAAAGTCTTTTACGGGTTTCTTGAGGTTTTCATTTAAGACACTTTCTCGAAGCATTGTGCATTTTCTTCTTTTCAGTTGCTTTTCGTGGAGATCCTTTTTAAACCTTAAGTGGGTGTCGCTTTCTACTTTGGGATTCAACCTTATCTGTGGCTTTATGGGGACAGAAAGCGCTATTGTGGGGAGAATTGAAACATCTGTCATTTTTAAATTATTTATTTTATTAATTTTCTGGGCATCGAGTAGTTCGAGTTGAAGCCTGACTTAAATATTTGAGTTATTATTTAAAAACACATGTTTTGTCCTTAACAGCATTCATCGCACCGCGTTTGAAGCCGGGCAACCTCACCCGAGTCACCGCGTGACCTCACTTAGCTCACCGTATGACCCACTTGATGTTCAAGGCTGATAAATAAAATGTAATGAATAGTAAAATGAAAATAAAATAAAAATGATAAGTGTAATAAAATTTAAGGGACTATTTTAATTATAATAATATTGTTTGAGTATATTATTATTATTATTATTAATAGTGTTAAGAATATAAAAAAATTAATTATGTTGTTATTAATATTGTAATAATTATTATAATCGTTAATATTAAATTAAGTTAATATCCTTTTGTTTTATTTTATTTGGATTTGAAATGTTTTGTTGAGGTGCGGGCTAAGTCCCTGTTGAATTTGGTGTTTTGTCGATAAATGAGTTTTATTTTCTCGAGGCGTGACATCATGTGTTGCATGGGCGAAGCATAGTTGCGAAGCTGTACGGATTCGCCAGCACTACCGTGTGACCCGCCTATTTTTCAATTAACCTAATAAAATTAATTAATAATAGTGAAATAAAATTAAATGTGTGGAATAATAAAAATAAAAAAAATGAGAAAAATGTGTTAATAATTTAATAAGTTGTGTTTTAATGATAATAATAATATTATTGTTATGGTTTTAGTTTAAGAATATTTTTATTAATAATAATAATAATATTATTATTTGTTTCCTTTTAGTTTTTTATGTTTCTTTTTATTCTTTTATTCTTCTTTATTTCTCATTTTTTTCTCCCATCATTCTCTCCCTCATTCCCCCTTTCCTGTCAGATCCCCCACCCACCTGAAACCCTACCCAGCTCGGCAACTATCCCCCCTACTACCCAGATCACTGCCCTCCCCTCCCATGTTCGGTGCCACACCCCTGCTCCCGACTCATGTCGTCTCCCCTCCCAGCTAGCCTTTCCCTCGCGCTGCACCCCCTTCCCTCTTTGCCTGCACTGTCTGCCGGACCAGCCGCCTCCCAAGCGGCCTAATCAGCTCGCGCCGTCACGTGACCTCCCCCAAAAACCCGGCACCGCACCCCCTGCCCTCTTCACCAGCGCCATTCGTTGGACCAGCTGCCTCCCGACTGGCCTACTCGGCTCGCGCCGTTGTGCGACCTCCCCTGAAAACACGGTGTCAAACCCCTTCTCCCAGCCAGTAGCCTCGCCAGCTCTGGCTTCTCCATCGGTGCCTCACCCTTCATCCGCGCACACATCCCCCCTCTGGTGGATTCTCTTCTCTTTTTTTCTTTCTCGAGTTTTGGTTGTTCAGCGGGTTGGGTCCTTTTTAAGGTCCAATTTTGATTCGTTTTGGTTCAAATTCTTATTTTAGGGTTCAATTTGATCTTTTTGTGGTGCGTTCGTGGTGCAATTGGAGTTTTGCACCAATTTTTGAGGAAATTTGGCTTCAAAGGTAGGTGGTTCCATGCCTTAACACCCTTTGATAATTTTATTTTACTTGTTTAAAATTTTGGGTGTGTTCTATAATTTCTTTTCTTGGTGCGAATAATAATTTTAAGATGTTTTACATGTTTAAATATTGGGAATAGGATTTTAAATTAAGTCAGGTGTGCTTTGTGTATGAAAATTGGTGTGTTGTTTTATAAATATGTTTTATGCGTTGGTTGTTAGGTGTGAAACATGTTTTAGTGTGAGAATGTTGGGTGTTCTTTTTAAAGTGACATTCTTTTTATGCGAAACTGGGTAAATTTGATGTAAACCTTGATTTCACCACTTTATTATGTTTTATAAATTATTCAAATAGTTTATTACCTTAATTATGTGGTGTGTATAATGTTTTTGAAATGTTTTGAGTTTTTATTGTATGGGAGTGGATTTTGAATAGGGATTTCGTTGTGTTTTAATGTGCATCTTGATTTAATGTCCTTAGAAAGTGTTTGGAGGGTTTTTTGGATGGTGTGAAGTGCATTTACAAGGTCTTTGATGTGTGTGTAGATTTAAATGGATATTTAAAAGGAAAATGAGTCACTTTGGGCGTGTTTGCCTTGTTGTGAACTTTTGAAATTGAACCGCAAATTGTCGAACAATGGAAGACATATTTTTGATATGGTAACCTTGGGTATTTGGTTTTAAAATAGAATCACAAAATCAAATCAAGTGGGTTTTTTGGTGTAAAGTCTTCTTGATCTTTCTTGAAATGATTTAATAAATACTTAAAAGATGTATTGATTTATTTGGATGATGCGGAAGCAGTTTTTTGAAAGAGTTGAGTATGCACTTGTTTTTAAAGTAGGGTGTTTATATAAAATGAGACATGTTTTTGGTGTAAACCCTCTTCACGTCACTTGGTGGTGTTTTATAAGTGGTGTAAGCAGTTCATTATTTGTGAAAGTGGCGTGAAAGTAGTTTTAAGGTGAATATGTTAAGAAAGTGATTTGAAATGGATTTCCTTTTTGAAATTAGGTATGTTTATTGTGTAATCCCTTGTTGTTCTATTTATTAATGATTTCTATATTATGAAAATTGACTATGTTATTCTTTGAGTGTTTCCAAATAGGGATTTTTGAAATGATTAAGTAACGAAAAATATATTTTGGAAAGGTATTTTGGCGTGCGTGTGTTTTTGAAATGTTGCTTGGGTATGCAAGGGGTGGATTTTGTGTGTAATGTCCTATTTGGTCTGTGATATAAGAAAGCAATATACTATGTGAATGTGAAACTTTTTTGAGAACAAGGGAAAACCCTGGGTATCTAGGTGGGAGGACTAGAACTAGTGCGCTAGTGACCTAGATGAGTATCGTCCCTGTTTCACTTAGCTGGATTTACGATTGTAACACTAACTAAACATATGAATGACTGAGGGTCGTGGTTTCTAAGACACATTTACTAAGGGTTGTGGTTTCTAAGTCACATTTACTGAGGGTCGTGGTTTCTAAGCCATGTTTCACTGAGACATGAGGTTCTAGGGTCCCACTAGAGCTAGAAGAAACTTAGGGGATTTAACTGTAGTGATCTACTATTCATGATGTGGTGCCTTCTGTCGAAATACAGAGGAACACTTTATTATGTGCATGTTATTTATAAATTTTCTCTTCCATTTTAATGTAGTATTTGTGAAATGGTTTTTCTTTCACTGATATTTCCTTTTCACTTTTAGATTTTAAATGTTTTCCTTAAAAACAAATCATTTTAAAAGTATGGTTTTAAATAAGCATGTTAAATTATCTCTTAGGTGTTATGGAATGGAATATTTTTATTGGGTGACTTTCTACTTGGATTTTTTCTCACACCCTGCATACACCTTTGGGTGTATGTAGACCTTGTTTCTTGTGTATTCCAGGTTGTGACATCACGCTCAGTGATGATGGTTTATGTTATTGATGGTCTTCTCATGCAGGTTGGTGTTTGTAGCTTGTGGATGTCTCACCTCTCTTGTTTCTTGGAGGTTTGAGTTTGAGTTTGAGTTTATTTTATTGTCATTACTTTTTGGGATGTTGGTTTAAGTTGTAAACCTTTAAATTTGTTTTTAGTTAAGGTTCTATTTGGTTATCTATTTTCAGTTTTAGTTTTTTTATCTTGTCAGTTGTTTTTTGTTTACTATTTTTGGTAAATCATTCATATGTGTTATTTTTGATACCTGGGCACTTGTGCCAACCCGTGGGGATCAAGAACACCCTTCGGGCTATGTCGCGGACCGGGTAGGGCACCGGGTCGGATGGAGACCCAACCTAGTTCGTGACAGTTATATATGCTATACTACTATATTCATTGATTAAGAGACCAATGTATCTTCTTCTATCAATGGATCTTGATTTTATTTTCCCAAAAACCTCCATATGAACTAATTTAAGAAACCTTGAAAACTCCTTATCATTCGGCTTGTATGAATTTTTAATGATATATACTCTTTAGAAAATATCTAAAGTATAAATATATTCAAGTGTAATCATAATAAGATCACATAAACCTTCATGTTTCAAAAAATCATCCAAGTATTTTTTGGTCAAGTGGTTAATCCATTTATACCACAATTTTTTTCATCTTCCTTAGTAATAAAAAAATTATTCTTATTCACTAACATGATATAAATTTACTTCAATCCATTTAACTTTCCTTAAAATTGAAAATTATTTTAGTTTTATTGTACGTGTTATATTGGTAAGGTATACAACATATCATAAGTTGCACAATTAACTTTCACTTAAGATATTGTCAGAAATACATTCTATAAAAATGAAAAATATCTTCCTCATGTTATAACACTAAGTTTGGATCTTCTAGAGTGAAATATCTTCAAGAATTCATTTTTTACAAATATTTAAATTCCTTCCAAGTGATATTCAACATATTTTAGTATATTATTATTTATTATCTTATTGAAAGTAAAACCACTATCAAGAATTCAAATTATAGCTCTATTAAATTCCTTTAAATAAATATCCACCACTATAGAACTTTAATCTCTCTTATTTTTGATTTTTTTTCTTCAGATCCATTTATGGTTGATAATATTTCTCTACCTTTTGAAATTATGGATCCTACTCATATTGTAATAATGAAAACCTATTTTTCATATTCATATTACTTGATGACACCATGAAATGTTTCTTTAAACCAAATTTTATCTCCCTTATAACAATTATTTTTTTATGTTATGAGAAACATATGGATTTATTTCCATTACATTTACACAAAAAAAACCTCCATGAATGAAATCCCGAGAGTTTTTAACTCTATTTTCCCATATATGTTGTTTTTTTTCCTTTAGGTAAATATTATATATAAAACATGAATTTTGTGAAAATTTTAAAATAATAACAAATAATTTGAGGTGTATTTTTATGTGTCTTAATTGGTAGTCTATTTTATTTTAGGTCTTACCTGAATCGATCTTCTTCCTTGGAGTGGTAGCTTTCTTCAGTGCATCAACCATGATATAATTTTGTTTAAGATCAAGATTTGGGCATACCTTGACTTCATAATGAATTCATTGTTATTATAATAAATCCTCATAAATCTTTAAGTAATATACAAGTTTATACTTTACCCTCTTAATAAAAAATGCAATCCAACTATTTGATTTCATTATGGGATTTATAGATCATTGTTGTTATTCCATCATTCACCTAGTTTTTATGACTTCACCTTTAATATCCTTTATTTATTTGACCATTTATTTCACTATATTGGTTAAAAAATAAATCATTCAAGATGGGTTATCATCTATTATATTGTTCATAATAACCTTTTTTGAGTTTTGAAGATTGTCATATTTAAGATTTTCGATTTTATTCTCCAAATCAACTTTCACTTATTACTATAGTTACATGTAGATTTTATACTCTCATAAAAATAAATTATTTTTCACCATTTTGTGTCTTATAATATCAATATAATCAATTTCATCCTCTATATAAACTTTGTGTTAAAAAAATACCTTGATTTCAGATTCTTCAACTTCACTTTCTTTCTTTCATTTTGGGTTTTCAATGAATTTGACAAGTACTTCTCCACCGAGGTATTTTTAATTATAAATTTCTTTTTCTCTTGATTCCTATGATCCACTGATTTCCTATTAATGAAAGGCATTCTTTTTGAAAAAATCATATATGGTTATTTTCCTTACTTTCACATATCTAGAAGACTTATTCTTTGGTTGATCATCCCCATGGTCTTCTCATAATTTCTTAAGAGACTTTATAGTAAGGTAACTAACCTTCCCGCATTTAATGAATTTTATTGGAATATTTCCTTTATATTTTTATTTCTTCTATTTATGAATGAGTAAAGGAATGAAATCACCTTAATAACTTATTTCTCTACCAAATTATCCTTAATAGTGAACTTCTTAATTATATTGAATAAAAATTCCCTTGATATATCATTTTATATAATATTATCCATATTTATTTTCCAATCACATATGAAATAAGGATACATTAAAAATCATCTAGTGAAACTAACTTGTGATCATGTTCCTCAATCATAAAAACCATCATGTTGAAGTGAGAAGTCAAACATAAAAATATTATTTTCACATTATTGATATCCTCAAGTAACTCATCAATTCCAAACATGGCCTCCACAATGAAATTCACCTAATAATGTAATAAATAAATATATTTAGATATTTGTATCCTTAAATCCTCATATTTTTCCTAAAGTGATTATAGTTTATCTTCTATCATATTCATGTTGTCTGTATAGATGTTTAGAAACTTCTATAACATGGTATTTCAAAAAATACAAGACCTTAAATTCATGTAAATTATATTGAAAAAATATCAACAAGGGAATTTAGTCCTTTGGTGTCAAATTATAATTCTTTACGAACCATTTCCATTATTTCCCCACTTTAAATGTTTAGTATAATTCCATGTATGATAACCATTTACACATTTATGCCGAGTGATTAAAAATATTTCTTCATATGATTCTTTTGTAATTGAATGTTTTTTATACCAAATAAAAAAAAATTCCTATGTGATTAAAAACCACTTCAATAGAAATTTAAATTTTGAAACAATTTGGTGAAATAATTATTAAATTTTATGCCACTCCCAATACCTAAATTTTCTATTATACCACATGTTGGTCCCACTTAGGTATGGCACCCTGAGAAGAGGATGGGTTGAATCAGGGTATGAACATTAAAAATTAAACCCACCAATGATCTTGTTCTATAGTTAGTAAGAATATATATCTCCTTCTCATTGAATATAAAAGTAATAAATAACACATCATTATCAAGTTAACTTAGTTAATCCATAAATGTATACTTTTAGGGAGCATAAAATAACAAGGCACTAATGTAACAAAATATATTAAAAGTAGTTCTTGTACATTTTTTAGAGTAGACTCATTGTCCCTCTTGTTTTACAAACATTCACAATGTATAAAGATATTTTCTCTCTTTCATAATAAGTAATCACTATGAAAACAAGAAAAGAATTTTGAACATTACAAATAATAATTGAAAAGTGTATACCTTTATTGATATATAAATATGAACTATATTCATCATTTTTATGATCCCTTTATTCTTATTTTGGATATTATTATCAATGATATCCAATTATTTTGTATTTTCTAGAATATATCTCACTAGAAAATCCTCAAAAATATTTATCTAGTAATTATAGCTATCACTTTGAACCTTTAACCCCTTCATGAGGTATTGTTAATGGATAAAAACATATCATATTGTTATTATCCTCTTTAATCATGATTCCTACATAGAAAACTCATGAAAATAATGTAAAATATTATTAGAGTTGGTTCCCTAGAACCAGTTGACTTTATACCTTAGATTATAATAATATTAAATATTTCTTCACATGACTATTATTCTTCCACATAACATTAATGTGATAATTTCCTTAGAGTATGTTTCACATTGAAAGGTTATAGTAGTTCCCTGTTGTAATGAGAACATAAAAATACTATGAAAATATTCATAAACAAATGTCCTATAGTTTAAATAATGTATGTAAGATTGGAAATATATGGTGTTTAAATATCATGTATTGGGGGCTCATTAGAAATTGAGACTTATTCTCATAAATCTCACACTTGGTAATCTCTAATAAAAGGGAGGTTATGAAGATAGAACAACCAATTATAATTACCTATGTTTTATGTGTCATTGGATATTACTATATGTGAATGTGTGTATTGTTACTTATACTTGAGATTATTATTAATGTACATAATTAATTATGTACTTTAATATATGGAATAAAACCATGATGAAAAATGATCACGGTGATGTTGTATACATTGGGTGTTTCATAAGTGTCGTGGAATTAATTGAATAAGTCAAGAAAGTATTTTTCTTTTCCAAGTTAATGAAAGAAGATATATATGGACCTTTAATTGAGATGAAACTTTTTTTTATTAAATCTATATCAATGATAGTTCATTGATGATTTCATTTTAGAAATTCAAAGAAAAGATAAATCAATCATACATAGTGATGACATAGGTATGAATCTTGATTGATGAGATATCATGAAAATGATATTATATTACACATCAACATTCATTGTAAGGTTATTGTCATTGTGATATTAACTTATTTCTCTATGCGTTCCTTGATTTGTAATTATATGATGATCTTAGAATTCAGGCATGTTCACCTAATGCTATTGATTAAGAGGCCCAGAGAGCCATACACTAAGTATATCAAAAATATCATTAAATTAAATTGGGTTTTGTATTAGGAATAAATACTATTCTCAAACAGTGGAACAATAATTATTAAGGACAAGTTGATTGCATAAATTCAATCACAAAATATTTGAGTTTAGTATATATGAGTTAAATTTTATCTCTTTTTTATTATTCACAACGTAATAGATAAATATTTATTTATTAACCAATTTAGTGAATATATATATATATAGTTATGTGAATATTAAATTAAATATTAATTTACAAGTTTGGTGAATATAATATATATTTTTATATTAAACGAATAAAGTTTATTTGAATACATATTTTATTATTCATTTTTTGATAAATTCTGAGGAGGATTGATGAGATGATTTAAGTTACTAAAAAAAATAAAATATTTTATTTAATATCATTTAAATAAAATTTGATTTATTTATTTAACAAATTATATTTAAATATTCATATGTCATGGAAAATGATCTTGAAAATAATAATATTATTATAAATAGGGAATAGTTTAGAATAGATATTTGTTAAATATCCATTTCACATTTATCAAATATTAACCCTAAGTATATATTCTATCTTACATATTTTTTAAAACATTAGAGTTGATGTGCACAATGAAGAAACTCTAGAGAAAATTCTCTCATGCCCTATATAGAATATCCTTTTCCCTCCCTCTCAAGAACATTAGATAAGAATAGAAACCTTTATTTTGATCAATGGTTAATGACATAAATCTCTAGGTTCCTCCAAAATAGAACATGAAATACCAATAATATTGTTTAGAGATTCATGAAGAATGTGTGGATATAACTAGTGGAGTCCTCACTTGGATTCTCAACCATAAGGACAAAGTCACAACAACAACATCCAAAATTTGATCAAAAAGTAATTTTTGGTTTAAGGAAATTCTTATTTAAATTAATTTTAAATTAAATGTGAAAGATACTCTTTATAATATTCAATAGTTTTATTGTTCATGTTTTTTAGAATTATCCATTAAAACTAAAAAAAGAAAAAATTGGCCACACAACCCACCACTATCACTGCACCCCAAAATCTTCAAGTGGTATCAAAGTAATAGAATTTTAATTTATATTTATTTATATTTTTTAAATAAGTTTCTAATTTTTTTTATTTTTTAAATTTCTATAATTTTTCTCTTAATATAAACGTTGAGATAATATGTTCTTTTGAATTTGTATAGCCAAGAATATGTCAACAACACATGATTAACGATCAAAGATCCCATTCAAAGGTTCCATGATATTAGTTTATTGATATGAATACATGAAGTGTAATGAAAAATTACACACCATATGACAATGGGAAACCACATAAGGTTTAAGCCACAATGATTACAACATGCCAAGTGGACGGGTAGGTGGTGTCACTACACATTGTGTATTGACTACCAGTGTGACATGTGGTTTGACTGAGATTACATGATGTGTAGTTGGTGTGCATGTCATGTTATCCCACATGGTTTTTACTCTAAATAAATCATGGAATTCCATGTGGTAAACTATACAATGTCATTACATGCCACTTATTAACTTCCAGTAGAGTGATACAACCAGATATGAATTATATGGATTGTAGTTGGATATACATGTTATTAAACAAATGCAAATTCATTAAAGGTACATTCCCAACTAGTGTGTCATGTAGTTAAACATGTAGATGATTAAATAAATATATAAAATACACGATGTGAAACTGTATGTACACATTGTGTGACATGTGTCATTCCGCACCAGGTACATGCTGAGTGATTTAACATGTCTAGTGAATATAAATTCATAAATATTATTATTCATGTAAATTATGAAACTCCGTGATTTATAACGATTATATAAACACCATGTAATTCATTTTCATTCATAGTGGTCCACACTATGTATTGCATGACGTGTAGTCATACATGTTGTGAAAACTATGCATTTTGACCCATGAAACTACATGCCATGTATTTATCAACACGATGTGTGGGAATATATACCGTGTAAGTACAAACTACACAATGATTATCATACATAATGTAATTCATAATACATGTCGAGAGATAATATTTTCCTTTTAAGAATGAAGTTATAGAAATAAATTAAATCTGACACCGAAAGGTACATGCCTTATCACCTCTAGTGTACACACCATTTATATATTAAATACAAATAATGAATTTAACATGACATAGAAAGGTACACACTATGTTTCCTCATCAGTACATATCATCTAATAAATTATTTTAATATTTTTTTAAAATTATAAAGGATGCAAATCTTAGTGTATCTTAAGGACTATTTGGAAGGAATAATATGATTAATAATTAATAAATTAATTAGTTGTATAATTTATTAATTATAGTAAATTTATCTTAATTATAATGAATTGAAATGAATGATAACAAGTTTAAATGAATATTTTTTTTTTCACATTTTGATTAATCATGATCTTGATCAAACTGTGTATGTGCTGGGTTTAGTTAATTTTACTTTATTTCATGGTTTTATGTGATATTTTTTTTATTAAATTAAATATAATGATTTTTGTATCAATTTCCCCTTTATTATATATAATAATACATATGAAATTTTTATTTTATATAACCAAAAACCCTCAGTACCCCATTCCTACAAGTGAGTAGAAATTTATAAAGGACGAATCTTATAGTTGGAGGAGGTGATTCAGGACATGAGAAAATGTGAAAAAAAAGAATATAGATAAGATAATGGAGAAGCGCTAAAACTCAATCCAAGGATAGTATCAAGGAGTTATTTACCCTAGGTCCAAAGTTAGTTTATCTATACTTGATAAACCAACCGATAGATGAAATCTCACGGTCATATTGTAATATATATATAATATATTACCTAATAAAACCAATTCATTAACACGACACATAATTCAAACTTAATATTAAAAGAACCTAGAATATTAAAATAATATTTGTTTGATTAATATTATCCCTCAATTAATAATATTTACAATGCATTTTATTCTTTCATAATTATTTATTTAGTGGACGTTAAATAAACAGGGGCTGATGAACCTTATATGGTATTTTGAACATCCACTATAAATAGAGAGAGAGTATCTCACACAACATACTATTCATTAGGATATTTACATAGCCGCTCTCTCCTATCCTACTTCATCGAGAGATAATATCTCAATCTAGGTGACCAGATCGATTTCTACCTCACGCAACGAAGTCACATCGATGTGGTGATCATTGGGATGTCGAAGGCATAGTCAGATCTATGTGCTAACACCAAGAATTCGATGATCAACGATTATTTGGATTTTTGAATCACATATGAAAAATATAGAGGGGTTCGACTTCGGATTCTTCTAGTAACGATCACTGGTGATGAGTTATAGACATGTATACTTCAATTTCAAAAAATGTATGTGTTCACTGTCTTTGTTCATCTTTTTTACTTTATGTGTGATCTTGAAACCATACTGAGGCTCAGATTTTCAGAGACGAAAAGTCTCATCATCCCAAAAATTATTATTTTTAAATACCACAGCCCACTAGCTTCCACTATGACCCCAATACCTCTAATTGGTATCAGAAGGATCATTTAAATTATTTTATCCAAGTAAAATTAAGTTTAATTATTTTTGTGCGGAGGTTTTGATTTCAATCCTAAAAAATCCGAACATGAATCGATCTGAGGTCGGATTTCTAAGTTACAATCATCCAAAAAAAATTTATGGATTGAAATAATTTGTTCTAACAGTATTAAAATTTGTAAATATATTTTTATATATGTTAATTTATCAATTTTTCAAATTCTGGTACCAATTTTGGAGAGGATTCCATTCACTAGAATTTTTCTATGTGGCAAGTGGGTTTAATTCCATTATTGATGGAATTATAATTATATAATTATAATCATAAGCTTAATTATAATAATTATAATAATTATTTTATTATTTTATGATAATAATCAGTCTATTATTATTATTAAAATTCCACTTGAATAGATTTCATAATTTTTGGTTGATGGATAAGCTATCTTGACTTTTGTTTTGGGTGATGTTGACTTTTGTAAGAAACAACAGACAACCAGACTTATAACAAAAAACAAAGGATAAGAACTGGGGGGCCACCTTTGACCCCCTTCTATCGGTGCCCACCCCACCTAGGGAGCATGCCACCATGGGTCCCTACAACATTCCAGAGCCCGGATTCCCACCTCCTCCCATGTCCTATAATACAATCAGCCCTCCTCCTATCCGGCCCGCCGCCTCTCGCCGGTCCTCCCTACCGACCCTGAGTAAGTGGGAGGCACCACCCGAGGTATTCCTCCCACATCTGAGGATCTCTAGCTTCCTGCTCGATCACTCTATCCAGCCATAATTTCCTACCATCACGTTTCCCCTCCCACTGCCTTTCTGGGATCCTGGCTCCTCTATGATGCCACTCGCCTCCTGCGCCACCGAGAATCCACTGCTCACAGCCCGTAGTTGCCTTCAGTGCCTGAATCTGTCTCCCAAACTAGAACTCTTGGTCGCCGCATCATCCCACAATATCGTATTGCTGGTCCTAGGTGGCGCTGCCCTTACTGAATCCTTATCTCCCTCTACTAATCCGACAAATTCTATGGACGATGCTCTCGCGGCCAGTTCTGGTGCCGCCCGTCCTGCTCGCGGTTTGCGGACCCCTGCAAAGCCGGATTTCACATGAGGTAACCATTTCCATGGGTTAATTTAGACCCAACACACCTATAATAGCCTGGTACAGACTTTTCTCAGCCCAAAATGAGTTTTCATAGGTTCGGCGTGACCCGATTTGGGTCTGCGTGGTGTTTCGAGGCTCGATTTAATCAAAATTAATATAATTAATATAATTAATATAATTTACTTTTAGAATTAAATTAAATTAATTAAAATATTAATTTTTTAATAAAAAATAATAATTTTAATACCTATAATAAATTAACTTAGTTTTGTTATTAAATTGAATTAATCAATTAATTTAATTTTGGTATTAAAATTAAATTAATTAGAAGATCAAATATAATTAAATTATTTTAATTTAATTAATTCATTTAATTTAATATAAAATCCCTCATAATTAATTTATTCCAATTTAATTTTTATCATGTATTTATTATACCCTTGACCGGTCTTGAGTAATTTACCCAACCTATGTATGTCTGTATTTATTTATTTAATTAATTATTTAACTACGTGCAATGTTTGTAATTAATTATGATGGTCTGCATGTCATCATTTATTTTTGGTCAATTTATATAAGAGCCTGTATGTCCAATTTTATTTAATGTACTTTGTACCCATAGTCCCACTCTCCAGTGCACGAGTATACTTGTATATTTATGAGGAAAATGTATGGAGTGGACCCTATTTAGATGAGGTAGTATGCCACTGTAAGGATGATGTAAGATGTAGACAATGCCAAGTTGAGGAAAAATCTAGACGAGTAGTGGACAAACTAGATAGAGGATGAGATGCCTTGTGATTCAAGCTACGACTTAGCTACGTTACCCCAAGGTTATGATTAATACATTAAGTTTAAATGGATCAATTAGTTTTAGATGCTCAAGACCAATCAGGTTGTTTCTTTCCTTTATACATTTATTTATTATTATATGCATTTTATAACAGTGAGAAAATACATAAAATAATAAACAAAACTGGGTGTTTGGGGTGCTCATTAGCCAAAGTTAAGGGCACCTCTTACTATTGGAGAGTTATTATGAGAGCGATGATTTGACTTAACTGAATTTTTAACAAAGAAGTATCCAAATCTATCTTGTGGTAATTTTTGAGGCAAGTGTTGAAAAAATTAAATTTATGATTTTAGAAACTGAGAATTCACTCAAAAATCAAGGATATTCATGTTAATGTGGTTTTCCAGTCAACCCACCTTAAACACTTTGAGTAGTGTCATAACCAAAGCTTGTAGACTATGAGTGGATGATCAAGGATCCTTGCCATAAGAATACTCAAGATACATAGAATTCCGATTATAGTTCATAGGGTTCCTAGAATTTGATAAAATAGTGGGATATATTTAATTATTAATTAATCAATAATGTCTAATTTGGTAACCAAGATAAAATAAAAAATATGGTAGTTTTATTTTTATAGAAAATATAAAGTAATACCATAAGATAAACTATGATAATATTGAAAAAAATTAAATTTCCAAACGAGAACCAATTTCAAAGTGTAGTAAAGGCACTTGCACACAATACTACTATATCAGAAATTTAAGGTATTAGTGTCCCAATACCTATTAATCCACCTCAATAAGTGACGATAAGAAATATACTTACAGTAGACTAATGTTTTAAGAATATGATTGTTATGTCATAATGCTATCATCTATGTCTGATGTGAGTTATGGATATAAAAATTGGGACATCGATGATTTTACCTGTAGTATTATCTCTAAGAAGTTTACGATAAGAAAGTGAAGCAACATATGACTGGTTGATAACAACCCTGGTCATGTGTAAATTGAAAGGTATATCATGATCTATCATTTGATCCCTTTCTCATATCATTTTCACCCATTACTCCAGTTTCATTTAACATTAAAAAATTAACATGATGGAGTAAACGCTTCATTACCACTTAGGTATGGTTCACCAAATAATAATAATATTGAAGATATTTTAATATTTAATTCTTAGGGTGAGTAAGTTGAAAGGTAAGGAAAAAAGTCCCATGAAAAGTGAAATTCCAAAAGCACATTCACAACATACTTCACTGAAATGAGGTTGGTTAATAAATATGAGGTTATTTTATTTGTATATCATGAAATAAATCTATGTAAGATTAATCAAAATGAACTGAATTGAATAAGAAAGTTATCACTTATTCTTCATTTATATTCATTAGTATAAAATGTTCTATTTTGGTCATAGTTCTTAGGTATTAAATACTATATTCCTTTCATATATGTGTATTAACATACAATAAACATGTATAGAAACATTACAAAAAGTAAGGAGTATTATCCAAGTGGATGAGATAGGGATATTCTTAAGTCAGTGATGAGAAACACATAACTTCTAATTTCCAAGTTAATGATTTAAGTCAAACTATTAATGATTATAACCAAAACATCTATCTAACGTGTCCATTGGATATAAGAAGACATTATTACAAGTTTAGGAATGAATGTTTTTATGGTGTATCATACTTAACCAATAGTTTAGTGATACTTGTGTCATAGGCAATATATGATGAATATAAAAGGTAAGACTTATTTACCCAGTTGTGGAAAGATAATTATTTTTCAAGTAAAACTAAAAGTGGTTGTCAAGGATATACCCATTTTGGTAATTAGAATCAATATAACTAAACACCTTATTTATTATTGACATTTATACTTTTTTAGTTTGTACAAATAAACATTTAGAAATAAAGATATACCAAAAATATTTAAGAATTAGTTCATCAAGAGAGCATGAACTATTCCAAAGGTAAGCTAGTGGTTAAAATACTTCATATTATTCCTTTAACTAATTAAGGAATGAGTAAGTGAATTTTTCATGGTTAGAAGATATGAGTTTCTTCAAGCCAACATGACAAAGAATATCTTGACCAAGCGTACATTGGTCAATATAATGTAGCGTGGAGTAATTCCTAAATGTGAATTAACTTATCTACATCATGACATTGATTTTTACAAGGAAGATAAATGATAGGTCTTAAATGTTAACATTGATCAACAAAATGTAGTGTGGAGAAATTCATAAATGAATATTAATACATTAGAGTCATGATTTAAGGTGTATCAGTGTTACAACTTACAAAAAATTCCATAATATTTTTGAAGACATGCTTTTAAAATAACTACGATATCTCATAACTATATGCCAACTATCATGAAAAATGGATATCATAACTGTTGAATTTTAATAGAAATCCATTATCATAACGACATGTGTTTATATGAAAAGTGTTTTTTAGGATATAAATAAACTTGAATAAATCTAAACACATTTTTCATCTAAGTAATTACCCTAGGGTTTCTTAGGATATTAGATAAATCCATAAGATAGAGAAGTATTAGTCAAGTGATAGACTACCTTTATATATAAGGGTGCACATATCTATTAGAGATAGTGAGATCTAGATTGACTTAGGTCTAGTCAATGCTAGAGATGAACATGCAGTTGTCATAGGAACAAGTTTTATAAGAGATTGTGGAAAAGTGATGTTCTAGATATATACTACGTTGGAAGGTTAAAAACAAAGTGATGGTTTTATATTCACCGTAGTCAGTGATAAATTATTCATTATGAAGAATATTTCATACAAGTAGGCAGTATATAGAAATCATAAAATATTGACAAGATTAATTAAAATTAAATAATGGATTCCATGAATCAAATTCCAAAGGGGATTATTATTTTTAAAAATCCAGTGGTTATTCAAGTGAGATGATACATAGGTGATACAAGCATGGCACCAATAAGGCTAGATTGGTTATAACAAGTTGTTATGCCAAAATAAATTAGAATTTTACTTTTCATAGCTAATATATACGATCATTTTATTATTGAGAATTGGATATAAAGACCACCTATCATGGAAAGTGTTTATATTATGCAAACAAAAATGGATGGTCATGTCACAAAATGATAATAAAGGTTGCAAGTTACTAAAATTCAATTCAAGATTGAAGTAAGAAACTAGATCATAGAATATTCAATTGAAATGAATCTTTTCCATGTGTCTATCAAATATTAGTGGGAGCGCCATTTTTTTTCCAAGTAGAATATGTTTGAAAATATATAGAAAAAAATATAGGTCTTATAGTTTGTTAAGACTAGGATAAAGTAATTAACCAGTGATTAAATTAAAGTAGTAACCACAGTTCTTGAGAACAGGATCTACTAAGGTAGATCTAACGGTTGATTGGACCTAGTCAATCCTACATATAGTGACATGGTGTTGAATAATACAAGTTGTAACAATTAAAGATAAGAATTATTTCTAGTGTCACATGGAATAAATCTCTCCAAGTAGACATGCAAATGCATAGGAGGATATTAAGTGGTGAATTGAGAACTATATACTTTAGTGATGGATCAATCACATATGCCATGATATGTAAACAATGTGATATTGTGAATATAAAATTTATGGTAGAAAAATATCATTTATTTCTAGGAGAATGGAAAGGGAAGAAGTTATAACTATATGATTGTAATTGGGAAAGTACAAAAGATATGTAACTAGGATGTGGAGAAGAAGGGATACTAGTTTTGAGGGGGGAAACAAACTAGTATTCCTTAGATCAATGTGATCTATTATCACAGTTAGGAAAAGGTGATGAGTGAGGCAAAATCATATAATCTAGTGGTAGTCATACCTATAAAAAATGAGTACTTTGCATCTTATAAGGTAGCTAAGAAGTAGATATTAAATGCAATGATTTGTTCCAGTTCTTGGAATCACACATACCAAGTAAAATTTTATCCAAATGATAATTCTACTACTGCTACTAGCCAAGATGTTAAGTTTTGACTATGAAAAAGGGATATAATTAGGGATAAAATCTCTTGAGAAGTTTTACTCAAGGATACGAGGTCACATACAGTAGAATAGACATGCAGTTGAAATGTGTCACACCCAAAAACTAAATCTATTACTCAGTAGAAACATTATCTTTATCATGTGAAAGCTAAAAAGGTCCATTAGCAAGTTGACTCTAGTGAAAGTGGGAGGGTTGAAATAGTGGGTGCCCTATACCCAACTAAATAGTAATTTTGATTACCATATAATGTATATAGTTAAATATACATGATGTACACTTACCATTATATTGTATAATTTTCTACATCCACTATTAAAGTGGAAATGTTCATACATTAATTTTCATATCAAAAGTTTATAAAAGATTATAGGATACAATGAGAACCCTAAAATAAAATGATATTAATCTTAAACAAAGGTCCTATGGTCTAGATACATCTTACTAACTGTACATAGTATATATTTGAATATCAAGTGATGGGGGCTCGTAAGCATTGAGACTTATTCTCATGAAGTTCTTACTTGGTGATCTCTAGTAGTGAGATAACGGGGACATACCCTCAACTAGGAATACCACACGTTTTGGGTGTCATTGGTTGTTCCTATCTATTGACACGTGTATTGGTCTCCTAAATTGTGATCATTATCAATGTGTGCCATTTGATTGTGTACTTTGATTCAAGGAAAAACCCATGATATTTAAATCATGATGAGGTAGCTTGTTTTGGGTATGTCATTGGTGGTATGGAATTGGTTGAATGGTTTAGAAAGGATTTTTCACTTTCGGTTTGAGGAAGTAATATATCTCAAGACTTGTTGATCATGATGGTAGTTCCTTCATAAAACCTTGGCCAAGACAGTTGAGGGTAAATCTATCTAGTTATATCAACAAATAATAAAGCAAGGAAAGGGTGACAACATTAGTGGGCGTCCTACTTTATGAGATATCTAAAGATAAAGATATTATATTACACAGTATGTATATTTAGGTTACTTTTCATTTCTATGACTATCCTTATCTCTTTTAGGGGACTTGATGATTTTCTAAAATCCACTCTTGGTCTCTAAATATTATTCACTGCTATCAAGATAAGGACATAGAGGGTCACACACAATAGCATATTCAAGAACCCACCATATTCTATTGAATATGTATGTTGGAAATGGTGAGCCCCACCATGGGGTCTGAGTGTTGTCCAAGTCATCGATCATCGATAAATAATTAAATTCATTATTATTCAAGTAAATAATAATTTGGTTAAATTTATTTATTAAAAGTATTTACATGTTAAGTAATTAAAAGGAATAATATTAATCGAACGAATATTATTTTAATATTCTAGGTTTGTTTAATATTAAGTAGGAATTACGAGTTGAGTAATTGACTTGGGTTTATCATGTAATATATTATATTTACATTACAGGAATGTGATAAAATGATAAATTATATTTATGATGAATTTTAGTCCATAATAATTATTTATTTAGTGGATGTTAAATAAATGGGGCTTGGGGATCCCTACAAGGTTTTTTGAACATCTACAACAAATAAAGATAAAGGATCTCACACAATATACTATTCATTACAATATTTCCAGAACCTCTCACTCCTCTCCCACTTCCTAGGGATAGAATCTCTCAATCCAGGTGATTAGATTGAGTTCTCCCTCATGCATCAAATACAAATCTATGTGGTGATCATTAGGATATCGAAGGTGTCGTCAGATCTCCACACTAGCACCCGAAATTAGATGATCGTTGATTCTACAAATTTTTGAAGTGCGTGTGGATTATTTAGAGGGGTTAGAATTCATATTATTAGAGTAATTATTTTCAGTTACAAGTTTTAGTCATGTGCACCTCGATTTCGAACAAGGTATGTGTTATTTGTTTTTGTTATGGTCTCTTTAATTTATGGGTGATCCTCAGACCATACCGGGGCTAAGATCATTAGAGACGATAAGTCTCTTCTTCTAGAAGATGATTTTTTAAATACCCTCATCCAAAAACTTGTGATGTGACCTTAGTACCTCTACATATCACATAAATATTTTATATTTCAGTGTAAATTTATTTATTTATTTATAAGATGCATGGTTTTTTTGGTTGATTAAAAATGATCAAATAAAGTAACTAAATTAATAATCAAGATAATATAAAATAAAATCAAATAATTATGTGTAAATTATTTTATCAAAAAGGGTTAATTAATTATTTAAAATCCACATAATATTAAAATTTATGTGAAGAATAAAATAAATAATTTTGATGCGTAAGTTAAGATAAAATATCTCAAATAAAATATTAAGTCAACCAAAACCTTACATTACTTAAGTTAGAATGCAACCATAGTTAAAAGTACATGTTTGTCCCATGTAATGATGATTTTAATTATGAAGGAGTTCTAATTTTTTTGGGGAAGACTTAACCTAGTTAGAATCAAGGATTTATTTCCTTAGTATGAATTCATGTAACTTGGATTCTAGCTTCGAGGAAATATGAGTTTATGATTTTAGGATCGGGGAGTCCACTCAAAAAATCAAGGAGTAGTGATTCAATGAAGTTGAAAAGAGAATATTACCTAAAAACCTCTTAATAATTTAATTAGGACCTCATCTAGATTATTTGAAGGAAAATATTGATCCTTAACACTAGAATATCCAAGAAAAAAGATATTTTGAATCTAATGGAGAGGGATATTGGGATTTGATAAAAGAGTGGGATACTAATAAAATTAATTTATTATGTCATAATATATAATTAAGATAAATTAATTAAAGATTATTTTATTTATTATATAAAAATATAAATAAAACCCACTAAAACACTATTATCATTCCTAAATAAAGGAAATATCCCCATTAAAAAAAATTCAATAGTTATACAATCACTTATATATAGTAACACTGTTGATTTTTTTTATTATGTACTGGAATCCCCTATTTGTGATTGTACATCTTAGTAGGAAATAAAAGTTGAATAGGATTCCCATATAAGGTACATAGAGAATGATTCAGATGTTCATTACATCATGTTAGTAACTATGTCTAGAGAGATAAAGGTAAAACATAAAGACATGGATGAATAAACCAGGATAACTCATATCTTATAACTTGAAAAGTATAAAGTAAGGCTAAAAATAAACAAAATTATCAGTACAATATATAAGTGTAAACTAGAATAAGGGTACCTAGATAGTGATATTTACTTCAATATCTTAAAGTATATCAACCAATTAGAAAATTTGGTCTTTATATAGATAAGAAATTATCCATTAATCTCATATTATCATCCTTACCAACTATATTATCTATATTTTTTAATAATAATAGAATGAACAATATGGATAATATAATTTGGAATATTTTGATTATTCTTTATCAAGTAGATAAGGATTGATGGGAACATGGTTTTTGACCCCTTATGGTTAATGAAGTAAAATAAAAGGTTAAAAACCGTATGAAAATTTAAAGTAAATAAATCATTTACAAAAACCTTTAAATAAAAAAAATATTTATAAGGAATAAAATAACATGAGGCTATCCACTTCACATGTGGTAAGAAAACCCACTTGTAGAGGAGCTGTAATGAAATGAAGGCGAATAAAAAAAATATTTCACTTCAAGTATATTATTTAGTCAATTTAATTTTTCTAATTATCTTTTTAGGTAATAAATACAATATAAAACGCATATATTAGTATCTAAATATAGTAACCAATAAATTTTATAAATATGACAAGAAGAATGTGAAAATTTTATGTAACTAAAGAAGGGTAATTCCGAAGTCATCTAAGTGAATACCATAACCTCACATTGCCAAATAGATTGATTATTGTAAAACTGTTGGTTAATATTGAGCATTACAAAAACATTTATTTTAATGTCTTTTTATAGAAACAATGAGACATAATTTCATGTTTTAAATGAATGTTATTATGGTATATCATACTTAATTTATAGTTTATTATTATTAGATTCCCAAGTATCCTATATTAGTAATTAATGATGAATATAAAATATAAGACTAAAATATATACTAATTTATAAAAAGATAATAAATTTTCAAGTAAAAATAAAATTAAATGTCAAGGATATTCATAAAAGGGTGGTTATAATCTTGTTAGAGATAAAAATCATTGATATTTTAACATAATTATTAAGTTTTAAGAAAAATAATCTTATAGATACTAATGGTCCCAAAGACACAAATATTATACAATTAGTTTAGTAAGATATGTATAAACTATTCTAAGGATAAGATAGTGGTAAGCTCATATAAGTCTTGATATTATTTTTAAGTGGTTTTAGGTATGAAAAGTGATGTAATAGATACACTTGGTAAAAGATACAAGATCCTCTAGGTTTTATAGTCGGATAATATGTTAACCAATAATTTTTATATTAATTAAATATATATTGGGGATATTCCTAAACTCACATTCATAGTGATGGTGATAGTATAAAAAGGATCAATAATGATTCTAATAATTATTGAAACACTTCCATAATTCCAACTAAGAGATGCTTCAAAAATATAAATGTTAAAAATTAACCATATGCCAACTATATTTAATAATTAATATCATATAAGTTATTTTATGAAAGAATAAAATTATTTCCTAGTTTCATGTGTTTTTATGAAAACCATTTGTTAATGAAAATTTTAGTAACAAACCTACATTTGGAAAAACACTAAGTGAATCTTAGTTAATTATCCTTACAAATTCTTAGGATATAACTATCCTTAAAATATAAGGTTATCATTTAAGTTATTGACAATATTTTTATAAAAGTGAAGGACTCATATTTTTGAGATAATGGGAGTAAGATACAATTCAACAAATTCAGTGCTCCTGATGCTCATGAGTTTTAATAGGAACACTAAAACCCCTGATACTTAGCGATAGGAATTTTACTAGTGACATATAATGTTTAGGAAATTTAAAACAAAATAGGTGGTTTTATACTCAACAATTTAGGTGATATATTATTCAACAAGAATAATGAATTCTACAAGGAATGAATAAATGAAAAACAGATAAAATTATCAATCTCATACGAATTTAGAAATGAATTTCATAAAATAAAATATAGTTTTATATTTTTTTATTCTCTCAAGTTAATGTAAATCCATAGGTGGACATTCAAGAAGAAAATAAAAATGGATATTAAAGTTGGTAACAATAAGACATGATTGGTTATTGAAGGTTTCAAGTGATGTCTAGAAATAATCTACAATGAAACCATTTCATCAGTCATCATTATAAAATCCATGAGAATTATACTTATCATAGAAACCTTCTATGATCACGATATTTATAAAATGGATTTTAAGACCACATTACTTAATGGAAACCCTATGTAAAATTTCATATGAAACAATTAGAGGGTTTGGTTACACCTAAGAATTCCAATAAAGTGTAAATGATACTGATATCCATTTATGAATTAAAGAAAGCATCTTGATCATAGAATGTTAATTTTTATAAATCCATAAGAGATATTGGTTTTATTATAAACTAATTTGATCCATGCATCTAAAAGAGGTTAGTGGGAGTGCCATAGTTTTACAAGTCAAATATATTGATAAAATATAGAATATATATGTTAGGTTTTATAATTAGTTAATACTAATATAAAATATATCTATCTAAGAAATAATTAAATTTTAAACCCATTTAATAGGGAACAAAATGAAATTAAATAGATATACTAGGTTTCTTAAATTTGTAAAAAGTACATACATTGACAAGGTGCGAAAAAATACTAGACAAAAAAATTAAAGAGAGAATTATTTTATATGTCACATGATGTGAAATCTCTCCAATTTTTTGTGTTAAAATACATGAGATTATTCTTATGAATTTAATTACATATGATTAAATTTTTAGAATCTATCACATATTACATGATAGTTACTGTGATTTGGTATTTATTATATGTAAATTACAGTAGGAAAATGTCAAAAAATACTAGGATAACTACATAAAGTAGTAGTTAAGAATATCCAATAATACTTGATAAAGTTCAAAGGATATGTTCTTGGTATGTGGAGAAGTGGTAATACTAGTTATCAAGGGGATATAAAAAATAGTCCTCCTATAAATCAATTTGATCTTATATATCATATTAAGGCTAAGTAAATAAACAAGAAAATATTATTAAATCTAATGGAAGGAATAACTATATAGATCGAGTATGTTGAGGCTTTTGATGCATCTTAAAAATAATTTTAAGTAATTATTTGATCCAAATTTTGTATTCTTAGCAAGATAGTAAAAAATTATCATAATATATATAATTATAAACATATTAATATGGTATTATCTAAGATGTAGAGTTTTTGACCAAATTAAAAAAGTAAATACTTGATGATATCACTCTATTAGGGATTTTTCTCAAAGGAGTGAAGTTTCAGTAATTAGAATAGAAAAAAATAACATGGTAGTCCCAATAACTAAGGGAATACCTTAGTTGAATATTTTTAATTATGTGGGAGCTAATAGACTAAATTTTTTCAGTAGTTGGCTCTAGTGAAAGTGAGAGACTCTTGGAGTTGGTGAACTAGAAAAAACTGACTTTTTACTATCTATTGTGATAATATTAATAAATATATGATCACATGATTATTTTTCATCTATGTAACATTAATGTGATAATTTACTTAGATTATTTATTACATCAAAAGGTTATAATATTTACTCATTTACATGAGAACCTATAATTTTTATGATAATATTCTTAAACATATGTCCTATGGTCTAGATAACATCTATATGATGATAAAAATATGATGTCTTACTATCAAGTATTGGGGGTAATATTATATTGAGACTTATTCTTATGGAGTTTACACTGGGAAATCTCTAAGAAATGGTAGGTTATTAGGATAAACCCACCAATAGTAATACCATATGTTTTATGTTTCATGGGGTATTCTTATAAAAAAACCTATGTTTTGGTCATTAGAAATGATATTATTATTAAAATATATCATGAATTGTGTACTTTTATAAATGTACTAAAATTGTTTTGATATATGATCATGATGAGGTAACATATGTTGGGTGAGTCATAAATGATATAACATTAATTGAATAAGTTAATAAAGTATTATTCCCTTCTGTGTTAACGAATGAATATATCTCTATCTTTTTAATTAAAATGAAACTATCTAATTAAATCCATGGATATGGTAGTTCATTGACTTGTAATTTTTAAAAATTCAAATAAAAGATAAATCTAGTATATGGGGTAATGACACAAGTATGTATCCTATTTGATAAGATACAATGTCAAAGATTTTATAATTCACATAAGCATTTATAGTATTGTTTTTGTCATTGAAAAATTAATTTTTTTTACTCTTTGGGTGGATTGATATGATGATAGAAATTGATATTGGAATTTAGGTAAGATCACCTGATTCCATTGAAAAAGTGGCTTATGGAGTCACAAACTAAGTGTTTCCATATTCTTATTAAATTATATTAAATTTAATATTAAGAATACATATTATTCTTGTCTTGTGGAACAATAACTATTGAGATGAAGTTGATTTCATAAATTTAATTACCGAATATTTGAGTTTAGAATATATGAGTTGAATTTTATCTCTTGTATATTATTCGTAAGGTAATAAATGAATATTTATTCATTCAAAAGTTTAGTGAATTGATTAATATAAAAAATTATTTTTTTACATGAATATTAAAATAAATATTTATTCATAAGTTTAGTAAATATAATATTTATTTATTTATTGAAAGAATAATACTTTTTTGAATAAATATTTTTTTATTCGCGGTTAAATAAATTTTGAGGAGGATTGATGGGTTGAGTTAAGGTATGAATGAAAAAGATACATTTTATTTAATATCATTTAAATAAATATTGATTTATTTATTTAACAAATGATATTTAAATATGTTCATGTAATGGGAAATAATAATAATAATAATAATATTATTAGACATGGGAAATAACTTTGGATAAATATCTAATAAAGTTCCACTATGTAATTATAAAATATTAACCCTAAGTATATATTCCAATGTACATAATTTTTTATAAAATTATAGTTTTTTTTCACAATAGAGAAAATATGGAAAAATTCTCCCAATCCCTAGAGAGAATATTATTCTCCCTTCCTTTCAAGAATAAGAGAGAACAAAAATACCCTTGTTGAAATTAATGGTGAATAATATAAAGTTGTTGGTTATCCATGCTGGCACATAGAATATAAAGAAGGTTGTTTGAAGATTTATGGAGCATGTGTGGATATAACTAGAGGATTCCTCTCTTGTATTCTCAACCACAATTACAATTACAATTACATAAGAGTAGAATTGGACATTTGATCAAAAAGGAATTCCTAATTTGAGTAATTTTAATTTTAAATTAATTATAAATTAAATTTAAAAGATCCTCTCTAAGAGATTATTGGGTTTCAATCTTCAATTTATTTGGAACTATGCATTTAAAATGATGAAAAAATAAAATAATTCATGTAACCCACCAATTACATTACTCCCTAGAATATTTATATATCTTATAAACTCAAGTTCCCTCCCTAATTACTCAAGGATGGTGGCTACAACTGAGGGTCTCAATGAATTTATTTAGATAGATTTACCCTCAAATGGTTCATCAGATAATACTTATCAAAGAATTTTTTTTGTAAACACATAGTGGAATAACGTAAAAAAATAACAAGAAAACTCTATTAAAATAAAAAATAATTCTTAATCATGTCATGCATCAAAAAATTTACACTATAACTCAAATATGAATTTCATAAATTAGTAAAAATGTAATATCCAAACTTTTTTATTAAAAAGATATATTATAAGACTCCAATATCATAAGAAATATATATCCACGATGTGTCTAGATATAAAATTACTTGTACAATTTTCTGTTGCCTTTCTACATGTTATTATCATGTGTGAAACACTCTCCTTAAGTGATGTGACATGTAATTAACTGAACTATTATTTTTCAAGTTCTATAATCAGTTTTGAATAAGTATAAATCATGGATACACACATCCCAAGTCTTACATGTGGTGTGGAGGAGTCTAAAGTGTTGTATATAAGTCTAGTGATTTTATTTACCCTAGTAGGAGGCCTTTTATCAATGGGTGGGATTATAGGAAAAAAAAAATACAGGTTTAACCCTATAGTAGACAATATCATGGATGTTGGAGGGGGGATAGATCCATATGTCATATTAGAGTGAATGGACAAATTTTCACCCCTCAGGTGATGTGACATGGCCTTAACCAACCTCTTGTGTATTGGGTGCTGTGTACAATCTTGAATAAGGATTAGCCATGGTGACACACATCCCAAATCCTACATGGGGTGTGGGGGAGTCTCATGCATGGTATATAAGTCCTGTGTTTCTCCCCTAGCATGGGTATTTTTCCAGATGTGTGGGATTCCTAGGTAAAAAAAACCATATATGAGGAACCATAGAGAAGAAAATATCATGGCTGTTATGGGTGGGCACAAGTCCTTATATTGATTCCACTTTGTATGGGTTGTATTTTTATTAATGTTTTATAATGAATATGAATCTTTTAATGATGATTGATGTCAATATATAAGAAATATGAATCGAATCATTATGTATTTATTTACTTTTAAAGTTGTGAAATATTTATTTATTTTAATGGAAAAAGAGTTTTAAAATTAGAGTTGCATAGAGAATTTATAAAGAGAGACTTTTTATCTGTATATTGAATTTATTTGTGATGATTGTTGGTGATATGATCTTAAATGAATCAAAGAAAAGTGTTGATGGGTGTAGAAATACTGGAGAAATCATATTTCATGAAGGTTTGATGAACAAGTGATAGGGTGATGTTTATGATCTTGTTTAAGAGTGTTTTTAGGTGATAAAAAGGCATTGAAATCAACATTAGAAGCTTTGGATCAATTTTATTTTTTCATGGAATTTATAGAATGAGGAATGAAATTTGGATATCATTTTTCTACTTCACATGGCCAATATGTTTTACAAACAAATAATATTTTTTACATGAAATTGATCTATTGATACTATCACTTGTGTACTTTACATGGATGATCTAAACATCCAATAGATTGTACATACATTTGATCCTCAAAGTTAGTTGATTGTATACGTGGTTGATCTATTGAGTTTGTAAATGTAGTTGATCCTTATGGTTGATCCATTGAGTTGTGCTGTATATAAGCTATACTTAACCTATGAAAAAGTTAATCTTTATTTATAAAGGCCATGTATGGTTATAGTTATAATTTAATTTACTCTGTAAAGGTAATTGGATACATTAAACGCTACATAAAGGTAATTGAAACTCTCATTGAGCTTTGTAAAGGTTAGAGACATGCTGTGTATAGGTAACTTTGAATCCAAGACCTACATCAAGGAAAATATAATAGTCTTAAGGCTATATAAATGTTAGATTGAGATTCACAGGGGTTATTAGTAAGTTACACTACCTGAATAAGTGCATTTCAAGTTCTATATCAAGGTAACACTTGATGTAGTTAGATTCATAATAGTAATTCAAAGTTCATTCCCTCTATGCAATGGTGATTCAAAATATATTTAAGGGTATTCTAAATGAGAACTTAGGGATGGACTTTGAAATAATTATTTATATGTCATGGTGTATTCATGGTGACTATTTTGGAGAGTATTGATTTATCAATGTATTTATTTATGGAAATATGAATTGATTATGAATTGTGAAATATGGTATTTATAGATTATATTAACTTTTCTATAGAATTTTTGGTTTAGAATTCAGTGTTTCATGAATTATTTAATTCTAAGGAATATTAATTCACTCAATGTCAGGAGTTATAATAAAAAATGTAAATAATATTCATGATCAGTTATATCATGATTAAAGAAGAATAATAAGATGGACGAGTAAGTACTTGGGGGTGACTTATGATTTAAAACATAAGGAAGACCATTATAGTTACCCGATATTTTATATCATTATAGTTTTTTATAAAGAAAATAAATGATATTTTTGAAATGTAGAGATCTCAGGAAATTTGAATTACTCAAAATCATGGTAATTAAAATTTAGAATTCACATGGAAATATAAATACAAAAAATAAGAAAGTATGAGAATAAATAGATACTACTATGTATTATTCTATATATATATATATATTATTTAAGGTCAAATATCACAGGTATTTTGGAACTACTATTATAGAGAGAATAATTCTATGTGCTGAAATAAAAGAATTCCCCAATATTGAACTACACCAGATAAAATTTTTTATATTGAAGGAAATTAAGGATAGTTATGACACACCATAAAAACTTGAAGATGTTTTGTGTTTAAAATATAGAAAAATACAACTAGTGTAGTTTTACTATGCATTGATGTTGGAGAAGAAGATAAGAAGAAGAAAGAGTAAATAGAGGTCGTGTATTCCATATTTTCATAGATAGAAGAAGTATCTTGTTACTATTTAAAGAGAGGAATAAGGAGAAAAAAACTTAGTTTATTTCTAAGAATAATAATAATGAGTTATGTGTTTTTTATTTTTTTATAAAAAATATGAAGAGTTTCTTGTATGATGATGTGCATTTAAGAGAATAAGAAACAAAAAAACACATCAATAATTGTTAGAGTTATAAATCCGGGAAGAACTTATCAATTATTACCTAAATTATTACCATTGAAAATAATGATATTCACTTGTTTTTAGGATGTTTTGAAGTATAGTCGGTAGACATTCAAAACACATGTTTCAAGGTTATAACCTACCATTTTTATCTCATAAGTTGATATTAGTGGGTAGTGTGATCTTAGAGGAATCCATTTCACACAAGGTACCATTATTTTGTTTTAAAAAGAGAACCTTGTATATTGTTGCATCCTTTATGTGTGTGTGTGTCCATTTATAATACAAGAAAAGAAGAAAAGTGAGGAGAGTGGTAGTAATAATAAGAGTGATCTATTCACCTTAAAAAGTGACATAGGTTCAAAAAATATAAAAAGTATAAATTGTTTTAAAATTCTCTAACATTTATTCACCCCTATCAATGTTAAGTTCATCCCTAACCAATACCCTCATTAATTATCAAATAAAGGTTCATATCTAATTGGATTCTATATTTTTGAAATTTCTATTTTAAATATTCAATTATATATTTTAGAATTTATAATGAAGTGAATATTTGAGATGTTTCTAGAAGAAAATTATATTCAAACTCAGAATAAAGAATCAAATTCTATTACTATATCTAAAATAAAGATGTATCTACAAATACAATGGTGAGTAATAAAAATAATTTAAATAATATATTTTAGAATATGTCACTCTTATTAAAAGAATAAGTAAGGTTAGTATTTGCATGAAATAATGCTATTGAGGATAGATCTGATCTAAAATTAGAAGAAAAAATCATATAGTCTACCATTAAGTAAATGTAAAACCCCTCCACCTAAAAAGGATCAAGGTATTCAATTGATAATGAGTAAAGTGTAAATTCTTATTGAAACTATACATAATAAGATTAAATCAATAGTTAAAGTGATTAATTGTGTATTATTTCACATGAAATATAAGTTGTTGGATTAGAATAATTTTTTCATTACTTTCTAAAAGAAAAAACTTCTTTCATTTGTAATTTTTTTTAAAGATAGTAGGAAAGGATCAATAATCTTGATGGAAAATGTTCCAAGGATAGAAAGGATTGATTTGAAGCAATCCTAAATAAAGATAGATCCATTAAAATCCTTGTATATAAGGACCATGAATTTGGAGAAGATTTTTCTATAGAGAATGATTGGATGAATTTCAAGGAAATGAATATTAAAAAACTTAAAACACTGTTGTAACAAAGAGTAAAAATACATGATGAAGATGTTTAAATTATCAAGGAGTGTGAAAGAAATAAAATAAAATCATTAGAGAATAAAAAATACATTCTCAATGTGATATTCCTTAAACTTGAGATAAAAATGAGAAATCTTAAATTTGTTCAAGCAATGTATTCACAAGACGTTGATGGTAGAAAGGTAGCTTCCACACATTTTTTTAAATAATATTATTATTATAAAAGTCTTTCGTATGGTGTAAAAAATATCTTGAGATCATCCAATGATTTTTCTCAAGAATCCTTGAAGTAAGAGGTACCATATATTAAAAATTATAATTATTTTACTAAATATATTTCTTTAAAAAGTATAGGTTTAAATATAAAATATATTTATATATAGACAAGGAAAAGAGATAACAATACTAAAAACATGTTTATAGTGGATAAAAGACTATTTATAGAAGTCTTTACCCTAGTAAGAGATTAATCAGTGATGAATAAGGTCAAAAACCACCATTTTATCAAATATGTAAATTATAAATAGAATTTAATTAAAAAATGAATTCAAAGGTTTCTGGGAATTGTTTGTAGTGAAATAGGTTTGGGCACTATGAAATGTATTGTTGGTATAATCCTTTAAATTTTAATTTACAAAGAAATACTATCTCAAAGAGAATAATCCATAGGAGAATCTATATATTAAGAAAAAAATTACCCTAAAGAGATTGGGAAAGATTGATGAAATATATGATGATTGAAATAGGTGTGGTTGCAAAAATAACATATGTTTATCTTAACATATATTAAATTAAAATGAAGAAATAAATATACAACATTTAAACAAGAAAGAATGATCATCCTTGGTAATGAAACAAAAGGAATCTTCAAATCATAATTCTCCTAAGAAGGTTCCAAATACCACATTTGAGCGATATATGGGTAATAAAACCAATATGTTCAAGAAGAGTGCTTCCTATAAAAATATTTATGAGGAGAAAGTCACTTAGAATGATACATGTGGATAATTCAAGAGGGTTTTCAATATATCTATAAATATTTTAGTAATTTCTCTAGTAGATTTATAGAAGGTAGGGAAGATGGAAGAGGCACAAGAAATGTAACACCCCGAGATTTTATGAAAAATATTCTTTTTAATTTCACTAATGTCTTGTGTTGTACGCTACACGAAAAGGAGCTTGCACAACACGCATCCTTGATCTGCCTTGCATTACACGCAATCGCGACCTTCCTCGATAGCGTGTGTAGTACGCAATAACGAGTTTCACTAAACAACGATGTGATATTAAAATATTATTAAAACTAGCCGTTATGAATAGTAATAACCACTTTTTAAAATTCTGTAAATCTTATTTTTCAAAATGAACTTCATTCTTGGATTCGGAGTATCGAATTTAGCCTAAGGTGAAATTTTGGTACTTTTCGGATAACTTTCATATTCTGATGAATAGTGAAAATTACTAAATTATAATTAAAAACAATTTTTTTTAATCAAAATAATTAATAGTGATAAATTATTAATTTGAGTTGTTTTAAAGTATATTTAGAATATATTTTTACAATTTAATACAATGTTGGTCATTGGATGTAATTTCACATTTAAACCAGACATAATCAAGTGTCAATCTTTTGATATATATTGTTTCCTAAAAACACGCTATTTATTTTAACAGCAGGATTTAATTATAAAATTAATTAATGAAACTTCTATGTTATGAATTTGGTAAAATAGATTTCATTTTTGAATTCGGAATATGAAATATAGCTTAGGATGAAATTTTGGCATTGTTCTGAAAAACATCAATTTTTGATGAATAGTGAAACTACTAAGTGGTAGTTAAAAAAAACTAAATTTTTCATAAAACTTAATTTTGCCGCTTCTGTGAATGGAATTTCGAAAATCTGAGAGACACGGTTAATATCAAGGACTAAAATGTGGTTCAATGAGATGAAAATAATTTTTTGGTGAATAGTAACTTTTTACTTTTTTTACCGCGGTTAATAGTAAATAGGGTAACTAAGGGTAAATATGATATTACTATTACCCTAACACATGTCCTAATTCTATTGGAAAAGTGTAATTCGACCAAAAACAAACTTAGGAATAAAATATGACCATTTAGGCCCACTTGGATTAGATTAGGACATTTATTATTAATTTATTTAAAGAAAGGTTAAAATAGTTAAAATCAAAGTTTAATAAGTAAATCATTTTTAATATGGGGTTATACATAAGATAAATTAGATTGTAATTATTCATTAGAAAGATAAAAAGATTTCCTACATGATGGTATTTTATTTGTAATTTTTAGACATAAAATAATTTAATTTATTTATGACACAACGATGATGCAGTAATTATCTTATTAATGAAATATTGACATAATTGATGTTATAAAAACCAAAATAAATGTAATTTGAGATTTTTTATTAATTCCACTAATTTTCTAGGTTACTATGATATATTAATGTTGATTTAATCAACTTGGTTCGAACATTTAATTCTGTTATGACTTTCACAAAAATCATATATCAAATAGTGTCAAAATTGACACAAAATAGTTTTTAAATCAAATATTATATTATTAATTGTTATTGTATTCCTAAAAATCTAAGGTTCGGCCAAATGACTTAGATAAGGATATATATATTAATAATAAACAATTTGGGGTTCGTTTGGCATGTTATAGTAAGTTTATTAACCATATAGTGAAAGAAAACAAAAAGACATGGTAAAAGTTAAATTATTTAACTTAGAGTTAAATCTAATTGATAAGGTTTAAAATAAGATCCAAACATGTCTAAATTTGATTGGTTGATGAGATTACAACCCTATCTCATCTAATCTTCGAATATGAGTCATTGTTGGAGGTTTTTATGTGGGTTAGATTTATTATAAATTAATATTTTTAAGAATTCCTAAGGTGCCCCTCTCCTCCCTTATAAAAGGGCACCTCCTCCCCCTCCTCCTCACACCAATTTGAGCACTCAAGCTCGGCCAACCCCTGCCAAAATCTCTTATCCACTTCCCTAGAAACATCCTAGAGGTTCTGGTCTTCCTCAAAGACCAATTTTAGTGCCCTAAGAGGAGGTCTCAAAGAGGCGCTTCAAAGAAGAGGTAATTACCGTTACCAACTCTTTCATCTTTATTTCTTCTTCCACTTCTTCTTCTTAGGTTGTTTCATTATGAAGTAATAACATCAGTATCACTCATATAATGATATGTTATTATAAGTATGAAACAACCCTATTTCACCATCTATCCATCCTACGGAAAAAGGAAATCATCGCGCGTGCGTACGTACGGAATACCGTCTCCACGCCGTGGTGTAATCTATTTTCCACCACCACCTTACATGGATGGGTATAATGGTGTAAAGAATAACTATACATAGTTATTACAACATCATATTGATTCTGATATATTGTATAATCCACTCCAATTCAATTCAATATTTATAGAAATGATATCATCGCTCGTGCGTACGTACGGACTACCGTCTCCACGACGCGATGAGATTCATTCTCCATGTTAACCATTTAATAATGATTATAATGTATATATAAGAAATAATAATGAAATATATGAAATTATAAAGCTACTGGATTTATGTATATATATACATATGTATGTCATCTACTTACTTCCATTTCAAGACAATAAGGAAAGAAAAACAGCGTTCATGCGTACGTACGGACTACCGTCTCCATGAACAGTGTTTTTCATTTTATTTATCTATCTATTATATATATATATATACTGAATATATATGATATATAAATCATATTTTATATTCTGGAAGTAAGTAAATCATGATATAAGTAATAATGATGTCAAGAACAACAAGTCAAAACACCTACGATAAATGAAACGATTTTACCCAAAGCGCTTCTTTAACATGGAATTTACAAAAGAACGGGTAATATAAAGTCATAAGTGAACCATATATGATATAATAACAATGAATATGATTCTGTAATAAGTCAATAACATGATTTAAATCATTATACAGGAGGTTCGGACACTTACAAAGCAAGTCGGACCTAAGGTAAGGGAAATATCACAATCTCATTTTTATCCGAGATTGTTTATTCGTAAGTATTTACTGGGGTTTATTTTATCATCCACATCCATGTTTCATCAATATGTAATATTATTTCCATCCACCTACAATAGTTTAAATCCAATTTTACCCTTCGATGAGTTTTAGTAAAGGATATGAAAGGAATCTTTTTTCGTTTTTCGTACGAGGTACTTTTTGACTTTTCCGACAAAAGTACGAAGAATGTTTTTTTAACTTATACGGCATGAATGGATTTTTAAAACATTATTTCCAAGAAGCTTCCTTTACAAGTTTTCAAGTTTATTTTTAATCAACTTCTTTTATTTTAAAGTCATATGACATGTTATGAAAGGAAAAAAATGTTTTTAAAGTAGAAAGGATATTTTCCTCAAGAATGGAGTTCAAGTATTTTATCAAAATTATTTTCCATCTAAGATAATAAAAGGGTTCTGTTTTTATCCCTATTATTACATGGATTTGATTATGTTGTGATGGAAACATTTTTATGAATTCCTTTATCTTATATGAATTGATTTATGATGTCATGATGTTTCAAGAATCCCATTTTTGTTACATGTGTTATGGGATGATGTATGTTTTATGATTATGTGGCACACATAAGAAAGGATTCATTATAAGATGGGTGGGACCTATATCTCCCTCCAATGCATTGGGTAAAGATTTTATATCTCATGAGATAGACATGTCTGGAATGGTAGGTTATACCGGTTCAGTGAAACAGGACTGAAATGAGGGTTACTCGATTCAGAAAGGGACTTTGTCCACTAAGATAGTCTTGGCAATGAGTCATGACTAACAAGAAATGATTTTCCATGATTATGTGTGAATGCCACAAAGTTTCAAGTTTCATGTTATGATTATGGTGATCTCATTTTCACTTCTATGATTTGTTCCATGTTAAGATATTATGATCTCTTTTGCAGGTTATGATTTTCAAAAAGATATGATATGATTTTTATTTCTTTTGTATACCCTTACTGAGCATTTGAGCTCACCCTTTTATGTTTTCTTTTCCCCAGGATATAAATGAAGGTTTTAGGTAAAAAAAAAAGGGAAGATCTTTATGGGAGATATTGAAGATCTTTCACCACGATTAGAAGATTACGTTCCGAGTTTCCAAAGACACTAAACTATTACGATCCTTTAGTGTGTGTTTTTGTTATGTACTAAGTATTCCGCAAAAGTAATGTAATGTCCATGTACGATAAGCTTCGGGTCTCTACAGTTGGTATCAGAGGAAAGGTTTAGTCAACCTTTGGAAACTAGGATGCGAAAACGTTAGTGAGATCCCTAGAGATATTTCTAAGGTATGTCTAGGGATGCTCCTAAGGATAAGTATACATATAGGATATAGTCCTAGAACTATGGTAACGATATTAGATTAAACCAAAGATGTTAGATATTTAAGTTACTCCCCCTTTATTATGATTTTTGACTCTCACACTATTTTTTTGGGTTTTAGAAAACGGCTGGAATCAAGATGATTCATGATAATGGAGGATATGATGGACAATGGAATGATATTCTTCATAATGAAATGGGATTTGGAAGTACAAACATCATTATTATGCCGAATCAGCAATCTCATAATATGATCAATAAAGTAAAATTTGGTAAGTTTCCTGACTCGGCTAATAAGAGAAAGATGGAGTTTCATGATGATCATAGAGGAAAGAAAGTTCAATTTCCCCTATGTAAATCATGTGGGAAGAGGCATCAAGGAGAATGTTTCAAAGGAACTGGAAGATGCTTTGAGTGTGGAAAAGAAGGACACAAAGCAAGTAAGTGCAAAGGAAAAGGGTCGGTTAACACTATGGATGTGGATAATGGTATTGCTACGACATCAAAAATGGTTAAGTGTTTTAAATGTGGAATGTATGGGCATTATGCAAACAAATGCCCTAAGGGAAAGACTCATGAAGAGAATTAGTATGGTCATATGGGTAGTATTTATGTGGATGATGATGAAGAGACTACAAATGATATGTGAGATGAAAGAATTTTTGAAGCTCGGACAATGGTTTAAGAATGTAGTGGAATGATTACATGTTTATCAAGTGTAATGTTGTATAAGTAATCTCATGGTACTATGGGATAAAGAGACATCTAAGGATTGTTACATTGTTGTGTTTCCTTAAGTTTTGAAAGTATGTGATGAATGGTACAAGTATTTTTGGAATGTAGAGGATATGCGCATAATGAAGGGATAAGGAGAAAATTAAATGTTTGATAGTATTCATGAGCTCATGATTGATATAAGGACTAAGTGATATCATTGTTTGAGTATATAGAATTTTGAGGATTTTGGTATGTGGAAAGTGTTAACTTTTAACTGCATTCATGTTTTCACTAAGGTATTCAAGAGAATACATGATTAAGGACTTTGAATGTTTAGAATGTGACCAACAAAACATATCTTATGATATATGAGGATCAACGATGGTATTAAATCTCTGGTAATCGTTTTCACTATGTTATGAGAGTGGACTGCAGTATTATGGATAAGCCTAATGATTGAAATGGATTATGTTGGACATAAGTGATTATTGTTTAAGGATAGAAGTTTTTTTTCGATATTATTGATGGGATGTTATAGTAATGTAGTTTTAGAAAAAGGACAACCTGCAGGACGGGTGACAGCCCATCGCTTCGGACAAGGCTGTAGGAATCGAACCCACAACCGAAGTGCGACTGGCCTTTATCGCCTACCACTGACCTACAGGAAGTCCCTGTTTAGTAGAAACTAGTTTTATTATATTAAGCAGTATGATATATGAAGTATAAGTCCATTTTAGGAACCATATATGATTAATCTCACTATAGATCGATTTATGCATATAATTTTTGCTAACCTTTTGTTTGAGACAGATGGAATGACCCGTCATTCTATCACATGATCTGCTAACACTTCACGAATAACAAATTCAACTTCATTTATTTAAGAGATGAAGTGGAAATTGTTCAAGGCACGAACAACAGTGAGATTGTACCAAAATAAAGTACGTATTTATTCTAATTCAAATTTTCAACTTTAGGGGAAATGATCTTGAAAACAAAAAATGTTGTCCTAGTGATCTTATACCTGATGAATCAGATGGTACCTTATATCATCACAAATCTATGGATTTGTGATTACAGGCTTTTCCATAGCCATGTTCTCTACCACTCTCCATCAGAACATGATGGTTAGATTTTTCTTCCATATCCATATTTTCACCTATGTGGAAACCCAGTGATTAGTTTATTTGGGTAACCGTTACGTTTCATACTTTCGTTTTTAAAGATTGGTTTTGGTATTCCTTTTTACGATGTGGGTTTCTATTAAAGAAACTTTCGAATAGTAAACCATTTATAACCCCGACGAATTTCGAGGGAGAAATTCATTTTAAGGGGGGTTGAATGTAACACCCCGAGATTTTATGAAAAATATTCTTTTTAATTTCACTAATGTCTTGTGTTGTACGCTACACCAAAAGGAGCTTGCACAACACGCATCCTTGATCTGCCTTGCATTACACGCAATCGCGACCTTCCTCGATAGCGTGTGTAGTACGCAATAACGAGTTTCACTAAACAACGATGTGATATTAAAATATTATTAAAACTAGCCGTTATGAATAGTAATAACCACTTTTTAAAATTCTGTAAATCTTATTTTTCAAAATGAACTTCATTCTTGGATTCGGAGTATCGAATTTAGCCTAAGGTGAAATTTTGGTACTTTTCGGATAACTTTCATATTCTGATGAATAGTGAAAATTACTAAATTATAATTAAAAACAATTTTTTTTAATCAAAATAATTAATAGTGATAAATTATTAATTTGAGTTGTTTTAAAGTATATTTAGAATATATTTTTACAATTTAATACAATGTTGGTCATTGGATGTAATTTCACATTTAAACCAGACATAATCAAGTGTCAATCTTTTGATATATATTGTTTCCTAAAAACACGCTATTTATTTTAACAGCAGGATTTAATTATAAAATTAATTAATGAAACTTCTATGTTATGAATTTGGTAAAATAGATTTCATTTTTGAATTCGGAATATGAAATATAGCTTAGGATGAAATTTTGGCATTGTTCTGAAAAACATCAATTTTTGATGAATAGTGAAACTACTAAGTGGTAGTTAAAAAAAACTAAATTTTTCATAAAACTTAATTTTGCCGCTTCTGTGAATGGAATTTCGAAAATCTGAGAGACACGGTTAATATCAAGGACTAAAATGTGGTTCAATGAGATGAAAATAATTTTTTGGTGAATAGTAACTTTTTACTTTTTTTACCGCGGTTAATAGTAAATAGGGTAACTAAGGGTAAATATGATATTACTATTACCCTAACACATGTCCTAATTCTATTGGAAAAGTGTAATTCGACCAAAAACAAACTTAGGAATAAAATATGACCATTTAGGCCCACTTGGATTAGATTAGGACATTTATTATTAATTTATTTAAAGAAAGGTTAAAATAGTTAAAATCAAAGTTTAATAAGTAAATCATTTTTAATATGGGGTTATACATAAGATAAATTAGATTGTAATTATTCATTAGAAAGATAAAAAGATTTCCTACATGATGGTATTTTATTTGTAATTTTTAGACATAAAATAATTTAATTTATTTATGACACAACGATGATGCAGTAATTATCTTATTAATGAAATATTGACATAATTGATGTTATAAAAACCAAAATAAATGTAATTTGAGATTTTTTATTAATTCCACTAATTTTCTAGGTTACTATGATATATTAATGTTGATTTAATCAACTTGGTTCGAACATTTAATTCTGTTATGACTTTCACAAAAATCATATATCAAATAGTGTCAAAATTGACACAAAATAGTTTTTAAATCAAATATTATATTATTAATTGTTATTGTATTCCTAAAAATCTAAGGTTCGGCCAAATGACTTAGATAAGGATATATATATTAATAATAAACAATTTGGGGTTCGTTTGGCATGTTATAGTAAGTTTATTAACCATATAGTGAAAGAAAACAAAAAGACATGGTAAAAGTTAAATTATTTAACTTAGAGTTAAATCTAATTGATAAGGTTTAAAATAAGATCCAAACATGTCTAAATTTGATTGGTTGATGAGATTACAACCCTATCTCATCTAATCTTCGAATATGAGTCATTGTTGGAGGTTTTTATGTGGGTTAGATTTATTATAAATTAATATTTTTAAGAATTCCTAAGGTGCCCCTCTCCTCCCTTATAAAAGGGCACCTCCTCCCCCTCCTCCTCACACCAATTTGAGCACTCAAGCTCGGCCAACCCCTGCCAAAATCTCTTATCCACTTCCCTAGAAACATCCTAGAGGTTCTGGTCTTCCTCAAAGACCAATTTTAGTGCCCTAAGAGGAGGTCTCAAAGAGGCGCTTCAAAGAAGAGGTAATTACCGTTACCAACTCTTTCATCTTTATTTCTTCTTCCACTTCTTCTTCTTAGGTTGTTTCATTATGAAGTAATAACATCAGTATCACTCATATAATGATATGTTATTATAAGTATGAAACAACCCTATTTCACCATCTATCCATCCTACGGAAAAAGGAAATCATCGCGCGTGCGTACGTACGGAATACCGTCTCCACGCCGTGGTGTAATCTATTTTCCACCACCACCTTACATGGATGGGTATAATGGTGTAAAGAATAACTATACATAGTTATTACAACATCATATTGATTCTGATATATTGTATAATCCACTCCAATTCAATTCAATATTTATAGAAATGATATCATCGCTCGTGCGTACGTACGGACTACCGTCTCCACGACGCGATGAGATTCATTCTCCATGTTAACCATTTAATAATGATTATAATGTATATATAAGAAATAATAATGAAATATATGAAATTATAAAGCTACTGGATTTATGTATATATATACATATGTATGTCATCTACTTACTTCCATTTCAAGACAATAAGGAAAGAAAAACAGCGTTCATGCGTACGTACGGACTACCGTCTCCATGAACAGTGTTTTTCATTTTATTTATCTATCTATTATATATATATATATACTGAATATATATGATATATAAATCATATTTTATATTCTGGAAGTAAGTAAATCATGATATAAGTAATAATGATGTCAAGAACAACAAGTCAAAACACCTACGATAAATGAAACGATTTTACCCAAAGCGCTTCTTTAACATGGAATTTACAAAAGAACGGGTAATATAAAGTCATAAGTGAACCATATATGATATAATAACAATGAATATGATTCTGTAATAAGTCAATAACATGATTTAAATCATTATACAGGAGGTTCGGACACTTACAAAGCAAGTCGGACCTAAGGTAAGGGAAATATCACAATCTCATTTTTATCCGAGATTGTTTATTCGTAAGTATTTACTGGGGTTTATTTTATCATCCACATCCATGTTTCATCAATATGTAATATTATTTCCATCCACCTACAATAGTTTAAATCCAATTTTACCCTTCGATGAGTTTTAGTAAAGGATATGAAAGGAATCTTTTTTCGTTTTTCGTACGAGGTACTTTTTGACTTTTCCGACAAAAGTACGAAGAATGTTTTTTTAACTTATACGGCATGAATGGATTTTTAAAACATTATTTCCAAGAAGCTTCCTTTACAAGTTTTCAAGTTTATTTTTAATCAACTTCTTTTATTTTAAAGTCATATGACATGTTATGAAAGGAAAAAAATGTTTTTAAAGTAGAAAGGATATTTTCCTCAAGAATGGAGTTCAAGTATTTTATCAAAATTATTTTCCATCTAAGATAATAAAAGGGTTCTGTTTTTATCCCTATTATTACATGGATTTGATTATGTTGTGATGGAAACATTTTTATGAATTCCTTTATCTTATATGAATTGATTTATGATGTCATGATGTTTCAAGAATCCCATTTTTGTTACATGTGTTATGGGATGATGTATGTTTTATGATTATGTGGCACACATAAGAAAGGATTCATTATAAGATGGGTGGGACCTATATCTCCCTCCAATGCATTGGGTAAAGATTTTATATCTCATGAGATAGACATGTCTGGAATGGTAGGTTATACCGGTTCAGTGAAACAGGACTGAAATGAGGGTTACTCGATTCAGAAAGGGACTTTGTCCACTAAGATAGTCTTGGCAATGAGTCATGACTAACAAGAAATGATTTTCCATGATTATGTGTGAATGCCACAAAGTTTCAAGTTTCATGTTATGATTATGGTGATCTCATTTTCACTTCTATGATTTGTTCCATGTTAAGATATTATGATCTCTTTTGCAGGTTATGATTTTCAAAAAGATATGATATGATTTTTATTTCTTTTGTATACCCTTACTGAGCATTTGAGCTCACCCTTTTATGTTTTCTTTTCCCCAGGATATAAATGAAGGTTTTAGGTAAAAAAAAAAGGGAAGATCTTTATGGGAGATATTGAAGATCTTTCACCACGATTAGAAGATTACGTTCCGAGTTTCCAAAGACACTAAACTATTACGATCCTTTAGTGTGTGTTTTTGTTATGTACTAAGTATTCCGCAAAAGTAATGTAATGTCCATGTACGATAAGCTTCGGGTCTCTACAGTTGGTATCAGAGGAAAGGTTTAGTCAACCTTTGGAAACTAGGATGCGAAAACGTTAGTGAGATCCCTAGAGATATTTCTAAGGTATGTCTAGGGATGCTCCTAAGGATAAGTATACATATAGGATATAGTCCTAGAACTATGGTAACGATATTAGATTAAACCAAAGATGTTAGATATTTAAGTTACTCCCCCTTTATTATGATTTTTGACTCTCACACTATTTTTTTGGGTTTTAGAAAACGGCTGGAATCAAGATGATTCATGATAATGGAGGATATGATGGACAATGGAATGATATTCTTCATAATGAAATGGGATTTGGAAGTACAAACATCATTATTATGCCGAATCAGCAATCTCATAATATGATCAATAAAGTAAAATTTGGTAAGTTTCCTGACTCGGCTAATAAGAGAAAGATGGAGTTTCATGATGATCATAGAGGAAAGAAAGTTCAATTTCCCCTATGTAAATCATGTGGGAAGAGGCATCAAGGAGAATGTTTCAAAGGAACTGGAAGATGCTTTGAGTGTGGAAAAGAAGGACACAAAGCAAGTAAGTGCAAAGGAAAAGGGTCGGTTAACACTATGGATGTGGATAATGGTATTGCTACGACATCAAAAATGGTTAAGTGTTTTAAATGTGGAATGTATGGGCATTATGCAAACAAATGCCCTAAGGGAAAGACTCATGAAGAGAATTAGTATGGTCATATGGGTAGTATTTATGTGGATGATGATGAAGAGACTACAAATGATATGTGAGATGAAAGAATTTTTGAAGCTCGGACAATGGTTTAAGAATGTAGTGGAATGATTACATGTTTATCAAGTGTAATGTTGTATAAGTAATCTCATGGTACTATGGGATAAAGAGACATCTAAGGATTGTTACATTGTTGTGTTTCCTTAAGTTTTGAAAGTATGTGATGAATGGTACAAGTATTTTTGGAATGTAGAGGATATGCGCATAATGAAGGGATAAGGAGAAAATTAAATGTTTGATAGTATTCATGAGCTCATGATTGATATAAGGACTAAGTGATATCATTGTTTGAGTATATAGAATTTTGAGGATTTTGGTATGTGGAAAGTGTTAACTTTTAACTGCATTCATGTTTTCACTAAGGTATTCAAGAGAATACATGATTAAGGACTTTGAATGTTTAGAATGTGACCAACAAAACATATCTTATGATATATGAGGATCAACGATGGTATTAAATCTCTGGTAATCGTTTTCACTATGTTATGAGAGTGGACTGCAGTATTATGGATAAGCCTAATGATTGAAATGGATTATGTTGGACATAAGTGATTATTGTTTAAGGATAGAAGTTTTTTTTCGATATTATTGATGGGATGTTATAGTAATGTAGTTTTAGAAAAAGGACAACCTGCAGGACGGGTGACAGCCCATCGCTTCGGACAAGGCTGTAGGAATCGAACCCACAACCGAAGTGCGACTGGCCTTTATCGCCTACCACTGACCTACAGGAAGTCCCTGTTTAGTAGAAACTAGTTTTATTATATTAAGCAGTATGATATATGAAGTATAAGTCCATTTTAGGAACCATATATGATTAATCTCACTATAGATCGATTTATGCATATAATTTTTGCTAACCTTTTGTTTGAGACAGATGGAATGACCCGTCATTCTATCACATGATCTGCTAACACTTCACGAATAACAAATTCAACTTCATTTATTTAAGAGATGAAGTGGAAATTGTTCAAGGCACGAACAACAGTGAGATTGTACCAAAATAAAGTACGTATTTATTCTAATTCAAATTTTCAACTTTAGGGGAAATGATCTTGAAAACAAAAAATGTTGTCCTAGTGATCTTATACCTGATGAATCAGATGGTACCTTATATCATCACAAATCTATGGATTTGTGATTACAGGCTTTTCCATAGCCATGTTCTCTACCACTCTCCATCAGAACATGATGGTTAGATTTTTCTTCCATATCCATATTTTCACCTATGTGGAAACCCAGTGATTAGTTTATTTGGGTAACCGTTACGTTTCATACTTTCGTTTTTAAAGATTGGTTTTGGTATTCCTTTTTACGATGTGGGTTTCTATTAAAGAAACTTTCGAATAGTAAACCATTTATAACCCCGACGAATTTCGAGGGAGAAATTCATTTTAAGGGGGGTTGAATGTAACACCCCGAGATTTTATGAAAAATATTCTTTTTAATTTCACTAATGTCTTGTGTTGTACGCTACACCAAAAGGAGCTTGCACAACACGCATCCTTGATCTGCCTTGCATTACACGCAATCGCGACCTTCCTCGATAGCGTGTGTAGTACGCAATAACGAGTTTCACTAAACAACGATGTGATATTAAAATATTATTAAAACTAGCCGTTATGAATAGTAATAACCACTTTTTAAAATTCTGTAAATCTTATTTTTCAAAATGAACTTCATTCTTGGATTCGGAGTATCGAATTTAGCCTAAGGTGAAATTTTGGTACTTTTCGGATAACTTTCATATTCTGATGAATAGTGAAAATTACTAAATTATAATTAAAAACAATTTTTTTTAATCAAAATAATTAATAGTGATAAATTATTAATTTGAGTTGTTTTAAAGTATATTTAGAATATATTTTTACAATTTAATACAATGTTGGTCATTGGATGTAATTTCACATTTAAACCAGACATAATCAAGTGTCAATCTTTTGATATATATTGTTTCCTAAAAACACGCTATTTATTTTAACAGCAGGATTTAATTATAAAATTAATTAATGAAACTTCTATGTTATGAATTTGGTAAAATAGATTTCATTTTTGAATTCGGAATATGAAATATAGCTTAGGATGAAATTTTGGCATTGTTCTGAAAAACATCAATTTTTGATGAATAGTGAAACTACTAAGTGGTAGTTAAAAAAAACTAAATTTTTCATAAAACTTAATTTTGCCGCTTCTGTGAATGGAATTTCGAAAATCTGAGAGACACGGTTAATATCAAGGACTAAAATGTTGTTCAATGAGATGAAAATAATTTTTTGGTGAATAGTAACTTTTTACTTTTTTTACCGCGGTTAATAGTAAATAGGGTAACTAAGGGTAAATATGATATTACTATTACCCTAACACATGTCCTAATTCTATTGGACAAGTGTAATTCGACCAAAAACAAACTTAGGAATAAAATATGACCATTTAGGCCCACTTGGATTAGATTAGGACATTTATTATTAATTTATTTAAAGAAAGGTTAAAATAGTTAAAATCAAAGGTTAATAAGTAAATCATTTTTAATATGGGGTTATACATAAGATAAATTAGATTGTAATTATTCATTAGAAAGATAAAAAGATTTCCTACATGATGGTATTTTATTTGTAATTTTTAGACATAAAATAATTTAATTTATTTATGACACAACGATGATGCAGTAATTATCTTATTAATGAAATATTGACATAATTGATGTTATAAAAACCAAAATAAATGTAATTTGAGATTTTTTATTAATTCCACTAATTTTCTAGGTTACTATGATATATTAATGTTGATTTAATCAACTTGGTTCGAACATTTAATTCTGTTATGACTTTCACAAAAATCATATATCAAATAGTGTCAAAATTGACACAAAATAGTTTTTAAATCAAATATTATATTATTAATTGTTATTGTATTCCTAAAAATCTAAGGTTCGGCCAAATGACTTAGATAAGGATATATATATTAATAATAAACAATTTGGGGTTCGTTTGGCATGTTATAGTAAGTTTATTAACCATATAGTGAAAGAAAACAAAAAGACATGGTAAAAGTTAAATTATTTAACTTAGAGTTAAATCTAATTGATAAGGTTTAAAATAAGATCCAAACATGTCTAAATTTGATTGGTTGATGAGATTACAACCCTATCTCATCTAATCTTCGAATATGAGTCATTGTTGGAGGTTTTTATGTGGGTTAGATTTATTATAAATTAATATTTTTAAGAATTCCTAAGGTGCCCCTCTCCTCCCTTATAAAAGGGCACCTCCTCCCCCTCCTCCTCACACCAATTTGAGCACTCAAGCTCGGCCAACCCCTGCCAAAATCTCTTATCCACTTCCCTAGAAACATCCTAGAGGTTCTGGTCTTCCTCAAAGACCAATTTTAGTGCCCTAAGAGGAGGTCTCAAAGAGGCGCTTCAAAGAAGAGGTAATTACCGTTACCAACTCTTTCATCTTTATTTCTTCTTCCACTTCTTCTTCTTAGGTTGTTTCATTATGAAGTAATAACATCAGTATCACTCATATAATGATATGTTATTATAAGTATGAAACAACCCTATTTCACCATCTATCCATCCTACGGAAAAAGGAAATCATCGCGCGTGCGTACGTACGGAATACCGTCTCCACGCCGTGGTGTAATCTATTTTCCACCACCACCTTACATGGATGGGTATAATGGTGTAAAGAATAACTATACATAGTTATTACAACATCATATTGATTCTGATATATTGTATAATCCACTCCAATTCAATTCAATATTTATAGAAATGATATCATCGCTCGTGCGTACGTACGGACTACCGTCTCCACGACGCGATGAGATTCATTCTCCATGTTAACCATTTAAGAATGATTATAATGTATATATAAGAAATAATAATGAAATATATGAAATTATAAAGCTACTGGATTTATGTATATATATACATATGTATGTCATCTACTTACTTCCATTTCAAGACAATAAGGAAAGAAAAACAGCGTTCATGCGTACGTACGGACTACCGTCTCCATGAACGGTGTTTTTCATTTTATTTATCTATCTATTATATATATATATATACTGAATATATATGATATATAAATCATATTTTATATTCTGGAAGTAAGTAAATCATGATATAAGTAATAATGATGTCAAGAACAACAAGTCAAAACACCTACGATAAATGAAACGATTTTACCCAAAACGCTTCTTTAACATGGAATTTACAAAAGAACGGGTAATATAAAGTCATAAGTGAACCATATATGATATAATAACAATGAATATGATTCTGTAATAAGTCAATAACATGATTTAAATCATTATACAGGAGGTTCGGACACTTACAAAGCAAGTCGGACCTAAGGTAAGGGAAATATCACAATCTCATTTTTATCCGAGATTGTTTATTCGTAAGTATTTACTGGGGTTTATTTTATCATCCACATCCATGTTTCATCAATATGTAATATTATTTCCATCCACCTACAATAGTTTAAATCCAATTTTACCCTTCGATGAGTTTTAGTAAAGGATATGAAAGGAATCTTTTTTCGTTTTTCGTACGAGGTACTTTTTGACTTTTCCGACAAAAGTACGAAGAATGTTTTTTTTAACTTATACGGCATGAATGGATTTTTAAAACATTATTTCCAAGAAGCTTCCTTTACAAGTTTTCAAGTTTATTTTTAATCAACTTCTTTTATTTTAAAGTCATATGACATGTTATGAAAGGAAAAAAATGTTTTTAAAGTAGAAAGGATATTTTCCTCAAGAATGGAGTTCAAGTATTTTATCAAAATTATTTTCCATCTAAGATAATAAAAGGGTTATGTTTTTATCCCTATTATTACATGGATTTGATTATGTTGTGATGGAAACATTTTTATGAATTCCTTTATCTTATATGAATTGATTTATGATGTCATGATGTTTCAAGAATCCCATTTTTGTTACATGTGTTATGGGATGATGTATGTTTTATGATTATGTGGCACACATAAGAAATGATTCATTATAAGATGGGTGGGACCTATATCTCCCTCCAATTCATTGGGTAAAGATTTTATATCTCATGAGATAGACATGTCTGGAATGGTAGGTTATACCGGTTCAGTGAAACAGGACTGAAACGAGGGTTACTCGATTCAGAAAGGGACTTTGTCCACTAAGATAGTCTTGGCAATGAGTCATGACTAACAAGAAATGATTTTCCATGATTATGTGTGAATGCCACAAAGTTTCAAGTTTCATGTTATGATTATGGTGATCTCATTTTCACTTCTATGATTTGTTCCATGTTAAGATATTATGATCTCTTTTGCAGGTTATGATTTTCAAAAAGATATGATATGATTTTTATTTCTTTTGTATACCCTTACTGAGAATTTGAGCTCACCCTTTTATGTTTTCTTTTCCCCAGGATATAAATGAAGGTTTTAGGTAAAAAAAAAGGGAAGATCTTTATGGGAGATATTGAAGATCTTTCACCACGATTAGAAGATTACATTCCGAGTTTCCAAAGACACTAAACTATTACGATCCTTTAGTGTGTGTTTTTGTTATGTACTAAGTATTCCGCAAAAGTAATGTAATGTCCATGTACGATAAGCTTCGGGTCTCTACAAGAAAAATCTCATTCCAAAAGAGAATAATATAGGCCACATAAAGAAACTGGATTTTATGATATGTTATCAATAAAAGACAACCCTTATATTGAATAAGAACTATGTGGGGGGTGTAAAGAAGTTGGACACACTAGAAAAATATATTCAACCATTTTCTATCAAAAAAGAGTCCCTTAAACGAATTAAGAATACATTATGTATAAAGGCTATTAAAAATCAAAGTTCCCCATAAAAAGTAGAAGTGGTTATGATGATATCTGTACTACCTGAAGAAAAATTTATTTGATGAAAAAATGTGAAATAATGAAGAATGAAAAAACTTAGTTGAGAAAAATCCTCTCAAATATAGATTTTTTACATTAAAGAGAAAGATAATCCACATTATTCCCTTAACCATTGTGTGTTTTATTTGTGCTTATAATATAAGAAAATAAAGGTGAATCATATTCTAAAGAGGATAAATAGAGAAGAAGTGTGTGATATCCATATTGGAAAATAAAGTGAAGAAGAAACCATTTTGAAATGATTTCTCAATTGGTAGTCAAAAAAATACGATGAATGAATCATCCTTGATAAAGATGTAGAAGTTTTCAAATCTAGAGATCCATATAAATAAATTCATATCGATGAATTATATAATTGAAATATGTTGAAATCCATCTTCAATATATTTAAATCTATATTTGAAGAGTTTAACCCTTATGAAGACCATTTAGAGTAACTCATTGTTGGGAGGGGGAGTGAATAATGAATAATAAATTACCAGAATTGTTATTTTAGGAAAATATGAATATTATAGAATGAGATTAAATAAATATCATTGGAAAAGGTATGATATATTATTCTCTCATTCACGGTAATAAAAATAAGATTCTAAAATTAAGGTGAATAAAATTGGTTTAAATCAATGATATAGATGTTAAAGGTTGAATAAGATCCAAAGATGTTTCATAGAGTGTCAATACTTCCTTCTATACTTGAATGATTTTGACCTATGTGTTGAAGTGAGTGTTGGAAATTCAGGTTAATATATTTCATGAGAAATTAATATCTCAAATGTTATTAATCAATTTTCTTAGCTTGAAATTATTGGATATATTTTGAGAAAGTTAAATAGAATCTCATTTCATTTGGTATCATTTTAATTTATAAGGGATAACTTTGTTGTCTAAATCAAACCCTGTTGTTTTCTATACTAAGTGTGGATCAAGTAGACTTAGAGTATAATGGTTTATGGTGCTATTATTAAGTATATATTGACACCACTTTCCAAAATACTTTATTTATTATCAATTAATGGGATAGAAAGTGAAATGAAATATTGATGAGAAAGAGACGAAAAAATGAATAGAGAGAACACATATTAACATATCATTTAGATATAATTTCCAATAAATACAAAGGGATAGATTTGATATCGCTTTACATGTGTTTTATTTTTTGTCAGTGGATTTCAATGAATATGAATCTTTTAATGATTCCTGATATCATTATGGTATAAAGTGTAATTGAAGTAGTAAGGAATTTTTTCCTCTCGAAGATGTGATAGATTTATTTATGTTTAAGGTAAAAGAGTTTAAATACTGGAGTTCTATAGAATATTTATAATTAATAATTTTGTATATCTATGATGAAGGTATTTGTGACGATTGTTGGTGAGATGATTTTAAATGAATTGAGAACAAGTGTTTATGGATGTATAAACACTTTCTACAACATATTTTATAAAGGTATTATGATTATGTGGTAGGGTGATATTTATGAGACTTTTTAATAATGTTTTGAGGTGTTGAGAAGGTCTTTAGATAATCCCAAAAAGGTATAGACCGATTTTTATCAAGTCTATAATTTCAATATTGAGAATGGAAAATTGGAAGTTACTTTTCTTCTTCACTTAATTAATTATTTGTACGTGCGGTCTATCCATTGATAAATTACTTTCCTACTTCACACTGTTGATTTTCATGGTCGAAATATTGTACATGTAGTTGATCCTCATGGTTATTTGATTGTACATGTAGTTGAAAGTCATGGTTTATCCATTAAGTTGAGTTTATTAAAGGTGATAACCAATCTATGTAAAGGTAAATATTGATTTATACATACCATACAAGGGTATACTGAGAATTAAACTAACCTCGTAAAGGTAATTAAATACATTCAGTGCTACGTAAAGGTAATTATTAATCTCATCGATCTACATAAAAGTCAATAGAGTACTTCTTATAGGTAACTATAAATACATATCCTATGTTACAATAATTATAAAAGTTATAAGTCTATATAGAGGTTATATTGAGATGCGTAAGGGTCAGCCAGAGGTTACACTACTTGCATATATAGGTAGTCGAGGTGCTACATCAAAGTAAGAGTTGAAGTACTGAGATGCATAAAGGTAATTCAAAGTTATTTTCCATTGTGTAAAGAAGATTTAAGATATATGTAATGGAAATACAAATGAGAACATATAAGTGGATTTTAAGATGGGCATTTCTACACCGTGGTGCATCTACAATGACCATTTTAGAGAATGTTGATTTGTTAAGGTATTACTTGATGAAAGGAGAAATCATATGAGATGTGTGAAATGGGGAGATACTATGAAAACCCAAGTAATGGTAAATCAAATTAATGCCTCATTAATATTAATAAATTATATTTTACATAGTTTTATTCATTATGAAAATATTAACTAATTCTCAATAAAAATGAGTTAGTTTTATCCTTACTAAATTCATTTTCATATATTATATGGTTTTATTTAAAAGATTAATTTCTAAATTTTAGAATTTTAATTTGAAAAAATTAGTTTTTTATTTTAACTAATAAGTTAAAAATTATCTTAGAATGATTATTTGGGAATTTTTCTAAAAATATTTATTTTTATATAAATAGTAAAAATACTGATTTTTAAAAAATTATCATTTCCTTTTATTAAATAAAGTAATTTTAAAATCCCATTATTTTTTAAAACATAATTAGCATAATTTAATTATAAATAATATCATTAATTCTAAAGTAATAAACATATAACTAATTTTGGTATAAGTTCATTTTTGAGCTTAAAAACACATTTTACTTACAACTATTTTTTGTTACGTTTTTCATTTATATATTAAATTAATTTAGTCGAATTATAGAATTTGAATCTTAAAAAATGAATTCTATATTTTTAATCATGTGGTTTAATTTTTTTAATAGTTCTATTTCATTTTTGGACATTATGAATAGAAAACCGTAGAAAATATTTCTCACATCATTAAGAGTAAAACATGAAAATAGGCTTAAAAGTATGGGATAAGACCTTAAAATCATCTAAAAACTTGTTTTTATTTCATTTTATAAGTTTTTTTCTTCCATAACCACCCAAGGTTCAAAAGGGTTGAAATTTATTTCCTTTTAATGACATTAATATGATTTTAAGTAAATAATAAAAACAGAATGTCACTCTCCTTTTCTTAATATCTCTAATATTTTGAAATAGGGATTAAAAAGTTTATTTTAATCACTAAATCCTTAATTTAAAAATGAATAAATTTTATCTTGGTAATTTATTTTTAAATTTTAGTGATGGAATTATTACCTTAAGTACTTATGAAATATTGATAGAGTGATTGAACAAGTAATAGAAAAATCAATTAAATGATTTCTGAAAACATTAATAGTAATAAAATTTTGATAAATTATTGTGTTCCATGAATTATACAGATAAATATAATATTTTATTATTGCATTAAAAGTGTATATTCTAATTCCATTACCATCTTGATGACATTAAAGTCAAACTAAGTTAATAGTATAAAAAATGAATTTAATGGTATATTCTGTCAAATGGTATTTTATTTAATGATTTAAAATTAATTGTAACACCCCAAGACTTTACAATATATTTCTTTTAGAATAAATTTAATTTCATCAATAACTTTTGATGCATACAACACTGGGTTTAAATGAAACACGATACTCTTATTTAAACATGACCATTATAATCTAGCTATTAAATTAGTGGATATGAATATAATTAAATTATAAAAAATATATATTTTACATACATATATATTTTACCAATTTATTATTAATTAAAATAATAATAATTTGGAAAGGAAAGAAATATTTTTTTTGAAAAAATGAACTTTTTTCTAAAAGACAGTTTAGTCGCGCTTTACACAAATGTTTTAAAATTACTTTTTACCACATTAAGATTTTTTTATAATGTTAAATTATATTTTTAATTGATTTTAAAGTAAAATTAGTAAAATTTTATATCAATTAATCAAATTTAGGTCATTTGAATAATTATCATATTGAATTTTGATATAATTTTTTTTAAACTTTTAAACATTTTCTCTTTAAAAACTCACTTTCTCATCATGTTTGCAGGATTAATTTTAAATTAAAATATTCCCTTTATATGAATTTAATTTGAAAAAAAGGATTTCATATTTGGAATCATAATAATTTATAATTTATAATAAGTCAATCTTATTTTTTGATCGAAATGAATAGTAAAAACATTAAAAATTAATTACCACGGTTATGGTAAAAGCTGATTTATCGGGGCATTAAACTAAGAGGATAAGGGTTACAAATGACCTACCAAATTGTACAAAAAAAATTTATGGAAATATTTAGACCTAAATTCTTATTTTATTTATAATATACCATTTTGAGGTTTTTTTCATGATAAAAATGTGGGTATGATTGAATCCTTTTAAAAAATTACAAGTGTGCTACTCACCTAACCTATAAAGGGTGACCCCGCTCCTACATTCTTCACACCTTAAAAAAAAATTTTTGTTTCAGAAAATTCCTATCCAAATTACTTAAAAATTATACCCTCTCATACTATAAGTATTATTTTGGGAAAAAATCCAACCTAGGAAGGCTTTGGTGAAAACTTAAGGAGGATACCCAAAGAAGAGGCAACATTATCCAATGACCATTTTTATTTTCTTTCTTCCTCTACATCCTTAAATTATTATTAAAACATTATGATATAATATAATAAGTATATTTTTCTTTATAATTATATGTTTTTATATTAAGGTAATATCCTAAAATAAACCCCACTTCCGTCAAATAGGTTATGAAATCATCAGTCGTGTGTACGAAAAACTATTGCCTCACAAATCGATGTCATCCATTTTTCTATTACCACCTATCAAGTATGGGTATGATGATGGATATAAAGAATATATATGATATTTATAACATAATTATACCTTGGTAATAATTATATAATATATATTTTTTTACTTTCCATTCTATAGGCGATACATTAATGTCTCTCATGTTTATAGAGGACTACAGCCTCACAAAACAATGTGATTCATCTTCCACTAACGATTTACATGGAAGGTGATAAGGATATAGTTAATTATTATATGTTATATAAATTAAATAATTATTATATTAAATTAATATTTATCATTTTTAAAAGAAAATATATATCATTTTATTTCTTACCTTTTCACTCAATGATAGATGACAATGTCGTTCATGTATGTGTGGATTACCGCCTTCATGAAACGATGTGAAACTATTTTCATAAACACTCCAAAAGGATGATATATATAAATATATTTAAAGAAATAATATGGTATATATGATATTATTATCATTCTTGAAAGATAATATATTACTTACCTTCTTTCCATAGCGATTATTGGAAAATGGCAATGTTACCCATGTGTATGTACGACCTACCGTCTCCATGATCGTAGCATACATAATTTCTCAAAACAATATTTAATGATTGGTATTAAAAGTATAAATTATGTATAAATATTATTATTATTATTATTTATATGACTAAACAATGTAATATTTTCATGAACCCGGTCTTTAATGACAAAACATGCATGAGAAAGCATGACAATTAACACCTCAAACAGTGAAAATAATGAAATATTATTAATGAAAGAGTGAAAGAATGTTATAAAAGGATTATATATGATATTATAAATATTAATAAGGTTATTTTTTAAGTTAATATATTTTTTTAAATCCGCTATATAGGTGGTTAAAGAATGCTCAACAAAAAGGAATCATGAGGTAAAGGACTTCATCTTAATTTCCCTTCACTGTGGCATATTGTAATATTATGAACCTAATTCATTTTATATAGTGTATATATTAACATTATAACATTTAATGTTAAGAATAATTCATAATTTATGGTATTTTATGTTTCTATTTGAATTATTTCATCAATGGGGATTTGAATTAAAAATTAATAAGTGGAAAAAGTTATTGTACAATCTCACTTTCTTTTATGATTGTTAAAATTTTCTTGAATAAATCACTTTATTGTGATAATTTTTCATTGTTAATTATATTTATATTAAATATTAATATTCTTGTATTATGGATATTATTATTTCCTAAATCGTATACCATTTTTACATTGAGTGTTTACTTTGAATGCTATTTTATTAACTGAGGAAATACTGATAAATCTATATCCTTTACTCAATACAGATATTTGATGATAATGAATATTGATTAATGAATTAAATAAATTATTCAATATATAAGGAATGATTTGGACCTACATTTATGGGTGGGGAATTACAATATATTTCCCCTTGATGCATTAGTAGGTCTCATGAGACAAATCAAGTTGCCAAATTAAACGGGTTTCTACCTGTAGTTTAAAATGTCTTATGAAAGGTCTTGATAGTAGAGGTATCATGGTGCATGATATCATGGAATCCAATAATTAGTAATTTCCTTCATTAATAATTTAGTTATTATTATCCCTGATATATTCACAATGATATTATCACTCTATGAATTTCATTCTCAATTGATTGATTAAATGACATGTGTAATTATTTACCTTTCCATATTGATTATACCTTATCTATTCATGCAATCAAGTTATATAAATGAAATGTGTGTTAAGTTATTTACCATTAAAATTTAATTACACTTTATTTATTCATGATATATTCTTTTATACATAACCCTTACTGAAAAATTTATCTTATGCTTATTTTGAATTATTTCCCTATGTTATGAAGAAGAGATCTTTGAATGAGTTTTCAAGGATAAAATTCATTTTATTTTTCTATGTATTATGTTTTATTTTCTATTCCCAATGTAAAATGGGTATTATGTATTTATATGGTTCTAAAAAGCTACTAAACTGACCAGTTCTTTTGGATTATATTCTTTGTATCTATACCAATGTAATAAAGCAAGGCACCGACTTCGGGTTACTGGAGTTGGATTGTTTAAGTTAGTATTTGAGGATGTTTAATATAAACCTTGGGAGATATATTAATAAAAACATATATTAGGGTGCATATACCTATAATATAATTTGATGATAACTATATAATAAAATCATAAGGTTTTTTGAAGGAAGATATTATATTGGTTTTCCTAGAAATACATCCCTATCTAGATACTGAAAGTGGACGTGGTTATGAAATAGAGGTACCTAGGCGTAATAACTCTAAAAAAGGAACAGTGGGATAGAAAAAATCATCACATAGTGCACAAAATTGGTCCTTACTGGTCACTTAGTTTGAAAATACCAAGGTATACACTTATAATAATTCACATTTTCTTCACAAACCATTATGAAGGATTTTAAAATAAAGATATACCAAAAAAGCCAAAGTTTTTGATTCTGAGATTAAAAACACATAATTTTTTATTTTATTATATTTATTACAAATATTTAGTTTTATAAATTATGTTTTAAAGTTTATAATTTATGAGATAATCTAGTATATTCCATTGTTTAAAAATGGAACCTGGAAGGAAGAAGGGTATCATTACTCATAGCCAATGTAGAGATTTACCTTATGAGGAAGCTAATATAGTTATTATTAGAAATGATTAAATTATCATTATATTTGGGAATATTAATCACATTATGGAAAATAACCTTTCCAGGATAGATAAATATCTTCCACCACTAGATTATCCTATGTTGGATTTCTTTATGTGACATAATCCCCCGTCATTTTGTGGGACTATCAATCTAATGGTATTTAAGCATTAGATTAAGTCTCTGGAGAATATATTTATGGCATTGGGATGTGGTTAAAAGGAAAAGGTTAAAGTTTTAGAGTATTATCTCAAAGGAAATGCTAATCAATGGTGGTTTTTGATCTAGAATTTTAGGGAGGAATAGGAAATAAAACTCATGGAATGAAAGATTCTAAGGATATAATCTTTGAAAAATAATTCCCTCATGAGAAACAAATTGAAATAACGAGAAAGTTTCTTATCCTAAAGAATAATAAATAATAAAGTGTTGAAGAGTGTGAGGATACCTTTACAAGGTTATCTAGGTAGGATCTGGATTACATACACAAAACTAGTTAAAGATTGATCATTTCTTTGAAGGGATTAAGACAAGTATCTAAATGGAGTAGGTCTCTGATTTTTTTTCCTATGATGAAATATTTTATATACCATAAAAATAGAGAAGTAATTTTATTGAATCAATATATTTAATGGGAATCAAGAGAATAATAGGTAATATGAACACCAAGAAAAAGGGAATGCATCAAAGAAGAATATGAGGATGGATCATTTTACATCATGTAAAAATTGTGGAAATAAATATTATGGGAAGTAATTCAAGGGTATGGGAGTGTGTTATAAGTATAGAGATAAGGGTAATATAGATCATGAATTAAAGGGGAAGAAAAAAATCAATGATTTACAATGTTTCAGTTGTAAATAAATGGGGAAATATTTACACCAATGTCCCAAGTGTTAAGGTAATCCACCATAGAAGAGGTCAAGGGGAGAAGGTCAGGCTTATTCAATAACTATAACTAAGGTGGAAGTCCCCAATTATATGGTGGAAGTTACTTTAATCATATATTCAAATTTATCTAAGGATTTATTTTATTTTGGATCCTAACACTATTTTATATCTACCCATTTTTCCAAGAAAATTATAAAATTATGTTTTAATTTAACAACGGAGTTATCAGTAAAAATTCCTGAGTGAATTATCATTGCAAAAAGGATGTGTTAGAAATTTCCCATTATGAAATATAAATGTGATTTAGTTTTTTAACCTTATAATCATACTACAGTTGACATAAATATAATATTTATTATGAAATAGCTTTCAAAATATGATGAAAAAACTTTATTACAAGAATAAAGAAATTATAATTTGTGAGGAATATGAAGAGTCCCTTATCTTTAGAGAAGATACTTAATCATCCAAGTCATATCTAGATCCACCCCTAGTATATCTAATGAATGATATTATTGGGGAAGAATATAAGGAAAAATCTAGGGATGGAGAAGGTAATCTTCAAATTTATGATTTACCTATTATATAGAAATATATTGATGTATTTCCTGAGGAATTACTAGGACATTCCTTAAAGCATGAAGTTGAGTTTTCCATTGATTTAATCCCTAATTCAATAATAATATCAAGGATTACCTATAGAATAAACATTGTGGAAATTATAGGGTTAAATAAACAACTATAGGATTTGGGTGATAAGGGATTTAGTCACCCCACCATTTTACCATGGGAATACCCTATTCTATTCATCAAGGATAAATTTGGATCCATAAGTCTATGAATTTATTATAGGGAAATAAATTCTATTATTATAAATAAAAAGTATCATATTCCTTACATTGATGACTTATTTGATCAAATTTATGGTGACGAATATTTTTCAAAGATTTACCTTCATTATGTGTATCATCAATTTAAATTAAATAAGGAATAAATTACAAAGAAATATTTTGAAACAAGGTTTGTACAATATGAGTTTATATGAATTCCATTTGTATTGATGAATTCACCCTCTATTTTTATGGATCTATCGAACTAAGTATTCAAGGAATATACTGATGATTTTTTGTGGTATTCCTTGATAATATTTTGGTTTATTCAAAAAGATAAGGGGACCATGATAATCACTTGCTTATTATTCTTGAGAATATTAGAGAGAAAGATTTATATGGTGAATTTATTAAGTTTGATTTTTTTCATCAAGAAGTCACTTTTCTTGGATATATTATTTCCAAGGATAGAATCTCATTTGATCTTGAAAAGATGAAGGCAGTCATAGAATGAACTATACCAATGAACATAAATGAGGTACACAGTTTCATTAATTTGGAAGTTTACTATCCGTGATTTGTTCAAAATTTTTCTTGATTAGATAACCCATTAATAAATCTTACACATAAAGGGGTTAAGTTTGTTTAGATAAATTAATGAAAATAATTTTTTGATGAACTAATGTGGATATTAGTCAATGATCTGATTTTGATTTTGGAAATGATGGGTTTGTAATATACTGTGATGCATGAATGAAGGGACTTGGTTGTGTCCTAATGAAAAATAATAATGTTATTTCATGGATATAGTATATATGGATATGGGAATCATTAAAGAATTTAATAAATCACTCATTTTTTTAAATGATTGTAAAACCATATTTTTTAGAAAAGATAAAAAGTTCCCAATTAGATAATAAAAAATTACAGAAGAAAATTAAATCTCTGAATGAGGGGAAATTAACAGACTTCCTTTGTGAGATAGTGTTGTAAAATTTTGGAAGAGACTATGAATTCCATCTATACCTGAGTTAAAATGGATTTTTTTGGATGATTCTCAAAGCTTGAATTTATATATACACCCCGGTAGAACAAAAATGTATAGGGATTTTAGGGAACATTTTTGGTGAGATAACATGAAGCAGGAAATTTATCATTATGTGTTCAAATGTTTAGTTTATTAACAAGTAAAATCTATGATATATAATCACATAGGATTTATGAAACCTCTTCCTATTCCTATGTGGAAATGGGATGAAATTACTATGAAATTTTTTATAGGACTATAATAGAAACCTATAAATAATGACATAACATGTGTTATCATTGATTTCCTAACGAAATATTCACATTTACTTACTATAAGATAATATTTACCTCTCGAACACATTTTAAGGATCAATATTAATGAAATTTTAAGACTTTATAGGTCACCTCTATCAATTGTGTCTGAAGGCGATCCATGATTTACATGAAAATTATAGAAGAGTCTCTAGAAGGATCTTGATACTAAGCTTCATTTGAGAATTTATTACCATCCTAAAACTGATGGACATTCCAAAAGGACTATTCAAACAATGGAATATATGACGAGGTCATACTGACTTAAATTTCAAGGTATGTGGGATCAATAATTACCTTTGATATATTTTTTCTATAATAATAGTTTCCATTAAAGTATTCAAATGAAACTATATAATGTGTGGAATAACAAGATAATTCATATTCCATATTGTTAGGATGAAGTTGGTGAAAGAAAACTTTTAGGACTAGGACTTTTTGAAGAGACAACACCAAATGTAAAGGCTATTCAGGCTCACATTAAATCAACTCAAAATAAGAAAAATGGTTATGCCGATAATAGGAAGAAGGATTTGGAATTATAATTGGGAGATCAAGTTTTCTTAAAAGTATCCTCATTGAAGGGTGTTATCAGGTTTATTTAGAAAGGGAAAATGATCCTAGTTACATCATAACCTTTTAAATTCTTGAGATAATGAGTTTTTGTGTATCATTTTGGAAATGTTGCCAAATTTCTCAAAAGTACATGATGTGTTCCATATATCATTGTTAAGGAAGTACATGCCAGACCTAATGTATGTGATCAAATTTGATGAAATATAATTAAAACTAGATATATATTATTTTGAATAACCCATCTATATTCTTAATACTAGAGATAAAGTGTGGAGGAATCAAATAAATCCATTAGTGAAGGTACTTTGGAGAAATCACAAAATGGAGGAAGAAACATGGGAAACGTAGGATATTATGAAGAAGAACTACCCTCATATATTTAAAAGGAAATATAAATGAAATATAGAGGATGAAATTTTTATAGTAGGGAATAATGTAACTCCCCAATACTTTATGATATATTTCTTTTAGAATAAATTTAATTTCATTGATAAATTATGATGCATGTGGTACCAGGTTTAAATGAAACATGATATTATTATTTAAACATAACCATTATAACATAGACATTAATTTGGTGGATATTAATAGAATTAAAGTATCAAAATTATATATCCTACACATGTACATTTGTAACCTATTTATTATAAATGAAAATAATAATCATATGGAAGAAAAAGAAATGATTTTTGAAAAAATGTATTTTGTTTAAAAGATGATTTAGTCATGCTTTGCACACCTAATTTAAAATTAATTTTATAACCTTTAGATAATTTATTTTAAAAAATAAAATTAATTTTTTAAATACTAACTCCAAAATTATCTTAGGGTGATTTTTTTTTATTTTTCTAAAAAGTTTCATTTTTTGATGAAAAGTCAAATATACTGAATTTTAATTGAAAACTGCTTTTTTGTTTAAATAATTTATAATTTTAAATTATATTTTGAATTGTTTTTAACTTATAATTAGTTCAATTTTCTATAAATTAAACTAATTTAGGTATTTGAATTAATTTTCATATTGAATTTTTTTTAAAGAATTTGAAAACTCTTGAACAATTTCTCTTTAAAAACTTAATTTCTCATCACATATGTGGGATTAATTTTAATTTATAATTTCCACTTATGTGAATTTAATTGTTAAAAATTGATTATATATTTGGAATCATCATAATTTATAATTTCTAATAATTAAAACTTAATTATTGACCAACATGAATAGTAAAAATAGTAAAAATTAATAACAGTAGTTAAGGTATGAACTGATTTATTAGGGGTTAAAATAAGAGAATAAGGGTTAAAAAAGACCTAATTTTTTTTAAACACCCTTTGTCTAGACATATTTCTACCTCATATCTTATAGGTTCGATAATGACCCATTTGGAGGCTTTTTTAGGATAAAAACGTGGGTATGATTGAATCCTTTAAAAAAATTACAAGTGTTCCACTCTCATGAATTATAAAAGGCCACCCAATATCCTCCCATATTCACAAATTCAAACCAATTTGGTGAAAATTCCCAACCAAGATAAATGTATCACTAAGTGGGGGAGGGGGTGAATCAATGATAACTTATTCTTTTATATTAACTTTATTGTGTAACAACCTTCGCCTTCTATTAAAGAATTTTCACTTTTATAAAAAATAAACAATGACACATCCAAAATAAAATAGTATTTACAAGGTTCACTACTCAATAAGAGTATCTAGTCCTTGGAATAGTTCAGAAATACTCAAATACCACACAATTCACTAGAAAACAATCCTTTATTGTGGATATAACAAGTAGGAAATACCCTTACACTTGTGTAGAACTATGATCAATACAAAAGTACATGTGATTATTATAGAATTAATGATATAAAACATGTTTTCTAACAAATTATGAAACCTTCAACAGTTGGTTCCAATCATTTCATTTGTGATGATTCAATAGGTTTCACTTTTTTAATAATTCAAAAAATAATTCTTCACTTTCCTACCCAATAGCTGGTAGAAACAACTCTTCAAGAATTCGTAGAAAAACTCAATATGATGGATTAGTCTGATTCCCATTTCTGATTATTCATTCTAGATAATAGATATGAAAAGATACTATAGAAACACTTCTGAAACACATCTTTTTATCCTAGAAATTTTAGTTTGATGGCTTGGTCCGATCTGAAAAAATATGTCCATTATCTCTTTCTTATGATTCTTATATTTGGAGAGATTTCTTAAGAAAAATCAATATGAAAAATCTTTCTTCTCTAAAAATATTTAGTGATCTTTATCTATCCACATGTGAACAATGCCTCCATTTTCAAAAAGAACATTGTACATCCATCTATTTATTGGAAAGCCAAAAATGGAATGGTTAGGAAACCAATCTCACTTTCCTGCTCAACAAAATTTCAAGAAAATTGAATTTCACCTTTATTTTGACTTCATAATTGACTATTTCAACACTTCTTAACTCTTCTCTATTCATCTTGAAACATCTCAAATCTTCTCACAACATCAACCTTCTTTGAACTTACTAAAATTTCTTTAGCCCGATACATATGTCATTCTGATATTATTTCTAATTATTATGAAACATATTATCACTCCAATTTTCTTAACCCAATTGAATAAAAATGATAACTAAATAATACTCATTATGACTCTCTATACCAACTGAAAAACAAATCTCTAAAAAAACATTTTTGTAACATCGTTAGACTTTATTTACTTTTTTTTTCTTCCTCACACTAATAGATCTTCTCAATAACTATTGTAGTCCACTTTTGTTTCATATCCTGAACATTTTATTTAGATTTTTTCCATAAAAATCATTAAAACCTCTAAATATTTTGAAACCCATTGAAAATACTTTGGTAACAACTTCAATATGTTTCACATTTTCTTCATTTGATCAACAATTCATCAGTTTGATGATCTTGTATACGATGAAGTCCAGTGTCTAATGCCTTATTGGTGTCAGACTACATATAATGGAACAATATATGATTATTTACAATGTACCAACATCTCATATGGTCTAAATATTCTTGACCTAATTAAAAAAATTAGATCTTTTGAAAAAGGTTTACTACAATTTTGAGATCTGTCAATTTGATCGATGTCTGACCACGTTAAGTAAACCAGTCTCTGAATTTATTATAATTCATTGATCCCAAAAACTTAAAAAAAATGAATTATTCATATGATATAACTATGAATAATATTCCATAAAGAAACCAATAATGTGTCTAATGTATCATTTTCAGAATAACTCCAATAGATCAGTGGTACTCTTTGTCTGATGGGTCGGTGGAATGGACAGTCCGATGAGTCAGCTAGTCTGATGGATACATGAATCAATACTCCTACAAAGCACTAAAACAACAACTTCAAAAATTATTAGTCATTAGAAAATTATGTTTTTAGTTATTGGAATACATGATGTAACATGTGAAAATTTGAAACTTACTAACTTCTATAGAAGTGGAGAAAAGGGTCGAACCACAGAGAGAATGTGCGTAGACACCGGGAATATCTTTTTGAAAAAATGTTCAAACAGACGAATTTTAAAAGTGATAACCATCTAAAACATTCAATAACAAAACAACTATTTAAAAATGACTATTTAAATTTAATTAAAACTATCTAAGAGAACTAAATTAAGTTATGGAAGAAATTGGTGGAGATGGAAGTGTCATAGTTGTGATGTTCGTTCAAGTGTATGCAATGCCAATTATTTAATTCCCACATCTAAATATTTATTAATTTAATTATAACCAATTCAAAATTTAATCAAAATACTATCAGGTATCATTCTTTAAAGTAATATAGTTTTCTAATTTTCACAAAAATCATCCATCACTTCATTTTATGGCATGACAGATAATTTACCTATCATTGTAGAACTGAATAACTTGGTGAAATACCACAAACTATTTCTCAAAAAGTCAATGTATCTACCTGCATTGGGTTCTGTTCTATGATATTACTGATTAAGTATCACCCATTGAAGTTTTAAGGGGAATACACATAAAATATATATTTTTTCAATTATTATATTTATTTATTCAAAATTCACTTTCATACAATTTATGATTCTCTCACACATGTTACCAAGTTCTAGATAGATATATTCTACCATAATCTTCCTCCCATGATTACTTGTTAGGTTTCTCATGGACGGACACAAAATCAGGTGCATAGAATCCAAATAATATTTAATTCAAATGTAAATATAATTAATTAAATAAAAATAAAATTTAAAAAATAATAATTTAAAAGAAAATAAAATATGGAAATAAAATAAGGCATGGATACTCCATAAAATTTGTTAAAACTCTTATATAGAATAATTATCCCTCCATCATGACAACATGAAACAAAAAATAATAAACAGAAGATATCAATATACTTGTGTCGTCACTATAGTCACTAGAATCCATCATAGACGATCGAACAATAATAAACATCACTCTTCCGATCACCGCAAAATTGAACCAAACTATCACGCTATAAAAAAATGATTAGATCTGTGTTTTCTTTGGGTGCATAACACCGATCTTTAGGAAAAAATCGAATATTCATACATGTCAATATCGTCACTCCCAAACCATAATGAAAATGCTCGATGTCTGTCACATAATACAATACATGCACAACTGATGATGTGCTTGGGGTATTGTAGTATAAAAGAGGTATATATGATTGTAGGGTTTAAAAAAGGGTTGGTTATGTGGCTGATGCTGAGTACAAGAGGAGACGTATACTTGTGAGATTTTTTTCTATTGAAAGATGAGGGGGAATATCGTCGGCTGAATGGTGGTTTGATGCTTCCTAGAAGAGTCTGAAGGGGGGAGACATGGGTAATGGGGGTATAAAACATGGGAAATAGGGGGGTATTGGAACGGGGGTGGCGTGAAGTGGGTGAGGGTAACATGAAGGGGGTAGGAGGGAAGGGAAGGGGGATACATGGGAATGGGGGAGGGGGAAGGGGGGGTGACGTGAATCAGGTGGGGGTAACGTGAAGGGGGTAGGAGGGAATGGAAGGGAGAGACATGGGAATGTGGGGGGGGGGGGAGGGAGGGGTGGTGGTGGTGGCGTGAAGGGGTGGGGTGGGGGGTGACGTGAAGGGGGTAAGAGGGAGAGAGAGGTGAGGCCTACATATCAGATGGGTTTTTTTTCCAAAGGATCATAGATCCTTCATTTACATAGAAAATTAAATAAATAAAAATGGGAATCAATTAAAGAGAGGTAAAAATGGTCTGTATTTAAATAGAAAATCGAATAAATAAAAATGGAAAATTAATAAAATAAAGTTAAAAATGTTAATATTAATAAAATTTAGATTAAAATAATAGTAATAAGAATAGTTAATGTTGGAAGTAAATAATAACACTAATAAATAAGATGATGGTAATTAAAGATGTAAATACAATTGTTAGAAAATATTAGAAACACACGCATGCATATAGACACACACACACACACATAATTAGATATATTAATAATAATACATAAAATATAATAAAATTATAATCTATACAAAATATAATAATACTATTATTAATATAATTGAAAAATAATAAAAACTAATAATAATAATTTTACTAATATTTTAAATAATATACAATGTTAAATAATATATAATAGTAAAATAAAAAATTAAAATAATCACTAGTAAAAATTAATAAACTAATAATAAAACTAAGATTAATTAAACTATGAAAAAATACTAAAAGTGTTAAATATTTAATGTTAATAATATATAAAATTAATGTAAACTAATAAAATAATAATAAAAAGATAATAAAGTTAAAGAGACAGAATTAAATATGTATAATTAAATAAAATAGGGTTACATATTACATTAAATTAGTAATTATAAATATAATAATAATAATAAAATATAAAATTAAAATAAACTAATAAAATACTAAATTAGAAAAATTAGTATATAAATTAACTAAAAAAAATCAAAATGTACAAAATACTACAAAACTATAAAAACAACCTAAAATGTTAAAAGGAGTTAGAAAAATAATTAAAACTAAATTAAAAAATTATAAAAATGTAATCAAAATCAATGTGAATCAATTCCCCCACACTTAATCTTTTTCAATCCTGGAAAAACAATTAGAAAGAATACATAGGTGGACCCATAGACAAATCAAAACAAAAAAATTGTATGTTAATTTTTTTTCAATCTATTTTAACTATAAAATATCATTAATCATTTAAAATTAATATTTTCAAAAACCATTTTCCTTCCAATCACTAAATTCCCAAAACAAGTACCTACACTCCTGCATTATTTGACCTATCTCACCATCACTCTTATCGCTCAAATAATTTGATGAATGTTTTTATCAATTTTTATACACATGCATGCTTACCATAGGATTTCTATAAATTTCACATCCCAAATAGTGGAAATAAAATGAAAATATTAATATCAATGACTTAACACTAGGATCAAATGTCTCTGAGCCTAGGGGACGATGGTTCAGAAAAAAATTGTTTCTGTTTTTGGAAAAAAGGTGGGATGAATCTTGAAATAAATACATGATATGTGTCAATCTAAATGTCTTCCTTAAAGTATTTCTCCCCCACACTTAAAAAGTTTCTTTTGCCTAGGAATATGAAAATTAAAATGTCACACTTATTTTTTTTCATTTTCCTCTATTTTTTAAGGGACATAACTCACTCAAATAAGATGGACATAAACACTGGTGAGTAATAGATCTCAAACCCCTTGGAATAAATGTTATAAAAAATCTTAATGAAAGGTTTAAAAGTAGTGCATATGCCATATAATCTCAGTGAAATTAGGTTACATAGAAAACTATCTAGCTCCTAGAGTAACAATTCATCACTTTTATAGGTATCCCTGAAGGTGTGGTTTACTACATAATGACCAAAAAAGTAATTGTTGTTAGAACAAAAAAGAATCTATATTCCCATATCAAAATACAAGTAATGAATGTGGTTATTAATAAAAAACACATATAATCATGATGGGATAATGTCGATTCACGTGCATTAAATGAATCACTTCCCATCAAATAACTCTCTCCATGAATATATCTCTTCTTCACACATAGATTGAAAATTATCATGAAAAAAATTCCAGAATAGGGTAGGTAAGGGTATTAACTATGGTATCATCCTAAAAAGTATTCTTCATGGAATCTAAGGGATATACAATGGATAAAATTTAGGGGTGGTTTAGTGGGTAAAAGGGGTTAACTATCTCAGGAGATTCCTTGGTAATTTTAGAGAAACTTTCAAAATTCCTATCACTTTCATGAAAAACATAGAAATTTCTAGAATTCATAACATGGTCAAGATTCCCTAAAGAAAAATTGAAAGATGAGATGATGAAAAAATTGTCTAGAATTCCCATGGGTGTGGAAATATAATTCTATATAGCATAAATGAGCACAAGTGAAAATAGGCCTCACAAAAATAAAAAAGTTTCTAAAAAACATTTTTGAATCCTAACATAATATCAGTAATCATCTAAATATAGGTGTAAAGGATCAAAATTTTCCAAAAAGGAATCATGTTCTCAAAGTGTATAGGGATAAAAGTGATATGTTTCTGACTATTTTATGACAAAAAAGAATTTTCCTTCATGTGGGTTCAACAATGAAAAAAATGTTAGTTTTTTTCTTTCATTTTTTTATATTTTTTTCATTTTAATTTTTTTGATTTAGTTATTTCACATGGTGTTTTTAGAAGAATAAAATATAACAAAAAATAAAATAATTACCTATGTAAGTAAATAAAGATACAAAAATTATTTATTTTTCTGATGAAGATATAAAAATGACGTAACTTATAAAATCTACACATGAGAAACACATATCCACATCATATCAAAGAAGTCACACTATAATTTAAAGCATGTGGATAATAAAAATATATACAATGAACCCAAATACACTATATTTCTAGAAAAAAATATCATGGTAAAGGAATTACATTTTATCAACAAAATAAATTACTAAATAAAATTAATCTAAATGATGTGAAATTAAAATAAAATAATGATGGGTTTCCTTTTATTTAGTGCTAAGTTTAATTCACCTTTAGCCATAAATTGATGAAACTCCTCTGTGATTGAACAAAAATGTAAACCATACATCTTGTTCTTTTTTAGTAGAAGTGTGGAATCCAATCATCAAGAATGAAATTATTCTACAAGATACACAATATCTCAATGGAAACTTTTTGGATAAATGGATTTGTTGAGTGAAATGAAAATATACTAACTTACAATGGAATAGATATACCTATTCTAAAGAAAAACTCACCTAATGATTGAAATATATGAAAATGGGATCATCATGAAGATCAAGAATATTACCCCTTTTAATGCTTATAATAGAAAAAATGTTCTTAACAGAATCTTTTAGTGGTCATATTATATCAATAATATCCTTAAATGAAGTATTTGGGCCAATGATGTATGCAAATTCATTTTCACCACCAACTACCTTCACATGAGTATCCATTTATTTCCAACTCAAAGCATGATTGATGCATGGAACAAGACGGGTGAGATTTATTAGATAATATGACTACATTGTGTCAAGAATAACATATTATTTTAAAAGTTTATTCTATACTGCCATCATTTTATTTCTCCATTGGAATATATGGCATCAAAAATTCAATATCTTATAGGAAATCCCATTATTCCATTATTTTTAGAAAGTTATGAGTGTTCTCTACCATCAATTCTAACCTATTTTATGACTCTATCATAGTAAAGAAGGGACCCAATTAAATTTTCTATTTATACTAAAAAGGTTTAATTGAATAAATATCATTTGGATCTTTTTTAACTTTGGGATGGATGGGTTGTGAACTCATAGAATAAAGACATGGAATCAAATTTTCTAAGGGAACATTATATTTAATATAGTGGAAGACTAAGCACACATATTTTTGAAATGTGATTATATTGGAAGAATGAAATTGTGATGGAGAGGAGTCATTAATGGTATGATAAGAAGAAGGTTCAATCAAGGTGTTCTCATTCTCATAATAAAAAAATTAATGTTATTGAAATGGAACCTCTACTCTACTTTCCTCAAAATAATTATTTCAAATTGGATCATTGAGTGGCAATGAGGTGGCTAGTTGGAAAATGTGGGTCAGTTGATTTTATATATTCTTTATTTTATTTTTTATATCTTTCATTAGATTTTATAAATATTTCTTTGTAGAAAGAAACTTTACATTATGTTCATCTTGAAGTTAAAACATCCTATTTGTCTTAGTGATAGTAGAATGAAACATGTTCTCAATTATTGAATTATCAAGTTCTACATTTTTAGGAATGATTTGAATTTCAAAATTATTAACAAGTTGGTATGAACTATTAGTAGAATATGGATCATAAAATGGACTTGAATAATAATCATTAAAATAAATAGTATTACCTAGAGTGATCATGTGTGATGTAAGGTTATATTACATACCATGCAACGTTAGTGGGTAGGGTGGGTATTGGTTTTAACTATATGGTGCGGCCTACACCATTATTAACTTATGGGTGTCTTGAAAGTTTTACTATAATGAAAAAAATAAACACCCAGAGTAGATCTATTTTTTATGTGTGTGTTTTTTTAGTTATTTATTTATTTTTTGACATAAATCACTATTTTTAAGGGACTATTAATATTACTATTATACCTAGAAAATTAGCTTCAAATTTGGAACATGTATCTCAATAAATGAAAATGTTAAAATTTATTAACATACAAACTACTATAGAAGCAGTGAGCAGGGTTGAAGCACATAAAGAATGTGCTCAGACATTAGGAATATCCTTTTAGAAAAATGTTCAAGTTGAAGAGTTTTAAAAAGTTATTAACAACAAAAACTTCGAAAAACTAAACAACTATTTAAAAAACACTATTTAAATATAACTAAAACTATCTAAGTGAACTAAATTGAGCTATAGAAGAAACTGGTAGAGATGGAAGTGTCATAGTTGTGACGTCTGTTCAAGTTCATGCAATGCCAATTATTTAATTATTACATCTGAATATTTATTTATTTAACTATTACTAATTCCAAATTTAATAAAAATACTATAAGATATCATTATCTGAAGTTAGATAGTATTCTAATTTTTACACAAATCATCTATCAAATTTTTATCCACCTTGAAAAATAATTTACACGTCATTGTAACACTGAATCACTTAGTGAAATACCACACCCATTTCTCACAAATTCTAATTATCTACCTATGCCAGGTTTGTTGAAATGAGATTACTAATTAAGTATCACCTATACAAGTTTGAAAGGGAATACACATAAAATATTAAAAATTAAATTAATATATTTATTTATTTGAAATTTTCTTATGAGTGGTTTATGATTCTCTCATGTGCATGACCAAGTTACTGATAGATAAATTCTACAATGATCTCCCTCCTATGATTACTTATTAGGTATCATGTTTATGGGAACCAAAACAGGTGCGTCGACTCCAAAAGACAATTAATTCAAATGCAGATATAATTAATTAAATAAACATCCAATTAATAATAATAATTTAAAAGGAAATCAAATATAGAAATAAAATAAGGCATGAATACACCATCATGTATGTCAAAGGTTTGACAAAGAATAATTATCCATCCATATTGAAAAAATGACATATAAAATAATAAATAGTAGATATCACCATTCTTGTATCTTTTATATGGCCATTTCAAACCACCACAGATGATTTCCCAATAATAACAATCACTTTTCCGATTTCTAAAACGTTATGCCAAACCATCATGATGCCCAAAAAAATGTTTGGACCTGTGTTCACTCATGGGGAACAGTGCTGATCCCTATAAGGAAATTAAATTTCCATGTTTTATGATGTTATCATGCCTGAACTGAAACAAAAATACATCATGTCCATCAATGAATACACAACACATGCAAATGATGACAAGCCAGGGTCCTTCAAAAGATTGGAGGAACCACCAATGGTAGGGTTTCGAACATGGTCAGTCACATGGTTGATGCTGCGTATAAGAGGAGACGTATGCTAGTGAGGGTTTTTAAGGCTGCAAGATGAGGGAGGATGATGGTGGCTGGCTGGTGGTTTGGTGCTTCTAGAGGAGTCTGAAGGGGGGAAACATGAGGGGCGGGGGGATGTGGGAAGGAGGTGGGGAGGGGCGGAAACGTGTTTGTGTGTGTGTGTGGGGGGGGGGTGGAAGTGGGGGTGATGTGAAGGGGGTGGGGGGGGGAGAGGGTGGAGAGGCCTTCACCTTAGATGGTTTTTCCAGCGGATCATAGATGCTGAATTTAAGTAGAAAATTAAATAAATAAAAACAGAAAGCAATCAAAGAAAGTTAAAAACAACCAACATTAAAACTAAACATTAAATTAAAAAAGGAAAAGAAATTAAAATGTTAAAAACTTTAATATTAATAAATGTTAGATTAAAATAACAATAATAAAAATAATAAATACTAGAAGTAAATAATAACACTAATTAATAAGATGATGATAATTAAATATAAAAATACAATTGTTAGAAGATATTAGAAACACACACACACAATTAGATATATTAATAATAATATATAAAATATATTAAAATTATAATATATACTAAATATAATAATACTACTCTTAATCTAATTTAAAAACAAGAAAAACCAAAAATAATAATAATAATAATATTTTAAATAATATATAATGTTAAAAGATATATATTAATAAAATAAAAATTTAAAATAATCACTAATAAAAATTAACAAACTAATATTAATTAAACTACTAAAAAATACTAAAAGTATTAGATATTAAAGATTAATAATATATATAATTAATGTAAACTAATAAATAAATAAATAATAAAAATCTACCAAAGTTAAAAATATAGAATTGCATATATATAATTAAATAAACTATTGTTATATGTTACATTAAATTAATAATTATATATTGAATAAAAATAATCATAAAATATAAAATTAAAATAAAATAATAAACTAAATTACTAAAATTAGTATATAAATTAACTAAAAATAATCAAAATGTCTAAAATACTACAAAACTATAAAAACAACCTAAAAAAATTAAAAGTACTTAGAAAAATAATTAAATCTAAATTAAAAAATTATAAAAATGTTAGAAAAATAAATGTGCATCAGTGATCCTTACACCGATGAACTGTGACCAGAAGAATTTGACTTTATAATCTCCCATATTCCATAAACTCTACATTTTATCATGGTGTCTTTATGATGTTAAAAACATTAGGATCAACATAGAATCATCTGACTTACAAAAAATTTTATCCTCCTTTCTTTCAAAAATATTGTATCACATGTTTTTATGATAACTTATGATATTGAAAATTTACATAATAGTAAATAATCGTTATATTTTTCAATTGAACATCTCCAAATACATTCAAACTTCATAAAAAATTCTCACTCCAATCAAAAAATTCATTACAAACATAATGTGAGTCTGAACACCACTTCACTGAGAAAATATTTCTAGAAAAGAAAATCAAAACTGATGGAGTTTCTTATCCAGAATTCATCCAATCTTCTTAGTATGATACTATTTTCATCTGATCATCAACACTTATAAAGTGAAATTATTTTTTGTAATGACAACAAATTAAGAAAAAACCAGCATAAATTTCTTTCAGTGTTTGAAAACCAACTTCCAACCAACTTTGTCCCAACAATATACCCCTTTATATTTTTCTTTCAACCAAGTTAAATAAATATCTAAACATTTTAACCTCAAGCTATGGATCATTAATAAAAATTTCTAAGCCTATGTGAGTGAAAACATTATAGTAAACTAGAATAATTGATAAAAAAACATGTTGTCTAAAAGTTGTGTCTTAAAAACCTTCAAGATTTCCACAACACTGTAGAACTTATTCCTCTTTCATTTTAATAAGTTTCATAGACACACTTAAACAAACTATTAAAATAGTACATACACACACATTCTGATTTCATAGATTAACAAAAACTCCCATTTATATATTCTTCCTCGAAAGGATTAGCAAATATCAATGGATAGATTTATGAATCATCATTTTTATCGACCTTGAAAACACTATCCAAAGATAATAAGAGATAGAGGATTAAAACACATACCTCAACATTAGAGAGAAATATATTTAATGCCCATGTTTAACCTTAGTTTAAAAATTTATCCTTTTTTAAAGGTTTTGTGAAAATGTTAGTAACTTGTTATGATGAAGAAATATAAGCCATATTGAGTTCATTCTTCTCATCATGATCTTTTATAAGTGATATTTGATATCAATATTTTTTTAAACAGTAATGTTACACTTTATTTATTTTAAGGTTGATATCTCTTTGATTATCATATCCCAAGAGAATAGGTTACTTCACTTCAACTAGTAAGTATTCCAATTGAGACTTTATCCACATAAGTTGTGTTCCATCTTATGTGGTAGTAATATAATCAGTTTCACCCATTCTAATAGTTATTACTTATTATTATTATTATTCCAACTTACACAACTTTATCCCACAAAGAAAACTACACCAGATGTAGATCTTAAGTCATCAACACTTCCTACCCAATCAACATCTATATAACCCAAAAAATCAATTATTCTTGATCTATCATACATGATTCTAAAATACATTATTCCTTTGAAATATCTGAGAATTATTTTTCTATCCAGTATATGTGATTATTTTAGAGCACGTTGGAATATTGAACATAATGTAACAACATAAAAAATTTATCTTCTTGAGGTAGTCAGATTCAAAAAATATCCAATCATTATTTGATACTCTTTAGAGTCAACTTCCTTACCTTCTCCATATTTATTCAAATTGGTTCCCACTAAAATTGGTGTGGAAATTAGTTTTGAATTTTCTATTCCCAACATCTTAAGAATCTCCTTATTATTCTTTTCTTGATAAATAAAAATGTATTTATTATTTTATGATATTTGTAACCCAAGAAAGTATTTCATTTCACCATGCATGGAAATTTTAAACAACTTCTTCATCTCTTTAAAAAAAATCTCACAAGTTCTTTCATCATTACTAGAGAATATAATCTAATAAACATATACAATTACATTGATGGAAATTTCATGACTTTATTTGATATAGAGATTAATACCAACTCTTCCTTTTCTTAAATTTCAACTTTTTAAAGTTGGTATCCAATTTGGAATACCATTTACTCCAAGATTTCTTTATCCCATACAATGATTTCATAAACTTACACACATAAATTTCATCCTTCCCAATCACAAAATCACATGGTTGTTCAATATAAACTTCTTCATCAAGTTCTATATTCATAAATTTTGACTTCACATCCATATGAAAAATTTTATAACTTCATTGTGCAATAATTGAAAGAAATATTATTATTTTTTTTGACTTTCCACTAGAGAAAAAGTTTCATAAAAATCAATTCCTTAAATATATGAGTAACCTTTTCAAACTAATATTTTTTATATCAATTCACCATCTTCATTTAAATTTTTCCAGAACACCCACTCTGTAAAAATAATTTTTTTATTTGGTTTAGGTATAATTTCCCATGTATCATTATTCTCAATCTAACCCAACTCTTAATTCATAGCATGAATCCATTCATGTTGCTAAAAATATTCATTAACATCTTTTGGATTAACTTTTTAAAACAAAGATGTATGTGAAACAACTTTTGATTTTATTCTTGTTTGAAACATTTGATATTGATCAACAATAATGTTTTGAGATTCTACCTATTTCCTCATCCTCAGATGAGGTATAAAAAATTATCCCTCATCACTAGAAATAGTTGAGTCTGATTTTTTCTTCTTACTGGTATCACAATCGTTAGAATCCTTCTCATTTTTCTTAACAAAAATTATTTCATCTTCTTTATCTTCCACATCTTCATTTTTTTTGTGAAAAATTTTCCTCATATTTCTCAATAACATTTACATCAACATAATCAATAATTATTCATGTTTATTTTTTGAAACATCTATATCCTCTTCCATATGAATCATAACTACGAAATATTCCATATTCACCTCTCTGATAAAACTTTACAAGGTTACCACTTTTTTTATTTTTGATTCAGTGAATACCAAAAAATATTAAGTGTTTCAAACTTAGAGTTATATCATAGAACATTTCATAGGGATTCAAATCAGAATTTGGCCTATAGAAACACTGAATCTAAATATAAATAGCCGTTCTTATTTCTTACCTCTAGAAGTAATGGGAAATACCATTTTCAAGTAACACAGTTCTACCCATTTCAACTTAACTTCTATTACTGCTTTTGGAAAAACCATTTTGTTGTAGTGTATATGATGTATTGAACTCATGCCAAATTCCATGTTTTTCAACATAACTTTCAAACTCTTTATTATTATATTAAACACCATTATTAGCTCATAATGTCTTCATAGAATAGCCACATTCTTTCTCAACATTTCTCCTAAAAATCTTAAACATATTTTAAGCCTCTAATTTATGTTCAAATATATAACACAAGTAATAAAAGTTAAATATTCAATGAAAGAAATGAAGTAATTATCTCCAGAATTTTATTGTTTTCTAATTATCCCACAAACATCATAATGAATATGTTCCAGAGGTCAATTTGAATGAATATTAACTTTCTTATGCATAGAGTTTGTAATCTCCCCTTTCTAATTTTTTTTTCAACACCAATATCTTCTTCTTGACATATTAGGAATACCATAGACATTTTCTCACTTTAATAAATTTCTCATGTTTCCATGACACATATATCACAAAATTTTATCCCATAAATGATTTTATTTCATCATTCTTTAGTAACATGAATTATGTACTTCACCAAATTGAAACAAGTTTTCTTTTATGAATTGTCCTTTTGTAAAACAATTTCCATCTTCCTCTCTTTTCACAACAAAACCATCTTTTATAAAAAAAAATTTATTTACTTAATTGAAAATTTGATAAAAACTCAATAAATTGTGTTTCAACTAATCAAAAAACAATGCTTTATTGGGTTTTAAATTTTCTTCACCAATAATATATTTTCTAAAACCTTTGATTATGAGGGTTTTGTAATTTCCAAATGTCCTTGTACATTTTTTGAAATCTTTCATATTCTTCAATAATTTAAAATATCCTATCATATGAGAAGAATAACCACTATCCAAAATCTAGGGTCATTCTATTATTATAGCTTTGAGAGTAGTTTCTATAAAGAGAGATTTTTATTTCCCTTTATCTTTCCTCAAATAAAACATCTAAATTTTTTTATAAACATTTTTTTGTGTTTATTAAAAAACAAGACACACTTTTTCAAGATGTCTGGGTTATTAAAATATTTCACAAATAGTTTCCAGAGGTTGGAATCTATTTTTCACTTCCAAAACATCTTTTTCATATTTATTCCTTTGATAGTATTGAATCCCCCTAAAACTTTTCTTTCTAACCCTCAGGGGATAATTGAAATATTGTTGGTTAAACCAACACATATTTTCTATATACCCAAATTGACCACAATACCCGCAGTAACTATAGAAAGAATATTTACCACTATAACTTCCATATTTTTAAAAATTATGAACTTTTTTTCCAAAAAATTTCTTATCTTTCATATCAAAACATTTTTTACAACCAAGATTTTTGTTATCATCAATTTTTTTTCTTCAATTAAAATTTCATTCCAACATTATCAAAATCATAAGTGGTAGAAAATTTTGTTTTGGACTCAGAAATTTTAATAACTTATCAACTTACAAATTTTTTGGTTTTATGTAAATACATGAATTTATTATCCTAATTCTTATTAGGAACATTTTTTAATTTATTTAAAACGATTGAAGGTGACGTTTTCATATCATTATCAGGTTCTACCTTTCTAGAACTTTGCATAACTTTAGAGATAGAGTTATTAAAACCTGCAACTCTCTTTTTAACTTTAGAAAGTTTTTGTTGAATGAGTTACAAATATTACTCATTTTATTTTAAATTTAATTAAATATGTTAATTCATATTATTTTATTTTTCATGTGACTTATTCCAACAATCAATATATTCCAATAACTCATCTTTTTTATTCAGAAATACATTCTTGATTGTTTTTTACAGGAATTTCCTTATTTAATTTATTTATCTCTCTTTAAAGTATTACAATATTTCTCCAAAATTATATCAATTATCTCTTTAGGTAAAACTCTAACTCAATTTATTCTTTTTCAGAACTACTAATTCTAAAATCTTTATAATTAACTATTACAGGGAAAATATTTTTTCTAGAAACTTCAGTAAACATTTCGGCCTCAACTTCACTATCTTCTTCTTCATTATCTTTAGAAAAAAAGCTTATTTTTTTTATTTTGTGAACTTTTTATCTTTTACATTAGAATAAAATTTTTATTTATTACCATTTTCCTTCCAAGATCTTTTTATCCTTCTATCTTTTTCATCACTATCTTATTTAATCTTTCTTCAAGGAAAATTAGCAGCAAAGTTCCAAATAACTCCACATTAAAAAAATTTTAGGGGTTGCTTACCTTTAAAATTTTCTTTACCAATTTTTACATTTTTATAAAACAAGGATATAAATTCATCAAGATTATTTATAACCACATTTTCAGATTTAGATTCACCAGATTCTTCATCTTCAATAATCTTCTTAGACTTCCCTTGCTTGTCAACCTTGATGGACATTTATCAATAATCTTTTTCCTTTCATAACCTTCTCTCTTCTCATTTCATAAGCAATGAGAGTACTATGAATTTCATCCAAAGATTGAGTTTCAAGATCTCTATCTTCCAAAGATGGAACATTGGAATAAAACTTATTAGGAAGAATTATCAATATCTTTTCAATAATAGTTGAATATTCCAACTTCTAACCAAGAAATATTATTGTTTTAAAAATACCATTCACCCTTATTAATAAGTCACAAATAGATTCAAACTCACTCATTTTGATATCTTCATATTCTAGCCTCCAGATTTGTAAATTTTCTTTCTTCACATTTGTATTGCCTTCATAAATGTTCTTCAACTTTTCTCAGATATGTTTGGTAGTAGAAACTCCATTCACTCTAAGTAATTCATTTTCTGAAAGTGATGAGAGTAAATATAATGTCACAATTTTTTCATGTAATATTTTTAGATATTATATGTATTTATTTCAAGACTAGGAGCTGAGAGGATGTGCGATTCTGAGGCTCAGTGTTCCCAGAAAAATTGTTTGAAAAATATTAATATTTTTAATAGAATGTGTGCATGGTTTTCTAGAAAAATTGGAAGAACTCTTAAATAGGTTCCCAATTCAGAAATCTAAGTGCACTTTTGAACTTAGAATAATGTTTTATCCTAGGCACTACTTAACTTTAGTCAATGTGGTTCATCAATAGAAAAAGTCACTAAGGACGTAAACGTAAACAATATAATTGAATAAAATAATTTTATTTTTAAATTCTAATAAATCATGAACTATGACTTGGATTGGAAATCAGATACCACCTTTGAGTTCGTAATGTGGTGTTTTCCCTAGATATGACTTAACTTTAGTAAGTACAAGTTGTTTTTGAAAATGTTTCCGTGTGATGTAACGAGAATAAAATAATTTAATAAAAATTATTTTGTTGACGTAGTATATGAAAATCTTTAAAAATATTATTAAGGAGAATTTATAGGGTTAGTCTCATAACCTTTTAAACCTTGGAGAACCATTTTATGGAGATTTTAGGATTCTATCTCAAGAGATGGTGACAGATTGTGGATCAACAACTAATGCACCTCAGATTTGAAGGATATTTCCATTGGAAATGACGCAATGATTGTTCTTAATCAGCAAGCAATTTGAATCGAGGTAGGGTGTGTGTTTCAATTATTTATTTCACCATTCTTAATTTCTACAATGAATGTGAATCAATCGAAAAACAGATTGATTAATGGATCATGTGTATTGCAGGAATGGAATTATCTTTTTAGGGTTTTAATAGGTGACTAATATTTGTGATTATTTATTTATTCAATTTTCTTTCTAATGGTGATGGATCAATATTGAAATGAACATCAATCAAGGTTTGTTACTCTCTTTGGTTATTGTTCTTTTCTCCCCTAATTCATCAATCATCATGGGTGTTTTTCATTTGGCACGTGTCTCGACACATCCCGATCAATCGATCCTTGCACACCTGGTGGTCCAGGTTAGGCCAGTGGTCTGAGTCGGTCTGGTGGTTTGAGTTTGAACTAGGGTGGCTAGGGCAGATACTGGTCACGATCAACCATGGGGTTGCGACAAACCTAGTTGTTGCGGGCACACCGACTGCAACAGTTGACCATGGGTGCAGTAACCGTGCGACCGACTGTGCAGTCAGTCAATCGACCATGGTGGTCAACCACAACATTAGGTTGGACTTTTTGTAGTGGTAGTTCTGAAAAGTACCTGCAGTCTTGTGGATGGTTTCTCTCAATCAAATATATCTACTAAATGGAGTTTCCAATCAACGAGCTGTCTATGACATTGAGACCCTGACACTGAGATGATCCTTTTCAAACAGTTAGTTAGTTTTTAGTTTGGTCCAGTATATGTTGAGAGCATTCCCTTGGTCCTTTACATGAGGGTTTAATATATCATTACATCCACATCATTGGATTGTAATACCCTATAGAGGTCAAGTCCCAGATAGAGTATGGTATCCCTCTATGGGATTGAAGTGCGATCCTCGATCACCCATAGTGGAGTTTTTTGGAATCAATGTAACCACCAAGAGAAGGATGTTGGCCCTTCATCTAGTGGGATGCATCAATAGGGTCATTAGTATTCCCTAGTGTGTCTGAGAAGGGTCCTCTATGTTGCAGGTGGATCAAGATTATTTATGTGGTATTCCCTAGTGTGTCTAGGTAGGATATCCTATCTCTGTATCATATTTTCCTTGACCAAATGTGTTATCTTTTGGCGGGGCCTAAATTAGCTAGACCTCTTCATTAGTGTCTCTGATAATATCAGGGATTGAGGAGTGAGTTCTCCCAGAATTGGCATGCTTCAAGAAGAATTTTCTAGTTGTTAATTGGTTGTGTCTTACCTCTAAAATGTGTGTCTTGGATTGGGTATATTTTTATATCCTTATTATATGTGATTTAGACATATACCTTTGTAGATATGACTGTACATTTATTTATGGTAATCCTATGTGGTATTCCTTTTTAGTAATCCTTTGTTATAATCTTGTGTGGCATTCCTTTGTGATAATCCAATGTATTATTACATTATGGAAATCCTTTTTGGTAATCCTTTATGGTATTAATTTATAGTAATATCTTTTTTGGTAACCCTATGTGGTATTAATTTTTGGTAATACTATGTCATATTCCTTTGTGGTAATCCTATGTGGTATTCCTTTGTGGTAATACTATGTGGTAGTCCTTCATGGTAATTCTTTGTGGTAATCCTTTTTTGTAATCCTATGTGAAATTCCTTCCTGGTATTCCTTCGTGGTATTCCTTTGTGGTATTTTTTTTGTTCTTCCTTCATGGTGTTTCTTTTTGGTGTTCTTTTGTGGCGTTCCTTTGTGGTATTCCTTTGTGCTATTCTTTTATGGTATTCCTTTGTGGTTTTTTTGTGGTTTTGGGGTGTCCTAATGAGTATTGTTATACTCATACCTGCACAAGATTTTCCCATATGTGTCATGTCTTGTGCAGATGATCAACCCTTTGATGGAGTCCTAGGTGGACCAAAACCAGACGATACTTAGTGAGACCGTGTAGACTGAGGTGTTCCCACAAATTTCAAAGAACAATCCCAATACCTTTTCTTCCAGGTTGGACTTGTGTTATAGACTCGTTGTGGTGGGATTATATTTGGACCTGTTTAATTTCCAGTACTTTTACTATCATAATCTATTGTGATATATTATTAGTATGCATGTATTTTTTTCTTAGTGGATTTACATTTCATCATTTTGTGGTCTTGGAGATGTGTGCGTGTGTACAATTATATAAGTAATGCCTCACTTATTAGTGATATGCCTACTTGGTTCTATTCACTAGCCCCTGGACTATTGAAGGTGAGATTGGGTAGTCACAACATGGCCCCCACTGGGATGGGTCATGAAAGAGTGGTATCAGAGGGGGTTAGTTCTACTTTATGATCGGGAGTATGTGAGATTGGTTTGGGTAAATAATTTTAAGTGTTTCATGTTCATCTTTCAGGTTAGGAACTCCAGTGTTGGTGTGGCAACCAACGTATCTATACACTAGGACACTGGTAACCTTCTTTTCGACTTGATACATGAAATCTATGGTTACAGGTAAAAAAAATGGTACATGCATCATATAGTAATGGTTTTGTTTTCCATGTCCTTATTTAGTCAACTCTCCAGATATACTTAGTTGACTGTAGTACATATTGTTTTATTTTAGGATGTCTCCATGTAGACAATGAGCTAGGATTCCACTACATGATCACAAGTATGATCCTTCAGGTGACGAGGCATCAATATAGGGATTCGTAATGGAGATAGAACCTCTGGGTGGTGCACCAACCATACCCCACCTATATAGAAACACATGTTACCTGCAATACCAGTGGATGATGTGTGTTAGTTGAGAATACTTCATGAGTTTTAGTAGTAGAGACACCTCATGTTTCTAGGAAAGCCTAAGACCCGAGAATCTAGAGACAGGATTGAGGTGGTAACCTAGGTTCTCAATATATTCATGACACCAGCAGATCAAATGGTGGTATTGGTAGCGAGCCTTCTACACATCTCAGCAGGGCGATAGTGGGGTTTGGTTACCCAATCTTACGATAAGGTGACTCTTCCTTGGATATATTTTTATAACATTTTCAGAGAGTATTTACCACCTTATACACTAAGGGATACAGTATCCAAGATATTCTACAAATAAGAAAGAACAATAAGTTAGTATGTGATTATTCATCGAGGCATACCAACCTCTCCAGGTACTCGATGGATATGATAAAAGATCCATACTTTAGGGATTCATCCTTCTAACTAGGTCTTTATAGGGCCATTCAAGCCTGGGTCATACCTCTAAGAATTCCTACTTATGATGGGGTTCTTGAGCAAGCTTTGGTGGTCTAAAGTTTCTTTGCTAAGCAGATAAAACCAGTGATTATCAACAGTGAGTAAGAAGGAGTAGAGACTATGATAATAGGGAGATGACATTAGTCTCAAGGACTTGTACATATGATAAATTTCAAGAGGAGGTCCCATGATATATGATTTATAGTTCATAGCTCACAGGGTGGGTCCATTCATCCTAGAGAGAGGAGGTTCTATTCATGTGATGGTAGGGGACATCTCACAGAAGATTTTCCAACCCATCATATTGTAGACAGGTATACTATAGATGGACCACCAAGACTGAGACAATGACAGGACTAGATAGACCCATAGGGTGGTAGACATGGTAGAGGAGCTAGGAGAGAAGTATAAGGTGGTTGACATTTTGGTATGTTACTGGTACCACCCCTAGGAGGTCCATATTTGGATTAGGGAACTGGAGGATAGGGGATAGGATAGTTGCATGTGGTCGAGGCATATGACCTAGGGGCTCAAAGAATGATTCGAATTATGATTTGTATCTTTTCTACTTTGGAATCTGTATTTATAGACACAGGTGCTAGTCATTATTTTCTTTCCATAAATCTTGTTCAAGAGTAAGATATTTTGGTTGGACTGTTGAATCAACTTCAAGATTGGATACTCTTATCGGAGGAGAACCAATGACCACGAACTGGTGCCGACAGTGTGACCTGACTCTTGGAGGTGATATTTTCAGTTGGGATCTATTGGTAGAAATTTCAAGGCCTTATGATGTCATTATTGGTATGGAATGGTTATCCAAATTTTATGCTCAGATTAACTATTTTTGGTGAAGAGTGTAGTGTGTTCGCAGTGTTGGAATGGGGTTTTCCTTGTTGGTGAAAATGAAACCCAGGTAGCATAGGATGCACTCACACATAGGAGGGTGAAACCGATTAATCATTAATTGGGTATCCTAAACCTTAATGCATTGTATGTTATGAGTCATCAGTTTCCTATAGTGGTGACAAAGTTGTAGTGGATCCAGTGAAGGTTAAGACAAAGGTGTTGGCTAGAGTTACTCTCAGACTATGACTTCAAGATTTTCCATAATCATGGGAAAGGAAAAGTGGTGGTAGATTCTCTCAGTAGGATATCTAGTTTGTAATTGATAAATGATGGATCATAGTAGTTAGCTTCATTGAAATTATCCTTTATGGATGTAGATGGAGCAGCTTACCTCCAGTCGATGGTTTTCACCCCCACTCTTACAATGAGTCAGGGAGGTACATCATGAGGATGCTAACGTTGAGACTTTATGTGATCAAATTTCCCCATGGAATTCTCCTGATATATATTCTAAAGGTGGGGATCATGTCTTTATTTTTAGAGGATTCATAGTAGTATCAGTGGAGTTGTAGGAGGAGGTTTTGAGGGAGTTTCATATATCCCATTTGGTGGTATATCCAGGCATGAAAAAGATGTACCAGGGCCCCAATGTCAGTTTTGGTGGCCAGGGATGAAGAAAGGAGTTGCATAGTTTGTCTCCTGATTCCTTACTTGTTAGCAGGTGAAGGCTGAGCACTAGGTTCCAACGGGTTTAGATCAACCCCTTGAGGTGCCAGAATGTGAGTGAGATGATATATCGATGAAATTCATGATGAGTTTACCATGTACTTACAGGGGAACTGATGCCATCAGGGTGATCATTAATAGACTCACCAAGTTGGCCCACTTCCTAGCTATCTCTGAGATTCATCGTACCTTTCCATATTTTGTGTAGAGTTTGCGAGGGGGCATAATTCTTGGGTCTACCACTATAGCTATATCGGGTGCATGATGTCTTACACGTATCATAGATGAAGAGATACGTGCATGACCCATCACACATCATCGAATGGTGAAAGATGGACATCAAGTATGGTGAAACTTTGGATGATTACCCAGTGGATATAGAGGATCACATGTGAGGATCCTTCATGGGTGAGAAATTCCTTTAGTGCATGTCTAATTGTAGAATTGGAATCACCAGGAGAGAACATGGGAGAGGGAGGCTCATATTCATGCTCAAAACCCTCATCTATTTGAGTATCCCTTATTTTGGATTTTGGGGACATAATTCACCAAGGTGGGAAGAATGTAACATCTTTGATTTTCCATGTAATATTTTTAGATATTATATATATTGATTTTGATACCAGGAAATGAGATGGCATTCAATTAAGAGGCCTGGTGTACTCAGAACAATTGTTTGAAAAATATTAAAATTTTTAATAGTGCGCAAGTTATTTTCTTGAAAAAGTGGAATAAATATTAAATGGGTTCTCGAATAATAAATCTAAGGGCACCATTGAGGTCAGAATGGGGGTTTTACCCTAGGAACGACTTAACTTTATTCAGCATGAGTCATCTGTAGAAAAAGTCACCAAGGACGTAACTATAAATAAAATAATTAAATAAAATTATTTTATTTTTAAATCCTAATAACTCATGAATGGTGAATCAGATTAGAAATAAAAGACTACCATTGATTTTTTAATCTGGTGTTTTCCCTTGGTGCAACTTAACATTATTTAGCATAGGTCGTTTGTGAAAAAGCTATCACAGAATGTAACCGGAATAAAATAATTTAATAAAAATTATTTTGTTGATACAGTAGATGAAAATATTTTAAAATATTGTTAAGGATAATTTATAGTGTTAGTTGTATAACTTTGAAAACCTTGTAGAATTGTTGGATGGATCTTTGAGGATTCTCTCTCAGGAGACGATGAGGGATCACAGATTGATGGCTGATGCAACAAGAATTTGAAGGATCTTGCCTATGGAAAGGATGAAACAACTATTCTTCATCAATGAATGATCCAAATTGAGGTAGGATTTGTGTGTCATTTATTTATTTTTCTGTTTAGAATTTCAACAATGAATGTGAATCAATCGATAAATAGATTAATTCAAGGATCATGTGTATTACAGGAAGGGAATTATCTTTGTATGGGTTTTAATAGAAGATTAATATTTGTGATTATTTGTTTATTCGAATGATGTTCTAATGGTGATGAATCGAGATAGACATGATCATCGATCGAGGTTCATTCCTCTCTTTGTTTTTTTTGATTTTCTTCCCCGATTAATCATTTGTCGCAAGCATTCTTCGTTTGGCCTATAACTCGACATATCCCAATAAATCGATCACTGCACACCAAATTATTGATGAAACGATCTGATATTGTAGATCTGGGATTGAAATGACATGATAGAGGTGTGATAATGGAGATGGAGCGATTCAAATGATGGATGATTCCCGAATTCATGTTCTTCAGCTTTCTTCAACACACAATGAAAAATGAAGATATGATCTATTTTGTGAGAAGATCAGAAGATGAAACATGTCGATATGTAGATAACATGAATTAAAAATCTTGGATCTATGACCGTTAAGTTTTCCAGAATTGGAGGAGGAATGGTGGTCCATTGAAGGGACAATCGGTGAAACACCAGTGACTGGAAAGCAGCGGCACACGATGGTGTAACCACGTGTGGTGGGTGAAACTAGTAAAAGTCACCAGAGTGGGTGTAAGAGATGAAGAGGACGGTAGGAATGCAGCTACGGTGGGACATGATGATGGTAGTGGGCCGCAGGCAATGGACGTGACGATGATGGAATGGGCCGGGCCAGGCTGGGCTGGGCTAGTGGGCCAGGTTGAGTTGGTGGGTCGATTCAGATCCAGGTTAGACCTGGGTCAGATCTATGGCGGTCGGGGAAGAGACTGGTCGTAGTAGGTCATGATGGTCAACTGTTGGTGCAAAAATAGCACGAAAAACTGTGTGGTCATTTGGCTAACTGTGGTTGTCGACTACAACAGTATGTTGTACCTATCGCAGGGGTAGGTTCATAGGCCCCGATAGACATGCGGGTGGTTTTAATCAAACGAGTATATCTTCTAAGTGGACCATACAATCGATAAGACATCTACGAAATTGAGACCCTAAAGTTGAGGCGGTCCTTTTGAAACAAGTAGTGAGTTTTTTGTTTGTACTAGTATAAGTTGAGAGAGTTCCCTTGGCCCTTTCCTTGAGGGTTCAATACTACATTACATCCACATCAATGGATTGTAATTGCCTCTTGGGGATGAGTCCCAAATAGAGTATGATATCCCTCCATGGTATTGGAGTGAGATCCTCTATAACCCATAGTTGAGTTTTTTGGAATTTACATAACCACTGAGAGCAGGGTATTTTTCCTCCATCTAGAGGGCCACATCATTAGGTTTAGTGTTATTCCCCAGTGTTTTTGGGCTGGATCCTCTACATTGTGGGTTGATCTAGATTGGGTACATGGTATTCCCCAATGTGTCTAGGTAGGGTCCCCTCTCTATGTATCATAGTCTTCTTTGACCAATGCATTTTCGTTGGGTGGGGCCCAAATGATCTAAACATCTTTTCAAGTGTCTCCGATGATATCATGGTTCGAGGAGTGAGTTTTCCTAGAATGATCATGCTTCGAGAAGAATATTGTGGCTGCTAATTAGCTGTGGCTTACCAATAGACAACATGTCTTGGAGTGAGTATATGTGGCTTACCTATAGACAGCGTGTCTTGGAGTGAGTATATATGGATATCCTTGTTATATGTGATTTAGACATATACCTATGTAGATATTATTGTACATTTATTTTTAGTAATCCTATGTGGTATTCCTTTGTGGTAATCCTTCATGGTAATCCTATGTGGTATTACTTTATGGTAATCCTATGTGGTGTTACTTTGTGGTAATCCTTTGTGGTAATCCTATGTGGTAATCCTTTGTGGTAATACTATGTGGTATTCCTTTGTAGTAATCCTTTTTGGTAACCCTAAGTGGTATTCCTTTGTGGTAATCCTCTATGGTATTCATATGTGGTAATACTTTGTGGTAATCTTACATGGTATTCCTTTGTAGAAATCCCATGTGGTATTACTTTGTCATAATCCTTTGTTTTAATCCTATGTGGTAATTCGGTGTGGTATTCCTTTGTGGTATTCCTTCATGGTATTCCTTTGTGGTATTCCTTCATGGTATTCCTTCTTGGTATTCCTTGTGGTATTCATTTGTGGTGTTTCTTTGTGGTATTCCTTTTTGGTATTCCTTTTTGGTTTTTCTTTTTGGTTTTAGGGTGTCCTACTGAGTATTGTTATACTAACCCCTACACAAGCTTCACCCACACGTGTCGTGTCTTGTGCAAATGATTGACCCTTTGACGGAGTCCTAGGAAGACCAGGACCAGATGATGCTTAGTGAGACCAGAAAAACTTAGTTTTACTATGAATTTCAAACTATAGTCTTGGTAACTTTACTTCTAGGTTGGACTTGTGCTACAAACTCTTTGCGGTGGGCTTGAATTTTGGACCTGTTTACTTTCTAGTTCTTTTACTATCATACTCTGTTCTGAGATCTTAGTGGTATTCATGCATTTTTTACTTAGTGGTTTTCACATTTCAGTATTTTTTGGTCTTGGATATGTGTGCATGCATATAGGTATATATGAAATGCCTCCCTTATTAGTGATATACCTACTCGGTGCTAGTCACCATCCCCATGCCTATTAGAGGTAGGCTTGGGAAGTTGCGGCATGGGACCCACTAGTTTATGTCGTGATAGTAAAGAATTCTTGTCTCTTCCATCATTCTCCAAATTTTTCTTATCCAAAAATTTAAGAGGAGTATTTTAAACAAGGGGAAGAAGTCCATCTTTCACAGCTTCCAAAACATCATACCCAAGAGACATAAGATATATAAACATTATATATTTCCAGGTGTAATAGTTCTTCCCATATAAGACTGGAAAACCATTTTTGTTCACAATATTCAAATTCAATATAACAAATTATCTTTAAAAACTTTAGGAAATAGTAAATTAAGGGAATATTTACTATGATACTACTTGAAAAGGCCCAACCATGATCAATATATCAATAAGAAGGGGAGGGGTGAATCAGTTATAAATTTTTCTTTTATGTAAAGTTTCTTGTGTAATAATTTTCACCTCCTATTAAATAATTATAACTCTTTTGAAAACAAAACATTCAAAAGCCTATAAGAACAAAAATATTTACAAGGTTTAGTAATCAATAAGAGTATCTAGTACTTGGAATGGTTTTTAAATAATCCAATACCACACAATAAACTAGAAAATAATCCTTTTAAGTGGATAAAGCAAGTGTGAAATACCATTAAACTTGTGTAGCACTATGATCTATACAATAGTGCATATGATTATTATAGCATGAATGATTTAAAATTTTTAACAAGTTAAGAAACCTTCAACATTTAGTTCAAAAAATGTAACTTTTTATTCTTCAACAAATTCAAAATTTTTAATTCTTAAAAACACAATTCTTCACTTTCCTACCCAGAAGTAGGTAGAAGCAATTCTTATGGACTTTGTAAGAAGACAAATTTTAATGGATTATTCCAATTCCTATTTATAATTATTTATTCTAGAAAACAAATAGAAAATATACTCTAGAAACTATTATAAGACACTTATTCCATTCTCAGAAATGTCAGTTTGATGGCTCAGTCAAATATAGAAAACTTTTAACACTATCTCTTCTATACACTTATTCTTTATAGAGTGATTTCTCAAGAAAAAATAGTCTAGAAAATATTTCTTCTCCAAAAATATTCTTTACTCTAACTGTAACACCCCGACCCCTCTTGGCTGGATCCGATGCATTACTTGTGATATTGGCATGGTTAGAAGGAATGAAAATCCCAAAGGAAGGATAAGTTTAGTAGTCTTGAAGAAACTAGATTCATATATGTAACTCAAATTACATTGGAAAAGGTTACAAAATATAATACATAACAAAAAACTCAAAACTGCATTCACAGGAACTCAAAAGAAGGCCTTCTCTTCATCACCTGTCGAAGGTATACAATGAAAGGGGTGAGCTCAAATTCTCAGTAAGGGTTAAAAATAGTGTAATAATGAGTACAATAATATGTGAATCACAATCAATCTGACATAATCAGTATGGCATAGTGAATAAATGAACAACTAATGCCATTAATAAACTGAAAATGAAACTGCATCCATAGATTTTGTCATAGTGAAAACCTCATGGACAATAATAATAAATGATAATAAATAAAGAGAATGATTATTAATTGGACGTCATGTATCTGGAACATGAAACCATAATACCATAAAAGCAGTTTAGTTCTGTGGGTAGAAAGCTGTCTGATTTTTGGAAACAAACTCGAAGGGTTTGTCACCAAACTGTTTTGTATCATTAGACCTACCGATGCATCGAGGGGATATAGAAGGCCCCACCTGCCACTGTATGTCCAAATAATTATTTATAAATTGATTCAATACAAGAGAAATAAGCGTTTTCAATATCCGTATAGAGTAGAGTATACAGATTCATCAATATCTCCATAATTAAAATAACTTTCCAAATAAAAACCGTATGTAAGATGGTATAAGGTTTAGACAACAAACATATCCATGAAATTAGATTATGGATATTTAATATAAATATAATTTCAAATGAAAAGTGGTCTCAAATGGGCAGTAGGTAAACCACATAAGGATTATTAGGGGCACAATACAAAGTTAGTCACAACGAAAAAGGTAGTTGAGACAAAGTCCCTTACCACAATCTAATCAGTCAAATCATATGACCAGAACTTAATGGAAATCAAGTGAATCATTTAATAACATAAATATAAATATAATAATATTATTATATATCAAATGTAAGTACACATATACCAAATACAGAAAATAAGTGGCGAACAATGAAAATCCCACAGAATTGAAAGTGAGATGAGAAACCACTTACCTTATGCTCGAGTGTGTTCTTCATTTGTTTTAGTGACCTGAATAATCAAATTTAGCTTCATTAATTAATATGTACATAACCTCCTATAAATTTACTTTATTTAGTATAACCTTATTAGGTTCATTCATGGCCCTTTCTATGGGTTCAATTGGTTCAATTTTCATGTTTTGGAAGCATTTTCTCCCTTGATTTTCATGGTTCGTTACTTGTTTCCATGAATGGAAGTTCATTTGAAACATGGTTAAACATACAGAATTGTTAATAAATTTTATTAACTAAATTATGAAGATATAAATGATCTTATAATGATTTTGGGTTATATACCATGATGATGATTCATTAGTTAAAACATTAATGATGTTCGTTTATATCTTTTTAGTGGTTTTTTTGATAATAACAACCTCATTTGGTCTTATAAATTAGAACCATGAGTACCAAATAATTACAGAACCATGGGTGAGTCATAAAACATATATTATATCCTGGTTCAACCATATAAATGGTTTCATGACCATACTTGAAATAATTATTTCAAATTGAAATCACATCGTCCACGATGTTAGTAATTCAACACATCATGGACAATGTTTTTAATTCCTTGAACAAGTGGGGAAAAGAATAAGATTGATGATGAATTTCTCATGAACATGAGAAAATACAGAATATAAAAGATTCTGGAGATTTCATTCCCCTTTGGTAAGAAGAGATGAGTAAATAATAAATAAAGAACTCAAAATAAAAGAATAATTTTGAAATCGCTTACAAAAATTCGGCAGCCTAACGGCTACGCAACATGGTTTTAGAAAATATTAAAAAGAGAGGGGATAAGGGTCACCTATACAAAAATTAATCATAATATATAGTAGATCAATAATAAGAATAAAAATAAGAACATGTTATGGAAACATGAAAGATATACCACATAAAAGAGAACTTGGAAGGAAAAAGAAAGAAATTGAGAATTTTCTTACCTTGTTGAATAACCCTTAGAACATGAAGGTTGGGACCTTGGGGGCTTGAGGAAACCTTGGTAGGACTAATATGAAGGTAAGGAGGCCAGAACTTCGTTGATAGAGAATTGGGAATGGATTCAATGAAGGGAAGAGTTGGTATTTATAGGAAAAGTGAGGGATTATTTTAATAATTTTCAAGGGACACCTCATGAGTGGTTTTTGCAAAACCATGGGATTGCCCATGGTATTTGACCATGGTATAAGTCACTTGGGACACCTCACATATTATTTAACTATACACAAGTCAACAATATTTATGACAACATTATTTCATCATTAATGATGTCATAAACACAGTGAAACTAAAAACTGTATTTTTTACTATTCACTAAAAAATCAACTGTTTCAAAAAAATTCCTAAAATTCACCCTAACCATTTTTCGATGTGTATAACTAAAAAGTGAAATCAATTTTTCAAAAATAATTTTCTAAATATTATTAATTTAATTTTTAAATAAAGTCATAGTTAATTCTAAAAATAACAATCTTAAAGTGCAATTAGTTTTATTTCTCAATGAAAAACTAATTAAGATATCATTATCTTGTTGCATTCAGAAAATGAAATAATAATATTATTTACTATTCATAAGGGTTATATTACTATTCATAAGGGTATGTTACTATTCACCAAAAATTAAGTTTATTCTATCAGACTCTAAATGACTTACTGATCACAACTCTAGATAACCATTTTTAGAAATTCAAAACCTAGAAGTAGAAAAATTATATTTAATGGCTAGGTTTTGAATATATCCTAAATAACCTAGTTTTGTTTCGAAGGAACATAGTGATGAATAAAATGTGTTTAACAGAAACATACCATAAAATTTTTGGGGTGCTACATTATTCCCTCCTTTAGAAATTTCGTCCTCGAAATTTTATGTACATAGCCCACCAAAAAGATGTGGGTGATTCTTTTTTATGAAATCCTCTGGTTCCCATGTTGCTTCCTCCATATTCTGGTTTCTCCAAAGAACCTTTACAAGACGATTTGTTCAATTTCTCAATACATGCTCCCTTGTGTCAAGAATCCTGATGGGATTTTCATAGTATGACAAATCCAGTTCAAGTTTTATTCCTTCATATGTGAGTACATGCATTGGGTCTGACATGTATTTCTTTAACAATGATATGTGGAACACATCATGAACTCTTGAGATATTTGGCGACATCGCTAAATGGTAAGCTATAAATCTGATTCTTCCCAAGATTTCAAATGGTCTGATGTACTTGGGGCTCAGTTTCCCTTTCTTACCGAACCTTAAGATTCCCTTCCATAGAGATACTTTCAGAAATACATGATCTCCCACTTGAAATTCCAATTCCTTTCTCTAGTTGTCAGCATAACTCTTCTGCCTACTTTTGGATGCTTTAATATGGGCTTATATTTTCTTCACTTTTGTCATGGCCTCTTCAATAAGTTCTGGGCCTATAAGTTTCCTTTCACCAACTTCATCCCAATAAGTTGGAGTTCGACATCTCTTTCCATATAATTCTTTATATGGAGCCATTTGAATACTAGAATGGAAACTATTGTTGTAGGAAAATTCCACAAAAGGTAAGTATTGATCCCATATACCTTGGAAGTCAAGAGAGCATGATCTCAGCATGTCTTCCAGAGTTTGAATAGTCCTTTCAGAATGTCCATCAGTTTGAGGGTGATATGAAGTACTCATATAAAGCTCAGTATTCAAATCCTTCTAGAGACTTTTCCAGAACCTTGATGTAAAACATGGATCAAGATCAGAAACAATCGATAGGGTAACTCCATTAAGTCTCACAATTTCATTAATATATAGTCTTGATAGACGTTCAAGTGGTAAATATTCTCTTATAGAAAGAAAATGTGCTGACTTGGTAAGATGATCAACAATGACCCATATTGAATCATTCCTTGTAGGAGTCTTTGGTAGTCCCATGTCAAAGTCCACCGTGATATATCCCATTTCCACTTAGGTATTGGAAGAGGTTTCAATACTCCTCCAGGCTGTTGCCTTCCAGCTTTCACTTGTTGACAAACCATACATCTTGACACAAAATCAGCAATCTACCTCTTCATGTTGTCCTACTAGAAATGTTCCTTAAAATCTATATACATCTTAGTGCTACCAGGGTGTATAGAGAAATTGGAACTATGAGCTTCATCCAATAATTCCCTTTTTAGATCAGGAATATCAAGAACACAAAGTATCTTCCCAAATTTCAAAATTATATCTTCATAAATGAAGTCACTCAATATCCCATCATTCACAACTTTAATATTCTTTTGAAACTTCTCATCATCATCCTGAGAAGTTTTTATCCTTTCTAGTAAAGATGGTTTGGAAACCATTTGAAAAAGAATTTATGTTTCACCTTCCATGGTTATTTCCATATCCATCTTTACTAGATCCATGAAAATAGGATCCCTTTCAACTATCATCTTGTTCAAAACTCCATGATCCTTTTTGCTCAAATCATCTTCTACCTTATTTTCCTTCCACGGGTGGTAGTGTATCGTGCAATTATAATACTTGAGTAGTTCAAGCCATCTCCTTTTCCTCATGTTGAGTTCTTTCTGTGAGAAAATATACTTCAAACTCTTATGATCAGTATAAATCTCACATTTTTCACCATAGAAATAATGTCTCCATATCTTCAAAGAAAATATTACAGCAGCTAACTCAAGATCATGAGTAGGATAGTTTTTCTTAGGAATTTTTAGCTGTCGTGATGCATAAGCAATAACCCTATCATTTTGCATAAGGACACAACCAAGTCCTTTCTTTGAAGCATCACTATAAATAAAAAACCTGTTATTACCCGATGGTAGAGTCAATATAGGATCATTGACTAATATTATATTCAGTTCATTGAAAAATTCTTCACAATCTTTTTTCCAAACAAATTTAACCCCTTTTAGTGTGAGCTTCATTAGCGGGTGAGCCAGTCGGGCAAAATTATGCACGAAACGCCGATAATAACCTACTAAGCCAATAAAACTACGTACCTTAGTTATGTTTGTTGGTGTGGGAAAATCTTGGATTTCCTTTGTATTCACAGGATCAACTAGGATTCCATCCTTCGAGACAATATAGCCAAGAAAATAAACTGACTGAAGCTAGAATTCGTACTTTCTAAACTTCCCATATAATTGATTTCTTCTAAGAGTTCCCAGAATAACTCGCAAGTGACTCTCATGGTCTTCATATATTTTTGAGTATACGAGGATATCATCGATGAATATTACAACAAATTTATCAAGATATTCCTTGAAACTCTATTAATTAAATCCATGAAAACTGATGGTGCATTCGTCAGTCCAAAATGGATCATTGTAAACTCATAATGCCCATACCGGGATCGAAATGCTATCTTCGGAATATGTTCCTTCCTCACACTCAGTTGATGATATCCGGATCGAAGGTAAATCTTTGAAAATTATTGATATCCATGAAGTTGGTCAAATAAATCTTCAATTCGGGGTAGAAGATACTTATTCTTTATTTTAATAGCATTTATTTCTCTGTAATCAATGCATAGTCTCATGGATCCATCTTTCTTCTTTACAAACAAGACTGGGGCTCCCCATAGAGAAACACTAGGTCGAATAAATCCTTTGTCACTAAACTCTTCTAGTTGTTTATTCAGCTCCACTATCTCCACAATGGCCATTCTATATGTGGTATTTGATATAGGTCTTGAAATCGGAATTAAGTCAATGGAAAACTCAATTTCCCACTCTAGAGGATATCCAGGTAAATGCTCTAGAAATACATCAATGTACTCTTTCACTATGTGCACATATTAAATTTGAATATTTATTTCCACTCCCATAGATATTGTTTTATATTCCTCTCCAAGTATTTCATTCAATAGAGCTACTGGGGGGTGGTTCTAGATAAGAATTAGGTGGCGAAGTTTCTGCCATAAAGATAAGGGATTCTACACCATTTCCAAAAATTGTAACTTCCTTTTTCTTGCAAAAAATCCTCGCATCATAATTTGACAGCCAATACATACTGAGAATTATATCAAATTCAGTCATGGTTATGATGATAAGGCTAGCAACTAAAGCACGTTTTGGTTTTTGGAGGGGGACTAGTCGACATGACTTTGTTGAAATGATACATCCCATGGGAGTTTTGACTGAAAACTCCTTTCTTAAATCAAATTGGACACATCTAATTTTCTTGGAAAATTTAGAGGATATAAATGAATGTGATGATCCAGAATCAAATAAAGTATTAGCTAAGTTTGAGGAAACAATTAAAGTACATACCACCACGTCACTAGGAACATCAACCTCCGCGGTTGTAATTGTATAGGCTCTCCCTTGATCTCTTGGATTTTTCTGAGGCATGTTTCCTTGGCTCTTAGGATTCTCATTTTCATAGTTTCCCATATCTCTGCAGTTGTAGAATTGAACATCATTGAATTGTTTCTTCCCCTTGTATTCATCAGATCGATGACCATTTTCTCCACAGTTATAGCATACTCCCTTGCCTTTCAAGCATTTCCTGAGATGATTCTTTCCACAGTTCTCGCATAATGGGAAACTATTTGTTCCCTTGCTCTTATTTGGTTCTTCTCATTTTACTTTGTTATCAGAATGCCACTTCTTATCTTGGTTTCATTTGACAAAATTTTATCTAGAAAATTACTTCTCTGTTTTGATGGCACTTGATACAATTTCATCATATGATGAAAATGATTGAGAAGCTAGTGCCCTTCGAATACTTAGATTAATACCTTCAAAGAAATGATCAATATTGTCCACCGAGTCATGTACGTAATCCAGAGAATACCTGGCTAACCTTGTGAAGGTAGCCTCATACCCAGCAACACTGTCTTCTTCCCTTTATTTCAAGCCAAGGAATTTCCTCTTCATTTCGGTTTGTTTCTCATGAGGGAAATATTTTTTGAAGAATATTTCCTTAAAATTCCTCCATTTCATATCCTCTATATCTTCTTCCTCCATGGTATTTTAAATCAGAGACCACCATTGATCAACGTCACCCTTGAGACAATATACTGCCAGTACTACCATTTCATTTTCAATGCATCTTAACGCCATGAATATCTTTTCAAGGGACATGATCCATTGCTCAGCAACCACTGGATTAGTAGTCCCACTGAAAGATGGGGGTTTCTACTGCATAAAACGATCCAACACAGGTATTGAATGGTTATTTATTACAAATTGAGTAAGCTGTCCCAATATGGTCATGATCTGATCTGCTCCAATGTTGACTGTGTTGACTTGCTCAGTAGGAAGATCCTTACCTTACCCACAAGTATTGATTCCTCTTCTTCCATTAGACTCCATTTATAAATAATGGGATACACTATATTAGTTTATTAATCTCAAATATAAAATCAATAAACATAGATTGAAATTATATGCATAGCTAATCTTATAAATCTTAAATAGAAAAGCACTCAACATAGATTGAAATTCTATGCATATCTAATCTTATGACCAAGGTTCCTATGAGGAAAAATTTACATTAAATCCTTCATAATGGATTGTAAAGAAAATATAAATTATCATAAGCAAATCCCCCGAGAGTGTTGTAACCAAGAGTGCAGCAAGGCCCGTTGTCGTGCACCAGTTCCTGTTCAAGTCTAGCTCAAAGTAGTGTTTTTGGGTTTTACCCCTAGATACATCTGTGCCAGAGCCGCCTCTACCTACTCGTATCCAGACATGGATGTATTACTTGAAAAATCCAAATAATATATATTCCTTACCAAAATACCAGGATGTTCTTGTACATTTATCCTCAAATACTACCATAGGTCTTTGTTACCTTCTATAAATTTCCTAGTCTAGTTTCCAAGTGTTCTACTAAATTTTCTCTCATACCAACTATAACACCCCGACCCCTCTAGGCTGGAGCCGGTGCATTAATTGTGATATTTTAATGGTTATAAGGAATGAAAATCCTGAAGGAATGATAAGTTTAGTAGTCTTGAAGAAACTAGATACATAGATGTAACTCAAATTACATTGGAAAAGGTTAAAAAATACAATACATAACAAAAAACTCAAAACTGCATCCATTGGAACTCCAAAGAAGACTTTACCTTCATCACCTATCGAAGATAGATGATGAAAGGGGAAATATAAAACGATCAGTAAGGGTTAAAAATATTGGAATAATGAGTACAATAATAAGTGAATCACAATCAATCTGATATAATCAATATGGAATAGTGAATAAATGAACAACTAAGGCCATTAATAAACTGAAAATGAAACTGCATCCATAGATTTTGTCATAGTGAAAACCTCATGGAAAATAATAATAACTGATAATGAATAAAGAGAATGATTATTAATTGGACATCATGTATCTTTCACATGAAACCATAATACCGTAAAAATGGTTTAGTTCTGTGGGTAGAAACCCGTCTGATTTTTGGATACAAACTCGAAGGGTTTGTCGCCAAACTATTTTGTCTCATGAGACCTACCGATGCATCGAGGGGCTATAGCAGGCCCCACCCAACACTGCATGTCCAAATCATTATTTATAAATTGATTCAAAATAAGAGAAATAAGTCTTTTCAATATCTATATAGAGTAGAGTATATAGATTCATCAATATTTCCATAATTAAAATAACTTTCAAAATAAACACCGTATGTAAGATGGTATACGGTTTAGAAAAAAAACATATCCATGAAATTAGATTATGGATATTTAATATAAATATAATTTCAAATGAAAAATGATCTCAAATGGGAAGTATGTAAACTACATAAGGATTTTTAGGGGCACAATACAAAGTTATTCACAACGAAAAGGTAGTTGAGATAAAGTCCCTTACCGCAATCTAATCAGTCGAATCATATGACCAGAACTTAATGAACATAAAGTGAATCATTGAATAAAACGATTATAAATAGAATCATATTATTATATATCAAATGGATGTAAAAATATACCACATATAGAAAATAAGTGGCAAACAATGAAAATCCCACAGAATTGAAAGTGAGATGAGAAACCCCTTACCTTATGCTCGAGTGTGTTCTTAATTTGTTTTAATGACCTGAATAATAAAATTTATCTTAATTAATTAATATTTCTAAAACCTCCTATACATTTAATTGATTTATTATAACCTTATTAGGTTTATTCATGTCCCTTTTTATGGGTTCAATTGGTTCAATTTTCATGTTTTGGAAGCATTTTCTCCCTTGATTTTCATGGTTCGTTACTTATTTCCATGAATGGAAGTTCATTTGAAACATGGTAATACATCCAGAATTGTTAATACATTTTATTAACTAAATTATGGAGATATAAATGATCTTATAATGATTTTGGGTTATATACCACGATGATGATTCATTAGTTAAAACATTAATGATGTTCGTTTAGATCTTTTTAGTGGTTCTTTGATAATAACAACCTAATTTTATTTTATAAATTAGAACCATGAGTAATAAAGAATTAAAGAAACATGGGTGAGTAATGAAACATATTTTATAACCTGGTTCAACCATATAAATGGTTTCATGACCTGAATTTAAATAATTATTACAAATTGAAATCACATCATCCACAATGTCGGTAATTCGACACATCCCAAACAATGTTTTTAATTCCTTGAACAAGTGGGGAAAAGAAGAAGATTGATGATGAATTTCTCATTAAAATGAAAAAAATACATAATATAAAATATTCTGGAGATTTAATTCCTCTTGGGTAAGAATATATGAAGAAATAATAAATAAAGAACTCAAAATAAAAGAATAATTTTGAAATCACTTATAAAAATTTGGCAGCCTAACGGCTACGCAACATGGTTTTAGAAAATATTAAAAAGAGAGGGGGAAAAGGTAAAATATCCATAAATGAATCATAATATAGAGTATATCAAGAATAAAAAGAAAAATAAGAACATGGTATGTAAACTTAAATGATATACCACATAAAAGAGAACTTAAAAGGAAAAAGAAAGAAATTGAGAATTTTCTTACCTTGTTGAATAACCCTTAGAAATTGAAGGTTGGGACCTTGGGGGCTTGAAGAAATCTTGGGAGGACTAATATGAAGGTAAGGAGGCCATAAATTTGTTGAGGTAGAATTTATAATGAATTCAATGAAGGGAAGAGTTGTTATTTATAGGAAAAGTGAGAGATTATTTTAATAATTTTCAAGGGACACCTCATGAGTGGTTTTTGTAATAACATGGGCTTACCCATGGTATTTTCACATGGTATAAGAAAATTGGGACACCTCACATATTATTTAACTATACAAAAGTATACCAGATTTATGAAATCATTATTTCATCATTAACGATGTCATAAACACAATGAAACTAAAAACTGTATGTTTTACTATTCACTGAAAAATCAACTGTTTCAGAAAAATTACCAAAATTCACCCTAACCATTTTTCGACGTGTAGAATTAAAAATTGAAATCAATTTTTCAAAAATAATTTTATAAATATTATTAATTTAATTTTTAAATAAATTCATAGTTAATTCGAAAAATAACAATCTTAAAGTGCAATTAGTTGTATTTCTCATTAAAAAACTAATTAAGATCTCATTATCTTGTTGCATTAAGAAAGTGAAATAATAATATTATTTACTATTAATAAGGGTCATATTACTTTTCATATTACTATTCATAACGGTATGTTACTATTCACCAAAAATTAAGTTTGTTCTATCAGACTCCAAATGACTTACAAAACACAACTCTAGATGACCATTTTTCGAAATTCAAAACATAGAAGTGGAAAATTTATATTTAATGGATAGGTTTTGACTATATCCTAAATAACCTAGTGTTGTTTCTAAGGAACACAGTGATGAATAGAATGTATTTAACAGAAACATTCCATAAAATATTTGGGGTGCTACACTCACTCTCTCCCATGTAAATAGTGCCTCATTTTTTAGAAAGTACATTGTGATTCATTCTATTTACATGATATCAAAAAATGGAATGGAATGGAAACCAATTTCACTTTCTCAGTGAACAAAATTTATAGAAACTATAATTTCACATTCATTTTGGATTTATCTTTAGCTATCTAAGAGATTATAAAATCTTATTTATTCTTATTAAAACTTCTAAAATCTTCTCGCAACATCATCCTACTTCAAACTTACCAACATTTCTTTAGTCTGATAAATATATCATTTTGATACTGTTTCTCATTATGATGAAACATATGATCACTATAATTTTTTTGAACCACTTGAAAGCTCATGAGAAATGAATACTTCTCATTATAATTCTCCATACCAACTAAGAAACAAATCTACAAAAAATATTGTTTCAACTTTGTTATACTTAAGTTTCTTTTCTTTAGCTTCCTCACACTAATAGATCTTCTCAATCGCTCTAACAGTACACTTTTATTATATAGCCCAACATTTTATTCCGCTATTTTTCCATAAAAAACATTTAAACTTATAAACATTATAAAACCGCTTGATAACACATTGATAATAACTTCAATAAATTTCACCATTTCCTTATTTGATCAACAATTCCTCAGACTGATGATCCTGCATTTGATGAAGTCCAGTGTCCGATGCCTCATCAGTGTCTGACTGCATCTGATAGATCAATATCAAAATATTTATGATGTAATATAATCACATATGGTCTAATGACTCTTGAAATAATTAAAAAAATTCTATTTAAAAACAAATTATGACTACATTGTTGAGATTTGTTAATTTTATTGGTCTTTGACCGCATCTGGTGGATCAGTCTCAAAATTTATTCTAATGCATCAGTCCCGATAACTTTAACTAACTGAATTTTTCCTCTGATATAACTCTTTATTCGATGCCATAAATATACAAAAAATGTGTCTGATGGATTGATGGAAGAATAAATATGAGGGATTGGTGGCACTCTGTGTTTGATATACTGGTGGATCAGATTGTCTAATGAGTCAGCCAGTCCGATGAATCAGTCGATCAGTACTCCTACAAATATTTGACAGTAGAAACTTCAAAAATTATTAGTCTTTAGACAAATTGTGTGTGTGGTGATACTGACACTGATAAACTATGATACTAAGACTTCAACTTAATAATTTCCCATATTCTAAAAACTCTTTATTGTATCGCGGAGTCTTCATGAAGTTAAAAACATTAGGATTGACATAACATCATCTAACTTACAAAACCATTTCTCCTTCATTATTTCACAAATCTTGTATCACATGTTTTTTAGAAAAATTATTATATTGAAAACTTAAAAAATTGTAAAGAATCATTATATTTACAAATGAAAATCTCAAAATACTTTCAAACATCATAACAACAACTCACTCTGATAAAAAAACTTAATTCTGGACACAATGTGAGTCTGAAAGCCACTTCACCCAGAAAACATTTCCACAAAAGAAAATTGAAACCGATAGACATTCTTATACAAAATTCATCCAATATTATGAGTATAATATTCCTTTTTTTATCATAAACACTTACAAAGTTAAATTATTATTTTTAATTACAACAAAATACTAAATAATCAAAAAACAAAACTTCTTTCAGTATCCAAAAACCAACTTCTAGATAGATTGGTCCTAACATTTGGATCAACTAATACCTAGGAAAATCACTTCCTAACTCCCCTATATCATCATATAATCCTTATTTTTTGTATAAATAAAACCTATTAAGGATTTGGTGCAAACCTAAGGAGGATACCCGAATAAGAGGTAATGTTCTTGAATGAGAATTTTTATATTTTTTATTATTCTGTATCATTAAATTATTATTAAACCACATAGTTATAATAAAATCAATATCTTGAATATAATGATATGTTTTTATGTTAAGGTAATTACATACAACCAACCCCACTCCTATCAAATGGGATATGAAATCATCATTTGTGTATGCAATAGAATACCGCCTCATGAACTGATGTCATTATTTTTTCCATTACCATCTCTCAAGGTTGGCTATGATGATGGATATAAAGAATGTATATGATATTTTTAACATAATTATACCTATGGATTAATTATATCATGTATATAATTTTTTTACTTTCTATTTTTTAGGTGATACAATAACATCTCTTGTGTGTACGGTGAACTACCACCTCATGAAGTGATGTGATTCATCTTTCAAAAACAGTTTAGATGGAAGGTGATAAGGATATTGTTAATGATTAAATGTGATATAAAATAAATAATTATGATATTAATTACATTTTAATAATTCTTCAAATATAATATATATCATTTTATTTCTTACCTTTTCACTCAATAAAAGCTGATAATGCCGTTTATATAAGTATGGAGTATCGCCTTAATGAAACGATGTGACACTATTTTCATCACCAAACTAAAAGGATGATATATATAAGTATATTTAAATAAATAATATGGTATATATAATTTTATGATCATTTTTCAATGATAATATTTTTCTTAACTTCTTTCTATAACGATCATTGGAAAATGGAAACGTAACTCATGCGTACGTATGACCTTCCGTCCCCATGATTGTAACACACTTTATTTCTCTAGTACATATTTAATTATTGATATTAAAAGTATAATTTATGAATAAATATTATTATTATTATTATTAATATTATTAAACTAGGTAATATGTGAAATAATTGGGTATTCAATGAAAAAATACGCATGAGAAAATAAGGAAATTAACACCCAAAACAATGAAAATAATGAATGATTATTAATAAATGAGTGATAAGTTGTTATAAAAGGATAATCTATGATATTATAAATATTAAAATTCTTCTATAGAATGTTAATAACTTGTTTAAAATCACTATATAGGAGTTTCAATAACTTTTGGTCAAAAGGAAGCATGAGCTAAGGGACGTCATCTCAATTTCCCTTCACTAAGGCATATTGTAATGCTATACACCTAATTATTTTTAAATGGTGTATATAACACCCCTTTTAAATTTAATATCAATAAAAGCTGATAATGTAGATTTGACTTGAAAATTACCAAGTGGTAAAAGTTATTGTACAACCTCACTTTCTTTTGGGACTATTAACTTTATCTTGAAAAAATCACTTTCTTGTGATATTTTTTCATTGGTCATTACATATATCATAAATATCCATATTATTTTATTATATAAATTATTATTTTCTAAAATATATATCATTTTTACACACAGTGTTTATTTTGAAAGTTATTTAATTAGCTGGGAAAATTTTGAAAAATTTATATCCTTTACTCAATATAGATATTTTATGATAAGGTTTATTGACTCAAGAATTAAATTTATTATTCTATATATGAGGGATTATTTGGAATTATAGTGAAGGTTGGGGCTAAAAATTTTATATCCTCTTGATGCATTGGTAGGTATCATGAGAAAATTAAGTGGCCAAATTAAACGAGTATCTACCAGTAGTTTAAATTGTCTTGTGAAAGGGCATGAAAGTAGAGGCATCATGATGCATGAGATCATTAAATAAAACAATTAAGAATTACCTTCATTAAGAATTCATTTATTTTTATCCATTAGATTTTCTCAATGATATTTCCTATGGATGAATTTCATTATTTTTTTATTGATTACATGAAATGTGTTTTCATTTATATATCTTGTCATATTGATTATATCATATCTATTCATGAACTCAAGTTATTTAAATGGAATTTATGTTAATTTATTTACCATTACATGTTTATTATTCATTATTTATTCATGATATATTCTGTTATACATAAACCTTACAAAGCATTCGAGCTCACCCTTATTTTGTTTCCTTTCCCTAGGATATGAAGAAGATATATTTGAATGAGTTTTCAAGGATGTGGTTTATTTTATTTTTCATTGTATTATATTTTATTTTCTATTACCAAGGTAAAATGGGTATCATGTATGTATCTATCCCTCCAAAACTGCTAAACTGACCAGCCATTTGGGATTTGATTCTTTTTATCTATGCCATTGTAATAAATTAATGCATCGACTCCAGGTTACTGGAGTTGGGTCATTATAATAATAAAAATATTACCTTTGTACCATTGAATGTAATATGATATATAATATTATCCATTGTTTCAATTATGAATCTCTTTTCCATTTATAGTAAATTTATTGACTTCTATCAAATAGAAAAATTGATATCATGGTAATCGCAGAAAGGGTTAACCGGGGTTAAAACTAATAAGTAAGGGTGAAAAAATCACCTAAAATATATCCAAATTTTATCATATGATATTATTTTTACTAATAATCATAATATATTATAATTATTTCAATTTTTCGCCACTTAAACATGAAAATTAATTTATATTATTTTTATACTTAAAGTAATTTCAAGGGTTCTCCTTTTCTCACTTATAAAAGGTCACCTCCTCTCCTCCCTTCCTCAAACCTTTTAAGAACACTAGTTTGTAAAATCCCTAAATAATATTACCCTAACACACCTACCCACATATTTTATTTCTTTGTTTCACCAAAATACCAAACTTACAAGGCTTAAGGGGTAAGACATATAGGATATCTAAGGAGATGATATAAGTCCAAACCAACCTATTTCAAATTTATTTATTCTTTTACCTCATTCAAATCATACTTTAATATGTATAAATAATAACATCAGGATATTACATAAAATAAAATTTTATTTTTATTATAGAACAACCCCTTTTAATATTATTTTCAATGCTAAGGGAAATGAAAACATCGCCCGTGTGTACATGTGGATTACCACCTCCATAAAGTGATGCATTTCATTTTTCATCACCTCATCACAAGGATAGTTATTCTGATGGATTTAATTAATATATATGATATTAATGACATAATTATCTCCATGTAAGGATAATATATCATATATTTTCTTACCTTTACATCCACCAAAAAAAGATAATGTAGTTTGTGAATACGTGTGGACTACCACATTCATGAAGCGATGTGATTCATTTTTCATATATATATATTTAATGGAAGGTTATAAACTCATATTTAATGTATAAAATTTATAATCATGTCATGGTTATTATTTTAGAGATGATAAAATAATGAACTATTTAACCATGTACATCCTACTGAAGCTATTTTGGGATTATGAACCAAATTTCCTCAAAACGTCTGACATAAACATAATTGATTAAGTAACTAAATAAAAAATGATCATAAATTACATAAAAATGGATAATGATAATTTAATGAACATGAAAAATGTTATTAATCACATAAATAACTAATATAATTTTATTATTTATGAGTTAAATAATGTATGATACTAAACCATATTTAAGTTGAAGGATTTTTCTATAAAATCTTATTTTTAAGTATTCGTTTAAAACTTGTTTCTTCCATGCACATGTTCTTTAATATGATTAGAAAATGGTAAAATGTATAATTTATATTCTGTTAAATTTCATTTTGAACTACCTTTTTTTTCAATTTTTAAATGGAATATTTTTATCACTTTCTGAACAAGGTACTTTTATGTAAGCTATGAAAGGAAACACTATTATTACTTTTACAACATGATTAGAATTTCCCACTGTTATGAATTTTCATTGATTTTAAGATTCCTTTATAAGTGTCAATTTTTATTTTCAAATGAAATCCTTTTCACAGTATTTTAAGAAATTTTCATTTTAAATATTTTTCAAAAGAAAGGGGTATTTATCTTTATTTTTATGTGAAAATTGAAAGTGCATTGCTTATGGGTTCAAAAAATTTTCACATGAGATTTATTTTGAAAAGGGATAAGTTTAATTTTTTTTTGTTCATGATATGGTACTTTATCATTATATACAATGATGAGCGATCCAAATATATATTGTATGATGGGTGATCCCAATACATCTTATATAATGGGTGAGCCAAATATAACTCTCAAATGAATTGGGTAATATTATTTATCTTCAAAGGAATGAAATATAGAGTTAATCTGGTAGGTTTATCCTATATATTTGATTTGGATCTAGTTATGTATGACATGATTTAACACATGTTATGCATATGATTCTCAAAAATTCCCATCAGGGTTTTTATTTACTATATCTTGGGTTTAAATGTTATATTTAATAAAAAAGTGTGTTTTTCATTTGGATATTATTTATCTTACATTCTTAAAGAATAACGTGGAAAAGGTAAATTTTTTATAGGTTTTCATATTTTTCACGAGTATAACATATTTCCCTCTTTTATATCCTTTATTAAGCATTTTGTTCTCATCCCATGTTTTTAAATATTTTTATAGGGTTTAAGGATGAGTAAGAACAAATAATAATTCATGTTGAAATTAGTGAATATGTGTAATGAAAATAAAACATATTTCATTTTAAATGTTTTATATTTTGGGAATGATGGATATTGAGTGGAAGTGTTCTCTTTGTAATATATTGGTTTGCTATATAAGATTTATGAACTAACTTTCTAGAACTCTAAACCATAAAGATCCTCAAAATGTCAGAAAGTAAATTATTGTCTAAAAACTAAATATTATGTAATATTTTAAGGATGGATATTTATAGTTGATATAAAAATAATGTTTTACATAACTTTAAAGGTTAGTATAGTATTAATGGAATAACATTGAGATATTATAAATTATGGTTATGTTTAAATGATATAGAATTTAAAGATTATAATATTGTTTTATCTATCTATGTTTGTTCAGAATGGTTTTCCATATAAGAAATAGGGAAGCTAATATAGGAAGGTATCAAGGGGAAACTATACTTCCAAATTAGTATACTAGAATGTATGAAATAGGAATTGAGAAATTTTTTACAAGTATGTATCATTTTTCTTGGATATAAATGGTAGTGACATCTATGTTAGAGAGCAACCCGATTTACTATAGAGAAATATATCAATAATTGTGTATTTTATGAAACACCACCCTCCAACTTTCAGTGAAACATCTTATCTGATGGTATTCGAAGGATAAATCAATGCTATGGAGAAGATATTTGGATTCATGGGTTATTCAAAACATCAAAAGATAACGCTTTATGTTTGTAAAATTTAAAGTGAATCTAATCGATGTTGGTAATTATTAAAGAATAATTGATAAATATAAGATATTGATGCTAGGGAATGAGATAATTTTAAGAATACTTTCCCAAGAAATATTTCTATAAGGTTATTTAACTTATAATGGAGATTTTTTTGGAATTGTGGAAAAAGGAGGTGGATTCGATATCTATATATAAAGAAAAGTTTACAATATTGGATTGGTACACACCAAATTGTATTAATGACCTTAATAGTAAAATTAATAGATTTTACCCAGGATTGAAACCATATTTGTAAATATATTTTTCCTCATGAGAATTTAAATTTTATGAGAAAGTTGTTCATTATTATGAGAAAGTTGAGATTGAGTTTTCTAATACTTATGTGTATCATGATAATAAGAGTAAGAAGAGTTCAAAGTGGAAAGAAATTAAGAAGTATTAAACTAATTAATCTAGAGGTAATCCCTAAACATGTTTCAAGTGTGGGAAATTGTTTTTAGGAAATGTTTGATAGGTTTTGGAAAGTGTTTTCAATGTGGTATATTTGGTTATATAGCTCGTGACTATAAAGAAAATAGTACCAATCAATACAAGAATATGGTAACATATGTCCAACCAATGTTGAGATGTTTTTATTGAAATAGGTTGGGGAATTATGATAATGTGTGTCTGAAGTTTTTTACTCAGTGTGGAAATTATCTTTATCCAAGGAAAAAAGGCGTGGAAAAAATCATTTTCTACCCCTGTAATTAATGTTAGGATGTATAATGAAGTGTTTATAGGTGAACTATTTGTTTATTCAGATTATTCAAATTACTTTTTTGACTATATATAATTAATTTATTTATGATAAATTTTCATGTAGAATGGGAATATCACCTCATGAAAAGAATGTATAACTTTTAGGGAAAAATACCACTGGAAGTAATAAAGAAACCATGATTTATAAAAATCATATTATTATTATCAGTTGGATAGATCCTAAAAATATTTTTAGACTACCCATAATAGATTTTGATATTATTTTGGGTATGGATTGGCTTAAGTTTATTTTAATAAGATAGATTATATATCTAATAAAGTAATATATAATTATTTCACACTATTGAAAACATATTAAGATGTTGAGAAATTAATTAAAGATTATTGATAATTTTACCTATAAAATATTGTTGAAAAATAGAAAATGATTATCTTAGTGATATGCCAATTGTGAATTAATATATAGATTTATTTCTTGATGATTTTCTAAATATTATTCTTGACTAGGATTGGAATTTAATATTGAATTAGTGATTGATGCTAAGCCTGTTTAAAAATCCCTTTACTAAATGGATCAAGTAGAACTTTTGGAATTGAAAAAGAATTTGTAGGAGTTACTTTATAAATATTTTATTCATCTAATAACTTCACCAAGGGGTTCACTTATTTTATTTGTTAAAAAATATAGTTCAATGAGTCTTTGTATTGATTATAAATCCTTAAATAACATAACTATATTGAAAAAGTATCCTTTTACTTATATATATAATTTTTTTGATCATCACTAGGGATAACAATACTTTTCAAAGATTAATATTAGGTTAGAGTACCTTCAGTTTGAGTTAAAGGAAAAATAATTTCTAAAAATGGAATTTTATATAGATATGCACATTATAAGTTTGTGTTTATGAACTTTGGGATATATAATGAGCTATATATATTCATGGATTATATGAATAGATTTTTCCATGTATATTTGGATACATTTTTGGCTGTATTTATTGATGATTTCTTTGTATTTTCAAAAAACCCATGAGGATCATGAAATACACTTAAGGATTATATCTAAAACCATGAATAAAAATAAGTCATGTGAAAAATTTACAAAATGTGATTTCTTTTGTATTATATTTCAGTCCTCTAATATCTTGTTTATAAAGATGACATAAATATTGACACTAATAAAAATAAAGTGGATAAATAATGACCGAAACCAAATAATTCCACATAGATTCACAGTTTTCTTAAACATTGGGTTACTACCATTGATTTTTTGAAAACTTTGCTAATTTATCTTGACCGATATCTAAGATAACTCAAAAAGGAGTTAAAATCATCTCTATGTAAGAGTACACTGAGTGTTTCTTGTAACTAAAAAAAATATTGGTGAATTCTCCAGTTTTAGCCCTGCCCTCTAGAAATGGTGAATTTTTCATCTTAAACTATGCTTATTTGAAAGTACTTGGTTGTGTTATAATATAGAATGATTAGATAAGTACTTATGCTTCATGTAAATTGAAACCTCATGAGATATATTATCTTATACATAATCTAGAACTATATTTTATGTATTTTTATTTAAATATATAGATACATCATTTATATGGCGTAATGTGTGAAATATATAATGATCATAAAAGTTTAAAGTATGTAATCAATCAAAGAGAGATAAAACTGAGGTAGAGAAGATGAATTGAACTTATAAAGGAATATGATTACATGATTAATTACCTTCTTTGAAAAGAAAACAAATTATAAAGTTCTTTGAACTGAAAATAAAATGAAACATTAACCATGCTATGTTTGGAACATGATATTTTGGTAAATTATTTTACAAATGATATCCTAGAAATTATGTATGAAGAAACTTCATTAATTTTGTTTTAGGTTTTAGTACATTCATTTTTATCAAAAACAATTAATTAATCTTAGAAGGATGGCCATTATTATCAAGGAAAGGTGGAACTGGTAATGAAAGGTGAGTTACATGAATTCAACATTGACAAGGAAGGTATTTTGAGGATTGGAAAATAGTTGTGTGTTATATCTATCTTATAGTTGAAGAAGGAATTGTTGAGTGAAGTTCACAAATATCCCTGTTCTATTCATCATGATAGTACTAAGATATAAATTTACCTTCAGAAGTATAATATTTGGGATGGAATGAAGAAATATTTTACAGATTTTACTATGAAATTTGACTTGTTAGTAGGCTAAGTCCAAATTCCAACTACTAAAAGGGATGATTAAGACTTTTCCAGTTATATAGTGGAAATGAAAAAATATATCTATGTATTTCATGGTGGGATTTTAAATTTAACTTAGGGTAACAATGTAATTTTATTTATTATTGATGGACTAACTAAATATGTAAATTTACTTCTAATTTGAGATACTATGTCATTGGAACATATTTCTTGATGGTATCTGAAGTATCATGTTAGTTTAAATGTGTTTACCATCACTATTGTATTTGATAGTGATCCCCTGTTTACTTTTATTTTTTGAAAATTCCTTTAGAAGTTATTGGGTACTAAATTAAATTTTAGAACATATTTCTTTCCTCAATATGATGGTCAGTCAGAGTGGACAATTCATAATTTGGAATACATGCTTAGATAAAGTTCAATGATTTACCAATGAAGTTGGAATTGACATATTTTATTAGTTTTCTAATTATAATAATAGTTTTCATTCTAGTATATAGATCAAATCTTTGAGGAATTATATACAAAGTGATTTCAGACTCCATATTATTGGGATGAAGTTGGTTAAAGGAAGTTTTTTGGACTAGTATTGGTAGATGAGATGACTGAAAAGGTAATGATGATTCAACATGATATGGGGAAAGATCATATTAGAAAAAATATTTATGAAGATAACTAGAGGAAATATATTTCATTAGATCTAGGTGGTTATGTTTTTTAAAGTATCTCAATGGAAAAGTGTTTTGTGTTTTGGTAAAAAGGTAAAGTTAAGTTTTCGATTCATTGGACCATATAGAACTATGGAGAAATTTAGATTAGTTTCTTATAGAGTTTCCCTTCCTATGAGTTTATCCTATGTACGCAATGTGTTTCATGTTTCATTATTAAGAAAATATGTTCTGGATGCATATCATGTTTTAACTAATGATGTCGTACAGTTTGAAGAGAGTCTTTTGTATGAATAATTACCAGTTCATATTTTTGATCACATAGATAAAGTGTTGTGGAATAAAGTGATTCATAATTTCAAGGTTTTCTATAAAAGCCATATGATTGAAGAAGTAACATGAGAATCATAAAATGTTATTAAAGAAAAATATCCCCACTTGTTTAAATAGTGAATAAAATTACGAGGATGAAATTTCCAAATGGTTGGAATAATTTCACAACCTAGGTAATAGTAAATCAACATTATTCCTTATTAAAATTATTTAATTAAATTTTACATAGTTATATTCATTATAAGAATATTAAGTAATGTTTTACTAAAGAAAGAAACAATTTAATTGTTAATAAATTTTTTTCCATTTTTTTAATTTAAAACATCTAAATTTTATAATATGAATTTGAAATAATCATGATTATTTATTTTAGAGTGATTTTTAGAATTTTTCTGAAAATATTTATTATTATGTGAATAGTGAAAATACTAATTTTTATAGACCATTATTTATTTTCATTAAGTAATGTAATTTAAAAGTATCATTATAATTTAAATTAACATTAATATCATTTAATTTGAAAAAATAGTATTAATTATGTATTATTTGGAATATAATTTATTTTGGTATAAGTTCATTTTTGTTCTTAAAAACACATTTTACTAAAAATTATTTTTCATAGTATCTTGTGTTTTTATCTTAAATTAATTTCATTCACTTCTAGAAATTGAATATTGAAAAATGGATTCCATATTTGGAATTAAGATATTAATTTTTTTAAATAGGTCCCTTTAATTTTTGTTCATTATTAATAGTAACCATAATAAATAATTTTCACCTCGAAAAGTGTAAAATGAGTAAAAATGGGTTAAAACTCTGGGATAAGGCCTTAAAATAACCCAAACACATGAATTTATTTTATTTGATAAGTTTTTTCTACCATAAACACCCAATTTTATAAAATGTGGTAATTTATTTCCACTTTTCTTTGACAATGACATTAATATGATTTTAAGTAAAGAAAAAAAATGTTAGTCTCTTTGTTTTAATATCTCTAATAATTTTAAATTGGGATTAAAAAAGGTCATGTTCGATTCTAAATCTATATTTGAAATATGAATTAATTTTTTAATCATGGTAATTTATTTTCAATTTTTATTTATGGTATAATTACCTTAAGTACTTATACAACACCGAAACAATGCTTTTTCAAGTAATTGAAAAATAAATTAAATTATTTTTAAAAACATTTATTGTAATACAATTTGTAAGAATTATTTTTTATCAAAATTTTTAGATAAATATAACATGTTAGATATTTTTTAAAAGAATATATTTGAATTAAATTACTAATTTGATGAAATTAATGTTAAAATATGTGAATAGTCAAGAAAATAACTTTAATGATATATTTTGTTAAATAATATTTTATTTAATGATTTAAAATTTATAAAAATATTATATTTACCTAAGTGAATGGGATATGGTCAATCATATCTTCCATCATACATCATGAGTCACTTTTCCTTTTATAGTTACTTTATTGACTCCTATAGAGTAATAAACTTTGATATAATGATAATCATTAAAATGCTAAACATGGGGATAAAATAAGAGATAAGGGTGAAAAAATAACATAAACCTGTATAAATTTTTTCATATAAGAGAATTTACACGCATACTCATCCCAGATTATAAAAATGTCAATTTGGTTCCTCATAAACATGAAAATTAATTTATATTAATTTAATAGTTTAAGTATTTTCAAGGGTCCCCCACCCCTCACACCAAGGACTAACCTTTCTTTTGAAAGGTGAACATTGTATATCACCATGTCCTTTGTGTGTGTGTGTTGAGTTGTGATTCACGAAAATAAAAAACGTGAAGAGAGAGAGAGAGAGATAGAGAGATATAGAAAAGGGTTATTCATTCACCATAACCAGTATAAAATGTAAAATGAGGAAAGGGACAAAAAATACAATTTGGTTTAAAAGTGACAAACACTGATTCACCCCATCTCTATGTCAAGTTTATCCCTAACTAGTCCCCTCAACCTATATTTCCACATATGAAATCTAAACACACATGATATGTGTATAAATAAGGTGTAATAAAATAACATAATAGTATCCATCATGATACCAAGAATCACCAAAAGTTTAAAATATACTTATCTTAGTGGTGTAGTGTTATATAATGATTTAACAAGCTATAATAAACATATACTATATAATGTTTGGTGATAACCAAGACTCTAAAATACCTCATATACTTGATTCAACCAATTTCATAGGATTATCTAAATTTATTTAAAAGTATTTATTGCATTAAAAAAATTTAATTAATGTCTCTATAGAAACATGGAATACATATTATTTATTCTAGACAAAACATAAGTAATACCCTTTCCAAACACATTAGTTATATCATATCCCTTATAAAAAATTGAATATATAGTGTCTATTACAAACACATACAACATATGGTCTACCTAATAATTATATGGAATATTATATATCATGTCTTATCCAAACCCATGAATCAAAAAAATATCATATTGTGTCATAGACAAACTAATGGATTCCCTAAATGTTAACCAACACATTATATTTGAAATATCAGTTTTCATTTCACAATATCCTAACCACGATATCAATTTAAATATAACATGAAATGATTAATTACTTATAAAAATAATCATAGTCTTACAATAACCCATTGAATGATAAAAATATAGTTTTTTTCATAATTATATGACTTTCCATTATGAAACAAAATCATTTCTAGTATAATTAACCATGTTATAATCCTATTTCTATTACACAATAATCATTCCCATCATATTGAAAATTTATGTATAATAAATAAAAATACTTCCATTTATCTTTATTTATTTCACAATATTTTCGAACACCTATTACCATTTATCATTTTATTTAAAACCATCATTACTTTAATCAAATTTAAAAAACATATTCTTTTCACTAAGTCTCATTATTTATTATTTTAACATGAATTTTTATAAAAGAAAAATATTCTATTTTTTTTCCCAAATACTTAATAGGTAAACTCCCTTCCTCATGCTTCTATTAAATCATATAATTCAAATAATAAAGAATTATACCTATAATAAAATATAACTATTCAATTTATCACCACTGAATTTATATTTCTTCATTTTGAAAAAACTCCTTAATATTATTATCTATAATAATAATGTCAATTCACTCTCAATTATTAACACTTAATTTAATAAGTAATCAGTATTATTTCAACAAAAAAAGTTATTTCCAATAGATTAGCATAAAAAATTAATTCTTAATCCTCAAATATTCATCTAAATTATCAAACTTTTTTCTATCTCTTTTTCACCAATTTTGACACACTTATTGTTAAGTTCATATAAACCAATTCATAATTCACACAATTTCATTCAATTAAAAAAATTAAACAAAGTTATCCACTTACCTTATAAAAAATTAATGATTCCTTCAAGTATTGAAATCCAAAAATAAAACTAAATCACTTTGATTCCCAAAATCTATAAGAAAAATAATAATAAAGAATAATAAGATAAAAAATACTTCAATTTTGAAAACATCACATGAAACTAGCATCCTATCTTCTAAACGCATTGAAAATAATAAAATTTTGAAAAATTCATTGGGAATAGAATAATATAGATAGAAACAAAGTTGAGTGTTTGAATAAGAAATCCCATTGGGAACTGTTCATCTAGAATAGTTAATGTATTAAAAATGTCACATAGAAATGATAACAATATCCCTAAAAAATTATAATTGTATAAAATGATGTTGTGGTATCTAAATAACAATGACATGATTACCAAATTTTTAGAAACATACCTATTAACTCTAGTTGTTTTCCCTTAACTAATTATTTTAGAAATAATTCTTAAAAACCTTACCCCAATGCACCATAATGTGGTTTCCACCAAACTATGTTGTGGTTATTCAATCTCTAATATATGAACCACTCTTGCTCCCCAATTTTCACCTTAAACCATTTAAAAAAATTAACATAAACCATGGGGAACTACCATCAAACCATGATATAGTTCTTCTTACCAAGGTAGACAACAACTAAATAATAATCAAAACCCTATTACTCACATCATGACCAATTTTCCCAAAATCATTACTTTTTTCATAAAACCATGAAATTGTTTCTCCTAATGGTGTTAACAAATATCCAAAAAACTCCTTCTAAAAACCATATAAGACGTAGAACCACTACCCTATAAACCACCCTCTTTTCCTATCATGTTTCAACTATAAAGAAGGTTGTACAAACTACTCCTATGAACTACCAAAGCTAATAATACGTGAAAAGAGAATATACCCATGAATTTGAATAGTATTATTATACTACTCATAATTATGAGGATAGTAAGATGTAATCAACATCCACCAAGTAACCAAATAATTCTATGATACATTCTAAAACTAATATATGAATCTAATATCTCAATAAAATAAAATATCATTGGGTTATTATAATATAAGATATTTTTAATGTATATTTTTATAATTTCCCCTTAAATTATATATATAAATGTTAAATTGATTTCTTTTATTTTATTTTTAATGATATAAACATTGAATTCATATAAATATTTATCACTTAATTGGTTTCCATTACATAAAACATGTTTTTTTATAAAATATTAATTCATGTATGTAGGAATATTTTAAATAAATGGAAGTAAACAGATAAATAAATAATCATTATTTTAGTTCTACTATAAATCAATGCTTAAAAAGAAATACCTTTAGTAGTAGTCATAGATCTTTCATCAATCCTAAAGATTTTCATGTATATTAAGGAGTCCAAAAAATTTATTAGGGACCTGATATTCTCTATTTCTGATGGATTAATTAATTTATATGGTATAATATCATAAAATGACTCTTATTTCTAAATTTAACAAGGACCAAACCAATCTTATTGTTTTTGAGAAGTTCATAAAATTTTAAAACATCCGAGGCTTGAAAACAATATCAATTCTTAGTCAAAGATATTTATTCACCTATTTTTAGTGGAGGATTTTATAACATTTTGATTGTATGATTATAAAGTTTGTAGAAAATGATGGCTTATAGTGTTTTTAGTGCTTTTGAAATTTTATAAATGTAGAGAACCCAATACTATAGAAATATGGATTCCTATACCTTTCCTCCCCCCCTATATAACCTAGTGATCTTAAAGGATTTTAAGATTACTTAGGTCAGTTTATTTATGATTATTCTTTTACCTTAACCATGAAACACATGATGGGTTATTATATATATATATATATATATATGTAGACATGGACCTACTAATTTCTTTTCCTGAAATCATATTACTCCAAGAAGGGGAAACCATTTCCTTCTGATAAAAACTCCTCTTATTCCTAAAGTTCAAGTATTATATAACATATATAGGTTAATATAGCCTCTAATTATCGAATAAAAATATCCACTCTTCATTTTTTCTAGCCTAAAAACCATGTTTGGTCCAGAGGTCCCTAGAAGGTGGCTTCCCTCCCCCTATCTATGATTTTTGGTTTTTCTATAGTGGAGAATAAATCAAATGGATATGCTATAATATCATATATTGAATAAAAGGATGATTCCCTACTTTAAAAGGAGGATGATACCCTTGGTATAAAATGTAGCAGGATAAATACGTGTTTATCCAAAAAAAGAGAATCTATTGACCCAACATATAATAATAATAAGGATATAAATCCATCTTCCCTTGTGACCTTGTTTATTTATTTGGAAAACCCCTTAAATGTGGTGGATTCTATGGATGATGAGTTACATCCTTGTTCTATTTTAAGGGACTATATCAAAAAAGGAAATAATAGTGAATTCCTATAAAGACAAATAAAGTTGTGTATCTACTAGATCTTAATCTAATAATCATGAAAAAAATGTTCCTATACTCCCTTGAGAGAAATAATCTATTTCCAACAAAGAATTCACCCCATATTATTCATTCTCTACATGATTATTTTAAATTATGAGGGGTTTGGATCTATTGATAAGTGTGATTTTATCTTTTATAAAATCATATCTTATAAAATCACTCTTTATGATATTTTAGAACCCAAAAATAATTATAAACCCATTAACAAATACATGGAAATTATTTTAATTAAAGAACCATTTTCGTTTCATTCCCTGGAAAAGTCATATATGGTTTTTATAGAAGGACAACCTACTAGTGGAATTGATAAATTCCTTATGTAAACATAATAATATAAAGGATACCTAGATTTACCAACCAATTAATGTTAATTTATTTATGTGATTTTTTAATTGGATGAATGATAAATTATTTGGAGTAATATTCTATCCTTTGATATGGTCTCTAAACTATGGTTTATCGATGATGATTTTAATATGATACTTGAAAATTCATAAAATAAAGGAAGTTGAATCTACATGAATAAATATTTGTAAGATTTAAAATTGTTTTTGATGGATAATTTATTAATGGACCATGGTTTTAAAGGTGGTTTCTATACCTTGTGAAACATGAACCAAGAGAATAGGATAACCTGTTGTTAGCTTAATAGGTGCATCTCCAATGCCTTATTAAACTCCCACTTACCCAATATCTCATAACCCATATGGATTATACCATTTTGGACCATTCTCCCATTCTTATAAAATCAGAAAGATCTACTATGTACTATATCCCTTTAGGATTATCTAAGATGAGGCTTCTTGAATTGGGATATATAGAGGTTGTACATGCATCAAGGAATTCCCTCATGAAAGTTTAATCCATATAATCACTTCAAAATAAGATAATACATCTAAAATGATCGATCCAAGAATGTGTGAAAGAAAAGACCAAGCATAACTCTTGTATAATGGAGATATGAAAAGAGATTCAACTAAATTATAGGATCCCTAAGACTGTTTTTTTGGATAAAAAATTTATAGAGTGTTATTTATCATAGAGGGATAGGGTAATAATACCAATTTTTATTCCTATATAAGTGAGGAAAAAATATTATCAAGTCTTAACCAATGACTAGAAGATGGTTCCTATATAAGTGTTGCTAAAATCACTAATCCATTAGTAGTTAATTATTTCTTTTATTTTCTTATATAAATAAAAACTAAACATTGATGGGGATAACTAGGAAATAGTGAGAGGGTTTATTTCTTAAAAACCATATCTTATAACATTAATGATAAAAAAATGAATTTATTGAAACCATTTCAAACAATGATGATATTATAAAAGTTTTCAAAATCATAAATTAGAAAAGTTCCTGATGCCCTGATGGGATTCCAATCTCATTATTAATTGTTGTATGAAAGTTTTATAAGAAATAAATAACTAAGTATATCCATGAATACATCAGGGGAGTATTATTAACTATATAATCATGAACTACTAATACTGAAGGTGAAACATCATAAATTATATCCAGTTAGTATGCATACTTTCTATTACAAATTCCTTAAAAAGATATATAATGATAGAATAACCACACTCATACCTATGGTGATCTCATAGGAAAAATATATATTCATAAAGGGGAGAAAAATCAAGGGAAAATATCCCTTGAATAGGAGTTTATGGATGGAATTTATAGGAAGGTTATTGATGAAAATATTGTTCTTAAGGTTGACATGGAAAACATATGATAAAATGGAGTGTAAATTCATCGAGAAGGTCATGAGGAACTATGGATTCTTAGAATGATTATGTGACCTGATATTCAGTTTATACATCTCATTTATGTATTTAGTAACTCTTATGGAAAAAATATTTAGGTTATTAAAATTTATTTTATGAATAATGAAAAGTTACCTTTTGCTTCTAAGCCTCTTTTTCTTCATTCTGGACATGTTCAATAAAAATCCTAACTAAGAACTGCAAGTTAGGATGTTCATTTATTTCAAGGTTATATATGGTTATCCATATATAATCTAACTATTATTCATAAATGATATTGTTAAACCCTCTGTGAGATGGTTATTTTAATAATCACCAATCATTGTTATCTTTGTGTATAAGTTAATTTAGTCAATTATTTATTCTATTATAAATATGTTTATATATGTTTAATCATGTCTAATGATGTTTAACTATGATTATTTATGGTTTACTATTGACCTGAAAGTGTTCTGGATTGAATAGACACTTTGTGCGAATTTTATGTTTCTGACTCACCGTTAGTTATTTTCTTGAGTCACCGTTCACACAGATGAGAATGGTCTCACCGATGAGAATAGTCGCACCAATGAGAACAGTCACAATGATGATAACGGTCGCACTGATGATAATGGTCGCACCGATGATAACGGTCGCACCGATGAGAACGGTCGCACCAATGAGAACGGTCGCACCAATGAGAACGGTCGCACCGATGAGAACAGTCGCACCGATGAGAACGGTTGCACTGATGAGAACGGTCCCACTGATGATAATGGTCGCACCGATGTGTACATTCACACCGATGACAACGGTCATACCGATGCTGATCAAATGAGCTACCAAAACCGATGCTGATCAAATGAGCTATTGAAACCGATACTGATCAAATGTGCTACCGAAACCGATGCTGATCAAATGAGCTACCGAAGCTGATGCTAATAAAATGACCTACCGATACCATTGCTGATCAAATGACCTACCAATACCGATGCATATTCAAGTGACTCACCGATCTCATGACTCACCGATAGCCATGAAAACTGTTTGAATTTCTTTTAACTCTTATTTAATTCCAATGGTCATATTTTCTTAATTTAATGACCTTTCTATTAATTAATGATAGTGGTTGGTATTTCAGGAACCGTACCTCGTACCTGTAAAAAGGTAATCATTTTCATTACCGAAGCTAAAAGCTATAAAATGAAAGACAAAAGACAAACATAAATAGTGCTGAAAAAGAAGGGAAACAGGATGCTTAGTGTGGTGATACACAGAGATACTCATCTGATACAAAAAGAACACATGCACTAGATCTTAAAGGAGAATAAATTTTTCTGGAAGCTGAGGGAAATTTCTGTGCTACAAAGCCTATTGAAACCTCAAGCAGGACTTGAATACACTGGAAGTCAAATAGAAAAACAACACTCTGTTTTCAAGAAAAAAACCGAAGAAGGACTTAGAAGCATTTCTATTTAATCAAAGGAGTCCAAAGATGAACTTCAAATCACTAGAGAATTCTAAAATCATATTTACTCTCTCTCAGTGATTATTTTACTTAATTTTTGAGCAGTGTGTGCATTCTGTATATCCCATACACACAGTAACTCCTGTGCTGAACTGGAGGATTTAATCCTCACTCATTATTTCCCTATACTCTTATTTCCCACTGTGGATAGTGGTAGAGGTCAAGTGTGACCTAGATAACCTGTGTGCTATTGTTGTGTTTTCCCAAGTAGAACTATGGTAGAGGTCTTAGTACCTGGACAGTCTGAGTACTGCTGTTTACCCCAATCCAGGGTGTGGATCAAAATTTATATAAATTGTTTGAGAGGTCTAAGTTTCGTCTTGAGACTGAACCTCTTAGTTATAACTACTGTGCCTATTTATTTTGTTTTAAACTATATTGAATATTCCACTGCTAAGTTATTTGAAATAAAAATCTATTTTAAAGTAAATCTAATAGTTAAACTAACAAGTGTTTGTAGTTATTGTAAATCAGTAGGTTAGTTTCAAAAGCTAATCTAATATTTAGATTAGATTAAATAAGAACTAATCAATCTCTTGAGAACCTAACTGAACCTTTATAGTATTGAAAATTCACTATAGTTTAGCTTACTATTAAATTTGGGGGATTTTTAATACGAATATTTTTAACAGAAATTTTAATTGGAACTAAATTCACCCCCTCTTGAGTATCCACTCCAACCAACATTTGGTATCAGAGGATTGTTTTTATAAAAGATTTCCAAACACTCTGTTTTTCAACTGTGATTTTATTTGTATATTAAAGATCTTAAATTTCTGTTAGTTCTAAATTTTATCTCTTTAAATAGACTTGATAAAATCTAGTAATGGATAATAGACTAGAAGGTCCTGCTACCAACATGACACGTTTCTTCAATGGTGTTAATTATGCCCAATGGAAACTAAAAATTAAAATTCATTTAGAAAGTATGGGTTTTGATATCTAGACTGATATAGAGACTTAGTATAAAATCCCAGAATTTGAAAGAACTACTTGGGATGGACCTACTAAAATAGATTAAAATAATAATTATAATGTAATGAATGCTTTGTACTGTGCTTTAGGCAATGAAGAATTTAATCGAATATCTACTTGTAAAACTGCTTATAAAATTTGGGATACTTTGGGTGTTTCTCATGAGGGAACAAACAATGTTAAAGAAATGAGATTGAATACCTACACTATTAAATATGATAATTTTAAAATGAATCCTGATGAATCTATTTTAGACATGTATCTTAGGTTCAACGAAATTATAAATACAATGAGCTCAATTGGAAAAGTTGTTCCTACAAAAGAACAAATCATGAGGATATTAAGATGTCTGCCAGATAGATGAAGAGGAACATCAGTTTCAATTAGATAATCTTGTGAAATTGGTGCTCTACCTGTTAAAGAACTGATTGGTAAGCTAATGATGTATGAAGAGGAATTGAAAGTAAACAAGGAGGAAGATAATGAACCAAAGAGGAAGTAAGTGGCATTTAAGTCTACTGCCTCAAAGAGAAAGGACAAGGAGAAAGTTCACATACCTACTAAAATCTCAATAAGTGGAAGTTTAGATTCTGATAGTGATAAAGAGATGGCTCAAATAGCTAGACAATTTAAGAGATTCTATAGGAAGAAGAAATTTTTCAGAAAATCAAAATTTAAGGGTAAGTAGGACAATAAAGGTTATTGTAAGAAAGATTGGAAGAAAGATGATAAGGATGATGAGATAGTGTGTTATGAATTCTAAAGGAGGGTACACATTAAGGCTGACTGTCCAAAATTGAAGTTCAAGAAGAAATATGACTACAAGGACAGAAAATATAAGAAAGACATGAAGGCAACCTGGAGTGATTCAGAAGACATCACAAGTGAGTCTGAAGTTTCTGATTCTGAAAATGATCGTGCCAACATGTGTTACATGACTAATACTTCTGAGGTACCTATTTCCCCTTTGTTGAATGATTATTATTCCGGGAATGAAAGTAGTGATGATAATATGTCTAAATATGAATTATTTTAATAATGTAATATGATAGAAGAAACTTGAAATGAGCTAAAGGATAAGTACAAGTCATTGAAGAAGCAGTATGCCCTATCTAGTACTGCACAATCTGCAAAAGAAGTAGAAAAGAAAAAGAATTCTCAACTATTAAAGGAAAATACTGAACTCAAATTGTCTAATGAGTAATTAAGGAAGGAATTAGAGAAATTAACAAATGGAAAGGATACAATTACACAAATTCTCGGAAAACAAGTGGTACCAAAATATACCACTGGAATAGGCTATCATCCTGGACAAAGATAGATTACTAAAAATAGATTTATTCATAAATATGGACAGAATGCTGTTAGTTATAGTTCTGGAAATTCATATTCTTAAACTATTTATTCACATGGTTATAGTTCAAACAAAGTTTATTTTTCAAAATCTGTTGAATCTATTGATTACATGAGACCCATTAGACAAATCTGGGTACCGAAAGTTTTTCTTATTAACCTCTCTGGACCCAAGAAAATCTGGGTACCAAAATCATTTTCTGTTTAAACCCATTTTGTAGGAGACTTTCTTAAAGAGTTCCTATAAGAAGACATGGTACTTGGACAATGGATGTTCAAGACATATGATAGGACAATTTTCGTGTTTTAAGAGCATAATCAAGGTTGATGGAGGACATGTCACCTTTGGTGATAATTTAAAAGGAAAAATCATCGGCTTAGGCCAGATTGGTAACACCTATTCAATTTTAATTTCTAAAGTTTTACTTGTTGATGGATAAAAATACAACCTATTAAGTATTTCTCAGTTGTGTGATGATGATTTTAATGTTAAATTTGAAAATGATGCTTGTAATGTTTTTGATTCTAAAAATTCTTTGGTATTTACTGACTTGAGAAATGAAAATGTTTATGCAGTTGATTTGAATGCTTTAGCTAAACAGAACATAACTTTCTTAAATTCCTTTCATAAAGAGTTTTGGATATGGCACAAAATATTAAGACACTACAATGTTCACTCACTTAGGAAACTGACTAGGAAAAAATTATTTAGAGACGTACCTAAACTTGAATTCCCAGCTGATAAAGTTTGTAATCCCTGTCAAAAGGGAAAGCAATATAAAGTTTCTTTTTAATCAAAGAAAGAAGTTTCAACTTCTCAACCTCTCAAGTTGGTTCACATGGACTTGTTTGGACATTATAGAGTTTCTAGTTTAAATGGTAAGCACTATGTCTATGTCTTAGTAGATGATTTTTCTAAATACACTTGGGTATACTTTTTAGCTCACAAAAGTGAAGCTTGTTCTTATTTTATTAAATACTCCAAGTCTGTAAAGAACCTTAGTGGACTTAAGATTAAGACCCTGAGAAGTGATCATGGCTGCGAGTTTGAAAATCACGAGTTTGAATATTACTTCTCACACAATGGCTATAATCATAACTTTTCTGCCCCTAGGACACCTCAACAAAATGGTGTAGTAGAAAGAAGAAATATAACCCTTTAGGAAATTGTAAGAACTATGCTTAATGAATATGAATTACCTATTTATTTTTGGGCTGAAGCTGTCAATACAACTTGTTATATTATAAATAGAGTCTTGATTAGACCTGTTCTCAAAAAGACCCCTTATGAACTGTGAAATAATTAGAAGCCTAAAGTTAGTTACTTCATAGTTTTTGGTTGCAAAGTCTTTATTATTAATACAAAGGATAATATCAACAAGTTTTCTTCTAAAAGTGATGAAGGAATATTTCTAGGTTACTCTATAACTAGTAAGTCTTGTAGAGTCTTTAAAAAAAGAACTAAATGTGTGGAGGAATTTGTTCACATCAAATTTTATAAAAATGATCTGCATGAACCTAAGTCTTCTCCTAAAAATCTTGAATAAGACTTGTCTATTCTATACCTTAATGATAAATTCAGTGATCCTGTTGTCAAGACAACCAGTTCTGGAAATACACCAGAACCTGCTTTTGATGAACCTGAACATAGAGAAGAACCTGAAATTTCTAGTCCTATATTTACTAGATCAACTAGAACTCTAAATAATCATCCTTTAGATACTGTTATTGGTAATATTTCAAGAGGAACACATACTAGAGATTCTCTAAGAAACCAGGTTGAACATCAAGCCTTTCTTTCACAGCTAGAACCTAAAAATATCAATGAGGCTATCAATGATGAATTTTTGGTAATGGCTATGCAATAATAGTTAAATCAATTTGAAAGAAACAAAGTTTGGGAATTAGTTGACAGAACTAAGGAAACTTTGACAATAGGCACCAAATGGGTTTTTAGAAATAAAGTTGATGAGTCTGGAAATATAGTTAGAAACAAAGCTAGGCTAGTTGCACAAGGGTATAGTCAAGAGGAAGGAATAGACTATGAGGAAAAATTTTCACCTGTAACTAGATTAGAATCTATTAGGATTCTACTTACCTATGCTGCTCATCTGAATTTCAAGTTATATCAAATGGATGTTAAAAGTGCTTTTCTAAATGGTTTTATAATTGAAGATGTTTTTGCTGAACAGCCACCTTGTTTTTAAAACCCCCATTTTCAAAATTATGTTTTTAAACTTTCTAAAGCTTTATATGGTCTAAAATGGGCTCCAAGATCTTAGTATGATAGACTAAAAAATTTTATTATCTTGAAAGGTTTTACTAAAGGAATTGCAGATCCCACTGTCTTTATTAAAAGAATTTATAAAGATATTTTGATTGTACAAATCTATGTTGATGATATTATCTTTGAATTTTCAAAACATTCTTTATGTACTGATTTTTAAAAGATTATGCAAAATTAATTTGAAATGAGTTTAATGGGAGAACTCAAATATTTTCTTGGTTTTCAAATTTTTCAAAAGAAAGATGGTATTATTTTAAATCAAAGTAAATATACAAATAATCTTTTAAAAAGTTTTGTTTTGGATAATAATAAGGGAAGTGACACACCTATGAGTACCACCTGTAAGTTGGATGATGATGAAACTGGGAAACCAGTTGATCAAACCAATTATAGAGGTATTATTGGAAGTTTACTTTATCTTACTGCTAGTCGACCAGATATTATTTTTAGTTTATGCATGTGTGCAAGATTTCAAGCTAATCCTAAAGAATCTCATTTACTTGCTGTTAAAAGGATTTTCAAATATCTTAAACATACTACCAATTTAGGTTTGTTTTATCCAAAAGGACAATCCTTTGACTTAATAAGTTATTCAGATGCTGACATTGCCGGTTGCAAGTTAGATAGGAAGAGCACATCTGGAAAATTTCATCTTTTGGGAAAGTCCTTAGTATCTTGGTGTAGTAAGAAACAGAACTCCGTTGCATTGTCTACTACTGAAGCAGAATACATTTCTTCTGGTAGTTGTTTTGCACAGATTCTGTGGATGAAACACACTTTCTTGGACTATGTATATCAATTTAGACATGTGTCTATAAATTGTGATAACACTAGTGCAATTAAAATCTCCAAGAATCATGTGAATCACTCTAGGACCAAACACATTGATGTCAGACATCACTTCTTGAGAGATCATTATCAAAAAGGTGATATTTCTCTAGAATTTATTGACTCTAAACATCAATTAGCTGATATCTTCACAAAACCCTTGGGCTCAGAAAGGTTATATTTTATTAAACAAGATTTAGGTAGGATCGATCAGTGAAACCGATCAGTGAAACCGATCTTTTCTACAATTTGAGTTTTACAGTTTATGGAACCGTCAGTGTTTATCAAAACAACACTATTTTAATTAATTGATATTATATCTACTTTTGTAACCCTAAATGATAAAATTAATGACTTGTGACTATTTCATTTTCAAGAACTGTGACCCTTCATCTCCCGCCGAATTTCACTCTCTCTGAAACTTGAACCTCTTGAACCTCTTGAACTTTTTTTAATATTTCAAACCTTCCAAACCTATCGAACCTCCAAATGGAAAAGAAAAAGTGACAATTAAGGAGTCTAAAGGTTCCTCTTCTGTGAAACGCCAATGAGGAGAATCTAGCAGCATGACTCAAAGGTCGGTGAACCCGGAGTTGGAAACTCGGGTGGTCACCATGGAAAAGGAAGTGAGTTCCGAATGGGTGTTATCCAGTAAGTCTACTCTCTTAAAAGTATTGGAGATGAAGGGATGGAAATAATGGTTCGGTGATAATAACTGAGTCTACTACCTAAAGATAGTGCATGAGTTTTATCTAAACTTAACTGTTGGATTGGATGGAGCAGAAGCTGTGAGATTATCTTCAGTGATCAAAGGGAAGAAAATAACTTTTTCATCGAAGCAATGGGCTGAATGTTTGGGAGTAACACATAATGTTAGATATGAGGATTACATAGGTAACATTCCTCCTCCTACTGAATATTTTTCTTTCTCTGGAGATGATGACTGGCTATCCTGAATCCATAAGAATAATAACTATTGAGTTAGATGGAGAAAGTAGAATCTTGTTTAAGTTTATTCAGCACCAAATCTGTCCCAGAAAAGGTGATTTTTCTATTGTAAAGTATGAAGATGTTTTCTTGTTATTTTTATTGCTGAATGGTGAGAAGATCAACTTGTGTAGATATATTAATGTTTATATTGCTGAGATAGTAAAGCCATACAAGAAGGCTACAACCTTGTTCTATTCTAAGAAAGTCTCTACTGTACTAAAGTTTTTGGGCTACGTTGAAGATGGAGATGAGTGTATATCATCAAGTAGTATCTTTTGTATTAACAAGGATATTTTTAAAATAATGAAAATTAGTTGGAATCTATGGAAGAAGTCATGGGTTGGTGATGAAGATAATTTATATGACTCCTTTAATCCTTATGACCATTTTAAGAGACCAAAGGGGATGAGAGATTCCGGTCTAAAACCCATTGAGGAAGTTGTCTAATCTGATGTAGAAGAAGAAACAGAAGTTCCTAAAGAAACTGGAGATTCCAGTAATAAGGGGAAAAGGGAGGCTGAAGCTGATGATGATGAGGATACTGAAAGGAAACCCGAGTCACCTCCTGATGACAAGAGTGATCCTGATATAGTAATTCCTAAGAAAAAAGAATAGAATTTGGACCGGCTAGTCCATCCCTTAAATTACCTGAGTCATAATGCCTTCTAGGTGATGAATAAGAAGATGATACTAAAGTATGAAATTCTGAGCAGTATGAATCCAGTAGAAAAGATAGTACCGACGCAACCTCAGTAAAAAATAATGGACAGGGTGATGATGATGATGGTGATGATGATGATAGTGAATATAGTGATGATTATGATAATGCTAGTCCTAGACTAGTGGATGGTCACAATGTAATCCAAGCTGATCCACAACCTCATTTAGTTGAGCAAGAAACTGTTCCCGAGACTGAAAGGACAATGCAGAAAGAAATTGATGTAGGTGAGGAAGTCTCACATGAAAATTCTGGAAAAGCTGATTTTGTAAGGCCTCAGTATACCTCTTGTAAAACTACATGGGAGGAACACCCAGGTTTTGTGGTTCTTGGTTTGGATTATTCAGAGGAAGAGGAAGAAGGAGTGCATATTGAAAAGATAAGCCATTCAGTTAAGGCTAGACCAGTTGCTAAGAATGTGCAAGTAACAGCAGAAAGACCTGGTCCTTCAGTTTCTCGATATGATTTGGATAGATTTAAAGATGAGCTGCTCCACACAGTTAGAGAGATAGTAAAAGAGGAATTGTCTAATGCTCCTGCTCCTACTCTTGTGAATTTATCTGAGGCTGTTATGGATTTTTTAACACAAAGAGTGGTAAGTATTATTAAGATAGACCTATGAAATACTTGTGAGATGATTGGAAGACATATTACCTCTCTGAATCAAGCGCTCAAGGATTTGAGCAGTAGCTTAGTATCTCAGTCAGGTGAATTTAGATCAACCATCACTGGCATGATGGAAGTTTTGAGAAATTTGATAGAACACCTGAAGAAATCTAATTTTAGAAAGTTGAAGGCTGATATTACTCAGATTGTTTCTCAAGCTAGCTCCTCAAAAGGGACCAAGATTATTGGCCATGATATAAATGCTTTAAAAGAAGTTATAAAAGAATAGTTATCAGCTCTTGGACATATTTTTGATTTTGACTCATTGAGAAAGATGAAAAAAATAGTGATCATATTCACAAGATGGTAAATCTTTATTCAGCTAATGCTACTAAGGCTCAGAAAGAGATCAAAGAAAAATTAGATCACTATTTTTCTAAAATCTATACCATGCATGAGTTGAACCATCAGTTTAAAGTCATGGATGAGAATTTTCGGCTTCCTCCAGTCACTCAAGCCTTTAAGGCTCGGTCCAGCAGTTGAAATATTTTACTCCCACTCTAGAAAGTTTTATGCAGAACAAAGATGATTTTGAGAAGGACATGAAATATGGTGGTGAAGTCATTCATGATTTTATCAATATACTCAAACCATATCTTCATGTGGAAGATAAAGCAATTGTTTTTCCTAATGCTGAGCCTCTCAGTCCATCCAATGTTGCTCTTGGTCAGTTATCAGTTTCTCAGGATCTCTCTAATATTCGACTAGTCATTCCGCAGCCACCTTTTGGAAGATCTTCTACTCAACCTTCCACCAAGCCACCCTTTGTCCCATCCATTCCTCCATATACTAAAGTAAAACCTCCTCTGCACCCCAAGAAGTAGCTGTGCCTGTCATTTTTGATAGGGTATCTTTTTTGTGCACCTTTTTGAGTGGGTTTTTAATGGAACTTTCTTCTTTTTATTCCCTCTACTCTCTTTTTTTGATAATCCCAAAGGGGGAGAAAATATATATACTCAGTATGGGGGAGAAGAATATATTCATTTCTATAAAGGGGAGACAAGTATATATATATATATAAAGGGTAGAAAAGAATATATATATAAATGGGGAGAAAGTACTACTACTTATATAAATGAATACATAGATAAAAGAGAAGAAATGACTATTTATATATTTTGTTTATATAGGGAGAGCATACTGAATGTTATATCCTCTCCTCCCTCTTCATTTATGCCATAGATTTGTGATTATCAAAAAGGGGGAGATTGTTGAACCCTCTGTGAGATGTTTATTTTAATAATCACAAATCATTGTTATCTTTGTGTATAATTCAATTAAGTCAATTATTTATTCTATTCTAAATATGTTTATATATGTTTAATCATGTCTACCGATGTTTATATATGATTATTTATGGTTTACTATTAACCTGAAAGTGTTCTGGATTGAACATACACTTTGTGCAAATTTTATGTTTTTGACTCACCGTTAGTTATTGTCTTGAGTCACCATTAGTTAAAGGGATGGCAATGGTCACACCAATGAGAACGGTCGCACCGATGAGAAAAGTCACATCGATGAGAATGGTCACACCGATGAGAATGGTCACACCGATGAGAATGGTCGCACTGATGAGAACACTCGCACCGATGAGAACGGTCACACCGATGAGAACGGTCATACAGATGCTGATCAAATGAGCTACCGAAACAAATGGTGATCAAATGAGCTACCGAAACCGATGGTGATCAAATGAACTATTGAAACCGATGCTGATCAAATGAGATACTGAAGCCGATGCTGATAAAATGACCTACCGATACTATTTCTGATCAAATGACCTGCCGATACCGATGCCGATTCAAGTGACTCACCGATCTCATGACTCACCAATAGTTATAAAAACTATTTGAATTTATTTTAACTCTTATTTAATTCCAACATTCATATTTGCTTAATTTAATGCACTGACTATTAATTAATGATAGTGGTTGGTATTTCCGAAACCGTACCTCGTACCTGTAAAAAGGTAATGATTCCCATTGCCAGAGCTAAAATCTATAAATGTAAAGAAAAAATCCAGACATAAATAGTGCTGAAAAAGAAGGGAAAAAGGCTGCTTGGTGTGGTGATACACAGAGATACTCATCTGATACAAAAAGAACACATGCACCAGAGCTTAAAGGAGAAGAACTTTTGCTCGAAGCTGAGGGACATTGCTGTGCTACAAAGCCTATTGAAACCTCGAGCAAGACTTGAATACATTGGAAGTCAAATAAAAAAACGACACTCTGTTTTCAAGACAAAAACCGGAGAAGGACTCAGAAGCATTTCTGTTTAATGAAAGGAGTCCAAAGTTGCACTTCAAATCAATAGATCATTCTAAAATCATATTTACTCTCTCTTAGTGATTATTTTACTTACTTTTTGAGTAATGTGTGCATTCTGTATATCCCATACACACACTAACTCCTGTTCTGAATTAGAGGATTTAATCCTCACTCACTATTTCCCTATACTCTTATTTCCCACTGTGGATAGTGGTAGAGGTCAAGTGTGAACTGGATAGCCTGTGTGCTATTGTTGTGTTGTCCCACGTAGAACTGTGGTAGAGGTCTTAGTACCTGGATAGTCTGAGTACTGTTGTTTACCCCGATCCAGGGTGTGGATCAAAATTTATATAAATTGTTTGAGAGGAATAAGTCTCGTCTTGAGACTAAACCTCTTGGTTATAACTGTTGTGCCTATTTATTTTATTTTTTAACTTTATTGAATATTCATCTGATAAGTTCTTTGAAATACAAATCTATTTTAAAGTAACTCTGATAGTTAAACTAGCAAGTGTTTGTAGTTATTGTAAAGCAGTAGGTTAGTTTCAAAAGATAATATAATCTTCAGATTAGATTAACTGATAACTAATCAATCTCTTGAGAACCTAACTGAACATTTACAGTATTGAAAATTCACTTCATTTTATCTTACTATTAAATTTAGGGGATTTTTAATACGAATATTTTTAACAGAAATTTTAATTAGAACTCAATTCACCCCCATCTTGAGTATCCACTCCGACCAACAGATATTATGATGTTTTTTAAAGGATAACAAAATGCTATCATAGAATTGAAATATATCATGAATAAATATGAAATATGGAGTGGAAAAAAGGAAAAATTACTCAAAATAAATGAATATGTATTATCTAGGATCTTAGATAAAAGATATTATCTAATTAAAACATGGATTAGATTATCTATGTTAGGATTTCCCTTATAATATCTTGGTGTTCTCCTAGATAATGGAAGGATTTATATTAACCCCTTTGATAGGTTGGTTAACATGATCAAAAGTCATATTGTCAACTATAAAAACCGTATATTATCTTTTATGGAAGAATGATATTGATAATAAACATCCTAATTTGTATTCCTATGTATATATTATAATTTATTAAAGTATAAAAATAAAATTAAGGGGAATTGATAAAATCATTGAATTTTTTTTATGTGATACACATTCATATGGTTAATTCCATTGGACTAGTTGTAAGTAATTATCGAGACTGATGAAATAAGGACACATCAATAGGAGGGTTATGGAGGATTCCGTGGATGTTATATAGGAAAAACTACCAATGTGATATCATTATAAGTTATCCTATATGGGAATGATTCTCTAGGAGACAATATTAAAATACCTTAGATTATATCCATAATGTGAGTACTTATATATCCTCTCTTTGGCACAGGCTCTATGGATCCATTCATAAAAAAATAGACAATTACTAATAGATTATAGGGATGGGAGACCTTATTATTTGATATGTTAATTAGACTATCTTAACTCAATACTTCCTAAGATTACCTACACAAAACATGATTTTTTATATGGAAATTAAATACCCACAATTCATCAATGTAGTCCTCAACATGAAACAAAAGAAAATGTTTTACAATATCTATCTTCTTGAGGATGATGAATGATGCATTCTTACTCTTATAGAAACTTTTATTTTTAATGTGAAGGATTATCACAATCTCATAGAAGTTCATTAAGGAAAAAATAAATTGGAAAACGAATTATGGGATACCATCATCCCTCTAAAGGTGAGTTTCTTAATCTAGAATTCTTTTTATGGATCCTTTTCTACTGAAAATACAATATAATTTAGAGGCATTTTCTATTCTAAAAAATTTCTATGCTTCTAAAACTTGAAAGTAGAGTTAGAGGAGTACCACTTCCTCAAAATTTATTAAGACAATTAAATACATAATTTTCTTAGTATCCATATGGATATAAGTCTCAAACTAGTGTCATTCTATCAGTTTCTCTCGCCATACTTATATAGCATGGACAACTCCTCATATGAATGGTGGATTCACAGTGTATCATTTTAGATAGGTTTTTGAACTCTCTGGGAGGCTTGAAAAAACATCAGGCATAATGATTCCAAATCAATAAATTTCATTTCAGAATGAATACCCTTTATTTTATAAGGGACCAAGCTCTAACGATCCAAGGAAAGGGAACCTCCCCCTTCTTGAGTAACATATGGATAAATTACCCACCCACTCTAAGTAACACGAGTAACATAGAATGTGGCCACTAGATATGCCAGTATCCCCTATTAATGGGTATATGATGAATGTGGGTGGTTCTTATATGAGAGGAATACTGCACTATGGGGGAATTATTTTGAATTCTATAGGTAAAATGATACTAGCCTTTAGTTCTTACTATGGAGATAAAAATCCTCTTATTTTGGATACTCGATCACTTTTTAGTTGACTATTCCTTAGAAAATACACTTTATAATTATAAAAAAAGACATAAATTTATCTGTCAATTGTATAGAGTATCTTAACCTCATAACATTGGGTTTTTGTTTATAAATAGAGGAAAAATTTGATTCTAATAAACTAATAAAAAAGGATTCAATATATTTGGGGGGCGGGGGAAGGAAACATGGTGTTAGATCACCAAGATTCATGGGGTATCCTTCCAAAGAATCCAAGGTTTTATTTATCATAGTTTACCTCATCTTGATAGTAAAATTGTGCTGTGTAGATACTCACTTGGTTTACACTACTTTAGACCCCATTTATTTTACTTATTTATGACTTTTAAACTTTATTCTTATTATAAATATATAATTAAGTGAGTTATATTTTTAGGAGGTATATTTAAAATTATTTTAAAAAACCTTAATTTTTATGTTATTATTTTAAATATTAAAATCACTTAAGTTTGAAACTTATTTTGATAAAATTAATAAATTTTTGGAAAAAATACTTTGAATTTATCAAAAGAGTTTCTTTTTCTTTTTTTTTTTGAAAAAATTGAATTTTATGGTAAATAATAAAAATATAAATGTTTTAAATACAATATGTTTTAGGACTTAATTTTATAGTAATAATTACCTAATTAATTTTAGAATGGATTTATTGACCCAAAATAAGTCCAATAAGATAAAAAATATATTGAAAAATAAGAAATTCAATTTCAAAAAATCAAAAGTAATTTATAATGTCTAAAAAATATTTTATCCAATTAAAAAATTATTTTTCATTATTTTATTTACTTTTTATAATTTTAAAAAATTAATTTTCTTTTTAATAGATTAAAATACATTAAAATTATATATTTTTAATTAAATACTATTAATCATCTCAAAGAGAAACACTATTGAGAGTTGTGGTACTGAAATAATTTTATATTAAATATTTTAACTCCAAATACCCCTCCCCTCCAAGTAAAAAAAAATCCTCTCACCCCCATGGAAAATAATATCTAAATTAAACCCATTTCCTAAAAACTATCTATATCCCTCTTAAATATCCTCCAAATAGTTTTGGAAACTTTGTGGTGTTAACCCACTCCAAAATTCAAGTAATTAATCCCTGAGTAAAGTATAGTCATCAATGAAGTAGTAACTCCCCCTTTTCTTTATTTACATTTTCTTATTATATTTTCTAATTATCATTACTTTTTTACATTATTAAATAAATTAATAAATATTTCTATATGATATAAATATTATTATGCTATAATATAATTTCTATAAACTATTTATAATATATTTATGATCTATCTTTCTATTTTGACACAACTTAATAATGGAAAACATTACTTTATATGAGGAAATTTTAAATTCTTAATTTATTATTTCCTTCACATTGGGGTGACTATTTTTCCCAACTAGTGGTTTTTCGGTTCTTTGGGAAACACTTCATGCTACATTTCATCAGGGATTTAAAGCATCAAATTATTATTTTTGAATCCATTTTATATATTTTTCTACCTCTCCTCTTTTGTTGTGGAAAATGATGAGGGTTCCACACATCATTAATGGTATGGATCCATGTTCTCTTTTTATGGTTGAAGGTGACTAGATTGGTGCTCATAAATCCTAGGTGTGTTGGAAGCCACCTACTTATGGATTCAAATTGAACAATGGAAAATCTTATATACAAGGTGTATTTTGTGGAAGGGGAATCTTTTGGGACACTTAGGGCTCTCTCATTCTATAATTATCAACCCTCTATAGGTAGGGATGCTCTTTACCAATTTGAACTCATGAAACTATCACCAATAATTTTCTATGTAGGGAAAATGATGTTTGTATCACCATAGTAAAATTATAGTTGACTAAAATGATCAATTCATTGGTGGATAAATCTATCATTCTATGTAAAATTTCTTATTCTATGAGAACTTCTAGAAGTATTCTTCATTTGAATATGGAATTAAAGCACACTGAAAGGGTGGGTATTTTGGAATATGAGATTCTTTCTTCCAAATGTGATGAGATAGAGAGACTGGTTATTTTTTCTGACTTGGATTTGATTCCTTCTGACTATATTAAAATTATCTAAGGGGATGACCTTGGTATGCACTACTTCCAACCCCCTTGACTTTTCTACTTCTTATTTCCTGTACTTTCCAATGTATAAAATCTTTAATTTTTAGTTATTATATACATTTTTTTGAATTTATTTTCATTTATTTTTAATATTTTAGAGGTATTATAACTAGTTGATAAATTATAATGATCAAAACTGCTATATTGAAATGAAAAAGAATAATTTGCACAAACATGTGGTCAAACCTTTCAATCTTTAATGAAAAGTTAGTAAGTAATTTCCAAGTATAATAAATGTTAAATATAACGTAAATTAATGTTATATACTTATATAATATTTTCTAATAAACATAATTTTGTTATACTGGAGGTGTAATCATAATGAAGAAAAACAAGACCTAGGGTAAGGGGAATATTTTCTCAAGCTCTTCCCTTTGATGTTTGTTCTCTCTTTGTAATCATATTTTTAAATTTTTTAATAAACTCTCTTATGAATTCCTAATATAAATTTTTAAACTTTTTTATGTGTATTAACTTAATCTATCTAATATTGGTCGATGATTTTAACCTTACCAACGTTTTATGAGATTATCCTTTGAGGTCTCATCTTATTGAGGAATATCCCTCTCAGCTAACCCTGTTGCAAAAGATTTGTATTTACCATTACTCTAACTATTTTATTAATTTTCTTATTCACCATACATATTTATGTTCATGAATATTTTAAAATAAAATGTTTTTTCTTATATCCTAAAATAGAATGTTTATAAAGGGATTATAGTCTAATTAGCCTAGGTGAGAGTAGAATACCACATAGAGGGGAGGGGTGAATCAATGATTACCAAAACAAAAAATATTAAAAATCATTTTCTTTTCATCTTCCATTGTGATTAGATCTAAATCAAGATTATTTGTCCATGAGGGATAGAGTGGGAAAGAAAACGCAAAATATAGGGGTATTTTAAGTGGATCACTCACTTTTTTTAATGAGAATATAATCCTTAGAGAAAAACATTTTTGATCTCACTATGTGCATTATTATATTCTTTCCAATAAGAAGAAGAAATAGTGAAAGAATATGGTCATGAAATACCATTACACGAAATAAATATGATTTTCACTAAGTCAACCAATCAATTATTTTATATACCAAGAAAATCCAAAATTTTTATCATGTGTACACCATTATTATTATCCTCATTCCTAGCTAAATTCTCCATACAAAACTCCCTAGAATGGGCCACCAGTTATCGAAAATATTCATTACTTTTTTTCATCATACTTTTATTTTGGAGAGTCACTTAATATTTATAGACTTTATATTCATTACATTGCGGTTAACTTGATCACAATATAATCTTTATATCCACAATATACTGATTATATCTCTCAAATTATCCAAAAAATCAATCCAATATTTTCTACATGAGTAAAATTATAGTGGGATTATATTTTTTATCAATTAATCTCTATATATTACAAATTTTAGAGTGGGAAAATAATTTTTTCCATGATTTCCTTCGTATTCCTATATAATGATGCACCAAAGATTCTTAGGATCCCCCATCATGTCATAATTTCACCCTATAATACTATTAGAACACTTTAAAACATAATCCCCTTTAGCTACTATGGGAGTACCTACATATGAGTAAAAATATTATTCTATTTCACTTATTTATAACATAAAAATTTGATTTATAATATAATTCAATAATGTAAGAGTAATATAATATTTTGAATTAACTCATCATGATGTAGTGATAACCTTCATGTCATAATAACCTCAAACTCAAGGAATCCTTTATTAATTTTCAGTCAACTCAAATCTAATAAGACTCATATCAATCCATGAGTATAGATTCAATAAATTTACTTGAAAATACCTTCAATACTATTGGATAAATAATCTAAATAAATAATTTATAGCATTACTCTAGTGATAATATTATCTAAACACCACATCATAGTCTATAATGATAATTTTGAGAGTTCTCTAACCTCTCAATTTTAATATCAATACTATGTTAAACATGTATTAATTGAGAAAAAAAACTAGATCCCCACTTGTTGAAGCACTCCATGTGGGTTTAATAATTCCATAATCTAGAGGAGAACTTTAATCTCCCATAAGAGATATTTAATCTACCCCCATTGTATTTTTTGGAAACATATGAAACTACACATGGAAGGTTTTAAATACTTTAGTTACCAACATCTCATGTGTACTCAAACTCTTTCACTTCTAAAAATAAGTAAATTCATTCCTCCTTCACCAAAATAGGTCCATTTTAATTCTTCACCTTTGTCAAAAAATACAATGGAATGAAAGAGGGAAAATAAAGTAAAAAAATTGTAGGAATTTTGTAAGAGAATAAACTCTCAAAAACACTCTCAAGTGCAAGAGGGAAAACATAATTAGGGCATTTTCAATATATCTATAAATTTTACCTTTATTGAAAAATATTAAAATAAAATATCTCTATGTTCCACCTTCTCCTTGATTAATTTTTACTTTATATCAATATTATTTAACCTAAAATATTTTAACAGATTATTTAATGAGTTGAATTCACTTTGATTATCCCACCCAGTTATCACTGGGTATGATACATTCAACCTTGTAACTTCATGCTATGACTTCATTTATATCATTTGATTTGGTTCTTATGATGTTTAAATATAACCATCTTCTATTATTCTCAACGCGGATGAAATTTTCTTCTTAGAGTAATAAAAAATGCATCTTCTTTCAGTACAAATGTAAATACTTGGAAATTCCATGGAATTTTTTTCATAAATACATGAGAATTTTACGAGTCCACAGTTTCTGACAGTGCTTGATTCCGAGGCCCGGTGTGCCCGAAAACAATTTCTGAAGTTTTGTTCTGGTACGTTCAGTAAACATAGGAGCAGAATTTTATATCTTTGGAATTGGTACTCGGAATTGAAATCTGAAGACACCGATGAACTTGCAGCGCCGATATTCTCTTAAGGAGTCCTTTACCGTAGTTGAGTTTTATCGAGAGTGGAAGTTAATTTTGGGGGTTTTCTAAATAAATTAAATAAAAATATGACTAACATATTTTTATGTAAGTGGTGGTTTAATCCTCCAAGGAGAAGTTGGAGGTGGGGCCCACCCCCACATAACCTCCCATGGGAGGATATTATGTGGTGGGGCCCACATGAGCTCAACCCCCTTAAACCCCCTTAACTCTCTTTATCCCTTGGAATTCCCATAACTTTTGGAAACTCTTCACTTTCCACCTTCCCTCTTAATGTGCCAACTCACTCTCTCAATTAATTAACTAAACTTGCAATTAATTAATTGGATCTTCTAATTTGAATTAATTTGAATTCATTATGTGACCATAAAAAATATGTGTTATATTATTATGGTTGGGGTTGGCATATTTTTCTTTTATTGGGATAATTGGTGGAGCTTTGGGAGAACTCTTGGAGGAACGATATCCTCTCGACGAAGAACGCCCGTCTCCACCGAAGAACGACGATGCGGTCTCCTTCCTTTCCAACCGGGGCAAGAAAGGAAAGACGCCGCCCGTGAAGAACGTTTCCAACGACAATGTAATCCCCTCCCTAAGTCAACGGAATGACACTGTCTTCCCGCGACACCGTCAAGCGATCACCGATTGCAAGGTAGGGGATTGACCTTTCTTGGGATTGATGTTATCTGTTCTTATTTCTAAACGATGAATGCAGACCAGACAATGAACAAGCTGATCCATGGTTCGATCGTTCTTGCGGGTAAGGGAAGAATTTCATGCAGGGTTTAGAACTGGGATGAATCAGTCTTATTGATGATCTTTATTGAACCCTATTATGATCTACTAATGAAGAGGGTGTGGGACAATACGAACACGGTCTGATTCCCTCTGCTAGTATTTTGATGTTCTTCAACTTGTTGCATTCATCATGGGAGATGGGCCAAAGTGGCAGTGACAGAATCCGGAGGGTCCAGTGCTGAGGGCGGCATCCAGGGAGGACCCCCGACACAGACGAATCCAATTTCTGACCACCGGAGCAAACCCAGTGGTCCGTAGAAGGTGGGTCATCGGGTGATGGTGCCGGAGACCGAAGGTGGAGGTGGAGGCCGTGCGCTGGCCACATGGAGGGACCGACGGCCGCTCAGGCTTCCCGGTCGACGGGACGACCGACTGGCCAATCGAGCCGGCCCGCTGGAGAACCGCGACGCCCGCAGGCGCCGCGTGGAGGAGAACGCGGCTCGCATCCGCGGGCCGATCGGCTGGGCGAACTGGCCGACCATGTGTCGGTCGGGCTGGAGAACTATGGCGCCCACATTCACCACATGGGGAGAACCGTGGCCCGTAGTGCAGGCCTCGTGCGCTGTGCCGAACCGGCCGGCTACGGCCGGTCGAAGTAGAGGAGGAGGCGGGGCTGCGAGGCACCGCCGGGTAAACCGGACGAGCCCGCAGCGCAGGCTGGGTCCACGGGTGGGACGCGACCCACCGGGCTGGGCCGACCCCCAGCCGGGTCAAACCCGCCGAGCTGGGTCGGGTCGACCCGCCATCCCAATGGGCTTGACGGGCCGGACCCGTCTTCGCTTAAATGCGAATAACTCCTAGACTGCGCGTCTGATCGACGCGCCGTCTATGGCACTGGGACCCTCTCAATGAGGCGGTCCGTTTGGGATAATATAAGTGAGTTTTAGAAAAATTTAGAAAACAACTAGGTTTGGATCGAGCGTAAATCCAACCGGGCCCCTGGAAGAGAAATGCCAATAACTTTCAGACCGGGCGTCCAATTGACGCGCCGTCTGTCGCATTGAGTTTCTTATGATGAGACAGAACTATGGGATACATAAAATCAGGAATTAATGATAGTTTATGTATCAACACTTGGATATAGGAGCGGACCCTCTCGAAATCGAGCATGTTGTGTGCGGAAACCCTATGACTGGCTGCCAGTGAGATGACAGAATCCTTCATGGGTTTGATAGCGATGACTACTCTACCAGAATACTCCGTGGGTTCGACAGTGATGAATACTGTACCAGGATCCTCCATGGATCTGACAGTTCTGACTTCTGTTCCTGTATCTTGTGTGAGCCCGACAGAATAGCTGGTCCTGTATCCTGTGTGGGTCCGACAGCTTAGATGAATTAGTGACTACATCTGATCATCTCTATCACTCTACAAAAGATGTATACTTGGGTGATCTGAGTCATGTCTTTCAACCATTATCACCGTGGTGATTTACTTTACTTCCTTTATTGAATGGTTTGTGCTTGGGCTCGAGAGTTGGAGCCAGAATGTGATTGATAACTTAGGTATATGTATGGGAATATACCTAAGTAGGGTTGGTTAATACTTTGTGATTGTATATTTCTTTTGTGTTTTATCCTTTATGGATTCTGGGAGACCTTTGGGGGTCTCAGGGTCCCCTACTAAGTATTGTTATACTCACCCCTGCACAGGCTTCACCCACACCTTATTCTGTTCTGTGCAGACAATGGACAGCAGTGATCGAGGCTAAGGGTGACAGACAGGAGGCTGCTTGGAGCTGGACTAGATGGGACATACCGTAGGGATGAGTTGTTTGAGTTCTGTACCTACCCTTTAGGTAGGATTCCCCGATGGACGATCCAGGAGCTGTTTCCCTTTTTACTTGTATATGTTGTTCAGTTGGGTTTGTATACTGTCCCACTTACTTTCAGCACACCTTACTTTTCTATTTTAGTACTTGTTGCCTCAACTACTTGTGTTCAGAATGTGCGTTACAGGTTTAAAGGCAACGCCTTCCCTTATTATCAGGGATTCACCTTTGGTGCTAGTTGCCAGCCCTGGGCCTATGGAAGGCAAGCTTGGGGTAATCACAGCACGAGCCCCGAGGACGGGTCATGAAAATAGAATACACTTCTAGAAGTGGACTTTTGATAAAAAATTTCACCTTTCCTGTCCAAATTGAAATAGAAATAAATCTAAAAAGATATATATTTTTCATACCTCAATCCAAAATCATGATTTACTTATACATAGGTCAAGATAATTTTTGATTACATAATATTGAATCCATTGGGTTACATTAGAATCATGGACCAATATTAACTATAAACATGATGTACAGTCTAAAAACTATAAACTAGAGTAGGCTATCAAAAATACTCTATAACTCTATTTCATCCACAGTCCTTAAATCTTCATTACTATATTATATGGTCCCAATTACTATATAAGTAGATACCCTTTTTGATCATTCTATTCCAAACTTATTTAATAGAACATGAGCATATATTTTTGGGATATAAAGATATAACTTACTATGTTCATGTCTTGAAAGACCAAAAATAATTTCATCTCACTAACCATTTACATATTGAAGTGTTTGTTTTCATTTGGTTAGAAAATTTCTCACAAGGATCCTAAATTTTTGATAAAAATAATTCCATCGACATACATAATTATAATAAGTGAGTGTGTGTCATCTCCCTTGATATAGAGATTACTAATCACCATACCTTTTATACAATCCATAATATCATAAAATAACATGATTGAGGTGATGGTTTAAGATTATAAAGTGCTTCCTTTAACGTTAATACTCTAGAATCATCACCATCAAGAATAAGTCCTTTTGGGTTTTCAATATAACCTTTTCATTAGGTTCAACAATAAAGAATGATGAATTTACATCCACTTGGAAAACTTTATAATTCCATCGAGAATGTATTTAAATAATTATTCATGTCATTTAAATCTTTTCAATCATTTGAAAATTATCAATAATTTCTATTATATTAATTTTAGATCAACCTTTATGTAATTGATGATAATGAATCCATGCTATTTACCCCTTATCACTATTCTTTTTTAAGAAAACCAACATCATCTGTATCATATTATTATCTGTTGGATGCAAGACCAAATATAAATTTTCATTATTATCAATATGAATCTTCCTTATTCTATCTCTATAATCAAATACTCATGTTATAATTCATAATCAACACTCTTTGGTAGAACTTGTGAGTGTAAGTTGGTATGATTTGAAATTATCAGACTTATCTATGTTTTAGAAACCTTTTTTATCTTTATGAAATTATTGACGATCATTATGTTTTTATGAATATAAAACTTATATCCTTCTAGATTCATGCCTTTCACATCACTAAATATCTAATAATCATCATTATAGTTTTAAAAAGTATCTTTTGAAACTAAATCACTCTCATTCTATCCATCATTATCTCTAATATCTTCTTCAATATCATAAATAAACAATGATGTTTTTTTATTTTACTATAAAATCACATTAAATATATCAATGATATTTTTATATTTGTTTTATAGAATCATGACCTTCTTCTACTGGGTGTATATCCACGTAATATCACCACATTTTATCTTTCATTAAAATTTCTCAAATGTCTTCTAGTGATTTTGATATAACAAGTCCAGGAAAATTCATTTATAAATTTTATGTTCGGTTTCTTATCAAACCATATATCATAGTGTGTATTAAATAAATTTGGATACATATTAATTGGTTGAAGAAATATAAAACTACTATTGTGGGTTGTCACGAAAATTATCTCAAGGTACCATGCTATGACAAAATGGTTATTTCCATATCCACTAAACTATAATTACTTCTCCAAGCTACACCATTTTTTATCGGTGTGATTATATGACTATATTCATACTTTATTCTATGCCTCTCATAAAATTATTTAAATTCACCATTATTATGTTTGGGTATATTGTTTAGTTAAAATATTTTCAATGAACACCCAGTTTAATTTTCAATACATGTAGGAAAAATCATAAAACACCATAAGTGATTTTAATTTACTCATCATAAAATAAAAAAATCATTACAGGTAAAATAATTAATAAGTGTAATGAAATAAATATTTCTATTGGTTTACTTAAAGCTAATTAGACTGAATTCATCCAAGTGAATTAACTCATGAGGATTATTTATTTTAATCTCCACCACCTTGTGTATCTTATTCAACATTTTATCATTGTGACATATGTCACAAGTGTTCAGTATTTTATGATTAAATTTTGATAGATCCCTCATATATTTATACATTATTAATTTATAAATGTTCTTTTGAACCAAATGGTCAAGTATTATATTCCATAGATGATTTTATTCTATTATAATCTTATAATTACTATTTTAATCATTTAAAATCTAAAGTATATTTACACTTGTTTTTTATCCCTTTAGGATTATTATTACATCTTTAAAACTCATAATGAAACATCCAATTTTTAAAAATATCAACTCATTCCTATTTTAAAAAAGTTGAGAAACAATCAAGATATTGTGCCTCAACTCATAAATAAATAAAATATCAATCGATTCAAGTTTATTCTCAGAAACTTAATGACTTACAACTCCATTTAGATTTAGCGATCCATCAATTTCAAAAGGTAGAACTACTCTATTATACCTTTGGATATATTTTAAGAGTATTTTTTGAAACCATAGTCTATAATAACGACTTATTATGAATACGAATTTATTTTTGGGTGTTTTAAATTTTTAAATGTGTTAAGAATTGAGTTGAGATGGTTAGAGATATATTCTAAATATTTAAGAACAAGTCATGGCATGGGAACAAGGAACATTCCATGAGTGAAGTTGTAGGGAAAATGAAAAGGTGTTTATCCAAACCCTATATATATATAAGTATTTTAAAATATTTAAAAATTGATAAAGTATCATACATAATATTTTTTATCTTTGATATGTAAGGGTCATTTGGATGGGTCACAAAATATGTAATTAGGTCATGCTATGAATGTATGATATGTAAGAATTATTTACATGATATATATGGGTTTTATATTATACATAAATATTATCTATGAAAATTATGTTTTCTTAATTTTACAAAATTTTGAAACACTCTACCATGTCATGACATATATTCCACACTATGAAGAGACATGGTTGAAATTCAATTGTTTTTTCTATTATATTAAACCCACACCATGGGAGTGAGGAACACTTTAATTGGTTTAGATATTTAAAATATCAAGAATTTTATCAAGTCGTGATAGAAAGTGCACACCATGATTAATATACCTAGAACAAGATGATTATATTTTTAAGAAATAAGAAGGTCCATTAAATTTATTCTTCCTGTTACTTTAAAAAAGAAATAAAGATCATGCCGTGTAACATTCTATCATGACGTGATGCAACAGGAAGTTAAATAAAGAAGTAACCTTCCACACCGTAATGTAAGATGTGAGACATTTTTTTGAAATATAGATAATTTGAAAAGATTTGATAACTTTTATCTCACAAGAAGGTTTGGTTATTTTTGGAATGTCTATAAACTACCCATTTGAACATATATAGTGGATAATCATTTGGAAATAATCTAATGGTTGGATTTAAGGAATAGGAGGTTGGGAGTTTGTTGAAGAATGTATATTTTATGTGAAATTAAAAATTACCAGGATATATTAGAACCAACTTTATAGAATAAAATAACTAATATATATAATAAAGAGTACTAAGGAAGAGGAATAAATATGGTTAACAACATGAGCTTCATTAAGTATCTAAATTAAATAGGATTGAGTTACTGATGAATTTAATTAAATCAAAGACAATGATTATAGGTAAAGAGTTTCTATACATATCATTGAATATTATAAAGTAAATATTAGAGAATTATAGATAACATATATTTATATTTGGTGTTATATCATTAATTTTTTTTATCTTTGTGGATTTGAGATGCATTCTAACATTATCCCATTATATAAACCTATTTGAAAGAAAATATAAGAAGAGAGGAAGAGGTCTTGGACCTTGAACTAGAGACCTTGAGCTAAATATTGTAGCATAAAACTAGTAGAGTATTGATTATTTGAAATATAAATGTATTATTATTTTTGAACTTTGGATGTATCCTATTGGGGGTGAACCATGTAAAATCTCCATCACCATGCTTATTTATATTTTTTCATTTGGTTGTTCTTGTGTGTGACATTATTATAGATTTATAGTTTCTTTGAAAATTCAAGGATGATATCTAGTTAACTTGATATATTAATAAATTAAAATTCACTCTAATTCACCCCCTCCCAGGGTTTACAATGGAACCTTAGGTTACAAAAAGTGGTATTCAAGACATATTAGTTTAGGGATAATCCATCATACAATATTGTTACTATAGATAATGATGTGAATGAAAAGGGAGTTACCTTATTTGTTGGTTTCAATTATTAGGTGTGGAAGAATAGATTTAGATATAATTTATGATCTCTTGAGTTTTATTTTCACTCAAAATCAGTTCTTATAATTTAATAAAGTGATTATACCATAATGTTAATGATTAAAGCATGGAAGAAAGTTTTGAATGATGATGTACAAGATCTAAATGAGTTTTATGGTGTATTGTTTAATTATATATACATTAAAATTATGAGTTTAAAAACCACTAAAATAATTAGGAAAAATCTTGATAATATTTATGAATATTTAAACAATGTGAGAGAGTAAAACCTAGAGGATCATCACAATATATTTGATGATTTGAAGATGATTTCAAGTGAAAATGATGATAGTTTCTTCAAATATATTAGTGATGTGTTTGGATATATTAATAGAGTTTTTTATGAGATGAAATATGTTGGTATAATGAAAAATATAATACTGATATTAATTTAATGTACAATAAAAAATTATCATAACTTGAAGAATTAATTCTTGGGGAATTATCTCTTGATGATCTACACAAAAAACTGGTCACAAATGAGATGTTAATGAAGCCAAAAAGTTCATTTGAACATTATTCAAAAGAAATGATTTTAAAATATATAGTGATAAATATATTAAAGAGACTAAATATAAATAATATATTAGTGTTTATTTATTATATACTATAGTAAGGAAGTTTAAAATAGTAAATAAAATATTTGAGGGTAAACTACCCCTAAATTATTTTATTATGAAATTTTTGTATTCATTCATGTTAGGTGTCCAAAAAAATGTATTGGAAATGATGGTGGACTTAAATTTCCACAAAAATAAAGAATAAACTTCTCTTATAAAAGGAACTTAAATTCAACAACTGTAAGTGGAAAGAAGCTTCAAAGAAAGGTGTTGGATAGAAAATAAGAAAAAGATATTGAATAAAATCATTTAAAAGGAATTTATAAAGAGTTTATATTAGATAAAAAATATTATATTATGGATATAATATAGAAATATAAAATTTAATTATAAGAGGATGATTTACCAGAGGTATTTATTTATCTCAAGGTGAAATTTGAAGGGGAACTTTTAGAGTTTGAATAGTAAAGAAATAAGAATAGGTAAATTGAAGGATTGTTAAAGTAATCATGAAATTATATAAATTATCATTAATAAGAAGTTTATTTTCTAGATAATATTGAGGGAAAATATGAAAATGATCAAATAAAACCATAAGAAGCAGTGACCCATTTGTTAAAGATCGAGAAACATGCTAAGATCATATGATATTAATTTGTTCATTAAGAATAAAGGTAATCTAATTAAATATCTTGAAGTATAAGTTTTATCACTGATAAAAAAATGAGTCTGAAATAAAATTATATGGATCAAGAAAGAAGTTATAGTTTGGGATGTTTCTGGATAAAGTATTAATGGAAAGGGTTGAGTAAGGCACAAGAAGTTTCAAGGAACTATTGAGTTATCAAATTTCTAATTACATTAGGAAATGTGGTATTAGATAAGTTATTGAAACATAAAAATAAAATATAGAAAATGTGAAGAGAAAGGGAATAAAATGAAAGGAGATAGTTCTCAATACTTGAGAACTTACTATTATACACAGAGTTATAGAAAAGTAAGGAGTATGTAGAGAAATGGCATGAATAAGATATTTATTGTGATTAAGTTCCAATTATATGGCTACTTAGTCCATAAAAGGTCCTATCATGGTGAAGCTAATAGTTTATTAAAATGATAATTAATTTGATGTTAGCAAAATAGAATCAAAATTTACCCTTCATATCATAATAAAAACTCATTATATGAATATTGTTTAAAAATATATAATTTTGGGCATAATTTTTTTGATTATAGGAAAATAAGTGGAAGTTTCTCCTCTGGAATAAAATTACATATGGATTAAATATAATCCAATTCAATTTTTTTTAGAAAAATATTTTATTCATTTTAGGAAGAAAAATATAGATTTATTTCTTAAATTGAAGAAAATGATAAGAGACCGACATATGTCTCAATTCATTCTAAAGTTTCATGGAAAAATAAGATACTAAATATGAAGGATAAAGATATTCTTAATGATATAGGTTTTAAATCTTTTAATATTAGTATAAAGTGTATTCTTGATAGTGGTTATTCATCCCATATAGTGGGTAACAAGAATATTATGATGAATATGAAAGGAAAAGATGATGGAACATTTAATTTTGGAAATAATGGTGCTATAAAGATCAAAGAATTTGGTAAAAGTCTTTTATCCATATATAAATTAAATAATACTTATGTTCTCCATTTATTTCCTAGATTTTTTGAGTATAATTATATTATGTGACTAGAGATTATAAGCTATATTCAACAAAAAATGATGCAATATCAAAGGAAGGAATGGAAACTCATTTTGCATGGGTATATAATGAATTGTAAATTTTATTAGGTGGATAAAGAGGATAATAATTATATCCTTACTATAGAAGGGTATAAAATTTTATAACATAATTTTTTATCATATTCATTAATAGATTATGGATATTTTTTCAAATTTGGAAGCTGCTATTATTATTCCTTCACTAAGTAGGAACAAAGAAAAGATTTTTGATTAATTCTTGAGGGGAAATATGGTGATAAAACCTTAACATACAAAGAAAAATAGAGCATAATTTTTTTAATATGGTCTATAATAATTTTTGTGGTCCAATTAGTCAGGATATAACTTTTAGTGAGAAATATGTAATTTTATTTTTTGATGATTATAGAAGGATTAGATGTGTTATGGTTATATGGTTAAAGAAGGATGTTTTGGAATGACTTAAAATATTCAAAATAAGAGTGTATAATGAAACCAAATGAACAATAAAGATCCTATTATCTTATAATGAAACTAAATAAAATTCTATTAAAGTTAAAAATTATCTGGTGAAGCAAGGAATTAAGAATTAAGTATAAATGGTAAAGAATAATCAATATAATAGATCCATGTAAACAATGAATCATATGGTAAATAAAATGGCCATGAATTTTTATATTTAATGTATCATATCTCAGTCCCAAAGAAAAGTATATATAATATAAAATGTGTAATGGTAGTAAACCCTCATTGAAACATCTTATAGTATTCTAAGGCAAATTTTTCATTTGAAATAAAAAGGTAAATATGATAAATTATGGTGATTTAGTAAACATAGGAATATTTATATTCTACTCATCAAATAGTAAATCCTATCGATGTTTCAAAAATAGGATCAAAAAAATAGTTTAGAGTAGTGATGTGAAAGTTTTTGAATATGAAACCTTATATAATTATTGAAAAAATTCTCTATTAATTAGTTAGTGAATAATAATACATTACTTAGGATTCATTAGAATCTCAAAATCCCCCCATTGATGATGAGTCTGAAGTCAAATAAGTGTAATATAATGGTGATGAAGGGAGTATACCCTTGACTCAAATTGGAAGAAGAAGAGTTGAATTTGATCTATAAAATATTTCTTTGTATTTTTCCTCTTGTAAAAATATGTATTTTTATAACTTAACCAAGATAATCATCATAAATTTCTTCCCTATCATGGATTCCAAAATAATGTATCTATATCATTGAATAAATATTTCAATTTTTTTACTGAAATAAATAATTCTTCCACCGAATCATCTTTTTCTATTTGAACATAAAAAATTGACCCTAGTATGTTTGTAACCATGACTCCTTCAAATTCTTGTCTACCTAATCGATATCACATATTTCCCTCCAAATTCCATTCAATTTATTTAATATAATAAATCATATCCAATAATTCTATGATAGGGATGAGGGTAATATATTATATTCCCCCACATCATCTTTAACATTCTTTTAATAGAGCAAATTGTATGCCATACCAACTTCATAAATAGTCCCACTATTCTTGGTGATATCTAAAGGGTTTATAAGGATTGAAGAAACCTTAAATCCCAATTTCACTATGCTATAAAAAACTAAAACAATGTATAAACAAATATATAATGTACTATTATTTTATCATAGTGGTTCATGAATATCCTTGAATATAAACCAATAGGTTTGTCCTTCCATGGTGTATCCATGGGTAGATTGAATCACCAAAAAATTTGGTCATGCCTCCTTTCTTCCACAACATGCTAGTATCTCTAGTGGTAAAGAAAGAGGTAGGAAAAGGGGTAAAATAAAATAATTAAGGTCCACCAAATATCTCAATACACTACCTCATAATATTTGATGACTTTAGATAGGACTCAACACATTCTTGAACGTTCCATGGAATTTACTCTTACATTAATATTGTATGAATAAATTTCTCATGGTTACAAGTTTTGGAACATTAGATCAATACAAATCTACCATTTGTTAATCTTATAATTTTTTAATATTTATGATAAGAAATATGGAAGATTACTAAATTTCAACTCTTAATATTCAAATATCCATATCAATAATGGAGTGTTTTTAAGTCATATAATAGGATTATTTACAACACTACCATGTGATCTAACCCAAATGTACATTATTATTGGATTGGAATTAGCATTATGTATGCGTACATTAATTCTATATGAGGATACAATGTTTCATGGCATTTCGGAATTGGAAGATTGAGTGGGTATGGCTTTGGCCATTAGTACCATGCCCGTGCTTTGGCACGAGTCAGCTAGCCATGCCGCGATGAGACGTTGGAAGTTGTAATTTATGGTATTTTGTTGGAGGGAAGAGCATCCCTTTTATAGTGAGCATTTTTTTTGAACTTGAGTTTTGGTCTTTTGGAAACTATTTTATTGTGATTAAGTCTTGATGTCATGGGTTCTCACTTTCCCTTACAAGTTTTTGGAAAATAAAAAAGTAATTTTCAGTATATAACCTTAACATGGAATCTAATATGCATTACTTCGCATACGTCAGACCATTAAAAATAAAAATATCATATAAAATGATATAAATAAAACATAATATTCTTTATATTTTATTTAAGGAATATATCTATTAATCTACCACTTTCACTAAATCCTCATAGCCTTTGAGTCATTTCACCTTATATTTTACTATCTACAGTAACTTGTGAAATTATATCCAAAACCCATTTTAAACATTTACAAAAAAATTTGATAAATCTATCATCAAATTAAATATATATCACATTATAGGATATACCTTGTTAATATCCATATAAAAATCCATTTGAAAAAACTCTACAAAACTTATAGAGTAACACTTTGAGTTTTTAAAAAATAAATCACTATCTTGGAAACCAAAAAAGTGCGACCCGATTCACCTTTTTGGTGTTGAAAAAAATGAATTTCACAATTCATAAATTTATGTAAATAGAATCCTCTAGAAAATAAATTAGTTCTACTCAATATATAAAAGTATATGGTGTGATCTCCATCAAGCACATGTATTACTATACTTATATCCATGAGTTTTTATCATATACAAGTATTCATTTTCATATGATCTATTTTTCCAGAAACTAAAGTAACTATAAGGCATAGAGTTTTTCAATCCCATATAGTTACTCATACATTATCTATTATTAAATTATAGTATGACTAGGTTAATGAATACATCAGTTCATTTGTAGAAGAGGATGAGTACATAAAATTCCCCTCACCCAAATAGATATGAACATCACAAATCTTATCTAGGAATATACATAAACACATTCAGTCTATTTCAATAAAGGGACTAGATTTTATACTGCTCAAATGAGAGGAAAAGTCCCATATTAGTTATTCCTCATCTGAAACCATGTTTATAAATATACACATCCACCTTTGATTATCTAAACCTTAAGGATTGGATAAAATTTTTATCAATGTATGAAAATTTTAATGCTAGGAATCTAACAAACATCATGTATTTGGGAAATAAAAATATGAAACATGAACTTGTAATATACCAAATACATAGTGCGTGAAACTCCATGTGGTATACATGGTGAGAAGTCCAATGAAAAAACTCCTTTTGTGACCCATGAGTATATTTTGTATCTTTATAAAAAATACAACCCCTAATAACCTTAAAATTTCATCACAACATATAATACATTATGATGAACATTGGTTAAAGATAACTCAAAGTTGTACTTTGAGTGGTCAATTATCATTTCACTACACTCAATAATATATGATCGATGCAAAGTAATGATAAATTAGAGACTAAATTTTTTTATAACACGATCCATTCTATATTCTTAAACTAATTAAAGAATATATACAAAAACCATACATAATCAACCGCATATTCATATCACATACAATAGATCACCAGAGAGGCCTTATGTTTGCTTTTAATATTCAGGTTTTGTTAAACGCATGACATATATTTATAATTACAATCAAATATCTATGTGAGAATATACTGAAATCATCATTCTAAATATTTTTAGTGAGTAAAATCTATAAATAAAGTTAGTTTTAATAATAGTGAGACATATGAATCATATTACTGATGTTCAACTACTTAAACAAGTCTACAAACTCTCTAAATTAACAACATCAAATGTTATTAAATTAATAACTTATGCTCTCTACATATAAATCCTTCTAAGTTTATTTCTATTATATTTATTAGAAAGTTAATATCAATTTTTTTTACCTTAAGATCATTATGGAAACTCTTTACATTTTTCTTTACCAACAATCTTAAACTGATTTAATATATAAAGTGAAATTCAATTTTTTATTGTAATTAAATTTAATTCTTAACATATATCTTTAAAAATATACCCTAAAATATTTTCGAATAAATCAAAATTCACTTTGAATTTTCACAGGCATGATATTTTATTTGTTGTAATTTGAACTTGTGTTCAAATATACTCCCAATAGTCTCTTAAAAAAAATATTCACTTCAAAATATCATGCTATAATACAAAAAATTCATTGTGTTTATGACATAAAAATTATTTCTTTTAGTGGGAATATTTATATAATTGACTGTTTTTTAAATAAAATATTAAATTCTATGTGTTTTAATCATTTTTTTAAAATAAGATATTACTATTTAAAATATACCACTAATGGGTATTGGGATCGTATCCCTCATATTTTAATATACATTTTGATAAATATTTTATCTTAGATAAAACATTTCTATAATCATATTCCTTTAATTTTTTATTTAATATGATATATCATAAACCATGCATGTTATTATCTCCATATAGTATTTTTTCATAACAACTCTTTATTAACAAAAAAGTTCTCTTATTATATAAGAGATATAAGGTAAAAAAACAAACCCTTTATTTAGATCCATCCATGATTTAGATATTACATTGAATTCAAATCCATAATTCCATAATAATTTTCTTAACATTTTTAATTAAATATAAAATATATATTAATTCTTAAATTTATTGTGAACTCAAGTATATTTACTATATTTTTAAAATACACATTTGGTTTTATATATCCTTTAAAATCTAAGAATTGAATTATATAACCCTAACAACTAACATAGAAATTACATGGAGTTTCTTAAACCCTTTTAATAATCTCATAATATTCCATTCTTTTGAAACATTACCCCTCCTTTCTTAAAGGACCTCTAGATTTTAATGACCATGACCTACTACATGAGGAAACATTATTGTATTTCCAACTAAATTTTCTTCTTTTTGGATTTAAACTTCAACCTATTATACTCTCAAAACAAAAAAATAACCAAATAATCATGTGACCAATTTCTCTATACTCAATAATTTTATAAAATTGGGTAAAGTATTATTGACCTCATTATGATAACATTTTCAATAATTATTTAAATCCATATCTAGAAAAATCCTATAATGATCACATTTAGTAACTCTAATTCATAAACCTACTCAATCATACTTTGTATATGTGAGGATAATTATTTTCCTTAGGTTATTTTTTATTTGATGAATTTGTAACCTTAAATTAATTATCCTATGATTATCATAAGAATATAGATTCACCTATTAAATAACTTAGACATAAGGTTACTCTGGAAGGTATTTCTCTAATATATAACTTTTCTTCATACTTAAGAAAAGTTATTATAGTTTCAATTCTAGTATAGGAATGTTTCTTACAATAAGATTCTAAATTTTTAATATGATCTAAATGATGTAATAGATGATGATGATTCCATTAAAATATAAATAAAAATATTTTATAAGATGAGTACCATGTTTTATAATCATTTAATAAGGACTTTTATTAAATGTTCTACTAATAAAATAATAAATCACTTTATAAAAACATAACATCCATTAGTGGTCCAATATCCATATTTCACCAATACTTTCATCAGTTAATTATATAAATACTTTATTAATATATCTTCTACACAATAATGTCAATCATATTTCATATTGGATAGTTGAGTGGACAACTCTTTTCCCAATGCATAATAAAAATTATATAAACTCTATTCCTTTAGTAACCTAAGAGTTAGGGTTTCCTAGATATTTTTACATAATGAAAAAACAAAAAAACCTAGTACCTAATGGTTAGGGTCACCTCATTAAAATTTTACCTTAAATAAGATAATTTAAAGGCACTTGGGTTTGTCATGGCCTATCCGGTTGAATGATATAGGTCATGAAAAGTTAAAATATAGAAGTAATGTAACTCTTAGTATTTTAAATGGAATTTAATCCCACCATTTAATATCATCTAATCCCATTTACATGTATGATTTGTTATTATGATTTATTTTGATGTATCTATTCCTTACACCAAATCAATATGTTCAAAATTTATTCATGTGTTGTACTTTACACAACTCAAAGCTTATGGTACTAACCCCCATTAAAATACAACTATATCCATAAATATCCAAATAAATATCATGCATAAGGTACATGAAACATTTTATTGTAAAGTATTAAAATCACATGGAATTATAAATTACCACAAGAGTGTGCTTAGAGTGATAGATATCTATCCACCACTTTTATAGACAACAAATAAGGATATAGGCTCGTGAGTAGTCCAACCTAAAGTCCCTCTACCCATGGTTACTTTACTCAAGATATAAATAAATTCCATCAAAATCCTAGTACATAATATGTATAAAATGTAAATAATTTCTTATTTCAATATCATAACCTTGTACAAGACAATTTTAAGAAAAATTAAAACTAAATAAATTCTCACACCTTTCATATAACTCCTTATACGAATGCATGAAAAACTATAGAATCATTTTAACACTGTAAACTGAAGAATATAACCATTCATAATATAATAAAATTATTTAGGAATAAATAATGGAATAAAATTAATAAATGAACAATTCACACATGATATAAAAATTTATGATCTGTTCATAAATCAAACAATTTTAAACACCTTATAATTTTTCCATGCATTATAGACATTCCATAATAAAATAAATAAAAAACCCTTGTACATTATTCTAATATAATCTCCTTAATATTATTAATTATATGTAATTTACAGATTTTTATGATATTAAAATAAATATAAACATTTTATATTCCATTTCTATTGTATGAACAATTTACATAATCTAAATATCACTTATTTTATGTTATTTAGACCTTGATCATATCAATAATCAAAAATAATTTTGATTTGGTTTAAAAAATTTCTTAAATAATTAATTTAATTTGAATATTTCAAATTAAATAGTTATGAACAATTTATACAAAAACAGTGTATACCATGAGTTATAATTTTGAATAATTTATAATTCAAATATAATTTTTTTTAAAAGTTTCATTGTTTTTGTAATTTATAAATACGTTATAATTTACACTTAAAATTTCTATATAAGAATTTAAATCCAAATTATGAGTTATTCCATATAATATCAAATTTTATTTCTTATTAAAAATATAATATTCTGAAATATTTATTTAATATTTTTTCATAATCATTTAATAATTAATTATAAATATTTTATAATTAATTAATTTATTAAAAATGTATAAATTAAATAGATATACCAAAATACTTATTACTATAAATTTTAACCATTTTATATATTATATAATTCAATTAATAAATGAAATTTAGAAAAATGAAATTTTCTATGATGTATTATTTTTTGATATAACTATATCATAATCTATAATATGGTTTTAAAAAACATATCACAAATTATGATTAGGGTGCCATAGTTTGAAATAGGTAATCTCATATTATCAATCATAATTTATGATATCCCTATATGAAATGATATGGTTTTCCTATCATATCTTATGATATTATTTATATTTACTTAATGACATGAGCCTCTATTTTAAGAATGTGTAAGGTGTATATCATTTTTATATTCACATCTGACAGTACCATATCATATGTTATGATATAGAAGCTAAAGAAAATATATAACAATTATAACCATGTCATATTATATCATATGGCGTGATTGTATCACGACATATGATATACTATATTTTAATGTGCACCATAAACAATGCATATCATATTTCAAAGAAAAGAACATGAAATCAACTTTTCGAAGGGACATCTACATCATATAAAATAAAATCAATACATTATCCATTTATTATTTATTTCAAAACATGATTTCAAGATTTAGGAAGCATGTTAAGGATCTAAAACCAATTAAAATTTTCTAAGGATTTATTAACACTTATTCAAGAAATCAGAAGTGAAAAGAAACATCCAATCCAAATATCACCGTGCTGTGAAAAAAACCATGTATAAACCAATTAATAATGTGTACCTTTAACTATTGAAGGTCATATGTCATATTCTTTAATCATAGTGCTTGATGAGGATCCTTGAGGTGAAACCAATAGGTTACTCCCTCTATCGTGTATCCATAGTCTGACTGAATCAGCCAATAATTTGGGTTGGATCTTCCATTGTTCAATGATAATATTATATCTAGAGTTGAAAAGGAAGGATTTGGAAGAGGGATATAAGAGAATCATAAATAACCATTGAATAGATAAACATACCATCTAAATATATTTCTATTCTTTATATAGGAATTACATCACTCATGATCCTTCAATATAATTTACTCATATATTCATAACAGATGAGTAAATGGATTATGATGATTACTCTTATAACCTTCAACCAATCAAACTCTTTTGTATGTTTATTTTTATGAAATGTTTATTATTTATTATAACCAATGTAGAATATTCCCAAACATTTTATCATTGTTTTTAAATTACCATATAAATCAATGAGTGTTTATATAAATCATATAATAGGATTATTGACAACACTTACATATGGTAAAACCTAATCATACATTTTTATTAGATTAGTGGTAGCATGATATATGCATATTCATGATTTATGATATACCCTTAATAAGGAATAAGTTTTGAATCATTTAATATATTCGATTATATATGATATATACATATCATATAAAAGAATAAAACCAAAAAATTATATAATTTATATTGTATTATCAAGAAAGTATAAGATAAGAGAAAAAAATGGAACAATCCCTCATCTCATAGATGGAATCCCTTCCCATTGAACATGAGAGCTCATTTTTTATTAATGGTGTTCATGATTTCTATAGATTTCATATATTAAAGATATTTTATCAATAAATATAAATATTATATCTAAGGGAAAAAACCAAGAACCACTTCTAGAATTCCCTAATACCACATGATAGACCTAGGTGGGAGTATACCACCACTGGGGGTGGGGGGTGGGGTGGGGTGGGGGTGAATCTATGGTTATGAAAAAAATAATTCTTGATTTTTTTTACCTTCACTAGTTTGTGAAATTATATCTCTATCAAATAATTTTAATAATGAGAGATATAGAAATAAATAGAAGTCATAGAATAATTTGATTTTCATAAAGTTCACTCAGTTTTTTATCAAGAATCTAGTACTTGGTGAACATTTATTTTGATCCAGCTATTCATGTTTTTATCTTATCATCAACAAGATAAAGAAATGGAGTACGAAGAATGTATTGAACTCTAGGTATAAGGGTGAAATAAAAGTTTCAAAAATTTAACCAATATACACTTCCCAAACTCAAGTTCTTCTGAAATTTCGATCACATGTGCACCCATGTTCTTTTACTTAGTCCAAGCTAAAATATCATAGGAATTATTCCTAGAATGGGAAGTTAGTTATCTCAAATTTTCATTACTTTCTTATCATCATAATTCCATTTGGGAAAGTTAATTAATATATATATAATTTACATGCATTGAATCGCAACTACCTTGATTGCGACATGATCTTAAAATATAAAATACCCAACTAAAATATATTAATAGATTCACAAAAACTTCTCCACCAGTTGTGGTGAGACTAAAAGTATTTCAACTTGGTCTATGTTTCTATTAACATATAAATAACACCTATTATAGCTTGGTAAAAAACTTACTACATGATGTTCTCCAGATTCTTGGATAGTGTTGCCCCAAATTTTCATGGGCTCCCTATTACGACATATATCACACCCCATAATTATTAAAGAACCCACTCATAATTTTTTTTATTTAGATGTAATGTGAGTAATAAAATAAGAGTAAAAATATTCTTTTATTGCAATCCAATTCAGTATAATAACTAGAACTGTAATGTGATTCATATATATATGTGTAATATACACTTTTATATCCATTCATAAAAAAATAGTGATATCCTTCATGCCATATTTACCTCTAACCCAGAGAATGCTTCATTCCTTTTCTCCCAAATAAACTCCAATGAGCCTCATATCAATCTATAAGTATTTATTATGTAAATACAACCTGAAATAAAAATTAAAACTCATGAATGAATTTTATAAAGAAACATGTCATAAAATGCCTCCAATTTGCGGGTTATATAAACATCACATCATATGATAAAATGTTGTTTTTGGGTGTTATACATCCCATAAATGTATAAATAAATACTATATTGACCATGTCTCAATTTAGGGAAACTAATAACTACCACTTTTTTAATAAACTTATTGAGGGATCATCTAATCCCCAATAATTATCGTTACTTCAATCTATCCATAAGGTATCTTTATTATCTCAATATGTTCCATTTGAATCATATTCCGTATTATTAATCCAAACCATTATTATTTTTTAAATATGATATAAAATATAAGAATCATGTTATATTTTCCATTGATTTATATTGATTTAAATTATCACACTTTGATTAGTCCATGCTTCCTTCCTTACCAAATTCATATAGAGATACCTATGGATCATTTTATTTGTGATTTTATATAGATTATTATATTTAGGATTCTATCTATTTTTTGTTCATATTAAAGAGAAGTTATTTATTTATTTACTCATATTTTCATATTAATCTTTATATTGATTCTTTATAGGTATTTAATTACATTTTCATCGTGTTATCAAATTTTTATTCTTATGTATTCCTACATAATGTTCATAAGGGGTTTTCTTATCTAAATTTACTTTCCTCTAGGATTCACCTTTCTAATATTCCTCATTCCTATTTTTTGAATGATATTCTATATAATAAATGTTTCTTACTTAATTTTTCTTTCATTGGGATATTATTTCATTTTGAATTGTCCCTTTTGTAGTCTATGAAATTATATATAATATTTTTCCTTATTCATTATGAAACTATTGTTTCTATGTCTTCTTTAAGAAGATTTGTATAAAAATTTCTATTTAACATCTCATAATTTTTGATAATTACTCTTTCTACTTAGTTACACATCATTCCCCTATTTCTTCTATAAATTTCTTATTCTCTCTCATATGATGAGATTTTTGTGAGGTTCTCTTTAAAATTCCCATATTGACTCTATATTTATTATACCTTTGGGTATCTTTACTAAAATGATGGAATATCTAATTTATATGATAATAAATGAATATATAACTATATTGAATTTCTATTAATACTTTCATGTTTCCCTCATGATTACCTACCTCTATTTCTAATTATTTTATAAAATTTAATGATAAATGTGTGTATATATTTATTAAGAAATTTATTTCTATATCATCATGGGTTATCCATGTATGGTTTATAGAATTTTTGTATGAATATTGTATCATTTATTTTTAATGTTATATACATGAATTTGGATGTATTATAATGATATGGAAGATATTTTAATTATAATACACTCTAATTAATTGGGTAAAGCTTTATATCTCATGAGATCATTATGCATAAACATGATTCATTTAACATTTTAAACAATGTTATGTATGGACATGATTTGGTTATCATTTTAAACTATCATATGATGTATTAATAGTTAGCTTTCATTTAAGATTATGAAATTTCATTATAATTAACATTCCATTTATCCTTATTATGATTCTATTATTATTATTATTATTATGATCATATTCTTATGAATTGATGATGACTATTACTCTAACCCATGTAATATTGTTAATTCATGTATGATTTTCAATCCTATCATTCCTCCCCTTTCAATGATTTTTTTCAACCATTTGTTGATGTATATTCCTAGTGGATTTTATGAGGAAAGGTCTTCTATTATGGATAATGATAAGAGTCCCACCCCTGAGTTTTAGTGACCCATGAAGTACTTTGAAACATATCAATTATGTCCCACTGAAAATAAGTATAAACTATCTCATTTGGTATTAGAGTAAAGTTTAGTTGTTTTTGGGAATTAGGATATAAAAAAATTAGGATGAGAAACCATAAAGAGTTAAAACTTTGTTCTATAGAACTAATTGGATTATAACTAGTTTAAACACATGGGGTTAACATTTAAAAAGTCTTTATAACAAGTCATATTAAAAAATTTTCATACTTAATGTTTAAGATAAAATTACGGGTTAATAATGTGGTTAGAGAAAATATGTGGAAACATTAATAGGTATTTTTGAGTAAATATTTCAGGGATTCAATTTCACTAAGGGATAGAATACAAATTCCCATATTTTCAATTTATTTTTTATAAATTTTATTCTTTAAATTATATAAGTAAATATTAACTGAATTTGTTTTATTTTCATTTTAATTTTATAAAACTAGAATTTATAAAAAAAATTATATATTAATTTTACTACTTTATTAATGGTTTTTTTCGAAATATTAATTCTTTTATAAATGGATATCATAAATAAATAAAAGTTAAAATTTAAATAAAGAATCATTATTTTATTTATTCATTGTTTAATATTCAAAATCTTGGATAAATACATTATATAAGTATAATATAGGTACAATGAGATAATAAATTTAAGTAAATAAAATATATATTTTTTAAATCTATTGGGATGTGGTCTCCCAAAAATATCATAGTCGTGAATAATACTTAAAAAACAAAAAAAATAGAAAAAAAATTGAATCTTTTCATGGAGCACTTACAGAGAAAAGAAATTAAAAGATATTTAAAATAAATAATAGGTATTTATAAGAATTATAGGGGATATGTTACAATTAAAATAGAAAAATAACCATTATAATAGTAACATGACTATTAAAATAATAGATTAACCATCAAAATAGTAATTTTTTTGGTAAATTAATATTACCACGTATAAAATAAGTAAATATAAATATTACAATTACCAAAATTAAATATCTAAATTAGGTAACTCAAATTATTCAATGATTAATGAAGGAAATATGAGACATTTATTGGAAGTATAAGGGTTTTATGACTGTAGGAATAATAAATTCACTATTAAAAAAATAACATGACTGTTAGAATAGTAACATGATCAATAAATTAGTATCATGATTGTTAGAATAGTAAACTGATAGTTAGAGTAGTATAATGGATGGTAATGTAATATTTAACATGAATAAAATAATTAAACATAAATTTTATAATTATATAAAATAAATATTCAAATTTGGTAACTTAAACAATGTTTAAGTGTACATTTTTAATAAGGAATTTTTTAACTTATTTTGTAAAAGCCTTAATTTTTTAAGCTATTATTTAAATAATAAAATTTTCAGAGTTTCAAAAATATTTATAGAAAATTAGTTTCATTTTTTTTAAAATATCACATCAAAATTATCCAAGAGTGATTTGATTATTTAAAAAAAACAAGATTTTTTGGGCTGAATAGTAAATATATAAGTTTTTGATTCTGGTATATTTTGAGGCATAATTTTGATTTAATAATAGATTAATGAATCATATAATAATTTAATGACCCAAAATAAGTTCAATAAGATAAATAATATATTTATAAATAAAAAATTCAATTTCAAATAATAATATTTAATTTCTATAGTCTAAAAACATAGTTTACCCCATTATTATTTTTCATTATTTTCTTTTATTTTTGTATAATTTATTAAAACATTGTATTTTAGTTTTTTAAATGAATAAAAGTCACAAAAAATATATTTTTAATAAAATACCATCTGTAGTATAAAATATTTTCACAATTGAAAATATGTGTCTCGAAATAATTTTTTATTCCACATATTAACTCAAAATACCCCTCCCCTACAAGTATAAATAACCCCTCTAACCCCAAGTAAAATCACTTCCAAAATGCATCTAATTACCCACAATTTGACCATATATATCTTTTAAATACTTATAAGAGTCTATGAGATGTTCTGGTCTTATTCCACTACTAGCCTTTAAGGCATTACTACCATGGAAAAGTATAATATTCAAAGAATATGCAACTCCCATATCTCTTCATTACCTTTTTCTTATTCTATTATCCTATTATCATTCCATTTTAACCTTCCTAAACTAATTAATAAGTAAAAGAGATATAATTTTTTTCATGATATATGTTAATTTTTACAAGATACTTAAAATATAAATATGTTATCTATCCCTCATTTGATAACTCCCATTAATGGTTGATTTTACTACCTATGAAAAATTGGAATGTATATTACCATATTCATGGCTAGTTAGATTATATTATAATATATATATATATATATTTGGATCATTTATTCTATCAGATAAAACCACTAGACAATATCTACCATAACTTACTGAAGGTAAAAACAACGTTCTAGCAACGATAACATGATATAGTGTCTAGAACTTGGTTGAAAACACACCACAATCACCTAAATGAATTGTAAAAACTTCCTGATGTACAAAAAAAATCATAAGAATAAAATGAAATAAATAAAGTAAGTAAAATGACAATAATGGTTTATGTGGTTCAAATTTACATCATAATCTCTAGGGGAACATTGTAACTATTTTATTCAAATAAAAAAATTAGATTACAATTTTTAAAGTAACTCTATATTAATAAAAATTGATCCACCATACTAAATATAGTATAGTCAAACTAATTCTTTTTGAAGTCACCACCATTTTATCTTTATAGGATTAAGTCCACTTGATCCAGTCTCTACAGATAAACCCCCTATTCAGTCAAATACTTCTACAACCTAAAGTTTTCTAGTGCCCCACTATTCATTTTATGATGATCTCAAATAATTAATTCTATGTGACATTTATTTCTTTTTGTATAGATTCCAAGTTGTGTGATCAAGGTTCACATTTGACTTCACCTTCTAGTTTTGATTTCCTCTTGTATTGTCCAATCAATATCATCCGATAAAACCATCCGATTAGTATTTTTTAATTATTCCCTATGACCATACAGTCTGCAATAACTTCTGTTTGACTATTGTTTAGGAGCCCTAGAAACAGGTCACTAACACTCCACCATATCATCCATGCATACAAAATTAGGTACTCAATGTTCCTCATTCTGATAGAATATGTTTTTGGCTGAAAAATGGTTTTCATAGCCGATCAAAATGATCTCTTATAAGAGATTAATTTTCCAACTTTAGCACCAATTCCCCTTTATCTTCCATAGAAATCATATTCTTATTGAATATTATGTTGTAGACAGAGTTTTTTACCCAACATGACTTCCAATCATCTCAGCCAAATGAGGTGCAACATCACTTTAGTATATACCAGGATGTGTCCTTTCTTAATATATATGTCAAATTATGAGCCCCTTTTATCTTATAGAGATGCAACACACTATCCTTAAATAAATTTCATATGAAGTGATTCTTTATCTGAATATGGTTTATTCTTAAATGAAACATCAAAATTTTGGCCAAGTGAATTTCACTTTGTAAGTCACAAAAGGGAATCACATCATATTGATTCCGTTTATGATCTTCCATCATCCCCTTTATCCAAATCAATTATTTATCATCTGAAATCAATGTGGTATACTCTAATTCTTTTTTAAGAGTTAAACTTCTTATTGATTCATTGAAAACCAAATGACTACTATTCCAATGAAACTGAACACATATTTAGTAGTTACATTCTGAGCATCTCTATCTTTACTAAAGTAAGAGTTAGTATAAGATTGTAAAGACTCATCGATTCTAAATTAAATTTATATTCTTCTAAACCCTTTTATATATCATAGAATCCACTTCAAAACCTCCCAATGTTCTCTTTTGGAATTCAACATTAATCCTGCAATAGATTCCTCTACTTGATAAATAATCAAATGAGTACAAAACATGGAATACATCGATATTTCAATAGCTAATTCATATAGAATATTTTTTACATACTCAACCTTTGTTTAAATTAATGGTTCTTTCTCCTTTATTAGCATGAAATGTTTAGCTAGGGGTGTAGTCATTAGTTTCTCCTCTCCCATACCAAAGAGATCCACCACCTTCTAGACATAATATGGATAGCTTAGGTATAGGGTACCCGAACTTATGTCTCTCATTATATTTATCCCCAAGATACATTTCTTCAGACTAAGAAAATTCATCTCAAATATTTCATATAGTTCAAACTTTAATTCAAAAATTATTTGTATTATCATATTTTAAATAATCATATCTTTAATCAGAAATGAAATGAGATATGAGTTGGAAGGAAAACTCGTATGGCCCGAAATTATTTATCAAAAATTAAAATTAGTATAGGTGAATGCATTAGGCACACCATTGTTGAACCAATATAAAATACATTTAATACATACCACATATTACATAAAACATTTTTATAGGATTCTTGAAATGGTAAATTATTTTGAGAGCATTGAAAAAACTCATCAATGTTAAAAGGAATCACTGCTGATAGAATCTATACTCCTAAGATGTGTTCGAAATCCTACAAGTAACATAATAATTATGAATGTAAAATGCAGACTTGGTCATGGTTTTTCATATTCAGTATTGCATAACTTATTCAAAAAATTAGTCTTCACAGATAGATTTATATAGTTATGAGTATGATATCAGTGAATAAATGAGAAGCTACCGAGTTGCAGTGAAATGAAAACATGAGAAGGTAATGAAGTGTCAATATCTATAGGAGATTATCTATAAGTGATTAGAAAATTAGTTTCCATGAGTGATCATAAAATAAAAATAAGGAACACAAGGTTTCCATAGAATCATCCCCAAAAAATGTGGCACTCCAAAAAATCAGAAAATTGAGAGTGAGTGAATCCAGTGTCCATCAAATGCTGCCTCCAAATTACCACAAGATCTGGAAGAAAACCAAGAGATATTCTTTATCTATAAACTAATAGGCTCTCATGAGTGTAAAACAACAATTCCTCACTTATTAGAAAGTTTTGAAATATTTAAAAACTAATAATTTCAAAATATATCTAGAATAAAAATCAAGTTAAAATAGAAAATAAAATAGGATATTTCTTCTTATATATGAATCATAATTATTTCCTAAAAGCCATATTTATACAAACATAACTAGTAGATATAGGAAAATATACAATTGAATTACAATAAAATGTAAATAATAAAAAGTTATCCATTATGATTAATTTTTTCCAAAATAAATTTAATAAACCATACTATATATTTTTATCAAATTATGATTCAATATTAGAAAACATGTTCACTCTAAGATCAAGATACCCATCCAATGAAATATCCCCCTTTTTATATATGTTAAAAGCTAAAAGATTCTATTCATCAACCCCAAATTAGATTTCCTTAATTATACCCACCTTAATAATATAATTTTAATTCCTCAACATAGAAACATATTCATCCATAGAGGATGATTCACTAGAGGATGATTCATTAAATTATGATTCATCAGTATATGAGGGATGATTCACCATAATATGTTAAGGGGGAATATATTTTTTCACCTTAATATAGATTACTGAGGATCTAGTTACAATTTTATTCTTAAATATAGAGTAATAATTATATTTATGGGTCTTTCTATAGTGTGGAGTGATAAAATAATATTTATCCACCTATTCTTTATTAACATTTATGGAACTAGAGCATAAGAAATTTCTTTAATTTAGAAAGATTTTTCTTATGTATCATGGATGGATTCATCATAACTATGAACCTTCTAAGCCACCTTATCCTTATAAGTGTAGTGGGAATCATGAATTGTAGTAAAAAATCTAGAGAAATTGTCTACCTCATGTCTATCATTATTATGATTGGAAGGGCCAACAGAATCCCTAACCGTATCATGAGAGATATTCCTATATAATTCCTTCTGCCTATACAAATTGGAACCCCTCACTATAAATTTTCATCATATCTTAATTTTTTTAAAACTTTCAATTTTCATTAGGAAAACCATAAAATTGGTATTTTAGTCCATAAGAAAGACTAATTTCAGTTATCTCATAAAAATGAGAATAAATATCATTTTATTTTGAAAACATTTAAAAAATAAAATATCATATAAATAAAAATAAATATATTCTTGGAAAAATCATGGAAACTTGTAGAGGAGTATTGATAATGAGGAAAAGATATTACATCTGGAAAACATTTTTATTCAATATATATTAAAAATGTATATTCTTTTTTCACTTTGGTAAAAAAGTTTCAAAAGTGAGACGTCCCAAAAACATTCAAAAGGTTTTCTTTTAAAACATTTTTAAATTTATAAGGATAGTTAAAAGTTTCCTTTTCTATCTTTGAAGAAAATTATTGGAACATGTTAAAGGATAAGTACGTGGAAGAGAAATATTTTGATAAGATAATTCTAAAACAATGTTTTAAAGAAAATATATTATTGAATTAGTAACATTAATTAAAAAGAACATTGAAGAATATAATTTTAAAAGGATATATAAACTAATTAAATATCAGTAAATGAATGATAAAATACCTACATATGGCATTATAAACCTCAAAAAAAAACTGGGGGTGAATATAAAATAAGTTCCAAAGAAAGAAAATTGAGATGAGAGATACCTTAACTCGAGTCTAACACTCTACAAACATCTTTAACCCATATTATTTGGGAAAACTACATTTTCATACAAGTTAAATATTCTTAAGTTTTCCTTTTGGAGAGACTACAACCTCTTTGATATGAGGATGAATATTGGGAAGGTATTTGTGTAGGGATTGGTTATGCTAAATTTTTCAAGAGGTGTGAGTAAGATAGGAGAGGAGAATAGATTTTATAAGTGATGTTGGTGGAACTATTATCAATACATGAAATATTAATATATAATATAAGTCAAACTCATTCAAAATGGATCTAAAGTTTAATATCTTTATTGATAATGATGGTAAGGTCTAAATAACTTCAACCAATAAAATTTATACAGGTTTAAGTGTCATTTTAAATCTTATCATTTGTTTTAACCCATCATTATCCCTGTTTAACCATAATAATTGAAAAGATGATTCAATCTTCTTGGTCCATGAATATAATTTTAATAATTCTATGTGGAACATACAAGAATCTTAAATGATAGTCTCCAAAATTTCCCACCCAATTGAATCAATATATAATTTTTAAATAATTATAATGATTTAAAAATAATTTTTAAACATTTAATGAAATATAAGGTCATTTTTTAAAATATTCACATATCTTGGATTTAAAGGAATTAAAATAACACTTTAATTTGAATATTAAATATTTCACCATAAACTATACATTATAATTATCCGTGAAATTCATGGGACACCATAATTGATTTAAAATATATTACTTTTAGTGTTTTTAAAATCAAAAATTTAATTTTTCTATTGTATCCACAAGAATTTCATCAGTGTTTCGTATTATTTTTTATCCCTAAGAAAAAATATTAGAGATATTAAAAGATAGATATTGACATTTTTTATTTTTTATTAACATAAAGTAATATAAAGTTCATAATCAAATTAAAATGGTAGAAAAATTCTATATTTCGAAGGTAGGATGGTCATGGTAAAATTCCACTAATATAATTAAATAAAGTCAAGTGTTGGGTTGTTTTTAGACCTTATCCCATAGTTTTATCCTTAATTAACCCATTTTATCCATTACCATTGTGATAAAATTTTACCATGGTTATTATTCATTACGAATTAAAATAAAATACAACTACTTACCAAATATGAATATATTGACTAAAAATATGAATTTTATTTTTCAAGAATCAATTTTTAAAAGTTGGAGAAGTTACATTTAATATAAGTTTAAAAAACATGACGTAAAATAATTTTTTAGAAAATTTATTTTTTATGAAAAAGTGCGGACTTATTCAAAAATAAAATATAATGTTAATTTCTATAGTACTATTTATGTTATGTTTAATAAAATTAGTCTTATTTTACTTTAAAAACCAATAAAAAATAAAATTTAACTTTTAAATTACTTTATTTAAAGAAAATAAATTACAATTTTTCCAAAATTCACATTTTCACTATTCACTTAAAAATCAATTTATTCAAAAAAAAAAACAAAATCATCCTAATACTACTATAACATTATGATTTATAAAATGATATTCATTTTTCCAAAAAAAAATTTATAAAAGTTTAAGAAATTAATTATAATATTATTTCACACATTGTAATATTTTTTTAATGAATATGTTTTTTGAAGCATAGAATTACTTTATTATTATTCGGTGCCAATTGTACATAATTAAATTAATTTTAATTAATTCATTTAGATATTTAATCTAATTATTTTTTAGAATCATTTATCAATTTTTTTAAATTTAATCTATTGAGATAAAAATAAATTATGCCCAGAATAACAATTTTATGAAAAACATTTCTTCTACCTCCAAAGTATTTCAACCAATTGATAATCAATTGGTGATTGATTATTCATTTTATAAAGTAAAAAAATTCCATGTAAATTTTGTATTATTTCTATCTATATTCATACCCACCTATCCAATGGCTAAGTCATAATGATCAATATTAAATTATATTATTTCCATAGTATATCATGGTTTGTTTATGCTTGATATTGTGTATACCACACACAATTTAATATATATTTTTTAATGAAAATAAATTCTAAAATCATGGGGAGTTATAATGTTTTAGATTAAATTTAAATTAACTACCTTTAAAAATAAATTTCCATCATTTAAAAGTAATTAATAGTATATATAATCAGTTATAAAGAAAATTCCAAACCCAACTGTTGATGGAGGTGGCTCTCAAGGGGTAAGTTCGACAGATTGTCTACTATTTAATACACATAGTGAGTGGGATGGTTATGTTGGTCCAACAAATAAAAAATTTTCATTTATATTGGTGCTAAATTCACTAATTCAGAAAAATATTTTCAAAATATTTTGAGAGGGAAATTATTAATAGTTGAAAACTATAATCAAGATCTAGGGTTATTAATTATTTAATGTTTGGAAAATATTAACTGTAAGAGACAAGGAAATAATAATAACCTAGTTTTTAAAATCAAAGAAAAAATTAAATAATGTAAGATATATCATATTAATTTCACCTAACATGGATTTATCTAATAATCATGTTTGAGATATTATAATATAGCAGGAATTCATAATGAAATATTGTAAATGATAAATAAAGGAACATGAGGATTCTCTATCGGGAAGTTCCCATTCCTACTCAAGCTACCATCGAGTCTCTTTGTTATCCATTGGTTTTTTAATTAAATAAATGGATAATTATTGATCAATATCTCAATCCCCCTTTAGAATGTGTAGGTCTCCCCCTTTTGAATATAAGAATTCATTGAACCCATCTCTGTAGCTTACATACAACAACACTTGATATCGAAGCCCTATATTACATGTGGTGTGGGTCAATATAGAACATCTTCTTCCTATAAATTGAGTTGAGATTTATAACAAGATGAGATTCCCATGTGATTAATTACCCAAATGATCTTTATTCTTCAGTTTCAAACATCCTTGGAAATATTCAATGTTCATACTCAGGGATCAAGATTCCAAATGTCTTGAGATAATCTTATTTTATTAGGGAATTAGGGAAAAATGAGTTGTTTAAAAAATTAATCATCAATCGATAAATTAAACCATAAAAATTACAGAAATAGAATTAAAATATTCCAACAAATGATGTTTAAAATAGAAACATGGAATTTGTAAAAATTAATTACCAAAACCCAAATTTAATAAAATTACTTCAAAATAATATTTTTAAAAATTATTCACATGAAAAAATGAATGTGTTTCTTATTAAATATTTGAAATTTAAGTGGAACAAAAAATTATTATTTTTAACTAAAAAATTATCATTTACATTAAAATATTAAAAGAATTTAATTTTCATTATAAATAACCAAAATTCAAAATACTATCAAATACATCACATTTAATCACTAAAACCATTAAAATCTCACAAAAAATTATGGTAAATAGTAATAAAATGAGGACATTTTAGTAGGTCCTTCGTGATGGGCCCCTCTACCTCCTACCAATTCTAAATAGTAACCCCTAGTAGAAGACACTCCACTACCTAATCCATAGGGATAATCTCAAGAGAATTATCATCCTTATCCTATAACAACCCTAACACGAGTAACCTAGAGCCAATGCCAACTTAGTTAAATTTTCATAGATATAAGGTGTAACACCCTATTTTTTATTTTTATCTTTTATTTTGGTTTATCTTTTTGAATTTGTATTTTCCCCCGAGTAATGAATATTTTGGAGTGAAATTTTGAGTTTCAGTTTGTTTTCCCTCTATTACATAGTTTTTTTACATAGTTAAGGGGAAACCATGTAACCTCCTGATGATGAGTCTCTTTTCGATTCATTATTCTCTTACACAAGTAAGGGTGTATGTATAGTACATGAGTAGATTCAAACAATACGGCTCATAGGGGTAATCATGTGGGTCTTGGGGTGTCCCAAGATGAGGGTGAATGACTTGGGAATGTTTAGTCAAAATAATGATGGAATCATTAACATAGATCTACAATTTTTGATAAAACCAAATTACTTGGTTAGCATACGACTTCCCAAATTGTGTGACCAAATCTTGTTGGTGTTCTGTGAGTCTGGTAAGGGAAGCACAGTTGATGCACTGTATTATAAATTGTGTGACCAAATTGTGTGTAGTTCCCAGTTTTATTAAAATTCTCAAATTACCTCTATACCCTTCTCAGAATTTTCAATAAAACACCTATTTCTCCCCCTCTTGGATCAAACAACTCAATAGAGGCTACTCCCTTCCTTATCTTCCTCCCCTTATATTCCTAGAGTGAAATCAAGGGATTTATTCATGTTTTGGGATAAACTGTTAAGGTAATATCCTCCTTTATTTTTCTTAGCCCCTTTTCTCCATTGGGCCCGTTGGTCTAGGGTTTATATTTCTTTGGTTTTAATTTGGGTGGTTTTTCCTTCTTAAAGTTTCTCTTGTATGTTCTTTCCTCTTTGGTCCCCTTGGTATTTTTTGAGTTTCCATTGTTGAAGAATCGTGATTTTGAGGTAGGTTCCATTATTCATTGGCCATTTAATTTGAATAATCAATGATTTCTTGCCATTTCACCATATTTTTGTACTAATTAGTGAAGTGTAATTTTTAGAATACTTGTTTGATATAAGAAAGAGTTATTTTCTATTTGTATTGAGTTGTATGATATTGTTTTACTAAATATCATAGAAAAAGTGTTATACAAAATGTACGGTTGGATTTTATAAGTGATTTTTTGTTTTGAAAGAAATGTTTTGGATTTTTAAATGTGTTTTGGTTCCTAAATGGTGATTCAGGTTTCTTAAATGGATTCTATAGGGATTTTGGTTTTATAAGTGGTGCGTTGGGTTCTTGTTTCTGAATCTTTCACTGGGGAACACCGCCTACATATTAATGTATGATGTAATGAATTTTTACCCTACATTACCACTTTCCAAAGGCAGGTGACATTCATCACTCTCATCGGAGATGTCATCTCTTTGATTGAAACAAGATGATGGGATGCCAGTTTCTCCTCCCATGGATTCATCCTTGAAATTAGAAACTAAGTCTAGGTTTTACTCATAGATTTAATTTATTTTTGTGGAAATTATTCTTTATTCTATATCTTTTTGGCCACACATTAATTAAACTACTTATTTCTCGATATTCTAAGGGGTCTCGATAGGGAAGCAACCTTCAGTCATGAGAGTTGTCACATTTGGAATTGTTGTCATGTCTAGATGCTAAAAACATTGATTGACTATATATTCCTCATAGGGGAATCTTATAACGACCCACACTTTACATACATTGTTAATACTTCAAAATTGAAGCACACTTATTACAACATATGACAAAACCACAAAGGACCGTATAGGTATAGTGTCTTTAGAAACTGGGAAACATAAACAACTGGTTCATAAATCTTCTACAGTGTCTCCCATTTATTTCATCATATCTAGGGTCCCTTTTAGCATATTCTACTTAATATCCATCTTCCTGACCTGGGGAAAAGAAAACATAAAAGGGTGAGCTCAAATGCTCAGCAAGGGCAAATAAAGGAAATAAAAATCATATCATATCTTTATGAAAATCAAAACCTGCAAAAGAGATCATAATATCTTAACATGGAATAAATCATAGAAGTGAAAATGAGATCCCCAAAATCATAACATAAAACTTGAAACTTTGTGGCATGCACACATAATCATGGAAAATCATTTCTTGTTAGTCATGACTCATTGCCAAGACTATCTTAGTGGACAAAGTCCCTTTCTGAACCGAGTTCACTCCTCGTTTCAGTCCTGTATCACTGAACCGAAATAACCTTCCGTTCCAGCCATGTCTATCTCATGAGATATAAAATCTTTACCCAATGCATTGGAGGGAGATATAGGTCCCACCCATCTTATAATGAATCCTTTCTTATGTGTGCCACATAATCATACATCATCGCATAACACATGTAACAAAAATGGGATTCTTGAAACATCATGACATCATAAATCAATTCATATATGATAAAGGAATTCATAAACATAATTCCATCACAACATAGTCAAACCAATGTAAAAATATGGATAGAAACAGAACCCTTTATTATCTTAGATGGAAAATAATTTTGATAAAACACTTGAATTGAATTCTTGAGGAAAATATCCTTTCTTCTTCAAAAACATTTTTCCTTTCATAACATGTCATACAACTTTAAAATAAAAGAAGTTGATTAAAAATAAACTTGAAAACTTGTAAAGGAAGCTTCTTTGAAGTAATGTTTTAAAAATCCATTCATGCCGTATAAGTTAAAAAAAACATTCTTCGTACTTTTGTCGGAAAAGTCAAAAAGTACCTCGTACGGAAAAACGACAAAAGATTCCTTTCATATTCTTTACTAAAAACTCACCTAAGGGTAAAATTCGATTTAAACTATTTCAAGTGGATGGAAACAATATTACATATTGAGGGAACATGGATGTGGATGATAAAATACACCCCAGTAAATACTTACGAATAAACAATCTCGGATAAAAATGAGATTGTGATATTTCCCTTACCTTAGGTCCGATTAGCTTTGTACGTGTCCGAAGCTCCTGTATAATGGTTTAAATAATGTTATTGACTTATTCCAGAATCATACATATTGATATGAGATCATATATGGTCATATTATTAGCTTCTTGTTAGTAATATTTCATTGTTACTTGTTACTCGGGTCTTTATAACTTTTTGTTCTTATGCGTGTTTTGTCGAATAAATTCTTATTCTTATATTTAGGTTATAGATAATTCATTTCCAGAATGGTATTAGTGTAGTATATACCATATTAATTCTTTCAATTCATTTATACAATCATTATGAAATGAAGATCATGTAGAACGAGTCGCATCACATCGTGGAGACGGTATTCCGTACGTACGCACGAGTGATGATATCGTTCCTATGATCGTGGAATTGTATTGGAGTTTATATATATATTATTTCAGTATCAATATTACTTAATAATAATAATATATAGTTACTCATTACACCATTATACCCATCCTTGTAAGGTGATGGTGGAAAATAGATTACACCACGGCGTGGAGACGGTATTCCGTACGTACGCACGCGCGGTGATTTCATTTTTTCCGTAGGATGGATAGAAGGTGAATTAGGGTTGTTTCATATTTATAATAACATATCAGTATGTAAGTAATACTGATGTTATTACTTTATCATGAAACAACTAAAGAAGAAGAAGTTGAAGAAGAAAGAAATTGAAAAGATCGGTAATGGATATTACCTCTTCTTTGGAACGCCTTTTTGAATCCTCCACTTAAGGAACTAAGATTGGTCTTTGGAGAAGACCAGGACCTCTAGGATTATTCTAGGGAAGTGGAGAATGGAAAATGGCAGGGTTTGGCCGAGCTTGAGTGCTCAAATTGGTGTGAGGAGGAGGGGGAGGAGGTGCCCTTTTATAAGGGAGGAGAGGGGCACCTTAGGAATATCTCAAAATATTATTTTATATTAAAGTCAAAATCGGTTTATAATGGTTACAAAGGGTCTTATTTCGAAGCTAAAGTGGGGATGGGTCGAAATCCTATCAACCAATAGAATTTAGACAAGTTTAGGATATTATTTTAACCTTATCAATTAAATTTAACTCTAAGTTAAATAATTTAACTTTTACCATGTCTTTTTGTTTTCTTTCACTATATGGTTAATACACTTACTATAACATGCCAAACGAACCCCAAATTGTTTATTATTAATATATATATCCTTATCTAAGTCATTTGTCCGAACCTTAGATTTTTAGGAATAAAATAACAATTAATAATATAATATTTGATTTAAAAACTATTTTGTGTCAATTTTGACACTATTTGATATATGATTTGTTTGAAAGTCATAACAGAATTATATGTTCGAACCAAGTTGATTAAATCAATACTAATATATCATAGTAACCTAGAAAATTAGTGGAATTCATAAAAAGTCTCAAATTATATTTATTTTTGTGTTTATAACATCAATTATGTCAATATTTCATTAATAAGATAATTACTGCATCATCATTATGTCATAAATAAATTAAATTATTTAATGTCTAAAAATTACAAATAAAATATCATCATGTAGGAAATCTTTTTAGCTTTCTAATGAATATTTACAATTGAATTTATCTTATGTATAACCCCATATTAAAAATGATTTACTTATTAAACTTTGATTTTAACTATTTTAACCCTTCTTTAAATAAATTAATAATAAATGTCCTAATCTAATCCAAATGGGCCTAAATGGTCATATTTTATTCCTAAGTTTGTTTTTGGTCGAATTACACTTGTCCAATAGAATTAGGACATGTGTTAGGGTAATATTAATATCATATTTACCCTTAGTTACCCTATTTACTATTAACCGCGGTAAAATAGTAAAAAGTTACTATTCACCAAAAAAAATTATTTTCATCTCATTGAACCACATTTTAGTCCTTGATATTAACTGTGTCTCTCGGATTTTTGAAATTCCATTCAAAGAAGCGGTAAAATTAAGTTTTATGCAAAATTCAGTTTTTAACCTACCACTTAGTGGTTTCACTATTCATCAAAAATTGAAAGTTTTCAGAAAAATACCAAAATTTCACCCTAGGCTAATTTCGATATTCTGAGTCCGAAAATGAAGTCCATTTTGAAAAATAAAATTTATAAAATTTCAAAAAGTGGTTATTACTATTCATAACGACTAGTTTTAATAGCATATTGTTGTTTAGTGAAACTCGGTATTGCGTACGACGCAAGCTATCGAGGAAGGTTGCGATTGCGTGTAAAGCAAGCCAAGCAAGTGTTGTGTAGAAAAAGATTCCTTTGATGATTTATATAACATAAAAGTCTCGGGTGTTACATTCTACCCCCCTTAAAAAGAATTTCGCCCTCGAAATTCGTCACTTTGCAACAAACAAATGAGGATACTTCTCCCTCATCATATCCTCAAGCTCCCATGTAGCTTCTTCAAGTTGGTGGTTTCTCCATAAAACTTTCACCAAGCGAGTGGTCTTGTTTCGTAGGACTTTTTCGCTACGATCCAGAATCTCTATCGGCTGTTCTTCATAAGAAAGATCTTGCTCCAGCGGTACAACTTCTGAGCTGAGTACATGTGAAGGATCTGGTATGTACTTTCTCAGGAGAGATACATGGAACACATCGTGAACTTGAGAGAGATTCGGTGGAAGCGCCAATCGGTAAGCTACCTTCCCAACACGATCCAGTATTTCGAAAGGACCGATATATCTAGGGCTCAACTTCCCCTTCTTTCCAAATCTCATAACCCTCTTCTAGGGAGATATTCGTAAGAACACTTTATCACCCACTTCAAACTCTAGGTCTTTTCTTCGGTTGTCGGCATAACTTTTCTGGCGACTCTGAGCTGCTCTTATGTGTTGTTGAATAGATCTGACCTTTTCTGCCATTTCATCAACGAGATCAGGTCCTAATAGCTTTCTTTCCCCAACTTCATCCCAGCAAGTTGGAGTCCTGCATTTCTTTCCATAGAGATCTTCATAAGGAGCCATCTGAATACTGGAGTGAAAGCTATTATTATAAGAAAATTCCACCAAAGGTAGGTGTTGATCCCAACCTCCTTTGAAATCCATAGAGCAAGCTCTCAACATATCTTCTAGGGTTTGAATTGTTCTCTCAGACTGACCGTCTGTCTGGGGATGATAAGCAGTGCTGAAACTCAACTCTGTATCCAGAGTATGCTGAAGACTTCGCCAAAACTTCGAGGTAAATCTCGGATCTCGATCAGATATAATAGAAAGTGGTACTCCATGCAATCTTACCACTTCCTTTACATATATCCTGGCAAGCTGATCTAGAGAGAAATCCTCTCTAATAGCAATGAAGTGTGCAGACTTTGTAAGACGATCAACTATGACCCAGATAGCATTATTGCCTTTGGATGTTTTAGGAAGTCCTGTGACAAAGTCCATAGTGATGTTTTCCCATTTCCATTCGGGTATGGGTAATGGTTGTAACATCCCCTTAGACTTCTGTCTCTCAGCTTTAACTTGTTGACAAACCAAGCATCGAGAGACATATTCAGCAACATCTCTTTTCATGCCATCCCACCAGAAGTACTCTTTCAGGTCCCTATACATCTTCGTGCTTCCAGGATGAATAGAGAATGAAGAACTATGAGCCTCATCCAGCAGCTCTTTCTTTAATTCGGGGATGGGAGGAACACAAACCCGATTCCTGAACTTTATTATCCCATCACAATCAAGGTTGAATTCAGGAACATTTCTCACCTTCTTTTGTAACTCGACATCTTCTTTCTGTGCCTCTTTAATCTTCACATGTATAGATGGTTGAACATTCATTTGAGAAAGATAAGATTTTTCCCCTTCCATTATAATTCCAAGATCCATCCTTTGTAAATCCATAAATATTGGATCTTTTTTGATCCTCATCATGGATAAACTAGCATGGTCTTGTCGACTTAATGCATCTGCCACCTTGTTTGCTTTCCTTGGGTGGTAATGGATTGAGCAGTCATAATCCTTAATCAGCTCCAACCATCTTCTTTGACGCATATTCAACTCCTTTTGTGTGAAAATATACTTTAAACTTTTATGATCAGTATAAATATCACACCTTTCACCATAAAGGTAATGCCTCCAAATCTTTAATGCAAAGATTACCGCAGCCAACTCCAAATCATGTGTTGGGTAATTTTGCTCATGGATTTTCAACTGTCGTGAGGCATAAGCTATCACCATATCATTTTGCATAAGAACACACCCCAATCCCTTCTTGGATGCATCACTGTAGATCACAAACCTTTCTCCACTACAAGGCAGTGTGAGCACAGGTGCACTGGATAACCTTCTTTTCAACTCCTTGAAATTCTCTTCACATTCCTCTGTCCAGACAAACTTAACTCCTTTCCGAGTCAACTTGGTGAGTGGATTAGATAATCGTGAAAAATCATTTACAAAATGTCGATAATATCCAGCCAAACCAAGAAAACTTCGGATCTCAGTTACTGTGGTTGGTCTCGACCATCTTTCGATAACCTCTGTTTTTGCTGGATCCACAGATATCCCCTCTTTTGAGATTATATGACCCAAAAATGCAACTTTTTGAAGCCAAAATTCACACTTGGTAAATTTGGCATAAAGCTTCTCTTTTCTCAGGGTCTTCAATATAATTCTCAAGTGATCTTCATGCTCTTCCTTGCTCTTTGAATAGACAAGAATATCGTCTATAAAGACTACCACAAATTGATCAAGATAGTCTCTAAAGACTCTATTCATTAGATCCATGAAGATAGCAGGGGAATTAGTAAGACCAAATGGCATCACTATAAATTCATAGTGTCCATACCTTGTACGGAAAGCCGTCTTTGGTATATCCTCCCTTTTGACCCTTAATTGATGATACCCTGAACGAAGATCAATCTTGGAAAAGTATTGAGCTCCGCGTAGTTGGTCAAATAAGTCATCAATGCGTGGGAGAGGATATTTGTTCTTGATAGTGATCTTGTTAAGTTCTCGATAATCAATGCAGAGTCTCATTGATCCATCTTTCTTCTTAACAAATAGAACAGGTGCTCCCCAAGGTGACGCACTAGGGCGTATGAATCCCTTATCAAGATTCTCTTGGAGTTGCTTCTTCAATTCCTGCAACTCAATTGGGGCCATTCTATAAGGTGTCTTTGAAATAGGCAAAGCACCCGGTACGAGTTCTATTGAAAACTCAACTTCACGATTTGGTGGAAGACCCGGCAATTCCTCCGGAAAGACATCATCAAACTCCCGTACAATGGGCATATTCTTAATCGTGAGTTTCTCACCAACCATTTGAGATAAATAACCTTCATTTAGTGGAATCAATACCCATAAGATGGAAGAAATTTCCACTGGAAGGTTATGTTCATCCTTGCATTGATAGACGATCGTAGATTGATCTGGAATATGAAATGTGACTTCCCTTCTTTGGCAATTGATATGAGCTCCATGTAGAGAAAGCCAATCCATGCCAAGAATCACATCAAATTCCACTAAAGGAAGGATCACAAGATTTGCAGGAAGCACTTTCCCACAAACTTCGATCGGAGAAGAATTATAAACTTTTGATGCGATTGATGTGCCATTAGGTGTTGTCACGGCTAACTCAACATCTAATTGTTGAGGTAATACGGTGATACCCTTAGAAAAGTCTTCAGAAATAAAAGAGTGGGTGGATCCAGAATCAAATAAAACATTTGCTACTTTAGAATGGATGGTAAGTGTACCTTTCACCACATCGTTATCGTACTCCACATCACTGATAGAAATTGCATGTGACTTTCCTTTGTCTTTAGCCTTAAGATTTTGTTGACGTCGACCATCATCATCAACCCTTGGATTTGGGCATTGATTGGCATAATGCCCCATCTCCTTGCACTTGAAACATTGAAGTGTAGTAGGTTCATTCTGTGTATCCCTTCCTTTGTTTGCATCATTAGACATCTTCTTCCCATTATCACGGCATTCAAATGCCCGATGACCTTCCTTTCCACATTTAAAACATTTACTTGTCCCTTTAAGACAACTCCCTCCATGTTTCTTTCCACACTTTGAGCATAAGGGAAAGTTCATCTTCTTTTCTGTGTGCTCTTTAGATTTTTCTTTGAATTCCATCTTCCTCTTCTTATCAAACCCATGTGACTGATGGGTTACTCCAATCTCCATCTCGACTTTGAGAGCACATCGAACGATTTCCTCGTAGCTATTGAAGTCCCTTATGGCTAACGCCCTTCGAAGACTTGGTTTTAAGCCACTAAAGAATCGATCGATCTTACTCTCAGGTTGGATAATAATACCAGAAGCGTACCTTTCAAGTCTTGTAAAATTTTCTTCATAGGTACTAACAGATTCATCATCCCTTTGCTTCAGTTCAAGGAACTCTTTCTCCATCTTTGTTCGGAGAATACGAGGGAAGTACTTATTGAAAAATAAGTTCTTGAACTCGTCCCATTCCATAGACTCAATTTCATCCCTTTGCCTCGTATTCTTAACAAGATTCCACCATTGATCCGCATCTCCTTCCAAACGATACACTGCTAGGATGACTTTATCATGCTCAGAACATTGAAGAACTGAAAATATCTTTTCAGTAGTACTAATCCATTGTTCATCAACTAATGGATCAGTAGACCCGCTGAAAGATGGTGGACGCTGCCTCATGAAGGATTCAACAGAATGTTGCTCCCTCCTTTGTTCGTTTGGAAATCCTGCATGATTCATAGCTTGAGAAAGTTGCGTGAGCATGGCTACAAGATTTTGCATTCCAGCTCCCATATCGTTTGGTTGCTCAGGGGGACAATCATTGCATTGCCCATCGCATTCCGCATTAACACGGTTCCTTCGGGTTCCAGCCATTGACTAAAACCAAGAAGAATAGTGTGAGCAACACTAATTATAATAGGAAACCACATAATTCAAGAATAAAATTTTCATGCTTATGGTCTTATCCTAGGTTATTCATGGCCATTTCTAAGATTGTGTTCTATGCTTAGACTTATTCTTAGGGTTCTTACTAAGGCTTTCACATCCTAGTTTCCAAAGGTTGACTATACCTTTCCTCTGATACCAACTATAACGACCCACACTTTACATACATTGTTAATACTTCAAAATTGAAGCACACTTATTACAACATATGACAAAACCACAAAGGACCGTATAGGTATAGTGTCTTTAGAAACTGGGAAACATAAACAACTGGTTCATAAATCTTCTACAGTGTCTCCCATTTATTTCATCATATCTAGGGTCCCTTTTAGCATATTCTACTTAATATCCATCTTCCTGACCTGGGGAAAAGAAAACATAAAAGAGTGAGCTCAAATGCTCAGCAAGGGCAAATAAAGGAAATAAAAATCATATCATATCTTTATGAAAATCAAAACCTGCAAAAGAGATCATAATATCTTAACATGGAATAAATCATAGAAGTGAAAATGAGATCCCCAAAATCATAACATAAAACTTGAAACTTTGTGGCATGCACACATAATCATGGAAAATCATTTCTTGTTAGTCATGACTCATTGCCAAGACTATCTTAGTGGACAAAGTCCCTTTCTGAACCGAGTTCACTCCTCGTTTCAGTCCTGTATCACTGAACCGAAATAACCTTCCGTTGCAGCCATGTCTATCTCATGAGATATAAAATCTTTACCCAATGCATTGGAGGGAGATATAGGTCCCACCCATCTTATAATGAATCCTTTCTTATGTGTGCCACATAATCATACATCATCGCATAACACATGTAACAAAAATGGGATTCTTGAAACATCATGACATCATAAATCAATTCATATATGATAAAGGAATTCATAAACATAATTACATCACAACATAGTCAAACCAATGTAAAAATATGGATAGAAATAGAACCCTTTATTATCTTAGATGGAAAATAATTTTGATAAAACACTTGAATTGAATTCTTGAGGAAAATATCCTTTCTTCTTCAAAAACATTTTTCCTTTCATAACATGTCATACAACTTTAAAATAAAAGAAGTTGATTAAAAATAAACTTGAAAACTTGTAAAGGAAGCTTCTTTGAAGTAATGTTTTAAAAATCCATTCATGCTGTATAAGTTAAAAAAAACATTCTTCGTACTTTTGTCGGAAAAGTCAAAAAGTACCTCGTACGGAAAAACGACAAAAGATTCCTTTCATATTCTTTACTAAAAACTCACCTAAGGGTAAAATTCGATTTAAACTATTTCAAGTGGATGGAAACAATATTACATATTGAGGGAACATGGATGTGGATGATAAAATACACCCCAGTAAATACTTACGAATAAACAATCTCGGATAAAAATGAGATTGTGATATTTCCCTTACCTTAGGTCCGATTAGCTTTGTACGTGTCCGAAGCTCCTGTATAATGGTTTAAATAATGTTATTGACTTATTCCAGAATCATACATATTGATATGAGATCATATATGGTCATATTATTAGCTTCTTGTTAGTAATATTTCATTGTTACTTGTTACTCGGGTCTTTATAACTTTTTGTTCTTATGCGTGTTTTGTCGAATAAATTCTTATTCTTATATTTAGGTTATAGATAATTCATTTCCAGAATGGTATTAGTGTAGTATATACCATATTCATTCATTCAATTCATTTATACAATCATTATGAAATGAAGATCATGTAGAACGAGTCGCATCACATCGTGGAGACGGTATTCCGTACGTACGCACGAGTGATGATATCGTTCCTATGATCGTGGAATTGTATTGGAGTTTATATATATATTATTTCAGTATCAATATTACTTAATAATAATCATATATAGTTACTCATTACACCATTATACCCATCCTTGTAAGGTGATGGTGGAAAATAGATTACACCACGGCGTGGAGACGGTATTCCGTACGTACGCACACGCGGTGATTTCATTTTTTCCGTAGGATGGATAGAAGGTGAATTAGGGTTGTTTCATATTTATAATAACATATCAGTATGTAAGTAATACTGATGTTATTACTTTATCATGAAACAACTAAAGAAGAAGAAGTTGAAGAAGAAAGAAATTGAAAAGATCGGTAATGGATATTACCTCTTCTTTGGAACGCCTTTTTGAATCCTCCACTTAAGGAACTAAGATTGGTCTTTGGAGAAGACCAGGACCTCTAGGATTATTCTAGGGAAGTGGAGAATGGAAAATGGCAGGGGTTGGCCGAGCTTGAGTGCTCAAATTGGTGTGAGGAGGAGGGGGAGGAGGTTCCCTTTTATAAGGGAGGAGAGGGGCACCTTAGGAATATCTCAAAATATTATTTTATATTAAAGTCAAAATCGGTTTATAATGGTTCCAAAGGGTCTTATTTCGAAGCTAAAGTGGGGATGGGTCGAAATCCTATCAACCAATAGAATTTAGACAAGTTTAGGATATTATTTTAACCTTATCAATTAAATTTAACTCTAAGTTAAATAATTTAACTTTTACCATGTCTTTTTGTTTTCTTTCACTATATGGTTAATACACTTACTATAACATTCCAAACGAACCCCAAATTGTTTATTATTAATATATATATCCTTATCTAAGTCATTTGGCCGAACCTTAGATTTTTAGGAATAAAATAACAATTAATAATATAATATTTGATTTAAAAACTATTTTGTGTCAATTTTGACACTATTTGATATATGATTTGTTTGAAAGTCATAACAGAATTATATGTTCGAACCAAGTTTATTAAATCAATACTAATATATCATAGTAACCTAGAAAATTAGTGGAATTCATAAAAAGTCTCAAATTATATTTATTTTGGTGTTTATAACATCAATTATGTCAATATTTCATTAATAAGATAATTACTGCATCATCATTATGTCATAAATAAATTAAATTATTTAATGTCTAAAAATTACAAATAAAATATAATCATGTAGGAAATCTTTTTAGCTTTCTAATGAATATTTACAATTGAATTTATCTTATGTATAAACCCATATTAAAAATGATTTACTTATTAAACTTTGATTTTAACTATTTTAACCCTTCTTTAAATAAATTAATAATAAATGTCCTAATCTAATCCAAGTGGGTCTAAATGGTCATATTTTATTCCTAAGTTTGTTTTTGGTCGAATTACACTTGTCCAATAGAATTAGGACATGTGTTAGGGTAATATTAATATCATATTTACCCTTAGTTACCCTATTTACTATTAACCACGGTAAAATAGTAAAAAGTTACTATTCACCAAAAAAAATTATTTTCATCTCATTGAACCACATTTTAGTCCTTGATATTAACCGTGTCTCTCGGATTTTTGAAATTCCATTCACAGAAGCGGTAAAATTAAGTTTTATGCAAAATTCAGTTTTTAACCTACCACTTAGTGGTTTCACTATTCATCAAAAATTGAAAGTTTTCAGAAAAATACCAAAATTTCACCCTAGGCTAATTTCGATATTCTGAGTCCGAAAATGAAGTCCATTTTGAAAAATAAAATTTATAAAATTTCAAAAAGTGGTTATTACTATTCATAACGACTAGTTTTAATAGCATATTGTTGTTTAGTGAAACTCGGTATTGCGTACGACGCAAGCTATCGAGGAAGGTTGCGATTGCGTGTAAAGCAAGCCAAGCAAGTGTTGTGTAGAAAAAGATTCCTTTGATGATTTATATAACATAAAAGTCTCGGGTGTTACATTCTACCCCCCTTAAAAAGAATTTCGCCCTCGAAATTCGTCACTTTGCAACAAACAAATGAGGATACTTCTCCCTCATCATATCCTCAAGCTCCCATGTAGCTTCTTCAAGTTGGTGGTTTCTCCATAAAACTTTCACCAAGCGAGTGGTCTTGTTTCGTAGGACTTTTTCGCTACGATCCAGAATCTCTATCGGCTGTTCTTCATAAGAAAGATCTTGCTCCAGCGGTACAACTTCTGAGCTGAGTACATGTGAAGGATCTGGTATGTACTTTCTCAGGAGAGATACATGGAACACATCGTGAACTTGAGAGAGATTCGGTGGAAGCGCCAATCGGTAAGCTACCTTCCCAACACGATCCAGTATTTCGAAAGGACCGATATATCTAGGGCTCAACTTCCCCTTCTTTCCAAATCTCATAACCCTCTTCTAGGGAGATATTCGTAAGAACACTTTATCACCCACTTCAAACTCTAGGTCTTTTCTTCGGTTGTCGGCATAACTTTTCTGGCGACTCTGAGCTGCTCTTATGTGTTGTTGAATAGATCTGACCTTTTCTGCCATTTCATCAACGAGATCAGGTCCTAATAGCTTTCTTTCCCCAACTTCATCCCAGCAAGTTGGAGTCCTGCATTTCTTTCCATAGAGAGCTTCATAAGGAGCCATCTGAATACTGGAGTGAAAGCTATTATTATAAGAAAATTCCACCAAAGGTAGGTGTTGATCCCAACCTCCTTTGAAATCCATAGAGCAAGCTCTCAACATATCTTCTAGGGTTTGAATTGTTCTCTCAGACTGACCGTCTGTCTGGGGATGATAAGCAGTGCTGAAACTCAACTCTGTATCCAGAGTATGCTGAAGACTTCGCCAAAACTTCGAGGTAAATCTCGGATCTCGATCAGATATAATAGAAAGTGGTACACCATGCAATCTTACCACTTCCTTTACATATATCCTGGCAAGCTGATCTAGAGAGAAATCCTCTCTAATAGCAATGAAGTGTGCAGACTTTGTAAGACGATCAACTATGACCCAGATAGCATTATTGCCTTTGGATGTTTTAGGAAGTCCTGTGACAAAGTCCATAGTGATGTTTTCCCATTTCCATTCGGGTATGGGTAATGGTTGTAACATCCCCTTAGACTTCTGTCTCTCAGCTTTAACTTGTTGACAAACCAAGCATCGAGAGACATATTCAGCAACATCTCTTTTCATGCCATCCCACCCGAAGTACTCTTTCAGGTCCCTATACATCTTCGTGCTTCCAGGATGAATAGAGAATGAAGAACTATGAGCCTCATCCAGCAGCTCTTTCTTTAATTCGGGGATGGGAGGAACACAAACCCGATTCCTGAACTTTATTATCCCATCACAATCAAGGTTGAATTCAGGAACATTTCTCACCTTCTTTTGTAACTCGACATCTTCTTTCTGTGCCTCTTTAATCTTCACATGTATAGATGGTTGAACATTCATTTGAGAAAGATAAGATTTTTCCCCTTCCATTATAATTCCAAGATCCATCCTTTGTAAATCCATAAATATTGGATCTTTTTTGATCCTCATCATGGATAAACTAGCATGGTCTTGTCGACTTAATGCATCTGCCACCTTGTTTGCTTTCCCAGGGTGGTAATGGATTGAGCAGTCATAATCCTTAATCAGCTCCAACCATCTTCTTTGACGCATATTCAACTCCTTTTGTGTGAAAATATACTTTAAACTTTTATGATCAGTATAAATATCACACCTTTCACCATAAAGGTAATGCCTCCAAATCTTTAATGCAAAGATTACCGCAGCCAACTCCAAATCATGTGTTGGGTAATTTTGCTCATGGATTTTCAACTGTCGTGAGGCATAAGCTATCACCATATCATTTTTCATAAGAACACACCCCAATCCCTTCTTGGATGCATCACTGTAGATCACAAACCTTTCTCCACTACAAGGCAGTGTGAGCACAGGTGCACTGGATAACCTTCTTTTCAACTCCTTGAAATTCTCTTCACATTCCTCTGTCCAGACAAACTTAACTCCTTTCCGAGTCAACTTGGTGAGTGGATTAGATAATCGTGAAAAATCTTTTACAAAACGTCGATAATATCCAGCCAAACCAAGAAAACTTCGGATCTCAGTTACTGTGGTTGGTCTCGACCATCTTTCGATAACCTCTGTTTTTGCTGGATCCACAGATATCCCCTCTTTTGAGATTATATGACCCAAAAATGCAACTTTTTGAAGCCAAAATTCACACTTGGTAAATTTGGCATAAAGCTTCTCTTTTCTCAGGGTCTTCAATATAATTCTCAAGTGATCTTCATGCTCTTCCTTGCTCTTTGAATAGACAAGAATATCGTCTATAAAGACTACCACAAATTGATCAAGATAGTCTCTAAAGACTCTATTCATTAGATCCATGAAGATAGCAGGGGCATTAGTAAGACCAAATGGCATCACTATAAATTCATAGTGTCCATACCTTGTACGGAAAGCCGTCTTTGGTATATCCTCCCTTTTGACCCTTAATTGATGATACCCTGAACGAAGATCAATCTTGGAAAAGTATTGAGCTCCGCGTAGTTGGTCAAATAAGTCATCAATGCGTGGGAGAGGATATTTGTTCTTGATAGTGATCTTGTTAAGTTCTCGATAATCAATGCAGAGTCTCATTGATCCATCTTTCTTCTTAACAAATAGAACAGGTGCTCCCCAAGGTGACGCACTAGGGCGTATGAATCCCTTATCAAGATTCTCTTGGAGTTGCTTCTTCAATTCCTGCAACTCAATTGGGGCCATTCTATAAGGTGTCTTTGAAATAGGCAAAGCACCCGGTACGAGTTCTATTGAAAACTCAACTTCACGATTTGGTGGAAGACCCGGCAATTCCTCCGGAAAGACATCATCAAACTCCCGTACAATGGGCATATTCTTAATCGTGAGTTTCTCACCAACCATTTGAGATAAATAACCTTCATTTAGTGGAATCAATACCCATAAGATGGAAGAAATTTCCACTGGAAGGTTATGTTCATCCTTGCATTGATAGACGATCGTAGATTGATCTGGAATATGAAATGTGACTTCCCTTCTTTGGCAATTGATATGAGCTCCATGTAGAGAAAGCCAATCCATGCCAAGAATCACATCAAATTCCACTAAAGGAAGGATCACAAGATTTGCAGGAAGCACTTTCCCACAAACTTCGATCGGAGAAGAACTATAAACTTTTGATGCGATTGATGTGCCATTAGGTGTTGTCACGGCTAACTCAACATCTAATTGTTGAGGTAATACGGTGATACCCTTAGAAAAGTCTTCAGAAATAAAAGAGTGGGTGGATCCAGAATCAAATAAAACATTTGCTACTTTAGAATGGATGGTAAGTGTACCTTTCACCACATCGTTATCGTACTCCACATCGCTGATAGAAATTGCATGTGACTTTCCTTTTTCTTTAGCCTTAAGATTTTGTTGACGTCGACCATCATCATCAACCCTTGGATTTGGGCATTGATTGGCATAATGCCCCATCTCCTTGCACTTGAAACATTGAAGTGTAGTAGGTTCATTCTGTGTATCCCTTCCTTTGTTTGCATCATTAGACATCTTCTTCCCATTATCACGGCATTCAAATGCCCGATGACCTTCCTTTCCACATTTAAAACATTTACTTGTCCCTTTAAGACAACTCCCTCCATGTTTCTTTCCACACTTTGAGCATAAGGGAAAGTTCATCTTCTTTTCCGTGTGCTCTTTATATTTTTCTTTGAATTCCATCTTCCTCTTCTTATCAAACCCATGTGACTGATGGGTTACTCCAATCTCCATCTCGACTTTGAGAGCACATCGAACGATTTCCTCGTAGCTATTGAAGTCCCTTATGGCTAACGCCCTTCGAAGACTTGGTTTTAAGCCACTAAAGAATCGATCGATCTTACTCTCAGGTTGGATAATAATACCAGAAGCGTACCTTGCAAGTCTTGTAAAATTTGCTTCATAGGTACTAACAGATTCATCATCCCTTTGCTTCAGTTCAAGGAACTCTTTCTCCATCTTTGTTCGGAGAATACGAGGGAAGTACTTATTGAAAAATAAGTTCTTGAACTCGTCCCATTCCATAGACTCAATTTCATCCCTTTGCCTCGTATTCTTAACAAGATTCCACCATTGATCCGCATCTCCTTCCAAACGATACACTGCTAGGATGACTTTATCATTCTCAGAACATTGAAGAACTGAAAATATCTTTTCAGTAGTACTAATCCATTGTTCAGCAACTAATGGATCAGTAGACCCGCTGAAAGATGGTGGACGCTGCCTCATGAAGGATTCAACAGAATGTTGCTCCCTCCTTTGTTCGTTTGGAAATCCTGCATGATTCATAGCTTGAGAAAGTTGCGTGAGCATGGCTACAAGATTTTGCATTCCAGCTCCCATATCGTTTGGTTGCTCAGGGGGACAATCATTGCATTGCCCATCGCATTCCGCATTAACACGGTTCCTTCGGGTTCCAGCCATTGACTAAAACCAAGAAGAATAGTGTGAGCAACACTAATTATAATAGGAAACCACATAATTCAAGAATAAAATTTTCATGCTTATGGTCTTATCCTAGGTTATTCATGGCCATTTCTAAGATTGTGTTCTATGCTTAGACTTATTCTTAGGGTTCTTACTAAGGCTTTCACATCCTAGTTTCCAAAGGTTGACTATACCTTTCCTCTGATACCAACTATAACGACCCACACTTTACATACATTGTTAATACTTCAAAATTGAAGCACACTTATTACAACATATGACAAAACCACAAAGGACCGTATAGGTATAGTGTCTTTAGAAACTGGGAAACATAAACAACTGGTTCATAAATATTCTACAGTGTCTCCCATTTATTTCATCATATCTAGGGTCCCTTTTAGCATATTCTACTTAATATCCATCTTCCTGACCTGGGGAAAAGAAAACATAAAAGGGTGAGCTCAAATGCTCAGCAAGGGCAAATAAAGGAAATAAAAATCATATCATATCTTTATGAAAATCAAAACCTGCAAAAGAGATCATAATATCTTAACATGGAATAAATCATAGAAGTGAAAATGAGATCCCCAAAATCATAACATAAAACTTGAAACTTTGTGGCATGCACACATAATCATGGAAAATCATTTCTTGTTAGTCATGACTCATTGCCAAGACTATCTTAGTGGACAAAGTCCCTTTCTGAACCGAGTTCACTCCTCGTTTCAGTCCTGTATCACTGAACCGAAATAACCTTCCGTTCCAGCCATGTCTATCTCATGAGATATAAAATCTTTACCCAATGCATTGGAGGGAGATATAGGTCCCACCCATCTTATAATGAATCCTTTCTTATGTGTGCCACATAATCATACATCATCGCATAACACATGTAACAAAAATGGGATTCTTGAAACATCATGACATCATAAATCAATTCATATATGATAAAGGAATTCATAAACATAATTCCATCACAACATAGTCAAACCAATGTAAAAATATGGATAGAAACAGAACCCTTTATTATCTTAGATGGAAAATAATTTTGATAAAACACTTGAATTGAATTCTTGAGGAAAATATCCTTTCTTCTTCAAAAACATTTTTCCTTTCATAACATGTCATACAACTTTAAAATAAAAGAAGTTGATTAAAAATAAACTTGAAAACTTGTAAAGGAAGCTTCTTTGAAGTAATGTTTTAAAAATCCATTCATGCCGTATAAGTTAAAAAAAACATTCTTCGTACTTTTGTCAGAAAAGTCAAAAAGTACCTCGTACGGAAAAACGACAAAAGATTCCTTTCATATTCTTTACTAAAAACTCACCTAAGGGTAAAATTCGATTTAAACTATTTCAAGTGGATGGAAACAATATTACATATTGAGGGAACATGGATGTGGATGATAAAATACACCCCAGTAAATACTTACGAATAAACAATCTCGGATAAAAATGAGATTGTGATATTTCCCTTACCTTAGGTCCGATTAGCTTTGTACGTGTCCGAAGCTCCTGTATAATGGTTTAAATAATGTTATTGACTTATTCCAGAATCATACATATTGATATGAGATCATATATGGTCATATTATTAGCTTCTTGTTAGTAATATTTCATTGTTACTTGTTACTCGGGTCTTTATAACTTTTTGTTCTTATGCGTGTTTTGTCGAATAAATTCTTATTCTTATATTTAGGTTATAGATAATTCATTTCCAGAATGGTATTAGTGTAGTATATACCATATTAATTCATTCAATTCATTTATACAATCATTATGAAATGAAGATCATGTAGAACGAGTCGCATCACATCGTGGAGACGGTATTCCGTACGTACGCACGAGTGATGATATCGTTCCTATGATCGTGGAATTGTATTGGAGTTTATATATATATTATTTCAGTATCAATATTACTTAATAATAATCATATATAGTTACTCATTACACCATTATACCCATCCTTGTAAGGTGATGGTGGAAAATAGATTACACCACGGCGTGGAGACGGTATTCCGTACGTACGCACGCGCGGTGATTTCATTTTTTCCGTAGGATGGATAGAAGGTGAATTAGGGTTGTTTCATATTTATAATAACATATCAGTATGTAAGTAATACTGATGTTATTACTTTATCATGAAACAACTAAAGAAGAAGAAGTTGAAGAAGAAAGAAATTGAAAAGATCGGTAATGGATATTACCTCTTCTTTGGAACGCCTTTTTGAATCCTCCACTTAAGGAACTAAGATTGGTCTTTGGAGAAGACCAGGACCTCTAGGATTATTCTAGGGAAGTGGAGAATGGAAAATGGCAGGTGTTGGCCGAGCTTGAGTGCTCAAATTGGTGTGAGGAGGAGGGGGAGGAGGTGCCCTTTTATAAGGGAGGAGAGGGGCACCTTAGGAATATCTCAAAATATTATTTTATATTAAAGTCAAAATCGGTTTATAATGGTTCCAAAGGGTCTTATTTCGAAGCTAAAGTGGGGATGGGTCTAAATCCTATCAACCAATAGAATTTAGACAAGTTTAGGATATTATTTTAACCTTATCAATTAAATTTAACTCTAAGTTAAATAATTTAACTTTTACCATGTCTTTTTGTTTTCTTTCACTATATGGTTAATACACTTACTATAACATGCCAAACGAACCCCAAATTGTTTATTATTAATATATATATCCTTATCTAAGTCATTTGGCCGAACCTTAGATTTTTAGGAATAAAATAACAATTAATAATATAATATTTGATTTAAAAACTATTTTGTGTCAATTTTGACACTATTTGATATATGATTTGTTTGAAAGTCATAACAGAATTATATGTTCGAACCAAGTTGATTAAATCAATACTAATATATCATAGTAACCTAGAAAATTAGTGTAATTCATAAAAAGTCTCAAATTATATTTATTTTTGTGTTTATAACATCAATTATGTCAATATTTCATTAATAAGATAATTACTGCATCATCATTATGTCATAAATAAATTAAATTATTTAATGTCTAAAAATTACAAATAAAATATCATCATGTAGGAAATCTTTTTAGATTTCTAATGAATATTTACAATTGAATTTATCTTATGTATAACCCCATATTAAAAATGATTTACTTATTAAACTTTGATTTTAACTATTTTAACCCTTCTTTAAATAAATTAATAATAAATGTCCTAATCTAATCCAAGTGGGCCTAAATGGTCATATTTTATTCCTAAGTTTGTTTTTGGTCGAATTACACTTGTCCAATAGAATTAGGACATGTGTTAGGGTAATATTAATATCATATTTACCCTTAGTTACCCTATTTACTATTAACCGCGGTAAAATAGTAAAAAGTTACTATTCACCAAAAAAAATTATTTTCATCTCATTGAACCACATTTTAGTCCTTGATATTAACCGTGTCTCTCGGATTTTTGAAATTCCATTCACAGAAGCGGTAAAATTAAGTTTTATGCAAAATTCAGTTTTTAACCTACCACTTAGTGGTTTCACTATTCATCAAAAATTGAAAGTTTTCAGAAAAATACCAAAATTTCACCCTAGGCTAATTTCGATATTCTGAGTCCAAAAATGAAGTCCATTTTGAAAAATAAAATTTATAAAATTTCAAAAAGTGGTTATTACTATTCATAACGACTAGTTTTAATAGCATATTGTTGTTTAGTGAAACTCGGTATTGCGTACGACGCAAGCTATCGAGGAAGGTTGCGATTGCGTGTAAAGCAAGCCAAGCAAGTGTTGTGTAGAAAAAGATTCCTTTGATGATTTATATAACATAAAAGTCTCGGGTGTTACAAATCTCATGGAGGAGTCTCTACCATGGGATCCAAGGAATTTTCTATTATGAAGTAATAGTATGAGATGGATCACAAGTTTAACTTATTTTGGAGATGAAATGAAAATGATCAGAATACTCCATGGAGGAATCTCAAGGAAATACATCTAATGTATTAAGCACTAGAAAGATTTACCAATGTATGGATTAGAATTCCCTATGGAGATGGACCCAGGAGGTGTTTCCCATAAAGGAAAGATGCCACATTGTGATGGTTGGTCTGAACACCCTATGAGAGAAGACCAGGGAGATTCACCCCAAGGAGGGGGAACCAAGGTTTACTATTTTTTGGTATTGAACCACATAGAGGATTCCTTTGTACCCTATTTAGAAGACACAGATCAAAGCCCACACAGTTTGTTGGACGATGTGGGGCTTACACAATGAAGCCACCCTTCACAAGAGGATTTATCTTTGTTGTATTGTATAGGGATTATGTGTGGGAGATACCCAAGTGTTTCTAAGAGCATCAATGATATGAATGGGTCTTACACATTGGAGTGGCCCACATGGGTGGCATGATCCCCCTTGGGATGTGTCATCCCAGGTAAAAATAAAGATGGATTATGGATGGATTGAATGGAGTACATGAAGTGGAAAAGTCTATTGGTTTTGGACCTCAGAGAGGATTAATACATATCCCAAGTGATTGGTAATCAAAACCTATAGAGTTTTATAATGGTAATTGGTGCTTACACCTGAGGAGGAGGTCCATGGAAATGGAACATATGGTTGGGGCTTATGCATGAGTGCAACCTAGGTGAAGGTGAAGACTAGTTGGGGATTAATATAGGAGGGATGAACATTAATGATAGATGGGTTCCATGATCTATAATAACCTTTATCACCAGATGAGTCATTCTCCATGTGATAAATAAGGGGTAATATAAGACCTAATGCTCATGTCGTGAAAGACGCGTCAACGAGAGATGATGTGGGGCTTGTGCATGGAATCTTCCCTAGGGGGATCCTATTCCATGTGGAGAAAATATAATTCCACATGAGTGTATTATGAAAGAAATATTCCCAAGGATGATGTTATTACATGTGAGGATGATCTTATTCCATGTGAGGAAGATCTCACTCCTTGTGAGTCATACATGGAGCATCCTAGAAAGAGTGTACGGGGCTTACGCATGGAGGCCGCCTGAGGAGGATCTCATTCCGTGTGATGAGGATATCACTCCCTTTCACTCATATATGAAATATACCACACCTTTTGCATAGAGTAAGTTCATAGTTTAATGTGATGCGTTGAAGATTTTGGTACTAGGTAGTTTTATGTCATGAAAATCAGATGTGTGGATTTTTCAACTTACCCCTTGGAATTATATAAATATAGATCATTCACCCTTGAGAGGGGGGGGGGGTGGACTTAGCAATGATAGGATACAATGGTGTGGATGAATGGTCAGTCATAATGTCCTTTTTAGAATACCTATCCTGATAAGTTAAGGGGATTGACATACCTATGTAGAGAATAAAAATTAGGGAAACACATGCACAAAGGGAATAGAGGATGACTCGTGAGGGACCAAGAAGTTTTTTCATGCAGAAATAGAGGGATATGCACAAGAGGCATGTGAAAAGCATGAGGTTAATGAACAAGAGGGGATTGAAAATGGTTATTTTACATAAAGTAAAGCCATGGAGAATAAAAATCACAGAGCATGAAAGATAGGGTGCTTGCGTGCAAGTCTATGATTGCACACAACTTTGGAGTGTTGCGTACAAGGAAAGAATTGCACCCAACTTTGGAGTGTTACGCACAAGGCCAAGTTTTAACGCAGGAGGGTCCCTTATACGCAACTGAATTAGGATGAAGGAGGTTGTGAAAGGATTACAAAACTATGGGCCCATGTAAGGGAGGAACCCCAGGGAACCTACTGCACAAGATCTCTACCTTTATAATTCTATGCATTTCATGATGTCACGGAAGACGGGTTTTATGCGCACAGAGCTATGGTTTAACTTCTGGAGGATCACCCTAAAGAAGGGGGTTGACTTCAATATGTAGATAATTCCTTAATTTATGGAATCCAATATTATTTTATGGAATAGTTATTATATGCATCTTCATCCTCAACTGTGAAAAATGATCGCGCAAGGGGATGGTTGATGTCACATTTGGCGGAAGAAGTGTCTTACGCGTGATCGAGAATATTGTGCATAGTTTTGATCTCATACACACACTTGACTTGGGTGTTTCCATGGAATGTGAGGAAGGGGAATGAGATGTATCCCATTGTCCACACAAGAGTATTTCACATGGGTTTTCATCTTTTAAGTGCACCTTGGAACTTGTGTAAGCCTCCCTTGGATTTCCTTAAATGATCTGTTGAGTCAGTTTTTGGCTTCATTTTACCCAAAGATGGCCATTTGGGGATTTGTATGGAATTTATTGCCAAAAAATCTCCCCTTTAAATCTAAGATGAAAATAGACTAGAAGGTCAGGTTCTAAGGTAAACACCAAAGGGAGAGGTTGATTCCAACAGATTCACGCAAAACTCATCTGCGAGATTGAAGAACCCTTACGCATGTGTGGAAGATCAGGTCCACACCTAAAAATAAGTAGAGGTGGGAAACTCATCTGTGATCTTGAAAACCCCTTACGCATGTGTGGAAGATCAGGTCCACACCTAAAAATAAGTAGAGGGGGGAATCACATACAACACCTCTACTTTCCATGTGATAGGTAATCTGATCTCATATGCATAAGTTCAATCCTTATACATGAAAAATTAGGCTTCATCTGCTTCTTTCATACAAATTATGTTTCTTTGGTGATTCATTCATTATAGGAAATCTACATTCTGCATGACTACTTTCCGATATTGTGTGCAACATCACATCTTGTGCAGAAAATCACATCTTGCATGCCAGACCTGAAAACTTATGTGCATCTTCCTTAAAACTCTCAGATACATTTGAATTCACCTCCCAAAAGGATGTTTCTCAAGTTGAAGATATTATCATCACATAGAGAGAGTAAATGACAAGAAATCATCAAATTATTTAGGCCAGAAGGGTTTTTTCAAAAAAATAGATGATATTGGCCTTGGTGACACAATTGTAGAAGGAATATACACTGATTGATTCTCTCCCTCTATAGAACTTCAGATTTCCAGACAAAGTGACAATTCATGCTTTTGTTATTGAATCACCATAGTTGTGGTTAACATGTGAATATGAGATCCCACACTTCAACATTAATGTGCATGGAAATGTTTCCAATGAATATAGAAACAAAGATTTCTATACACTGAATGGGAGGACTAGAAAAATCACATGGCATGAGATAGAGGTAGAGTAATTCCCTAACCATAATGATACTGCTTTAAAAAGTAGCATGAGAGATAACAGTCAGGTGTAGAACAAGGAATGATATTTTCAACCTAGAGAAAATTTTACTATTGAGGGGGTGTGGGTGTATTGGGTGCTCTTCACATTCTAAGAGTACAGTCTATAACTACACCACATCAGCCAGTAAGAAGTGGTGTGGACATCATAGTTCCATTTATACCATCAATAAGAGATAGTGTCAGAGCTCCTCAGCTGATGGTCCCCTAACATGAAAACATTTTATATCCACCATGGGGCAGCCGACATCATATTATGGAATATCTGTTACATTAGAGGAATCCTGCTTTAGAGATTTTAGTATGATGAATTATTGCTATCACATAACACATGGGGAGATAGAGAGTAGAATCATATCCTGACAAAACATATCCTGGAATTGGTGTAGGGGAATGTGAAAATCATACCTCGTTCCTCAAAGGTTTTCCTATTCCAGGTGTGGTTCGACCTGTTCCTCAAGAATGGACTAAAGGCAAGGATGTTAGGTTGAGGGAAACACTATCTAATCACATTATAGAGGGGGAATTATAGATCCTACTATTTTATCCTATAGGAAGGAAAATACCAGAAGTGGGGGTAAAACATGGTGGGAGGCTAGGACCTATTTTTTTCTATATTTCTTTCTAGGAAACCTTTCTATGTGGGTGGATACTACCAGTAAGTTACATGAGGATGAGAATTTTCCCAGGAACACTGGTGATGGTGGCAATTCTGAAAACTAGAAATAGGTTCAATCGAGGTGTACCTATGATGGACAATATCTATAGAATATTTGGACGTTTTGTAAGGGAAAACATGAATAAGAGGATATGTGGACCATTTAAGGGTTTTCACGGTTGGATTTCAATGCATCTCAGGAGATTCGAGTTTCCAAATTCCATCCGACCTCTGAATGCCAGTTTGAATCCATCACTGCTGAACATAGATGGGGTCCGACTGATGACCCTTGATGATGCTGGGGTAGTACTTTGGATTAGAAACCAAGAAAACTTCAAATTCCACAACTTTTCAACTTTGGTTGGTTTAATGGAGGGTAACCTGAAAGGTTTATGAGATTAGAAGGAGTACCTAGAGATCTTTTGGGGTGGAGTGATGGGAGATCAAATTTACAAAAATCTCTTATGTGATCCGTACATGCCATCCGACCTCACCTACTAGTTCATATTCCTTCAACGGGTGGTAAAATGAGTCTACAAAGGGGTTTTTGAGGAGCATAACCCCTACATAATTTTCTAATTATGGTCTATACTTATGATAGTGAGCTCTAGTGAAACCATTATTCTTCCGCCGAATAATGTTGATGTGGGCATATCAATAGAATATGCTAGAAACTAGGTGGAAACATATCTAGAGGAGATTCTATATAACCTTACTCAGAATATTGATTTGGTAAGACAGGATAAGGAGTAGTGGGGAAGCAGGAAGGTTACTCCCCGATGGGTGAGCCAGAATTTTGGGATGAGTCAATCTAGAACTCTGGCAGTAGGGACATCATAGGGAGGAACTGCTACCCACTTCTTGGAGGGGAGTGGTTGTGGAAGCGACCCTAGGGGATAGAAAAAGAGGATATTGGAAATAAGTTGAGGTATCTTCTACAACCAGTCTCTGATGCTTTATTCCCTTCCCTTTGGTCTTCCTGGGGGATTCTTTGATAATTTATGTCACCCATAGACATGTAACGAAAGATAAAGTGGGATGGGATCGAACTACCAGACGTCGAGTACAACCATGTTTTGTAAATTGTGATCTTCTATTAGATTAATACATACTTTACATCCATGGATGTTTATGCATTTCAATGGGGAGATAATGAAGTAACCCCACCCTAGTAAAGGTGATTATTGACCAAGAGCCATATCTAGAGGAAACAACATCTATAGAAGAAACCAACAAAGAAGAAGAATAGAAATCTGATGATGGGGAATCTCAAGGGATTGATACTCATTAGGGGATCCCCTAAGAAATTTTGTGAGATCACATGATCAAAAGAAGAGCTGTCCATGTATCTAAAAATAAATAAAAATTACTTGAATATTCCTTTTATTTTTCTATTTCACTATTCAGATTCATAAAAAAAAACTTTCCCTGAGTAGGATCATCTTGATACAATGCAAGGAAATCCTACTACCATGAGTGAAGATGTTCCAACAGGTACAGATCAAATTTTGAGGCCTGTGAAAAAGGATGAAGTGATTAGTGTTGGGCTGGTTGTGGAGGTCATAGAGGCTAACTTATAACCCTAGGTCCTTCCCATCATCTATGGGGGGCCATGCCCAAGAATCCCCATGGAGGCACCCACTGCTAGGGACGGGGCATGCCCGATACAACTTAACATCGAAATTACTCCTTCCTAAGGTAAGAGTAGATTTATAATCTTCCAACATTAATCATACTTTCATAGATATTTAGAACCAACGAGTTTTATTGTTCAATGTAGCTTCTACACAAATGATGCAGGGATAACCAGTGTCGATCATTGAAATACCCATTACTGAAGGGTCTTTTATGGCATAAGTCTCTTCTATTACTCAAGAGGCTGACTTAGAGGCTCTAATATCTTGTAAGTATCTCATATTGCAAATTAATAACCATCATTTTATGATCATATGGACAAGGTTATTTAATTACATACAGTGCTCAAAAGGATGCATGTCTTGTGGGAGGATGAGGCCAGGACATATGTGGGATCCCTTTTGATGGATTCTCCTATTCAGGAGGAGCTGATTATCCAAGATGATCCAACCTTAGCCCTAGAAAAGGTGGAGGATGTGGATATGAGTGATGAAGCTGGTAGGGTAGAACTCTAGGTTTTTGGTGGTTAGGATACTGATGGAGAATCAAGTGAGGATGACCGTCCCCATAAGCTGGAGCCTAGTCCATTAGAGAGGATGCTAGAGGAGGACCCTATTTCTGAACTCCTTGATTCTTTTTTAGAGTATGTGCCTACGGATCCTGAAGAACAAGAGGAATCTGATCTTTTTGAGGTTGAAGAGAATCACATAATCTGGCGCAAGGCATATAAGTGAATTAAATGCTTATTTTTGCAGACTCCAGATCTATAACTAGTGGGATGAAATGGGTCCATTCACAATTTGATGGAAAATCAGTGCACTTTATGGAGATATGCTTGAGCTCATTACACGCTGGTCCGCGATTATCTTGTTAAAAAATTGTGGGAGGGGATCCAGAATTTAGATTTTATCTATTTATAGGAGAAGTTTGACAACACGTATAAGCTTTCTAAAGTCAATCTGGTGATTAATCATCCAGAGGAGTAAGAGGGTGAGTGTGACACTATTATCAGGACTCAATCAAAGGACATTAGTAAGATGAGGGATCAACTGGAGGAGGATGAGGACCAAATGAAGTAGGTAACTGATCAATTTTTTCATCTATAGGTTGAGTGGGGCCTATAAATTAAAATAGATGATGGTCATTATCCAACGGCTAGTGATGTGGAAGAAGAGATGATGTGGAGGTAGTAAGTCTTAGAGGCTACTCTCAAGAGGTTGGCAGAGTTGAAGCACTCAATCTCTAGAGTAGATCCATAGGGGATATTTTTCATGAATCATGAGAGGATCTAGTATTTGGATAACCCTTTTTATTCCTCTAACTATTTATTTGTTTGAACCTTTTGTGTGCATGGGAACATTTCTTTTATTTCTTTAAACAAAACACTTCAATCATATTTTTGAGACAACTAATGACAAATCTTTAAGCTCACGTGGGTCATTCCTAGTGTGAAAAACAAGGGAAAACCACATGACTATTCAATTTATAATAGAGTTCCATATAACCATCAAATGATCGAGGTCTATTATTTTTGATTGACCACCAAGAGTGTTCAGGCTGGGGGAGATCGTAGATAGAGGACATGGCTCCTTGAACCCCCAAATTTCCTTCCCATTGTGCACTAATTCACAAACAGGATAACAATGGGGGGGGGGGGGTCGATTAAACTATAACAAAGGAGAATGGGGAGTTTGAATGAAAATATACAATAAATGTAATATAAGGATTGTGCCATAGAGATACAAGATAACTAATGACCATTTTCAAAACAAAGCATCTATACTGTTATCCTAAAATGGGGATAAAAAAAGACGTTTGACCACTGATTATTCAAAACATAAAACATGTCTTGAAATTACATCCAAAGTATTCAAGAACATTTTACTAGAATTATAGTTGAGCCAAAGTGGCATGAGATCATGCTGTTAGGGGGTCCCTTTAGGTGTGGAAGAGGATAAGGATCCAAATAAGGGGTACACAAAGGGTGTAAGTGAAGTGATGGAATATTTGAATATATTACAACATTTTCAGAATTTATCCACTATGGATTAGAACACATTGGTGAAAGTGTATTGATCTAAAATAATATTACAACCATATTCTAGGTGATCATTATCTTGGATGTCGAGTGATATAAAAAAATGTGAACAATGTGGTAGATGACCATCATTGGGAAATGAACTCTCCAGATAGGGGGATGTTTTTTAGTATTATGTCATTAAAAAAAGGATGATAACCATGTAGTTTAATGTCATATAGTGAGGATGATGCATGGTAGAGTTTAACAACATGTGATCGGGACCCATCCCACAGTTTAATGTCCTATGACCACAATATTGCACACAGTTTAAGTTCATATTTTCCAGGCCCTAGGAAATAGTTTAAAGCCATGTTGTATGGATTATGAATGACTGAAAATTATTTTTTTATTAAGAAAGACACTTTTGAGGGAAAAGTGAGAAACCATAAAGTTCAACAAACACCAAATAGCCCCAAACAGAAAACCAGAAACAACCTCTTCCAAGCATAAGCAGCAACCGCAAACTCCAATGAAGGACCACTCAGCGATCCCATGCAAGCATGGTCCCTCCCAATGGCAAGCCATCCCTCTAAGTCGACCACATCCCAAATGACCTACAGAGGAAATAGCAGCGTGCTCTAGCCCATCTGAGCCGATCTGACCCTCAAACATTTGCACACACAACAAGGGCGATAACGCAACCAAGAATTAGTTAGAAAAGGAGTAAGTGTAATCATTGAAAACCAATTGAATTCTACCAGAGTTCTTATCCCTAAAAAACTTCCAGGATATGTTAGATACCTAAGAATGTGGATCTCCCCTTATCAGGTCTTCAAAAGAAGAAGTCAGTTTATTATAGACCTGAATTTACTCCTCGAGCCTGATCAACCCCTTATTAAAGCCCCCAACCAGGATTGTGTCCTGTTTGTCAACCCAAATATATTTCTCTTCATTAAGATCCACTTCGAGATTCCAACCCATCATCTTGGCTGTATCCTCTTCCGAGGCATTGAGAAATAACACCTGCTCTATCACCACATCATCCTCTTCCCAGTATATTTGGGTGGCATAAGGGAAATAAACCCAATGTAAAAGAGAAAAAAGAGGCTTGTTTATGACACAAGTATTAGTAAATAGATGTATTCCAATACAAATGAGGACCGAGAGGACCATGTCACACCACACATCTCTAAGGGATTCGTATGCAGTTTAAAGTCATGTATGTACATAGAATTATAGTTTAAGGTCTTATAGTTTTAGACCAAGGGGAAGAAGGCTTCCCAAAATAGACATATGTGGCATAGAAAAGTGAAAAACCTAACATGAATGAGGCCTTAGGAGGCCCCATATCACACAAATTTTCTTAGTGAAGATATTAGTTTAAGGTCATTGGGTTTGGACCATAAAGTCTCATGTGCAACTTGACCACATTGATACACATCCCACCATAACTCCCAAGTCCGCATGAGCTATACCCAATGTGTGAAACATGGAATAGTACAAGGGGTCTACTTGACATGTGGGAGTACACATTAGGATTGATACCAAGGGTATAATTCAACCATGATATAGGAAAGTGAAAAAGAGGTAAGTCAAGACTTTCAAGGTATGGATAAAGAGGAAACCAGTGATTATGGATCAACTGTTAACCATGTTTTAAACATAGGAACCATGAACCTACTAGTGAGAATTGGGATAGAAAATGTAGGATCAACCCTCAACCAATTTCATAACATAAGATTGACTATTTTCTCCCAAAATCCATTAGGGAATTGGCCCATCATGAAAGTTGAGAAAAAAAATGAAATGAGACCATCGCCATTTGGGGGTCCTTCTAGAGTTGAAATATTATGGAAATATAAACCAATAAAGACTAAAAGTGTTTAATGTAGAATGAGAATATTAGAGAGTGTGATTTAGAAACATAAGATTTGTGAACAGTTTAAGGTCATACTGCATAGACCATGTCTGATAGTTTAGAGTCATGTTAATCAAATTATAAGCTCAGAATTTAAATTCATGAAGTATAGAATATATGAAAAAATTAATTCCAAGGGTATATGTATGGTACACCAAAGGTAAACATTGACAAAAAATAGATCCATGGAGGTTCACATGACACATATTCACCATAAGATAGAACTACATATAATTTAAGGTCATGATGCTTAGACCGTAACCAAGGAAAATAGGATAAAAGGTTGATATAATTATGGCTAGACCTATAAATAAAATTTTTGGGTGTCTCTATGTATCCCATATGGATGCGAATCAATCCAGACATAGTTATAGAACACATAATGGTAAGAGACCAACACTAGTGGGGAAAATACTCTTTGGCGAGGAAACTAAGGGCATCCCATGGTTATCATGAGGAATCCTAAAATTTTTTAGGTTATAATTAGAGTTTAACATCATGTTTCGAGGAACTTATATCTTAGTTTAAGTTCATAGAGTTTATACCATGGAGTGAACAATCCAAAAGGGATATTCATAATGCGGTGGCATAACAATCCCGACATGAATGAGGGCCCTGGAAGCCCACATACCACATATACATTCCTAAGAAGGCTTATACATAGTTGGAAGAAATGACAATTTGACTAAATTGAGGGCAAGGGGATAAATATTTGATGAACTTGTAGATAGAACCAAATAAAAAATGTTTGTGTGTTTCTATGTATCCCGTGAGGATGGGAATAAATCTGAACATAGTTCTCAAAAGATGACATGGTGGATGAAAAATGATGGGGAAATGTAATCTTAGGTGAGAAAACTATGATTTTATGTAGGTTATCATCTTATTTCTAGGATTATGGTCATCAAACAGTTTATCATCATGTAACCAGGACACTGGTTTTATGCAGTTTATCATTATACCATAAGGAAGTTAACAACACAATTTAACATCACACTTCATGGACAATGGGGAGAAAGGGGTCCAAGGGGATGTTCATGAAAACCCAACATGAATGGAGAATAAGGAGTCCCATGCGATATCACACTCTCCCAAGGAAAACTTGTACATTGTTTAAAGTCAAACTAATTGAATTATAATTTTATTTTAAGGTTTTAAAGCTCAAACCAAGTGCTCGGTTTAATGTCATGTGCTTGAGAAGATGATGTTACGCGGTTTAAATTCATGAATCTTTGACTGTAGGGGTTAAAAATAGTTTGAGTTCATAATTCATGGACCTAATACAAATAATTTAAGGCTGAATTTCCTCAACCATGGGTTCTCAATTTAAATCCATAAGGTTTGGACCATAGGCTCTTAGTTTTAGGTCGTAGAGTTTGGAGCAAGGAAGAATGAGGCTCCTAAAGTGGATATTTATATAGTGAGATGTCATGAAAAACCCGATGTTAATGAGGATCAAGGAGGACCAACACCACACACCACAATCCAGATAAGGATTCAAATAATGTTTAAAGATGTGATGCTTGGATTAGGGCTATGTAGTTTAAAGTCATGAAACTCGGACTATAGAAGAATAGTATAACATTATGTTGTGAGGATGTAGACACACATTTTAATGTTGTATATAAGGGATGATAAATGTTACACAATTTATCATCATGAAACTAATACGATTAAATAAAGTTTAATGTCGTGTTGTAGAGATGATAAGGGCTCCTTAAATGAAGTATCACTTAAGGAACATTGCATTGGTCATAGTAGTGATGAATTCTACATCCATGGTGATCAAAGAGTATGAAACATTGGGATAGAACTTATGAATGATATAAGGTTCTTCCCACTTGGGCTCAAAATTTGGTGTCTTTCTACCGGGTATCATTGGTGTTCTAAGAGCCAACACCATGTCACCTGAGAGGAAAGAGTGGATACAAACCTTATTATTGAATTCCCTTTATTTCTAGTTCTAGTGTCTCTCTAGATTTTGAAAGTCCTAGATACCATTCTCTTCGATAGAATCCAACTCAGATAGATAGGATTTTATCATTATATTTGGAATTTACATGTCATAGAAAACCATTTTTAGTGATGGAAACTGAATCTCAATAGATGGGACTACTTTTGTTCTATACACCAGGGAATATGAAGTCACCTGGGTGGAACTTCAGGTTATCATCCGATAGGACCAGAGAGTGTTGGGGAGCTTGTAAATACAACTTTTCTTATTCCATCCTACCATATTCTATATAATTTTTGAGATGATTTGATTGAATACCTTGATCTATCAATTCTTATATGAATAGTAGTGGGAAGTATGGTTGGACCGGCTACTTTACTTAGCTTATAAATTCTTTAGATCAGCTGCTTGGAAGTTGGTTCCATTATCTATGAGAATAGTATGAGGGAATCCAAACTGATGGATGATATTATAGCTCATAGATTTAAAAATTGATCTAGCCTTGACTCTCTTAAGAGGAATAAATTCTTCCCACTTATAAAATAAATCCATTATGGTCATAATTAACCTATATTGGTGAGCTATTGCTGGTATATAGGGTTCTGTGACATCGAGTCTCCATAATCTAAAGGGCCAAGAAAATTTGGTATTATAGAGGGGCTCCAACAGTCGATTCACAATGTTTTCATGGATTTGACACATTTTGGTAGACTAGTGGCTATCATGAACCATGGTGGGACAAAAGTAGACCAACCTTAAAATTTGGTTAGAGGGTTTCAAACTCACCTAATGAGCACCATAGGAACCAGCATGAAATTCATGCATAACCTAAGGGATCTAAAATCCTTTAATGAAACATAGGATAATTCCATCAAACCTACATCTGTAGAGAGTCTTCTCAAGGATTAATCCACTATGAAGGGTGAACTGCACTGTACTCCAGAAAATTCACTAATGTTCAGCTCTTTTGGGTAGAAGAGAGCCATTATGGAGAAACTCAAAAAAATGGATTTTCCAATCAGATATTTCATCAACTATGAGGGGATATAGAGGTACCTATGTGGATGCATCGCAAGTCAGGTGGTTAAACTGCTATCCATCATAATCATCTAGAAATAATTGGGCGATAACTATTCAATGTTCCAAATGAATGAATATATTAGCCTAGTTAGGGTCTACAATATATGTGGCTAGGATGGTCGTGGCATCAGCTTGACCATTTTGTGACTGAGGAACATGAGTCACCTATAACTATGAAGGAAACTAGGACATCAACTGGAAAGTGTGCTCTAGAAAGAGAATGAGTTTGGTCTTTCTAATGGTGTAATAACCATCAATTTGTTTGATGATTAACCTAGAGTCCCCCTTCACATCAAGGTGGGGAAAATCAGTCTGGAGAGCTAGTTCAAGACTAGTAATGAGATCCTAATACTCTTCCTCATTGTTGGTACAACCTTATGAAAATAGGAACAAGTAGGGTAGGACAACCTATGATGGGGTGATGAAGATGATTCCTAATCGCAATCTATTGATCATGGGATCACTGAGACTCCTACTGATTGGGCTCTAGGAGGTTCCATCGAAATGCATCTTACAACACAACATGGATTGGTCCACTGAAAGGATGGCCTCATCTAGGAAATCAACATCTATAGGTGGATCTTCGAGTGCTATATGGGAGGCTAAAAAGTCTCTCAATACTTGACCCTTTATGCATTTCTATGGAATTAGCATGATTTCAAACCGATGAAAGAATCACCACCCAACACTATAGTTTTCCCATCAACATTAATAAATTTAGGATATACTTTAGAAAACCCACATGAGACACAACCTATATCGCATAATGCTTCAAATAATGCCACAACTTTTGAAATGAGAAAAATAGTATGACACATCTCTTCTCAATAGGAGAATATCTGGACTCTGTGTCGAGGAGCATGTGAATGAGATAATATAAATTGTTCTCTATCAATTTTTGGTTCTTATGAGAAAGTAATTCACTGAGGGATCATTCCAGGGTAGTCATATAGAGGACTAGAGGCTTCCCTAATACTGGTGGAATTAGAACTGGAGGCTATAGTAAGTACTACTAGACTTACTCAAATTCATTCCAACACTCTTCATCCCACTGGTAGAAGATTACTTTCTTCATGAGTCTGGAAAATGGATTACACTTTCCATCCAGATTCATGATGAATTGACATGTGTAGGATAAGTGTAATTGAATACCTCATATCTCATAGAGCTTTCTTATAGGAGGTATATGGTTGATATCTTTGATCTTATTAGGTTCTATTTTGATACATTTGTATCTGATGATAAAACCGAGAAATTTACCAAAGGTAACCCTAAAGGAACACTTCTAGTGGTTCATATTCAGATTCCAGGAGCATAGGAAGCTGGAAAATTTCTCGAGATATCTTAGATGGTATTTATTATAGTGTGATTTGACCACTAAATCATCCCTATACTATTCTGCTAGCGCCCTGAGGATTGGTTTGAAGATACAGTGCACGAATCATTGATAAGTTGATCCTGCATTATTTATACTGAAAGGAATTAACTAATAATACATGGTCCCATGAGTCACTATAAAGGTGATAACTTCTTTATCTTTAGGGTCAATATTTATCTACTTGTACTTAGAATATCCAACCAGGAAAGAGAGAGCTTAGAACCTAGCTGTGGAATCAATCAATAAATCCATCACTCAAAGAGGAAAACCATCCTTCTGAAAATGATAATTAAGGTATCAAAAGTTGAAAGATACTCTGATCTACCCATTTATCTTCCAAAATAGGAAGATATTGGATATCCACTTGAGGTACTAATCATCCTTGATGAAGCTGGATTTGATGAACTTATCAACTCCAGCCTCGACCATAACGACATGAGAAGGGTGCATTTCCTGGAAGGATTCTTGAACCCGTGATGATTCACTAGGATAAAAAAGGTGGATGATGACCTAGGGGTCTAGTACTATCATCTCTTCATAAATAAGATAAAATAAATCATGATGTTGCTTCAATAAATTCATGCACTACTATTTTTCCTCTAGAGGCATGGCTGCACTGATCAATATTGGCCTTGGATCTTCCTCAATACCATGGTTAACCTAAACAAACTAATCAATGGTGGTGGAGACTCCCTCTTAAAATAATGGATTAACATCTTATAAATCATCTTCTTTATATAAGGTAGTGAAGCTGGTAGGAGGAGATGATTCATCTAGGATGAATGATTCAGGGGGAACATTGGTGCCCAATTGGGTGGATGTGGACTCTTCACTAGGAGACTATGGCTTTACAAAAACCATAGTAACATATGATTTCATGCCAATTCAATCAGGACTTCAACCGTGGGGCCCATGCTTGATTTCAAATAAATAGTGGTGGGTCATCTTATTACAATTCAACCTAGTTTATAAGAATAAGAAAATATGATGTACAATTGTAACAATTGGGTGAACATCTTGATACTTGATGGGGGTAGGGGGTTCTGGTATCACTCGATCCTAACCTATGTAAGAATATGAGGTAATATTATGACATTATCTATACTTAGGGATATAACACCCTTTCTTCCTGGAGATGATGAAGAAATTAACCAATTATGGTGTTTTTTCCTCTAATTGGTGAATAGGTAAGATGAATGAATCATCCAAATATGTCTATGGGATGGTTGAAATGATGGTTTTCTTAACCTCATTGGTCTGAACCTTCTTGTCCTTGTTCTTGTAATAGCTAGAATCCATACAACATGCTTCACATGAGTCTAATGGAGACAAATCACCTTGGAGCATGCTAACTCAACCATTGCTGGAGTACTTGAGGCATTGGTGATACGAGAAGGGAACTACTACATCCAGGTAGATATAGGGCCTACCAATCAATGTGTTGTATGTAGTATCATGTGAGACAAAAATGAATTAAGTGTTTGCTACCAAACTAGAAAACTGGGTCTTCAAACTAATTTTTCTACACAGTCTCTAATCGGTCCTATCATAATCATAAATCTTCATATCATATGAGCTCAGATCTTCCTCAGTCAGTCCCAACTTTTGGAGTGTCCAGGTTAGGATGAGATTGATCCCAAAACCTATGTCCAAAAGATTTTAGTGAAATTCCACTCAATTTAACTGGCCAATGATGTAAATTGGGTGGTTGTTCCCATGTATAAGGGAACCGTCATCTTCTCTAGAGAATGAGATCATGACATGGAAATATTCTCATTTGACCTCCTCTGAATAGAAGGTCTATGTGTCCAGAGTCTTTATTTTGAATTGGAGGGGGATTTTTAAGGCTTCTATGAGGGCCTCACACATTTATTTTAATAGGGATAGGGCCTTGAGAATCAATATATTTACAATAATTCTATCTATGTGATTTATTACATCATAATTTCATACAATATATATATTTCTACCTGCAAGGGGGTTGATTTTTGGAAGGAGTCACAAAAGGCACTATCAAATGAACCTCTAGATTCTGGTTGGTGCTGGAAATATCCAGATTCTCATCAGAAAACTCACCTAGGACCACTACTGACTAACTTTAGGCTAGCTAAGGTCTGGATTTAGCTGGACGTGGTTGATTATAGTGTAGTTATAGAAATTATTCCTAGTTAAAGAGAATAATCAGTGGTGGAAATGAGTCTGATAGAATGGGCTGGGAGGACCATTTCTATTGAGCTTTACACATAACCTATTGTGTAGTCTCGGTAGAATGCATGACTTGGATTGGAGAACTAACCAGATAATTATATCAATTTGTATGTCCTTTATTTATTCTTTTATGACATTCACCAGGAGCATTCATAGGTCTTACATGATATTCCTCATCATTTGGGATTATGTAGAGATCTACCAGGTCAATGGTATTCAAAGAGTAATACTCCTTATCATCGTTAGAGGAGTCTTCTAGGGATGTATGGACTCTAGGAGAGAATCCTATTTCCAGGATCATAAAATAACCAATAGTGAGAGAAGGTATTGGCGCTGGGGGGGGGGGGGGGGTCCTTACCTTGCATTGTCAGTGTCTGCTCTTTTTATATGTGGAAGTCTATAAAGTGGATGAAGAAGAATTATTCAGAGAATGTGCGGTGACATCAAGATACTCAAGACATTGTAATCAGGCATGAATGAAATAATGGTAATGAGAAACTTCCCTACAATCCAACCATTCATCATACTTCTGGGTCTCATGGTTGGAACCCTATTTCCATTAACTCTCTCTATCAGTATCATGCTATGTAGAGATGCAAGTCACTTTCACCGGGATATGGCTCAACTTGACCATACTATTTTACACTTGGTCATGGAGACAACCCTTGAACACATTGAAGTTATTAATGATATGTCTAAGAATCCTATGGTATGGGAAGTAGTCTGGGAAATTAGTGAGCTTGAACTCATGGGGATTTATGTATTCTTGCAGTTTCAGAATCCCTTGTTTCAAGGAACTGTGGAAGTAACTCGGGACCTATGTTTCTTTAAATGAGTAGGCCTAGTTTCTCTTTTTTTGGAAGGAATATCTGGGAGTTTGACCCTAATTATGGTCTGGATCTTGAAGAGGGATCAAATCCACATTATCTCTCCTAAGTGGTGATGACAGATGAGGAGGTGCCTACTAATTCTGTACTGGGTGTGGGTGATATTTTTGAGGCTGTTTCACTCAGTGAGGTTGAAATTGATGAGCCTCAACTAACAATATCTCTTATGGATTTGGGGACCCCACATTCACTATGATAATGTTTTTCCCCTTGGAATCTCTTCTTGCAGGTTCCAGAAGAGAAAATGGATGTGTATTCTTAGCCTGCTTTAAGGATTACTCCAAGCATTGAGCCTTATCACAGAAATCCTGAAATCCACCAGGGATGTTTTGAGTAATGAGGGAAGGTACCAGGTTAGTCTGGATGTTCCCTATGCATATTTTCATCATCTTCTCTCAGGTCAGTGGAATATCAAGTGAATATGTTAGGCCTTTCCATCAAGTGAAAAAATTTACGAGGAGGTCATTTGGTAGTTGTTTTCAATTGAAGAGGTCAACAATACTTGTCTTGTGAGTGGTGGAACTAAACTCGTAAAGGAACTACCTAAAAAAGTCATCCCAAATAGTGACAGATCCAATGGGTAACTATATATACCAGATGAATGTGGGCCCTTCCAATGTATGAACAAACCATCAGAGATTCATGGTTTCCTATTTATCTGGGGTTTGTAACATGGGTCCAAACCTTGAAATAATGTGGTCTATATGCTACAGTAGATTTCCCATCTTGCTGAAGTGGAAGAAGGTAGGATTCCCAAAATATAGGGGTTCTCACGTATCATCCACCCATTCTAAATTTGGATTTCCATCAAGTGGGATTTCCACCTGTCACATATCAAGGGCTTCGATTCAAGTAGTGATAATAGCTATCAGATCATCCTGGTTTGGGTTCCTATATTGACGAGGATCTATGACCACTAGTGCAATGACAGGTTCATCGAAATTGTTGGTAGGCTCAGTGTCTTGTGGAGTGGTTTGACCTAGGTCCTGAGGGAGATTATCGCTTGGGTCAGGTGGATTTGGTAATGTATACCATGGTCATTTTCTATAAACTATGGTCTCTACCCTACCAGGATGCACCATATTTCCAGAATTGATCGAGTGTATCTGGATAATAAGTACTTATGGATGAATCTACTACCCCAATGGAAGAGGAACATGATCCTATCAAGGAGCACCATAATCTAGGTGCCAATCAGTAAGGATCTCATCAACGATCATATTCTGAAAAGCAATATTCTGATATAGGGTTGCAATTGTAGGACCATCCTCCATCTCCTGCATAACAACAGATGGAGTAGAGGGATTAAGAGGCCCCTTATTATTATTGTTTATGTATGATTTTATTTTTATTTTTATTTCAATAAAAGTTTATTTTTTAGTCAGTCCTTGGGTAGATCAATTGATGAACATAGAGGTAAAAATGTGTAACCCATATGGTCTTGTGAAAGAACTTGACCTAGTTAGACTCTAGGATGTTGAAATCAAGAATAACATTTTTCCAAAACACTACTGATAACTGATTGACAACTAGAGTGTCCCATATTATTCCTTGTTCATAAGTAGGGACTTACTCTTGGTTATCCCAAGATTTGGCCAGTCCATGATGGGAGACTGGCGGCATCACATATTTAGATCGATGTAAGGACGCGGCCTTAAACATTACATAATCTTGAATTAAATGGATAATTCACATTGAGGATCTTTTCATGTTTAGAGTTTTAGATAATTAGGTCATAACAGTTAGATAACAACATCAATATTACATGAAGACAATTCTACTCAGTATCTATTTTTTTCATAAAATAAAAACTCTTGAAAAAAGAGTCATGTCTAGTTCCATGTTTTAGAGAGCATGACTTTTAATTGATCCCATCCTTGACCCTTATTCATTTTTAAGTCATGTGGAAAACATTTCAAAAACTTGTGATAAGAATAAAAAGATCAGTAAGGGATATAAAATAAGTAATGACAACATTATCCCATCAATAAATATAAAACAATGAAACCATACTTTTCAATCATAACATACCTCATGAAATCATAAGATTTATGAACAACACATAGAAATCATAAATCATAAAGGTAACTTACGACATAAATAACATACTTAAATTGTAGATATCACAGCTACAGAGGGAGTCACATTTGGAATAACCATAAAAGTATATTCCATAAATCTCTTAGGAGAAACATTAACTTTTACCTCCATCACGTTACCCAATGCATTGGAGAGCTATCTCGGGATCAACCACCCTAGGTTTATTACAAAATGACCGTATACGTAAACAATTCCCAATAGCCATAAGATATTCATAACCCATAAAATAAACATAATGGAAAGATAGAATTTACAAATTGTAATCACAATATATCATTTCAAAATATTGACAAAATCAAAGCTTTTATCAACCCATTTTCAAAACCATATAAAATATTAAATAAAGAGATTTTTGAATCAAAGTGTCCCATACCACTTTGAATATTTTGAAAGAAATTTCAATTTCAAAACATTCATGTTGATATGAATAAATAATTAAAACCACTTATAAAAAATGGACATTAATGTGAAAGATTTAGAAAAATAAACCTTTAAAACATTTAAAATGATATTTTAGTTAAAGAGTTTTTTAAAAAATGAGAGTCTCTTGAATACAAATAATTGAAGAATAAAATTGAATCAAAACTTTATAATATCATGAGAATAAAGGGATTCATGATATAATATGACAAAGGATAGTATATACACCACATAAGAGTTAATTGTTGCATAACAACAATTAAGTCTCAATGGAATGTAAATTTAGATGAAATCCCTTATAAAAAATATATCTTTAGATTAAGGGTAAATAAATTACATAATAATGTGTGAATAATATAAATACACTCAACATTATTGGATATTCAGTGTAAATAAATCATAGGACATTCACACATGTTATTTTTATGACAAAACCAATGACTTGGATGTTTAACTCAATGAATGAAAATTGAGTTAAAATTACTCTTATCAAGTTCATATCAATGACTTGAGAATTTATCAACGGAGTGATTATGTGTATCAAAAGTATATCCAAACAAAGGGGAGTGGAAATTTCAACATAAATAAATAATTAGTTATTCCACACATAATCATAGCATGACATAATTAAGAATTATAAGATTAACCCAAGGAATAAAAATTGGGTTAAAAGGTTCCCTTACCGATTTGGTAACTTACGAAACATACACCCCATGAAAGAAGGATCATAAAATGAATATGTAAATAAACATAAATTGAAGTATATTACACAATGAATATAATTATGGGTAGTACATACACTACAAAAAAGGAAATAGTGGCAAATATATCATGAATCTCACGAGAATAAAAAGTGAGATGAAAACCCCTTACCACGTTGTTTTCAATCGAGTCATATGACCAAAAGTTAATAACCACCAAATGAATCACAAAATAACATCAATATAAATATAATCATGATAATATATATAAAAAGTCAGCACACAATACACCACATTCAATAAATAAGTGGTGAAAAATGGAAATCTCATGGAATTAAAAGTGAGATAAGAAATCACTTACCTCGTGTCGAACTTGAATCGTATGTTCCTTGTTCTTCCTGAATAATAAACTTAAGTTAATTTATACTTGATTAATAAAATTTTTAATGTCTATTATTACTTTTATAACACTTATTACCTAGAAATAATAGTTAGTTAATAATTTGAGTTCATATCGGACATTTTGTCAGTGTTCGGAATTTGAGCTAAAAATGAACTTGTTATAATTAAAATTTGTCCATGTGGTCAAAAATCCATTATCTCCAGAATGATATTAACAATTTAGATATCATATATATCATATATATCCAGTATATATATATATATATATATATATATTTATAATAGTACATAACATTTGGAGATAAGAAATGAAATGCACTGTTCATGGAGACGGTAAGCCGTACATACGCATGAATGCTACTTTCATTCCTATTTAACATTTAATGGAATGAAAACTTAATGAAACATAGTTATATTATAATTCTGGTATAATATCATATGATATATACATTACATAATTTCATTAACTCCATCTTTATACATTCCATGTATGTCAAAAACGAATCCTATCACCTTGAGGGGGTAGTAGTTCGCACTTCCTCAAATGAAATTATTGTGTTTACACATATTGAAAGGCATAAAGGTATGTTTGTAAATAAAAATTACAAAAACATATAGAAAAAAACATAATATATATCATATATAAATACAGTTCCATCTTAATGTCCACCATAAGAGGCGGTAAGAGATAATTGAACAATCATCACTTCGTGAGGCGTTAGTTTTCCATTCACAGAAACAATATGTCCTTCACCCATTAGATGGAGGTGTGTGTAAGTTTAGTTCAAATACATCTCATAACAACATCCTAGTATATTTAGGATACTGTTTTTGTTATAAAATAAAGTAATAAAAAGATTTTATGGGGTTGGAGAAGTAAAATAAAACAAAAGAACTTAAGAGAAGACGTTACCTTAAAATGGGTAACTCCCTTTGGTTTGAACCAAAAGGTTTTCTTGAAGTTTTTCTGCCTAAGGTAAGGCTTATAAGATGAATAGAGGGATATTTGGAGCTTATTGGATCATAGGTTTCATGAGAAAATTTCTTGAAAAGTGTGAGAAATGAGTTAGAAGTGAGGGCTTTTTATAAAGGAGAGGAGGTGCTCTTTAGGAAAGTTTGAAACAATTATTTTATTATAACCTCATATTCGGTTTCAAAAGGTCAAATAATAATTAAAATAAAATTTAAGATGGATAATGATCTAAATAAAATAATAAAATAAGAATTTGATAGGTTTTGGATTTTTTTAATATTTACAATCTTACTTATTTAAATCATTTACTAATGAGGTAAATATTGTATCATTATTGTGTCATAAATAATTTAATTTATTTTATGTCAAAAAAATATAAAAAAATACCATGATGTAAGAAATATTTTTATCCTTCCAAATAATATTTATAGTGGAAAATAAAACTTATATAACCCCATGTAAAAATTTATTTACTAAAAGATATTTGTTTTTGTCATTTTTGTGTTTACTTTAAATTAATTGATATAAAGTGTCATTATTACTCCCATGTGGCTCCATGGGGTCCCAAATTCAACCCAATGATGACCATGGTCGGATATTTATCATCCAATATGATTAAGACACATGTTAGAGTAATGTAATAATATTATAATATTATATTTTACCCTTATTTATTATATTTACCCTTTAATCATGGTAAATAAAATATTTACTGAAGTATTTAAAATGTCTAAAAATAAATGTTACCTATTTACACAATTTGGACCTACTGATTCTAAATATGGAATCCATTTTTCCAAATTCAAAACACAGAAGTGACATAAATTAATTTAAAATTAATTCATGCTGTTAAAACAAATAGCGTGTTTTTAAGAAATAATATCTATCAAAATATTGACACTTGTTTATGTACAATTTCAAAATAAAATTACTTAAAATGATAAAAATTAGATTAAATGGTAAAAATAAATTCTACTTACACTTCAAAAACAATTAAAAAGTTAATTTAACCATATAAATAAATTAGATAAATAGTCAGATTTGAATTAAAATACAGTATTTTTCACTATTCATTAAAGAATGAATTTTATCAGAAAAATACCTAAATTTTATCCAAAGTAAATTTTGTTGTCCCAATTTTAAATAATAATTTTATTTTTTCAAATAGAACATATAAGAGTGAAAAAAACTATATTTAAAGAGGGTTCACCATTAAAAGTCGGTAAATTGACCTTTTAAAGAAAATTATGCCTAAAATTAGATTCATTCACATTTTAAGACTCCAACCTTTATTGGATAATTGTAAAAACATTTAACAAACATATATATTCATATTGTATTTAGTTCTATTCATTCTCGCCAATACAACAGCTAGACGTTAACTACCATTTGAAAAAATAATATTATATTATTAGTGTGCAATGTAAGATTTCAAAGAAACCTATTGTTTCATATCAGGTACACCATCAAACATAGCATCCCCATTAAAGTATAATTAATATTTAATTCATAAATATTAATAAATATGAAAAATTTTCATGTTCTTTATTTACCTGGGATGTTACATACATCCCCCCTTTTGGGAATTCCATCCTCGTGATTTTAAAATTAGGATCGAAAACATCATTGAAATCCCCACATTGTAAAAAGATTCAATAAAACTATCTCTTTAAAATAAAGGTAGATAAGTACAAAGGTTACCAAATACAACAGATACTAGGATTCCATGAAAACATGGATATTAAAGAGAAACTAACTCTCATAGATTAATAGAGAGTGATAAGGAACTTGATCACAGAAAGTTAACTACCATAATACCATAAATTTGTGGTTGGGTAAAAGTCTGATGATAGAAGAGGTATTATAAGATTTTTTCTTAAAGATCATTTTCATAGAGTTGAATAATTTTATTAATAACAAGACTAATATCTCAAGGAAATATACTTACTCATCATGTATAGTGTCATCCTCTAATAAAATTTTACCACAAACTCATATTTTCTCCAAAAGATAAGTATTCCAGATGACTTGTTCACATTTAATGCACTATAATCAACTTCTAGAGAATAAAAAGATCCACAAAATATGAACCATATATTTTCCCTATATTTATACATTAACCAAAACCAAAATTGGTTAGTACGTGATCAGATAATCCCCAAAGGATAATCTTTTATAAAAAAAGTACTACTATTAATCTCCAAATTGTTTCAAAAAAAATTCCCCAAAGTTCAACAAAGACCATTCAATAATTAACTGTCCATAAAATTCTTCAAAATTAATCCAAACTAATATTGTAACCCAAATCTCATAAGGATTTAATTACATAGTCTTCCAAGATATATCTTAACATTTATCTCCAAATAACACCAGTTACTCATAAAGTCTCATATTGAAAAATAATTAACCTAATCACATATTCTCCATGATAGGTTAATCATTTTAATAAATAAATCAAATCTTCATATTTCCACAATAAAAACATAGAATCTTACAAACTAAAATTTCAACCATTAGTACACAATTTAAATCCCATAATATTATATCTTCTTTAGGCATATAATGTTTCCTCAAAAGAGAAAATGTCTTCCAAAATCACTTTTATCACCTAATCACCAAATCATTTTATTATAATAAGGATATCCTTTTGATAAAACATAAGATACCAAATCAACTTATTCTTGATCAATAAAATCATTTAACTAAAAAGAATAAGTCATACTAACCAAGGACTTCACGTAGTCTAGGGGTAGGCGATAAATCCCAATCACACTTTGGTTGTGGGTTCGATTCCCGCAGCTTTGTCCGATGTGACGGGTTGTCACATGATCTGCGTGTTGTCCTTTTTATAAAACTCAAAAACAACACTAACATGTTTTAAACTCAATGGTTTCCTTATACCTCTCATTTTCATCCCAATTTATTATGATCCCAACATCTTAATTCTTGAAGTCTTATTTCACCACCATATGATAAAATAAAATGATCTCCAAAATGAAGAACATCATACCTTGATCATGGTGTCCATTTGGTTTCATCGTCATCTTGTTCACGTAAGTAGAAGGTCCATGCATTGAAAAAATTATTTAGGGACCCTTCAAAATCATTTGTTTCCTTTATCAAAACACACCTTTTACAACATGGGTCATATAGGTGTTCACAGAAAAATAGTTTTGGAAAATAATCATGTATGCCATATAATTTCAAAACATCTGATAAAACACGATTTCTATAAAACAGTCAGACCTAATTTGAGTTGAAAAATTCAATTAATGGTGCTTTTAAAATACCATAGGTATGTGTTGAGAGAATATATTGTAAAAGAAAATATAAATATGTTTCTCAAGGGTCTCTTTCTTGAGCACCTTTTTCAAAATCATAATATGCTTCAAAATCTTGTAATAAGGTAAAATATTTGAAAATTCCTTGAAAATATTTACCTTTATTGAAAATATGTGAATATTGTGAAAATAGGATTTGATTAAATACAAAAAATGATCCATTATGATATCGGGGTATAGTGGAGGTGTTTGATATCTCAAACAATTGCTTACAAGTGAGTTGTATGTTAGAAAAAGTTTCACAATCATCCAAACATGACTTTGCAATAATTATAGCAAGTAAGTCACCAGGAAGAGACAGGAATGTCATTTGAGATCCTCCTCCTTCCATATGTAACTAACTTTCCTTGATCTGAAAAAAGTTATAAAATAATGATTTAACTGAAATAATAGACATAGGGACTAACCATACGTTTAACGAAAACTCCTAATCCCTAAAGTTGTCTAAACCGACCTCTGATACCAATTGTAAGGAATCGGCCTTAAACATTACATAATCTTGAATTAAATGGATAATTCACATTGAGAATATTATAGATTTAGAGTTTTAGATAATTAGGTCATAACATTTATATAACAACATGAATATTACATGTAGACAATTCTACTCAGTATCCATTTTTTTTCATAAAATAAAAACTCTTGAAAAACGAGTCATGTCTAGTTCTATGTTTTAGACAGCATGAATTTTCCTTAATCCCATCCTTAACCCTTGATCATCATTAAGTCATGTGGAAAACATTTAAAAAACTTGGGATGAGCGTAAAAAGCTTAGTAAGGGATATAAAATAAGGATTGAAAACATTATCCCATCAATAAATACAAAACAACGAAACCATACTTTTCAATCATAACATACCTCATGAAATCATAATATTTATGAACAACACATTGAAATCATAAATTATAAATGTAACTTATGATATAAATAAAATACTTACATTTTATCTATCACAGATATAGAGAGAGTCACATTTGGAATACCCATCACAGTATATTCCCTAAATCTCTTAGGAGAAACATTAACGTTTACCTCCGTCATGTTACCTAATTCATTGGAGAGCTATCTCGGGCTCACCTGCCCTAGGTTTATCACAGAACAACCCATATACGTAAAAAATTCTCAATATCCATAACATATTCATAACCCATAAAAAAATTAATGGAAATATAGAATTTACACATTGCAATCACAATATATCATTTCAAAATATTGACAAAATTGAAGATTTTATCAACCCATTTTCAAAACTATATAAAATATTAAATAAAGAGATTTTTGAATCAAAGTGTCCCATACCACTTTGAATATTTTGAAAGAAATTTAAATTTCAAAACATTCATGTCCATAAGAATAAATCCTTAAAACCATTTATAAAACATGGACATTAATGTGAAAGATTTAGAATAATAAAACTTTAAAATATTTAAAAGGATATTTTCGTTAAAGAGTTTTAAAAAAAAATGAGACACTCTTTAATATAAATAATTGAGGAATAAAATTGAATAAAAAAATTATAATATCATGAGAATAAAGGGATTCATGATATAATATTCCAAAAGATAGTATATACACCATATAAGAGTGAATTGGTGCATAACAATAATGAAGTCTCAATAGAATGTAAATTGAGATGAAATATCTTATAAAAATAGTATCCTTAGATTAAAGATAAATAAATTAAATAATAATGTGTTAATAATATAAATACACTTAATATTATTTGATATTAAGTGTAAAACAATCATATTACATTCACACATGTTCTTTTTACGACAAAACCAATGACTTGGATGTTTAACTCAATGAATGGAAATTGAGTTAAAATTACTCTTATCAAGTTCATATCGATGACTTGAGAATTTATCAATGGAGTGATTATGTGTATCAAAAGTATATCCAAACAAAGGGGATTGGAAATTTAAACATAAATAAATAAATAGTGATTCCACACATAATCATAGCATGACATAATTAATAATTAGAAGATTAACTCAAGGAATAGAAATTGGGTTAAAAGGTTCCCTTACCGATTTGGTAACTTACGAAACATACACCCCATGAATGAAGGATCATAAAATGAATATATAAATACCTATAAATTGAATTATATTACATAATTAATACAATCATGAGTAGTACATACACTACACAAAAGGAAATAGTTGAAAATATAGCATGAATCTCATGGGAATAAAAAGTGAGATGAAAACCTCTTACCTCGTTGTAATCAATCGAGTCGTATGACAAAAAGTTAATAACCAACAAATGAATCATATAAAACCATTAATATAAATAGAATCATGATAATATATTTCAAATTTCTGTAGAAAATACACCACATTCAATAAATAAGTGGTGAACAATGGAAATCTCATGGAATTAAAAGTGAGATAAGAAATCACTTACCTCGTGTCCAACTTGACACGTATGTTCCTTTTTATTCTTGAATAATAAACTTAAGATAATTTATAATTGAATAATAACCTTTTTAATGTTTATTATCACTTTTATATCACTTATTACCTTGCAATAATAGTTAGTTAATTATTTGAGTTCAAATCGGACATTTTGTCGATGTTCGGAATTTTAGTTAAAAATGAACTTGTTATAATTACAATTTTTCCATGTGGTCAAAACTACATTATCTCTAGAATTATATTAATTATTTATATATCATATATATCATATATATATAGTGTATATATATATATATTTATAACATTATATAACATTTGGAGATAAGAAATGAAATGCACCGTTCGTGGAGACGGTAAGCTGTACGTACGCATGAACGCTACTTTAATTTCTATTTAATATTTAATGGAATGAAAAAATAACGATACATAGGTATATTATAATTAAAATATAATATCATTTTATATATATGTTACATAATTTCATTAACTCCATGTTTATATATTCCATGTATGTCAAGAACGAATCATATCACCTTGAGGGGGCGGTAGTCTGCACTTCCTCAAATGAAATTATTGTGTTTACTCATATTGGAAGGAATAAATGTATGTTTGTAAAAAAAAATTACTGAATAATATAGAAAAAAAACATAATATATGTCATATATAAATACAGTTCCATCTTAATGGCCACCATAAGAGGCTGTAGGAGATAATTGAACAATCATCACTTCGTGAGGAGTTGGTTTTCCATTCACAGAAACAGTGTGTTTTTCACCCATTAGATGGAGATGTGTGTAAGTGTAGTTAAAATTATTCTCATAAAAACATCCTAGTATATTTAGTATACTGGTGCTGTTATAAAATAAAGGAATAAAAAGATTTTATGGGGTTGTATAAGTAAAATAAAACAAAAGAACTTAAGAGAAGACGTTACCTTTAAATCAGGTAACTACCTTTGGTTTGAACCAAAAGGGTTTCTTAAGGTAATTATTCTAGGATGAATATAGGGATATTGGGAGCTTATTGGAGAAGAGTTTTTACGAGCCAAAGGTTTGAGAAATGTAGGAAATGTGTTAGAAGTGATGGATTTTTATAAGGGAGAAGAGGGGCTCTTTAGGAAAGTTTGAAACAATTATTTTATTATAAACTCATATTCGGTTTCAAAAGGTAAAATATTAATTAAAATAAAATTTAAGATGACTAATGGTCTAAATAAAATAATCCAATAAGAATTGGACTGGTTTCGTATATTGTTTTAATATTTACAATCTTATTTATTTAAATCATTTATTAATGAGGTAAATATTGTATCATTATTGTCTCATAAATAATTTAATTTATTTAATGTCAAAAAATTATAAACAAAAGACCATGATGTAGGAAATATTTTTATCTTTTCAAATAATATTTATAGTAGAAACTATAACTTATATAACCCCATGTAAAAATTTATTTACTAAATGATATTTGTTTTTGTCATTTTTGTCTTTACTTTAAATTAATTAATATAAAGTGTCATTATTACTTCCATGTGGCTCCATGAGGTCCCAAATTCGACCCAAGGATTCCCATGGTCGGATATGTATCAGAAAATAGGATTAGGACACATGTTAGGATAATTTAATATTATTATAATATTATATTTTACCCTTATTTATTATATTTACCCTTTAATCATGGTAAATAAAATATTTACTGAAGTATTTAAAATGTCTCAAAATAAAAGTTAACTATTTACACAATTTGGACCTACTAATTCCAATTATGGAATCCATTTTTCCAAATTCAAAACACATAAGTGGCATAAATTAATTTAAAATTAATTCCTACTGTTAAAACAAATACCGTGTTTTTAAGAAATAATATCTATCAAAATATTGACACTTGTTTATGTCCAATTTCAAAATGAAATTACTTCTAATGACCAAAATTAGAATAAATTGTAAAAATATATTCTAATTAATCTTTAAAACCAATTAAAAATATACTCTAACCATATAAATAAAATAGATAAAAAGGCAGATTTGAATTAAAATATAATATTTTTACTATTCATTAAAAGATGAATTTTATCAGAAAAAGGACCTAAATTTTATCCAAAGTAAAATTTTATGTCTCGATTCTAAATAAGAATTTTATTTTTTTCAAATAGAACATATAAGAGTGAAAAAAACTATATTTAAAGAGGGTTCACCATTAAAAGGCGGTAAATCAACCTTTTAAAGAAATTTGGGCCTAAAATTAGATTCATTCACATTTTAAGCCTATAACATTTATTGGATAATTGTAAAAACATTTAAAAAACATATATAATCATATTTTTGTTATTTATATTCATTTAGACCAATACAATGGCTAGGAGTTAACTACCATTTAAAATAATAATATTGTATTATTAGTGTGTAATGAAAGATTTCAAAGAAACCCATTGTTGCGTATCGGGTACACCATCAAACATAGCGTTCCATTTAAAGTATAATTAATATTTAATTCAAAAATATTAATAAATATGAAAAATTTTCATGTTCTTTATTTACATGGGATGTTAAAATCAATGTTGTAGTGGACTGGCTGGTGGAAGATATGTGGCCTGAGCTGACTAACCGCTGCAAGATGGGTCGTCTCTTGAGGTTGGCACCAACCACATCATCACATACTTGTATTATTGGGTGGTTAAAATCACCTTATGTGTGAGGGAAGTAACAATCATCTATGGGTCTACTAGATTCTCATTGTCTATCAAATCCTATAATAACTCTACATGATCTTGGGTAGAGGTAGATAATAAAAATAGTGATGATAGGGAATACTACATCGCGAGACCCTAGAAGGGAACAAAATCTTGCTCCTCTTGTATGTACTTGTGAAATGATTCAGGAATCTTTTGTATGTTACTTTCTAGGATTAAGAACCTCACATGCTCGTCTCCTATCCCAGACTCTAATTTAGATGACTGGGGTGAAGGTTCCATCATTGAATCACAATCTTCTTTGGAATCAGAATAGAAAACGGTATTGACAATGACTTGGAACTTCCTATGGTTTTTTCCTTTGGATATGAAGGTTGGCCCTTATACACCGTGACAGTTATTTAGGACATAATAGTTTTTTAGAATGGGGGGGGGGGACTTCATGTTGGTTTATGGTGGCATGGGGAGGAACTCTTGTTTGATTGGTTGGGATAAGGGAGTGCCTCCGTATTGGTTGTTATCAGAGTGGGTAGAAAATCCACTATATGTGTTGATGTAGAAGGGAAGAAATCTAATTTCGTTAGAGGGAACATGGGGAGGACATCCATTTTTACTATTTAAGGAGTGGGTAAGGCCTCCACTTTGGTGGGTTGAAGTGAGAGGAGGTCCTTCACACTAATCAAACTAGACATGGGGATGAACTATATATTGAGAAGCATGAGTACAGGGAGGACCTTCATACTAGGTACTGAAAATTCAAGGAGGACCTCCATCATAGATGAAGGAAATATGGTGACGGGCTCCATGCTGTTTGGGTATTTCACGACAAGGACCTACGTGTTGGCCGATGGATGTATGGGGAGGAACTCTTCTTGAGATGATAAAAACCTGAGGAGGGATTCCATTTTTTCCATTGTAGGAGTGTGTAGAACCTCCAATATGTTTTGTTGTTACATGGAGAGGACCTCAATGTTTTCCAGTTCTGAAGTAGATAGGACCTCCACTTGAGCTAGGAATGATGTGAGGAAGGCCTTCACTTTGATGTTATATCACATGGGGAGGGCCTCCATATCGGGAACCATAAGTATGGGGATGAACTCTATACAAGATGTCTAAAAGAAAGGAGGACCACCACTTTGATCGGTGCTGGAAACATGGGGAGGACCACCATGTTGATTGTGAGAGTGGGTAGGACCTCCACTCTGGTTGGTGACTATATGGGAAGGAACACCATACCAAATATCATTATTATAGACTAGTCCTTAATGGCTATTGGTGATGTTAGTAGTTGACTGAGTCAACCCAACCTGTCTGTAGGGCGGATGAGGTCTCAATCCCAACCAGACATCTATGGCCCCATACTCTACAGTGGAAGATATTTGTAGGGATACACTTGGGGTGGAAGAAGCCACTAGAGATATGGAAGATGGATCCCCTTATTGGGAATCCTATTAATCTAGTACACAAAATAGGTATCAAGTAATTATGACTAAGGCCAATAGAGTGGGGTTATATTACACCTACTCCTTAGTTTGGGGTACCAGTCATCATTAGAATTGATGGGGGCATAGTGGGATCCCTCCTTCACGGCTCCCAGGCAGTAATCACAGATGGGATGACTTTGATAGCCCCTACCTCCTCTATATAGGGAAGTGAGTTCAAAGACAACTCTAGGGAGTGTCTCCCAAAGCGGTTCATCATCAGAGTAGGGAGAAGTGGATACTAACATGGCCCTTGGGGTTAGTGGTGCTGGTGAGGTGCAGAAGCCTCCAGGTCCTGGTGAGCCATGTCCCTCATGGGAATGACCCCCCCATACTCATACCATTGTATGAGGGCATCAATCACCCTACTATGAATGATATCTAAGGATGAGATAGGATGTGGGTTCCTGGTAGTTGATGGTGTGGAAGATGTCATAGAGGGAATGAATTCATTTAGGATTTCCACATTAACATTTCTCCTACCCCTACATCAACGAGCATTGGGTTGTTGGTTTTCTAGAACTTGGGTCTTGCAAAGCATAAAGATTCAACTGTTAGTACATATACCAGGAATGAAATTCCCTGTGACCAAGTGTCTTATAATCTTATATGGCTGTTGATAGAGATTCATGTTTATGATTTTATAGATTAGAATTCCCAACATTTAACTACCCTAATTTCTGGTGAGTTCTATGGCAGGAGCACTATTTTCATAGTGGGCCACGACATTGGATAACTTGATCTAGTGAAATTACAATCTATTGATATCTATAACACTACTAGTACCAATGTTGAGGATAATATTTTCACATCAAGTTCACCATTTCTATTTCTAACAATTTCTTTGGGGCTCACCTCCTGTGTGTTAATGTGTGTTGGCCTGCATTGTTACCCAAAATTCCAGATTTCCAAAGGATGGAAACATTCATCATTCTCATGGATGATGGATACTCTTTGATTGAAAAGAGATGACGGGATATCAATTTCTACTTATGTAGATTCCTCCTAGAAATTCATCACCTAATACGAGTCTCACTCATAGATTTATGTTATGTTCATGGAACATATTCTCAATGCTATCTCTTTGTTTATGACAGTTAATTACACTACTTATTTCTGGACATTTTGAGGGGTCCTGATAGGGTAGTAACCTTAGGTTAGGATAATAGTCACTTTTGGAATCACTGGAATGTATGGACACAAGGAACATTGGTCACATATATCTTCCTCATAGGAGGGAATCACATGAAGGTATCCCAGTCACAAAACCTGAGGCATCCCATATCGATCATGAGGTAGCTGATTCCAAAGGAATATATTCCAAGGCGTTCACCTCAGGAATACCATTTTTAGCATGAGGTAATTGAATGAGATATATCACAAGTTGAACATATTGTAGAGATGGAATTAAAATAATCAAAATTCCCCATAGAGGTGGATCATGGAAATACATCCTTAGGAGGGAGAACCTAAAAGGTTTACCGATGGATGGATTGGAATACCCCATGGAGGTTGACCCCAGAGGTGTGTCCCATAATGGGGAGATGTTACACCATGAAGGTTGGTCCAAAAATGAGAGTAGATCTGGGAGGTGTACCCCTAAGAGGGGGAACCAATGTTTACCATTGGTTGGTATTGAACCTCATAGTGAATTCTTAGATATCCTATTTTAAAAACATGGATCATTACCCACATAGTTTGTTGGATGGTGTGGGGATTACACAAGGAAGATTTCCCTCATAAGAGGATTTATCTTGGTTTTATTGTGCGGGGATTATGCATGGGAGCTCCCTAGGTGATATTAGGAGAAGCGATGATATGGATGAGCCTTAACTATAGGAGTTTCCCATATGGGTGGCCTGATCCCACTAGGACTTGGTGGTCCAAGTAAAAATTAGGATGGATCATGGATAAATTGACTAAAGTGGATGAAGTGTATGGGTATTTTGGGTTTGGACCTCTAAGAGGCTTCCTACGTATCCCAAGTGATTGGGAATAAAGGGAAACATAGTTTGATAAGGGGTGTTGGGGTTTCACCTGAGGAGGGGGCCCATAGAAACGGAAAATATGGTTAGGGATTATGCATGGGAGTGGCCTAGGTAAAGGTGAAGATTGGTTGGGGATTATGTCAGGAGGTATGACCATTAAGGATGGATAGTATCCATGGTCACTAAAAACCTCTAAAACCAAATGACTCATGACCGATGTGAGAAAATGGGTAATTAGTAGACCTGATTATCATTTAATGAAGGATATATCAATAAGAGATGATGTGGGGATTACTAATGGATGCTGACGTAGGAGGATCTCATTTTGTGTGGGGGAGGATATCATTTCATGTGAGTGGGGATTATTCATGAAATATTTCAAAGGAAGATTCCATTACAAATGAGGAGGATCTTATTCCATGTAAGGAAGATATCATTCCTTATGACTCATACATGAAGCTTCCTAGAAAGAGGGTGTGGGGATTACATGTAGGGGCTACTTGAGGAGGATCGCATTCCATGTGAGGAGATTCTCATTCCCTATCACTCATACAAGGAACATCCAATGCGTTTTTCACAGGGTAAGTTCACAGATTATTGTAATGTATTGAGGATGTTGGTACTAGGTATCTTTATATCATGAGGCTTAGACATGGGGAACTCTCTCCTTACCCCTTGGACTTACATAACTGTAGCTCATTCACCCTTGAGATTGGGATGACCTCCGTAATTCTAGGATATGATAGTGTAGAAAAGTGGTTAGTGATAAGTTCATGTTATCATCCCTATGCTAAGAAGAAAAGTGGATCAACGTACCTATGCGAAGAAGAAAAAGGTAGGGAAACACATGTACAAAGGGCATAGGGGACGACTCATGAGGGACCATGTAGTTGTTGCATGCAATCCTAGAGGGCTGCATGAAAGAGGCACATGAAAATTGATATGGTCACGAACAAGTGGGGCCCAGAAATAGTTCTTTAACAAAAATTCATGGCAAGGAGAATCAAAAGGGAGATGTACACAATACAGGGAGCTTGCACCTAAGGTCGGGCTTACACAAAACTTTAGAGTGTTGCACGCATGGCCAAGGTTGCGTGCTGGAGGGCCCCATATATAAAATTGGCTTAGGATGAAAGAGGTTGGATGAGGATTACATAAATATGGGCCCACAAAATATAGTACCCATAAAGAACCTTTCACGCAAGATATCTAACATGGAGATTCCATGTATTTCACAATGTCATAGAATATGGATCTTACATGCAACAGAGTAGTGGTTTGACTTTTGGAGGATCACCCTAAAGAATGGGGGGGGGGGGGGTGGACACCAATATATAGGTGAGACCTTCAGTGTTGGTACATAAGATTATGGTCATGGAATAGGTCTTCCACTCTCCACTATCCTTATCCATGGAGAATGATTGTATAAGGGGATAGTTGATATCACATTTGGAGTGGAAGAGTCTGGCACACAATAAAGTGTCTTATGTGTAGTTCCAGTATATTGCATGCACGTATGTTGAACATTTCCATGTCCTATGTATAAGGGGAACTAGTTACATCACATTGGTCATGCAAGAGTTTTTCATATAGATTTCCATATTGCATGCACACCTCAGAAATTATGCATGACCTCCTTAGATTTCCTGAAATGATCCATTGAGTTGGACGATGGGTTCAGTTTACCCAAATAATTCCATTTACAACATCATCCATAATTCAACTACAATATTTATTGTGGAAATTGTTAGTCATTTAAAGAATGCATGAGGACCATTTGGTACTTTTGAAATGGGTTTTATTTATAAAACTCTCTTTGGGGTATTTCTCTTTCCTTGTTTATGTTAAAGGAAATTGGAGTTCCTTGGAATGGGACCTCCCTTGTGAATTGAAGTTTAAAAGGAAAGTGATTATCCTTTGGAGTGGTGTTCAAGGATGATTCTTGTGTGCGTGCTTGTGTTTATACATTTTATATAGTTGGTTTCTTATAATTACTTGGATCACTCCCAATTTTGACATGACATAGGAACCTATCATAACTAGTGGAATATTTGAGAACACTTGTTGCCCTAGTTTAGTATTATTCTTTAGTTAGTGTCCCATTATTATTGAAATTTTTTTATTTGGGGATGATTCCCCTTGGTTAGTCCAGGTAGGGTAAAAACGAGCATGAGGTATATTTTATTGCATAATGCGCACTAACAAGATGGATTATGTTACAATATGTTCAATATTTTTTCCTTGAGATCCTAGGTAATCCCATGTTCTGTGGTACTCATTTTTTTGTAGTAGATAATCAATGTGCCTCATTTGGTAGGGTCACTTACACATAGTTTACCCATTTCCCTCACTGTGTTTTCATTAATCCAATTAGCATTTTATGGTATATCAACTTGGTAAAAGTGAATAATTGTTAATTAAATGTTTCTTTGAATTTTTTTTGAGAATGTTTCAAAATATCTTCCCTTTTTCAATTAAAAACATCTTTCTTATTACTCTCCCTCTCTTCATCTAAAATTCCTAAGGCTCTATCTTTTGGAAAAGAATCCATTTTTTAATTAAGAGAGAAATATAACATTATTTTTTAGGAAGAAATGTGTGAAAAACCTATGTCTATATAATTTATTTCAAACTACCAGTAAATAAATATTTTATTTAAATGAAATTCATAGGGACTAATTTACTTTGGAATTCCTATTGTATTTTAATACTCATACCTATACTTCCATTCTTTTTTTATCCCCAGGGGTAGGTTCCAATGAGATATTTGATATTCATGAAGTGATGTTGGGTTTTGGGATCGAAGAGTGACCTATGGGGTCACATTGAGATTTAATAATCTTCAGGTTATTTTGGGTTTTATTTTTAGTTTATGATTTGTGTTCTTGAAGTTTATTTTAGTTTAAATTGGGTTGATAATTTATTTTCCAATTACTTTTTTGGGATAAATTATTCCCATTAATTATCATTGACACCCTTGGTGCTTTTTACCACCCAGGAGTGACCGAGAATGCATCTCAGGGAAGTCGAAACATGACTCAGGTGATCAATTTGAGGTTTACCTGAGTTAGTTCATGGTAAAATAATATCAAATACAAGTTATTTATAGGACCTATCTTTCATATAACCCTTTTTTATTTGGGTTTTAAAGGTAGAAATATTAGGTCTTTGGAACTTGGGGTGTAGATATGGGGAGTTTTCTGGCCAATACTTTCTAGGAAAAACCTTGGGTTATCATGGGAATTTGGGTTTGGATTTTTTTATTTTGATTTTAGTTATCATTATTTTTATTAGTATTTCTTTACATTGGTTCATTTTTTGGGTTATTTAGCTTTCATTGATTGTTTATGGATTATTTTGTGTTTGGGGAATGAAATGAGAGTTGGGACAATGTTTCTGGTGAGCTCATAGGGTTTGACAAGCCATGTAGAGCTTGAAGACACAGTCTTAAATGAATCTACGTTGCAGTGGAGTGATTGGAATATGGCCTCCAACCCTATGGCCAAGTCACCAATTATCACTAGCCCCTCTATAAATTTATATTTAGTTTTTATAATTTCAAAATGAATTTTAAATCTAAGGTTGGGATTATAAAAGACACATTTTAAATGGTGATGTTTTTGTTTTCATAAATTAGGAATGATTATTCAGATTTATTTTAATGAATTTATTATAAAGTGGTTTCTAAATCAAGTGAATTTTGATAAAATGGGTTTTTGGTAAAATAATATTTGATGAAATGAGGTTGGTTTTAAAATGGGATGATTATTAATGGAAAAGGGTCATCTTTCTTGATGGAATTCTTGGTATTTTTGTGTGGAATGAAATAGATTTGTTTTTTGAGTTTGAAAAATTTATTTGAAGTGGTGTTTCACAAGATTTTATCAATTTTTTTCGGAAATTTTTGAGTTTGTTTTAGTTTTATGTCTGGTGTTTAATAGTTATGATTTCTTAACAGTGATTAGGTTTTAATTGTGTTTATGGTTCCTTGTCCTTTAGAGTACACCCCCACTAAAGATTCAATGTATATTCAAGGTATAACTACAAGTGGTTCATCATTATAGAACCCTCTAGTTCATCAACCTAAAGAATTCCCCCCTTGAGTTTCAAAAATTGAAACCTTTTATCTTTTCTGGTAAAATGGATCCTTTTGAAGTAGAGGAGTGAATGTAGAAAATTTAAAGGAACTTTGGTTTCCTTTAGTTTCCTGAGTCTCTAATGGTTAAGTTCATGACATTTATGCTTGAATGTATAAGTTGGAAGTGGTGGAAGTCAGTCATTAGGACCAAACCTCAATAAGACATATCCTAGGAATTCTTTAAGTATTTATTCATTCGATATTACTTCTCTGAGGCTGTCATGGTGGTGAGGGTGATGGAGATGTACTGCCTTCAGCAAGGTATTGAATCAGTGTTGGAATTAATCCATAATTTTTTGATCTAGTTCCATATCTCCCATATTTTTCCAAGGACAATTATCTAAAAGCTGAACATTTTGATAATGGGCTTCATCTTGATCTTCATTCAGGGTTTTTAGAATTCGGTCTAACCTCCTATACTGATGGGGTGAGGCAAGCAGTTCAGGTTGGGGATTTGTTACCAAGGGTAATTAGGGTAGAAAATCCTCTTTTATTCTATGTAAGCAGTGAAGGTAATTTTTATAAAGAGATAGTAAAGTGGCCAAAAGTTGATTATACTTTTGGCATAATTAAAAGGCCCTATAATATTTTTCCAGCTTCCTCTAAGAATTGGACCCTAGTGTTCCATCAATATAAATCCAGGGCATAAGGAGTCTTCATATCCAAGTGAACTGAATACCTATCAGGATTTTGGTCATTTGGTCCATCTACAAAAAATTATGCAAGGGTGTCACTCAAAATATGGTTAGAGCCACACACACTCCCTCAAAAAATCATGCGGATAAACTGGATGAGCGTGGAACTAGTGCCAGTTTTGATTAAGGAATTTGATGTAAATTATTTCTTCATTGTAGTTTTTATATCTTTTGGTGTTGTCTTTTTTTAAATGAAAAAGTATATTATGTAACTTTTTGGATTTTCTAATGGGAATCCCATTATAGAAATTTTTAGTTTTTTTATCATAGAATGAGAAGGGTGTTTTTTGAGTGCCTTATTCCTATATTTTGGTTCCTTATGAGAATGGTGGATAATAATTTTGGTTTAGAATTTTGGGGTTTAATTGGTGGTGTTTTCATAGTTCTAGGATAAGATTCTAATATAGTGGGGAGTCCACTATGGCCTCCCACATTCATTGAGGTGAACCCTTGATTTTACGTTGTCTATTTTATTCACTTTCTCATTGGGAAGGTGTCTAGAGGTTATTTCACATCCTCATTGGAAATATAATATAGAATTTCCATTATCTTTTAGAAACCATTGGGTTCTTTGAGACAACATTATGGTTGTGGTGATAGTAAAGTTTTTAAATTAGGGCTTGATATTTTCATCATATTTCGAGAAGTGTTTGGGGTTTTATTGTGCGTTTGGGGTGTAAATTAAAGTCATTTACTGGTGGTTCACAATGTGTTCTTCAGTTTGAGGTCGTAAATCATGTGTGTATGTGAACCTTTCCCTTTTTACTAATCAACTAGAAACATTGGGGCTTTCTGGGGGAAGAAAGCATAATGGTGGGGAGAATTGTCACACCCTATTTTTTATTTATATCCTTCACTTTGGTTTAACTTTTTTTATTTGGATTTTCCCATGATTTTTTGGATATTTAAGATCAATAATTTGAGTTTGGGGTTATTTTTCCTTTGTTTAATGGTTTTTTATATGGATAAGGGTAAACAAGGTGACCTACTGTTATTGAGTCTATTTTTCAGTTCATTTTCCTATTGCATGATTAAGGTGGAATGAGTAGCAGTCAGTTAGATTCAAAATGTGTGGTCTCTAAGGGTAACTATTTGGGTCTTGGGGTACCCCTAGATGAGGTAATATGGATTGAGCATGGGTATCCCAATCCATGTGAGAATTTTTTTCATGGATCTACAATTTTTGACAAAACCAAACCAAACTATTGGTGAATGAATTCCCAAAACATGCGACTAAATCATGTGGGTGTACTATGAGTATAGTAAGGGATGCAAAATTAGAACATAGTTTCCCAAACCTTTCACAGTTCTTAGTTTCATTAAATTTATCAAATTAACTTTCAAACCCTTTCATATTTTAACCCCCAAACCCCATCATTTCTATCCAATTGGCTCTTATGACTCAAAAGAGGCTCTTACATTCCTCTTCACACCTACCCTGCTCTTAATTGGGTGAAATCAGAAGATTTATTCATGTTTTAGACTAAAAATTCAAGTTAATCTCCTCCTTTATTCTTTCTTTTCCCCCTTCTCCAATTTTCATTTTATCTCCTCTTCTCCCTTAGCCCTGTTGGTCTAGGGTTCAGGTTTTTTTTGTTTTAATTTTGGGGTTTTACCTTTTTAAGGTTTATATTGGATGTTCTTGTCTCTTTGGACTCCTTGAAATTGTTTTGAGTTGTTGTTATTGAGGTTCCATGATTTTTGGGTAGGTTACTATATGCTTTGGCCTTTAAATTTTAATAATGATTGATTTGTTGACTTTCACACCATGTTTTTATACTAATTAGTGATGTATATTTTTTAGAATAATTTTTTGATATTAAATGGAGTTATTTTTTTCCTTGTATTAAGTTTTATGAAATTGGTTTACTAAACTTCACGTACCAAGTGTTCAGAAAAATTCCTGGTTGGATTTTTAAGTGATTTGTGGATAATAAAGTAATGTTTTGGATTTTTAAACATGTTCTTACTAATAAATGTTGATTCAGGTGTATAAAATTTATTTATAAAGGAATTTTAGTTTTATAAGTGATGTGTCAGGTTATTTTGGAAATGGTTAGTCATTCAAAGTATTCATGAGGCTGGGTTGGAACTTTCAAAATGGGGTTTCTTTATAAAACTCTTGTTGGGGTATTTTTCTTTCCTTGTTTATATTAATGTAAATGGGTGTTTCTTGTTATGAGAACTCCCTTGTGAATTGATGGTTAAAAGGTAATGGATTATCCTTTAGAGTGGTTTTCGGGGTTGATTCTTATGTGTATGCATGTGTTTATACTTTATATACAGTTGGTTTTTTGGAATTTCATGGGTCACCCTCACTTTTTACTTGACATGAGATCCTAGAATAGCTAGTTGAATATCTAAGAACCCTTGATACGCTTGTTTAGGATGACAATCTAGCTAGTGACCCCTTAGTATGGACATGCTCTAATTTAGGGATGATGAAACTTATTTAGTCCAAGTAGTGTATTAATGGGCGTGAGGGTTGTTTTATTTTATTAAGAGTTCCGATATGATGGATCAAGTTACAATATGTTATATATTTTTCATCTAAGATTTTTTGTAATCCCATGTTCTCTGAAACTTATTTATCTATGGTTTATAATTTAGGTACCTTAACTGGTATGATCACTTGTGTATTTTTTACCCATTATCTTCACTTTGTTTTCATTACCCATGTTTCCAGTTTATGGTGTATCTCTTTGGTAAAAGTGAATAATTGATATTTAAATGTTTTTGGGAAATTGTTCTGAAAATGTTTCACACACTATTTCCCTTTTTCAAATAAAAACATCCTTTTTCTTACTCTCTCTCTATTCCTCTAAAAATATCAATCCACCTTATTTTGTAAAATAAACCTATTTTAAATAAATATGGTAGTTTACTGTTATATTTTTTAAGAAGAAATGCGTAAAAAACTATGTTATATATTATATTTCATACTAGTAGTAAAAAAATCTTTTATTTAAAGAAAATGAATAGGGAATACTTTAACTTATCTAGCTTACTATGTTTTAATATCCACATATATACTTAAATTATTATTTTTAGCCTCAAGTACAGGTTCCAGCATGGTTTTTAATTTTCATGGAGTGATGTTGTGTTTTGGGATATGAGAGTGACCTATGGGGTCATGTGGTGATTTAGTAGTCATCTTTTTCAATTTGGTTTTATTTTTAGTTTATCCTTTGTTTTCTTGTAGTTTTTTTACATTGGTAATCTCATTTATTTTCCCTTACTTTTGTTTATTTATTTTGGGTGAAATATTTCCAATTGACTCTCGTTGATTCCTATGGTTCTTGTCGCCAATCTGGGGCTCTCAGGAATGCACCTCAGGTATATCGCGATCCAGCTCGGGTGACTGGTTCAAGGTTTACCTAGTTTGGTTCATGAAAAAGGGGTTAAACCCGAAATAATGATCAATTTACCAGTTTTAAAGAACTAGAAACATACATAATACCCATTTTACATTGGGAATATAAAATAAAACATATTACATAACAAAATAAAATGAACTGCATGCTTAAAAAAACATTCAATGATTTATTCTACATATCCCAGGGAAATAAAAATACTAAGGGTGATCTCAAATTACTAGTAAAGATTACATAAAGTAGAATCTATCATGAATCAATAAAGAATAATAAATATGGTATGGTATATAACTGAACACACATTCCATTTAATCAATAACTTTAATATAATTATTAGATATAGAATAATAAATATAGAAACCTAAGTTAATGAATATACATACCATTTAAAAAACTTGACTACATGAATAGATAAAGAATAATTAATATTTAAAGGTAAATAACAGAACACACAATCCATTTAATTAATAATATGATAATGAAATGAATCTAGAGATAATATCATTCAGTAAATATATTGGATAATAAAAATAATTAAAATCTAAATGATGGAAATTATTTATTTTTAAACATCATGATCTCATGAATCATGATACCCATACCATAAATACATTTTATTAGTTGGTTTTAAACTATAGGTAGAAAACTGTTTAATTTAGCCAACTAATTTGCCTCATGAGACCTATCGATGCATTGAGAGGATATATAATTCCATCTCCCACCTGTCAATGCATGTCCAAATCATTCCTTATATATCAAATAAATGATTTAATTCATGAATAATATTCCTTATCAACAAATATAATCATTGAGTAAATAATATATATTTATCAATATTTCTACACTTAATCAAAAAAATTTCAAAGTGCCATATGTAATAATGGTATACGGTTTAGGAAATATTCACATCCATTATAAAATGAATATATATAAAATTGAAATGATATATTAACCATCGTGAATAAATAATTATTATTTTTAAATACATAAAGGGGTATTGTATACACCACATGAATGTGAATAAGTGAAAATTAACAAATATGTCTCAATAAAATGGAAATTGACAAAAAATACCTTATAATTATAACAACATTGAGGTGATAATTAATCAAAGAATAGATTATGAATATAAAATGTAAATCCACATATAAATTTTGAAAGTACGACATAATATAATAAAAATTTATTATACACATAAACTTAGAATATCAAAGGAAAATGAAGAAGTAATATAACCTAATGAAAAGATATTGAGTTATGGAATTCTTTACCACTTGGTAAATTTCATGTTAAATAAAATTAGATAAAATAATTTAAATAAAAATTTTAAATAACATTAGTTATTAATTATTCAAGATATTACCTATAAAAGGGATAATATTTACACCATAAAAAAATTAGGCGCACAAAAATAGAATATGCCTCAATGAAGGGAAATTAGGACAAAGTACCTTACCTCACACATTCCTTTAGTTAAACTTGATTTATCCTAATTTATAATAGTTTTAAACATGTTATTAATTTATAAAATAACCTATTAATACTTATAATTTTATATATTATCTACTTATTACTTTTTTACCACATGTTTGTTAATAATAGTTCATTATTTTCATTATTTCGGGTGTTAATCACCTTGTTTTCTCATACACATTTTGTCTTGAACGTTCAAGTTATTATGAATTGGATATATATATATATATAAATATTATGAATAATTATATTAATTTTATAAATATATTATTTAAATAGTATATTCATTTTTAGAACCATTTATGAATGTTGTAGATTAAAAATGAATCACATTGCTTCGTGGAGACGACAGGTCGTACGTACACACGAGGGACAATATAATTCCCTTAATGAATGAAAGGGTAATAAAGACAGTGATGGGTTAATTTTATAGAATAAATATTATATAATATATATCACATATATTTATTAATTTTATCCTTATTACATTCCATGTAATGCATAAGTGAAAAACGAATCACATCGCTTCGTGAGGCGGTAGTCCGCCCTACTCACGAGAGATGTTATCGTATTTTAAGAGGAATGGAATGTAACAAGGTATATGTGATATTAAAATTAAATAAGTATAACAAAATCATAGATATATTATAATTTTTTTTGAATATATCACTATATCCATCATTGAAATGTGGTAATTGAAAATGAACTAAATCGGTTCATGAGACAGTAGCCCAATGCACACATGATCAACAATTCCATTTACCATTTGATAAAAGAGGAGATGGATATTTTTCATTCCATTAACATAATAACATATAATAATATGATTTATTTTTTTATTATACTATAATTATTTAATAATTTTTAAAGTGGTGGAATAAGAAATAAAATAAAAACTCTCATTTAGGAATGTTGCCTCTTATTTAGATGACCTCCTTAGGTTTACACCAAAAGTCTTCCAAGGATGGATTTATTATAAAAAAAGATTATAGTATGAGTGGATGAATGTAGGGAATTTATTTGGGTAGTTATTGAAACAAATGGATTTTTAAGCATGAATAGGGTAGGTGATTGGGTGGACTTTTATAAGTGGGAGAGGACACAAATGGAGTTTTTAAAAATAAACAATTAATCCCACGTTTTTATCTTTAAACAAGCCTAAAAAATGGTCATTATTGAACGTTAGAGGTTTTAAGGTAGAAATATTAATATAAAAAGAGTGATGTATAATTTTTTAGGTCATTTAAATCCTTATATTCTTAGATTAATGCTTATAAATAAGTTTTTACCTTAATTACTGTAATTAAAATTTACCTCTTTTACTATTAATAATGGTAAAAAAGTAAGATAAAATTAAAATATAATGAAAATTATTCCTATTAAAAATATGTAATACATTTTTAAAAATTCAATTCAAAAAATTTGAAGATTCTTATTTTAAATTATACCTCGTGGCGTGACGAAAAGCTGTTTTCCAATGAGAAAATTCTCATAAGTATGAAAAGTTTTTATATTAAAATTGAAAATAAAACTAACCCTAATAAAAGAAATTATTTAAATTGGAATATAATCGACATAATATTATTTTAAAACAAATTTAAAATCAAATTTAACTTTGTAAATAATTTTACCGAAAAGGAATTTTTCAAAAAAAAATTGATATTTTACACTATTCATTAAAAAAAGAAACTGTTCAGAAAAAATCCAAAATTTTGACCTAATTTTATTTTTATATGATGATTTTAAAAATTAATTTCATTTTATCAAATAAATTTTCATAAATTTTTGAAAATTAATTCTATCATAAGTGCGCAAGAAGTGGTGAAGCATTTTTGTTTGAAAAAAATAAAGTTTTCAGAAAACATTTCTTTTACCTTTAATTTATTATTATGTTTATTTATGAAAAAAAGATAACCAATGTATGTGTGTAGAATATATATATATATATTTTAATTTATTTAGTCCTATTTAAACACTTAAATTTAATGGCTTGTTTATAATGTTCATGTTTACATAATATTTTAATAGAGTATCACGTTTCATTTAAACCATGTGTTGTATACATAAAAAGATATAAAATAGATCGAATTTATTTAAAAGTAAATAAATCTTAAAGTTTTGATGTGTTACATTCTTCCCTCCTAAAAAAATTTCATCCTTTAAATTTCATAGATATTACCTTCTAAATAGATGGGGGTAGTTCTTCTTCATAACATTCTATGGTTCCCATATCGCTTCCTCCATTTTATTATTTCTCTAAAGTTAAATTACTAGTTGAGTCATATGATTCCTCAATACCTGATATCTAGTATCCAACATCTAGATGGATTCTTCACACTAAGATATATTAGGTTCAAATTCAATTTCTTTATAGGAGAGCACATGCAATGGGTCTGGTATATACTTCCTTAATAGGGATATTTGGAACACATCATGTAATTTTGAGAGGCTTGATGGGATTTACAATCAATAACACACAAATCAAATTATTTTTATAATTTCAAAGGATCTAATGTAACTAGGGATGAACATTCCCTTCTTTATGAACCTTATGACACTCTTCTATAGAGAAAATTTTATAAAAACATGATCTACCACTTAAAATTACAAATCCTTCCTATGATTGGTTGTATAACCCTTTTCCCCACCTTAGGATACTTTAATGTGATCCCAGATAGTATATACCTTTATTTTTTTTTCTATTCAACATGTTTTGGTCATATATGTTTCTATTCACTAAATTCATCCTAAAAGTTGGAGTATGACATCTATTTCCATATAATGTTTCATATGGCACCATTTTAATACCTGAATGAGAACTATTATAATAGGAAAATTACATCAATGGTAAATAATGACCCCACATACCTTGAAAATTAATAGAGAACGACCTTAGTATGTCATCTAATGTTTAAATAGTCCTTTTGGATTGTCTATTAGTTTGAGGATGGTAGGCAGTGCTCAAATGAAGCTTAGTACCAAGAGCCTTTAATGAATCCTCCTGAATTTTCACATAAAATAAGGATCATTATCAGAAACAATTAGAAGAGGTGAACCACAAGTCTTACATCTTCATTAATATATATAATTTAAAGGTTCTCAAGTGGAAAGTATTCTATTATAGAAAAAATGTATATATTTGTTTAGGTGATCAACAATATCCCATATTTCATCATTCATTATATAAGTCTTTAGTAGTCCTATAAAAAATTCAATAGTAATATCATCCCATTTCTATATAGGAATATAACAAGGTTACAGAACTCCTTAAATATATTTCTTGTCATCCTTGAACTCTTTAAAAATATAGCATCTTGATACATAGTCTGCAATTTCCCTCTTCATGTACCACCAAAAATGATCCCTAAAATACCTATACATCTTTGTACTACTAGGGTGTATAGATAAATTTATTCTAGGGGTGTCATCCAAAAATTCCATTTTTGATCAGGTATAGATGTAAAATGTATTTTATTTCAAAATTTTATATTTACACTATCATAATGAAATTATTCCAACTTCCCATCATTCACAAATTTAATTTTCTTCTAAAAATTCTAATCATCCGATCAAGAACTTTTTATATTTTCAGATAAATATGGTATTCCAATCTTTTGAAAAATGAGTGATTGCTCCCCTCCCTGAATAATAACCATATAAATATTTAATAAATCCATAAACAAAGGATCACTCTCAATCCTTATTTAGGTAATAAATCCATAATATTTCACACTCAATACATCCACAACATTATTTTATTTCCCTGGGTTATAGTGTATTGAGAAATCACAATCATTGAGTATATTAATCCATTTCCTTTGCCTAATGTTGAGATATTCTATAGAATTATATATTTTAGTCCTTCATGGTTTGTGTATATATCAAATATTTCACCATGGAGATAAGTTATCCATATCTTCAAATAAAAGATTACTGATGCCAACTCAATGTCATGAGCTGGAAAGTTCTATTTGTGAGTCTTCAACTTCCTGGATGTATATGAAATAACACTATCATTTTTGATTAGGAAACAACACTATATTTTCATTTATGCGTCACTATATAGAACAAAACCTTTATTTCTTTATGGTAAAGTCAAAATTTAATCATTGACTAATATCCTATTCAATTCATTAAAACATTATTCACATTATTTTTTCTAAATGAACTCAACCCTTTTACATGTAATCTTGGTTAACAAGTTATCCAATGAGGAAAAATTATGAATGATTTTATGATAGTTTCTACCCAAACCAATGAAAACATGTACCTCAGTTATGTTTTTTAGAATCGATCCTTATCTAACTATCATTTTTAGCAGGATTAACTGATATTACATCCTTGGAGACAATATTTTCATGAAAAGAAGCATCCAGAATCCAAATATCACACTTACCAAATTTTCTATATAACTCTTTTCCTATAAAAATATCAAGAATGTTCCATAAGTGATTCTAATTATCCAAATATATTTTAGAATACACCAAGATATAATCTATGAACACCACAAAAAAATCATCGAAATAGTACTTGAAAACTCTATTAATTAGATACATAAAAATAGAGGGTGCATTATTCAATCCAAATGTAGTTACTATAAAATCATAATGTCTATAAGTCATTTGGAAAGTTGTCTTCAAAATGTATTCCTTATTTAATCACAATTAATTACACATAGATCAAAGTGCTATATTTGATAAATATTATGCTCCATGAATTTGATTGAATAAGTCATTAATGTGAGGTATGTCATCAATGTGAGGTAGAGGATACATTTTCTTTATCATAATGGCACAGATTTCCCTATAATCCATACACAACCTTATGGATCAATATTCATTCATAATAAATAGAATATGGTCTCCCAAAGGTGAAATAATAGGTTATATAAATCCCTTATCACATAAATACACTAGTTTTTCCTCAACTCCACCAACTCTACATTGAACATTCTATTGGCAGTCATGGATATTGGTCATGAATGAGTGAATAAATTTATAGAAAACATGACTTCATGTCCAGGTAATTCCTTAGGAAATAAATCAATGCATTCTTGTACAATAGCTATATCCTCAATTTTAATATTACCTTCTCTATTCACGAGAAGTGTTTATTATTATCGCCTAAGAATATCATTCATAAGTGCTACTGGGGATGGATCTAAGCAAAACATAAATGAAAAAGTCTTTACTCTAAATATAAGGAATTCCATATCTTTATCATGAATCGTAATTTCTTTCTCCTTGAAATATTTTTTGCACCATATTTTGAAATCCAGTCTATAAAAAGGATTATTTAAAATAAAAAATTGGTATAATAATAAAGTTCTCAAATAGAGAATATTTTTGTGTCATAATAGGGGCTACTTGACACATCCTTGTTATAGTGAGACTTCCCCGAGGAGTTTTGTCTGAAAATTCCCTTTATAAATCAGAAGGGGATTATCTAATTTTCTGGGAAATTTGGGAAGATATAAAATATTGTGAGGATCTAGAATGAAATAAATCATTAGAGAAATTTTAATATATTATTAAAGTACATGTAACCGCATCATTCAGAACTTTCACCTCAATTTTATCAGTCATGTAAGCTTGTACTTATCCTCTTGGCCTTTTCTATGGTAGATTCCCTTAACGCTTGGGACACTAGTGTGAATAAAAACCCATTTATATACAAATAAACCACTATAAATAGTTTATTTTTTTCTTCCCCTTTCATTCACAAGCTAAATGACCCTTATATACACACTTATAAAAAAACTCCCATGAACTTTAAGAATTTCCTAGGATAATTATTTACATAATTTTCATAAGGTGAAAATTGATTCATTTTATTCATTTTATCTAATGTATTCATTTTTTCTTAGTGTTTTTATAACCTCTTATTATCTTGATTTAACTTATATATGTAAGATCAATAGAATTACTTCTCTATTTTGATGGAATATAAAACTATTTCATCACATGATGAAAACTTTTGAGAGACCATCACCCTTTTGAGACATTGATTAAGTTCTTTAATGAAATGGTCAATCTTTCAATCCATGTTATGCATGTAATCATTAACATATCTAGATAAAATTTTAAGGTTAGTCTTATATTTATCAACCCTTTATTCTGAAATTAAATTCAATATAAGGTCATTTATATTTATTTTAGTTTTTTACTCATAAGATAAATATTTTTTAAATAATGTCTCCTTAAAAAATTTCAAATACATGACTTTTATTTAATATTCATCCTCAGTATTCTGGATCAAATACCACCATTGATTAATATAACCATTGAGATAATAAATTTTAACATTATCCTTTTCCTTTTCATCACATCCCAAGGCCATAAATATTTTCTCAGGAGACTTAATCCATTGCCCAAATACCATTGGATTAGTAGTCTCACCAAATTATGGGGGGGGGGGGGTCTACCACATTAAGTGATCTAACATAATAGAATTTATATATGGAATAGGTTCCTCCATCAAGGTAAGGTTATTTTTCATAACCTGATTAAGCTACCCTAATATAGAAATAATTTTCTTATTTTCAATACCAACTATATTGGCTTCCTCAATTGGGAAATCTATACATTTTCTATGAGTATTAACTCCCTTATTCCTTCTAGGAGCCATTTATAAACAATAAAATATACTCGATTATCTCATAAAATTATGAATCTTAAATCACATTGTAAAATTACAAATATGGTGTAACAATTAATATAAATTAAAATTTTATTCATTTCTAATCTTAGAATCATAAATTTGATTTCTGTGCGGAAATATTTATTTTAAAATTATTTATAATGTTTTCTGAAGATAATGAGAATTATCATAATATTATCCATAGAAGTATCAAAATAGGTTCACATTAAGGCCAATTTTCATACACCAGGTTATGATCAAGTCTAGCCTAATGCACCCCTTTCAGAGTTATTACCCCTAAGTACATATGTTCTAGAACTAGATCTACTTGTAATATCCAAAAAGGATGTATTACTAGGAAAAACCACATAATATATTCATTACAAAATCTTTAGTATGTTCTTATATACTTATCCTCAAAGTATATCAGAGGGTTGAGTTCACTCATATATATTTTCTTTAATCTAGTTTCAAAGGTTTCAACTAAACTTTCTTTGATACTAAATATAAAAACCCCAAAACTTGTAACCTAGAGACTATGCCATCTTGATTACATTGGCATAGATAAAAGGTTGTCAAATTCCAAAGGGCTGATCAGATTATTAGTTTCGAAGAACCATATACATATATGATACTAATTTTATATCGGGAATAAAAAATACATAACAAAAGAAAATAAACTGTATCCTTGAAAACTAAATTGACGATTCCTTATTTATATCATTTAAAAAGAAAAAAAATAAGCACGAGGTAAAATGAATAGTAAGGGTTACATATAGTGGAATCTATCAGAAATTAATAAACAATAATTAATATAGAAAGGTAAATAACTGAACACAAATTAAATTTAGTCAATAAATTTCATATCATAATTAGATAAGGAATAATCATTTTGGACAGTTAAATAACCGAACACACATGAAATTTAAATTAAATGACTATATAAATAGATAAATAATAATAAATATTTCAAGCTAAATAATTTAACACACAAGCAAATTAATAAATAATATGAGAATAAAATAAATCAAGTGATAATATCATTGGGAAAATATCATAGATAATAAAAATAACTAAATTCTCAATACAAGAAAAGATTAATTATTAAATTTCATGATCATAAGAATCACGATACTTCTACTATCAAGACCTTTCACAAGAATATTTGAAACTATAGTTAGAAACCCATTTAATTTGGCTAACTGATTTTTCTCATAAGACCCATAAATTTTTTGATGGGATATATAATTCTGTTCCCACCAACCAATTCATGTACAGGTTATTCAATATATATAGAATAATCAATTTAATTAATGAATAATATTCAATATCAAAAAATATATATATTGAGTAAATGACACATATTTTTCAATATTCCCCAGTTAATGAAATAACATTAAAATATAGAACTGTATGTAAGAATGGTATAAAATTTAAGAAATATTTATATACATGATAAAATAATATTGATAACATTGAATTGAAATATTAACCATCATGAATAAATAAATGTTAATTTTACATACATAAAATGGTAGTATATACCCCTCATGAAAGTGAATAGGTTCATATTAATAAATATTTGTCAATGAAATGTGAATTGAGAAAAAATCCAATAAAATGATCATAACTTTGATGTGAAAAGTAATTAATGTATAAATTATATGTATCAAATTTAAATCCATATAGAACAAGTGAAAATAAAATATACTATAATAAACATTCATTATACACATAATCTTATAATATCAAAGGACAATGAATAAGTAATGTATCCCAATGAAAAGAAATCAAGTTAAGAAATTCTTTACCATTTAGTAATTTTCATGATAGATCCCTTATATGATATAATTAAAATTAAAACAAAAATAACATTAATTATGAATAATTCATGATATTACATATAAAAGGGGAACTATATATACCTTATAAAAAAATGTAGGTTTACAACAATAGAACATTCCCCAATTAAGGGAAATTGAGATGAAGTCCCTTACCCCATGAATTACTTAGTCAAATATAATTCAGCCTCCAATAAAATGGTTTTAATAATTTTATTAATTTACACATTAACTATATTCATACTCATAATATCATATATTATCCTCTTATTACTTTTAAAACCTATTTTTTATAATATTTCATTATTTTCATTATTTTAGGTGTTAATTTCCTTGTTTTCTCTTACGTGTTTTGTCATGAAAGTTCCATTTATTGTGTATAGGATATATATACATATTATCATGAATTATATTAATGTTATAAATATAATATTTACTCATTATATATATATTTTTTTCACTATTTATGAATGTTTTACATGGAAAATGAATCGTATTGATTCAAAGAGTTAATAAACCATATATACGCAAGAACGACGATAACATACCATTAATTCGTAAAAGGGTGAGGAAGTGAGTGAAATATTAATTTATCAGAATAAATAAAATCTCATATATATCACATATATTAATTAATTTTATCTATATTATATTTCATGTAAATTATAAGTGAAAAATGAATCACATAATTTCACGAGGTGGTAGTCCGTTGTACACACGAGTCACATTATCGTATTTTAAACAGAATGGAATGTAAAAAGGTATATGTGATATTAAAATTAAATAAGTATTAAAATATCAAAAATATCATATAAATGTATTAAATATATAATTATATCTATCCTTGAAATGTGGGGATAGAAAAAATAATAAATTGGTTCGCATGGCAGTTGTTTGCAGTATACACAATCGATTATTTTGTTTCCCATTTTATGGAAAAGATGGTGGATATAGGTTATTAAATTAACATAACAAATTCTCAATGTATGTTATATAATGGTTTAATTATACTATAATTCTTTAATAATATTTTATGGTGGTGTAAGAAGAAATAAAATAAAATTTTTTGTTTAGGAACATTACCTCTTCTACACATGACCTCCTTAGCTTGTAACCAAAAGACTTCATAGGATAGATTTATGATCAATAGAAGGTTCCAAATATGAGGGTTTAGAATTAGGGAATTTATTTTGGTAGGTGTTTTATGAGCCAAATGGATTTGGAAGTGTGATGAGGGGAGGAGATGGGGTGACCTTTTTAAGTGGGGGTGTAACACCCCAAGATTTCATAGTATGTACTTCTTTAAAACAATTCAATAACTTGCACTACACGCAACACCGAGTTCAAGCGCACCATGACTTACCAAACAAGCCATTCAAAAGAGGTTATGAATAGTATTAACTAAATTTTGAACTTTATATAATCCTTATAATTTTAGAATCTATATTATGAGTTTCTTAGATATAATGTAAGAACAAATTCATTTTTTTTTCCAGATAAAAGAAGTATTTTTCAAAAATGCACTTTTACCAACTTTTAATAGTGAACCGTTTTTAAATCCAATATTTTAAACTTTTATATATTCAATTTGAATAAATAAATTTATTCTTTAGAATGGGGACATCAAAAATTTAAAATTTAACACCCCCAGCTTCCACGGTATTCTTCTCTTTGAATAATATAGTAGTGTGTGTTGTACGCAACTTCAAGTTCTAACACACACCACAACCAATCAAAGTAGCCGTTATGAATGGTAATACCCACTTTTTAAAATTTTATAAATTTTATATCTCAAAATGGAATTAATTTTTGGATTTGGAATATCAAATTTATCCTAGAGTGAAATTTTGGTACTTTTCGGATAACTTTTATATTTTGATGAATAGTGAAAATTACTAAATTTTAATTAAAAACAACTTTTTTAATCAAAATAATTAGTAGTGATAAATTATTATTTTGAGTGGTTTTAAAGTATATTTAGAATAGAATTGTACAATTTAATACAATTTTGGTCATTGGACATAATTTCACAATTAAACCGGACATAAACAGGTATTAATCTTTTGATAGTTATTATATCTTAAAAACACGCTTTTTGTTTTGACAGCGGGAATTAATTTTAAATTAATTTCTGCCACTTCTGTGTTTTGAATTTGGAAAAATGGATTCCATATTTGAAATCAGGATGTCCAAATTGTCTAAATAGGTAACTTTTATTTTTAGACATTTTGAATAATTACTTCGGTAAATATTTTATTTACCATGGTTAAAGGGTAAATTCGGGAAATAAGGGTTAAAAAATAATATTATAATAATATTAAATTACCCTAAAACGTGTCCTAACCTTATTGGTGTATACATGTCTGACCATGGGCATCTTTGGGTCTATTTTTGGACCTCATGGTGCCACTTGTAGGTGATAGGGACACTTTATATTAATTAAGTTAAAATAAATACAAAAATGACATAAGCATATATCTTTAAAAAAAATAATTTTACATAGGGTTATACATGTTGGAATTTTTACTATAAATATTAATTATAAATATAAAAAGATTTAATACATAATAGTATTTTATTTATAATTTTTAGACATTAAATAATTTAATTTATCTATGACACAATGGGGATGAAGTAATTACCTAATTAATGAAAAATTAGAATAATTGATATTATAAATACCCAAATAAATGTAATTTGAGACTTTTTATAAATACCAATAATTTTCTAGGTTAATATCACATGTTATAATTTATTTAATTAACTTTTTTCAAAGTAATAATTCTGTTATGATTTTTTAAAAAATCAATTATTGAATAGTGTCAAAATTGATATAAAAGAGTTTTTAAAACAAATATTATATTATTAATTGATATTAAATTTATAAAAATATAATGTTTGGCCAAGAGACTTATATAATGATAGGGGTATCATTAATGGACCACTTGGGGGTATCTTGGATGTATATAGTAAGTTTATTAACCATATAATATAAAAATACAAAGAGACATTGTAAAAGTGAAACTAATTAACTAAGAGTTAATACTTAAAGATAAGGTTAATATAGTAACCAAAAGCTATCTAAATCCTATTGGTTGAGTGGTTTTCGACCTATACCCACCTTAAACTTTAAATAATCCACTTTGGAGCCATTATAAACTGAATATGAATTTATTATATAATAATATTTCTAGATTTTCCAAAGGTGCCCCTCACCCCTCTTATAAAAGGGAACTCCCCCTTCTCATTAATTCACACCTTCAAAGACTTTTGGTTCAGACAAACCCTGCCCAAATACTCTCTCAAATTCCCTCAATTCAACATAGAGGCCTTAGTTTGATCAGAAAGCCAACCTAAGGAGCCCTTTTGATCAAATCAAAAGGAAGAACCCGAAGAAGAGGAGGTTAAACGTACCCTCGACTAAAGGAAAGTGCAAGGTAAGAGTTTTTCATCTCACTACTTATTTCTGTGAGATTCATGCCATATTGCCACTATTTCCTTTTGTGTGGTTTATGTACTTCCCATAATTGTATTCTTTGTGTAATACACTTTAATTTATGTGTATCTACATATTCATTGTATGATACCTCTTTCATGGGGTGTATGTTTCGTAAGTTACCAAATTGTTAAGGGTTTATTTCACAATATCTTCCTTATCCGAGGTTGTTTATACATAATTATCTACTGAGACCTCTTTATCATCTACACCCATATTTCTTAAAAATTTATTTCAAAAAATTCTTACTATTTTACAGAATATGGGTTAAAGTCATTTATACCCTTGTTTGACTATTTATAAGAAGTTTACAAAGGAATCTTTCTGTTGTTTTCCAAACAAGGTCCTTTTTAACCTTTTCGACAGAATTATGGTAAGAATGTCTTTTTTAACTTATACGGTGGGTGCGACTATTTTCTGCCGTTATAAAATCGTCGAAGCTTCCCTTACAAGCTTATAAGAAAATTTACAAAGTAAATGTTTTATTTTATAATTATGTGAATTTCAAATGATTTAAAAAAAAAGAGATATTTCTCTCAAATAGTTTTTATTTCATCTATGTCAACATCATTTGATGAATTTTAAGCTTATTTGAAGTAGATTTATTGTGATACAAAACATCTATATTTTATTGAAGGTTTTGTGATATGTTTGAATGTGTATGTGTTATTTTTATATCATTCATAGTTTATGGAGAAAGTATTTACATTTCGTGTGCTAGTTCTAATTCGAATGTTTATGTTATATTTCATCCTCTTCTTAAGATAAATGTGTTGGACTAGTATGTTCCGGTTTGGGAACTGGTAAAAGTAAGCCCTCCGGGTTGGTGTCCGGTTATTAGAGGCACTCCGGGTTGCACTACTGGAAATTCGGGCTATAGCCACGGTTCTAAACCGTGGCTATAGGTCCTCAAACCGTGGCTATAGGTAATAGACACGGTTTGAGGAACCGTGGCTAAGTTTAGCGTGGCTATAGGTCTAGACCTATAGCCATGGTTCCCAACCGTGGCTTTAACTCTAAAGCCACGGTCCAAACCGTGGCTATAGGTTTAGAGCCACGGTTTAAACCGTGGCTGTATACCTAATGCCACGGTTTCAACTGTGGCTATACTAAAGGCCGGACAAAATCTATAGCCACGGTTTAAAACCATGGCATTATGTCTATAGCCATGGTTTAAAACCGTGGCAATAAATCAATAGCCACGGTTTAAAACCGTGGCTATAGGGTGTCCAAATCCATAAAAAAAAAACCCCCTGGACACACCCTGGACACCCCCCCCGCCACCCCCAGCCAGTCCCCCCCCGCCACCCCCCTGCTTGTCCCCTTGCCAGCCCCCCCACTGCTTGTCCCCCTGCCACCCCCCTGCTTGTCCCCCTACCAGCCAGCCCCCCCTGCCCCTGCCAGCCCCCCCTGCCCCTACCAGCCCCCCCTGCCCCCTGCTTGCCCCCTGCCAGCCCCCCCTTCCCCCTGCTTGTCCCCCTGCCAGCCCCCCTGCCCCTGCTTGCCCCCCTGCCAGCCCCCCCCCCTTCCCCCTGCTTGTCCCCCTGCCAGCTCCCCCCCTGCCCCCTGCTTGCCCCCCTGCCACCCCCTTCCCCCTGCCAGCCCCCCCTGCCCCCTGCTTGTCCCCCTGCCAGCCCCCCTGCTTGTCCCCCTGCCAGCCCCCCCTGCTTGCCCCCTGCTTGCCCCCTGCCAGCCCCCCCTCCCCCTGCCAGCCTCCCCCTTCCCCTGCCAGCCCCCCCCCCCCCCGCCCCCTGCTTGCCCCCCTGCCAGCCCCCCCCTTCCCCCTGCTTGTTCCCCTGCCAGCCCCCCCTGCCCCCCTGCCAGCCCCCCCTTCCCCCTGCCAGCCTCCCCCTGCCCCTGCCACCCCCCTGCCCCCTGCCACCCCCCTGCTTGTCCCCCTTCCAGCCCCCCCTGCCCCCTGCTTGCCCCCCCTGCCAGCCCCCCCTTCCCCCTGCCAGCCTCCCCCTGCCCCTGCCACCCCCCTGTCCCCTGCCAGCCCCCCCTGCTTGTCCCCCTGCCAGCCTCCCCCTGCCCCTGCCAGCCCCCCCTGCCCCCTGCTTGCCCCCCTGCCAGCCCCCCCTTCCCCCTGCCAGCCTCCCCCTGCCCCTGCCCCTGCCACCCCCCCTGCCCCCTGCCAGCCCCCCTGCTTGTCCCCCTGCCAGCCCCCCTGCCCCCTGCTTTCCCCCCTGCCAGCCCCCCCTTCCCCCTGCTTGTCCCCCTGCCAGCCCCCCCTGCCCCCTGCTTGCCCCCCTGCCAGCCCCCCTTCCCCCTGCTTGTCCCCCTGCCAGCTCCCCCCCTGCCCCCTGCTTTCCCCCTGCCACCCCCCCTTCCCCCTGCCAGCCCCCCTGCCCCCTGCTTGTCCCCCTGCCAGCCCCCCCTGCTTGTCCCCCCTGCCATCCCCCCCTTGCCCCCTGCTTTCCCCCCTGCCAGCCCCCCTCCCCCTGCCAGCCTCCCCCTGCCCCTGCCAGCCCCCCCCCCCCGCCCCCTGCTTTCCCCCCTGCCAGCCCCCCCTTCCCCCTGCTTGTCCCCCTGCCAGCCCCCCAGCCCCCTACCCCTGCCAGCTCCCACCCCCAGCCCCCCTGCCCCCTGCCAGCCCCACCCCCCTGCCCCCTGCTTGTCCCCCTGCCAGCCCCCCCTCCCCCTGCCCCCTACTAGGCCCCCTGTCAGTCCCCTGCTAGTCCCCCTGCCCCCTGATCTGATAACCAAGTTTATCTGATCTGATAACCACAACATCTTCAGCACTGCCAGATTCAGGTTTAACAGGTACCAATTCACCAATTCTGACATGTTTAGCAGCATGAGATAAGACAGGAACAGACTGAACTACATCAGATTTACAGACCATGTTTAGCACCCCTCCCCCCTGCTGGACACCCCCCTGCTGGACACCCCCTCCCTCTGCTGGACAACCCCCCCTGCTGGACACCCCCCCTGTCGGTCAGCATTGCTACAGTTGCGGGCCACAAGCATTCGGCCCAACCAGATCGGGCAACACCAATCCAACAAAATCCTCATCCGTAACAGTTGCAGGCTACAAGCATTTAGTAGGGATTAATGGAAGAAATCAACATGAATACAACGACAAATATGTTCCTTTGAGGAACAGATTTCAGGGGCTACATGCAGAAAACTCCTATGCTGAGAGTAATGTAGAAAAAAACTCCAAGACTAGTTCTGAAGCACAAACCTCCTGGAAAGACACAAAAAGGGCTTGGAAGCATGAGAAGAACTCACATGATCCTAAAACTAGAAGGATTCATGTGAAAGGGGTGCCCCAAGGCAAGGTATGTACTGAAAATGCTTGCAGGGATAGTCCAAGCAGCAAGGTGATTTGGAGAAAGAAAAATCAACCTATAGTGAAAAGAAAAATCCTTGGTGGTAAAACTGTCCAAGGAAAAACAGGTTGTGTTTTGGGTTGTGAAGAAGAGAACAAACCTAAAGAAGGGGAGACACAATCCATGGGGTAAGTGTGCTCACAAAGCATATATTTTAGAGCTGAAAACAGATCTGGTTTAGAGCTGGAAGTTGCATGCAGCAATGGTATCAATTCATGCTAAAAGTGGTATGTCACACACCCTTTGTGCTTTACAGTTTATATACTAACAATTTGGTGTGAGTTTGGTTTAGATCAGAAGATTGTTGAGAAAAAGGAAAGGTGAAGCGGCCTTGGAGAGCCCTCTTGCACCCCCACTGGACCCCCATGCCCCCCCTGGACAGCCCTCTTGCACCCCCTTGCAACCCCCTTGAACAGACCCATTGACCCCCCCCCCCTCCCGCACCCCCATGCCCCCCTGCACCCCACTGGACAGCCCCCATGCCCCAACTGGACAGCCCCACTGGACACCCCTCCCCCCCTGCTGGACACCCCCCCTGCCGGACACCCCTCCCCCTGCCAGACACCCCTCCCCCTGCCGGACACCCCTCCCCCCTGCCTGGACAGCCCCTCCCCCTGCTGGACACCCCTCCCCCTACCCCCTGCACCCCCTGGACACCCCTCCCCCTGCTGGACAACCCCCCTACCGGACACCCCTCCCCCTGCTGGACACCCCTCCCCCCTGCCTGGACACCCCTCCCCCCTTCCTGGAAGTGGACCTTAATTCCACCCTCATTGATCGGGTTGTGTTATCCACAAATGAAGATGACTTGTTTTTGAAAATTGAGTATGAACAACTACCTGCATTTTGTTCCAAGTGTCTGTCTATAGGGCAATCTAAAGAGAGATACAGAATGAAACTTGTCTGCTCTTTTCTCGCAGAAGGGACATGATTTTCAGACTTTCCTTAAGAAGAGAAAGAATGGTCCTGGAGCTGGGAATGGATCTGGTCAGGCTGTTGCAGGAAATGGAAGTGTGGAACTTGAGTAGGGTCTTGCAGGAACAGGTTGTGATCAACCAGGGACTGGAGTCAGCAATATGAAGGGGAATGCTTCTGATATTTCAGGTGAAGGTTTTCAAGAGGAGGTGAATTTTGATGATCCAGATTTGAAACCTGGACTGGGGCTGGTGAGGTTCAGGGGCAGGGAAAACTAACTGTAGAAGGGGCTGTTAGTGGCCGGATTGAGGATGAAAATCAGAGGCCAGGAGCAGATAAGTCAAGGTCAGAGTTTGATGCTGCCTCTCAGCAGCGGGGTCAAGGTCTGATCTCATCAGGTGTACAGGTGCAGGTAAATGTTGATGATCCAGGCTTGGAGCAACCTGGAATTGGGTCTGGAGAGGTTAAATCTGTTCAAGGGCAGAAGAAACTCTCAGTAGCACGGGCTGATTGTGTCCAGTTTGTGGATGAAAATCAGCGGCCTGTTGACTTCCAGTCGCAAGGACCTGCAGGAGAAGGAACAGGAGATCCAGGCCCTGGGCCTAGGAGCTAGTAACCTGGGTCAGAAGTTGGGTGCTTCACTGGGGCAGCCTCAGTATGGGTCTCAGAATCATGAACCAATGGTTCAACCTTCTCAGATCCAGGAAGAGATCAATCGGCAAATGGAGCTTAATAATATAGGGGGAAGTTGGGCCGGAATAGAAAATGATGATTATGCCCATAGAAGTGATCCATGTAAGGATATTTTAAGCAAGGGAAAGTTTCCTTCAGTTGATAAAGAGGGATTTCAAATTGTCTATTCAAGGAAATCAAGGAAGAAGAAAGACTTATCTCAATGGAGAACAACGATGGTGACTAGGTCTCATAACTCATCTACCTACAACTTGGAATGGGATGATGATGTCAGGGAGGGGGGTTATGAAAACGAAATGCTTTATTATGAAGGCAGTTTTATCAATGTCTAGCCCCATCTCCTCTCTTATGTCATCTTTTGTTTTTAATAAAATGGATTTAGAGCCTTTCGGCTCGAAGCTTCTTTCTGTTTCGATGGATTTGGGGAGTTTGAACATCTCACATAATCGTTTAATTTAAATGTTAAACGATTACTAATGGGATTGAGCCGTACGCTTCAAATGAGCTGAAACGTTTGGGACATTTGTGTAACGTACCATGAATAGGCTGAACATTTTGAGGTTCTAGAAGGCCTATATGAATTGGTTCAATTCCTATGCAAGTGGTTGCACTTGATGGATGAGATCATGTGATCGTTAGAACTCCTCAAAGCCGATTCTCTCTAGCTCTTGTTTCTCTCCCAACTTTAAACAAGGTTCTAACAGACTGTGGTGTTGAGAGAGACCCTACCTAAGCATCGGGTGATTCCCATGAACCTTGGATACCTCAGAAGGAGTCTTTCGGTGACTTCTCGGAGATCTCGATCAAACGCTTGTGAAAACTTCGACAAGCAGGACGGACTGGTATTGAGAGAGGTCCTACTAAGTGTCGGGTGATTCCCATGATTTGTGGATACCTCTGAAGGAGTCTTTCAGCGACTTCTAAGTGATCACAATCAAACACTTGTGAAAAGCTTCAAAATACTGGATCGAATGGTGTAAGGTACACCATTCTTATTCTTTGTTTAGATTGATTACAAACGTATAGATATATTTCGGCGTGACTGCGGCGTGACCGCGGACACCCCTCCCCCCCGCTGGACACCCCTCCCCCCTGCTGGATGTGGCTGGAGCAGGGCCACATCACGGCGTGACTGCGGCGTGACCGCGGCGTGACCGCAGCGTGACCGCGACGTGACCGCGGCGTGACCGCAGCGTGACCGCAGCGTGTTGGCCCGATCCAGCGACATCCGCGGGGCATCATCTTCCGACCAGGAGCGAAGGGAGCGGGAGGAGGCTGGAATGCGGGTGAAAGGGGGGTCCTACTAAGTGTCGGGTGATTCCCATGATTTGTGGATACCTCTGAAGGAGTCTTTCAGTGACTTCTAAGTGATCACAATCAAACACTTGTGAAAAGATTCGAAAGACTGGATCGAATGGTGTAAGGTACACCATTATTATTCTTTGTTTAGATTGATTACAAACGTATAGATATATTTCGACGTGACTGCGGCGTGACCGCGGACACCCCTCCCCCCCGCTAGACACCCCTCCCCCCTGCTGGATGTGGCTGGAGCAGGGCCACATCACGGCGTGACCGCGGCGTGACCGCGGCGTGACCGCGGCGTGACCGCAGCGTGTTGGCCCGATCCAGCGACATCCGCGGGGCAGCATCTTCCGACCAGGAGCGAAGGGAGCGGGAGGAGGCTGGAATGCGGGTGAAAGGGGGGTCCTACTAAGTGTCGGGTGATTCCCATGATTTGTGGATACCTCTGAAGGAGTCTTTCAGCGACTTCTAAGTGATCACAATCAAACACTTGTGAAAATCTTCGAAAGACTGGATCAAATGGTGTAAGGTACACCATTCTTATTCTTTGTTTAGATTGATTACAAACGTTTAGATATATTTCGGCGTGACTGCGGCGTGACCGCGGACACCCCTCCCCCCCGCTGGACACCCCTCCCCCCTGCTGGATGTGGCTGGAGCAGGGCCACATCACGGCGTGACCGCGGCGTGACCGCGGCATGACCGCGGCGTGACCGCGGCGTGACCGCGGCGTGACCGCAGCGTGTTGGCCCGATCCAGCGACATCCGCGGGGCAGCATCTTCCGACCAGGAGCGAAGGGAGCGGGAGGAGGATGGAATGCGGGTGAAAGGGGGGTCCTACTAAGTGTCGGGTGATTCCCATGATTTGTGGATACCTCTGAAGGAGTCTTTCAGCGACTTCTAAGTGATCACAATCAAACACTTGTGAAAATCTTCGAAAGATTGGATCGAATGGTGTAAGGTACACCATTCTTATTCTTTGTTTAGATTGATTACAAACGTATAGATATATTTCGGCGTGACTGCGGCGTGACCGCGGACACCCCTCCCCCCCGCTGGACACCCCTCCCCCCTGCTGGATGTGGCTGGAGCAGGGCCACATCACGGCGTGACCGCGGCGTGACCGCGGTGTGACCGCAGCGTGTTGGCCCGATCCAGCGACATCCGCGGGGCATCATCTTCCGACCAGGAGGGAAGGGAGCGGGAGGAGGCTGGAATGCAGGTGAAAGGGGGGTCCTACTAAGTGTCGGGTGATTCCCATGATTTGTGGATACCTCTGAAGGAGTCTTTCAACGACTTCTAAGTGATCACAATCAAACACTTGTGAAAATCTTCGAAAGACTGGATCGAATGGTGTAAGGTACACCATTCTTATTCTTTGTTTAGATTGATTACAAACGTATAGATATATTTCGGCATGACTGCGGCGTGACCGCGGACACCCCTCCCCCCCGCTGGACACCCCTCCCCCCTGCTGGATGTGGCTGGAGCAGGGCCACATCACGGCGTGACCGCGGCGTGACCGCGGCGTGACCGCAGCGTGACCGCGGCGTGACCGCGGTGTGACCGCGGCGTGACCGCGGCGTGACCGCAGCGTGTTGGCCCGATCCAGTGACATCCGCGGGGCAGCATCTTCCGACCAGGAGCGAAGGGAGCGGGAGGAGGCTGAAATGCGGGTGAAAGGGGGCAGCATCTTGTCCAGGCGACGCAGAGTGTATGGCTTTTTTGGAATTATGGTTTCTGTTGCTGTTCATAGCCCCACTCCCTTCCCAGCCGTTGGCTCTACAATAGGGGGGCTTCACTTATTTCTTCTATTTCATCTTCTCCAGGCGAAACACAAAGTGTAAGAATTTTCTGGAAATCTGGTTTCTATTGCAGTTCACAGACCCACTCCCGCCCCAGCCGCTGTTGGCTCTGCAAGAGGCCGTGAACTTGCGAAGTCAAATCTGCGAGAGCTGTCTCGACGCGTCCAAGGTGCTGCTTGGCACCGTCGAATCACGTTTGGTTCCTGGTCTCCATGATTGGTCGAAGAAGATCAACGGTTGAGGAGAGTAGTAGTGGAGTAGATAACGAAGAGGAGAAGTTTGGCTATGTAATAGAACTGATTAAAAATGACCAATTCTGTATAATGCACAAAATTCTGTATAATGCACAATTCAAAAACGGTGTTTGATAAAGAAATCGGAATCAAATAAATGACTGACGATTACAAATATTTAAAAATGCATATGAAACAAAATGAATAATCGGAAGATAGAATGACATATTTCATCAAATGACATGATTACAAACCAATACCATTGAAACATGGAGTTCAAATAAAAATGAATAATCTGGCATTTCTATAATACATTCCATGATGGTGTGTATGTACAGTATGCAAACAGAAAACTGTAATGATAGGAGGCAACAAACATGTCGTATTTGTGCAGTATAATAATTCAGGCATTGAAAATTGAACATATAAAATTATCCTTAAGTAGTAGAGTTCACCTAGGTAAGTGCAGTATCAAAGCCGCAATCACAGACATCCTGATGACAAATTCCATCACCCTGGAGCACAACCACACTATAGTAAATATCTTTGATGAAGATTATCCTGGAGGTGAGAAGTACATGTAGAAGAATATCCTGGAGGTGAGAAGTACATGTAGAAGATACAACTGAAACATCACCTTCTAATCAGCAACGGTCGGCACTAAAGGAAAATTGGAAGTCGTTATGCCCCGATGTTTGGATCATAGGCCGTCTTATGAGATAAGCATGTCCAATCTCTATAATACATTATACCCTGCTCTAAAATACATGATCCACTACTATAAAATATGCCCCACTACAGAAATCATGATTTACTACCCAAAAAACTGCATGTTCCAGTGCTTATAGTGACATAATAAAAAGTCTGAAATTTAAAACCTTGCACCATCACAGTTGAATGGTTCACCAATTTGCTACTGTTGAATAAAAAGTGAAACTTTAATATAACTGCACAAATAATGGTGACATAATAAAAGTCTGAAATTTAAAAACAATTGAATTAGATTCGGCCACATGAAAAAACATCCAGCATCCTGAAAGACTGTCATGGAAAACCATCCAGTATAATAGAAATACCTATTAATGTAAAACCGTCCTGCAAAATCTGATAAATTAGTAATGGAAAAGTGAAGAAAACCGTATAGCATCTAGGAAAATGCAGAATACAACAAAAGGACCAGATTGATATACCGTCCAGCATGAAATCAGAAAGTTAAGCAATCTCTAAGAAACATTTGAAACAGTGCAGCAACAGAAACCTCCAGCATAAACTTCCAGTAGCTAAAACATCCAGCATTAAAATCTTGTAGCAGAATTCTCCAACATAATGATAATCATCCAGCAATCCTAGCCTCTAGCATGAGTATCAGAAAGAGATGTTAGAAATAACTGAAACAGATGCACGAAAACTTTGAAATGAATAGTCTGTAGTCTATCATGGTTCATACTAATCACAAAAAAAATCATCATTAATTCATGATATAATGACACCATTTATCAAATAATTGTGATACCCTCACCTGGAATGATAAGAAACCTAGAACACCTGACGGAAATCGCAAACAGGAGGAGGAGGAGGGGGTTCGAAGAGGTGGATGAACTGTAGAAAAAAAAAACAAATTACCGAGGAAGACAGCTGCAGATGAGGAAAATGTGTCGGGAGGGAGATGGGGGTGTCGACCTCGGCGTCGGAAGAGAGCCGTCGGGGAGGAGCCGTCGAGGAGGAGGGCGCGACGAGGAGGGCGTGGCGAGGAGGAGGCGTCGGGGAGGAGGGCGCGGCGAGGAGGAGGGCGCGACAAGGAGGGCGCGGCGAGGAGGGCGCGACGAGGAGGAGGGCGCGGCGAGGAGGAGGCGTCGGGGAGGAGGAGGGCGCGGCGAGGAGGAATTGCGAGGGCTGAGGAGGAGACGTGGTCGGGAGGAGGGTGGTGTGCGAATCGGGGGAGGAGGGCTACGGGAGGAGGAGCCCGATAAAAGATAGGAGAAAAAAAGGATGAAACGGATTTAGCCACAGAAGAAAAATTCAAGCGTGGCAATATAATGGCTATAGCCACGGACCTACAAAACCGTGGCTATAGGTCCGTGGCTATAGCCCGAATTTCCAGTAGTGTTGGTGTCCGGTTATTAGAGGTACTCCGGGTTGATGTCTGGTTATTAGAGGCACTTCAGGTTGGTGTTTGGTTATTAGAGGCACTCCGGGTTGGTGTCTGGTTATTAGAGGCAGTCCGGGTTGGGTTCCGGTTATAGTTAGCCCCTAGGTCTTGGCATGAGGCCTCGACAATGAAATTAATGATCAGAATTATGCATTCCATCATTATGAAAGTGGTTAGTGATATTTCATGTGATTATTCGACTAGTCGAATATCCATGTGAATAATTAAATGGAATTATTTGATTTGATTTTTTCCATATTATGCTGAAGTCCATGTTTAAAAGGCTTTTGTATTAATTATACATTTCCTTAAATGTTTATGCTTATTTATGAAAGTTTCCGCTGTATTGCTTACCCTTACTGAGTGTTTGAGCTCACCCCTTTCTATGTTTTATTTTTCCCAGGATTCCAAGAAGTGTATTGTGATTGATATCCAGGGTTAAGACAAGGGAATAATGGCATTCATAAAGGATTATTTATGTTATTTTGTATGTTATGAAGTGTAATGTAACATTCATGTATGTAATATATTTTCCAAGACTGCTAAACTGATCGGTACTTCGGGACTTGATTCCTTGTAATCATGCCAATGTTATGTAATAATGCACTGACTCTGGGTAACTGGGGTCGGGGCGTTACAGGGGGAGAGGAAACACATGGAATAATTGAAAGAAACAATTAAAATGACTTTTTTATTATGAAAAAAATCTTTCATAATGGTTTATTATAGACAATTATAGGTGATAAAGTCTATATATGTCCATAAAATGGGTTTTGGAAAATTTGATAGTTCATTTTAACCCTTATATTATTTGTTTAACCCCCAGTAAATTCATTTTTACCATAACCATGGTAATTAAATTATACTACTCTTACTATTAATAATGGTAGAAAATTAAGTTTACCTTATTAGATAATATAAATTATTCTTATTTAAAATATGCAATCCATTTTTCCATGTTAAATTCATACAATTGGAATAATATAATTTAAAATTATACCCATAGGTGCGATGAAAATGTAGGTTTCCAATAGAACATTCTCATAAGTATGGAAAGTTTTAATATTTAAATTGAATATAAAATCAATAAAAATTACCTAAATTAGTTTACTTAAAACATAATTGATCTAGATTTACATTAAAAAAATTAAAATTTTAATTTAACTTTGCAAGTAATTTAAACTAAAAAGCTGTTTTTGATAAAAATACAGTATTTTAATTATTCATCAAAAAATGAACATTTTTAGAAAAATAAAGAAAATTTACCCTAAGTTAATTTTGGTATTCTGATTTTAAAAAATTAATTTAATTATATAAAATAAAATTTCTAAAAGTGTCAAAATTTAATTCTATCATAAGTGTGCAAGAACTAATAAAACCTCTTTATTTGAAAAATACAGTTCTTCAATAATTATTTCTTTTACTTTAAAATGTTTATTATTTTTTTATTTGTAATAAATAGATAAAAAATGAATGTTTTAATATATATATATATAGTTATTCTTATTCATACCCTATAATTTAATATCTATGTTATAATGGTCATGTTTAAATATTTTTTTAATAGAGTATCACATTTTTTATAAAAACAGTGTTGCATGTATTGAAAACTATCAAAGAGATTGAATTTATTTAAAAGGAAATAAATAATAATGTCTTAGGGTTTTACATATCCTCTTAAACAATATGAATAACAACAATATCATTACCCACCTTAGTAACATCCTCTAAGAAGTCCCTAGGTGGAACCATGGGACACCATCGAGGGTGAATTTTTTAAAATTCCATAACAGTGGCTCATAAATTAATTTAGAAACTTATATCATTAAAAAATTAAAAACAAAAACATGTGGGAAAAAACTATTGGAATAATTTCCTAAGGTTCTTACCACAAATACCATGGTCCAAATACTGCACCACTACTACCTTCACATTATTCATAGAACTATAAGGTTTAAACCGCCACCATATGGTTCTGCAACGGTTTCATAAAATCACTGCTAAATTGGGTGTCAATAAACAATACATAACAATTTCTTCAATCTAGAAATGGTTTTAATTAAGTTTTGTAGAAACCTATTTATAGGTGGTTTTGTGAGCTTTTAGAGGTGGTTTCTAGGGAAAAAATTCAATCTTTTTTAGCGGCAGTTACAACCACTACAAAAAAATATATTCAATTTTCCCCATGAAAACTGCCACTAAAACCGAAAAACTACCTCTAAAATACTTGAACTATATAATTTAGTAGTAGTTTAAACTGAAAAAAATAATAGGCTACCACATTTTAGTGGTAGTTTAAACAATAAATAAATATGATCCATTTACTTAGTATCAGTTTAAACTGCCGCTAAATGTATATTTACTAATAAAAAACCGCGTCTTGTTTTGCGGCCCCAATGCCAGTACCTTGAAAAAAAAACTATATGCACAGTTTTTATAATAGAATAATCTAATCTAAATAATAATATTAAATAATCATCCTTCTAAAATACTAATATACACATCATAAAATAACTAAAATTAAAATATATTTGGTGACTACTCTACCACACATGAAACATAAACAAAATATGTTTGGTGACTACTCTGTGCCATACATGTTACTTAAAAAAACCAACTATTTCCAAATTTTTCCAACATATCAACAAAACCAATAATCATTGTTAGATGATGAATACAACTCCTCACCCTCTCCACCTTCACCTCTACTTCTTGGTACCCGCACCTGTAAGAAAATTATATTGAAAATTAAATATTGTTGTATATTTATATTTAAACTTAAAACCAATAAATGTTTGAAAACTAAATGTTTTTTATTTTTTTTGATTTACATACTCACCACCACCTATAATCGATGCAATATCACTTGGGACAGATCTGATCTTCTTGTGATATAATTTAATCAACGCTTTCTACAAAGCAGATATCTGAGTTAACTAATCCTAAATTTTGTTTTTTATTGAAATAATATATATCTAAGAATATCAAGATAGGGGGTAAATACGACCAAGAGTATATGAAACATCAATCCCCAATGGTATTCCCAAGACCTTCGATGGCATGGGTCCCATACCCATCCCGTGCAATTGACCAAGATGCTCCTTCCCAAGCACTTGACCAACTGGGTCAGTCTGGGAGACTGAGTAAGACTGCGCGAGATTGGCATCCCATAGTTCTTTAATTTTTACCTATAAATCAAACATCAGCCATATTAAAAGAAATATATATTAACATAATGAAAAGTTAAAATAAGTTATTATAATGAAAAATGAATTCATACCCCAAATTCTTTGGCATACTCATTAAAAAAACTTGCATCGGATTTTTTTAGGAATATCCAACCATAGTTCTATCTAGGATGTTGGGTGCCCTAAACTCTATAAATGCATTAAATAAAGATAAATAAACAATTATAATATATTAAATAGATAATATTGTATTATAAATATTTAAACTAATGAAAATATTACCATATCCGATTGGATTATAGAAAATCTCTTTGACCCTACACTGTAAGGGATGATTTTTTAAGACCAACTCGATGAATTGTTCCTTGTAAGATCCGGAAATAAATAAAATTTAATTTAATAACAATGTATGAAATTTCATCTTCTTTTAATATTAATGTATAAATAAAAAATGATATTAATATAATAATATATATTTAGATACCATCTACTTCTCAACACGATGTCTATCAACAAAAACATTCCATTGCTCTTTGGGAACCCCATTGGGTAACTTGTCACACATATGTTGGGTGCTCATCGAAGTATCGTTGACATCACCCCATAATCTATATTTAAATTCTTTCCATTTCTTGCCCAGATTTTCAATGTACCCTTTCATACTAGCACATCAGAAACCATAAAGTGAAAAAATATATACATAGAAATTAATTTTGAAAATATTACAATTTAATATCATAATGACATTGAATTACACCATAATGCTTTAAAATTACCATCATTTGTGAATCAAAAAATTTATTTTCTAATTTGAAGTCATATGACTCCAATAAACATAAGTAATAGGGAGGGAAACTGGCTCTGCGGCCGGATAACCCAAAATAAGGCCAAGTATTCCTACAGTGTCATCTGTTGGGACCCCAAAGGAATCAAATGGGATAACTACATTCTATCTGGTCAGATTACATACATTTGAACTTTTCATTTTTTTCTCCATACTTTCATTTTTTCCATCTTTTATAAAAAAACATTTAGTATAAAAAAAGTTTAATAAATTTATTCATATTAAAATTGGTACCAATAACGGTCACCCTCCAGTATCCCCACAAAGAATCAGAAGTGGAGCCCCACTCTCTCACTTCTGAGGTTCCTAAAGGGGAAGATGTCACTTGAGCTGCTTAAGGGACACTCATAGAGGGTGTGAGAGATGGTACAAGGTGTAAAGCAGATGGTGTCTCACATGTTGTAGAGAGGGAGATATATATATCATTATCCGTCAGTGTGGTCGATGAAATAATGTGACACTTCCTTCTTTCAATTCATATCATTTAATAAAATAAAATTAAGTTCAAAACACATATTTCAAAAAAATTATACATGAAAAAAATAAAAACTATAACATATGCACAATACTAAAAAAAATTTAAATAAAAATGATAATGATTGACTGCACAGATGACATAAGTGGTTGATAAATGAATGGAAAACTATACATACAATCATTTTCCCCTTCAATCATTTCAGTTTCTTGATCAATTAATTCATCCACTTCATCCACCCTTGAAAGAATAATAATTTCAATATCATGATGACAAATAAGTTCTCTTCTTACTATTGATGAGATTCAATGCCAAAAGTCAAATATACCACTTAATCCCCCATATTATACAAATCTCTTTGTTTTACATGAGAAACTACACTCCACCATTCATCCACAACATCTTCCACCCAATATAATATTTTCTCTTGTGATGATAAGTTATATGGATCATGTAGTTCACAGTCACCAACATCCATCAAGTGAGAGATGTTCACAGTAGTAGATTACAAGGAATATATTTTAACACCTATGATAATATCACACCAATTTTATTTCAATAAAACAACTGAAAAATTACTGTGTTAGGTTAATTGGATAACATAAGTAAATTTTCTATTATATCCCACTTTAGAAAATATAAATATACCACTATCTATGTTTTTAAACCCTTTTCTTGACCGACTGTATGAAATATGAAGCCATTCACATTGTAAGTGTTGAATTTTCTCGCTTGTTTTATAGGACCTCAAGAAAGAAGCTTCAAATATTCTGACAACTCTGCTCGAGTGTTAGTATTCATGGTCTAAAAAAATAAATATACATTATTAGATTTAAAAAATATATGTTTCAACCTAATATCTATATTTATTTCAATATTTATGAAATTACACATCATAAAAACCATTTTACAATATCTTTATTAACAACTTTTGTTATATATTTCTCAATTATTTTTCGACCTCTCATTCATCTCTTTGTTTGTATTATCAACTCTTTAATAAATGGGTCTAAAATTTTACTATTTTGAAACAAATATCTATGTGCCTCTAATAATTCCATTTCTGTAAGTGTAATATTTGAGGTCCTCCCAACTGATCAACCAATAGAAGGAAATATTTTTGATTTCCCATGTATTTGGGATTTATTCGATGTGTCATCAAAACTTACAACTCGATTAAATCTTGCATCAATATCACCCAAGTATCTATAACAAAAGGTAAGACACTTCTCTATGAAATATCATTCATAAATATAGTCTTCTAGTTGAGCTTTATTTCGCATATATGATTTCAAATGCCCAAGATATCTGTGAAATAAAATAAAATAAAACACAATTATGTATTTAATTAAGTTCCTAGATTTTTTTACTTAACTAAAAAACATATAAATAAAGTACCTCTAAATTGGATACATACATAGATAATGTACATGACCTCCTAATTTAGCTTCATCAACCAAATGCATATTTAAATGCATCATGACAGTAAAAAATGACAGAGGAAATTGAAAAATCTAAAAACTCCTCCAAACCATTAGCATAATGAGGTGTGTTCCTCGGTAATGTGATCTGTATTTTATCAATATATATATAAATGTATATATATATTATTAAAAAAATTAAAACACATAATTCTTACTAAATAAGTAAAGAGATTCATATATACAATTTTAAAAATGTGAATATATTAAATAAGGATTTCAAATATAAATAAATAAATAAATTACATATATAAGGGGATGTATTGAAACCATATTTTTCACATTTCATGATAGATGAAAAACTATATAGGAAATTCCTATGATTTTTAGTGGAAATATAAATTTATGTATCTCTATGTCATAGTGACAGTGTTGTGTTTTAAGAGGATTCCTTGCTTATTGATTTGAAAAAGGAAAACATGTAACATCATGTACATTAATTAAATTTTGACAATATGGGACATCATGACCATTAATTATGAATATAATAGAGTATTTTCATTTATATATACTTCAAATAAATAATATAAAGTATCATTTCAGTTAATTATAGATAGAAATAAGAAACATCATGTCTGTATATTCCAAGTGAACGTTAATGAATGTCTTGTCCTTAAATTAATAATAAAAATAAGTAATTTTAGGTATATTATAGTTTTTATTAATGATGTAATAACATCCCTTCTAAACTACATTCAAGGATAAAAAATAACACTCAATCCATTATTCCATTAATTTTATAATTTAATCCATAGAGTTGCTAAATAATATGAGGGGACAGAGTGTATAATCTGTTCCACTACGTCATTTTATTAACCCACTTTATTGAATTTCACTAGATAAATTGAATCCTAAAATGAATTAGTGGTTCTAAGGTCACAAAGGGAACAAAGGTCATTAAGTAATGTAGTGAAATTGATATATGTGGTGGTTTGGTTTATTTAATCACCCTCTAACTTGATATCGGGGTCTCCAATCATGTCTAGAATTTAATTCTAACAATTAATTTTGGGGTTTATCTATTTTAGGAGAAACACAGGGAAAGTATGTAATATGGTACAACAAAGAGATAATATAAAAACCCAACAAAATTTATGTAAATTTATGATACCACCAACCTTATACCAATATACGACTCTGTTATACTACATTTATTCACCTTTTAAAGTAATTTTCAACATTTAATAGAGGGATAATGACCATAGACTATGAAAATTGGATATGAACATTGACTGAGAGTATATAATCTTAAATGGGAGTTATTTACCTCTTTATTGTAAATTAAAATGAACAAGAGATAAGATGATATGCCACTAATAAAATATATACATAATAAAAATGAAATTCCAATTCATGAATTTAATGTCATACATAACTAAAAAAATTAAATTTTACCAAAATAAATCTTATACAATGACTAAGAACTCTAAAAGATTTTGAAAATCAATGAATTTATATGTTCAATTCTACATGTTCTCACCAACAATAACCTATTTGAGTACTAGAATATTTGAACAGTTTTTTGAGAAAAATAATTTCCAAAACCCCGGTGAAACGTAACCATGAGCATATAACTCTTGCATGTGATTGATAATGCAGAACCATTTGTATTAATAACATGTATTATATAACCAATATATTAAATATATATTTTAATATCAACATAACTCTATGTGAAATAGAAAATTATTTACTCTATAAGGAAGTTCTAACAAACAATGTAAGATTTCAAAAAGCATTCCAATTCAGAAAGGAGATTTTAATTTAAATTAAAAATATCTAAATTTAATTATAAATAAACCAAAACTAATCCGTAATGATATACAATATAAAAATCCTATATAAATTTTTATTTCTTGAAATGGAAAATAAATTATTTTATCTAGGTTAATACTATGAATGAACTAAAAGATAAACTATTATAAATATTGTTTTCGATCCTCTAATCTAAACAATAAACCTACTGTAATATGAATTCATTATCAAGAAAATATAATTTTTTTTAATGAATTATAAAAATTAAATGAATATGTGTCTAACCATTTTATAATAATTTGTAATATTCTCACCCCTTTATTTTATAATACCTATAAATTACTATTTTTTAACATTACCCCTTAATATTAATTCTATTATAAAAAAAATCACCAAATAAATTCCTAAAGAAAATTATACTCACTTAATTTTAAGAATAACTCAAAAATAAAAATAAAAATAAAATCATAGTATGATATTGAAAAGAATTTGATAAGTATTCATGGAAAGTGAATAAAAGAAATAGTATCACATCTTACATAGTAGAGTATGGTATAACGAAGGACAACGAGATGAGGGGTGGTGGGGAACGAAGAGGCGAGGTAAGGGGTGATGACTTAGTGCGATGACTAGAGATAAGGATGGAACGGTGGCGATCATCGGAGATCAGTAATGAGAGGGTGTTGGGATTCAAGGTATTCGCAAGGTTGGGGTTCAATTGTGTCTGTGGAAGAGGAGAGTCAACTATTAAAAAAATGTAATTATTTAGAAGCAGTCTATAATAAAATTTCGAATATTTTTTATAAAAAATATTAGCAGCCGTTTAGTAAACCTATCCTAATAAAATTCCACTAAAAATCAGTTTTTTATAGTGTAGTCATAATAAAATAGGATTAAAATATAAATAGGTTAAATTAATTAGATTTCACCAATAATGTATTTGGAATTTTTTTTGAATTTATTATTGTTATCTCTTAATTAGTTTAACCTATATCAACCATAAGTGATTATGTTCTTGATGTGTAAACTTAGGTGACCATCCATGATGCATGAAGTAAATCACTCTCAACTCCTAGGGAAATAAAATAACCCCATGAAACACATATATATATAATAAAACATCAATAACTTAATGAAACTATAAAAAGATAACCAATAAAAAATTTAACTACCATTGAAACATGGTCAGACACTATATAGGTGATGGTCTGGCACTAGCATAACTTCCTTCCTGAGTCTCAACCATCTTATATTTATTATACCAAACCCAAAAAAATTTAAAAAGGGTATATGATTCCATTTTGTGATTCCCTATCCCGAATCAGAATGTCCAAGATGGAGGTCCACACCAACTCATGCACACCTCCACATATGCAATAAGCTTATGACTAAAAGTGAGGTCTAGAGTCATGAATATGGAAGGATATACCCTTAATATCAGATAACCATCCCAATCCAACAAAGAGAAACAAATAATAAATAAAAATATGATATAGAAAACCAGAACAAAATTCAATAAATAATATCATCAAATGAACATTTAAGGAATATATTTAAAATATGTTAGATTATGTGATGAAATTTCCTCATATCCCCATCCATCTCGACATGCTCAGTATCCCTCTATAGGTACCTTTCCCTTATGAGATACATGAGAGTATAGTCTACATGCACACTAGGGTTCCTATACAAGTTTTGAGTAATAAAACATAGTATAAAACCACAAATTCATCCAAAGTAAAAGTTCAATAGATATATGAATTTGTATGAACTATTGAAAAAAACAAATATACCAAACATACAACCCTCATCAAGTAATCATGTGCAAACTAGAAAACAAGGAACCTTTTTTATACCTGATTTGGTACAATACAAAAAATAATAATCATATCATTTCATAGTTACATTAGCTCCCAAACCAACCACTCTTACTCAGGGAAGGTGACAAAATTGAGTACCTAGTAAATCTCTTTTCACCCAAGGGTGTCTCACAATAAGTTCCCTAGTTATCCCCTATCAGTTTAGAAATTCCACACAATAAGTTCCCTTGTATTATACTATCATTTAAAGGGTATCATATAATAAGTTCCCGGGTCCTCCCCTCTCACTCAAGTTATATATCACATGAAGTCACCTATCTAACCCATACCACTCAAAAATATTTCTTACATAGTCAAAATCTACATTTTACATAGAACAAAAAATAATGATAACCAAGAAATAAATTTTATTACTAAATATAATTTGATGAAAACCTCTCATGGTGGCCCAAAAATCCACTTTTACACCCTTTATACTTTCACATGTGAGGGGATTCAGCAACTGTACCCAATCACTACTCTACTGGACCACCTCAACTATTTCTTATCCTGCATGAATTATTTTATGCCTAAATAACTCTTGAGGATAGTCCAAGTTATACCCAAGGAATGATGCAGGATTCCAACCATTCCAAGTAATTTAACCATCACATTCACTCCAAGGGGTTAATTAAATATATATGAACATACTCAGTCACTTTAATACTCAATATAGAACACCACTAGGCCACCCACCCACACACCATCATTCTAGTATATCCATATACCATTATATAAATGTTGTAACATGATGATAACTTTATATGTCATGATTAAGAGATGATAATCAACATGTTGTTCCTTATGAATTATTCCCACTCCATTGGATCCCTAAAACCATCTCCAATTACCACAATTAGGGTTTTATAAATGGAGTCTAATAAAAAACTTAAGAATAAGTTATCTTGGGCATATATGGGATTATATTTACCAAAAGAAACTCTCTTTAATGAATGATGCTTGAAATAATTAAGATTAGAGGAGAAGAGAGCATTAAAAATAATAAAAAGCTACCAAACTCATCCAATTCACCTAAGAGATGAGGAATAATGAGGTTTATGAAATAATAGGGTCTATGTTGAAATCTCTAATCGTAGCCTAGGTGATTGGTCATGGTGTGACCAATAATGGTTATGCTATAGTTCTCATCACTAGACCGCATTAGGATGTGGTTCATCATGGTCATAGCATGGACTCCCCAAGGTAGAAGGATCAACCCCTATTAATCACTACCGAGGCATAACCAAAGTGTTCACATCATGATGACCTACCACACAGGTTCCCCAAATTGTAGATCTGAATATATAGAAATTGGTACCCTACCTTAACCCAGCCTCTATACTAGGAGTCAAGATGTGTCACCCTCTCCACATAGTGACCAATCGATCACCCTTAATAGTGACTCCTATATAAGAGACTTTACCAAATTCCCCATCTATAAGAATTATTCTGAGTCACCCCATTACCATGACACAACCTCCTTCTCCTTCTAAAATTTATATCATGGAACCCCCATTGACATGGTGTGATCATAGAATTAGCTACTCATAACACTTTAACACCCTTGTGTCACACCATGAAGACCCAACATCTATATAATTAAATCTCAAAAACATCTATGAACCTTAAAATCATGGTCCCAATCTATATTTAACACTCCAAATAAATTAAATTCATCAAGATTCATAATATTAAATTAAAATACAAAACATAATTCTCCTTGAAATTCGATGGCCTTTAAATTTTCAACTACAATTACCTTACAACTTATTTATAAATGTTATTTACCAACTAATAGAGATATAATATATACCTATTATAAATTAAATACCATTTTCTCTAGTTTTTTACTACTTATTCACAAAAATATCAGGCATTATATATCACATGTATGATCTCTAAAACTATTAGTGAAAAATCTATGTTCTATCAAAATAAGTCAACTTTTTTATAAATATTATTGATTTATTTTTCTTTCATCACTATAAATAGCCACAACGGTATTATTTTTGATGGATTATTTTTATATTTAAATTAACTCATAACGTTAACCTTTTTTTCAATAACTACTTTAGAATATCCCCACCTACGGTTTTGATCATCACTCCCACTTTATAAATGAACCAAAAGAGAAATTAAATGTTATATTGAGGAATAAATAGACTAATGAATCAATGAATGGGTGAAAAATAATATTTTATGAAACATTTTTTATAATAATAACACTAATTAAAATTTTCAATTAGATATTCCACTTGAAAAAAAAATTGTGAAATGATAAAACCATTTTAGGGAGTGTGGGTCCTTTCTCATTACAATTATATTAATTAAATATAAAGATATAATTGATTCTCTTAAGAAATTTCCTTTTTATGTTCTCTAATCATGATATCCATGACATGATTTTTAGTAGACACATACTCAAATTTCACCAACCCTTTTCAACATCATCCTTAATAAAATGATAATTTATCTCAACAAGATTCATTCTAAAATTATAAACTAGATATTTTTTAATATTTATAGCACTCAAGTAGTCACATTTAATAAAAATAACATTATATTACATTACACCAATGAATTTATGAAGTTGTTTTATCTATAGAAATTGTATAAAATCTTAAGTAATAAATACATATATAGTTTCTATAGTTCTTAATGATATGAAATACTTCATCTTTATTATCCATGAAATATGAAAACCATTAACATATAATTCAACTCTAATAATAAATATCCTACCTACTACCTAACTATATGAATAGATATCTATAAATACTACTGAATCCTGTTATTTTGTTTCTTTATATAATAAGACAAAATAAAAATTTCATTTAATACACCAAAATCATTACTTTCACCATAAGAATGCATCTTTATTTGGGACAACATTTATATATTTCATCATTACATGTATAAAAAATAATATATGGCCTCTATTCTTTTAGGTACAATAGGATTCCAATGATTTTACTAACTTTGTACTGTAAACCCTTTTTCCATCATCATCCTTTGAACATTTTTTTGGCTAGAAAATCATGTTATCATAACATTTTTTTCTTCCATACAAAATCATATCATAACATAGTCATCATATTTATATTTTGAAATAAGAATGTCATGATTTTCTTATATAACATGAAGGCTATGGTAAAATATTAACCCACTTATTATTGAAATTTTGAATTGATCCATCATGTATTCTAGAAACTCTTATAATTGAGCATCATTTTATCCTATAAAAATTATTTCAAAAAAAAATATCTATAACACCACCCTTTGATCATAATACTTCATGAAATAAGGATTATGAACAAAAATTTTACATTGATATTCATTTTTATAAAATATCAATAAATCTTGGAATATTACATTCTTTTTTCTTATTTTAAACTATATAGTGGATTCTTCAATTGACAAACTTTTTTCTCATATTCATCTATGAGAAAACTAACCATATTTTGAATATAAAAAACATCTCTAATAAATCCATTTAGAAAATATGATAGGAAATCCATTTGGAAAACCTTGAACTTATATTGCATCAACATTTCTATGAAAATATATATTTATTTTTAAAATTTTCTAAGAGAAAATGTTTCAACCACATGAATCCCATAAATTTTGTATTATAATTTAAAAACTAATTATATTTTATTTGAAATAATCAAAACTAATTTAATTAATTTTGTCTTGATAACACTCTTAGGTAGATTGAAATTTTTATCTTTCATAATTTAAATATTCTAGGAAACATTATTCTTCTCAATTTGGTCAACATATTCATTCATATAATTAGTCTAAATATCATCTATATTCACCTCAATAAAACATTTAGGCTCTATTTGAACTAAAAATATTATTTTATGTAGAGAATTATTATTTCTTATATATAGAATGGATATCCTCTCACCAATATTTTTTTTATTAATTTTATTCTATAATCCTTTATTTAGTTAATATTGATATAATTTATTCAACATATTCATCTTATAAGATTTGATATAAATTTACATCTACCTATTATGATATCCATATACTGCTCAACTCAATAGATCACTTTTATGTAATTTAATCACTATAATGTAAAAATTATGATCAATCTATATAATAAGGACATCTTGGATTTTAACCATTTTTGAAAGAATTTTTTAGATAAGTTTTATGCTTTTATCTTTGATGATTCTTAAAAAAATACATTCATCCCATCAACATTCAAAATTCTGATGGCTCTTCTCCTTATTGAGAATAATTCATTTTATTCAAAATATAAAAATATTTTTTAATTCCATATTCTTCATATTCCACATCTCAGAAGTGGTTTTAATTTTTCACTGATATAAAAATTATAAATTTTTAATGTTTACTAATGTTAATAATTATTTTTTATAAAATTAATATGGTTGGTGTTCTTCAATGAGAATCGTACAAAATTGTTATTGATTATGAGATTTATCCCCTTAACCAATATATTTTTTGATGAGTTTATTAGATAAACTAAAGGGTGACACACATTTAGGGGGTGGGGGTGGGGAGTGGGTGGGGTGGGGGGACCATTTTTTATTTTTTAATATTATTATAATTTATGATGCTTATTCAAAAAAAATTCTTCAAGATACCAATAGATGCATAAATTTGATATACAAAAACGATTTGTTAATGAGGTTCACGTTCTTTATAAGATGAGAAAATCCATAGTGTGACATGGTTATTATCCCACACACATTACTACTATCTAATTATCAAAATGTGCATAAGAAATGTTATGAAATTTAATTTTTTACAATTTCTGGATCAACGAGTCACCACTTTTAATCAACAAAAAAGTGTTATTATTCTTGAAGAAAGAAATACAAATAAAATTTGAGCCTTTATATAGACACCCTAGATGATATTGTTCCCATTATATTCAAAATAGTCTTAAGTGGTTGTTGTCAATACTCAATGATTATTTCAATTCATTCTCATTAACCTCTTTTTTATTTTCTTATTTTATTTTCACATTGCCTCATGAATATGGTTACATTAATTTCCATAATATGCAGTGTGTATGTTCTTGAAAAATCATCTATTCAAACTCAATCTTATGATTCTTCATTTACATTTTGATTCTCATTTTCTCCTGTCTTTATGAAGACTGAAGTATTACTTCTTCACGAGATATTCAAATAATCACATCTTCTTCTCCCAAATATCATACTTTTATTTTATTTTGTAATATTATATATATGTACGAAAAAGTTTGACAACAACTTATGATGTGGATCTCTTAATCGCATCCCATATCTCTCCTTAGATGGAACTCCTTTTATCTTAGATTGAATCATTATCCATGTGTGATGATGATGTTAAAACCATGAATAACACATCATCCTCCTCATCTAACATAATTTCCCACTTCATCAGAATATTTAATCTTGATAATATCAATCTCATTAGACCTTTTTAGTCATACAATGTCATAATTTTATTTATTAATAAGAATATCCTATGTATAGAGAAATATCATATATGGAACTAAAAATCCCTTACTCATAACCATGTAATCTTACAAATGAAAAAATATCCTAAATACTCTGGAAATTTTATATGGGCTAAGAAATATTATACATGAATCATGACTTTTCCATTTCATCCAACTCAAATATTTTATGTGTAACTGAATTTTCTTACACATGGTAAATATGTTATGAACAAAGAAAAAATGGCTTCTGGCCAGAATAAATATCATTTGAGATCTAAAATATCCGACATATGTGATTTTTTCCTTTGTTAATTTTTGATAAATGCAAATGTCATATGTGTAACTATATTTTCTAATACAACACAAAAATATAATACCCATAAATTAAATGTCTTTAGTGTATAATATTTTTATTTTACAATTTTTTGTTCTCATCTCATACCCATATAATTACGCATATCCCTTTATGAAATTTCAACTAATGATATGAAATTCTATACCTGAATCCGATATAACTAGAACATATTCATCTTATCTCCAAGGATTCTCAACAACTCAAAACACATAACAAAATATCTTTAAATTTCAATATTCTTTAAAATGTTTTGTATATTGTGACTTCATAATCAAAACTTGTATCTTTAATCAAATATAAGTTCAACTAATCTTCATACTTAAACAATTATAAATGACAATGAAAGCATCAACAGTAAGGGTTTTATGATATCCCGATTTTTATTTTTTGGAAATACTATAAATTTTCACCACCTTATTGGAAATAAAACCAAAGTAAATAAATTTTAGATACGCACACCAAAATATAAATGTATATGTGAGGGATAAATATAGTTATCAATTATGTGCTTTAGAAATAGATCAACTCAAAACTATTTGATAAATATTCTCATAAAAAAACTACAAAATTTTTTACCACATATTTTTTGATCCAATTACAAAAACACATTAAAACATCTAAAATTATAGGTGAATAAATTTCACATATAAATAGTAAATATACTCAAAAAAAATAATGAATTAATATATGATGTAACTAAAACCTTTAGATCCTTAATGAGTGGGGGTCTTCTGCTCTCCCAACTATAGGCTCATCTTCCTGTATTGTTTAGTTGAAGGGGTTTTGTAAGAATATCAACTAACTGTCACTTGGACTGAACAGACTACAATTTCTGGATAACCTCTCCCATATTATCTATTATGAAATGATATATTTTATCAATGTTATTGGATCTATAATATTGTAAAATATTTATGGATATATTGATAAAACTTTGATTATCACATCCTAAAACCATAGGATACTCATCTTTAGAAATCAAATCATAAATATGTGTTTTCATTCACATTATTTATTTAGTTTCCTTTAATGTATCCATATAACTATATTTTCTTATAGTAAAAGAAATTGATGTTTTTTTATTTTCATTCTATAAAAAAAATATTATTCTATCAAAAAATACTCTACTAAATGTTGAATTCCTAGCATTGATAATTTCCTCACCATTATATGTAAATCCTCTTAGATTCATATCACCATAATTTTTGTACAACAACCTCTAATAGAAAGTATTATAGATATATCTCAAGATCTTATTTTCTTCTAACACACATGGTTCCATAGGATTGAAGTGAAAACTGGAAGAAAGGGTTAAAATATATATAATATCGGGTATGGTGTCTTTCAAATACATACGATTTTGAATCAACCTTCTAAACATATTCCGAGTAATTTATTATCCTCTAATATACTTACTTAGTTTTTTACATGACTGAATTGGTTTCTAAATATATTTTTATTCATTAATGTAAAATTTATTCAAGATCTCTCTAGGATAGATTTCTTTTGAAATAAAAATATTTTCAAATTATTGGGTAACCTGTAAACCCAGGGAAATATCATTTCTACAAGAATTGACATCTCAGATATTTCCTTAATATGAATTTATAACTCCACACACAATATTTATTTATAGATAGAAAAATTATATCGACAAAATTCCAAATCATAAAGAGTGTTGTGGTGTTAGTCTTCTCAATATTCATGTTGTTGTCCACTTTCCAGTTTTAAATACCATGATCTTTAAATATTCATCATGTTTGATATACAAGGAACTTTTATCTTGTTTCAATACATAAATCAAATTATTCAACTTATGTAATTTGTTTCCATCAGTGTGGTTGTGCCCTATATATTAGTGCAAACACCTAACTGGGGGGTGAATAAGGTTCTACCTCCTCTTTACCAGTTACATACTCTATTTTGATTATTTTACAAACTTTTTTGAATTATGATATGTTTATCATTAGTAAAATTGGATAAATTAATGAGAAAATTATAAATCAATAAATTATATACACTCAAGTAAAGTAGTAAAGAGGAATAAAATATTTTTACAAGGTTCTGTATAGATACATACTATTTGTTGTGATTGGTCATTAGTTCCAATAACATATTCACCATTATAATTAAATGTTGAAGATAATGGTCAGTGTTTCCCACACTTATATTGATTTTCATAGTGTATAAATATAATGACCCACACTTTACATACATTGTTAATACTTCAAAATTGAAGCACACTTATTACAACATATGACAAAACCACAAAGGACCGTATAGGTATAGTGTCTTTAGAAACTGGGAAACATAAACAACTGGTTCATAAATCTTCTACAGTGTCTCCCATTTATTTCATCATATCTAGGGTCCCTTTTAGCATATTCTACTTAATATCCATCTTCCTGACCTGGGGAAAAGAAAACATAAAAGGGTGAGCTCAAATGCTCAGCAAGGGCAAATAAAGGAAATAAAAATCATATCATATCTTTATGAAAATCAAAACCTGCAAAAGAGATCATAATATCTTAACATGGAATAAATCATAGAAGTGAAAATGAGATCCCCAAAATCATAACATAAAACTTGAAACTTTGTGGCATGCACACATAATCATGGAGATCATTTCTTGTTAGTCATGACTCATTGCCAAGACTATCTTAGTGGACAAAGTCCCTTTCTGAACCGAGTTCACTCCTCGTTTCAGTCCTGTATCACTGAACCGAAATAACCTTCCGTTCCAGCCATGTCTATCTCATGAGATATAAAATCTTTACCCAATGCATTGGAGGGAGATATAGGTCCCACCCATCTTATAATGAATCCTTTCTTATGTGTGCCACATAACCATACATCATCGCATAACACATGTAACAAAAATAGGATTCTTGAAACATCATGACATCATAAATCAATTCATATATGATAAAGGAATTCATAAACATAATTCCATCACAACATAGTCAAACCAATGTAAAAATATGGATAGAAACAGAACCCTTTATTATCTTAGATGGAAAATAATTTTGATAAAACACTTGAATTGAATTCTTGAGGAAAATATCCTTTCTTCTTCAAAAACATTTTTCCTTTCATAACATGTCATACAACTTTAAAATAAAAGAAGTTGATTAAAAATAAACTTGAAAACTTGTAAAGGAAGCTTCTTTGAAGTAATGTTTTAAAAATCCATTCATGCCGTATAAGTTAAAAAAAACATTCTTCGTACTTTTGTCGGAAAAGTCAAAAAGTACCTCGTACGGAAAAACGACAAAAGATTCCTTTCATATTCTTTACTAAAAACTCACCTAAGGGTAAAATTCTATTTAAACTATTTCAAGTGGATGGAAACAATATTACATATTGAGGGAACATGGATGTGGATGATAAAATACACCCCAGTAAATACTTACGAATAAACAATCTCGGATAAAAATGAGATTGTGATATTTCCCTTACCTTAGGTCCGATTAGCTTTGTACGTGTCCGAAGCTCCTGTATAATGGTTTAAATAATGTTATTGACTTATTCCAGAATCATACATATTGATATGAGATCATATATGGTCATATTATTAGCTTCTTGTTAGTAATATTTCATTGTTACTTGTTACTCGGGTCTTTATAACTTTTTGTTCTTATGCGTGTTTTGTCGAATAAATTCTTATTCTTATATTTAGGTTATAGATAATTCATTTCCAGAATGGTATTAGTGTAGTATATACCATATTCATTCATTCAATTCATTTATACAATCATTATGAAATGAAGATCATGTAGAACGAGTCGCATCACATCGTGGAGACGGTATTCCGTACGTACGCACGAGTGATGATATCGTTCCTATGATCGTGGAATTGTATTGGAGTTTATATATATATTATTTTAGTATCAATATTACTTAATAATAATCATATATAGTTACTCATTACACCATTATACCCATCCTTGTAAGGTGATGGTGGAAAATAGATTACACCACGGCGTGGAGACGGTATTCCGTACGTACGCACGCGCGGTGATTTCATTTTTTCCGTAGGATGGATAGAAGGTGAATTAGGGTTGTTTCATATTTATAATAACATATTAGTATGTAAGTAATACTGATGTTATTACTTTATCATGAAACAACTAAAGAAGAAGAAGTTGAAGAAGAAAGAAATTGAAAAGATCGGTAATGGATATTACCTCTTCTTTGGAACGCCTTTTTGAATCCTCCACTTAAGGAACTAAGATTGGTCTTTGGAGAAGACCAGGACCTCTAGGATTATTCTAGGGAAGTGGAGAATGGAAAATGGCAGGGGTTGGCTGAGCTTGAGTGCTCAAATTGGTGTGAGGAGGAGGGGGAGGAGGTGCCCTTTTATAAGGGAGGAGAGGGGCACCTTAGGAATATCTCAAAATATTATTTTATATTAAAGTCAAAATCGGTTTATAATGGTTCCAAAGGGTCTTATTTCGAAGCTAAAGTGGGGATGGGTCGAAATCCTATCAACCAATAGAATTTAGACAAGTTTAGGATATTATTTTAACCTTATCAATTAAATTTAACTCTAAGTTAAATAATTTAACTTTTACCATGTCTTTTTGTTTTCTTTCACTATATGGTTAATACACTTACTATAACATGCCAAACTAACCCCAAATTGTTTATTATTAATATATATATCCTTATCTAAGTCATTTGGCCGAACCTTAGATTTTTAGGAATAAAATAACAATTAATAATATAATATTTGATTTAAAAACTATTTTGTGTCAATTTTGACACTATTTGATATATGATTTGTTTTGAAAGTCATAACAGAATTATATGTTCGAACCAAGTTGATTAAATCAATACTAATATATCATAGTAACCTAGAAAATTAGTGGAATTCATAAAAAGTCTCAAATTATATTTATTTTGGTGTTTATAACATCAATTATGTCAATATTTCATTAATAAGATAATTACTGCATCATCATTATGTCATAAATAAATTAAATTATTTAATGTCTAAAAATTACAAATAAAATATCATCATGTAGGAAATCTTTTTAGCTTTCTAATTAATATTTACAATTGAATTTATCTTATGTATAACCCCATATTAAAAATGATTTACTTATTAAACTTTGATTTTAACTATTTTAACCCTTCTTTAAATAAATTAATAATAAATGTCCTAATCTAATCCAAGTGGGCCTAAATGGTCATATTTTATTCCTAAGTTTGTTTTTGGTCGAATTACACTTGTCCAATAGAATTTGGACATGTGTTAGGGTAATATTAATATCATATTTACCCTTAGTTACCCTATTTACTATTAACCGCGGTAAAATAGTAAAAAGTTACTATTCACCAAAAAATTATTTTCATCTCATTGAACCACATTTTAGTCCTTGATATTAACCGTGTCTCTCGGATTTTTGAAATTCCATTCACAGAAGCGGTAAAATTAAGTTTTATGCAAAATTCAGTTTTTAACCTACCACTTAGTGGTTTCACTATTCATCAAAAATTGAAAGTTTTCAGAAAAATACCAAAATTTCACCCTAGGCTAATTTCGATATTCTGAGTCCGAAAATGAAGTCCATTTTGAAAAATAAAATTTATAAAATTTCAAAAAGTGGTTATTACTATTCATAACGACTAGTTTTAATAGCATATTGTTGTTTAGTGAAACTCGGTATTGCGTACGACGCAAGCTATCGAGGAAGGTTGCGATTGCGTGTAAAGCAAGCCAAGCAAGTGTTGTGTAGAAAAAGATTCCTTTGATGATTTATATAACATAAAAGTCTCGGGTGTTACATTCTACCCCCCTTAAAAAGAATTTCGCCCTCGAAATTCGTCACTTTGCAACAAACAAATGAGGATACTTCTCCCTCATCATATCCTCAAGCTCCCATGTAGCTTCTTCAAGTTGGTGGTTTCTCCATAAAACTTTCACCAAGCGAGTGGTCTTGTTTCGTAGGACTTTTTCGCTACGATCCAGAATCTCTATCGGCTGTTCTTCATAAGAAAGATCTTGCTCCAGCGGTACAACTTCTGAGCTGAGTACATGTGAAGGATCTGGTATGTACTTTCTCAGGAGAGATACATGGAACGCATCGTGAACTTGAGAGAGATTCGGTGGAAGCGCCAATCGGTAAGCTACCTTCCCAACACGATCCAGTATTTCAAAAGGACCGATATATCTAGGGCTCAACTTCCCCTTCTTTCCAAATCTCATAACCCTCTTCCAGGGAGATATTCGTAAGAACACTTTATCACCCACTTCAAACTCTAGGTCTCTTCTTCGATTGTCGGCATAACTTTTCTGTCGACTCTGAGCTGCTCTTATGTGTTGTTGAATAGATCTGACCTTTTCTGCCATTTCATCAACGAGATCAGGTCCTAATAGCTTTCTTTCCCCAACTTCATCCCAGCAAGTTGGAGTCCTGCATTTCTTTCCATAGAGAGCTTCATAAGGAGCCATTTGAATACTGGAGTGAAAGCTATTATTATAAGAAAATTCCACCAAAGGTAGGTGTTGATCCCAACCTCCTTTGAAATCCATAGAGCAAGCTCTCAACATATATTCTAGGGTTTGAATTGTTCTCTCAGACTGACCATCTGTCTGGGGATGATAAGCAGTGCTGAAACTCAACTCTGTATCCAGAGTATGCTGAAGACTTCGCCAGAACTTCGAGGTAAATCTCGGATCCCGATCAGATATAATAGAAAGTGGTACTCCATGCAATCTTACCACTTCCTTTACATATATCCTGGCAAGCTGATCTAGAGAGAAATCCTCTCTAATAGCAATGAAGTGTGCAGACTTTGTAAGACGATCAACTATGACCCAGATAGCATTATTGCCTTTGGATGTTTTAGGAAGTCCTGTGACAAAGTCCATAGTGATGTTTTCCCATTTCCATTCGGGTATGGGTAATGGTTGTAACATCCCCTTAGACTTCTGTCTCTCAGCTTTAACTTGTTGACAAACCAAGAATCGAGAGACATATTCAGCAACATCTCTTTTCATGCCATCCCACCAGAAGTACTCTTTCAGGTCCCTATACATCTTCGTGCTTCCAGGATGAATAGAGAATGAAGAACTATGAGCCTCATCCAGCAGCTCTTTCTTTAATTCGGGGATGGGAGGAACACAAACCCGATTCCTGAACTTTATTATCCCATCACAATCAAGGTTGAATTCAGGAACATTTCTCACCTTCTTTTGTAACTCGACATCTTCTTTCTGTGCCTCTTTAATCTTCACATGTATAGATGGTTGAACATTCATTTGAGAAAGATAAGATTTTTCCCCTTCCATTATAATTCCAAGATCCATCCTTTGTAAATCCATAAATATTGGATCTTTTTTGATCCTCATCATGGATAAACTAGCATGGTCTTGTCGACTTAATGCATCTGCCACCTTGTTTGCTTTCCCAGGGTGGTAATGGATTGAGCAGTCATAATCCTTAATCAGCTCCAACCATCTTCTTTGACGCATATTCAACTCCTTTTGTGTGAAAATATACTTTAAACTTTTATGATCAGTATAAATATCACACCTTTCACCATAAAGGTAATGCCTCCAAATCTTTAATGCAAAGATTACCGCAGCCAACTCCAAATCATGTGTTGGGTAATTTTGCTCATGGATTTTCAACTATCGTGAGGCATAAGCTATCACCATATCATTTTGCATAAGAACACACCCCAATCCCTTCTTGGATGCATCACTGTAGATCACAAACCTTTCTCCACTACAAGGCAGTGTGAGCACAGGTGCACTGGATAACCTTCTTTTCAACTCCTTGAAATTCTCTTCACATTCCTCTGTCCAGACAAACTTAACTCCTTTCCGAGTCAACTTGGTGAGTGGATTAGATAATCGTGAAAAATCTTTTACAAAACGTCGATAATATCCAGCCAAACCAAGAAAACTTCGGATCTCAGTTACTGTGGTTGGTCTCGACCATCTTTCGATAACCTCTGTTTTTGCTGGATCCACAGATATCCCCTCTTTTGAGATTATATGACCCAAAAATGCAACTTTTTGAAGCCAAAATTCACACTTGGTAAATTTGGCATAAAGCTTCTCTTTTCTCAGGGTCTTCAATATAATTCTCAAGTGATCTTCATGCTCTTCCTTGCTCTTTGAATAGACAAGAATATCGTCTATAAAGACTACCACAAATTGATCAAGATAGTCTCTAAAGACTCTATTCATTAGATCCATGAAGATAGCAGGGGCATTAGTAAGACCAAATGGCATCACTATAAATTCATAGTGTCCATACCTTGTACGGAAAGCCGTCTTTGGTATATCCTCCCTTTTGACCCTTAATTGATGATACCCTGAACGAAGATCAATCTTGGAAAAGTATTGAGCTCCGCGTAGTTGGTCAAATAAGTCATCAATGCGTGGGAGAGGATATTTGTTCTTGATAGTGATCTTGTTAAGTTCTCGATAATCAATGCAGAGTCTCATTGATCCATCTTTCTTCTTAACAAATAGAACAGGTGCTCCCCAAGGTGACGCACTAGGGCGTATGAATCCCTTATCAAGATTCTCTTGGAGTTGCTTCTTCAATTCCTGAAACTCAATTGGGGCCATTCTATAAGGTGTCTTTGAAATAGGCAAAGCACCCGGTACGAGTTCTATTGAAAACTCAACTTCACGATTTGGTGGAAGACCCGGCAATTCCTCCGGAAAGACATCATCAAACTCCCGTACAATGGGCATATTCTTAATCGTGAGTTTCTCACCAACTATTTGAGATAAATAACCTTCATTTAGTGGAATCAATACCCATAAGATGGAAGAAATTTCCACTGGAAGGTTATGTTCATCCTTGCATTGATAGACGATCGTAGGTTGATCTGGAATATGAAATGTGACTTCCCTTCTTTGGCAATTGATATGAGCTCCATGTAGAGAAAGCCAATCCATGCCAAGAATCACATCAAATTCCACTAAAGGAAGGATCACAAGATTTGCAGGAAGCACTTTCCCACAAACTTCGATCGGAGAAGAATTATAAACTTCTGATGCGATTGATGTGCCATTAGGTGTTGTCACAGCTAACTCAACATCTAATTGTTGAGGTAATACGGTGATACCCTTAGAAACTTTTTCAGAAATAAAAGAGTGGGTGGATCCAGAATCAAATAAAACATTTGCTACTTTAGAGTGGATGGTAAGTGTACCTTTCACCACATCGTTATCGTACTCCACATCGCTGATAGAAATTGCATGTGACTTTCCTTTTTCTTTAGCCTTAAGAGTTTGTTGACGTCGACCATCATCATCAACCCTTGGATTTGGGCATTGATTGGCATAATGCCCCATCTCCTTGCACTTGAAACATTGAAGTGTAGCAGGTTCATTCTGTGTATCCCTTCCTTTGTTTTCATCATTAGACATCTTCTTCCCATTATCACGGCATTCAAATGCCCGATGACCTTCCTTTCCACATTTAAAACATTTACTTGTCCCTTTAAGACAACTCCCTCCATGTTTCTTTCCACACTTTGAGCATAAGGGAAAGTTCATCTTCTTTTCCGTGTGCTCTTTAGATTTTTCTTTGAATTCCATCTTCCTCTTCTTATCAAACCCATGTGACTGATGGGTTACTCCAATCTCCATCTCGACTTTGAGAGCACATCGAACGATTTCCTCGTAGCTATTGAAGTCCCTTATGGCTAACGCCCTTCGAAGACTTGGTTTTAAGCCACTAAAGAATCGATCGATCTTACTCTCAGGTTGGATAATAATACCAGAAGCGTACCTTGCAAGTCTTGTAAAATTTGCTTCATAGGTACTAACAGATTCATCATCCCTTTGCTTCAGTTCAAGGAACTCTTTCTCCATCTTTGTTCGGAGAATACGAGGGAAGTACTTATTGAAAAATAAGTTCTTGAACTCGTCCCATTCCATAGACTCAATTTCATCCCTTTTCCTCGTATTCTTAACAAGATTCCACCATTGATCCGCATCTCCTTCCAAACGATACACTGCTAGGATGACTTTATCATGCTCAGAACATTGAAGAACTGAAAATATCTTTTCAGTAGTACTAATCCATTGTTCAGCAACTAATGGATCAGTAGACCCGCTGAAAGATGGTGGACGCTGCCTCATGAAGGATTCAACAGAATGTTGCTCCCTCCTTTGTTCGTTTGGAAATCCTGCATGATTCATAGCTTGAGAAAGTTGCGTGAGCATGGCTACAAGATTTTGCATTCCAGCTCCCATATCGTTTGGTTGCTCAGGGGGACAATCATTGCATTGCCCATCGCATTCCGCATTAACACGGTTCCTTCGGGTTCCAGCCATTGACTAAAACCAAGAAGAATAGTGTGAGCAACACTAATTATAATAGGAAACCACATAATTCAAGAATAAAATTTTCATGCTTATGGTCTTATCCTAGGTTATTCATGGCCATTTCTAAGATTGTGTTCTATGCTTAGACTTATTCTTAGGGTTCTTACTAAGGCTTTCACATCCTAGTTTCCAAAGGTTGACTATACCTTTCCTCTGATACCAACTATAACGACCCACACTTTACATACATTGTTAATACTTCAAAATTGAAGCACACTTATTACAACATATGACAAAACCACAAAGGACCGTATAGGTATAGTGTCTTTAGAAACTGGGAAACATAAACAACTGGTTCATAAATCTTCTACAGTGTCTCCCATTTATTTCATCATATCTTGGGTCCCTTTTAGCATATTCTACTTAATATCCATCTTCCTGACCTGGGGAAAAGAAAACATAAAAGGGTGAGCTCAAATGCTCAGCAAGGGCAAATAAAGGAAATAAAAATCATATCATATCTTTATGAAAATCAAAACCTGCAAAAGAGATCATAATATCTTAACATGGAATAAATCATAGAAGTGAAAATGAGATCCCCAAAATCATAACATAAAACTTGAAACTTTGTGGCATGCACACATAATCATGGAGATCATTTCTTGTTAGTCATGACTCATTGCCAAGGCTATCTTAGTGGACAAAGTCCCTTTCTGAACCGAGTTCACTCCTCGTTTCAGTCCTGTATCACTGAACCGAAATAACCTTCCGTTCCAGCCATGTCTATCTCATGAGATATAAAATCTTTACCCAATGCATTGGAGGGAGATATAGGTCCCACCCATCTTATAATGAATCCTTTCTTATGTGTGCCACATAATCATACATCATCGCATAACACATGTAACAAAAATGGGATTCTTGAAACATCATGACATCATAAATCAATTCATATATGATAAAGGAATTCATAAACATAATTCCATCACAACATAATCAAACCAATGTAAAAATATGGATAGAAACAGAACCCTTTATTATCTTAGATGGAAAATAATTTTGATAAAACACTTGAATTGAATTCTTGAGGAAAATATCCTTTCTTCTTCAAAAACATTTTTCCTTTCATAACATGTCATACAACTTTAAAATAAAAGAAGTTGATTAAAAATAAACTTGAAAACTTGTAAAGGAAGCTTCTTTGAAGTAATGTTTTAAAAATCCATTCATGCCGTATAAGTTAAAAAAAACATTCTTCGTACTTTTGTCGGAAAAGTCAAAAAGTACCTCGTACGGAAAAACGACAAAAGATTCCTTTCATATTCTTTACTAAAAACTCACCTAAGGGTAAAATTCGATTTAAACTATTTCAAGTGGATGGAAACAATATTACATATTGAGGGAACATGGATGTGGATGATAAAATACACCCCAGTAAATACTTACGAATAAACAATCTCGGATAAAAATGAGATTGTGATATTTCCCTTACCTTAGGTCCGATTAGCTTTGTACGTGTCCGAAGCTCCTGTATAATGGTTTAAATAATGTTATTGACTTATTCCAGAATCATACATATTGATATGAGATCATATATGGTCATATTATTAGCTTCTTGTTAGTAATATTTCATTGTTACTTGTTACTCGGGTCTTTATAACTTTTTGTTCTTATGCGTGTTTTGTCGAATAAATTCTTATTCTTATATTTAGGTTAGAGATAATTCATTTCCAGAATGGTATTAGTGTAGTATATACCATATTCATTCATTCAATTCATTTATACAATCATTATGAAATGAAGATCATGTAGAACGAGTTGCATCACATCGTGGAGACGGTATTCCGTACGTACGCACGGGTGATGATATCGTTCCAATGATCGTGGAATTGTATTGGAGTTTATATATATATTATTTCAGTATCAATATTACTTAATAATAATCATATATAGTTACTCATTACACCATTATACCCATCCTTGTAAGGTGATGGTGGAAAATAGATTACACCACGGCGTGGAGACGGTATTCCGTACGTACGCACGCGCGGTGATTTCATTTTTTCCGTAGGATGGATAGAAGGTGAATTAGGGTTGTTTCATATTTATAATAACATATCAGTATGTAAGTAATACTGATGTTATTACTTTATCATGAAACAACTAAAGAAGAAGAAGTTGAAGAAGAAAGAAATTGAAAAGATCGGTAATGGATATTACCTCTTCTTTGGAACGCCTTTTTGAATCCTCCACTTAAGGAACTAAGATTGGTCTTTGGAGAAGACCAGGACCTCTAGGATTATTCTAGGGAAGTGGATAATGGAAAATGGCAGGGGTTGGCCGAGCTTGAGTGCTCAAATTGGTGTGAGGAGGAGGGGGAGGAGGTGCCCTTTTATAAGGGAGGAGAGGGGCACCTTAGGAATATCTCAAAATATTATTTTATATTAAAGTCAAAATCGGTTTATAATGGTTCCAAAGGGTCTTATTTCGAAGCTAAAGTGGGGATGGGTCGAAATCCTATCAACCAATAGAATTTAGACAAGTTTAGGATATTATTTTAACCTTATCAATTAAATTTAACTCTAAGTTAAATAATTTAACTTTTACCATGTCTTTTTGTTTTCTTTCACTATATGGTTAATACACTTACTATAACATACCAAACGAACCCCAAATTGTTTATTATTAATATATATATCCTTATCTAAGTCATTTGGCCGAACCTTAGATTTTTAGGAATAAAATAACAATTAATAATATAATATTTGATTTAAAAACTATTTTGTGTCAATTTTGACACTATTTGATATATGATTTGTTTTGAAAGTCATAACAGAATTATATGTTCGAACCAAGTTTATTAAATCAATACTAATATATCATAGTAACCTAGAAAATTAGTGGAATTCATAAAAAGTCTCAAATTATATTTATTTTGGTGTTTATAACATCAATTATGTCAATATTTCATTAATAAGATAATTACTGCATCATCATTATGTCATAAATAAATTAAATTATTTAATGTCTAAAAATTACAAATAAAATATCATCATGTAGGAAATCTTTTTAGATTTCTAATTAATATTTACAATTGAATTTATCTTATGTATAACCCCATATTAAAAATGATTTACTTATTAAACTTTGATTTTAACTATTTTAACCCTTCTTTAAATAAATTAATAATAAATGTCCTAATCTAATCCAAGTGGGCCTAAATGGTCATATTTTATTCCTAAGTTTGTTTTTGGTCGAATTACACTTGTCCAATAGAATTAGGACATGTGTTAGGGTAATATTAATATCATATTTACCCTTAGTTACCCTATTTACTATTAACCGCGGTAAAATAGTAAAAAGTTACTATTCACCAAAAAATTATTTTCATCTCATTGAACCACATTTTAGTCCTTGATATTAACCGTGTCTCTCGGATTTTTGAAATTCCATTCACAGAAGCGGTAAAATTAAGTTTTATGCAAAATTCAGTTTTTAACCTACCACTTAGTGGTTTCACTATTCATCAAAAATTGAAAGTTTTCAGAAAAATACCAAAATTTCACCCTAGGCTAATTTCGATATTCTGAGTCCGAAAATGAAGTCCATTTTGAAAAATAAAATTTATAAAATTTCAAAAAGTGGTTATTACTATTCATAACGACTAGTTTTAATAGCATATTGTTGTTTAGTGAAACTCGGTATTGCGTACGACGCAAGCTATCGAGGAAGGTTGCGATTGCGTGTAAAGCAAGCCAAGCAAGTGTTGTGTAGAAAAAGATTCCTTTGATGATTTATATAACATAAAAGTCTCGGGTGTTACAATAAAATTCACCACATGTCATAAGAATTCTACTACTAGTATCATAGTAGACTTATCAATACAGCTTCACGTTGTTGTCACTAAGTTGCATGGTGATCTCCCTAGATAACTAAAACCACACATGATCCATGGAGTCACACCATATATATATGAAAATGTTTAAATTTATTTTATTCATCCAAATTAGATAAAAAATTTCATATTGATGTCTCTAAATCCAAGTATTTACCTGCTTAACTAAATTCAAAGTCTTGGATTGTCCGCTGGTTCTTTGACTGAAATTCACGCAACTCAGTATCTGAAAATTTCTCAAATTCACATCTATTAAATATATCTATCCAATAGAAATTATCACCTAAAATTTATCACCCTCATACTGATCTCATAATTATCAATGGATCCTCCTCATCTTCTTCACTACAGGATGAAACATGTTTTTTTCTTATTCAAGAGTTATATAGATTTCACATAGCATCTTAGTTCTTGAAATCTAAAATCTCATTTAGAAAAAACTTCTTTTGGTTTTTTTCCTAATCCTCAATATCACCACTTTATCATATTCATGAGAAGATACATTTAATTACATATTTCATTTTCAGTACCTATAAATGGAATACCTGAAATATTTTTAATGCCATATGAAAAGTGGTATAATCAAATACTTCTTTTTTATTCATGTTTTTTTTCATGTTTTTCATTTTTTACTCAAAGTAAATTCCATAAATGATCTCATTTATTATAACTAATTTTTATTTTAAAATAAGAGTGAAAATAACTTCACAAAATATTTATAGAAAGAATGAATTATTCTTCATCTCCTTTTGTATTATTTTTTTGGATCGATTTAAAAATATATTTAGATAAAATCACACTCCATGATCGACCTCATCTTCTCAAAAAGCTCCCACTAATTACATATATTATATTTTTTACCACTATAAAAAATATACTGGAAACATTTATTATAGTATGAAAATAATTTTATTTCATCTTGAGAGATTTCAATAAAAATAGTACAATCACAAATATCAAATATTTACTTATCAGTAGAATCTCATATCTTTTTAGTTTAGTTTAGGGAAATTCCAAGACTTCCATCCCAATTAATTCTAAACAATTGAACTTATTTGACTCAAACTAATGGAGGTTATGAGAAACAGTGTCTCAAAGTTTGATGGTTCATTATCTACATTATTCTTGAAAACATTATGATTTTATTTTTAAAATCTAATAATATATGCAGTGGAACTATCCTTTGATGTTTCGCAAGATAATATTGAATCATGGATCCTCTAAGTGATATGATTTTTCAATATTAAAATCCCACCTCAAGAATCATCAATATTTTTTATTTTCTAATAATTAATGAATCTGAGAATATTTTATTTTCTCATGAAGCTTTGAGATTCCCTTTATATGGACGAAGATGAATTTATCTTTCTTTTCATTCTTGGAATATAACTCTTTCTAGTTTTATTGATGTGTGTAACATGATTGAAATTTTTTTGCATCATCCCAAGAAATATCATCTTCATCATATTAAAAATATAGAAACTCAAATTTTCATTTAGTTTAAACTTTAAATATTCCCTAGGTACCGAAGTATTATGGCGGTGACTTAAAATACTTATGTTCCCAAAGTCTTATGATAAAGCTTTACATTCTTCTTTTCATATTTATTTTAATCCATCAACTTTCTTAAAATATTGTTAATTATTGAATATTTATACTCTTATAAATATTTATGTTGGGAACTTTAGAATATTATATTTTTGAATAGTTTTTATGGATATTTACACTCTAGTTTATAAATACTGAATCTATATCAGCTCAAATTCATAAATTTTATAAAATTCATATCATGGGATCAAAGATTTACGGTGAAGTATTATGATTATGAATTATTCTATAACTAATGACATAGGATCTTGAATTTGTTAATATTTAGTAGACATTAAATATTTATTTTCAACACTTTAATTTTTATATTAAAATGGATTTACTACTGTTGAAAGGAAAATACTTACACTCAGCACTTAACCATTTATCCTTGATCTCCAAATACCATATTTGTAGAATCCCCAAACCCATACTACTAGTTCAGGTGATACGAACATAATATTTACATTTCTAGATTGGATATAAATAAAGGTGACCTAATTTTATCCATCCAAAACATATAAATTCAAAATGAAATATTAGATTGTTTATATACCAAATATCTTTTAGGTTTAGTGTTACACTTTCAAAATGGATAGTTCCACACATTATCTATCTTCCATACAAAATAAGTTCTTTATAAATACATGATTTCTTTTTTTATGTAACTTCTATATCTATAACATAGAATTTATTAAATTTTCTACTCATTTTAAATCCATAAGAAAAAAGTGGATGATAAAAAAACATAGTTAGGTACATAATAGTAAGAAATAAATTTTCTAGTCAAAATCATGAAAACCCATAATATTATTATGTTTATCACAATATTATTTGATAGTATGAGATAAAACATATCCGAAAACATTTTTCCTCAAATAAATATTTTAGAACACATAAAAATAAAATAAAAACCATTTTATGGATCTTAGAGCATCATATTCATAACACATCTTCACTCATGTCAGAAATAACTAGAACCTAGTTAAATACATAGGATAAACCACAATGGTTAACTAAATATTTATTTTATTTGAATATAATGAAAATTAAAAAAATATATTGAAGATATATATTAGTATCACCCATTCATATAATCTTTATCGAGATGAAACATTCAAATAAGTTGTATCGGGCACACCCATTCGTATAATCATAATCAGACTCACCTGTTTTTATAAGTTTTATTAGGACAATCCATTATTATAAAAATTTATCAAGTAACATATCATGTTTAAAACATTTTATTCTTTAACCTTTTCATCTTAAAACTATTGAAAAACTCTTTTGAACCCATATGAAAAACACTTTCTGATATCTAAATACCCTTTTATTTTAAAAACCCATTTCTAAAAATAAAATATCTAGAATTAAGGGAAGAAGGTTTTTTTCTTTAAATAAAAAATGATATATCATAAAAGAATTAAAATATAAATTAATGTTTATGGAAGTAGAAAAATTCATTTTTGTTTTATATTTTAAAATAGAACATTCATTTTTTCCTTTTATAATGAAAGTAAAAATGTATCATATAAAATACATAAAAAATTAATTTTAATAAAAAATTATATGAAATTAAAAAGTGACATAAAATTATGTTTATAATTTATTTATGTATATATAAATAAATCAATAAAATAATTTTATGACTAAGTATATTTAATAAAAATATTTATAAAATTAATCTTTAAAAAATTTAAAATGATATTTTTAAGGTGATGTTTCACTTACCTTGAGTACGAATCATCACTTACACTATTTATCTTCATAAATAATAAAATTTTTATAATTATTTACTTTCTTATGAACATTTTCATGTTCATTCTATTATCATTATCCATTTTATATGATTTATTACTATGTTTTATTTAGTGACTTCATCTGTTAAGTTTACGTCAAAAGTTTGAGGATGTTTGGTTCATAATCTCAAAATAGATTCCATATGATGAACGTAGTCAAAGTTGTCATTAATACATCATCTCCATTATATTAATTGTATAATTATTATAATTTTTATAAAACAATTATACTTTTTAAAACCAAGAAATATAGTTTTGAAAAATTAACTATGTTACAATCATGGAGACGATATGCCATATGTATGCATGAGTAAAATTTCCATTTAAAAAAAACATGATTGAAAAATGGTAAATAATATTTATATTTCAATAATTATGATTTTATAATAAATAATATATTATCTATTTAAATAATTTTTTATATTATCAGTGTAGTGTGGTGATGAAAAACAAATCCCATCGCTCCAAGGATGTGGTAATCTATTCATATACATAAATGACACTATATTTTTTCAGTGGATAGAATGGTAAGAAAAAGATGAGGTATAATATTTATTGAAAGTTAATTATGTCATTAAAATGATATATATTAAATCCACCATTATAACCATCTGTAAGAGGTGGCGATGGAAAATGAATTAATCGGTTCACGAGGCTGTAGTCCACCATGCACACAAATGATGGATTAATTTCTGATTTGATGGAAGAAATAGATGTATATATGTTATTACATTAAAAAAAGAATATTTAATTATAGGGAATATACTAGTATTATTATTTCATAATGTTTTAATAATATTTAAAGGTTGTATATGAAGAAATAAAACTAAAACATTCAGTTAAAATATATTTCTCTTCTTTCAGACAATATACTTTGATTTACACCTCAATCTTTAGAAGGATAAAATTATACCCAAAATAGTACATCTATAAAGTACCATCTTATAATAAAATAATTTATATTTAAAATAAATATTTATAATATAATTTAATTTATTTTAATCCCTATAAAATAATATTAGTTATATTAAAAGAAAAAGGGTGATATTTTTTACTATATATTTACATAAAACAAAACTTTTCACAAAATATAATAACACTTTATTCTGATTAACCATATTTAACTCAATATAAAAGATCATATTAACCCTAAATATTATCAACCCTTTAAATTTTTTTCCATATAATATAAAATAATTATTTATAATTTTTTTTACTAAAACTCATTCTAAACCTAAGGGTTGTATTACTATAAATGTCACAAAAAATACTCTTAGTTATCTTAAAATCCCATCACATAAACCTCAAAGTGGGTGATTATACCTTTGAACTTATGATAAAAATTAATCTTATAGACACATAATGGTATCCAAAAATACTAAAATATCATCTCATGAAAATAACATATTCTCTAAAGTTCTCAAAACTTTGTTCTGATACCAACTATAATTTCCCTGAACCCAGACTCATGGATTTGGTGAAAAAACAAAATCCTTACATTTCTGGAAATGATACCAATAAATGTGACACAATTTTATCCATCCAAAATATATGTCATTAAATTGAAATATTGGTTACCTTACATACACAATGAACTTATAGGTTGACTATTTTATAGAATTATGATAAACACATTCAAAGTGGACACTTCCACATAATATCTATTTTAAATAAAAAATAAGTTCTATATAAAGACAATATTTATTTATTCAAGAAAAAATCAATATCCAAAACATCAAATTTATTAATTTATCCACTAATCATTAATACCTATGAAAAACCATTTTAAAACTTGGGATGAGTAGAACAAAAACCTCAGTAAGGGATATAGGATTAAGAAATTTATTAGTCCAACAAAAATCATAAAAAACATAATTTTTTTACCTTTATCATAATATTATTTGATAATATGAAATTAAACATATCCAAACACACTTTTTTCTCAAAAAAAACCTTTAAAACCAATAGTAATAAAACATATACCCTTATAATAAACATGAATCATCATATTCGTAACCAGTGTTCACTCATGTTAGAAATAACTAGAGACCAATAAAATCTATAGGAGATACCAACATGGTTAACTCCATCCTTATATACTTTAAACATAATTAACATTACCAAATATATTTTGGATCTATATCATTATTACCCAACCGTATAAGTTTTATCTAGTCCACCCCTTCATATAAGCTATATCAAGCTCACCCATTCTTATAAGCAGTATTGGGCTCACCCATTCGTATATGCTATATCAGGATGACCCGTTATCATATATAACTCCAAATTACTATATAATGATTAAAAATTTCTATTACTTCTCATTTTTCTCTTAAAACTCATGAAAAACTCTTTTGAAACCATACCAATGACACTCCTTGATATTAAAATACGCTTTCCTTTTAAAAAACCATTTTTGAAACTAAAATTCCAATAATAAAATGTTTAAATGGGTTTTCATTATATAAAACTTGAAATATTTTAAAATAATTAAAAAATAAAAAAACATTTAGTTAGAGGGAAAATCCATTGACACCGTATATGTTAAATTAGGACATTCATTTTACCTTTTGTGAAGAAATTCATAATGTTCCCTATAAAATACTTAAATTGATTCCTTTTGATTTTTTTATAAAATTAATAAGATGCCTAATATTTACTTTATAATTCATTTATTTCCATATAAACACCTATATAAAATAATTTCATGATTATATACATGGAATAAAAATATTAAGAAAATAAATATTTAAAACATTTAAAATGAGGTTTTTATAGTAAAGTGTCCCATACCTTGAATCTGACTCATCATGTACGTTCTTTATATTCCAAAATAATAAACACATGATACTTATCAACATATATAAGAACATTTTCTTGTTCATTACATTATCATTATCCCTTTTATATCATTTATTCTCATGTTTTATTTAATTAATTCATCAATTAAGTTTACATCAGACGTTTAAGGATGTTTTTTTCATAATCCCAAAACAACTTTGATATGATGAACATGGTTAAATAAGTCATTAATTCACCATCTATATAATAATTATATTTATGTTATTATCATTTTTACACATAAATTATATTTTATAGAAATCCATGAATGTTGGTTATAAAAAATGAATTATGTTACAATCATCGAGTTGATAGGCCGTACGTACGCATGAGTAACAGTTCCACTTTCCAATAAACCTGAGAGAAAAAGGGTAAATATTGTTTTATATTTACTAAATTATTATAATATCATAAATATAAAATTATCACTTTAAATAATTTATATATACCATATATGTGTTTTGGTGAAAAAAATTAATCACATCACTTCGTGGAGGTTGTAATCCACATGTGTGCAACAACAATGCTATCATTTTTCAATGGATGGAATAATGCGAAAGAGATGATATATTATGTTTCCAAAATGATTTTTTTCATGAATATCATATATATACATTAAATAAATCAATATAATGAACTATAGTAGGTGGTTATGGATAAATAATTACATCATTTTATGAGGTAGTAGTCGGACGTACACACGAATGATGGATTCATTTCCCATTTGATGGAATAAAGAGATAGATGTAGGTCATGCCATTATAAAAATAATAGTAAATGGAATATAATGGTGTTATAATTTCAAACTTTTTGAATAATATGATATCAATATTTTTTTATAATTTAGATGTTAATAAAGTTACTATAAATGGAAAATTGATCTATAAATGAAATTTAAATGATAATTTCAACTATATCCCTTCCAATTTATTAAAAATATTTTTTTTGAATTTTAAATAATTTAATAAAATATTATTTAACATAAAATATCATAAATTTCATTTTTGACACTATTCAACTAGTATGAATTTAAAGATAAAAATATATCAATGTGTTTAAAAATATTAAACTTTAAAAAATACCTAAATTAGTTATATTTATCTATAAAATTCATTTGATACTATAAATATCCTATAAGATATCACTTTTAGGGGTTTTAAAATAATTTACTTAATTTTTCAACCATTTCCACAAGCATTGTGTTGACCCTACGTAAGAATTTAAGAAAATTATTTCATCACTAAAAATTAAAAATAAATTATCATGATAAAAAAAATTTATCATTAAAATAAAAATTTAGAATAAAATATAATATTTTTTATCCCAGTCACAAAATGTTATATATATTTAAAGCTAAAGAGTGGCATTTTCTACTTTATATTTACATAAAATAATATAAATGTTATAATAAAAATACAGTGGAAAGAAATTTACCCATTTTTGAGATTTTTATTGTTATGGATGAAAAATACTCATAAAATGAAATATAGGAAAGTATTTTGTTTATTTCTTAACCCATAACATATTATTTTTACCTTAATTATCCCATTTTACCTTTACCTTGGTAACAAAAATTTACATTGCTTACTATTTTTTCTTAATAACCAAGAATAGAAGGGAATTATTTTTCAAATTTAAACAAACTAATTTAAAATATGGGATAAAACTTTCAATATTCACTTTCTAAAAGTGGGTGAAAATTATTTAACATAAAAATGAAAAACACAATAAAAAAATATTTTATAGAAATTTTTTTTTTAATCATAAAAAAGAACTTATTCCAAAATAAGGTATAATGATGATTCAAATATAATTAATTATATTATATATAATTAAATAATTACTATATCAATTTAATTTCCAATTGAAATCATAATAGTATTTTTCAATAAAAAAATGAAATTTTTATAAAAATCAATATTTTCACTATTTACTGAAAAATCAATCGTTTTTTAAAAATCCCAAAATTTAACTTTAATATAATTTTGATAAAATAATTATTAAAATGATATAATTTTTATAAAATAATATTTTTAAAATTCTAATAAATTAATTATATTATCTATGGATTTTTTAATAAAATTAATTTATGTAGAGAACATATTTTTGAAGAAGAAAATTGTTTTACTAAAAATTGAGTACTTAAGTTTAATGAATTAATCAATATGACCTTTATATATATTTCATAATATGATAAATACTATTCATACTTGAAAATTTAGTGGCTAGGCTATAGTGGTCACATTAAAATAATAATATTTCATGTCTCTTTTAAGCTCGGTGTTACTAGTTCTATGAGCTATTGAACATAAGTATTTTTTTAAAACCACTGGGTGTTATAATATTTATACAGTATGCTTAAAAAAGAATTATTATTTATTCTAAGGCTATTATATCATCATTAAATCATCTCAAAAACTTCTTCAAATAATTTTTTGAATTCTAAAAATAATTCCAAACATCTTTTATAGAATTCACGTGGTGTTGTTTCATATAAAATACACAAATATAAGTATTTCCTTAAACTCCTTTTCGAGATTAGGTGATAATTTTATTCAATGAATCCTGAAACATCTCTGTTCAAATTAAAATTTATCAATGTGTTTATAAAAACTAATTGCAACAACCTATAAAATTTTTACTCCTTAGATGGGCTTTAATATTTTAGGTAGCTTTTCTACTATCTAGAAACTGTCCATGAAGATCTCTATAGGAAATAGAAACTTACAATTTAGCAAGTGAAGAAAAATGGTATTCTCCTTCAGCAATTTTCATAAACATTATGATCAGCTATTTCAACCATCTGATGTAAATATATGATTCAAAACTATCCGTCTACATCTTTAAGTAGCAATAGTTCTTCCCTTATTCCAATAGTTGTATGTGATATATTGTCTAATTGTACCATAGAATAAAAATCTATTATTTATTACCCACCATGTGTGGGAACCATATTTTTTCCATGTAATGGGTAGTTTATTCAATCCATCAACCTTTCAACTAAGACATGTATCGATTAAAAACATAATCATGAATCCAAATGACACTTCAATATACCCCTTTCGATTTTATTCTTCAGAAACTCAAACTTACAAAAACATTTGATTCATGTTAATTAGTAGTGAAAGTTCATTTTTCCTCTTCTTTTAATGATAATAAACTAAAATAGTGGAAAATAAATCTTCTTCTCAATTTAAGGGTTTTCACACTTTTAATACAACTTCTTATCCCCACGATTTTCAATAATGTTAAAGAATATAGGTAGAAAAAACTTCTTAATAATGAGTTTAGAGTTAAATTATCTAAGTGTACATGTGAAAATAAGTTTAAGAAAACTAGAAATCATAATTTAGAAAGAAAAGATATATTTCATATTTCTAAATTCAGTTATAACATATATTTTCCATTATCATAGTCCATACAAATAATAATTTCAAAAAACATTTGTAACCCTCCACTCACATTGAAATAACACATCATAATGTTCTAGTGCTAGTAAAAAACTTCTAATTTTAATTAGAAATACAATCCCCATTATTAGATACAAAATGTATAGACTATAACTAGGAAGGTATCATGAATATCATATCTTATAATTCAAAAATGGCAGTGTTTTCTAGATTTCTCTTTTTTAAGAATATAAAAAATATTTGGCAGCCTAGACTTCATCATTTACCCTCACTATCCGGGTGCACTATAACCTTTATCACTGTTCCAACCATAATTTTAAAACCATAAAACCAATATTGTGAAAGGGTGGATCTTTTAACATCTCGTTACCAAGAGAAATATGATTGATACTATTTTCTCAACCCATGAAATTAAACACCAAAGTTATTTATTCTCACACACTTTGATTTCTTGGTTTGTTCATTTTTGGGAAGCATAATAAAATTTTCATTCACCATTTTCTTCATAGATGGAATTGATTTATTTAATTGATAAACTATATTAGTTTGATTTATTTTAGATTTATCTTTTATTGTATCCTACTACATCTGATCATGATATATAACTAAAAATTATTTCTTGACATATTGACGATTATTAAATGGTGTTGACATTTTATTTATTCAAAATGATTCTGAATTTGAAACCACTACTACTTATTCTTTATCACTTTCCATCTCCTTTTGACTATGTATAACAATAATAAACATATAGGGGGTTTGTCTAATAATGATACACCTTCCACACACACTTCATTTCTTCTTCAAATTACAAATATTGGGAAAATTTTGATCTATAATGTTTCTTCTTGGGAATTGAATTATTATCATCTCTCCTATTTTATTGACTTCTCAAGGAAGAATAATTGACCTTATTCTTGGTTTGTAGTTATCCCTTTATGTGTTCATCATATGAGTAATACCTAAATTGGATGTGTAAATATTTCTCATAAGAATGATTATAAATATTGCATGTCTCAAATTTTTTTTCACGATACTTAAAATCTATTATTCTGAAATAGATTATCCCTTTTTTTTCTTATTTATTATGACCAAATGGTTGCTTTTCATCTTTAAATACACTCCCATTAATTTCTAGACATTTAAAATTTTTCTATACTTACTTTTATGGCTATAATAAGTTGAAAATTTCCAATCCTTCCAAAAACACCAATACCTTCCAATAAATCTTGATTTATTCTAGTTCATAGAATCTATCCAGATTTTCATGATTTTTGAATATTGGGTAGAAACCTTATTTTTTGAGCTCCATTTTAGGTGATAATGTTCAAGGATATACCCACCCACTTACTTTTTTTCATATTGGTGAGTGTAATAGCTTTTTATATTCCATATTTTTAAAGAATTATGTTTTCTTTATACACATTCAGAGCATATAGATTTAACAATAACTAAAAAAAGAGTTACGAGATAACTTGTTTAGTGTTACTAAGGTGTAGGATTATCCAAATAATCTCAAAAATTATTAAACTCAAGTATGATTACATTTTGAGTATGTCCCATATCTAAAACATGAGTAGTGGTAGCTTCCATGTTAGTTCTTTGGGAAGATCCATCTTGACTGGATTCCATATTTTTATGTCTGATTTATAGATCCAAATATTTTAGGTTGATATAGTTTTTTCCAATATCAATTGAAGAAAATATATATTATTATAAAATATTCATATTTTTAGTATTATGTTCCTGCAACTTGTTTGATTCCACTAATGAAATCTCCAACTATTTTACTCTCTTTAATTTCACATCCAGCTGGGGCTCTTTGACATTCATGGAAATTTTATGAAGTCTACCAAGTTCATGGAACACACATTCAATAAAAAATTCTAATAATATTGTATTTTCAATTTTTAATATATCAAGGAAATTATTTCATTACAAAGTGAAAGGGACTAATCCTTTTCTTTATCTAGCCTTGATAGAGTTGTATTTTACAACTTGTTTGGAAAATGAATCTTACATTGCATAGAACTATCAGTTAAACTATTATTTATAATTATATAATCCATTTATATACATTAATATATCCATAATATCTTTAATGGGGGAATTTTTAAAGATACTTTCTGATTTAAGAATAAACATCACTGAGTTATTTATCATGTGAAATCTCTTTAATTTTTACAAATCCTGAACCCACATAATTTGGCGAATCTCTATAACTAGGTTTGATGAAACACAAAACACTATAATTAATTTTAGTCAGTTTTTAACCCTTTGAAACCTGTGTTTTATTTATCAATCTCTTATCCTTCCTCTTCATCTCATTTTTTAGATTTTTTGGAAGATAATTTAGGGTGAACAATAACAAGTGTTTAATATCAATTTTCCATGTATGGATGGTGTTGAATATTCTAAAATATTCACTATATTAATCTAAATTAAATTCAAAGGGTCTTCAAAAATAGATCCAATCATTGATTACCTGGCACATATATGAATTATTTTTTACAATGGAAAGATGGTTACACTAGAGGGTTGAGGGGGGGGGGGGGGGGGGTGAATCGGTTAGTGACTCCATTTTAACAATTCTAAATACTCTTTTGATTATTTTAACACCTTTTGGAGTTAAACCAATGTTATTGATTAGTTTAATTAGATATATTAACATTAAACCTAGAACATAATCAATTATATTCATGAATGTAAAGTATTAAAGGTGCACACATTTTTTAGAGTGATCATTATAATGAACCACTCTTTGATGTAATTGGTTATTCACCCCAATCAATAGTTTTACACTATAATCAAAAGTTAACTATAACAGTTTATGTTTTCCACACCTGTATTGAGTCTTTAAATGTATAAAAATAAATTATACCCATAGAAATTATATTTTCAGGTATCGCATTGGATTTATCTCTATATGTTCCTAGTGTTTTCATCGAGTCTCTTGGTGATCTACCTAGATACCATAAGTCACATAGGTTCTATGGAATCCCATAATATATATGTATTTTTTTTCATTTAATTTATTCTTCTGAATTAGATAAAAAATATACTCAATGATGTGTCAACATCCATACATTGATATTCTTCCATTAATTTAGAGTCATTCAATTTGAGTAGGTTCTTCAACTAAAATGAATAAAACTCAGTCGTTGAATAATTATCATATGTATATTTATTCAATAGATCTGTTATCATAGATATATAACTTATCAATTTTGTTTCCTCCTACTAATTAGAGAATTATGGTAAACTCCTATTATTCTTATTCTTCACTATGAGATGTAATATGTTCTTATTCTTTCTCTTCTTCATGATTTCATTATATATTTCTCAATAGTTTAGTTATTTGAATCTGAAATATTATATAGCATCAACTGATTCTTGTTTTTCTTTTTATTCCTCCTCCTAATCAACCTCATCACTCTCTCACATGCATTAATGTCTATATTAAATGTCTTATTTCATTTTAAATATCCATAAATTGAACACCTTGAAACATTTTCAGTTCTAAATTAATATTATTATTATAAAAGAATTAATTTTTTCTTCATTTTTTTTCATTCAATTTAGTTAAAAAAATGATATTCTATAAATTCAATTATTTTTTAAAATTCAATTTTATTTTGAAACTTGAAATAAAAAATATTCACAAAATCTCTACAACACGATCAACTTATTCTTCATATCATTATCATTTTTATTAGTTCAAATGAAATGTATATTCAGATAAAAACATAGGGTAGGATCTACCTATTCTTCCTTAAAATATCTCCACAAAATCCACACCTTAAATTTTTCACTACTATATCAAATTTAAAGGAAACTTATCTTGTGGAATGGAAATAATTTTATTTTGGATTTATAAATTTAAATAAAAAGATTATAGATTTTAATATCATATTTATACATAGTAATATGGAATCATATTTTTATCCTTTAGTATTTGGAAAATTCCAATCCTTCTATCTCTGTTTCTTAGGAACACCCAAACAACATTGAATCAAAATTATGTATGTTATGAGAAAAAAACTTGAGGTTTGATGGTTCCTCATCAAAATTTTCTTTAAAACACAATGATTCTATTTTTAAAATAAAATAATATATTTAGTGGTAGTCACCTTTTATGTTTCTCAATATAATCTTGGATCAAGTCTTCTTTAAGAAAAATGATGTGTCAATATTGAATGAAAAACTCAAAAAACATTTCATTTTTTTCCTTAGAATTAATGAAATTAGGAAACTCATGTTTTCTAAAAAATATTTCATCTTCCCTTTCAATGGATAATGATAAATTTATCTTTCTTCTCATTATTGGGTCACAACCATTTCTAGTATTTTGGGATGTTTATACAATGACCAAATAACTCTTCCATCATACCAAAAATGTTCATCTGCATTAGATTCAAAATATGAAAAATTAAATTTTCATCCAAGATAGAATTAAAATTTTCACTATGTTTTGAATTATTATGTTGGGGACTTCATGTATTATGTTCCTAAAGCCTTATGAATAGTTTTTATTGTATTATTTAAGAACTTTTTTTCCTCTAATTTTTTTTAAGAAAATTTCACTAAGTGTTAAAATTTATTCCCAACAAAATATTTCCACCTGGAAAATTATTGTATTATATTTGTGAATAATTGTTATATAGATCTAAAATATGTATTTAGAAGATAAATTCAATATCAGTTCAATTCATAAATCTTAGAAAATTAATATGATAGGCAAATACTTATGGCGAGTTATTACCAATAGGACTTATGATGTTGTTTGAGTTATAAGATTTTACCTTTGTTAGTATTCATTAGACTTATGAGATTTATATTCCATATCAAAATTATTATGTTCAGAGTGAAGTATTATGATTTGTATGAAAAACCTTACACTATAGACCTAAACATTTCCCCTTGAACTATAAAACCTATATTTATATGGTAAGATTCAAAAAAAATTTCAATTACTTCTAGGAGTATTCCAACCCTTAAAAATCATCTCATAAATTCTCTAAATAATTTTTTGAATTATAAGAATAATTCTAAACTAGTTCTGAAGGATTATGAAGTGTTGCGGTATATGAAATACTCAAAGTGTATTTCCTCAAACTCCTATTCCATATCATGTTATTCTCTTATTCAACCAATCCTCAGCCATATCTATTCACATAAACCTTTATCCAAGAGTTTATAAAAACTAATTTCAATAGACAATATACTTTGTAACCCTCATATGGTTTCTCCTCTTTCTACTATATCTGGCACAACCTAGAAGTCGTCCAACCATATCTACATAGGCAATATAAGCTTCCACTTTACCTATTGAAGAAAAGGATTCTTAACCTTCAACACTTTTCATAGGTATAATTATCAACACATCTAATAATTTAATATAAGGCTTATAATCAATGGTATCTATCTAAATATTTAAGTAACAATAACTCCCACCCTATTCTATATCCAGCATATGAGATACTCCTTATATGTAAAATGGTGGAAGACTTAATTCTTCATTACCCATCTTGTGTGGTAGGTATCTTCATTTCCATGTAATGAGTGTATTTTTTAATCCATCACCCATAATCCCATGGCATGTATTAAAATTAATATTAAAAAAAACATAATCATGAATCCAAATGGAACTTCAAGAGTCAAGAATAAATCCCATTATTCCATGTACACTTCCTCATAAATCTCTGCATTTTAAAAAGTTTATTTAACATTCATATGAAATATTTTAATGATTCTCATTGTTTATATAGATTGAATTATTTAGATGGACATAGGAATAGAAACCGGAGTAATGTCTTTACAAAATTTGACCCTTTATAAACCAATATGGCCTTGTTTCTAGCAGCATCACTATTTTCATCCAATTTAGTTCAAAAACGAATTTTTCCATAATGAAATTTTTATTCCTAATTATTGGAAAAGATCCAATGTTTCATTATTTTCAATATATTTTTTTTTCTTTCATTGCATATACCTAGTCCTTATATTCATGTAATTCTTAAACTATTTGAGGTTTTACTATTGATAGTAGATGAGTATAACCTATTTCTATGATCTTCCTTCTAGTATGTACACGTTGTTACTAATATCCACTAATATTATAACATCAAACAGTTTTCTCATCCTTGAATTTTATCATTTAATAATTTTTTCTTTATCATCATCACTAGAGAATCTTGAATATGCATATTTAGTTTGAATGTTTATATTTCAAACATTTCATTTAATAGGTTACAAACTAAAAAAATCATCCTCATTATCTATAATGATTATATTCTTGGTTCTTTATTCATTTTCAATAACTAAATCATCTTAAATTTTGAAAATTATTTTAGGATTTTTTTATAGAACCTGTAAAGACTTCCATTTAGTTTAAAAAAAATCAATCTTCATCCTTTTCATTAAACTATCTCTACTTCTATCCTTTTTTTATGATTATACATGAAATAAAAAATTTAATAAAAAATTTAATATTTGTATTATTTTTAATCCAGATCTAACAAGGAATCCAATAATTATTTTTTCACAAGAGACACCTATTTTGGATAATTCCATCAATTGTGATAGACATTATCTCGTAATAAATTGACGGGCTATTATATGCCATAATTGTTCTATCCATATCATATATATGGACTCCTATTATTCCTTTAAACCAATACATTTTTCCAAGGAGTATACATTTCACCAAATTCAAGTCTGATTCCATGTTGATTATGATATTCAACGATCTCTTTGTTTTCATATTCACTACCATTATATGATCTCAAAATATAAAATCACAATCCAATTTTTTTCTTCTATTCATATAATGTTCCTAATATGTCCAAGACATATTTTTTTGTGACATGAACACGATACAAGTCATTCTTGTCAATTCATAAATGATATTGATAACAAATATTTATCTAAATTTTGAATTCCTTGACATAGGTCTATAAACATTTGAGTTTATCAACTCAAGATTTCATTTTGTTTTAATTTCTCATCCCATGGGTATGTTATTCACTATTTTCAAAATTTTCATGGTTTTGAAAATAGTGGTAGTATCTTATTTTAAAATGGTTATATTCCTCACAATGTATTATTTGATAAACATCTTCATATTCTTTTGGTCAAGGTGATAAGGTAAACTTTGGAATAAATTATTTCTTGCCTATTCACTCAATTAATATCCCACACTTCTAAAATCTGAAATAGATTTATAAGGGTTATAAAAAAACTTATTAAAACAACCAATATATTAATATTTTAACTAAGATTTAATTTATCCTAATTGTCACCTCATTTCCATCATCACAAAGATGTGATACACTAAAATAATTATTCTTTAGTTCATTAACTAATAAAACACACATTGTGATTATTTGATTATTTAAAATATTTTCTACTCTAATTCCCTTTATTTTAATAAATTTATCATTAAAAAATATCATAATTACTTTTTAATACGTCACAATATTAAATATATTATTCATATCACCTATAACGTGAGATTAAAAACCCCTTTCCATGAGATAAGTATTTTCATATTTGCATGATTTAAAATTAAATTCCACTAAATTATCCATTTACCTAATTTGGAATCAATTTTTCTCATTCCAAACCTCTGAAAAATACTCAATTGAGCTATTATAAAATAAACACACACATATGAAGTGTTTCATTATTAGTGGAAACTTCCACATAACTCTTGAAAGTATTCAAAAATATTTCTTACTTAAATAATATTTATGGGTTATTGTGGATTTGGATAAGTTATCATATTTAATTTCAATATATCCCTAGTTAATTATATATTTTCTATCTAGGTAGATAATTATTATACAAATATTTTTAGACCTTGTGTATAAACTAAAAATAATACTAGTAGTACACCATAAATATTTTGTTTTGAAATAAATTATACCGATGGATGAGTTGTTGTATTATTACATTATCTACGACTATTTTATTTCATAGATAATTTTTGTTGGATTCTTCCTTTAAATTTTTTGGCTTCTATTAAACCATTCTATGAGGTTTTTCTTTCCAAATTTGTGAATATTTTATCTGTTCAATAGGATTTTTAGCTATTCTATATTTTAATATGTCATTTGATTCTTTAGTAGAAGTAGTTTTTCCTTACAATAAAACTTATACAGACTCTCCTTTATCATACATTGAATATTTTTTATAATATAAGATTTTTAGAGGTTTCATTGAACATTTAATTTTTTATTTAACAAAATTGTTTTTATTGAGTTTTATTTTTTATCATGCTTCTCAATCTCATCCATATTCTTTAATACTTTATCAATTTCCTTATCTACAAGGATTATAAAAGATGTAAGTTTTTCAATGTTTTTTCAATTTTTATAAGTATAAAGCTTCACCAAAAAAATTTATTTCACCAAAATATCTTTTTCCACATATAGTTACCTTTATTTTTATGAACCTCATTTTAATAGAGTGTTTTCATCTACCATCCTTGCAATTTATTTTTTGCACATTTTTTTATTTCTATTCACATATTATTTTCTCTAGCCATATATCTTTCATATATAGTATAACCACTATTGTATTATGATTTATATTCTTATGGTTTCACTTTTTCTTCATCGTATTATATGAGCACTCCTTGAGAGATACCTCTAAAAGCTTTCTAGTCATCACCACTTTCTTCACTGTCATACAATCCTTTTTTAACTAATAGGATGTAACTTCTAATGGAACTAGTTAAAGTATTATAACTTCCTTTTTAATGAATATTTTATATAACTATCATATTAGTGGTATTCTTGGTACTCTATTCAACATCATTTTCTCCTCAAATTTTCATAGGACAGTTGGAAGAGAAATATAAAACCCTTTCGTAATTAAAACATTTGAATAAAATTTTACCTCTACACTAACGTATTACACATCTTCTGAAATTTCTTGGCATTAGTTGAAAAGTATCAGTATAATATTTCATATTTTATTCTTTATCTGGGGATCTATGATTCTATTCTATATTTATACCTTTGAATTATTCAAATGAAATTTATTTTTCTTATCTTCCTTTTATTTTAAATGCATTTCCTTTTCTCATTTAACAGTTAATGAGAGTACTATAATGACCATCAATAGTGAAATCATCAAGGTGTATTTATTTAATAGAAGATATCTTGAGGAAAAAATTATCTGGTGAAATTATCATAATCTATTTTACCATTTTGGAATCTTCAAGAGTTTCTCTAAACCCCCTAATGGTGCTAAGAATAAAATTTTCATTAGAAAGAAATTCATAAATTTTTTTATTCTCACATTTTAAAAAATTTAAATTGTTTTATTTTGATCTAAAATTTGGATTCCTTCTCATTTTTATTTCCTTTATAGATAATATATATATTTTTACAAATAATACTAGAGGTTTAGAAGCCCACTACCTTGGCCATCTATTTTTTAATAAAAAGATAATAAATAATTCATATCTTTTCTATCATTTTTAATTTTATTTATTTAGTTAGTGAGCATCAGAAATTTTATTTGTCACACTACACCTATATTGAATAGAATCAAGAATATTAAGCCCTAAAGAAATAATTTATGGTACCATTATATCATTATAAGAATGAAACTATTTTATATAAAATGTTGGGATTCCTTCTCTTTTAAAAAAATTGTGTTGATTCATATCAGGAACCTGAGAGAAATAGTATAGAGTAAGAAGTTTCTGTGATACCAATTTTTAAATCACACAAAGGGTGACCCACATAGGTGGGGGGAATATTTTTGTATCTTTCTCAATACACTTATAAAAACTCATAATTGTTCAAAACCATTCTATTAAGACACTCATTGATTCTAAAAAGAGGTAAAAAATAAAATATATTAATGAGGTTCTTCTTTTTTACAATATGACTAGGTCCCATGTGTGTCATGTTATTTCCCCACACAAAAAAAATACCTTCTTATTATAAAAAGGAACACCAAAATATGTATGAAATTGAACTCATTAATGTTTCTAGATTCAACTAGTTACAACTTCACCTCCTCAAAATAGTTTTATTCTCCTCAAAGAAATATCATTAAAGAAAATTCAAGTCTTTATGTGAACTCCAAAGAAGATATTCTTTCTTTAATTTTCATAGTTGTTTTCATCAGATGTTCATAATACATAGTAATTTCTGCAATTATCAATCATAAAACTATTTCTAACATTTATTCTTTTATATTCATATAACATCAAAAATATGATCACATGAATTTATATAGTCTTTGGTATTTATGTTTCTGAAAACATAGATATTCAAACTTAATATTCTCGATTTTCCCTTTTATTTTTATTGTAATTTTTCTTTAGTCTCTTGGGAGACTAATGTCATAATTATTTATGTGATATTCAAATAATTGTATATTGTTATCTAAAAAAATCAATGATTGAATTTTCTTTTCAAATCTTCCATGTACACAAGACGATATAGAAAAACAACATGTAATGTGGAAATATTCTTCACACCCCTTCACTCTCCTTGACTAATCATCATTTAATCTTTGGTTGAATTATAGTCCATATGTTATCATAATGTATAAACAATAAATAATAGATAATTAGAAACGTATGACTTAATTCTTTATTTCATTAAAATATTAATTATATAAAACATTAATAAAGTTATACACTATATGTCATTTGAAATCCCTTAGTTTTTTCCTCTAGAAAAACATCCTATATACAGATATATACCACACACATCACTCAAAATATCTTAAATGTAACATAATTTTCTTACATGTAATAGAAATATCTAATATGATGAGTAAAGTCCATATGGGATAGAAAATATCATATACGACCCATGAATATTATTTTTTTACCAAATCAAATATGGTACATGTAACTGAATTATGAAACACATGGTAAATATCTTATGGGCTCATAAAAAATGACTTAAAAAATAGAATAAATATCCTATTTTATCTGAAATGACTTATGCATATGATTTTTTGCATTTTCAATTTTTGGTATACTCAAATGTTATATGAGTAATTATATTTTCCTATGCAACCCCAAAATATTATACACAATAAGAAAATTTCTTATATGTTTGTTTTTTTCCTTTAGTTATTTTCAAATATACAATTAGAATCATCTTCTTTTGTATATACCTTTACGAAATTTAAACTCTTCATATATAATTCTAGACTACATTTAACAAAGAATAAAATCTTTTCAACCTATATCTAAGGATTATAAAAAACTCCACACTAATCCTAAAATATCTTATTATTTCAAACATACTTGAGATATATTTTAGACAATGATTTAATGATCACCACTTGCATCATGAATTTATGATTTTTTATCTAATCATAATAATTAAAAAATTATTGATGAAAAATACAACATCATCACCATGGGTTAAAAAGAGTTCTCACAAGTGAAACCTTATTCCATATCTGGTGTTTTTCAAGATAATAATTCTAACATCTGTTCGTAAATTTTAAATCATTTATCCTTTAATATATTAATATATTTTTCTGAAAAATATTTCCCACTATCATTTTTTATCATGAAATGAAATTAAACACTTTGGATTTTTGAGGAATCACTATTAACTATTCCATTCCAATATAATCATCAATGAATTGTATATAGTGCCTCTTATAATCATTTTATATTGGTTCCATTAGATTGTAAAAACATAAAGTAATTATAGAAACTTTTTTTAATTATTTTTTATTATCACACAAGACATCTAAATGATATTTAATTTTTAATGAACATCTTATACTTGAGTATGATGTCAGGTGCCTTTCATGTTTAACCAATTCTTCCAAGGAATTATTACTCCAATAAAAAATAAATTTAATCCATATTTTTTATATACTATAGAATGTAAACACACATATTATTCACAAATAATATTTTATATATTCTCTTTTGTGAACTTCCCCTTTATAATTATTGAACCATAATTTCCCTTTATATTAGAAGTCTTCTTGTTAAATTTTATAGCATAACCCAAGTCATACAGTTGTATTATGCTTCCGAGATTGTGATCAAAACCATGAAAAACCATGATACCCAAATACTTATATAATTTCTCTTAATTTGGGACCCTTTAAAGCCAAATATTTCTAGATGTTAATCATTTAATTTTTTTCTGACTCATTCCATATTGTATTTGATACCCATTAAATGATTCTTATTTTTCATCATATAAAAATAATATATATTATTAAAAATCCACTCTTTGTCTTGATTCAATGATTTCCTCAAATTTAGAATTTTAAACCATTTTCACTTTGAACAACACATATTTATTTATATACATTTCTTGTTGATATGCATCTTTACCTTTAAGATAAAATAGATATTCATCATAATAGAAATTAAAAGACTTTTTTTTGGATTTTACTTTCTAGATGACTCATTAAGCTACTATATTACAAAAATTTTAGTTCCAATAAATATGCTTCTTTATATCTTTGATTAGGGATTCATGGATATGTATCCAAAATAATTATACAAAAAATAAAATTCATCCAAAATATACCGATAATATTTAATTTTTATCTCTATTATTCCTTTTTTGTATGCTAAGATGTACATTCTTTCCATGAAAAACACATATTCTTTTTATAGACTATCTTCCCAAAAAGTTAACATATAATTTGAGATTTATTCATATATATATATATATATATATATATATTAATTAATTTTATGTTGGGTCTATCCAAAATCAATATTCCTATTAATAGTGACACCTTGTTTAGGTGTTTCAACTATGGGGGTCTTTGGTTTGCAATCAAGACTCAATCATATTTTTTACTTAAAGATGAAACTATTATTATAATAGGAAATCCTCAAGAATTTTTAAGGTATCTACATATATCTCTTAAATTTTCAACTAACTTCATAATACAATATCCTAATTATATTTTTTCACTTATAGAACCTCCAGAATCTTCAAAATTTTATCCCATTTTGATCACTTGTCCATTAAATGACTCGATATGTTTAAGCATATATTTCATCTTATTGGTCAAAATTCTAATGATTTGGGTATTCTATTTAACCTTGAGAATGAGATCCTTGAAGATATTAATTTTCCCATATTTTTAAATTTTAAATTTTAAATATCATACTCTAACTCATCATTATCATTTTTTAATGTTCTTTATAATTATCAAAATCATACAGTGGTCATTTTCCATCATTCACTTTGCAATATAAACATCAAATTCTTAAAGTGAAACCTCTTGATAAAAAATGTGGATAATGAAACCATAAAATTTTTCTTCTTCATATTTATAATTATTCTTTTTTTATTTTCAATTATATTCACATAAATTTCTAAATTTAGGAATTTTTAATCCTCAGTTTACAATGATTTTGATTCCTGTGAGAATTTTTTTCATGTGAAAGAAAATATAACTTTTTTATTATATTATATTTTATTTTTAATTTAAATTTTATTAATCTAAATTATTTACTCATGGGTGTATAATATTATTTATTATCTCTCAATTTGATATGATATATAATAGTAAGTTCCTACAAAATTCCACAGCAAAAAAAGTGAATATAAACTTCCCTATGAATTATAATTTTCTATTTTTAAATTTTAGGAAAATAAATACATCTCCCAATTAACATCCTTACCCTTGGTTTCATATTTTATAGGAATATTATTCATTTATAGGATTAATGCTTCTCTATATATCTTATTTTATATATGATCAAATACCATAGTTCTTGTCTCATTGGAGACATGTATAATATGAAAATAAGCTAATGAGAGTATATGGATCATTTTCCTTAACCATTAAACACTTTGTGTTGAGGTTGAGTGTAAATCATCTCAATGTCAACTTTATAATTTTGAAATATTCAATAATTTGTCTAAATCCCTATTTATCTTCCACAATTTCATTCCCATAATCAAATAATGCATCAATGAACTTGTTAGGGTGTATCCTCAAGTACTTATACTTATTATATATCTACTATAATAGTTATTCTATAAGTTTTTATCCACATTGGAATATATTCAGTTACTTTTATCACTTTGCGTTTGAGGTTTTACAAGACATAACTTTCTCATATATCGTATTTAATAAATACCCCCTTTTTTCCTTGATTATTTTGGTTTTAACAAAAATTAACTTTGAATCCATTTCCATGAGCATTCACTTTAAATTTTTTGGAAAGTCTATGTTTTATAGACATATACACATATTTACTGAGTGGTTAGAAATAATTATTTATCCAATTATTCAATAATTAGATATTATGTTGATCAAGCACTAAAATTCACTTATGATTCAAAATTATTTCCACATCATATAAAAAGTGAAATCAACTTTTAAAATATTCTTTAGATAAGATATTATTATTAACTTATATCCTTCATCATTTAACTAGATGATGGTCCCATAATGGGATAATGAACTTAGTTGGGGTTGAATTAGGGTATTTAAATTTAAAAATATTCGTCTTCAAGTGATATTGTAACATGATTAGTCATAATACCCCTATATTCCTAAATTAATATGAATAAAATGAAGAAAAACTAGAAAAAAAATTTATTCGGTTTACTCCCTCTGGGATATATCCAAGGATCATACAATAGAAGTAATCTAATATACAAAAATAAGTTATGTGAAATTAATGTACTTGGTTTATATTAGACCCATGATCCCTATTAGTTTACAACCACTGACAAAACGAAATTCTCACAAATATCTCCTTCAAGAAAGACTCATTTACCATTATGATTAAATTTTTTAATTTTGTAAATAAAAAACAAGAGGAATGCACCTCTATTGGTGTAGCAATATGCTTAATCTTCATCAATATTGAGGAAATCCTTCCTCTCATTTGGATTGATGTTTCAATAGTTGATGAAACATCCTCAAATTTACATTATGAAATCATATATATTTTTTAACATACCTTTCTATTATATGAAAATATTCTCTTTTCTTCACATCATAACATTTAATTATTGTTTGAGATCTTTTCATTTCATCCAACTCCTATATGATCATGAAATATATCCTCACCATTATTATATAGTCTTAGAAACAAAAAAGTTTCAAATAATTTCATTATATATCATTAATAATCATATAAGATTGATAGATTTTGATGGCAATAAAATTTCATGACATAGATAACTTTACGGTCTAATGACACCCATTAGTGAGTAATCTATTTAAATTTCACAATCCTATGAAAATACCAACCTTACATAAATATCCTCCTCTAATAATTATGGGATTACCAAATTTTGAAAATATATATGAACAATTTAATATAGAGTAACCATAGTAATCATGGGGTAATTATTACTTCATGACCACAAGTTATGTTATGGTCCACAAGTAGATACAATTTTTTCTACATACCATTGTTAATAAATTTATCCAATAAAAACCCAAGGGGATATATTAGGTTATAAATATATATTTTTGGTTCACTGTACACTAATAATTCTTCATTTTTTTATCCAATCAATGTTTAATATTTTATTTTATAGTTTGATATTTACTTTATATTTTCACTAAAAATACTCCACATAAAAATTAGAGTTATTACTTAATAATTAGTACTCAATCATCAAACCATAATATCCTTACTTACATGAAATATGTTATGGAATAACACATATGAAATTGAAAATTGATTTTTTTCAACTTGGATAAAAACCTTTTAACTTCATAAAAACTTAATGAAACATTAAATATAGAATTACCACTAAGTTCTTAAGTATTATTAAATTATTTTCATATTCAATTTTTAACAAACACAATCAAAAAAAATCATACATGTTTTTTTAAAATAATTATCCCTCAGAATGATCTTAACAAATAAAGGGATTGAAGTAAGGGGATACTGGGCTATCCTTGGATTGATTTGTTAACTATTTATGTTGAATTTTTTTTCATTAAATTTTAATATAGTAATATAAATATTACAAAAAATAAAATGAATATATATAGTTTTTCCTTTTTTTTTCTCATTGATGTGTTGCAAGAATGGAAGAATATTATTGACCACTAATGTGAAATATAATGAATAATTGAAAACACACTGAGTATGAGAATAAAAAAATAAGAAAAATAAAGTAAAAATCTATAATGATGGTTATTATATAAAAATTATGAAGAAAGTAATTACTATGATTATTCCTCAAGGATCATTATGTTAGATAAATCGTTAAGTGTATGAGTGATATAAATATTTTTAATCCTTAAAAATAGTTGATAAGTTATTTTTAGTATTCTTAATAGAGTTTTGATGTTTCAAAAGATTCTATAACAGTGAAATAGAAATTGAACTATCTATATGAGAGTCAATTAAGACTGTGTAAGAGTTGCTGTATAATGTTGCAGTAGTGAAATGAAATTCCCAGTACCAACACAAGTGTTGATTTATTATTTTATAATGCTTAATGTTTTATAATAGTTGAATAAATGCTGGAAAATTTCTTAGATAATGACGTATTAGTTAGAAAATAAGTTTTAATTCTATTTGTATGGATTGAATTAAAATTTTTTAATTGTGAAAGAAAATTTACAAGGGTATCATAAGTATCTAATTATGAAAATTTTCATGAATATAAAAATTTATAAATTTCCATGTTTTAAATATAGAATATCTACTAGGATTATAGGAGAATTTATTAGAGTTATATTTGATTAATATTTATTTGAGTTTACTAAATCAAATGAATGAGATTTTGGGTAGTTTAAATAGAGATATTTTGTCTAGGATTCATCAATATTTTTAGAGGAAATATTGAGTAGAATATTAAGGAATCATTTATGGAAATAATATTCATAAAATGATCCAGATAAGATCTAATATTTTTTTGAACTCAAATTGATATATATATATATTCTTAATTAATGAATGATATTATATAAGATTACATAAAAACTTACTATTGTGTTTTATGTGACTAGATAAATGGTTTTTTTCATATTATTAATCACCTACTAAGAAATTATGTTAGAACAATATATAAATAACTTATTCAATTTTTTTTTTGTGATTTTTATGAGAAAATTATTATTTAATACAGTAGAGGATACTAAATTGACTCAACTAAATTTGAAGAAGATTTAGTGGGTTAAAAAACTATTATTGAATCCATTATTTCATATGGATATTCCTTTATAGATTTGGGAAAATAGGAGGATGATTTATGACATTAATAATATATTTTGAATCATTCCTTTAATACATAACTTTATTATTTACTGGTTGATAATATTTATAATATGAATGAATAGTTTCCTTATCTAAATTCAATTAAAATAAAGATTGTAGGAAGGTTACTTTATTGTAAGAGAGATGATTATGAAATAGTTATGATGTTGTTATAATTCCAAGTGTTCAATGATAAACTTCTACCATATTGTATATACCTTAGGGAATAAGTGAATAACTATTCCATGGACATTACCATGCACAATAAAGTTATAGTTTTGAAAACCAAGAGATAAACATTATAAAAATATGGTAGAACTTCTATTGATATTTTATTAGAGTTTTTGAGTTGAGAGTGTCGAATGAACTTCCAGTGATTCTAAGAAGTATAGAGGTTTAATTTATTAAAAAATAGTAAAAAACCCAATATCTATTCAATAAATATTCTCATTGTTTGTCACATATAGTTCAGGCATATGTTTTTAGTATTTGTGCTTTAAAGATTACATTTGATTGGATATTTCTTAGTTTTTCAATGTAAATGAAGATTAGATACTACAATAAAGTAACTTTATTGGTTTTAAGGTTACAATATATGAATTTTACTATGAGTTATCTCTATATTGTTTCAAATATTTTTTTTAAAAGATATCGAGAACAAAAATTTCCTAAATAGTACTTGCATTAATTTTTTTATGGGAAAAAATATCATTCATGGAATCTTAAAATGACACCCTTATTTTTAATATAGATATAAAAGTGATTGATACTTCTTGGGTTAGGTTTGAATAATTTGATAAAGAACCCATGTTCATAGTCTAAATAGGAATTATTAGTACAATGGAATGTTATAAAATGAGATAAAAAACATGACTCAGATAATAATTTACTTTGGTGATAGGCTTAGTACTATTAAATAAATCTTAGTTAATTTTAATAATATTTTTTTGGAAAATTATATGTTAAACAAAAAAAAATTAAAATTTAGCAAGGAAGTATAAAACATTTAAATATTTCTAATTATTAATTTATTTGTGTATTTTTTCACAACATTTAATGAGATTACAATATACATTAGAGGATTTAGAGAAATTTTAATGAGAATTTATATTTACAAGAAGTTGTTGGGAATAATTTTTGATAAGTTTTATAGTAAATTATACTATATTAAATATGAATATTTAATCAAATTACCCATAATAATTTATATAAAATTTTAATTTCATATAAAATAAATATTTATTTAGTTTTTAATAAGTTAATTTAAAAGTTAAAGGTGTTTTATTTTATGGATTTCCAAAATTTAAAGGTCAATATGAAGGAATACGATCTCATTTTAGGTTTTGAATAATATTTAAAGAAATATGAGAATTATGAGGAAGTTAGGGCTGTTTACTCAAAGGAAAAAAACCTAATAAAAAATAAATTGGTAAACCAATTTTTTAGTTTTTTTATCTATATACAGTTGAAACATTGTAATCAACATTACAAAGAACACACTTTATGAAGATGATGGTGTTAATTTCTAAAAAAATGATTAATTTGAGTGTTATTATAAGAATAATTATATAATTTATTGACAATATTGGAAAGCGACGAGGAAACATAAAAAATTAATAGATTTTATGAACTAAAAATACACCTTTTTAGTAAAGGAGAGGAATAAAATAAAATTGAATCTTCTTAACGTAAAAATAAAAAAAATTGAATTGAAAATAACCTTAAAAAAACACATTGAACATGATTAATATGTTTGAAGTTATTAGTAAACTAGAAACTTCTCTAGAAATTATGATAAAAAAAATAAATATGAGAATATTATTTTAAACTAAAATTTATGTTAGTCTTGATCAAAATATATATTGGAAAGTAGAGATTCAAAATCTAAATAATAAATTTTATTTTTATAAAAACGGTAAAGATGAATTCCAAAAAAGGGAAAATGAATATATTGTAGAACATAGAATTCTAAAATTTCATCCTCATCAAATTTATTTGATAAATAAGAGATTGATGTCAAGGTTTATACTAAATAAAATGGTCTAATAGAGACTCAGTATATGTTACTTGATGTTGATAATATATTGATAAAGATAAATTTTATCACATAATAAATGATTTAGATTAATACAAATAATTATAAAAGTAAGGGAAGTCATTCAATGATTTATAATGAGTATTCTGATGTTGATGAGTGTATTTATATTATCAATAATAAAGTTAAAAATAATATTTAAAGCGCAATTTCATGTAAAATGAGGAAAAAACTGATTTTGGTGATAAGTTTAACTTAGGATAAGTATTTTAGAACATATATGAGTTATCTCCATCAGATAATATTGTGTTACATGAATCCAAAAATAGATATTTGGATAAAATTTAAAAAAATAGGTTATTTTAATTTTATGGAAGAGTTGGAAATATTAAGAGCTATTGAAACAAGTAAAAAGAGTTAGAGAAAAATGTATCAGGAAGTAGGAAATAAATATTCTCAAGATTGAAATTAAATAATTGAGTTAGTAGAAGACTTATAAGAATAAGTGATAACTTTAGAATACTAATTTCTAAATATTTTATGTATATGGTGTATGAAGGTTGGATGTATTTATTTAATTATTTAACACTAATAATTTTAAAATTTTAAAGGATTAAAAATATATAGAGAAAATAATGAAAAATAAGATAATTTATAGATTTAGTTCAGTTGATAACACCATGCACGGGGATAGAAAATCTGAGTAAGAATTTGATACAACTGAATGAGATGAGTTAGGGTAAAAAAATCATCTTGGTAGGAAAATTAAAATTTAAAGATAAGAACATGTAAATGCAATTATAATAAGGAATGAGTTTCTAGGTTGAGTGTAAATTTTCCATGACATGAATATTTTTGAAGAGAACAAGAAGAAATAAAATTATTACATATGTTTGTTTGTTAATAAATGGAGGATATTAGTAGATGAAATGATAAGATTAAAATATAAATGAATATCCTAGGAAATTACAAATGTATTATATAGAAGAAGTTTTTTTCGGGGGGGGGGGGGGAGGATGAATCAATTATACTCTTTTTATAAATTTTTATCTAAAATTAATCCTTGTGACTGGTTAAATTTTTAATCCACTGTCCTTGAAATATCACTCTCACCCATATAAAACTGAGATAAAAGAAACACAAAGAAGAAATTATTTTTGTATGATGTTTTATCAGAATGTGGGTATATACTCATTTTTATATTAGTGTTGTGTTTGGGATATATATTTTATCATTAATCAATTTTTATTACTATAAATATTGAGAAGGTATCATCCTTAACTCAAGACTTATATGGGATGAGATGGTGTGATCATTAATCTTGGGTAAGGTATTATATTTGATCCAATTATATCTTTAAAAATTATTCATTTAGAAAATATTATATTCTACCCTTTATTATTCAATAGTTCCCCTTCAAATATTATTATAAAGATATTTAGTGTGCTCATGGATTTACCTACATTACAATGTTAGATCCTATTCCATAATAGTAGGTATTAAACATTAGTATAATGATTAACATCACTACATGCATGTAATATTTATTTATGAATATAATATTGATCAGTTTATGAATGGGAAAATGCAAAAATATACTTCTATTTTCCTCCTTAATATTTATCACTCTATTAAAATACACTCTAATTTTTTTACCTCAATCTAGATGAAAACTAATAGTAAAATCTACTCATATGTCTCTCCCACCCTTTCTTCATTATTTCATTATAATTTATTTTATTCACATAAATAATAAAATATTATTTATAAAATTTCAATTTTAAAAAATCCACTTAAATTATTGTATAATTATTCTCCACTTAGAATTGGTCAAAATATATCTTAATGAAATATCCATTTTTGTCTTCAATAATTAATTCAAGTATTCAATTTTAAATCCCATAATTATTATGTCAGGATCCTCACAATTACATCTCATTTAATTCTTATTTTTACTTGGTTTGAATCTTATATCAATTGTAATATTTAATCGATGAAGAATAACTCAACATCATCTAATTTTAATATATATTAATCTATCATTTCTTCAAACTGATAAACTTTACATAAGAAATGGTATATCTTATGTATCAGAATAGTGAGTTTAAATATCTTTCACATGCTTAGAAAAATCATCCACATTATCATAGGAATCTTATATATTCTGAAGAAAATCATACCCATTCCTTTTCATATCATCTATACGATAATGATAATTTTATATATACTCAAGAAAATCATATGCATGCCTTTTAATATATTTTATATTAGAAAAAATATATATTTTATGCATCAAATATCATACACATTAATGTGAATCATTTACTTTTCTTCCCTTATATATGAACTTCAACACATATCTTCTATATGATATGAAATATCTTATGTATTAATGTATGATATTTCCCTTACTGCATATCAATATTCACTTCATCATATATCTTTTGTATGATTTGAAGTTCTTTTGTATGTATTGTAAAATTCTAGGTATCATTGAAAATATATAATGTACCATCTAAAATGTGTAATTAAACACATTATGCTTTAGTAATTTTCTAAATTACCTAAAAATGTTAAAATGCAGAATACTTCTCTATGATTTTCAACTCAAATCCAAAAAACTAAGACCACTAAAATTATTTTAAAATCACATAAAAAACACATTTTACATCCAAAAAAATTATCAATAACTTATAATGATCTTCACCAATGTTTAAAAACGAATACAACACCCCTTCAATAGTTCCATGGGTTCTTTAATCCCCCCATTGAATTTTTTCTACCGAAACATTTACAAAAAAATTAATTAAATTACATCCTTTATAAAATATAATTATTAGACACTATACTTGTATATAATGATTTTTTTTGAGAATTTTCCATCGCTAGATAATGAGAAATCATGTCCAAGTGATTTTGATGCTCTCCCCCTCAAGCCAATCACTCATTTCTCCCATTTTGACAAGAAAACCTACCTTAGATTCAAAATAGTAATACAAAATATCTATTTACCTTTCTCCCCCTATAAAAATAGAATATAATTTAATGTTTTATGTTCCAAAATTACTTATGTGAGAGGAAATGTTTGCACCCAAATATTCATTTTTTCTTTAAATATGTCTTTTGGCATGATTTTTTGAATGAATTTATAATTTGATCACTTTTTGAATAAATTACTACCTAAAATTCCCATTTGAAATCTTACTTTTGATTAAATTATATCCAATTTAAATGTTTTTATATCTAGGGTGATCTATTAGATTCTTATAATGATCAATTTTAATTTGATTCTCTAATATAACTATTAGTGACTTATCAATTCTCATATTTAAGTCGTATAGTTTCTCTTTTATCAAAATCATATATGTATATTCATTTGTAGAAGCTATATAATATACCTATATATATGTTAAATTCAATTATCTTTACATCATATAGTGTAATATTACTAAACTTTATCTTATAAAGAATTGAAAAACTGAAGATGGTAATTTGGTATTATAATATTCAACCCAAACTATATCAGTGCATCTAAATATAACTAAGTTCCCACCACTTCTATACATCATCCCAAAATTCAAATTCCTTTTTATGTATTTAATAACTCTCTTATCTATCATAATGTGTTATTCCTTAGGATCACTTTGATACCTATCACAAAATGGTTCTTCATAAACACTATCATACCTAGATGTATTTAGATAAGGTAAAATTCCAATCAATATATATAATTCCTTTTGATTCACACTCTACACTATATCAACATTTATAATATTCACCCCTAAAATTCATGGTTGTAGAAACCAATATTAAATCTTCCATTTCAAAATTCTTCAACAATTCCTTGGAATATTTTTCTTGGTATTGGAAAATGAAATCAACTTTTTTATACAACTTCAAATACCATTAAAAAACTTATCACTCCATACATGAAAATTTAAAAATTCCTCCCTACTAACCTTGAAAATTATTCAAACCCATACTATTTATAACCTATAAAAATTATGTTATCAATATAAATAAAGATAACAAGAGTAATTATTCTCATATTCATCACATAAAGATTATTATAAACATTTCATTATATAAAATTTATTTCCTCCAAGAAGCTTTCCTTCTTGAAATACAATGATATTAGAATCTATTTTAATCCATATAATTATTTTATCAACCTACACCCCATAGTTCCATCACTATTAGGAATAAAACCATCAGTTTCTAAATATATACTACTCATTAAAGTTTTCTATTTAAGAAGGTGAATTTTGTATGATTTTGATTTATCTTGTATTTATTGTTAAACAATAAAATTAATAACACTATTATGTAATAAATTATTGAAATAAGAGAAAATTTACTCTAAAAATAAACGCCTTCAACCTAAAAGTGGAATTTGTAAAATAATCTTTCTTTTTTTTCTTGAAAAATCACCTTTATCCTTGAGCATGTTTAAAAACCCACCTGATTCAAATGAAAATTTCCTATATTAGTCTTCAAACTATATATAAAGTGGAAGTAGTTTAAATTTGGTCTATCTACCCATTCATTCCATTTATCTATTATTGGTTCTTAACTAATTTAGAAAAAGATTATGGATCAACTTGAAGAAGAAGTTCTATTTGATTTTCAGGTCTCAATATTCTTATAGTATGAAGTGGTGTTATCTAATTTCTAATTATATTATTTTTTTTGAAATGATTATTCAGGATATGATGTTTCAATTGGTAATTCTATATAGAAAACACAACATCATTAGTCTTATTTGAATTAATATAGACATTTTCAGTTCAATTAAAACATCTAATTAACTCATTTATCAATAATTTGATAGATATTTTCATCAAATATTTCATAAATTTCCCCATTTCAATTACCAAAATTGTTTTTATTTTCAATAATCCTTAAATTAAATCTTGTTAACTATATAATAATCTTCTTGTTCTAGAAATTTTATCCACTTCCATTAAATAAGTATCCCACACTAATAACTTTATCAAATTTCTCATAAAACTTTAAAAAATTTGAAAATTTTATCTTTATCAAACATGTCCATAGAAAAATTATTAACTATTTGTCAATATTTTTCTTCTTGTATCAAATTTCATAAGTATATATATTTGACTAGGATCTTAGCAGAAATTTTTTTTGAATATGAATAACTGAACTTACAACTTATCTCTAGAATAATTTTGAGCTTTTGAATTCCTAAAGCATTAGTATTTACATTTAAACAAGGATTATATTCTTCATTTTATATCTCCATTTCACTAGGTAGTGTAAGGATAAATATATTATTATTTAACCCCATTATTGTAAATTAAATATTTAAAGTAATTTATAGTTAAATCCCTTCTATTATTAGTTTTTAACTCATTGATATAGACTCCCTACTCATTCCCAACATGTCTTTAAATATTATGAACATCCCCAATACTTGTGACTTATGTTTCATGAATATCACATTAGTTATCATAATATAGTCATTATCTAATGGAATAAATTAAATATCATATTTCAGAGATTTATAACACATTTTCCCATATTAATCCAAGTGAATTAATTCACGTGGTCAATTCAATTGAATTTCCACTATTTTATGTTTCATGTGGAACCTAATAAAAAAAATTAACAACGTGTTTTTGTGTTTCATTAACCAATTCATCACTACTTAGTTTTCTAACATCAACCAATCCTATAGTGAATTTTTGGTTCACATAGTGTATTTTTCCATTGGGTGACAAGTTTCATAGAAAGATATAAATAAGGATAGACATAAAGAAATTTGTTATAGGTTGGTTTACTTGAAGTTGAATACAATTCTCCAGATTATTAAGTTGAAACCTCCAAATTATAGGATCTATTCTCCCTTATTCCCCCATTTTCATGATGTTTCCTCAAACAGGTTCAATTAATTCATTACAAGGCCATTGAGTTTCTTTTAATAAGCTAGTTAGGGGTATAAAACACAAAATTAGTTATCCCTACACGATATATATATCATGCATGGAGGTTGTTTAACTCATAATGATCATGGAATAGTGGTGCTGGATTTTGGTCATTTCAATGGGGAAAAAATTCTCAAATTATGGATGTTATAACTATGATCACAAACCTCCTCATATACTAAATTTATATTATCTGTATTTCAGTCAAGGAATTTTACTAATTTCACCTCATCAATTTTCTTTTCTGGTATAAAAATAGTGTATTCGTCTATATATTAGTTTTTTAGAGGATTTAAGAGTCTAATAAAGAGAATTACTTAGATCTTACATTCTTAGAGAGAGGGAAATAAGGCAGCTGATATTCAAGATTTCAATGTAAAACCAAACGATTCTCTTCAAGTGTTCATAAACATCAATACCATTTATCTATATTTTTATAACATTTTTCATGGAGATTCAATTAATATTCACTACATTATACTTTTATTAACTCATCCTTTATGACATCACCACTTAATAAATATATAAATTATAATGATATACCAACATACCATTTTAAAATATTTTACAAACAATATCTATATTTATATTCATGTGATGTGGGATTCTCACTACACTTCCCTTTTGTATTTTACTCAAACGTTTTGACTATGGTTGATTTTTTTTTCTATTCCAATATTTATTTCCAAGTTTTTTACTTAGATAAAATTACTCAGATCAATAATTTATATTATGTTACCCCTTATTCTTTCACCCTTAAGGAAAATTATTCCATATTTTATACTCTTAATAAAAAAACGTTTTTCCTAAAAAACGACATCATTACTATTGTTAAATTTTTTTATTATACTTAATTAGTTTTTTTAACTTCATCAATAAATAAAAAAACTTTTTATTATAGCTTTAGAGCTTCAATATCAGTCATCAATACTGATTTTATTTTAAAAAAATATTTAATTCCTAAATGTAACATCACCTGTATCATTTTATTCAATGTTATTCAATATTTTTGTATCACTAATTATGTGAGAGGAAGAATAACTATCAATTATCCATTTATTTATAATCTTGATACTATTTAGATCCACCTCAATAAATACAGATGTTATCACTTCTAACTTTTTTAAACTTACATCCTCTTTCATATTGAACAAATTGACATGGAATTATAGTAATAAAATCTATAGTAAAATGACCTTGTTGATAACACCTTGCATATATTTCATTTAGAAAATAAAATCTATTATGAGCAGCCAAACACGATAGATTCCTATTTATAACTTGTTTCTTCCCATAATTGATTTTCATTTTATTAGATTTCTCCCCCACATTTCAAGAAACTTTTTTCTCCAAGGATATGAAATAATAAATTATAAAAAGTATGATTTATGTCCATATTCCTCATAAAACTAAATATTGTATTTAGTGAAAGATCTTCCAAGAAAGTTTTGTTTTTTTCTAGAAAAATATTCTTATTTTCCTGATATGTTTCAAGATCCATTTTTTCATTTTCCTTGGTAAAATCATCTTTCTCAAGTTGTATCAAAATTAACTTGATATAGAAGTGGTATTTTCACGATTTTACCATAATAAAATTTCTTTATTTTCCTTTATAAACTTCACTATTAACCAAAATAGATTTTATATTCTTATAGTTCAGAAGAGTATATTTTACGTGATATTTTTTTTCACAAATTACCATATGTTTTTGAGAAATTATATTTTACTTAAAATGTTTTATTATAGTCTTCTCTCACCTTTTAAAGGTATTTTCAACTTCAAGACACCTTGATTTTGTCTTATTAAATTTTTATTCCTTTACTATAGATCTCTCTTTAACATATTTCAACAATATATATTGGCCAACAATTATCACATAAAGAAGTTTGATTACATCATTTTATCTATTCTACTTGTTGTGATATTCATCATCACTTTACATTATCTCATTCCATATAAATCTATATTCTCTTTTGACTTTGGTGTTTTCGTAAGATCATTATCAAATAATATTTTTTAATATGTGTTCAATTAAAGTCTCTTTAGTTTCTTTATAATTCTATGAGGCTTATTAATGTTTTTTAATATGATCAATGATTTCACAAAACTTTTTTATTGTTTGAAATTTATATTAACTACTTATAGTTGATTAGTCATCCACTTTATTTATTAACATTATTCTTCTTTTCCTTCTTAGATAATTTTTCTTTTTCTCAGTAGATTTATTAATTTCTATAGAACTTATTCCCCATTAATTATTATGAGACCATTCATTTTTATAATCATCTTTATATTCTCTACCTTTCTTATTTGGATATTAAATTTAAAAGTTCCCAATCCTCTTATGATATTCATCCATTCCTTTATCATCTTTATATTCCATGTATAACTCATATTTCTTTTCCTAGAATTTAATATTTTGGATGTGTTAGAACACTATATCCTCTTTTATCATGTTATTAAATACAAGACATTTCTTTAACTCATAGTTAATAAGAATATTTTGGAACTCATCCATAGATAAGTCATCATTTTATTCCAAAACAGATACCTTTTCATTAAATATGTTAAGAAATTTTCTCATTTTTTTCAATGGTTGATTCATCTATAATGTCTCCAAAACCAATGATATTATTGAATATATCATTCAACCTTAGGAATTATTCATTAAAGGGATTATCATCCTCAATTATAATATCATTAAATTTTTATAACCATATTTTAATATTATCTTCTTTATCAATGAAATCAACTTTAAAAATATTTTCATGTTTTTCCATGATTTTATCGGATGTTTTATATCCCATTTATTTACAAAATAATTTTTTATATGAGGAATTAAATATAGAATTACTTACTTTTCCATTGATATATGAATTCATTTTATTAATAATATTCATTTTGAAAATCTTTTTCACTTAGTGTAAACCAAACAGTTGCAGCATGGATAACTTCTTATACATGTGAGAGAAGATCAGGTATCAACCTATTAATTCAACCATGATAATTATTTCCATCAAACATTGGTACACCTCGGATTTTAATATAACTGATATTATATATAATTAACTCAAAAAATATTTTATATTTTAGAGGTAAATTGGAAATATCCAATACACCTTAATGTTCCTAGGTAAGTGGTATTTTATTAATGATAAGGGGTAGGGAAGGGAATGAATTATTTATTCTATTTTTACAATTTTATTATTGAAATTAACTTCTATGATTGGTTAAAGTCTCTATCCACTATATCTAAAATATAACCCTCACCAATATAAAAATAAAATTAAATAAACACAGGGAAAACAAGAATTGTTTTAAAATATTTTATCCTATTGTTTGTATCTACCCCTTACCTTATTTGAGTTGAGTTTAAAACATATATTTTATCACTGTTAAATTTTTGTTCTTATTAAAGTTGATAAGTTATCATCCTTGACTCAATCCCTAGAAGGTGTCGAAAGCTATCATCATTATTCCTTAAGAAGACATCATCATTGACCCAATGATATCTCTTGATAGTATTCATATATCTATGATTATACTAGATCCCTGAGGTATATAATGGGGATATATAAACCCTAATATATAAGATCTTCCGTGTGATCTTGTATGTCTCTTAATCTTAATATATGATATTCTTCCTCAACATTAGGTGTTTGACTTATAAAGAATGATTAATACCATATCATTTACAAAATCCTTCTTCTAAAAAATTAATAATGATCAATGTATTCATGGAAATATGCAATCATAATTTTTTTCTTTCTTCTCAATATAAATCCTTATATTGATAAGAACATTAATCTTCTTTAAGTGATGTAGATGAAACCCCGCATTAGTTGGTGAACCTCAGCCTCTCTCACTATTAAATAATTATATTATTCTATTTTCCTTTATTTATATAATCATGTGAATATTATTTCTATAATTTGAATATGTAAATCACCCACTTAGATTATAGAAACATTATTTCCACTTCAAAATTACCATGACATCTCTAAATAAAATATAAACTTTTCCTCCAAAAAATGATTTCAAATATTTTATTTGAAATTATATAATTATCATTTCAAGATACTTAAAATTATATATAATTTAATCATACATTTTACTTAGCTTGAATCATGGTCATGTCAAGATATTTAATCCATTAAAAAAATATGAAAATCTTCTTACATGAATCTCTAAAATTCTCTATAAATCTTACAATTTCTAAAATTGATAAACCCTATTTGTGAAATATAATATCTTACATATCATTACAATGAGTTAAAATATCTTATGCATTATTCATAATATCTTCCATATACTCCTCAGAATATTTTGTTTTAAAAAAATACTTTTCATTCCTTTTCAGATATTCCATATTAGATTGAATATATTATATATGTCTTAAATATCTCATGTGTCATAGTACACAATTTCCTTTGTTTTATTTTAAAATTAACATCAAAATATATATATTTTATGCTCTAAAATTTCATACATATCAACATAAGATATATCCTTTACCATATCTCAACAAAACATAAAAATATATCCTACCTATACTTGAAATATCATCCATATGAACTAGAATATGTTATAAATAAGAAATAATATCCTAAAAACCATATAAAAATTGTTATACATCACAGTATGCACTAGTAATTTTCTGAATAATACAAAAACCATACAATCTATAATAATTTAATAGTATTTTAAAATCTACTCTAAAATTATACATCTAATAAAATTTATTTTAGTTATATTCCAAAATATTCTTAATATATATAAATATTATTTGTATCTTCCAAAAAAATTAATCATGGTTGATAAGAAATACGATAAACATTGAATAGTTCTATCGGTCCTTCACTTGAGATGATATTTTGGGAAAAGTTTTAAAATATAATGTTTTATTGAGGTTTCTTAGATATATTAATATGAATACATCAGACTACTTGGCGTCCAGACTATAAATTTTTTATTTAACTAAATTTAAGAGCTCATGTTAAATTAAATATTAGTATATACATCTGATGGTGATATTAATTATTAAAAAATTACTAAATAAGTATTAATTCCTGATTTAGAAAATAACATACCATTATTTAATAAATATTTTTAAATATGTTTTAGTGAATAATAACTCATTTTAGACTTAAGTTGTATTTATTAAACTACAATTTATTTTGATATTCATTTAAAGGATATTAATAAAGTTATATATTCATGTTATAGACTAAAAGTGTAATAAAATTTGAATATATAAGGGGATATATATTTTAAGTTGAGATGTGTTTTTATTTAAATATTCATAATTTAGAGGGAATTTAATTTAAAACATTGATCATTATTTAGTTTCTCTAGTAACCTATAATATGTTATCTTATATAAGCATATAGTTAATTAATTAACATATATTTTTATGAGCCACCCTTTTCAAGTGAAATATATTTGGAAATATGATGTTTATTTTTTAAGTGGAATCAATATTCAATTGGTAATTTTTTTAATTTAATACATTTCACATGGAAGGTTTGAGATGATACTATACTCTCACTACCTGTTTTTTATTTTGGGATTTATATTTTTTTAGGGGGAGAAATAAATGGATCCTTGGAAGTCCCATATGGGAGAAAATGTCAAATTAAGAGTGTTAAATTGAAACATAAATGGGGGTATTATGTCAAGGAGGAACCAATGGTCTTACTTATTATATAGTAATATTTATCCCACTGAATTTATTATCAGTATATTGGAGATTATATAGTTTGGGTAGAAATTTTTTAATATTTAGGGGGGAAAATTGAATGAAGAGAATATACTAAAATTAATATGAGATTAATAAAATGTATTTTTAGTTTCTATCTAATTTAAAGAATTGGAATACACATTTTAGAATAATGAAATATAACGGGAGAGTTAATTTTTACAACTTATGAGTAAACAATTGGAAATTTTAAAAAATATAAATGGGAATATTGAAGTTCACTTAATAAATAAGGAGATAAAAATAAGTGGGATATGATGTTACATGGGATAAATTTTCTAAATATTTTATCTAATATTTAGTGTTAATATAAATAAATATAAGTGAATAATGATTTTACACATTGTTGTTAATATACATAGTGATTATTTTATAGCCAATTATGAGTTTCTCAAATGATATAAGATGACATATCCTTTATGAGGAAGATAAAAACCTATAGATAACTCATTAAATAATCATTGATAGCTCAGTAAGTATGAAACAATCTATAAATAAAATTATTATATATATACTTATAATGAAATTATTTCCACATCATAATTCACTAATAAAATATACCATATAGATATAATTAAATTTAATATTTGTTAAAAAAATTGTCCATTTCCAAAAATTTAAAAAAAATCACCATTAAAAAATAATGTTTTTTAAACATTCCAATTTTTTTATAAAAATATATAAATAATATTAATAATTGTATACCATAGTGAAATATTTTTACTAAGTATCTTTGAAAATTTAATTCAAAATTGTAATGTATACCTTCCTCATGTCCATGGATCTTATATGTATGATTATTTGTGGAGAATATGATCCATGGTATTTATATATAGTATTAATGATATTTATTTTTATTTATTTCATATATTTTTTTATAAATTATTATTAATACATATTTGATTTGTAATGTTATTTTATAATGAATAAAATATCTATTGATACTATGTCAAAACCTACCCTCACTAGGAACCCTTCCCTGAGTATGTATTGAAAATAAGAGTGATCCCTGAAACATGTCCCTAATAGGCCATGGTTTAGTGACTTACACTAAGGTTATAAAACATAAAATGGAAGTAATTACTCTTTTAAATCCCATAAATCACCACAATATATAATAAAAACAATATCCCATGATAAAAACTATTTTATACCAATCAAATTCTCTAAAAAAATACAAAAAATAAACTCCTATGGCAGAAACTCCAATCAAAACGCCATGCTCTAACTTGTAATAACCATATTGATTTCAAACATCCTATAGAAAACCATAAAAATAGGTTTATATATATGTGCTAGAGGATTAATTTATACTCATTTGGATCCTCTTTAAGGCCTATAATGAAATTTTGGAAGATGCATACTAATACCATAGTGAATAAATAACAGAACCAACACACACCTAAACTATGTAAGTTAACATAATATCCCCATGGATCACTCCATAAATGTCACCTGAATGTATTATTACATAATAATAAATCTTATATCATAATGTCACCCCAACTTCAATTTATTAATGGTTTGCGACTCTGACACCCAAATAGAAAATTCAATGTGCTTCTATCCACTCAATTCCTATACATTGTCAATATATATATATATATATATATATATCATGTCATAGCCTATGAGATTCATACTATCACCCTAACTCCCCTAACCTCCATAGGGTCCAAAGTTCTTTTTGGAACTTCTTTGCAAATAACATACCATCATTTCAAAACCAATATGGGATGGAATAGTTCTACCTTCCCCAACCCCCATAGGGTTCAACTTTCTATTGGGACTATAATATAATATCCATACCCAATATATATCCTCAATATTTTATGGTAAGGTATCATAAACATGAACTAAATAAACCTAATTCTCTCATGATATCATGAAATACCCCCACCATGTATCATCATATCAGAACCATATATCCACACAACAATAGGGTTACATGAACATGAATGAAATCAACCTCATTACCTCCTCTACCATACACAGCCTCAAACATACATCATAATATCATGAAAAATTTCATGATATAACTATAAAATATCACAACTTGTATGAACCTACTAACTTGGATCCATCATAACAAATACCATGTCTGATGTGATTGTGGGGAAGAGGAAGTAGTCATCCATAAATAACTTTCTAACCTAGATGTTGGTGAAATTCCCTAAAACCCAAAAAAATATTAGAATTGAAAAGAATACAATGTAGGTGGTCTGTGTAAGAAATCACAAAGAAAAATATAATATATTATATAGTCACAAAAAATTTCAACTAAGGTCTTTATAATAAAACATCCCTACAAATATTTTAGAACAATTATCCACATAACTATTAACTCATCCTAACCAATAATACCAAAAACTAATAGAAAACCACGTCCTAATTTAATAATTAAAACAATCACTAAAATATTATTTACATATCATTTGTTCACATCCTTTATAAATATTTAAATATTTACTATTTACCATCCACATTATGTTCATTATGATATTCATTTATCTTTACTTAAAATAAATATTCCATTAACCATCATACAAATTCATTTTATTGATTAACCATTCTTTAAAATCATTAAAATTTAATTATTAATAAATAATTATTTAGTTTCAGACCATAACCATTACCATATTAATTATTATCAACTGTATCCATTATACTAAGAAACTATAATGAAACCCCTCAATAATAATACAACTATCTAATCCCCCATTAAAATATCCAAGCTATATTCCACCATAAAACTCTAACTAAAAACCACAAAAAAATTCCACATTTCACTATATCATCACATGCACCCATCGACAACTACATTCATTCATATCAAATTCAAATTCTACTTCTCAACATCTTTACCATAATTTCTAAACTTCCTCAAAAACAAATTATTACCATATTTTTATGATTTATCCAACCATGAAGGAAAAATAATATCAACAATAGTTTCAATATTATCATGGTAATACACGTCAATCAACCACACAATAAATAAAATAAATAACAAATAATAAAAAAAAGAACTAACATCAATTTACATCATGATACATTTCTTTAATCATTCATTTATTAAGAGGTATCATGGCCAATATAGTAATTATCATTAAATTTACAAATTTTAAAACAACCATATCATTAAAATATTTAAATGTTTATACTTTTATGAGTGGTGATTTGAAAAACATAATACAAAAAACCATAAAAATGACATAGGAGTAAGAAAAATCTTAGTAGATGCATCAATCCATCCATAAAATTTAAATTATATCATGGAAATATATAACCACGGGGGAACCAATTTTCTATTAATTTTCATCAGGTAAAATTCATTATGTTAATTAGTTTTACACTTAAAATCTACCAAATGATAAAAATAATTCAACCTGAGATATTTAAATAAAATACAAATACATATGTATTGAATCTTATACATTTGACAATGCTTCTTGATCATTGTATAGAATGATAAAACAACTCAATTAAACAATCAAATAACAATAAAGGATTATCTAAGAAGCCTATCCCCAAACATGACCATATCATCCACAATATAAAAATGCCTAACCGAATTAGAACAACCATTAAAACTCCTCAAAGAAGCATGTTAAAAGCTAAAATAAAGAAGAAGGGTAGGGAAATTACCTTGGTTCATAAAGAGGTGGGTTAATTGAAGTAAAGAGCCAAATGAATTTGAAGGGATATTAAAGTAAACCAAGGATGAACCATTTTTGGCCTAGGGTTAAAGTTAAATAAAGGAAATATGAATAATTAAAAGGGTTTTTGGAATTTATAATGGTGCTAGAAATTTAAGCTGCCACTTCATGAGAAGTATTGGTCACACCACAATGAGGATATCTCGAGTGAATTCTTAGTATCTATACCATGATCTCTTATCTCTCCCCCAATTATTCCTGATGAAAAATAATTTAAATACATTCAAACAAAGTGAGTATTGATGTGATGACTATCACATTGATGGGAGCCTTGAATGGAAGAACCTAGAAATCAACTCTATGGGTAATTACACAATAATAACTTCACCCACACTATGAAGTCTATTTATGGATAAGTATAAAAAAAATTCTTAAATAGCTTCATTTTGGGACCAATACAACACTATATTATTTTAAAATTGAAAAGGAATGTCTAATATTAAATAAAACCATATGTATGAGATATTATAGTTAAACTTAATGTCTACACTTAGAAAAAACCTCCTCAACCCTTTTATATCACAAAAAACATCCAACACACCAAAACATAAGTTTCTATTCATAATAAAAAGACACAAAAATCTTAGGGATAACCCATTACACTACAAAACATGATATAGGTTGTGACCTATACCTCCAAGGTGCGACACAAAAGTCTTTAAAACAACCTTATCTTTCAACTATCCACTCATTCTACATCACCCACAACCACACTGTGACACACTACACCCAACTTAAAACTCGAATCTAATTCCACTTCTCTTACTAAAACATTTTTCTGATTCCTGCATCACTCAGAGACACAAAGTGATTGGTTGATAATTCATGGGATGTAACTTTCTATAATTGGGTTTATATAATATCATATTTATTTATTATATAAAATTTTTAGTTCTAAAATCACCCCCCCAAAAAATATCCCCCACATGAAATTTAAATTTAATCTCAAATTGTGAATAAATGTTTACATTTTCTCTTTATATCATATTTTAGATCAGATTTCAATACTTAAAATTTTTTATTTCTCCAAAAAAACTTCACCAGTCACCTAAATTGATTATGAAAATATATTTTTTCTTTTATCAAGGATGTGGAGAAGTTTTTATTTAAATAATAAATTGTTTTTTAGTTTCAATTCTTATCTTTTGAGTAGATGTTTCATGTCTAGAATATTTAAAAAAAGGTTCATTCAATAAAAAATTAAGCTTTTAATGTTTAAGTGTAAAATAGAATAATTAATTCATAAATACTACACACTGAGGGCTTTAAAATTTTAAAATTTATATTAGTATTAAATTCACATTCTTTTATAATATCATGATTCAAATACATGGAGATATATTGAGAATGATTTGATCTAAAACATTTAAATACAAATATTTTAATTGACTGTCATCATAAATCATTTTTAACTATATTCTTCTATACTATCATTTTGGATCACTAATATTTTCATCATGGTTTCTTACATAGGGTTAGATACCAATAGTTTTAATTTTACATATTCATAACCATATAATGGATTTCAATATCCTTCTTTATATAATTGTTCATTTGGATGCATTTGTACACTTCACTAAAAAATATTGTTGAATGATAATTTGACTAATGAAAGCAGATGATCCTAATTTCATTTTAAATCAAGAGAGAAAGACCATAATATAACATTCAATATTTTGATAATATTTCTAGTTTTTCCATTAGTTTAAGGATAATTATAATTACTAATATTTACCCCTTTCTATATTTCCTTATGTAGAATATTTCAAAACTTTGATGTCACCATTAGATCCCAATATAAAATGATGAGTAGTGATACACCATGATCCCTAAATTTTTTATATAAATAGTAATGTAACATTATCAATGAAGATATCCTCTCTAATGTCAATAAAATGGGTGTGCATTGATATTTTTAAAATAATAGTACCTATTAATTTGTTCTTTCTATGACATATAAATAATATTAATACACTTTATACTAATGTTTACTCACATATTATGGGTAAAAATAAATTTTTAATAAATCCATTGGGGTTTTCCAAATATTATATAAATTTATAGAATATTGAATAGATTTTTATATACGAAAACAAATCTATTTTCATGTTACGTAACTTATAATGTAATCACATATCAATATATATTATTTTGATTCTAGTGATATATATAATTATGAGTTTTGGGATTCATCTAGTGACTATTTCTTTAAGTATACTAATATATAACCTATCTATTGTATTATAACTCAATATTTTATATTGACGAAAAAAAATTTTCTTATGAAACAACCCATACAGTAATTATTTATTTATTTAATTAGAAAGGTGTTCATGTTGAACCACCTTGAATTTTCTTGAGTAATATTGGTTTGATAATCATTTAGGTTGGATATGATGATGTTCATTCCCTTGTAATTCAATATTTCTTATTTAATATGTTCTCAATTAATGAATCTATTTCAATACTACTCATTAAAAGAACACACCTGTATTTTTTTTATCATATTCCAACTTATTATCCATTTATAGGTTATAGAAAATAGTGAAATAATTATTTTAAAGAAACTCCAACCATCTCATGTACCTAATATTTAATTTATAAATTCTTAATATATATTTTAATAATTTCTAGTTTGTATATATATCATACCCTTAACTATAAATTCAACGTATCTTATATTCATAGAACAATATAGATCTATGAGATAAGAGAGATATGTTTTCTCATGATTATTCAATTATTATGTTGAATAGGATATCAAATTACCATTTTTAATCTATATATTATCTATTAAATTCCATAAAATATAAATATATATGACATATTATTCAACTCCAAAATGAAAAGTTATTATGTATACACTAATTGATATTCTATTTATGTCCTATAATCTTTACTTAAACTCTTCTAGTAAATATACTTACACCCTATTTAATTTTTTTTGGGTTGGAAAATCTTTAATTTATTTTCATAGACCAGGAATAAAACCCTGCTAGTCCACAGAAACTATGAATAGTCGATATATTTTTGGGAAAAGACAATTCTCAAAAAAACCTCATAAAAATATGTTTAAATATTATTTTATTTAGTATTTAAAACATGTCCTAAGAATTTCATTTTTTATATAATTATCACATTTAATAAATTTAGTAAATAATTTATCTTTCCTTAAACTATTTAGTAAAACTGTTATGTGATCCTAATCTTTCTCATAAATTTTAGAATATATCAAAATGTTATCTATAAATGGATCCATGAATTTATCTGTGTAATATATAATTTTTCTATTCATTAAATCAATAAATATATTTGGGACATTCATTGATCCAAAAAAATACATTAAATCATAATGTTTATACATTTTTGTGGAAATTACTATTTGTAATTTATTTCTTCTTTACCATTAACTCATGAAATATAGGTCAAAAGTTAATCATTGAGAAGAATAGGGTTCTTGGATGTTGGTAAAAAAAATAATCAATCTTTTGAAGAGAATATGATTCCTTTATATTGAATTTGATAAAATATCTATAGTCAAAATACAATATCATTAATCTAATCATCTTCTTAAAAAATATAGTAATTTTACCTCAAGGAGATATATTAGTCCATATAAAACACTTGCCTATGAGTCCATTGAATTGTTTCTATGTCTCTTATATCTACCTTAGTTCCATCTTATATGGATTATTTAATTTTTTTGGATATAAATAAGAGTTTGAATGATAAATTAGTCCATAAATATCTGGTAGGTCCCGATATTTCATTTGGGAATACATAAATGTATTTATAGACAATGGTGTCATCGTATATATCCATATATTTTATGTATTCCTCTTCCATACTAGGAACTTTATAAAACATACTATAAGGGGAGGTTATTGATATGAATTATGGGGGAATATTTATCCATTGAAAATTATTTTAGTTTATCCAAATAATAAAAATAAAAATTATTTAAATCGATACTTAATTTGGGAATTATTATTTAAGAGAAAATTGTTGAGTCAATAAGGTTTTCCTTATGACTTTTCCATTCCTTATTGTTTTGAAAATCACAAACACCTTATACTAAACAAATCAACATTTTACTTCTATATGGAAAATTTCTTTCCTTATGGAAATTTATCCTTACCAAGATTTCCTTATAAATATCAATATTTTTCTTAAGGATAAAAATCAGATTCAAACCTAAAACCTCAGAATCTTATAATACTTAGATATGACACATTCTGTTTTAGGATTCAAATTCTGGATGCGAACTCTAATGAAGTTCCACTCTGAATTCTAGATACAAACTCTAATGAAGTTCCACTCTGAATTATGGATACGAACTCTAATTAAGTTCCATTCTGAATTCTAGATACAAACTCTCATGTAGTTCCACTCCAAATTCTGGATAGGAACTCTCATATAGTTCGACTCCGAATTCTGGATACAAAATCTCATATAGTTCGACTCCGAACTTCTATGAGTTCGACTCCAAACTTCTATGAGTTCGACTCTGAACTTCTATTAGTTCGAATCAGAACTTCTATTAGTTCGACTCCAAACTTCTATTAGTTCAACTCCGAACTTCTATGAGTTCGAATCTAAACTCTGTAAGTTCAGGTTCTGAATTATAGTGAAACCATACTCTGAATTTCCTTAGAAATTCAGACTTCGGATTGCTAAAAAATTCAGGTTCCGAATTCCAACAAAACAGAATCCGAATATCTCTTTATTATAAGACTCTGAATTCCATTTTGGTTAGACTCTGAACTTTTATTTGCATACATTCTGAACATTAGTTTTTCTTATTCTTATACTCATTTCATTACAAAATGATGTCGTGCTTTCAGTTATTGACTAACTGTTGGTTGAGTAACATGTGTATAGGTCCCTATGAAATTCAAGGAGAAATATGGCCATTGGAGGAGGGGGCCGACCATTGGAGCTTTTCCTATAAATAGGAGCTCATTTGAATGAGCTCAACGTAAAACTTTGAGACAACTTGTACTTACATGCTGTTGCAGTGATTTCTAGAGAGAGAGGATCTTATCAACTCTCAAGCTTTGTGCAGAAAGTTTGAATGGCTTGTTCAAACTTTTCCTTGTGCAGACTTGATTCGTGCAACTCCGATTGTTGGTGATTACAATCAAGGGATTCTAGGGATAGGAAGACAGAGGTTCCAACACCTTGAAGTTGAGGGATTACTTGCTGAGGAAGACAGAGGCGCTGACTACCTGATAGTTGAGGGATTACTGGGATAGCAAGATAGACTCTGATCTTCGTATCGAGGGCTTACCCTGGTGTGGGTAAAATAGACTAGCTTGAAAGTATAAATCATAGGACCTTTATCCAAGTTTGTTGGATACCCTTCTCTTTGGGTTAAAAGAGTTATTGTTTTTTACTTATAGTTTTACTACTTGTTTTTCCACTGCATTTTGTATTGTAAGGAAATTATAACCTTCATATAATTCCTTACACTTTTACTCTGACTTAGTTAGATTCTATACACTTTAAGGTAGAATCTAATATTGTAAAATTTGGTTAAGTTTCATTTTACGGATCCATATTTCCGGAACCTGTTTTTCAGAATCACTTTCCAGATTTAAGCAAGTGTATAGAACTAGAAGTTTGTAACTTCATACTTTGTCCCAATATTTCAATTGGTTTTAGAGGTGTTGTGATTTTGCTTAGTTTAACTTTTTTAAACTTATATCTTTCCTTGTTTAAGGAAATTTTTAAAGTTTAAAATTCACCCATCCTCTTGTATATTGAGCATCTACATCATTATTTCGATCCTACAATTGGTATCAGAGGAGGTATCTGAAATACTTATACTCACATATAAGTTTTTCTTGATCATTTTTTCATTGTTCTATATTTTTCTTACTTAGGAATATTCTCTTTGAATCTGAAATTTTTTTATTAAAAAGTTTTTGTGTGGAAATATTTTTTTAAGATGGTAGGAATCAATGTTGGTTCCATCGACAACATAAATCCTACAAGACCACCAATTTTTGATGGCAATGATTATAAGTATTAGAGAGATCAAATGAAGACTTTTGTTATCAATAATGGGGTAGATAATTTTGTTATGCTTACCAGTGGATACAAAATTCGTGATAAGGAGGTAAGTGCTTTTACTAATAAAGAAAAGAATGAATACCAACTCAACTATAAGGTACACACCACTTTACTATGTTCAATGACTAGGAATACATATAACCAAATTTCTTCTTGTGAAGTAGCTAACTGTATATGGAAGAAACTTGAAGTTACACATTTTGGTACATCAAAAGTGATTGAGACCAGAAGAGTTATGCATAGAGCTGAGTATCATGGTTTTAATTTTACTTATGAAGAACTCATTTGCAAAGTACAACGAAGGTTTATGACTATCGTGAATATTTTACAATCTATGGGAGAAAAATGTCTGGATGATGAATCTCTTGTTGACAAGATTATAGATATTATGCCCAATGAGTGGGAATCAAAGAGAACTTCAATTGATGAGAATAGGAAGGTTACTCAAATTTCCATATATGGGCTATTTGGAACTCTTCTCCAACATGAAACAAGGATGAAGAGAGATGCTGACAACATTAAAAAGATAAATGGGAATGGTAGTGTTGATTTTACTACAACATGAAATCACATGAAATCTAAGACTCCTGAGAGAGTAACTAGATCCAAATATAAGAATATTATTATCCAATCCGAATATAGTGAAAGTGAAGTCTCCAAGAATGAGTTAGAAAATATTTCTCGAAGGATGAACAATATAGTTGGACAAAGAAATTTACAATCCAAGTATAAGAAGAAGGAATGGAAAGATAAGAAAGATGGAGAAGTCACATTCTATGAATGTAAGAGAGATGGACACATAAGACCTGATTGACCTATGCTCAATTGAAAATAAAGAAAAGAGAGGAATTCTGAAAGGAATAGAAAGAAGTATTATAAAGCTAAAGCTAAGAAAGTTCTGAAAGAAAATGATACTTGGAGTGCCAGTGGTGGTGACTCTTCAGATGAATCTTTGGATTATAAATCCCATGGACAGAAGAATCTTGTTCTTATAGCCAGATTACCTATTAACAATCATTTCATTATGGATAAGGTACACAATGTTCAATCATTGACCAATTTTTCTTTGAATTCTAATGATAGTAAATATTATAACTCTTCAGATGAAGAATCCTCTTCTGATAAAGAAAATACTTTACCTTCCTATGAAGAAGTTTCTAGGTTTTCTAAACTTCTTGAGATTAAGAATTCAAAACTCAATAAAAAACTTGATAAAGAAAATTATAGTAATTTTATTCTTACTAAGGAAATATTAGATATTTATATAGATCATGATAAAAAAATTGCTGATTTTGAAAGTATTTCAAAAAATATCGAGGAAGTAAATTCTGAAAAGAATAAACTTTCTAAATATCAAGAAAAATTAATTTCTAATAAAAGTGTTTTCGAGCCTAGCTCTAGTTCCAAATATAATGATTTTGGAAATAAAAACTTGGTTATAAAACTCAAGTCCGAAATATTTTCCTTAAAGAAGTGTTTGTCAAACTTTACCTTAGGTAAAGAAAATTTTGATAAGATGTATTCACAAATACGACCTTTAAGAAACAAGTCCGGATTTGGTTATACCCATGCTAAACCAATTTTTAGTAATAACTACTTTGTTCCTCCAAGTGCCCCATTTTGTACCAAGTGTCAATATAGAGGTCACTGGGCAAAGAATTATTCTTTAAACAAAATCCAATCTTGAGGTTTTCATAAGGCTTATTTTTCTAAAAATATGTGGGTGCCCACAATTTTGCTTTTTGAAATTTCCAGATCCAGGAAAGTCTGGATTCCAAAAACCTAACATTTTCTTATTTTTTGGAAGATAAAGGAATTACCAGCAGCAATACTTGGTACATGGATAGTGGATGTTCCTAGCATATAACTGGTAACAAAAACTATTTTGAAAATATTATTAAGATGAAAGGAGGAAAATAAACTTTTGGAGACAATGCTCAGGGAGAAATTGTTGGTATAGGTAATATTGTTCTTCTCGGTAAAACTTTTATTTCAAATGTTTTGTTTGTCAAAGGTCTTAAGAACAACCTCATCAGTATAAGTCAATTATGTGATAAAGGATACCTTGTGAAGTTTAGGAATGATAAGTGCTTAGTACACAACTCAAAGGAAGAGTTTATTATTTCTACCCAAAGGCAAGAGAATGTTTACACACTTAACTTATAAGACCTTAGGAGCCAAGAATTACCTTGCCTTAGTGCAATATAAGATCATTCTTGGTTGTGTCATAAAATTTTAGGTCACTGTAACCTTAGAAACTTATGTAAAATATCTAAGAAGAAATTAGTTAAGGATCTACCAGAGCATAGATTTGATTATTCTAAAGTTTTTAATCCTTATCAATATGGCAGGAAACATAAATCAAGTTTTAAATCAATCAGTGAAATATCAACAACTGATGCATTACATCTAGTGTATATGGATCTTTTCGTTCCAACACAAACTGGAAGCATTAGAGGAAAGTACTATGTATTTTTTTGGTTGATGATTACACTAGATTTATATGGGTATATTTTCTAGCAAAGAAGTATAAAGATTTCTCTTATTTCAAAAGTTTTAGAGCTCAAGTCAAAAATGAGAAAATTCTTCCATTGAAAATTATTCATAGTGATCATGGAGGAGAATTTCAAAATTCTGATTTTGAAACTTTTTGTCATAGAAAAGGTATTACTCACAACTTTTCAGCACCCAGAACACCTCAAAAAAATGGTGTTGTTGAAAGAAAAAATAGAATTCTTCAAAATATAACTAGAACCATGTTGAGTGAGTATTATGTTGCCAAAATTTTTTGGGTTGAATCTGTAAGTACTACTTGTTATACTATAAATCGAGTTTTGATTAGACCTTTTCTTAACAAAACTCCTTATGAGTTATAGAATGGTAGAAAACCTATACTTTCATACTTTAAGGTTTTTGGTTGCAAGGTATTCATCCTGAATACTAAAGATAATCTACACAAATTCGCACCAAAATCAGATGAAGGAATTTTCTTAGGCTACTCCACAACTTCTAAGGATTATAGAGTTTTCAATAAAAACACTTGTACTGTTGAGTAAACAGTACATGTAAAATTTGCTGAGTCTGATCCCTTTTTTTTAAATCATCCCAACTGACATCCTTAGATGTGTTTTCAAAAACTGATTAACATCCTTTAATAGAAAATCCTTCTGATAAGGAAAATGTTCAAAAGATGCTTCTGAAACATTTACCCTAGAAGATTTCCTACCCTATGTTGATGAACATGTTTTACAAAACCCAAGTCAGGTGTTTCTTAATAATCATCCTAGTGATATTATCATTTGTGATGTGAATCAACATATAAGGACTAGAATTTCCTTAAGAAATTAAGTAGAACATCTAGCATTTCTTTCCCAATTAGAACAAAAAATCCCTGATGAAGCTTTAGGTGACGACGATTGGATCAAAGCCATACAAGATGAGTTAATGAATTCAAAAGGAATAAAGGCTGGACCTCGGTTGAAAGACCTAAGGAAACTTCTGTTATTGGAGTAAAGTGGGTCTTCAGAAATAGGTGTGATGAAAATGGAGTCATAGTTAGAAATAAATATAGACTAGTTTCCAAAGGCTATAATCAACAAGAGGGAATATAATATGAATAAACCTATACTCTAGTATCTAGACTTGAATCTATGTGTATCTTACTTACCTGTGTAGCATTCTTCAATTTCAAGTTTTTTCAAATGGATGTGAAATGTGCTTTTCATAATGGTTATGTTCAAGAGGAAGTTTTTGTTGAACAACCTCCTAGTCTTGAAGACACAAAATATCCTAATCATGTTTTTAGACTTACCAAAGCTTTGTATGGCCTCAAAAAATCCCAATGAGCTTGGTATGATAGACTAACATGATTGTTTCTTCAAAATAACCATGTTAAGGGAAATGAAGATCCAACCCTTTTTATAAAGAAAGATAAGAAAAATGTTTTGATTGTTCAAATATATGTTGATGACATCATATTTGGTTCAACACAGCAATCATTAATTGATTCCTTTGAAAATCTAATGAAATCTGAGTTTGAAATGAGTATGATGGGTGAGTTAACATTTTTCCTTGGTTTTCAAATTTCTTAAAAACCAGAACGAACCTATATACCTCAACATAAGTATATTAAAGATCATATAAAAATGTATGGATATGACAACACTAAGAGTATAAGTACTTTTATCAGTACCTCAAACACACTTTATCTTGATGATACTGGGAAACCATCAGATCAAACATCTTTTAGAGGTATGATATGAAGTCTACTTTACATGATAGCTAGTCAACCAGACTTGATGTTTTCAGTATGCTTATGTTCAAGATATCAATCCAATCCTAAGGAATCTCATTTAATGGCAGTGGAAAGAATTTTTCGCTACTTAAAGGGAACCATGGATTTAGGACTATTTTACACTTCTGGAAATGATTTTGTTTTAAATAGTTTTTCAGATGCTGACTTTGGTGGATGTAGAATGGATAGAAAGAGTACATCCGGAACTTGTCGTTTCTTAAAATATTCGCTAGTTTCTTGTTCATGCAAGAAGCAACACTCAGTAGCACTTTCCACTGCTGAAGCTAAATATGTAGCAGCTGGAAGTTGTTGTGATCAAGTGTTGTGGATGCAACACACACTCACAGACTATAGCTTGAGTTTTACAAAGACTCAAATTTTGTGTGATAACACAAGTGCCATTTCCCTTAGTAAAAACCCTGCATATCACTCCCGTGCAAAGCACATAGATTTTAGGCATCGCTTTCTTAGGGATAAAACACAAAAAGGAGATATCATTCTTCAGTTTATTGGAACACAAGATCAACTTGCTGACATTTTCACAAAATATTTACCCTATGATAGATTTGAATACATTAAACAGAAGTTAATAATGATAACCATGAGGTAATCTTCCTTCATTAACTTCCTGTTGAACCATTCTTCTTATAGTAAAAAAATCCTTTTCATAGGGGGAGTACATTTGTTTATGAGACTTTTAAAAAATTTCGTAATGAGTCTTTCAAAATTTTTTGTAATGAGACTTTAAATTTTTTTTCATAATTAGTCTTTCAAAATTTTTCGTAATGAGTCTTTCAAATTTTTCGTTATGAAAATTTTGTACTAAAAATTTTTGCAATGAAAATTTCATATTGAAAATTTTCGTAATAAAATTTTCATAGTGGAAATTTTCGTAATGAAATTTTCATACTGGAAATTTTCGTAATGAAATTTTCGTACTGAAAATTTTCGTAATGAAATTTTCGTACTAGAAATTTTCGTAATGAAATTTTCATATTAGAAATTTTTGTAATGAAATTTTCGTACTGAAAATTTTCATAATGAAATTTCCGTAATGAGTTCTCGTACTAAGAATTTTCATAATGAGAATTTTCATAAAGAGAATTTTCATAATGAGAATTTTCTTAATGGGAATTTTCATTCTCATAATTTTCATAGTGAGTTTTTTTTTCATAATGTTTTTTTAGTCAAATATTCTTCAAGAAGAAGACTACCTATTATGAAAAAACTTCTTAGCCAATCTGAAAGTTATGATTTCCTTACTTATTTCTTTCATTGTCATTTTTTAGTGTGCTGTTAGTTTCTTTTTCTTATAAAATTTCTCAGTTTCATTTCTTCTCAAATCCATTTTTTTTAAAAACCTCAAAAGATAGGATTCAAGATTTCCTTGAGGGTATTTTTTCAACCATCAGATCAGATCATAGAAGTTCTCAACCATTATATTTCTTTTGGAAGTTCAAAGGTCAGCTCCATCACCTATATAAACGGGACCCCTGATGGTTGTCCCACATCAAATTTTAAACTCTCACGTGTCGAAACTCTGCATCAGTTGTGAAAGGCCGTTCCGAATCCTTCAGAGCTTCTCCATTTTGAATGTCTGTTGAAGCTACTTCCCAAGATATGTCTACCACGAAGACAATTTCAAAATGGAAAGTGTACAGATAAAGACTAGTCCATCTGAACTTTTACAAGTACGATTCTATCATCTCCAAGAACATCAAGTTGAATGGTTGGGAAGATGCATGTGTATCCAAGACAACTGATCAAGATGTGGTCTATCCGGAGTTACCTGTAGAATTCTATGAATTAGAAAGCTTTTATGAGGAATATGGAAGAGAAATGTTTTCTTTAAAGTCTTATGGAAAGACTTAAAAACTTACTTACACAAAGGCAGAAAGCTTGGTGGGGCTAACATATGAAGAAGAAGCTGAATTTTGTTCACACAAACTCCCAGATGCTCAAGGTAGTTTTGTTAAGGTTAAGTCCTTAAAATGTCTTGGACTTTTTGATGTCAAGACATCAAAGATTTCTCACCTATCTCTTAATAATTTGATTCTTCAGCTTTGGGTACAAGGTTTCTTGGTTCCGAGAAAGGGTGATAAAGATACCCTGAAGAAAAGTGACATATATTTCTTAGAATTCCTGGTGAATCTATGAAAAATAAATCTGATGAGGCATGCTATTGTGAAAATCAAGAACATCAAGGAAGGAAACTTGAGATCTCAAATCATCATGTACCCTTCCTTACTATCTAAGATGATAGTTTGGTGTTTAGATTCTTTCAAGATTGCATGTAAGTCTAAGGTTCAAAATTGAAAGATTATGCTTTTTAGTGATGACATGCTGAAAATAATGAATATGGATTTTTTTAGGAAATAGGAGAGTTTTATAATTTTCTAGTGGAAGAGGCTGAAATCATTCCAAAAAATGTAGAAAAAGCTGAGTTAGTGAAGAAAGTTACTAAGAAGAAGAAGCTTAAGGAAGTGTTTGTTAAAGACAAGACCCCCAAATCTAAGGAAACCCAATCCGCACCTCCCAATCTGAAAAAACAGAATGCATATCCAGATGAGGTAGCTACTAAATGGAGAGAAGTTAAGAAGAAAAGGATACAAGGGGATCCACAGTTCGGATTAGACCCTGTTGAGGCTAAGGATTTAAGAGAAAAATCCACTGATGAGTTAGAAAAACAGGCCAAATATAAAAAGATGAAGAAGAAGATGTCTGAAGAAGAGATTGTTCAATCTCTCTTAAAATCCACAGAAGTAGCTTATGAGAAGATTCCCATTCCGGAAACTTTTGATATCCAACCATTAACAGAGACTACTGAGAAGAAGTACTTCACTCCAGAAATTTCCAAAGGGAAAGAAGTTGCTGAAGGAGTAGAGAAAGGAGCTGGTAAAGAAGTAGAGGAAGAAGTTGTTAAAGAAATTGAAGAAGAAGAAGAAGAAGAAGGAAGTTATGATCTAGATGACTTGATTAAACAAGTGGAATATTATCAAGAAAAGGCTGATTCCTCAAAACTAGTCACTCCGGGGAAGGGAGTTGGGGAAGATGGTAAGGGAGATGATGTCGAGGAGGAAGAAAAAGAGAATGATTCGTCCGAGGAGGAAAGCTATGAGAAGCATTACCTTGAATAAGAAGCATAGAAGGAGAAACCAGATGAATACAAGATTGTTCAAGTATCTGAATCCGAGGAAGAATCTCCTAATGAGGAACCCATTACGAAAGTGGATAAGGGGAAGAAAGTGATTTTGGAAACTCCAACAAAAGATATAATTAGAAAGAAAGATATTTCTGGTTCTTATAGAAGAACATTCGTGGAAAATTAAGAACAACAATCCCCAAGAAAGTTATAAAATTCTGAGTCATCAGCATTGAGTCATGACTTTGTTGTTGAATCTTTGAAGAAGTTGGTGGACACCATTCCAAATTTTCCCACCATACACTCCAGAAGCCAGATGATGCAACACAGTCTGAATCAAAAGTCATAATCCTTATATATGGTGATGGATAATTGTGTAAAGATTGAAGCAGAACATAGAAATTTCCTTATCAATTATGATGTCTACAGGAAATCATGCAGCAAAATCACTTTGTGGACTAAGAAAATTGATGAAGACTTGGCTGAGTTTGATTGTTTTCAGGATGATGTTAAATATGAATTAGACACCGAGGATGCCAAAGTGAAGGATCTTTAGGAAAATCTGAACCTTGAGTAAAATTCTTGGAATCAACATGTAAAGGACTTAAATGGGAAGGTTAACTCTCTTGCTCAAAATTTTAAAAGTGATAGAGATCTCCAGATTAATCTCGAAGAAAAGGTTGTAAAGCAAGATGAAGTTCTTAAGGAACAATCTGAGGCCCTGAAAGCTCAAGATGAAAGAATAAAAGCTTTGGAGAAGCAATTTGACGAGGATCAGAAAGATTTGAAGAAACTAAAAACCCTCTTGATGAAGCTGATCCCAAAGGAAAAGGAGAACAAATAGACAAATCCTATCTTTTGTTGCATTTGATTTTCCTTGTAAAAATTCTTTGAACTCTAATGAAATCTATGGTAGGTTGGATCTTGTCTTGTTACGTACTAATGTTTCAGGTACTTTATTTCTTTTCCATTCCCTTCAATTCTTTTTGAAAATCACAAAGGGGGAGAAGAAAAAAGAACTACTCAAAAGGGCGAGAAGGAAAAATAACTACTCAAAAAGAGAGAAGGAGAAATTTAAAAGGGAGAAAAATTTCTATTTTGAGAACCATCCCTAAGTAAGGGGGAGCTTATCTAAGGGGGATTTTCTGATTACAAAGTTTTTCATTCTTAATATAATGAAAATTCAATTACGAAAATCTTGAATATGATCCTTAGAGTTCCAAAGCCTAAGGTAGAGTTAGGTGTATTCACTGTCATTCATAAACAAAGGGAGATATGCTTTAATTTCAATGTCTAAAGAAATTTTTTTTCTAAGACCTCATATTTTTTTTAAAAAGGTTGTTTCTGCTTTCTAAAAAGGGGGAGATTTTTGAGTCAATAAGATTTTCCTTATGAATTTTCCATTCCTTATTGTTTTGAAAATTAGAAACACCTTATACTTAAGCAAATCAATATTTTACTTCTCTAAGGAAAATTTCCTTCCTTACGGAAATTTATCCTTACCTACATTTCCTTATACATATCAATATTTTTCTTAAGGATAAAAATTGGATTCATACCTAAAACCTCAGAATCATATAATACTTATATATGAAGCATTCTGTTTTAGGATCCGAATTCTGGATACGAACTCTAATTAAGTTCCACTCCAAATTCTGGATACGAACTCTAATGAATTTCCACTCTGAATTCTGGATACGAACTCTAATGAAGTTCCATTCCGAATTATGGATACGAACTCTCATGTAGTTCGACTCCGAATTCTGGATACGAAATCTCATATAGTTCGACTCTGAATTCTGGATATAAACTCTCATATAGTTTGAAACCAAAATTCTATGAGTTCGACACCGAATATCTATGAGTTTGAATCCGAAATTCTATTAGTTTTACTCTGAACTTCTATTAGTTCAACTCCGAACTTCTATTAGTTCGACTTCGTACTTATATGAGTTCGACTCCAAACTCTATAAGTTTTGGTTCTGAATTCTAGTTAAAACAGACTCCAAATTTCCTTAGAAATTCAGACTCCAGATTTCTAAAAAATTCAGGTTCTGAATTCCTACAAAAAAGAATCCGAATATCTCTTTATTATAAGACTCCGAATGCCATTTTGGTTAGACTCCAAACTTTTATTTTCTTAAATTACAAACATAATTTTTGATTATACTTACACTCGTTTAATTACAAAATGATGTCGTATTTTCAGTTATTGACTAACCATTGGTTGAGTGACACGTGTACAGGTCCCTCCAAAATTCAAGGAGAAATATGACCGTTGGAGGTGGGAGCTGACCGTTGGAGATTTGCCTATAAATAGAAGCTCATTTGAGTGATCTCAACACAAAACTTTTACACAACTTGTGCTTACATGCTGTTGAAGTGATTTCTAGAGAGAGAGGCTCTTATCAACTCTCAAGCTTCGTGCAGAAAGTTTGAACGGCTTGTTCAAACATTACCTTGTGCAGACTTGCTTCATGCGACTCCGATTGTTGGTGATTACAATTGAGGGCTTTCGGGGAGAGGAAGACAGAGGTTCCAACACCATGAAGTTGAGGGCTTCCTTACTGAGGAAGACAGAGGTGCCGACTACCTGATAGTTGAGGGCTTGTGGGGATTGCAAGACAGATTCCGATATTCATATAAAGGGATTACCCTTGCGTGGTTAAGACAGACTTTCTTGAAAGTATAAATCAAGAGACCTTTATCCAAGGTTATTGCATACCCTTCTCTTTGGGTTAAAAGAGTTATTGTTTGTTACTTGTAGTTTTACTACTTGTTTTTCACTACATTTTGTATTGTAAGGAAAGTATAACCTTCATATATTTCCTTACACTTGTACTCTAACTTAGTTAGATTCTATACGCTTTAGTGTAGAATCTCATATTGTAAACTTTGGTTAAGTTTCATTTTCCAGATCCATATTTCCGGAACCTGCTTTTCAGAATCACTTTCCAGATTTAAGCAAGAGTATAGAACTAGAAGTTTGTAACTTCATATATTGTCCCAATATTTCAATTTGTGTTAGAGGTGTTGTGATTTTTCTTAGTTTAACTTTGTTAAACTTAGATATTTCCTTGTTTATGGAAATTTTTTAAATTGTACATTTCATCCCCTCTTGTATATTGAGCATCTACATTGTTATTTCGATCCAATAAAAATATATTCCCAATATTATATAAACACATACTATTTTTGATAAATATGAGGTTAAAAATAATTTTCACCCACATAAATTAAGAATAAAATTATTTTATATCCTTATTGAATTTATATACCCTCCTAATGTTCTATTTTATAACTATACTACTAAAATATCAAGATTTGATTTGATATTCCATGTGAACTTGAATAAAATAAAGGAATTCACTAAAAAATAAAACATCATATTAGCTATATTTGTGTGTATAATAAAATTAATTTCCCAAATTTTTTAGGGAATCATACACATCTCTATTAACTAATAATGGAAAACTCAAATCCCTAACATTTGTGATGATCATTGTCAATTCCCCTATAAAATAATTTTTATAGGAAAATAATTAGAGAAATGAAATTTTTTATCCCTATTTGAAAAAATTCCCCCAATAATTTTATTTCACCATATTAAACTTTTTATCATTACCATTTCAGTGATGGGGTGTTATAACATTAAGATAATTCAAGTCATTATGATCAACCACTTAATACATGAAGTAGTTAATACTTCCATGAAATATAATTTCATACTTTTGATATATTAACTTTTTTTATTAAATTTTATTATACTATATATAATAACATGAGTTTTTAAAAGATTAATGTTGGGTTTAGTAGCATATATGACATGAAAAAAATATCTTAGAATATAATATAACACCCTGAGAAGTTATGATATATTTTATTTCAAATTAATCTGATCTCTTCGATAGCTTACGGAACAAGAAAACCTGAGTCTACATGATTTTTAATATAGTATACCATTATGACCTTGTAATTAATGTTTTGGGTATGAATGGTACTAAATAAATTTGAAAAAATATGGCTATCTGTTGATTATAATTAAAATAAAAATCATTTGAAGAAAAAGAAATTTTTTCTAAAAAATATATATTTTTCTAAATGGTGGTTTGGTCATGATTTTAACACATAGTTTAATTTAATTATTAACTAATTTATAATATTTATTGGTAAATATAAACACCATTTTTTCAAATCAATATATCAAAATTATCTTTCGATAAATATATGAGAATTTTTAAAAAGATCAATTTTTTTTGATGAATTGTGAAAAATACATATTTGTATTAAAAAATTCCATGTGATTTAATTTATTTTATATGCTTGAACATCACACAAAATGAATAATTATTTTGGAAAATTTATAATAATCAATCATATAATAATAAAATAAAATAAAAATAAATAACTGGTTTAACTTAAAAAAATAAACACAATCCAATAAATAAAAAATAAAAATCTAAAAAAATAAGGAGAAGAGGATAACATAGAATTATACCAGATGATAAAAAAATCTTAAAAATAAACCAAAAATTAATCCAAACCACTATCCTACATTAAATAATTGAAAAAATTTCACTTTCCACCCCCATAAAACATGAACTAAATTCTTAGTCATTCGCAAGATACAAAGAACCTAGTAGTACTACACAAGAAAATATTAAACTACACACACACATATAATGTTTATGCATAATCCAACCAGAAAATATCCTGGTGGATCTCAACAAGTACTCTTTTATATTTTTTTTTAGTTAATTGACGTACGCCTTCCATGGGGCATGGAGAAAAACAATTATATTTTTATTAGTCCGATACAATGGCTGACCTGGGTCATCTCTCTTGAGGAGCCTTTCAGTCTGGTTCACTTATTTCTTCTATATCACCAAAACCTTCCCTTTTTTATTTTTATTATCTAATGAAAGTAATGACAATATTTTTGGGTTTTTGATTATTTAAAATAATTACATATAAAATGATAATTGAAACTATCATGAAAATATAAATAGAATGAGTTAATAAGAAATAACTTGGTTTTGGAGGTTTCTTTACTGTTCAATCATTATTCTCCTTTATATGTTTTATCTCAGTTTGATAATCCAAACATTAAATATCATATTTAAACTACTATTATTTATTTAGAAAATGTGGAACATCATTGAATGTCTGAGAACTTCCAATTCCACCTCATCCTTTAATCCATGTTGATAACACACCTTTGTCTAGGACGTGTCATCATCTAGGACCTGGTTCAATCGAATTTGTTTCATCCATTTATTAGATTAACTATAATGTGTGAAGAACTAACCAATGTAGAGAGGAAAAAATGTTTAAATAAATGAATAGAGATAGACTGAGTTGCATGTCATAGGAGGCAATCACAACATCATGGGAATTATCCTTACTCATATATGCTACTCAATTGTATCTACAATCTTAAAATTTAATATAAAATAAAATTCTTGATCACCTTCACGTCCCCCATGCCAAGTCTCAGGGTCAACCTCTCATTTCCAAGAGTAAGAGATTACTTGGTGAAGTAGGTGGAAGAGGAGAGAGAGATATAGGAAAATAAATGGATAAAAGTGGATGGGGAAACACAAATTCATTGATTAATAAAAATAAAATTTTAATTACAATTGAAAACAATGAAAAAACTAAAATTAAAATAAAATAAAAAGATGAAATTAGCGGGGTGGAGGAGCATCATCAGCCCATGCCTCAGTGGGATCCCTCCTTGGTTGTGGGTGTCGATCTGATGATTTGGGAAGGAGGTGAGGGCCTCCATTTATAGGAATATTTATATCCTCCACATGTTGACATGTTCTGGGCCCCATAATCGGACTATTCATGCCCAAACCCCTTTATTAAAGTTGTTCAAAAATGTTTTTTCCAATCACCCTCAAAATTTAATCTCATTTGGACACTGAATGTATGAGTTATTAATTTTTCATTGGCGGTTTTTTTTCTAGATGCAGGTTCCAGGAAGCTTCTTTAAAAAATATAACATCCAATAGACACCTTAATGGATTCAAAACTCTATGTAATTTAGTGGAGAAACTTTTATATGTATCCTTGTCCCATTTTATGTAGAATCACCTTTATTGAAGTTTTTTAGGCTAAGATGTGGTTTTGTTACTTTGGTGGGATCCATGCTATCTGCTCGAAAAAATCTTCAACTTCATTAATTTTTATGGCCTCTCGATTCTAGAATCATCCCCTGGTCCAAAAGATAAAGTTTAAGGAAATAAAATAATTATTCAAAAAAATAATAATCAATAAATTTGGAATTATATTTTTAAATAATTGAACAAAATACCATTGACGTAAAAATATGTCAAAAATCTAGAATTATGCACTTTTCACAATTTATAACATCTTCATTTTATAATTCGAAATACCCATTATTTAAATGAAACATTTAAATACATGGTTTTTATCTTAGAAAAAAAATTTAAAAATCATCATTATTTGATAAAAAATATGCATATAAATTTTCTCTATCAAATAACCCCACACTTAAACCATGCTTGTCTTCAAGAATAAAATCTCAACATGGTAATCACAGGATACCAATTTTAAGAATATTCAAATTCCATTGCAATAAAATAAAAAAAAATTCAATGTGAAATAAAAGTTTAAAAAACATTCACAAAATATAAATTTAATTTCCCTCTTTTCAAAGAAATAAATAATGCACATATTTTACTTTTCCCTTTTGGAAATTGATTGAACTTCTCCCTTCATTAATTCAAGATCCTTGATTCATTATTATTAAACATGCAAAGTCATGATTTAACTCACTTTTTATCGTTTTATCTCATTACTCATGATAAGATTTATGTAGATTTATGATTATTTCATGAGAACATGATATTTATCCATACGATTTTAAATGAACCACTTTATCCATTTCATATGAGCCTCAACCCAATTGGTGAGTTATCCTTAATTGCATCCATAAGACCCAGGTTAAAAACTAGGTAGAGGAATATTTCTAGGTACGGTAGCAGTATTGTACCAGGCACTGTAGCAGGTACTGTTCCGTACTGTAGCAGCTGAAACTATTCACCTTGGGACACCGGTTTGGGCTTGGAGTCCTTAAGTATTTTGACCCACCCAGGCCTTTAGGTCAGTTGGGATTTGGGGCCACCTTTAAGGCCTTCGGGCCACCTTAAGGCCCTTGGGCCACATGCAGTTTCCCCAGAGACACTACAAAAAAGGAGCATCCCCAGAAGAGGATTCTGAGTAGGCGCACTCACCAAAGAAGAGCCAAATAGATTTGTCAGAATTAGATTGCATGACTATGACATTGTGAACAACATGTTCTTTGAATAGAAGTCTATATTGATGGACAAGCGAAGTTGGAGTGCTACTATCATGATGCAGATGCTGTGGAGGGGTAGTTCTTTATAGATACTCTAGTTGAATTTAATAAGCCTTTGAGTCATGTAATCTCCTATGCCCACGGGCCATGTAATCTTTGAGCCTACGGTCCTTGTAAGGGTTCCCCCTCATCCCTTGATAGGGGGGTTATCAAAAATCAATAAAAATGAAGGCCTTCGGGCCATTCAGGCAAAAACTACTTTCTCCACTTTGTAAAGAAAAATGACACATAAAATTATGAGGACTTACAATAAATGTTGAAATGACACTAAGGCTTAAGGTTAGTAGGATTTTATTCTTTAAAAATTAAGGTTCAAGGAGGTTGTTTATCTATTAAGTAAAATGCATGATATCAAAAAGTGTAACAAAATTCTTTCCTTCAAAGTAGCAACACCCACTTCCCCAAAACTCAAAGTAAGGTCATGATCAAATTATGAATAATGAAGGATTTGTGAACCCTCTTTATTTTTTTACATTGGTAATTTTATTTTTCAAAAGTTATGATTAGATAAAACCCCACATACATCACCTAACCACATACATTCAGAAGATATTTGGTCTAGAAAATGGTTATTTTTGGTTCTCCCAAATCACAACCCATTTTTCTCTTTTTTGGATCTTTTTTTCATTTTTTTGAATTCAAGAGGGAAAAAAATAGATTATAATGAATTTTTTCACAAAATTTTAAAATCTATATAATAATACTCCAACACTCCTTCTTTAAAATGTATATCATCCCATCCACCATAATTCCCTTTACCCCCACACTTCAACTTTAAAATATCATGCAAATACTAAGAGGAGGGTAGGAATGGATAAAAATGGCTTGAAACATGGCTCATCCGTATAAAGTTTATTTATGGTCTCTATGGGATAAAATAAGGATTTATATAAAGGTGATATTTTAAGGAAATATAGCTTTTAAAAGGATTTATCAATCATATTAAATGTGTTTTTGCACAGTCATGGCTTCGACAAGTTTCAATACAAGCTCTGGTCAGTTACATATCCCAAGATCCCTCAAGAAATATTATCAATAATAAATAAGAAGTACTTATTCAAGTAATCCTTTTGGGAATGAGAAATATGATTTGGTACAATCACTTAGGACATGATTAAAAATAATAAATCAATCCACATGCATTTCAGAAATTCAAAGCATGAAAGATGGATAAGGAATTTCATTTATATGAATCAATAAATTCCTTCAAATCATGGGTCATCATTTCAATATCTATGCTTCATATTTAAAAACTCAATTTTCCATTTAAATAATTTAATCATATCAACATTTAAATCCAAGGCATGGAATAATTGGGTTCCTAAGAAACACATGTCTCTTAGATTAGTCAATGAAGCATAATTCATGTCTAGGCTTCAAATTTTTTCATTAATGCTCAAAACATGTTGTGGAAAAAAATTTAGAGAGTTTAAAAAATAAAACACTAAAAGTGAAATCCATTTTTATATGAAACTTGGTCATTCCCCTTCACTATCTGGGGTTTACTTCTACTATTATGAACCTATAAAATAAAAAAACTCAATTAAGAATAAAGATAATTTAATTTAAGCTCAAAAAAATCTAGAGGGAGTGGGATAAATGATACAATACTTCTAAGAAAATAAATTGACATCAAAATTCATTGAAAGAAAGTAACGATAAATATTTGTATGATCCCTTAAGTGGGCCCAAAATTTTTACTACCTCTAGAGGGAAGTACCTGCTTTTATCCAAAGTATGATAGATGATGAAGCTTCATTTATTTGAACCACCACAATTAGATTTTCCCAGCATGTTCTTCATCCTTGTTCTTAAGGGATAATCCATGTATAGAGTACACCATACCCCCCCCCTTCACAATGCAGTATAACTTGCATGGCGGGGGTAGGATGAAGTATAAATCACCCTTTTTGTTGGTTGTTATTTGTGAAACCTATTATTTTCTATCAGTGGTTTCTCAAGGTATGTTGCATCAAAAGAATAGTCAATGGGAATGTTGGGGTTTAATTATATTTCACTAAAATTAAAAGATAAAGTATCCAAATCAAATTCTTCCCCCAAAAAGTAAGCATCTTTTGTCATGGTTACCCTAGGGAAATCCACTAGCATCTCTTCATGAACATCCTTAAAAAAATATTCAATGTGTCCAAGGGGCTCCATATGTTCCTTAACAGGTAAAAATACAGATTCTTCTTCATCTTCCAAGGAATAAATGATATTATATGATTTTGAATAATCAAAACTATAAGAAGTGATGTAGACTTTAGATTTAATAAAATTAGAAGATATAGATTCAAATAATGGTTCAAATACCTAAGTTGGTTCAACTTCAATATCTGACTCAGTGGTAAGTGCCTCTTAGAGTATACTCTCTGAGTATGGAGGTAGGTAGTCTGGCTCCTCCATCTAGGAATAAAATTTCACCACTTGGGTGGTTTCTTTCTTCAGTGGTGCTGGCTCTTCTTCTTTATATTTTATGGAGATATCAGGAAGTTCCTCACATTTAATCAAGAATTCATCCAATATTTGTCGATCTCCCACTTGTATCTTAGTAGGTAATTCTTCCTCCTTTGCCACATCATGTTCTTTCTTCATCCCAGGGTTGGGTTTTTCCATTAATGCATGAACATAATCAAATTCTCTTTCAGATTTTCTCATCAGTTGTTCAATTCTTTCTCTATGTTTTTGCACCCGAGCCCTTATAAAATTTCCTTCTTGTAATTGTTGTTGCTACACCTATGAGTAATATTTCTATGCATAATATTCTTAATTTTAATAAATCATTTAAGTTTTTTTAGTTTTTTTAAAGAAACATAATCTATCTAAGATGTGAAAATAGAAAAAATAAATGGACTATTGATTAGCTCCCCACCAGCAATGCCCATTTTGACACACACTTGTCACAGGGCGTAGAAAAAATAATTATATTTTTCCTCGTCCAACATAGTGGTTGACCATGGTCCTCTCTCTTGAGGACCCTTTAAGTTTGGTTCACTTATATCTTCTATATCACCAAAACTATATTATTTTGCTGTTTTTATTACCTAATTAATGTTATAGAGATATTTTTTTGGTTTTTATTATTTTAAATAACGACATGTAAAATGATAATTTAAACTACCATGAAAATATAAACAGAATGAGTTAATAAGAACGAACTTGGTTTTAGGGTTTGGTTTAATGTTACATCATTATTCTCTTTATATGTTTTACTTCAAATTAATAATCCAAATATTAAATATCATTTTTGAACTGATATTCTTTATTTAGAAAATGTGGAACATCATTGAGTGTCTGAGAACTCTCAATTCCACCACCTCCTTTAATCCAAGTTGGTGACACACCTTTGTCTAAGATGTCTTATTTTCCAGGTTCTAGTTCAATCGAAGATGTTTTATCCATTGATTAGCTCAACTCTAATGTGGGAAGAACTAACCATTGAAAAGAGGGTTAAATTATTAAATAAATGAATAGAGATAGAATGAGTTGCATGTAATTGGAGGCAATCAAAACATTGGGGACATTCTACTTACCCTTTCATGCTAATAAATTTTATCTACAAACTTAAAATTAACCACTAAAGAAAATTCATGATCACCTTCGCCTCCCCCCCAGGACAATTCTCGGGGTCAACCTCTCATTTCTGAGAGTAAGAGATTACTTGGTGGAGTGGGTGGAAGAGGAGAGAGAGAGACAGAAATAAAGAAAAGGGGATGGAGAAACACAAATGCATGGATTAATAAAATTAAAATTAGAATTACAATTGAAAAAAGGAAAAAATAAAATGAAAATAAAATATAAAGAATAAATAGGGGGAGAAGAAATTGACCATTCCCCAGTGGGATACCTCCATGGCTATGAGAGTCAAGATGATGATTTGGGGAAGAGGAGAGGGCCTCCTTTTATAGGTAGATTTCTGGCCTCCAAAATTTGATGCTTTTTGGACTTATTCATCGGACTATTCCCACCTGGAACCATTCATGAATGTTGTTACTAAATGTGTTTTCTATTCAACCTTCAACTGTCAGCTCATTTGGACACCAGATATAGTAGAAATGAATTTTTAATTGGTGTTTTCTTTTTCTGGACGGAGGTACCAGAAAGTTCCCTACAAAAATATAACATCCCATGGCCACCTTAATGGATTCAAAACTCTATGTAATTTAGTAAAGAAAAGGTCATATATATCCCTATTCCATTCTAGGTGGAAATAGCTTCATTGAAGGTGAGTAGGATGAGATGTGGTTCTGTTACGGTGGTGGGGTCCACACTATCTGCTTGAAAAAATATTTAAATTCATTGATTGTTTTAGGCCAATAGATGCCAGAATCAGACTCTGGTCTAGAAGACAAAGTTGAAGGAAATAAAATAAGGATTATAAAAAAATTAATCACTAAATTATGATTTGTTTGAACAAATCACCAAAATACCCTTGATGTAAAAATCTATAAAAAATACATCATTATGCACTTTTCACAATTTAGACAATTTTCATTTTATAATTCAAAATATCCATTATTTTAATAAAATATTTAAATACATGGGTTTTATCTTTGAAAAAAAATAAAAAATAATCATTATTTGATAAAACAATATTCACATATATATGCTTTATCAGTAATCCCCTGCACACTCGTTTGAATATAAAATAAAACCAATTATGTAATTCCCCGACCCCAGTTACCCAGAGTCGGTGCATTATTTTAATAAATTGGCATGATTACAAGGAATAAAGTCCTGAAGGACCGATCAGTTTAGAAGTCTTAGAAAATAGATTACATACATGAATGTTACATTGCACTTTAAGACATAAAAAACAACATAAATAATCTTTATGAATTCCATTATTCCCTTGTCTTAACCCTTCAGATCAATCACAATATACTTCTTGGAATCCTGGGAAAAATAAAACAAAGAAAGGGGTGAGCTCAAACACTCAGTAAGGGTAAGCAATACAGTAGAAACTTTAATAAATAAGAATAAATATTTAAGGAAATGTATAACTAAAACAAAATACTTTTAAACATGAACTTCAACATAATATGGGAAAAATAAAATGAATTAATTCCATTTACTTATTCACATGGATATTCTACTACTCGAATAATCACATGCAATATCAATAACCACTTTCATAATGATGGAATGCATAAATCCAGACTATCATAACCATTTATCCAAGTCCTCATGGCAAGAATAAAAATAATATTTTGTCAAGGCCTTGTGTCAAGACACTATTTTGTCTCATGAGACCTACCGATGCAATTTTTTAGAAGATACTTACGTTTAAAATTGCTCTAATATACTCCAGTTTTTTTTAAAAAACATCATGCAAGCTTCTGAAAACAAAATAACTAATTCTGAGACTTCTCGACTAATTACAGGCCATGATGGGTCCACTCCCAATCCCTTCCTGTCTACCACACTTGAGAGTCAGGTTTTCTGAAAACATTTTTAAGTTTGCGTTAAATACGTATACATTTTCACCGAATTTTCATATTTTTGATAGAAATACCTCTTTTTTGAAATCATTGAAAAGCCACACATTTATAAAGGAAGTAATTTAAAAGATATTTTTGAATCAAATTTTCCCATACCACTTTGAAACTTTTTAAAAGAAATATCATTTCAAAAACATTCATATGCATACAAATAAATCCTTAAAAACCATTTTGAAGACATGGACATTAATGAGAATTATTTAGAAGAATAAATATTTAAAACATTTGAAATGATGTTTTAGTAAAATTTCTGTTAAAAAAATACCTTTGAAAACTATTTCATAAAACATGTACATGGATAATAAATATTTCCCATTAGATACATACGTAAAAACAACCTCAGATAATAAAGAGATTTTGAAATTAACCCTTACCAATTTGGTAACTTACGAAACATACACCCCATGAAAGAGGTATCATACAATGAATATGTAAATACACATAAATTAAAGTTTCTTACACAAATAATACAATTATTGGTAGTAAATACACCACACACAAGGTAATAATGGAAATATGGCGTGAATCTCATGGGAATAAGGAGTGAGATGAAAACCCCTTACCAATTTGGAAACTTATGAAACATACAACCCATGAAAGAGGAATCATACAATGAATATGTAAATAAACATACATTAGTGTGTATTACACAAAGAATACAATTATGGTCACTACATACACTGCACAAAAGGTAAATGTGGCAATATGGCATGAATCTCACGGGAATAAGGAGTGAGATGAAAACCCCTTACCTTGCACTTTCCTTTAGTCGAGGGTTTGTTTAACCTCCTGTATGAAGATCGTATTATGTTATTAAATTATACCAGAACCATATTAATATTTATTATATCATACATGATTCATTTATGACTTTATACTACCCATTTAATAATAATTTCCATGTAAAATTAACATTTCGGGTAATAATCGCTTTCTTTATCGTACATGTTTTAACATGTTACTCTTGATTTTATCATTTAGATCATGATTTAAATACATCCAGAATATAAAAAATGATAAATATATCATATATATTTATAATATAAATATTTATAATAGACATATATATGAAATGGAAAACACCATTTATGGAGATGGTAGTCCGTATGTACGCATAAACGCTGTTTCTGTTTTCATATGGTATTGAACGAAAGTAAGTGAATAAGATATATGTAAGTACATAAATACTTATATATATAAATATATATATCTACAGTATCATTATTATGTCATTTATTACATACTTATTAGTAATATATATTTTTATAATCGTCGATTAATGGTGAACTTGGAAATGAATCTCATCGCGTCGTGGAGACGGTAATCCGTACGTACGCACGAGCGAAAATATCATTCTTTTGATATTAAAATAATACATAATTGGATGGTATATCATATATAAAGAATAATTTTCATGTTATATTTATTATTTACATAAATTATACATCATTATTATAACCATCTAAATAATAATATATTGAATAACAATTACACCACAACGTGGAGACGGTAGGCCGTACGTACGCACGTATGGTGACATGTCATTCAAAGGATGGATAGAATAGTGAATTTGTTTGTTCCATAATTATAATAACATCAAATTATATATAAGATACTATAGTTATTATTTTATAATGGAAATAACAAGGAAATAATAAGTTGAAGAATAAAGGAACTTTAAAGAGGGTGGTGAAGACGTTTCCTCTTCTTTGGGTTCTTCCTTTTGATTTGATCAAAAGGTATCCTTATTTTGGCTTTCTGATCAAACTAATTCCTATAGGATGAATTGAGGGATGGTTAGAGAGTATTTGGTAAGGGTGTGTCCGAACCAAAAGGCTTTGAAGGTGTGAATAATTGGTTAGAAGTTGGGTCCTTTTATAAGGGGGAGGAGGGGCTCTTTAGGAAAAACTTAAAGTATTAATTTATAATAAATTAATATTCGGTTTATAATGGCTCTAAAGTTGATTATTTAAATGTAAATATGGGGATGGGTCGAAAAAACTCAACCAATAGGTTTTAGACAGGTTTGTGTCACTAATTAACCTTATCTTTTAGTTTTAACTCTTAGTTAATTAGTTTAACAATTACCATGTCAGTTTGTATTTTTATATTATATAGTTAATAAACGTACTATATACATCCAAGAGACTCCCAAGTGGTCCATTAATGATACAACTATCACGATATAAGTCTCTTGGCCAAACCTTATATTTTTAGAAATTTAATATCAATTAATAATATAATATTTGTTTTAAAAACTCTTTTATGTCAATTTTGACATTATTCAATAATTGATTTTTGTAAAACTAATAACAGAATGATTACCTAGAAAAACGTTAATTAAGTCAATCCTAACATGTCATATTAACCTATAAAATTAGTGTGATTCATAAAAACTGTCAAATTTTATTTATTTGGGTGTTTATAATATCAATTATTCTAATTTTTCACTATTATCGTAATTACTGCATCATCATTGTGTCATAGATAAATTATATTATTTAATGTATAAAAATTATAAATAAATTACCATTAAGTAGGAAAGATTTTTATATTTATAATTAATATTTATAGTCGAAAATTAAACATAAATAACCCTATGTAAAAATTGTTTTTCTAAAAGTTATTTGCTTGTGTCATTTTTGTATTTATTTTAACTTAATTAATATAAAGTGTCATTATCAATTACAAGTAGATCCATGGGGTCTCAAAATCGACCCAAAGATGCCTGTGGTCAGACATGTATCCACCAATAAGTTTAGGACAAGTTTTAGGGTAATTTATTATTATTATAATATTATTTTTTACCCTTATTTACCGGATTTACCCTTTAACCATGGTAAATAAAATATTTACCGAAGTATTTATTCAAAATGTATCAAAATAAAAGTTACATATTTACATAATTTGGACATCCTGATTAAAAATATGGAATCCCTTTTTCAAAATTCAAAACATAGAAGTGGCAGAAACTAATTTAAAATTAATTCCCACTGTCAAAACAAAAAGCGTGTTTTTAAGATATAATACCTATCAAAAGATTGACACTTGTTTATAACTGGTTTAATTGGGAGACTATGTCCAATGACCAAAATTGTATTAAATGGTAAAAATATATTCTAATTATACTTTAAAACCACTGAAATTCATAATTTATTACTATTAATTATTTTTATTAAAAAAAGTTGTTTTTAATTTAAATTTAGTAATTTTCACTATTCATCAAAATATAAAAGTTATCTGAAAGGTACCAAAATTTCTCGCTAGGCTAAATTTGATATTCAAAATCCAAAAATGAAGTCCATTTTGAGAGATAAAATTTATAAAATTTCAAAAAGTAGGTATTACTATTCATAACGGCTACTTTGATTGGTTGTGGTGTGTGTTAGAACTCGAAGTTGTGTACAACACACGCTATTGTATTATTCAAAGAGAAGCGTACCATGGAAGCTTGGGGTTTTACATTGTAAATTTTTGATGTCTCCATTCTAAAGAATAAATTTATTTAGTCAAATTGAATATATAAAAGTTTAAAATATTGGATTTAAAAAGGGTTCACTATTAAAAGTTGGTAAAAGTGCATTTTTTGAAAAATACCTCTTTTATCTGAAAAAAATGAATTTGTTCTTATATTATGTCTAAGTAACTCATAATATGGATTCTAAAAATATAAAGATTGTATAAAGTTCAAATTTTAGTTAATAATATTCATAACCTCTTTTGAACGGCTTGTTTGGTAAGGCGTGGTGAGCTTGAACTCGGTGTTGTGTGTAGTGAAAGTTATTGAATTATTTTGAAGAAGTAACACTCTATGAAATCTTGGGGTGCTAAATTATCCCCTCCTTCAATAAATTTAGTCCTCGCAATTTGAAATTATTCTTCGAAAATAAAAGGTTGAAAATAGAAAATATATTTGTGGTAAAACCAACATCGGAAATTGGGTTAATAAAATTTAGTCTTAATAAGAGGAAAAGAGAAATGAAAGGGTCACCAACAAATTATGATCTCTATTAGGAGAAAATTGGTCGAAATTAGAGACATTTAATTAGAGGAAAAATGTAAATATTTAAAGGTAGTGATTGAGTTCATCAATCACAAACAAGTGTAAAATTGAGGTCCTTAAATTCATCAATCTATGATGATTTAAAATACCATAGGTTCAACAAAACATAGGGTATTAGGATAACACATTTTTGGTTTTAGGATCTCTTAAATAAAGTATAAGAATTAATTTATTCATAGAATAAGAGAAGAAGAAAAATATATTCTTGACAAGTAGAGTTCCATCCTTTAGCTAATTTCTACCACAAACTCATCTTTCACTCTAAAAGTTAATAGAACATAAAAAATATATTCTATTTATCCTATTCGTATAGGGTTACAAAAAATGAATTTATAATTCATCTACAAAATCTTAGAAAAAACTACATTATTTGATCCAGGACATCACATGGGCAGTGGTAGGTGATACACCCTTGTCGCCCTTCGGTTGTGGGTTCAAGTCTCGCGGCCTTTCCGGACGCGACGGGTTGCCACTCGACCATCAGGTTGTCCTTTTATGGAAATCTATAAATAATCCAAACTAGAACTATCCAAAATACTTCAGTCCAAAATTTATAAGGAAGGTAAACATAATGAAGATCCTTTTTTCTGTGTAAAAACATGTGAACACTTTCATCATGTATTCTTTTAAAACATTGCAACATCCTAAATTACAATAAAACCTTATTGATTACATTCATGATCCCTTATTTCTTAAAGAATAATGGATATACTCCTTTAATCCAAAAATGTTGTAAACCCCATCAATGATGGAATATACAAATTATTAATCAGTTTCAAGGTATTCAAGAATGTCCAATATAATTTATCCAAATAAATCATGTATTATTCTAAAATCACTAACTCAGTATCAGAACCATATTATGGTTTATCTTTCTCTCAACCATATATTTTCCATAAATTTAACCTGCTATTGAGTCACTTTTCTTTCTTACACACAATCCCAAGTCCTTAATGAAATAGTACTGCAATACAATCCTTATATACTCCATAATTATTATAACAAGTACATTGTTGATAAAACACTCAAATGAAATAATCAACATAAGAACACTAATCATTCCTCTTCATCTGTGGTAGTATCATAACTTGATTATTATCTAATAACATCATTTGCGGCATAGTCTGATGACTGGGACATAGGTTCGCGTAGTGTCCAAACTCCTTGAAAATTATGCATTGTACATTTGAAACCATTTTCTTACCCTTACAGTCATGTACATGGTGTCCTTTTTCTCCACACTCATAAAAAACTTTCATTCTATACATGCAAGTTCCAGGGTGTTTCTTCACATAGTTATCACATATGGGAAAATTATTCTTTTCCCTCTTCCCTTTATCCATCATTCTCTCTTCCATAATTTTCTTCTCTTGCTTCCCTTTAAAGCCTTAGGACTCATTAAACTCTTTACTTATCTTATCAACACATGATACTATTTCTTCATATGATGATAATACGTGGGAGACAATTTCCCTTATAAATGATGGATTAATACCATGAAATATATGATCCTTCTTATTCTTTGGATCATATGTATTACTGGAGTTCACATTCCTTCTACTGGGTTCCATTTCTATACAATAGAATAAACTAGGTCAATTTATGAATTGCAATGAATAGTTCCAAAGTTGTAAAATACCAAATGCGAGTTGAACAGTTTATGGATATAATCCATAATCAATTTTTTTTCTTTGAGTAAGTATATACTCATGAGCCCTTCATAATGGGTTTTAATGAAAATGTGAATTATCCTAAGCATATCCCCCGGGAGTGTCATAACCAAGAGTGCATCAAGGTCCATTGTCGTGCACCAGTTCCCGTTCGAGTCTAGCTCAAAGTGGTGTTTTCGGGTTCTACCCCTTGGTACATCTGTGCCAGATCCGCCTCTACCTGCTCGTATCCGGACAGGGATGTATTGCTCGGAATACTCAAAAAATATCTGCAATACCAAAATTCTAGGAAGTTCTTATATACTAATCCTCAAATTCTATCTTAGGGCTATGTGCTCTAATTAGAGTTTATCTAAATCTAGTTTCCAAGGTTATTTATAAACTTCCTCTGATACCAACTATAACACCCCAACCCCAGTTACCCAGAGTCGGTGCATTATTTTAATACATTGGCATGATTACAAGGAATGAAGTCCCGAAGGACTGATCAGTTTAGCAGTCTTGGAAAATAGATTACATACATGAATGTTACATTGCACTTTAAGACATACAAAACAACATAAATAATCTTTATGAATGCCATTATTCTCTTGGCTTAACCCTTCATATCAATCACAATACACTTCTTGGAATCCTGGGAAAAATAAAACATAGAAAGGGGTGAGCTCAAACGCTCAGTAAGGGTAAGAAATACAACAGAAACTTTCATAAATAAGAATAAACGTTTAAGACAATGTATAACTAAAACAAAAGCCTTTTAAACTTAAACTTAAAAATAATATGGAAAAAATAAAATGAATTAATTCCATTTACTTATTCACATGGATATTCTACTAGTCAAATAATCACCTGCAATATTAATAACCACTTTCATAATGATGGAATGCATAATGCCAGACTATCATAACCACATATCCAAAGCCTCATGCTAAGACTACAAATAATATTTTTTCAAGGCCTTGTGCCAAGACACTAGTTTGTCTCATGAGACATACCGATGCTATTTTTTTAGAAGATACTTACGTTTAAAATTTCCCAAATATACTCCAGTGTTTTTTTGAAAACATTATGCAAGCTTCTGAAAACAAAATAACTAATTTTGAGACTGTTCGACTAATTACAGGCCATGATGGGTCCACGCCCAATCCCTTCGTGTCTACCACACTCGAAAGTCAGGTTTTCTGAAAACATTTTTAAGCTTTCGTTAAATACGTATACATTTGCACTGGATTTTCATATTTTTGATAGAAATATCTCTTTTTTGAAATCATTGAAAAGTCACACATTTATAAAGGAAGTAATTTAAAAGAGATTTTTGAATCAAAGTGTCCCATACCACTTTGAAACTTTTTAAAAGAAATATCATTTCAAAAACATTCATGTCCATATAAATAAATCCTTAAAAACCATTTTGACGACATGAACATTAATGAGAAAGATTTAGAAGAATAAATATTTAAAACATTTGAATTTATGTTTTAGTAAAATTTCCCTTAAAATAATCCCTTTGAAAACTATTTCATAAAACATGGACATGGATAATAAATATGTCCCAGTAGATACTTACGTAAAAACAACCTCAAATAATAAAGAGATTGTGAAATTAACACTTACCAATTTGGTAACTTACGAAACACACACCCCATGAAAGAGGTATCATACAAGGAATATGTAAATAAACATAAATTAAAGTGTATTACACAAAGAATACAATTATGGGCAGTACATACACCAAAAAAAAGGTAATAGTGGCAATATGGCATGAATCTCATGGGAATAAGGAGTGAGATGAAAACCCCTTACCAATTTGGAAACTTACGAAACATACAACCCATGAAAGAGGTATCATACAATGAATATGTATATAAACATAAATTAGAGTGTATTACACAAATAATACAATTATGGGCAGTACATACACTTCACAAAAGGTAATAGTGGCAATATATCATGAATCTCACGGGAATAAGGAGTGATATGAAAACCCCTTACCTTCCACTTTCCTTTAGTCGAGGGTATGTTTAACCTACTGTATGAAGATCATAGTATGTTATTAAATTATACCATAACCATATTAATATTTATGATATCATACATGATTCATTTATTACTTTATACTACCCATTTAATAATAATTTCCATGTCAAATTAACATTTTGGGTAATAATCGCTTTCTTTATCGTACGTGTTTAAACATGTTACTCTTGATTGTATCACTTAGATCATGATTTAAATATATAAAGAATATAAAACATGATAAATATATCATATATATTTAGAATATAAATATTTTTAATATACATATATATGAAATGGAAACACCGTTTATGGAGATGGTAGTCCGTACGTACGCATAAACGCTGTTTCTGTTTTCATATAGTATTGAACGGAAGTAAGTGAATAAGATATATGTAAGTACATAAATAAATATATATATAAATATATATATCTCCAGTATCATTATTATGTCATATATTACATTCTTATTAGTAATATATATTTTTATAATCGTCAATGAATGGTGAACTTGGAAATGAATCTCATCGCGTCGTGGAGACGGTAATCCGTACATACACACGAGAAAAAATATCATTCTTTTGATATTAAAATAAAACATAATTGGATGTTATATCATATAAACATAATCATTATCATGTTATATTTATTATTTATATGAATTATACATCATTTTTATAACCATATAAATAATAATATATTGAATAACAATTACACCACAACATGGAGACGGTAGGCCGTATGTACGCACGTATGGTGACATGTCATTCAAGGGATGGATAGAATAGTGAATTTGTTTGTTCCATAATTATAATAACATCACAGTATATAGAATATACTATAGTTATTATTTTCTAATGGAAATAACAAGGAAAGAAGAAGTTGAAGAAGAAAGGAACTTTAAAGAGGGTGGTGAAGATGTTACCTCTTCTTCAGGTTCTTCCTCTTGATTTGATCAAAAGGGATCATTTTTTTGGATTTATGATCAAACTAATGCGTGTATAATGAATTGAGGGAAGTTTAGGGATTATTCGCGCAGTTTTTGGCCGAACCAAAAGGCTTTTAAGGTGTGAAGAATTGGTTAGAAGTTGGGTCCTTTTATAAGGGGGGAGGGCCTCTTTAGGAAAAACTTAAAGTATTAATTTATTATAAATTCATATTTGGTTTCTATTGCATCCAAAGTGAATTATTTAACTTATAAGGTGGTTATGTGTCTATAAACACTCAACCAATAGGTTTTATACAGGTTTGAGTCACTATATTAACCTTATCTTTTAGTTTTAACTCTTAGTTAATTACTTTAACAATTACCATGTCACTTTGTAATTTTATATTATATAGTTAATAAACTTACTATATACATCCAAAAGACCCCCAAGTGGTCCATTAAAGATACAACTATCATTATATAAGTATCTTGGCCGAACCTTGTATTTTTAGGAATTTAATATCAATTAATAATATAATATTTGTTTTAAAAACTCTTTTATGTCAATTTTGACATTATTCAATAATTGATTTTTGTAAAAATAATAAAAGAATTATTACTTAAAATAAAGTTAATTAAATATATACTACCTTGTCATATTAACCTATAAAATTAGTGTAATTCCTAAAAAATCTCAAATTATATTTATTTGGGTGTTTATAATATCAATTAGTTTAATTTTTCACTATTATGGTAATTAATGCATCATCATTGTGTCACAAATAAATTAAATTATTTATTGTCTAAAAATTATAAATAAAATACTATTAAGTAGGAAATCTTCTTATCTTTCTAATTAATATTTATAGTCTAAAATCCAACATACATAAACTTATGTAAAAATTGTTTTTCTAAAAGATATATGCTTGTGTCATTTTTGTATTTATTTTAACTTAATTAATATAAAGTGTCATTATCAATTACAAGTGGATCCATGGGGTCCCAAAATAGACCCAAAGATACCAATGGTTGGACATGTATCAAATAATAAGGTTAGGACACGTTTTAGGATAATTTATTATTATTATAATATTTGTTTACCCTTATTTACCGGATTTACCCTTTAACCATGGTAAATAAAATATTTACCGAAGTAATTATTCAAAATGTCTAAAAATAAAAGTTACCTATTTAAACAATTTGGACATCCTGATTCCAAATATGGAATCTATTTTTCCAAATTCAAAACACATAAGTGGCAGAAATTAATTTAAAATAAATTTCTGCTGTGAAATCAAAAAGCGTGTTTTTAAGATATAATAACTATCAAAAGATTTACACTTGTTTATGTCCGGTTTAATTGTGAGACTATGTCCAATGACCAAAATTGTATTAAATGGTAAAAATATATTCTAATTATACTTTAAAACCACTCAAATTCATAATTTATCACTATTAATTATTTTGATTAAAAAACTTGTTTTTAATTAAAATTTAGTAATTTTCACTATTCATCAAAATATAAAAGTTATCTGAATAGTACCAAAATTTCAACCTAGGATAAATTCGATATTAAAAATCCTAAAATGAAGTCCATTTTGAGAGATAAAATTTATAAAATTTCAAAAAGTAGATATTACTATTCATAAAGGCTACTTTGATTGGCTGTGGTGTGTGTTAGAACTAGAAGTCGCGTACAACACACGCTACTGTATTATTCAAAAAGAAGCGTACCTTGGAATCTTGGAGTTTTACACTGTAAATTTTTGATTTCACCATTCTAAATAATAAATTTATTTAGTCAAATTGAATATATAAAAGTTTAAAATATTGGATTTAAAAAGGTTTCACTATTAAAAGTTGGTAAAAGTGCATTTTTTGATAAATACTTCTTTTATCTAAAAAAAATGAATTTGTTATTACATTATGTCTAAGAAACTCATAATATGGATTATAAAAATATTAGGATTATATAAAGTTCAAAATTTAGTTAATATTATTCATAACACCTTTTGAACGGCTTGTTTCATAAGTCGTGGTGCGCTTGAACTCAGTGTTGCGTGTAGTGCAAGTTATTGAATTATTATGAAGAAGTAACACACTCTGAAATATTGGGGTGATACAAATTATACATTTTAATTTTATAAATCAAATACCTTTCCAATAGTGAAGAAAAAATACCTTGGTTTTATGTGTGGGGTCCACAATAAGGAATCTATAATTTAAAAGTGTGGCGAGTGTAACACACCTAGAAAAATGATATTTAATAAACTAAATAATATTGCCCATGTAAATAATGTAAAAATTATTTTTGGGATCCTAACCGATTATAACTCCATAGTTAAGTATTATTGTTTATATGTAGTGTTAGGATGATGGAAATACTATGATGTTTTCTAGGATGTCTTTCAGTGAGGAGAAAACACACTAAAAGAACAGTTTTTATCCTTTGGGGACATTTGATTGTCTAATAAGTTTCCACTAAGGTTAATAACCTAGGGTGTGTTGGGAATGAAAAAAATGTATTATTGGAGACCCATGGTGTAAGGTGACTAGTTTCACGGCCTTAAGGAGGTCGGGTCATGACATATGCCCACGTGACACAAGAACAAATTCATAAGAAATCCCATCTATTTTTCTATAACGGATATATTGTTATAGTCACTTCAAAAATAAAATCCATTATCCAAAATGATAAAATAATTAAAATAGTCAATATACAAGAACCCCAATGGAGTACATGTCGGTAGTGAGATAAAATTATAATCGGATACCACCAATAATCTATCAATTTCCTTCTATAAGAGAAATAAGAAATGATTGGGTAAAATTAATTATTGAAAACTCATTTTTTACATTCGAGTGAATAATGAAACACAATTATTGTTGAATAACATTTTTTTTCAAATAAGAAAAATTTACTAGTTGGAAAAAAAATGAAAACAGATTTTATCATTATATATTATGATTAATTTTTTTTTAAATCAGAAGCAATATGGAGTAAATATAATTTTTAAAATAAACAACCATATTTTTCACAAATATTATACAGTGGTAAGAAAAGTCACAAAAACATTTTCAAACAATCAAAAAGTTCAATAAAGCACTCATTATCTACCATGGGATCAATACCTAGGGCCATATTGAAGGAATATAGGACCTGGATCATAGAAAATTATCTTTAATAATAAGATGTGATCCTTCCAGAAAAAACAAAAAAAATGCTCACTTTTCCCTATTAAAATTGAAATCCTATATTCGGTTTTTTAATCTAATGTTCGAGCACTAGTAGTTTGTAATATTACTTGTGTAATACTCATATATTGAATTACCACATATATAAACAATATTTTCCATGATTTTTTCTAAATAGAGGTGAAAAAATAATTCAATATAGAAATCACTTCAACATAATATATTATATAAATCATAAATCACCAATAAAAAACTTCAATGAAAAAACCACTTTCACCATAATATCAATCAATCATTTCCATATAATACAGTATCTATATTTTATATAATTAGAGTAAAAATTACAAGTCTGTATGAAAAATATCATAAAAGCTACTTAGTTCATTCCAAATAGAACATTAGACATTAAAAACATCAATAAAATCATACAATCATTATTGATATATCATAAGTAGTCATTTTACTAAAAAATGATTATTTCAAAAAAAATAAAAGAAATTTCATCGATCTCCCGGTATAAGATACCCTACAAGGAAAACTATTAGTACACTTAATATTGAAGTTCATTTTTTCAAATGTTTAATAAAGAGGGAAAAAATAAAACTCAACATAAAACAATTAATTACAATTAATATATATTTTATATCAATGAAAACATAAATTGAAAAGTGAAATCATGTGTAGTTTCTTCAATTAATTTGAAGTTCATAAAACCACCTACGGATAGTCGATGAAACCACAAACCTTCCCAAAACAAGAAAATAATGGAGTTATAAAATGAGTTTGTATCCTCAAAATAATATAGGAAACATTTATTTCAAGTGGTTTTTTGGACAAAGAAAACCTAAATATATCTTGAATCCTAATTGATAATTGAGATCAATAGGATTTTGAGGAAGTAAAAAAGAAGAAAAAGGGAGAATAAAATAAGTACCAACCTCCATCCATGATGAATCTTCTATGAAGATTTAATAGAAAAGTAAGAATCAAGGGGGTAAATGGTTTCACCATTATCAAGAATTTATTTGTAAAAACTGAGAGAAAAATAGATAACGTTGTCTTTTATATCAAATTATCCCACTAATAATAACAGTAACAATACAAAAACAACTACAACAAGAACAAAAACAACAATAATGATAATAATAAATTAAAATAATTATAAAAATTGCAATAATAACTATTAAAAAAACACCATCACATAACTAATCACTCACTAGTTTATTTTAATAAGAAATACTTTAATATAAATAAAATACATGACACATCGCACACCCATATTTTACATAAGAAATTAACAAAATATTTGAATATATATATATATATGTATAATTAATACTCTATAATATAATTTTATAAATCCATAAATCAATTATTTAAATTCTTGAGAAGCATTAACATGAAAAATAATCATTTATGTGAATATTTAGGAATTCATAATCTATTTTAACGGTCTCCAAACCATGGATGAGACCTTATAACTTCCAATTCCTTGACACACTACATAGAAAAAATGTATGATTTTGAGAATATTCATTATATGGTGTATCATTTAAGAACTAAAAAATTATTAATTTCATTATTATAATTACAAAAATGTTATTAAAATGAAATATGTTAAAAATAAAAAAATAGCATTCCACAATTGTCTCTATCATAACACTTTTTCACTTGAAAATAACATTTAGGTTTTGTTCATATAAATCATAATTATATTTTAGTAAAGAATAAATCATTAATTATAAACCATTTATAAAATAATAATTATTTTTTTTATTGTGAAAACAACTTTCTTTCAAAAAAAACTTCATTATTTAATTTTCATTTTCGTACTCCCCAGTATAAATAATTTCTATATAAATTTTAATGGCCCGGACCTCTTTAGTCCATTCTTGTACTAAAATCTAGTGTTATAGGTGTTCTGGGAGGTCAAGGTGACTTATCCTCAATACTTTTCCAAATTTCCAGTTCTATGAATAGTGTTTCCAATTTTGTGAACAGTGTTTTCGGTGAGTCATCTATCAGTGAGTCATCTATTAGCAAGTAATCTTCAACTATTAGTAAGTTATCTATCTGTGATTAATATTCATCTTTCTGTATTGGTGATTTATCTTTCAGTGAGTTATCTTCAACTATTGGTGAGCCATATGTCAGGGATTCATATTCATCTGTCGATAGTAGTGAGTCATCCTCATTTGTCGGTGATTCATCTTTATCTATTGGTGTCGGTGAGTCATCTTCATTAGTCAGTGTTAGTGAGTCATCTTCTTTTGTCAGTGTTAGTGAGTAATATTCATCTATCAATGTGACATCTTCATCTTTTGGTGTCAGGGAGTCATCTCCATCTATTGTTAGGTGCTATAGTGTTTCCAGATCAACTAGCGAACATTGTTTCCAACTTCCTATAGTTGCACCCATTTGACATTTTCTTTGATGTAAGACATGTTCAAAGACTTTTTTTAAGGTATTTAAGGCTGATTCAAATCTCATAACTCCAATCGTAATTTTCATAAGGGTCTAAGAGCTTTTACTCAGTCAAACCGCATAGTCTTGATGAGATCCACCATTAATGGAAAATCTAAACCATATCTAAATAGCCACTCTGTTTATATTTTCAAAAGGCAAGGATAATTTTTCACTTTTCTTATATTTTTTTTTCTAGTATGAGGTTCCCAAAACCTTTCTTTCCCAAGGAGAAATTCAATTGTGGTGTGGACCTTAGATTAGGTTTTCCATAGAGTTCTTCCATCTGTATGCCCACCATCTATTTTGGTGTAAGCAGCAAGTGTCGATCTCTCTTCGATATAAGGTATGTTCCATCTCTATTCTTGTGGGTTCTTTGATCAGTTTACTCCCATCTCTCATTTCCATGTTATGGAACGTTTTCTTCATCTTTATAATCTACCTTTCTTGGTTGTTAGTTAATTCGATTGTGTCGCGACGTCCTTAGGTGGATGCAGCCATTACAGGAGGGTTGATTGTGATCCGTTGTGTTGGCTCATTCTTGGGCAATGAATGTCAAAAAAACTTTTTTGGTAGGGTATTCATGGCTTGTATATTATTTTACATGAGTTCATAGAGTTATAATTTTTTATCAACTTGATCATATTGAAATTGAAATAATAAATATTTGAAATGGATTAAAGAATCAGAATCGATCATATGTTATTACTTTATACAGTGATATCAGTTTTCCTCTTGTTTTCTAGATCGTGTGATATCTATTATCTACTTTTTTATCATGTAATTATTGAAGGAAATAGGTAAATAACTTAAATATGGGATTAATTATAAATTTATTGTCTAAATATAAAATGCCATGTAAATGAATCTAGTTTTTGTTGTAATTTGATGATAATCAAATAGATGCAGTTATGGATGTTTAATTGTATCAGTTAATTCAATATGGATTGAATAAACTATCGTTCGATTAAAGATAATTCCTTGTATGGTTTTAAGTTAACCTATTTCTTGTAAGCCCAAGTGCATTCTTCTTTAGATACATTAGATATCGTCATGTGAGAAGTCTGAATACCTTGCTTGGGGATAAGATCCTAGTTTCATTGTTGTTTGTTTCATACTATTTGTTATGTTATGTGAGCCTAGATGGATTTTGTGATATGTTGGGGTAGAAAGGCCCAATTTTGTTTGCAATAGTTAACACCTAAAGTGGTGATATTCATTGTCTTATGCATATGGGTGTCCGGGAGGACACTAGGGATGATGAAATGGGTTGAAGTTGAGTTTACCCATTGATGTGAATGTTGTCATGCTTGTTTGTTTATCTGTTTTATTTTCCAAAGTTCTTGTGGTATTTGGTGTTGTTTATCCTGATTCAAAAAGAGGTGAAGACATACATGGTGTTCCACATGCTTTCCATATTTATATTCTATAGTATTTAAGGGTTTATTCTCTTACTTTAAGTGGAAAAGACTCAACGGGAAGTTCACCTACTCACCGTGTTGAGCCCCTTTTGTTTTCTATCATAGAATACTTTTATAGAATTCTTGGGAATAATGGAATTTAATAATACTTTTAATAAATTATTGAATAAATGTTAACCCTTAGGGTTTGAGATTGCTGGGATTCAATACTAAGGTTACAATTTAAAGGAACTATGGACTTGGTTTAGTTAGGCATGGAGGGCATGGATCTTGGTTGGAATACTAATGAAAAGTAATGTGGTAAATGTTAATTGTTACAAAATTAATTAACATGAAGTGAAATTTATTAAAAAGGTATAAGATAATTTAGTAAATCTATTTAAATGGTTTTGTGCTTATAGGATATCTAGTCTTAGTAGTGGTAGACAGGAGTCTGAGAGACGTTATCTGTAGTTGAGTCTAAGGTTAGGTTATTCCCATAGTGTGGTTGTGAGTTATTTTTTTCTTGTACTTTTTCTATTTCCATACGCTACTCCACCCTATCAGTTAGAGAAATTTACACCCCTAGGATTCTGATGCTTGGTAGGTGTTTTCCCCAATATCATGATCGGAGGATTGATGGCTGACTACCCCCTTTTACCCACTCTCTTCTCTTGGTAGTTATTTTTGTTGGTAGGTACAACATTTAGGTTTCCCAATATATGCGTGTTGAGGTCTGTAATGGCTTGTGGTTATTCATAGAAAAATATTTTGTATATATGTATATATATATATATATAGAGGGATATAATGGATTTTGGTTATTCACACACATATATTCAGAATATAGTTTCCTATGGACTATGATTGGTGTAACATATAAAGGTTGTGATGGCTTGAGGATCCTTACTCAGTGTATGGGATATAATGGATGGAGGTATAATAATCGATGTATGATATACTTTATGAGAGATGTGGTGGATCCTAGAAACTACTTGGTTACATTGGTTACATGTAAGTGGTGGTTGTGTTGCATGAGGTGCATGTTGTGGTGATACGCCCAGGTATCTATGGTCATGACTTTTTGGAGAGAGATACTTTAGACGTGCGGTGTTGGGGAAAATAGATAAACTAGTGGGGAAGTGGTAAGGGTACCCTTAATATTCTTTATTATATTATATACTCGTATATGTGATACTTGGTGAGAGTATCCTTGGCGAGGCTAGGAATATAATATAATTATTTAGGTGACGAGTTAGTTTCACTTATTGTTCACTATGCTTTATCATGATTTCTTTACTTTTGCATGAGAGGCTCTAGGGATGATCCTACCAAGTATACTATCATACTCACCCTATGTATATATAAATTTTTTTGCAGGTTACTTGGAGAAGGTTAGAGATCATGTGAGTTACTACTAGCTTGAGGTTGCAGGAACTGTTCGGGCTTTATGGTCACTGTCATTTTACTTTATTTTGGTAATTATTGTTTTCCATTTTAGTTGTAGTAGTTTTTTAATGACATTACATTTATTTACTTGGATTTAATTTATATTGAAATTTGAATAGGAGTTGGTTGGTCTTTGTATTATCTCTCTCTTTCGTATGTGTTCTCTTAGAGGGTAATGCCTCCCATTTGTGTGTTTACTATACCATCGATGCTAGTCCCCAACCCGGTGCCTACTGGAGGTTGGACTTAGGGGTAACTATCTACCTTATCACATTTCCAGCCCAGGAGGGGTACATTTTGTGGGTATGGGGCCATGATAGAGTGGTATCATAAGTATGTTTGAGGGATAAGATGAAGTTTAGTGTTATTCCCACGTGAGGTTTCATGGGTTGGTAGGGAAAAAGTATCATCTAGGTTTAGAAAGCACTATAAACATGGTATACTAGATGAAACATGGGTATTTAGGGCCCACTGTAATCTGATGCATGAACCTTTAAGTTTGTAGTGGATACTTAATGAGGTGATACTTGTTGTAGGGTAGAGACCTAGGAATGTATCATGAATCATTATTCTTTACATATGTGTTTTAATGGGTAGACCTTGGGATATGTTAACCAAAAATGAATAAATAAAACAATTAATTAGGTAATGACGAGTCTTCCATATTCTATGTTTTGGAGATCTATTTTTTTCAGTTATGGATATAGGTAAATTTAATCTTTAGGCTCACATTGAAGTTGTTTAGCAAGCTATTACAACCGATCACCATAGATTACAGGTTAATGACTTTGAAACATGGAGGAGAACACTCCAATAATTTCAACTTGAGAGTTTGCAGAAGTATGAGGGCTCTGTTTTTTGATGCAGTCATGGAATACTGGTTGGGGGGAGGTTGAGAGGGATTTTAGTTCGATTCATTCTAGGAAGGATCACTTAGTGTCGTTGGTTGTGACAATGCTAGGTGGGATAAAAAGGAAGTGGTGGTTCTTGTTCCCTAGGGATCGTGAGGTTTCAACGGTCTCATGGGAGGATTTCCGATACCAATTCAGAGTCGAGTTTGTCTCTTGGAACATGAAAGTGTATAGTCACTAGAAGATTCTGACCTTTTCATAGGGGAACTCTAGCATTCAAGTGTTTTAATCCATATCAAGAACCTTTTGCGATATGCTTCAAAACTGTTTCTAGATGAAGAGGCCATGTCGAGGCATTTAGAGGAGGATTTGCATCTAGAGATCCTATGCCAAGTCACCCCATTTATGCTGAAGATTTTTATTGAGGTGCTGGTGAGGGAAGAGGTCATTGATCAGATGTTATCTAGAATCAGATCACAATTATAGGAGAGTCATTATGATTCATCGTGAAGCAAAGCTATGGTCTGAGGTTTCTGGTTTCTAGGGAAGAAGAGTTTTTGTTTGGCTGGGGGTAGGTCCCAGCCCTCAGTATCTCATTTCTCTGGGGACAATGAATCTCAGACCTATGCTAAGGGATTAAGTGATTATTTTTCTTGTGGAGTATGAGGTCATCAACAATGAGAGTTCCCTACCATTCTGAGCAGTCAATGTTCCCCAGGTGTTCCGCTTCAATTTCCCCCATTGATGTAGTTTTAGATAAGATATCAATAGTAGGTTGCACTAGATTTGGATTAGTAGAGTGAAGATTTTCTAGGCATAGAATATCCCTATGATTCTCCCCATCCTCAGAGAGAAGAGATCAGACATGGTGGTGGTCGTCATCAGCGTCAGAGAGGTCGTGGAGTAGTTCTTGGTTAGCTTCACGCTTTAGCATTTCCACTGCCAGGTGAGCCTGATGTCATTCGAGGTAGCCTTTGTTTTTTTCTAATTGGGTGTATAACTTGTTTGATTCATGAGATACACACTCTTTAATATTCACCTACCATTTTCAATTCCTTGTGACATGAGTTAGAGTGGCTTCTGGTGCCATTGGCATTGACTACGCCAATTGGAGGTCGATATGGATTGTTTAACATATGTTGAGATTGTGAGCTAGTGTTGGAGTATCACCATTCTTGGGGAGATTTTCAATGTTTATTAATAAAACAATATGATTTCATCCTTTTAATGGATTGGTTTTTTTTGATGCAGGCTATAATAGATTTATTCAGGAGGCATGTGTTGTTCTTTAATGCTGATGGAGAGCCAACAATGTTTGTTGGTGAGAGATACAATCTAATGGGTCAGAGTTGTGTTTCTACCTTGAAATAATTTATGGATGAGTTGATGTGGAGTTTGTCAAAGGTTCATCATTTTACATTTTCTAGGGTCATGGAAGAGTACCCTAATGTCTTTCTAGAAGAGGTTGTAGCATTACCCCTTCGACGAGAGATCTAGTTCGGGATCGAGATATAGTAATGAGAATCTCCTATATCGATATCTCCATATAGGATGTATGATAATGAGTTACGAGATCAAAATATATAACTCAATGGTCTGTTATAGTGATATTTTGTTCATCTGAGTGTGTCACCATGGGGCACACTAGTTTTTTTCGTAAAGAAGGCTAACGACAATTTGCAGTTGTGTATCAATTATCATTGGTTGAACAAAGTGACAATGGGGAATCACTATCCCCTTTCACGGATTGATGATTTATTCAATCAATTATAGGGTGAAATCAGGTTCTCAAATAACTAATTGTAGTCAAGATATCATTAGATGTGTTTGAAGGATGAGGATATCCCAAGACACATTTTTGTTGTCATCGTGGGAATTATGAGTTCATTGTGATGTCGTTTGATGTGATGAATGATATAGATGCATTCATGGGGTTGATAAACTATGTATTCCATGAGCCCCAAGATAATTTCAGGGTGGTCTTTATCAAAGAAAACCTTGTGTTCTTCATGTTTGAGGAGGAGCATGAAGAGCATCTTCATGCCATTTTTGTAGTTCTTCATCAACATCAACTGTTTTGGAATTTTTCAAAGTGTGAGTTTTAGCCTCGAGAAGCCTATTTCATAGGAATTTTTTTATCCCAAGAGGGAGTATATGTGGATCTATAGAAGATATAAGTAGTTGTGTCTTGTTTATCCCCCAATATAGTGGCAGTGGTGTGATGTTTCCTTGGTCTTTCAGGATATTACAGGAGGCTTGTAGTCGATTTTTCTCAGGTTTCGACTTCTCTGACAGTATTTACTCGAAAAGGGTCATATTTTTGTATGAAATAAACAATGGTAGAAAAATTTTAAGTATCTAAAGTAGAATCTGGTTATTTATCTAGTTCTTTATCTTCCAATAGGAGGTCATTTTGACGTATTCTATGATGCTTCGTGTTTGGGGTTAGGATGTGTTTTGATGCAGCATAGATTAGTCATTTCTTATGGGTCTTGGAAGTTACATCCCCATCATCATAACTATGCCACCCATGACCTAGAGTTGGAAGCAGTGGTGTTTTCATGGAATTTTTTTGAGACATTACCTCATCGGAGAGCGCTTTTTGGTCTTCACTAATCATAAAATCCTGAGGTATGTTATGTCCCAGCATGTCATGAACTTACGAAAACATAAGTGGATAGAGTTCTTATAAGATTATTACTTCGAAATCTTGTATACAACTGGTATGGTGAACTTTGTGGCTGATATGATGAGTTGGAAGTCATATTATAATGGAGTGTGTGAATCAGGTGATTCCTAGAGAGTAATGGAAGAACTTTCATCATTACATATCGATATGGGAGAAGTTGGGGGAAGAGGTTGTCTTTTTATAATGATAGTGTAGTAATATTTGGTGATGAAAGTGGAAGATTCCCAGTTGGGGGATCTTGAAGTAGAGGTCTATAGAGACTGAGTTGTTTGTGGCAAGGTCCGTGGTGGTTGGTCCGAGGATGAACAACACCGAGTGTTGTTTCAGGGAAGGATTTTTGTTCCTTTTGTGATGCATGAGATATTTCTCAGAGAGTTACATTTATACCCCTTAGAGGTACATCCTGGGGTGATAAAGATGTACCAATATTTGATGTTTCATTTTGGTGGCTTGGGTTAAATCATGAAGTTGCAGAGTTTTTGTCTCGATGTTTGGTCTTCTAGAAGGTGAAGGCTGAGAACTGTGTTCCAGGTGGTTTTCTCTAGACATTAGATATTCAAAAGTGGAAATGGGAGGACATATCAATAGTATATTTTACTATTTTACCTAGATATTAGGGAGGCTATGATGATATATGGGTTTTAGTGGATCATTTGATGAAAATATCCCACTTCATAGCAATCAAGGAGTCAAGATCAGTGGAGGTTTTGTCGATGTAGTATCTTGAGGAGATGGTGAGACTTCACAGAGTCCTAAGGATGATCATTTCCAATCAAGATTATAATTTTACCACCAGGTTGTGGAGTGTTCTCCCACATGATTTTGGTTATCATCTATGCCTTAGCGCTACATTTTATCTGCAGACAGACAGAGCGAACCATCCAGAGGCTTGAAGACATGTTGTGCTCTTGTGTCCTGGATTTTGTAGGTTCATGGATGAGGAACTTACCCATGGTAAATTTCTCCTACAACAATGTTTTTCATTCCACCATTGGTATGGTTCCATTTTAGGCCTTTTATGTATGACCAATATTTTATCCGTTGTGCTGGATTGGGGTTGGAGAGTCAGACATTCTTGGTACGGAACCAGTACAAAATATGACCAAGATGGTTTAGGAGATTCATGGGAGGATGAAGGCAGCCCATGATCATAAAAAATCATATGAAAATAATATGAGGATTCCTTTGTAATTTAATGTTGGTGATAAAGTCTTTCTCAAGGTTACTCCCCTTCATGGGTAGTGAAGGTTTGGTCAGGGGAGTAAGCTTTCTCCCCGATTTGTTTGGCCTTTCAGGGTGTTGGATCTTTTCAGAGCTGTGGCATATAAGGTATAACTCCCCCTATAGATGGAAAGATACATGATTTGTTTCACATGTCATAGGTCCTTTTTTATCTTCATGATCAGTCTCATGTCATCGATATTGACGATGATGTGACCTTCTAGGAGTAGCCTGTCAAGATCCAGGACCACATGGAGAAGGTGTTTCATGGGTGTGGTATCCCCTTGGTTTGTGTCTTGTGGAAACACGGTGGTGTGTAGGAGAGTACTTGGGAACATGATATATAGATACATACTCAATACCATGAGCTATTTGATGATAATATCTTTTCTTGTATTTATGTTCGTCTTGTGGTTGTAGACATTTCCTATTTATGAGATGGATTCTCTTCTTGCTTGTTGTGGATTGCTCTCTTTTGAGAGGTATCTCACCCAAGAGAGTGTTTGGGAGCTATTTGTGGTTTAGGTGTGGTTTCATGTGTTATTTTTTGAAGTGGTTGAACTCATTTAGTGGTGAGATCCTTGAGAGTTATCTCAAAGGGTGGTTGTTTGGACCCCTTTTCTATTTTCTATAGGGGTTGGTTTTAGATTCTTGAGGAAGAGAATGTTTTAAGAGGTACCTGATATAATGGAATAAACCTCTTTAGTCTATTACTTTTCTGAAATCTGGTGTTTGAGGTGTTCTAAGTGGTCAAGTTGACTTATCCCTAACACTTTTCCAAATTTCTAGTTCTATGAATTGAATTTATAGTTTTGTAAACAGTGTTATCATTGATACAGATGTGAACCGTTATTTCAATGATTCATATTCAAATATCGATGAGTCATCTTCAACTATCAATGTGTCATATGTATATGATTCATCCTCATCTGTCGGTGTTGGTGAGTCATCTTTAACTACCGGTGATCCATCTGTCAGTGTGTCATCTTCATCTTTTGATGTCAGTGAGTCATCTTCATTTTTAGTGTTGGTGAGTCATCTTCATCTATCAGTGTCGATGATTAATCTATATTTGGAGGTTTTAGTGTGTCTTCTTCACCTGTTGGTTTCGGTGAGTCATCTTCATCTTTCGAGGAGTCATCTTCACCTGTCAGTGTTAGGGAGTCATCTTCATCGGTCAGTGTTCGTGAGTCGTCTTCATCTATCGGTGTCGATGATTCATCTTCATCTTTCAGTGACTCATATTCATCTGTCAGAGTTGGCGAGTCATCTTCATCTATTGGTAGGTGCTATAGTGTTTCCAGATCAACCAGTAAATAGTGTTTCCATCTTCCTATAGTTTCTCCCATTTGACATTTTTTTGATGTAAAACGCGTTCAAAGCCTTGTTTTAAGGAATTTTAAGACGATTTAAAGACAATAACTCATAGATTAATTTTCATAAGGGACCAAGTGTCTTTACATGGTCAAACCACATAGTCTTGATGAGATCCTCCATTAATGGAAAATCTAAACTTTATCTAAACTGCTACTCCGTTTAGATTTTCAAAAGGCCGAGAAACATTTAGCCTTGTTCTTTAATCATTTTTTTCTTGGTATGAGGAACCTATAACATTTTCTTTCCAAGGATACATATGATTTTGGTGTGGAACATGGATCGGATTTTCCCTAGAGTACTTCCTATTGCATGCCAAGCCCTATTTTGGTGCAAGCAACAAGTGTTGATCCGCCTTTGATAGAAGGTATGTTCAGTCTCTGTTCTTGAGGGTTCTTCAATATGTTTCCTCCCATTTCTCCTTTCCATGATATGGAACATTTTATCCATCTTTATAATGTAAATTTCTTGGCTTTTGGTTGATGTAATTGTTCCAAGACAACCTCAGGTGTATGAAACTGTTATAGGACGGGTGATCGTGATTTGTTGTGTTGTCCTATTCTCGTGAAAAGAAATTCGGAATGCTTCTGAGGTAGTGGATTCATGGATTCTATATTCTTTTTCATGCATTCATATAATTATCATGTTTTATCTATTGGATCACAATGAAATTTACATAATAAATATTTTAACTATATTAAATAATTGGAATCAATCATATATTATTTCTTTACACTATGATAATGGTTTGACTATTGTTTGCTTGATCATGTGATATATACGATCTAATTGTTTATCATATAGTTATTGACAGAAATTGGTAAATAACATAAATTCATGACTAATTATAAATTAATTGGATAAAGATAAGGAGTCATGTAATTGAATCCAATTGTTTTTTTAATTTGTTGATAATCAAATGGATGTAGCTATGCATGTTTAATTGAATTAGTTAATTTAGGATGAATTAAAGAACCTATTGTTTGTTAAAAGATAATGTATTGTAGGGTTCTAAGTTACCCTATTTCTTTTAAGTAAAAGTGCCTTCTACTTTTGATCTATGAGATCTCATCATGTGAGAAGGATGAACGCCTTTCTTGGGTATAAGATCCCAGTTTATTTGTTGTTTTATTCCTACTTCTTATAATGTGATGTGATTTTGGATGGATTTTGTGATATGTGGGGGAATATAGGCCCAATGGTGGTGGTGGTAGTTTATTTCTAGAGTGGTGAGATGCATCATCATATGCATATGGATGTCAGGGAGGACACCAAGGATGATGGAATGGGTTAAAGCTGGGCTTACCCATAGATGTGAATGTTTTGAGGTTTATTTGCTTATCTTCTTTACATTCCCCATTTCTTGAGGCATCCGATCTTGTTTACCCTACTACTAAAAATGGAAATGATGCATGGGGCATGTCACATGATTTCCATGGTTAAATTATCAAGGATTGAAAGGTATATTCTCTTACTATAGGTAGAAAATACTCGACGAGTTGTTCACCTACACACTACATTGATCCCCTTGTGTTTGGTTTCTTAGAATGCTTTTCTAGAATTCCTAGGAATTGTGGAAAGTGATAATACTGTTAATAAATTTATGGATAAATTTTAACCGATGGGGTTAGAGCTTATTTGGATACAATGTTGCGGTTACAATCTAAAGGAACGGTAGACTTAGTTTAGTTATCCCCATAGGGCATGGATCATGGTTATAATAGTAATGAAATGTAATGTGGTAAATGTTAATGGTTAATTAATGGTTAAATAATTAATTAACATAAAGTGAAACTCATTAAAAAGGGATAAGATAATTTAATAAATCTCATTTAATGATTGTATGATAATAAGATTTTATGTCTTAGTAGTGACATCTAGGAGTCCAAGAGACGTTAGTTGTAGTTGAGTCTAAGACTATGTTATGCACATACTGTGGTTGTGATGTATATTTTTTTCTATAATTTTTGTATTTATATATTCTACTTTACCCTGTTAATTTGGGAAACAGAAACCTTGAGGATTCTGAGACCTATGGGTGTTTTCCCTAACATCCCGATGGGAGGATGGATGGATGACAACCCCCTTTGGCTCCACTCTCTTCTATTTGTAGTTACTTGTATTGGTAGGCATGTTTGTTAGTTTTCCCCATATATGTGTGTAGAGGGATTTAATGGATTATGGTTATTCACACATATATATTATGGATATATATATCTGTGTAGATGGTTGAAATGGATTGTGGTTATTCACAGACATATATTATGGATATAGTTTCCTTTGGACTACTATAGGTGTAATATGTATAGGCTGTGATGGCATGTGGTGCATGTTGTGGTTCTTCACCCAAGTGTCTACGAGCATGCCTTTTTAGAGTGAGATTCTTAGGGCATGAGACATTGGTGAAAAGCAGAAAACCAGTAGGGAAGTGGTAGTTTGGTAACCTTGATATTATTTATTATATTATATACTTCTATATGAGATACTTGGTGATATAATCTATGGTGAGGTTGGGAACATAGTATTCCTATTTAGGTGACAACTTAGTTTCACTTGTTATTCACTATGTTTTAGAATGCTTTCTTTACTTTTGAATGAGATGTTTTGGGGAGGATCCTACTGAGTATTATATTATACTCACCCTACCTATATATAAACTATTTTTCAGGTCACTTGAAGTAGGTTAGAGATCATGCTAGTTACTAATAGCTTGGGGTTGGAGGAGCTATTTGGGCTTCGTGGTCACAACCATTTTACTTTCTTTTGGTACTTGAATTTTTCTATTTTATTTTTAGTAGTTTTTTCATAAAATTACAAATGTGTAATTGGATTTATTTTATATTTTAGTTTTATTAGGGTTTTTATGGTTTCTATATTATCTCTCTCCTTCGCATGTGTTCTCTTATAGGGTATTGCCTCCTATTTGTGTATTTAATATACCCTCAGTGCAAGTCACCAACATAGGATGGGTACACTTTGTTGGGAGGGGGTCATAATAGAAATCGTCTACGTAATACCTTGTATCCATCATAGAACTAAAGTTTACATCAATATTCAATAATTGATAAAAAATAAAGTTCATGTTTTTTCAAAAACATATTTAACATTGATAATAATTTTTTTATAAGATTTACCATACTATAAAAATTATTTTCTTTTATATGTAAATATGAGAATATAAAAATCCATGTTTGAGTGATATAAATATTAAAAACTAAACAAAGGGATCATTTCAATCTTCTAATTTTTTTTTCTAAACATGGAAATTTGGGTATTCGAACATCAAAATAATTTATAGAGGTATTGAAAATTACTTTTGAATAGGAAAAATTAATAAAAATGGTATCCTCAATATCAAACATCATAGTTCTCTCATAATATTTGATTTGGTAGCTCAATGAGTCCAAAAATATGTATAGATCAAAAGTTTTTGTTGTTCTAAATTGTTTTTTCTACATTCCTTAGGAAATAACTTTTTTAGAAGGACTATAACTAAACAATATATGAGTATCTAGGTTCAATGGATAGTTATAGCAAGATGTTCAAAGACTTTCCACTTTTCATGGTCACTATGCACAATCACCGTACTGTGTACCCTACCAGGAAACTTGTTCATTATTTTTTTAATGAATGGTCACCATGTGTGGTTGTTCACATGATAGTAAATTTTCTAATGGAATATTAATTTTAAGTTAAATTGTCTCCAAAACCATGAAAATTACCAAAATTACCACATATATATTGAAAATTATTTATTTACACATGTGATTTTTAATTATAACCTGATACTTTCCTTTGACATTTTAGATAATAAAACACATCTACCATAGGTGTAATTTTTCACTAATAAACATTTTAAAGGTTTTATTCTCCTTATATCACTTGTTTCTTTATAAAATTTCTTAAATTTCATGGAAATTCAATAACTCTATAATCCATATTTATAATTCAAATTAAAACACCCCCAAAAATATACAAAATATACCTATTTAGGAATATTATGACTGGTTGACACTTTAATTATGATTTTGAAATCCATGAGAACCCTAAACAAACCCATACCCTTTAAATATCATAAACAAGGTTAAAAAAGATACTATCATGGTATACTCAAGGATAAAAAATAAATATCAACCACAAAGAATATATATATACTATGAAAATAAATATCAAAATCTGCACACCTACATAATAATAGAAATCATCATCCAATCACCATCAATAAACCAAAATATCCAAATCCAATATTGTCACTTAAGATAAAATGATTAAAAAACCATAATATTATAGAAACATGTTTTTTAAACTACTTTATCATCTAAATATGTCATTATATCTCAAATGGTAAAATGATAAATAAGTATTTTACATGAATCATAAAAATAAGTTATTTATTTTGAAACACTTTTGAATCATGTAAATATACTTGAAACTAAATAAAAAATTAATTTATAGATATAAACAATCTTGAAAAACATTTTATTATAAACAAAACCATCTGAACACTATCTAAAATAGAAATAAAACCATTGGTTATCTTTATAAACTTTTCAAAAATCATTTTGAAAACACTATAGTGGAAATTTACATATATAGATAATAATACAACGAGTTAACTTTAACAAATTAATTTTTTTCTATATTCTCCATGTAACTTAAAAACTTATATAACACCCCATGTTATCATTTTAAATAAATATTATTATAACAATCATTATTTATTATTTTGAAAAATGAGAATTTATTTTTCTTGGGTTTTTGGAATGATTCCATGTTTTAGAATGATCTAAAAAATCATGCATATAAAATATGAATAATTATATTCTTCTTACAATGAATGATTCATGGTAAGTTCATAGTTTAGGGAACTATACTGAGTAACCATGTATCCGTCTTAGTTGAACCAAAAACTTATTTTTCATATCCTAATTTTCTGATTCCTTTCATAATTGATTAATGAATTATTATAGTGTTTTTATTGAATGTTTTTTATTATTATGATCATCCCCATGATCATCATAATGATTATTTAATTAGATGAATATTGTTAATTGAAATGTGAGTATGGAATTATTTTCCAGGAATCAAGCCATAATTCTATCCAACCCTACACCCGAACAAGTCCAAGACATGACTTGAATGGCGTTCTCGATCCCCATGAGCTGACAACTAGTGCCAGGTAGCAAAATAATTACACTGGGAACATATTTTACAAAATAAACCAAGATGAAATAAAAAAACTAAGCATGAAATATAACTGATAATAACTGAATATAAAAAAACATAAGATTGATCTAGATACAAAAATAGCCAAACAAAATAGAACTAAATAAAAAACTAAGACCAAACCACAGTGAAATGATCTCCACATGACCTCTTTGTCACTACCAACCTCAAGACAAACCTACTCCAAAGGTACAACAGAACTACAAACCTGAACCTAAAAAATATCTCAAGTCTATGAATTCTGAGTGGCACAAGTATGGTGTGATCTTAAATAGCTCAGTAGGTACTAACCACAAAGTACATGAATTTCCTTTCCCGAAATAGTCTAACAACACTATTTTGAAATACATAGAGGTAATAGGATTTAAATCATTTCTAGTAAGTAAACACACCTTTCCAAAATTTTCCTTTTTAAAACAACACACACATATTTTCTTTTCAAAAAATATTTCACTTTACAAAACCAAATTCACAACCAAATTCCAAATGAAAATCTATATCAAGTGACCAATAAGGGATGTGAAAAAAGTAAAAAAAAGAACAAGTAGGAAAAACTTGAAAATCCAATATCCAAAATGTAGTAAAAAGTAAATAGAACATATAGGTAGTAGATCCAAATAATTTCTTGAACATATCTAAAGGAAATCCCTTGACCTACTCAATTCGAACTCACCTGCCAACATATAGTATATCTCTATAGTCAGTAACCAACTGGACACTCTAAACTTTCCAATCTAGTGGCACATCCCACCTGGCCTCTCAAAAAATCTTGGGGGAACTTCCATATCTAATTTGGGGTCAAAAATCAACCATTACTAGACCCTCAAGATGATGTTCAGAAATACCATGATAATAGTACATGGTTAACGGGAAGGTCCTCCCACATATGGATCAATGAAACCCCATTAACACCATGATTCCTTAACCCAAACATCAACACCATCGATGTGATGCTCCCTCATTGGGGAATCCTACATAGATTTTACCATCTCACAACAATCAACTACCAAGTTATATTTAGGATGTTAAATAATTTCGAAAATCATTTTAAAATACCAACCGGGCCTCAAAATAATCTTGTTTTCAATCCATTTTCCAAAACATGCCAACACAACCACCAGGTTCATATGTCAAATGAATTACATAGCAAATTTATAAAATATCACAAGGTTTGAATCGGGCATTCACATCATTTCATATCAAAAAAACTTAAAAAAACCAATCATGCATCAGGAAATTAATATTTTCAAACCAAACACATTTACAAATCCATTTCCAAACCATTTATAAAATCAATATGAAACACCACTTCCACCAGCACAATTCCAAATATACCCCTACCTTTCAAATAGGAAACCATTTCCAAGCCAAAGTGGAAAAACTAAAAAGCATAGAAAGTTCCAAACAAGCCTTTTCCCAAACTTTCACAACTCAGGATACCCATTTTGGAAAGAACAACAAAAAGGGGGAAATAAAATATTCATCCATTACCATGGGGAAATCCCAATTTTAAATCCATACACATGCCAAATCCATTTTAGAAACACATTACACAACACTTTCACCATTACAAAACCACATTGATGGTGAACAATAAAGAGCATAACAAGCACCAAGGTATATATCTTTTGAAAAACCAAAATTAAACACATTTTCATCCCAAATTAATTTTAAAAAAAATTTCACACCTTTCACACAATCCATTGAAAACATTTTTAAATCACAAAAAAGGATACTAGAAAAACAATCAATTTCATTTATAAAATCATCTTTCAATACATGCATAGATTAAACCAATTTGGAAACACAATTTTTAAAGAAAAATCAGTCACTTTTAAACCAACCCAAGAAGACACACATAATTATCACACCATAAAAGTCACCCAATTCCACATACAACACCCAACTCACAACCCAAAAACATTTTTAAAAAAAACCCAAAGGAGATCACTAGACAAAGCAACAAATTAAATTTTAATAGTTAAATTTTCATTTTATTAAATACCTTTCATGCATTAAGATCTATACCTAATTAAATAATCCCTTGAAAAACCATGTCGTATCAATTTTTCTTCATCAAAACACAAAATAAATTCATGCTAACACATCACAAGCAAGAAAAACACATTTATAGACAATTTAGGAAAGATAAATAATCAAATAGATTATGATGGGAAGGAAATGGATATAAACACCTACCCTAATGATGTATGAACACAACCAAACTTCAGGAGAAGGAAGAACCAAACCCAAGAGATAATCTTAACACCCTAACATCTAAGTAAAACAACCCGCACATCATCCATAACTATTAGGTTTTATCCAATATGAAAACCCACTATGGGAAACTAATAAATTAAGAGATAAAATATAAAATAAGAATAAATTAACCAAAATCCATTAAGAACTAACCTTATAACCTTCAGAATGCCTCTATAGGTAATGGAAGACCAAATGAGGGAAGCATGGAAGATCCCACAATGATCCTTGGTCAAGAAAGGGATGAGAAACCCAAAATAGGTTCAAAACATTAGAGGAGAAAAGAGGTAATTTAAAAATTTTAATCACATGGGAAACTCACATGGTTTGGCTGCACAATTTTCTAAATTGTGCACTAATTGTACACCCTTTACTCTCCAAGAGGGACATGCCACACAATTATCCCGCAGGTTTTTCCCAAACGTACAGTCACCACTGTCCCAAAATGGACATTTTTGACATAGGTTTTTTAGTGAGGGAACATGGTTTCCCCTAACTATGACCCAACCATGTGTCACCTACTTTCAAGCCCAAAATATCCATTTTCCACTAAAAACTCACCCAAAGACTTCCCAAACTCAAAAGTTCAAACTTGAAACTCAACCCGATCCTCAACAAAATGATCTAAGGTCAAGAAGAGAATAAGATAAAAAATTACATGGTTGGGGTGTGAAAATTATCCCGACCACAAACACTTTATTCCCCCATAAAGTCAGCCATCTAGATGATAAAAAAAACTTGATCCCAAAACTGAATAAATACGAACAAAAACACAAACCTTGGGCTGAATTTTCACTTCACAAGTCACGTCTAAACATTTCTAAGGGAAAATAAAAAATGAATAACAATGAGAGAACATAATAGGGTTCTACCCACTATAAGAACCTATCTAACAGCATGGAATGACTTCAGATCGACCTAATGTGGGAACTCCGAACATGAAATAACCCAAATTTCTCAGCATAAAATAAAAAACACCCCCACCAGAACTAAAAATTCCCCATATAAACCAATCCCAAAAGACAAGGGGAATCCATTGAAAGGAACCTGAACCAATATGTTAAGCCAAACACAATATATAATCATCTATTTACACAAGAATTAATATACGAAAACAAGCGTAATATATAATTAAATCTGATTCAAGAAAGTATAACAATTTAAATATGTACATCCAAGGTATAGAAACAAGACTATAAGAAAACATGACCATCGAGCCTCTTATGATGAACCCAAAACAAGTGTGAAACAACAATAAGAAACCTAAACCATCTCCATTACAATACCAGAGTCAAGAATTGGGCCAAGCCTTCCCACACCCCATGTGATTCATGGCTTTATGAAAGATTCACTCTGGTGCCTACGTCTATAGCTCTTATGTTTTAAGAATCCACTTCCTCATAGTCCGGATATGGAACCCTCATATCAGGAATTATTCTCTAATAAATTATTCTTACAATACATATCTTGGTGGCCCAAATGACCACAAAAATGACATGTCTTTGGAATATTACAACAAGATATATTTGAATTCTCAAACTAACAACACTGAAAACATATGAGTGAATAGTCCATTGAATGAGAAGATAAAACCAATGAAAGAGGATTTTTAGAAACATGTTCCTATAGAACACACAACTCTTCATATGGGGAACCTTCACAAGATTCAATAAATACCATATTGAAAACTACTTTCACTCTGGAAACCAACACAACTAATAAAAATTTATCCATCAACTTCTTGAAATGTAGATCCTTAGAGGAGAGGGTTATCTCCTTGATCTCTGCATGAAGAGACCAAATAAAAATTAGAGAATTCAGCATGTCATGCGGCACTACCTCTGTGGAAAAGGAAATAAGGTTCTTGAAGTTTTTAATGTAGGCCTTTACTATCTGTTGGCCTTACTGAATGCTCATGAGCTCTTACACTTTATTTTTCATCACATACTCTGGTACAAACCATCATGAGAAAGTGGTCTTGAACACGTCCCACTTCATACTATATTACATAATGATATAGAAATCACCTTCCACTGATCCAAAGAAAGACCCTAAAATAATCTAGAGAAGTGAACACTCTAATAGCTTATGGAGCTCCCAACAATATGAAGATACACTCAACTTCCTTAAGCCATTCCACTACCTCAACAAACCTCGATCAACACAAAAGTCGGGCCATATCCTAGAAGAACTAGAAACTTGGAAATACCCATTAGAAACTTTCAGGATCTTTTTGAGTGACATATTTTAATGAAAACTAAGAACATAAAAACAAAATCAAAATCAACCTGAAACACAATAAAAAAACACCACAAGACAAAAAAACAGGATCACAATCCCAACACTACAATCACAACTAAAAATCCTTTTTTCAAAAATCCCGATTGTTTCCAATTCCAAAAACTACCTTCTTTTAAGGCCACTATCAAAATGACGAAATCCATTTTTCACCAAATAAGAAACCACTTGTAAAAGAAAACCAAACCCAAAATAATTTTCCTCCTCAAAACCCTTTTGAAAAAAAAAACAAACCGAACAATTGTTTTCAAATACTCACTCATAGAAACCTATGAACCATTTCATATTCAATTATCCCACTTACACTCATATCATCCATTCTCACATGCCAATATGAACTTTAAACACATACACACACATATGTTAATTTTCTTAAGGAATACCAAGGGTAAAATAGACCATTTTGTCATCAAACCCAAGCATCCACCCAATTTTCAATCGCAAACACTTTCTCTTTCAAAACCCATTCTTGTCAATCTAAAACTACTTGAAAGAAATAATTACCACTTAAAAACCCATTTTTATTTTAAAAACCCACTCACACCATAAAAAAAACAAACACAACTCACACCAAACTACTAGAAGGAGGAACTAGTGGCCATGCTAGACCCAACAACATGGTTAGTGGAACATGCCCCATGTAAGAATACAAAACCAATAGGACCTTGAACTATTTACTTAGACTCCACATGTGTCACTACTCCATGTGATATAACAACATAACACAAAATCACCTCTATTTTCATTCCACATCCACACAAACCAAAAAAAAAATAAGGACTCAAATCTTGTATGACACTTGGAAAATATAGGATCAAAATGAGAAAGGGTTCATAAAATCATTATCTTACCGACCTTCTGAGTCCCAATGGTCCTAAAATACAATCTACCTAAAACCCCAAATAACAATGTACTCATTTGATAAAATTATTTCATGATCCAAGTTGGGATTCTATCTAAACCAACACCCAACCCAGCTCGAGACATGGCCTAAATGAAATTCTCTATCCCCATGGTCTAGAAACTAGTGTCAAGTATCAAAGTAATCACAATGGTAATGATTTTTCCCAAACAGACCCATATCAAATAAACAAACTGAATATGCAGCATAACCAACAATTACTCAATATCAATAAATATAAAACTGATCCAGACACAAAAACTAATAAACCAAATAGAACTAAATAAATAACTGTGACCAAACCACATTGACACAGTCTCCCATGACCTCTTGGTCACCACCAACCATAAGAACTACCTTCTTAAAAGGTAAAACCAAACTAGAAACATGAAACTTTAAAATAAATTTGGTCTACTAATGTCGAGTGGAACAAGTAGGGAATGAGGTTAAATAACTTAGTAGGTAATCACCAAAGGTTCCATTCATTTCCTTTCCCAAAATAGTAAATTTTTAAAATAAATTTTTAAAATAGGTTTTTAAATCATTTCTAATAAGTAAACATAGCTTTCAACAAATTTCATTTTTAATACATCCTACACAACATTTATTTTAAAAAATGATTTCACCTTCCACAACCCAGTTCCCAACCAAATTCCAAATGAAAATCTATACCAAGTGACCAAAAATGGTTGTGATGAAAGTAAATGAAAAACAAAAAGAAAGAAGAACTAGAAAAGACAATATCCAACATGTAACAGAAAGTAAAAAGAACATACATGTATTAGATAATGAGAATTTTCTGAACAACTCTAGAAGAAATCACTGGTAATACCCAACTAGGACTCACATGCTAGAATATAGTGCATGCCTATGGTCAATAACCAACTGGCCTCTCTAAACTAGCCAATCTCGTACCATGTCACACCTAGCCTCTCTCCAAATTGTGGGGGGAACCAACCCATCTACCTCAGGGTCAAAAAGATATTATCACTCGACCCTCTAAATAATGCATCAAAATCCCATGATAATAGTACATAGTGAATTGGAATATACTCACACATGTGGTTCAATGAAAACCTACCACCACTGTGTTTTCTTAACTCAAACACCAACACCATCTCTAACCCTATGAAAAGAATCCTACACAGAGTTTACCATCTTATAACAAGACATTCAATAATTCTAATTGGTTTCTTACATCATTTGAGTTTCAAAAATCACTTTCTCAATTATTATGAAATACAAACTTGGCCTCATTATACCCAAGTTTTCAATCCATTTTCCAAAACATTACAACATGTAAACATGGCCCATACATCCCATGAGTTCCAAAAATAATTTGAAAAACATAACAAGGTACTAATTAAGCATTCTTGTCACTTCATATCAAACAAAATTTTCAAAAAAAAAACAAAGTACCCACCAAGCCTTTAATATTTTGAAACCAAAATTATTTAGAAATCCATTTCAAAACCATTTCTAAAGTCAATATAAAACAACATTTCTATGAGAACAATTTCAAATAGTATAATAAATGTAAAATCCAAAACCATTTTTCAAGCCAAAGTGAAAACACACAACAACAAAAAACTACCAAAAATGCCTTTACAACACTTACACAACTTGTGAAACCCAATTGGAAAGCAAAAAAAGGCACATAAAATATCCAACCATTAAAATGGGAAAATAACCTTTTTTAAATCCATACACACACCAAATCCATTCGAGAAACACATTCCACAACACTTTCACCACTAAAAAACCCCATTATAGGTGCACAACAATGAGTCCCACAAGTAACAAAGTACACCACTTTTGAAAAACCAACATTAAAAACATTTTCACCATAAATTTCCTTAAAAATAGATTTTACACCTTTCACACAATCCATTGAACACATTTATAAAGAAAAAAAGATAGATACTTGAAACACAATCAATTTATTTTAGAAAACAATATTACAACACATGTGCACTTTAAAAAACTTTGAGAGTATCCTTTTTAAAGAAACAACTCTCACTTTTAAACCAACCCAACAAGCCACACATAAGAATCACACTATGAAATTCACCCAATTATATATAAAACACCCAAATAAAAATCAGATCACATTTTCAAAATCATAACAAAGAGATAAAACCACCCAAAGCATAAAATTTCACCTTAAAAGTTCATTTTGAATTTAAAAAACACCTTTTATTTCTCAAAATCTAGGAATAATTAAAGAAATCCTTGAAGACCCATTTAGCACCAATTTTACATCATCAAAACCACAAATCAATTCCTAATAAGACATCACAAGCTAGGGAAACAATTTTATAAATAAGTAAGGAAATATCAAGAATTAAATATAATGTGTTGGAATGGAAATGGATGGAAATAACTACCTCAATGATTTGTGAATGAAACTAAAATTTGGGAGAAGGAAGAAACACAAATGAGAGACAATTTGAACTCCATAAAATATAAGGAAAAAAACCCACACATCATCTCTAACACATAGGGTTTGGCCAAGATGAAACACCACTAAGGGAAACTAAGAAATCAGTAGATAAAAAATAAAACAAGAGTAAATAGACAAAAAACCGTGAATAACTCACATTAGAACCATTACAATTCATAAATTGGATAAATAAGGACAAAGGAGTGAAACTTGGGAGCTCCCAGAGTGTGACAAGGTTGAGAAAGGGTGGAAAAACCCAAAATTGGGTTAAAACATTGAAGGGTAAAAGAGGTAATTTTAATATTTTAGTGACCCAGGAAACTCGTATATATTGGCCGCATGGTTTTTCAAACCGTGCACTAACTTTGTAGCCTTCAATTTCTAAGAGGGATATGTCGTATAATTTTAAAAACCATACGCCAATCGTGTGGTCACCACTTTCCAAAAAAGGCACATTTTCCACATAATTTCCCAAGAAAGGGTGCATTACTTCCCCTAACCATGTGACAACCGTGCACAACCGACTGTGAGGCCCAAAATCTCCATTTTACCTCAAAGACTAACCCAAAGACATCTAAAAATTAGGATTTAAACCAGGATTTCAATGTAAACCTCTACCGAATGATCCAATGTTAAGAAGTGTATAAAATAAGATAAATTACATGGTCCGGGTGTGACATTATAAGTATGATTTTCATCTTTATTATGTGAAGTATTTATATATGTTTTTGTGTTTTTAGAGAATATTGGAGAAGGAAGTTTTATTGTTATTTCCCCTTTATAATTAATATAAGAGTTTTCTTAAAAATAAGGGAAACCCCTCTCTATACCTATTTTATTTGAAACTCATGAAGTTTGGGGAGGAAGATCTATAACATCGACCCCTCTTTAATAATCAAGAATTATCATCATAAAATATGAGATAAATCAATATATTTACTCATTTCCTTTCCACCTATCTATTATTATATTCATTATACCCTCTCAACCCATATAGGGTTCTCATAAATATGAGATTTTTCTTTCTAAATGAAAATTTTCAATTACCATGGGGATTTTAATATCCAAATGATATAATCAATTTTTTAACCTCAACATATCAATTTATATTAAAGGAATATCTTCTGTAAAGGTTTTATTATTGGTGTTTATATAAATCTCATTTTATATTATATATTCTTTTTTCGTAGGATTTCTTAATTCTTTATTTATAAAAATTAGTTGAATATTTTTTTCATTGAAGAATAATTAAATTTTTTTCTCATTTATTTTTTCATTTTTAGTGTGGAATAGAAGGGATTTAACATGTATTTGATTGAATTATTTATAAAATTATCTTCTATTTAGACCAAGTGTTTGAGAAAATGTCTTAATAAAATAATAATAATTCCCTTATCAAAACACTTGAAAAATTTAAAAGGAAATCAATCAATATTGGAATGTTTTCAATATTCATATTATAACATAATTTTGAAAAAACATAAATGAAAAATAATTCAAAATCAAATCTCATAAAAAACAACACAACATGTTATATGCACATCTAGAATAACTAATCTCACATGAATAAATTATCATCTCTATAATGAAGTAAAATATTACATGAGGTTGTATATATATGTACAAATTTTAAAAATATATTCTCAAATAATGAAATTAATTCTCTATAATACACAATGGATTTTGAAATACCACATTATAAGAGAATTCATAAAATATTTGGCTTTCAAAACACCCAATTCAAGAAAAATAAGGTTGAAATTCAGCACTAATTAATAAAAATAAAACTCATATACTATATGAAAAAGACACTATACAAAATCATTATTTCTAAAAATTATTTTGAAATATTTATTCTTGAAACAAAAATAGGAATGATTTCATCTAATCAAGTAAAAATTGATTAATAAAAAAAGATGATGAATCTATGAATATTATACTCAACTCCAAAAATAAACTCATACCAAAATAGATAAACAATACATTATTAAAAATAAAATATATTAATATATAAACTGATCATAAATACCCATAATAATTATGTTTTTACCATAACAATTTGTTTTCATTATATATGAAACATATTATGATAATTTTAAATTGAAATATATTTTTTTCTTTAAAAAAAGATATTAGAAAACAAAATATTATCAATAATTTACAATTAAAAAATAATTATTCCATCAAATAAAAAAAATAAAATAACCTCCAAATATAAAAAACCAAGAATAAAAATTATCCATATATTCACATTTGAAAACAATATATCAAAAACCATCTATTTTAAATCATACACTAAAACATTATGTTTGTTATCAAATATTTTAAAAATATTGTAAATAAAATTTTCCATACAAAAAAATATTTTATATATTATTCCCTTTATAAATATTGATAATAACACTCACATGGGTTGTTGGTAAAACATTTTCATATGTATTTTATAAAATTCCAAACTTTTTAAAATAATTATAAGAATATATTTTATTAGAAATATTTATATAATATAATATTGATATATATATATATATATGTAAATAAATAAATAAATAAATATTCTGATAGAATGAGACATTAAATCATGTATAATGACACCTCTAAATGTTTTATTCAAATAGATTGATGAAAATAACCAATTTATGAGAAACTGTATTTTTATCAGAGTCATCTAATAAATTAAAAAAAATAGAATGATTCATGTAACTCAAAAATAACATTCATATATAGTGAAAAATAATGTTCATTAAACCTAAAATTGGATTATAAATGAAATTTCAGATCATACCATGATGCATGAATCACTACTAGAAAAACAGGTATTTGCGACGGGTTATTTGCGACGGGATCCCGTTGCAAACGGCTTTTTGCGACAGGGGCCCGTCGCAAATGACCCGTTACTGAAAACGGTGTCGCAACAACAATTTTTTGCGACGGGCCCGTCGCTAAAGCCCTTTTCCGCAACATGGAGAATCCCTATCGCAACTAGTACTCCGTATATTTGTAAAAAACTTTTCAAAAACTATTTTAAAATAAAAATAAAAAAACTATTAATAAATTATTTTAATGCATATAATAATAATACTATTTGCGATGGGCATAGTATCCCATCGCCAATAATATAAAAAAATAAAAAGAAATTATTAATAAATTATTTTAATGAATATAATAATAATCCAATTATAAATAAAAAATAAAAAATAATAAAATATTAATAAATGATTTTAATTAATATAATAATAGAATTATAATTCAAAAATAAAAATAATAAATTATTTTAATTAATATAATAATAATAGAATTATAATTCAAAAATAAAAAATAATAGAATATTAATAAATGATTTAATTAATATAATAATATTAGAATTATAATTCATAAATAAAAAAATATTAATAAGTTATTTTAATTAATATAAAAATAATAGAATTATTTTACATTCAAATATTAAAATAATTCAAGTATTACAAAAAAATATTATAAAATTATAATATTATAAAATTTTAATATATATATAAATTATAATATTATATAATTTTAATATATATATAAAATTTAATATTATAAAATATAAATAATATTATTATTCATATTAATATTGTTATTTAAAAATATAATATTATTAATATTTTATAATGAGATAGAAACTACACGAATAGAAAAAAAAAATCATATTTTGATTTCACAAATTTTATAACATAAATACAAACTCTAATCTGAAGGGGGGGAGGGGGGATCTGCAGATGGTGGTGGAGGAAACTCCATCCATAAAGCATGAGTGAGTCGACGCATGTACTCCATCTGCTCCTGATGCTGCTGCTGCGACCGACTCGTCTGCTCCTCGTACAACTGCTGCTGGCATCGACGCTCCTCCTCATGCTGTTGATGCATCTGCTCCTGCTCCTATCGGAGACTCTCTATCAGTGAAGTCTGAGATCGCAACTGATCCTCATACTGTGTAGCAGAAGAAGATGCACGAGCTCCTCTCGAGCTGGACGCCGACATCGCAGCACTGCCATAATAATCTCCGGGAGTCAGTCGAGAGTCGATACCAACTACCCGGCCCTTCTCGAAGGCATACTGGGTGGCCTGCATCCATGCCGCCTCATCAAACTGACGGCCAGTGGTCTGATATGATGACTCGGCCTGACTCTCAGGCCGGGCCTGTGACGCTGCGGCCTCATATGACTCCTGTAGTTGCAATTTAAAATTAAAATTGTGAATATATTATATGTAGTTAATTTTTAAACTTGAAAAAATAATAATAATGACCATGATGTGATGCTGACGATCACCTCTGAGCTCCCCAGTAGTAAGATCACTATACATCCTCCGATATACGTCGTAATCCGTAATATCGAGGTGCTCGACAGCCTATAAGAATAAAAAATAAACTGTAAATATTTATAGTTATATAAAATATTTATAAATAATGTACGTACCAGATGCTGTCTATGAGTACTGAAAGAACGACTCCCAGCTCGATGAGTCACCTCCTGTCTCCCCCGATTCTGCCTCCCCACCGATGATCTCCTCTGAAAGGCACCACTCAACCAGTGCGCACATAATCCATCCCATACATGGGATGAAATGTACTCTGGTCGGTGTGGTCTATATGACTCATCAAAATCTGACACTCCTTCTTTCTTCATCGCAGCTTTTCTTAAATTGTGCAAAAAATGACGAAGGTGATCACGCATGGCCACCTCCCATGCCTCGTGGATGGCGTCACGCATGGTATCCTCGATCGGATACCATAAACCCTACAAATAAATCAAAATATCAAGTTAGAAATGAAATAATTTTCAAAATAAAAATTATTTATTTACGTACGTACCAACCAATGGCCGAACATGGCCTGCTGCACATCAATGGGAATCTGCTCCCATGTGGTCCACGGCTGAGAGAAATTGTTGCGCAAAATAGCGCTGCCCTGTCCGACTGCTATATGCGGAAAACTGTAAAAATAATAAACATTTATTATGTGAATAGATTAATGAAATCTTAGTCAAATCCACAGGTTATCACACCTCCGTGTGCGTGGATCAAACCCAAGACGTGGACGTCGCTCGGGGACGGGGTTAGGAATCATCAATCGTGCAAGACCGCGCCCCCTCCGCATACTCCCTGGAGCGCCTGCATGCTGAGGGTCATCTGTCAGCAACTCATCTGCATCGAAAGTCAGGTCAGCATCCGCCAACTCACGAAATGTGGCGTCGTCCATCTGAAACAGAAAATGTTAATGTTGTTAGCAAATAATTGATAATTACTATTATATATACATATATACATATTATGATTGTATATAAATACCATGGAATTCTATCAGTGTTCATCTTCATCATCATCTTCATATATGTCAATGTCATCTTCATATTCCTCCTCAACATCATCGATATCCATTCGAGTTACAATTGCTTCATCTCTTACCATTTCAAATTCATATGTGACATCATTAACATCATCGTCATCACCGACTCTTAAATGTGGGGTGTCGTCATTGATACTCATGTATCTTTGTAAAAAAGATTGATTTTGAGTACTCTCTTGAAAAACTTCAATTCTTTGCACATCAGTGAAAACACATTCACTTTGACTAAACTGATTGTCTCGAATTTTGATTTTTATTACACTCCACCAATCAGTCAAGTCTCTTGATGTAGCACAGTACTTTGCGTAATAAACTTGATATGCCTGTTGAGCCAATAAGAATGGTTCATTTACTGCGAGAACACTTTTACATTTAATATCGATGATTCCACGAGTCAGATGAACACGCACTCCTCTCTCTGTATCCAACCACCGACATTTGAACTTGGTTATGTAATGTTGTCCAAGATAACAGAGTTCAATGATTTCATCAAGTATGCCATAAAAGTCAACTTCATTTTCTCGATGATGAGATCCTCTCAAGATAACTCCACTGTTCATTGTTTTTTTCGATTCCCCATATGCATGTGTGTGGAATCGAAATCCATTCATCACATATGCATTATAAGTTTTAACAAGTTTGGAAGGTGGGTTACTCAATACACACAACCGTTTGTCAATTTTATCAGCATGTAGAGACACCTAAAAATTTGTGAAATAATTATCAATATAGTAAACTATACATTGAATGAGTTGCTAAAAGATAAAGAATTTATGTTACCAGTTTTTGAAACCATTGAGAGAAATTTTTCAGTCGACGTTCTTCGAGAGCAGCTGCTGTAATTTGTGGAATTTGTTTCTTGATATGATTATCATACAACCTATAAAAACCAAAGTTATCTACTGTAACATAAATGATAGAATAAGTGATATAAACACTTACAGTACAACTGATGTCATCTCTTCACAGTTGAGCAGAACATACGTATGAGCTCTATGATGTTCATCATCTGAAAGCCAGCGTTCATAAATTCCACCAAAACCAAGCTCTGACTGGTTGAAAACAGATAATTGATTGTCGATTTCATCAATATTCCTCTCGTTCTGTCCCATTCATTTTTGTTTTGAAGGATACTCAGATTCAAAATAATGGGAGCATAAAAAAGATATTTCCTCTTGAAAATAAGCTTCTGCAATAGATCCTTCAACAGATGCTTTGTTAAGTACTTTTATTTTTAATTTTTTCATGAATATTTCAAATGGGTACATCCATCGAAACTGTACTGGACCTCCACATTTGGCTTCATATGGAAAATGTAACATCAAATGTTCCATTGAGTCGAAGAAAGACGGCAGAAATATTTTTTCCAGTTTACATATAATTACAACAACATCTTTTTTAAGTTTGCCTAGAGCATCATAATCTGCTGTAGCCGCACAAATTTCCCAAAAAAAATGAGACATGTCTGTTATGGAATCCCAAATCACAGAATTCAACAGACCTCTTAATCTAATGATTAGTAGTATTTCCATTATAACATGACAATCATGACTTTTTAATCCAGTAATATGACCATTCTTTACACATCTACCCAGATTGGAAGCACAACCATCTGGAAGTCTCAAATCTGCAATCCACTGACAAAATAATAAACGGGTTTCTTTAGACAGTGTATAAGCTACTTTTGGTTTAAGTAACCTTTCTGTTCTGACATTCTCAAAAAGTTCCAATTCAGGACGCCTGTAAATTTGGGCAAGATCTAAACGTGCATTTACATTGTCTTTGCTCTTTCCTGGCGTATCCAAAAATGTATGAAACAAATTATCAAAACAGTTCTTCTCAATATGCATGACATGTAACATGTGTCGGACCAACAAATCAGACTAATATGGAAAATCCCAAAATATGCTACGTTTAATCCAATTGTGTTCTTTCCCAAAACCAGAAATTTTCTGTTGGTTTTTTGTGAGACAAAAAGTGATGGGAGGTAATGAAAATACAACTGATTTTAACTCCGAACCTAATAGCATTTTTGGAGGTCCTTCCCTTTCAACTATTCCTTTTCTGAAATGAGATCTGTTTCTGCGAAAAGGATGATCAGCTGGAAGAAATCTGCGATGACAGTCAAAATAACAAGGTTTCTTTCCCTGAATGAGCATAAATTCTTTGTTCTCTCCCATATAGTAAGGACATGATTTCTGACCATGTGTACTCCATCCAGATAACATCCCATAAGCCGGGAAGTCACTTATTGTCCACATCAATGCTGCTCTCAGTATGAAATTCTGTTTCGTTGCAACATCATATGTACTGACACCAGTACTCCACAATAAATTTAATTCATCAATCAATGGTTTCAAATAAACATCAATATTTTTCTTCGGATATCCTGGAATTAGTAAAGTCAAAAAGATATATGGCTCCTTCATCAACATCCATGGAGGTAAATTGTACGGAGTTAAAAAAACAGGCCAACATGAATATTGACTACTATAAGATCCAAACGGACAGAAACCATCAATGGAAAGGCCCAGTCGAACATTTCTAGCTTCTAAAGCAAAGGATGGATGCACTCTATCAAAATGATTCCATGAATCACCATCGGCTGGATGATTCAAGGTTTTATCGGTTGAAATATTCTCTTTATGCCATGACATCATTGTCGTTGTATTCTTAGACATGAATAAACGGTGAAGTCTGGATGTAAGCGTAAAATATCTCAACTGTTTTATAGGAATCAAACCAGACTTCCCGTGTTTTCCTTATTTATATCTCAGTTGCCCACATGTGGGACAACTATCCAAAGACTCATTTTCCCCAGAATATAAAATGCAGTCATTTGAACATGCATGAATCTTCTGACAAGTAAGTCCCAAATTTTGAACCAGCCTCTTACTCTCATAGTAATTTGCAGGTAAAACATTTCCTTCGGGTAACAGTGTTTTAAGCAAAGAAAATATCTGGTCAAAATAGGTGTTTGACATTCCGTTATCTGATTTGATATCCATAAATTTTGCAACTGCTTCTAATTTGCTCATCTTGCAGCCAGGATATAATGCATCCTCAACAGACTTCAATAACTCATAAAATTCAGACGGTGCCAACTCAGGATTTGAAGCTATATCAGCCAGAGTTTCTGTATGTTGAACAGATGAACCTGTAACATCATGTACTAAATCGTGAAATCGGGATGGATCCGGAATCAAGTTGGTATCACCTGCTCTGGAACTGCGTTCACCGTGTTGATACCAAAAAACATAATCTGGTTGAAAACCAAAACGCAAGAGATGTTCTCCCACTTTTTCAAACGTGTCAAACGTTCTCAATGCACATTTTCTACAAGGGCATTTTATTTTTCCTTCTGAAACAAATTCTGGATTTGATGTTGCAAATGATAAAAAAGTCTCCACACCCTCTACATATACTGGATTTCAACTAGAACCGTTTGGATTTCTACGTTGATTTATCCATATGCGGTCACCTAATAATGATTGTTGACGACCTCGTTGTTCCATATTTCTCTATAAAATATAAAATCATTACTGGTTTTGAATAATTTGTTAGAAAAAACACTCAAGCTAGGATAAATATAGAGTTTAGATCATACACGACTGACGCAAACTTTTTATTGAGATAGACCTAAAAATTGACCCTTTAAGAATTAAATATGTTGAGAATAAAGCAAAACATGTTACAAATATTGATAATTTTAATATTGTATAAATTTTTTATTATTTTCATAGTACTAATATTATTGGTAATTATTCCTAATTATTGTTAATTATTACTAATTATTACTAATTATTACTAATTATTGGTAATTATTACTAATTATTACCAATTATTGGTAATTATTACTAATTAATACTAATTATTGGTAATTATTACTAATTATTGGTAATTATTAGTAATTATTGGTAATTATCGGTAATTAATACTAATTATTGGTAATTATTACTAATTATTGGTAATTATTACTAATTATTACTAATTATTACTAATTATTGGTAATTATTGGTAGTTATTACTACTTATTACTAATTATTACTAATTATTACTAATTATTGGTAATTATTACTAATTATTGGTAATTATTACTAATTATTGGTAATTATTACTAATTATTGGTAATTATTAGTAATTATAACTAATTATTACTAATTATTGGTAATTATTAGTAATTATAACTAATTATTACTAATTATTGGTAATTATTACTAATTATTGGTAATTATTACTAATTATTACTAATTATTACTAATTATTGGTAATTATTACTAATTATTACTAATTATTACTAATTATTGGTAATTATTGGTAATTATTACTAATTATTGGTAATTAATACTAATTATTGGTAATTATTGGTAATTATTACTAATTATTGGTAATTATTATTAATTATTACTAATTATTACTAATTATTGGTAATTATTACTAATTATTGGTAATTATTACTAATTATTACTAATTATTAGTCATTATTACTAATTATAACTAATTATTACTAATTATTAGTCATTATTACTAATTTTTACTAATTATTAGTAATTATTTCTAACTATTACTAATTATTACTATTTACCGGTAATTGTTTGTAATTATTCCTAATTATTGGTAATTATTACTAATTATTGTTATGTATTACTAATTATTGGTAATTATTACTAATTATTACTAATTATTACTAATTATTACTAATTATTGTTAATTATTACTAATTATTACTAATTACTACTAATTATTGGTAATTATTCCTAATTATTGGCAATTATCGGTAATTATGGGTAATTATCGGTAATTATTACTAATTATTGTTAATTATTGGTAATTATTGGTAATTATTGGTAATTATTGGTAATTATGGGTAATTATTACTAATTATTACTAATTATTGTTATTATTACTAATTATTGGTAATTGTTACTAATTATTGGTAATTATTACTAATTATTACTAATTATTACTAATTATTACTAATTATTGATAATTATTACTAATTATTGATAATTATTACTAATTATTACTAATTATTACTAATTATTAGTAATTATTACTAATTATTTCTAATTATTACTAATTATTACTATTTACCAGTAATTATTTGTAATTATTACTAATTATTGTTAAGTATTACTAATTATTGGTAATTATTACTAATTATTACTAATTATTACTAATTATTACTAATTACTACTAATTATTGGTAATTATCGGTAATTATTGGTAATTATCGGTAATTATTGGTAATTATTACTAATTATTGGTAATTATTACTAACTATTGGTAATTATTACTAATTATGGGTAATTATTACTAATTATTACTAATTATCGGTAATTATTACTAATTATCGGTAATTATTGGTAATTATCGGTAATTATTGGTAATTATCGGTAATTATTACTAATTATTACTAATTATTACTAATTATAACTAATTATTACTAATTATTACTAATTATTGATAATTATTACTAATTATTACTAATTATCGGTAATTATTCCTAATTATTACTAATTATTACTAATTATCGGTAATTATTCCTAACTATCGGTAATTATTACTAATTATCGGTAATTATTACTAATTATCGGTAATTATTACTAATTATCGGTAATTATTACTAATTATTGGTAATTATTACTAATTATTGGTAATTATTACTAATTATTGGTAATTATTGGTAATTATTCCTAATTATTGGTAATTATTCCTAATTATTTGTAATTATTCCTAATTATTGGTAATTATTACTAATTATTACTAATTATTGGTAATTATTACTAATTATTGGTAATTATTACTAATTATTGGTAATTATTACTAATTATTGGTAATTATTACTAATTATTACTAATTATTACTAATTATTACTAATTATTACTAATTATTGGTAATTATCGGTAATTATAGGTAATTATCGGTAATTATTGGTAATTATTACTAATTATTGGTAATTATTACTAATTATTGGTAATTATTACTAATTATTGGTAATTATTACTAATTATTACTAATTATCGGTAATTATTACTAATTATCGGTAATTATTACTAATTATCGGTAATTATTGGTAATTATCGGTAATTATTGGTAATTATCGGTAATTATTACTAATTATTACTAATTATTACTAATTATTACTAATTATTACTAATTATTGATAATTATTACTAATTATTACTAATTATCGGTAATTATTCCTAATTATTACTAATTATTACTAATTATCGGTAATTATTCCTAATTATCGGTAATTATTACTAATTATCGGTAATTATTACTAATTATTGGTAATTATTACTAATTATTGGTAATTATTACGAATTATTGGTAATTATTGGTAATTATTCCTAATTATTGGTAATTATTCCTAATTATTGGTAATTATTCCTAATTATTGGTAATTATCGGTAATTATTGGTAATTATCGGTAATTATTGATAATTATTGGTAATTATTACTAATTATTCCTAATTATTACTAATTATTACTAATTATTACTAATTATTACTAATTATTACTAATTAGTACTAATTATTACTAATTATTACTAATTATTGGTAATTATTGGTAATTATTCCTAATTATTACTAATTAGTGGTAATTATTAGTAATTATTAGTAATTATTACTAATTATTGATAATTATTAATAATTATTACTAATTATTGGTAAGTATTACTAATTATTGGTAAGTATTACTAATTATTGGTAATTATTACTAATTATTGGTAATTATTACTAATTATTGGTAATTATTACTAATTATTACTAATTATTCCTAATTATTGATAATTATTAATAATTGTTCCTAATTATTAGTAATTAAATGAATAATTACCAATAATTAGGAATAATTACCAATAATTAGGAATAATAACATTATTAGTATTTTTTATTATCAATATTAAAATAACATAATTTTCTAATTTATATACAATTTTCCTTTCATCTATGTGTTTTTTATCTCCACAGACAAATAATACATGTGGAGACAGCAAACACACAGATGAAAAGAGAATTGTATATATATAAAAAATTATATTATTTTAATATTAATAAAAAAATATACTAATAATGTAATAATGTTATTATTCCTAATTATTGTTATTTATTACTAATTATTAATATTTATTCTTAATTATTAAAAATTATTACTAATTATTCCTAATTACCATTAACTATGAACAATACTAATAATTTAAATTTATTAAGTAACAAAACAATGTAAACATAATTAAATTACAACTAATTAAGAATAATTGAAACTAATAAAAAATTAAAAATAAATATTAAATTAAAATGCACATAAATACCTTGAAAATTGATCTGAGGTTGATCTCTGATCGTTCTTCAAAACTTCAATATCGACTCCGGAGAAAAAAATTAAACTTGAGAAAAACTGAAATTTAGAAATAAAATTTTGAGAGAAGAAGAAGATGAAGTTTGAGAATGATTTGAAAAAAACGGATGGGGGTATTTATAGGTTAGATTATTTGCGACGGGTATCCCGTCGCAAATACTATTATTTGCGACGGGTACCGTCACAAATACCTTAGCCATCATTAATTATGGTCAATGGTTAAATAGTTATTTGCGACGGGTCCCGTCTCAAATAACCACCTGCCGACATACTATTTGCGACGGGGGAATATTCCCGTCGCAAATACCTTTTACCGCCGCCGGTTATTTGCGACGGGAATATTCCCCCGTCCCAAATATGTTTCCTGCGATTTGGCGCGCAAAGCGTGCCAGTCCTTTTGCGACGAGATACCTTTCCCGTCGCAAAAGGCTACTTATTTGCGACGGGAAAATACCCCCGTCGCAAATAACCCATCGCAAATACCCATTTTTCCCGTAGTGAATTCTAATTAGAATTAAAACATAGTCGATAATCTCACATATGGTCTATTATGAACCTCTAGAAACTTCTTTATAGAATCACTTGTACATAAACTACTCATACACAACTATAGAATTCCTTTTCTTTAGGAAATTGGGTCAAAAAATTTGCATCCTTCCACATTAGAATTATTTGAGAGAATACTTACTATGGATTGAGTAGATTTATACTAGTTTCAGTGGCTAGGTTAACCTCCAATTTTATAAATATCACCCTATTGATTCCAATTTTACCGACCCTATTACGAATCATTCTGACTGACTGAAAATTAACTTTTTTATTATCAAACACATTTGAGGAAATGTGAGAAACCATATGATCCAAACATTACAACCATTAAAACCATGAAATATGATAACCCAGATCAAGACTATAAGTTCCACCCCTCCCTAGCCACTATATCATGATGACAAGCATTCACCATCGCATGAACACTTGGCTAACTGTCCCGTAAAAGGTTTCATGGGCCTGGTACCGATGACAAAGCCATACCCTCTCGAACTTCCAAATTCAAATGGCATGCTCAAGAAAAAACATCCTGCTCTGATGCTCATCTGACGCAGATATATGTAGTGTGCTTATTACAAACATATCCAAAATTCAACAATCAATCAAGAACACAAATGCAGCCTCAAATTGCATACTCCCTTTTTTATTCACATCTTCTCTAATTGATGTTCAGGAGAAATTAAATCCTTTATCGTTTTCAAGTTCCTTTGTAATTAATTTTTTTCCCATAGATAAACTCTTCGGGTAAGGGCCATTGGTTCATCTAAGCCCGGAGAATCAAGAAACACGTTACAATTTTCCAAAAATGCAGACCAATCAAAGTAGTATACACAGAAGAAAAAAATACACTTCAACCAGAATGAAATCACGAATAGAATATGTTTAAGGAAAGCATAATCAAAATTGAAGAATCACCCAGCACACTGCAAGAATCACCCAACATTCCAAAAACATTAAACACATTCTCAGTTTTATCAACCCAAACTCTAGTATCCTAGAGATGGTATCTACTTTATTATATTGGTATATGACACAAATGACCTCATCCTAAAGAACCAATTTGTTTTGTAATCTTGAATAAGCAGATACATACATGATTCCTATATTACATTGGGATGATAAATTACATAGAAAAAATATCCCTACATTCTTAATATTATTCAAAACATCATTATTCATTTACTAGGGAAAATAAAAAGATAATGGGTGAGGTCATATAGCTCATAAGAGTCATGTATAATAGATTCTGTCATGAGTAAATAAGGAATAATAAATATGACAAGGTAAATGGTTAAAATCGCATGATATTTAATCATTAAATTGAGAATATAATACATCCATGGATAACATCAATAAAGTAACCCCACGAATAATAATAACTAGATTCACAATGAAGGAATTCATTAATATTGGATTTCATAATTATATATTTATTTTCAAAGACTAGTGTGAAGAAATTTTAATCAGTTGGTTAATATACATAAGAATCCAATTTAATTTGGCTAACAGATTTGTCTCAAAAGACCTGTGATACATCGATGGGAAATCTATAGCTTGGACCCACCCCTCACTATATGTCTAATTCATTTCTCATATATTGAATGATTAATTCAATTCATAAATAACATTACTTATAGATAAATATCCACACTGAGTAAATAATATGGATCTATCCAGGTTTTCCTCAATAAAGAAAATAATATTCATATTAAAACACTATTAGGAAAAACAAGAAATATTTTAAGAATTTGGAATATTCATAATGGATATTTAAAATAAATTTAATTTTCATTTAAAAATTATCCACAAAAATTGAATATTTTAATATAAATTTAATGACTAAAAAATTAGTAAGTGATAAATGATGACCTTCAATTAATCAAAAATACAGGTTCTGAATTATATTTAAATACTTTAAGAATAAAAGAAAATAGAAAAAAATAAATTTTATTAAAATATTTTTCATTTTTAAATATCCAACAAATTCTAGAAGAAGTAGTGATCATAAAATGATTATGGAGGAAGAAAAATATTTTAACACTATATATCTAAAAAAGATTCCATTTCTCTTTTTTTAAAAGAATGTCGAAAATAACCATTTTAGAAAACATTGGAAATATTCAATTAAAACCATGAAAAAAATAATGGATAAATTAAAATGTTAGTATTATATAAGTTGAGTAATAAAATAGAATTTGTTAAAACAATTTTGAAAAATATTGATATGGAAGAAAAATACAATGGATCAAATAGAGAAACAAGATCATATTTTAATTTAAAGATTATTATTGAAAGAGTAAATTTAATTGAATCAATAATAACTATGAATTGATATATAATAATTAAAATTACTTAAAATGTTTATTATAGGAACTTTATATTTTAAACAGGGGTTAAATATGACATATATTTCAATAGAATGTAAATTTAGATGAAATCCCTTACCTCAAAATCGATTTTCCTTATAGGTTCTCTAACATTCTGTATAATAATTTTGTATTTATTATACATACATACAATGAATTTTTTAATATATATAATATCACATATTATACATTTATAAAATTTTATCACTTTTTTGTTAATAAACTTTTATTATTATCCTTATTTCAGGTGTAAACTTCTTTGTTTTTCATATATGTTTTGATTCAATAGTATCAGTACACACATATTTCTTATGGTTCTATAATATATAGAATTTAATTCAAGATTTAAATAGAATATATATTAAATATAAAAATATTTATAAAAACCCATAAAATAATGATATAGAAAAAATGAGTTACACCATTCTTGGAGATGACATACCATACATACACAAGAACTCTATTTTCACTTTTTGATGGGTGAAATGAAAGAAAGGAAAACAATAATTAAACTTTATAGAGTTATTTTTAAATAATATATATAATATATATTAATTAAATATATCCTTATTATTATACATGTAAAGTGTAAATGAAAAATAGATAACATTGCATTGTTTAGGTGATAGTCTACACGTACACATAAGTGATGTTATCATTTATTGTAGGATTGGAAGGTTAGAAAGTGGATTTTATAATATATTTTATGTAGCATATTTTTTTTATAGATATCATAAATATTAATTAGTTCCATCTTTAAAACCATCCATGTAAAATGAGGATGAAAAACTAATTACACCGCTACGTGGAGACGATAATATACACACACGAGTGATGTTTTCACTTTTTGTTAGATGAAAAATATATGGAATATGATTATCCAATTATCATAATAAAGTCTTATAATAATAATAATAATTTATTAATTATTTTAGTATGGGTAAAAAATAATAATTGGAAGTATAAGAATAAATAAACATGAAAGAGTCGGTAAACACGATTACCTCTTTCTTGGTAGACTTCATTTAAATTTCTTATTAAGGGACTAATGGTTAGTCTTTTGGAAATACCAGAACCTATAAAACTTGAATAAAAAAGTTTTAGAAGTCAATTGGGTATATTTTGTTCAATATAGGTTAGTTATTATAGTTTCAATACAATAGATAAGGGATGTCCTTTTAAAAGTGAGGAGAAGAGAATTCTCCAAATTTCTTAAATTATTAAATTTATATAAATGATTATGAATAAATTGATCCAAATTGATATAATTACAAGATAAGGTAAGTATGATTCAATATATTCTCATAAAATAAATTTTTTACAAGTTTATTTTATGTTTTCACCCAAATATTTTAGTATTAACTGCCTCTTAACCCTTTTGAAAATTATCTCAATTTTAACGTTTTATAACGTATATGGGTCAAAAATGTAATAATATAAGGAAAACACCTAAATGGACTATAGTTTTAAAAAAGAATATCCTAATCACTTTTCTAAATATTTTTTTTATATTAATTTTAAATCATTTAATAAAATATTACTTATTATAAAGTATCATCAATGTCATTTTTGACAATGTTATTTTAATTTGATTTTAAATACATAAATATAAATAAATAATTATAATATAATCCTTTTAAACAACCCTAAAATGTCAAATTTATCTTTTAAAATCTTGTAAGACTATAATTCATCCAATTTATATAACATTTAATTATTTTAAAATTATTTATTTATTTTTTCTATAAATTGAATACTTTTTATGTTGGTGTTGTATGAGCATTTAGGAAAATTATTTTGTCACAAAAAAAATTAAACTACCATGATAAAAAAATATTTTAAATTTCAAATTTAAATTAGAAAACTCAACCTTAACAGTTTTTATTCTTATGTACAAAATATTTGATATATTAAATTCAATAGAGTGAAAATTTTGAATGTATCTTTTATTAAATTAATATAATGGTCATAATGAATGAAATTTGGAAAAAATTGTCCATATATTTGTGAATTGGATGGAAATCGATAATTTATATGCATACAATAAGTTAAAAGAAAATTGGTGGGCTGATTTTTTGTAAGAACCATGATCTTCTTTTCAGGTATGTTTTTCCTTTTCTTGTCGTTTTTGAGGAAGAAGGAAATTTTGGAAATTTTCTAAGTACATGTTGTGTACTTTATCAGTACACACTGTGTAATTCCATGCCACAGGAGGTCTTGTGATGGTCGTGTAGTATCCACACACACGACCATGCGAGAGTGATTTGGAGGCCACTTAAAGCAGAGTCCCAAAAAGGTGAGTACACGCCGTGTACTTCAAAAGTACAAGCTGTGTACTTTCTTTTTTTCATTAAATGCATTGGGGTTGTGTCTAACAAAAATAACACCCTTCTTCCAGGTCTTGTTCATCCGAGAGAGTTCGTACGGTTGCAAATCTTCGATGAGCCCCCAAGCCACTGTACGTCCTCCGAATCAAACACTGTCAATTGCATTGGAATCACATCGTTGTGTTCTCTCTTCTTATGGATCCTCATTTCATGATTCCTTTTCTTTTCCAAGTTATCATGGGTTGAAAGTTTTAGAAATTTTTGTATATCTTAGATGTTATAAAGAGATTAAATCTTTGAGTTTCCCATATAGAGAACTCCTAAACCCGAGGTTGGTGGTTTGTGCCTTCCCGTTCAATGTCTTTTAGTATTATGTGTAAATTCCACCAATACCCATGAATGGGGTATTGTGTGTTTACCGTTTTACCCCTGTTGATTTTTCCTGCCACGCTTGTGTAGAGGTAATTTGGATATGAATAGGGTTGATAGCTATGCTTTGGATGTATTTCGCTTGCATATTCTGTTTATGACCGTTTGGTCCTATTTAGCCTTTGGCTGCTTTACCTATTTTCTGAGCCTATTGCTGTTGAATGGGGAGTTGTATTTTTACATGCTTGATATAGTGTAGACTATTTAGCCATGTAGTTATGTAGGTTTACTTTTTCCATATTTCACCGCTATGCTCATTGACCTACACAGTGCCGTGAGAACCTAGTGTAGTAGACTATATGGGGAATTGACCCGGTGAGCTTCCTTAGAGAGTCTTTGAAAACTTTTGGCTATAAGGGGGATTGATCGAGTAAGCAACCTCAGAGATCATAGAAACACTTGGGGATATATGGGGAATTAACTGAGTGAGCTTTTTCACAGAGTCCTTGATTTCTTTAGACTATAAGGGGATTGACCGCATGAGCTTCCTCAGAGAGTCTCTGATTTTATTCCTTGACTGTTTAGACTATAAGGGGAATTGAAGGTGAGTACTTCTTTAGAGAGTCTATGAACAACCTGGGCTACAATGGGAATTGACCGAGTGAGCTTCTTCAGAGAGTCCATGACCTTGGGGATAAAAGGGGAATTGACCGCATGAACATCCTCAAAGAGTTCCTGACTACCTTAGACTGTAAGTGGAATTGACTGTGAGTGCTTCCTTAGAGAGTCTTCATATACTAAACCAGAGAGGATAGGGTGTGTGCACTTCCTATAGGGTTACTGTGCATGATTGACTATTTGACTTGTGGAACTATTTACTAATGAGCACCTTCTTGTTTATTGTTTTCTGTAATTTATCGGCCATATATTCACTAACTGTTAGGCACAAATATTTGGGTGGTTGCCTACTGGGATTTAGTCTCCCACCCTATTTGGGCGATGCTTTTGGGCCCAAACATATTATACTATTGAAGGTATAGACAAGGGAAAGCGCCCTTCTACATCAGGTACTTGACTTTCTGTGGATATGGAGAGCATGGGACTAAGTATATTATTGTGATGTTGAGGAGTTTTTATCTTTTATTTTGTACTTTGGTTTAGTACTATTTTTATTTCTGAATTGTGACTTGTTTGGATGTTTTCCTAGACATATGTATCATGCATCATTTAATATATGTTCTCCAGTTTATACTTTCAGTTTTCTATTGTTACTACTGTATGTCATTATAACATCTTATAATCTTGTATGTATTTGTTTACTTCCATTGTGTACTCTGCCAATGAGGGCATAGTTCCCCCACTATCACACCCAAGGCCCTCACTTCTAGTCAGCAGCCTCTAGAGTTTAGGGAAATGCGTTTGAGGCCATATGACCAACCGGGTATGGGGCACCTCTGGTTGGCTTCTGAAACATAGACATTACAAAGTGGTATAAGAGGAATTATTTTCTCTTGAGTTACTATTTGGAGGCTTTAGCCAGGGATAGGAATGAATAGGTACTTGGTAAAAAGTTGTTCCCAGGAGTAGCTAAACCATGTATAGGGAAAATCCAATCTACCTCATTAATTGAAATTTTTCTTCCTTTGCAATGATTACAGTTGACTTGATTTCTCCTTGAGTGATTCACACGATTGTGATGTTGTTGTTTATATTACTGGGGTCCTATTTCTGTTGCAACCCAATGAGATGAGTGTATGCCATCTCATGCATCATATAGGAAATTTCTTGAAATCACATGTCATGCATTTTTTCCATGCCATCTAGGATGAATTAGTGATTTCATGTTGTTGTGATAGATGTTGTGTAAAATATGAATGTTATTATGATAGTTTCCTTGATAAAATACCTGCTATTTGATAGGGTATTGTTTTGTGTAATGTTTTTCTTAAATGGATTCCAAAATTTGGTTCTTGAGGTGTTATGGTTCCTCATGGACCGAAATTTGGTGGATGATTGATCTGTTGACATATTATAACATTTATCAGATGCCAGACATTGATTCGTGGGGAGTATGGGACCTCACAGATTGGAATTTGGCACTTTTAGTGTTCGTTTCTGTGTTTTCTGGGTTCCATAGTTGTTTCTTGAGGCTTACTGTCTGAAAAAACCCAGAATACACACCATGTAGTGTTAAGTACATGACATGCGTTCTTCTGTTTGGGAAGAAACTATTTTTCTTAAGTACACGCCGTGCACTTTATATACACGTCGTGTAGTTTCAGACCATGTTGTAGGCCGTGTGGGCAGAGACATGGGATTGGGAAAGTCCGGTGGGAACACGCCGTGTACCAGAAGAACATGCTATGTAGTGTTGACATTGTGTCTGCTCATGTAACCAACAACAAAGAAGAATAATAACTTAGTCTATACATGTCGTGTCCACGTTGAACATGCCATGTAGTCTAACCGAGGTACCCGACCATGTCACGAACAACATGGGTCAGTGTTATCCCTTCACAAACACGCTCTATCTGTTCAGAAAATGCCGTGTAGTGTGATCCATGTGTCAGGTTGTGTCACTAACAACATGGGATAGGTGAAGCTTGTATAGTACACGCCATGTATATCTTGCACACTCTGTGTTGTCTTGTCTTAGGATAGTCATGATGCTTAACTGTGTTGAAGGACTCGGGTAGGGAAAGGGGACTCAAGTACACACCATGTGTTAAGACAACACGTCTTATGTCTGGGGTGTTAGATGACCAGTTTAGGTAGGAGTATACACCCATGTAAATGACTTCAGGGAACACGTCGTGTAAGAGATGTACACTCTTTGTAGTCATGTTTTGTAAAACTTGAGTACTTTCTTTCTTATGTTCTTTTATTGCACTCCTTGTTTTTAGTCCTTGATAATCTTGATCTATGGTGTGTGCTTGACCTTACAGATTCATGCCACCGAGACGTCCTAAAATTGTGCACCAGTTGCCAGATGGTGATAAGACACCGGACATTGCTGATCAAGGACTACCTGAAGATCCTCCCATTTTCTAGCCTCGGAACCAACTATTGTACCTGACATAGGTGCAGATTCACAGTTCAGGGAGGGATTTCTGAGGATGATGCAGACTTTTCAGGGAGCACCGCCTCCTGCCCCATCGATGGCTGATTTGACGCGGGTCTTCCAATAGTAGCATCCTCTTGCTTTCTCAGGGGATTGAGGACCCCAAGCTACAGATTCATGGCTAGAATCCACGCTGACAATATTCGAGCATCTAGAGATACCTCTAGAGAAGAGGGTGAAGCTTGCTACCTACATTCTCAGAGACTCCGCCAAGAGGTGGTGGGATGTGATCTCATAGGCGGGCTGCCTGTAGAATATGTCTTGGGAAGATTTTCAGTGCATCTTCTATGATTACTTCTATTCGAAGACCTTGAGGGCTGAATGAGCCCAAGAGTTCATGAGACTGGAGCAGGGTACTCTTATTGTTATGGAGTATTCCTCTCTCTTCATAGAGCTTCAGTGTTTCATGACTATTCCAAGATGTGGTGAGTTGTTCCTTGCATGGAAGTTTGAGGATGGTTTGAGTCATGATGTCCAATCTTAGGTAAACATTGTCAGGTTGACTTCGATATCTTATATCGTCAACCATGCACTGATCACAGAGCGCAATCTGAGGGATTCTGGAGCTGTGAGGTAGGGAAGTTAGACATACAGAGTTAGTGCTCCACTAGCTGATAGCAGGAAGCACCGTAGGGAGGCTGCATAATGAGATCAGAGCAAGCAAGATGCATCTTTCGGTTTCCAGGTGGTGTGTTTCTAGTGTGGGAGAAGTAGGCATAAAAGGACATGTTGTTCGAGAGACCCAATGGAGTGCAGATCTTGTGAAAATATGGGTGACCTTCAGCGCTTGTGTCAGTTCTTCTCACCAGCAGTTGGTGATAGGGGTTCTTCTATGACTCCTCTTTCAGGAGTAGCGCCACCAGTTTCTCACCAGTCTGGAAACTGGAGTTCTTCTGACCGTTCAGGACGAGGTGGAGATCATGGTTGTGGCAGCCGGTCACACTATTTTCAGCGACATCTGGGTGGATCCACTCAGAGTGGTCAGGCAAGGTCACAGGGTTATGGCACGAGCCAGACTTTTGTAGTGGAGCAAACCTAGCAGGAGCAGGATCCCAGACCTTCCATAGTTCGAGGTACAATCTTAGTAGCCTTAGTTTTATCTTTAGCTCTTTTCGACATAGAGGATTCTCATAGCTTTATATCTGTTACTATTATAGAGAGACTTGGGCTTTGTATCTTTTCTTCTGCCAATATCTTGACGCTAGACACACCGTTGGGGACTAGAACGACTAGTGTACATCAGTGCAAGGAGTGCCCACTAGAGCATGGTGGATGTCAATTTCTATGGGACCTCTATATCTTAGAGATAATAGACTATTATGCCATTCTTTTAATGGATTGGCTAGTTCCATTCCAGGTAGTCATTGGTTGTTATCGTCGTAGAGTGACTTTCTTATCACTAGAGGGTGGATCCTTTCTTCATAAGGGTGAATGTGATGTCCAGGCGAGCAGAGAGGGTTCATAGCATCATGGGTTGGGAAGAGTTACATCCCAGATTGCTAGTCAATATCTAGATGACCAGGGGACTTCACAGTTAGACTTTCTTCTAGTGGTAGATCGTTTCAGAGATGTATTTCTAGAAGACTTTTTAGTTTTACCTCCAGAGAGTGAGGTAGACTTTTTTATTGACCTTGTTCTAGGAGCGGCACCAGTGTCCATTCCTCCTTATAGGATGGGTACACCAGAGTTGCAGGGGCTCAAGAAAAAGTTTGAGGAGTTTCAGGACAAGGGTTTCATCCAACCGAATACTTCTTATTGGGGTTCACTTGTCCTGTTTGTGAAGAAGACAGGCGATACACTTAGGTTTTGTGTGGTTTATCAAAAGCTGAACAAGTTGACAGTCATGAACTGATATCCCTTGCCTAGGATTGATAATCTCTTTGATCAGCTTTGACTAGCCCAAGTGTTCTTGAAAATTTAATTGAGGTCCGTTTATCATTATTTTCACGTTAGACCATCTAATATACCTCTTACAGATTTTTGGAGTAGGTATGGTCTATACGAGTATATGGTTAGGCCGTTCGGTCCTACAGTTTTCATGGAATTGATGAACCGAGTGTTCCATCTATACTTGGATTCCTTCATGGTTATTTTTATGGATGATATGTTGGTGTACTCTCCCACTCGACATGACCATGCTACCCATCTTGAGATCATTTTGAGTACACTGAGGGAGCATCAGTTATATGATAAGCTCTCAAAGTGCCACTTTTGGATGGATCAGATTCACTTTCTAGGTCATATTATCTCAGAGGTAGGAGTATCAGTAGACCCAGATAAAGTGAGAGTTGTATTCTCCTAGGAGTAGCCAAAGAATTTCTTTGAGGTTTATAGATTTATAGGGTAGGATGAATACTATAGACGTTTCATACAAAACATTTCATGCTTAGAACCACCACCGAGTCAGTCTTTTAAGAGCTGAAAGGGAGGTTTATTTCAGCACCGATACTAGTCTTTCCAGAGCTGAGAAAGAGCTATACTCTTTACTATGATGCGTCAGGTATCGGGCTGGGAGCTGTGCTTATGCAGGGAGATGGAGTCATTGCGTACGGGTCTCGATAATTGAGGCCACATGATATGAATTACCCGACGCACGATTTGGAGTTGGAAACTGTTGTTCATGCCTTACACTATTGGAGACATTACCTTCTGGGAGAGCATTTTGTGAATTTCACCTACCACAAGAGTCTCAAGTACATATTTTCTCAGCATGACCTGAAATTGAGACACCGGAGGTGGGTTGAGTACCTACAGTCCTTTGACATTGAGATTGCCTATACACCTGGGAATGGAAATGCAGTGGCTGATGCGTTGAGTTGGAGGACTCAGAGACAGGAAGTTCAAGAGGCAATTAGTGAGTGGTAGCTTATGGATCTGTTCTCTGAGTTTCATTTGGAGGTGCACAATAGATAGGGGCAAACTTTTCTATCATCTATAGCTGTTACCTCTACTCTTGTTGATCGAGTTCGAATGAGGCGGCTATCAAATTCTCAAGGCCTAGTCCTAAGAGAGAGTGTATCAGGAGAGGACCCTATTCTGGGATGGACCATCGGTGAGGATGAGATCTTGCGTTTCCAGGGGCGTGTATGGGTGCCAACAGACATAGGGGAGCAGTTGATGTGGGACTCTAATTCCTCAATTTGGGAAGTTCATCCTAGCATCACCAAGATGTATCGTGATCTACACCATTCGTATATTTGGCCAGGTATGAAGAGGGATGTTGCTGGTTTCATCATGAGATTTTCCACTTGTCAATAGGTGAAGGCGGGGCATCAACGACCAGTAGGGATTTTATAGAAGTTACCCATTCCCGAGTGGAAGTGGAATGACGTCACGATGTACTTCGTGACCGGTTTGCCGAGGTCGCCTCGAGGGAATGATGTTGTGTGGGTTGTCATCGATAGAAGTCTTATGCTGATCAGAGGAGAAGACCTATGGAGTTCAAAGTTAGGGATCATGTTTTCCTGTATGTCACACCGAGGTTGGGACACAAGAGGTTTAAGAGATAGGGTAATATTTCGCCAAGGTTCATCGGGCCGTTTGAGGTGTTGGAGAGAGTTGGTCCGGTTGACTATCGGTTGCAGTTAACTCATAGGTACCGAGAAATGCATGATGTCTTCCACGTTTCTCAGCTTTGACGTTACTTCTCAGACCCATCTCATGTCTTCCAATCTGATGAGGTTGAGTTGGAAGTGGATGTATCTTTTGATGAGAATCCTATCCAGATCGTCGATTGTAGTATAAAGGTTTTCTGTGGCCGATCTGTTCCTCTGGTATGGGTTCTTTGGCAGCACGAGCGAGTACCAGATGAGACTTTGGAGAGGGAGGCAGACGTGCGATCATAGTGACCAGAGCTATTTGGGGTTTCTTCTTCTACGCCACACTAGGGAAATTCTTGGACAAATTTCTTTAAGGGGGGAAGTTTGTAAGAACACAGATCTCATTTTCAGGTATATTTTTCCTTTTATAGTCATTTTAGAGGAAAAAGGAAATTATGGAAATTTTCTAAGTACACGTTGTGTACTTTATGAGTACATGCCATGAACTTCCTTACCATAGGAGGCCATGTGATGACCGTGTAGTAGTCACACACATGACCGTGTGGGAGTGATTTAGATGCCACTTAAAGTGGAGTACTGAAAAGGTGAGTACATGTCGTGCAATTCAAAAGTACACATTGTGTACTTTTTCTTTTATTAAACGCATCGGGGTTGCGTCTAAGAGACATAACAACCTTCTTCTAGGTCTCACTCGTCTAAGAGAGTCCGTATGGCCATAGATATTCGAAGATCCCCCGAGCCTCTGTCCGTCCTCTGAATAGAACACCATCTGTTTTATTGGAATTGCATCGGTGAGTTCTCTCTTTTACTGGAGACTCGTTTCATGATTCCTCTTCTTTTCCTAATTATCAGGGGTTGAAAGTTTTAGATGTTTTTGTAGATCTTTGATGTTTTAAGGAGATTCAAGGTTCAGGTTTCACATATAGCGATCTCCTAACCCCGAGGTAGGTGTTTTATGCCTTTTCGTTTAATGTCTTTGAGTATTATGTGCAAATTCCACCTATACCCTTGAACGGGGGTATTGTGTGATTACCATTTTACTCCTGTTAATTTTTCCTACTATGCTTGTATTCTTGTGTAGACGTAATTTGGATATAAATAGGGTTTATTACAATGCTTTGGATATATTTCCCTTGTATGTTTTTTTTACGACTGTTTGGTCCAGTTTAGCCTTTCACTGCTTTACCTGTTTTACATGCCTATTTTTGTAGGATGGGGAGTTGTATTTTGACATTCTTGATATGCTGTAGACTATTTATCCAAGTAGTTATGTAGGTTTACTTTGGCCATATTACACTGATATTCTTGTTGACCTACACTGGGCCGTGAGAACCTGGTGTAGTAGACTATAAGGGGAATTAACTGGGTGAGCTTCCTCAGAGAGTCTTTGAGCACTTTTGGCTATAAAGGAGATTGACTGAGTGTGCATCCTCAAATAGCCTAGAACCACTTGGGGACATCCGGGGAATTGATTGAGTGAGATTTCTAAAAGAGTTCTTGATTGCTTTAGACTATAAGGGGATTAATTGAGTTAGATTCATCAAAGAGTCTTTAATTTTATTCAATAACTATTTAGACTATAAGGGGAATTGACGGTGAGTGCTTCCTTAGAGAGTCTATGAATGACCTAGGATATAAGGGGAATTGACCAAGTGAGATTCCTCAGAGAATCCTTGACCTTGGGGCTATAAGGGGAATTGACCGCGTGAGCTTCCTCAAAGAGTTCCTAACTACCTTAGACTATAATGGGAATTGACTATGAGTTCATCCTCAGAGATTATTTATATACTAAACCAGAGAGGATAGGCTGTGTGAACTAACTAGAGGGCTACTGTGCTTGACTGATTGTTTGACTTGTGGAACTATTTATTGATAAGCACCTTTCTGTTTACTATTTACTATAATTTTACCTGCCATATATTCAGTGACTGTTAGGCACAGATCTTTGGGTGGTTGCCTATTGATATTTAGTCTCACACCCTATTTGGTCCATGCTTTTGGGCCCAAATAGATTATATTTTTGTAGGTATAGACAAGGGTAAGCGCACTTCTACTTTAGGTACTTCACTTGCTGTGGAGATGGAGATCATGGGACCGGGCATATGCTTGCGATGCATAGGAGCTATTTATCTTTTATTTTGTACTTTGGTTTAGTACTATTTGTATTCCATCATTATGACTTGTTTGGCTGTTTTCCTAGACATATGTATCATGAATCTTTTGATATACGTTCTCCAGTTTATACTTTCAGTTTTCTACTGTTACTGTTGTATGTCATTGTTACTGTTTCCTCTCTTGTATGTATTTTTTTACATCCGCTGTGAACTCTACCAATGAGGGCATAGTTTCCCCACAATAACACCCAAGACCCTTGCTACTAGCCGGAAACCTCTAGCATTCATGGAAATGCGCTTGAGGCCATGTGACCTACCGGGTATTGGGCGCCTCAGGGTAGCTTCCAGAACTGGGATGTTACTTTTTTAGTATTTTATATTTGTTTTTATCCTAATTAACCCATTTTATCTTTACTATGGTAATAAAATTTTACTATTGTTACTATTTATATTGATCGGAAATTGAAAGAAAATTGTAACACCACAAGTTTTTATGGACCTTTTTTTCTTGAATAAATTAAATTTTCATTTATGTCTTGTAATTCACTAAGTCAAACATTCCTTTCACACAACCCTGACTCATCATACATTACGTGGAACATCAACTTGGTGTCTGTCACACACAATACTGACTTGGTGTATCTTACACGCAACATTGATTTTTCTACTAAAAATCATTTTATTATTTTAATTATTCAATTGAGATAATTATAACCCAGATGTTAAACTTAGTTATATGACTAGTAATACATAATTTAATTTTTTTTAAAATTTCGTTATATAAATAATACATATCGATAATGAAAGATATACTTTCTGGTAAAGTTCTTATATGTTTAAAAATACCATTATCTCAAATGAACTACTTTTAATGTCCTTTTGTGAAAAATAATAAAATAAATATTAGACACATTTTGAAATTTAATTTGATAATATAAAATTAATTTGGTTTATAGAATGTTGAAAATAGCTTATGGATAATTTTTTGGATTTTTCTGGGAAAGTTCTTTTCTAGATGAATAGTGAAAATACAAGATTTTAATTCAAAACCACCTTTTCATATAATTTATTTATAATGTTAAATTATATTTTAATTTGGATTAAAAGTTTAATTAGATAATATTTTTATCAATTAATACAACTTAGGTCATTTTAATCAATTTCATTTTGGAATTTGGTATAAAAAACATTGAATTTTTTTTGACGTTTTTACTTTCAAAACCCGCACTCTCATACCGTAAGTAGGATTATTTTTTATTTAATTTATATCACTTAAATGATTAGAATTTTAAAAAATAGATTATATATTAGGAATCAGAATAATTTATAATTTATAATAAGGTCATCATTGTTTTTGACCAAAATTAATAGTGAACATAATTAAAATTAATTACATCAATTAAGTTAACTTAAGCTTAACTAAGGACTAAACCTTAAATTTAAGAAACCAAATGACCTAGAATATTATAAAAAATCCATTTTATAGACATATTTCAACCATATACTTGATTTTAATGAATATTTAATATTATTGGATCCACTTGCAATAAAAAACCATGGGTAGGGTTTCCCTTTTCCAAAATATTATAAGAGTTCCACTCCTCCTCCGTTATAAAAGGGCACAAACACTCCCTCTTCCTCACATATCTCAAAAGACTAAGGTTAGACAAATATCTTACCAATAAACTTCCCAAAATTCCTACATTTATCATAGAATCCTGTAATTTAGAAGAAATCAATCCAATGATTCCTTTTTTGCACAAACCAAAAGAAGTTATCCGATTAAGAGGTAATATATTCTCTTAAGATCCTTCCTTTTATTTTCTTTTTCCATCCCCTCCAATCCATTAATTCCATACATTTATAACAAAAAAGTATCCTAAATATAATAGGTTGTTATTTTTATAATAGTTTTACTTATAATTACACACATATCCATCTAATGGGTAACAAACACACTGTTTACTTTAATGACGAATTACCACATCACAAAATGATGATTATTCATTTTTCCTTTACAGCCTATCAGGATGAAAATTATAGAGGAAAGTATATTTATATATGTTATATATTATATTTATTATGTCCTTAATATTATTTAACAATTTTAGAACACATATATTTATACATTCTATTTTTTGTAAATATAATAATTTCATTTGAGGAAGTGTAGACTACCACCCCCCTCAAAGCGATGTGATCCGTTCACACACTACATGGAATGTATTAAGGATGGTTTTAGTGAAATTATATAATATATAATATATAATGATTATAATTAAATAATTATATATATAAATAGATATACATATATTTCATTTACATGATTTCTCTCAATACGACAATAGAAATGGAAACAGTGTTCATGTGTATGTATGACTACCGTTTCCATGAACAATGTATTACATTTCACACTTATACATTATATATATTACTATAATCAAAATTAAATAAATATAAATTATATTTATATCATGTTTGACATTATTTAAATCATTATATAAGTATAAGGACCAAATATATAACAAATTCAGACACTTGCGAAGAATAATACTGATATTACCTGTAGTGAAACGTTAACATAGGATTGTTAACAAGAGGGTAATATACGGTCATAATAAAACAATATATGGTACTAGATATAAGAATATGGTTATTTAAAATATGTATCATAATATTATATTTATTATACATCTAGTCTGAATGAGTACAATGAGAGTCAATATACAAGATAAGAGAATTTCATCTCACTTTTATTTCTGTGAGATACATTCCTTAATAACCACTCACTTATTTTTTGTGGTGTATATACTTAAAATAAATGTATTATATGTATATTATAATTAAATTTATGGATATTAAAATATCCATTTTATGATATTTATTTCATGGGTTTTATGTTTCAAAAGTTACCAAATCGGTAAAATAGTTTTGCCTCAATTTGCCTTATTTGAGACTCATGTTTTATTATGATCCTAAATTATTTTTCAAGGTGTATACACTTCCATTTGACATTATATATCATGAATATAAATATTTTTATGATATTTTATGCTTCATATAATTTATGTTTCTTACATGGGGAGTATGATCCCAAGTTACCTTGTAATAAGAGTTTATTGAAACAATCTCATCGCTTTTCGAGATTATATATGATTATGCTTCAATTAATGAAATATCATGATCCATATCTCAAGAAAACTCATGAATTATATTCTCCTGTGGTTATTCATGATATAATCATGTATTAGTACCATTTTCCAAATCATTATTACTAAATATATTATTTTAAAGTAAAATATGATCATCTATCTCTTTAGTCTGAAATCCATTGTATTTAAAAACAATGTCTCTTAAAATGATTCCAAAAGATATTTAAAGCCCATTTTCAAGGAAAATGTACTTTAAGAATGTTTTATTAAATTTAATTATTCCTTTATATGTTTTTAATGATTTTTTGAAAGAAAAATATGTTCAAAAGGTTTTATCTTTTAAAAATAATTTTAAATTAAATGGGATATTTTCCTCAAAAAATGTTTTTAAAAGATCTTTAGAAATTATTTCACATCTAACATAACATTTATTGGTGTTACTCATGAATTTATAGGGAAATTATTAAATGTTTCTATTCATATTATTTCTCTAAATGGATTATGTTTTTATGGAATAATATTTATAAATTTTTTTTCTCTTTCACGGGTTATATGCTTTTGAAAACCACTTCTCTTCACGGCTTATGTTTATGATGAAATGATTAAAAAACCTATATTCTTCCATAGGTTATGATATGATTACATGTTTATAATACCCATTTAAATTCATGGGTTATGATATTATTATTAATGATCTTATAGAATAGATATAAATGATTTTATTATGATATGGTTGGGACCTATATCTCTCTCTAATGTATTGTGTAAATATTTATATCTCATGAGAGAGACTAAGATGGTCATGGGAGTGAACCATGACTACCAGGAAGGTATAAAGAGTGAAATAATGCTACTAATATGTCCATGGGGGTGAACCATGACTACCAAGATGGTATGGGGAGTGAACCCATACTACTAAGATGGTCACAGAGGTGATTTCTTGGATGTTATAGAAATCATATTATATGCATATGTGTTTTCAATAATTCTATGTTTTATTCCTATGTTATGATTTTATGGATTATATTCTTTTGTTTCTTATGATTCATGTCTTACAAACTTCCAATATTCATGCCATGATTACTATTTATGATATTTGATATCCAGGGTTTGATCTTCAAATGATATTATCACATTCTCATATCCCTATGCTCATGTTTATACTTGCATGTCTCTCTTGGTTACCCTTACTGAGCATCTGATCTCACCACTTTTTTATATTTCCTTCCCCAATTTATGAAGATATGTATTAAGTATGATGTGTCTAAGAAGGGGGCTAGACAAGAAGAACCTAGTGGGAGAAAATATTTCTCACTTATATATCATGGATAATGTTTCCATATTTCCAAAGGCACTAGACCAGTACAAGCTTTGGGAATCTCTTTGTATAATGTTTTAAGTATTCCAAATAATTCATGTAATGTTAATGTATGTAGAGATAGGGTCACTATATAAGTATTCACCAAATTTAATCTTGGTGATTCTAAATACGGTATCAATTTTTCAGGATTCAATCTCTATAATAATAGAAATTAATTTATGATAAAAATGAAAAACGTAATGAAAAAATAGTTTTTTTCCTAAAAAAATGTCTATTTTGTAAAATAATTTTTTTATATCAAATTAAACCATAAAATTGATTCCAATGATCTGAATTAGATTATTAATAATATTAGGAAACTAATTTTAAATTGAAAACTCTTTAAAATAAAGGTGAATTTTTAAATATTTTAAATGAAGTGAAAGTTTTGAATTAAAATGTGTATTTTTTATTATTAATAAAAAAATAAATATTTTTAGATTATTAAAAAAAATCACTCTAAGTTAATCTTATAAAGATAGTTTGAAAAATTAAGTTAATTCTTAAAAAAGAAATTTCTAAAATTAATGGAAATTAATTATATTTTATTTTCTAAAATACATATTTTTGGAAGAATATATTTTTGATGTATATAAAGACATTACTAAAAATTGAGTACTTATTTACCAATATATTTGCTTTATCTTAAAAATTTACACATAATTCTAGAAAATCATTTTTTATATTCATTAAATTAATATAAAGGCTAGGATATAATAGTCAAATTTGAATACTAATATGTAAATTGTATATCATGGTTTGATTAAACTCAGTTTTATATGTTTTATACATTATGGAGCAAAGTTTCATGTTAAAATATTAGTTTGTTGCATCCTACCCCTCATAAATATTTATTCCCTAAAAATATTATCTCTTTTATCAATGAAGAAACCATTTTTTAATCCCACATTATATTGGGAAACAAATGTGTTACCTGATATATCATGTATTCAAGCTCCCAAATTAGTAGAAAATTGTTGTGAAGTTAAAATATAGACATGGAAGAGAATACTAATGTACAAGGACTATAATATATTGATAGATAAAATGATCATGAGAAAGTTGATGATCATAGAAACATAAATGAGTGTAAGGTATAATGGATATGAATTCATTTAAAAATAAGGTAAAGGGTTAACATATTTATTTAAAGATAATTTTTTCTATAGGTGAGGAATTAATTTACTATCATGATAGATAACATTAGAAACTATAATTTTTGGATATTTTTTTATTTTAAAAGAATTATTTCATCTGTTTTTTATTCTTCCATGAATTTCCTCTTCACCTAATTCCCTATGAATATTAAATATTATTTTTTCTTACCTAATTCACTAAAATTAAATTTTAAGTGATAGTAATATCTATGAAGGAATGAAAATTTATTCCTCCCATATCTAGATATTTTCCATAACCAAGATGGTTAGAACAATTTATCTAATAATAATTTTATATCTAAAATCCCGACATCAATCCCTAAAGATCATCTTAACCCATTTCATAAATATATAAACATAATACACCTCCAAAATAATTCTGACCACATTCAAGACAAAATAATCTAATATATTTTATAAAGCATTAATCCCTAGACAACAGAAAGTAGAAAATAATGTGACATAAAAAACATATGAATGCCTTGACCACATACGTAACAACCCAAACTCAAGAACCATGGATCCAATGAATGATTTATTAAATTGGTTCATATATCATAATGTATAGTATCCAATAGTTTATTATTCAATGGAAACTAGATACAAAAATGAGTTTTACATTACAGTAAAAGTAAAATTACATCATATGAAAACATGAAAATAAGATTATTCCACTTTAAATACATTTTTCATACATATTAATTGTTATGATTTCCTATGGAAAAGAAAAAAATATAAAGGGGTGAGATATGAAACTTATTTAGGGGATAACACACAATGGAAACCATTATAAATAAAACATAATACACTGAGCAAATGAAATGAGTTGTTCCGTATCTAAGTTAATTTAGAGATAAAATAAATCCATTGACAACTTATCAATGAATAAATTCCCAGATAATAATAATATATAGTATTAATAGATCTATATAAATCATAATAATGTAAAGAATCCAATATATCAATAACAGTTAATATTTTAAAGGGAGACATGAATAAATAATAGAGTTATGCCATATCAAAAGAAACTGAGATCATAATTAAATTAATGGATAAAATATTAAGGAATAAATTCCAAGAAAATAATAACTAAACCTAGAGTAATGGGAATAAATAATTCCATTCTTATTAAAAATATCATCAAGTCCTTTTTCCAAAACATCATAAATAACGGGTAAATACACTTCGTTTACCCTATCTTATTTGTCTCATAAGACCTACTAGTGCATTGAGGGTCAAGATAATTCTAGGACCCACCCCCACATAAAATTCCAATGTTTTCCATCACATAACTAAATATTACAAGGAATACTTTTCAAGTAATTAATAATATAAATACTTATCACAATTTCTTAATGTGGCATATCTAACATGATTTTCTCATTTAGAAGAAAGAATTATATAGTAAAATATTATTTTTTGTAATCAAATAATGAACTAAAACAATAATTTATCAATGAGTTTTATCATACCATATATAAAGAAGTATTATATAGTATAAAAGAATTATTTACCCAATCAAGGGATTAATAAATATATCTTGGTGAAATCTCTTATAAATTATCTAGGGTTTTCACTATGTATAAATGAACCCCCTTAAAATAAAGGATAATAGAATATCATCATTGGGTGTTAACAAGAAATAATGATTAATGGCATCTAGGTATATGGATATAAATATTTTTAAAGGTATGATATGAGTTAAATGAAAGAAAAATTTATAATGGTTTTTAAAGAGTATATAAAATATCCAAAGTATATCCCTCGAGAGGGCTAAACCAGGTGTGCTATAAGGCCCATTGTTGGGCACCAAGTGGAAATTGAATCAAAGTCCATGAACCATATTTGGATAAATTTCCAATAGGTAGAACTTTTTAATATCCATATTAATTTGTAGTATCGAGAAATTAATTTCACTAATAGGAAGACCACATTCATTTTTCCTTACCAAAATTTTTGGGTAGTTTTATGGCTATGAGATTCTCTAAGTATTATAACGACTTCAAAAAGGCTATAATGAAAGGGAATAAATAAAATAACATTTACAAAATATAAAATGGAAGATAATGACATTTAATAAAAGTCATGGATGTATATGAAAATTAAATTTAAAAACAAAACATATCAAAGGTAATGTAATTAAAAAGGAAAAAGGAGGATTGAAGACACTTAAATTGGGATGATACCTCTTTAAAGCTAGATAGGGACTATATAGAACCTTTTAAATATCATGGAGAGACTATTGAAATAGTTATTGTGAGGGAAATTATGCACAACGTCCTTTTTTGTTTAAATTGAGGGGGGAACATGGGTATTTATACTTGTGGAGGGGTGATTTTAAGGAATTAAATATTAGTTATTTTATTATATAAGCCTAACACTTGTGTATTAAGTGAATTATAATGAATTTTCTAGAGTATTAATGTGTAATATACGGTTGGGGGATGTTATAAGGATTAAAAAACATAAAATTACCTCCCAAACAAAGTATATAATTCACAGAAACAAAATATATTTGTTTTCTCAAAATATATATTTTTTGTTACAAAATGTAAAGTGTAAATATATAAATTAAAATTAATTTTTTATATTAATTTTTTATACTTATTAAATTAAATTTTGACTGAATAATTTTTTTAATAATTTTTTGATTCGTGTTCACATAATAATGATGTTATAAATTTACACTCCTCATAAAATGGTAATTTTCACATTTCACCAAAAAATCAGTTTTATCATAAAATTCCAAAACATTAACCATAAGATAATTTTAAGGATGATTACAAAAAAATAAATTTATTTTATAAAAATAATTCCTTAAATATGATAATTTTTACTTTTAAATAAAAAACCTTACGTGTTGAAATTTATTAATTTTAAAAAAAAATAAACATTATGACCGTTATAAAAATTAGTTTGGACTTCATTAAAATATATTAAAATTTAATATGTGTTTTATAATAATATTTAATGATAATAAAATTTATTTAAAACTTATACATTTACCTAAAACGAAATTTTAAATGAAATATATTTATTATCTCCAAAAAAATCAATTTTGTTCACATCATAAAATAATCCTGATAGTCACTTAATTGAGTTTACATAATCGATAATAATAATGACCTAATATCTTATTGAATAGTGTTAATAATGATTAATAACTTGATTTTATGATAATAATAAATGGAAACAATCATATTTACCTATAAATACTCCATTATTTTCACTTGATCACTCACTACATCACTTTTAAAGGTTCTTACACATCCTTGGATAATGTATATCATTTTCCTAATGGTTACCTTTATTTTTACAATATTAATGGTTGAGGTGATAATTTAATTGGATTTTAGGCCAATTGAGTTTATTTTAGGGAATTTAGTATTCTCTAATGTTTATATCATTTTACTATTCCTTATTATACTCGTCCATATTTAGGCATAATGCATAATGTTCTTATGAAAAAGTATTTTTGTTTTAATATAAGGTTTTCTGTTAGGTATTATTGTAACATTATCAAATAATTAAATAATTTTTTGTTTTAATATAGTATGTTATTTATATTATAATACATTACTAAGAATGAATCAAGAATATATATATATAAGAAAGTAATTTATGGGTCAACACATTCATCCCACCATAAAAATATTTCTGTCCTTGCAATATTTTCTTATTGATCGATAACATGTAATTCATACCTTTAAATAAATAATAAAAGTCTTCATTAATATTATTATTATTTAATTCATCCTTCCATATGAAGTATGAAACTCCAATTTAGGAATGGTTTAGTCCTTGGTGGTATTTTCCCTGGTCAATAGAGATGATAAAATTTAGATTTTGAAATCATATAACAAAGAAACCATGATATATAGAATTTTTAGAGAAATGAAAAGGTGTTTTATATATCAAATAGTTTGTTGAAAGTGATTTAAAATTTTTAAAAGCTTCCAAATTCATTTAAACTTTATTTTTTAAAAATATTGATGAGTAAATCATTAGAAAGGGATAAGAATGTCGTAGAAGATTACCTTCGTGCAATCCGATAAATGATCTTCCATCTATAGAATGAAAAATGTTTAAAAATTGAATTAATTATTTATAACTAAACTATAATTTGTCTAATTAACTCATATTTCAATCATCTAAATAAAAAGTAAAATTTAAAAAATATTAATGTTAATTTTAAGACTTATAAGGATAATAAATTCCAAAGGAGAGTTTAATCGTAATTTTTTTTCGAAATTGGGTTTCTAAGATCATATAAATTAAAAATTTACACATTTTATACATCCTTTAATGTTTTCTCATAATATTAATATGATAACCAAATTATATCCCCCTTAAATAAATTTCAACCTATTTTTTGTTGTTATTACTTACTAATAAAAATATCTAGGCTTATTTAAATGGTATCATGAATAAAAACATGAATTAAAAAGTTATTCAATCCTTAGCATCTAAGGATGAATAGGTAAAATATCTATTCCATAAAAAAGGAATATATTAAAATTATCATTGATTTATTCCAAATATGACACCTTATATGGTTTTGAGTCATAAGAGTTTTTATAAGCATACAATTTTAAAATAAATATCGTCTACTACTCTAATTCTTTTATGACTTTTAAAGGATTTATGGTGAATCATATCAAGTGCATGAGTTGACATAATTATTCATATGTTTTATTAATTATATAAATTCTTGTAACTAATAAAATTGGTGACGTACTTTTTAAAAATATTGAAAATTGATAAATAGTTTCTTGTAGTAATTTATTTTCAATATATAGTTTAAAAATTTTATTCCAAACTTGTCCTCTATAAAACTGTTGTACATGATCTGAGGGTAATTGTTTAAAAACATTTCATTATGGAAATGTATAAAAAATACCCTTATTTTTAAAATAATATAGATATATATTTCTAATTGATCACCCTTGTTTATGTATTTATAATGGATGGTAATACCTCTATATGTTTGTGACATTGTAATGTATCGATAAAGTCCCTTGTGGTAGTCACCAAACTAAGTAATATGATACTTTTTTTGTATTTAAAATATGGATAATGGATTATTAATACCCATCATAATATCTAAGAATAGGAGGAGATTTTGATGTGTTTTTATGTAATATTCAAGTGAGTTGAACTCGAGAAAATGTGGTAGGATCACTTAGACCAGATTTTGTGACTAGAATTGTAATTTAATCATTTGAGATAGATAAGGGAGTTGAGAAATATTCCCTTTATTTAATCTTGATAATATAACTGTAATATGTTGAAAAAATATAATTAATACATTAAATGAAAATCTTAACACTTAATTATAAAGTAATTAGATACCTCTTATTTCTATCCTTCAAATAAAACTAAAATAGTTAACCATGAGTGTTCAATAATATTTAATGAGATTAAAAGTATATAAAATATGAGTGATCTATCTTATGAATGTCTAAGGTAACTATATTTTAGGCATGTATATTTTTAGTTCAACATATATCACATTGCATAATTCTAGGTTTCTCTTAGGTGGGGTTTTATGACACACTTATCCTAATTAAATAAAAATTATCCCAAAATTATCATGAACCTTCCCAAAAATAATTAAAATTGATGCTCTTAAAATTTAAAAATTTTTTAATCCATAAAATCAAATAATAATTTATATACTCCATAAATTGGGAGTCACTGTGCTTCAGTTTTTGTTATCTATTCCCATATTCTAATTAGGTTATAACTTTTTTCATATACATCTATTTCCTATTGTTTTTTCTAAATTTCCCATTGATACCAACTTTGGTCTCCTTGAAATCCCCAGGAGGGAAATACGTATATTGATTGTGGATTTTGATATGCATTTTACTTCAAATATGTGTTATTATAAGACAAGACTATATATTTAATTAGTTCATAAATGAAAATATGAATTTAATTTCATTTAATATAGAAATATTTCTAGAATATACTATGGTTTTCTTTCATGGATCAAGTTTTATAATTATGTTATTAATGAAATAGTTGCTAAGGTTTTTACTAAACTACACTTCATTACTAAATCCCTTATCCTTAATATCCCTTTTAGGGAAATAACTCTAATGATTTTGGGTGTTGAAATTATTTTTCCATAAACTAGGAATTATTTTAAAACAATGGTATATAATTAATTAGTGCATAAACTACAATGTGATTTTCATACGATTTAATATAGGAATATTTATAGAATATCCTAAGGTTTTCTTGTAGGGATCATGTATTCAAATTGTTTTATTATATATAATGTTCATAAAGATTTACTAAACTACCCTCTAATACCAACTCTAACAACTCCAACTCTAAAACTATTGATCAAGTGGTTTTTTTTTACTAAATTAGTTCATAGATCACAAAATAATGGATCTCAGAGTTTACTAGCTGTAGGATTCCAAATAAATAAATTGATTTTACATTACATTGAAAATAAAATTAAATCACATGAAAATAAGAAAACATTATTATTCCCATTCTAATCAATTTTTCATATGTTGTACTCATCTTGGTTCCCTGGGGAGAAGGAAAAAAATGATAGGGGAATGATCAGACACTCAGTAATGGGGTAGAATATTGAGAAAGAAATTATAAATAATACAAAATGTAATGATAAAAGAAAATGAGTTATTATATATCCAATGTAACTGAGGGATTAAATAAATTGATCGTCAAAGTAAAAGTAACTAAATTCAATAATAACGATAATTGAAATTATAAATAAATCTAGGGATAATATAAAAATGAAAATATTATATGATATAAACGACTACTAACATAGTAAAGAGATGAATGAATAATTAAATTAGTTATTCCTTATTAAATAAAATATAGAGATTAATTAAATCCGTAGAATAATTAAAAATAAATAAATGAAAATATAATAATAACTGAACATAGAGTTATGAGAATACACAATGTTAGAAATCATAAATATGGCTTTAAGGATTTATCCCAAGACATCATATATGAAGGTTAAGGATACTCCCATTACTCTATCTTAGTTGTCTAATGATACCTACCAATGCACTAAGGCGATATATAATTTTGGGGCCTACCCATCACAAAAAATTCCATTTAATTCCATCACATAACAAAAGATTACATGAAATATTGTTCAAGTAAAAGAAAATAAAAATATTTAACATAATCACTCAATGAGGAATATATTACAAAATTTTACTACACATAAGAAAGAATTATGTTGTACAAAATTATTTTCTCCAAAAAAAACCACATAACATATTTGGTCAAAAAGGTCTATATTACCATATATAACAAAATAATATATAGTATAAAATGATATTTACCCAACCAAAGGATTAATAATGATACATATGTTAAATAATTCACATAATATCTAGGGATTTAACAATGAGGAAATAAACCCACCTAACAAATGAATGATAAGGGATCTTCATCATTGGGTGTTCAAAATAAATAAGGGTTCTAGGTATCTAGGATGTAGGATACATGTATTTTAAATGGTAAGAGACCGATAAAATGATAAATAAATCCTTCATAGTCCTATTATAAACAGAATGTAAATTATTTAAAGCATATCCCCCAAGAGTGTAAAACTAGGTATGTAACAGGGATCATTGTTGTGCACCAGGTGACCATCCAATCAAATACCAATACATCATTTTTGGGTTATTTTCCATAAGAAAATCTATTTTATATAAAAATCCACTTTTATTATACATAAAAGGATTTTATTTCATAAAAAACAAATAATTCTTAATTTATTATAATTTTAGTTGGTTTTATTACTATGGGATAGTCCGAGTACTGTGAATAATTGACAAAATATATAATAATAGGGTATAAATAAAATCCCAATTTCAAAATATAAAATGTATGATAATACCAAGGAATAAAAATCATGGTCTGATATGGATATTCTATTTAAAAAGAAAATATAACAAAGATAATGAACTTAAAAATGAAAGAGGAGGATTGAGGACCCTTACATTAGGATGATGCTTCTTAAAGATAGAGAGGGGATCCTTTTAACCCTAAAACTAACTTTTAGAGACTATTAAGAGGGATATTAAGAGATAAATAATTCTCAACATGTTATGTTTGGATGTTGAGGAGGGAATGGGGGGATTTAAACTTGAGAAGAATTGATTTTTTGGGATTAAATATGGGTTATTTTAATATATAAACCAACCACATGTGCATGAAATGAATTATAAACAATTTTACAAACTATTAATGAGTAAGATAGGGTTTTTTGACATTCAAATCCTTCCAAAAACTAAAACTTACCTTCCAAACAAATCATTAAATGAAAATAAATCAAAAATAAATTTTATTTAAAAAAATATTATTTTTTCTTCCAAAATGTAAAGTGTAAAATTTTAATGTAAAAAAAATATTTTAAAAATATTTTAAAAATATTATTTATAATTATTAAATAAAATTATTACCGAATAAAATGTTTCATAAATTTTTGAATCTTTTTAACATTATAATTATGTTAAAAATTCACAGTTCTCATAAAATGGTAATTTTATCTTTTTTTTCACAAAATATTCAATTTTTGTTGAAAAATTCCGCAAAATTCAATCTAGGATAATTTTGATTCCCCATGTCCAAATATAAGATCTCGTTTATCAAAATAATTTTCTAAATATGAATATTTTAGCAATTAAATTTAAATCCCAATTTAATAAAATTTAGCGATTTTATAGAAAAATAAACATTTTGACCATAATAAAACTACTTTGGAATTTACCAGAATAAATTATCATTTAAAAGGTGTTTTATAAGAGGATATCATGAAAATAATATTTTAAAATCATCTACATCAATGATGAATCATATTTGAAATAGAATATATTTTTTTATCTCAAGAAAATATAATTTTAGTCACATCATAAAATAATCATGATGGTCCTTTAATTACATCTATATAACCAATAATAATAATGCACAAATATCTTATTGACTAATGGTGATATTTATAATAAACCATATTAGTAGATGATCATAATGTTAAATTATCATATTTCCCTATAAATACACCTTCATTCTAATTTCTTCACTCACAACATATCTTTCAAAGTTTCTTACATATCCTTCAGTAATGTTTATATCCATTTACTTTTCCTTGTTCTACAAGTGAATATTTACACATAATGCATAATGTTCTTACAAAAAATCCATTCTGTTATAGTAATGTGTACTTTATGGGTATTATTGTAATGTTCTAAAATATTTAAATACAATATTTTTTTTGTTCTACCATATGTATTATATTATACTATATTACGTAGATTTAACCAAGAATATATATATTTAGATGAAATAAATTTTTGGGTTATTACAACACAATATCTTAAAGCTTACTAATATCCTAAAAAACAAAAAATTATTAAAGAAAACATAAATAATTCAAAAAGATAACTCTATCCATATTTCTTTTATCTTATGGATGTAAATACTTAGTGAAATCCATTATAAATTACAAGATTATCAAATCAATAACCACATTCAAGGTCACTAATACTATATCATTCATTTCATTATTTTCAATCATATCTTTATCCCAACTAGAAAATATTAACACAACATAAGGAACATATTAAGGGTTATCATCCCCTTATTCATGTATTCTCCATTAAAGAACCTTTCTAGTTTATCTTTACCATTCAACATATTCTTTCATATTATTAACGAAAATATACTTCTATAAAATAATTATATGTTTCATGATTCGTATAACAAAAAGATAATTTATAAAATACTTATACAACAGAGTTATTAAATCTAAATAAAATAACTCTTAAATCGTTCCACTTCAGCTATATTAATATCATAATCATAGCCTGACCCCCTTAGATTCTTTGGTGGTAATTTTCCTCAACGCTAGGTGGACCAACTTGAATAATGTCCCATCCCATCAAATTTGAAACACTATATTATAGTGTATTATTTATTTTTATTATAGTCATTATAAATAGGACCCTTATCTTTGCACATATAACAAACTCCCTAGTTCTTTAATAATTTTTTAGGATGCTTCTATCCACAATTTTAACATAAGGTAATTTTTTTCATTCCCTTATTCATCCATAATGATTTAAAATTTTCCGAATCCTCAATCAACCTCTTATTCTATATATTTCCTTAAAATATAAAGAACCTAAAAAATAAATTCAATATATTAATGGAATTTTATACTATATCATCATACAATTAATTTTTTTGATAAACTAGTTCTCTTCAGTAACTCTGCATAAACCAATATTAGAAATAGAAAATATTTCTTCATGGATCATGTATATAGTCTAAAAAATACTTGGATAATATTATAATTTTTCCATTATAATATTCTATAATTTATTATTCCTTCTTATTGACGGTTAAGAACGTCCTCTCTATTTCATCTCGTTGTTCATAAGGGGATTATTTCCTAAAATAAAATCACCAGAATAGTTTTCCATTACATGATTTCCATTTCATATGACTATTTAGTGTTCTGGATCAACGAAAACCACTGATCGAAATACCCCATCGAATAATAAAATACTATAATAACCACTTCACTTTAATTAATTCCTAATATAGGAATATTTTCTTGAGGGACTTAATCCATTGTTCAACTACCAATTTTTTAGTTGTTCCCCTAAAATATGGATGTTTATGATTCATAAAGAAACCCAACATAGGTGAATCTCTCTATGAAACAATAGTTTTTTCCATATAAAAAAGGTTGTTTTTATAGTGTGAGTCACCCACCCTAATATAGCCACTATCTTCTCAATTCCAACACTAGCTATACTGGTTTTCTCCATAAATAATTACTATCACTATCTATGGGTTTTGATTCACTTTCTTCCATTAGGTGCCATCACTAATTAATTATAGAAACTGAGTTATCTCATAATGATAAAAAAATTTGATCCATAAAATAAAACCCCTAAGTAAAATTTTCCTAAATACTATAATGGATTATCATAAATATCATGTTAATTATGTTTATTTGAAATTTAGTTCCTAAGTGTTCTATTAAACTTCCTCTTACACCAACTCTAATAGTGACAAACCTGGTAACCCATATATGGAGATTAATTTTTTAAATTAGTATAATATACAAAGGATATCATCCCCAAGTAATGATCAATTTGGTAGTTTTGATGAACTCAGTGCATTCAAGATTCCCATATATTATTAGGAAAATAAAATACATTACATAAAAAACATTCTTTTATCCTTGATATTATTTATTATATCATTCTTAATATCTTTGGGAAAAGAAAAAAATAAAGGGTTGTATTAGATTCTGAGTAGGATTAACATACAACAGAATCAATTATTATTAAATAAAGAATTATCAAAATTGATGGGTACATAATTAAAAATACATTATATAACAATTAATTTGAGATAGAAAATTAATCTATGGATAACATTAATGCAGTAATCTCATGGAAAATAATAAATTAATTCTCAAGAAAGGAAATGGATAATTTTTGACATTATGATTTTAAAAAATCATGATATCTTTATTGTCAAATCCTTGTTCTGAGACAATTCAATTGATAGGTAGGTATGAACCAGAAACCCATTTAACAAGGGAAACAAATTTGTCTCATAAGACCTGTCGATGCATCGAGGGGATATCTATAACTGATCCCCACCCATCACTTCATTTCCAATGTATACCTCATATATTTAAGGATTAATTCAATTCATAAACAATATGCCTTATCAAAAAATATCTATATTGGTTAATGAATAAAGATTTATCAAGGTATTCCATAATCAATAAAATAACTTTCATAGCAAAAAAATATCATATAGAAATGATATAATTTTTAATAAATATGAACATACATGATGAATATTTAAAATAAAACTAATTTAAAATAAAAAATTATGAAGAAAAATTGAATTTTTCAATATAATGTTACAAACTAAAAAATTAATAAGTGATATAAGATGGCCTTTAATTCATCATAAATACAGTTTTTGAATAAATATATATATTTTTCGAATAAAATAAAATGTATTAACATAATAATTATTGAATGTTTTTTCTTTTTAAAGCATTTTAAAATTATATAATAATCTAATAGAATATGAAATAAAACTGGAATGAAAATATATTAACCCAGTATATATAGACAAACATTCCTTTTTGACTTTTGTGAAATAAATTTGAAAATTCAACTTTTAAAAAACATTGTAAATTTTCATTTTGAACCTTTTTAAAAGTCAAGGATCATATAAATATTCCATAATAAATAATTTGAGTAATTAAAAGTACTTTTGTAAACAATTTTTAAAAATATGGTTTTGGAAGAATAATATACCACATAGAAATAATAAATAAGATCAACTTGTCATTTAAACATTATTATTAAAATATTAACATGGATTGAATCATTAATTATAATGAATGAATAGATATTAATGTTAAATACATCAAATGGGTAGTATATTCAACACATAGATTAAATAGGTGCATAATACCCAATATATCTCAATAGAGTTTAAATTGAGACAAAATCCTTTAAAATAAGTTGGACTTTCTACATAGATGATCTAACCTTCTGTATAATAAATTTTTATATTTTATATTTACATACCAAAACCATGTTCATATCTATAATACCATATACGATACATTTATAACATTTTATCACCCATTTATTAACAATATATTAATATTATTACTTTAGTGTAAAATGTTTTTTTCTTTCATATGGTTTTTGATTTTGTAGCCTTGATGAACACCCTGACCCTAGTATGTAAGAGCTTGTTTCTACCTTACTACATTGGAAGAAGATATAAGGAATTGCATCCCAATGGACAAAATAGTTTAGTAGTGTTTTTAGAAAAGATACATACTTGAAATTCACATTAATGGAAGATATGAATGAATAAGGCATAAGCAATATGCAAGGAAAATATCTAAAACACATGCCATTCAATTAATAATTTGACCATAGTATGAAATGAATACATTATGATCAAATAATTCTGTATAAGTAATTTCATAGGATAGAAACTCTACTCTATATATTCTAACCAATAGAATAATCACATAGAATATAAATAAATGAATTTATAATGATGAAATACATAATGATGGATTTATAAAATAAACTATCGAGGCCTTATTCCAGGAAATCTAATACCATTTATTCCTTGTTCCAAGACATCTATATAATTTGGTAAGTACTTTTCCAAAACCAAATCTATTTTTTCTCAAGAGACCTATTGATGCATCAAGGGTTATTTCAAACCCTGATACTCATTTACTATATCTAATTAATTTCTCATATGAATGTATTCTAATATAATTCACATAAAAATTATTATTTAAACTACCGTATATAATGTAAATACTTCTCTCAATCAACAAACGTAATCATAAACCATCCAAAGTAATGTAAATTGTATGAACATAGTACATCCCCAGTCAAACTAATCATAAACCATACAAATAAATAACAGGGATAATATCATTGGAGTATATAACCATTAAATATTTTTAAAAATCAATGGATTTATTCTTAATTTTTTTTTCTGAAATATCATTAAAAACATTTTTTTAGTAAAATAACATTCCCTTTATAATCATTCTTTTAATTTTAAAGTAGAACATTCATAAAATATTGTTAAATTTATTTTTATTGAAAATAAATTTAAAAAATTATGAATTTCCATAATATTTGGAATAGAAATTTAGAAAGAAAATTTTATTCAGAAAAATTAGGCTTTAAATAAATGATTTTTCAATGGAGGGTAGTTATGTAAATTCCATTTAAGTTAAAAAGAACATTCCTTTTGCACTCTAAAAAGGTTAGCAAAGTGCCTCATCTGAAAAATAATAAAATATCTATTTGGAACCATTTTTCAATAGTAAAAATTGGGTAAATTTTTTATTAATCTATTTTATTATTTTTAATACATTTTTTGAAAATATTTTTTGAAAATATAGTTTGTGAAGAAAAATGATTTCCGACCGAAGAGAGAAATAAAATTATATTTTCTTAAAAACATTTTTGAAATCATTTTATGTACCGAAGAGAGTAAAATATGTAATATTACTTGAAAATATTCCTTAATAAATATAGAAGAAGAAAATATGTTTATTTTATGATAGAAATATAAAATATTACCCCCAAGGGAGACAAAAACATAAACAATCCCAAATAATGATGATATTGCTAAACAAACCCATATCAATTTGGTATCATCTTAATTACAATACCCATAAAATAAATGCCAGAAAATGAAACTTAAAATACCATAAATACAAATATATTACTTATATAAAATATCTAAGGGGTAGTATATACACCACAAAAATGAAATAAGTAGTCAATATTCTATATGTCTCACAGAAGTAAAATTGAGATGCGAGACCCTTACATTGAGTCTGAATATTCATGTATGTTATTTATCTTCCGGAATAAAAAACTTATGTTAATTATTTACATGAATAATAACCTTATTAAAGTTTATTAATCCTTATACTTCACTTATTACTATGTTATACATTATTACTTAATCAAGTAATTTTACATCAGCTATTTCGATGAATTTAGATTTTGTCTCAAAAATGAATTTGGTAGATTGACTATGATCAAAGAGGAAATTATTTAAATATATACAGACTAATAATACTGAAATAATTATCATATTTAAATAAATATTATACTTTTAAAAACAATCATGATTTTTTATATGAAAAATGAACTATGTTACAATCATGGTGACGGTAGGAAATACATACACATGGGTAACATTTTTATTTTTCAATGATCATTATTGAAAGATGGTAAGTAATATTTTATATTTACATAAATATAATAACATAATGTATAAAAAATTGTTTATGTAAATATAATTAAGAACATCATCCATGTGGCGTGGTGATGAAAATGGAGGCACATCGCTTCATGAAGGTGGTAGTCCATACGTACAGGAATGATGTTATCATTTTTAATTTAAGAAAAAATGATATATATTATATCTTAAGAATGATAATATTGTCATTAATATAATAATAATTTAATTTATATCACATATATTCATTAAATATATCTTTTTTACCTTCCATGTAAGGAGTTAGTGGAAAAAAATCACATCGCTTTGTGAGGCGGTAATACAACGTAAACAGAAGCGACATTCCCAAATCCCCTAGGGAATGGAAAGTAAACAAAATATATATGTGACATAATGAATATATAGGTATAATCATGTTATAAATTTTATATAAATTTACTTTATATCCATCATCATACCCAAATGTAAGAGGTGGTAATGGAAAAATGAATTACATTGTTTCATGAGGTGGTTCCCACCGTACACATGGATGGTGATTTCATAAACCATTTGATTGCATTGGGGATCATTGTAGGTCATTACCTTAAAATAATAAGTTTTATGTATATCAATGATACTGAGGTTATTATATCATCATATTTTAGTTATAATTTAATGAGGTGGTGGATGAAATAATATAAAGACACTCATTGAAGAACATTACCTCTACTTCAAGTAACCTTCTTAAGTTTTCACCAAAATAAAAGGATTGATTTATGATCTAAATAAGTAATACATGATCATATTAGGGAATTTATAAATTTATTTTGGTAGGTAATGGCCAACTAAAAAGGTTTTTATGGTGTGAATAAGAGAGGAGAGTTGGTGACATTTTATAAGTGAGGTGAGTGGCACACTTGTAACGTTTGAAAATTAAAATAATTAAACACATTTTTCACAAGAAAAAAGGGTCAAAAATAGAGTATTATATATAATTAGACATTATAATGTCTATAAAATATATCTTATAAAATTTTTTATGCTATTTTACCCATTATATTTTAAGTTTAACTGCTAGTAAATCCATTTTTACTTTAATTGTGATAAATAATTTTTAATATTTTTTCTATTAATTATGGTAAAGAATTATGCTTGAGTTACTAAAAAATATAAATTTTTATGAATAAAAATATTTTATAAATTTTTAAAAATTACATTCACATAAGTGTAAAATTTTAGTTAAAAATTAATCTCACAGACGTGATGAGAAAATAGATTTTCTAAAAGGAAGTGATAAAAAGCTTACAATGTTTTTAAATAGAAAATCATTTTGAAAATGATTAAAATGACCTAAATTAGATTAGTATAAATATAATTGAAATAATTTTACTTTAAAACCAATTATATTTATAATTTATCATTAAAAATAATTTAATTAAACATCCAATTTCAATTAAAATTCAGTATTTTCACTCTTCATCAAAAAATGAAAATTTCAAAAAAATCTTAAAACCCACTCTAAGGTAATTTTGATATTATAATTTTAATATTTAATTTAATTATATAAAATAAATTTTATAAGTGTGGTAAAAATTAATTTTAAAATATCTGTAGAAATACTGAATAAACTGTCTTTTATAAAAAATGTAGTTCTTTAGAAAACAATTTGCATTATTTTAAATGATTATTATTTATTTATAATTAATAGACAACTAGTTAATTAATTATATATATATTTAAGCCATATAATTTTAATAATTTAGTTTGTATTATTCATACCTTCAAACTAAATTATTAAGTTATAAAATTTTAATAATGTATTGTGTTTGATTCAAACTCAGTGTTGTGTATATTGAATGCTATCGAATAAATTGAATTATTTTAAATAAATATATTCTAAAGTATTGATATTTAATATTCCTTATATGCTTGTAATTTTATGTTATACATTCTTTCCAATATGATTTTCAAATTTTAAAATATAATTGTGTTACATTATACCCCCTTAAATAAATTGCATCCACAAAATTTAATCTTGGTCTTGGTAATCAAGGGGTTGTATTTTGAAAATACCATTCTTGAAATCCCACACCATGAGAAGAGTTAATAAAACAACATATTTATAAGATACAAGATAAGTATAAAGGTAATTTTTAATAACACAAAACTCTGTTTCTAATTAGGTGAAAATTGATCTTAAGTGAAGATATGTATATGGAAGAAAACAATTAATAATTATAGAGATTGATATTGTTCATTGATCACAGGAAAGTGAATGAAAAATAGAAAGTTGAGGACCATCGACCCATAAGTCTAAGTTGATTTTAATACATCCAGTTCAACATAAATGCAGGTATTAAGGTAACATTTTATTTCAATATTCTTTTACTAGTTTTGATGAATTATTTTACCATCCATGAATAAAAGAATATATAATTAATTGATATGTTTCTATTTCATAATCTCATTTTCATCCTTTGTTTTTCCATTGATCAATTTCCAATTAACCCCTTACCCATTTAAATGAATAGTCAATAATATTTTTTTATTACTGAAGCATTAAAATTAAATTTTAAAAACTATTAAGGTCCACAAAAGTGAAAAAACTAATTTTTTATGTCTCTAACTATTTTTTAAACAAATATGGTTTTCACAAGTTATCCAATATAATCCATTAATCATTAAAACTAAATAGTTACACCACTCATTAAACATTTATAATTATCCATCAAAACTTTTAACTAGAAATAATGAAATATTAACTAGGATATCACATTGTACCATGGTAGGAATTAAACCCTCATAATCCTTTGTCTTTTAGTTCAATCCCCTGGACTTACCAGATGTGATGGGTTGTCACCCAACATACAAGTGTCCCATTTTTTAAAACCATTTTATTATAATTACTATAATGTTTTCAAATTTTAATATCATAAAATTACATCAACGTAAAAGATTAAATAAACCATAAATGTTTCCAATTCCTTCATGAAAAATTATTTATCATTATTTTCTCAACATCAAGCACATATTATGTGTTATCCCCCCTAAACAATATTTATTTGAGGAGGTTAAACTTTTCAATGCATAAATTTTCTTGGGAATTAATACCATTAAACATATTCTCTCAAACATTTTAATAAATTGTACTTCAGTAGAATCCTTAGAAGTTTCCTGATTCTTATAAGGAGAATATAATTAATAAAAACCTTTTTTAATATATTTATTGAATCTAAATACACAAGCATAATAATCATTCCACTTTTTATGTATTAATATAATATTAATGACCTTTATCTATTAACCACTTGTGAGTTATATTCTATAGACACTTGGGTAATTTATTCATGTAGTGCATAATCTCCAAATAGTGGAATAATTTCACATTGGATGATTTTTATTCCATTTCAATAATAATCACGGTGGCACTTTTCTCCACACATGAAAAAAATACACATAATTTTCATCATGTACCAACATATTTCTGTCCACAAGTATAACATTTTGGAAAATACATCTTTCCATTATTCCCTTTATCCATTTTTACTCTTCTATCTTCTTATTCTCTTGGTTCCCTTTAAATCCATAATAATTGGATAATTCTTTCCATGTATTGATAGTACATGATACTGTATCTTCATATGATGAGAAAGTTTGGGAGAAAAGTTGAATACATAGGATAGGCTTAATCCCATAAAGGAAATGGTGAAATTTTATCTTTAGTTTATATACATTTGTCCGAAAGATACCTTGAAAACCTTGTAATGCTGGGATCATAATAAGAAACATTTTCCTCTTATTCATGTTAATGAATCAAGAACTGTCATTCTATATCCACTTATTTCTCACAATGAAAATATTTTTTTCCAAGAATAGTTCATTGAAATCCATCTATTCCATTCCTACTATTTCCTCCTCATCCTCAGTGTTTTGAATTAATGAGCACCAATGATCTACATCTCTTGAGAGATGATAAAATACTATGATAACTTTTTTCCTTTAACTACTTGCTAGATTGAGAAATATCTTCCATAAAGAACTTATCCATTGATTAGATGAAAATAGATCTTTATTCCTATTGAATGATTAGAGGTTGCTGATGCATGAAGTGGTCAAACATCATTAAACCACGTAATTGATCAATAATATTTTTATATAGGAATGGTTATTACTCATAAACTAAGACAAAATTTCTAATATCATTATAATTTGATTAGTTCTAGTAGCAGTTCTAGATCTAGATTTATTATCTTTTCTAGAAGGGAAATCCCCACAAAGACTGTGTGCATTGATACAGTTTCCATTCCTTTAGTTTGGCTCCATTTCGAACAATGTTATGCACTATACAATTTCATAACACTATAAAACATATTGTATAATCCGAAAACTAGTGAAACACTTATCATAAATTGAATTTTTTTTTCATAACTAATCTCAAAATAATAAAAATTGTTTCTGTGGGGATTTCATTATTTTCAAATCCTTTATAAATATTTTTAAATGAAATGTGAATTATCCTAAGCATATATCCTAGGAGTTTCAAACTATGTGCACAATAAGGAAAATTTTCATACACCAGGTAGTGATTTTATGAAGCCTAATGATCCCTTTCCGGAGTTATTACCCCTAGATACATTTTTTTAGAATTTAGTCCACATGTAATATCCATATTGGTATGTATTTTCTAAGAAAAACCAAATAACCTCTTACGTATAAAAACTCTAACCTGATTTTAATTATGTATCCTCAAAGTCGATCAATGTGTTATATTCCCTAATATATTTTTCCCAAAATCTAGGTACCAAGGTTTATAATATTATTATTTTGTTACCAACTATACCACTTTGAACCATATATCCCAAAAATGGTGTATACATTATTATATTGGCATAGTATAAAAGAATCACATCTTGAAGGACAAAATAATTTATTATTCATCGTAAAAAATATACAAACTTGAAATGCATGATTTATTTGAAAATATATAATAAAAAAAGAATTATCTTTGAGAATTTCATTATTCCCCTTTGAGTATCCAGAAATATCAATACCAAAATATTTCCTCATACCCTAGAGAAAAATAAAACATAATAAATGGGGTGAGATCAAATTCTTAGTATGGGTAAGTGTGCAATGAAATCTATGAATAAATAAAGAGTAATCACTATAGAAATGTAAATAAATGAGGCACATTCCTTTTAATCAATAGCTACAACATAAAATGTTAGGATAAATGATGGTAAAGTGATTCCATATAAATAATTATATGATCTTGAAATCTAACCATGTATATTCTAACTAATCAAGTAATCACATGGAATATCAATAACTAAATTCATAATGATGTAATTCATAATGATAGACATCTAAAACATAATTTTGAGTTATTTTCCCAATAAATTGAATACCATCGAAGAGTTGTGCCAAGACATCTATATAAATGGGTGAGGCCTTAGCCAAAACCCAATCTAGTTTGTCTCATGAGATATATTGATGCATCAATGGGTTATAGCTTGCTATGCCCATAACACAGTATGTCCAATTAATTCCTCATATAAAAGTGGTGAAAAATAATTCCCATAAATTTTCATAATTAAAATATCATATGAAGTTTTAATAATTTCTTCAATAAATAAACATAATCATAAACCATCCATAGTAAAGTGAATTGTATCGACATAGTACATCCATAGAAAAATTGATCATAAACCATCTATATAAATAATAAGGATGGTATTATTGGATTATTTCCCCATTAAAGAAAAAGTTACATAAAAGGATTTCTCTTAGATGGAAAAATATTTTTAAAGATCATTTGGAATATTTATTGGGGAAAATAACCTTCCTTTAATAATAACCATTTTTTATTTAAAACTATAAAATTCCTAATTTTTTTTAAAATAATATTCTTTGAAAACTAATTTGAAAACTAATTTGAAAACTAATAATTTAATTAATATTAGGGAAAAAATTATTTACTAATAACCTTTTGATATTTTAATTTAAGAAATAATGAAATAAAGGTCATGACTTTATTAAATTCATTAAATGTTGTATAAGTTAAGAAGAACATTAATTTTTCACTATAAATAGGTTAGAAATGTTTCTAATTCGAGAAACGACAAGAATATTAATTTTTAATAAACCATTTTAATAATTTTAAACCATTTTTTAAAAATATTCTTAGAAAAAATGGTTTTTAAAGAAGAAATATTTTTTATCGAAGAGGGAAATAAAGTTGTATTTTCTTAAAAACATTTTCTTAATTATTTTAAGCCCAAAAGAGAGAGAAAATGTAAATATTATTTGAAAAAGATAATTAATAACCATAGGAAAATAAAATAGATTTATTTTGATTTTTAATTACCATTTAATTACCAAAATGGATACATAAATACAAACAACTCTGAATAATGATTAGATTATTAAATAAACCCTTACCAATTTGTTAACTTCTAAATCATAATCCCCATAAAAGAAATAAAATTTAATGAAACCTAAAATACCATTAAAATAAGTATATTAATTAAATAACATATTAAAGGGGAAGCATATAAACCACAAAAAATAAATAAATAGTGAATATTCAAAATTTCTCATGAAATTAAAAGTGAGACGAGAGACCCTTTGATTTTGCCTCATAATGCACATTCTATATCTTCCTGAATAATAAAGATCTGTTAATTATTTTCTTAATTAAAATCTTTTTTAGTTGTTATTATTCATTTTATTTCATTTATTATCATTTTATACATGATTACCTAATCAATTAAGTTTACGATGGACGTTTTGATGATATTTGGATCATGTGTAAAAAATGACTTTGGTAGGTTGGCTATTGTCAAAGAGATCATTATTTAAAAATAAATCAAATAATAATCCAGAAATTGTTATCATATTTATACATAAATTATACTTTTAAAACCAACAATGAAATATGTTTATGAAAAATGAACTACATTACAATCATGAAGATGGTAGACTATACGTACGAAAGAGAAACTTTTTCATTTTTCATTGATCATTATGGAATGAAGGTAAGTAATATTATATATTCCCAGAAATAACATCATATAATTTATAAAATATTATTTATTTAAATATAATTATATATATTATCCATGTTGTGTGGTGATTAAAAGAGATTCACACCACTACGTGAAGGTGGTAGTCCACATGTACAAGATTGACATTTTAATTTTTTAGTGTAAGAAAGAAAATGATATATATTAAATTTTGATAAGGAAAAATATGTAATTAATATTTTACTTATGTCATTTTTGAAAAATAAATTCAATTTATTTATCTTTATTACCTTATATGTAAAGATTTAGTGAAAAACTAGTCACATCGCTCTGTGAGGTGGTAGTCTAATATACATACGAGCGATGTTATCATATCCCCTACTGAATGAAAATTAAAAGGAATATATGATATATTTAAACTAGAGGTATAATTATTTCATAAATATCATATATATACATAGTTTATATCCTTCATCATACCAATTGTGAAATTTGGTAATGGAAAAAATAATGACTTTGGTTAGCGAGACAGTAGTCCTCTATACAAACGAATAATGATTTTGTATCCCATTTAATTAAAGTGGGGATGGTTACATGTCATGCCCTTAATATAAAAACATATAATAATATTTAATATACCTATTTTATTATATCATAATAGTTTAATTATAATTGAATGTGGTGGATTAAGAAATAAATTTAATATGCTCATTGAATAATGTTACCTCTTATATGGGTAACCTTCTATATTTTTCACCAAAATACTTCTGAGGATAGATTAATGACCATAAAAAGGATTATAAGATATGAGGTGGGAATTTAGAAAGTTATTTTAGTAGGTATTTTCTAAACAAAAATGGTTTTAATGTTTGAATAATATAGGATAGCTGTGACCTTTCATAAGTGAGGTGAGTGACATACTCCTAATTTTTGAAAATAAAAAGGTGTACCTAGGTTTTTGACATGCCAGAAGGGTCCAAAATATAATATTATCGATTATGATAAATTATAATGATTCAATATGGTTATAAAATTAATTATGGACAAGTATTTTTGTCATTTTAAACCTTATCATTTTAGTTTAACCCTAGGTAAATCCAATTTTACCATAACCATGGTAAATAATTATTAATATTTTTATTATTTATTATAGTAAAAAATAAGCTAAAATTATTATAAAAAAGAAATTATTATGATTAAAAATATTGAATCCATTTTTTTTAAATTTCAATCACATAAGTGACAAAATTCAATTTAAAATTAATCCCATGAATGTGATGAGAAAGTGCGATTTCAAAGAGAAAATGTTCAAAAGTTTAGAATATTTTTATATAAATATTCAATATAAAAATGATTTAAATGAACTAAATTGGATTAATAGAAATATAATTGAACTAATTTTACATTAAAATCAATTAAAAATATAATTTATATTTATAAATAATTGAAACGAAAAGGTTTTTTTCAATTAAAATTCAATATTTTTCAATCTTCATAAAAAAATAAAACATTTTAGAAAAACAAAAATACTTAACCTTTGAAAAATTTGGATATTATATTTCCAAAAATTTATTTAATTTTATAATTTAAATTTTCTAATATTTATAAAAATCAATTTCTAATTATGAGCGCAAAGCGTGACTAAACTGTCTTTTAGAAAAAAATCTATTTTTTTCAACACATTTATTTTTTAAATGATTATAATTTAACTTTAATCATAACATAACCATTGAATTTATTTTATAAATGTTTAAACCATATTGTGTTTATAATTTATTCATTATTATTCATACCTACCAACTTAACGGCTAGCATATAATATTTTAATATAGTAGCACATTTCATTCAAACATAATATTGTGTGCGTTTCAAGATATGAAAGAGATTTAATTATTCAAAAATAAATATATTATAAAGTATTGTCATTTTATATTCCTTATTTTCTTGTCACTTAAAGTCATACACACTATCAAATATGATATTCATATTTTAAAATATCAGGGTGTTACACTCGATACTTATGTCTTGATCATGGTTCCATCATATCAAAAATAATTATTCAAGATAAAAATATTATATATATTAAATATATAAATATATATTTATATTCATCCATACAATATAGATATTGAAAAATTAATAACATCATTCATGGAGATGGTAGGTCGTACATACTCATGAATGTTGTATTCACATTTTGATTGATGGAAAGAAAGAAAGGTAAACAATCATTAACCTTTATAAGATCATTTTTATTTTAGATATATCATATATATACATTAAGTATATACTTGTTAATATATATTAAATAAGAAAATTTAAAATGGATTATAATTCTTTGTAGAGGTGGTAGTCCACATGCAAAAATGAGCGATGTTATTATTTCTCATCAGATTATAAGGTTAAAAGGAAGATAAGTTATTATAATTTCAAAAGAAAAATTACTTCATAAATATCATATACTTTATATTCTCCATATTTTTAATAATCCATGTAAAGTGGTGATGAAAAATAAATTACACTACTATGTGAAGATAGTAAGTCGTTCGTACGCACAATTGATGTTTATTATTTTCATGGGATGGAGAAGGGATGGAATATGGTTTTACCATAATCATAATAACACATAAGTATATTTATGATATAATAGTAATTATTTTAGGATGGTTAAAACAAATTAAATGGAATTAGATGTGGAAATACACTTGAAATAGTTGGTAAAGATGATTACCACTTCCACGATAGACATGGTTTAGATCTCCACTTAAGGTTATTTGGGTTGGTCTTTGGGAAATAATAGAGCCTCTAGAATATGGATAAGGATGTTGAGGTGATAATTTGATATAGGTTGGATGATCCAAGTTTCTTAATGTATTTTAAATTATGTTAAGAAGGGGTATCCTTTTATAAGTAAGGAGAGGGGAAATCTTGAAATATCTTAAAGTAATAAATTAATATAATTTTTTATAATTAAAAATGGTTAAAAATGATAAAATTAAAATAATATATATATATGAATCATAATATTCTCAGTAAATAAAATTTGGATAAGTTTTAGTAATGTTTTCACCACTATCATTTTGTTTTAGCCCTTATTAATCCTTTTGACAATTACCACAATACTAATGTTTTCCACCATTTATGGGTAAAGAATGTTACTATAAGAGAAAAAACCAATAAATGCATAAGGGATGTGGTTTTCAACACTATATAATTTCCATGGATTAATATATGGTTTTTATGAATTGTAAATCATTTAATAAAATATTATTTATTATAGGGTATTATTGTTGTCTTTTTTGACACTATTCATTTCATTTTAGGTTAAATACATGAACAAAAATTTGGAATTAAAATATAATCCATTAAAAAATACATAATCTGTCACATGAATATGTAAAATAAATTTAAAACTATAATTCATCTTCTATTAAGTTTTATATTTTTAAAAGCATTTATTTTAATTTTCAATTAATAGAATAAATACTTTGCCTGCGTTTCATAAGAATATAAGATAATTATTCAATAACTAAAAAAATTAATTTATGATGATAAAAATAAATTTATATTTCAAATTAATACTTAAAACAAAAAATAACCTCATTTTATTCTTACGAAAAAATATTAGATATATTAAAGTCAAAAGAGTGACATTTTTTACATTATATTTTATTAAATTAATGTAAAGGTCAAAATAAAGGAAATATGGATCTATGTGGCCTTATATTAAATAATTGGATGGAAATATTGAAACTCTACTCATAAAATTGGATAATTTCAAGTGTTAGGTTTATTTGTAGGCATTTCCATATTAGTTTTAACAATAATTATCTCATTTTACATTTACTGTGGAAATAAAATTTTACGATGGTTAATATTTATATAGACAAAAAAGAAAAGGGTCATATTTACCAAATATGAAATTACTGATTTTATGGTATCCATTTTTTAATATTAAATCTCTAGAAGTGGGAAAAATTTATTTAAAATAAAATTAAAAAAGGTGCTAAAATAGTAGTTTTTCAGAAAATATTTCTTTTTAAGTATAATTTTTTATATACCAAACTCAACCATAAAATTGATTCCAATTAACATAATTTATTTATTTATAATAAAAGATAATCAATTTTTTGTTTTAACGATTTAAATTAATAAATTAATTTTTTAATTTTTTATAAATGAAAAGGAAATTTTCAATAAATATCACTATTGTTCAATATTTATAAAAAATTCAATCTTTTCCAAAAATTATAAACAATTCACTCTATCATAATTTTATCATGATGATTTCCAAAATAATGATCATTTTAAACTATATAAGTTCTTAAAGTATCAGAAATTAGTTATATTATTTTCTAAAAAAATATTTTTGAGAGAAAATATTTTCTGAAGTATATAAACACTTTACTAAAAATTTAGTACCTATATACTAATTAAATTTATTTATCCGAAAATATAATATTAAATTTTCAAAAACCAGTTGTTACTATTAAAAACATTAATTTTAATAGTTATATTTTAAAAGTATATTTAATTAATAGTATTTTAATATTATATTTTGATTCATTTAAACTCTGTGTTTCCTATTGTATACCCTATAAAACAAAGTGGTCTTTTAAAAAATCAAGGTGTCACATACTAACACTTTAAATAAATTGTTCCGTCAATATTTTTAATTAGTTATCAAATGATCAAACCCTTTTTTTTGAAATCCCACATCATACATATGGATACTAAAAATGATTTTTAAAATTGAAAGTGGAAAACATAAGTGTTATGAGAAATATTGCATATTCAGGTTCCCAGATAAGGTGGACCTTAGTAAGAAGTTTAAATATAGACATGGAAGAGAATACTAACATCCAAGAAATTTTAGATAGTGATATAGAACTTGGTTATTGGTATTTTAATTAATACAAAACCATAAATTTTTTAGGAGTGAAAAGACCATAAATTCATCATAATTTTTTTTATGTTGTAAAAATATTTATATCACAATAATTTTACCAAATTATTGGGAATTGATTTACTATCAATCCTGATAACATGGTAAAATGTAATTACTTTATTTCCTTCTATTTTATAAGAATAATTACATTTTTAATTTTTATTTGATTTATTTCTACTTCATATATTAATCTATGAATATTCATGATGAAAATTTTCATGCCTGGTGAACTAAAATTAACATTTAACAGATCGTAAGATTAATAGAATAATGAAAATTCATTCCTCCTATCTCAAGATATTTTCTAAAACCAAAATAGTTAGTATAAGTTATCAAATAATACATTAATATATAAAACCTCAGTAACAATCCCCAATATACAACTTAATAAATTATCTCATAATGTAACATAACATATATCATAACTTGTTCATCACATATTATTATAAAAAATATATATAACCTGAATGGACATAAATCCTCAATGAAAATACAATTTCTTCTAAAAATTAACTATATACTTATTCCTTATATCCTATAAATTCAATAATGTCGTAAAATCCATTATAAATTAATTTTCCATTAAATTACTATCTAATTTCATTTTCACAAATACTATACCATTTACTTTATCAATACCAATCTTATCTTTATCTAAAATAGAACATATTAACTCAACATCTGTAACATATTAATGTTTTTCTCTACCTTATTTATGTATTCTCTAATAAATCACTTTTATTAGTTACTGGTACTATTCAACATTTTCTTTAAAATAGTTAAATAAAAAATAATATAGAAGAGTCTTTATATGTTTAATTATTCTTATAACCAAAATATCATTGGTTAAATACTTCTACAAAAAAATCAGGAATCCAAATTCAAAATAACTTTAATTAATCTACTTTGATTGTAATAATATAATAATATTTTTCTTCACTCCTTGTTATATTTGGTATAAGTTCCCTTGAATCTTAAATAACGTTTTGAATAATTACCCATATCACAATAGTTGAATAACTATATTTTAGTAAGTTATTTCTTTTCCTTACACTCATTATCTAGATAAACCTTATCACCACACTTATAACATACTCTCATGCCTTTGAATCATTTTCCAAGATGATTCTTTCTACTATTTTCATATAATAGAAATTGATTCATTCCCTTATTCTTCTTTGATGGTTTACCTTTTTCCTGGTTCCCAGATGAATTCTCTAGGATGATTCTTTATACTATTTTCATATAATAGAAATTTATTCATTACTTTATTCTTTTGTGATGGTTTACATTTTTTGTGGTTCTCAGATGAATACTTGTTTTGTGGTTTACCTTGTAAATATATGATCTATAAAATTACTTCTCTATCTTATTAGAACTTGATATTATATCATCATATTATGAAAATGTTTGTGAAAATAGTTTTCTTTGGAGGATCAAATTAAGACCATCAAAGAAATGTCCAGTCTTGTGTTTTAAATTATGTACATAGTTTAAAAAATACATTGATAATATTGTAATGTTACTATCATAACATGCCATAATTTATTCTCCCATCTTCAATATAGTGGGAAACTTTCTCTCCATCTCATCTCACTATTCTTAAGGGAATTATTTCTAATTGAAAATAAATTTAAATGTTTTAAATTTCATACTTTATATATCTTATCCTCTTTAGAGTTTTGGATAAATGAAAACCATTAATTAGAATCTCATTTCAAATAATAAATTTTCATTTTAACCTTTTCACTATCATTACTTCACAAATCTATGAATATTATATCAAGGAACCTAATCCTTTATTCAACATGGAATGGATTAGTACTGCCACTGAAAGATGGTGAATTTTATCACATGAAGTGATCCAACATTAGTGAATCAAATTGTAGAACAATAGGATGTTCCTATTAAGAAATGTTATTTTTTCATAACCTGAGTCAACTAACTGAATATCTCAATAATCTAATTAGTTCCAACACCAACTGTATTGGTTTCTATATAGGGAAATGCCTAAATTATCTTGAAGAGTTGATTTCCTTTCTATATATAGGTTTCATCACATGATAATGGATAAATAGAGTTAAATGTTAATCTTTATGAATATTTAGAGATCAAATAAAATACTTCTAATAGTAAAAGTTATCAAATACTATATTGGATTATTATAATTTTCTTGTCAGTTTTGTTTATTTAAAATCTACATTTAAAGGATTATATTAAACTCACACCAATACCAGATTTAAAAACCCCAATTCTAGAAACCTAGATAGGGTGTATACCTTATTAAATTGGTATTAGATATAATAGATCATATTCTAAAGGATTGATCATTTCATTAGTCTTGATGAACCAAATATAATCATTATTACCATATTACATAGGGATGAAAAAATACATAGTATAAAACATTCATTCTTCTATGATGTTACTCATAATATCCTTCTTAATATACTATATAAATTAAAAAAAATAAAGGGTGATATTAGAAACTTAGTAAATATTTTATAATCAATATGATAAGGTATATAATTGAGAACACATTCCATTTAATCTTTGTCTAGAGAAAAAAAAAGAATTCACGAATAATATAATGGATAGAAAATATAAATTTTTAATTAAGTAAAATCTTAATATTGTATGTGATTTCTTTATACATCATCATATCATTATCTTCAAAGCCTTATTACGATAATGTTTAGTCAATGGGCAGGTATACACCAAATAACCATTTAATTTGGCCATCTTATTTTCATCATGAGACTTATCAATACATCAAGGGGCCATCTATAAGTATTCGCTACCCATAAATTCTTTTCCAATGTGCTTAATATATATTTAATGATAAAATAAATACATAAAAAACATTGTTTATCTGTAAATATTCATATTGGTTTAATAATATATATTTATCAAGGTTTTCCCCAATCAATCAAATAACACTCATAGTAAAACAAAATATGTAAAAATGATAAATAGTTTTGTAAATAATAATATTCAGGATTTATATTTAAGATAAATTCAATTTATAATGGAAAATGATCACAATAATGTGAATTTTGTAAGAGAAATATAATGACAAGAAAATTAGTCACAGATAAAAGGGGACCTTCAAATCATAAAAAATATAGGTTTGGGAATAAATCTATGTGTCCTGTAGAGTGAATGAAAATTGAATTAAAATAATATTTCTTAAAAGTGTTTTATTTTTTAAACCATTGAAAACATGAGGAATATGATAAGAGTGTAAAATTATTATATTTACTACAACATCCATAAAAATTGCATACGTAAAAAATCATTTTTAACTTTTTGTAAAAGAAATTTGAAAATTGTACTTTTAAAATAAAATAATTATATTCATTTAAATTTTTTTAAATATTTAATGGTAACATAAAATTTTCTTTATAATTCCTATCATTAATAAAAATTTCATTTGTAAAAGAAATTTTTAAAAATATAAATATAGAAGAAAAATATACCCTATCAAAAAGAGATATAAGATCAGATTTTATTTTAATCGTTATTCTTGAGAGAATAACTTGAATTTTATCATTAATCAATATGAGGGAATATATATTCAGGTCAAATACTTCAAATAGAAATTATATACACAACAAAATTTAAATAGGTACATAATAAAAAAATTGTCTCAATGAAGTGTAATTTCGGATGAAACTGATTACATCAAGTTCAACTTGCCTCGTACGGACCTAAACTCTTGTATAATAAATTTTGATTTCTTATAATTATATTCTAATACCTTATTAAAATATATAAAATCATATATGATCTATTAATAACATTTTACTACCCCTTTTTTAATATTTTATTATTATTATCATTGTTTCAAGTGTTAACTGGTTTGTTTTTCTTGTATGTTTTGGTTTAGTAGTCTTAGTAATTTTATCTTGATCACTGTTCAATAATATATATAATTTTATTCAATATATAAATATAATATATATTCAATATTTATATTTTTATAATCATTTGTAAAATTAAGATATAGAAAAATGAATTACATAATTCATGAAGACAATATGCTGTATGTACTTATAAATGTTATTTTCACTTTTTGAAGGATGGAAAGAAAGAATGATAAATAATAATTTACCATTATAGGATCATTTAAATATCACATGTTTCTTATAAATTCATTAAATCTATCCTTATTACCATCCATGTGAACCGTAAATGAAAAAAAATATCTCATCACTTCGTAGAGGTGGTAGTCCACACATACACATGAGTGACATTATTGTTTTTCCAAGAGATTAAAATGCAAATAGATGGATATGATATTATAATTTAATGAGCATAATTATGTAATATATATCATAGATATTCATTAGTGCCATGTTTATAACCATTCATGTAAAGTGTTAAAAAAACAAATTACACCGATGTGTAAAGATGATAAGTTCTACACACGTATGAGTGATTTTTTTTCTTTTTGTCACATAGATAAGAGATTTAATTTGGGTTTCCAATAATTATAATAAAATATCAGTATATTTATGATACTATATTTTTTATTTTATTTTGGGCACAAAACATTGTGAGGAAGTAGATTAAGAAATAAACTTGAAAGAGTCGATAAAGACGATTATATCTACCCTGATAGCCTTCTTTTAGATCTCCTCTTAGGGGACATAAGATTGGTATTTTAAAAAAGAAAAGAACATATAGAACATGGATAATGATGTTGATAAGGTATTTAGATATATTTTAGTAAATTTAGTTTTTTTAATGGTGGTGTAAATAAAAGATATAAAGGGTGTCCTTTTATAAGCGTGGAATATGTATTCATATTTATATTTTAGTATTAATCTCTAGTAAATCTTTTTAACAATTACCATAATATTAATGTTTTCCTCCATTTAATGGTAAATAATGTTACAATAAGAGGAAATTATTGAAATTAAATATTTATAATATCACATTTCTTATTGTTTTCTGATGTTTATATCTATTTAATTTAATTTTCACAAGATGTATATGGGAAGGAGGAATAAAATAATTTGAAATTTTCTTAAGGTAATATTACGACAAATGGAACCTTGCTTTTCATCAGAGATTCAAATAGGTAAAATTTAGAGTTTGATAAATTCAGGTGTCATTTCAATAAAAATTTTAATATATATAATGAATATATTTTTACAGTAATGAAAAACATTAATACTGAAGCTTGGGAAGTGAGATATAGTGTTTAATTACGCATAAAGTAATTTTAGGATGAAATTCATTTAAGGGGTTAGAATGTAAAATCATATTATTTTATTAAATTTATTTATTTTAAAAAAACTAAAAAAATATTATAAACTTAAAAAAATATGAATAAATTTTTATCAAAAAGAATACATTAAATGTGATATAGAAACATTTTCTCTGTAGTTTAATACTACCTAAGGATATATAAATACAAAATTTTCAATTATTATAAGTCGTAAAAGAGGGAAAAAATAATAAACATGATAACACAAAAATAATATACAATTTTTTAGTATCAATATTGGGAATAAATTCCAAAAATATGATGATTTTATGAATATGTAGTAGTGGGAAAATGGGAATTATCCTTGGGAGTGAGAAAACTAGAATACATCGAGTTTGGCCAACTGAGTTATCTCAACATAGTTGTAGATGTGTTGAGGGGATATCTATAATAATTCTCCTCCCATCACTAAATTTCTAATTAATGTTTCATATATTTAATGATAAATTAAATTGATAAAAAAAAATCCTTATCAAATAAATATCTATTTCTTGTGATGAATAAACATTTATCATATTTTCCCCATTCAATCTAATAACTTTCATAGTATAACACCTTATTTAGAAATGATATAGTTTTTAATAAAATATAATATACATGATTAATATTTATATAAATTTAATTTCCAATGAAAACTGATCCTAAGAAATTGAATGTTTCAAGAGAATGTTAATGACAAAAAACTCACTAAGTTATAGAATATGAACTTCAATTCATTATAAATGAAATATTTGAAATATATTTTTTTATTTTAGAGAATAAAATAAAATGTATTCAAATAAAATTTCTTAAAAGAGTTTTGTTTTTATAACCCTTGAAAATATTTATAATAAGAAAAGTGTGTAAACAAATTATTGTAGTAGGAACATTTGTTAATGTTGTATATATAAAAAAGAACTCCTTTTGACTTTTTTAAAAGAAACATGAAAATGAACCTTTTATAAAAGTTATAATTATTACATTAAAAAAATATAAAAAGGAAAGTATTTAACAAAATTTCCATTATAAATATTTTGATTAATAAGAATGATTTTTTTAAATAATTTTCAAAAATTTGGACATTGAAGAAAAATATACACAATACAAAAGATAAATAATATCATCTCTTATTTTAAATATTTCTATTGAAATTAAAAATTGAATTGAATAATTAATTATCACCAGTGAATTGATATTCACATTTAATACTTAAAAGGTTCAGTATATAAACCACATAATGTAAATTGGTTCATAATACCAAATATGTCTCAATGGTGTGTAAGTTGAGACGAAATCTCTGACCTCAAGTTCGAATGGACTTTTAAGTTCTCTGAACTCCCATATAATATATTTGAATTTATTATTCAAACATAAATAAACCATATTAATATTATTAATATCACATTTTATCCATTTATAACATTTTATCACCCATTTAATAATTGTATTTTATTATTTTCATTATTTTGGGTGTTAATTGTTTTGTTTTTCATATATGTGTTGATTTAGTAGTCTTGTTACTTGTGTATTTATCATGGTAACATAATTTTAAAAATTTTATTTATTAAATTTATATAATTTGCTTATATATATATATATTAAATCATCTATAAAATATTGAGATAGAAATATAGATTTCACTGTTTATGGAGGTAGAAGGCTATGTAGAGATAAATGCAGTTTTCAATTTCCAGTGGATGGAAGAAAATAAAGATAAATAATAATTAACCTTAAATGATAATTTTTGTGTTATATATATATATATATTATTAATTAAATATATCATTATTACTATCCACATAATGCATACACAAAAAAAAGATCACAACGTTTCATAGAGGTGGTAGTCCACACATACACACATGCGACGTTATAGTTTACCAATAGATTAGAAGGTAATATAGAATATATGATATTATAATTTCTAAAGAATAATTATTCCATATATTATATATATATATATTCATTATTTCCATAACTATAACCATCCATGTAAAGTGGTGATGAAAAATGAATTACATAGCTACATGGAGATGATAAGTCATACGTACGCATAAGCGATGATTTTGCTTTTAGTGGGATAAAGAATAAGTGGAATATGGTTTTCCCAAAATACTAATAACATATTATTATATTTATTATTTTAGGATGGGTACATCACAATAATATAAATTAGAAGAATAAATAAACTTGAAAGAGTTAGTAAAGACTATAGCCTCTTCCCTAGTAGACTTCCTTTAGATCTCACCCTCAAGGACTTAGGGTTGGTATTTTAGAAATCATGGTAAATATATAACATGGTTGAGGATGTTTATAATGTAATGTGGTATAGGTTGGTTGAGATATATTTCTCAAAGTGGTGTAATGAAAAGATATAATTGGTGTCCTTTTATAAGTGAGGAGAGGGGCTTTAATGGGATTTCTTATAGTATTAAATTGATGAAAATTATTTTTTATTCCCAAATATATCCAAATTAATATAATTAAAATTTAAGATAATTATGATGCACAATATTTTCATCTAATAAAATTTGAACAAGTTTTAGTTATGTTTTCACCATTTTTTTTAGTTTTAACCCCTGGTAACTCTTTTTCTAATTACTGAAATATTAATGTTTTCCACCATTTAAGGATCAATAGTGTTATCACAAGAGAAAAAAAGACCCATAAATGATAATCGTTTTATATTAGAAACTATATCCCATTCACTTGGTTGAATATATAATTTTTATTAATTTTATATCATTTAATAAAATATTATTTATTTTAAAATATCACTACAATCCTTTTTTACAGTATTCATTTCATTTGACTTTAAATACATCAATAATATTTTTAGAATATAATATAATCATTTAAAACATCTATAAAATTCAACATTTATCTATAAAATTCAGGTAACTCTATAATTAATCTAATTTTCAGTACTCTTAATATTTTTAAAATAATCTATTTTATTTTACTATTAATATTGTAAATACATTTTCGGTGTTGTGTAATAATTTAATAAAAGTATCCAGTAGCATTAAATTAAAATTAAAATACCATGACAAAAATATTAATTCATCATTAAAATTAACATTTAAAATATAAAATAACCTCATTTTATCCTTATAGAAAAATATTAGATATATTAAATGTTAAGAGAGTGTAATTTTTGACTTTATCTTCTATTAAATTAATATTAATGTCATAATCAATGAAATTTTACAAAAATTGGCTGTATGTTCAAGAATTGTTTGGAAATAAAATCACACCACTCATCAGACAAGATAAATGCAATTGTTGGGTCGATTTTGAGGGAATTTAAAAAAAACCTAATTAACATATTTAATCTTTATAGCGGCAATAAAATTTTACTGTGGTTACTATTTATATTAATTAAAAATAAAAAGGAACAATTTAAAATTTTTGGCACTCATGATTCAAAATGTTAAATCCATTTTTTATGATTCAATATCTATAATTAGTAGAAAATTAATTTAAGATAAAAATGAAAAATACAATGAAAAAATGTATTTTTATGTATAAAAATGTTTTTATACAAAATTCAACTATAAAATTGATTATAATGAACCTAATTTGATTATTAATAATTTTATAGCACTAATTTTTCTTTTAAACTATTTTAAAACATAATTTATCTTTAAAAATTCTATAAAATTAAATTAAATTTTCAATAAAAATTATTATTTTTCAATATTCATTGAAATATCAATATTTTCAGAAAATTATAGGAAAGTCACTATAATATAATTTTGACATGATTATTTATATGTTTTACTAAATTTTTTAAATATAAATTTCTAAAATTATTATAAATTAATTATTTTATTTTCTCAAAGAAATTAGTTTTGTGGAAAAATATATTTTTGAAGCGTATAAAGACTTTATTAAAAATTTATCACTTAGTTACCAATATGTTTTCTTTATCTAAAACCATTATAATTTTTTAAAAATCTAAATTTCATATTCATATTGTAAATTTTAAATATAAGTATATATCAACCATGTTTATATAATAATGTTTTAATAGTATATCGTTGTTCGTTTATGTAGATGTGTTATGTTGTATAATTTATCAAAAAAAATTTCCTTTTAAAAAATCATGGTGTTACATTAATTATGTTATACCAGAACATGGTACAAGGGTACAGCTAATGAAAAATTAGGACAATATACCCTTTAAAAATTATTAATTATAATTTATAGAAATAAGAATCAACTAAAAAAATTAATTTGGAATGAGTTTCATAAGGAATGAAATATAAAAAATAAATAAACAGAAGGTCTATATATCCACCACATGACTATATGAAAAAATAATTAAATATAATTATATCCCCATATGACTCATAGACATCTTTGTATACCATTACCTTTGATTCAAAATAACCAAGGTAATGGTCTAATCCCTCTAAAAAGGTAATGCTATGAAAAAAATTAGAAAACAACTAAAATAGATGATCTAAAATAATACCAAAGCTGTATATATATAGAGTGAGGTGAAAAAATAGTTGGAAATTTTAATGATTCCATTTATTTTATTCTAAAAAAAATTAAGAATCAAGTTTAAAAAAACTAGTGAATGTTGTTTAATTATATTTGAATAAATAGAGAAACCAAATAAATGCTTGATAACTGAAGAACATAATTGAATTATTGAAGTGTTATATTTTTTTAAACATAGATGATGATGATGTGGAGTAATAATGGATTTCATTGAAAGATATGATAATGTTTTTGATCTCATAGAAGATTCAAAAAGTGGTATTAAATAGTTTTTGAAAATTTATACACAATTTATAGAATTTTATGTTTTTTTATGAATATGGAAAAGTCATGGATTTCATAGGAGTAATTTAATGGATTTTTATGAGTCATTTAAGTAGTTCTTATTTGAAATATTCCAACGTATTAGAGACATCCACAAAATAGAAGTGTCATTACAACAATTCATAAGACTAACATGGATGTCGGGGAGGACAATTTGAATATTTTCTAGAGACATAATTAAAATTTAATAGTCATTATTATAATTATAATATAAATTATTCATAATGTAAATTTAGAATTTAATTAACCCTATGATATGTATATGTAATATAATTAGTTCTTAGAAGTCCTTAAATTCTGTAATTTTTAAAGATGAATATTTTCTAGAAGGCACTTTTTAAAGTTAATCCAGATGGTTCCTAATCAGTTCATTGATGAAATTAGCATCATAATTACTCAAATATAATTATTATTCAATATTATATTTTATAATGTAGATACAACCGTGATTTTGTGAATGATAACATATCGTTGTAGAAATATGAGAATAAATGATAATTCTACAATAATAATTATGATGATGAAAATGTTTCAAAAGAATTTTGCTAAAATAGATGATCCCACACCACAAAGATTCATTACATGATTTCATTTTTTTGGAGTGGCATAAAATGTGCATATATTTCCTATAAAATAATAGGATGTGGTATTTTTAGTTATCACATGCGTATAAAACCGGGTCTTTAGGGTATATTATATGAAAAAATAATTATGGGTTGAAATGATATTTGATGACTAAGATTTTTTAAAATTAAAAGATACAAAAATACCTAGGTTAAATTTGAAGAATATATAAAAAATGGATCCATGGAATTTTTTGTTGTTCTAATAATATTTTATTATACATATTTGTAGTGTAAAAGAAAGATAAAATGATACAGTGGTTGAGAAGTGATTCAGATTATTATTTTTAATATATGTTGAGGAAAGTGTAAAATGTTATTAATCTTCTATAGGCCCCCTATTTATGAGGAAGAATATTAGTACGTGACTATATCCTCTCATTCACACACTATTCGTTCTAAAGTTTTGAGAAGGAAGGATGACATTCATATGGTTTTGTTCATTATCTTCGATTAGTCAAAGATTTGGTATTGAGGATTATTTTATTTCATTGTTACTTGAAGAAATATAAAATCCCACTATAGATATTTCTCACACATAATCATAGAAGAAGAATCTATAATGAAATTGAGTGATCTAGTAAAATAATATCTCCACAACTTCTATTACTTTACAAAGACTCAAGGATTAAAACCACACATATCTAGAAAATGATTAGGTAGTATACAATATTCAAGGAATAACAATTCCGTAATATTTTATTCACTAGATAAATTATATTTAATATATAGATCTCATAACTCCTCCCGAATCATTTAATGATTGATTGCCCACTTTTGGAATAAACCACATAAACAATATGTCTGCAATTTTCTATTAATTCAATAGATTCAAATGATTAAGGGATAGAATTAATAAAATTTGTAATGAGACTATAAACGATCACATAATTTAATTTAAAATTAAGAAATTATAAAAATGAGTTCCACTGATTCATTTCCATTCATTGTGAAACATTAACTAATATGAGAACTTCTTGTGGTATTAGAGCAAATCAAATTCCCTCAGAGTGATATAATCATGAATGGATTTAATCATAGAGAGTTCAGTTTCATTCAATAAAATAAATGATCCCATATTCAATGGGAAGAAATTTTATGGCTAGAAGAATATGATGATCTTCTATATTCCTTCAAATTTCTAATAAGTGATGTTGTTATAGTGGATTTTACCCCACTTAGAAGAGATGTTCTCATGAAATATGAAGATAAAAGGAATCTAAGGGTGGTTAGATAATACAAAATAGAAATTTTCATATCCTTATTTGATAAAGTTTGTAAAAAATAAATTGTAATAAATATAGTTAAGTTGACATGGGATAAGGTTTAGTAAATGTATGAAGGAAATGCTAAGATTAATTTATAAATACAGTAGATAAAGGGAGAAAATATTGAAGATCTCATAATGGATAGTAATGAGAAAACTGATGACTTATTCACAATATTTAATGTGATAGCTTTTAATTTAAGGGATTATATATATATTATGAATATTAAACCACTTTAAAGATGCCTTTGAGAATTTATACTGATAGGTTTGATCCAAATATTTCAACATCGTAATAAATGGACGACTCTTCACTTAATGAGATACATAACACATAACTCAGCTATGAGATGAGAAAGGATCTTATACTCACGAAGAAAGTCAGTGATGAAATCGAATTAAAATATATAAATGGAATCAAGATAATGGAGGTTGAATTTGAATCCTCTAGTGAATTATATAATAAAGTTGAAAAAAGATAAATAATATTTAAGTGTTATGGCTGTTATCACTAAAAATAGAAAATGGTAAGGGTATGTATAAAAAAAACATAAACTAAGGTGATTCAAGTGTGGTGGAATTGGAAAATTTTTATATGGGTTTTCATGAAATAAAAGTGTGGAGTGTGAATGTGAAAAACATGAATATAAGCCCAAAGGGATAAAATGTTGTTAAAATACAAAGAAACCAATGAAAAATGCTATGAATAAGGATAATTTCCAAAGAAGAATAAGTTTAAAAAATTTATGAATACAATGAGGAAATGTTTTTTAATTTGATAGATCATGTTTAAAGACATGAATAAAGATCAATTATTGATGGGTAATGAGAAGAAACCAACAGTTAAAACATGTTATAAGATAAGAATAATTATATGGATGCCCTCTAGGTGACATGTATGTTTAAATTCTGATTTTGGTTTATCTATTTTGATGTTTTATAGGATTTCAGGGGTTGAGGGTAAAAATAAGATGTTTTTTGGTTGAATGGACTAATGAAACATTTTAAGAACATGGTTAGTATTAATCATATGGTAACCATTATATTTGGATCCATTGGTTTAAGTAGTGATTTTCATGGATTGAGAAAAAAATTTCTAATTGTGAGAGTCACTAAGAAAACCATGAAGATGTTTGGGTTCTGGTTTAGATGATGTCAAAAAACATGTACATGGTTTTCCAAATATTTACACTATTACCAGGAAAACATGGGACTTTTTTTAAGGGATAATGGCTACCATATGGTTAGTGCATGACTTGTCTCACCATGTGTCCGAATTATATGACAAGACCAGAAAGACTTAAAATGGGAAATTATCCCTAATAAACATCGTTTTTTTTGGTTTATTATGAAATACATTGGATTTATAATATTAAAATTATTTATGAACATTTTTTAAGGTTTAAATTGAAATCCACGACTCTACATGATCTTAGGTGGAAATGTGATGTTTTTTAAAGGGGTTATATATGAAAATTGTTTTTATAAACTTTAAGTGTTTGATAAAATGATATAAATAATAATTATAATTTTTGGCCTTGGATTCTCTTGAATGTAATGGTAAAATTGGGTACATGTGGAAGACCATGAGAGACATGTGTTTTTAGTGACATTGAATTCACTATTCCAAATAGATTTACTATGATGTCATGGTATCGTATAACCCCTCATGTGGCACATTTTTAAATTTTTAATACACAATAATGGATTCTGGTGATTTAATTTCCCATTTGTTTTATCATACATGGATTGCTTGATTATTTTCCTCTATTTAATAAAACCTTATTTACTTGCTCTCAAGGATTGGGATATTGATTTTTAAAAAAGGAAAGTCAAATGAATGTATTATGAAAATATCAATTCATTGAAACTACTTTATAAAACATGGTTTTGTTTTAATAAAATATCTAATTATTTCAAAGTGATATTATTTGTATATATTCACTATGGTATAATAGTAATCTTTAGTAATCACAGCCTAATTTTATATTTTGGTGTTTTTAATCGTGGGTTTTTAGGATATAGGTGAAGGGAAGTCCCTATCATGTTATTATGTCTTCTCTTGGTTGATATCAATTTTGAATTTGATTAGGATGTTGGTGAAAAATAACCACATGGAGACTTGGATTTTTTCTTGGTTGAGTTTTCTCTCAGATATTGGATTTTAGATCATGGTTTGTTAGGTGTTCGATACCATTTGTATTTTTCCTTATTATATCTCATGTTTATTTTAGACATCCACTGTGTAATGTATTTTTGGATTTATATTTTTATATATATTTCATTTTGTATATGATACATGTCAGGGTGATGTTAAGGGTTAAATAATTCACATTTTTTCTATACTAATACCTATGTTCTAGACTTCTGCCCATTGATATTGGGAATTCTATTTGGGCCTTGTGGTGGGAAATATTTAGTGATGTGTCAAGTTATCCCAAGTTGGTTCATTACAAAATAGTATGTTATCATTAACCTGATGGATGTGTAGTGGAACTTCCTGGGATTAGTTTGCGATCTATAATAATAGATTTAGTAATTCCAAAGGATCTACAAGAATATTATGAGTAGTTTCTTGATTAATAAATTTCATGATTCCACTTGAGTTACCAAGGGAAGTGCATATTTATTTTTTATTTTTTATGGAATTTCTTTGTTAATTGAAAGATGTGTCTAGTTGTTAGGATGAATTTGATAGAATGAAAAATCTTATCGTGATCAAAAAATTGAGATTGTAAATGTTAAATTTTTTGTGACACTCATATTCATTTCCATCATCAATGTGGTTTGTTCAAACCCAACTCCATATCCCCATTATTATTTTAATATGAACCAATTATTGTTAAATTATTTGAGTGACTCTCACTTCCCAAAAAAAAATCAATGTGATTATTGGTATATGTTAATATCTTCAAATATCTTTATAGAAGATTATGGCATGATTATATTTATACATGTGTGGTATAACCATTGTTTGTGTGAAAAAATGGATTTCAAAGAAATGTTTTTAGATTTAAAATTGAAGCTTTAATTCTTTCTTTAAAAAATGATTCCTTTTTATTGATTATGTATTTTTAAATTATTTATTAATATTGATGTAATGGAAAATGTTTTGGTTTCCAAATTAGTTAATGATATAAATGTATAAATTTTAAACGTTGGGATCATGTCTCCAGTAAGGCATAAATTTTTCAAAACAAATAGTTTTTCTCCATAAAATTATTAAATAAGGGTTTTTAGTTTTAAGAAAAAACCCTTGGTTTTTATCAATATGTAATATATAATATAACATAGTTTTAAAATATTAATGATAAATCAGAGGAATAATATGATTTTTATAAAAACCCTAATTTATAACATGAATGGTTCCTAAAAATGTTGTGTGTTTTAATGGAGTTTATTTTATAAAATTTCAAACCCAAATAATAAAATTCAAGAAAAAATTAATCATTTTTAATTATTTTTCATGAAAGGTATGAGGTTTCATTTACAGTGGATGATTTTTGAAATTATCATATTTTTTAATTTTTCTAGAGTAAGTAAAGAAATTTACTTCTGAATTGGCTAATTTATATAACACCTTTTCAAATGGTGTTTGGATATTTGAAAATGAACATGTTTTTAAAGAAGTTTATTTTATTTAAGTTGGTTTGTTTTTAACCTTCTCTGAAAGAGTTGTATTTATTTTATTTTTATTTTTTTTTCTAAGACTTTATTGTGTTTGGGTTTTATATGATTTTATTCAAATTATATGTTCAAATTGAGTCCTCATATCGTATGTCTTGAGTGAGTCTTTCAGATAGGTCATGTGATTAAGTGAGATTATTTCCTTAATAGTGGAATTTTCCTCTTATATTTAAACTTGTATAGGATTTGAGTGGAGTGGTGTCTGTTATCTTTTTTCTCGATGTTCTTTTATATATTTACTAGAGAACTATAAATGTTTATAAGGGTAGTTGAGTTGATATAAAATAGTTTTCCTATATTCCTATTCTTCTTCAAGAGGATTGAAATCATAGGTGAAACCTATAATATGTCTTTAGAACATTCTCATTTCTAAATCTATTTTTCGAAGAATTTTTAGTTTTGGAGTATCATATTTTAGGAACCATCTTTATTATCTTCTACAAGATTCACCATTGAGATTAATCAACATATAATGCTTCTTCATTCCTCAAAAACTTGTTTTAATCTATGAAAATTGTTTCTAAGGCTATCATGGTGAAAAAATCTATGCCATGAGTTTTTTATTCATGTTCTAAACTCTATTATCCTTTGGTATGTTATCGAGTAACATAGATTGGTTTGGTGATATAAACGGATTAGGAATCCATAAAATATATTATTATGAATCATTCGATTGATAGATCCATCAGGTTTAATTTTATAAATGTGATTTGTTTTGAATGCAGTCTCATGACCCAATACTAGAGTCTTGTTATTTATTAATTTGGCATGTCTTTATTTGAACTGTCTATTGGTTTTGAGAGACAAGGTGTATTTGGATATCTGTATCATGCCTTCTAAATGATTATTGGGTGGTTTAACTCAATGACCATTTGATCATACCTAGGCTATAATTATTTTCATAGTATTTATCATTTTTCCTCTTGGTTGTATTTATCTTGTGAAATATTATTGGTTTCCCTTGGTTAGAGAAGGATATCGTAAGGCATTCCCTTGAATAGAATGTGAAACCTTAGTTAACTTGTTGATGCTATATTATATTGATTTAGTTTCTCATTTTTTAATAATTTGAGCTTAGATCTAGATGGTTGGGAAACCCATTTTAGGACTCCGTCCTTATTAGATCCTTATGATTGAGAATCTAGAACATAATACAACTTTGATAGGCTAGAAGTGAGGTTAACATTATCACTACTTTTGATTCATGATAATATAGGCTGGGTTTTTATATAACATTATCCATTACATTATGATGGTTGGATGAAGGAACTATATAATTTGTAACAAGACTACCACATACTCCTAGTGGGGAAAAAGATATGATTTGGGTAACTATTAATTGATTTAGGAAATCAATTAATATATTTTTTACTAAGGAGAAGGATATGATATAAGAATATGATCATTTGTATGTTTTAGGGGTTATGAAGATTCATAGTGTGCCTAAAAGTTTTGTTTCCAATAGATACCCATGTTTCTATTTAAATTCTCAAAATGAATTTTTATTGTGATGAGTTATTGGGTAAAGTCGACCAGGACATTCAATCTTCATATGGATGGTCATTTTGGGTTAATAATTCAATCTTGGAGGATATTTTCTCAGTGTGTGTTCTGGATATCATTATATATTTATTTTTTCATTTTCTTGGGATAAATATTATATAAAAAAATAGTTAACATTCTTTGATTAAGGAGAAACACTTTGAAGTGTATTATGGGAGGTCTTTTGAATCTCCTCGATGTAGGAAAAGTACATGTGAATAGGATTGGGTAAGATCAATTCTCGTCTTAGGACTATAGGGATAGTGTAGTTAACTTTTTCATTTTTGGTAGCATATTTAAACCACATTAAATGTTATAAAGACCACCAACATTTTCCATTGGAATATGAGGTAGGTGATCGGGTTTCTCTCATATAATTTGGTTCTAGTTTGATATCATCATTTGAGAAAATAGGGTAATTTAGAAAAAAATTTGTTAGATCTTTCGAGATCATTGAATAACTAGTAATAGAGGCTTATTAGTTTGAATTTCCATATCTTTTGACATTGATTAATGATATCTTTCAGGTTTCCGAATTATGTAGGTATTAAATAGATGCTTACCATGTGATTTAATGTGAGGATGTTTATCTCAATATTGATACCTCAATGGTTGTGAAAACTGTACAAATTATATATCTTTAAGATAAGTTGTTTAGTAATAAAAAATCCCCTTGGTCTATGTTTTATAGAGGAGTGTATGAGATAAACATGACATAGTGGAGAAGGAACCATTTATGAGGCACTAATTGATTTATCTATTCATGATTATAGAATCTTGATGGATTTCTACGAATTTGAATTATCATGGTGGGGATAATTTTGGCACCCTATTGGTTATAGGTATGTCAAAATTTGATCATGGTTTATCTATTTTGAGGTTATGAATTTTTTTTTGTAGTTGGGGGTTAGAAATATTAAATTTTGGGGAGAATTGGTTATGTTCCAGTTTTAGAACATCATTAGAAATAACTATGTGCTAACCAAGTGATATGTCTCTATATATTCCAATGGCGATTTTCACAGTTTGTGCATGAATTGTAAAACAATAAAATTTTCCATGAAAACCATGTAGATTTTTGGGTTTGGGACAATTATACTTACATGACTTGAAAACTATTTATTAAATAATGTATATTTTCCTTGGAATCCATGTGACTTATTTTTTAAGAGACATTGGCTAATACATGGATAGTACAATATTTGTCTAACCGTGTGGACTAACCATGAGACTCGATCCAAACTTTTTAAGATTGAAAATTATTATAATTTCCTTTGTCTTTTTAACCAACAACCTCATCCTAACCCATCATTAACTCAAAAATGCCCCTCCATGTCAGTCTAGAGGACAATCTACCTCGTTCTTTGTTTATCCTTGGTCTTTTTAGGTGGATCTCTCAGTAGTGTATTAAAAAATCATATCAATTTATCTTCTTTTCTCTAGATAAATCGTTGATATCTTCCCTTTTATGTTTTGGGACATAATTTCTATATGATTTCTATATTTGGAAAGTCTTTGGGGAACTAATCATGTAAATTTTAGATTTAGGCCTGTTAGGACTGGGTATCTTTGTTTCCATTACCAAATCTGAAGGTGTGAAGGTTTCCTCTATTGGAGTGGTGGGTTTCTCTTTCCAATGAAATATTTCCCATGGAAAGCTTCATTATTATTCTGAAATCCTATTATTTTGGAGTACAAATTTTTTTCTTCTGATTTGGATAAGGGATAAATTAAAATCCATTACTTTACATTGTCTTTGGTGGAAAGTTGAAATGTTTTAGAGGTGGTTTTCATTGAAAAGTGATTTTAGGAACTTTTATAGTTTGATAAAATTACTAAAAGAATTATTAGAAATCTTGTGCTTGATTTCTATTTATTGTAATAATAAATATTTTAATTTTTAGAATAACTTGGTATGCATGTCATTATAGAAACCAAGATTAATTATTGAAACTAGAGTTCCTTGGAGGTCCTCGTATCAAAGACCCCCTCTTACATCCCATTTACATATTTTTAGTAGATATTACATGGATTATTATAATTTAATTTATAATTATTTTATTATACATGGATTTTATAAATTTATTGGTTATCTCTATTTATTTAGTCATACATACTTCACTTCCATGTTCTTTAGGATTGGGATGTGGATTTCTTTTAAAAGGAAAATTAAAGGGTATTTTCATGAAAATGTTTTTTCATATGAACTTCTTTGTAAAATTTTCTTTTTTAATGCTATAACTAGTGGTTTTTTATTAATTCCTTGTGGTATTCAAGTAATATTTAATACTCATTTAAATTTTTTTCCCTTTGGGAATTCATATTCATGGTTTTATATGATATAGTTAAAGAGAAGGGTTTCTTATTTAATAAAGGATTCACATGGTTAATATAACCTTCGTAGTTGATTGGGATGATGGTGAAGGATAGTCACATTTAGAGTTAGGTTTCAATATAATTTTCCTTTATCTCAGATAAATACTTTATTATTGTGTTTTTAGGTGTACCAAACCATTAGTCATTTTTCTTTTTTATTTATCAGGATTATTTTTAGAATTCAACATTATGATCCATTTTCACACACACACACACACACACACATATATATATATTTACATTGGTAAATAAGACATGTCTTGTTGGTGTTTGGGGATAAATTATACCATTTCTTTTATATATTGAGGCCTACACTCTTGTCTCCAACCAGTAGCAATAAAGAAGACACTTCGAGCCTTTTCATTGGCTGTCTCAGGTGACGTGTCATGTGGAACCAGGTTGGTTCATTAAAAATATTGTCTTGATGGAAATATCAAATAGAAGAGTTAAATTTAATATATTAATAAGGAATTTAATAAGATGAATAAATTAACATATTCTTTTCACAATAAGAAGAGTGATTATGTTGTGGAAATAAAACTTCTCAAAGTTAAATTTTCCAAAAATATGAAATGTTGCAAGAGGTTTTGAACAAGGTTGTAGAAAAATGATTAGTAACTCAATAAGATATATTAATGGTGTCTCAAATATGATAATATAATAATAAAAATAAGAGATTACTATAATAATATTATGGATGTAGGTAAATATACATCATATAATACTAATAAATTTTGTGCAGAATCTTTGAAACAAAACAACACATATGACTTATGAGAATGTTGAATCACTATTAAATAAAATTTTTGTTCAAAAAATAAAATCATTATAAGTATTATTTGGGAATAGAACATATAATATCACTTTATTACCATGTTAGTAAAGAATGAATTTAAAAAATCTATGTTTTCCTAAGGGAAAAACAAGTGGAGGCTAAAAATATACTCAGAAAACAAACAAAATTTCAAAGATAGACTAGATTGATTTATGGATGAACTGGTATTATTAGATTTTGTCAATAATTTGGTTCCTTTATAAATATATCCAATGTTTGATTGTATAATATGTTTCTTTCATGGAGGCAGATAAGGAAGTAAATAAGGGGAACAATCTGATGAGAATAAGGGATAAGGGTGAGTTGAAGCAAATAGGGAATTTAGAACTTTTAAGGTTTCCAACTCACAAAATATTTGTACCCTTATATTAAATATGTGGATTGTGTGAAAAATACGGTTACTATGAGGAAAAGTTTATGAAAACAATTTTAGGATTAATATTTTAGCTGGTTTGAGATAATATGGATAAGGGAAGTGATGAAAATGAAAAGAATCACTTCATATTGAATTGACTATCAAAACTATCAAGAAAATGAATGTATCGATTATCAATAAAGGGTTATCATAACATAAAACCAAATATAATATGAACTTGAATAATATTCAATATAATGATTTTGGTGGAGTTACCCTTGGGAATTAAATATCCTTGAAGATTAATGGAATTTGTACACTAATTATTTAGGTCCAAAACATAAAAACTAATTATGTATGGTTTATTGATGGAATTTATAATAAACACGTTTAGTGTGATTAATATTTTGGATAAATTCATTGAGATTTTATTTTGAATTATAACTTTTCATTTAGATTTGATAAAGAATGGAAAAATTATAATTAGGAATAAATAAACCAGTGTCCACCTTTTACATATTAGAGACTTAAGAAAATATTTTTATTTAATATCTAAATATGGAAACAAGATATAGAATCGAATATTAATCCAACTTGTTCAAATAATTATTTAAAATATTTCCATGTAAGATGTAGGGAGAGACTTTTTCCATCTAAAGGTAGAAAGAGAAAAATATTTGAAATATTCTAAAATCAATAAATGACATAATGATTTCCCAAACGGGTGAAGGTACAGTGAGCTTGGACACATGGATTAATAAATTAAAATTTTCATGATCCAATTAAACACAAATACACTAATTATTATCATTAATAAATCCCATTAACTAATGAATTTACAATAATATTTAATTTAATGTCCATAAATCACAAATAATAAGTAGTTCATAAGTTCACAATTATCAAGAGAAGTATTGAGGATGAATTTATGTTTTCTACTAATAAAATCATATCTAATAATGTAATAGAGCAAACAAGAAAATCATTTGAATGCTACCATGAAAATAATGGTATTTAACATCATTATCACAATCCTTATACACCCTAAAAAAGAGTATTATAAATAAATAACAAAATCCTAGTTGGTACTGGGAGAACTATGCTAGAAAAATTAAAAAAATCAAAGATTCTATTGCTAGAAGATGTAATAATGATTGTAAATATTCAATATAGATACATTTAAAGACCAAAATCAAATATTAATTCTTATGATATGTGGTATTAGAAGAATACTAATATTTACTTCTTTTATGTTTTTCGAAGTTCATGTTTGATGATGTTTAAATGTTAAAATTTACTAATGTTAGATGAAAATGATGAGGAATTAGTGATCATGGGATATCTATCCAATAAAAAAGTCTATTGGTTTTGGATAAAACAATTCAAAAGTTATTAACTATTATGATGTGATTATAGTTGAAAATTATCATATATTTGATAAGGAAAAGAAATACATCTAGAATAAAAACCAGATTTATAAGAAGGGTACTAAGGAACAAGATGTAAATGAAAAAAATATTACTGATATTGATTATTATTATATAGGAAATTACTAATAGTATTCTAATGATAGGAAACATAAATATCATAATTTGGCAGTATAAATTTAAAATATTACTGAAAATCAGGACACACATTTTCAGACAAGAAAAAGAATTAGATTCAAAAACTAAAATGATATTTTCCGAACTAAATGAAAGGTGAGTTTTGAAAATTATATATCAATTATATATTAATATGAACAAAATTTAGTTTCAAATCCTATTGAATAGAACTAATGGATAGATTCTATGAATGTGGAGGTGGATCAAATTTAAATGAATGCCACTTTGGAAATTGTTTGTTGACCTAAATAGAAAAAATATGATTGGGAAAATTAAAGTATTTATAAATAAAAGATATGATAAAAGGGAAGTATAAATAAAAAATAAAAAATTTGTATGTAAATATAACTCACTCATTGAAGGGGATGACATTAAAGTGATTTTTTCTCTTGTTTCAAAGCATAGATCCCATATAAGGTTCCTAGATATTTTTGCCCAAATACAGTCTAAAATTAAACATATGGATATCAAGTATTACATTTTTAATTGAGATTAATATGAGTAATTCATATAGAAAAACAAGAAGGATTTGTTCTAGAATGAGATATAACTATGGTGTGTAGGATGAAGAAAGCATTATATGGGCTAAAATAGGTCCATTGAGCTTAGTATTTTAAGATGGATGACTAATTTAGAGAAATGATTTTCTCCATAGGGATAAGGTAAAGTGACCTATATGAAAACGAAACAAAAAAATATACTAAATTTTTTATTTTCAATGTTTATGAAATAATTTCAATCGGGGTCAAAGAAAATGTTTTTTTATGAATTTTCACGATGAAATAAAAATTATTTTGATATTTTTAAACTAGGAGAAATGAGATACCTTTTAAGATTTCTTGTTATAAAAAATGGGGAATTCGTTATTATTTCTCATGAAAATTATCCAAAGGAATTTTTGAAGATATTTTTTATAGAAGACCCTAAATAACTTTCCACTCTCATAATTTTTAGATCAAATTTAGGAAATGATTATAAATGATATATTATAAATCAAGACTTTAGAAGACTAATTTGATGCTTACTTTATCCTGATACATCAATGCATGATATTAATTATATAATTCCCTTTATGTGAAAGGTATTAATGTGAGCCTCTAAAATATCATTGGATAGATTCTAAAGGATTCCTAAAGTTCATATAATGACCCATTTATTTCCAACCGATGTATAAAATAAGTGATCACCTAAATCATTTTGTATTTTACTAATGATGTCTGGTAAAGTGACTGTGAAAATTACAAATCTACTTTAGATGGAATAATTATTTTGGGAGGAATGTGTGTAAGATGAATGTTCCAAATATGAACATAGTTACATTATGTAGCACATAGGTAGAGTAAGTGTATTCTACATGTTCTTGTATCTAGATGATTATGATGAAATAAAAAATGGAGGACTTAAATGTGAGGATTAAGAATACTATAATAATTTCTTATGACAATAAGAGTTATATTAGTCTTTGTAAGATTCTGGTGTAATATGATAGATCTATATACATTAACATTATATTTCACTTTCTAAAGAGAATTTTATAAATGGGTATAAATTATTGTAATTAACTTCTATAATGGATCAACTTGCTGATATATTCACCAGATCCAGACCCTCAGACATATTTGAGATTTAAATTCTAAATATTCATGCTCAGACCTTAATACTTAGGTGAAGTACATTCTTATTAACTCCAAAATGTGTTGGTTTCAATTTATAAATTTGGGGAAAATAAAACACATATCTCTTTATAATTTTTTAATTTTAATCCATAGTTATTATAAAAAGGATGAGAAAATTAAATGATTGTATAGATTTAGTAAAACGATTTTTCAGCAATTACCTTTTCATTGGGGGATGTAATTCAATCAAAAAAACTACTTGATTTAATGGTGTGGTTTTAACATAATTATCTTAGTTGGAATATTTCATTTGATGCTAATTGGTGTAAGTTTTTTAGGTAGATAGAAAATCTATTGGAGGAAATATAAGAACAAAATTGAATTGATGAAGTGTTTTTTTTGAAGATTGAGAAAGATTTATTAAAAGAGACAAAGTATGTCTTTGAATTTATTGAGAATGTTTTTGTGACTATTTGTGATTTTAAAATTGGTATTAAAGAGGATGTTATTTTTCCACATGTTCTAGATTTATATGTTTTTTTATAAAAAATGAAAATGCATAACATTCATATGTGTAATTTAGTCGATTCATAAGTTTTTTAAAAAGGATGGGACCAATGCCTCATTTTATTATTTAAAGAAAAAATGTCTTTAGACTGGGTAGAGGGAGACCCATTACATATCCCAAAGGCCGAAGGTCAAGTGGCCTGAATACTAGGCTTGAAATCCCATTTTTGGCCCAAAGGGCCCCTTGGTGAATAGTACTGCTACAGTACCTGGGCTGCTACTGTACCGCCGCCGCTACAGTTCCTAAAATAGTTCATCCACTGCTACAATGTCACTGTCACTACAGTTCCTCCGCTGCTACAGTCCACCGTTGCTATAGTGATGCTATAGTGCCACTAATACAATGTTTCTACAGCCCCCCGCTACAATGCTACTATAATACCCCTTTATATTTGTCCCTGCTCGGATTTGATCCTAGGTCTTTTGGATGCCAACCAGAAGACTGTACCACTAGGGTAGAGGCTCATTGGCGATTCATAAGTTTTATTTCACTATTGTAAAGAAAAAATATATCTATTTACTGAAGGAACCTTGTGAATGTAAGAGTTATCTGCTTTATTCATAATAATGACATAAAGTTAGGGAAGTAGAATTTGACCAACTAGTAGATACATACTGAAAATTTAAGATTTATTTATAGAATCATAAGACTCATTCTCTCTGAATGTAAAAGTAATATTTTAAGAAACCTAAGAAAGGTATAACTTACTTTCATAGATCATAGTTATTGGACTCACCTATTTTGGTAATCCCAAATCATGTTTAATTTATCTGATAATCATGTTTCTACTACAGAATAATCATGGTTCATTAATATTTATAGTCTCTATCCAGTGATACCTATCTATCTTTAATCTCACTATTCTATTATTTAAGCTTACAGTATGAAATTCATCTAAGTAAAGGTCATTGATTGAAAGGTCACTGATATAATGGTCACTGATGAAAGTTCATTGATGAAAAGTCACTAATAGAAAGGTCACTAATAGAAAGGTCATCAATAGATAGGTCACCAATATAAAGTTCACCAATAGAAAGATCACCGATGACAGGTCACCAATAGATAGGTCATCGATGAAAGGCTACCACTGATGTTTACAATTGAAAGGCTTCCATTGAGAAGGTGACTAATGCAATGTTACCATTGAGAAGGTTACCAATGAAGGTCATCGATGCAAGGCTACTGCTAAAGACTACCGCTGAAGGCTACTGTTGAAGGATACTGATGAAGGGTACTGATGCACACCTACTGTTGAAGCCTACCATTATAAAAGATATAGTTACCATTCTACCAATACTTACCCATCCAATCAGTTTCAAATTCTTCTGGCTTTTCTAACAGTCATATTTGGAAAATTTAGTGCTTATGACATTAATTAATTCTGATTTTAGAAATTTCAAGAGACCATATCTGGGGACAATAAGAGGTATGAGGAGGACCACATGTGGTTTACTTATTCCTATTGTCCAATATCATATATAAAATAGAAGAACTAGGAAAAAATAGTGTACAACCATAGAAGTATGAAAATACATGAGAAAGAACTTACTCACTAGATCAAAGAGAACAAGGAAGAATCACTCGAGCACTTACATGGTGAACCCAAGAGTCTCAAGATGATCATTTCGAGAGAAAAAATTCAAGGATTCCTTCTGTGCTTCATCAACTCTCGATCAACACAAGAATTAGAACACCCAGTTCCTAAAAGCTAGAACCTAGAGTTGTAACCCTCTGTTTTGAGGACAACCTCCAGATAAATACTCTAACTGCAAATTATTCACACCAAGGAGTCAATAGATGAAGTGAAAACACATAGAGCTTTGTAAAATCAATCTTATAATCATATATCTACTGTGTTATTTTATTTTTCATTTTGGAGAAGTGTGTGGGTCTTTCTGTTACACACATTGTCTTTTATGCTTGAACTGGGGGATAATGAAAATCCTCACAACAAAATTCACTTACAGTTTTCTTTCCATGTACAAATGTGGAAGAGACTGTGTGTGGTCTGTATTGTTTGTTTTTTCCAAAAAGATTTGCGGTAGAGGGTGTGAACACTAGATATTTTGTGAAATACAATTATAAAGCCCGATATAGGCTATGTATCAAGTTTATCATTTATATAAACTTCTTGGTGGTAGGTTATCACCAAGTGGACAGGATTAAGTCTCATTATGAGACTGAACCTCTTGTTTAACTCCACTGTGTATTATATTTTGTAATACTTCGATTTGCCTACTTTCTACTGTTTATAATCTCTAAAACTGAAATCTATTTTTCATTGACTTTTATAGTTACTTATGGTTAGTGTGTGTATGTGTTTAATTCAGTAAACCTGTTTCAAAAGTTGAAGAAGTGTTTTACAATGATTCGACTGAAAAATAATCACCCTTTAAGAAACCTGTTGACCAATTAAACATTTATATCTCTACGGCCTTAATTAACTGGGCTGTTTCAAATTGGGGGTTTATAAGCATAAAGTTTTTAATAGAAATTTTAATTAGGAACTCAATTCACCACCCTCTTGAGATTCCACTTCGACCAACAATAGCCATTTTTTATTTGGTGTTATTTGTGAAGATGTAGATTTTATAGAAGTCAGTTCCTGAATTTAATATAATCTATAAAAGAACTATTCTTTTATGAAATTAATATGAAAATAACTCAAAGAGAATTTTGATTCAAGATGAGTTTTAATAATAAAGATACAATGAAATTTGGGACAATAATAACTCACTAAAAAATCTATATGATAATAGAGGATAATTCTATGATGTAATGTATGATGAATGAAATGATTCAAGACAGTATTACACTATAATAAAGTATTCCACAATTCAATGATTCTATATATGATTTCATGAATATTTAGAGGATTAAAATTTTCATGTATTTTTTTGGAAAAGAATAATATATAATATATATGGATACTGTATATGATTAAAACTTTGTCTTAGTGAGATATTAGATAAATATATTATATTAATTTTAAAAAATATTTGATGAAAAATATTTTTGTAAATTAAAATCTAAAATAATAACTAGATGAAAATTTTAGAATATATGAAAAAGGATTATGAGAATAAGTTTTTTGATATTGTTATGATATTAGTTCCTTCTACTAAAATATTTTTATCAATGAAATAAAAAGTGATAGAGTGATTTAAATGTTATTAAAATTATTACTGTTCATATATTTTGAGGAAGGAATAATCTTTTATTGATAATATGTTGGATTTACGTTGATAACGAATAAGATAATTATGTGCCATAATACTCTCAAACACACATTGATCATTATTAAAACTTGTGGATAAAGTCTGATATTCATGTAGTGTTTTTGATAATCTTATAATATTTTAACACATGGTATTGAGGAGGAAGATTTTTCACTTTGATCCAAAGACATATAGAAGAAAATAGAAGATATATATCATATATAAGAGTATAATAATAATATATAAATAACTAGAGTGACCAAATTTAATAACATATCAACCAAATTCAATCACATTGCCATGACAGAAGGTTTAATACATCCCTTATGTTGTAAAATCATAGATGTTTAGATGGAGTTAATAAAGAACACTTCCCCCATCATATTTTTATATGCTACTTTATAGACAATAGCTAGATCCTAGAACTCAACATGAATACATTAATGAATAGGTGACTACAATGGGATAAAACGTTATAAAAATTAATATGCACTTTATTTTTCATACCCTTTGATTTCAATGATTAGGTGAGAGAATTAATAAATAATGGGCTAAGACTCTAACTGGTCATACAATTTAATTTAAAAATATGAAATTATAAAAAATTATTATAAAAAATTCATTACCCAATCTAAGTATTAAATCAACTGATCTTGGAACTTCAATGAAATTCCCCTTCAAATAAAAACAATTCACTAGTTTGTAAACAAATTCAAAAAAACTTTTTATGTTTTTATTTTTTAACTAAAATTGATTTATTTGAAATGGATCCAAATAAATATAAAGTAAATAATGTTGAAAAAATTATACAATCAAATTTATCTCACACTATATAGATTAAAAAGATAATTCCATTGATATATATGTGAATAATCAATATGTACCAATAATGGATCATCATGCATCGTGGGATCACTACCTAGTTCCCTAAGGAGATATCCTAGGACTTATAATTTCACCACAATGGTATTAGATAAAAAATTACAATGTTTATATATTATTACATGAAGCATATCCCATTTTACCTTATCCCAAATAATATTAAATATTAAATAAAAAATATAAAAAAATGATCAGACATAACTTTGTAACATCCATGACCTAATCAACATCTGTATGACATTATCCAAGTTTCTGAATAATCTTAAGATCATCCCCATGTATGCTAGATGTTGTAGACTAGAAGTGAATGACTTATAATATCAGATAGTGAAAATATTCTCTTTATATAATTTCATAAAGAAATAGATAAATAATAATAAAGATAATACAAAAAATATTTTAGATTCCACAATATATTTACATTGGAATGTACAATAAGATATATAAATAATTTGAAATTTAATAACATAATAAACCCAAAATGTCCTAAAATCATATAATTTAAATGATATCATCTAATAGGTTAACTATAATAATAAATTAAAATAAAAAATATAATAAAAATGAATTTCTATAATGATCCGTTCATCACCTCGACACATTCTCATAATCCTTATCGAGTTACTCATACTCCCCCACTAAATTAGATTTCACATCCTAAACTATATGATAGATATATAATCAATATATTGATTAAATTGGATATACAAGATGTGATTATATATCTCAATAGTAAATTAAAAACAATTTTCCTAAAATTATCCATTATATATGTGAGGCCTTGTACGATACGAGGTATAACATTATCACAATATAGGTAAACAATTAAAGATAAATAATAGATTATTTATCTCATACTAAAAATAAGAAAAAAATTCATTTGAACATTACTATGAATAAATATACCTTTATTTTGGTTTCATATGAGATTATAAGGACACCGTATAAAACAATATAAAATTTTTCATACCAAATTATAATCTAATTAAATGTACTATATCATTATAGGTTAAACCTGGAGAGAAAATGAACATTCATACAATATCCCACTAAAGGGGATGGGAATGACTAGGGAATGGGATACATCTTCCATATGGAGGGAAAATTATTTAAATAAGTGTTTTATATAAGAATAATGGAACCAAAGTTCCCATTCAACTTATCACTACATATTTGAGGTATCGATTCATCAAATTTGGGTACCTTCTTGAACAATTAAAAAAATTACTAATTATGATTAACAAAATAATTTTATGAAATCACATAAATAAAAAAATTACCAACATTAAAATATACAACAATAAAATTTCCACTTTTATGGTGATATTCCCTAAATACAAACCCTTTACATGAGGCATGACTATATAAGGTTCATGGTTTATGAATTCCACTAGATTTTATAATTTTGGAAGATGGGTAAACATTATTTTCATTTAATGGGACATATAAATAGATTAATGATGTGTGAGGAGTTTCATTACTATATAAAATACATAATATATTCAAGAAAATTTACACATGTGCTATAACAAATCTGTAAATTCATTAGCATCAGGGAGTATCCTGATGGAAATATAAATCCATTTCCATGTGATGGTATTGGGTGTGTGATCCTTTATGTCATCTTGGCACTCTAAAAAACCAAAAATCCCTTCTTTATTATCCAGATCATATTTTTGTTCCAGAACACCGTGAGTGAAAGATATTACTATTTGTGTAAAGAAATATTTAGGACCAAGTTGTGGATACCTCCAGATATGGGGTGTCCTTTGGTTTCTACTCATTTGATCTTTTTAAATCTTATTATATGAATATCAAACAGTTACATAGGCATCATAATGGAAAAGTATTCCATTTTATAGAATTCTTAATTTCTATTTTTAGTATGGTTTCATATTTATTTCTTGAAGATCATTGGATAAGTAATTTAATCACTTTGGTCATGTCTTGTAATTTTTATTAATATCTAACTATTCCCTTCAATGGTATCAAAGCGTCCCATGTGTTTCAATTTATGAAATTATGAAGGAAATGAAGAACATATGGAAAAAAAGTATCATTTATTTTGTCATTACTACATTGAAGGAAGGCCTTTTCCACACCATAAATTCACCTTACAGAAATGAAATGACATATCACTGTGTCATTTTCCCCTCCCTCCAAATATTCGATTATGTAAGAAGATACATAATGACCATTGAGTCCCTCCTCTAGTCAGAACCCAAGTTATAAATTATTACTAAGGTTATAAAAATCTCACTTATGATTTGAATTACCATCTACAAATAAAATATGATCAAGGGAAAGGATAAAAAACCGACAAAAAACTCTAGCACACATATATAAATGTAAACCAAACACCATCCCACAATGCATGAGAAAAATAAATTGGTATAATTAAAAGTATCCAAATTCAAAATCAAAAGGAATGTCCGATAGTAGTGACTCAAAAACAGCTCTACATCCCAATCTATTAATATCCAACTTTAACTCCATAGTCTTCCAAGAAACCTAAAAAATTGTTTTATACATGTTTCATGAGCATACAAGTATACATAGTAGTATCATACCCAAGGCCACATGTATACATGTGAAAACAATATTCAAATGCACCATTGAACAAACAATAGAAACAACCAGCTCCTAGTTAGGTCAGGTAACCAATCCCAAGCACACCATGGATTTCTCACTAAATCACACAACCAATATAGTAACAAAAAATTGATATCAAATGAAAGATATGTTCCCTGATGCTGCTTCCCCACTAATTTTATACTCTCATATCCCAAAGTTGAAGATCATATACTCCCATAACTTATATATATATGACATCACATAAAAACCATCTTGAATATGGTTTGGGATGCATCCCTTCCTAACAAACCTTTATAAGGTCAAGCATCTAAAGGTAAAAATTAGAAACTATCACATAATAGCAAAAACACACTATATCTCATGAGAACACACTAGAGATATCACAATACATAACTTAAGATCATATCATATCTTTCATAAGAACACCTAGCTCATCACTATACACCTCTCTCGAAAACAAATTTTCTATAACTTCACACTTTTTTCGAAGACACATGGGAATCAATGCTAAAGGAAGATCATGGATGGGGGTAGCTAGCCATCTGTATCACCACCGTCATAGATGTTGGTGAAAACACTACAAACCCAAAACCCTAAAAGGTTATCCATCTCAAGTGGGGAAAATAATTAAATAACACAAACACTCATGATATATATATATACCTACAACACATTAACCAACTTATGAGATAATATAAACTAAACTAGAGAACACCACATCACCACCACTACACCAAAAGACAATTGTTATAACAAATGCCACTAATATAAGTAATACACCACACTACTACATATAGAAACACATATCCATACTTTAAATTAAAAACTCCACCCCATTTATTCATTAGAAATTTTAATTCTCACTTCATAACCCATTCATTTATTTAACTAGTCTATTAAGTTATTTGGAATACCTCAACTTAGATTCCATTATTTAATAAACAAAACATTAATTTATTCATTTACAACATCATGAATTATTCCAGGGATAATAGAGAAAAAGAAACAACCATGCCTTTACACAACAATCCCAACTTCAACAACCTTCAACACGACACCATGAATCTACCATTATCGTATGACATGCCACAAAACATTAGGAAACAAAAAAAAGATGATGCATATAAAAGAAAAAAAATCCTACATCCACAATTTACTCAAGGGACTTTATCACAATAATTCATTATTTAGCATGGGTATTATCACACAAACGCGATTTTGATGGGAAACCAATTAATAACAAACACATCAACAAAAATATCAATGGATGTTATTTTTGGTAAGAAAAAAATTAATAACAAACACATTAAAAAAATATCAAATTAGCTAAAACATGAAAGTACCTCCCATAACTACCGGTTTTAGTCATTCTAATTGCTATCTTATTATGATAACACATATTATCCACCCAATGGGAATGAAAACCATGAAATCCCTACATATAGAACATATAAGATTTAGATTAAGGATCTTCTACATTAAGAAAGAGTTTCAATGTCACTTTTCACTATAGAGTGAAGATGGAAAAACCCATAACTCAAAACCTAACAAGAAAACAACAAATCAACCTACATAATATTAAATGACCACCTACCATATCCTGACACAACCCTAAACTCAAACTACAATGCTGTAGTGGATCCTCAAGAAGAGGAATATATTGAAGTCAATGGGGAGTAGAGAAAAAAACCATACATATCTTGTAAACAACCAACATAACCAACAATCAAAATAAGGATGGAGTTGGGATTGAATATCCCCCACTAGAATCTAGGTTTCTCTATGAAAATAAGAGATTTAATTACCAAATGAATAGAATCGTCCTGGTCATCACATGTTAAATAAGGTTTAAATCACCCAATTTATGTAATAAATTAAAATTTAACATTATAAATTTGAAGGTAACTTTTAATAGAATCTATAAAACCGACTCTTAGGTCATAAACGTATTTGAAACAAAAAAACATGACACTTCAAGCTTGATTTATTTCATAAACTATTTTCTTATTATGTAAACTCATTTCATAGTGAAATACCCTTCTATAAACAATTTATAAACTTCTAGAAAATGAATACAGAAAAAACTTACATAGAAAACCCATATTTTACAGTATAAAAAGCCTTCTTCTGTTCCTATATAGTTCCAACCTCTAATGAACCTCTTTGAGCCTCCTCCAAGAACCTCCAACCACCAAAACTATAAATGTAATGGGATTGGAAGACAATAATCATTGCATTAGATTCTTCAAAAATTATAATCACCCTCAAGAATCCAAACTGAAACTAAAAATATAAAGGACCCTAAAAAACACCTAGTGAGATTCCTATCAAGTATCTCATTACACCTCAATACTACCAACAACCAAACTGACCCAACTAATGTACCCACAAAATACACTGTAAAACCACACCACCACCCCTCATAGGGTGTAACACCACATCATCCAAAACCACCCAAAACAACCTTCTTTTTACACATCTACTTACACAATCATCTCAATATCCACATATCCCAAAGAAACAGCCACTAAAAATATTACACAATACCTCCCGAGCACAAAAATCAAGGAATTCTATATTCCATGTCAAGATATTATCCACTTTGGGAAGAAATCACTCACCCTCATAGTTTTAATAATTTCATGTTATAATGAAACTCGATTAGGAATCAAGTTTTTACCTTTTCATATGCCTGAATTTTTATGACACATCACCATATAAGAATAACACATCACCTAAAATATCTACATCCAAACATCAAATCATCCAAAAAAATAGAACAAGGAAAACATAAAAAAAACTCCAACTACTGGGAACACATATGTACCTATTTCTCACAAGTACTCTCTTCCAAGCCCCTATATAGACACAAAACCCAAACCAAGGAAATGAATCATCCATGCAACACCTCCGCTCAATGATCTGGGATCTCTTCTGGCTGCTCGAAGAACATTGCATTGTACTCGATATCTAACTATCCCCATTAAAAAAATGTGAGAGACATCATGAAGATATCAAATAATCATGGACACATGGAATATTTCATTGATCCTATCTATACACAATGGAAATTAAAACCAATACACCTCCTTTATAACTTGACCATAGACCTCAAAGGGCTCAATGAAATTGAGAAAAACATTACTCCCCAAGAAAACTTATGTTTCCCACATCAAGGGGATAGTCACAATAACACATGATCTCCAAACATGAACTATAGGGGGCTCTACCTATGATCATAATAGGACTTCAAATATTAATATGGTACCCTCATCATCTATGAAACCAACTAGATATTCTCAGTTATTCTCTTCACCATATAATGATCGAGAACTATTGATTCCTCAACCTACATCTATGATAATATAGATATATGCATCTCCCAAAAAATTAATAATATATATCCCTTAAAATAGATGATTGAAATATATTATTTTAAGAAAAAAATGAAAGATAGGTTCCTCACTGGTGACTTGAAAAAATTCCAAGATGCATGATCGCAAAATATCCTCCATCGTCTAGATGGTTCGCCCTATCATCCAATTTATCTGAGGGTGGAATTTTGTGCTAAGGATAAAATATGATTATAAAGCATGTTTAAACCCCCTCAAGACTCATGAGATATGAAAATGATCCTAATTATATTTCTTGGTACTCATTAACCCATAAATTCAAACCACATCATCCACATACTTCCTCACCAAGGCATCCATGACACTCGAATCATAGATCACAGGAAAATAATCTAGCTTTGTCAGTTGGTCTAATACCAAACAATATGAATCACAAAATCACCATGCCTAGGTAAATCGATGAAAAACCCACTAAAATTACCTTCCATTTCCACTTAGTAACATCCAAGGATTACAAAAAAAAATCTCTAAACATCGGGCACTTATTTCACCTAATAAAAATCATACAATTCACCACAAACTCTTCCAGTGACTGTTTCACCATAGGCCACTAAAGATATCTCCTCAAGAAATGATACATCATTTTCATGTTAGTATGCACCAGTAATGGTGATATTTGAAACTCATGGAGACATCCCTAAATAATTTCCAATAGAATGAAAACCCTCCCCTGGAATAACATTAGGTTCTGACCATCCTTTGACCATCCCTCCGAAGCTTCACCATTGACAACACAATCACACATCACCTCAGCATATGAATCTCCACACTGATACTAATTCATGTTATATATCAAGGATGAATCAATAGTTATATGATAAATACATCCACATCCACTTCCCTCTCCAACATTATGATGCATCACTACATGATCTTGCACCCCTTTCTGAAAATAATTAGACTTATGGACCACATCTATATAGGAATTCCAAATTAACACATTTATAATAATATTCCCCTTTCTCATGGTTTAATATATCTCATAATCACAATCAATAAGAAAATCCAAGCACATTTTCTTGAAAAGATTCAAATGTCAATGAAAAAAATAAATATTTCATATAGTCCCCCATCTCTTTTTATACATTAACATTACATAACTTTTATGGAATACTTAATAAATTAAAAAACAGATCCCTAAATACTGTACTAGTCTAGTTCCTTTGGAAATGAGGAAATATAAACACTGGTAAATAACTGAGCTACATTATCTCCCTCAAGGTTCTTCTTGGATATAAACCTTCTTATAAACATCAAAAAAATAAATATCTTCATAACATAGGGAAGGAAACATAAAATGGAGTGATATTATAATCTCATTATGGGTAAAAAAGGGAGATATATAAGAATAATACTGAGTATAATGGTATGATAACATGATCATGAAAAGAGAAGATCATACCCTACATATAAAAGATGATATGCATGAAACATGGTATAAATATTGGTAGTTCATAAAACATGAATCATAATGAAGTAAATAACATAAGTCATGAAATAATAAAATTGGAATAAAACATAGAATTTTGTAAAAAACATAATCATATAAAATTATTTCAATATTATCCAAGGCATCACTGCTAAAACCATCTAAGTAATATTGTTTCACTCCCCATGCCTTCTTAGTAGTCATGCTTCACTCCCATGGCTATCTTATTAGCATGAGTTCACTCCTCAAACAATCTTGGTAGTCATGTTTCACTCTCATGGAGATTTTAGTAGTCAAGGCTCATTCCAGGACTATATTAGTCTATCTCATGATATAAAAATCTTTACCCAATACATTGGAGGGAGATGTAGGTCCCACACATCTCGTAATAAAATTATACATACATGTGTCACATGATCATAAATAATCATATCATAAACCATAAAATTAAATGGGTATAATATTAATGTAATCATATCATAACACGTGAAAATTATAGGGTATATAATCATTTCATCATAAAAAACCCCTTGAAAAGAAGCGAGTTTCAAAATCATATAACCCATGAAAGAGAAAAAAGTTTCATAAACATCAAGCCCTCAAAACAAAATCCATTAAGAGAAATAATATGAATGGAAACCCAAAATAATTTTCCCATAAATTCTTGAGTAACACCAAAGGATGATATCTTATATATAAAATAATTTTTTAATATAATTTAAGAACATTTCTAGAGGAAAATATTATTTCTACATTGAAAAACAAATTTTAAAACAAAAAACATTTTTGAAAACATTATTCATTCAAAGTAGCATTGAAAAAATATAAAGAAAGCATTTAAAAACATAATATATTTTTAAAATCCTTTTTCCTTGAAAATTTAAATCAAATATCTTTTTAAAAAAATTAAAACATTTCTTAAAATATGGTTTTTAAATATAATAGATTTCCAAACGAAGAGAGAGAAAGTTATATTTTACATTAAAACATTATATTAAGTACCCAAGAGTGTAGAAATTATAGTAATATGTGAGTATGTCTTAAATACCTATAGGATAAGAAAATTCACAGGTGTTTTTGAGATATTATTCATGATATTTCATTAATTAATTCATAATCATAAACAATCTTGAAAAGTGATGAGTTTGTTTCAAAAAACACTTATCACTTGGAAACTTGGGATCACACTCTCCATGTAAGAAAAGGAAAATACATTAAGATTAAAATAAAATTAAAATAATTATATTCATGATGTATCATTTAAAATTTATTTATATAGACCTCAAAAAATAATTTAGGTTTATAACAAAACATGAGTCTCAAAGAAGGAAAATTGAGACAAAACTATTTTACTAATTTAGTAACTTTGGAAAATCAAAACCTATGAAATAAAGATCAGAAAATGGATATATTAATACCGATATATTTAATTATAATATACATATAATACATTCATGTATTGTATATACACCACACAAAAAAAGTGAGTGGTGATAAAGGAATTTATCTCCTGAAAATAAAAGTGAGATGAAATTCCCATCCCTTGTGTCTTGACTCTAATCGTACTCATTCAAACCACATGTATAATAAATATAAATTTATTTTACATGTTTTAAAGAAGTATATTATTTATATTTAATACCATATATGGTTTTATTATGACCTTATATTACACTCTTGTTAACAATCCAATGTTATGGTTTCACTTCGGATAATATCCGCTTTGTTCTTCGTATATTTCTTAATTTGTTATATCTATGGTCATTATAAATATATAATGATTCCTAGAATTAAAAAAATGATATAAATATCATTTATATTCATAATATTTGTATTATAATAATATATGGAATATAGAAGTGTGAAATGGAATACACCGTTCATGGAGACGGTAAGCTGTATGTATGTATGAACATTGTTTTTGTTTTTATTGTCACATTGAAAGAAAGAAGGTAAACAACATGTATATATATATATGTATATATATCATTATTATATTAGAACTATTATATCATATATATCATATAAATTCACTAAAACTATCCTTAATACTTTCCATGTAGTGTGTGAATGAATCACATCGCTTTGTGGGTGCGGTAGTCCACACTTCCTCAAATGAAATTATCATATTTAAACCAAATAAAATGTATAAAAATATCTATTTTAAATGGTTTAAATAATATTAAAGACATAATAAATATAATATATAAATATATAAACATATTTTCCATCAGGAGGTTCACTATGATAGGCGGTAAAGTAAAAAATGAACAATTACAATTTTGTGAGGCGATAGTTCTCCGTACACGTAAATAGTAAGTTTGTCACCAATTATATAGAAGTGTGTGAAAGTTTAGGTATAAGAAATAGTATAAAAAAATACTAGTATATTTAGGATACTGGGTTTTTTGTAAAATCATGGAATAACTATATTTTTGGGGGTGGAGAAAGAAAATAAAATAAATGATCTTGAGAGAAGATATTACCTCTTAATCGGGTAACTCTTTTTGGCTTGTGCCAAAAAGAATTATTGGATTTATTTCATACCAAAGGTTGGATTAAAGGAGTAATGTAATGATATTGGTAAGTGTATTTGAAAAATATTTTTGGAATCAAAGTGGTTTGAGTGTTGTGAAGAAGTGGGAGTGGTGGTGGCCTTTTATAATGGAGGAGGAGTGGAATTCATGTAATATTTTGGAAAAGGGAAACCCCAATCATGTTTTTTTATTGAAAGTGGATCCATTAATTATCCAAATTAGATAAAATGTATTATTGGGTAGAAATATTTCCATACAATGTATTTTAGAGAATTTTATAGCGTTTTTTGGGCCATAAGATTATTGTTTACTCCCTTATTAATCTTAATTTAACCTTAATCGTTGTAATTAATTTTAATCAAATTCTCAAATATTTTTGGTAAAAAAATAAGTAGAACATATTATAAATTATAAATTATTCTTATTAATAATATTGAATAATGTTTTCAAAACTCAAATCATATATGTGTTGGAAAAAAATTTAAAAATAATCCCCCTCACAGGACGACATTGTGGGGTTTTAAAGTAAAAAACATCCAAAAGGTTACTAAGTTTTTCATAACCAAATTCAAAGTGAAATTGAATCCAATGAACTAAATTATAATAATTAACAAAAATATAATCTAATTAAACATTGAAACAAAATTAAAATACAATTTAACCTTATAAATAAATTATATCAAAAGGTTGTTCTGAATTGAAATTCGGTATTGTTCACTATTCATCCAAAAATGAAGCTTCACAAAAAAATACCAAAAAATCTCCATAAGATAATTTTGAAATTATAAATTCAGAAATTAATTTTATTTTATCAATTGAATTTATAAATGGGTCTCAAATTAATTTTATTATTTTTCACATAAGGACATTAAAAGAAGTTCATTTGAGAAAATGGTAATTTTACACAAATAAGGACTTTACCAAAACTTATATCATTCATTATCTATATATTCTATTTATGTATAAAAATATTAAATATATTTGAAATTTAATTAATACTATTCATATAACTATGTTTAATTGATATGTTATAATTATTTCATTTAAATAATTATAATATAAAATGATGTTTTGTAGAAACATCAGTGTTGTATGTAACGTACACCAAATTAGTGTTGCGTGTAACTTACCCCATACTGATTTTCTATGTAAATTACACCAAGTAGATGTTTAATGTGAATATAATTTTATACATAGTACATTACAAGACATAAATTAAATTTAAATTTATTTGAGAAAAAAGTTCAATAAACACTTGAGGTGTTACATTTTAGGCTCTTATGGTTCGTGAAACCCACAAAATGTTCATTGTTGATGTAATTCCACATTAAAATTGAAAAAAACACAACTAAACCAAAATTAATATCTTGGGTATAATAACTACACACATGTTTATGTAACTAACTATACCCCTAATAGATCACCACCCTCTATTGCATCAATATACATCCCAAGACCAGATGGGATGTGTCATAGAAAAACTCAAACAACATACCTTCCTTTAGAAACTCAAGAACTGGAGCACTACCAAATTCTCTTTCAAGAAACAAAATTCTACCTACCACTAATTAATCCGAGAAAATTCTCGAACTTCTTGGTCAATACTATTAGTGAGGATGAAAATCTATATAAATTGGTTACGAACTTCCTATTATATCCTATAAGACCATGGAAACTGTGAAACTCTTCTAATTTTGTGGGTGTTGTACAAGAAACAAATTACCTGACCTTTGATGGGTACACAACCACACCTTTATATGACACTACATTTTCATGTAAATTCACCTCTCATATCTATTACTCACACTTGGAAAACTGACCATATTGATGGTGGTGCCGAAGGGCCTGAAAAATAGCTCTGATATGCTCATCGTGTTGCTCCTTTGACATCATGTAGATAAAAATATAATCACTGAACATAATGAAGAATGGGTCTAGAAACTCAAAAAACATGGAGTAAATGATCCCTATAAACATGAATGGCACAATCGTGGCACCAAATGGCATGGGCATGAATTTGAAGTTCCTATACCTATGCCTAAAGGTAGTATTCGAGATATCATCTTATTTAACCCTCAACTAGTGATATCTAGACAAAAATAAAACCTAATTAAACCAAATTTCTCCTATAAACTGGTCGAAACAGTTTCAATCCTTGGAAGTGGTAACAATTATTTATCGTTACCAAATCCATCCTATGATAATAAATGAACAACCTCAGACCACCATTCACCTTCTTGGCGAATAACATTGTAGCACACAAAGGAGATACAATGGGTTGAATGAACCCCCTCTAAATAAAATCAACCACCTATAAACTTAATTCAAGTAACTCCATGGGTTATATTCCATAAGGATCCATTTAAATTAGAGACACACCTGATTGCATCTCTATCCAAAAATTGACATCGTGTTATAGGGGTAAAATCAAAACCTCACCTGGGAAAACATCTAGGAACTTCTCCACAACCCTGGGTAAGTCATCTTCCTGAGCATCCACTGACAAGTCTTCTAACTAAGATAAAATATTCTATAATTTTCTAAAACCCATCTGATAACCTCTCTCACTAATGAACACCACCCACCATACCTAAATATCAAAAAATAGATCTCTTCTTGGAGTAGTTAATGACTACAAGAATGATATACTACCAATCATACTTAGGATAACATCATATGGCTATATATATTAGAAAAAGAAGTCCCTCGTTGAATGTTGATTCCCCATCACTAGTCTACATCCCTAATACACATAACATAAAATATTCTTACCTCTAACAGGTGTTGATAAAACCAAGTATACTAGAGGTATCCCCAGATCTAGATCAAAAAAATGGAATAAATCACGAGTAGCAAAAGGAATGTGAGGATCATGAATAAAAAAATCCCAAAAAGTAGTAGATGATAAAATTACTGTATATCGGACAACCTCAAACTCTGGTGGCTCTATTGTGTCCAACATGTGAATCTAACAACACCCAGATCCAATACCACTCTAATATCAACCACCCCATCACACTATATCACAAGTCCCAAAGGATGAGAACCACTATGAGGATTCTATATTCCAACACCATCTTCCCTAAAATATTATACAAGTGTCAAAACTCCATACAACTGAAAATGCATTAGGGAAAAATTCTAATTTGTTCAAAAAAGGTCTCGAATACCTATATGAAATTGTCCCCATTGAGTGGTCCAACGTGAGCGTAGTAGTGAACACTTCACCTAAAAATATATAATGAAAACCGAAACACATGATGTTTACTTAGGATATAACTATCTTATAAGTATTAGAAAATATCTTCTATAGATGGATCCCCACTGGTGGAATCTTTTTATACTTGATGGCCCTGACCAACTTTCTAAAAATATGCTCCTTTAGACCCCCTGCTGACCACCCTCTCAAGGATCAAATCCAAAAGAAGGCATGTTTTTTCACAACCTCTTATTTTTTTCTAGTCCACTATTTACATAGAAAGAGCATACAGGGTGACCAGATACCAGATCACTATGTGAAAAGTATCATCTAGACACCATGTTATAGATTCATCATTTTTAAAAATAATTTTTTGAAAAGGGGAAGAGGTACTCAAAGCTAATCCCAACCTCCTGAACACTCAGTCTCCCCATTGTAGGGAGATAAACTCCCATCGCATCTCTACCATTATCATTGATAAAATTAAATCTAAACAAAACTCCCTCAAATGGTTTTTCCACATTATGAATTCCCTATTTTGGTAATATAGATACAATATCCACCACTGATGTTCAACTACCCATAATAGACAAACTACTAACAATAACTATAACTCAGTCTAAGACTAAATCATACCAAAAGTGATATAGATATCCCCCAACTTGTGATCTATATCTATACATGGGACACACCCTCATACTTTCCCCAAATTTTCCACTAAACACATTATAATCACTATACCATACCGCATCCTTCTTGTTAGATTTATATGATGATGATCAACTGTATTATCCTACTGAACCTCAAATACCTATGAAACTTATGGATGATGACCATGGGACATTCATAAAAACAAAGTGATAACATACAAATCTCAATAGAATTAAATTTTATCATTGGTTTATTTATTTAATTCATATTAATTTCACCCAAGAAACCAATTTAATAATAAAGACAATAAATCATGATTTATGTACAAATCCTAGGTCTCTACCATGAAAACATGTACACCTCACTTGGCCATTCAATACGATTTGGATCTCTGGAATGAATCTTAGGGGACCCTAAAAATACAATGTTCTAGTCAGCTCCATGGACTATTTCACTCACCATGATCAACCTCTACCATCAACCTACTAACCCATGAAAATATTAGAGTGCCTAAATCCAAACTCTTTACTATCACTCAACTAAAACCTTTAGCCCCACTATATCATCACTCGCTCCAACCAGATTTACCAAAAAGTAGTAAGAGAGAAAATGATCCAACAATTCATACATCCAGTAGGCCTTACGATGAATACAAGATTCGATGGAATAAACATCTCACATATGGGAGTAATTACCATTTATAAATAAAACCATATTTAGAGATACGATAAATAATCACAAAAAACATTAGTATGTATTTAAAGATAAACCAAAAACCATCCCATAATACATGATAAATATAATCTAATACGAATAAAATTATACCCAGTAAATACCAAAAGAAAATTCATATAAAAGTGAATCAACAGAAGATCTAAATCCAATTCTAGTAAAGTCCATCTCTATCACTAAATCCCTCTTGGAAAACTAAAAATATTTTTTTGTACATAGGGTGATTATACAAGCATACTCCTCAAGATCATACCTAATTTGTCATGTGAATATTTGAAAACAACATTCTAATACTCCAGTTAAAAAATAGTAGAACCAATAATAACCTAAAGAGTTAAACTGCAAAATCTCATCCTCACTCAAACCCACTCACAAAATCATGCATCCAATATAGTATTAAAACATCAAGATCACAATAAATCAGGCCACCCCGCTGCCACTCCACCACTGATTTTCATATTTTAAACACAACATCCAAAATTTTGTACTCTTATACCTTCTATTCATATCACATCACATACCATCCATCTCTGATATGGGTTGTCATGCATCCATACCTAACCCCCCTCTCAACATATAGAATCCAATGATGGAATCAAAAAAACACCTCATAATTTATACATCACACTACATCTCACTCAAATAAATTTGTCCCATCATAGGACATTTCTCTTCATTATATCACATCATTCCAAACAACTCTATGGTCATCACAATAGACCACACCCAAAAACACCTAGTCTATAACAGAAAATATCACCCAGAAAAAATCAGGCCATCACTGCTATAGGAAGATCATAGAAGAGGGGGTATCCATCCATCTATATCATTACCATTTTGGATGTTGTGTAAAACACCAAGACCCTATAACCATTGATTATTGGTAAGATTATCCAACTTTGGTGGGGCTTGTATAGAAATAACATAAATAAACCTGATATATAAATATGAAATATTACACAATCAGTGAGTTGAAATAAACCATACTAGATCACACCAAATCACCACCCCTGGATCACATGACTACTATCACAGTTGTTTCAACCACTATATGAAACACACCACAACACCAGACATAGCCACATATATCCAAAAATTCAATTACACACTCCACCACTTTTCTTCACTAGCCATTTCAAATCACACATCATACCCAATTAAATTATTCAGAATATTCAATAATAAATTTACCATATATGAATATTCATCCCATTATTCAATTACCAAACCTTTTCATTTATTCATGTACCACATCACAATTTACAAAATGGATAACCATAAAATTGTGGCAACCATGCCTCACCACAATGGTCCCAACTCATACAAACTTCCCCAAAACAACATGAATACACCATTGTTTCGTAAAAACCGAAAAATCACAAAGAATCAAAAAAAAAAAGAAACCAAACATAAAACAAAACATCCTGATATGAATAATTTATAAAAGGGATTTCATCACATTAATTATTTACATTGAATAAATATTATCACACAACCTAGATTTCAATGGGAAACCAATTCATTAGTTATCAATATATTAATTTCCCTTTAATTTATGGTGTGATGAATTAAAAACAAATCATGCGACTCACAACCTATCAACTATAGTGGAAATAGGTCTCCCAATAGCTGTTACTTTAAGCAAGGGAAACATCAGGCCTAAATAAATCAATAACAATAACAAACCAGAAAAAATGTGATTTTCCCATATACACTTGTATTTCATTTATTAAAATTAATATCTTATTATGTTGTGCCTTACAATAAACCTAATGGAAAAAAAACCATGGAATCCTTGCACATGTCACATATAAGAGTGAGAATTTATATCCCTTATGCTAAGAGATATTTTTGATCTTTTTGCTCACTATAGGGTTTATAAGTAATAACCTACCCCTCAAAACCACATAAAGAAACATCATATCAACCTCCACCACATCAAGGGATCCTATAAACACATCCCAAATAACCATTAACCAAAAATGTAATGCCATAGACAATCCTCTAGAAGAAGAACGGTTGGAAAGGGATGATTATTATATAAAAACTCACCATAGATTACTAGAACAGAACAACCATATCCAATGATTAGAATAAGAAATAGGTGATCTTGTAGATACACCATTGGAGTTTAAGGTTTACCAGAAACTGATAGAGACAATGTATGAATGACTAGAATTAGTAAATCACTTCCATCTTATACAGTGTGTAACTCACCCACTTTATCTTTTAAATTACAATTTGACACCATAAATTCAATATAGATGTATAATACAAGTTTTAAAACCAAAAATTATGTTGTAAACCCCTTTTATAATGTAAAACAGGTTTCCTTGAGCATAAAATATTTTATGTCGTATACCTATATCTTATGAGGTAAACCAATTTCATGTGGCACCCCCAATGAATATAATCACTAAATGGCTGGACACACAATATTTAACCCACACAATTATTATAAAAACCCATATTTTAGGGTGTAAAAAATCCCACTCCAGTTTTACTATAGCTCCAACATCCATCTATCATCTTTCAGCCTCCCCTATGCACCAAAAAACCACTAAAATTGATAAACTAACTAGCCAGTAAGATACACACCATTACACACATTTCCATGGATCATAAGGAGTTATCATTTTTGTGTCAACATTCATATTCCTAAGATGCGATGTAAACCATTTTAGATAAACAAATTAAGAATTAAAACATGTAAAACAATCATGTTAAGTCCACTATTTCAGGGATGTAGTTGTGGTCCCATTCGAAATGTTGACTATTTCCTTTACGTACAAATGTTGAGTAAATGTAATCGATGGTCTACCATTTTATAGCATGATTGTTTAAAGTTAACTACTAAAATAGCTTTAGAAAATAATTTTACTTTTATATAGGTCATCCCACCTATATTAGGATAAAGAAAAAATTATTTTTATATATTTTGTATGGATTGATAATTATTTATCAATTGTTTATAAATAACAATAAAAGGTATTTTTGGGTAATTATTAGTTAATAATAAATTTATTAATTTATTAATTATAAATGGTTTATAATTAATTAATAAGTGATTAAAAATATTCCTATTAAATATTGCTAAATTATTAAGAGTTAATATTTAAAGTACCTTTCAAAAAAATTGTACGGAATTCATTACTATTTTAAATAAAAGTGTTTATTTTATAACAATTATTATTAATTTTTAAATTGTTTTTAAATTAAATAAATAAGTCCAAAAAATATTTATTATTATATTTTCATTATGAATTGTTCATAATTAATTTTTGTATATATATTAATAATTAATTTCTCATAGCTAATTTTTTTAATTATTCAAATCTAAATGGGGGATTATTTGGAATATTTAAATATATGATATCTCAACTATGTAATAATTTTACATAATATAAAATAAATTAAAAACTTGTTTATAGTTCATGATAATATCATATATTTAAAATTAAATTCTATATAATTATGAATATGAAATATTCATATTGAGATAAGTATAAATTTCTTATATTTACAATCATGGGATGTCCATAATATCTTAGATAACATATAGAATTTTTATTATTTACTAAGGTTTTTATTTTTTCCATATATGGTTATCTAATGTATTAATATTTTCAATTTTCAATTTTTAAATTTCCATACCTTGATTTATTCTTATATTTAAGAAAAATTTCATTGTAAATATTGTGTATCTTTATTTAGTGATAAATGTCTTCTAGGAAATTAATCTTCGAGTTTATTTTTACATGAAACTCTATAAAATATTTTTTTTCATCTACCTTGACCTCAATTATAAATTGACGTTATTGGATTGAATTTAGTTTAGGGGAATAGTTTGTGAACATTAAGTGCATAATATAATTATTTAAATTTTCTTGAGTAAAGTCTCCCAAGGGAGAGGGATATGGGGTTGGACTACCTACTGAACTAAAGGATTAAACCAAATCAATAAACATGAATGAGGTTTTCTATGTTTTATCTTTGGGATTAACCGTGCGAAGATTTTCAATATCATGAAACTATAAACATTAACATGAAGTGTTAATGTATATTATGAATATGATGAATTAGGATATGTATGAATATGTATGGATAATATATTTTGATGAGTTAAACAAACTTATGGGCCTTATAATTATTTAAAAATCAATATTTATTTAACATTTTTCATTGTTCGAGGGAATAGGATTCTAAAACAAATAACTAGAATCATGAATCATAAGGGAATAAACAATAGATTAGATGGTGATATTAAAACCCCTTAAGATCCTAAGTGTCATATTCTATCCAAATCAACACATGTCAATAATTTCTTTATCTCTATAGGAAGTTCATTCCATATTTGGGTACCAATTAATTTTATTGTGTAAGATAAGAAAGTTATGGGTCTCACTAGAACATCGTTGGGTTGGTCATACAGTATATGTGTGCCCTTACATTTTCAAATTTTATCTTTTTTTTTGAATTTTTATTGTTACACTAGCTGGTAGACCCTAATACGATTAAGTTAGTTGAGTAATAATATTGTGTGTATCTATATAATGGATTGGATAAAATATTTATCTCCCAACTATGAAAGTTTCTTATTGATATTATTGAGATTATTCACTACCTAAATAGATATGTGGTGATAGAAACACCATAATAGACTCATTTTTCATTGAAATATGGGGGTTGGTCCACCAATGGATATGATGTTTTTTAAAATTATTTCATTATTTTAGTTGGAGCACATTGAATATAATTCATTATTTAATATTTAATAAGTTATGATAATCTTATGATGAAAGTTTCTTTTATATAAAAATCAAATAATAAAAATCAACCTTGACCATGAGATCAATATTGTATGGGGGAAACAACTTGGAAGGGATTTCATTGAATGGTAATATAATTTGAGAGTATCCCTTATACTAGAAGTAATGTTCTTTTCATTTAAATAACCCCCTCCAAGGAAACCTGGTAACATTAAAAAAAAGGATTTATATTCCTATTATATTCATCTAAAAATAACATTATGTTTCCACAATCATTCATAATACTAGTTATTCTATATAAAAAAAGAAACAGGATACCCTATATTCCTATCAAATGTTAAATAACATGAAAATTACCTATCAAGGATAAGAAATTAATAAATAGTCATAATTATTGAAATCTAATTTTTCAGTGAAAAATAATGAAATCAACCTCAATATCAACTCATGTAATCAATAATATTTAAAACATCCATGAATTGGAGCATCTATGTGCACCTTTTAGGCTTAAATTTTCTATATATTTTGTTTTTTCATCACTACCGAAAAGGTTTTGGTACTTTATTTTTGAATTGAAATATGAATAAACTCTATAAACCATTTTATTATCTCTTAAATATATTGGGAATATCCGATTATGAAATGGGTGGTCCAGAATTGAGTACATTGTTGATGGTGAAAAAATTTAATGCTAATAGTTTTCTCTAAGAGGGGAAGAAATGATTTCATGGATAATCCACACTGCCAGTAAAGATAAAGAAGAAAAAATAATGACAATGTTTTCATTATTGAAAAATTGGAAAATATAAAATAAATTGTTTGATTACATGAAGGGTTACAAGAATCATAATAGATAAACCCCTTTAGATATTATTATTTTGGATTTTGATTATTACACTTTGATAGATATAAGATATGGAATTTATGTTTTTTTTATTTATAGGATGTTAAAAGAGGATAAATAATTTAATATTGTATCTTGTGGTTTACTTTATTATAGTGGAGAAAATGAGTTGTTCCATTGATGAAATGAATGGTTTAGGCCTCAATAAAATTTTTATAAGGTACACATTTATCTCAATTTTCTCTTGATAAGTGCATGTAAACAATATTTTTTTGAATGGATTGAGATTTTTTATTGATACACATAGTTATTATTTCTTTAATTCTATAACATTATTTCAATAAGACTATAAATTTCTTATTATATATTGGGAATAATACTATTTCCATTTATAGAAATATTATGAAATAGTGAATGAATTCAAGAAACATTTACCTGATGTTCTCAAAATGTCAACAATATATATCGACTAGGAATATGATGCCTATGTTACATGTTTAATACAGATAGAACACATGAAAAAATTTCAAACTAAAAGAATAAAAGTTAGTTGAAATGTTCTACTATTTTTCATCAAGGTTCCAATCAAGGTTATTTAAACTTTTTACCTTTAAAAGGAGGGATAATAATTCTATTTTATTAGATTATCTAGAATACCTAAAGGAATTTTGGAAACTCCATGGAATTTCCATGTCAGTAATAAGTGTTATTGATAATAAATCACTAATTTTTAATGTTATGTGATACATAATGTATATTATAGAAATGCTATAAATATAAAATAGTTCATAATAAAAGCATGAATTAAAATATATTATATATTATATTCCTGATATTAAGTAATATAATTACTACATCATGAATTTTAATTTAAAGGAATTTGTTAGGATTATATGGATATAAGTAATGGCTGTGTATCTGCACCTCATTTCACATATTTTATAGGAGAAATTTTTAACTAAAATAAAACTTTTTTTTAACAATATGATATAATTAACTTTATTGACATGGTTTTTGATTCATTATATTCTATATAATATTGTAAACATGAAAAAGTGTGATTTTTTTTATCTAGGATAATTTTTTTATCTTAATATTTGTTAAAATATAACAGTATGTGTTACCACCACACATCATTGGTATATTTTATAAAAAATTATTTTTAAAAGAAAATTTTCTAGACACATATAATAAAATATACAGGCAATAGTTTTTCCTTTGTTAAATGTTTCTATTAAAAATATAATAATTTTTATTTCTTAAACACAAATAATTTTTCATATATTATCTAGATAATCCAAAATTGATAGTTTCCAAGACACTAATGGGTGTATGTTCGGAACATAGAAAAGTTAACATGTAATGAAAAAATATAATACCATTCTAAGATTAAGGTGATCATTAAGTTGGAATCCTAAAATTGGTAAGGGTATAGTGCTAAATGGAAATTTTAAAGAGTGAAATTAGATACACTAACAACGTAAAAATATCTATTAATCCTAAATAGATTTTAGATTTTCTTTTAATATAATACGTAAATGGTAACATTATTTATGATATATTTAATGGAGAAATTTCATAAAACTTATTCCAAGGATGATGGTGATGAACATAGTAAGAGTTATAGGTATTCAAAAGAAGTTAAAATCATAAAATTATATGTCATGAAGAAAATAATTTTAAATTAGTTCAAGTAGTTAAACATTAGGAATATAATTCCAAAAACATACTATTATTAAAACTGTCTTATTTCATAGATGTATGTCACTAAAAGAGTTTAATGGGAGGGTTTTATTATATTGTCACATAGTGATGTTACACTAGTTTCATATGATAATAATTAGTTAACAAAACCAATAAAAGTGTAATATATATAAGGGTAATATGGTAGTTTATCATTTTGGATATGATAGATATGTGCTTATGTATCATCTGATAAATATTCTTAAAATAGTTTTAAGGATATAAAATATATCATATCATAGGAAATATCCACTTTATCATTCTATCACATTGGCCACATAAATATATATATAGGTTTACATTTCATGAAGTGAAATTATAATTCATTTTGAATGTAAAACATTGAGTTAGGTATAATCAATGTTTTTCTAGAAGTATTATTGGTTATGATAAAATGGTAAGGGATGAGTGATTACAATTCTTATATAGGAATATTGAATATACTCATGAGGTATATAAAGTTAGAATTCTTCCCTAGATAATCCACTCATTATATCACATTGAGTTCCATACACAATGTATTTTGTATATTTGGAGTTAATATATCATATTTAGGTCCCCACTACCTGAGTTTGGTTATATGTTAAGTGTGATAACCTTCATTCTTTAATACTCTAATTACACAAATCTATATTTTAGAAAAATTAATCAAGGGGTGATTGGGTATGTTTTTGAACATGTATTCAGTTTGAGATCAACTAGATCTGGGATTTTTTCTCTAATATGATGAGTGTTGATGGACTTCAAATATGTATCGACATATATATAATGTAGGAAATACTTGAATCAGGGGTATTATTTTCTCTTTTATAAAATTAATAGAATGTGCATAAATTATATGGATAGAGTTTCCTTTAAAAGTACACACAATCACATGACCTTTGGAGGGTCACACCCAATGCATGGTCTGTTATTGTTCATTTGAATCTGCATTAAGAAGCCACCATGTTCTTTACTAATAATTTTGAAAAGTATTTATAATCATGTGAGGTATTCCAGGTAAACACCTCCATGTCATGTGACATGCCAACTGGAAGACACCTGAAAATAATCAATAACCCCTTAAAAATAAAGGTGGAGAAAGGTGGAATCCTCATTCGAGGGAGATTTACATTGATCTTTATGTGACATGCTCATGTGATCCAAAAGACCTCATGAAGCCCTTGGGTACATGTCTAATTTTTCTTGAAAAAATATGTCTTCTTGTCACGTTGACCATGATCAAAGACTTAGACACATTTATCCCAACATATGATGACTCTTAGACTTCACAAAAAAAGGTTTTCCATGGAAATGTACAAGAATTATTTTGAGATCCATCATTGATTTGTGGCACACCATAGACAAGGATAATGGTTTTCCTCGACAATAGTTTCACATCTTCACAGAATCTCCTATCCTTGTAGAATAAAGAAGGATATAAAAAGGAAAAGTAATAAGCCTCTTATGAAGGTAAGGTATCATAACCTTGATAGTAAAGAGGTGATATGACCTAGAAAATAACCACTGATCACGCAAGTCTCACCTTGACAATCCAATCTAATATCATGAGAGAATTTAGACATGCCATCTTGATCCAAGTAATGAACCATTGAAAATATACCTTAGACTCACAGAACACCCTAGAAAAGTCATCATTAATTACTCAAAATATGATTCTTGATCTCATGAAGAATACTAAAAATGTTGTATTTACCTTTTTGATACTCTTTGACATATCCACGTGGTTTTAAAAATCCCTTCGATCAACTTGGGTCAAATAAACATAGAAATATAGGAACATTTATGTGGTCACTATTATCATGAGGCACCATGGATGACCCATGAATGAATCATGTGAATAACATGACACCAAACTGCCTCCATAACTCTAGGTCACATTTTTAGGATACAAAAAGTGCAAGGAAGAATATTACTAGAGAACCGAGGCCTATAAATCCCTCCCCCTAGCATCAAAAAACACACACAATGGGTGAGCCGGAGGCAATGGATACATGGGAGTGCATGAGTATTCTTCTCAGAGAAACCAGTCACATGATCACCAAGGTATTCTATAAGGTAAAAATTTGGAAATTTCATAAGGGATCATGTAGAATGAATATATTTTTTGTTTGATCAATCTATAGATGACATGAAGGACTTATAATATTTCGAATAAGTTATGTGGAAGATCTCCTTCATGTTAACTTGATCATGCGAAACCTAAATTAAGCTAAACCAGATAGAACAGAAAAAACATATGTAATAAAAATGGGATAAATACTAAAAAAATATGGGAGACTTATGTGAATATAGATACGTTGATCTTCATGAAAAAAAATTACCAACCTAGTTAATGTGACAACAACAAGACATGTTGACCATGTCATGAGACACTCTCTCGACATGCCACTTGGATATGTTGGTGTCACATGGACATGTTAAGAAATTTGTGTGATGTGCTTCAAGAATTCCACCAATGTCATGAAATTTTCTCCAGGCTTGTTAGCCAAATCATGGGATTTCCTCAAAGTATGACTCCCAAGTCATGTAGTGAAATGAGGACAAATTAGTTAGGTCTCATGATTTCCACCTGTCAAGTTAGCGTGGTCATGTGATTTACTCCTTAAATACCATATAGCTCATGTGAAACCATATACATATTTGATCCATGTCATGCGACACCCTCCAAACATTTCTTCCAGGTCGTGTAACATCCTTCATACATGTCATCCTTGATCATTTAATGTTCTCACAACATTGAATTCAGACCATGAAATGTTATTTAGAAAATCTAAATGGGTCATGGGATTGTATTTGTACATGTCCATTAGAAAACCATGACATTTATGTAAATCCTCAGACATGTCATATAGGCACCCCAAATCTATTAGGAAGACAATCAGGATATGTCATAAGGAAACCAGGACATGTCAATCCAAAATTTCGAGACATGATAACATTGTTTGATGGATATATTTGATAATACCCCTAACTAAAGAATGATAATTCTGATTCCTTACATAAATAAGATATATAAGACACATTTCTATGTACCAAGCTCTAATGTGAATATACATATGTATAAGTCCCTCCATGTCTATGATACAATAGCCATCAGGATCCAATCTATCTAATGGGCATATCATTTCTCTTTATCCATCAGCTGATTGAGAATCCAACTGAACAATGAAAACTATAAATCTTAACATAAAAAATGGTATATAGGATTCCTTCCTCATGACATATATACATAAAAAAACCCATAGGGCCACCCCAATGTGTAATCCCCACATCCACATGCAATGAGACTGATCACCTGCTACCCCTTATTTCTTGCACGATGTAAGTATCATGTGGGATTAGGTATTTGAAACGGTCATCTCACTCGCATCATGAATCTCCACTAAAAGGTAAACCTCAGTGTGTAATACCCATTCCACATCATGATATGATATCCCCCAAACAAGGGTATCCACCTTAGGGAAAGTCTTGGGGGAATTATCGAACTATGATGACTTTTATTCCTACCATAACCATGAAATGTAAAACACCTTTTAGAGAATTTATCACAACACTCAGTGCCTAAGTTCCCTCATACATATTCTTTATTCATGAAATTAAATTAAACAGGTTGAATAACCTACATGGGTTTTGATTCATATTATAAATAGGATATGTATGATGCCACATAAAGGTTCAATCCCATCATCAAGATATTAATAGCCTACCTGGATGGTAGTAAACTCTAAATCACCTGGTAATATGGATAAAAAATACAATTAAATACCCATTAATAGGAAAAAGATAAAGAATTGTAGATATAAAAAGATGGACTCATTAATAGAGCCCCATTTACACATAGATGGGTTTAACACTTGATAATATTATTTGGATAACCATTCCCATATCATGATTTGGAAGAGATCTATTAAAATACCTTAAATTTATAAGAGAGTCCTAGAGTAGTAAATAGTTCTCCCCAGGAAGGGTGTGATGGTCCTAACCTCCCATCCTCTCTATCAATTTGAGTTCCTAAGTTTCATTGGGTCTAAATCCCTAATTTACTACCTGAATTTAGAAAGCAGGTATGAAGTCAGTTATGAATGTGGTAAATATTTGTAGTTTATATGGAAAGAAAACACGACACACCCGACGTAACAAATTGTTATGTACATTCACCTGCTCACACAATCAATAATCTAGAATCCCCAAAAACCCATTTTCTCACACAAAAAACAGTGAACGTGATGTAAATCTCTAAAATTTAAAAAAATATCAATTGACTAAATTTAACTTGGGTCCCCATGAAATAAGACTATCCTTTCTATGACAAGTCCAAATAAGAAAAATTCTTGACCATGGAATAATAATGAAAAATTATGTTACTTATTCATATCTAATTGAGCGTGCATCTTGCTTGAAATGATGCAGTAATTGATAAACTTTTTCCTTATTTTCTTCATGAATGTAGACACATATATTACAAAAAACACCCAAAAATGAGATCATGTCTTCATCTAGTGACTCTTTTATCAAATTATTTACAATTAAAACAAATAAAAATCAAATAATGACATCACCTGCCTAAAACCTTCATCATCGGGTGGTGAATACAATGGTCTGGGAATACCACTAATACGGTGAAATCCCAGCCCTTGAGGATGCAAGGAAGAATCTCTAGATGTTGAAATTGATGAGTAATCATCTATTAAATAAATATAGATTGAAATTGGTTGCAGTAATTTACACTTCAAATAAGTTTAGAATATTATCCCAAGAGTGTGAATATCACCACCATTAATTTAAAATGAAATTGGATCAAGGAGTTAACTATGGATCCATTCTAGTTCAGAAGCTTCTAAGGAGGGAACCTATCAACTATAATCACCAGTTTTATCCTACCAGTTCCCCTCAGTCACCTACTGAGGGAACCACCTACCACATGTCCACCTATAACACTGATTCATGGGAACTATGTAAAACACATCAGGAATGGAAAGATTTGGATAAATAGTAGTGGACTCATTGACCCATTTCCACTAATGAATCCCTCCAGCATATTTTGTTAGTTGCAAGTGTGCATGTTCATATTCATGGTCATTTGGTGTAATTCTATGGGAATATTCATATAAAAATCAGGGGGAGGAATATATCCACACATCTTTTAATGAATCCCATAGGCACACTCTAATGGAACAAGTATGGAAAAAGTGGGTTTGTTTTCCCACTTCAATTGAAGATATCTACTAGTTTATATTGGAGACAGAAAATGTGTAGGATTATTTTCTTATGATAAATTTGAAAAAATGTCTCCACATTATAGAAATTTCTGATGAACATTATCAAAATATTCTTGAATTGGTAAAGATATATGGATAAAGATATACTCTTATCCTAACATTCAGGGCATCAAAACACTCTAATCACAATGAACATGTGTTAACTCTAGAGAAAGAACACATTATTTCTCCCATAAATGAATACGATAAACATATTCCAGTAAAGGATGTGGCACTAGACAATGATAATATTTACTTCCAACTTGGGATCACGAAGTTAGAGTGAAACATGCCCCTAGACATGCACACATTTTTTTCAAAAAAGACCAGAAACATACTCCATATTCACCAGACTAGGCACATATCCCCTCTCAAACTAGGGATTTCCAAGTGAAAGTGGAACATATCTCAGGATAGGCTCACATTTAAATATAAAAAGACTGGTTAAATCTCTAAAGGAATCATATTGTGTCCATATTTCTGCCCCAACCGAGGTTCATCAAGTGAGTGTAACACATGCATTTGGACAGGCTCACATTTCTATCAGAAATGTCCAGCAACATATTCTGAAATCACATGATCTTGATCCTATCCCCATTCAAACTAGACCTACTAGGTGAGAGGGGAAAATTCCTTGGGATAGGCTCATATTCCTATCAGTGAATCTACTAGGAATATTCCATTTTCATAGGTAATCTAGGATTATATCCCTAATTCTGCTGATGAACAAATACATAAACATGTTTAAGAGGCTATATATGAGGGGGATCATATCCGTTTTTCCATTCTAGATGTCCATCACCATATAATGGTATGAATTGTATATTCGTATCATTCTCATATACCCACTTAATATAGGCTTGATTGAAATATTCCAGAAACCACTCACTAACAAGATAATTTTTCTTATGGAAATGAAGAAGCTCATTGGAATACTCCAAATATTTATCTATAGCAAGTTTATATCCCCATGTAATGAGAAAAAAATCAATATATTCAAAAATTCATCATCTAATAGGTTCTTATCCTTATACATCCCGAAAACTCAGGTCAATATATTATAGATACAAAGTAGAATAAGGCTCATATCCCTGGCCTTCTTAATGCCAGTTTCCTTGAAGACATTTGAGACATATAGTCAACACCCCAAGGGTCCATTGAATCTTTAAATAAAAAAAAGGTGATCATTACCATAATAGTCTTTCTCATGGTGGTGTGGAGATTGATTATAGAGTCTTTATTTCTAACCTTCACTGTGAAAAAACTCCACACGATGATATATCCCTTGAAAAAATAAACCTTCCCCTTTCCCAAAAGCATCCACATAGAGAGTTTATCAAAATTTAGACACCATTGTATATATAAAATCTTGAAACACCAGGGTAAACCATATATATTTCCCCACAATCTACCAAAAAACCTTGAACATGGCTAGCTATGGACCTCAAGAAGAAACTTTTGTGGTCTAAATAAGTGAAGACATGTATTTTTGATGAAGAGGAAGGTGACTGTAGAGACCCGAAGCTTGACTTACATGGACATTACATTACTTTTGCGGAATACTTAGTACATAACAAAAACACACACACAAGGACCGTAATAGTTTAGTGTCTTTGGAAACTCGGAATATAATCTTCTAATCGTGGTGAAAGATCATCAACATCTCCCTTAAAGATCTTCTTTTTTTTATACCTAAAACCTTTCTTTATATCCTGGGGAAAAGAAAACATAAAAGGGTGAGCTCAAATGATCAGTAAGGGTAAACTAAATAAATATCAATCACATCATATACATAAGAACATAGCTTTTAGAAATCTTAACCTTCAAAAAAGAGAGCACATAATATCATAACATGGGATAAATCATAGAAGTGAAATGTAATCCCAATAATCATAAAATAAAACATGAAACTTTGTGGCATACACACATAATCATAGAGAATCATTTCTTGTTAGTCAAGACTCATTTCCAAGACTATCTTAGTGGACAAAGTCCCTTTCTGAATCGATTCACCCTTGTTTCAGTCCTGTTTCACTGAACCGGTATAACCTACCATTCCAGCCATGTATATCTCATGAGATATAAAATCTTTACCCAATGAATTGGAGGGAGATATAGGTCCCACCCATCTTATAATGAATCCTTTATTATGTGTGCCACATAATCATAAACCAAACATCATAGCGTAACCCATGTAATAAAAATTGAATTCTTAAACAACATGACATCATAAAACAATTCATATAAGATAAAGGAATTCATAAAAATATTTCCATCACAACATAATCAAATCCATGTAATAATAGGGATAAAAATATAACCATTTATCATCTTAGATGGAAAATAATTTTGATAAAACACTTGAACTCCATTCTTGAGGAAAATATCCTTTCTTCTTCAAAAAAACAATTTTCTTTTCTTAACATGTCGTATAGTTATAAACTAAAAGAAGTTGATTAAAAATAAACTTGAAAACTTGTAAAGGAATATTTTTGGAAATAATGTTTTAAAAATCCATTCATTCCGTATAAGTTAAAAAAAACATTCTTCGTACCGTTGTCGGAAAAGTCAAAAAAGTACCTCGTACGAAAAAACGACAAAAGATTCCTTTCATATTCTTTACTAAAAACTCACCGAAGGGTAAAATTGGATTTAAACTATTGTAAGTGGATGGAAACAATATTAAATATTGAGGGAACATGGATGTGGATGATAAAATACACCCCAGTAAATACTTACGAATAAAAAATCTCGGATAAAAATGAGATTGTGATATTTCCCCTTACCTTAGGTCCGACTTGCTTTGTAAGTGTCCGAACCTCCTCTTTTTGACGCGCCTTTTCTTAACCTCCACTTAAAGAACTAAGGATGGTCTTTGAAGAAGACCAGGACCTCTAGGATGATACTAGGGAAGTGGAGAAGAGATTTTGTCAGGGGTTGGCCGAGCATGAAGGCTCAAAGTTGTGTGAGGAGGAGGGGGAGGAGGTTCCCTTTTATAAGGGAGGAGAGGGGCACCTTAGGAATATCTCAAAATATTATTTTATATTAAAGTCAAAATCGGTTTATAATGGTCCCAAAGGGTCTTATTTCGAAGCTAAAGTGGGGATGGGTCGAAATCCTATCAACCAATAGGATTTATACAAGTTTAGGTTATTATTTTAACCTTATCAATTAGATTTAACTCTAAGTTAAATAATTTAACTTTTACCGTGTCTTTTTGTTTTCTTACACTATGTGGTTAATAAACTTACTATAACATGCCAAACGAACCCCAAATTGTTTAATATTAATATATATATCCTTATATAAGTCATTTTTCCAAACCTTAGATTTTTACAAATAAAATAACAATTAATAATATAATATTTGATTTAAAAACTATTTTGTGTCAGTTTTGACACTGTTTGATATATGATTTTTGTGAAAGTCATAACAGAATTATATGTTCGAACCAAGTTGATTAAATCAACACTAATATATCATTGTAACCTAGAAAATTAGTGGGATTCATAAAAAGTCTCAAATTACATTTATTTTGGTGTTTATAACATCAATTATGTCAATATTTCATTAATAAGATAATTACTGCATCATCATTGTGTCATAAATAAATTAAATTATTTAATGTCTAAAAATTATAAATAAAACACCATTATGTAGGAAATCTTTTTATATTTCTAATTAATATTTATAGTCTAATTTATCTTATGTATAACCCCATATTAAAAATTATTTACTTATTAAACATTGATTTTAACTATTTTAACCCTTCTTTAAATAAATTAATAATAAATGTCCTAATCTAATCCAAGTGGGCCTAAATGATAATATTTTACACTTAAGGTTGTTTTTGGTCGAGATACACTTGTCCAATAGGATTAGGACATGTTTTAGGGTAAAGTTAATATTATTTTTCCCTTAATTACGCTATTTACTTTTAACCGTGGTAAATAAAAGTAAAAAAGTTACTATTCACCAAAAATTATTTTCATCTCATTGAACCACATTTTACTTACTGACATCAACTGTGTCTCTCGGATTTTTGAAATTCCATTCACAGAAGCGGTAAAATTAAGATTTATGAAGAAATTAATTTTTTTAACTACCACTTAGTAGTTTCACTATTCATCAAAAATTGATGTTTTTCAAAACAATGCCAAAATTTCATCCTAAGCTATATTTCATATTCCGAATTCAAAAATGAAGCCTATTTTACCAAATTCATTTTATAGAAGTTGCATTAATTAATTTTATAATTAAATCCCACTGTTAAGACAAATAGCGTGTTTTTAAGAAACAATATCTATCAAAAGACAGACACTTGTTTATGTCTGGTTTAAATGTGAAATTACATCCAATGACCAAAATTGTATTAAATTGTAAAAATATATTCTAAATATACTTTAAAACCACTCAAATTAATAATTTATCACTATTAATTATTTTGATTAAAAAAGTTGTTTTTAATTATAATTTAGTAATTTTCACTATTCATCAGAATATGAAAGTTATCCGAAAAGTACAAAAATTTCACCTTAGGATAAATTCAATACTCCGAATCCAAAAATGAAGTCCATTTTGAGAGCTAAAATTTCTATAATTTTAAAAGGTGGTTATTACTATTTATAACGGCTAGTTATAATAATATTATAATAGCATATCGTTGTTTAGTGAAACTCGGTATTGCGTACTACACACGCTATCGAGGAAGGTCACGATTGAGTGTAATGCAAGGCAAGTCAAGGATGTGTGTTGTGCAAGCTCCTTTTGGTGTAGCGTACAACACAAGACATTAATGAAATTAAAAAGAATATTTTTAATAAAATATCGGGGTGTTACAGTGACATTGAAATATGGATACTGTTATCTAGAAAAAACCTCCCAAACATATACTGACCCCTTTCCATTTCTGACTATAAGATCCTAGATGATCTAGAAAATGATTTCATGCATTAACTACACCAATATATATGGAAACTCATCAGGTATTGAAGGAAATAAACCTACCTTATCTAGGATGTGAGGGTGACCTTCAGAATATCAAAATAATATTTCCTCAGGTGGACCTAGCTTCCATCTCCATGGACCAGGATTCGAAACCAAAAAATCACAGTTAAAATATGAAACTCTCTTTCCCCCATAACATCAGAACTCTACAATAACTAATCATCTAAGAATCATCATGCATTTGTATTCGAGGATGTGAAATTTATAGAGTATTACACTTTATTCCTCCCCTATAACAATATAAATCCTCAACTACATTGTCCATTAATGATATATACTCTAAAAAATCAGGGGACCAGGCAAGGAGTAATCCATTTGGTCGCTGTAATGGAATTACCCTAATTTAAGGATGCGAAGACATCATGAATGGATGGAGGTGAATTCTATCAGATCTTTGAACAAGCCCCTCAAAGTAATGGGAACATTTTTCAAAAGATGATGTTATGGTCAACCTGAAAAATTACCATAATGAATATCCCATATCACATGATTCTATTAAACCTAGATCATATACAATTATAATAATGAAAAATAAATCAGGTTTCAATAAAAGCTTCCATAGTAGTCATCCAGAAAAGAAACCATCCCACCGGGCCAGGGGAAACTTTACCACTATATCCACCCTCCATATCATCAATCCCTGAGTGGATTAAGTATATATCAACAGCTTCAAATCAACCTTGTCCAATAGGGTTGGGTGTATTTATATCTCAATCTACTTTACCATGTTTTCCACTCCCAGATAGGGTCCTACAGAATTCAATGGTTGTTCTAGATCAACCTCATCCCATACGAATGTGGACATATATATCTAAATTCCCATCAAAGGAGTCATCAAATACTTGACCAGAATCTTCTGATCCTCAACAGTGGGACAAAAAAAATCCAATCTTAGCCTCGAATAGTCCCCAAACCATAGGGATGAGTGCATTTTCATCATCATCATCAACATGGATGGAATTAGTCTTCTCTAGGTTTGGAGGTAAATATCAATGGTTAGAATCCCATCTATTATCCCTAATATAGGATAAACATCTACTATTTGTGGACTATTCAGAAATCACAATCAGAAACTCCATCGAGGTCACTATTCACAAGCCAAGATAAGAAGAATGCATGAAAAAAAATCATGAAGGGGGAATAATCTAAAAATATTCAACATGGATAGGGGTTTGATAAATAAACTTAATTATAGTAGTGAAGAATCAGCCTTTTGTGTTGAGAATAATGGGACAAATATAATTTCTCAAAATACCCCTAAGAATGTATTCACTATCAAGACAACATATAATGTAGATCAAGATGAAAATGTTTTGGTATGGAATATAGAAAATATACCAGAAGAGGATGGTGATTGATATGTACTAACTAAGGATGCACAGACGCAGAACTAGATAAGGATCCAAAATATGATAGCCTAGAATATTGAGTTGCAACCTCTACAGTGGAACATAATAAAGAAAAAGGGAAATAAGTGGTTATACACAACTCATCCCCCAAAATATCCAGAGTTCGTTCCCTGGAGGAGATGTTGGCATAGTATGAGGATGAGATAAAAAATTGAGGAAAACTCAAAGAGGAGATACTCAAGGGATTCATTCCCACTGGGTATCATATTCATACTATGAAAAATATCCCTCCTACCACATATGAAGAAATATATGATCTTCCTTAAAGATAATATTTTTAGCATCAGACTTGATCTTGATCTAGGTATATGATCTATATAAATAAAGAAGTCAAATATGGTTTTGAGTTATCTCTAATATGAATATATCCACTACCTCTCTAGGGAGATCATTCAGTCTTAACATTAAAGTATAATTAGTGGGATGGAAAATTAGAGCCACCTCTTCAAGGCTCTCATGCTCCTTATATATGGGAGGTAGCTCAAATAGTAGTACTATAAGAACTACATAATTCCATCAATTCCTAATTTTCTATAATAGAATCCATATAAGGGTGACATAAACTTGTGCAACTTGAGAGGAAAACAAATTCTAAATGGGTTGATGGCACTCTTCCCCTGACCATTTATTAAAATCCTACCTTCTCCAACTTCGATGTTTTTAGAGATCCTAAAAAATATCTCACTCACTTTGTGTCCCAAATTAGTCAAATTATGGGCCCTTGAGGTCAATAGTAGTTCACCAAGATGAGTTTTTTTGTAAAAACTCAGATAATTCCATCTTTTATTTAGTATTTAACCCTTCCAACATGATCTATTTTAGGAAGTGAATACCTTCATCATCAGTTCCTTTAGGAATTTATCCCTATGCAGAGTAATATGAAAACAATTGGCCTAGAAAATTGCAAACAATGAAAAAATTATAGAGTGCATGACTTTATATAAATATGAAAAGTTTAACCTGTTAACTCATCATCCCTCTTTCATGGGATAAATTTCTAGAAATCTAGGATGAAAATCACTAGGATGAGCTGCAGACACCCCTAATCCTAATGAGATATCCAAGAAGATTTTGTGAGATTGTAAAACAACACAAAATTGGAAAGATTTCATTTAATGGGCCCATGATAAGTCTTGACTCATTCCCTCACCATAGGGGAAAAGGATTGACAAGGTAGAAACTGATATTATTACTCTTAAAACAGTAGTAGAGCCTATTCAAGCACCTAGGAATATCCTGAATCTCTTGAAACTTCCTATCAGGTACTAGAAACAACAAAATCACCCTAGTCTAGAAGAAAAAAGAGATCAAGGTTTCTTGGGAATTGCAGAATGATAAATAAAGAATAATCATCCCAAAATGTGTAGGTATCTAGTTATTTTCTTAAATACTAGGAAAATAACCTAGTCAAGTTGTCACTACCTAGGAAACCTAATGAGGTCAACCTCAATAATCACACCAAATAATTCCCATTCTATAGGAGGATGGGTCACACCATCCAAAATTACTTCATGTTCGAAGATATCCTCTAAAGCAAGTTTGATTCTTTATAGGTGATGTTAGAAAATTCCATGGAAAGGGTGACCCGTGTAACCATTTCCTAGTTAGGAGAAGAAGTTAATTAGAAAAAAATGGATAGGCATGGAATAAGTTTGATAAATGGATGACTCAAAAGATAGTTTACTATTCTCAAGCCACCCTAAGAGTACAACATTACAAAAACATTAAAATCACATCACCTATGAAGGTTACATTGAATATTCCTCCTAGAGGTGGATGCAATCATAAAAAAATGAAAATATAGAAGTGGAAGAATCATATTCAGCTCCTAATAAGGTATTAATATTGAAAATTCTTTACGAAACATATAAAGCATGATTATCTCACCAAAAAATGGAACCCTCATCAGAAAAAGATCTCATCTTTGGTTATGTAAAAAAAATACACCTAAAATTTCCCTTCTCTTATGATAAAAATGCCTCCAAGTATGAGTTCCCCTTACATGATTAGGGAACTAGAGGACACAATCATAAGTGCCGAGTATACATGGGAAAGAGTGGGCATAGTCAGACCCAATATCTTATTTACACCCCATAGAAGATATATATGCAGTTGAGACCCATGGGAAATAAATCTAGTGAGATAAAAAAACATGGAGGTTCCTCCGATCCCTCCATCATTCTACCCAACCTATTCATCTTACACGACCATCTAGAAAGGATTGGATTGGACGATCTGTCCAAACAATAAGGAATGTTTAGATGAACTATTCCACTAGAATAATATTCTCCCTAGATATATTTATAATCACTAGGCCTGTCTATATTAAATAAATCATCTCTTGAGTTTCATAATAAGGATAAAACCCACTGTGGGAAGAACCCACCTCAGTCAATAAATTATTACATTCTGAAACACTTGGTGGTTGTCTAAACCAAGATCTCAATCATGGATTCACTTCATCATTCAAAAGAACTCAAGGAATCACTTATCGAAGCCCTCAATAGTTTGTAGTAGTTTGAAAAAAAAGTTTTTGTAGCTGAGGTTTATCGAGTGGAGACTATTCCCTGATAATGTCATGTCACCATATTGTTTATAGAGCAGGATTTAGAAGAGGTCATCCAAGGACACATCAGACCCCTATATGTTTCAGGAAGACTGGATAACATCGACATCTGAAGGGATCTGATTGAAAATGGTTTTGGGGTCAACTTAATCCCAATTCAGACCATATGTTGTTTGGGATATAGTTAAGGGGACTTATCTTCTATAAAGCTACCAATTATAGGGTATGATAAGAGTGATAATAGAACAATTAGTGAGATCACACACATAGATCATTTTAGAGAACTCACATATAATGTAGATTTTATGGTTTCCTAGAAGGAAACTTTATAAAATGTCTTACTCTAATGGACTTTGATTCACAACCACATGGTGGTAACTTCAACATTTCATCAATTCTTGAAATTTTCCATTGATGGGATAGTCAACATGCAACATGGTGACAAAACTCTCTTTGAGTCTTAAAAAGAAACATATGTTGAGGCATGTTTCTCTAAAAGGGAATAAAAACAACGAATAGTGGATAAATGTATATAGGTTTCAACCCCAAATTCTTTAAGGAACTCCCCAGAATATCCTTGGATTGTGCTCGACTGTGACTATATACTAACCATAAATCTGATTGAGATAATAGTCCAAATCCCATATGTCTAAGATCCACCCATCTCTAGATATAGTATAAAAGGAAATAATTAGCTCTAGAATCTCTCTGTAATTAATCTATAAGAAGGGGATGAAAATGTATCATACCATGGACTCTTGTATCCTAAAGGTGGCAAGGATTCCCTCAATTTATCTAACACACCTGAAAATACCTCCACAAACTCATAGGTGTAAGAAGAAGAGTATTACATTAAGACTACCCCTACCATATTTGAGGAAGGAGTCTCCACCATCATTAATGAGCTCATATAGATAAATTAAGGAGTAGAAGAAGACCCAAACAAGAATTTATTAGTTCCCCCATGCCTCTCAAGGAACAATAGATATACATAGCGTTTCTAAAGATGCATTGATATGTGTTATCTTTGAATTTTAAGGAAATTTCAAGAATGAACCCTAATGTTACTATAAACCATCTAGGAATACCTGATGATCATTAAGGTTTCAATAATATGTCTAGAAGGATTCACCCATCCCATACTTCAATTTAGAGTAAGAAGTTATAAAATTGATCAAATATAGTTTTTTTACAAGAGGTGAAATACCGAAGATGGATCACCAACATCATATTTATCAAGAAAAATAAAAATAATATTTGGGTCTACAATGACTTTAGAGACTATAATCCACAATTCTGAACTGATGATTTCACATTTCTGATGTCGTAACCCCTTTTCAATTAAACTGATAGGTTTTAAAACCTATCCTTCATGGATTAGTATTCAGGGTAAAAATAGATCATGATGGACCCTGAATATGAGGAAGCCATAGAATTTTGTTCACTTAAGGGGATATTTTTATACCATATCTTTCCCTTTTTATTAAAGAACACTTGCACTAATTATTAACATGGTATTAATCATATATTTAAGCTCATCTTGGTAATAATAATATACTTTTATGTCAATGAACTTGTGGAGAAAAAACTATATTGAGGTGATCACTTCAAGAATATTCAAACAGTCTTTGAAAAGTTGTAATATCACATTATGAAGATGATTCCACTGAAATTTTCAGTCGAGGTAACATCATAGAAATTTCTTTCATTTATCGTAGGCTACCCTAGCATCAAGGTTGAACCTGAGAAGACTATTGCAATACTTACAATTTCACACCCTTGGAATCTCAAAGAGATTATGAGACTCTAATGGAACATCACTTATATTTGACATTTAATAGGCAATATATCTAGAAAATATCTCTTATTCACTAGGGTAAGGAAGAAGGGAGTTACCTACTGATGAGATGAGGACTGCCAAAAATCTTTTGAGAATCTCAAGTAGAACATGTTTCACCCACCAGCCCTGATACTGCTAGTGGAATGAAATACAATCATCTTATATGTGACCACCATGGAGAGGCCACTTCATGATCTCCTCATGTAAAAAAAATATGTGGATAATGATAGTGGTCTCTATTACCTTTGATGAATGGTTATAAGAACTGATACCTAATATTCTTATGTCAATAAGCATTTTTTTGCACTAAACTTTGTATTAAAAAAGATGATACACTACTTATAGAACTACAAATTTTACAATGCCTCTCATATTGGTCCGCTAAAGTACATCCTTGGATGTCCCATACCAATTAGGAATTTGGACTAATGTGCGGTCACTATGAAATAGTTTAACATCAATTAAATATCCAAAAATGAAGTGAAATTACATGAACTAGATAATTTCCATACGGAACATCCTACCATAGAAAGTACACCAGTGGACACCTAACATCAAGATGACGTGGTTTTCTTTACCCATGATACTCACCAAACATGGGAGATGTATTTCTATGGAACATTCTGAAGTCTTGATATGAAGATACTGTAAAATTCAAATATCAATCAGGTTGTCTTAGGGATTTTATTTTTCTATCTTGAAAAATTTATTTTTTTCTACTATTTGTCACTATCTGAAGGCTACATGAATAATGATACTGAATACCAATCCCTCTTCTTTGGTTCATTACTAGCCCTACAATTATAGATATACAACCTAAACATGAAAGGGGATTTAGTATTAGTGATAAAGAAGATTGGTGGAGAATATTTCATCTAAAAGGAAGAATTATCCCATATCACTAGCATTATTAGACGACTAATGGAAGATTCCCCAATTGAACCCACATATCATCATGTCAATTAATTAGAAAGTACCTATACCGTACCACTGGATAAAGAAAAATACCATCCTAATCAACCCTGAATAGGACAATGTGGTATCCCCCCCACACATTTAATGATAGACAGATATACACCCTTGTATGGATAGATCTCGTAATTGAATATCTCCAAAATGGGATCCTCCAAATAGAACGAGCTCAAATACAATATATTCGGTGTCGAGCAATGAAATTTTCCCTCTGGGATTGGCCAAATGTAAAAAAATACCTCCAAAAGAGAGGATTTGATGGAATCATCCATAGATTCATACCTAAAAGAGAGATTACCACCATCATGGAAGAAGTACACACATTTTCTTGTAGGGATAACCAATTTGAGATCCATATTTCCTAAAAAATTAGGAGGCTCGGTTACTACTGGAAAACAATGACACCTAACTGTTTGGAGTTCACCAATAAATTTCAAGCACTCCATATTCAGGAACACATCATCCACCGACCTCCAATGTTAATATATACAACTAATTATTCTTTTCCATTGGTCATATGGGGAATAGAAGTTGTGGGGACATATCCCCTAGACAAAGATAACAATTTAATGAAATTATTATTACTATTAAATTATTATCAAAATGGGATGGGGTAATACCCCACAAAGAATTCATAAAGAATAACAACATAAAATTTATGAAGTATAAAATCATTAATATATTCGGAATCCATGACATGATATTTACAGAAAATGGCACCAACATTTGTGATACTATGTTAAATAAATTATACTAGGAGTATAACTTCAAGTCTATCTATTGCTCTCACTATCATGCAATGGTAACTGAAGAAAATAGAGGCTTTAAATATGACTCTATCAAATATACTATAGAAAATGGTGAATATGGTCAACAATTATAGAATTTTTTCTTTTTATTACATTAATTATCATTACATGATACAAAACAAAGGATATTTTCATGTTTAATTTTTATAAATAAGGTACATATTTCATGAAAACATAAAACATTATTCTAAATACACTTTAAATACATATGAATTTGTTTACCCTTATTTATATGTACTTCATCTCATAACCAGAGGATATAAATCAAAGTAAAGAGGTGATAATGAATCCTAGTAATGGAATAAACAAGAGATATATATAGAATGTGATCTTGAGACATATCAATAATAATATGAGGCATAATGATTAGGAATGTCAAAGAGGCATATCATCATAACAATAAGAACATGAATCATCACAGGCATATGTGGATACATAATTTCAACAAGATGTTTTTAATTGTATCATCAATGTTTATAGAAATGTGGATACATCATTTCAATGAGACGCTTATAATAATATCACCATGTTTTATCCCTGAGGTGTTGTAAATAAAAATGACCAATGTTATTCAACAAGGTATCGTATAACATGTCATCTCTAGATAATAAATTTTTTACCTAATTAATTGGAGAACTATTAACGAGAACCATTCATATTTATTAATTTAATTTGATCTAGATAGATCGTAATAAATCATTTCATTAATAACCTATGGAGAATAAAGTTTGAGTTTCACATAAAAAATCATGGCATACAAAAGAGACTAATGATATGATCATTACGTCATTTTAAAACCATGAAAGGATATTTCAGTTTCATATATGTAAATCCTTGAATTAAAAATAAATTTTTAAATATATTTGAATTCCCATTGAAAAAGTAAGATGTTTGGGTATTCTAATAAAAATTAAAAGAGAAATACTCATGTAAAAGAGGAAATTTTGAGAAGAAAATTCGACAGCATGATGGGTATAAAACATGGTTTCAAAAAATAGTAAAATGAGATTGGAAAAGGATATCCCATTAATAAAAGAGTATTCATACCATATTAGTATAATAGAGGGTGGGAAAAACCAATTTTATTGTCAATTGAAAGAAATAACAGAAAAGGACTCCTAAATGGAAAAGAGAATTGATGATTTTCCTTTACCTTGAAAAGTAGTTCCTAAAACATGAGGAATGAACCCTGGGGAAATGAGGAAACATTTAGGGGACTCTTTGGGAGGAAATAAAAACATAAATTCATGGAGGATGGATTGGACGTGAATGGAAATGGATAATTGGGTGGGTATTTATAGGATAAGTGGAGGATTTGTTTAATAATTTCCAAATATAGGTCTTAGAAAACTAGGTTGTGGAAAATTAAAAAATATTGGCTTAACCATGGGTTTCTCTCATGGTATTATAAATTTGGGTCATATTTTAATTTAATTTTATCCACTAGAACATAACTTCTCTTTTAAATACATATTTTGTCTTGGAAAAGTCCTGATTCCATTTTTTCCTTTTTAGACTTTTGGATAGTAACTTATGGTTTAAAAAATTAAATAAAATCAACTAAAATAATTAATAATAATAAAATTACATATTTGTTTATCATGTATTGTGTTTAGTTAATTATTAAATCATTATGAAACAAATATTATAGCAGAAATTATATAGAAACCCTAAATCTATATGATATACTATTCATGAAAAAATGAAGTATTTTAGAAAATTATCATAAATTCATCCTAACCTATTATTGATGTACTGATTTCAAAAATGATGTTTATTTTATTTGGAAAAATTTCTATATATGATAATTTAAATATAAAAGTTTGTATTCATTTAAAATAGAGGTTTTTAAAGAATAATCAATTTTTTTGACATTTATAAAAAAACCCTAGTCATTTATAAAATTATTTAATAATTTATTATATAAATAATTTTTTTTAAAATATTATTTATATAAAATAAATAATATTCAAAATAAATTAGTTTATTAAATAAATTGTATATATTTTCGAGAAAAATAAAATTTTGTTTTATTTGCGTCTAAAAATAAAATTATCAAATTCATCTCAATTAAATATATATATGTTTTATTTCTATATCATTTGAAGTGGTTCAATGATTCTAGTATATTTTTATTATCTGTACTTTTCAATTTTAGCTATACTATTTTATATTTTTTTAATGTTGTAATGTTTGGTATTTTAATTGGTTTTATAGCTGGCTAATGTAAGTATCATTGTTAAGGAGATTTTTTTGGTTTATCTTTATATTGTATAATATTATATTAAAAACACGTTTATTTCGGAAGAAAATATAATTTATAAAGTATGGGTTGTTATATTCTTCCCCCCTTAAGAAATTTCATCCCATAAATTTCCACTCATTATCTTAGTTGAGAAAAGGTGAGGGTACTTCGGTCTCATTATCACCTCTAGTTTCCATGTAACTTTTTCATATTTATGTTTCCTCTAAAAAACATTGATGAGGTGGGTAGTATTTTAACATTGAACCTTGTATCTATAGTCCACGATCTCAAAAGGATGCTCCTCTTAATAGAGGTCATGTTCCATTTGTACCACATTTTCATTCAGTTCATGTGAGACATCAGGTATGTTCTTCCTTAAGCGAGATACATGGAATAAATCATGAACTTGAGAAAAATTCATTGGAAGTTCTAGTTGATAGTCCAATGCTCCTAAGTAATCAATGATTTCATTGGGGCCAATGTACCTAGGGAAAAGCTCCCATTTCTTTCCAAATCTCATGACTCTCTTCTAAGGAGATATCCAATGGAAATAATTATCACCAACAACAAACTCCAAGGGACATAAAATATTTTCATCATAACTCTCTTTTTGACTCTAATAAGACTTTATATGTTTTTGGATGCAATGAACCATTTCTATCATCTCTTACTCAAGATCAGGCCCAATAAATTTCATCTCTCCAACTTCATCCCATCAAGTAGGGGTTCTACATAGATTTACATATATAGGTTCATATGGTGTTATTTGAATACTCTAGTGGTTTTTTTTGTTTTATGAGAACTCAACTACTGAGGTGTTTTTATCCCATCCAACATTAAATTCTGTTAAGCATGTTTTTAGCATTTCCTCAGGTGTCTAAATGTTCATTTCAGATTGGATATCAGTTTGGGGGTGATAGGCCATATTGAAATTCAATTTAGTATTAAAATCATCATAAAGACTTCCCATAATTTAGATGTGAACCTTGTGTTATGATAAAAAATGATATAATGTGGAACCCCATAAAATCCTTACAAATTTGTTTATGTATATATTTGAAGGTTGTTCAAGATAGGATTCTTCTTGAATAGTGATAAAATGGGAAGTCTTGGAGAGTTTATCCACTATAAACCATACCAATTTTTTTATTTTGGATATTCATGGGATACCAGTGCTAAATCCATTGTTATATTTTAAACCTTCACATTGGTATGGGTAGTGGTTGCAATACACCTTTTGCAAGTAATTACTCCACCTTCAGTTTCAGACATACCATGAACCTTATAGTGTAGTCGGTAATATCCCTTTTCATATTATGCCACCAATAAAGATCGTGAAGTTCCCTGTTCATTTTTCTAATTCCAAGATGTATAGAAAATATTGATCTATTAGATTCATACAACATCTCATTATATATAAATGAGATAGATGGAGCACATATCCTGGTATACAATTTTAATACACATTCTTGATAAATATTTAACATAGTAAACATACCATTCTTCATAGCCTCTATCTTACTTTGTAACAAAGGATCTTGTCTTTGGGTGTCCTTGTTATTCTCAAGAAATTATGGATGAGAAATAATTTAGAATTGGGTTGATAATGTCCCTTCCCTTACAATTCCAGTGTCTAATTTTACTAGGTCATTGATAAATGGATCTCTTTGAATCCTCAATTTTTCCAAAACAACATTTTCTTTCCTAATTAATGAATTAGTGACTTTAGTTGGGCTTCTTGGGTAATAAGGAAGTGAACTATCATAATATTTAAGAGGTTACAACTATCCCATCTGTCTCATTTTAAATTAATTTTGTGTCAAATTATAATTCAAACATCGGCAGTCTGCGTATATATCCTATTTATTCCCATAAATATAGTGCTTCCATTTTTTCAGAGAAATAATAACTATAGTTTTATCTAGTTTATGTGTAGTATAATTCTTTTCATGTGGATTTAACTATTGAGATTCATAAGCAATCACCTTTTAGTATCTAAAGAGAACTCACCAAATCACTTTCATAGATGAATCCTTATAAATAATGAATCCTAATCTGATAGAGGATAGAGTTAACATAGGTGAAATAATGAATATCTCCTTCAGTTCTTGGAAGATTTCTTTACTCACCTTTTTTCAGATGAACATAGGACATTTTCAAGTTAACATTGATATTGGTTTATAAATTCATGAATTTTTTCCCAAAAACCACATATAATATCCTTATAAAGAAAGGAACAATGAATCTTAGTTACTATTATAACGTGATTCCACTCCTCAACAACCATTTTCTTCACATGGTCAACTGAGATTCCTTCATTGGATACAATGTTCCCTAAGAATGCATCTTATTATAACCATAATTCACATTTTACAAACTTTACCAAAATCTTATCCTTCCTCAGGTTTCCAAAGATCACCCTATGATGATCCCCATGCTCCTCATGACTTTTAGAGTATATTATAATATCATTAATAATAACTACCATAAATTTATCAAGTTAGTCCTTAAAGTATATGTTCATTAAATCTATAAATATAGAATAAACATTATTCATGATGAAAGGAATAAAAAAACTCATTATACCCATATATCTTTCAGAAGGAAGTGTTTCAAATATCTTCTTTCTTCACCCATAATCGATGATACCAGGATTGGAGGTATATCTTAAAGAAGAACTGACCCCCATGAAGCTGGCCAAATAAGTTATCTATCTTAGTGAGAGGGTATTTGTTCTTCACTGTGATACCATTAAGTTATCTATAATCAAAGAATAACTGCATTGATCTATCCTTATTCTTCAAAATGAAAACATGTTCTCCATAAAAAGACACACTTGGTCAGATAAATCCATTTTCAATAAGATCTTGAAGTTGTTTCCTCAATTCCACTAACTCCATATTTTCTATTCTATATGGGGTCGTTGATATCATATTGGATATACATAAGAGTTCAATAGAGAAATCTACCTCTATTTCTAGGGGATTTCCAGGTAACTCTTTAAAAAATAAATCCATGTATTCCTATATGATATGGACATTCCCAATCCTTATACTATAATTTTCTTATCCCTCTTCACAGATCATCTTCTTAAATAGGGCTATAAGATGTGTTTCTATGAAAAGATAGGGTCAGTATATATCCCCATTGAAAATTGATCTAGGTTGTTCATTCAATACTACTGATATTTCCTCGATTCTATCGCTGATCATAGGAATATAATTTGATAGCTAGTATATCTATAGTATAGTGTTGAATTATAACATAGGAATGAATTCTGGATTGGTGATGCGATTATACTCTCCAGAGTTAATACTATAGTTTCAATACAATGTTGATGCCAAGATAATTACTCTAGGATTCTTGACTAATAACTCTTCTACTATAAGTTCATGGATTTATTCTATATTCTTTGGAAACATGAATGAAATAATTGAATGCATAGAACCACAATCAAAAAAATTACTTGCTTTCTTTGACATTACAATGATTTTACCTTCCATCACATCATTCTAAGCCTCCACTTCATCCATTATGATAAAAAATTCTTGACATTTATACCTTGTCCTAAGATGATGTTCTTGGTGGTTCTCTTTCATTATCATATATTTTAAACATTGATTGGAAAAGTTGTGAATCTTTCCACACCTATAGAATTGAACTTCTAGTTGGGCCTGCACCATCTTCCCTTTTTCATTAGTATCGATAAGTTTTGGATTCACATCACCACGAAAAGTTTGATCTATATGGAAATCTCTTATGAACTTATATCAATTTGCACTCCCATGTAAGAAATACCAAAATTCTTATTCCCACATTTGTTGTAGGTGGGAGGTTACATCTTCTTCCCTCCTCTTTCATGATCAAAGTAACTCCATGAGTTTGGATCCATAAATATATTCTTTTAATTTGATCTATGTGACCACAACGTCTCTCTAAACTCTAGTTTAACATTCCTAGAACTCCACACTATCTCCACATAGCTGTTATAGTCGCAATTTTTTAGATTTCTCCGTAGATGGGGTCTCCGTCTACTAAAGAATCTATAAAATTTTCCATTAGGATCTATAATGATGCTATAGGTGTATCTAAAAAACTTTTAAATCGTATCTCATACCTTCCCATGAATTCATTTTCCATATTCTCTAGTTCAAGGAATTCATTGTTCATTTTCATTCACATAGAATAGGGGATATATTTATTGAAAAATATTCTCCAAAACTCTTACCACTCCATAGCATCAATCTCCTTTCATGGATTGATGTTTTAGTTAGTGTCCACCACTGATCAGCTTATCCTTCTAAGTGGTACACTACTATGGTGAGTTTTTCTTACTCAGAAAATAGAGTACAAAAAATATATTTTCTATAGATATTATCCATTTCATAGTAATAAATGGGTTGGTAGATCCACTGAAATAGGGTGGTATTTGATGCATGAAGGATTCAAAAGAAATTTTTTACCTTAAAGTTGTATCCAGCCTCTTAAATTGATTCAATTTATTGTTAATAAATTGATTTAGTTGATTCATCAACCTAATGATGTTTCCATTAAAAATTTCATTATAACATTGGTAGTACATCATCCATTTAACTCATCATTTATGTGGTTCCTAATATTTCACCCAATTTATCTAATAGAAGAAAACATTAGTGGGAAAAATGTTACTTTTAAGAATCTTATAATTATAAAGGGTTTTTGTGTATTAAAACATCATTCTTAAATATGTTTTTAATCTCTTATAATAACAGTTAAACTATTTATATATCCTTTATAATTCTTCATAAAAATCATGTGATTAACCAAGAATTTCCCTTGGGAGTGACAAACCATGAGTGCAGTAAGGCTCGTTGTCCTGAACATGTTCCTATTCATGTTTAGCTCAAAGAGGTATTTTTTGGTGTTACCCCTATATAAATCTATTCTAGAGCCACATCCCATTGTTCATATCCATATAGGGATTTCTTTTCTTGGAAACCAGTTACTTAATACTTCCCCAAAACACCAAGATATTTTCCAATATTAAACTTGTCCCTAGGGTTCTTCAAAAAAATTTCAATTCCTATTTTCTATAAATAACTAAACCCTACTTTGATACCAACTATGGCACCCTACCTTTTTATTACATAAATTTTCATTAAATGATACAAAAAATAGGATCTTTTCCAGTTTATTTTTTAAAAAAGAAGGTACATAATACATTAAAACCTTAAACTTTCTTCTAAATCCACTTGAAATACATGTTCATCTATTCCCCATAAGTTATATTTATTATATTAGATAACCTGGGGACATATATAAATGGTAATATGTGATCATGAAGCCTCATAAAGAAATATACAAGAGAGACACGTAGCATGTGATATTGAGACATATCAACATGAACATGAGGCATAATGATATATCATGAGAAAGAGGAATTCCATAATAATAACAAGAACATGGATCATAACATGGAAATTTAGCTAGAAATTTCAAATGATACATTAATAATCATATCACCAAGGTTTATCACAAAGTTGTTGTAAATATAAATTACCAAGGTTATTCCCAAAGGTATTATATAACATGTCATCTCTAGAGATTAGATTATTTACAATATGCATTAGAGAGAAATTAGGGTGCACCCTTCATATGTACTAATTTAATGTGAACCATGTAGAACATAATAAATCATTTAATTAATGACAAATAGAGAATAAAGAGATAGTTTCTTATAAAAAATTATGGAATATAAATGATCTTAAAGACATGATCATTACATAATTTTAAACCCAAAAAACTATATGCAAGTTTCATAAATCAAAATCCATAAATTAGAAAACCAATTTTAAATTGTGTTGAATAACCACTGAAAATAAAATAGTTTTGAGCATTCAAATAAAAACTAAAAGATACTTACTCTTGTAAAATAGGAAAATTTTAGAAGTAAATTTAGAAGGATGATGGGTATAAAACATGGTTTTATAAAAATAGTAAAATGGGAGTGGAAAATGGTATCCCATTCATAAAATAAAATTAATAATGTAGTGGGATAATTGAGAGTGAAAAATTGTAAATTTCTGGAAAATTCAAATACTTACCACAAAAGGAATCTTGAATGGAAAAGAGAAGAGAATAATTTCCACTACCAAGAAGAGTTGTTCCTAAAACCTGAGGATGGAAAATTAGGGACTTGAGGAAACCATGGGGGGAATATTGAGATAAAAATAACCAAAAAATCAACAAGGATAGATTTAGAGTGAATGGAAATGAAAAAATGGGAGGGTATTTATAGGATAAGTGAAGGAATCTTTTAATAATTTCTAAATATAGGTCTTGTAAAACTATGTTGTGAAAAATGAATAACCATAGTCTTACCCATGTTTTTTTCTCATGGTATTGGAAATTTGGGTCAAATATTATTTTATTTTAATCCATAAGAACCAAAATTAATTTTTAAATAATTTTTTTGGCATGGAAAATTAAATATTTTACTATGTAATTTTTAAACAAAAACAAATTTTTTTTAGACTTTTTGAAAGTAACATAAAGTTTTAAAAAATAAATAAAATATATTAAAATATTTAATATTAATAAAATAACATAATTTTTGTCATGCATTGTGTTTAATTATTTATTACATCATTATGATATAAATATAATGTCATAAAATATATTAAAAAATAATTTTTTTTACTATTTAAGAAAAAAATTACTATTTTAGAAAATTATCATAAATTCACCCTAACATAATTTTTATGTGCTAATTTCAATAATTATGTAAATGTTATCATAAAAAATCTATAAATATGATAATTTAAAAAAATATATTTATATTTTTAAAATATCAATTTTCAAGGAATAATCACTTTTCTGACATTTATAAAAAAATGCATAGGCCTTTGTAAAATTATTTAATAACTTATTATTTAAATAAAATTGTTTCAAAAGACCATTTACTAAAATATATATTCAAAACAACTCGTTTTATTAAAAAGGTTTTATATATTTTCTAGAAAAATAAAATTATGTTTTATTTGCATTCAAAAATAAAATTATCAAATTCAACTCAATGAAAAATATATTTTATTAGGAAAATAACATTGAAGTTGAATTTATAGAATTAAAATTTTATTCATACAAAGGGTCTTACACTTTATGAAAATAAGGCCTATAAACGTAACCCCTTATTACACTCTCATACACACTGAGGGTAAGGTGTGTGATGGTGGTAGTTTTGTGGGGTGCATCGGTTAACATCAACCAAGTAGTAATCTTCACTAAGGTTTGCTTCTCCCATAATAGATTTTATTTAAGATTCAATTGTTGAATCTTGGACTAGGATTGGTCAACGTAAAACCCTAGTGATGATACATCCCTCCCAATTTTTATCAAATTGAATTCAAATGACATGACTATATTGGTTGAGGCCATCGATTATCCTTTGTTTATCAATTATCCTTTTTCATTAAAACATATACAAACTAATTATAATTTGAAAATTATCAAAAAATCTATAATTTTTAAATATCATATTGAACAATGGTCATATTGACCAATGGTCATATAACAGTCGAATACCAATGGTCACATTTCCCTTTGTACCCTATAAATTCGACTTCATTCATTCACTCAAAATTCACTACAAAATTTTATGGCTATATTTAATTTCATAATATGTTTATTAGTTTGATAATATTTTATTTTATTCGTATATAATTTATAGTGGGGGTGATGATTATAGTATATTGGGGAAATCCATACATTCCCATTTTAGCAGTTCTATTATATATTTTTTTATCCATTCATACTTTCGGACATTTTAGTTGGTTTCATAGCTGACTATTGTAAATATAATTATTAAGGAGATAATTTTTTTTTGTTTCTCTATAATTTTTATAATATTATTTTAAAAAAACATTTATTTAGAAAACAAAAATCATTTAGAAATTCAGGCTCATTACAAAAAGTCATGGCCATATAATATCCTTCATGCTTTATGGGCCTACCATACCACCATATGTATAACAACATTAGAAATGTTGTATTCATTGGTGTATTGAATTGAAGTATTGCTTCCCATGGAAGTCAATTTTCCCTTACTCTAAATAGTGATATGTAGGAAACTCACAAATAATGAGTAGTTGCGAAATCTGTTAGATGAATTGGAATATATCGATGATAAAAGGTTGTTTGTATTGCACAACCTTGAATTCCATCACAATCGAATCACACAATCCTTTGTACCTCCATTTATTCCCTAAAGTAAAATGAGTATTGACTCTTAGGATGCCAGTGATACCAGATATTAAACCACCAAAATTGAAAAGAAAATGACAATATCCTTATATCATAGATAAGAAATTTCAAAATGAAGCTTACTTGTTGTCTAGGATGGACGGGGAATACGTTACGCCCCCCACCAATGCATGTTTTATTAATAAATAATTTGATTGTCTACCATCAAGAATTATTTCCAACAAAATCTCACAATATTCAAGTGTATGTAAAAGGTCCTAGTAGTAAGATGCTAAACTACACAACATTTCATGTCTTGACCACAAAATGTTAAAATATAACATAACACATCCTCACCACATGATATTAAACTATATAGGACACATCCTTACCATAAGAAATTAAACTACATGGGAATCATTATCTCACTGAAAATTTATTGTACATAAGAAAGATATTTATAAAAGATAAATGAAGTTCCCGCATCCCTGTGTGTGATTAAGGTCCTCATAGGGAATCTCCCATTCAAGAAAAACATGCGGCTCAATTGCAATTATCATAAGATATGTAGTGATTCTTAGATCCTATATTTTGGTCCAGTATCTATTTTATACAAAATTTTCATATCATTTCCTTCAACTACATCTATATGAAGATAGAACCCTTTTAAGTTCCTTTTTTCTCACAACAATCATATCTCACATGGGATTACAAATTCTGGTACAATATTTCTTATGTGATTGAGACATTTCAGTTCACAAAAATGTAAGAATAGTCATGTATGTAACACCTTAAAAGGCGCACCGTGAGTTATTACTACAGGAAACTAAACATCATGGTTTATGTCCCTTTCATTTCCAAAAACATCACATTACCATGGACCTCACCCTAGAGGACCACTATCATTGGTGTTGTTCTCCCACTAGACCTCTCTTCAATAACTAAATGAGTCTTGATTCATACCAACACAAGATATGCATTGAGACCTAGATCTCAATCCTAGTACTAGATTAAAATTTTCTTTTTCATGGTGGGGAACCTACATCCTTACCATATGATGTTAAAATACATGGTTTCTCATGAGATGCATGTCTATCAATTTAGGTCATCATGAGATATGTAGTGATACCTGGATATCCAATCTTAGGTCTAACTTCAATAATAAATGGGAAAATACCTCCTCTATGTATGGGTGAGACCTACATGAAGAGTTACCTATTTAATAACTATGTGTGGCTTGATTCCTATCGTAATAGGATATATAGTGATGCACAGATCTTCAATTTTGGGTCTAGCTACAAAAATAAACTGGAAAATGCCCCCTCTATGTATGGGTCAGGCCTGTGTGGAGAGTTTCCCCATCAATAAATACATGTGGAAAGATTCCTATTATCATAGAATTTGTGGTGATGCCTGGATATCCAATATTAGGTCAATCTATAATAATCAACTGGAATAGTGACACCCTCTATGTATGGTCCATACATGTGTGGAGAGTTCCCTACTCAAGAACAACATATGGCTTGATTCCTATTATCACAGGATATGTATTGACACCTGAATATCAAATCGTAGGTCTATCTTTGAAAATAAATAGAAATAGTTCCCCTCTTCTATGTATGAGTCAGACCTATGTAGAGATTTTATTATTTAAGAACTATGTATGGCAGGATTCTTCTCATCATAGGATGTGTAGTGATGCTCAGATCTCCAATACTAGTTCTATATGCAACCTAAAAAAATGTTCCTCTCACTGATTATGATTCATACCTATATAGGGAACTTTTCATGTCCTTGATACATGACATTAAACTATTGGGAAAGGAACACATCTTCACCACATGACATTAAACCATAGGGACAATGTCCTAGATTCATGAAATTAAAACCACAGGGAAAAGATATCCTCACTATATGAAATTAAATGTTTTAGGGCATCAATGATAATCCTTCCATATCAAAGAATCACAAGTTCTTGGACCTATTCCACCAGATATTAGGGCACTCTCATAATATTTTAAGTACCTTATCCCATATATCACACTTCATGTATTGATCACCTTATGTTTCCACAAACCATTCATGGCCCATGTGAAGGAAAATATATATCTATTTTTACATTTATGATAATGAATAAAGTCTTATACCAACCTAATAGAGAAATCATGGACCTATAATTAGGGGTTTATAATCCTTTTGAGCTTGACACTTTCATGGTAGAACTCATGACCCTAGAGTTTTATTTTTCATCCCTAATATGATTGTCCAATTTCACTAGTCATGTCCAGAGATCCATTATTTGTGATTTAAAACATTTTCATCTACCTCTCAGAAGGATCTTGGAGTACTATTAACACTACATATCCAATTTAGGATCGTGTGTATCATTCCACTCAAACTAGGTCTATGTATTTCAAGACCTTAAATTCCATACACGTTGGTCAATGTTGTGTGATCTAAAACATTATCCATTAATGGTCCAAATCATATGACCCTAAACTACTAGTGAATGAGATAAAAAACTTATCAATTTTAAAACACCCAAAGGGAATATTTATAAAAAGTCGATTATCTTATATCTAAACTCTTCATCTCCATAATTTAGGAAAAATGTTAGTGTGTAAATGAATAAGTCATAAGCTCATAGAACCCACTTGGTGTACCTAATAAAATATTAGTCATTCCTATTGAACCTACTGTTCTAGGAGAATTTTATAATAATTATTTTTCACATATCCTCACCATGATAACACATTCATTAGGTGGAAACACAACTTCTAATGATCTTGAACCCTTAATGAGTATTATGTTTTCCACAAATCACACTTCATGATCTGAGCACATTAGGTCACCGTAAACCTTCCATGTCCCATGGAAAAGGATACCCAGCTTCACAAGTCTCTTTGTATAACAATTAATGTTACTCTATGGTTCATGTATATGTGAATATGGTCTTAAAAAAATTTATAATAACTTTTAAAATGGATTTCTGATCTTTTTGATCCCCAACATAACCATTGAAGAACTCAACACCTTAGAGTGTTTTGGGTCATCCCTGACACGATTACCCCATTTCATTAATAATTACTCAATAACTTTTTACCAAGACTTAAAATACCTAGGACTTGGTTATTAAAGAACATTATGAATCCTCAACATCACATAATTGTTCCATGTACTCTTTCCCAAATTAAGAATTTGACACTCTATTACCAAACCGTTTGATAGTATACACCACATGACTAGAAATCAAATGGAGTATGGACTAAGCCTCCCCATAAAAATAAGATATATTTACCTAGGAAACTATTAAACTTACATGATATATTTTAATCCACTTACCACTTCATTTTCTATGTTTTTGGCTCTTCAAAAATCTTTCATAACCCTTGGAACATAGTTGGGACACCCTTATTAGACCATGCGATCAATGCGTAAGGGATTTTACCTACCAACTAGAGGTATCTCTTCTATGAAATTAAGGAACTCCAATCCTTGGGAGCCTTGATAACACCATGGTATAACTCAACACATCAGGGTGTTTTGGGTTATCCATGAAAATTCTGGCTCATTCTATATTCATTGATTCGAACTTTTGGGATATCAATCACACCAACTATATTCTAACCCAGGTGGACTCAACTAACCAAGTATTTTATCTTGACCCATACCATCCAAAAAATATTTCATAGCCCTTGTAAAAGAGTGGGGACACCTATTTATGACCATGATATCAATGAGTAATGTCCCTACCTAATCCATCTTTCCATCCCACACACGTGAATCTTTCGTGATTATGAGGGTCCTATTGGGATTCGTAAAACCCAAAAATGAAAAACCATGAGAGCATAGACCTATTGGTGAAGAATGAAAAGAAATTGATGGATAAATGTAAAATAGAAAAATTTTAACCATCGTTGGCCAAGAGTTATTGTAAAATGATCAATATTAGGGATACTAAAGTCAAAAAACAATTAAATAACCAAATCAATAAGTACATGGGCACATTATCAGGACACACTTAGCATGGATCAATAGAAGGGATTGATATGATCAATAAATTTAATCAAAAAGTATTTAAACCATAAAATGATGAGTCATTTTTGTAAATTGGATATTTTTTCATCAAAGTACACACTCTCCAATGATAAAAAAAGTTCATTGTGACCATTGCATTGTGATATAATCTGATCTAGAGATTCATCATCGTCTGATTTGATTCTCCAATGGAATGAGGAAAGAGAATATTTGGAATCCTCTTTTGGTGTATCTGGCTAACCATGGAGGATTATCCATGTCACAAATATTATATAATTTTTTTTGGTTAAAATGAATTAATTAAATAATTAATCCACAAAAAATATATCCAAATGAGTGAGATATCCGAACACCCCATGGGGATGTATTTTCGGTCGAAAATTGGGTAAAAATGCATCCCAGACTCAAACATGGTCTTAGAATTATAATATGAGATTACATTTATGATATATCTCATTTTCTTTAATACAATAAACACACATAATATAAAATTTATTTAATATTTTTATAAAATTAATTCTGAGAACACTGGGCCACAGAATCACACACCATCTCAGCACCAATCTCTTAATATATATATATATAAGTATTAAAAGAAAAAACAAGGTCTCCATACATAATGGCTTTGACCTACCAACCAGAGGAATCTCCTCCTTGTTGGAAAGGAACCCCAAATCCTAATGAGCTTTGGAAACACAACGGAGGAACTCATAAAATTATGTTGTTTTGGTTCATCCCAATAATTTTTTCCTATATTGCATATTAATCTATCAAGTTTGGGCATTAAGACTTAAAAATTACTAGTATTTGAAGACTTAACCACAAGAATTAAAAATGCATAGTATTTTATGTCCTAAGAAAAAGAATTTAAAATATATAGAATATTTATGTCTTGAACGCATGATGTTAAACTAAATAGATGAAATCCTTCCACATGAAATTAAACTAAAATAAATATTTCCTTACCTCAAGAAGTTAAAATGAATGTATAAATTTATTTTGAAAATAGTATATTTCCAATAGTAGAAAGTCTAAGCTAGTATAGTCTAAACTATAGGTGATATAATGTCTGATATAGAGGACCATAAACTATATAAATAGAATATCCAAGCTAGAAGACCCTAAAATATAACAGAAAAATGGTTTGGTTTTCAAGACCATCTATGAATCCAATAAAAAATAACTCAATGATCACCAAGTTAAAAACCTGAAGAGGGACCCCTAGGAAAAAGTAAAGTCTGTTCTCACTGGACATGTTCTTTGCTTATTCCAAGAAATACTGAGCACTTGTAAAATGGAAAAGGAACAAAATCCATCCTTACAATAACTCGCAAGAATGAGGAAAAAGGAAAATTTTAGTCCATTCCCACTACACCAAATCCTATATGATGCTAAGAAAAAGTTATGGTGATATTAATAAAAAGATATAAAGCTTGTGGGATCATCATTTTTCCCTATAAAATTCATGTTATGCTTATAAAGTTCACTGAATTTAGAAAAATATTAGGTAATTATCCCTCCAGTACATAACCAAATTACCCTTTTTTTTGAATCAAGGTAATCTAAAGAAAATTGATGAAGTTAAATTAATGAGATGCATAATTTAGATAGAAATTCATGGGAATTTATCAAGAAAAATCTATTTTAATTTAAAAATTCAAATCTTTGAGCCCATTTTCACTTGATATTATGAAATGGATAGGTATCTTCACTGATTCATGAAATATTTGGACCAAAACATATCATGGGCATCATGAAAAGAATAATATTGGATAGTGATACATAATATTTCAATAATATTCATTCATTGATAAGGTAAAAAATATATAAATCTCCAAATAATTCATCCTCTCCATGGACTCCGTAAAAAACATCTTTGATCATATTACAGTATGATTTGAGCAAATAAATTATGATGGTTGGCCAGGGTATGTCGAGAGGTGTCGATTGATCAATGAAGTGCCTCCAACCCTACTTCTTATACTACTTCCAAAGGATGAAGAGTCTCGATAATAGAAGACATCTCCTAAACTCATTTATGAGTAGTTATTAATGAGGATTCTGATTTTTGGAGATTAGACTTTGAGTGAGCTATGATATCCTCGTGTCTTTCTATTTTCTCGGTCAAGGCATTCAGTTTGGTGTGTAGCTCAAATATTATCTGATGAATCTATTCCACAGCCTCCAAATATTACCTCTTAGTTTTTTTAGGGTATTACCATCGTTGAAATTATTCAATCCCCTCTCAATAGTAGATAACTATTTCCAAGTTAGGATAATTTGTCACATGACGACATACTATGGTGGGTGGTAAACGATGCCCACCCAAAAATTTTAAAAAATCTTGTGAAGTAATTCCTCTTGTTTATGAAATATTTTATAGGGAATATCTATGATCAATGTGTGAATTTGATTCGAAATTATACTACATTGTTTTTTGTCCTCTCCAACTATTGGAGTTGGTACTTCCAAAAGGGGGTAATGGACTGAGCTGACGAAGAAGAAAGGGAGGAAGTCCCATATACTCTTATCTCAAACGATGCAACATTTATCACTCATATTGAAGGATCAAAACCCTCAAAAAAATCTACTCCACTTGTGATATGTTCATTATTATTATGAAAATGCTTCCTTGAAGGCACGCTCAAATATTTAATCAGTTCCATTATTACTACAAGCTAGATGGTTGCTAAAGCACATAGTTTCTCCAACTGACAAACTATCCTATCCATCACACCAACTAGGTAGGATTCCATCCAATATAAGACATAATAGTAAGATATGTTCACAATGGTGCCAACAGGAGGAAGGATAATCTCAGTTTTCATATCTTCACCATCCAATATCATCCAAAATTGATGGATAATTCTAGGATATAATTTTCTCTACATTCCACCTAAGGGAAGAAAAGAAACCCTTTTAATTCAACCTAATTGGAAGGAAAATGTATTGGAGTGTATGGTATAAAAATAATAATCTCTTCCAAATGGGCCGTGAGAACCCCATCCCAAATAGAGATCTTGTATGACCATTTTTCAAGAGATCCACCGTATTTGTTGATAATTGGACTGATTGGTGTGTGATAAGGGGTAATGTTGAAGTGATTAGACCAAATCATTATGTTAGTGACCTCATCAGGGCCTAGAAACATCACCTCAACCATAGAAATATTCTACAATCTAGGATGTAATGAGAAATCATGGATCTAATTTATGTTATGATATTTATGGTATCATAAATTCTCCATAATCCATCAAAATAAAAACTAGAAAGCTCCATCGATCTTGTAGGAGACTTTTACTTTTTGAATATATACCACGAAATTGTAGTAGTGACCAAGAGCTGGTATGACTAAATTAAGAGGCCTCCACTCTAATAATGGATATTCAATCACCAGTGTGCTCACTTGAATACCTAGGTGAGCATCCCCATCTAAAAAAAGCTACATGTTCATAAAAATGGATATGAAAGAAACCAACCTAAGGATTGGGGATATTTCATATCTCACCTAGTAACCCCATGTGGTATACTTCCCCACCTCATGTATTTTCCATATTAAGGCTATATTGTCATAGAATTGTCAGGAAGGGAATCGGTGGTGGCTTATAATAATCAAATTTCCTCTCTTTAGAAGAATAAAGACATTGAAAATTCATTAAAGGAGATAAGTGAGCACATATTTAGATCCTTATTTATCTTCCTCTTCGCAATTCTAAAAATGGTCTTTCTCTAGACTAGGGTTGGTGTAGGTTCATCCAAGACAATTTTATAAGGATGTAACTCACCATACATCTCCCCAAGTGGAGATACCTTTCCTAGTTGATAGGTATACCAAATACTAATTCCCACTTTTCCATGGGATAATTGGAATGATTAGGTTCTATAGAACCAATGTCTAGTTAGTTCTTTAAGAAGATTTGATTGACGATATATGATGAAATGAGAAACTTATATGACCTCCTAAAGATAAATGTGATATAGCTAATCAAAAAATTATGATAAGCTCTATCTCACCCAGAATAGCCACACCCATTGATCAATGAAATTTACACAATGTCAAAATTCCCATTTTTAGCTCTAACTGCTTTTTGATTTATTCACAGAGGAGGAAGATATTCATTAATAACACTAAGAAATATTATTTTCCATGAATTATCAACCATCTAGACCCTGAGGGATGTTCACGGGCATATAAGATAGACCTCAGCATTGTACCATGGTCAATTAAATACCTTCATAATTAATCATTTAATCATAATCTAGGGAATATGAAAACTAGTGATATTTAAGGATATAGTTAAGAGAGGGGATGAAAACCTCAACCAACCGATTGGATCCATATAAAGGAAGTCAGTATGAAAATTTCATTATATGTAGTTCAGACACGATAAACCTCTTCATAAACCCATTGAAAATTTTAAAAGGGACCAATGGTCGATGTTATGATTCCAAATAAATTTCGAACTTTTAATATCCATGGTGGATGTTGTACATGAAATAGAAGTAATCTATAAAGAAAGATGAATAAAATATCAATCATTTGAAAGATCTCATAAAAATAGATGCATAATTCTGATTGAAACTTGTGAATCACATGAACCATGAGGGTATTTATGACTGCGTGACCTGATACAGATCTTGCATATTGCACAACCCATGGGTGATATCATGAATGAGTAGTCCATTATGGGACTCCTGGAAATGTGAACCCAATATGTCCATGGGAACTGCATAATGGACATGTGATCATGCAACCAGACCCATAGATCTTATGAAGCCTGTATTATAGCCATTGGGCTATGGACTTGGTTTGAGGTTCAAGAAATTAATGAAATTTGATTCAGGATCGGTTCGAACGAGTGTTGGGGAGAAGCCTCCAGTAGTGTCAGTGTGCAATGAGATCTCATGAATAAGGTCTTATGGTCAGTTCTTGTGAAAAAATCATGTTATCCGTTATTTTATAGAGTTATTTCTAAGGGGATCTTTCAATGAGGACATGTGATGAGATCAAATGGAAGGAGAATTTGCATGAACTATAATGGTTGAGTCGATGGTGGAATTAGTCTATCCTTCACCCCTATTTATAGGGAATTCCATGGAATACCAATGTTAAACCCATAGACTATACTTTACCCAAGAAGATGATTAAGAGAATCCCCAAAGACTAACGAGGGAATTTACATTACTCTAAATTGAGTCCTTGTCCCCATATACGTCTCTCCCGATACAGGTATTTGTTGATTCCCTCCAAATGAGTATTGAAAAATCTAGAATTTATGAAATACACTAAGAATGGGTATTATTTTCTCCACAAAAAATGAAGATAAGTAGTCTGACTTAAGTGGATCATGTAACCTTTATAAAGAGACATACTCACATGACTATCAAAGGGTCATTAGAATGGGTCATCCGTAGTGTAAGATCTTCTATTGGTCATGAAGAACCCTTTGAAAATCCCATATGTTCTTACAAATGTGTATTGAGTGGAATTAATAATCATGAATGGTTTTACAAGTGAACTCTTTCGTTTCATGTGACTTCTCAACCAGTAGAATCCAAACAATAATCTAAAAACCCCTTATAAAATAAAGGTAGGGAAAGGTAGAAGCCTCATGTGAAAGAGAGTTATGTTTATCGTTAGTTGATGTGTTATATTGATCTAAAGACCTAAATAATCCCCTAGAGACATATTTACCTTATCGCAAAAAATTATGTGGGCATGTCACCATAATTATGATAGGGGCCCTGGACACATTCTTCCCAACATATGATGCCTCTATGGCTTCCTAAACAAGCATAGGGGTTGTCCTAGGCTATAATGTTTTGTCACCCCAAGATAAATCATTGATATCATAGTGCACCATAGATAAGGAGAACAATTTTTCAAAAAAACGCTCACTCAGATTTTCATTATCTTTTCCCCTTGTGTAATAAATCACATATAATGGGAAAAGGAGGAATCCTCCAGTGAGGGGATGGTATGTTAGAGTTCACATGAAAGTGGACATATGAACTGTTAAATCACCTTTGATCACTTGTTTATGAACCTGGATCTTCTTTTTAGTTATGTTTTCCTTTTCGGGTCATTTTTTAGAAAAAGAGGATTTTCTAAAAATTTTGTAAGTACATGCTGTGTACTTTATGAGTACATGTTGTGTACTCGGTTACTATGGGTAGCCGTGTGCGAGCCATGTAGCAGCCCTACACATGACTATTTGGTGACTTGGAGAACACCAAAAGCGGTGTACAAAAAATGAAAGTACACGCTATGTACTTCTAAATTACACGCCTGATATTTTCTTTTTTTTCATTAAATGTAACAGGGTCGCGTCTAATCGCCAGAAATCCCTACTTCTAGGTCTGGTTCATCTGAGAGAACCCGTACGGCCGTGAATCTTCTTCGATCTCCCAAGAGATCCTCTATTATCGGAATTGATCTCCGCCAATTGAGTTGGGATCGTATCAGTAAGATCTTCCTTCTGCTTGAGCTTCGTTTCCTAATTCCTCCTCCTTCTCAAGTTATCCTCCGTTGAGCATTTTAGACATTTTTGTAGACCTACAGTGTTCTAGGGAGATTCAAGGCTTGAGGTTCACATATAGATTTCTCCCAAAACAGAGGTAGGTGGTTTGTGCCTTTCCGTTGAAAGTCTTTGAGTTATATGTGAAAAAGTGCCAAATACCCATGAACGGGGTTTTGCGTGTTTACTGATTTAGCCCTGTTTTTTTTTCAAATATTCTTGTATACTTGAATAGAGGTTAATTGAATGAGAATAGGGTTAATTACTTTTCTTGGGAAGTGTCTACCCATGCATATTTTGTTTATGACTGTTTGGGATAGTTTTCTTGTTAGGATTTTCTTTTCTTTCCATGCCTAGTATTGTAGAATGGAGTGATTTTGCTTATCTTCCATGCTATTATGTTGTAGACTGTTATCCAAGTAGTTCATGAGGTTTACTTTATATGATACGATTTTCCTTTCTTGTTGACTTACACAGGGCCGTGAGAACCTAGTGTAGTGAACCATAGGGAGAACAGACGTAAGGGCTTCTCTAGAGTGTCCATTATTTTAATCACGCCACAAGACCATAGGGGGAATTGACATTGAGTGCTTCCTCAGAGGGTCAATAGTTATGTTACGAATACACAAGTAGGAATTGATATTCAGTGCTTCCTCAGAGTGCTTGTAGTTTTCGTTAAAATACTATAGGGGGAATTGACAGTGAGTGCTTCCTCAGAGAGTCTTTATTCATACATGGCTATAAGGGGAATTGATGTTGATTGCTTCCTCAGAGAGCCTTTACAAAAGCTAAATTAGAGGGGTTAGACTGTGTGTATTTCCCAGAGGGTTGTTTTTGGTTTCTAGGTAGGACCATAGGGGATAGTCTATGAGTACATCCCAAAGGGTTACCTATTTGTAATTATTAGTTTACTTGCTCTGTGTAATTGAATGCTTTGAACTGTAGGAATTCTTACTATTGAGCACTTCCTTGTTTACTTCTTCTTTTTCTTATTGTCATCCATATATATTCCCTGACTGTAAGGCATAGATCTTGTCACGGTTTCCTATTGGGATTTAGTCTCAAACCCTATTTGGGCCATGCTTTTGGTCCCAAACAGATTATATTGTTATAGGTATAGATAAGGGAAATCACCCTTCTACTTATTGTACTTGACTGCTAGGAGATGGAGAGCATGCGACCAAGCTTTGGCTAGAGATTCTATGGATATGTTTACTATTTTTCTTGTACTTTGGTTTAGTACTGTACTTTCAGAATTGTGACATGTTTGGGTGCTTTCCTAGACATATGTATCATGCATCATTTTTATATATGTGCTCCAACTCTTTATTTCTTCAGTTTTCCAATGTTTCTTGTTGTTTGATATTATTATTGATTCCTATATTGTTATCTGTTTATCTTCCACTATGTTACTCTATTAATGTGGGAATAGTTTCCCCAATATCACACCCAAGGCCCTCACTGCTAGTTATCAACCTCTGGAATTAGGGGAAATGCGCTTGGGGCCATGTGACCAATCGTGTATAGGGCGCCTCTAGGCAGCTTCCAGAACCGGGACGTTACAAAGTGGTATCAAAGGAATTATTTTCTCTGACTGACTATTTGGAGCCTATAGATAGGGATAAGAAGAAAATTATACTTGTTAATAAGTTGTGCCCAGGAGTAGCTAACCCATGTACATGGAAAATCCAATCTACCTCGATTATTTCAATTTTTATGTTTTTGCAATTTTACAGTTGATTTGATTTTCACCTTGAGTGATTCACATGTTTTGTGTTTTTATTGTTGAAGTTATTGAGGTTCTATTTCTATTGCAACCTGATGAGATGAGGGTATGCCATCTCATGCATCATATCAGCACTTGCTAGAAATCACATGTCATGCATTCTTTCCATTCCATTTAGGTTGAATTAGTGTTTTCATATTGTTGTTATAGATGTTGAGCAAGATATGCATGTTATTATGATATATTCCTTGATAAAAATATCTACTATTTTATAGGCTTGGCTGTGTAAGGTTTTATTTAAATTAACTCCAAACTTTGGTTCTTGAGGAGTTATAGGCCCTCATGGATCATAATTTGGTGGATCATTGGTCTATTATGCTTGTTTATAACATGTATAAGATGCCGATATATGATTTGCGGGGATTATGGGCCCTCAAGAATCGAAAATTGGCACCTTAATGTTTGTTTAAGTGTTTTTATAGGTTCCAGAATAGTTTATGAGGCTTACTGTCTAGAAAAACCAAGAATACTAGCCGTGTAATGTTGAATACACGCCATGTGTTCTTCTGTTTGGGAAGAAACTGTTTTTCTTAAGTACACGCCCTGAATTTATGTACATGTCGTGCAGTCTCTAACCATGTCTTATACTGTGTGGGTGGGGACATGGGGTTCAGAATCCTTGGTTGGACATGTCGTGTACCGGATGTACACGTTGTGTTGTAGAATCGGGTAACCGGCCATATCACTAACAACATGGGTCAGTGGAAATCCTTTAGTGCATGCTGTGTCCATATAGAACATGCCTTGTAGTGTGAGCTGTGTATCATTCCATGTCACTAATAACATGGTCCGATTAAGCTTGTCTAGTACACACCGTTTCTGGTACTAACACGCTGTGTAGTCATTTTCTTGGAGTACCATGTGACCTAGCCGTGTGAGGGAACTCAGACAGGGGTAAAGGATTCAAGTACATGCTGTGTATAAGGACAACACACCGTGTATGAGGTGTTACACGACTGGTTTTGGCAGAGGTACATGCCTATGTGAAAGGCTTAAGGGAACACACCATGTAGTCATTATACTGGCCGTGTATTTATGTTTTGAAAAACATCAATTCTTTCTTTCTCATGTTCCCTTATTACTATTCTTGTTTTTGGTCCTTTGCAATCTTGATATAAGGTGTGCGCTTGACCTTGTAGAGTCATTCCACTGAGACGTCCTCCAGTTGTATGCCGGTTACATGGAAATGATCAGACACTAGACTTGACTGATCAAGGACTTCCAGCAGATCCTCCAGTTGTGCTAGTCTTGGCACCGACCATCATTATAGATATAGGTGTTGACATACAGTTCCGAGAGGGCATCATGAGGTTCATGTAGACCTTCTAGGGAGTACTGCCTCCTACCCCATCGATTTCAGAATTGATGAGGGTCTTTTAGCAGCATCATTCTCCCACCTTCACAGGGGAAGGAGGACCTCAGGCTGCAAATTCATGGCTAGAAGCCATGCTGACAATTTCCAAGCATCTGAAGACGCCTCCAGAGAGGAGGGTCGATCTCGCTGTGTATATGCTTTGAGATTCCTCCAAGAGATGGTGGGATGTGAACTCACTGGTGGGACCCCAATAGGATATGGCTTGGGAAGAGTTTTTTCGAACCTTATACAATTAATTCTATCCAGAGACTTTGAGGACCGATCGAGCTCGAGAGTTAGTGAGTTTGAAGTAGGGAACACTTTTTGTTATAGAGTACTCTTCCCACTTCACTGAGCTGCAATGATTTAAACCCTTTCTAGGGGGTGATTTTAACGCCCCGACCCTAGTTACCTGGAGCCAGTGCATTATTTTAACACATTGGCATGATTACAAGGAATCAAGTCCTGGAAGACAGATCAGTTTAGCAGTCTTGGAAAATAGATTACATATATGGACTCTACATTGCACTTTATAAAATAAAACACAACATAAATGATCCTTTGAGAATGCCATTAATCTCATTTAGCCTAACCCTGCATATCAATCATAATACACTTCTTGGAATCCTAGGAAAATAAAACATAAGACAGGGGTGAGCTCAGAAGCTCAGTAAGGGTAAATAATTTAGCGGAACCTATAAAATTTTAAGGCAAGATGTGTAATAAAAACAACAACCTTTTAAACATAAAATTGAACATAATATGGTAAAAATAAATGAAACATTACCATATAATCATGCACATGGATATTATACTAGTCGAATAATCACATGTAGTAACTAATTTCACAATGAGGGAATTCCTAATACCCGACATCATTAACACATAGTAAAGGCCTCGTACCAAGACTACAAATAATTTTTTTGTCAAGGACTTATTTTAAGACACTAGTTTGTCTCATGAGACCAACTGATGCTTCGAGGAGCTATAGCAGGCTCCACCCATCACTTACCAAGTCTGGTGCATTCATAATATAAAAACATTGAAACATAACATAAACATTCGTATTAAAACTAGCATACTAAATGTCATTACATTAACCATAAACCATGAATGGTATAAAAATAGAACATCCACAGTCATACATATCATAAATCATTCAATACAACATGTAATATTGTATTATAATAAATCAACCTCAATCAAAAATAATATCTAGTAAAGGATGCTGACATAGTTGAAAATGATGAGTAAAATTTTTTGAGAGAAATATATTTTTTGTAAAATCATTTAAAAGTCACACATTTATAACGGAAGTAATTTAAAAGATATTTTTGAATCAAATTGTCCCATACCACTTTGAAACTTTTGAAAATAATTAATTTTTCAAAACATTCATGTCCATATAAATAAATCCTTAAAATCATTTTGAAAACATGTACATTAATTAAAATGATTTAGAAAGATAAATCTTTAAAAAATTTAAAATTCTGATCTTAATAACGAGTACCTTTAAAAAATCCTTAAAATATTCATTTTGAAGTCATTTTTATGAAAAATGGACACGGATGATAAAAATGTCCCAGTAAATACTTACACATAAACAATCTCGGATAATAATGAGATTGATGAATTAACACTTACCATGCACTTTCCTTCAGTCGAGGGTATGTTTAACCTCCTGTTTGAAGATTTTAGTATGTAATTAAATTATACCAGAACCATATTAATATTTATGATATCATACATGATTTATTTATGACTTTATACCACCAATTTAATAATAATTTCCATGTTAAATTAACATTTCAGGTATTATTCGCTTTCTTTATTATACGTGTTTTAACTTGTTACTCTTGATTGTATCACTTAGACTAAGATTAAATACTTCTAGAATATAAAACATGATTTATATATCATATATATTTAGAATATATGTATGTATAATAGACATATATATGAAATGAAAAACACTGTTTATGGAGACGGTAGTCCGTACGTACGCATAAACGCTGTTTCGGTTTTCATATCGTGTTGAACGAAACTAAGTGAATAAGATATATATAAGTACATATATATTTATATAAAAAAAATATATATCTCCAATAGAATTATTATGTCATATATTACATACTTATTAGTAATATATATATATTTATAATTGTAGATGAATGGTGATCGTGGTAATAAATCTCATCGTGTCGTGGAGATGGTAATCCGTACGTACGCAAGAGCAACAATATAATTTCCTTAATGGTGTAGAATTTGATGGTTTATTAATTTTACAGAGACATTAGCATGTTATTTTCATTATTTATATACATATTACTCATCAATATATCTATCCAAATAACATAGTGTTGAATAACAAATTACACCACAATGTGGAGATGGTAAGCCGTATGTACGCACGCGTGGTGACATTATCATACATAAGATGGATAGAATAATGAATAAATTCGTGACATATTTATAATAATGTCAAAATATATAGAATATACTGGATTTATTATTTTATAATGGAAATAACAAAGAAGGAATGAGTGGATGAATAAAAGAACTTGAAAGAGGGTGGTGAAAGTATTACCTCTTCTTCGGGTTCTTCCTTTTGATTTGATCTAAAGGGATCCTTAAGACGGATTTATGACTAATGGAGGGCCTCTAGGATGAAGTGAGGATATTTGACAGAGTAATTGGGTAGATTTTGGCCGAGCCAAATGGATTTGGAGGTGTGAAGTTGATAGAAGGTGAAGTTCCCTTTTATAAGAGGGGTGAGGGGAACCTTTGAAAAAACTTAAAATATTATTTTATAATAAATTCATATTCGGTTAATAATGGCTCCAAAATGTATTATTTAAAGTATAAGTTAGGTATGGGTCGAAAATCACTCAACCAATATGTTTTATACAAGTTTAAGTTACCATTTTAACCTTATCATTTAGATTTAACTCTAAGTTAAATAATTTAACTTTTACCATGTCTTCTTGTATTCTTACACTATATGGTTAATAAACATAAAATATACTACCAATCAAACCCCAATTGGTTCATTAATGTCATATATATTATTATAAATGTTTTTTGGCCTAACATTATATTTTTTAGGACCATTATATCAATTAATAATATAATATTTGTTATAAAAACAATTTTATGCCAATTTTGACACAATTTGGTATTTGTTTTTTTATTAAAATAATAGCAGCATGATTAATTCAAACTAAATGAATTGAATACATCCTAACATGTCCTATTCGCCTATAAATTTCGTGGATGTCATAAAAACTTTGAAATTATATTTATTCTAATATTTATAATACCATTTATTTTATTCTTTCATTAATAAGGTAATTACTACATCATCATTGTTTCATTAATAAATTTAATTATTTAATTTATAAAAATTATAAATAAAATACTATTATGTAGGAAATATTTTTATATTTCTAATTAATATTTATATTTGAATTTATCTTATGTATAACCCTATATTAAAAATGGTTTAGTCATTAAAATTTGATTTTAACTCTTTTTACTCTTATTTAAATAAAATAATAATAAATTTATTAATCAAATCCAAGTGGACCTAAAGGGTTATATTTTATTCCTAAGGTTTTCTTGGTCGAATTAAACTTATATAATAGAATTATTAAATGTGTTAGGGTAATAGTAATATCATTTTTACCCTTAATTACTCTATTTACTTAGTTATGGTAAATAAAAGTAAAAAGTTGCTATTCAGCAAAAATTATTTTTATCTTATAGAACCACATTTTACTCCTTGATATTAACTGTGTATCTTGGATTTTCTAAATTCAACTCATAGAAGTGGTAAAATTATGTTTTATGTAAACTTGCAAATGCTCATCGGTGGTGGGTAAAAACGGTAAAAGTTCGATAAAATTTTAATATATCTAAAATTATTATAAGTTGACTCCATTGAATTAAAATGAACTTATATAGGTATTATATATATTTTCACATAAAATAAATTTAAATAAAATAAATAAATATTTAAATAAAAATTCTGTTTTAAACGATAACTCAGTGTTTTTTCACTATTCATCGAAAATTGAATGTTTTTAGAAAATTACAAAAATTTCACCCTAGGATAATTTTGATATTTCAAATGAAAAAAATGAAGTCTATTTTACCAAATACAAAACATTGAAGTCACATTTATTAATTTAAAATTAATTTTTGTTGTCAAAACAAGTAGTGAGTTTTTAAGAAACAGTAACTATCAAAAGATTGACACTTGTTTATGTATAATTTCAAAGTGAAATTAATTCCAATGACCAAAATTGGATTAAAGGGTAAAAATATAATCTAATTATACTTCCAAAAAATTAAAATGTATAATTCAACACCATATATTATTTTGATTAAAAAAGTTGTTTTCATTTAAAATATAGTATTTTTACTATTCACCCAAATATGAAAGTTATTAGAAAAACAACAAAATTTTTTTGAAACTAAATTATTATGTCCTGATTCTAAAGAAGAAGTTTATTTTTTCAAATTGAATATATAAATGTTTCAAATATTGGATTTAAAAAGCGTTCTCCATTAAAAGGCTGTAAAATTGCATTTTTTGATTAATAATTCTTTTATCTGAAAAAATGTATTTGTTCTTAAATTATGTCTAAGAAACTCATAATATAGAGTCTAAAATTATAAGGATTATATAATGTTTAAAATTCAGTTAATACTATACATAACTGCTTTTGAATGGCTAGTTTGGTATGTTGTGGTGCGTTTAAACTCGGTGTTGCGTATAGTGCAAGTTATTGAATTACTTTGAAAAAATAATGTACTTTGAAATCTTGGGGTGTTACATTATTCCCTCCTTCAATAAATTGCATCCTCACAATTTGGAATTGTTCTTTGAAAATAAAACGTTGAAAATAGAAAATACCTTTGTGGGAAAACCCACATAGGAAATTGGGTTAATAAAATTTAGTCTTAATAAGACGGAAAAGGAAATGAAAGGGTCACCACCAAATTATGATCTCAATTAGGAGAACATTGGTGGAAATTAGAGAGACATAATTGGAGGGAAAACGTAAATATTTATAGGGATTGATTGAGGTCATCAGTCACTAACAATTGTAGAATTGAGGGCCTCAAAGCCATATATATATGATGATTTAGAATATCATCAGTTCAACAAAACATATGGTATTAGGATAACACATTTTTAGTTTTAAGATGTCTTAACTAAAGTTTAAGAATTTATTTCTTCATAGAATAAGAGAATAAAAAAAATATATATATACTTGACAAGTAGAGTTCCGTATTTTATCTAATTTCTACCAAAAACTCATCTTTCACTCTAAAATATAATAGAACATAAAAATATGTTATTTATCCTATTCGTTTAGGGTTCCAAAAAAATGAATTATTAATTAATCTACAAGACCCTTTAAAAAACAAAATTATTCAATATAGGACATCATGTGGGTCAGTGATAGGTGATACACCCTTGTCTCCCTTCGGTTGTGGGTTCAAGTCTCTTAGCCTTGCTAGAGGCGACGGGTTGCCGCCCGACCTCCAGGTTGTCCTTTTTATGGCAATCCAAAAATAACCTTAACAATAGCTTCCAATTTCAAACTTAATCCATTCCATCCTTTAGAATTATCCAAAATACTTATATCCAAACTCTCAGTCCAAAATATATAAGGAAGTAAAACATAATGAGGATCCTTTTTTCCAGGTACATGTAAACGCCTTCATCATGTATTCTTTTACAACACTGCAACATCCTGAATTACCGAAATCAACCATCTCTTATTCCAAAATCACTACCTCATTATCAGGACCATATTAAATATTACCATTCCTTCAACCATGTATTTTCCAAAAAGTGTAGCTTACTATTAAGTCACTTTTCATAGAACCATATAATCTCAAATCCTTAATAAAATAGTTCTTCAGTACAATCCTTATTTATCTCCATAATTCATGTAACCATTATACTATTGATACAACACTAAAATGAAATAATTCTATGATAACAACATAAGAACACTAGTCATTCCACTTCATCTGAGGTAGTATCATAACTTGATTATTATCCAATAATATTATTTCTAGTATACTCTTATGAATGGTACATTGATTCGTGTAGTGTCCCAATGCCTTGCAGAGGAAGCATTGTACATTTGATTTTTTTTACCCTTGCAATCACATACTTGGTGTCATTTTTTCTCCACACATATAACAAACTCACATTCCCTTCAAGAATTTACCATGGTGATTCTTTCCACAGTTATCACATATGGGAAAATCCTTCTTTTCCCTCTTCTCATTATCCATCGTTCTCTCTTCCATCATTTTCTTCTCTTGCTTCCCTTCAAATCCATAAGACTCATAGAATTCTTTACTTATCGTATTAACACATGATAATATTTCTTCATATGGTGAGAATACATGGGAGACTATTCCTCTTCTAAATTTTTTCTTAATAACGTGATAGATATGATACTTCTTACACTTTGGATCATACATATTTCTAGATTTCACATTCCTTATATTGGGTTCCATTTCTATTAAATGGCATAAACTAGGTCATTTTATAAATCACAATTCATAATTACAAACATGTAAAATACCTAACATAAATTGAACAGTTTATGGATATAATCCATAATCACAAAAATGTTTTATTTGAGAAGGAATATACTCATAAACCCTTCATAGTGGTTTGTAAAGAAAATGAGAATTATTATAAGCATATCCCCCGGGAGTGTCGTAACCAAGAGTGCAGCAAGGCCCGTTGTCGTGCTCCAGTTCTCGTTCGTGTCTAGCTCAAAGCAGTGTTTTTGGATTTTACCCCCTGGTTCATCTGTGCCAGAGCTGTCTCTACCTGCTCATATCCTGACAGGGATGTATTTTCTTGGAAAACTCACAAAATATCTATATTACCAAAATTCTAGGAAGTGCTTCTATACTAATCATCAAAGTATATCTTACGGTAATGTGATCTAATCAGAATTTATCTAAATCTAGTTTCCAAGGTTATTTCTAAACTTCTCCTGATACCAACTGTAATGCCCCGACCCTAGTTACCCAGAGTCGGATCATTATTTTAATACATTAGCACGATTACAAGGAATCAAGTCCCGAAAGACTGATCAGTTTAGCAGTCTTGGAAAATAGATTACATATATGGACGTTACCTTACACTTTAGAAAATAAAAAACAACATAAATTATCCATTGAGAATTCTGTTAATCCCCTTTATCTTAACTATGCATATCAATCATAATAAACTTCTTGGAATCCTTGGAAAATAAAATATAAGAAAGGGGTGATCTCAGATGCTTAGTAAGGGTAAATAATTTAGCGGAAGCTATAAACTTTTAAGGCAACATGTGTAATAAAAACAATAGACTTTCAAACAAAAAATTGTAAATAATATGGTAAAAATAAATGAAACATTACCATATAAACATGAACATGGATATTCTACTAGTCGAATAATCACATGTAATATCCAATTTCACAATGAGGGAATGCCTAATACCGGACATCATTACCACATAGTCAAGGCCTCGTGCCAAGACAACAAATATTTTTTTTGTCAAGGCCTTCTTCCAAGACACTAGTTTGTCTCATGAGACCTACCGATGCATCGAGGAGATATAGTAGGCTCCACCCGTCACTTACTAAGTCCAGTGCATTCCTCACATGAAAAAGTTGAAACATAACATAATCATTCGTATTAAAAATAGCATACAAAATGTCATTACATTAACAATAAACCATGAATGGTATAAAAATAGAACATCCGCAGTCATACATATCATAACTCATTCGATACAACATGGAATATTGTAGTATAATAAATAAACCTCAATCAAAAAAATATCTAGTAAAGGATGCTGACATAGTTGAAAATGATGAGTAAAACCTTTTGAGGGAAATATCCTTTTTTGTAAAATCATTTAAAGGTCACACATTTATAAAGGATGTAACTTAAAAGATATTTTTTAATCAAAGTGTCTCATACCACTTTGAAACTTTTGAAAATAATTATCATTTCAAAACATTCATGTCTATATAAATAAATCCTTAAAATCATTTTGAAAACATGGACATTAATTAAAAAGATTTAGAAAGTTAAATCTTTAAAAAATTTAAAATTATTATCTTAAAAAAGAGTACCTTTCAAAAATCCTTAAAATTTTCATTTTGAAATCTTTTTTATGAAAAATGGTCATGTATGATAAAAATGTCCCAGTAAATACTTACACATAAACAATCTCGGATAATAATGAGATTGAGGAATTAACCCTTACACTGCACTTTCCTTTAGTCGAGGGTACGCTTAACCTCCTATATAAAGATCGTAGTATGTTATTAAATTATACCAGAACCATATTAATTTTTATTATATCATACATGATTTATTTATGACTTTATACTAGAAATTTAATAATAATTTCCATGTTAAATTAACATTTCAGGTAATAATCTCTTTCTTTATCGTACGTGTTTTAACTTGTTACTATTGATTGTATCACTTAGACCAAGATTTAAATACTTCTAGAATATAAAAAATTATTTATATATCATATATATTTAGAATATAAGTATGTATAATAGACATATATATGTAATAAAAAACACTGATTATGGAGATGGTAGTCCATACGTACGCATAAACGCTGTTTCCGTTTTCATATCCTGTTGAAGAGAACTATGTGAATAAGATATATGTAAGTACATATATATATATATATATATATATATATATATATATATCTCCAGTAGCATTATTATGTCATATATTACATACTTATTCGTAATATATATTTTTATAATTGTAGATGAATGACGATCATGGAAATAATTCTCATCGCATCGTGGAGACGGTAATTTGTACGTATGCACAAGCGACAATATCATTTCCTTAAAAGTGTGGAATTGTATGGTATATTAATTTTACAGAGACATTAGAATTTTATTTTAATTATTTATATAAATATTGCTCATCATTATATCCATCCAAATAACATACTGTTGAATAACAAATTACACCACGGCGTAGAGACGGAAAGTCGTGCGTACGCACGCATGGTGACATTATCATTAATAAGAAGGATATAATAATGAATAAAGTTGTTCCATATTTCTTATAACATCACATTATATAGAAGATACTAGAGTTATTATTTTATAATGGAAATAACAAAGAAATAAGAAGTGGAAGAAGAAAAGAACTTGAAAGAGGGTGGTAAAATTATTACCTATTTATCGCGTTCTTCCTTTTGATTTGATCAAAAGGGATCCTTAAGTTGACTTTTTGAAAAAAGTATGGCCTCTAAGATGAAGTGTGGATAGTTTAGAGTGTATTTGGGTAGAGTTTTTCCGATCCAGATGGCTTTGGAGGTGTGAATTTGAAATAAGGGGAAGTGCCCTTTTATAAGAGGGGTGAGGGGCACCTTTGAAAAAACATAAAATATTATTTTATAATAAACTCATATTCGGTTTATAATGGCTCAAAAATGTATTATTTAAAGTTTAAGGTGTGGATGGGTCTAAAACAACTCAACCAATAGGTTTTAGACAAGTTTAGGTTACCATTTTAACCTTATCATTTTGATTTAACTCTAAGTTAAATAATTTAACTTTTACCATGTCTTCTTGTACTCTTACACTATATGGTTAATAAACATACTATATACTGCCAATAGAACCCAAATTTGTTCATTAATGTCATATATATTATTATATAAGTTTTTTGGCCGAACCTTAGATTTTTAGGAACACTATATCAATTAATAATGTCATATTTGTTTTAAAAACTATTTTATGTCAATTTTAACACTTTTTGGTATTTTTTTTGTTAAAATAATAGTAGCATTATTAATTCAAAAAAATGAATTTAATCAATAATAACAAGTTCTATTAACCTATACATTTTTTGGATGTCATAAAAACTTTTAAATTATATTTTTTTTAATATTTATAATACAATTTATTTGATTCTTTCATTAATAAGGCAATTACTGCATCATCATTGTGTCATTAAAAAATTTAATTATTTAATTTATAAAAATTATAAATAAAATACCATTATGTAGGAAATATTTTTAGATTTATAATTAATATTTATAATCGAATTTATCTTATGTATAACCCTATATTAAAAATGGTTTAGTCATTAAACATTGATTTTAACTCTTTTAACTCTTATTTAAATAAAATAATAATAAATGTCTTAATCTAATAAAAGTGGACCTAAAGGGTCATATTTTATTCCTAAGGATGTTTTTGGTCGAATTACACTTATCCAATAGAATTAGTACATGTGTTAGGGTAATAGTAATATCATTTTTACCCTTAATTACCCTATTTACTTTTAACCATGGTAAATAAAAGTAAAAAGTTATTATTCACCAAAAATTATTTTTATATTATTGAACCACGTTTTACTCCTGATATTAACCATGTCTCTTGGATTTTTGAAATTGAACTCACATAAGCTGTAAAATTAAGTTTTATGTAAATTTGCAAATGCTCTTAGGAGGTGGGTAAAAGATGGTAAAAGTTCGATAAAATTTTTATATATCTAAAATTTTTATATATCTAAAATTTTTATAAATTGAATACAATGAATTAAAATGAACTTATATAGGTATTATGTATCTATTTTGACATAAAATAAATTTTAATAAAATAAATAATTATTTAAATAAAAATTCAGTTTTAAAAGATAACTTAGTGTTTTCTGTACTATTCATCAAAAATTGAACGTTTTTAGAGAAATACCAAAACTTCATCCTAGGCTAATTTCGATATTCCAAATCCAAAAATAAAGTCTATTTTACCAAATTAAAAACATTGAAGTTGGATTTATTAATTTAAATTAATTCTCGTTGTTAAAACAAATAGTGTGTTTTTAAGAAACAGTAACTATCAAAAAATTGACACCTGTTTATGTATAATTTCAAAGTGAAATTAATTCCAATGACCAACATTGGATTAAAGGGTAAAAATATAATCTAATTATACTTCCAAAATATTAAAATTTATAATTCAACACCTTAAATTATTTTGATTAAAAAAGTTGTTTTAAGTTAAAATATATTATTTTTTACTATTCACCAATATATGAAAGTTATCAGAAAAACACCAACATTTTTTGAAACTAAATTATTATGTCCTGATTCTAAAGAAGAAGTTTATTTTGTCAAATTGAATATAGAAATGTTTCAAATATTGGATTTAAAAAGGGTTCTCCATTAAAAGGCGAAAAAATTTCATTTTTTTGAAAATTAATTCTTTTATCTGAAAAATGTATTTGTTCATACATTATGTCTAATAATCTCATAATATGGATTCTAAAATTATAAGGATTATATAAAGATAAAAATTCAGTTAATACTATTCATAACTGCTTTTGAACGGCCAGTTTGGTAAGTTGTGGTGTGCCTGAACTCGGTGTTGCATGTAGTGAAAGTTATTTAATTACTTTGAAGAAATAACGTACTTTGAAATATTGGGGTGTTACAGAGATGGGTTGTTCCTGGAACAAAATTTTGATGATGGTCTCAGGAAAAACATTCAGGCTCAGGTGAACATCTTCAGGTTGACTTCAATAACTTCTACCGTCAACCAGACACAAATCACAGAGCGTAATATAAGGGATTCTGGGGCTGTGGGACAAGGCGGTTCAACATCCAAAGTTAGTGCTTCTCTAGATAATAGCAGGAATCATCGTAGTAGGACTACACGTGGTGATCTGAGTAGGAGATATGTACCTTCAAGTAGCCAGGTGGTATGCTACCAGTGTGGGAAGGTCAGGCATACGAGGCCACATTTCCCGAGAGACCTAGTGGAGTACCGTTCATCCAACAAGATGGGTCACCTTCAGCACTTCTATTAGATCTTTTCACTAGAAGTTGGTGATAGGGGTTCTTCTATGACTCCTCATTCTGGAGCAGCCTTACCATTTTCTCATCAGTCTAAGAACGGGTGTTTTTTCGGCCATTCGGGCTGAGGTGGAGGTCATGGAAGTGGTAGCCAGTCGTCAGGCTTTCAGTGACAGTAGGGTGGATCAACTCAGAGTGGTCAGGCATGGTCACAAGGCTGTGGTGTAGGTCAGACTTTGGTAATGGAGCAGACCTCGCTGGAGCAGGATCCCATACCCTCTACAGTTCAAGGTACGATCTTAGTTGCCTCAGTTTTATCTTCTGCTCTTTTCGATACAAGGGCTTCCCATAGCTTTATATCTATTTCTATTGTGGAGATTCTTGGGCTCTACATATTTTCTTCAGCTGATATCTTGATTATAGACACTCCGTTGGAGACTAGAACAGATAGTGTGAAATAGTGCAAGGAGTGCCCTCTAGAAGTTGATGGGTGTAACTTCTTATGGGACCTTTATGTCCTAGAGATGATAGGCTATGATTTAATTCTTAGAATGAAATGGTTAGTTCCCTTTTAGGCAGTCATCAGCTATTATCGTCGTAGGGTGAGTTTCAATTCACTAGAAGGAATATTGTTTCTTCATAAGGGTGAATGTGATTTCTAGGAAAGCATAGCAGGACCTGATCATCATCGCTTAGGATGATTTATTGCACAGATTTCTAGTCTATATCTGGATGACTATGGGACATCATAGTTAGACATTCCTCCAATGGAGGATCATTTTCGAGATGTCTTTCTAGAGGAATTTTCAGGTTTGCCTCCAGAGCATGAGGTATACTTTTCCATTTATCTTGTGCCAGGAGTAGTACTGGTGTCCATTCCTCCTTATAGAATGTCTACACTAGAGTTACAGGATCTCAAGAAGAAGTTGGAGGAGTTGGAGGAAAATGGTTCCTCTGACCCAGTACTTCTCCATGGGGTTCACCTGTCCTGTTTGTGAAGAAGGAAGACGGTACCCTTAGGCTTTGTGTGGATTATCAAAAGCTGAACCAATTGACGGTCAACAACTGATATCCCTTACCGAGGATTGATGATCACTTTGATTAGCTTTGAGGAGCCCGATGATTCTCAAATATTGACTTGAGATCCAGTTATCATCAGTTGTGTGTTAGACCATATGATATACCTCTCACAGCCTTCCAAAGCACGCATGGTCTACATGAGTATCTAGTTATTTTATTTGGTCTCACAAACTCGCATGCAGCTTTCACGCCACTGATGAACTGAGTATTACATCTATACTTGGATTCATTCGTGGTTGTCTTCATGGACGATATCTTGGTGTACTATCACACTTGACATGTCCATGCTACCCATCTTGATATAGTTTTGATTACACTGAGAGAGAATTAGTTATATAATAAGATCTCAAAATTCCACTTCTGTATGGATCATATTCACTTCATGGGCATGTTATCTCAAAGATAGGAGTGTCATTAGACCCAGAGAAAATGAGAGCAACAGTATCCTGAGAGCAGCTGAAGAACATCTTTGAGGTGTGAAGTTTTCAAGGGCTGGATGGATACTATATTCATTTCATACATGACTTTTTATGCTTAGCAATGACACTGACAGGCCTGACTAAGAAGGGTGTGCAGTTCTTGTTGTCAAATTCTTGTGAGTCAGCCTTTCAAGAGCTGAAAAGGATGTTGAATCCTATACCGATACTAGTCTTTCCAGAGAAAGGAAAGAGCTATACTGTTTACTGTGAAGCTTCAGGTATCAGTCTGGGAGTTGTGCTTTTCCAGGGGAAGGAGTCGTGGCGTATGAGTCTCAGTAGTTGAGGCCACATGAGAATAACTACCCAACACACAATATCGAGTTAGCTTCTATTGTTTATTCATTACACTTTTGGAGACATTGACTTCTAGGAGAGCATTTTTTGTTTTTCACTAACCAAAAAAGTCTCAAGTGTATCTTCACTCAGTGTGATCTGAATTGGAGACAACGAAGGTGGGTTGCGTACCTTCAGTCTGTGGACTTTGAGCTTGACTACATGCAGGGGAAAAGAAATGTAGTAGCTAATGCGTTGAGCAGGAGGACTCAGATACAGGCAGTTCAGGAGCCCAACAGTGAGTGGAAGCTTATGGTTATGTTCTTGGAGATGCATTTGGAGGTGCACAACAGATAGGGGCATGCTTTTCTTTCTTCTATAGTTATTACCTCTACACTTTTAGATCGAGTGAGAATGAGGAAGCTATCAAATATAGAAGGCCCAAACCTATGGGAAAGCATTTCAGGAGAAGGATTTTGTTTTCTGTATGGACCATAATCAAGGATGAGATATTGCGTTTCTAGGGGCGTGTATGGGTGCCAGCCGGCATACGCGAGGAGTTGATGTGGGACATTCATTCCTCAGCATGGGCAGTTCATCCGAGAGTCACTAAGATGTATCGTGATCTTCACTATCGTATTGGTGGCCAGGTATGAAGAGATATGTTGTTGATTTCATCATGAGGTGTTCCACTTTCTAGCAGGTGAAGGCAGAGCATCAACGACCAATAAGGCTTTTGCAGCAGTTACCCATTCTCGAGTGGAATTGGAATGATGTCCTGATGGATTTCGTGACAGTTTTATCAAGGTCGCCTCAAGGGAATGATGTAGTATGGATTTTCATTGACAGACTCACGAAGGTTTCTCACTTATAACCGATCAAGGAGACCTTCAGTGTTGATGATTTTGGATGGTTGTACATCCGTGGGATTGTACGTTTACATGGAGTTCCACACTCCATTGTTTCAGATAGGGATGTATGTTTTACTTCTTGGGTCTGGCAAGGGATACAGAAGGCTTTGGGTACATAGGTACTTCTGAGTACAACTTACCACCCTAAAAAAGGTGGCTAGTCCGAGCGTACGGTTCAGGTACTTGAGGTCATTCCGCGAGTATGCATCCTTGATTTTGGAGGTTCTTGGGAGAAGCACATACCTATTGTGGAGTTTCTCTACAAAAATAGTTTTCAATAAACTATTTAGATGGAAACATATGAGGCATTGTATAGTATTCCATGCCAATCACCTTTATGATGTCTAGAGAAATGAGAGGCAGCTATGCTGGGACCTCATCTTTGGTAGGAGACTACAGAGTAGATAGAGTTGATTTGGAAGAGGATGGATACTGCACAGTCTCGACAGAAGTCTTATGCAAATCAGTGGAGATGACCTCTAGAGTTCGAGGTCTAGGATCATGTTTTCCTATGTGTCACCATAAGGTTGGGACACATAAATATTAGGAGACAAGGTAATATTTCACAGTGGTAAGTCAGACCATTTGAGGTATTAGAGAGAGTTAGATAGATTGACTATCAGTTGCAGTTACCTCAGAGGTACCGAGCTATGCACGACGTCTTCCATGTTTCCCATATTCGACATTACTTCTCAGACCCATCTCATGTTTTCCAACCATAATAGGTTTAGTTAGAGTTGGATAACTCATTCAAGGAACATCCTATCCGGATTGTTGATCAAAGTATAAATTTCTACGTGGTTGGTCTGTTCCTCTAGTATGAGTGCTATGGCAGCACGGGCGAGTGCAAAACGAGACTTTGAGAGAGGGAGGCTAATGTATGATCACAGTTTCCAGAGTTATTCAACATTTCTTCTTCTACGCCACCTTGCTAGGGAAATTCAAGGATGAATTTCTTTAAGGAGGGAAGTTTGTAATAACCTAGATCTTCTATTCAGGTATGTTTTACTTTTATGACCATTTTTGAGAAAAAGAGGATTTTCTGGAAATTTTTGAAGTACATGCTGTGTTCTTTGTGAGTACATTCCGTGTACTCAGTTACCACTGGTAGACGTGTGCTGGTTGTGTAGCGGGCGTTCCCACGGCCATGTGGGGACCTATAGACCGCCTAAAGTGGAGTATAGAAAATGAAATTACATGTCGTGTACTTCTAAAGTACATGCCTTGTATTTTCTTTTTTTATTAAACATACCGGGGTCACATCTAATCTCCAAAAATCCCTACTTCTTGGTCTGGTTCATCCAAGAGAACCAATACGGCCATTAATCTTCTCCAATCCCCAAAGAGAGCGTCTTTTCGCTGAATCAATCGCTGCCGATTGCATTGGAATCATCTCGGTAAGCTCTTCCTTCTGCTTGATCATCATTTCATGATTCCTCCTCTATCTCAAGTTATACTCCATTCAATGTTTTAGACGTTTTTTTAGATCTATAGTGGTCTTGGGTGATTCAAGGATTGAGGTTCACATATAGCGATCTCCCAACACCGAGGTAGGTGGTTTGTGCCTTTCCGTTGAAAATCTTTGAGTTATATGTGCAAAAGTGACCAATACCCTTGAATGGGGTATTGCATGTTTACTAATTTGGCCCTTTTGTTTTCTTGATGTGGTTGTATGCTTGAAAAGAGGTTTATTGAATGATAATAGGGTTAATTTCTATGGTTGGGAAGTTTTTACCCATGCATATTTTGTTTATGACTATTTAGTATAGTTTTCATCTTAGGCTGTTGTTTTCTTTCCACGCCTATTATTGTAGGATGGAGTGATTTTTCTTGTCTTCCATGCTATTACGATATAGACTGTTAGCCAAGTATTTCTTGAGGTTTAATTTTGGCTGATACACTTTGACATGCTTATTGACTTACATAGGGTTGTGAGAACCTGGTGTAGTGAAACATAGGGAGAATAGACACAAGGGCCTCTCTAGAGTGTCCGTTATTTTAATCACGCTGCGAGACCATAGAGGGAATTGACGTTGAGTGCTTCCTCAGAGGGTGTATAGTTATGTTACGAGGCCACATGGGGAATTGACAATGAGTGATTCCTCCGAGTGCCTGTAGTTTCTATTAAAAGACTATAGGGGAAATTGATGGTGAGTTCTTCCACAGAGATTCTTTAATTATACTTATATATAAGGGGATGTGACGTTGAGTGAATCCTCATAGAGCCTTTATAAAAGATAAACCATAGAGGTTAGACTGTGTGTACTTCCTAGAGGGTTATTTGTGGTCTTTAGGTAGGACCAGAGGGGATAGGCTGTGAGTACATCTTAAAGGGTTACCTGTTTGTAATTATCTATTTACTTTATCTATGGAATTGAATGCTTTGAACTGTAGGAATTTTTATTGTTGATCACTTCATTTTTTACAACTACTTTTTCTTATTTCCTGCTATATATATTCACTGAATGTTAGGAATAGATCTTTTGGTGGTTACCTACGAGGATTTAGTCTCACACTCTATTTTCTCCATGCTTTTGGGCCTAAACAGATTATATTGTTTCTAGTATAGATAAGGTAAAGAGCCCTTCTACTTCTACTACTTGACTGCTTGGAGCTAGAGAGCATGGGACCAAGCTTTGGCTTGCAATTATTAGGATCTATTTACTATTTTTCTTGTACTTTGGTTTAGTAATGTACTTTTAGAATTGTGACATGTTTGGATGCTTTCTTATACATATGTATCATGCATTATTTTTGTATATCTTCTTCAACTGCTTATTATTTCAGTCTTCCGCTTTTTTTTTGGTATTATTATTTCTTCCTCTATTGTTATCTGTTTATCTTCCACTGTGTTACTCTGCCAATGAGGTCATTGTTTCCCCACTATCACACCCAAGGCCCTCATTCCTAGTCAGTAGCCTCTGGAATTAGGGGAAATGTGCTTGAGGCCATGAGACCAACAGGGTACGGGGCACATCTGGGTGACTTTCGGAACAAGGATGTTATAACTTAAGGGCCCCGCTAAACTAGAAAATATATTCTCTCGAGGGACTTTAGAAATATTTGTATCTTCACATGAAGGTCCCCTTGACAATTAACCTTTATCTTACAAAACACCAAGAAAAATCATCTTCGTTTATGTGAAATCCATTATATGGGCATTCTTATTTTACAAAGACTCCAAGACATGTCAGAAAAACTTTATGAAGACTCCTTGAAATATTCACATGGTTAGGGAAAATAAATTTTATTGTATGGGGTCTAATAAACATGCCCCTTGTGGAGCATTTTCATGGTCATTGCCATCAGACGTCACCCTGTGTGAAGCACAAATGGATCATGAGAACCAAGTGACCGAAAACTACCTCCACTGTCATGAACTCCCATTTGAGAGATAAACATCAGGAAAGGTGGCATATAATTGGGGTAGAGAGTCCAATAAATCCCTCTCCCTCAACATTGAGAAGTACACATGATGAATGAACCACATGTGACTACTACATGGGAGTGAAAGATTAGACTTCTAGGAGAAACTAGTCATGAAATAAAAAAGGTCTTCTTCTAGGTAAATACAAGGGAATGTCATGAGGGATCAAATATCATGAATCTGTGATTTGTGTGATCACTCTGTAGTTCCTACGAAGGACTTTCAGCATGTTGACTAGTTTATGTAAAGGAGGTCCTACATGTCAACTAGGTCACGTGAAACATAAATTAAGAAAAACCAGAATAAACATTATGCACATATGCAACAATTTCTGGTATAAATATTAAAAATTATGGGATACTTATGTTAAGAGGGATACATTGATCTTCATGTGCTTCACATGACCAACCTAGGTCATGCGACAACAGTAGGACCCATCTCCCAAGTCATGTGACACATTCAAGACATGTAACTTGGATCATGTGATGTCCCTTGGATATTTCATGAATGTATTGATATTCTCTGTAGGCATGCCACCTGTGTCTTTAGATGACCAGCGAGATTTCCATTAAAATCATTTGATGCCCTCCACCCATTTATTCCATGTCATCTGATGACACAATGAAAAATTTTCTAGGTCTAGTGATGTACAATGGACAAGTCAACCGGATCATGTGATGTCCTCCAGAAATATCAACCAGGTTAGGTGACACCCTTCAAACATTCCATCCAGGTCATGCAACACCCTCCATACATGTCTTCCATCTTATAAGACATCCTCCAAACACACCATCCTTGATCAGTCAATATCCTCCCAACATGCCATTCATATCATAAAATTTACTTTGGACAAGATAACTTGTTCATGAGACTGTGTTTTGGAATGTCTTTTAGGAAACTATGAAATTTCCACACATCCTTAAACATATCATATAGTCACCCTAGATATGTCAGGAAGAAAACACAGGTATTCCAAGTATACAACTGGGTCATGTTAAGAAGGCATCCTGTGACATGATAACATTTTCCGATGGATATATGTTGTCATGCCCCCAACTAAACTAAAAGAACTATAATTACTACCCTAACAAGGATATATAGGATACTTTATATGGCCCGATCTGAAATAGAAATCTACTATAGTTTAATTACCACTTATCTAATATTATAACCATCGATATCCAGTCTCTACCATGGGATTATCATTCCTCCTCATCCATAAGAGGATTGAGAAACAGACTAAACTATGAGATCACTAATTCCTACCATAAATAGTATATGGAGGATACCTTCCTTTGGACAAAGATATATATCCACAGTACCATTTGGCCACCCTAGTGTATATACCCATGCATCCACATGAAATGAGACTGATCACTTTCCACCCCTTGTTTCTCACAATGATCATGGATTACATGGGATTAGGGATTTTCAATGATTATCTCAATCACATCACGGATATCTCCAGAAATGGAAACCACATCATGTAAGCCTTATTAAGTGGACTGATATGATAGTCCCCATATAAGGGAATCCACATCTGGGTAAGTCCTTTGGGAATGATCGAACTACACTTACATTGATTTATACCCTAACCAGGATATATAGGATGCCTTACTATGTCTCAGGATCAATACTTAGTTCCTTGGTTCCCTCATATATGTCCCTTCCACATGAATTTAAACTACACTTGTTCAAAAATAAATTTGGGTTTTCATTTTTGTTATAAATGTGATATGTTGGATGCCTCATAGAGGTTCAATCCCATCCTCAAGATAATAATCACCTCTTTATATTGTATTAAACTCTATAGTTCCTATTTATTTGGATTCAAAACATAAGAAGCTACCCATTAAATGGAAATATATTAATAACCTTTTATATATAAAAAATGAAACATTAATAGACCCCTTGTACACATATAAGGTTTCAAAACATGATCATTTTATTAGGGTAATTACCCCTATATCAGGATTAGGAATAAATTCATGAACATATCATAAATTAATAGCAGAGTAAAATATTACAAAAAATTCCCCCCACCCAAAAGGGTGTGATGATCCCAAACTCCAATCCTCTCGATCAATGTGTGTTCAAAGTTTCATTGGGTCTAAAACCCTAATTGACCATCTACCTTTGGAAAAAAGGATTATACTTAGTTATCGATGTTGGAACCTGTGGTAGTTTCTATTAAGGAATACATAGTTAACCCAACCTAATGAATTGTGCAGCACATTCAACTCCCCTCATAATCAATCATCTGGTATCTCAAAAACTACATTTTCCTATGAAAAGTTGGTGAACCCTGATTGAATCTATCAAATTATAAAAATAATATGTTGACCAAATTCGACCTAGGTCCTTAGAAAATATCTCAATCCTCACTGCAAAAAGTCCACATTAGATAAATGTTGAGACCCAGAATAAGAAAATACAATCATGTTACCTTTTTATATATTATTGATCACATATCATGCATGAAATGATGCACTGATCAGTGAACCTTCTCTTTATTATATTCAGGACTTCATACACTTCTCTTAAAAAAAATACCTGATGTGGGATCATGTATTCAACTAGTGACTGTTCCGGAAAATTAGTTATGGCTATAACCTCATTGATATGAAGAATGACCTCTTCTTCCCAACACATTTAGTTTCAGTTGGTAAATATAATGGTATGGGAATAACACCAATTGGGTACAATCCCAATCCTTGAGGATGCATACAATAATCTATAGACATTGTTACTGATGACTTTGCATCATCTAAAGAAAGTATTATTGAAACGTGTGACACTAGTAACAACTGCCAATCCCTTTGGAAGCCTATCCATAGTGCGCGATAGTCACCACATTCAGAATCTGATAAAAGTGGAATAAGGAGTCACTTATGGCTCCATTCTAGTTTATGGTCTTCTGAGGATGAATCTTGTCAACCACCATCACTAGTGACATCACACCGGTACACCCATTCTCTTACTAAGGGAACCTCCCAACACATTTCTAACTCTGATAGTTATGCATGAAAACTAAGGATGACCCATCAGGTAAGGAAATATTTGGATAAACAATAGTGGGATCATATCCCAATTACTTAAATGAATCCCACTATCAAATTTTAGTGGTATCTATTGAGTAGCCTCAAATTCTTGGTCACTCAGTGCATGTTTATGGGCATATTATTGGTGCAAGCATGGGAGAGGAACATATACCTAACCCCATGTATTAAGACCATTTGAATATTCTGATAGAACATAGAATATAGATATTTCCTCCTATCATTAATTAAATTAAAGATATTGACCATTACATATTAGAGATAAAAAATATGTTGTCATACATACCTACACACACTTTTATAAAATTTCACTATATTCTACCAATAGTTGAAGAACTCTGTCAACATATTACAGAACTGGCATAGATATATGGGTAGACACATACTTCTATCCCAAAATCCAGGGAATAAAAACACTTTGGTCTACATGAAAAAGTGGTTTCTTCCGATAAAAAACATGTTCTTTCTCCCATCCTAGAGGATTATCAGTATATTCTGGTAAAGGATGAGGAATCATACCTAGATCATACTACTATTTCAATTTGGGATCACTATATGAGAGTGTAAAATGCCTTTGGATATGAACACATTTTTATTGAGAAATATGGGCAACATACTAGAAAGGCATAAGATTGGGCTCATATACTCTCTCTAATTAGGGATCACCTAATGAGATAGGCATATTCTTGCAGGCTAGATCACATTCTTATAGAAAAAACTAGAATAAAACCCCAAAGGCACTAGACCAGGCCCATATGGTATGGGAGGGGGGGATAATATCCCTTCTAATATAATGGAGGCTTGATAGTATATTCATGTGGGTAATGTATATTTGTAATGGTTACATATCCCTACTTCAACCATAGTTGGCCATCATATTCCAGTAACTACCCACATACATGCTCATATTCCTTCCGGTAAATGAAAAATATTATTATCATTATCCAAAAAGTCCTCAATAGTGGGATCATCATCTTAATGAACCATAAAATTATCAATATATATTGAAAGTGATCATACAATATTCTCATATCCTTATACATCCCCAAAAAACAGGTCAGAATGTTTTGGACCTGTTGTATAATGAGGATCATATCCCTAACATATTCAATTCTAGTGTCCTTGAGGCCGTTCGAGACATACTCTCAACACCTAAAGGTTTTTTCAACCCTTAAACCAAATTATAATATTATCATTACATCGCAATTTCTCCACATGGTATAGAGGATATGAATCAAAGATATTTTACTCTTGCCATCTTCCTTGGCCAACCACCCCATGTTGATATCTCTCTTTGATAAGAAAATACTCCACTTTCTGAAACACCTCCAACTAAATAGGTGATAAAAAATAATTCACTTTAATATAGTGTGGTTATTGAAACACCATTGACTACCATATTTATTTCCCCACCATCTTCTGAAACCCCTTTTGCACAACTAATCAAAAACCCCAAGAAGAAAGTTATATGGTCTGACCAAGTGGTGGGATGTATGTATGGTGAAGGGGAATTCTATATAGAAATATAGAGAGAGTTAGCCAAAAACTACCTACCTACCTTGTTCAAGCCCCTCATTTATTCTGACTATGGGATCTCATACGAGCTAGAAAATTATTTCATGCCTTACCTACACTAAAATATGTTCGAAAATAATCAGTAATTGAACACTAGAAACCACACTTAACCAGGATATGAGGGTCACCTTCAGGCCGTCAATATACTCTTTTTTAGTTGTACATGACTGTTATCTCTATGGTATGGGACATAAAACTGGAGAATAATTACAAAAATCTACAACACATTTTACACCATTATATCATAAATCATCAACAACTGATCATTTAATCCTCTCGATGAATTTGTATCTAAGGATGAAGAAAGTATGGTTATTTTCACTTCACCGCACCCCTAGAATACAAGAACACCCAAAATGTGGCGTCTTGTAATGTCATAGAATTTTAAAAAAATTTAAAGACTGGGTAGTGTGTGAGCCACTTGGTCACTGCAATTGAATTCCCCCGCTATAATAATTCCAAGACATCACGAACAAATGGATAAGACTGCAAGAATATCTTAGAACTGGGAACCTCAAAGAAGTGGGAATGAAGCTTTGAAGTTATAGTTACCATCATCCAAAGAAATTCTCATAAATAATGACTACCATAATTGGATTCCATTGCACCCAACTCATATATGAGAATAAGTGCACCAAATCAAGAAGGTCATAGTAGAAGATTCTATAGTAGTCATCTAGTCCTGAACTAAGCCCATGGAGACAGAGGAATATTTACCTCCACCCCCCCCTTGGATAATTAATCATTGAGTGGATTTATGAAATATTAGTAGTAGTTATAAATCAACCCTACTCCACTAGATTGGGGGAATTTATATCTCAATCAACATCACCAGGTTAATCATAGCCCGAGAGGGTCCTAGAGAAATATTGCAAATGAGGATTAATATATGTGGATATTACATCATTTAAATGTAATTCTTCACATTAAAAAATTACATGGACAAGGAAAATAATTTTGTAGTGTCTCTGGAAACTTGAAAAACATTCCTATAACATGGTGAAAAATCTTCAATGTTTCCCAAAAATATCTTCCCCTTTAGTACTTCTACTCAAAACCTTCTTCTTAAACCCTTGGTAATGTAAACATAAGAAATGGTGATCTTATATGTTTAGTAAGGGTAAAAAAAGAATATTCATAAGTATAACCTAAAATTAAGGGTATGTCAGCCTGAGAATTACATTTGGAGATCATGAACTACATATCAAAGGTCATATACATCAGTCAAGGCATAAAAATTGGATTCTCATAAGACATTAATCATATAAATCTATGAAATCATAACATATAAATGGGACATGGAATTTTTTTCGACACATATGTATAAAATATCATTCCCTATTAGTCAAGGCTCATTTCCAAGACTTATCATGGAACTTTAGGGGGTCCACACATACTGGGAAAGACACAAATCCATCCCCAACCACATCCATTTCCTTATAGTGTAATGGGAACACTCCCCAAACCATATCAGTTGTCAATTTTTACTCCTAATACCATCTTAAGGTACAAAGTACTTTACTGAACCTATTTACTTACACATTCCATCCATGTCTATATAACGAGATATAAATAATTACCCAACAAAATGTAGGGAGATATAGGTACCAACCATCACATAATGGAATAATACATACATGTTCCACTAGAAAATAAATATTTATCTTTTCATAACATGTTCAAAAGATACCGTTTTCATAATCATTTCATCAAATAATAACCAGGGAAAATAAAAGGCTTTCATAAGCATATAACCCATAAAAGATAAAAGTGATTCATAAGAATATAAAAAAGAAATGAGAAAATTGTTTCATAAGAATATCAAATATTAAATAGAAATGGTTTTCAAAAACATCTAACCCTTGAAAGATAAATGTGTTTCATAATCATATAACCCATGAAATAAAATTGGGTTTTAAAAACATTATTCCATCAAAACATATACCATTTAGAGAAATAAAATGAATGGTATATTTGAATAATATCTCAAGAAAGGCATGTGTAACTCCAACAGATTTCATCTTAGAGGAAAATAATTTTTAAATATATTTTAAAAATATTTCTTGAGAAAAATAAATTTTCTTTGAAAAACAATTTACAAATCATTATCTTTTAAAATATCCTTTTGAAAGCTTATAAAGAAATATTTACAATTCATTTAAAAAAATTATTGAAGATAAAAAACATTTTTAAAGCCATTTTAATATAAAATATCTTTGAAAACATATAAAATAATCTTTTAAATCATTTAAATACTTTTCTTTGAAAATAACCTTTTGAAAACATATAAAGTAATCTTCAAAATCATTTAAAAAAATTCATGACCAAAAATCTTATTTGAAAAACTTTTTACTTGAAAATGAATTTTAAAACATATAAAAGAATATTTGAAATAATGGAAATCAATTTTATTTAAAATAAACTTTTGAAAAAATATAATGGAATATTTTAAAATCATTTAAAACACTTCTTAAACCAAATTTTTTCTTGAAAACCTTTTCCTTTTAAAATATATTTGATGACTTATAAATGGAGCTTTAAAAAATTCCGAAAAACCTTTTAAATCATAAAAAACTTTTATTATCATTTTCCTTGAAAATATTATTAAAATATAATTTAAATAAAATTTTGAAAACATTTTTAAGAAACATAGTTTTTTAATAAAACAACTTTCTTATCGAAGAGAGAACTAAAGTTAAGTTTTTATAATTTTTTCCGAATTATCTTAAGTACCAAAGGGTTTAAAATTGTAAAATTACTTAAAGATATCATGAATAAAAAGAGGATAATAAAATTAATGATAATTATTGAGATATGGATCATAATATTTCATCAATAGATGCATAATCATAAAAATTCCTGATAAATGATGTGATTGTCTCAATAAACTCCTACCACCTTAGAAAATGTGAATCCAAATTAGTATGAAAGAATAAAATTAAATGAATCATAAAATATCATAAATTAACTAGATTCATGATATAACATGTCAAGTGGTATTATATATACCTATTAAAATAATATAGATGCATAATAAAACATGTGTCCCAAAAAGGGAAAATTGAGGCAAAATTGCCCTGTCGATTTGGTAGATTTTGAATTATAAAAAAACATCAAATAGATATCATAAAACTTATATTTAGATACCCATAAATTTATGTATAATTATCATAGAATACATTCAAGGTTATTATATACACCACAAAAAATAAATTAATGGTTAATTAGGCATAAGTCATGCAGAAAAAAAAGTGAGACCAGAAACCCCCTTACTACTTGAGTAAGTTTTGAATCATGTGATATGTGAAAGAATAAAATCCATTGAAAATTTTAATATCATGAAAATTAAATTAAATTAATTATATAACATTTCATAGGTAATTCTATACACCACAAAACAAGAATAAGTGGTGAATAAAACATATATCTCACAGAAATAAAAGTGAGATGAGAACACCGTTACCTTAAGTCATGACTTTCTTCATACATGTTAAAAACAACAATATAATAAAATTAATTTTATTATAAATATAAAAAAGAATCATATTATTATATATAATACTATATATGATTTTATTATGACTATTTTTTACCCATTTATTAACAATTCCATGTTAAGGTTATGTTTCGGGTAATATCGACTATGTTTTTCATACATGTTTTGACTTCTCATTCTTAGTACTATTACTTAGATCATGATTTAATTATTTCAAAAATTTAAAAAATAATATAAATATAATATATATTCATTATAAAACTATTTATAATAATCTATAAAATATATAAATATTAAATGGAATACACTGATTATGGAGATGGTAGGTCATACATATGCATGAACGTTGTTTCCATTTTCTAATTGTTTTGAAAGAATGAATGTAAAGGATATATATATATAATAATAATTAAATTATAATAATTATTATATATATATAATATAATTATAATAAACCCATCTGTAGTACATTACATGTAAAGTGTGAACAAATCACATCGCTTCGAGGGGGTGGTAGTTTACACGTCGACAAACGATGTTAATGTATTCAAACAAAATAGAAATAATATAGTTATATATTATATAATAATTTCATAAGTATAAATTCATAATAAAAATCATATATATAATATAAAAATAGTAATTATTTCATTAATCCCAACCTTGATAGGTGGTATGGAGGAAAGAACACCTTCAGTTTTTCAGGCGGTAGTCTTCCAAACACACGAAAGATGATTGAGTATCTCATTTGATGGAAGTGTGTGTGAGTGTAGGTAATTACCATAACCTAAAAACCCTATAATATTTAGTATTATTATTTTATTTTATAATCATGGTATAATAATAATTTTTGGGGATGGATAATGAAATAAAACAAAAGTTATTATTGAAGGACGTCACCTCTTCTTTGTGTAACTCCTTTTGGTTTACACCCAAGGGATTCCTCAGATGGATTTTTTCCCAAATTGAGGCCTATAAAATGAAGGAATATAATTTGGGAGATTATTTTTGTATGTTTTGGATGATATAAAGGTCTTAATAGGTATGAATAAATGATGGGGGTGAGTTCCCTTCTATAGTGGAATAGGATTTACATTCTTGTAAATATTAAATGTTAAAAACTATTAGGTGGTATAACTTACATAATATTCTTCCAATAATGATAAAGTTTCTAAAAAATGGACTCTATTATCAATATACTACCATAAAATTTATTTTGTATATGTTTAAGGGTTATTTTTTCCCTTAAGTAAATGTTTAACCACTAACTAAACTCATTTTTACCATAATCACTGTAATTAATTTTATTTATATTCACAAATATTCTTGGCCAAGAACCAATTTTTCCATATAGTAATTTATAAATTATTATTATTATAGATATGTAATCCATTTTTACAAATTCTATCCAATGAATTAGAAGAAATTGATTTAAAATTAATCCTGCATATGGGATGAGTCAATGGAGGTTTTAATGTAAAAAATGTTCAAAAGTATGAAATTCTTTTATATCCAATTTCAATGTGAAATTTATTAAAATTACATAAATTTTATTAATAAATAAATTAGATGAAAATTCAGTTTTCAATTAAAACCTTTTGATTTTCATGATTCATTAAAAAATGAATTTTCTCAAGAAAATAAAAAAAACCCACCCAAATTAAATATTGATATTCCAATTTTAAAAATTATTTTTTGTTAAAATAATGTTTTTAAATTTTATTAAAATTATATTTAAAATAAGTGGTTCATTAAAAGCCGTAAAACTACATTTTAAGAAAATATATATTTTTATGTGTAAAATTGGTTTTATTCTTATCTTGTATAGAAAAAAAATAAGATAAAAATTAAATAATTTATTTAATATATATAGATATATATAATTAAAATAATTTGAGAAAACTGGTTTAATTACTTTATTGAGGTAAAACATGTTTGATTTCATAAATATTTTTTCCAGAAAAATATTTCCAATATTTTTAGAAAGGTTTTATTTTCATTTCTAGTTAATTAGACAACAAATAATTATTCTTATATACATGTTTAAATCATATTTTTATAATCTAATTAATGTTATTCATAAATTAAATTCCCAAGAATAGGTGGAAACTATATTAGTATTTTAATAATAATATTAATTGTACATTATAGTTTCGTAAAACTATGTATTACTTGTCATGAAAGTTATCAAAGGAACTCGAAATTACATGTAACAAAAGACAAACATATTTTTTTGTATACCAAAAATTAAAATAAGTGTTGCATGTAGTGAAATCATAAAATCTTGTAGTGTATTAATTAATCTGAACCTATTGGTTTCATATAACAAAAGCTATATTTAGCATTGCATGAATTGAGAAATATCTAAAATATTAAATTAATTAGAAATAAAATATTTCAAAAAATCCTAGGCTATTATATTATACCCCTTTAAAACTAATTTCACCTTTAAAATTCATATGGGTTTTCAAAGGATTAAAAATGGAAAGTTTCTTTCATAGAAACCCACATTTTAAAAATGAATAGCAAAAATTCCTTTAAAAAAGGAATGTTGGAAACAGTACAATTACCCAAAAAAACTAAAAAATAGGATTACACATAGGATAACATAGGTGTAAAGTGAATATTTTACATGGAATAAAATCATAAATATTTATATTGAGTGATAAAGATCACTGATAAAAAGAAATCTAATGGTCAATGGAAAGTTAAGGGCCTCAAAACCATAAATATGTGATGATTTTCAAGACAATTGGTTCAATATGTAAAATGGTATTAAGATAATTTTTTTAATATCTTTTTCCTAGATTTTATGAATTCTCTTACTATCTAAAAACAAAAGGAAATATACTTACTTTATTTCAGTCATTTTTTATATGCATAATCCCACCCTTTGGTTGTGCCTTGATTGATTTCCACTTTATCTCTTACTCTAAGAAACGAAGGTGAATTTAGCATCTTTTTAAGCAATAAAAGATCATGAAATTGATAATTCATTCAATATTTCGTTTGTTAAAATCATAGAAAAATTGTTTGCGTAGGTTATTCAATATGAATAAATCCTCTTTTGGTGAGATAATTCTTTAATATCTAAAAAATCATATGCAGTTTAATATAAACCATTCCATAAATGGTTAACCTTATAAACATACTAAAAGAAGAAAGTTAAAAACATTAGAAAGAAGTCCATTAAGTAATATTAAAATTGATCCCCCGTATATCATAAAATTTCTCTTGGTTTTCAAATTCAAAACATGTGAATAACTTCATTATTTATTATCTTGAAATATAGAAATATCCTAAATTACCATACAACCTTATTGAAAACATGAACTCTTTCTTATTACAAAGATCATTTGATATATTCATTAAATACAAAAATGTTCTAATCTCCATCCATGATAGAAAAACCCACCTTTTTAACAAATATTTTATCAGTTTTTAGGTCATTGATACTATCCAATCTTTCCTTAATGTTTAACATTCCTAATTAAAAATTTCATTTTTCATTAAATAACATTTCCAGGTCATTTGAACCATACATTATAATTTTATAAATCCTTAATTCAAAACATATAATTCACGATTCATAAAACATAATTATTTAATTCCTATAAATATAAACATCAATCATCAAACATTATTAGTGTTTGTCTCGCACAAAACCTCTATTCATGAGCTATAGGTGTATTTATTCTTTCCATTACATGATATGTAGTGAAACTGATATTTTAGTCCTAAGTATAACTACAATATTTCCTTTTCACATTGGAGAACCTACATGCTTTCCAAATTTTGTTAACCTATATGTTTTCTCAATAACAATGTGTGGATTTATTCCTATCATCAAAAGATATATAGTGAGGTTTTGATCTAGAATCCGGGGTCTAGATACAATAATCAAGGGGAAAATTCCCCCCTCTACATATTGATAAAACCTATGTGGATAGTTCTCCATTAAATAACTATGGGTGGATAGATTCCCATTATCACAGGTTACATAATGATTCTTGTATCTCTAATCTTACGTCCAATAACACCAATAAATGGTAAAAAATCCCCCCTCAATGTATGGTTCAAACTGGTGTTTAGAGTTCCCTATTCAAGAACTACATGGGTTTGGGTTCCAATCATCACATGATATATAATGACACATAGATCTCTAATCCTGGGTCCAACTATAACCTTCAGTAGTAATAGGGCCACCCTATGCATATGGGTCAGACCTATGTGGTGAGTTCACCATTTAAGAACTATGTGTGTCTTGATTCCCATCATCAAAAGATACACAGTGACACCTGAATCTATAATCCTTTGTTGAAATACAATAATCATAAGGATCACTTCCCCAATTTTCCTATGGTTGAGACCCGTGTGGATATTTTTTGTTTTCAAAACTATGTTTGTCTTAGTTCCTATCATCACATTATTCATATAAATTCCTAGATATCCAATATGAGGCCCATCCACAAAATAAACAAAATGTCCTTTTCCCTGTGAAAGAGTCAGGCCTACACAAGGAACGTTTCATTTCCTTAAAATATTACATTAAATAGTTGGGAAAGGAAAAATTCCTTACGGAATGATGTTTACCTATAGGGAAAAAGTCTTGGTCGCATTAAATTAAAACTTTTTAGTAAATAAATATCCATTACATGACATGAAAATGTGGAATACATCACCCATCATCATTCCATACCAAATAATCACAAGTTCCAGAACTAAGTCATCCATATAATGGGGTGCTCTCATTCATATTTTAAGCATCCCAACTCGTAAATCATACATCATATCTAGAGCATGTCAGGTTGCTTCAAACCATTCTTTGACATTGGAAAGGAAAATATATATCTATTTTTTACCTTGATGATAATATATAAGGGTATAGACCTACTAACTAGATACATTATGGATAGACAAGAAGGTATTTTTAATTATTTTTACCCTGATTCCACCATTGAAGAACACAACACCCTAGAGTGTCTTGGGTCATCCCAAGCATGACTGACCCATATCACTACTTGTGACTTGAGAACCTTGACCAATGATTTAGACAATTTTAATCTTCCACTTAAAAGGATGTCAGAGTACTCTTGACCCTTTGTATCCTATTTAGGTTATTGTGAAACATTCCCCTCATACCAGGTTTATGTTCCTAATGATCCTAAACTTCATTCACATTGGTCAATGATATATGACCATAAACATTGGAGCTTAATGGTACAAATACACAAGACCCTAAAATACTAGTGAAAGAGACACAAAATATGTCATGTTGAAATTATGAGGAGGGTTACCTGAGAAAAAATCAAGTCTCTTCTCACTAAAATATTCAACTCAGAAGTTTAGGAAAAAGTAAGCACATAATTAAATGAGGACTAAATATCATAAAGCCAAATTAGTATCCCTATTAAAGGATGAATCAGGATATCTAGAACATATTCTATAGGAAAAAAAATAATAATGGTTTGTCACATCTCTTTTCCACGACAACATGTTCTCTAAGTTGTGAAAAAAAAATTAGGGTCCTCAAACCCTTTTGAGTATTATGTTTTACATAAATCACACTTCTTAATATGAGCACCATAGGACATTGTAAACCTCTCATATCCCATTGAAAGAGGATACATAGATTCAAGGGTCCCTTTATTGTACTATTAATTCCATCTTATGGTTCATGTATATGCACTTATGGTCATCAACCAAATGAATCATAACTTTCAAAATTGTTTTCTGATCCTTATGAGCCCTAATTTCACTGTGACGAAACGTAGTACCTTAGAGTTTTTTGGGTCAATCCCTAAATGATTTTCCCGTGTCATTACTCATGGATCAAGAACTTTGGACTAAGATTTACAATATTCAAGTCCTAAATATTCAAACAGATTTGACATCATCAATGTTATGTCATGTGTCCTATACTATTCCTCAATGAAGGAATGCAACACTGTATTCCTAAAAACATTTACAGTCTACACCACATGACTCAAAACCACATGGATTAGGTTTTGATCCTCCCAATAGAAAACTAAATTTCCATAGGATGGAAAAAACCCTTCCAATATAGCTCTATTTCCACTTCCCGCTTCAATTTTCCATGAGTTTGGGTCATCACAAATCTTTTATGTCCCTTGGAAAAGAGTGGGGACACCTCTATTTTTCCATTGTATCAACGCATAAAGAATTTTTCCTTCCAACTAGACTTATATCCTACTTGAAAGTAAGGAAATCTAATCCTCTTTATCCTTAAAAAAATAGTAGTGTAACTAAGAACCTTAAGGTGTTTTGGTTCAGCCTTGGTATGTTTTCCCAATTCTATATAAAAAGATTCCAATTTTTGGCCTATAAATTACACCACCCATATTAAAAATAGCAAAGTGGACCTAAATTACATAATATTTTATATTTACCCATAAAACCCCAAAATATTACACAACTAATGGAAAAGAGTGGCGACATGTAGTGACCTAACCCCAAATAGCCTGGAGTCAATGTATGCTACTAATTATATTGGCACGGTTATAAGGAATGAAATCTTTAAGGCATAAGATTTTAGTAGTCTAGGTAAACTAGATACATAGATAAGGAAATAATACACTAATTAAAACATAATAGTTTTCTTGTTTCTAAATAACAAACTTTGACGATATCTTTATTTCATCTATTGAATCCCTGTATATCATTCATAGTACTCTTCTTGGATACCTGGGGAAAGAAACATAATATGGGTGAGATCAAATTCTTAGTAAGGGAAAAATATTGGGAAAGAAATAAATAATCAATGAGAATATTCCTTATAAAAATGTAACTAACTAAATACACCTTCCATTTAATCAATAAACTGAATATAAGTGCATAAATAAAATGTCAAGGTAATAACTGGAAACACATGCCATCCAAATAAGTAGATAAGGAAAAATAAATATGGTAAGGTAAGAAACTAAAACAAATACCATATAATTAACTTAAAATATATGTATCCATACATATGTTGATGAAAAATCTCATGTATGAATAATAAAAAAACTAAATGAGGCAAATTATTGATTATTGGATGTAATGTTACTTAGGTACATGGTACCTTTACCGTCAAAAACTTTCACAAGATGGTTTATAAAATACCATGTAAACCCCAATCTAATGTGGTTATTATAATGACTTGTCCCATGAGATTTCTGATGCATGGAGGGGATATCTACAATCAGGACCCATATATCTCGTACTAGTCCAAAACATTCCTCATATATTGTATAATCAATTTAACAATGTGCATTATCAAATATCATTATGAAGTAAGATATACATATTTATCAATATTTTCCAAATAATAAAATAAATTTCAAAGTATATATTGTATGTAAAATGGTATATTGTTTAAGAAATATCAATCTATTCGATAAATGAAATGGATAACTAGAGGAAAATTCAATTTTCAATAATCATAATAGATTTAGTATTTCAAGGGGAATTAAAAATGAATCAAGCAAGTGATTTTGAATTATTTACTTGGAAAAATAAATAACAAACCATCCAAAGGAATAATAAATATGGTATCAATATAAAAAATCCCAAGTGGAGTAAAAATAATGGTTTTTTATTTTTGATGAAATAAAATAGTATCTTCAAAAATATATTCTTGAAGAAAATATCCTTTGATATGAAAAACATTTTGAAGATATTTTTCAATGAAAATCATTTTTTAAAACAATTTAATTTTAAAATAACCCTTTTTCATTTTAAAATGAAGATTAAAATAAATGACGGTTGATAAATCCATACATATCATACGAGGTAAAAAGACGCATTCCTTTTGTAAGGTAAAAAGGGGTAGAAAAATGTCTTGTTTGGAAAACAACAAGAAGATTCCTTTGAAAATTAGTAAAATATAAAAAGGGTAAAATATCCTTACTGAATTATTTTAAAATAGTTTTTGAAAATATTTTAATAAAACATGGTTTTTATAAGAAAACAGGTTCTCTCACTAAAGAGAGAAATGAAGTCGTGTTTTCTAAAAAACATTTTTAAAACACTTTGAGTGAAAAATAGTGTTAAAATGGTACAAATAAATGAAAAAGGTTCATGAATGACTAAGGATAGTAAAATGAACGTGTTTATTGAAAAATGGCAATTTAATTTCCCCAAATGTAAATACCATTTAAAGATAATTAAATTTATTATTTAGTAAAATAATCATTAAACATTACAATGTGTCTCATACCACTTTGAAATATTTTAAATCATAAACCTCATGAAGAAATAATATTAAATTAAAGTCATAAATACCATGAAGATAATTTAATTCAGGATATAATATATAAAAATGGGTAATAAATACACCACACAAAATATGTAAGTGGTGAACATGACATTTATCTCACTGATGTAAAAAGTGAGATGAGAAACTCTTACCATGAGTTTCCTTTTAAGTGAACACCCTTTAAACTCGTGTATAATAAACCTATGTTAATTTTATACTTTCTTGAGAATATTATTTCATGCTTATAATTACGTTTATTTTAGTAATTATTATGTTGTATATAACTACTTAAACCATTATGTTTACATCATCTGTTTTGACTAAATTCATTTTTTGTATCAAAAACAACTTTGGTGCGTCAACTATGGTCAACCAGGTCATTATATAATATATCAAAAATAATAATAATTACATAATTATCATATTTATACCTAAATTATTCTTTTAAAACCAATAAATAAATATTTTTATGAAAAATGAATCAATGTTAAAATCTTAGAGACAATAGGTTGTACGTACGCAAGAGTAACATCATTATTTTTCAATGATCATTTTTGAAAAGAAGGTAAGTAACACCATATCTTTCCTAATGATAATTATATAATTAATAATATATTATTTATTCATATGTACTTATATATAGATTTTTTTTATGAAAAATAATCGCATCATGTCGAGGAGGCAGCAGTCCACATGTCCACTAATGATGTTATCACTTTTTAAGTGTTTGAAAGGGTAATAAAGAAAATTGTATATATATAAATACATAGTATATTTATAGAAAGGTAATTATTTAATTGATATAATACAGAGTTTCTTTACATTAAATATGTTTAATTTAAACCATTTTTTATATATTCCATGATTAAAGTGAATGAATCACAACGTTTTGAGAGGTGGTAGTCCACACTTCCTCAAACGATGTTACATATTAATGTAAAATGGAAATTATTAAATGTATGTGTAATAAAATTATTAAATAAGTATAAATACATAATTATTATCATATATATCATATATGTATATATATATAGTATCCATCATAATGTCCACCTTGATAGGTGGTAAGGGAAAATGAACAATCATTATTTTGTGAGGCAATATTTAGCCGTACAAAGAAACTATATATATGTTACCCATTAGATAGAAGTGTGTGTCAGTTTAGGTTGAATCTTTTAAAAAAACATACTGTTATATTGATTATACTATTTTTGTTACATAATTATGGAATAATTATATTTCAAAGGTTGGAGAATTGAAATAAAATTAAAAAGTTTGAGAGAAGACGTTACCCCTTAATCAGGTAACTAGTTTTGGAATGTACCAAAAGGCTTCCTTGGAAGAAATTATACTAAAAGTTAGGATTCACAGTCAAGGATAGGGATTTTCAGAATATATTTGGGAATATATTTTCTCTACCTAATACTTTTGAGGAGTGTGAAGAATTTAGATAGGTGGTGGCCTTTTATAGGGAATGAAAATGATTCACTTGAAATATTTCGAAACAAGTTAGGTGTACAAAATTTCTTACCTAAAAAAACTCATAAATTAACAATAAAACGTAATAATGGATGTTTCATTGAATAATTATTGAATAAAATGGGTGTTGAAATAGTGTATAGGTCATTTGGTCCCCTAAGATAAAGGTTTAATCCTTTATTAAGTTTAATTTTACCTTAATAATTTTAATTAATTTTAATCTCGTTCACTAATATAATTGGTCAAAAAAAGTTGGTATTATTAGAAATTATAAATTATTTTGATTCCAAATAGAGAAATTTTTTTTTTGAAATTCCAATCACATAAGTGGCATAAATTAATTTTAGTTTTATCCTAGAAATGGGATAACAATTCAGGTTTTAATGTAAAAATGCCTGAAAGTTTGTTGTGTTTGAATAGTCAATTTCAAAGTGAAATTTATTCTAATAAAAAAATTATTAATTAATTAAAATATTGTCTAATTAAACATTAAAAAAATTAATAGTATAATTTAATCTTATAAAAAAATTATATGAAAAAATAGTATTAATTAAAATTCTGTATTTTTAACAATTCATTAAAAAATGAAATATTTCAGAAAAATATAAAAATTTCAACCTAGCCTAATTTTTATGCTATTATTTCAAAGATAAAGTTTAATTTGACATATAAAATCAATTAAGGTTTCAAAATTAATATTCAAAATGGTTTCCCCATTAAAAGGTTGTAAAACTACCTTTATAAAAATATAGGGTTTTATATGTAAAATAGATTTTTTTTCTTATCTTATATCCATCAAACCTAATGGATGAATATAAAAAATAATGTATTGAATATAATATATATATAATAAATTAAAATCATTAAATAATTTTAATTAATTATGTTTATAAAGACAAAAATCATTTGGAATTATAAAAATAATAATATTTCTTTTTTTATCCAATTGGTTCTTGTTTTAATTTATCAAAAATTGGTAACCCATGAATTCATTTTACATTTATATAAACCATAAGTTTTCATAATTTAGTTAATAATATTCATAAACATTAACATAACCTATAGGTTATATCATATTATATTAAATTATAATATTTTAATAATACATTGTTATTTGGTGAAACTCATTCTTGCATGTAATGTAAGTAATCGAGGAAGGTCACTCTTTTATGTAATAAAAGATGACACGATATTGTATTTTTTACAAAATATATCATGTGATGAATTTATTTAAAATGATTAATATATATTATAGTCTTAGGATATTATATTATTTTTCATTCTTGGTGATGTGTGTCATACACGCTATCGAATAAAAATTTGTACTTTAAAATTTTGGGGTGTTATAGGACACCTCAGTTTAAGAAAGCTATATAAGTATAAGGGATTTTACCAACAAACCATAAGAATATACTCCATTTAGTAAATAAACTCCAAATCCTTAGGAACCTTGGAAAAACCTTGACATAACTCATCACCTTAGTGATTTTTGGGCCATCCCTTCCTTGAATTCCCTATATTCCAAGATAGAACACCCTAAAATAAAATAAAAAAATTGTTTGTATTATAATACCTTTAGATCATTTAATAAAAATATAACACAATGTGTTATAGGTTGAAAAATTATCATGGAACCCTAATAATTCAATTCACTTCTTTTTGGACATTCAATTTTTCATGTTCTATGAAATATTGATCACTCATTAAATGGGAAAGGCATAAAAACATTGAGGCTAAAAACCCGTAAGAGGGAGGCATGAGAAAAATCTAAGTCCAATCCGGCTAATCCATTCCATATATGAAGATTAGAAAAATGTTGGGTAAATATTAATAAAAAGATATAAATAATGTAGGGATAATTATTTTTCCCTTGAAAAAATAATTTTACACTCACTAAGTCCACTGGGTTCAAGAAAAGAGAGGGAATTCTACCTTTAGGACATATCCATATTACCATTTCATTTTAATTAAAGTAATATAAATAAAATTGTAGGATGTAAATCAATGATTAAAATCAGGTCAGTGAGAATTCATGAAAATTTATCATGAAAAATATGTTGTAATTTAAAGATTCAATCAATGAATCTTTGTTTACTTGATATTATTCAATGGATGGCTACCTTCACTAATTCATGCAACGTTAGGTAAAAAATCATTCTCATAATGAAGGAAAGTAATCTTGAAAATGATATTTAAAGGTTCTAGAAGATTCATTTATTTATGTGGTGAACAAAAATGTAAGAATCTCCACACTTTGGATCCTCTCCAAGGATTCCATCAAAAAAGAAAAAATTTATGATTAAACTATAGTAATATATGATTTGATGATTTTTTAAAGTTGGACAGAGTCTGTCGAGAGGTTTTTATTGACCTTAAAAGTGACTCCCACCCCTCTTGTTTTACTACTACCCAAGAAATAAGGGTCCTGATATGAGAATACAAGTCCTTAAATATTTTTTGAGTACTTTTTAATGAGGATATTGATTTTGAGATATCAGACATTAAGTAAGATATAATCTCCTCAAGTCTCACTATTTGTGTGATTAAGGAAACCATTTGGGTGATCAGCTTAGATATTATTAGATGAGTCTATTCGAATGCCTTCCATGAATCCTTTATTTTTTATCCTAGGGTGTCCCTTTATTGAAATCATGCAATCCCATCTAACTAGTAGCTAAATTTTTTCACATCATGAAAAATTATTTCATGATTCCATACAACATCTTGTAAACAAATCTTCCCACCCCCAAATCATGAAAAATATGGTGAAGTTGTTCCTTTGGGTCATGAAATGTTTCTAATGGTGTCTCAGTGATCAAGGTGTGAATCTTATTCCAAATTATCCTACATCATATTTCATCCTCTACAACTGCCAGGGTGGGTACTTTAGAAGGGGGGACAATTGGATGAGCTGATGAAGAAGAAAGAGAAGAAGTCTAATATACTCTTATATAAAATGATACATCATCCATCAGTCATATTTAAGGATCAAATTCCATAATAAACTCTTCCCCACTAGTGATATCGTCATCACTAGGATGATAAATCTACCTAAAAGACTCACTCTAATCATTAATCAATTCCATTGTATCTATAATAAAGGGGATCGATAAAGTGCATGGTTTTTCTACCTGATGGACCAGCCTATCTAGCACACCACCTAGGTATGATTCCACCCAATACTAGGAATAATCATAAGATAATCAGATAGGGATTCCAATAAAAAAGGACCATATTGATGTTCGTATCTTCACATGCCAATCCCGAAATTGGAGGATAATGCCAGGATGTTGTTGTCCCCACACACCAGTAGATGGAATTGGATAAAACATTTGAGTGTAATTTAATAGTAATGTAAAATTATAGGGTGTGTAGTGTTTGAAAATAATCATACTATCCATATAGTCCATGAGAACCCCATCTCGAAGAGATGTCTCATATAACCATTTGTCAATAGAGCCAACTCCATTATCAAGAATTCGCCTAGTCAGTGTGGGATAAGGAGTAGAGTTGAGGAAACTGGACCATATCATCATTTAGAAGACCTCATTTGGGCCAAAAAGCATCATCTCAACTATAGAATAGTTCAAAAACCTATGAAAGAATGAGGCGTCAAGGATCTCAATTTTTTTATGATATTTATAGTAGTGAAAATGATCCCATATCCAACCAAATAAAAACTAGAATGGGTCACTGGGCCTATAATGAATGTTTCCTTGTTGAATATAAACTATGATATGGTAGAGACAAGAAATAGTTGATACAAATAAATTCAAAGGCCACCCCTCATTTAATCAAGTTTCATCACCATCGTGCTCATTCTAATTCCCAAGAGAGAATCCATGGATGAATTGCGCTATCTATTCAGGTTCATAGCTATGAAACCCAGTAGCCTAAGGCCCAATTGTATATCTAGTATCACTTAGTAACCAAATACAGTATACTCCCTAACAAAAAGTATTTCCCAAAATAAAGTCACAGTATCATAGACTTGTCGGGAATAACATTGGCAAGGGAATATAATTGTTAGTCAAGCTCCACTGTGGAATAGAAACATATTTAACAATTCCTTAAAGTTGATAAGTGAGTGAATATGTATCTCCTTCATTAAATTCACATTTATAATTTCAAATATGTCTTTTATCAAGGATGAGGTTTGTTCAAGGCCATACTAGATATTTGTGGAAGGAATTAACTCATTAAATGTCACCCCATGTGAAGATATCATGTCGTGTTAGTAGATATAAAAAAGTTGATTCTTACTTATCGATGTGGTAGATAGAATAAATTTGTTCTAGGGAACCAACGAAAAATAAATTATTTTTTAAAATTTGATTTATGATAGATGATGAACTGATAAACTCATATGGAATCATAAAGGTTAATTTAATGTAGTTGATTAGAAAATTCTGGGTAACTTTATCTCTCCCAGATCAACTGTTCCTATCCATCATAGAAATTTCCACCTACTTATAGGTACCATATTAAGATCCATTTACTTTTATTATTATTTAGACTGGATAAAAATGTTATTGAATAACTCTAATAAATAAGATGGTGGCATAAATTTCAACCGTGTGAACCTTGATGGGAGTTTTCTAGCATATAATATGTCCCTTCAAACTATACCATGACCAAATGAATTATTTAGGAAATAATCATTTGAACATAATCCAGAGAAGATGAAAAGTATTGAGACTGGAGGTTGTAGTCAGGATATGGGAAGAAAACATCATCCAATAGACTGAATCCATATAAAGGAAGCTTGTATGATATGGGGCTTCTCTAGAGTTCATACATGAGAAACCTTCTAAGGACCTCATTGCTAGAATATAAATGATACTAATTGTTAGTGATACGATTCCCAAAAATTATGACCCATTGAATAGTCACAGAAGAAGACATAGGGGAACTGGGAATCCATATCTATAAAATAATGTAGTACATATCATAAAAGTGAAAATCCCATAAAAAGGGATGAATAATTACGATAGAATAATGGGAATCACATGAAACATGAGGAGATTCTTGTACGCATAACCTGATTTAGATCTCAAAGATCGCATTACCCATGGTGCATCTGGAGATCATGTTTCAGGTTACAGGAGTCACTATCATGTGGCCCTAGGATGGCCATGCGAACTGCATAATAGTTGAGTGATCACATAACCGAACTAGTAGATCATGTAATGCCTATATGAAATCTATATGAACAAAGAACTAGGTCAAGTTTCAACTAAATACTAATAATTTATTCCAAATCATTTTTAATGAGTGATAGGGAAAATCATCCAAGTAGTGTGAGCATGCATTGAGATCTCGCAAAACAGGTCTTAGGGTCAATTATTGAGAAAATAATATTATGATCAGCTCTCTCAGAGAGGCCTTTTTAAAGGGGTATTTAAATAAGTTCATGAAAAGTATAACATAACTAGAGAAAGCTAGTGGGATATGAGGGTAGAGTTTATGGTGGAATGAGTCGCTCCTTCACCAATATTTATAGGGAACCCTACAAAATACCAACGATCACCCAAGAGAACAAACAACATCTAAGATACTAATTGTTTTTGGACTTAAAGACTCTATTAAGGATTTAATTTCCTCATAACTAAGTCCTTTTCCCCATAGATTTTAATCCTGAGGTGGGGAATTTTTTTTTATGCTCGCAAAATGATCATAAAAAAATCTATAATAGAGAAAATACCTCTGGCATGCCTATTATTTTATTCATAAAACAAATGAATAGAAGGTGACTGAATTATGTGGATCATGTACCCTTTAAAATTCCACATGATCACATGACCATCAGAGGGTCAAGGGAATTGTTCATGCATAGAACAAGATCTGTGATGGGTCACACAATGAACCATTGAAAAGACTCTATGTTCCTAAAAAGGATTCCTTACTAGAATTGATAATCATGTGAGGGATACCGGGATAACTAATCAGATTCATATGTATTTTCAATAGGAATACAGGTATAAATAATACAAACTGTCCATTATAAAATAAATTTGGTGAAATAAAGAATTCTCATGCGAAGGATAATTATATTGATAATCATTTAACATGATTATGTGATCTACAAGACCTCATGAAGCCCCTGAAGACCTGTAAATATTGTTGTGAATATGTATTTTGGTGTGTAACCTTGATTATTAGAAGGGTGTTGGAAACATTAATCCAAAAATACAACTTCTATGTGGATCCACACACAAGTATAGGGGTTGTACATAGAAATGAAAATGTGTTATCATGAGATCCATCACTGATCACATGGTGTACTGTAGACAATGATAATGATTTTCCTAAAAAACACTCACATTGCTTTGAGACATCTCATGTTATAATATAATAAAGAAGAAAATAAAATGTGAAAAGAAAGACTACTCCTATGAGTGGAAGGTATGATAGCCATCACACAAAAGGGTTCATACACCCTGGACGATAACCATTTTTTCATGCGAGGACCCCTTGATAATTTGTCATAATTTCCCGAGGGAATTTAGACATTTCCACCTGATCCTACGAAGTCCACATTGAAAATAAACTTTAGACTCATGGAAAACCCCATAAAAGTCATATTCAATTATGTAAAAGCATTTTTTGGCCATCTAGATCTCTTAAATACTCCATGAGATGTTGGATTAACCTTTCAGAGACACTTTTACGTATCCACAAGGTTAGAAAAAATACCATCAATTAGTATATGTCAAATAAACATAGAACTTGAGAAAAAATTTCATACACTATGTCATAATGTGGTTCCATGGATAACCCATTGAATGATAATATGAATCCCGTGACAACAAACTCCATCCACTGAATCCAACTCACATTTTCAAGATATGAATTATGTAAGGTGGCGTACAACCGGAGTGGAAAGGCATATAATTCCCTTCCCCTCAGTTCCAAAAAACCTATAGGATGGATAAATTGTTGGAAACTACTACACAGAGGTGCATGATAATACTTCTCAAAGAAACCAGCCCTAAAATAAAAGTGGTTTCCTGCTAGGTAAAAACCAGGTAATGACCCAAGGGATCATGTTTGATGAATATGTTCTTCTCATGATCACTGTATAGATCACATGAAAGACTTTTGGAATCTATAAAAGGTTATGTGGTGGAGTCCCCACATGTTGAATAGTTCATGAAAAAACTGATTAAGATAAACTATAAACAAAATAGGCATATATGAAACAAAGGATAGGATAAATATTGATAAATACATGAGATTTATGGGATGAAAAATGCACTAATATTTATGTGCTTCACATGAACAACCCAGATGATGTGGAATCACCAGGATATATATCCCATGTCATGAGACCCTCTCTCGATATGTCACTTGGATCATGCGATGTCCCTTAGATATGTCACGAAATTTCTGTGAGGACCTCTGGGAATGCCACCGAAGTCTTGTGAATCCCTTTGAGTTTTATAGATCAATATTGTGATGCTCCATACATGTTTCCAAATTCATGTGTGAGAATCAAGAAATATTATCTAGGTCACACAATGTACTCTAGAAATGTTATCCAGATGATGATATGTCCTCCAAATATGTCATTTATGTTATGAAACACCCTCTGTACATGTCATCAAACTCAAGAGGAACCCTCTAGACATGTCATACAGGTCATGTGATTTCCTCTAGGGATGTCAACCTAGATTAGGAGACGTACTACCAACATTACACTCAAATAATGAATTGTACTTTGGATAAGATAAATGAAACCTGAGAATATCTTTGGACATGTATGTTGGGAAACTAGGAAATGTCTGAACATCCTAAAATTTTGTAACACCCCAAGCTTCCACTGTACGCTTCCCTTTTAATAATACAGTAGCTTGTGTTTTACGCAACTTCAAGTTCTAACACACACCACAACCAATCAAACTTGCCATTATGAATAGTAATACCCACTTTTTGAAATTTTATAAATTTCATATTGACTTCATTTTTGGATTCGTAATATCAAAATTAGCCTAGGGTAAAATTTTGGAACTTTTCGGATAACATTTATATTTTGATGAATAGTGAAAATTACTAAATTTTAATTAAAAACAAATTTTTTAATCAAAATAATAAATAGTGATAAATTATGAATTTTAATGGATTTAAAGTATATTTAGAATATATTTTTACCATTTAATACAATTTTGGTCATTGGACATAATTTCACAATTAGACCAGACAAGAACAAGTGTCAATCTTTTAATAGTTATTATCTCTTAAAAACACGCTTTTTGTTTTAACAACGAGAATTAATTTAAAATTAATTTCTGCCACTTCTGTGTTTTGAATTTGGAAAAATGGATTCCATATTTTGAATCAGTATTTCAAAATTTTGTAAATATGTAACTTTTATTTTTAGACATTTTGAAAAATTACTTCGGTAAAAATTTGATTTATCATGGTTAAAGGGCAAATCCGGTAAATAAGGGTAAAATCATAATATCATAATAATAATAAATTACCATAAATGTGTCCTAACCTTATTGGTTGATACATGTCAGACCATGTGCATCTTTGGGTCGATTTTGGGACCCCATGGAGCCACTTGTAAGTGATAATGACACTTTATATTAATTAAGTTAAAATAAATACAAAAATGACATAAGAATATTTCTTTTAGAAAAATAATTTTTAAATAGGGTTATATATGTTGGATTTTAGACTATAAATATTCATTATAAATTTATAAAAATTTCCTACATAATGGTATCTTATTTATAATTTTTAAACATTTAATAATTAATATTATTTATGACACACTAATGATATAGTATTTTCTTTATTAATGAATGAATCAAATAATCAGTATTATAAATGTTAAAATTAATATAATTTGAAAGTTTTGATAACATCCATGACTTTTATTTCTTAATATGATATTATATTATTGCTTAAATGAATTTTTTTCAAATTAATAAATTTGTTAAGACTATCAAAAATCAATTATTGAATAGTGTCAAAATTGACAAAAAAGAGTTTTTAAAACAAATATTATATTATTAATTTATATTAAATGCCTAAAAATATACGGTTCGGCCAAAAGACTTATATAATGATAGTTGTATCATTAATGGACCACTTTGGGGTCTCTTGGAGGCATATTGTAAGTTTATTCACTATATAATATAAAAATACAGAGTGACATGGTAAGTGTCAAACTAATTAACTAAGAGTTAAAACTAAAACATAAGGTTGATATAATGACCCAAACCTATCTAAATTCTAATGTTTGAGTGGTTTTATACCTATCCCCACCTTAAAATTTAAATAATTCACTTTTTAGCCATTATAAACCGAATATTAATTTATTATAAAATAATATTTCTAGATTTTCCTAAGGTGCACATCCTCCCCCTTATAAAAGGACACCACTTATAACCAATTCCTCACACCTTCAAAGACTTTTTGTTCTTCCAACACCTACCCAAATACTCTCTCAACTACCCACACTTCAACCTAGAGTCCTTATTTTGATCATGAAGCCAACCTAAGGAGCCCTTTTGATCAAATCAAAAGGAAGAACCCGAAGAAGAGGTAATGTTTTCACCACCCTCTTTCAAGTTCTTTTCTTCTTCCACTTATTCTTTCTTTGTTATTCACATTATAAAACAATAAACCAAGTATCTTATATATACTGTGATGTTATTATAAATATGGTACAACCATATTCAGTATTCTATCCATCCTTTGAATGATATGTCACCATATGTGCGTACATACGACTTACCCTCTCCACATCGTGGTGTAATTGTCATTCAATAAATTATTATTTGAAAGGGTATAATAATGATGTGTAATTCATTTAAATAATAAATATAACTTTATAATGACTCTGTATATATGATATAACATCCAATTATATATTATTCTAATATCAAAAGGATGATATTGTCGCTTGTGCATACGTACGGACTACCGTCTCCACGAACGCGATGAGATTCATTCTCCATCGTATCTATTCAAGTATAATTATCATTAGATGATTAATAATAGTATTTAAGGACGTGATATCATTTTGGATATTAATAAGATACAACATATCCATAACAAATAGGACTTATGTAACAAAACATATGAACGAAAATGAGTAAGTAAACACCCAAAACGACGATAATACTAAGATATTATTAAGAAAGCAATGTTAAAAGATCATAAATGATATCATATTAATGTATATGATTATTGTATTATTTAATAACAATCATTACACCATTATACAATAGGTTAACCTACCTCAACCAAGGAAAATTTCAAGGTAATGGTTTATTTCGCAATATCTTCATTATCTGAGGTTGTTTATACCTAATAATCTACTAAGACTTCTTTATCATCCACATCCATGTTTCTTAAAAATGTATTTCAAAACAATATTTCTATTTTACAGAATATGGGTTAAAGTCATTTATACCCTTGTTTGACTTTTTATAAGAGTTTTGTAAAGGAATCTTTCCATCATTTTACAAAAAAGGTCCTTTTTAACCTTTTCGACAGAATTAAGGTAAGAATGTCTTTTTTTAACTTATACGGTGGAGCGGCTATTTTCTACTGTTATAAAATTGTTGAAGCTTCCCTTACAAGCTTATAAGAATATTTTCAAAGAAAATGTTTTATTTTCTAAATATATGACTCTTAAAGGATTTCAAAATAGAAAGAGATATTTCTCTAAAAAGAGTTTTGATTTCATCTATGTCAACATCCTTTGATGGATTTTAAGTTTATTTGGAGTTGATTTATTACGATACAAAACTTCCATATTGTATTGATGGTTTTGTGATATGTTTGATTGTGGATGTTTTATTTTTATACCATTCATGGTTTATGAAAAAAAGTATTGAAATTTCGTATGCTAGATTTAATACGAATGTTTATGTTATGTTTAAACGTGTTCATATGAGGAATGCATTGGACTTAATAAGTGATGGGTGGAATCCTTTATAGATCCTCGATGCATCGATAGGTCTCATGAGACAAACTAGTGTCTTGGAACAAGGCCTTGACAAAATCTTATTTGTAGTCTTGGCACAAGGCCTTGGCTATGTGGTTATGAGAATCTGGCATTATGCATCCCATCATAATGAAAGTGGTTGTTGATATTTCATGTGATTATTCGACTAGTATAATATCCATGTGAATAAGTAAATGGAATTATTTCATTTTATATTTGCTATATTATGTTTATGTTCAAGTTTAAAAAGCTTTTTTTAGTTATACACTCCCATAAATGTTTATGCTTATTTATGAATGTTTCCGCTATATTGTTATCCTTACTGAGAATCCGAGCTCACCCCTTTAAATGTTTTATTTTTCCCAGGATGTGATGAAGTAATTTATGAATGACCTGCAGGGACAGTACGATGGGGTATGAAGAAAAGATGTTGTTGTGTTTTTTTGAGTTTATGATGTAATGTAAGACTTATGAATATATCTAGTGTTTCCAAGACTACTAAACTAATCGGTCTCCCGAGATTTGATCTTTCTTGTGATCATTCCAATGTTATGTAATAATGCACCGACTCTGGGTAACTAGGGTCGGGGCGTTATAGTTGGTATCAGAGGAAGTTTAGTACAAACCTTGGAAGCTATATTTAGATAAACTCTGATTAGAGCACATAGACCTAAGATGGACTCTGAGGATTAGTATTGAAGAACTTACTAGAATTTTGGTATTGTAGAGATTTTTTGAGTTTTATGAGCAATACATCCCTATCTAGATACACGCAGGTAGAGGCGGATCTGGCTCAGATGTACCTAGGGGTAAAACCCGAAAACACTGCTTTGAGCTAGACTCAAACGGGAATGGGTGCACGAAAACGGGCCTTACTGCATCTTGGTTACGACACTCCCAGGGGATATGCTTCGGATAACTCTCATTTTCATTACAAATAATTATGAAGGGTTTATGAGTATATACATCCTCAAATAAAACATTTTTTTGATTATGGATTATATCCATAAATAGTTCAATTTATGTTAAGTGTTTCATAAGTATGGAATTATGTATTTTGATTCATAAACTGATCTAGTTTATGTCACAATTTAGAAATGGTGCCTAGTGGAAGAAATGAAAACTGTATCAACGCACGCACTCCATGTAGGGATTTCCCTCCTGATCAAGATAATTATAGTGGATCTGGTGATGCAACTGGTGCTGATTAACTAATCACCATACTGGGACAACCCAATCAGGTTAAGAATAATAACCTTACCAGTATGGAGCACCCTGGTCCACAACGTGGAGGATCAATGTTAGATCGCTTCATAAGGCAGCAACCACCAACATTCAATGGGAGTACAAATCCATTAGTAGCTGAGAAATGGATAAGTTCCCTAGAGAAAATATTTCAGGCTTTGAGGAGTAGTAAAAGGGAAAAAGTTTTCATGGATGTTTCTCTCCTCACAAGAGATGCCGATCAATGGTGGTCATTAATTCAATACACAAAAGAAGATGATGGAGTATCAAATATAGAATGGAGGGAGTTCAAAGATCTGTTCTTAGAAAAATACTTTCCTCGTGACCATCGAGAAAATATGGAAAGACAATTTTTGAGTTTGAGACAAAAGGAGGATGAGAATGTCGCAAAGTATGAGGCAAACTTTATGAGGTTGGAAAGGTATGATGGAGATTATATATGTAACCAAAGAAGTAAAATTTATCGTTTCTTTGATGGGTTAAAACCATTTCTCCATCGAGCATTAGTCTCAAAATCCTTCTCATCGTACGAAGACATTGTCTCATGTGCTATCAAGACAGCGAAGGAATTCTCTAAGTCTTATGACTTTAAATCAAAGCAAGAGAAGAAGAGATCTACTGATCAATCTGGGAATGGAAGTAAGGGGAAGAAGGGGAAAGTTGAATATCCATCCTACAGTAAATGTGGGAAGAAGCACCCAAGTACTTGCTTAAAAGGAATGGGAGTTTATTACAAGTGTGGTGAAAAAGGCCACCAACCTCGTGATTGTAAGGGGAAGAAGGAATCTATCGAGGTGCAATGCTATAATTGTAGGGAGATGGGACATTATGAAAATGAATGTCCTAAGCACTAGGGGAACTTACCTTAGAAAAGGACAAGGGATAAAGGCCAAGCTTATGCTATCACTAATGGTGAGGTGGAAGCTCCGAAAGACGTGGTGGCAGGTAATTTAATGGTTTCCTCATGTTTAGAAGATGGATTATTTGATTCTGGATCATCGCATTGTTTCATTTCTTACCAGTTTACTAAAGAAATTAGATATTTACAATTTGATTTAACAATGATGTTTTCAGTTAAAACTCTTAAGTGATGTATCATTGCAACAAAGTTTTGTGAATCAGTCCCCATTAGAGCACATAAATGTTCTTTATCCACTGATCACATCTTCATACCTATGATTGGGTTTGATATAATCCTCAGTATGGATTGGCTTTCAGACCATGATGCGAAGATTTATTGTAAGAAGAAGGAGGTTACGATTTTTGATGATGATGATAAGGAACACTTTATCATTAGAGTAGAATAGTCACCACCTAATTCTTATCTAGATCCACCCCCAGTAGTTCAACTAAATTCAATTATTGGGGAAGAAGAGAATAAATGATTGTGGGTGAGGAAAGGAATGTTCAAATAGAGGATGTACCTATTGTGAAAGAATATATAGATGTGTATACAGAAGATTTACCTGGACATCCTCCAGAATGAGAAGTTGAGTTTTCCATTTATTTAATTCATGGATCAAGGCCTATATCGAAGACCCCTTATAGAATGGCCACTGTGGAATTAGTTGAACTAAAGAAAGAACTATAGTAATTGAGTAATAAGGGATTTATTTTCCCTAGTGTTTCTTCATGGGGATCCCCTATTCTTTTTGTTAAAAAGAAAGATGGATCTATGAGAGTATGTATCAACTACAGGGAGATAAATTCTATAACAATAAAGAACATGTATCCCCTACCTCTCATTGATGACTTATTTGAACAACTTTATGGAGATCAATACTTTTCAAAGATTTACCTTCGATCTGGATACCATCAGTTGTGTGTGAAGAAGGAAGACATTATGAAGACAGTATTTCAAACAAGGTACGAGCATTACGAGTTTACGGTAATGCCTTTTGGGCTAACTAATGCACCCTCTGTATTCATGGATCTAATGAATAGAGTTTTCAAGGAATATCTCGATGATTTTCTGGTGTTATTTATTGATGATATCTTGGTATACTCCAAATACTATGAAGATCATGAAAATCATTTGCGCATTATCCTGAAAAATTTGAGAAGACATGAATTATATGGGAAGTTTAGCAAATGTGAATTCTGGCTTCATGAGATTTCTTTTCTTGGCCATATTGTCTCTAAAGATGTAATCTCTATTGATCATTCTAAGACCAAGGAAATCCATGAATGACCAACACCTATGAGTATAACTGAGGTACGAAGTTTTATTGGTTTAACAGGTTACTATCAACATTTCGTCCAGAATTTTGCCCGATTTTCTAACCAATTAACAAAGCTCACACGTAAGGGGGTTAAATTTGTGGGGACAAAAGAGTGTGAAGAATGTTTTAATGAACTGAATATAAGATTAGTCAATGCTCATATATTGACTCTACCATCTGGGAATGATGGGTTCATTATTTATAGTGATGCATCGATGAAAGGACTTGGTTGTGTCCTCATGCAGAATGATAGGGTGATTGCCGATGCATCATGACAGTTGAAAATTCATGATAAAAATTATCCAACTCATGATCTCGATTTAGTAGCTGTGGTATTTTCTTTGAAGATATGGTGGCACTACCTCTATGGTGAAAAATGTGAGATTTATACTGATCATAAGAGTTTGAAGTATATTTTCTCACAAAAAGAACTCAACACTAGGAAAAGGATATGACTTGAACTACTCAAGGATTATGATTTCACGATACACTACCACCTGGGGAAGGAAAATAAGGTGGTAGATGCTTTGAGTAGAAAGGATCATGCAGTTTTGAACATGATGATAATTGAAAGGGATCCTATTTTCATGGATCTAGTGAAGATGAATATGGGAATTACCATGGAAGGTGAAACATCAATACTTTTTCAAATGGTTGCCAAAACATCTTTACTATAAAGGATAAAGAGTTCTCAGACCGTTGATGAAGAGTTTCAAAATAAGATTAAAGCTATGAATTATAAGAGATTGAATTAATTTGGGTATGAAGATGGAATTTTGAAGTTTGGGAAAAGACTTTGTGTACCCAATATGCCTGATCTAAAAATTGAATTGTTGGATGATGCTCATAGTTCCAATTTCTCTATACACCCTGGGAGCACCAAAATGTATAGAGACTTGAAAGAAAATTTTTGGTGGGACAACACGAAGAGGGAGATTGATGATTTTTTGTCAAGATGTATGGTTTGTCAAAAAGTGAAAGATGGAAGGCAATATCATGGAGGAGTCATGCAACCTCTTCCCATACCTGAGTGGAAATGGGATAATATCACGATGGACTTTGTCAAGGGAATATTAAAGACTCCTAAAAGGAACGATGTAATATGGGTTATTTTTGATCGTCTTACCAAGTCATCACATTTTCCTGATATAAGGGAAGATTTACCACTTTAACATCTAGAAAGACTATATATTAATGATGTTGTGAGACTTCATGGAGTACCCCTATGAATTGTCTCGGATCATGATCCCCATTTTACATCAAGATTCTGGAAAAGTCTTCAGAAGGACTTGGATACTGAACTTCATTTGAGAACTTCTTACCACCCTCAAACAAATGGACAATCAGAATGGACTATTAAAACCTTAGAAGACATGTTGAGATCATTCTCACTTGACTATCAGGGCATGTGGGATCAATATTTACCTCTGGTGGAATTTTCCTATAATAATATCTTCCATTCATGTATTTGGATGGCACCATATGAAGCGTTATACGGAAAGAGATGTCACACACCAACCTATTGGGATGATGTTGGTGAACGAAAACATGTAGTCCCAGAACTGGTGGAGGAAACAATGGAAAAGGTAAAGGTAATCCAAAACCACATCAAAGCAGCTCAAAGTAGGCAGAAGAGCTATGCCAATAACTGAAGGAAGGATTTGGAATTTCAGGTAGGAGATCATGTTTTCTTGAAGGTATCTCCATGGAAGGGAGTTATACGTTTCAGTAAAAGGGTAAATTGGGTCCTAGGTACATCAGAGCTTTCGAAATTCTAGAACGAATTGGGGTTGTAGTTTACCATTTGGCAATGTCGCCAAGTCTCTCCAAAGTTCATGATGTGTTCCCCGTATCACTGTTAAGGAAATACATGCCTGAACCAACGCATGTACTCACCTATGAGGAATTAGAACTGGAACCCGATCTATCTTATTGTGAAGAACCCATCAGGATTCTTGATATGAGAGAACAAGTTCTAAGAAACCGGACGACCCGTCTGGTAAAAGTTTTATAGAGAAACCACAAGATGGAAGATGCAACGTGGGATCCCGAGGAACTTATGATGAAGAACTACCCGAGTCTTTTTATATAGTAATTTTCCTGAAATTTTGAGGGAGAAATTATTTGAAGGAGGGGAGAATGTAACACCTCAAGATTCCACGGTACGCTTCCCTTTGAATAATATAGTAGTGTGTGTTGTACGCACTTTCGAGTTCTAACACACACCACAACCAATCATACTAGCCGTTATGAATAGTAATACCCACGTTTTGAAATTTTATAAATTTCATCTCCCAAAATTGACTTCATTTTTGGATTCTTAATATCAAAATTAGCCTAGGGTAAAATTTTGGAACTTTTCGGATAACATTTATATTTTGATGAATAGTGAAAATTACTAAATTTTAATTAAAAACAACTTTTTTAATAACAATAATTAATAGTGATAAATTATAAATTTGAGTGATTTTAAATTATATTTAGAATATATTTTTACCATTTAATAAAATTTTGGTCATTGGACATAATTTTACAATTAAACCAGACATGAACAAGTGTCAATCTTTTGGTAGTTATTATCTCTTAAAAACACGTTTTTTGTTTTAACAACGGGATTTAATTTTAAATTAATTTTGGCCACTTCTATGTTTTGAATTTGTAAAAATGGATTCCATATTTTGAAACAGGATTTCAAAATTTTTTAAATAGGTAACTTTTATTTTTAGACATTTTGAATAATTATTTCGGTAAAAATTTTATTTACCATGGTTAAAGGGTAAATCCGGTAAATAAGGGTAAAACAATAATATTATAATAATAATAAATTACCCTAAAACGTGTCCTAACCTTATTAGTTGATATAGTTCCTACCATGGGCATCTTGGGGTCGATTTTGGGACCCCATGGAGCGACTTGTAAGTTACAATTACACTTTATATTAATTAAGTTAAAATAAATACAAAAATGACATAAGCATATATCTTTTAGAAAAACAATTTTTACATAGGGTTATATATGTTGGATTTTGGACTATAAATATTAATTATAAATTTAAAAATATTTCCTACATAATGGTATTTTATTTATAATTTTTATAAATTTAATAATTAATATTATTTATGACACAGTAACGATGCAGTATTTTCTTGATTAATGAAAGATTCAAATAATTGCTATTATAAATGTTAAAATTTATATATTTTGAACGTTTTTATGACATCCATGAATTTTATTGCTTAATATGACATTTTAGGATTGCTTAAATTAATTGTTTTATAATTAATAAAGTTGTTAAGACTTTATAACAAATCAATTATTAAATAGTGTCAAAATTGACATAAAAGAGTTTATAAAAAATTAATATATTATTAATTTATATTAAATTAATAAAAATATAAGGTTCGTCCAAGAGACTTATATCATGATAGGTTTGTCATTAATGGGCCACTTGGGGGTCTCTTGGAGGTATATATTAAGTTTATTAACTATATAATATAAAAACACAAAGTGACATGGTAAGTGTCAAAATAATTAACTAAGAGTTAAAACTAAAAAATAAGGTTGATATAATGACCCAAACCTGTCCAAATTCTATTGGTTGAGTGGTTTTAGACATATCACCACCTTAACCTTTAAATAATCTACTTTTGGAACCATTAGAAACCGAATATGAATTTATTATAAAATAATATTTCTAGATTTTCCTAAGGTGCCCCTCCTTCCCCTTATAAAAGGAAACCACTTGTAACCAATTATTCACACTTTCAAAGCCTTTTGGTTCTCCCAAACCCTGCCAAATTAATCTCTAAACTTCCCTCAATTCAACCTATAGTCCTTAGTTTGATCATAAAGCCAACCTAAGGAGCCATTTTGATCAAATAAAAAGGAAGAACCCAAAGAAGAGGTAATATTTTCACCACCCTCTTTCAAGTTCCTTTCTTCTTCCACTTCTTCTTTCTTTGTTATTACCATTCTAAAATAATATCCCCAGTATCTTATATATAATTTTATGTTATTATAATTATGGTACAACCATATTTAGTATTCTATCCATCCTTTGAATGACATGTCACCATACGTGCGTACGTACGACTTACCGTCTCCATGTCGTGGTGTAATTGTCATTCAATAAATTATTATTTGGATGGGTATAATAATGATGTGTAATTCATGTAAATAATAAATATAACATGATAATTATTATTTATATATGATATAACATCCAATTATATATTATTTTAATATCAAAAATATGATATTGTTACTCGTGCGTATGTACGGACTACCGTCTCCACGAACGCGATGAGATTCATTCTCCATCGTATCCATTCAAGTATAATTATCATTAGATGATTAATAATAGTATTTAAGGACTTGATATCATTCTGGATATGAATAAGATACAACCTATCCATAACAAAAATGGCTTATGTAACAAAACATATGAAATAAAATGAGTAAGTTAACACCCGAAACGACGATAATACTAAGATATTATTAACAAAGAAATATTAAAAGATAATATATGATATCATATTAATTTATATGATTTTTGTCTAATTTAATAACAATTATTTAAGCATTATACAGGAGGATAAACTAACCCAACCAAGGAAAAGTACAAGTTAAGGGTTTATTTCACAATCTCTTCATTAGCCGATGTTGTTTATACATAATAATCTACTGGGAATTCTTTATCATCCACATCCATGTTTCTTCAAAATTTATTTCAAAACATTCTTACTATTTTATAGAATATGGTTTAAAGTAATTTATACCCTTGTTTGACTTTTTATAAGAGGTTTATAAAGGAATCTTTCCATCATTTTCCAAATAAGGTCCTTTTTAACTATTTCGACAGAATTAAGGTAAGAATGTCTTTTTTTAACTTATACGGTGGGTACGAATATTTTCTTCCGTTATAAAATTGTCGAAGCTTCCCTTACAAGCTTATAATATTATTTTCAAAGAAAATGTTTTATTTTATAAATATATGACTCTTAAATGATTTCAAAATTGAAAGAGATATTTCTCTAAAAAGAGTTTTGATTTTATCTATGTCAACATCCTTTGATTGATTTTAAGTTTATTTGGAGTTGATTTATTATGATACAAAACTTCCATATTGTATTGATGGTTTTGTGATATGTTTGACTGTGGATGTTTTATTTTTATACCATTTGTGTTTTATGAAAAAAGTATTGACATTTCGTATGCTAGTTTTAATATGAATGTTTATGTTATGTTTAAACCTGTTCATATGAGGAATGCATTGGACTTAATAAGTGATGGGTGGAGCCCGCTATAGCTCCTCGATGCATCGGTAGGTCTAATGAGACAAAATAGTGTCTTGTCATAAGGCCTTGATAAAATCTTATTTGTAGTCTTGGCACGAGGCCTTTGCTATGTGGTTATGATAGTCTGAAATTATGCATTCTATCATTATGAAAGTGGTTGTTGATATAGCATGTGATTATTCAACTAGTAGAATATTAATGTGAATAATTAAATGGCATTATTTCATTTTATATTTTCCATATTATTCTGAATTTCAAGTTTAAAAGGATTTTGTTTTAGTTATACATTGCCTTAAATGTTTATGCTTATTTATGAAAGTTTCCGCTATATTGTTATCCTTACTGAGCATCCGAGATCACCCCTTTCAATATTTTATTTTTTCCAAGATGTGAAGAAGTAATTTATGAATAACCTGCAGGGACTGTATGATGGGATATGAAGAAAATATGTTGTTGTAGTTTTTTTTGAGTTTATGATGTAATGTAAGTCTTATGAATATATCTAGTGTTTCCAAGACTACTAAACTAATCGGTCTTTTGAGACTTGATATTTATTGTGATCATGCCAATGTTATGTAATAATGCACCGACTATGGGTAACCAGGCTCGGGGTGTTACCAAAATGTCATAAAGAGACCCTAGAAATGTCAAGTAGACAATAAAAAAATGTCAATAAGGTAATCAATACATGTTAAGAAGGTGTCCCAGAACATGATAACATTGTATAATGGATATATTTGGGAATATCCCCATCTAATAAATGAAAACTCTAATTACTTCCATAATAATGATACATTGGATGATTTTATATGTCCAAAGATACAATGGGAATCTATGTTGGTGTAGGTCCATCCATGTCTCTGATGATATAACCATAGAGATCAAATCACTCCATGGGCTTATCATTCCTCTTCATCAATCGGTGGATTGAGAAGCCAATTGAACTATGAGAACTGTAATTCATTCTATAAACATGATATGTTGGGATCATTCCTCCTTCTGGATCTACATATCGAAAATTCCATAGGGTCACCCAAGGGAATAATCCTTGCATCCACATACAATAATACTGATCAATTATTAACCCTTGTTACTCACACTGAGCATGGATAATGAGGGATTGGGGATTTGCAACGATTATCTCACTCATATCATGAATCTCTTTAGAATGGGAAACCTCAATGTGTAATCCCCATTCAATGGAATGATATGATAGCGCCTAAACAAGGGTATCCACCTTAGTTAAGTCTCATGGGGAATGATTGAACTATGATGACTCTAATTCCTTCCATTACTAGGATACGTAGGAAACCTTCCTATGGATAGAGGTCAATATTCCCTAAGTTCCTTAATACAAGTTCATTCCTCATGATGTTAAACATCATAGGTTCAATGAACTACATGGGTATTGATTCCTATTATAAATAGGATACGTAGGACCCCTTAAAAGGTTCAATTCCATCCTTGAGATATTAATTACCTCCATAAAATGATAGTAAATTCAAAAGTTATAATTTATATGGCTTCAAAATATAAGTAGTTTCCCATTTAAGGGAAACATATGAATAACCTCGTATGCATATGGATGGATTCATTAATAGAACCTCTTTTACACAAATAAGGGTTCAACACCAGATCATTTTATTGTGGTAATAAGTATCGTATTAGGATTGGGAAGAGATTTATGAACAATTCACAAATATATAAGAGAGAATCGGAGGAGGAAATACTTCCCCTGAAAATGGGTGTGATGAGGCTGAACTCCCATCTTCTTAACCAATGTGAATTCTTAAGTACCATTGGGTCTGAAACCACAATTTCCAACATACATTGGGAATGAAGGTCTGACTCGAATATGATTGTGGAAACCATTGGGAATTTCTATGAATGGAAAATAAGGTAAATTTGACATAATGAATTGTTCATGACATTCAAACTCCATCATAATCAATTATTGGGCATCTCTATAACCCCATTTTCCCACAAAACAATGAGTATGACATCTAGGACCTATATTGGGATATATTTTGGTGTGTGAGGACACAGCTAGAAAATACCTATGATGTGCTGGTCTATTTTTTTTGAGTGACATGTGATGATCTTGTCTAAGAGGAGGGATGAAATCTGATATATTCATTTTCCATGTTAGTCTTTATTAGCTGAATCAAAGAGTATGAATTGGATATATTCGATTGAAATAATTTGTGACCCTCGATCACTTGATGACTAAAAAAATGGAAAATATGATAATTCTTACTTTGATATGATGTTTTCTAGTGGTCACATGTATTGAGATACATGTTCTCGATATAGATCTTTCTAAATCCAATTATATCATGTGTAGAATTAATATTTTCTAGTGGCCATAATTATATTATATTTTTATATCAAATTATTTATATTTTTTTATAAATTCTTATATTTTTCATGGGTTTGCAATTTGTGGTTGATTGAATTTGGAATGAGCTTGAATCAAAGAGCTACTCTTAATGTGTTTTAAAGTTAATCTAAAAAAGATTTTTGGATGGGTATTCATAAGGTATTATTTTTTTGGGTATAAGGTGATGTTAATGATAGATTTCAAAAAAAAAATTATAAGACATCAAAATGGATTTTTAGAAATCATTTCATAAATAATTGTTTATAAAACAATATAAGGTGAAATGGATCAAGGTATTTTAGGCTTTAATGAAATTAGGAGATTGAAGGAGATATTATCTAAATCTATAGATTGTATATGATGTATAGAAATATTATGTCCATGGAATATGCCTACCACTAGCTTCTATATTTTGGTATGATTGATCATCCAAATTCATATCATTTAATGGGTTTTTTCATGAGATAAAACGTCTAAGAAAAGATTCATTAATGTTTGTGATACATGAAAAGGCCATGAAATTTACTCATTCACTAAAACACATGAGTCAATCCATTAAAATATGGGAGGGTTCTCATAGATATATAATTCTATTCCCCTGTGATTTTAGTTGGTGTTTGATTCTTTATAACTAGTCGAGACTCCAAGAAACATGAAGCTCTCTTCTTTCTTCATCATTAGTAGATTTAGATTCTAACACATCATGAGTGAAAGAGAGTCTTGTTCGAATGATAAATGATTCCAGAAAAATACATGGATACCTACATAGGTTGTACAACCCTCTACCACCACTCCTATAATCTTTATCAAGAACATCTATTGAATATCAAAATGATTAAGAGGCATCATTTTTGTAAGGTATGATATTTTCTAATATTCTTTTTTTAGAATGGTTTCATATATAATTCATAGAGATCTTTGGTGAAGGGATTTAATCAAATTCTATATATCTAATATTTTTTAGACCCTAAACTATAATATCCTAAGGTTAAAAAATATGTTTATGTTTGATAGTATAAAGGACACACACCACTGACCTTTAACAACCGTTAAATATTGTTATTTAAATAATATTATTATAACCTAGCCATTAAATTTTTAGTTAAGAATATTTGTAACAGAATTATTAAATATATGAAAAAATTCCAATAAAATTTTTTTTTTATTTTTTTTGGGAATAAAGAATCGATTTTTTTAAATTTGTTTTATACTTCAAAAACACGCTTTCACCAAAAATAGTTTTTTATTTCTTTTATAAAATGAATATTATAATTAATTTTTTTAATTTTGGAAATTTTATTTGAAAAAATAGATATCATTTTTAAAATATGTATATAAAAATTATGTTAGAGTAAAATTTAGTGATTTTTCTAAAAAGATTGATTTTTTAGTGAATAATGAAAATGTTGATTTTATTGAAAACTATCTATTATTTGAAGGTATTTCCAATGTCTCATTATGTTTTAAATAAAATTTAAAATTTACATAGTTCATTTTGATTAAAAACAATCAAATTAATAATATTTTAATTGATATTCGGCATAATTATTGTATAAAAAATTTTCTATACTTAAAAATTAAATTTTATAGAAAAATATTTTTTATAACATTATTCAAGTTTATTTTAAAATTAATTTTTTCCAACTATAGGAATTTTATTTGATAAAAAATATTTTGAATTTACAATCATATTGTAAAAACTTAGTAAATAGGGAAATTGTATTTTTCGTTTTGACGAATAATAACATTGGTAAAACTGTTATCACCACAATAAGAGTAAAACATGTAGAACATGGAAAAAATGTGAAATAAGGACTCAAAAACATCCATAAAAATGAATATATTTAATTTAATTATTTTAATTTGACCAAAAATATTTTATATATGAAATAATGGATTTTTGGAACCATTTTTTGATAAATTCCTTTATATATTTTTTTGAAAAATAAAATTCATAAATGTATTTTTTTAATGTCTATAATTTTTTCCAATAGGGATAAAAATAATATGAATGTTTATTAGATTTTATTTTAAATTTTAATAATTTATTTGGTAATTTTTATTTAAATTTAATTTTTAGTGACTAAATAATTAATTTAATTACATATGAAATGTCAAAATAGCGCTTATAGATTATGTATAAAAATCTAATAAATGATTTTAAAAAGTTTAGAGGAAGTATTTTTTTAGGTGAGTAATGGTGTCCTAAAATATTTTTATATAAATTTAATGTAATATATTTTTTGATATTTTTAACTCTTAATTATGTTACTATATTAACAAACATTAATGTCAAATTTTTTGTACAGTTCTGAAAATGACTTTAATGACATATTATTTTAAATAATATTTTATTAAAAGATTAAAAAATTATAAACAATATGATCTTTGACCCCATAAATGGTATATATGTAATAATTTCATCCATTGTTTTTCTTATTGATCAATTTTACTTATATAGAATGTTTCCTAACCATTAATGTGTAAAAATCATGTTATCATGGTTATTGTTAAATAGGAATAACATGGGTTAAAACTAATATATAAGGATTAAAAAATCATCTAAACATATATAAATTTTATTTTCTGTTATTTTTCATAACTTATCTCTAACCTATATTCAAAATAATAAAATTTTCCTCCATTTTAACAGTACAGTTAATTTATATTAATTTAATAGTTTTTGTAATTCCATGGTTCCCCTTTTTCTCCCTTATAAAATGGAACCATATCTTCTCTCTTCCTCACGCTTCAAGGGATATGTTTATAATAAAATATCTAACCAAATCAATTACCAAAATTCTTACCCACTTCATATAGGTTCTGGTCATAACAAAAACCATCTATGAAGTATTAAGTTAAAATAAAAAAGTGGTTCTTCAAAGAGGAGGTAATCAACATTATGGAGTGTTTCCATTTTACTTTTTTTTTCTAGCTCCATTTACTATATCCTAAAAATTAAATTATAAAAAATTATTATATAAAATATAATTAAAATTTATTATGTTAATTTAATATCCTTATTCATATCTTTTTCCTTCAAATGGGAAACAAAACGATCGTTCGTGTCTCTCTGTGGACTACCGCCTCACGGCTAATGTTTTTCATTTCTCATCACCACCATATATGGATCGTTATTATGATATCATTAATATATATATATATGTGTGTGTGTGTGTGATAATATATAAATAATTAAGATACTATAGATAAAACAAATCATTTATATTAATACCATTATAATCATTAAAAATAGAATCATCACATGTGCCTATGTATGAACTACCGTCTCTAGAAAGAGATGAACTTTGTTTTAGAACACCATCTCTCAGGGATGGTCATGAATATAGAATTAGTGAATTTATGTTATTTTAAAAACATAATAATTAATTTATAAGTAAAATATTTTATTTATTGATTTATTTTCTATTAAATAAAAAGTAAAAATGTCGCTCATGTGTATGTGCGAACAAACACAATAGAAACCCTTGTATTTTTTTACGGCTTATTATGCTTGAATATATAATTTTATTTTATGTATAAAAATTAAAACAATATAATGATTATTATTTTCGATAAAATGAAAAAAATATCCTTTTAACCATGATCAACCTACCAAAGTAATGTTTCCATTATCAACTAAACACCCTCAAAACACCCAATATAGAGTAAACCGATTAGGTAATTAAATATGACATTAAAATAAATGAAATAAATGTTTTAATTATTATGTATAAAAACAATAAATGTTTATTAAAAATTTAAATAATTAATATATGTTTATTATATTAGAGTTATATGACATACATAGAATGTCAAGAGTTGAGGTAAGGGGTTTCCTAACCAAATTTCACTTAATTGGGTTATACCACTTATTTATTGACATTGTTATGGAATTATTATGTGTGAATAAATATCTAAATGGTTTTAATATATACTGAAAATTTTTATGTATTTACATATGTGATCATAATCATTGTACGTATTAATTATCACTTCAAATTTTTTGATCTTTTCAATGGATTTGTTTACTTCAATTTCATTTTCTTAAGACATGATTTAGATCATACACCATGATTTATTTTTAAAGTTTAATCACTTCCTCATGAATGAATTTTTACATATTAAATCACATAATTACCATGATTTAAATATCTATATCATGTAACATATTTCGGAGACTTTTTATTTTAATTTTACCAAAATGGAAAATGCTTTTGTTAAAACTCTCTTTTTAATTTCATAGTGTTTACGTTCGTGGATTCTTTAGGAGGAATTTTAAGGTATTAGTTTCATAAAACTCATATATATTGTTATATACTATTTATTTTTTATTTTTAAATGATATCCATTAAATTTATTCTATTTGGTACAAAGGGAGGTCAAAATAAATTTTTATGGAAAAAACATGCCTTATTTTCCTTTTTTAGAGAATATTTACTCTTCCATATTCATTATAATTAAAATGTTTTAAATAATTATAATTTATAGGATGAAATTATTCATTAAATTAATTTTAACATATATTTTAATTTAATTACCATGTTTTAAATGGAATCATTTTTTTATTTTCCAAACAAGGTACTTTTGGTTTTTACTTGATCTGTGAATGTCGTCCTTATTTTAGAATTTTCCAAATAAACACATCTTCCCGATCCCATAATTATTATTTTCATTTATGGTTATTTTACTATTTTTTATTTTTATATTACATGAAAATATTTTTCTTCATATTCAATTATTTTTTATTTAAATCATCGTCAAAAGAAAATGATATTTTTCATATTTTCAAAGAAATGCCTAAAATGATCTTTTAAATTTAGTTTTAATCTATAGAAATATCCTGTATTGTATTCTTATTAAAAAATGGTGATATTTTCCAATAATACCATCCTTATTCATTCTTAGGTATGAATTTTTATTTTTAAAAATATTTTCAAGGAAACCATTTCTTTTTCATGATTTAATAAATATAAAAAAGTGTATTTGTTGTTTTCAAAGGTGGTATATTTAAAAATGAAAGAATCTAAATGTTTTTTTCATTATAGATTCCTTTTATATATTTATGGATGATTAATTATTAGTTAAATTAAAAAACAAATATGGTTGGTTATGTTATAAACCAAGGATAGGTGGTTTATTTATAATACAAGGAATGGTGGGTCTATTATAGACCTCTAATGCATTGGAAAATGTCATGATGTTAAATGACTGTAAGTCAATCCTAATATATGATAGGTTTTAGTGGTTATAGTTTACATATAATATATATGGAAATTTACTTGTTATGTGACTTCATGATGAATTTGTTTGGTCCAAGATACCAATAATGTTTTTTAATTCTTTTTATGGGTTCTAATGGATCCTTTACACAAGGATTGTTTTTATGAGTATCATGGTTGTTGAATTGAATCTTATTTGTAATTAAATATTTATTCCATGTATTAAGAAGTATGATTAATTTTTTAAAGGGTATGAACTTTCTTATATTTTTCTTAGTCACATTAATTATATCATTATACCATTATGCATATCTTTTTCTCACTAGTGACATTCAATTATTAATGATTATGTTTATAGTTATTATTACTTTGAGATAATTCTTATTGTTTTCCATTTACATAGGATATGAATAATGTCGTTAAATGAATTACTTATAGAATATTTTCTACTATAAATAATTTTTTGAGATATTTGATGAATTATTTTGAAATAAAAAAATCTAGGAATAATAGGGAAAAGGATCACTTGAAGAAATGGGTATTATTATGTTAGTGTTTTTTATAATTCTCTTAAACTTGACAACTAAATGGACCATGGGTGTGTATTTGATTCAATATTTTTTTATATTTTATGTTTTGGGTCCTTAAAATTGGTTCATGTTTACCATTATTAAATCCAATAATATAACCATTAAAGTTTTAGCACTATATCTAGGAGTGAGGGTTTGGGGTTATTAAATATGGTATCATAAGATGGAATTGATAAATTTGGATATTATGATGATTTTATTGAAAGTTAACTTAAGGTTTATGGATACCATCATAGGTTTATAATTTTAGTTTTGATTATAATTTCATATCTGTAGACACCCCTTTTTTTTTAAGAGATGGAATTTTACGGTATGTATTAGAAATTTTGGATAAATTTAATTAGGTTGAGGTATATGTAACCATTAGGTTTAACATGAATGATTAAATAAGGGGAATTATACTAATGTTTTACAGATATAAGAAAAAATGTATTATACAACCATTGAGGTCTAAACAATATTTAATATTGAGGTTATTGAGGTTAAATGGAATATAGAGTTATTTAATTAAGAAATAATATATGTTGAAACATTGTTTATACTGTGCAAACATTAGAGTTAAATTTATTATTTATATATATGATGTTTTATTCATTTTAGTTATTATCATACCTTCTGTGAAAAAATTAGTATTTAGTAAAAATAGAAGGATTATATTTTTATCCATCTTTATATCCTATGATCAGTTAAAATTTGATCCATTAAGCATGAGTGTGATTCACTATGGATAATTACGGTTTAGAAAATGCAGTGACGTAGAGCTAATAAACTTATTAAAAAATAACTAAATGATGAAATTTTCTTTTATGGACTTGAATAAAATAAAGTATGTAATTTTTTCAATTTACATAAAAAAGATAATAATATAATCCCTCAAAATTTAAAAATATAATATATTTGTAATAATTTTTTATGAATTAAAGGTATTATTTTTGACTTATTATTTCATAATTTTGTGGTCATTAAATTTATCCGGATCACATTTTCTATCACTCCCCATAAATATTTTAACATTATTTTTTTCTTTTTCTTCTATATGTTCACTTTCCACTAACATTTTTCTATTAAAAAACCTAGTTAAGATATATTCCTAGGTCCTTCATATTTCCCTTTCCCTATTATCAGAAGGATGTTTTATTAACCCTTTTTAACACTATTGGTTTTAGAAAAGGATTTTAAAATATTAAAATAATTAATTACCGTGTTCACTATAAAAATTTTAGGATATGATTTATTTAGGGGGTGAAAATGTGATACCTTGATATTTTAAATAAATATAATGTTTGATAGCTTATAGGAAATACGTTACTGAATATTAATGACAACAAAATATTATTATTTAAATAGGACCGTTAGAAGAAAACTATTTAATTAATGGCTATAAATATAAATTAAATGATTTTGAAATATAAATATATATACTCCTACCCTATAGAAATTTATTTATTAATTCTTATTGAAGAAGAACTCAATTTTTACTAAAGTCATTTTATGGTTTAAAACTATGTTTTCTTCAAAAAAAAACTATTGATTTTTGTGAATGAATATTATAATTAATATCATCCACTATTAGAATTCTTTTTATAAATAATATAAATTTTTTTAAAACATCAAATCAAAATTATATGTGGGTAAAATTTTGTGATTTTTCTGATTAATATTTCTTTTTCAGTGAATTGTTAAAAATACTGATTTTATTTAAAATAATATTTTATTTTTAAATATTTAAAATTATAATTTTTTTGAATTTTTTTTAGAATTTTTTTTAATTCTTATTAAATTAATTCAAATTAATTTCACTATAATGAACATTATGCATAATTCTGTTATAAAACATTTTTATAATTAAAAATACATTTTTATAGAAAACCCTTTTATCAAATTTTTTTGAAAGTTTATTTTAATAGTAATTTATAAATCATAAATAAATTGTTTTTAATTAAATAGATTAAATATTTGGAATCATCATATCAAAATTTGGTAAATAATTTAACTTTATTTTGTTACATAATGAATTGAAAACATGGTACAAATATTTTCAATGTTGTAAGGGGAAAATATGTAAATAATGGGTAAAACTATGAAACAAGTCATCAAAATCATCCATAAAATTTCTTATATTTCGGTCTTTAGTTTTAATAAAAAAACATTTGATATCCTAAAATACTTTTTTAGTGAATTTTTTAAAAATACCTTTATATTATTTTATGTAAACTAAAATTCCAATGTCTATTACTTACTTTTTATATTTATATTATTTATTGAAAGGGATTAAATACAAGTTTTGAACAGATATAATTTTCTACTTTTAATATGATTAAATTATACTTTTTATGGTGATTTAATTTTAATTTTTATGGATAACATAATTAACTTATATTCTTACTGAATACCAACATTGTGATTTTGTAAATAGTATACAAAGCATGTTAATGATTTATATATCATTAAAAGTAACTTTTTTTGGACTGTTGTGGTATACCTCTAATTTATTAAAAAATAATATTTTTTTAATTTTTTAAAATTTTATATTCTTATTATGAAACTCTTATTATATATTTTGAAGTCAAATTATTTCAATAAACATGGAAATGACATTAATGGTGTTTCATGTTAAATAATATTTTATTAATGTATTTAACATTCATAGAAATATTTCATTAGGTCATTTGTATTGGATATCACCTATAATATCAACTATTGTCCACTTATAGATTACTTTTTCTTTTTTTAGTAACATTGTTCACCCATAATGTGCAAAAATATTATTATCATCGTAATCATTAAATTGTGTTAACGAGGGGTTGAAACTAAGAGATTGGTTTTAAAACATCACCTAAATATGTCTAAATATTATTTTAAAATTGTAATTTGAATTATATAAACCAAAGATTATAAATATATAAATTTGGATCCTCTTTAACATGAATGTTAAATTATTTTAATTTAATACTATAAGTAATTCCATGCATGATGCTCCCCTCACTTATAAAATAACACCAAATCTCCACTAATACTCAAACTTATTGAGCCATGTTTATATACAGGGAAATAAAAAAATAAATTCCAAAAATTCAACCTCACATACTAAAAGACTTGGTTTCAGAAAAATATATACCTAGAAGTCTTAAGGTTTAAGATATAGGAGGTTCTTTAAATATGAGGCAATCATATTAACCGAGTGTTTTCATGTAATTTCTTCTTTAAAATACTCAAATTATGTCTTCACCAGTAAAATATAATAACATAATTATTTATTATATAATGAAATATCTTTTCAATAATATCAAAATCATGTTCATTCACTTTTCCATTAAATGGTAAAGGGAACCATCGTTTAGTTGTATGTGCGGACTGGCACCTCAAGAACTGATTAATATTGTTTTTTATAAATAACTTTTATGGTTAGTAATTATGATTGATTTAGCCTATATAAATATATATATATATATATATATCAAGGATATTTTTATGATTATATAAATAAAATATATCATCTATATATATATCATTTCAATCGTTAAAAATAGAATCATCGCATGTGCATAGGTAAAGAATTCCATCTCCACATTGTTATGTACTTTGTTTTTCAGCATCACCTTCCATATCCAGTCCTGGGGATGGATTTAATGAATATATTTTATTTTTATAACATAATAATTATTCATTAAAGATATAATCCTATTGTATTTCTTTATTTTTCATCCAAAAAAGTAAAAACATTACTCATGTATGCATGCTAACTACCACCTCGTGAGCCAATGTATAGGTTTATTCATGATATATTTTCATGGTTTACACTAAAATTATAATTTATGTAAAAAATGATAATTATTGCATTATTATTATTATTTATAATATGGAATAATTACCCTATTTCTGTGGCCATCCTACAAAATTTATTTTTCAATTATGAACCAAACACCCTCAAAACACACAATGTGGACTTAACCAATTATGTTATTAAATATTGATTTTAAATAACTTATGAAAATGGTTTAATTATAATTTAATTAAAATTTAATAAAATATTAAGTGTGTAAATATTTAAAATGTTTTTATTTTATATGAGTTAATGGATATACATTTCACATATAGACTCGTGGTAATGAGTTTATTAATTCAATTTCATTTCATTGTGTTATAACACATCTTCATTGACTTTATTAAGAAATCATTATGAGTAAATTTTAATATAAATAATTTTATTATATATTTTAATTATTTTATGTGAATTTAGATATATTCACATAATCAATTCATGAATTAAATTTTACTTCAAATGTGATCTTTACAAGGGTTTTCTATATTTCAATATCATTTTTGAGACATGTTTTGTGTCATGAAACATTTAATTTTTAAATGGGGTAATAACTACAACATTAATGATTTTTTACATATTAAATCATTTACTTAATGACATTAAAATATACTTAATGTATTTTTTTGTAAATTACATATGATTTCAAATTTACCAAAGTGGTAATGGATTTATATTATAATCTCATTTAACTTTGAGGTTGTTTATGTTCAAGGATACTTTAGGTGAAATTATATGATATTAATTTCATAATTCACATATATATTCTTTGACTATGGAAATTTGTTTTGTTTTACATGATTACCTTTAATTTTCTTCTCTTTTGTATTTGTAGAATTGAAAAGAATGTTTTAATGAAAACCCAACCATATTTCTCTTTTTGGTTCAGAAAATATTTTCCTCCATATACATGCTATATAAAATGCTTTAATTAATATAATTTTATATTAATAATTTTATTTAAATTCATTTTCAACCATATTTTTATTTCTTTACAATTCTTTAAATGGAACATTATTATCATTTTCCAAAAAGGTTACTTATTGTTTCAAACAAACTTGTGAAGGGGATATTAGTTTTAAAATTTACCAAATAAATTGGAATTAACTCAATAAGAAATATTTTTTCTTTGAAGTTTACTTTAATTTTTTCCATGGTTATTAAAAATATATTTTTTCTATATTCTTGAACCTTTTATAAAATGTTTTCAAAGGAAAAGTATATTTTTCATGTTTTCAATGAAGGGTCATAAATGATCTAAAAAATATATTTTTCGTCTCTAGGAATCTACATTATAAATTTACTACGCCCAAATGTTAATATATTTCAATGATTCAATCGTTATTATTTATCTAGATTATTTATTACTATTTTTTAAAAAAATTCATGGAGAACATTTCTTTTACACTAGTTAGTCAAGATAAAAAGGAATGAAAGTTTTTTCAAGGGTGTTATGTTAAAAAGTGAAATATTATAAATTTTTTGTTAATTCTACGGTACATTGGAATATTAATGGATAATTTTAGGGTGGATCTGTTTGAGACCATGTATGGGAAGCAACATTATAAACCAATGTCAAGAGGTTAGGTTATAAACCAATGAAGGGCGGGTCTATTATTTGCCTCCAATGTATTGGGTAAACTGATAAGGTTAGCTGATTGTAAGTTACACTAATGATACAATAGAGTTCACCATTTATAGTTTAATCCTAAGAGATAATGGAAATGTCGCGTTAGGTGATTTTGGGATGTATGTTGGATATTTCATGATACCGATGATTTTTATCAATTCCATCTCTGAGTTATAATAGCACATTTTGGCAAGGATTGGTTTTACGTGGATAAAAATTATTGACACATATGACTATTTTATAATATTAAATATTTATATCTTATTTTATAATTTATGATCAATGTTTTTATTAGTACGAATAAAATTATTTTATTCTCATTCAATTTTATTAGGTCATCACACCCTTATTATTATGTTATACTAACTAATTGAATTGAATTTTTAATGTTTATGTTTACCCTTATTAAATATTTGTGCACACCCATTCTATATGTTATATTTCACTATGTTTTGAAAAATTATGTTAAATGAATTATCTCAATAATCATTTCATGTGTGAATAATTTTAATATAGATGTTGAATACTTATTTTGAAATAAGAAAAGATGGGTATAGTAGGAAAAGTGAACACATAAAGATATAGGTTTTGTTTTGTAGTAATTTCTCCTGATTCTCTAAAACTCTTATCTAAAAAGGTTCATATGTAATTTATTGATCTAATAGTTTAATTTTATGTTGTTTGTTTTGGATGGTAAAAATTGGAACATATTTATCAGTATCAAAGATAGAAATTGAATGATTATTTTTTTAGAACCATATCTAGGAGTGTGGTTTTGAGGATGTTAAAGTTGATATGAAAGTAGGTTTTAGATAACATTGGATATTAATATGTTTTCATATGTGGTTATCTTAATATTTATGGATACCATCGTGGGTATATAATGTAAAGGTTGATCATAATTTTAAAGGAATAGAAATTCCTTTTGTGGTTTGAAGTGATTGAATTTTAAGGTGATAAATAATGTTTTGGGAGACATTTTATTAGGTTGAGTTGTAGGTAACCCTTAGGTTTAACTTAAAGAATTATTTAAAATTAATTCTTTTATAGTTTTAGATATTAAAGATAAAGGATATGAGAAAAACTTTGTTGTAAAACCATTCTTGAATTTTGAGGTCACTTAGGTTAATTGGGATATCTGGTTATTTATTTCTAGGATGTTCTAAGTTAAACCATTGGTGTAATTGTAGAACTTTTGAAGCTAAATATATTATTTATTAATATGAAGGTATTTTATATTTATGTATTATCTTACCATATGACAACTATTTGTGATTTAATATATAATGGTGAATTATCTTTTTATTTATTTCTAGATCCTGTGATAGATTTAAATATGATGCCTTAGGCATAAGAAATATTCTTCATGGATGCTCGTTATTTTGAATATGGGATGAGATAGATGTGGAAACTTATTAAAACACATAAAAATAGATGATTTTTTATTTATTGATTTGAATAAAATCAAGTAAGTATATCTTACACTATTTTTAGACAGGACAATAAATTAATGTAACATAATTCAAAAAATATATCTTTTTACAGTACTTTTAGATAAGTTAATGTATTTCTCTATCACTTATTAATTCGTGATTTAGTGGTCATTAACATTATCATGATCGTATTCTCTATAACTCAAAATCATTATTGTGAAATTAATTTTTTTCTCCATGTCCATATTTTTACTTCTCCCTAATGATCTTCTATTTTGTAACAAAATTTTGTGTCATTACAAATGACTTTAATATTTCCCTTTCCTTTTTTCGAAAGTATGTTTTATAAAATAAATTATGAGGTGGGTTTTAAAAAATGGATATTCAAATATTAAACCATTATATTTCCAATATCATGATCATATTGTGAGGTAATAATTTAATTATTGGGGATAATATAATTCCCCATTATTTTAAATGAATAATATGTACGATCACATATAGTTCACACAAAACTGAGCTTTAACAAAAGTGAAATATTATTATTTCAATAAGAACATTATAAACTAGCAACATAATTGGATGTTATGAATAATATTTACCGAATTATAGAATATATATATATAAAGGACCTACTAAACTCAAATTTAGAGATTTATTCTCAATAAATATTTTCTGAATTCTTAGTAATTCCATTTTATACTTCAATAATACATTTTTCAAATGGTTTTTTTCTTTTTTAGAAGGAATATTTTTATTAATATATGAAAATTTTATTAAAATAATTTAATAAAAATGATATAATATTTGAAATAATAATTTCAAAATTATCATAGGGTGAAATATTTGTATTTTTCTAAAAATATCGATTTTTTCAATAAATAGGGAAAATTTCGACTTCATAGAAAACATTATTTTATTTTAAAAGTACTTAAAAAATAAAAAATTATAATAAAACGGGGTTTTAATATAATTTTTCCTTTTTTATTAAACATAATACAATTAATTTATTTATAAATGACATTATACTTAATTTTAGTAGAAAAATAATTTTATACATAAATATTTCATTTTTCTAAAAAATGATTTTTCATTAGTATTTTTGGCTTGTTTTAAAAGTTATTTTATACAATTATAGGGATTTAATATGATAAAATGGATTGAAACTTTTGAATCTTCATGTCCAGATTTTGTATGTAGGATGGATTTTTTTCATAGTGAACCATAATATCTGTAAAAATGTTTTCACCACAGTAAGGGTAAACTATATAGAACAAAGTTAAAACTACAGAATAAGGACTCAAAATCATCCATAAACATGCCTATATTTCATTTTACGAGATTAATTCTAACACCTCCTAAAAATATTAAAAAGTAGGTAATTTTTTATTTTTCTTTGACAAATTCTTTTATTTTATTTTAAGTAAATAAATTTTTTAAAATTTATCTTTCTGGATTTTAATATCTATAATATTTTTTATAAAGGATAACAAAATTATGAATGATTATAATAGGTCATTTTTACTATTGATAGTTTTCTTTATTGTTATAGTGGGTTTTATTTTTATTTTTTAGTGATGAAATAGTTACCTTAAATACTTACTCAACACTGACACAATACATGTGCGTGATGTAAAATAATATACTAAATGATAAGGAAAACATTAAAAGAAATATTTTTTTGATGAGTTTTGGGGTCCCAAAAAAATTTATATAAATATAATATATTTTTAAGGTGTTAATATTTTATATTTTTTACTATATTACTTTTTTTTAATTCAAATTATGTGAATTGCCCAAAAAATGAATTTAATGGTTTTTGAGTTAATTTTTTTATTAAGTGATTTAATATTCAAAAAAAAATTAACACATTTTGGTGGGATATAGTCAGGAATATCAATCTTTTTCTACTTATCGGTTAATATCCATTTTATAGTAAATTTTGTTACACCCAGTGTAAATTTTTTGTATCCCACTAATTGTTAAATTGTGTTAATGGGTGATTAAAACTAAGAGATATGGGTTTAAAAATAACGTAATATGGTATATTTTATTTTTAAAAAATAGGATTTATACTTTACTTCACCCTATAATATAAATATGTCAATATTTTCACTTTAAATTCATAATTAACTTATTTTATTTTGAAACTTAACTAATTAGAAGGGTTCCCCTCCCCACACTTATTAAAGGACACCACTTATTCTCTCTTCCTCACAATTAATAATAAAATTATATTGAGAAATATTTTTCAAAATCACTTCAAAATATTCCTACCCATCCCATAGTAGTCTTGGAATATCCAAAAGGTTGACTTTAGGGTCTCAAGTTATAAGCGAAAGGAGTTTCTTCAAAGAGGAGGTAACAGTATTAACTGAGCAGTTTCATTTTCCTCCTTATACCTCATGAAATTTCATACCAAGCATTATAATATAAAAAACAAAAACTAAAATCTTATAATATTTCATTATGTTATTTTTATAAACTTATTCATCTCATTTTCTATCAAATGGGAAATGTAACCATCATCTATGCGTACATGTATACTATCACCTCATGAACTGATGTATAACATTTCTCACACAACCTTTCATAGATAATTATTATGATGGATTATATATATATATATATATTAGTGTGTGTGTTATATTCATCATTAAACTATTATAAAGGTAATATAAAATATCTTATATATTCATACGATTCCAATTATTGGAAATATAATAACCACACATGTGTACTCATGTATTAACATGTCCGTATAACGATGTATATAATTTTTCAATAATTTATATGATGGTTGGTAATGGGGATAGATTTAATTTTATAATTTTAATTTTATGACATTATAATTACTCTATAAAGATAAAATTTAATCTTTTTCTCTATTTTCAATAAAAAAACGTAAAAAAATCACTAATGTCAAAGTTTGGAATACATCCTTGTGAGAAGATGAATTGTGTTTTTCACTTCCAAATTTAATATATGAATATAAAATTGTATTTTATTTACCATAATGATAATTATTCCGTGATTTTTGTTTTATATATGCTGCGAAAATGACCCCTTTAACAATGACTAAACTGTAAAATTCGTTTTTCAATTATAAACAAAACGTCCTCAAAACACCCAACATGAAATTAGCTGATTAAGTAATTAAATATTTCATTTAACTAAATGGAATAAAGTGTTTAATTTTATATTAGTAATCATATAAATGTTTTTCGATTAATTAAATATTTAACATAAGTTTATTTTACACGATTTAAGGGAAATACAGAGAAAGTCTGGACTTGAGGTATGGAATTTCTTAACTGAATTTCCATTCATTCGATTATAACACTCATTCATTTATATTTTTATAGAATAGTTATATGTGAATAAATAAATAAATAGTTTTATAATTTATTTACATTTGTTATATATTTATTTACATATTTACACATAGTCATTTCATGGATTAATTATCACTTCCAATTTTATGATCTTTTTATGGGTTTTATTGTATCAATCTCATTTTTCATGAGACATGTTTTAGATATTTCACCATGACTTTTTGTGGTGCAATCAATACCCCATGAATAAATTTTTACATATTAAATCATTTAATTAATTTTATTTAATGATCCATATCATATTATTTATTTCAATTATTTTTTATTCGAAAGTTACCAAAGTGGTAAAGAATTTATGAAAAAATATCATTTATCTTCAGGGATGTTTATGTTCAATGTTCCCATGGGGAAATTTTATGATATTAATTTTATGAAAAATATATTAATTTATATCCTCTAGTTATTTTTCATGTTTACATTATTTCCTTTCATGTTCCTCTCTTTGGTACCTAAGGATTTCAAAAGAAACTTTTTAAGAAAAAACACACCATATTTTTATTTTTGGTCAGAAATTTTTTCTACTCCATATCCATGATCACCATAATAATTTCATGAATTCTATTTTAAATTATAAACATATTTTTATAAAGTCATTTTTCACTACTGGAATTCTGGTTTTTACCAATGGGTGTTTAACAACGGTTTGCTTAAACCATTGGCGCTGAAGGATTAGGGAACTCTTTACCAACGGTTTCATAAAACCATTGGTAAAGAAATGGTCAAGAAATCCTTTCCTAATAGTTCACTGAAACCATTGGGAAAATTCACCCATTTGCCAACGGTTTCTTCAAACCGTTGGTAAAGGGGTGTTTTAGGTTCCCTTTTGCCAACGGTTCAATAGAACTGTTGGGAAAGGGTTCCCTTTTTACAATGGTTCTATAGAACCGTTGGGAAAGGGTACCCTGAACATCTATTTCCCAACTGTTTTTAAAAACTGTTGGAAAAGATTTCCCCCAAATACAGTCGCGGTGCTACTCTCCCCCATTCGCGACAGAACCCTAAATTCATTCCTGCTCTAGCGCTCTACTCCTCTCGCGAACTCCCCCATCCGAAGAGGTGAAAACCCATCTGAAATCAGGTATTTTTTCCTTTATACACATATACTACCTTATTTTTGTTGTTATTGATCTAATATTTTAGTTTTAAGTTATCAATCTAGCTCTAGCTCTCTGCTACTCTCAAACTCCCCAATTCGAATAGGTGAAAACCCATCTGAATCATCTCAAATCAGGTATTTTATTCTTTATACACATATGATACCTTGTTTTTATTGTTATTGATCTAATATTTTAGTTTGAAGTTTGGATTTTGATGTGATTTCACCATGAAAAATAGGGAAATGAATGAATATTTTGTTAATTAATTAGTTTCCCCTGGAATATCAGTTGTGTTATAATGTCCATGCTAAATAAAGGGGTAATGTAATAAAAGACCTTGAATAAATAAATTGTGGAATTTGGGGTATGTTTCCTCTATGAGAAGTTTTTTGTTGTGTTTCATTGTATGTTGTAGGCTGTTTTATGGGGATTAAGGTGACCAGTTGGTCTTTGTGATATGTGGGGTTGTAATGTGATGGTTAGTGGGAATGGATGTGACATGTGAAGTTGTATGATAGTGATGGTGTGTGGTGGTGTTGTATCGTGTGGAGGTTTTTTGTGATGAAGTTGTGGTGTATGATGTGGTAAGGTGGTTTTGGTTGTGCGGTGGTTTGTGATGTGCAATATTTTTGTTGTGATATGTGGTTGTTTTGGTGAGATGGTTGGTCGATGTAACATGGCGTCGATGGTTATTGTGAGATGGTGAGTTATTGTGTGGTGGTTTTATTAGTTTCCTGGTTATCTATGGAATAAATTATGATGTTAAAACAAAAAAACAAGATATTAAATAAATGAGATGGAATAGAAATGGATGTGTGGTAAATGGATTTAATTAATTTAACATTAAATGAATGGACAATGTAAGTGTGAATGAAGTGGCTTATAAATGAAGGTGAGAAATGTTCTGCGTCTTGTGTGGTGGTGGTGTGGTTTATGTGTTTTATGGTAGCAGTGAAGTGTGTGATTATGTAGTTAATGTGAACCCATAGGTTGAGTATTTTTTGCTATCTATATATCATGTATTTTTATGTTATTTCTACACATTCCCAACCAGAGTTGGATAAACTTACCAACGATCAGAGGTTTTGAGTTATGGGTATTTTTTATAATATCTAGGATGGTGGTTATATGGTGGGATAGCTACCATGTCTTCCCTACTCTTCCTTCAAAAGTGATTGACCATGTTTTTTTAGGAAAGATGTGATGTGATTGTCCATGTGTCTTCAGGTGAGATGTACTATGATTTCCCTAGTGTTTTCCGGTGAGGTGTGATGTGATAAGGCTATAATAAGATGTGGCATGTGGTTGGGGTCATGTAGGGTAGGAGGATGGAACATGGTTCATGTTATTCATGTTCGTGATACCCTACTAATATGTTTATGGGATGAGGCATGTTGTGATGTGATATAACACATTAAGTTATTGTTGGTTTTACATTTTTTCAATAACACATTTGTATGTTTTTTTCACATGTGTAGTTGATACCTTGATTTTTTTCTTCCTTTATCGTTTAGTTAAATGTATTTTCTATTAAAGTTCAATCCTATTGAATTGTTTATGACAAAATGACTTGTATAAATTCTTTTTACAGAATGGACAAAAGTTGGATGTATGAAACCGATCGGATCTCAAGCGATTTTCAAAATAATTTGGAGAGCTTTATAGATTTTTCATTTCACAATGCTTCAGATAGTGGTCGCATACACTGCCCATGTTCCAATTGTGTTGGTAGACCTTGGTTGAGCCGTGAAGAAGTCAGCTACCACATAACCAAAAATAGTTTTCGAGCAAACTACTTTGTGTGGTATCACAATGGGGAGAAAATGAAATCTCAAATTGGTGATGATCGAAATGAAAGGATTGGAATGGAGAATTTGTTAGGTGATCGGTTTACGTTTATTCGTCATCATGAAAAAGAAAGGATTTCGACTTAAGAAGACTTCTATATAAGGACAGCTGATTCATTTAGTGAAAATGATGATATTGTTAGGGTGAAAAAATTGAATGATGCTGCCACGACTCCAGTATATCGACAATGCGATAAAATGAAAAAGATGTACTTTTTAATCCGATTTTTTCATGGGAAAACTATGTATGGAATTTCTAATACAGAAATCGATTACATTCTTACCCTCTTGAAGGATTTACTTCCAGATGATGCAGATATTCCCTCAAACCACAATATGGCATGGAAGTTAGTTGAGGAACTTGGATTTTCAAGAAAAAAAATTCATGCTTGCCTGAAAGATTGCAGTTTATTCTAGGAGGAAACCTCTGAATGAAATAATTGTATAAAATGTGGCACATCCCACTAGAAGTCAAAATCTGATGAAACACCATCCCGCGTTCCACAAAAAGTAACGTGGCACTTTCCATTCATCCCCAGACATCAGAATATTTTTATGTCTGATGACATATCAATAAAAATGAGATGGCATGATACTGAGAGAAAGAAGAATAATGATGAGTTGGTTCATCCTGCATATGGATTTGCATGGCAGAGATTTGATGCTCAACATCCTGATTTTGCAGCTGACGTGTGTAATATGAGGATGGGTATTTCATGTGACGGTTTTAATCCGTTTGGGCAGATGCTTACTTTTCAAAGCACATGGCCAGTTTTTATACACATTTATAATCTTCCCCCATGGTTGTATATGAAAAAACCTTTCACTTTCATGAGTATACTCATATCTGGTCCTTCTGATCCCGTCATTGATATTGATGTATACATGGAACCTTTAATAAAAGAGTTGAAACTTATTTGGGATGTGGGTGTGCGCATATACGATGCACGTTCGAAAGACATATTTCAGATGCGTTCTGCGCTTATGTGGACGATCAATGATTTTCCGGCTTATGCAATGATGTATGGATGGAGCATGAAGGGAAAACTATCATGTCCAATTTGTATGAAGAATACACGATCTAGAAGACTGAAACATCACTGTAGTTTTAGTTTTATGGGACATCGACGATTCTTGCCAAAGGATCATCCATATAGAATGAATCGTCGAAGATTTGATAATACCATAGAGACCGATGATCCACCGCAGTGTATGTCTGGAACTGAAGTTCTTAATGAATTGAAAGATTTCTGTTTTTCGTTCAGGAAGGGTCAAATGAAATCTATAAAGAGAAATAATGTTTCCACTAAAACCTGTTACAATTGGAGGAAGAAGAGTATCTTTTTTGATTTGCCTTATTGGTCAACCATTTTGTTACGTCATTTCATAGACGTAATGCATATTTAAAAGAATATATGAGAAATGTTGCTTTCGGTTCATCTAAATGTTAAGGGGAAGACAAAAGATGATTTACGATCTCAGCGTGACTTGGTGGATTTGGGCATCAGACCAGAATTGCATCCTGTGCGTTTTAGTGAAAATAAATGGCAACTTCCATGTTCTTCTTATGTGATGAAACCTGTGAAAAAAACAATTTCTGGAAGTATTAGAGACTATTAGAGTTCCTGATGGCTATTCAAGAAACATATCTAAACGGGTCAACAGAAGATAGTTGGAGCTAAAATATTTAAAGACTCATGATTATCACATTCTACTGCATGAGTTTCTTCCAATAGAAATCTGTCATCTTTTGTCCAATAATGTAAGGGTGGTTGTTATTCGGTTGTGCCATTTATTTAGAGATCTTGGTGCTAAGAAGTTGTCCAAGTATTTCTTGCTAAAAATGTTGACAGATGCCCCATTAATTTTGTGTGAGTTGGAGAAAATATTTCCTCCATCATTTTTCACATGCATGCTGCATCTAACTATCCATATTCCCACTGAAATACTTCTCGGAGGACCTGTTTCTTTTCGTTGGATGTATCCAACTGAAAGAAATATGTTCACATTAAAGTCTTATGTCCGAAACAGAAATCATCCTGAAGGTTCTATCGTGAATGGTTACTTGGATCAAGAATGTATGGATTTATGTTCGACGTATTTGTCTGATCTTACTACAAGATTGAACAAACCAATGAGAAATGAAGAATAATAGTATGAGAAAATTGAACCCAGTTTTCCATCACTTCCTCAAACAGGAGGAATTCCTGGATCATATACATTGAATACATTAAGCCATGAAGAGCGGGAGATGGCACATCACACAGTTTTGTTCAACTGTGATTTGTTCGATGACTATATCAGGTAACTAAATTTATTATGTATATCTTACATATATATCTATTAAACTATTAATATTTTTTATCTACAGGGAACATAAAACAATGATAAATAGGAAGCATCGTTCTTTATCATTGAGAAGGACAGATACTTTTCATAGCAAATAGTTTTATTTTTGGTTAAAATTGATGGTATAAAAAATTAATGTTTAAAATAATTATATCAAAATTTAATTAACTTTAATAGTCATTTATATTGCAGGTATTGAGTTTCTTTGCTGACTCTGTCTCTGAGGAAATAAGAGCTTTGGATTTTGGTCCTAATACAGTGGTTCGTGACTGTAAATCAATTGTTATCAATGGGTACAAATTTATTGTCACTGAACGAGCAAAGAACATGAGAACATAACATGATGGTGTTATGGTTACTGCCACAATAGATTGTTATGCCAGTGCATCAGATAGTATACCACGATTTGAAAATGTGGGTTATTATGGAGTTGTTGAGAAAATAATAATATTGGATTATTACTCTCATGGACGATTCAAAATGATGAAATGCCATTGGTTTGATTCGATGACGAGAAATGGCACATTTATTGATGATTGTGGATTTCGGGTAATTAATATGACTCGCACTCTTGCTACCGAAGAACCATATGTGTTGGAATCAATGGAAAAAACAAGTTTTTATGTCAAAGACCAACTTCGACCTGAATTTGGTGTCATAGTTGAAGTAATTATAAGACATATTTTTGATGATGGTGATGATGGAATGGACACTATCCCTAGTGCCATTGGAACCAATCCATTTATGTCTTTTGATGACTCAAATAGCTCAATTGTCAGAGTTGATTGTAAACCTGAAGTTGTGGTTGAAAATATATAGAATCATTCATCCATGTTCCCAATTATTTTGGTTTACCTCGAGCTGGGTTGTTAAGGTTGGTAATATTCAAATTGATTTAGTATTGATCATAAATATGTTTTATCTAACTTGACTATTATGTGAATTTTCAATATTTATTGGTTGTAGTTTTATTTGAATTGCATTTTCTAATTTGGAATTAACTGTATTCAAACATAGTCAAACAATATTTCTAACTTGGTGAACATTACAACTTGTATGATTTATTAAATCCATTCAAGCTCTTCTAAAACAATTGATAGATGACTTGATCGTTATGTGATTTTTCAATGTTTATTGGTTGCAGTTTTATTTTAATTGCATTTTCTAATTTTGAATTGAACTATATTCAAACATAGTCAAACAATATTTCTAACTTGGTGAACATTACAACTTGTATGATTTATTAAATCCATTTGAGCTCTTCTAAAACAATTGATAACTTAATTGACCATTATATGAATTTTCAATTTTTATTGGTTGCAGTGCTATTTGACTTGAATTTTCTAATTTGGAATTGAACTGTATTCAAACATAGTCAAACAGTATTTCTAACTTGGTGAACATTACAACTTGTATGATTTATTAAATCCATTCAAGCTATTCTAAAACAATTGATAGCTAAATTACCTATGAATACCTTATTCCCTCATATATTTAGTTTTTTGGGTTACACATTAGTTTTATTTTTCTAATTAATTACATATTTTCTTTCAAAAGTAGGAAATGAAGCCAATTGAAGAGAGCCAAGGAAAAAAATTATGGAGAACAATTGTCAAATGACAGAGATGGGTGTTCCACCATTAGTGCCTACAGTGAGTACTTTATTTAAAATTGATATATTTAAAGAATATATAATGTCATGTGATTAATTTTTTTGTAAACATTTTTGTAGGATCCACCTATACATCGACAGTTATTCGACGAGGAGCCTAGTTCTGGTCCTAGTACTCAGGCCGGTGGTATGAGGAGGGTTCGTACCAGAGGTGGATGAGCAGCTGCGCGTAGATGACTAGACCCTGCCCCACCCAATGACATGTCATCCTTCCCACATTCTGATCCTGGTGTGTCGTTAGAGACACATGGGATATTTAGGCCTCCCATGTTTTCACTACCTTTTGCATCTTCTGGACCATCATTTTCACATCCCATGATGATTCCCACTCCTTAGTCAGCATCCGGTCAGACAGCTGTCCCATTTTCTTTTCCTTCTACTTCTATCTCTCCGAGCTTCTATATTACATCGTCTTTGACTCTTGTTCCACCACAGGGTGTTCCATTAGTTTTTGTGGATCCAACAACACTCAGCGATCAGACCGGCACAGGTATATTTATAGAACCCCAAATTTTTTTTATGGAAATATTTATTTTCATTATAACATGTTTTGTAAAAAATATTTGTTTTTATTTCATGACAGATACATCTACTGATAGGAGGCATGGGCGGGGGCGTACACGCATGCGTTCGGTGTGGAACCGCCGCACACAGGTTATGGTGGATTATAATGAAGACAACCAAATGGTTGAGAAAACAGGGTAGCAATGTCGGAGTTTTTTGGTGACGATTTCCAAATACTCCGACATCATTTCTGTCAGCCTGCTATCGTGCAGACATTTACCACATGAGGTCAAGGATAGATCTTGGGCAGAGATATGGGTAAAAAAATCTGTTCTATTTAATGCCATGAATTATTTTTGTATTTATATGAATTAATATTTTGATTTCAACTTCGATTTAATTTTCTCGATGGTGAGGGTGCACGATCGGAATGTCTAAAGGTTTTAGGTGAGCTTTGGAGAGCCTAAAATCATGAGTTGTATATTGGCTGGGTTTCTAGAGTTGGAACTGAGTTAGAGGCGGTACCAATGGTGGATGATTGTCTTATAGAGCAGTATCGTCAGATGATTACTCATTGGACGAGTAACTAGTTTAAGGTATTAATAACATTTGAGGTATTTAAATAATAACATTCATGTTTTTCATTAATAATATCTGTTGCATTTTCGAATTTTATTTAGGAATCATCTAGAAAAAATAAAAAGAACATTGATGCAAAAAAATACCTCCACACACCGGGACGCACTACGATGCCTGATCATGAGAGGAAGTAGGTATAAAAAATGTTTTTAAGTATTCTTTATGACTTACTTTCTTTTGTTTCTTCAATTATTTAATAGTTTGCTAAATTTTTCATATAAATTTAGTTTTCAATGTCATTGTAGAGGAAAATACAAAATATTAAAGGACGTGTGCCTTGAGAAAAACTTTTTTGCTCGAGTAGACGGAAAAAGGATGGAAGTGCCATCAACGAAGCGACTCAGCAGAAGATTGTAAGTTTTAATCTGTTGAATTTATTTTTTAATATCTATTTTGTAACTTAATGATATATTTATATTTGTAGTAGGCTTCTTTAGAGGCCCTTTATGCCCAAGAACCAGACAATTTTGGGCCAACAGATCACTTATATCAGGTGTTGGGAGAGGAGCATTCTGGCAGAGTACGCTGCCGACCTAGGATAGCCCTGATGAGGTATTGGCCCTCCTCGGGTACGATCTATAGTGCCACCGAGCTTCAGAAAGTTAGGGAACAGGTAGAACAGGCTGAGAAAAGGGCCACATAGACGGCAGAATAGTCTTCTAGGTTAAATATTGCGTTTATGAAATTTATTGAAGTTCTACGTCCTACACTTCTAGCAGAGGCCAGCCCATCTTTTGATGAGTATATGTCGTCGATACGTTCTATATACGGTGCACCAGGTGGCAGTTCTTGTGGTGGTCAGGATGATGTACAGCTTGACGATAATGATGGCGAGGAGTCTGATGCGGAAGAGGAGGGAGAGGAGGAGGGCGAGGCGGGTGGCGAGGGCGAGGAGGAGGGTGAGGACGAGGAGGAGGGCGAGGGTGAGGACGATGATGGGGATCAGGATGAGGGTGATGATGATGATGGTGATGTGGGACATGTTGATCCATTACATTTTTTACTGATATTATTGAGATTTTATATTTAATCTATTCTAGTTGTTGGTTTTATCTAGACTCGTAGTATAGTATTGGAGTTGAGTTATTTTTATATATTATCTGTTTTTATTGATATTGTTGTCTTTTAATGGTTGTGTGTTTGGGAACCCCCTCCTTCCTGGACCCTAGAAAACCCCCCTCCCTCCTCCCTAGACCCCGGACAGCCCTGCCAGACAGCCCCCCAGAGAACCCCCCGGACAGCCCCCCCTCCCCCACCCTCTTCCTTGGACCCCGGACAACCCCCCGAACAGCCCCAGACAGCCCCCGGACAGCCCCCCGAACAGCCCCCCGGACATCCCCTGGACAGCCCCCCAGACAGCCCCCCCCCCCCACCCTCCTCCTTAGACCCCGGACAACCCCCCGAACACCCCCCGTACAACCCCCCGCACAGCCCCCCCACCCTCCTCCCTAGACCCCAGACAGCCCCCTGGACAGCCCCCCAGACAGCCCCCCCACCCTCTTCCTTGGACCTTGAACAACCCCCCGCACAGAGGATTCTCATAAAATGGACAACATTTTAAGTACATACGGAAAATATACCAAACGCATTCGGATTGTGTCAATACATTAGCACAATGATACATGGGTCATATGTGACGTGTACAAGTCAACCCCGCCTCAATCCGAGGCACGGTGTGGCCGCCACCACTCAAAGTGTCTGTCTTTTGTTTCAAAAGAACGTCATTTGAAGTGAAAAACATCAACTGGCATACGGAAAACTGACCAAAAGCATTCCGATTGTGTCGATACTTTAGAACAATGATCCAAGGGTCATATGTGACATTTACAAGTCAACTCCGCCTGAATCTGAGTCATGGTGTGGCCGGAATCACTCTAAGTGGCTCTCTTTTTCTTAAAATGGACAACAATTTAAGTACATATGGAAAACCGACCAAACGCATTAGGTTTCCATTGAAACTTTAGGAGAACAATCCATGGGTCATATGTTACGTGTACGAGTTAACCCTGCCTTAATCCGATGCACGGTGTGGCCGAAATCACTCTAAGTGGCTCTCTTTTTCTTAAAATGGACAAAAATTTAAGTACATACGGAAAACCGACCAAACGCATTCGGTTTCCATTGAAACTTTAGGAGAACGATCCATGGGTCATATGTGACGTGTATGAGTCAATGCCACCTCAATCCAAGGCGCAGTGTGGCCGGCACCACTCAAAGTGTCTGCCTTTTGTTTCAAAAGTACGTCATTTTAATTGAAAAACATCAACTGACATACAGAAAACCGACCAAACGCATTCGGATTGTGTCGATACATTAGCACAATGATCCATGGGTCATATGTGACCTGTACGAGTCAACCCCGCCTCAATCCGAGGTGCAGTGTGTGTGCCACCACTCAAAGTGTCTGTCTTCTGTTTCAAAAGGACATAATTTGATGTGAAATACATCAACTGGCATACAGAAAACCGACCAAATGCATTCAAATTGTGTTGATACTTTAGCACAACGATCCATGGGTCATATGTGACATGTACGAGTCAACCCCGCCTCCATCCGAGGTGTGGTGTGGCTGCCACCACTCAAAGTGTCTGTCTTTTGCTTAAAATGGACAACAATTTAAGTACATATGGAAAACTGATCAAAAGAATTCGGTTTCAATTGAAACTTTAAGAGAACGATCCATGTGTCATATGTGACGTGTATGAGTCAATGCCGCCGCAATCCGAGGTGCAGTGTGGCCGGCATCACTCAAAGTGTCTACCTTTTGTTTCAGAAGTACGTCATTTTAATTGAAAAACATCAACTGGCATACGAAAAACTGACTAAACGCATTCAGATTGTGTCGATACATTAGCACAATGATCCATGGGTCATATTTGACGTGTATGAGTCAACCCCGCCTCAATACGAGGCGTGGTGTGGCCGCCAGCACTCAAAGTTTCTATCTTCTGATTCAAAAGGACATAATTTGAAGTGAAATACATCAACTGGCATACGGAAAACCGACCAAACGCATTCAGATTGTGTCGATACACTAGCACCACGATCCATGGGTCATATGTGACGTGTACGAGTCAACCCCGCCTCAATCCTAGGAGCGGTGTGGCCGCCACCACTCAAAGTGTCTGCCTTTTTCTTAAAATGGACAACAATTTAAGTACATACGGAAAACTGACCAAACGCATTCGTTTTCCATTGAAACTTCAGGAGAACGATCCATGGGGCATATGTGACGTGTACGAGTCAACGCTGCCTCAATCCAAGGCGCGGTGTGGCCGGCACCACTCAAAGTGTCTGCCTTTTGTTTCAAAAGTACATCATTTTAATTGAAAAACATCAACTGGCATACGGAAAATAGACCAAACGCATTCGAATTGTGTCGATACATTAGAACAACGATCCATGGGTCATATGTGACGTGTACGAGTCAACCCCGCCTCAATCCGAGATGCGGTGTGGCTGCCACCACTCAAAGTGTCTATCTTTTGTTTCAAAAGGACGTCATTTGAAGAGAAAACCATCAACTAGCATACGGAAAACCGACCAAACGCATTCGGATTGTGTCGATACTTTAGTACAATGATCCATGGGTCATATGTGATGTGTACGAGTAAACCCCGCCTGAATCTGAGGCATGGTGTAGCCCGAATCACTCTAAGTGGCTCTCTTTTTCTTGAAATGGACAACAATTTAAGTACATACGGAAAACCGACCAAACGCATTCGGTTTCCATTGAAACTTTAGGAGAAAGATCCATGGGTCATTTGTGACGTGTACGAGTCAACGCCGTCTCAATCCGAGGCGTAGTGTGGCCGACACCACTCAAAGTGTATGCCTTTTGTTTCAAAAGTACGTCATTTTAATTGAAAAACATCAACTGGCATACGGAAAACCGACCAAACGCATTCGAATTGTGTCGATACATTACCACAATGATCCATGGGTCATATGTGACTTCTACGAGTCAACCCTGTCTCAATCTGAGGCATGGTGTGGCCGCCACCACTCAAAGTGTCTGTCTTCTGTTTCAAAAGGACATAATTTGAAGTGAAATACATCAACTGGCAAACGCAAAACTGACCAAACACATTCATATTGTGTCGATACTTTAGAAAGACGATCCATGGGTCATATGTGACGTGTACTAGTCAACCCTGCGTCAATCCGAGGTGCGGTGTGGCCGTCACCACTCAATGTGTCTGTCTTTTGCTTAAAATGGACAACAATTTAAGTACATACAGAAAACCGACCAAACACATTCGGTTTCCATTGAAACTTTAGGAGAACGATCCATGGGTCATATGTGATGTGTACGAGTCAACTCCGCCTCAATCCGAGATGCGGTGTGGCCGGCACCACTCAAAGGGTCAGCCTTTTGTTTCAAAAGTACGTCATTTTAATTGAAAAACATCAACTGGCATACGGAAAACTGACCAAACACATTCGGATTGTGTTGATACATTAGCACAATGATCCATAGGTCATATGTGACGTGTATGAGTCAACCTCGCCTCAATCCGAGGCACGGTGTGGCTGCGACCACTCAAATTGTCTGTCTTTTGTTTCAAAAGGACATCATTTGAAGTGAAAAACATCAAATGGCATACAGAAAACCGACCAAATGCATTTAGATTTTGTCGATACTTTAGCATAATGATCCATGGGTCATATGTGACGTGTACGAGTCAACCCCGCCTGAATATGAGGCACGGTGTGTCCGAAATCACTCTAAGTGGCTCTCTTTTTCTTAAAATGGACAACAATTTAAGTACATACGGAAAACTGACCAAACGCCTTATGTTTCCATTGAAACTTTAGGAGAACGATCCATGGGTCATATGTGATGTGTATGAGTCAATGCCTCCTCAATCCGAGGAGTGGTGTGGCCGGCACCACTCAAAGTGTCTGCCTTTTGTTTCAAAAGTACGTCATTTTAATTGAAAAACATCAACTGGCATACGGAAAACCGACCAAATGCATTCGGATTGTGTCGATACATTATCAAAATGATCCATGGGTCATATATGACGTGTACGAGTCAACCCCAACTCAATCTGAGGAGCGGTGTGGCTGCCACCACTCATAGTTTATGTCTTCTATTTCAAAAGGACATAATTTGAAGTGAAATACATCAACTGGCATATGGAAAACCGACCAAACGCATTCGGATTTTGCCGATACTTTAGAAAAACGATCCATGGGTCATATGTGACGTGTATGAGTCAAACCCACCTCAATCCGAGGCACGGTGTGGCCGCCACCACTCAAAGTGGCTGTCTTCTGCTTAAAATGGACAACAATTTTAGTACATACGGAAAACTGACCAAACGCTTTCGGTTTCAATTGAAACTTTAGGAGAACAATCCATGGGTCATATGTGACGTGTACGAGTCAACACTGCCTCAATCCAAGGCATGGTGTGGCTGGCACCACTCAATGTTTTTTCCTTTTGTTTCAAAAGTACGCCATTTTAATTGAAAAACATCAACCGACATACAGAAAACCAACCAAACGCATTTGGATTGTGTCGATACATTAGCACAATGATCCATGGGTCATATGGGACATGTATGAGTCAACCTCACTTCAATCCAAGGTGCGGTGTGGCCGCCACCACTCAAAGTCTCAATCTTTTGTTTCAGAATGTCGTCATTTGAAGTGAAAAACATCAATTGGCATACGGAAAACCAACCAAACGCATCGGATTGTGTCGATACTTTAGAATAATGATCCATGGGTCATATGTGACGTGTATGAGTCAACCCCGCCTTAATATGAGGCACGGTGTGGCCGGAATCACTCTAAGTGAATCTCTTTTGCTTAAAATGGACACCAATTTAAGTACATACGGAAAACCGACAAAACGCATTCGGTTTCCATTGAAACTTTCGGAGAATGATCCATGGGTCATATGTGACGTGTACGAGTCAACGCCGCCTCAATCCAAGGCATGGTGTGGCCGACACCACTCAATGTGTCTACGTTTTGTTTCAATAGTACGTTATTTTAATTGAAAAACATCAACTGGCATACGGAAAACCAACCAAACGCATTCGGATTGTGTTGATACATTAGAAAAATGATCCATGGGTCATATGTGATGTGTAAGTGTCAACCCCGCCTCAATCTGAGGAACGGTGTAGCCACCACCACTCAAAGTGTCTATCTTTTGTTTCAAAAGGACATAATTTGAAGTGAAATACATCAACTGGCATACGGAAACCCAACCAAACGCATTTGTATTGTGTCGATACTTTAGAACAACGATCCATGGGTCATATTTCACGTTTACGAGTCAACCCCGCCTCAATCCGAGGCGCGGTGTGTCCGCCACCACTCAAAGTGTCTGTCTTTTGCTAAAAATGGACAACAATTTAAGTACATACGGAAAACCGACCAAACGCATTCGGTTTTCATTGAAAATTTAGGAGAACGATCCATGGGTCATATGTGATGTGTAAGAGTCAACACCGCCTCAATCCGGGGTGCGGTGTGGCCAGCACCACTCAAAGTGTCTGCCTTTTGTTTCAAAAGTACGTCATTTTAATTGAAAAACATCAACTGGAATACGGAAAACTGACCAAATGCATTCAGATTGTGTCGATACATTATCACAACGATCCATGGGTTATATGTGATGTGTACAAGTCAAACCCGCCTCAATACGAGGTGCGGTGTGGCTGCCACCACTCAAAGTGTCTGTCTTTTGTTTCAAACGGTCGTCATTTGAAGTGAAAAACATCAACTGGCATACAGAAAGCCGACCAAAAGCATTCCGATTGTGTCAATACTTTAGTATAACGATCCATGGGTCATATGTGACGTGTACGAGTTAACCCCGCCTTAATCTGAGGCACGGTGTGGCCGGAATCACTCTAAGTGGCTCTCTTTTTCTTAAAATGGACAAAAATTTAAGTACATACAGAAAACCGACCAAACGCATTCGGTTTCCATTGAAACTTTATGAGAACGATCCATGGTTCATATGTGACGTGTATGAGTCAATTCCACCTCAATCCGAGGCGTGGTGTGGCCGGAACCACTCAAAGTGTCTGCCTTTTGTTTCAAAAGTACGTCATTTTAATTGAAAAACGTCAACTGGCATACGGAAAACCGACCAAACGCATCCGGATTGTGTCGATACATTAGAACAACGTTCCATGGGTCATATGTGATGTGTACGAGTCAACCCCACCTCAATCCGAAGTGTGGTGTGTCCGGTAGCTCTCCAGGTGTAGGTATTGTGTTTAAAATGGACATTATTTCAAGTAAAAATATATGGTATACAAAAAACTGATCAAATTATCAATTGACTTATGGAATCCACATATAATTGTCATCTAAATTTTAAATTGAATTCTAAATGAGTTATTTATATTTATAATTAAGTTATGAATTCAAATTTAATTATGGATGTGTATAGTTCCACAATTATATGTTAAATCTGTATTAATTTGTTCTCTATATGTAACTGTTAGTTTGTTATTGCAGGTACAATAATTGTATATGTATGTGTTAGTTCATTGCAGGTACAATAATTGGATTGAAAATGAGAGGTAACCCACAAGATGAGACCTGGTGGGAAGATTGGAGAGCTGGTGGTCAAATTGGAGAGCTGCTGGGTAAATTGCAGAGCTGTTGTGCAATTTTCCCAGCAGAGGCTATGCCAATGGTTCAAAACCATTGGCATAGAGTGTGTAGGTATTGTTTTACCAATGGTTAATAGAACCGTTGGTAAAACACTTTTTCCAATGGTTCTAAACCGTTGGGAAAGAGGATATATTGGGTTTTTTCCAACGATTTTCCAAACCGTTGGGAAAAACATGATAATTTTGTGCACTGTATCCCAACAGTTGTAAACCGTTTGGGAAAAAGATTTCCCAACGGTTTTCTAGAACCGTTGGGATAGGGTAATTTTTCATCACCCTATCCCAATGGTTCACTGTAAACCCTTGGGAAAAACTTTTCCCAACGGCTTACTTCCCTACAGTTTGCAGAACCGTTGGTATAACATATACCAATGGTTCTGCAGCCTTTCCCAATAGTTCTAAACCATTGGGAAATCCTACATTTCCATTAGTGTTTCATTATATATTTCATTTCTTTTAAATGGGTTATAATATATATTTTTGTCCTATTATAAATAGGTTACTTTTGGGTTTTATCAAAAATGTGAAAGGGATTTCTTTTTTTCATTTTAAAAATGAATGGATTTTCTCTCCATAAAAACTATAACTTAATTGAAGTTTAATTTATAATATCCAATTATTTTTTTCTAAATATTCTTGAAATTTATATTTAAAACAATATCAAGTGGAAATGATATTTTCTAAATTTTTATAGAAATGTGTTACAAGTTATTTAAAATGAATTTTTTATCTGTAGAAATGTCTATTATTATTTTCCAATTTTCCCATGGGGATATTTTCTAGTGATACCAATCATATTCATTCCTATATTTACATATTATAATTATAAAAATATTCTTATGAAATTATTTTCTATTCCACGGGTTAATCGAGCTAAAAAATGATGGTCGTTTTCAATGGTGTTATATGGAAAAGTGAGAGATTATAAATGTTTATTTCATTATATGGTACTTGGAAATTTATATAGATGATTTATGAGTGGTTTTTTTATTAAACCTATAATTGGTGGTTACATTATAATCAATGGATATTTAGGTTCGTTAAATACCTCTAGTGCATTGGGTAAAGTAGTGGAGGTAACTAGTTGTATGTTACTCATAAGTGATGACATAAGTTTATGATTACTGGTTACATATAAAAGTTATGAAAATAATCCAGTTGGGTAGTTACATGATGGAGTTTTATAGTTCCAAGAAACTTACATATTTTTTTAAGTTTTGATTTGAATTTAATGGATCCATTAATCAAGGATTATTTTCATATGGATCGTTATTATTGAATTATTTGAATCTTGTATTATGGTAAAGATTAATTCCATGTATTATGATTTAAAATCCCTATTTTTATGGCTATTAATTCTCTCATTTTATACTCATGAAAGATTATTATATAATAATACCCTTATTCTCATCTTATTCCCACTAATGATATTCAACTGTTATTTATTATTTTTACCTTTTTATAGTGTTTGTGCGTAATCTTATTTGGTATTCCATTTCCCCTGGATATGACAAATGATGTTAGTTGAGTTATCTCAATATAGGATTGAATTTTAAAAAATTTCTTGAGATATTTTGAATACATATAATGAAATATGAAAATATGGGTGTAGTAAGAAAAATTATCATAGAAAAATATGGGTATTTATATGTAAACTTTTATTAGAATTCCCTTGATCTATAAACCAAAAAGATATTTGGGAATATAAGTAGTCAAATATTTCACTTTTATATTGTATGTTTTGGGTGGATAATATTAGGTCGCATTTATCAGCATTAAATCATGAAATGTAAATATATGGTTTTAGTATCAAATTAAGAGTGTTGGTTTTGGGATTTTAAATACATTTTAAATCCATTTTATCAATATATAATAGTATAAAATAATATAAATTTTTCTCCCAGAATAATTATTAACAATATAAACAATCTGAAATAAAAAATATTTGTAGAAAAATACAAATTATATATTCAATTGTTTCTATATAATTTCTTTACAAGTAATATAATGTTTAATAAAAGTGTTAAAAAAAATTTTTTACAAAAAATTATATTTCTACCTAATGAGAGGATATACATGTGATCTAAAAGGCATACTATAGATATATGGTTACCCTCCCTTAAAAGGACATTAATCAAGTGCAATAAAGGAACATTACTAGTAGAGGAATGTATGACTCAATTAATCCCATCATCCCCAGCAAGAGGTGATAATAAATTAACTAAACCCTAAAAATTATGTAAAACTCAAAAGAATTAGACAAACCACTCACTAGGAGACTGATTAATTATACATTCGAAGTATACTCCCATGATGAATAGAAAATGGATTCCATATAAATCATAGAAGAAATATCAATCAATGCATCCAATTATATCACTAGTATACATACTATAAACAAACATCACCTACTGTAACCATCTTCCCCACATGAGGAAGGCCCACAACACTCGATGAAATACTTAAAAATACTTTATTAGACCTAAAATGATATATGAGGATCAACCAAAGGTAATACACATTTCATGAATAAACTAAACTGACCTTGATCACTGATCAACCATGGAACAAATGTGATGTAATGGATCGGACCTCTTCGGTTCAGTCATTTGTGAAAATGTGGTATTGGAGGTTTCTAGGAAGTCAACGTGAATTGGGGGTGCATTTGGGTGGACTTTTGAGGAAAGTTAAAGGGTAATAGATTTTTCATGGTTGGTGCACGGTTTTCCTAAACCGTGCAGCCAAACCGTGAAAGGCTAGTCTTGAGGGCAGTGGATAATGCACGGTTTTCCTAACCATGCGGACTAACCGTGTGAGGAGGGGTTGTTGAGGCAGAAGCTAACGGACATTTTGCACACGGTTTGTTAAACTGTGTGGACTAACCATGCAGATACATGATGTTTTCCATGTTTTGCAGCTACGTCGTTATCTTCATGACGACTCTCACATAACCAATTGGGGGGAGATCGATGTTGATAATGATGCCACCTTCGATGAGCGACCTGTGGAGATCCAAGACTACAAGGAGAAAGTTTTGTGTGGACGTTCCATCCCCTTAGTTAGTGTCTTGTGGCGACATAGTGGCATGGAGGAGAGTACTTGGGAACGTGAGTCACAGATACGTACTCCGTACCTAGAGTTGTTTGATGTTTAAATCTTTTAATGTATCGTTGTAACTTTTGTGTTTATAAAACTTTCATTTTTATGAGATGGATACCTTTGTGGATTTGGTGTATTTCTCTCTTTTGAGACGTATCTCGAGGGGTGGTTGTTCAGACCCTGTTTTGTTTTTCTCTTTAATTGGGTTTTGGATGCTCGAGGACGAGAATGTTTTGAGAGGTATATGATGTAATGGCCTAGACCTCTCTGGTCCATTCCTTTGTGAAAATGTGGTGCTGGAGGTGTTCTGGGTAGTCAAGGTGACTTGGGGGGTGCGTTTGGGTGGAATTTTGATGAAAGTTAAAGGGTAATAGCTTTCACAAGGTTGGAACACGGTTCGCCTGAACCGTTAGGCCAAATCGTGCAATGCTGGTCTTGAGGGCAGTGGCTAACGCACGGTTAGCACAAGGTTTGCCTAACCGTGCAGACTAACTGTGCGAGGAGGGGTTGTCGAGGCAGAAGCTAATGCAAATTTAGCACACTGTTTGTTAAACCGTGCAGACTAACCATGCGGGCACTTAAAGTTAGATCCTAAAATTGTGGATCTAACACGTTTTGCCTTTAATCACCTCGTTTAAGCCTCTAATCGGCCATAACTCAGGATTACCGTTCCTTGGAGGTGGAAGAACCTCTCCCAAGAATTTTGGAGGTGATACAGAGGCTTCTCTTCATGAATCAAAGCCGATTTGTCGAGGTAAGTGATCCGTTTTGTTTGGATTCATAGATCTACCTAGATCTACTCCTCCTTTTCACTCAGGATCTTAGATCTACGTCTGTTATTGGTAGATCTAAGTGTGTGGATGACTTTTGTGATAAACTTTGGTCTTTTTTGTGTTAGGAGAGGATATCTAAGGGGGATTCAAGGATAATCGACTCGGTTTCTTGGTCATTCATCGACCGTTGCGGTTTTCCCCAAAAACCTTTGAGGTAGCGGATTCGTGGATTCTTTAATTATTTATGTGCAATCGTTGTGTTAGAATGATTTAGCCCTTTGGATCACAATGGAATTGACCTAATTAAATACTTAAAATGGATTAAAATAATTGTTTTGGTCGCATGTTGTTGCTTTGTACCGTGATAACGTTTTTCCTCTTGATTTTCTAGATAAGTGTTATATATATGCCTTTCTTGTTAGCATGTTGTTATTGATGTAAATTGATAAAGAAAATAAAGCTATAATTAATTGACAATTAATTTCATAAATATAAAGAGGCATGTAAATAAATCTGGTTGTTTCCAGTGTTTTAGTTGTTCTAATTTGATGTTGATCAAATTTGGAATAGTAATCATGTTTAATCTTCGGTGATATCTTATTGAATTGGTTCATGATGTTGGAACCAACAAATTGAAATTTTTTCATTCAAGATGGATTAAATAACTTAATTGAGTTCCATGAATGGTTCATAGTTACCCTCTTGTTGGGAATTAGGTATAAAATCCCATTTGACGTGATTGTTGGTGTTTGTTGTTTGAAGGTTGAATGCCTTGTTAAAGGGCCAAGAGCCCATTTGTTGTAATGATTGTTTTCCTGCTGCTTATGCTGTTTTGTGACCTTGGAAGGGGTGCTGTGATATCTTATGTTGTGATGTTACCCTGGAGGGGTCTTGTGATATGTGGAGGCTGGGAGGCCCTGTGGTTGTGGCAGCGGATGATGCCTAGAGTGGAGAGATGCAATGGTTTATGCATGTGGGTGTTGGGGAGGACACCAGGGATGATGGAATGGGATGGATGTGGTTTTTGGATGCTTGGTGGTTTGATTGGTTGTTTATCTGCTTTACTTTTCCCCACTGCTCAAGGCAGCTAGTCTTGCTTACCCTTCTTCCGAAGGAGGCGAAGACATGTGGGGTGTGCCACATGCTTTCCGTGTTTAGCTTCTCAAGGGAGAATGGGTCTACGCTCTTACTATAGGCGGAAAAGACTCGATGGGTAGTACGTCTACTCACCGTGTTGAGCCCCCTTGTGTTTAATAGCATGGTTTGCTTTTCTAGAATGCCTAGGAATATGGGAAAGTAAATCTGTAATGAATGTTTGATTAAATGATGTTAACCCATGGGTTTGGAGTTTGTTGGAACTTAATGATGAGATTAAGAACTTTTGAAGGGACAACGGTTTTTGAATGTGATGCCAAGAATGTTAATGTGGACTGTTCATGGTTAATTAATGATGGAAGAATTAATTAACGTATAGTGGAATTGATAAAAAGGGAAGGAAGTAATCTAATAAATCCCTTTAATTGGTTGTGTGCTTATAGGATACCTAGTCTTAGAAGTGCAAGCCCGGAGTCCGAGAGACGTTAGCTATAGATGTGTCTAAGACTAGGTTATGCCCATAGTGTGGTTGTGAGTTATAATGTATTCTGTACTTTTTGTGTTTGTATATGGTACTCCACCCTTTCAGTAATGGAAACTGACACCCCGGGGATTCTGATCCCTAGGGGGTGTTTTCCCCAACATTCAGGTGGGAGGATGAATGGCTGACTACCCCCTTTGACCCCACTCTATTCTCTTGGTAGATACTAGTGTCGTTGGAACAACAGTTAGTTTTCCCCATATATGTGTGTAGAGGGATGTAATGTCTTGTGGTAATTTCCACACATATATTCTAGATGTAGTATCCTATGGACTACTATAGGTTTAATGTGTATAAGCTGTGATGGCATGAGGATCCTTACGCGGTGTATGGGCTATAATGGCTTGAGGTACAATACCCAACCGATGATACACGTTGTGCGGGCTGTGGTGGCTCCCGAAACCTACCTGGTTTCTTTTGGTTGTTATGATGGTGTGGAGCTTAGCCCTAGTGTCTGCGGTCAAGCATTTGTGGTGCACGAGGTGCAGATTGTGGAGATTAGCCCAAGTTTATACGGGAAAGCCTTTTGAGAGAGATGTATTGGACGTATGTCGTTGGGGAAAAGCAAAAAACCAGTGGGGAAGTATTTTCAGGGTACCATTGATATCCTTTTCTATATGATATATTCTTGTTTGTATTACTTGGTGAGAGTAGCCATGGTGAGGTTGGGAACATAGTATACCTGTTAGGTGACGAGTTAGTTTCACTGTTGTTCACTGTGCTTTAGCATGATTTCTTTACTTTTTCTTGAGAGGCTTTAGGGAGGATCCTACTGAGTATACTGTTATAATCACCCTACGTATATATAATCTATTTTTCAGGTCACTTGGAGAATGTTGTAGATCAAGCTGGTTTCTACTAGCTTGGGGTTACAGGAGCTTTTCGGGCTTGTGGTTGCGGCTGTTTTTACTTTCTTTTGGGTACTTGTAGTTTCCCCTTTTAGTTGTTGTAATTTTGCATGGAATTTCATATATGTACATGGGTTTCTTTTATATTTTAGTTCTGAGTTGGAGTTGGTTTGTTTCTATCTTATCTATCTCTTCCACATGTTTTCTCTTAGAGGGTAATGCCTCCCATTTGAGTGTTTACAATACCCTCGGTGCTAGTCTCCAACCCGAGACCTACTAGAGGCGGGACTCGGGGGTCATTATCTCCCTTCTCACATTTTTGGCCCAGGAGGGGTACACTTTTTGGGGAGGGGGTCATGATATCTGATCCATGACAAGGCCCAAATGGGAATTTTTATTCTATTAAGGATATTGAAAAACACTCTAGAATCCAGGAAAACCTTTGGGAATAATTTTTTCCCAACATAAAAGATAAAAAATTACATGTCATTCATATACAACTGTAAAAGTTACCATTAAAATATTACAAAAATAGAATAAAATAATTTAAAGGATATATCAATGTCTAAACATGCCAACACATCATACATAATCCATAAAAACCAAGGTATTTAAAAATTATGACAACTACTCCATGTGATACATGGGAAATATTAAAATCTCTCACCACCAGCTTCCCATACCAAAGTGACCATGAAACCCACTCCCTCGCTACAACATCTTTCTCATTCCTATATCATATAAAAGATGTTTTACATACCCATGAGGTTATGTACCGTGTTTGAAAAATTTAGGTCCATTAAGATCTCATAATGTGTTAAGTAACAGCGCTATTTTAGATAAATTTGGATATTCTAAAAATTAAAGAAACATTGCATGATCTTAAATTGAAAATTTTACTTCAGAATAATATAAAACATCCATTTTTATAAGATAAGAATACATTTAATATAAATATTTTCAAATCATAATAGAAATACCTTTTAGAGTTTATCAAATCATTCTTCAATATACATATGACAACCAATAAAAATGGAAGATACCTTTAGGATTACATATGAATGGGCAATCTAGTTTTCTCATGAAATGATCAATTATGACTAGTGAAAATTGTACATGAGCTATAAATACATACCAATGGATCATGGAAATACATTTATGTGTAATTTCCCACATGAAGTCATGTAAAATAGCCCCTAGAATGCCTACTAAATGAGTAAAGAAACACCCTGATCCTTGGTTCCCCTGATAATCATAGAAATAAGCCTGTACCCAAACCCTCCACCTAATTATGCCAAGAATCCATGTTTTGAACATGTAAAATCATTTGATAAAGGGTATACCAAATTTTAAAAATAAATACAAAAACCCTTTTCATACCAAAACCATGATTTGAAATCTATTTTATCTAAAAAAATAATGAATCTTTAAAATAAACCATTATTTTTCAAATAAAAAGTGGTAACCATTTTATATCAAATACCACCACTCAAACATTTCAATAATTCATACATCCTTACATTAATAATTTACAAATAATGTTTAGCAATGAGTGAGATTTCATAGTTCATAAAAATGATTTAAATGAAACAAATCACCTCAAAACATTTTTCCATGAAGAGAACATGATATTGTTGAAAAAATATGAAAGAGATAAAAAGATAACACAATAAGAGACCCTGAACATCAATTACATAACTTAGAAATTAGATTTGGTGACTACATAGTTAGAAGAGAAGAAAGTAAATCACAACTGACATCAAACATGAGATCTTCACCATGAAGAAACAAGATTCGGCTATTGGGAACCAAAAACTGGGTAGATATATGATAAATAAAGATATAAAAATTATAAAATATATATATTGGATCAACATAGAATACATATACTATCAATTAAATAGAATAAAGGATAAATAATGGGTAGAACATAAAAAATTGAATACAACTAACTGATCCAGGATCAAAATGATAATAAAAGATGATTTAAGGGTCCATGAATGCTAAATTCTATCCTCTACAATAGAAATAGTAAAATTATGTTCAAGGGAGAAGGATTATGTGGTAAATTATGTGATTTTGAAAAATTATAAAAACTTAATACAATTAAAAATAACAGCAGAACACCATCGTCCAAACAGTGGCTTGACTGACTTGCTGAGGGATACAAGAAGTGTGGAAATAGCCTAGGTTACCACTAGCTAGATGGTGGACTCCCATAATATGTCATGTAATGAATCATATTTTTCTATAATTTATTTTAATAGATTAATTTGGAAAATAATGAGACTAAGAACTATGATGTCTTGAGATTCCATGGCCCAGTTTGACTGGAATAAATAGTTGAATAAAGATAAGTTTTTAAATTAAAAATGCTCTACAACTAACATTAAACTTTAATGACTTCTAAATGGGTTCCCAGATCCAATATCTGAGGGCACTGTTGGGTTCAGAATAGTGGCTTCACCTTAGGTAGGGCCTAATCTCAACCGGCACAGGTCGATCATGAAAGTTAATTTTTGGATGTGAACACCATTAAAATATTCAATAAAAATAATTTAATTTAGTCTTGCACATTGTCATAGCATTGTTTCATTTTTATTAAAAATTTAGGTAGGGGTCTAGAGTTTCAATTCACATCACTAGAATTCCTTGGGAGATCTTGAGAGAATCATGGAGTTTTTCCTCACAAAACCGAAGAAAGACGAAGATGCAGATCAGGATCTTTTGTCAATGGATCATGAATGATAATGAATATATGAAAATAAATCCACGGTAGTGAATGATCTGATCCCAGGTAGGGCATGTGTTTTAATTTGATTTGTTTCCCTGTTCTTGAATTCCTATGATGAGGGTGAATCAATTTATGAAAGGACTGATTCACGGTCTGTGTGTATATTTGCGGCATGGGTTTTGATTTTGGGATATTTATCAAGAATTAAACCTAATGTTGAATTGATTTAATTTTTTTCTATCTGTTCATCAATTCAATTGTGGGAGGATCAATGTCGACACAAAAAAGGACCAGATCCATCCCTTTTGTGTATTCTATTATTACCCCACCCCCCAGTACACTTCTCGTTCTTCATGGCACAAAGATCCAATTTGTCCCTACAGAACAGCTGTCAATGGAGACGGAGGGAGAGATCCGGGGAACGAGGACATGACATTAGTGATCGGGACATGGTAGCAGGCCATTTTAGTGCCTGAGTGTAGGTGGAGAAGTCTGTCGGCTCGACGATTGGCGGTGGAAGCCCGTTGAAGCATGGCCATAACTGACGTGCGGCAGCCGAAGCCAGGCAGGTCATCGTGGAAACAGACTACCACGCTAGGAGGATACAGTGGGGGGAGACGGCTCGCTGGAGCCACATTAGATATAGGACACACGACAGAGTCACGAGAGTGATATTCTCACGTGGACTGGACATGTCCACCAGGGGGGATGTTGCGCCTGTTGCATCTTGGATCAATGAACCGACCCGCTCGAGCAAGACGAGATAGTGCCATTGAGTCTGACTAGAAGAAAGTTGGGATAGAGTGAGCTGGCCTAACAGACATCATGTCGAGTCGGGTTGGTAGCGAGCTGGGCCTAGTGGGCTTGGACGGCCTGGCGGGTCAGGTTGGACCGGATGCAACCAGCCCCTTTTTCGTAAAAGGCCCTTAACTTTCAAATAATAAGTATGTTTAACGAGAATTTTCTAGAATTGGGATCCATATGATGAGGAGTACCTTTTGAGATTCCTTTTTGGGTTTTTAGTGAGGGCCATTATTGGTGAGAAGCTTCCCCTATGTTCTTTCCTCAAGGGTTCGGTGCGACATGGTGTCTGCATCACTGGGCAGTAATCCCGTTGAAAAGATAGAGTCCCATATATTGTTATGGAATTCTCCTTGGAACTGGAGTGATACTATATCACCCCTAAAGGAGTTTTATGGGTATATATGTGACCTTCGATCATAGGGCATTAATCTTCCATCTAGTGGGCCGTATTGGTATGGTTTATGGTATTCCTTGAAGAGAATCCCCTATGTTACAATCTGCATTGGTAGGGTTCGTGTAATTATCTGAAAAAAATCCCCTATGTTGAAGGTTAATACAAATTGTGATCATTTTATTCTCTTAAGATAATCCCATATCTTTATATCAGGATATTTTCTAGCATTTTCTCTATGGGCGGAACCCAAATTAGCAGGACCCTTGTAAGCACCCCTGATGACATCAAGGCTCAAGGAGTGAGTTCTCCAATAACAAGAATTCCTTGAGTGGTATCCTATGGTTGATAATGAGATGTGACTTATCATCTATCTCTTTGTGGATGGTTACAAGTATATCTTGATGCTCTTGGTATATTCATGGTCTTATACCTATGTAGAGCTGACTATGCATTCTTTTGTGGGTTTTCTTTTGTGATTTTGGGGTGTCCTACTGAGTATTTTTTTACTCACCCATGAATATTCTTTTCCCACACATTTCATGTCTTGTGAAAATGAATAAAGCTATGATAATGTTCTAGGTGGAGAAGGACCAAGACAGTGACTTTTGAGATCATATGGGCCGATATGTTTTCAGTATCTTTCTATAGTATCTTGAGTACTCTTGTTTGAATGTTTAACTTTTCTGTTGTCTTTCTTTTGTTGGGTTTATATTCTGGCCCAACTTACCTTCATGTACTTTACTTTTCTATTATACTCTATGGTTGGTTTTTTGTGTTCGCAAGCATGGTGGTTGGTGTTTTCTATTTTTAGATTTGTGGGCTTAGAGTTGTGTGTGTGTGTGTACATGTAATTAGGAAAATTTCTCTCATTTGTGAGATATGTCTACCTAGTGCTAGTCGCCTGCCCCTGTCCTATCAGAGGTGGGATTTTGGTAGTAACCAAATGGGTCCCACCAAGACGGGTCCTAAATTTTCTAGTGGCACTTATAGCCATGGGTGACCCTATCAAAAGTGTCCAACTGGGTGGTGGCTCTCTACAGCCAATACCAACCCCAAGACACCAAGGAACACCATTGATCTGCCTCCAACACCTTCTGAACCCAAAATAAAACCTATTAGAACTTAATAGAGATATTTACTGTAAATAATATGTGGAAATTATTCCCACCATAGGTCTTGATATCCCCAAAATTCAAGATGTTATGGGACGATCTGAAAAGAGATTAGGTCATTTCTCACTCATCGATGTTTCATGCTCCCATGTTTAATGAGAATACCTCCCATGTTTATATAACACATTAATAAAAGAAATAAATTTTCCTTGAAAGACCTTTATTTATGATTCAATAATCTAAATTATCTCCTCAACAGACAATAAATCTAGTTTTAAAAATTCTCTCTCCCAATTCTGAACATGGGATAGTTCTGGGGGATATTTCTAAAACAGATATATGTCGAAGACATAAGGAATCACGGTCAAATAATATTGTAATTATAAAAAACAATCCATCTTTCGGATCATATAAGTGATCATAAAAAATCCTATATTTCTTAGATCAAACATTCCCTACTTCTCAAGTTTATAGTGACCAAATATAGATAATACTTTCATGAAAACTTTGTCTCCAATAGAAAATTTCAAAGGAAGATACTGATGATCAACATAAGATTTATACAGACTATAATCAATAAAAAATAATCAATTTATAATAAGAATCCCAATATAAGAATCATAGAAAATAATTGGTCCCACATTAGAATCCTCACCCACCTCTGATCTCCTAACATGTGATCTACATGTGTGACTATATAGTTCCTCAAAAGGAAGCATTCTGATAGAGGACTGGTAACTACTGTTATAAGAAAACTAAATGAGACTGAGATGGTTATCCAATGATCCTGAAAAATAAAGGGCACCAGAAAAAATAATATCCTTAATAATTAGAATAAAATGATCCATTTTTTTATGCATAGTATGATGTACTAAATTTTATCTATACCCCCATTGCATCCTAGAGACCGTTTTAGACCATGGAATAAATCATTGAATCCCGATATTAGATTATGTAATATGGATATCCATTTAAACTCAAAATTTTATATATATATATCTTCCTAAAATCCACATCTTTGGCAGTTCCATGAATCAGAATGACGTAATCATTTTCAGTTAACCAATGAATCACAACCTAAATAGCGTTCTTCCCTCAAAAAGTATATGTCAATAAAACACTATAATAAATGGACCTATCATCACATTTATAAAATATAACTAGAATAATATGAAGAAAATATTAATACATTAGGTTCTTAGGATTAATGAGTTGATAGTTTCAACAATTCAATAAAAAATCTACTATGTCACGCTTCATACCTAGACATCCAAATCAATGACTCATATGATAATACATATCAATGATTCTAAGGTAAATAAACCATGAATAACTACAATGATTATATATCATTGAGACCCTAAATAATAGAGGGATAATAAAATAGTAACTAAATTTTAGATCACCATTGGAAGAGGGAGAGCACTCGACAACAGTCTCTCCATCATACAACAAATATTTAATTTTATTAAACTTATCTCCCAGTGTTATTAACCTTGCAGTACAAATTCATGGTGATATTATTTCAATAAAACCCTTGTTATAATCATACATAATTCATCCTCCATCATATATAGGTGTATCTGATTAAGGATACTAGTGAGATTCAATTTCTTCTTTAATCTTATGATTGACTGAGAGGAAAATTTTATTCCAAGAATATGTTAAAAAACTTTCCATTTTATATGGGTGTAGTAAATTTCAATGTCAAATTATTTGAGGAAATCAACCCATATTTTATACCTAAAGATTAAATATTTTTGAGAGATTATATAAATTAAACTCTTATGATCAGAATAAATATTTAACTTCTCCAAGAAAATTTATTCTTTCTAATATATAATAGTTAGAAACATATATAATTTCTATGTCATTAGTGGGATAATTAATCTCATGTGGCCAAAGATGAAAAGAAATATCCTCAACCGTATGATCACTCTATATAATCACACATCCCATACCTACAACTAAACCATGAAATTACCCCATTTATCCTTGTCTAACTTCTGGAAAGATCAAAATAGGATATGATGTTAGATATCATTTTAATTCATTGACGGAATTTAGACCCTTTTTATACAAAAATAACCTCACCGATTTATTTTTAATATTTTTCATTGGTGATGTAATCATTGAGAATCATTTCAAAAACTATATATAAAATCCCACTTGACCTAAGAAGCAGCATATCTAAAAAAATATTGATATTCCCATGATCTAACAACCTTGACCATTTCTGGATCAACTCAGATGTCACATTAAGAAATAATGTTCCCTAAGAAATTAAATTCTTGGTTAAATAAATCCCAATTAAATATTTTAGAATAAAGGAAATGATTACTAAATATTTCCAAAACCAATCCCAAATGATGGTTATGTTTTCCTCAGATTTCAAATTAATTAATATATCTTCCACAAATATGACAACAAATGAATTGTGGTATGGGTGGAATATCTCATTCATAAAGGATGTAAAAAAATATATGTGTATTAGTTAGGCCAAAAGAAATCAAATTATATTTTTAATGTCCATAAATACTCCTAAAAGTGGTATTTAGAATATCTGATTATTTAAATGTAAGATGATGATATCCAGACCACCCTATTTAACTAATCAAAAAAATATCTAATATGGGGAATTTTTTATTTTTCATCATCACATGATAATTCTTCTAGTTATCAACTTTAATATTAAGGGATCTATCATCCTTCTTAGAAAATAGCACTATGAATACCCAAGAAGATATACTAGGATAAATAAAACCATTTTTAATATATCATAAATTGAAACTTGTTTACCTTAAACTGTTATGGTTCTATAGAAAAATAATAAATAGAGATCAACCAAGTACTAGGAACTAGAAGTATAAAAAAAAATTACATCCCTTTTTAGAGGAAGACTGGAGAATTCATTTTAAAAATCCTCAAAAAAGTATTTATTAAACAAAGGAAGATCTAAACTAGTAGATACACCACTGATATGAACCACACATATAGATAAATAATTAATAAACTCCATATGATAAGGTCATTTATGACTATAAATTAGATCTACTCCCCCTAAAACACTTAGGAACATTCATTAGGAAAAAATAAGGACATAATGATGATAACAACTGAGCACTACCATATGAGAAACCAACCAACCCATCATTAGAATTACATTACAAATATCTAGATCAAGAAATATAAAGTCACAAATATAATCATTATCAGATATAAAGAGATAACATGAATTTCATTGAAACCCGTAATCCTTTTTTGTGCCAAGAGTGTTAGTCTACTCCATATCATATGAACTGAGTCCCATATGAAGTTTTAAAAAAAATAGGAAGATATAAAAGAGTGGAATGAACCTTTTTATAATAGATTATTTTATATATAAGATGCAATAAACATAGTACCTATCAATATATCTTGTCAAATTTATACTTTTACTAGATATTTCTCCATTACGATTATTTACCTCACCTTATATTACTATGGCTAGATCCCTAATGTTTTGCAGGCTTCTAACTGAGTCACGGTTCCATTTAGAACTGATAAACCTAAACAATAACATGGAGTTGATAGAGACTAAAAGAACCACTATAGATGACCACTACATCTATATGAACTTCATGTCTATGGAGGTGAGGTGAAATAATTAATAGTTTTCCCTTTCTTTCCACTCTATTATAAAGGTATAAGAACCCTACTAGCTCCGGTTGATGGTGAGGAGGGATTCCACTATTGAGAACTAGAACCCATACCACCCCTATGGGTCTCCTTTAATTTCTTATTCTTCCCATAAAAACCATTAAATTTACCATGTGGTGGATAAGAGTATATAAATTGACCAGAATTTCTTGCTAGCTCAAACTCTTCCATCACATCCCTCTCCTCTACTTCTAAAAAAAGCTCAAAATTAATATGGATACCTAAGAAAGAATATTTGGTCACTATATGATATTTAACCTCTTAGATATCATCTTTCCATTCTTTATTACCTCAGTAGAAAAAACTATCATAGAAAAGATATTGTTTTATTATGACACTAAGTGATAACCTCTATGAATGGATATAAACACATTAGACATTTCCATAACCAAGGTTTCTCGGAATAATTAATAAAATAAGGTGTTCATGAAGTATTTCTACTTTAATCACTCGTATTATTTTTCCGAAACTAAAGTTTCCCATCATATATGACTAAGAAATTTTTTATTAAAGGTATAACACTACAACTTTATAGATTATAGTGTCTCTATTAATTCAAATATCTTGTTTATATTATCAATCTAGTTCTATAATTTTTTAGGAACATTTATACCCTTAATGGATTGTGGATTCTAGTGGAGAAGCTATTGATCTCAATCTCTCTCCACTATCTCTCATTTCATCTCCATTTTTTGAGTTTGAGAAGGCAATACATTTTAGTATACTTTATAAACCTCCTTAACTATATCCTTAACGTGGTTCTAATTGAAAATATGATTCCCTTTAGTAGAATTTCCTAGAGAACCCACTTGAGTAACTCTAGCATATTTTTTTATAGGCAAGGTTCAACCAATCTAAGAAAGAATGGATATCACTATTTGAGAAATAATCTCATATTGAATCAAGAAAATTTAAGACTTGAACTGAGATTAGATGAAAACTAAATATATGATACACATATACTAACACCTCGTAATGACTTAAGGATTATCATGATGATATCTATCTATGAACTCACGTTTAACCAAACCCTCAAGTCCTAAAAATTATATCAGTTGTCTACCAAACCTCCCAAGACAAGAAAATTTTAAGCAAAACATACCTTTAATAAAAATATTTCATGAATCAACCTGGCTCAACCATTGAACTAGGAACCCAACCATATCATCGATAAGGGTTGAAGGATATTCTCGATCCCCGTAGGCTAGTGAAAAGCAACAAAGAATCATGGAAAACCTTTGGGAATGACTTTTTTCCAACCTGAATGAAAAACATTACACGGAATACACTTAAAAAAAGGAAAAAGGGAGAAATATAATGTCACAAAAATAAAATCTTATATCTTTGGAGATAGATCTACATATAAACAATCAAAAACAACAAATAAAATCTAGAAAAAACCCAAATTACTCAAAACTAGTGACATATAAACTATATGATATGTGGTCAACATTATAACATCTCCCTACCAGATACTTATTCCTAGATAACCATGAAACAAACCACCACACTGTAGTGCCTTTTCCTTTCATGGATTAGATTAAATAGTTTCCCTTCACACTAAAGGGTATGCGAAGGGTGTCAAAAAAAATCCTAGTTGTATATCATTAAGTTCTCCAAAATTAGTTTTTTATTGATAAATCAGGATATGTTCAAATTTAAAGAAAACATTTCATGAATTGTTTTTGAAAATTTACCTCATAATCATGCAAGTAACCCATTTTTATTAGATACTAGTCAATTTCTTATAAATAATTTTCAAATAACATCATAAATAACATTTATCATTTATCAATGCAGTCATTAATATCACTATCATTACTAAGACTAATGGAAGATACCTCGATTATAAAATTGGACTGGTCTAGCTAGGTTTCTCATACAATGATCAATAATAAATGGTGCATAGTAAACCAATACTAACTCTCCTACCAAAGGAGTATAGGAATACAAAACTGTGTAATTCCCCATATGATGTCATGTAAACTAGTCCTCGACACACCCATTAAATGTGGAGAGGAATACCTTGATGTGTGATTACCCTTACTAATTATATAATAAACTACTTTAACAATCTGTTGCCTAATTACACCATACAACCATGTGATAAACACTGAAAATCAATTTAAAAAGGGGAAATCACATTTCAACAAACAAGACAACAAACCTTTTCATACCAAAACCTTGCATTGAAATATATTTTATACAATAAAACCAATGGTTCTTTTAAATCATCTTTTCTTAATTAAATATTATTGGAAAACATATTTAATATGAAAAAACATCACACATACATTTCTATATGTCCTAGATCATGACATTAAAAATTTAGGTGTTTTTTAAATGAGATTGAAAGCATGGTTATTAAAACAAAAGATTTAAATGAAACAACCCATCCAATCAATTGGTCCTCAAGATTATGACACATGATCCACAGACCAAGAAGAAATCGATCATGATAGAAGAAAAGTTTAGGTCTTCAATATTAATTTTATATCTTATAAATTTCATTAAATTGTTTCATGGTTAACATAGGAGAAAAGAGATAACATACCTCATCAAACATGATATCCACATCACAAACAAACAAGTTTCATTTTCTGGGAACTAAATTCACGAACAATATATGCTAAACAATGAAGGAAACATCTCACAATCAATTGATCAGATAAAAATTGAATAGATCCACTTTCAATCCAAGAGAATAAGGAAGAATGGAATAAATCATATAGAACATTCCAAATAGAAGACAACAGATTGATCCCAGATCAAACTTCCAATTTGATATGATTATGGGATCCAAGAATACCATAGAATATTCACTCAAAGATACATGTTTAGATTAGGTTTGGGGTTGAGGGTTAAGAAGAAAATTTTTAAATTTAAAAAAAATGAAAAAGTGTTTCTCCATTAAAAATCCAAATAGAACACCTTTTGTGGGCCGATGGAAACAGTAAATTTTATTGTTGTTCGGGAACCCCCTGATGAGTAAACAAACTCTTTCGAGAAAGTCGGTGGCCCAAATAACTATGGATGACTCTTTCCAAATACACTAAAAGGCCAATGGAATTCTCAAACAACCACCAATTCCCATATTATAAGAACTTTCTATTTTTATAAATAGTAAATTATGTTCGATATCATATATGACAGACCACACTGAGCCTAAATGAATAATGATATATTACTATTTAAATATGAGCATTATAACCTAGTTGATAAAATGGATGGTATTAATAGGATATAATTATTTATGAAATAAATATAAAGGTACTGCTCAATATAAATGTATTTATAAATTACTTTTAAAAAATCACTCAAATTTTTGTAATGTCATCTCATTCTCAAAAAATATGTTTTCATTATAAATGTTTTTATTGTTTATTTTTAGAAAATATTATGAATAATTTACAGATCATTTAAAATGATACTTTATAAAATTAAAATCATGTTTGAAATCATTATATCAAAATTTATATTAGGGGGGAATTTTTGGGATTTTTAGGAAATTATTTATTTTAAGTGAATAGTGAAAAGTACCAATTATTCAAATACAATAATTTATTTCCAATTAAATTAATTAATTTTAAAGTACAACTATATTATTTAGTTGGTAATAAATTTAAATATGAACCCTTTAATTATTAATAATTTAATAAATTTCATTTGAATTAGTAATTTTCAAGATTTTATTATCTATTTATTTTTATGCTTAAAAACACCGTTTTCTAAAAACTATTATAAGTATCTAAAGTTTATCCATTCGAATTAATTGAAATAACCCATAATAAGGAATTATTTAAATGAATTATATATATTATATTTTTACTTATATGAATTTATATTTATATAATGGTTCTTTCTATTCAGAAAGTTAACATACAAATCATCTATTACTCGAAAAATTAATTTCCATGAAGAACCGTGTAACACCCAAATCTTCCACGGTACGTTTCCCTTTTCATAATGCAATATCTTGCGTTGTACGCCACTTTGAGATTCTAATGCACCATGACCAATAAAACTAGCTGTTATGAATAATAATACTCACTTTATAAAATTTTAGAAATTTTATTTTTTAAAATAGACTTAATTTTTGGATACAAAATATCAAAATTAGATAAGGGTGAATTTTTGGTACTTTTCTAAAAACCTTAAATTTTTTATGAATAGTGAAAAATACTAAATTTTAATTAAAAAAAATTGTTTTAATTGAAATAATTTATACTGTTAGATTATAAATTTTAGTGGATTTAATGTATCATAAGATTATATTTTTATCATTAAATATAATTTATGTCATTGGTTGTAATTTCTCATTTAAACAGGATATAAACAAGTGTCAATCTTTTGATGGTTGTTATTTCCTAAAAACCTGTTTTTTGTTTTGACAACGGGTATTAATTTCAAATTAATTTCTACCACATCTATGTTTTGAATTGGGAAAAAGGATTCCATATTTGGAATCATGAGGTCCAAATTGTGAAAATAGGTTACATTTATTTTTAGAAATTATGAATATTTACATTAATAAATATTTTATTTACCATGGTTAAAGGGTAAATTTGGTAAATAAGGGTAAACAAATATTCTTATAATAACATTAAATTACCCTAACATGTATCTTATTCCTATTGGTTGATACATTACTGGCCATGGGCATCCTTTTTTCAATTTTGGGACTACATTGAGCCACTTGAGACTGATAGTAACACTTTATATTAAATGATTTAAAGTAAATACAAAAAAGACATAAACATATATCTTTTAGTAATTTTTTTTTACAAGGGGTTATATAAGTTATATTTCTGACTATAAGTATTAATTGGAAATATAAAAATATTTCCTACATCATGGTATTTTTTTTATAATTTTTAGACCTCATATAAATAAAATTATTTATGACACAATAAGGATGCAGTGTTTACCTCATTAAATAATGATTTAAATAAATGAGATTATAAAAATCAAAACAATATCAAAAACTTGTATAATTCCTATTGGGTGATTTTATTTCAAACCTGAGTCATCTTATCTCTTACTTTAATGAGTTTTGGATCTTTAGAAACCAAAAATCATTATATAATAAATTAATATTTTCTAACATTCTTAAAGAGCCCTCCTCCCCATTATAAAAATCTTTCATATTTAACCAATTTCTGACACCTATCAAGCCCCATGGCTCATCCCAACACTACCCAATTAAGATATATACATCTCCCTCTACCTCTTAGAAGTCTTACCTTAGGTAGAGGGCACTTCAATGAAGCATTTTTGTTCAAACCAAAGGGAATTACCCGATTTAAAGGTAACATCTCCACTTGAGTTCTTTTCTTTTCTTTTACTTCTCCAACCCCCTAAACTCTCTTTATTACTTTCTTTTATAACAACACAAGTATACTAAAAATAGTATATTTTTTATGATAAGTATTTGTACTACACGTACACACACGTCAATCTAATGGGTATAGAATATAATGTTTCTATGGGTGGTGAACTACTGCCTCACGAAATGAGGATTGTTCAATCTTCTACAACCACCTCTTATGGTGGAAAGTATGATGGAACTATAATTATATATAATATTTATGATATTTATTTTATCCATAATCCTCTGTAATTATCTTTTGTATCATAACTTTATTCTTTTCATGTTGCATATATACGATAATTTCATTTGAGGAAGTGCGGACTACCGCCCCCTCAAAGTGATTTGACTTGTTCATACCATACATGGAATGTATACAGAATGATGTTAATGAAATTAATTAACATATATAAAATATTATATTATAATATAATAATAATATACCTATGTATCATTTTGTATTCTTTCCTTTTAAAATAAAAAAAATGAAATGGAAGTAGCGTTCGTGTGTACGTACGGATTATCATCTCCATGAATGTGATGAGATTCATTCTCCATCGTAACCATTCAAGAATAATTTTCATTTTATTATTAAAAATAATATTTAAGAACATTATATCATTCTATATATGAATCAAATACATCCTATCCATAACAAACAAGACTTACGTAACAAAACATATAAAAGAAAACGAATTAGTTAACACCTGAAACAATGATACTACTAAAATATTATTAACAAAGAAATATTATATGATCATTTATGATATCATATTTATGTATGCGTTTCTTTTATAATTTAATAATAATTATTTAACTATTATACAGGAGGTTTACGTACCCTCTACCAAGGAAAAGTACAAGGTAAGGGTTAAGTCCACAATCTCTTTATTATCTGAGGTTGTTTTTACGTAAGTGTCTATTGGGACCTCTTTATCATCCACATATATGCTTCTTAAAAGTATCTTTAAAAACATTATTATAATTTACTAGAATATGGTTCAAAGTCATTTATACCCTTGTTAGAGTTTTCATGAAATGGTTTGAAAGAAATCTTTCCACTGTTTTCTAAACAAGGTACTTTATGACCTTTTTGACTAATTAAGGTTAGAATGTTTTTTTAACTTATACGGTAGGTACAGTTATTCTCTGCTATTAAAACACCTTTGAAGCTTCCCTTACAAGCTTATAAGAATATTTTCGAAATAAATGTTTTCTTTTATAATTACAATACTTTTAAATGAATTAAAAATAGAATGAGATATCTCTCTCAAATAGTTTTGATTTCATCTTTGTCAACATCCTTTAATAGATTTTATACTTGATTGAAGTTGATTTATTATGTCACAAATGATTCATTTTTCATTGAAGGTTTTGTGATATGTTTTACTATGGGTGTATAATTTTTATACCATTCATGGTTTATGGTTAATTTATTAACATTTTGTATACTAGTTGCAATATGAATGTTTATGTTATGTTTCAACCTTTTCATATGAGGAATGAATTAGAATTAATAAGTGATGGGTAGAGCCTACTATATCTCCTCGATGCATTAGTAGGTCTCATGAGACAAACTAGTGTCTTGGCATAAGGGCTTGAAAAAATCTAATTTGTAGTCTTGGCACGAGGCCTTGACTATGTTGTTATGATGTCTGGCATTATGCATTTCATCATTATAAAATTAACTAATGATATTACATGTGATTTTTTGACTAGTATAATATCCATGTGAATAAGTAAATGGAATTATTTGATTTATATTTTCTATATTATACTGAGGTTTATGTTTAAAAGGCTTTAGTTTATGTTTTATACATTGCCTTAAATTTTTATGCTTTTTTGTGATATTTTCTGTTATACTATTATCCTTACTGAGAATCTGACCTCAACCCTTTATTATATTTTCTTTTCCAATGATATGAAGAAGTAAATTATGATTGAACTGGAAGGATAGTCCAAGGATAAGAGTATGTTCAAAGGGAACACAATGCTGTTTCACTTTATTTCATGATGTAATGTAAAACTTATGTATGTATCTTATACATCCAAGTCTATTAAACTAATCAGTCTTTAGAGACTTGATATCTTGTGATCATTTCAATGTAATGCAATATTGCACCAACTCTGGCTAACTAGGTTCAGGGCATTACAGTTGTTACAAGAGGAAATTTAGTACAAACCATTGAAACTAGATTTAGAAAAACTCTTATTAGATAACACTACACTAAGATATACTTTGAGGATTAGTGTAGAATAACTTCCTAGAATTTTGGTAATGTAGAGATTTTGTGAGTTTTCTAAGAAATACATCCCTGTCTTGATATGAGCAGGTAGAGGTAGCACTGGAACATATGTATCAAGGAGTGAAAACTCCAACAAGGAGTTTCGGGCATGACATGGGGTATCATGGTACATGAAAATGGGCTTTGCTGCACTCTTGGTTATAACACTCCTGCAGTATATGCTTAGGATAATTCACATTTTATTTACAACCCATTATTAAGGTTTTATGAGTATATACCTCCTCGAATAATTTTTTTATGATTATGGATTATATCCATAAAATGTTCAATTTATGTTAACTGTTTTACATGTTTGGAATTATGTATTGTGATTCATAAACAAATGTAGTGTATGCCGTTTTTTAGAAATGGTCCATAGTGGAAGGAATGAGAAAAATATCAACGTATGTAATCTATGTAGATATTTCCCTCCTACACAAGATAATTATATTAGAGATGGTGATGCAACTGGTGCTGATCATCTTATCACCATACTAGACCCACTAACTCAGGTTATGAATAATAACCTTACCCGTATGGAGCACCCTGATCCACAACTTGGAGGATCAATGTTAGATCACTTCATGAGGAAACAACCACAAAAATTCAATGGGTTTATAAATCCATTTGTTTTCAAGAAATGGATAATTTCTTTAGAGAAAATATTTCATGTTTGGGGAGTAGTGAAAGGGAAAAAGTTTTTATCACAGTTTATCGCCTCACTAGAGATGCAGATCAATGGTGGTCATTGATTCAAAACACTAAGGAGGGTGGAGAGGTATCAAGTATATAATGTAGGAAGTTTAAAGAGATTTTCTTAGAAAAATACTTTCCTCGTGACCATTGATCGGATATGGAAAGACAATTTCTGTGTTTAAAGAAAAATTAGGATGAGAATGTCGCAAAGTCTGAGGCTAGCATTACAAGGTGAGAAAGGCATAAAGTGGATTTTTTACGTAAACCAAGGAGTAAGATTGATTGATTATTTGATGCGTTAAAACCATTTCTCTATCGAGAATTAGTCTCGTAATCCTTCTCACCATACGAAGATAATGTCTCATGTGTTATCAAGATAAAAAAGTAATTCTCTAAGTCTTATGACTTTAAAACACAGCAAGAGAAGAAGAAATTTGCAGAACACTCTGGAAATGAAAATAAGGGGAAGAAGGGAAAAGTTGAATATCAATCATGTGGTAAATGTGGGAAGAAACACCCTGGTACTTTCCTAAAGGGAATGAGAGTCTATTACAAGTGTGGTGAAAAAGGCCACCAAGCTCGTGATTGCAATGGAAAGAAAGAGGGTGTAAAGGATGACTGCAACAATTGTAAAGAAATGATGCAGTATGAAAATGAATGTAATAAGAGCCAGGAAACTTATTCAGAAAAGAAAAAGGGATCAAGGCCAAGCTTATGTGATCATAACTGCTGAGGTTGAAGCTCCGAAAGATATGGGGACAGGTAACTTAATGGTTTCCTCAAGTTTATCCAATGCATTATTTGATTCTGGATCATCTCATTATTTCATATCTTCCCAATTTGATAAGAAAAATCGGTATTTTCAATTTGATTTAATAAGGGAGTTATTAGTTAAAAATCCTAAGGTAAGTATCATTGTAACAATGTTTTATGAATCAGTTCCCATTAGGGAATATAAATGTTCTTTATCCACTGATCTCATCATCATACCCATGACTGAATTTGATATAATCCTTAGTATGGATTGGATTTTAGACCATGACTAGAAAATTTATTATATGAAGAAGGAGGCTACAATTTTTGATGATGATAAAGAATTCCTTATCTTTAGAGCCGAAACATCACCATATGATTCTTATCTAGATCCACCCCATATAGCTCTACTAAATTCAATTATTTGGGATGAAGAGAGTGAAAAAACTATGGGTGAGGAAAGGAATTTTTAAATAGAGGAAGTACCTATTGTACAAGAATATGTTGATGTATTTCCAGAGGATTTACCTAGACAACCTCCAGAATGAGAAATTGAGTTTTCCATTGATTTAATTCCTGGTTCAATGCCCATATCGAATACCCCATATAGAATGGCCACTGTGGAAATAGTAGATCTAAGGAAACAACTAGTGGACTTGAGTAATAAAGGTTTTATTTTCCGTTGTGTTTCTCCATTTGGAGCCCCTGTTCTTTTTGTTAAGAAGAAGGGTAGATCTATGAGGTTGTGCATTGACTATAGGGATACCAATGATATAAAAATAAATAACATGTATCCCCTACTTCAGATTGATGATTTGTTTGATCAACATCATAGAGATCAATATTTTTCAAAGACTGACCTTCAATCTGGATATCATCAATTGTGTGTGAATAAGGAAGACATTCCAAAGACAACATTTCAAACTCGGTATGGGCATTACGAGTTTACATTAATGCCTTTTGGACTGATTAATGAACCCTCTATCTTCATGGATCTAATGAATAGATTTTTCAAGGAATATCTTGATGACATTGTAGTGGTATTTATTGAGGATATCTTGGTATATTACAAAATCTATGAAGATCATGAAAATCACTAGCGCACTATTTTAAATACTATTATAAGAAATTAATTTTTTGGGAAGTTCCGCAAGTGTGAGTTTTGGCTTTAGGAGATTTCACCTCTTATCCATATTGTCTCTAAGGATGGAATCTCTGTTGATCATTCAAAGAAAAAGGCTATCTATGAATGTCCAACACCGACAAGTGTAACTGAGGTACATAGTTTATTTAGTTTAGAAGGTTATTATCGGTGTTTCGTCCAATATTTTTCCTGATTGGATAACCCATTAACCAAGCTCCCATGTGAAGGGGTAATTTTTTTTGCAAAAGAGTGTGAAGAGTATTTTGAATAACTAAATATAATATTTTCCAATGCTCTTATATTGACTCTACCCTTGGGGAATGATGGGATTGTTTTTTATAGTCATGCTTCAAAGAAAGGACTTGGATGTGTCCATATGCAGAATGATAGGTTTATTGACAATGAATGAAAATAGCTAAAAATTATGAACAAAACTATCCCAATAATGATCTTGAGTGAGCAGTTGTAATCTTGGCTCTGAAGATATGGGGACACTATCTCTTTGGTGAAAAATGTGTGATTTATACTGATCATAAGAGATTGAAGTATATTTTCTCACAAAAATAACTCAACATGAGGGAAAGGAGATGGCTCTAACTACTCATGGATTATTATTTCACCATACACTACCACCCATGGAAGGAAAATAAGGAGGAATATTCTTTGAGCAGAAAAGATCATGGAGTTTTGAACAAGATGAGAGTTGAAAGAGATCCTATGTTCCTGGATCTGGTAAAGATCGATATGGAAATAATCATGGAACCTAAAATATCAATACTTTTTCAAATGGTTTCTAAACCATCCTTATTAGAAATGATAAAATGTTCTCAGACTGATGATGTGGATTTTCTAAAGAAAATTAAATATGTGAATGATGGGAGATTAATTGACTTCGTATATGAAGATTGGATTTTGAAATTTGGGAAGAGACTTTGTGTTCATGACATACTTGATCTAAAAAGGGAATTTTTAGATGATGCCCAGAGCTCCAATTTCTCTATACACTTTGGTAGCAATAAGATCTATAGAGATTTGAAGGAACATTTTTTGTGGGGCAATATGAAGAGAGAGATTTCTGATTCTGGGTCAAGATGTATGGTTTGTCAATAAGTGAAAGATAGAAGACAACATCCAAGAGGAGTCATGCAACCTCTTCCCATACTTTAGTGGAAATGGGATGATATTACGATGGACTTTTTCATGGGGCTAAAAAAAGACTCCTTGAAGGAATGATTCAATATGGTTCATTATTGACCGTCTTACCAAGTCAGCTCATTTTCTTGCAATAAGAGATGATTTACCACTTTAACGTCTTGAAAGACTATATATTAATGAAATTGTAAGACTTCATGGAGTACCCCTATCAATTGTTTCTCATTGTGAACCCCATTTTACATCAATATTCTCGAAAAGTATTTAGAAGACCTTGGATACTGAACATCGTTTGAGAACTACCTACCACCCTCAAACTGATGGGAAATCAAAATGGACTATTCAAACATTAGAAGACATGTTGAGATATTTCTCACTTGACTTTCAAGGTATATAGGAACAAAATTTACCTCTGGTATACTTTTCTTATAAAAATAGTTTCCATTCAAGTATTTAGATTGCACCATATGAAGCGTTATATGGAAAGAGATGTCTCACACCAACTTGTTGGGATGCTGTTGGTGAAAGAAAACTCATAGGCCTAGAACTTGTTGAGGAAACAATGGAAAAGGTGAAGTTTATCCAAACCCCCATCAAAGCAGCTCAAAGTTGGCAAAATATCTTTGCCGATAATCGAAGGAAAATTTTGGAATTTCAAGTAGGAGATCATGTGTTATTGAAGGTATCTCCCTGGAAGGGTGTTATATGATTTGGTTAGAAACAAAAATTAATTCCCAGGTACATCAGTCCTTTCGAAATTCTATAATTAATTGGAGTTGTAGCTTATCATTTGGAAATACCACCAAGTCTCTCCAAAGTTCCTGATGTGTTCCATGTATCACAGTTGAGAAAATACATGCCTGACCCAACGCATGTACTGACCTATGAAGAAATATAACTTGAACCTGATCTATCTTATTGAGAAGAGCCTCTCAGAATTCTTGATACCAGAGAACAAGTGTCGAGACACCTGACGACTCATTTGGGGAAAGTTGTATGGAGAAACCATAAGAAGGAAGAGCATACGTGGGAACCCGAGTAACTTATGATGAATAACCACCAGAATATTTTTATGTAGTAATATTCTAAAAATTTCGAGGATGACATTCTTTTAAGGAGGGAAGAATGTAACACCCCAAGCTTCCACACTATGTATCCCTTTGAATAATGCAATATCTTATGTTGTATGCAACTTATAGATTCTAACACACCACGACCAATCAAACTAGCCGTTATGAATAGTAATACACACTTTTTAAAATTTTATAAATTTTAGTTTTCAAAATGGACTTCATTTTTGGATTAGAGGTATCAAAATTAGCTTAGGGTGAATTTTTGGTACTTTTCTAAAAAGTTTCAATTTTTGATGAATAGTGAAATATAATAAATTTTAATTAAAAATAATTTTTTTAATCAAAATAATTTATAGTGTTAAATTATACATTTTAGTGGTTTTAAAGTATCATTAGATTATATTTTTATCATTTAATATAATTTAGGTCCTTAGATGTAATTTCACATTTAAACTGGACATAAAAAGTGTCAATCTTTTGATAGTTATTATTTCTTAAAAACACGATTTTTTTGACAATGGGAATTAAATTTAAATTAATTTCTGCCACTTTTGTATTTTGAATTTGGAAAAAAGGATTCCATATTGGAATTTATGAGTCTAAATTTTGTAAATAGTTAAATTTTATTTTTATACATTATGAATATTTAATTCAGTAAATATTTTATTTAGCATGGTTAAAAGGTAAATCTGGTAAATGAGGGTAAACAAATATTATTATAATAATATTAAATTACCCTAACATGTGTCCTATTAATATTTGTGGATACATTTATGACCACGGTCATCCTTGTGTCGATTTTGGGACCCCATGGAGCCACTTGACAGTGATAATGACAATTTATATTAATTAATTTAAAGTAAAGACAAAAATGACATAAACATATATATTTTAGTAAAATAATTTTTACAAGGGGTTATATAAGTTATATTTTCGACAATAAGTATTCCTTTGAAATCTAAAAATATTTCCTATATCATGGTATTTTTTTATAATTTTTAGATATCAACTAAATTAAATTATTTTTGACACAATAAGGATGCAGTGTTTACCTCATAAAAGAATGATTTAAATAAATAAAATTATAAAAGTTAAAAAAAATATCCAAAACCTATCCAATTCTTATTGGATGATTTTATTTCGAACATGAGGCAACTTATCTTTAACTTTAATGATTTTTTGACCTTTAGAAACCAAAAATCATTATATAATAAAATAATATTTTCAAACATTCCAAAAGAGCCCCTCCTCCTCCTTATAAAAGCCCTCACCTCTAACCCATTTCTCACACCTCTCAAGCCCCATTGGCTCATCCTAACTCTGCCCAATATAGCTACCCACATCCCTATATTCCTCTTAGAATACATACCTTAGTAAGATGGCACTTCAAAGAATCCTTTTTGTTCAAACCACAGGGAGTTGATTAATTTAAAGTTAACTTCTCCTATAAAGTTATTTTATGTTATCTTACTTCTCCAACCCCCTAAACAATCATTATTCATTACTTTTATAAAAAATATCATATCCTCAATATAAAATGTTTATTTTATGGGAATTATTTTAACTACACTTAGTCACACATCCATCTAATGGGTATAGAACATAATGTTTCTGTGGACGGCAAACTACTGCCTCACGAAATGTTGATTGTTCAATCTTCTACTACCACCTCTTATGGTGGCCATTATGATGGTACTTTAATTATATATGATATTTATGATATTTATTTTATCTATAATCTTCTTTAATTCTCTTTTATATCATACCTTTATTATTTTCATGTTTTATATATACGATAATTTCATTTGAGGAAGCGCGGACTACCGCCCCCTGAAAGTGATATGACTTGTTCATACCATACATGGAACGTATAAAGGATGGTGTTAATGAACATACCAAATGTATATAAAATATTATATTATACTAGAATAATAATATACCTATGATTAATTTGGTCTTCATTCCTTTTAAAAAAAAAATAATACAATAGAAGTAGTGTTCCTGCGTACGTACAGATTACTGTCTCCATGAACATGATGAGATTCATTCCCCATCATAACCATTAAAGAATAATTTTTATTTTATTTTTAAAAATAACATTTAAAACATTCTATAATTTTGGATATGAATCAAATACATCATATCCATAACAAATAAGACTTACGTAAAAAACATATAAAGGAAAACGAATCAGTTAATAACCAAAACAATGATACTACAAATATATTATTAACAAATAAATGTTAGAAGATCATTTATGAAATAAAATTTATGAATGTGGTTATTTTATAATTTAATAAAAATGGTTTATATATTATACACTAGTTCAATGTACCCTCGAACAAGTAAAAGTACAAGATAGGGGTTATTTTCACAATCTCTTTATTATCTGAGGTTTTTTTACGTAAGTGTCTACTCAGACCTCTTTGTCATCCACATTTATGTTTCTTAAAAATGTTTTTAAAAAAATTACTGTTTACAAAACTATGGGTTAAATTCATTTATAACCATGTTTAACTTTAAATAAAATGGTTTTAAAGTAATCATTCTGTCGTTTTCCAAACAAGGTACTTTATGAACTTTTCGAAAAATTAAGGTAAGAATGTTTTTTTAACTTATAAAGAGGGTGTGGTTATTCTCCACTGTTATAACACCTTTGAAGATTACATTACAATATTATAAAAATGTTTTCAAAATAAATTTTTTCTTTTATAGTTACATGAATTTTAAATGATTTCAAAATAGAAAAAGATATTTATCTCAAATAGTTTTGATTCCATCTATGTCAACATCCTTTAATGGATTTCATACTTTTTTGAAGTTGATTAATTATGATACAAATCATCCATTTTGTATTGACGTTTTTGTGATATGTTTTACTATGGATGTGTTATTTTAATACCATTCATAGTTTATGGTTAATGTATTAACATTTCATATGCTAGTTTTAATAGGAATTTTTATGTTCTGTTTCATCCTTTTCATATGAGGAATGCATTAGACTTACTAAGTGATGAATGGAGCCCTCTATACCTCCTCAATGTATCGGTAAGTCTCACGAGACAAACTAGTGTCTTGGCATAAGGCCTTGACAAAAGCTTCTTCGTAGTCTTGACACGAGGCCTTGACTATGTGGGTTTGATGTCCGACATTATGCATTCCATCATTTTAAAATTAGATATTGATATTACATGTGATTATTCGACCAGGAGAATGTCCATGTGAATAAGTAAATGGAATTATTTGATTTATATTTTCTATATTATGCTGAAGTTTATGTTTAAAAGGCTTCAGTTTTTGTTATGTACATTTCCTTAAATTTTTATGCTTATTTATAATAGTTTACACTATATTATTATCATCACTGAGCATCTAATCTCACCCCTTTCTTGTTTTTATTTTCCAAGGATATGAAGAAGTAAATTATAATTAACCTGCAGGGATAGGCCAAGTATATGAGTCTGTTCAAAGGGAACACAATTTCTTTATTTCATGATGTAATGTAAAACTTATGTATATATCTAGTTCTTCCAAGGATACTAAACTAATCGGTCATTTGAGACTTTATCTCTTGTGATCATGTAAATGTTATGTAATAATGCACCGACTCTGGGTAACTAGGGTTTGGGCATTACAAAACACATTTCATCGTGCTTTGATCATTTAATTTAAAATTGAATTCTTACAATTTTATGAATTTTATATTGAAAATTTTATTAAATACTGGAAATAATTATTATATATTATGTAAATATGTGCATTTACTTTTTTTCATTTTAAATTGTAACCTTAGTAACTTCTGTTTTCATTATAATAGTAAGATCGGTTAATTAAGTGTAAGAATATTGCAAAAATGACTAAAAAGAAACCCTAACACTTATATTAATTTTGTTTTTTGAGAATATTTTATCCATAATCATTTAAACTTAAAATATATGAACTTTTGTTCTCTAATATTCCTTGTTTGGACCTTTATAATAATTGATTAAAGGATAAAGACAAAATTACAACATCTATATTTTAAATATCTATTATGTTTAAAAATGGGGAAAATAAAGTTTTGAATGAATAATAATTGTTATTTAAAGAATAATTACAATATTTTCAAAATTTTAATTTATTTATATTTTTTAGTAATTATATATTTTTCTTAAATGCTTACACAACACAGATGTAGTGTTCATTTAGCTTCCATAAAAAATAAAATAAATGATTTTAAAAATATTAAATGTAATTTAATTTGAATAAATTATTATGTTAAAAATATATATATTTATAAAATATTTAGGGTGTTTAAATGTATTATATTTTAATTCCCTTAGTGTCTTGAGTTTTTTCAATTTTAAATTATTAATAGTATCAAAATTGACATTGATGGTATTTTATAACAAATTATGTTTTATTAAATGATTTAAAATTAATAAAAATATTTTATTTGGCCTCTAAAATGGGACATGGTTTATAATAACGTCCATGTTTAATTAATGGTATTTTTATCCTTTTATAGTAGCTTTACTAACCCAAAATATTAAAAACTTCAATTCTAGAGTAATTGTCAAAATTCAATAGCACATGTCAAAACGAAGTGTTATGGGTGAAATGTAAAGACCAAAAGATTTATCAAAGGAAATTACCATCTTATAATTATTTCACATAAAATAAAATTAGGAAATACAATTCCACATCATGCTTAAATTAATTATGAAATACAATGTGACCTTTATGGCCTCACCATTAAACAAAAAAATTTCCACTTCTGTGTTTTGATTATCAAAAATATGACATACATGATTATGATTAGTAAGATATTTGGAGTTTGATAGGGTAAACATAATTTTTAGTGAATAATAACAAACACTTATGAATAGTAATGTAAACCTTATGAATAGTAATATGACCATTATGAATAGTAATTCATCCAAGTTAATAGTAATCAAACCAATGATAGTATAAATAAAATTTATCCATCTTAAAAGTTTCAATATGATATAATTATATTATTGTATAAGTAAATGAATATTTTAAAAAAATTATTAACTAAATGTTGGTATTTTTATAACCCATAAATATTTTATGATTAATTTAAAAGAAAATTTAATTTCACAAAATTTATTCTTAAAATAATATTTTGATGTCTTATGATATTAATATAATTTTATGAGACCTTAAGTATTTTTTCTAAGTAATATAAAATTAGTTACAATTATAAAATTTGTATTTTCCATGTAAATGAGGTTTTTAATTACAAATTAAATTACTCTAATTTATAAGATTATTTTCATAAATAGGTGTTAAATTTTTTATCCTACATGTTGAGAAATTGTTAGAGTGAATTTATTGGATTTTTTTTAAATACTTGAATTTTTAGTGCATTTTAAAATATGATAATTTATAATAAATGCTAAAAACCTGGATTTTTTAGTCATGCATGAGTTTTGGATGATTTTAGTGACCATTTTTTGAACTAACATACACTAATTTTTTTATTTACTGACAATAATCCTCACTATTTCTTGTCTTGAGGAAAATAAAAACTAATAGTTAAAATAATAAGAAAACATCCCTCTCCTCCACTATAAATACCACCCCTCACACCCTCTTCTCCTCACATCTCTAAAATTATGAGACATTACCATAGTCTTCCCTATAATATTCTCTAGTACCTCCCCCAATTCCAGGATCTCTTGGTCTCATCAAATGGCCAACCCTAGGTTCCTTGACGAGGGCCACAATAGAAGAATTCAAGAGGTAGATCATCTCTCTTTTCTTTTAATTTCCTTTCAATTTCAATTTCTTTTATTATTATCTCCTCATCTCCATTAATCCAAAAGGAATGATAACTATAGTACCTTACATATACTATAATTACATCATGTTAATGGAATATAAAACATGAAACTCCTCACTCTCTCTCTCTGATCTTAAAATTAAAATCGTCGCTCGTGAAGTGTCAATTTACTGACATCGTGGGTGATGAACATTAATTTTACATAAATGAAATCAAGTATAATAATAAAACCATTAAATGGTTGAAAAAATAATTTAATGTTTATTTTTATTATCCCCTTTCATTTTCTGGAACCAACTTATACACATAATGCAGAATGATATAACAAAACAAGTTTGTTCTGATAAAATACCTCCAAAATTAACCTAAAACGATAATCATTAACTTCTATATAATGAACCACCCTAATGGTATTTAAAAATAATAATTTATAATATCATTTAAACTTATTTAATATCTTTAAAAACATATAATAACAACTATTTTTTATTATTCAAATCTTACATGAAATTACATTCATGTATATAGGTGAACCGATCATGAAAACAAAGAAAACAAACACTCCCAAACAATGAATTTTGACTCTATAACTCATCCAAAGGCCTATAAAAGAACATAATAAAACCATAATGAATTATATTAATGTATAAAATATTATTTAATTTTTAATTAATGAATATAATTTTATCATATAGGATATTAACATGAAGGATACATTCAGACAAAAGGTAGATGGATTTCTTGAACCCAACTCTCTTTCTTTTGGTTTTCCCTCATTCAACCCATTTTCAATATGGATATTACATAAAAATAATTTCTTCATCATTATCTTATCATTTATAAGGTATTCATGATTTCTACTAGATTTTATGACAAACATAATGTTTTCCAAAAGAAATCTTCTTTCCAAACACACCTTTTACTTCTAACTCAAGGTTGATGATTCTTATATCATGTATGTTATTCCCCCTTTCATTTTGGAACACGAAGTTTATGAATGTATTCTAATTAGAAGAATCCCATTCCTTTACACTAGTTATTTATTTTCATTATATATGTTCTATGTAGTATGCAAGATAATGTAAAATATATTATGTGACAGGTGTGCCCAGAATTATATAGAGAAAAGTTAATTTTATAATGTGATGGGTGCACAAAAAATTATATAGAACTATAATTCATTAGGTAAAATGAATAAAATCATTATTAAATTGAAATATTCAAGAACATGATGTTATCATTATTCACAACTATGTCTGGTAGTTTACCACTAAGACATGATGTTTCATTTTTATGCATTACCACATTCCAAGCATTCTCTTAATGCTTCCTCTATTGATTATGATCCTATGTCTATGTTTTAATGATAATGATTATTCTCACTCCATGTTATATTGTTTCATTTAATATCTATCATATTACTATCCTTTTAGTTCACACATGTTTTATGTATATCCTCAGGGGACAACTTAGAATAAGGAGAAATCAAGGGCTAATAATAAGATAGAGATGAAGGAATTAAATAAATGTTTATGTTTTATTTTGTAAAAGTTAAGTATGGTCCCAGTTTTCCCAAGACACTAAACCATTATATCCTCTATGTGTAATGAATTTAGGTTTTTTATCTTTAAAATGATGTAATAGTAATGTAAAAAAAAGTAGGGTCTCTATAGTTGGTATCAGAGGATAGTTTAGTGAATTTGGGAATTCAGATTGGAGAACCTAAGTGAAAACCTTTTGAATGAGACTATGTATAAGTAAGAACCCAATATGAATTTCTAAATATAGTGATTCTACAAGATATTCATTTATACTTAAGTTCACAAAGGAATACATTATATATTCATGACTTTTTTACTTATGTTTTTTCTATCCTTTTCTATTTTAGAAAATGGTGGGAACTAAGAGAAAACAGGCCAACAACCCATGTAAGGGATAGTTCAGTGATTTCAGGAATGACAACCCAAATTCCTTAGGAGATGGAGTTCAAAATTTCATGGTGATGGTAACCAATATGTCTTAGGTTATGAAAAATAACTTAAATACTGTAGAACATAATCCTTCACTAAAGAGGGTGAAACCAGATATTGAGTGTTTTATATAGCAATGACCCTCAACATTTAGTGGAACTTCTAATCCACCAGTTGTGGAACAGTGGGTCAACTCGATGGAGAATGTATTTTATGTTCATTGCTATTTTGAGATGGATAAGGTGAATCTTCCTGATTATCATTTTAATATAGAGGCTAACCAATAGTGGGCGTCGATTAATAACACCAATCTGAGAGATGATATTGAAGACACCGAGTGGTAAGACTTTAAGATAATGTTTCATAATAATTATTTACCTCAAACTATTCAAACTAAGATAGAGAGAGAATTCATAAAGCTGAACCAACAGGAATGAGAATATGGAATGGCCTACGAAGTAAATTTAACTAGGCCTGCAATGTATGTTTTGGGTTTTTCTATCAACAATGATATCAAAATTGATAGTTTCCTTAGTGTTTTAAAACAATACCTTCTAATGGTTCTTGAAATTTGAGACTTTGGGAGTTATGATGAATTTGTTTGATTTCCTCTCAAAGTGGATATGGATATTGGAGAAATTTATCATGGATATGGTGATAGGAAAATAAATATGGAGTTTAAAGATTGAGGATATAATGACAAATGAGGAAAGAAAACTTAACCACCCACATGTCAAAATTATAACGACACATAGTTTACATACATTGTTATTACTTCAAAATTGAATCACACTTATTACAATATATAATAAAACCATGAAAGGACCGTATAGGTATAGTGTCTTTAGAAACTGGGAAACATAAACAATTGGTGCATAAATCATCTACATTTTCTCCTGTTTATTTCATCATATCTAGAGTCCCTTTTGGTATATCCTACTTAATACACTTATTCCTGACCCGGGGAAAAGAAAACATACAAAAGGGTGAGCTCAAATGATCGATAAGGGTAAAAAAAATAAATATCAATCATATCATATTCATAAGTACATAACATTTTGAAAATATTAACCTGCAAAAGAGATCATAATATCATAACATGGGATAAATCATAGTAGTGAAATGTAATCCCAATAATCATAACATAAAACATGAAACTTTATGGAATACACACATAATCATATAAAATCATTTCATATTAGTCAAGGCTCTTTTCCAAGACCATCATAGCGGACAAAGTCCATTACTGAACCGAGTTCATTCCTCATTCCAGTCCTATATCACTAAACTGGATTAACTTTTCATTCCATCCATGTCTATCTCATGAGATATAAATCTTTACCCAATTCATTGGAGGGAGATATAGGTCCCACCCATCTCATAATGATACCATTCTTATGTGTGCCACAAGATCATAAATCATACATCATAGCATAACCCATGTAATAAAAATGGGATTCTTAAACATCATGCCATAATAAAATAATCCATATAAGATAAAAGGACATCATAAAAATAATTCCATCATAACATAATCCAATCAATGTAAAAATAGGGATAGAAACAGAACCCTATATTATCTTAGATGGAAAATAATTTTGATAAAACACGTGAACTCCATTTTCGAGGAAAATATCCTTTCTACTTCAAAAACATTTTTCTTTTCTTAACATGTAATCTAATTTTAAACTAAAATAATTTGATTAAAAATAAAATAAAAAACATGTAAAGGAAGATTCATGGAAATAATTTTCTATGAAATCATAATAATCCATTCATTCTGTATAAGTTAAAAAAACATTCTTCCCGTACTTTCACCGGAAAATTCAAAAAGTACCTCGTACTAAAAATGACAAAATATTCCTTTCATATCGTTTAATAAAAACTCACCAATGTGTAAAATTGGATTTAAACAATTTTAAGGGGATATAAATAATATTACCTATTGAGGAAACATGGATGTGGATGATAAATATTCCCCTAGTAAATTCTGAATTATAAACAATCTTAGATAAAAACGAGATTGCGAGATTTTCCCTTACCTTAGGTCCGATTTTCATCGTACGTATCCAAACCTCCCGTATAATGATTTAAATAATGTCATTGACTTATTAAATAATCATATTAATTTTTATGATATCATATATGGTCATATTATTAGCTTCTTATTAATAATATTTCATTGCTACTTGTTATTCTGGTCTTCATTTCTTTATGTTCTTATGCATGTCTTGTTGAATAAATTCTTATTCCTCTTTTTAGGTTATAAATACCATATTTACAGAATGGTATTAGTTTAATATAAATCATATTTAGTCATTCAATTCCTTTATATAATTTTTATTCAATGAAGATCATGTAGAACCAATTGCATCACATTGTGGAGACGGTAGGCCGTACCTACGCACGAGCGATGATATCATACCCATGATCGTGGAATTGTATTTAAGTGTATGTATACTATTTCAGAATCAATACCACTTTACAATAATCATATATACTTATTATTTACACCATTATACCCATCCAAGTATGGTGGTGGTGGAAAACAGATTACACCACGTCGTGGAGACGGTATTTCGTACGTACGCACGCACGGTGATTTCATTTTCCATAGGATGGATAGAAGGTGAAATAGGATTTTTTCATATTTATAATAAAATATCTGTATATGAGAGATAATTATGTTATTAATTCATAATGAAACAACTAAATAAGAGGAATTAGAAGAAGAAAAAAATTTGAAAGAATCGGTAACGGATATTACCTCTTCTTCAACACACCTCTTTAAAACCTCCTCTTAAGGCAATAAAAGTGGTCTTTGAAGAATACCAGGACCTATAGTATTTTTCTAGGGAAGTTTAGAAGGGAAATGGGTAGGTTATTGCTGAGCTTTAAGGCTCCAAATTTTTTGATGAGGAGAGGGAGGGGGTTCCCTTTTATAAGGGAGGAGAGGGGCACCTTTGGAAATCTAAAAAATATTAATTTATAATAAATTCAAACCCCACATAAAAACTTCCAAAATGAATCAAATCCTAATATTAGATGATATAGGGTTTTAATCTAATAAACCAGTAAAATTTAGACATTTTGGAAATTTATTTCAAACATTATCAACTTGATTTATCCTTATTTAATCTATTTAATTTTATTTGTGGTAATAAGATTATATATTTTTAATTGTTATAAATAATTACTTATGTGTTTTGAATTGTCCATAATTAGATCATTTATAAAATTCTGGACCATATAATGTTTAATTTATAATTTTTAAATATTTTTGTGATTTTGAAATAATTTTATATTATGTTATTTTTATAAAATAACAATAGTGTCAATTTTGACACTATTCATTTATTTGAATCTAAATAAAATCCACACAGAAGATATGTTCGAACCAAAAGCTTTAATACATTAATAACATGTCATATTTATCTAGAAAATTAGTGGATAACATTAAATAGATCATATAATATTTATTTTAATATTTTTAATGCCATTTATTTGATATTTCAATCAATTAAATAATTTCAACATCACTATTGTGTCACCTTAAATGATAATTATTTAATCCCTAAAAATTATAAATAAATTCACATGATGTAGATAATTATATTATATTTTTGTAGAGTATTCATTTTTAAAGTTTCATGAATTTTATCACTAAATTAAAATTATTATACTTATAAGATTTAAGAAAGTGACATGTTGTCACTTTCTTTGGTTTTAATAATAATTAAATTATTTTCATGGTCAAAAGTCCATAAAATGAATTTAATCCAACCCTTAGGTGATATGAGTCTACTTTTAGTCATCCGATAGGATTTTGGCAGGTGTTAGGGTAATTTTATAATCTTATTTTTACCCTTAATTACCATATTTACCTTTAACTGCAGTTAATAAAAATTATCGTAGTTACTATTCATAACATATAAAAAAAATAAGAGTAACCTATTAACATAATTTGGACCCACTTAATTGAAATATGGAATTCATTTTTCAAAATTCAAAACACAAAAGTTGCAGTAACTAATTTAAAATTAATCCCGTTGTTAAGAAAATGGGTTTTAAAAGTTAAAACATTGCCAAAGATTGAAATGTTTTTACCTATGAATACAATGTAAAATTAATAGTAATGATATACATTATATTAAATGGTAAAATATATTCTATTTAAACTTTAAAACCATTAAATATTATAATTTAACCATATAAATTATTGTGATGAAAAAAGTTTTTTTAAATTAAAATATATCGTGTTTTTACTATTCATTAAAATATGAAAGTTATCAGAATTATATGAAAAATTTATCCAAAGTAAATTTTTAAATCCTGCTTCCAAAAAAGAATTTTATTTTTTCAAATTGAAGTTATAAACATGCCAAAACTAGATTTAAAGTGGGTGCACCATCAAAAGGTGGAAAAACTGCATTTTTTGAAAAATACTTATTTTACCCGAAAAAATTATTTGGTTCTCATACCATGTTCTAGAAAATGTATAAGATGTTATAAAATTCAAAATATAGTTAATAATATTCATAATAGCTAGTCCATAATAATTTTATAACAATATATCGATGTTTCGTGAAACTCGGTATTGCGTACTACACCCGCTATCAACGAAGGTTGTGATTGTGTGTAACGCAAGACAATCCAGTGTTGTGTGTAGTGAAATATTCTTTTGGTGTTGCGTATAACATAATACATAAAACAATTCTCATAAAATCTCAGGGTGTTACATTCTACCCCCCTTAAAATTAATTTCTCCCTCTAAATTCGTCATTTTGTAACAAATAGATTAGGATACCTCTCCCTCATCATATCCTAAAGTTCCCATGTAACTTCTTCAAATTGGTGGTTCCTCCATAAAACTTTTACCAAGTGAGTGGTCTGGTTCCATAGAACTTTTTTGCTATGATCCAGAATCTCTATTGGCTGTTCTTCATAAGAAATATCTTGCTCTAACAGTACAACTTCTGATCTTAGTACATTTAAATGATCGGGTATGTACTTTCTCAGGAGAGATACATGGAACACATCGTGAACTTGAGAGAGATTTAGTGGAAGCGCCAATCGGTAAGCTACCTTCCCAACATGATCCAGTATTTCAAAAGGACCGATATACCTAGGGCTTAGTTTTCCCTTCTTTCCAAATATCATTACTCTCTTCCAAGGAGATATTCGTAAGAACACTTTATCACCCACTTCAAACTCTAGTTCTTTTCTTCGGTTGTTGGCATAACTTTTTTGTCAACTATGGGCTGCTCTTATGTGTTGTTGAATAGATCGGACCTTTTCTGCCATCTCATCAACAAGATCAGGTCCTAATAGCTTTTTTTCCCCAACTTCATCCTAGCAAGTTGGAGTTCTGCATTTCCTTCCATAGAGAGCTTCATAAGGAGCCATATTAATACTAGAGTGAAAGCTATTATTATAAGAAAATTCCACCAAAGGTAGGTGTTGATCCCAATAACCCTTTAAATCTATAGACCAAGATCTAATCATGTCTTCTAGAGTTTGAATTGTCCTATCAGACTCACCATCTGTCTGAGGATGATAAGCAGTGCTGAAACTCAACTCTGTATCTATAGTATGCTGAATACTTCTCCAGAACTTCAAGGTAAACCTCGGATCCTGATCAGATATAATGGAAAGTGGTACTCCATGAAATATTACAACTTCTTTCACATATATCCTGGAAAGCTAATCCAGAGAGAAATCTTATCTAATAGCAATGAAGTGTGCCGACTTCGTAAGACGATCAACTATAACCCAGATAGCATTATTGCCTTTAGATGTTTTAGGAAGTCTAGTGACAATATCCATAGTGATGTTTTCCCATTTCCATTTTGGTATGGGTAATGGTTGAAACATCTCCTTAGACTTCTATCTCTCAGCATTAACTTGCTGACAAACCAAGCATCGATATACATATTCAGCAACATATCTTTTCATGCCATCCCACTAGAAGTACTCTTTCAGATCCCTATACATCTTCTTGCTTCCAGGATGAATAGAGATTGAAGACCTATAAGCCTCATCCAGTATCTCCTTCTTTAATTCTGGGATGGGAGGAACACAAACCCGATTCCTAAACCTTATTATCACATCACAATCAAGGTATAATTTAGGAACATTTCTCACCTTCTTTTGTAACACTACATCTTTTTATGCCTCTTTAATATTCACATGTATAGAAGGTTGAAAATTCATTTGAGAAAGATAAGATTTCTCCCCTTCCATTATAATTCCAAGATCCATCATTTGTAAATCCATAAATATTGGATATTTTGTAATCCTCATCATGGATAAGCTAGAATGGTCTTATCACCTTAATGCATCTGCAACCTTGTTCTCATTCTCATGGTGGTAATGAATTGAGAAGTCATAATCCTTAATTAGCTCCAACTATCTTCTTTGGTGCATATTCAACTCCTATTGTGTGAAAATAGACTTTAAACTTTTATGATCAGTATAAATATCACACCTTTCACCATAAAGATAATGCCTCTAAATCTTTAATGCAAAGATTATTGATGCTAACTCCAAATCATGAGTTGGGTAATTTTGCTCATGTATTTTCAACTCTCATAAGCTATCACCATATCATTTTGCATAAAAACACATCCCAATCCTTTCTTGGATGCGTCACTGTAGACCACAAACCTTTCTCCACTACAAGGCATTGTGAGCATAGGTGCACTAGATAACCATATTTTTGACTCCTTGAAATTCTCTTCACACTCCTCCATCCAAACGAACATAACTCTTTTTCGAGTCAACCTGTGGAGTGGATTAGATAATCGTGAAAAATCATTCACAACACGTCGATAATATCCAGCCAAACTAAGAAAATTTCTGATCTCAATTACTGTTGTTGGTCTCGACCATCTTTCTATAACCATTGTTTTTGCTGGATCCACAGATATCCGCTCTTTTGAGATTATGTGACCCAAAAATGAAACTTTTTGAAGCCAAAATTCACACTTGGTAAATTTGGCATAAAGCTTCTCCTTTCTTAGGGTCTTGAATACAATTCTCAAGTGATCTTCATGTTCTTCTTTTCTCTTTGAATAGACAAGAATATCATCTATAAAGACTACCACAAACTGATCAAGATAGTCTCTAAAGACTCTATTCATTAGATCCATAAAGATAGCAGGGGAATTATTAAGACCAAATGGCATCACTATAAATTCATAGTGTCCATACCTTGTATGAAAATCCATCTTTGGTATATCATCTCTTTTGACCCTTAATTGATGATACCTTGAATGAAGATCAATCTTGGAAAAGTATTGAGCTCCGTGTAGTTAGTCAAATAAGTCATCAATGTGTGGGAGAGGATATTTGTTCTTGATAGTGATCTTGTTAAGTTCTCGATAATCAATGCAGATTCTCATTGATCCATCTTTATTCTTAACAAAAAGAACAGGTGCTCCCCAAGGTGATGCACTAGGGTGTATGAATCCCTTATCGAGATTCTCTTGGAGTTGCTTCATCAATTCCTACAACTCAATTGGGTCCATTCTAAAAGGTGTCTTTGAAATGGACATAGAACACGGTATGAGTTCTATTGAAAACTAAACTTCACGATTTGGTGGAAGACCTGGATATTTTTCTGGAAAGACATCATCAAACTCCCGTACAATGGTCATATTCTTAATCATGAGTTTCTCTCCAACCATTTGAGATAAATAACCTTCATTTATTGGAATCAAGACCCATAATATGGAAGAAAATTCCACTTAAAGGTTATATTCATCCTTTCATCGATATATGATAGTAGATTGATCGGGAATATTAAATGTGATTTCCCTTCTTTGGAAATTGATATAAGATCTGTATAAACAAAGCCAATCCATGCCAAGAATCACATAAAATTCCACAATAGGAAGGATCACAAGATTTGTAGGAAGCACTTTCCCACAAACTTCAATTGTAGAAGAATTATAAACTTTTGATGCAACCGTTGTGCCATTAGGAGTTGTCACAGCTAACTCAACATATAATTGTTGAGGTAGTACGACGATACCCTTAGTAAATTCTTCAGAAATAAAAGAGTGGGTGGATCCAGAATCAAATAAAACATTATCTACGTTAGAGTAGATGGTAATTTTACCTTTCAACACTTTGTTATCATACTTCACATCGCTGATAGAAATTTCATGTGATTTTCCTTTGTCTTTGGCCTTAATAGTTTGTTGACATCGATCATCATCAACAACCCTTGGATTAGGGCATTGATTGAAATAATTCCCCATCTCCTTGCACTTGAAACATTGAAGTGTAGGATGTGCATTCTGTGTATCCCTTTCTTTGTTCGCATCATTAGACATCTTATTCCCATTATTTCGACATTAAACCGCCCGAGGACTTTCTTTTCCACACTTAAAACATTTTTTTTCCTTTAAGACAATTCCCCCCATGTTTCTTTCCACACTTTGAGCATAAGGGAAAACTCATATTTTTTTAGTATGGTCTTTAGATTTCCCTTTGAATTCTATTTTCCTCTTCTTATCAAACCCATATGACTGATGGATTACTCCAATATCCATCTCAACCATGAGAGTACATCGAACAATTTCCTCATAGCTATTGAAGTCTCTTATGGATAATGCCCTTAAAAGACTTGGTTTTAAGCCACTAAAGAATCGATCGATCTTACTCTCAGGTTGGATAATAATTCCGGAAGCGTACCTTGCAAGCCTCGTAAAATTTTCTTCATAGGTACCAACCGATTCATCATCATTTTGCTTCAGTTCAAGAAACTCCTTCTCTAACTTTGTCCGAAGAATACGAGGGAAGTACTTATTGAAAAATAAGTTCTTGAACTCGTCCAATTTCATGGACTCAATTTCATCCCTTTTCCTCATATTATTAATAAGATTCCACCATTGATTAGCTTCACCTTCTAAAAAATATACTACTAATATGACTTTATCATGTTCAGAACATTGCAGGACTGAAAATATCTTTTCAGTGGTACTAATTCATTGTTCAGCCACTAATGGATCATAAGACCCGCTAAATGAAGGTGGACGCTGCCTCATGAAGGATTCAATAGAACATTGATCCTTCCTTTGCTCGTTTGTAAGTCCTTCAAGATTTATAGCTTAAGAAATTTGTGTGAGAATGGGTGTATGATTTTTCATTCCATCTCCCATAATGTTTGGTTCCTCAGGGGGAAAATCATTGGATTTCCCGTCGTATTCAGCATTAACAAGGTTCCTTCGGGTTCCATCCATTGACTAAAACCAATAATCATAGTTTGAGAAAAACTAATCATAATAGGAAAACCACATAATCAAGAATAAAATTTCACACTTTAGGTCTTATCATAGGTTTCTCATGGACATTTATAAAACACTAATATTTTGTCCAATGCATAGACATATCCTTAGATTTTTTACTAAGGCTTTTCACATCCTAGTTTCGGAAGGTTGAATATACCTTTCATCTGATACTAGATATAAAAAACCATATTTTACATACATTGTTATTACTTCAAAATTGAAGCACACTTATTACAACATATAATAAAACCATGAAAGGACCGTATAGGTATAGTGTCTTTAGAAACTAGGAAACATAAACAACTAGTTCTTAAATCATCTATATTGTCTCCCGTTTATTTCATCATATCTAGAGTCCCTTTTGGCATATCCTACTTAATAACCTTCTTCCTGACCTGGGGAAAAGAAAACATACAAAAGGGTGAGATCAAATGCTCAGTAAGGGTAAACAAGAGAAATATCAATCTTATCATATTCATAATAACATAACATTTTGAAAATCTTAACCAGCAAAAGAGATAATAATATCATAACATGGGATAAATCATAGTAGTGAAATTTAATCCCAATAATCATTTTATATTAGTCAAGGTTCTTTTCCAAGACCATCATAGCGGAAAAAGTCCATTACTGAACCGAGTTCACTCCCTGTTCCAGTCCTGTATCATTGAACCGGATTAACTTTTTGTTCCAGCCATGTATATATCATGAGATATAAATCTTTACTAAATGCATTGGAGGGAGATATAGGTCCCACCCATCTCATAAGGATACCATTCTTATGTCTGCTACAAGATCATAAATCATACATCATAGCATAACCCATGTAATAAAAATGGGATTCTTAAACATCATGCCATCATAACATAATCCATATAAGATAAAAAGACATCATAAAAATAATTTCATCATAACATAATACAATCAATGTAAAAATAGGGATATAAATAGAACCCTGTATATTTTAGATGGAAAATAATTTTGATAAAACAGTTGAACTCCATTCTTGAGGAAAACATCCTTTCTACTTCAAAAACAATTTTCCTTTTTAACATGTCATTAAATTTTAAACTAAAAGAAGTTGATTAAAAATAAACTTGAAAATTTGCTAAGGAAGCTTCATAGAAATAATGTTCTATTAATCATAAAAATCCATTCATTCTGTATAAGTTAAAAAAACATTCTTCTCATACTTTGGACGAAAAAGTCAAAAAGTACCTCGTACTAAAAACGACAAAAGATTCCTTTCATATCTTTTACTAAAAACTAACCAATGAGTAAAATTGGATTTAAACAATTTTAGGAGGATATAAATAATATTACATATTGATGAAACATGGATGTGGATGAAAAATATTCCCCCAGTAAATTCTGAAGTATAAACAATCTCGGATAAAAATGAGATTGTGATATTTTCCCTTACCTTAGGTCTGATTTGCTTCGTACATATCTGAAACTCCTGTATAATGATTTAAATAATGTCATTGAATTATTACAGAATCATATTCATTGTTATTATATCATATATGTTCCTATTATTATCTTTTTATTAGTAATATTTCATTGCTACTTGTTATTAGGGTGTTCATTGCTTTATGTTCTTATGCATATCTTGTCAAATAAATTCTTATTCCTCTTTTTAGGTTATAGATAACTTATTTAAAGAATGGTATTAGTGTAATATATATCATCTTTACTCATTCAATTAATTTATATAATCATTATTAAATTAATATCATGTAGAACGAGTTGCATCACATCATGGAGACGGTTTGTCGTATGTACGCACGAGCGATGATATCGTTCCCATGATCATGGAATTGTATTGAAGTGTATGTATACTATTTCATAATCAATATCAATTTAAAATAATCATATATAGTTATTCTTTACACCATTATACCCATCCAAGTAAGGTGGTGGTGGAAAACAGATTACACTACGGCGTGGAGACAGTATTCCGTACGTAAGCAAGCGTGGTGATTTCGTTTTCCGAAGGATGGGTAGAAGGTGAAATAGGGTTGTTTCATATTTATAATAACATATCAGTATATGAGTGATACTGATGTTATTAATTCATAATGAAAAAACTAAATAATATTAAGTAGAAGAAGAAATAACTTTGGAAGAATCGGTAACAGATATTACCTCTTCTTCGACACGCCTCTATGAAACCTCTTCTTAGAGCACTAAAATTGGTCTTTAATGAAGACCAGGACATATATTATGTTTCTAGGGAAGTTGAGAAGGAAAATGGTCAGGGTTTTTCCGCGTATTAAGTCTCAAAATTGTGTGAGGAGGAGAGGGAGGAGGTGCCCTTCTATAAGGGAGGAGAGGGGCACCTTTGGAAATCTAAAAAATATTAATTTATAATAAATTCAAACCCCACATAAAAAATTCCAAAATGCCTCAAATCAGAAGCTCAGATGAGATAGGGTTGTAGTCTAATCAACCAATAAAATTTAGACATTTTTGTAATTTATTTCAAACATCATCAACTTGATTTATCCCAATTTAATCTATTTAATTTTATTTGTGGTAATAAGATTCTAAATTTTAAATTTTTATAAATAATTAAATATGTGTTTTGAATTTTTCATAATTGGATAATTTTGACATTTTCGACCATATAAATTTTAATTTGTAATTTTTAAATATTTTTGTTATTTTTAAACAATTTTATATTATGTTATTTTTATTAAATAACAATAGTGTCCATTTTGACACTATTCATTTATTTGAATTTAAATAAAATCCGCACAGAATATATGTTAAAAAAAAGCTTTAATACATTAATAACATGTCATATTTATCTAAAAAATTAGTGGATCACATTAAATAGTTCATATAATATTTATTTTAATATATTTAAAACCATTTATTTGATATTTCAATCAATAAAATAATTTCAACATCACTATTGTGTAACCTTTAATGATAATTATTTAATCCATAAAAATTATAAATAAATTAAAATGATGTAGATAATTTTATTAGATTTTTTTATACTATTAATGTTCGAAGTTTCATAAAGTTTATCACTAAATTAAAATTATTTTACTTATAATATTTAAGAGAGTGACATGTTGTCACTTTCTTTGGTTTTAAAAATAATTAAATTATTTTCATGGTCAAAAGTCCATAAAATGAATCTAATACAAACCTTAGGTGATATGGGTCGACTTTTAGTCATCCAATAGGATTTTGGCAGGTGTTAGGGTAATTTTATAATCTTATTTTTACCCTTAATTACCCGATTTACCTTTAACTGCAGTAAATAAAAATTACCGTACTTACTATTCATAATATATAAAAAAAAGATTAACCTATTAACATAATTTGGACCCATTGAATTCAAATATCGAATCCATTTTTCAAAATTCAAAACACAGAAGTTGCAGTAATTAATTTAAAATTAATCATGTTGTTAAGAAAACGGGTTTAAAAAGTTAAAACATTGCCAAAGATTGAAATATTTTTACCTATGAATACAATGTAAAATTAATCGTAATGATATACATTATATTAAATGGAAAAAATATATTATATTTATCATTTAAAACTATTCAATATTATAATTCAACCATATAAATTATTGTGATGAAAAAATAGTTTTTAATTAAAATGTAGCGTGTTTTTACTATTCATTAAAATATGAAAGTTATTAGAATAATATGAAAATTTTATGCAAAGTAAATTTTTAAATCCTGATTCCAAAAGAGAATTTTATTTTTTCAAATTGAACTTATAAACATGTCAAAAACTAGATTTAAAGTGGGTGTGCCATCAAAAGGTGGCAAAACTGCATTTTTTGAAAAATACATAATTTACTCGAAAAATTTATTTTGTTCTCATATCGTGTTCTAGAAAATGTGTAAGATGTTATAAAATTCAAAATGTAGTTAATAATATTCATAATAGATATTCCATAATAATATTATAACAATATATCAATGTTTCGTGAAACACAGTATTGCGTACTACACACGCTATCGAGGAAGGTTGTGATTGCGTGTAACGCAAGCAAAGCTAGTGTTGTGTGTAGTGAAAGATTCCTTTGGTGTTGCGTATAACATAAGAAATAAAAAAAATATCATAAAATCTCAGGGTGTTACAAAAATTACTGGAAAAATAATCATTAAAACTACCTCAAAGGGATAAGGAAGTTATTTAAATGTGGGATGGAAGGCCCCCAAGCTCGTGAAAGTCAAAAGTATGTGAATAATCTGAAAAATGTGTTGGAATAAAACAGAGAACCACCCGTAGTCAAATACTAAAACATTAGAGAGCAAGATAAATATACAATCCAGTGCACTAAATCTCAAGTTCTCGAGGGTAATCTGTATCATCATTTAGAAAATCCAAATGGGAAAATAAATGCTTATTCCATAAATACTGTAGAACTGGAGCAAGAAAATGAAGTCTTATATGGTACAATTCCTATTCACCCAAGAATGGAAAAAGTATTATTTGATTCTTGTTCTACTCATTCTTTTATATCTTATTTGTTTTTTAGAACTATTGATTCAAAACCCAAAAACCTTGAAGTTGAGATATTTGTAAAAACACTTATTGGTGAAATCATTTCAACCTAAGTGTTGGACTCTTCACCTATTGAAATTTGTGGGAAGAATATTCTAGAAAATATTGTGATACATTCCTTGGTGGAATTTGAATCTATACTAGGGATTGATTGGCTCTCTTTATATAGAGCACATATAAACTATTAGGAAAAGGGAATTTCTTTTCATATTCCAAACCATTCCGTGCTCCTCTAAAAAATCAATAAATATCATAAATCTCATTTAAAAAATCCATCAATGGTGTGGGTGTTTATTGACTGTGAAGAGGCATACCACCCTCAAAATGGTTGATTCAAAGGGCGTTATCCACCTAGGGTAAATTCCCATCAAAATGAAATATAGGGATGTATTTCATAAAGAGTTACCCAGACTACCCCCAGATTGTGAGGTAGAGTTGTCAATAGAACTCATACACAGAGCTACTTCAATCTCAAAGTGTCCATATAGGATGGAACCTATCGATCTGGAGGAGTTAAAGAAGCATCTTTAAGAGCATCTGGATAAAGTGTTCATACACCCTAGAGCATCACATTAGGGTGAGATAATTCTCTTTCTCAAGAAGAAGGATGGATTAATGAGAATTTTTATTGATTACATTGAAATAAAAAAAACTCCATAAAGAACAAGTATCATCTTCTCAGGATTGATGACTTGTTTTATCAGTTGAGAGGATCTCGGTACGTCTCAAAGGTGAATCTCTGTTCTAGATATCATCAGCTAAAGGTGATGAAAGAATATATTTAGGAGACTGTCTTTTGTATAAGGTATAGGAACTATGAGTTTTTGGTGATTCCATTTGGACTAACTAATTACCCTAAAATATTCATGGATTTGATGAATAGAGTATTTAGAGATTACCTTGAAAATTTTGTGGTAGTTTTTATTGATGAAATTTTCATTTACTCCAAGATTAAATAGGGACATGAAGAACATCAAAGACTTCTGTTTGTGACATTGAGGAAGGGGAAGTTATACACCAAGTTCAGTATATGTGACTTTTGGATGCACAAAATTGTGTTCTTGAGAGATCTGATCACAAGTGAGTGAATTTCTATAGTCCCTTCCAAAACCAAGGCGATTGTGGAATGTCCCACACCATCTGGTGTCACAAAAATCTGTATTTTTATTGGATTAGTAGAGTAATATTGACATTTTGTGAGAAATTTATCATGATTGTCAAGCCCACTAACTAAGTTATCAGTAAAATGGGTAAAGTATGTTTGGATGGAATAATACAAGGAAAGCATCAAGGAGATAAACATAAGGTTGATCACTGCACATGTAATCACATTACCAAAAATAATATAATGTTTTGTGAAATACAATGATGGTTCCATGAAATTATTTGCTGTTTTACTCATGAAAAATGATAATGTGATAGCCAATGCCTCACAAAAATTGAAGATTCAGGAGAAAAACTACCCTATGTATGATCTAGAGCTTGAAACTGGGAATTTTTCTTAGAAAATATAGCACCAAAACCTCTATGGTGAGAAGTTTGACATATATTCTGATAAAAATAGCCTAAGGTATATATCCACACAAAATGATCTCAACATGCATCAAAGAGGATGGTTAGAGATAATCAAACACTATTATTTCACTATTCACTATCATCCTGACAAGGTGAACAATGTAGATGGTACTCAAAGTAGAAAATAACCTATTACTCTATCCATGTTGTGGATTGAGAAAGACTCGATATTCATTGATATGCATTGGATGGACTTGGAAATCATAATGGTAGTGAATAAATCATACCTTTTCCAAATGATTCTGTGACCATATATTTAATAGAACATTAAATATGCATAAAGGGATGATATGGGGTTTAAAAAGAAGGTTAACGTAGTGACATAAGGGAAGCAGCAAGAGTTTCATATCGACTATGATGGTGTAATTTAGTTTTTGAACAAGTCTCTTTGTGCCTTCATCACCCAGGATAAAGGAGCTATTGGAAACGCATATATCTCAACTTTCTCTATCCATCTTGGTGACGCCAAGATATACCATGATCTCTGAGAAAACTTTTGGTGGGATAACATGAATAATGAGATTGCAGAATATATCTCAAGGTGTTTGATATGTAAGAAAGTAAAATAAGAGAGACAGAAGTCCAAAGGTATGATGAACCATTTCCTATACCCATATGGAAATCGGATAATGTCAACATGGACTTTGTCACATGTCTCCCAAAGTCATCCAAAAGAAAATAATGCGATATGGGTTGTGGTGGACCAACTCACTAAGTCTTCTCACTTTATCTCTATTTAGGAAGATCTCTCTCTTAGACAACATGCTAAGATATATGTGAAGGAAGAGGTGAGACTACATGAGTTTTCACTATTGATTTTCTCTAATATTGAACCTAGGTTAACATCTAAATTCCATAGGAGCCTTCAATATGTCTTGAGTAGTGAATTGAATTTCAGCATGCCCAATCACCCCCAAACTAATGTCCAATCTGAAAGGACTATTCAAATTCTCAAAGATTTTCTAAGATCCTACTCATTAGAATTGAAAGGTGGATGGGATCAGTATCTCCCATTATTTGAGTTATCATAAAACAAAACCTTCCACTAGAGTATTTAGATGGATCCCAATGAAGCTATGTATGGAAAGCGATGTAGAACTCCAACCTATTCGGATAAAGTTGGAGAAAGAAAGCTACTTGTACATGATCTTGTCCATGAGATGACAGAAAATGTTGAAGTCATCCATCAACATATCCAAGCTACTTAGAGTTAGAAAAAGATCTATGTTGATAACTATCAAAGGGACATGGAGTTTGATGTTAGAGATAAATTATTCCTTCAAATATAACCATGAAAGTGATTCATATAGTTTCAGAAGAAAGGGATGCTATGTCCAATGTAAATTATCCCCTTTAAGATCCTTGATCGCGTAGAATCAATGGCCTATTGGATTTCACTTCCACCAAATCTGGATCAATTTCATGATGTGCTCCACATATCACTCCTAAGGAAATACATACCAGATTCATCACATGTAATGAACTCGGAGGTGGTAAATATGGAAGAAGAAATCTCTTATGAGGATCATCCAATAAAGATTTTGGACCAGGGATATAAGATTATACACCACTATACAACACAAATTGTCAAAGTATTTTGGATGAACCATAAGTATAAAGCAGAAACTTGGGAACTGGAGGAGTCGATAAAGGAGATGTACCCACACCTATTTTTGTGAAATGAAATTTCGATCGATAAATTTCAAAAGGGGGGATGAATGTAACGACCCAGAGTTTTATCAATGGAAATTATATTTTTATAATTATGTCCCATGAAATCACATTAGGAAACAAAATTACACATCCTAATTAAATGAACTATTAATACTATGGGACCTTTATAGCATAGCTGTTAAACATAATTTTAGCACATCTGTGTTTTGAATTTTGAAAATCTGATATACACAGTTGTGATCAGTAAGAAATTGGGAGACTAATAGGACAAACATAAATTTTTTTGAATAGTAACTTACACTAATGAATTATAATGTTACCCATATAAATAGTAATATGACCCTTATTAATTGTAAATCGACCAATTAAATAGTAATCATACCAAATATAGTATAAATAAAATTTATCCATATTATAAGTGAAAATATAAAATAATTATATCATAATACAAGTAAATAAATATTTTAAAAAATTATTAATTTTGTGTTTTGGTATTTTTATAATTCCTAAATATTTTAAGATTAATTTAAATGAAAATTTATTTTCAAAAAAATATCTATAAATTAATATTTTGATTTCTTGTAATTTTAACATAATTTAATGAGACCTGAAGTAATTTTTCTAAGTATAATAAAATCAATTATAATTTTAAAATTGGTATTTTCATAGTAAATGATGATTTTCATTAAAAATTAAATTAATCATATTTATAAAACTATTTTAATAAAATTGGGTTCATTTTTTAATTTTACACATTGAAAAATGGTTAAAATGAATTTCTAGGATTTTTCTAAAATACTGGAATTTTGTGAATTGTAAAATACGATAATTTATAATAAATGCTAAAAAAAACTAAGTTTTTTAGTCATGATAGAGTCATGGATGATGTAAGTGACCATTGGATCAAACTCACATGCACTAGTTACTATATTTAGTCACAAGAATCCTCACTATTTCTTGTATTGAGAAAAATAATAAACTATTTATCAAAATTAATAGAAAACACCCCTCTCCTCCACTATAAATACCTCCCATCACACCCTCTTTTCCTCATGCCTCTCAACCATTGAAACATGCCTATATTCTACCTAATACTCTTCCCTAGTCCCTAAAAAAATTATAGTATCTCTTTGTCTCATCAAGAGACCAATCCTTGGTTTCTTGAGGAGTATCTCAAGAGGTGACTTCAAGATGTAAATCCCCTCTCTTTTCATTTTAATTTCCTTTAAATTTAAATTTCTTTTATTTTTCTCTTCTCACATACCTTCATAAAATTGGAATGATAACATAAGTAACTTACATATATAGTAATTATATCATGTTATTTTAAGATCTAACATCAAAACCATCCCTCTCTCTCCCTCTTATCTTAAAAATGAAACCATCACCCGTGAAGTGTCAATTTACAGACATCATGGGCGATGAACTTTCATTTTCCATAAGTGCCTTAAAGGATATTTATAAAACAATTAGATGGTTGAAAAGATATTTGAATTTTTATTTTTAACCTCTTTTATTTTATATAACTAACTTATACTCTTAATACTAAATGATAAAACAAAACAAGTTTTTTTATCAAAAACCGCCAAATTAACCTAAAATGATCATCATTAAATTTTATCGAACAAATCATCATAATATTATATAAAAAATCCTTCCTAAGATCATTTAAACTTATATAATATCATTGAAAACATATAATAACAATTCTAGATGTTTAAAAACATCTTACACGAACTTCTGTTCATGTATACTAGTGAACCAATCAAGAAAACTACGAAAATGAACACACCCAGACAATGAATTTAGACTCTATTACTCATCCAAATGCCTATAAAAGAAAATAATGAAACCATAATAAATCGTATTCATGTATAAAAGTTTATAGAATTTTTAATTAATTAATCTAACTTTATTACATAGTATATTAACATGAAAGAAGCTTTTAGACAAAAGGTAAGGGGATTTCTCGAACTCGACTCTCTTTCTTTAGGTTTTCCCTATTTCCCCCCATTTTTAGTATGGTTTTTCCTTTAAAATAATTTCTTCATAATAATATTATATTTTTGGGGATATTCATAGTTTCTAATAGAGTTTATGAAAAACTTAATGTTCTCCTAAAGAACTCATATTTCAAGACACATCTTTTACTTCTAAGTCAATGTTAATGGTTTTTATATAAAGTATGTTATTCCCCCTTTAATTTGGGAACCAAAAGTTTGTGAATGTATGTGTATGAGATGAAACCCATTCCTTTCCAAGGGATATTTATTTCCATGATATATTTTCTATGTGGCATGCATGATAATGTAAACGTTATCATGTGACAGGTGCGCCTAGAATTATATAACATAATTTTAATGTTATGATTTGATGGGTTCACCCAAAACTATACAGCACTCAAATACATTGGGTAAAGTGAATAAACTCATTATTATAGTTAAATATGTATAAACATGATCCAAGAATTTTTCACAACTATTTTTGGTAGTTGGACACTAAGACATGATGTTTCATTTTTATGCATTTCCATATTCCAAGCCTTCTCTTAACGCGTCCTCTCATCATCATCATAAATTACTTTTTTTATTTATAACACTTTTAATGGAAAGTGAGAACCCAAGTCCAAAGAGAAAAAAAAGAATCAAATAGTAAAATAAATAGATGAACCATTTAAATCAAGTTTATGAATATTAGATGCATTATTCCTAAGTAGTTTCTAGAGAAGTCCATTTACCTCTAACTTCGGATCATATTTGATGAGGTCCTCGAACAAAATAACAATCTTGTCCCACGTCTGTATGAACTCTTCCATGATTAACTTCCCTACATTATACCCTCTTTCTAAAATATGATTTTTTTGTCAATCCACTCTGTCTACATCCTGCTAGTTTCCACTTCAAGATCTCTCTCAGACGTCCTATCCTGGTCCTCATTTAAGGCATTGAAAAGAATCGATTTCTCTAACACCTCTTCCTCAGAATGAATGATAACTTCCCATGTATCCTTAAGAGGGACCTACTCCATCTTCTTCAACACCATAATATCCATAGCTTCATCATCCATTTCATAGTTGAGGCAAGTCTGGCGCTGCATTCCTGAATCCACCATTATCTCATCACTTGAGGGCATGAGGATGATGGAGGAGTCAGAGACCTCATACTTGTCACCATTTCACTTCCTCAAGAAAATGATGCTTTCATTTGTAGGATCCTTTTGGGGAATCTTACCCTTGCTTGCAGATCTAGTAACTAGAGGACTAGGAAGGCTGGAGTAGTCCCTCCTTGGTCGTACCCTCCCATTTTTCGTAATGAAGCCGTCTGAATCCATAATTATGTTTTTAACCTTCCGTGATGACGATCTAAGAAATTCCTCTACAATTTCCAGCGCCTTGGACGCTGTGGGATCCAAAGCATCATCCATGTCCTCTTGAGAAGAACCCCCTCTCCCCAGGGGATCCTCTCCATGAGTGACATCCGCCTCTTTAGGATCCTCATAGGTATGTACATCCTCTTCTCCCAAAACTGTAAAATGGTTCAAGGAGTTCGAAATCGGACCTACCAAATTAACCTTTGCAGCATAAGTAATTCTAGATTGTGAGACCTGCTGCAACTTGTTTGTAGCTCCTGTCTGGGAAAAGACATGACCCATGAATTGGAAATGTGATGAGAAGTCAACCTGGACTGGACACTGGGAATCCACACCAGCGTACTCATCCCCGTAGATAGACTTAACCACTATATCAACACTGACTGGAATAAGAGGAGCCAACTGAAATGCTTGAGTAGAATACAAACCTACCACCCTTTCATCCCTCACGACCCTTTCTTGATCAATTACTGCACAAAAACCACTATAACATAGTGGAACAATACCATCCTCAGATGAGCATGACACACCCAGATCGTGTTTCAGCCAATGGAGAATATTAGTGTCTTTTGGGTTGTCCTTGGAAAACCAAGACGGTTTTTGCTGATTAGTAGCAACCTCGCAAATGAACCCAGAAGGAGGATTATCATGAGACCCAACCACGATCCCATCCATTCCCAGGGGAGGGTCACTGGCACCATTACCCCCTTGGTTTCTTCCTCCGCACTAGCAGGAATGGGATAGGTGCCTGAGGTGGTGACACAACAAACAGAAGTGTGTCCAAGACTCAAACACAACCGACTTCTTAAAAATGAAATTCCTATCTTACAGAAATCCAAATCCATTCGACCGGGGGTCGTGACACATCGAAATCAACTTAGATGCAAGGTGATATTGGGTGGAAAACTGAACTAGTTCTTGAATCTGAACAGAGAAAGAGACCAACTAGATTTCCTTGCATTCAGATGATAGAAGGGTTCTGAAAGGGCAGGGGAGCACAAGAAAGCATACCCACAAAGCCATTTTCAGAGCCTCCCACTTCATATGAAGATCGAAGGACCACTTCAGAAGATGAAAATGATTGCTGGTATAGGATCAAGGAGCCCCGGACTATGCGGTGATGAGATATTTTGAGGATGAGAAATGAATCATAATATGCCGATTGTCCAGGATCCCAACAAAAGTTTGTTCTAAAAGTCCCCATTTTTGAAAAACTAATCTCTCGAATAATTCTACCGAAGGATGCTGCGAAGGGAACTGAGCCACCAATGCCTTGGAGAGAAGAGCAGAAGCATCCATAAACTTTGAGGCCGAAAGAGCAAGCTGCAGGTAACCTTCACCGAGGTCCGGGACCTTAGGACAAATATAGATTTCAAGGAAAGGATAAAAAGAAACGGAAAAGGGGAAGGGCATAGGAAGAATTCTTCTACATTGGATGGGAAGAGTAACCCACTCCCCCGATGATGGGGGTGGGGTGGAGGCGCCGGTCATGGCCGCCTAGGTCATGGGCAAGGCACCAGGAGCTGAGAGCCGAAAGCCAATCTAGTATCCTTATGGTGTTTGTTGGATTTAAAAGGGAATTAATGTTTCCTCTCATGATTATGATCCTATTTCTATGAAATTATACTAATTATTATGATCACCCCATGTTATAATGTTTCATGTTCTTATCTATCCTCTTACTGGGCTTTTATCTCACCCTTTTCGATGTATTTCCTCAGCTGGCTACTTGTACTAAGGATAATTGAAGGGCTAATAAGAACCTAGAGAAAAGGAAGTAAATAAGTTATTATTATTTAGTTTATAAAATTTATATATGGTCCTAATTTTCCCTATAAACTAAACCTTTGTATCCTCAATGTGTAATGAATTAATGTTATTTATCTTTAAAATGATGTAATATTAATGTAAAAAAAGTAGGGTTGCTATATGAAAACGGTTCCTAAATTTGTCAAAATTTTATTATATGAATGTATTATCACCCAAATTAATATTATATTCTAATATTATCAATTTTATCCATTATATTATTAAAATTAAATTTTATAAATTTAATTTTTTTAAGAAATTTCGAGATTGACCATCCCCTCTCTTATAAAATGGAACCTTCTATCATATTTCATTCACTATTAATATAAACTTTTTTACCAAAAATACAAACTCAAATACCTTCTTTACATCCACCCCAACATACTAGAAGAATTTTTTATTATAAAATCAACCTTGGAAACCATTCCTGTAAAACTTATGAGGTTGTATGAAGAAGAGGTATAGTTCTTAATAAATAATTTTCATTTATTTTTTTTCTACCTCATTCAAACATTATTAAAATATTTTAAAACAATAATATAATTATATATTATATATTAATATATTTAAATATCAATGGAACTACCTATATCTATATCTGATTTTAAAAAATGTGAAACAACACCATAGTACTTCTGTATGAAGGAATATTGCCTCGTGAACCAATGTAATTCATTTACCATCACCACCTCACTTGGATGGTTATAAATATGAATTTAATTTATATATATCATATTAATGAAATATTAATCATTATATATATGTGATATATCATATAGTGTCTTTAATTTTCATTCACTAAAAGATGATAATGTTGTTCATGTGTACATGTGGACTACCACCTCTACGAAGCACTGCGATTCATTTTTTATCACCATATCAAATGGATGATATATATAAATATATTTAATGAAATAATATAGAATTTTTTAATGTAATAGTTAAAATATTTCTATAATTATTGTCTATAAATGTAAATGTTACTCATGCATATGTACAGTCTTCTATCTCCATGATTGTAATATAGTTCATTTTTTTATAACTATCCCTAATTTTTTGTTTTAAAAGTATAATTGGATTCTAAAAAGGATAATAATATCATTATTAATATCCTAGAGATTATTGAATAATGATCTGTTTGACCATATTCAAACTAAAGAATTAATATTGGACATATGAGTAGAGTAACATCAGACATTTGACATAAACTAAATTAATTAACTAGTTGATTATAAAATGGTAAATTAAATAATAATAATGAAAAATGTAATTAAGATTGTAAATAATTAATTTTATTTTATAATTCAAGAAGATAAATAATGTACATGATGAATTAGACTCAAGTTAAGAGACTTTCTCTAAAAACCCTCTTTAAAAGTTTTTCATCCAACTCTTTTTCTTCCATGTCCATGTTCTTCTAAATGCTTCAAGAAAAATTTTATTTATTATTAAATGGATTATAATGGTAATTTTTGACCGCATAATAATTTCATTATAATATTTTTATTTGAATATTATTATGGTTTTATGTAAGAGTCACTTTATTTTAAAAACCTCATTTTAAAAAGATTAATGATTTATTTTTTAAATATTTTTATTGTAAGTCCATATTTATAAAATTTATTTGTTTGATATTGTCATAGAGAAATAAATTTACTATATAGATATTTTATGTCGCAATTTTTTAATATCATTAAAATGGTTTCAATAGGAATATTCTTAGGTATTTTATACAACACATTCTAACTCTATTTAGAAAAGACAGACAAACCGTTTTATTTTTACGTTTATTCCAAAAATGACTTTTCCCAATGTTGTAATAGTTATATGAATTAATTTATATTTTTCAATGTTTTATTCAAATATAAACCCTTTTTAACTTTCTTCTTTGGAATTTTAGTTTTGAAATTGTTCTTTTAAAATGGAAATCATATTTCTATATCCAAAAGTTTCTTAGATATGGTCTCAAAAAGTATTTGAATGGATTTGTGATGAAAATGTAGAACCATATAATATTTTATTCATTATATGGTCCTCTTAAACTATTTTTGATGATGGGTTAGATAAATATATCTCATTATGATGGGTGATTATTAAATTTATTATTCACTCGGTACACCCATATAGTGATCCAATGCTTTGGGTAATGATTTTGTTTTCTAAAGAAATATAGTGTATTTTGAACATATGGTTATTCCAATTATAAGGGTTATTATAAGGGTTGTATTAAAATGATTTTAAAAGGATCCTACATTAATATTTTGTACATGATTTTTAGTTTTAATGGAAAAAATTGGATTCTAAAAGTTAACTTAAAAAAATTTTGTTTTAAAGTAATGATTATAACCCTTTAGGTAAGTAGGTATGTTTTTAATAAAAAAATTTCATGGGTTCTCAAGTTTATTAAAAAACCATAATGATCATGTTTTTAAACTATTTTTATTATGAGTATTTTTATAAAAATGTTTTTCCATAACTAATGATTTCATGTATAAGTAAATGATTAATTTTTAACTCAATGTTTATTATGTTAAAGGAAAAATATTTTATTGATTTCATAGTTTTCAAATAAACTAACAAGTTTCTCCCATTATTTTATATGTACCTTAATCATATTTTTTTACATCCTATATTTAAAAAAATCAATTGGTTTAATGATTATTAAGAAATAATAATAACTCAAAATGAAAGTGATGAAGATTTTTCATCAAAAGAAACTATGCCTCTTTCTAAAAGTTCTATATTGTGAGAAAAATGGATACTGATGAGAAGTGTCCTTTTTTTAAAATATTTTTTTCTTATGTAAGAGTTGTGACCCAATTATCTAAAACATATAACCATATAATCATCAGTTATAGAAGAAAATGACTTCATAACTAGAAACTAACGATTCTATAATGATTAAGGATAGGTCATTATAGATGGTATCAGGGTAAAGTTTTAGATAAATTAGGAGATTATGATATTTTTATGTGATTTTATATTAAGAGTTATTGATACCATTATTGGTTAATAATTATGAGGTTTATCATAATTTCAAAGGAATGTACACTATTTACTATTTTTTAAGTTATTGGATTAATGATATTTTGGGAGAAATTTTTTTGGGTTGAGGTATATATAACCCTTATGTATAACTTGAATTATTGTTTCAAAATAATGCTATTGTATTTTTGGGGATGTATGAATAAAGGTATGATATATCCTTTAAGGTTAAAATATTAATTAATGTTGAATTTATTATTGTTATTTTTTAGGATTTGAAGGTAAATTTATTATAAAATTTAGATGTGTATTATCTTTACAAGGATCATTTCCATTATAAAAACAAATAATTTATTTTATGTTTTAATGATGTTATTTTTTATAGATTAAATAATTTTTTATCTATATGAAAGGAAAAGGATCTGAAACATCCAAATTATCCCTTACATGTGATTTAAACATCACTATCAATAAAAAATAGTGTTTAAATGATTTAATATATTTTGGAACATCAAAATAACTTATAAGAAACTATTTTATTTCATTTATTCAACATTTGTATGTGTCATGATATTTATAGTATTTAATTTCAAAATATCAACTCATTTATCTCATTTATAAAGAGAAATACCACCAAGAACTTGACAGTTTGCTTTCAAGATTTTTGTCTTCATGTTGTAGGATAAAGGGGATATCAACTTCATAAAAGAAGATCTTGATTTCTGGAGTTATCATACGAATTATTTTTTTATTTTATATGTATTAAATATGAATAGGTTGGTATTAAGAAATAGTATTGACATATTTCATATATTATATTTATAGGAATAATGTATTAAGGAATAACATATCAAATCATGGATATTGTTTTAAGAGGGAAGTTGAATGAGGTTTGTTTTTATCAATAATATTCTTATATATTCTAATTATTAATAGAATCATAAAACAACTAAGGATTATTCAATATTGTATGTTTTTTAAAATTTTGGAAGAATGTGTTATATATCATTGATACATTTTAAAATTAGTGTAGTTAAAAGTAGATAAATTTTTTCAACACTCACTTAATGACATACACTAAATGGATAAATAATCTTTTGTGTTATTGTGTTATAAGAGTTAAGGAAATGATATTCAATTAGTATTACTTGATTATTTGGAAAATTTATCTTTGTTAAAAATTAAAGAGGTTTAAAGTTTATTTTAGGATTAATAATATTTTTTTGATGTTCATCATATTTTTTGGAATTTTATTAGAATGTTATTGATATAGTTTTATTAAAATAGGAAACCTCACACATCTAGCTTTCCCATAAGGATTAAACTATAATAAAAGGGGGGAAGGTGAAACACATTTCGCTAGTCTATGTGATGTCTTAGTTAGTATGATATTGTGAAAATCACTTGAAATATAAAGATTAATTTGCTTTTATGAGTACTTGTTTTATTATATAAATAACCATGGGGATGAAAAATGATTTGATTATTATGTGATTAATTTTATTTTTTGGGAAGATCCCTATATTTTATGGATCTTTATATAGTTAAGGTAAAGAAAATATTACGTGATTTGATTTTAGGATTAATGGTTGAATAATATTTTGGATTTATATATGATTTTAATATGTCTTAATGGTGATTCATGTCATTATTAGTAATGATTAACAAATCATGTAGATTATATAACTATGGAATATATATTTTTAGGATGGGACTCTTAGATTTATTGATGTTAATTTTAGATAGACGTTAAAATAATAATGTAAAAATATATGATGAAATCATTCAAATATGTTGTATTCAATCTTAGATAAGAATATTTTGATTATTTTGTGGATAATTATTTGTAATATGATTTAGATTAAACATTGGTGATTTCTATTTATTTTTTAAAATTAATGTAATATTTATTCACATGAAGGTGTATTCATTTTGGTATGTATATCACCTTATTCAAACCATTTTAGTTTTGGATAATTTCTAATGATAGGAGGAATATATTATGATCAGTTTTCGAATTATCTGATCCATTAGAAGTCGATTTTAGTTTATCATGTATAAAACACATCTTGAACACTCATAATTTGTAGAAAGTTATGAGATTTTGGTAGAAATAGAATAAACAATACAATTATAATTGACAAGTGAGTATATTTTATTTATGTTCTTAGTATAGATTGTAAGGAATTATTTTCATATAATAAAAGGATATTGAAATGAAAATGTTATCTCATCGACTTTATTTCGGATTAATCATTGGAAATTTTGGAACCTCTTTGGTTTATGTATTTTTGGTCATAAACATTTTAATTTTCATTCAATTTGTTGTGAATAATGATCTTTTTCGATATCTATCATTAATTTGGAATTACAATTTAATTACATTTCCATATTTTCATTTCCTACTAATGTTACCCTATTTGTAAAAACTAATTTTGTGTTATTACAGAAGAACTTCATATTTCAATTTCACTTTTCTCAGGAGGTAATTTTTATATCCTTTTTTTTAAGATATTTAATTTTAAGAAATATTTTTTAAAATTTAAAACCATTGATTATAAAGACAGATTTTAAATTGAGAGGGAAATTTTATTAAAGGGGGTAGAATTTAACACTCTAACATATGCAAAAATATAAAACTATATTCTCCAGTGTATACAACATACAACAATAATCCTAAACATACCGTGAAATATTACTATTTAAATATAACTTTTATAACCTATCCATTAAATTTGAAGGTGTGAATTGGATTAATTAGCTTATTAAATGTTTATAATGGTAAAAATCAATATAAATGTGTTGATAAATTATATGTAAATAATCTCACAAATTTTAGAAAATTCATTTCAATCTTAAAAAATATGTTTTTTTAATGGGTTTTATTGGTTTTTAGGAGAAAATACTATTATTAATTTCTGGAGAATTGGTAATTTTTATTTTATAAATTTAGAATATTTTTTAAAATAATCATATCAAAGTTTATTTTTAATTGATTTTTTTTTATTTTTTTGAAATGATTTATTTTATAGTGAATGATTTAAATTACAAATTTTTTAAATACTACAATTTCCTTCTAATAAATCACATATTTCAAAATAACATTATACTTTTAATTTTTCATAAATTGAAATATGAACCATTTTATTTGTAGTAATCTATTAAATTCCATATGAATAAACAATTTTCATAATTTTGGAATAAGTTTCATTGTATGCTTAAAAACACAGTTTTCTAATAACTATATTAAGTGTATAATGTATATCCATTTTAATTAACTAAAATATCTACTAAAAATAAAGGATTTTAAAGAAATATATTTATTAGATATCAATATATATATTTGAATTTATATAATTTTTATTTCTTATGATTGTGTTAATATAAGACCATATATTGCTATATAAGTACATTTTCACAAAGAACTACTTTTTGTCACCTTTTGTGAGTTGAAGTTTATATTAAATTATGCCAAATTTGTGAATTTAATATTAAAAATTCGATTAAAATTTCTGAATCATATTCAAAATTATGTAAATAGAACTTTTTTTATTTTTTTCATTGTGAATAGTAACCATAGAAACAAATTACCCTAGTAAAGGTAAAAGTTGGTTAATTAAGTTTAAAAATAATGTTATTAGCTCTATAATGTTACCAAAACACTTGAAATAATTTTAATGGATGATTTTATTTCATCAATAATCATCCAAACATTGAATATATTTCATTTTCTCACATTTGGCTATGATTTTGACAATAATAAAAATTGAGTAAAAGATATAGGAAAAATGTCACTATGTTTGTTTTAAATATGTCTTAGGTATTAAAAATAGGGAAAATGTAAGTTTGTAATGAATAATAACTATTATTTTGAGAATATTGAAATTTTTTTCTAGGAGTAAATTTTTTTCTAATTTTTAGTAATTATATATTTACCTTGAATTCTTATGTAATTATAACATAGTATTTATTTATTTAAAAGAAAAAAAAATCAATGATTTTAGAAATTATAAATTAATATTACATTAATGAATATAGTGATCCAAGTATTTTTTATATATTTATAGTATATTTTTTGTGTGTTAATGGTTCACATTGAAATTAAATCTTTTTATTAATATTTTTTGAATTAAAATTTAATGAATAGTGTCAAGATTCACATTAATGATATTAAAAATTATTAATGATTTATAAAATGATTTAAAATTATATAAAATATTATATTTTTTCAAGTAAATTTTTCTTATTGAAAATATCACATATTTTCCATTTATGGGATATTTATTCTTTTATAGTAACTTTTTTTATCCCAAAAAAATTAAAAGTTTAATGTCATTACAATATTCAAAAATGGTTAACATGAGTTAAAAAATGATAAGGGTGAAAAAACACCTATTTTTTTTTAATTTTTACTTGATGTGAGTAATTCAACTCAAACTCATCTTATATTATAATCCTATCAATTTTGATTCTTTTAAATACTAAATTCAATTGATATTAATTTAATACTTTAACAATTTCCAATATTACCCCTATCTTATAAAAAGGTACTACATACCATCTTTTATAAACAATTAGAAAACATTTTGGATCAGAAAAGACCTAATAAAATCCCTTCTATACATCCCTATCCACTTCTTAAAGGCCTTGTTTTGATCAGAAAACCAACATAGAAATGTATTTAGTGTAATTTTTAAGAGTTTGTCTTAAGAAGATATACAATCTAAATCAAGTGTTTTTTGTTTTATTTCTTATTACACCTCCCTCATCTATTATTAAAACATGATAAAAAATAAAATCAATATATTATATATACTAATTGTTTTTTATTGAGAGAATGACCTAAATCTATATCTTCTTCTATAAAATGGAAGCAAATCTCTATTCATTTATACGACAGACTTCACCTTAAAAAACGATATAAAATTATTCTCTATAATCACCTCTCATGGATAGTTATAATGATGGATTTAAATTATATAATTTATATTCCTGAAATAATTATCATTATATATAATTAATATATCATCTATTTTTAAAAAAAATCATTCACCGAAAAAATGATAATATTATTAGTGTATACCTATGGACTACCACCTCCAGGATGCGATGTGATTCAGTTTTCATCACCACAACACTTGGATAATATATATACTAATATTTTAAGAAAATTATATCGTATTTATTATATTATGATAATTATTTAATGACAAAAAAATTATAACTTCTTTTCTTACTGATATTTGAAAAATGGAAATGTTACTCATGCGTACGTATGATATACTGTGTCCATGATTGTAATGTAGTAAATTTTTGATAACCCTCTAAAATGGTTGGTTTTATAATTATAATTGATTTATAAAATTGATATTTGTTTCTTTATTATTATTTGGGACTTGATGGGATAAGGACCACTTTGACCATAGGTAACCTACCGAAGTCATTTTTCACATATGAGTTTAATATAATCAAAACATCCAATATTAATTTAATTGATTAAATAATTTATTTTAACAGGGAAAAAATTATATTAATGAAAAAGGTTCTTAATATATAAAATAATTAACATAAGTCTATAATTCCCCATGATAAATAACATATGAGATGATTCAGACCCATGGTATTGGGTATTCTCTTAAAAAATTCTTCTTCTCAAGTTTCCCTTCCAACCCCATTTCTTTTATGTCCATGATAATCTAAATGTTTCAATACAAATTTTATTTATGATTCAAGGTAATTTTTGAACATATTTAAAATTCATTAAGAAATTTTTTAAATAGAATATTTTTAATATTTTAAGTAATGGACATTTTACTTCTAAGATAACACGTTAAATATTTTAAATATTTATTTTATAAATCTTTATATTTCAAGTACTTAATTTTTAAAAATTATTTAATCGATATTTTTATATAGAAATAAATGAATTATAAAGAAAATTTTATCTATATTTTTTAATTTAATTAATTTTGTTTCAAAATGAATATTTTTTATGTATTTTATATAGAATGTATTGACTTTATTTACAAAAGACTACAACAATGTTGTATTTTTACATATACAATGACATCGACATTTCATATCATGGTAGTCATTTTTTATTCATTTATAATCATTAATTTTTTCCTAAAATTAAAGCTATCTTTATATTCTGTTATGGGAATATTAGTATCTAAATTGGGTTTCTAAATAGGTAGAGTTGTTTTGATATCTGAAAGTGTTTAAAATATTGGTTCAAAAGATTTTTTTTAAACGCTTTATGTTGAAAACGTGAATAATTAAAAAAATTATTTTTGATATAGTCCTTGTACATTGTTTGTGATGATGGGTGATCCTAACATAGATTATATGATGGGTGATCCTAGGTTACTCTCCAATTTATGGGGTAATGATTATTTTCTTTGGAAAATTATATTGGATGTCATCCATACGGTTATTCCAATTTTAAGAGATATTTTAAGGGTTCTATAAATATGATTTCCCAAAGAACATAAAGTAATTATCGATACATTATTATAATTTTTCATGTAAATAGTTTTATTTAATAAGGAAATCTAAATATATTTTGTTTTAATGTAATTTTTCTGACACTTTTGGAAAATCATATATTTTTAAGAATTTTTTTCATGGGATCTCATGTTTAAAAAGAAACCCTCATGATAATTATTTTTACTTCATATTTTCTTAAAAATTTATTTTGGAAAACTAATGGTTGAGACACAGATTTCATTCATTTTTAAATTATTATTTTTGTTCTCAATGCTTATTTTTCTTAACGAAAAACACTTTTTGATTTCATGGTTTGAAAAAAGACTAATGAGTATATCCCTTTATTTTTATGTCCCTTACATATATTTTTTTATCATAATATGTTTTAAAATTTGATTCATAGGGTTTATGGTTGTTAAAGTGTAATTATAAAGTAAATTTAACGGTTAGGAATATATTTCATGAAAATAAATAAAATCATTTAAAAAGTTTTATATTGTTGTAAAAATGGATATTGATATGAAGTTTCTAACTTATAAAATATAGTTTTTTATATATTATTTGTGAATTAATTATCCTAAACACTAAACCAAAATGTTGCTTAGGTATGGAAGAAAATGAATTATTGACTAAAAACTCAAGATTATGTAATTTTTATTTTCAGGTCCGTTCAAATCTACTTAGTAATTCCATTGAGATGTCTCTTCCACCTCCCAAACATAGAAGATAACCTCTTAAAACAAAATATATTGATGTACTTTCACCAAGATATTGTATTGAACTCCATTTACATGTATAAAAACCATAAATGCAAAAATATAATTTAATAAAAATTCTAAAATCATCAGAACCCACATGTTTAATTTCTATTTATATCACACATAAACTCAAAATCATAACCCCACACCTAAGGTCAAAATTTCATGTCACACTCACCCAATATCTCAATGATTCAATTATAAAACTCTTAAAAATGAATTTGAATCTTTTAAATATATAATTAACCACCTACAATATACTATCTATATAATTATCAAACATTTTCACGGGTTTAATTTCTATTGATCCCCAAAAATAAAAACAATAGATGAAGACACCTAAATATGTTAAATTAGGGTGAAGAAGCAATGAAGGATTATGATGAAATAAATAAAAGTAATTAATAATCTATACTTCTATAAGTCCACTATAATTTATGGATATATGATTGTACACAAAATTGAGGAGATGGAGGTGGGATAATAAGGGATGAAGGGAGGAGTTGGGCCTCCTTATTATCTAGCTGATAAAAATAAGAGGCTGAAACGTGATTTAAAAGTTTTATAAATTTTTTAATTTAAATAAATATTTTAAGTACAATATTTTAGTGCACTATATATATAGTTTATGGAAACTATATACACAATTTTTAACATAATACCATCAACATCCCTCTGAATGGCACACTAGACCTGATACACATCAATTAGGCATCGATTGGTGTCTTTAATATTTTGTACAAATAAAATTTCTCCCACTGGGTATGGAGTTTTAATCCACTAGGTAACCTGTAGGATATAATTCCCTTCAGTATTACCCAATATATTGCTTCAAAACTTAGTAATATTAACATTAACACCTCCTTTGTTCAAAATTACATTGAAAATATTGAACCATTATTACATAAATCTCAAATAAATACTCTTTCATCAAAAAAATAAATTCAAATGATTATATTAACATCCCAAAATTAAATCCAAAAAAATTAGACACATCCTCCAACCCCACCAAAACATGATGTTTTTTTATTTAAATATTAATAATAAAAGGGATGAATTGGGGCTTCATGCAGAGCCTCTCGCTATTATCTCTAATCATGATGCATGTTTTATATTTAATGTTTCAGAGAGTCTTCAATGAATGTTTGGTATAAATTACATAGCATCATTATTTATCACCACATATCTAATAGTTAATTATATGGGACTATTCATATATTAGAGTATATTCTAAGCATTTTATTGGTTTATTTATAAAAAATTTGGATAATCACCATTTTTAGGTAGAATTATAATACAATAATAGTTATTATTTATGTATCTAGATATAACTCCTTATTTATATTAATGGAAATAGATAGTTAACTCCATCTTATAGGGATGAATTTAGTTACATAAATTAAACAAGTTCATATTTTATTCAAGTGACAAAAAAAATTGAAAAATTAAATTAAATTTATATCAAAGTTTCTTAGAGAACACATTTGTGCTATATATATAACAGTAGATGAGATTTATATCTCAAAGTTCATGATCATGTATTTTTAATGACACAACTTTGGAGGGGTTTCATGTGATTCACAAAAAAAATTAAAGATGTTTGTACATTATATTAGTCCCATTGAGATATTTCAGTGAATTAGAGTTGTGGAATATGAGTTGGCATTGCCAAACAACATTTTCTAAGCTAATTTTTTTATATTTTTATATAATTTGGAAGTATATACTATAACTAACATATATTCTCAACAATGAATAAGTTCAATTGGATCTCGATCAATCATGTGAGGAATATTTTCATGAATTTTCTAATCATAGGGAGAAAGAAGATAAAAAAATTCCAACTATATTTACAAAAATATTACAAAATAACAATAAATTTGATAAATAATCTTATGTGTGAGAGGAAAAAATAGAGAATAAGTTCCAAAAGTTGTTAACTAGTGGTTAAAATTTCATGGAATGAATTTTTTTATGGTGGGTTGTTAGAACCATAAATTTATATAAACATTTCACCCCAAATAAAAAATATTTATTAAATAATTTTTTTTCCAAACTATAGAAAAAATTATAATAATAAATACCTAAATAATTAAGTATAACAATATTAGAATCATTAAATTTTTATATTAAATGATATAAATAGAATCCAAAAATTATATAAGACTTTTGGGAGTATCAATGGATATTAGATAAAAAAAATTATCATAAATATGATATCAAATTATTGTGTATAAGGTTTCGTAATAATAAATATACCTATAATCACTTGGGAAATAACATTAATATAATCCATTATATAGTATTTTTGAAAAATATATCTAAATGTGATAATATATATATGATTTCATTATTAAACTACTTAATATGGATAAGGTAATTATTGTAAATGTAATCTGGAACTTGGAATTATAATATCCGTCATAAATAATATTCAATACACATAAACCATTATATATATGTGTCTATTTATTTCATAGATGAAATTTTCATATTTAATTGAAAATTTTAATAAAAATGATTTTAAATTGTGAATCGACACATTAAAATTACGTAATGGTGAAATTTTGGTAATTTTGGGAAATAAATTATTTTTCAGCCACATATTATAGCGAGTTTTTTAAAAAAATACAATATTTTTGTAATATAAATTATATATTAATAAATAAATTATATTATCACTTTAAAAACAGAAAATATTAATTATTGGTAAATTAAAATTATTTAAAATTTTAAAATTAATCTATCAATAATAAAGAAATTATAAAAATCATAAAAAATATTTTGTTATGTTAAAAAACAATTTTTGATTACTTATCTTGTAATATTTACTATTTAGAATTCATGTAAATTTTAAATGTTTTTAAATTAAATGGAACGAAGTTTTATAATGAATTATTATAAAATTTTAATCAATAATTTGGATAGGATTCTATTTAATAATTTCTATAATAAGTTTTTATTTGGTAATTTCTAAGGCTCTATAAAATAGTAATAATTTTAACTCCAAGTTTATTTATAAATAGACCCCTCCCCATATAGTATATTTAACACTTAATATCCTTATAATTTCTCTATAATTATTTTAACTCATAAGAATCACTTAAAATATCCTTATTCTATTAAGGGTTACCTCTCGGAAACTAGGAATGCTCCAAGGAAGGAAAGAGTTTTTAATCATTCTATGTCTTTATATATTGTCTTCATTTTGGGAGGAATGATTTCTATTTTAGTTTCATACAATGTTGTGCCTATACATCCTTTGTATAAATATTCTTTTTAGGTACTATTCAAGATGTTTTTTCAAAAAATTTCATTAAAATCCATTCACGAGGCAATAATGTCACAAGAATAGTTCTTTTTATTTATAGTTAAATATTGTTGTGTAAATCAATTTTATATCATTTATTTAGTCTATTATGGATCTAGAAATTATTATATTGGTTTTATATCCTTCGAAGGCTAATATATATATCTGTATTTTTATATCAACTTGAATGAGACTAATCCTTATATTTCTTCATATAAACTATTAGTACTAATGATTCCATGAATTTGTGTTATTTTCAGTTGAATATTTTATCCTCTATGTGCATCAATTATATGGATTATTCAGTTCTTATTTTTCAGTGAAATTATCCATCACATATTTTTTTCATTCAATATTTTAATCCCATGTAAAATATCATTCATTCATAATTATAACATCATTACTAACACTTTTACCATAAATGGATAATTTATGCACTTTATGAATCATCATTCCCTAGAATAAATGAATCCAATCAACTAATTGTTATAGTGACTTTTCAGAATTTCAATTTCCATTCACTAAAGAGTAATAATATTTATATGATAAATCTATTTGATTTGTGGATTTCCAAAGTCAAAAACCAACAAGACCTATTCATGGATACCTTTTTATATATTTTTACTATGATAAATTATTTATATTATACAATCATTTATATAATGTGATTAAAGTATTTCATTATATACTATAAAGATTGTCTGAAGGGTTACCCCAAATTTATATAGATTATAATTAAATTTTGTAACTTTTCATCTCATTAAATAATATATATTTAGAGAAATTAATAAATTATTTCTCTAACAGTTAGCCTTTTAATAGGATCTAATTATTGTACTATGAGTTGGATGTTAGAATTTTTATTGTAACCCTTGTTACTATATATTTATGAAGTCTAGTAATAATAAATTAATTTTCTCCATCATTATTTATATTCTATAATTATAACTTATGTTCCACTGTGATTATATATATTATAAGATGTTTCATTCATTACATAATATCATGCTAATTTAGGATATTTTCTTTGATAGTGATTATATTATGATCCATGGATGATTCTTCCCTAGAACAATAAATGTTTTTATAATATTATTATTATTTTAATTGTTCACCAATACATTTCAAGTAAATTTACATGAATGATATAATATTATAAAGCTAATAATACATGTATATTATTTATATTTCTAGAATATAAATAAATAACTATTACATTAAATGTGTATGTTATGTATAAAAAACCAAATATTATCTCACATGATCAAGAAGTGTAGGCACCAACCATTAAAATTAATGAGTCCATTTAAAATAATAATGTATAATCAATATATTTTCTTTCATTTGAGGATATAAAACTCCTTAATGAATAAATACTATTCTTAAAATCATTAATATTGAATGTTCAATTATGCCAATAAAAGGAGAAGACCTCAAAGGTCCTAATAAAGGATGATCAGTATATATCTAAAAAAACTATACTAAATATATCCCCATTTATATAAAATAGAAATATATAATAAAAATGTCATTTAATATATATATATGTAGTTTTGTAATGTTTATATGAATGTGTTCTAAAATTATTGTGTAGAATTATTCTAAAACTTGAAGAACTAATTAAAAATATTTTAATAGAGGGAATTATAAAATTTGTTGATTAAATCTCTAATTTAATATTATTTACATATATATAATATATAAATTAAATAATAAACTTATATTACAATGGTCTTATGAAAAAATAATACAGTAGTAAATGGAAAATTGAGTCGAGGAAAGACTAAAATTACCTATCACTTCATCGAATTACGGTGAGAACACCTTGAAAACATAGGATTCCCATAAAAAGGTACATATGATATAATTTTAGGATTAATTTACCCAAGAATATTTTAGGGTAGACAATTGGGTGTTTAGGAAGTTATTTGTAGTGAACCATGTAGAGTTGTTTACTAATTATTTATTCTAACCATTAAAATCATTGCTCAAAAATATTTTCAATTAAAAATTTATAAATAGTTTTACATGTATGTTTTTTTATTACCAAACCATGGTATTTCTTAAAAACCAAATTTATTAACATTTAATACTACTATATTTGAAAATGCAATTTGAAATAAAATATAAATGATAAAAAATAATTAATTTTTTTAAGGAGATAAAAGTTGTTTTATGATATAAAAATTATATTATCATTGGGAAATTAAATTCAAATTTCATAAATAAATCATTTATAATATTAAATTATTTTATGACTTTAAAGATATATTTTCCTCTTTTATATTATTTATATACACTAATTCACTTATACTATATATTATTTAAATAAAAATACTTTAAAAATATATTCCATAATTTTAATGTTTCTAAAAATTATGAAAGTTTTTGAAAAATATAATTTTTACCATTAAATTACAAATCATACATTAATTTCATTAAAATTGATAAATAAATTAAATTGGTAAATAAATATATTAAATAATTTTTTTAAATGATCTATATGAAAATTAATTATCCATAATGAATAAATTAATATTCCTACCACTAAATTAGATTTATAAAAGTTATCTTACACATTTTTGATATAAATGTTATAACTAGATACAATATATAACATCAAATAAATTTTTCAATCCTTTGGACAAAAACTAACCATATTATTTATTAAGTATTTTATAGGGTTTTATATATTGTATATCTCAGAAATAATGTTATTCTTCTTTATGACCATGGTTCTTATTGACATTATTCTTTTATGAGACAATGAGACTATATTTTTTACCTCGTACTCATGATGTTTGTTTCATTTCTAACATCACAGATTTTTTAGTTGTTAATATTGATATATATCATTTGTTTTTAATGTTATATTATTAATTAATGAAATAATTTTTATTTGATTAAGAGGTTAATATGATATAAATATTACGTATTTGAAAAAATTTGAGTTTTCACTAGCTGAGTAATGGGGGATTAAGTAATTTTCAATTATTTTTTATTAGAGCCCAAGGTCTGGTTTTATAATTGTATACTTATCAACTGAGTGCCCCGTTATTTTATATCTAGTTATAATTTTATTGTTTAATTAATGTATAAATTAATTAAATTTGAATTTTTTTAATACATTTTCTTGTGTTATTATATATAATTACATTTTAGTTCCCACATTGGTGAATTCTTATTTTTTCACCCAATTTCAAGTATTCCTCAAGAATAAATGGGATTAGTGAAATTTTTCGATAAAGAGTTGATATCATATATGGAAATTGGATGTCTAGATTTTTAGGTCAACTCTCTGTATGGATGAAGAAAATGAAAATGACTAAATGATATATTTTTCTATGAATTGTATTAATTACATATAGTCACTATATGGTTTGGTGAGGAAATTGTATTGAAATCAGGGATATTAGATGGAAAAATAAAAATAATTTAGTTATATATACTATGGTGGGAACATTCATATTGGTTTTCATATATGATTTACATTCATATTTGGAATATAAACATGTGCATTCTTATATGTGGTTGCTTTTACTATGATAGAGGGTATGATTTCAATTTTTGATAATCTAAATTTTGAAAAAAAATCTTTTTTTAAAAGATAAGGAATTTTAATCATGGTTTTTTAAACATTTCCTAGATCAAGTTAAATTTTACACCATATCATTAAAAAAATAATCATGAATATAAATAGAAAAAACAACAACACGCACTCACAAAACCAACTATATAAATCAAAAAAAACAAATAAAAATATTCAAGGATAGTTAGAGGTTAATTTTGAGATGTCCACCCACAAAAAAAATTCAATGTGATAAGATTAAATCAAATATCCAACAAAAACAAAAAAACAACCATTATATTAGGATGTAAAGATGGAAACACAACCCTATTGAAAACAAATGAAAAAACCCAACACAACACCCAAGGTGGTCACTATCAATCTCAGTAGTAATACACCTTAATAAGACTCACTAGAATACCACTATCATCACCATTGTTATAGGATCTAGTCACCAAAATTATTTTTAGTGAATAGTGATAATCCAATGTAGAATTACTACCACTAGTGATGTACCATGATTAGAAGATGATGTTGGTGACCTTATATCCAAAACTGGAACACCCTTAACACAGAACTAGTAAAAAACCACATGAAACACTGGGTAGATCATCTTAAACATCCTCAAAGATCTCATGGATGAAAATTCAAATAAAATAAATAGATATTTTATTAGAAACATGAATATAAAACTCATTAGTAGACCTTCATTAAATGAAACCTATTTGATACCATCATTCATTTGAAACTTATAGAATTATTTTCCTACTAGAGTTAGATTCAAGTGGGAGAAAACCCCAACATCTATGAATAATCAGTACCTAAATTAATATATCACATAAATGTAGATAAATTTGATACACCAAAAGAAAAATACCATGAAATACCATCCAATAAATCTTCTCAAATTTGATGTTTAAAAGGCCCTATATTATGATATAGTGTCCAGATATTAGTTGACCACAAACAATATCCTGTATAAATTAATTAGATCTAGAAAAAAAGGGTATATTCAAGCCCACACATCTAACTATAAAAAATGAAAACCACTTCTAGAAAAGGTAATCCTGTAATAAAACAGTATAAATATAAAATATCAATGAAAATAATAAATTCATTGCAGATTAAATTAAACATTTATAATCATTATATATAGAATATATAAGAATTATAAATTCATTATCCTTGAAATGGAAATGGATTGATATATCCAATGTGAATGGGTTGAAAAAACATAGTATCTCTAACACACTAGTGACACCTCAACATGGAAGAGAGGAAGAATAATTATCCAAATTAATAATATGAATCACCCATAAACATGATCATAGTTTCGCAATCTAGAATTCAATTTGAAATTAATTAAAAAATATAAATTCATCAATATATCATGAGTTTCATATGTGAAAAAAATAGAACTCAGTAGAAAATCCAAAGTTCCAAGACACCATGAGGATACATCATCCATAAAATGGGAATATGAGAAAAGTGGTAATAATTAAGTGACAGAACAAAAAAATATGGTGCTTATAGTTATAATCATGATTACCATAAAGACCATTATAAAGGATGTTATATTTTTTATAAGGGTAATGGATTTTAGGGGTTGGGGTATTGAATCCAAGTGTTGAATTTTTTTTCAATGATATTTTAATGTGTTTTTGGTCAGTTATTATGAAGTGGTGATTCTTGTATAATTGTTATCAACTTAGTTTAAGGCATTGGAATTCATTCATGGAAAATTTTAGTTGTCTAAAATGTGATGATTCTTAGAAATATTATCCAATGTTAATGAATTGTGAAAAAATAAATTGTATGAGGTGCACAATGTTTTCTAAAATTTAAGTCATCCCTTTCTAGGTTAAAGAATATTTATAGAAGTATATAAAATAGTTACTGAGTTTTTGAAGTCTTCAATATGCCTTCTTGACTTTGAGATGTACATGTTCTATTTTATTTATTTTTAATTTTTGGATATCTTTTTAGTTGGGAATTTATTAAAAAATATCATAAGTGTAAGATAACCAAGGGAGCTATTCCCCTATGGCTTTGGTGGGAAATAAGGTTTTCCTATATCTAAGAAAGTGGAAGTAGAGATGTTGCAGGGGAGTTCACATTCCTTCCTAGGTGAAAATAGAAGTGGTTCCACACTGTTGGGTTCCATAGTTATGGATACAAGTATCACAAGTCTATTCCAGTGGGGGTTCAGTAGTGGACCCTTGTAATTACTTTTTCCGTGTTTATAGGTTGTTAAACATTATATAGAATCACCATATAATAGAATAAATCAACATGAAATGATGGGTGTAATGAACCAAAATTATCGAATATAAATATTACAACTTAATAGATGAATATTCATTATATAACATAATGATCCATGCAAGAATCATTTAGCTCTAGATCATTTGTAAATGTAGACATGTAAATAATTTGTCTATAATTGAGCTAAATCATCTACCATTATGTTATTCATTAATAGATACATTTTTAGACTTATTAAACATAATTCCTTTCATCATAACCTAGGGAAAAGAAACATAAGAAAGGGTGAGATTAAAATTTTGGTAAGGGTAAACAAGAAATATATCAATATATCTTGAGCATAAGGGTATGGGAACATGATAATAAAATTTAAAAAATATAGCATGCCTATCATAGATCATAAACCTTGGTAATTTCATAAAATGTTTTAGTTAATATGACATGAATTATAATAGATTCAAATGACATAAACCATGAAAATATTGCATTGTCAATAGGGATAGATTATTGGCCTATAATTAGAAAATATATAATTATTTCCTTAGTAGTTCATTATCATTATTATAAAACCTATTTGTTTTCAGTATTTTATGAGAATGAATATTTACCCATTACATTAAATGGAGATATAGGAATTTCCTTTCACATAATGAAAATCATAAATATATGAACCATAATATCATAAAACATTCATCATATCAGAATCCATGAAAAGAAATGATCTTCATAAACATCTAAATATATCATAATCTATTGAAAATTAATTGGTTTTATAATCTTTTCATTATAGAATAAATCATGGAAAAAGATGTGGGTTTTAAAATAATTATATCATTGAATATTCTATAGAATAGAAATGGGTTTCAAAATAATTCTATCATAGTATAAATTGTGCGTGAAAATAGGTTTTATAAACATCTTTTAATTATATACAAAAAACATTCATATAAATAATAATAATGGTATCCTTGGATCACATCCTGATTAAAGGATAAGTAACATCAATAGATGTCATATTATATGGAAATTTTTTTTTAAGATCAATTGGATCATTTTTTTATAATAATAAAATTTAAACATTAAAAAAATTAAAACAAAAAACATTTTGAAAATCCTTTTCTTTTAAAATCACCTTGGGAACTATTAAAAAAATCATTAGATATCATTTAAAACATTTCTTGAGTAAAATATCCTTTTGATTTTCAGAATCAATTTTTTGAACTAAAAAATCATAAAACATTTTTAAAATACATTTATTTTAAAATAAAATTTAAAACGTATAAATAAATATTTAAAAAATGATTTGTTCATAATAGAGGAAAAAAAACATTCATTCCAAAAACTTTTAAACAAATATTTATTTCACATTTTCAGTAAAACCCAAACAAGCATTGTTTTTGAAAAAAAACATGAAGATTTATTTTAAAACATTTTTAAAAAAAGTCAAACAAGTGTAGAAAATTATTTAATAATTCATTTTAATATTGAAAAAAAAGACATTTTTTGAAAAAAAATTATTGAAAACTCGCTTTTAGAAGAAATAAATGTTTCTAAATAAAGTGAGAAATACATATATTTTTTGATTTAAAATATTATTTTGAACTTATGAGTATATAAAGAGAGGAAAATGAAGAGAAAACACATATTATCATGACATAAGTATAGGATAATAAATTTTATGTGTTTATTTAGGGATGGATCATTATAATTCATTATCCAATATATAATCATAATCAATCTTAATAGATAACGAGATTATAACATTAAACCCTTACCACTTTAGTAACATTTTAATCATAACCCCATAAAATAATAACACCAAATAAAAATTTAAATATCATGTAATGAATTATATTGATTAAATAAAATATTAAGTGGATAGTATATACATATCTTAAAAGAATATTTTTCAATACCATAACATATGTCTCTAAGAAGCGAAATTGAGACAAAAAAACTCTTACCACATTAGTAACATTGAATCCATAAACCCCTTGAAAGAGATATACTAAAATGGATATGTAAATCCCTATAATTTTAAGTATCATTATCATAAAATACATCTTTGGGAGTATATATACCACATAATAGAATCGCGTGACGAATATGGCAGTATCTTACAGAAAATAAATGTGTGCCATAAATCTCTCACCAATAGTCTCAAATTCATTCATATATAGTAAAAAATATTTCATAAAAAAATAATTAAACATATAATACATAAGCATACTTATATATATCATACCATATATGATTTACTTGTAACCTCTTCTTACCAATTTTTTATAAATTCCATTTTAAATTGCATTTTAGATAATCACTACTTTGTTTTTCAAGCCTGTTTTGATTTTTTATTTTTGGTCCTCTTACTATGAGCATGAATCCATCATATCCAAAATTTTAACAATGATTTAAATATCATATATACTTATTATAAATGAGTATTTATTAATCCATATAAGTTATAGATAGAAAATGGAATACACTATTAATAGAGATGGTAGGTCATACGTACGTATGAAGGATATATCTATTTTCTCAATGGATTGAAAGAATTAATGGTAAATAATATATTAAAATTATATAATAATTTTTATTTAATATATTTTTCATGTTTGTATTTAATCATATCATTATTTACTTAAATTTAAATTGTTCATGAAAAAACGAATCACATCACTTCATGAGGTGGTAGTTATCTGTACACAAGAGCAATGTTATAGTATTCCCATGGAATAAAAATTATGGATGTGTTTGTGATATCATAATTTAATAAGGATAAAAATTTCACAAATACCATATATATTTATTTAATTTATCTTCTTTACCATCCAAGTAAAATATAAATTAAACAATATCACATCAGTTCATGAGTCGGTAGTCTGATATACGTAAGAGCTATGTTATTATCTTCTAATAAGTTTATAGGTAATATGGAAGATGTAGAATTATAATAATCCAGGTATAAAAGTATCATAAATATAATTTATAAACATTAAATATTTAATTATATCCAATTGTGAGATGTGTATATGGAAAATGAATTATATCACTTCGTGAGGTGGTATTCCGCCTTGCACATGAATGATGATTTCATAAACCGTTTGATGGAAGAGGAGATGAAAATAGGTTATTAAAACAATTTATTAATATCTAAGTATCTATGAGATACAGGTTTTTTATATTATAATACTTTAAAAAAATTAATTTTGGTGGAATAAGAAATAAAAAAAAATTCAACTGTAATAATGTTACCTCTTCTTGAGAGAGCTTCTTTATGTTTACACCTAAAGCCTTCTTAGGATAACTTACTAACAAAAATTAGGTATAAATATTGAATTATTATAAATTTTACATGATAAGGTTAAAATATTCACAAAAAATGGGCGTTGGATAAGATTTTATTTCATTTACCCCTTATCATTTTATTTTAACCTCTTATAAACACATTTTTACCTTAACCCCATTAAGTAAATTTTATTACATTAACTTTTCACCGTGAAAAAAAATAATAATGACAATATTAGAAAATAAAAAAAATTAATATTTTAAATGTTAAATAATTTTTTACAAATTCTATTCATAGAAGTGGAAAATATTTATTTAAACTTAATCCCACAGATGCGACGAAAAATAGTTTTCTAAAGAGAAATTTTAAAACATTGAAATGATTTTAAATAAAAAATCGATATAAAATTGATTATATTATCCTAAATTATATTAGTATATATAATTGAACTAATTTTACTTTAAAGACCATTATAAAACAAAATTTATCTTGTAAATTATTTGAATGAAATGTTATTTTTTTAATAAAAACAATTATTTTCACTATTCACAAAAAAATTATCTTTAAAAAAATTATTATCAGAAATACATGATAATTTTGAAATGAAAATTTAAAAAATAATTTTTATTGTTTTCAAATAAATTTTCTAAAATTATAAAAAAAATAATTTTAAAATTAGTGTTCAAAAGTAGACAAAACTATTTTTTAGAAAATATAGTTTTTAAATAAGAAACTATATTAATTATTATCTAGAATCTATAAAACACGTAAGATTAATGTTAAACACTTTATCGAGAAGTTAATATAATTATTTCATTAATATCATTATCGAATAGTTATTTTTTTAATATATTGAGTTAAAATCTGTTTGTGTGAATAAAATTTGTTTACCAAAAAAATATTTCCATTATTTTAAAATAGTTTTTATTTTTATTTATAATTAATTTGTCACAAAAGAATTAATTTTAGATATTATTTTAATCTATATATTTTTATAATTTATTGAATGTTATTCATACCCACCATTCCGATGACTAGGTGCGAACTATCATATTAAATAATAATATTTTAATAGTAAGTAACGTTTAATTTAAACCCTGTGTTTTGTGTAAAAAAATATAAACTCAGTGCTTAGTGTAGGATAATCCAAAAATAGTATTGCATGTAAATAAAGATAAAATCATAGTTTCATGTAATGATAAATATCATTAATATTAAATTTATTTGAGAAGAAATACTTAACAAAATCTTGGGGTGTTACAATCTACACCCCCCCCCCCCCTTAAAATTAATTTCACCCTACAAATTCATCACTCTAATAAAAAGAAATGAGGGTAATTTTACCTTTTTATATACTCAAGTACCCTTATAAATTACTCAATGTGGTTTTTTTCTCATAAAAAATGCTATGTGGGTGGTATTGTTTTGTAGATCATTCTCTGTATGATCTAGAATATCAACTGATTATTCCTTAGATGAAAGATCATGATCCAACTATATGACCTCTGATTTTAGTACATGTGAGGGGTCATGTGTGAGATTATATAGTAAAGATACATTGACAACATAATATACCTGATATAAGTTTGTTGGAAGTTACAATCAATAGTCTATCATAACAATATGATCAAAATTTTCAGATGGACCAATGTACCTAGGGCATAGATTTCCTTTGTATCATAAGAACAATTTCATCATTTGGTTGTGCTTTGATCAATTTCCACTTCAAATCTTACTTGATGAAGTTTAATATAATTTTTTATTCCTAAACCACTAGTGGATCATAATATCTATAAAAAATGATAATTTTTTCCTTATTTCTATAGCAATTATCAAAAATAGAACAAGAAGAATAGGTTATCCAATAACATCTGAAGTTTAACTTAATTCATTCCATAAATTTTTATTGTTAAGGCACCTCTAGGTTTGGGAAAAATTGAAATACAAAAATTTTAAATGGGGTTACTAAATATGAAAAATCAACTTATTATTAACCCCCCTAAAAACATTAAGTATATCTTAATGTCACATACTAAATATATGAATATATTTATCCTATATTGTCTTAACACATGGAAATATCCAAAATTACCATAAAAATTAATGAAAGAATACTTAATTTAATATAAATAAATATTTTATCATTATTTAAATAAAACTTAAAAATATTGAATATATTTCATAAATTCAATAAATCTCTAAACAATATCAATGATAACATAAACAAAATTTTCTATAAATTATTAATTACTTACAAGGTCATAAATACTATCTGATTTACTTAATTCATGTACATCATCTATTTATCCAAACTAAACTCCATTTTCGAGACATTATGATTATATTAATGGTTGTCTTCCCTCAACAAAAATATCACTATTCCACTAAATCAATTTTCTAGGGAATTAGTAAAATTTAACATATTTTTGTAACTCTATAATTTGAAACTTCTATGGAAGAATCCATTGATGTTTAATGATTCTAATTAAGAAAAAACAACTGATAAAAATATATTTATTTCAGTCCCAATACATAAGCAAATTAATAATTCCATCTTTATTCATTCAACATTGGCATGATTCATTACCTTATTCCTAAAAACTTCTTTCCTTTCATATTTAATTAATAGTCTCTTCATTATCAACAATATAATCACTACTCACACAACCTTTCTGATTCTCTTCAAGAAGTTTCCCCCTATGAAAAATATTTTTTAATACCAATAATTTCCACATATATAAAACTCAACCATTGATGATGAATTAGGGAAACAATTATCCTCATTTATTTGATACAATTCCTGGAAGGATTATTTTAATATTCTCCACATATAGGAAAATGAATCTTTTTTCACCTCTGGTCTCCGCTACCCAAAATCTCAACTAAATCTGTCAATATCTTCTTTAGTGAGACTGGAAATTGGTTAAGGTTATTCTTTATAATCAAATATCAAGATAACTTATTAGGAATATGCAAAATAACCTTCACTCCAGTCATCGTACCATTTTATTTTTCATCTATATATTATTTATAACATTCAATATTAATCTAGTTACATATAGTTTCTCCCATTCACTAAAACCAAAACTAAAAATGTTTGTTAAAATATTCCTAGTGTGAAACCCCATAATCATGAATAATAAATTGTAGTATGGTGAAATAATAATACATTCTTTTCAATTTATGACACCTTAGGCCTAACCTTGTACATTCATTATCATTGTTCAAATTCTTCATATTGGTTTGTTAGGAGTTTGTGAATTTCTAAAGCATATCCCTTGGATTACCAAACAAAGTGTGTAACAAGGACTATTTTCATGACCCAAGTGATGAATGAGTTCACCTTAATACACCCTTTTTTAAGGTTATTACTAGTAGGTAACTCTGTACCAGATCCATATCCACTTTTAATAACCAAACTAGGATGTAATTTCTTGGAAACCACTTTCCCAATCATTTAACAAAATTACAAGAAATTTTCCAATACATTGAATCATCCTTATATCTATACTTAGGCATATACCATGACATATACTTAGACTTATCCCTATGGATCTCACTAAATATTTCTGAGAATAGTTTTCAAGGGTTAACTAATCCATGCTCTGAAGCCAATTTTAATGACCTGAACTTATCATATATAAATATTATATCTTAATAAGAGTATATTCATTACATTACAAAAAGATCCATGACAAAATATTTTATGTGTAGGGCCATTGTAAAATTATAAATGTAACCAACTATTATGTAAGTTAGATACATCATCCCACACTGTTTTCATCATAACTATCACCATTCTTTGACATATCAAAATTAATACCTTTAATAATAACCTAGGGAATGTAATCATAAGAAATTGTGAACTCATTTTCTCACTAAGGTAAAATAAGGGATATATCAAAATATCAGGATCATAAGTGTATAAGAATAAGAAAATAACATTAAAAAACCATACCCTTCATATCATAGATCACAAAAATTGAGTCCGGGAATAAAACATGGAAGTTAAATATTCATGATTCATAATGGAATTAAAGAACATGAACCATGAGAACATAACATTGTAATACGTAATATATTTAAGGAATATAAATAAAAAAATTATTTTTTTTTAAATTTTATTTTCTAATAAAATCATGGTGGAATGTGTTCACTCCCCTAAAAATTATTGTAGTCATGTTTCAATCCCAATACTATCATAGTGAACAAAATAACTTACTAAACTAGGTTCACTCCCCATTAAAATCCTATTTATCTCATGAGATATCAAACATTACATATTTCATTAGAGGGATATAAAAGTCCCAATTTCCAAAAAATGAAAATCATACATATTTGTTTCATAAGATCATAAAAAATTCATCATATCTGAACCCAGTAAAAGAAATGGGTTTCATAATAATTTCAACGTATCAAAACATTTGGAAAAGAAAAATGTTTCATAATCATTAAATTATTTTATCATAGAATATAACATTGAAAGTGAAGTGTGTTTCATAAGAATCATTCCATGGAATAACCCATGGAAGAGAAATGGGTTTCAAAAAAATTATATCACGGTATAACCCATGGAAGAGAAATTGGTTTCATAAAAATCTTGTAATCATAAGAATGAAACATTCATAGAAAGAATAATAATGGTATACATAGATCCAATCATCTGTAAAGAATAAGTAACATAAATTATCTAATATTATATTGAAAATATTTTTTAAAGATTACTTGGAACTTTTTTTGAGGAAAAATCATTTTCAATTTGAAAAAAATATTTAAAACATAAATCATTTTAAATAAACATCTTTTTGGAAATAACTTTGAAACCTATTAAAGAATATTTAATGATTATTTTAAAATCTTATTGAGGAAAATAACCTTTACATTTCAAAAAAAATCAAACATGAAATTTATAAAACATTTTTGAAATAAATTTCATTGAAATTAAAATTTTATACTTATAATGGATTATTTAAAAAATTTATTTGTTCATGATGGAATAAAATATAGTTTATTTTATACATGTTCATGAAAAATAACTCCTTCACATTTTTTGTAAAATCAAAACTGTAATTTTTTATTGAAAACAACTTGAATAAACCATTTAATTTTTTTAAAAGGATAAAACATATTTAAAATTGTATTTAATAAATAATTTGGATAATATTAAAAACATATGTTTTTAAAACATTTTTATAAAACATGGTTTTTGATGGAAAAATGTTTTTGAATAAAGGGAGAAATAAAAAATATTTTTTACAAAATATTCTTTTGAACTATTACATATATAAATAGATAAAAATGATGGGAAAAATTATTATCAAGACATAAACAGTGTAAAACAAAAATAACAAGTTTCTTGAGATATGTATCATATGATTTCACCATCAAAAAACATAGTAGGAATAAATCCTGATAAATAATGAGAATATAACCGATAACCCTTACCAAATTGGTAACCTTTGGATCATATTCACCAATAAATAATAACATTAATGAAATATAAAATGTCATTAAAATAAGGGTATTAATTATATAAAATATCAATTAATAATTATATACACCTATTAAAATAATATGGGTGCGTAACATAACATATATATTAAAAAAGTCCAATTCAGAAAAAATCTCTTCCTGTATTGGTAACATTGAAACTATAACCACCATAAAAGAGAGATAATGAAATAGATATATAAATAATCATAATTTAAACTAGAGGATACATAAATTACATTCATTGGGTGTATATAAAGAAAAAAGAGAATCAAATTATGAATATGGCAAGAATCCAACAGAAAATTCAAGCGAGACAGAAATATCATACCTTTAGTATTGAATTCATCCACACATGTTCTAACCTCCATAATATTAAATAAAATTTTATTTTAAATCTATTACATATACATAAATATATATATATATATATCAAATGATATATAATTTACATATTTATAATCTTTTATTAACAATTCCATATTAAAATCACGTTTCGGATAATAATCTCTTCGTTTCTCATGTATTCTTTGATTTTTTATTTTACTTAATCTTAAGTTGATCATTATAAAATCATATATAGAATGTTAAAAAATATATAGATATAATCTATTTAAATTATATATTTATTTATAATAATCCATAAAATTTACAGATAGAAAATGAAATACATCATTAATGGAGATTGACGATCGTATGTACAGATAAACATTGTTTCCATTTTCTAACTTGATTGAAAGAAAGAAAGGTAAATAATATATTAAAATTAATGTATAATTTTTATTCCATATATTTATATCCCATATTTTTACTTATTCCAATCCATATAACCTATCATTTAAAGTGTGTTAGAAGAACAAATTTCATCACTTTTTGAGGCGATAGTCTGCCATAGACACGACCAACGTTATCATATTCTGATAAAATGTAAAGTAAAGAGGTATAAATGATATCATAATTAAAAATATATAAATATGTTACCAATATATTATATATTTATTTAGTCTATAATTATTATAATCAAAGTAAAATTGAAATAAAAAACACATCACATCAGTTCACAGGGTGATAGAAAGGTGGTACTCCATCGTACACATGAATGATGACTTCGTAGAACATTTTATGGAAGATGTGACAGAAATAGGTTTTTTAATAAATAGAAAAAAATCTCAATATATTTTAAATATTTTATTTTTTAAATTATCTTAGTTGAAAAAAGATTAAAAGAGGAGGAAGAAAAAGTAAAACCAAAAGGAATGTTTAATAATTTTTACCTCTTCATTGGAGAGCCACATTGGCTATACACTTAAAGCTTTATTAGATGAAATTATTAAAAAAATAATGCCTCTAGAATGAGGGGAGGGATTTAAGTAAGCTATTTGGGTAGTTATTGGTTGTACCCATATTTTTCACATTTCACAAGGATTAAAACATGGGTCATTATATGACATTATTGGATATAAGGTCTAAATATGGACAAAAACATAGTCTTAGACAAGTGTAGTGTTATTTTACCCTTTATCATTTTATTTTTAACCCTTAGGTAAACACATTTTCACCATAACTATGATAATTAATTTTTTCTTATTTTACTATTTATAATGCTAAAACATTTATTGAACTTAATATAAAAAAATATATTATTCGGATTCAAAATATTTAATTCATTTTTTCCAAATTTAATTCATAAATTTGTAGGATGGAAATTTAAATTTAACCTCATAGATGCGATGAAAATCTTTTTTCCAAAAAACTAAATATTAAAATGTTTAAAAAGTTTTTATATCAACATTCAATATGAAATTGATTAAAATGACCTAATTTAGATATATATATATATATATATAATTTTAGTAATTTTAATTTTAATACCATATTAAAATAAAATTTATCTTCTAAGTTCATTGAATGAAAATTATTTTTTAATAAAAACTTTTATTTTCCACTATCCACAAAAACATTTACTCTTTTAGAAAATAAAAAAAATAACCCAATGATAATTTTTACCTGAATATTTCAAAAATTAAGTTTATATTTTCAAATAAACATTTTAAATGTGGAAAAAAATTAATTTTAAAATAAGTGTGTAATAAACAATAAAATAGATTTTTAAGAAAATATAGTTTTTAAAAGAAAAATTATATTTATTTTATCATTTATCTAGAAAAAATATGATGAATATTAATATTATATTGAATATATATTATATAAATTTTATTAAAATCGTTACCAAAAGTGATTTGTTTAAACTATTGAGGTAAAACACATTTGGTACCTAAAAATAGTTTTTACAAAAAAAAAATTATTTTATAATACCATTTATTTTAATTTATAATTAATTGGTCACCAGAAAATTCATTTTATAAAAAAATATTAAACCATATATTTTCATAATTTTCTTCAATAATATTCATATTTTCCATTCCAACAGCCTGTTAATAACTATCATATTAAATAATAATATTTTAATAGCAGGTCGTGTTTTCTTTAAATTCAATGTTGTGTATAACGTAAGCTACCATTAGTGTTTCTTATAATGAAATCAAAATTCATTGTTATGTGTAATGGAAGTTGAACATGGTTTTTCTTGAAATATAAAATATCGAAATGATATAATTTATTTAAAATATATATTTCACAAAATCTCGGGGTGTTACATGGGATATGAACTTATTGTTCTTCTATATTAAAATATATGAACATTATAATGGTTGTCTTATCCATTATTATTAATTTGACCAATTATCATGAATGATCTTCTATAATATTTAGTATATTTAGGGATCTTAATCATGTGTTTAATTTGACATTTATGCACCCTGAAGATCACACTTAGCCATGAGGTTTGAACTAAGCTACACCTATCATCATGTTGAGTTAACTGATACAATTTAATAATGGATGAGATAATCATACACAAAATTAATGCATCATCTCATTTTAAAAATATATTAACATCCAATATTTATTTATTATTTATAGAATCTTGAATCGAGTTCGAAGTTAAGCACTTGATTTAGTGTATATGAAACATTGAAATGATGAATGCATGCATTTACACATGCATGCCTGAAAATCAAATGATGGAGAAGATTAAATGAGGTCTACTACATGAATTATTTATTTAGAGTCCTTTGGGTATTTCAAAAAACTATATATTCATGAATTTTGAAAAAAAATTAAGTTCCAAGTGAATAAATAAAAAGGCATAGTGATGTGAGTATTTTTAATAATAAGAGATTGTTCGCATACTTGATTGCAAAATGAGATTCAGGGTGATGTTTTCTATTTATCCATTTTCTATATTAATTATATTTCCAAATTATAAAGATAGATCCATGTGTCCTATTTTCAATATAAAATAATATTTCACATAGATGATTTTATGAATAGTTCTACAAATACCTATTCAAAAGTGATTCACATAGCCTGTTAAATCATGTGGATGTTTTTTTCTATCAATACATTTTGAAAAGAGTTTCACATAGCCAGTTATTATAGGTTATAGGATTTGTGTCCTGATTCATTTATGGATATAATGGGGTGGTAAGAACTAATCTCCCATTTAATATAATATAAAGGAGAGAAAATGTTTGAAAAAGTGAAGAGATCAGGGGAGAAAAAAAGAACTATGTGAAAAATAATTTAGTATTGAAATTTTTATTTAGGATATTAATATATATATATATATGAAGGATAGATAAAATATGGATGTTATATGAAAAATTCATGTCTGTTGTTTTTATATAATATAGAACTTCTATGAAATATTTTTTAGTATTGAAGGGGTGATGTGTTGCTAAGAAAATCTAGGAGACCTTATAACCATTATGCATAAATAATTTGATAAGCCTAATATATCTATGTGTCAAATAGAGAAAGAATATTATCCAAGAAATACTATAAGAATAATATTTCATGTGTTTCATATTTTGATGAACATAAGGAGAATTTGGATTGAATAAGATCTAGAAGGTTAGTTTCATGACCAATTCAATTGATCCTTATAAGTAGCAGATAATGATCTTGATAGTCTACACAAGTAAATTTAATCCTTATTTTCAATGGAGGAATAAAATATATTGAATAAGATCATTATTTGTATAGATTATTATTTGAGGAATACTTGAGGCTTGATATTGGGTAGTCTGAACAATCAAAGAAGAAGAGTTGTTGGGGTGTCTAACCAATTCCTAAGAGATTGTAACAGGGATGTTTAAGAAATTGTATCCACTTGAAGGTGTAGGGATGAATCCATATTGGGGGGGAGCCGAAATTTAATGATGTGTGATTTTATGATGAACATTTTAAATCCCTTTGTGAAGCATTATATATTATTATAACTTCAGATGAGTTTTTATTGAGAGATAAAATTTATTGGTTTGAGGAACTTAAAATTTTTGAGTGGTTGAGTTCAAATAAAATAGTATTCACACTATTAAATAAATAATTAACCCCCTCTCCATTGTTCATTCATCCAAGGTAATTAAAAGTTGTATCATGTCCATAGGTTTCCCCTAAAAATACAATTTTTACCTGATTGTTTTAAATAGAATTTTTGAAGTGTATATTTTAGGAAGTGATTGAATTCTCCCACATGGAGGAAATTTAAGTTACTTAGGAGGATGAAAATTTGGAGTGTTATCCCAAAACCTAGAAATATATGAAGAAATTAGTGACAATGAATTTTAATAATAATCCAAAAGTTATTTTATAAATACCACCAATTGAAAGTTATGAACGTTTTATAAGTATTAAAGTGTATTTTGATTATAATTCTTCATATAAAGCTTATTATAGATAAAATAATGATATTTCACTTTATGATCTTAATTGTGAACTTAAAAAAATATGAATAAGGTTCCCAAATGAGTGAGAATTTATATTTTTAGAGTTATAAAATTCCTTCATAATGAACATTAGAAGTTGGAATACGAATCTAATTCTTTGAAAGAAGCATTATCATAAAATGGTTATCATATGCAGCAATGTCACAAAATTTTGAAAGTTATGTACGAAATAGTATCACAATTAAATGAAATATATGATCAAATTTTTAAATAATTTCAAAGGTATATTTTTGAATAATATTTATTTGATACTATTTTTATAAAATCCTTCCATGCATTTAAATAATTCCAGTGTTTCATGGGATTTAAAGAATTGTAAATTGGATATTAAATAAAAAAGGATTAAAGAGATTGACTCATTGTTGTAAGAAAATATTTCATTCCATTTTTTGCGTGTTTAGAAGATGAGTAAGGGTAGTGAATAAATTATGGTAATGAATGCCCAAAACACTATGTGGAAGATCCAATCAATAGGTCTATGGTGGATATTAGAAAATTTTTAATTGTAGGTTCCCCGATACGATCCCAATATGTGGTAATGATGTACCAAAAACACTATGCTTGTTATTATAGTCAGTAAACTAAAAATAAAATAAGATCAAGGTTTGTGGGTCAATGATAGTTCTATAATAGATTTGGGCACTGTGAATTTGATATTTGTTTTAATCCTTAAAATTATAAAGAAAAAATGGATTCCCATAACAAGGGAGAGAATTATAGATAATAAGATGAAATAATAATAGAGTAATAATAATCTACATGGTTCATATAAGTGTTAGGTTTTTAATTTCATCTATGATGTTTACCCCAAAAGTGGTCATAAAGGTGATTCATGTATATCTCAAAATATTTCAAGATTTAAGGGGAAGAGAATACCACAGGAGAATGAAGATTCGTCTATTGGTAGAAACATAGAAAATGGAACAATTCATATTACTCCAAAGAAGTATCAATAGAATTCATCCTTGGAAACATTTCATAAGAAAGATCAGAGACAAACAAAGTCCATGAAGACAAGAAATAGTGTTATATCACAAAATAAAGATGCGAAGAAAGGAATTCAATTGAATCCATGTAGAAACTTTTAATAAAGATGTCAACATTCCCAAATATATTCTAGATATTTTTCCAACTGATTTGGAGATATAGAAAAAAACCAAAAGAATCATAAGAAAATGATAGTGATAAAGGTAAAATAAATATTTCACATGATGAAGATGAATTTCTTGAGAGATTTTAAACTAATAACAAATCTTTTATTGAATAAGTTAATTATGGGTTATGTAATAAAGCTATATGTAATGCAAGATAATGTTTGACCACATTTTCATCATAAGAAGATTCCATGAAGAGAATGAAGCATGCATTAGAAGATGCATGTGATTTGATAGATAATGAGTGCAGAACCATCTAATACAATGAAATGGTAGGTGTGATAAGATCCAGGATACCTAATTAAAAAAAATATTTTAAAATCATATTTCCATCATAAAGAATAGAGAAATTGGTGTAACATAGTTGTGAAAACAATCTCAACAGTTTTTTTCACATTGAGGAACATGTAAATCTACCAAATTCCCTTATATCTTTTATGAATTGTATTTGAGCATATAAAGTTGGGGATTTAAGTTAAATAATTTTCTTAGGGGATAAGATGTATTTAGTGTTGTCATATTCTAGATAATAATGATGTATATCATAAAAACTAGAGTTCATATTATATTGGGTATCATAAAGAATTGTCACTCATAAATATCTTCCTTGGTGATTATATGGAATCATTCATAAATTGACTACTATACAATGGATTTCATTTTGGTGTTTTCTCATTTTGGAACAAATTGAAATACTTTATTGAAAACATACACCATCATAATGATTTGATGAGTTTTTCCTTTAAGGGGGGTCCATATTGAGAAAGGAGGATACCAAAACATTTTAACGTGAATCTGGATTTTTTGGGGTATCCTAGTAAAAATTGAATTTGAGGTATCCCTTTTAAAATATCAACATCTATTCGAAATTTTATTAAATTTACAAATTAATGGGTATTTTTGGTTATCATAACATGATAAAAAGGTGTATTTACATAAATTATACATGAACTCTTTTGATGGATTATGGATATGTTTTCATGTTATATATTTCATTTAAAAGATTCTATTTTCATACGATCCCTATTTGTGAGATAATATTTTCTGAGAATGATTTCACATTTTATGTATTTTATGGGTATTCCAAATAACCTAGGTTATATATATCTTGTTTAATACACTGTTTTATCCCAATTATAAGTAGATTTGATTAACTAAATTCTATTTTCCATGAATCATTTGATATCATTCCCACTTTTACAAAAAGGGAAGATGTTTTTCACATGAAAGAAGAGGTGAGAATACCCCACATACCCTTTTCAATTGATTTAAAATAAGGGGGATAATAAGTAGAGCATGTATATTTAATTTAGTACTATGAATAGATATTGAAAAAAAAATACAAATGGGATATTATTGATCCCTAGGGTCACATTTTTTATTAATTATGTGTCAATGTATATTTGACGAGTTGTAATGAAGTGGTGATTCTTAGAGAATTGTTATACACTCACTTTATGTCATTATATGTTATTCTTGTGAAATTATCCACCTTGTAAATGTGATGATTTTTTAAACTATTCATCAATGAAAAACACTTATGCCGAAAGGAAGTTGATGATGTGAACAATGTTTTCAACAAGTGAATTCATCCATTGTTTGGGTAAAAAATATTTAAAGAAGGACACGAAGTATATACTGAGTTCAGGAAGGATACCAAATGGATGATAGTATTTGATTTGTCAATGTGTTTTTATTTTTTATATGTGATTTTGAATATTTGGTATGTGGGGGATTTATTAAATAATAATCCAATTGTAATCCATCCAAGTGACATATGCGCCACTGTTTAGGTGGGAAAGTAAGTTGGCATGTAGATAAAAAAGCAGTGGTATAGAGGTCTCTCGTTCATAGTAATTGAGCCATATCTGAACAGATTAGTGTCTCAATCATGTAGGGAGGCATAGGGGAGGAGATATACAAAAAGGGTCTAGTGGTAGTAGGGGTTCAAGAGAAAACCCCAGTTCATGCATTTAGGCACTTCCAAAAACTGTGCACATGAAAACTATTTTGATGAGTTGTAGAATATCAAACTAAGTTATTTGATGAAGTTAAATGATAGATTTGGTGCATACAAAAGATTAAAATTATAAATGCATTTATTAACTCTTTAATGGATGAAAATATAATAAAGGACAATATTTAATAAGGTTATGAATGTGAATAATTGATCCTAGGTTCTTCGAGTATTTCACAGGACTAAGAGTCATGAATTAAGTGAAAAATGAAGTGCCACATTGAGAAATAGAATGACCAAGTGATGCAGGTATTATTAATGAGAATTTATTATTCACATATCTAAATGCTAAATGATATTATTATACCCATTTTCAACAAATCTATTTTTAGAAGAAATTATTATAGTCAAATGCTTAAGAGACGTCCACATAACTGATCTTCTATTTAAATGAATAATTCACATAGTCGATTCTATAAGTAGTTCAAGGTATCTATTTTAAGAAGTGAAGTACGTAGTTTGTTTATTCATGTATATGTTTTTTCTATGTATTAATTTTCATAAGTTCTTTACATAGACAACTGTAATGAGGACATTCATTTAACTATTTATATTACATATCCATTTTCTTGAGGACCTAAAAATCATAGTATACTATTTGTGTTTTAGGAATTTAAGACCTACAAATGAAAAAAGAGTTCAAATACCATGTAAATAAAAGGAAAAAATATCTAAATATTTCAATAATTTTAAATAATCAGGTCTTACATAGAATTTATAAGATGAGTTTATTTTGAAGTAAAGAGGAAACATATATAATGGGTTTCAAATGAATTATTTAAAATGGTCAAATTATTTGTGCAATTATGAATTTATGGTGATACTTGGGTGGTAATAATTTGTATCATATTCACTAAAATAGAAAAGATATATATTTTAAAAATATATTCATAGATCATGGGAGAACAAAATAATTATTTGAAAAAGAATTTGGCATTGAAATTCTAATGCAAGATATACATATATATTTTAAGAAAATATTAAAGTTGTAAGAGAGAGGGAAAAATCATGTGTGTTGATGTTCCTTCAATAAAAAACATCCAAAGAAGATCTTCTGGTATCAAAGGGGAAAAGATTTTTAGAGAAAAAATTGAGATATCTTGAATCTATTGTGCCAGAAAATTTTTACAAGCCCAATACATCTATATATCTAAGGGAGAATGAGTTATAGAAAATAAATACTAAAAGTAGAATATTTATTATGTTTATTTTTTAATGATCATGATGATTACACATATTGCAACATATCTTGATGGCTACTTTCAAGACTAATGGAGATGATCCTTATTAGTTTCTTTTATAGTTCTTGAAGGAGTACTCAAGTAAATGGAATCCATCTTTCTTGCAGAGGAATGATAACTATAGAATAAGTTATGTAAAAATCTACAATATTATTTGAATAATAATGGAGGATTGAGATTGGTGTTTCTAACCAATTAGATAAAAAGAGTAGTTTTGGTGTCTAACAAATTATTGAGAAATTGTAACTAGAGTGCTTAACGAGTTGTATTCACCTTTGTGTATAGTGAATTATCCATGTGGGGGGGCCTAACAAAAATTAAAGAGTTTTTATTTTATACCAAACATTATAAATCCATTTTTACATCTTTCTATATTACTTCAATTACACACAAGGTGAGATTGAGGGATTACAATAACATGTTTGATAGATTGAATTTAAAATAAATATAATTTATAAAAATAACCACACATTCACCAACCCTCAAAGTGGTTCATCATGTTTGGAGAATTATAGGGGGAATAAATCACTAGATGGAAGGAAACAACATCATTAACTGGGGAAGACATCCATGTAAAGTCATCAAACATGAAATAATGAGTTCATAAAAGATAAATAAAAATAGGGAACATAAATATAAACAGATACAGATGAACCCAATGATATAAAAACCTAAATAACCTCATAGATCAATTCCCAAATGGATACGTGATTATTTTCTACCTATGTAAGAAACATATGGTGAGAGAATATATAATGCTTCCAAATTTATTTGTATTTTATAATGTTTTGAAAATAATTTGTTTCTACAAATTGAATTACTAAATTTTAATAACTGTTTTTTTCAATGGATTTAAAATATAGAAAAGTATTTTAAATTGTGTTTTCATTTAATTGAATTTTTTTTTATAAAAATGTGAGTATATAAATGCGTGATAATTTTTAAATAATTATTTTTTCTCATATTCTAATAATATAATTATGTTTTTAAATATAAAATTTAATACTGATTTGGGAGTGTTTGACATTCAAATTTGGATTTGATATTATAAAATTGGTTTATATATGTCCTTCGAAATTACGTTTAGAATACAAGATATATTTTTAAAAACATGTATGTATGTCTTTTTATATAAATTTTTTTATATTATTTTCTCATATAAACTGAATAATTTTGGAACATGTACCTAATATGGGAATGAGAGATGATCAGATCTATTAGTTTATCTAAATATATTCAAATATTTACTAGTGTTTTTTATTAAGGAATCCTTAGATAATTCAGAGGTAAATTTCATAGTATATCTCTAAGGTAAATTGACAGAGTCATTATGATGATAAATATCAAAATATAAAGTGATGGAATCTAAGGAACATAAATAAAAATAAAGAATATCCCAAGAAAGGGAGAAACATGGATAACATTAGGTTCTGAAATTAAAGTGAATATTGGGCGTGATGAAAGACCCTCAAATTGATGAATGGAACCTCATTACAAAAAAACAATTAAATAATTATAATTGAACTAGATTTACTGAATAAATGTGGATAAAAGTGATTAGGTATTCATTTAACTAAATATTTTTCTTTATTTTTTATAATAAAATGATTTATGTTTGGTAGATTATAAAACCAGCTAAATTTTGAATTTAACTATTTCTCTTTTTAAATTGAGTAAATGATATAAGTGGTGAAGAATGGAAATAAATTTAAAACTTTTTTATCCAAATATCATGTTAATAATTTCATTTCATTAGTGAACATTAATTAGACTTAGTAAAATAAGTTGAACTAGATTTAGAAACTCTATAGTGTCCAAATAGAGTAATTATGATAAATTTGAAATTTTCATAACTATTTTAAATCGTTTAGGTTGATAAATGCCTATTAAAATTAATAATATAATTTTATTAATATAATTTTGTTTCTCATTGATTTTTTTATATTAAATTTAAAAGGAAATAAATTTTATAGGATGTGAACGGTTTAAATTATTGATTTATATACCATGAATTGAAATCATTATTTTAGTACTAAACTTTTTAGATATTATATAAAATTATATATAATGGTTTCCAAGTCATTTTTAAAAATATTATATTTATTTATATCATCATTAAATCATATTTTTTGCGAGTTCAGACTTAGTACCATATTCCTTCATCTTTTATAGGATTGTATATATATATCTTGTGAGTGTTGAGGGAGATAAAGGGAGTGAGTGATTGTGGTGTTAATATAACATGAAAATGAGATCAATAGAGAGCGGGGGGTTAATTAGTGTTGATATTTTTTCTTATCAAATAAATTTATCCTCTTCTTATCCAATGTAGATCATATAAACTCAACACGGTGTATAAATGTAAATAAGGAACACAATAGTTTTTTTAAAAAGTGTTTCTACCTAAATGGATTATTATGCCATCGGTGTAAGTTAGTATTATCCCCATTAAAGAAAATTCTCTTTTATTATCAATATAGAGATATATGAAATAGGATTTCCTTAAACCTATATATATTTTTCTCACTACCCATTCTAAAATAAAAACCACATTGTTATGCAAAAACACAAAAATATATTCTTGAAGAGTAATCACTTTAACTTATTTAGTCATAAATAGACTAGTTGGAATGTGATTTTCTTCCTTATCACTTCTATATAAATCATGTGGGTTATTATCTTCATTGTTGTTTCCTAAAAATATCATATAAAATTCTCACTATAAATGTCAACATTAATCATTATCACACTCAGATATTATGATTTTCATATAGTTACCTATTATGATTTTTGTTGAAATGTAATTTTAGTATTATAACCAGAATAATTATTCCATCATTAGAATATGGAAATTTCAATAAAAATGTAATAATGGTTTTTATTAAAACTATTTAAGAAATAACAAAGAAATCCTTGAGCCTTTATTTCTAAAAAATTGATTTTAAAAATATCTAACTAAAGTTATTATTTGAAATTAATTTAAACATAAATGATCTATTCTCAATATTTTTCATTTAATTATCCATGATTTTTTAATCATTTAAATACTAAAGAACACTCTTCACTCTCCACTGAATTCCCAAAAAACCCACATTAAAATTTCAATGAGATATTTATTATCTAATTCCATATATATATTTTCATTTAAATAATGTTTATAGTGTGAAAAATAAATTCTTCAAACAATCATCTAATCTATATCCCAAAAATCATCTCATAGTTAGTAATGATTTACATTAATCGCCATGATATTAATTTTCTGAATAAATTCTTATTAACACCTGAATTAAGATTTTTATAATTCACCTGTTAAACAGTTATGAAACTTTCAAATATATATTATTTATTATTTGTGACCACCGAAAACAGTTAATATTCCCTATAAATCATTAGATGTTATGTATCATCTATTGAATTTTATGTATCTCATGGTAAATCTTCTTCATGCTTTGATTTTACTTACATATCATGGTACTTTGTAAATTCTAATTTATGTAAACTTAAATAATCTTTGAAAAAACAAATATAAAACATGGTATATTTTCATGACCCCCCCCCCCCCACAAAGTATACCCCTCCTAGGTCGGTAATGGGAGAAGAGAGATAGTGACACTCATGTCCCACCTCTAGTAGGCCCCAGGTAGAGGACAAGCACTGAGGGTATAATAAACATACAAATGGGAGGCATTAACTTCTAATAGAAACACATGTGGATGACAGAGATAAGACATACCCCAAAAAATTCCTTCTCGGACTATAATATAAAAGAAAAACCAAGTACACAATTGTAATTTCATACAAGAACTACAACAAAAAAAAAGGAAAATTGTAATAACTAAAATCAAGTAAGAATGATAGCAACCACGAAGTCCAAACAGATCCTCAAACCCACAAGTTATCAATAACTAGACTGATCTCGAACTGACTCCAACTAACCTGAAAAATAGTTTATATATATAGTGTGAATATAACGGTATACTCAGTGGGATCCTCCCTCGAGCCTCTTATGTAAAATAAAAGAAATCATACCAAAGTAGAGTGAACAAAAAATGAAACAAACTCATAAGCTAAATAGGTATACCATGTTCCCAACCTCACCATGGATACAATCACTAAGTATTGTATAAAATAGCATATGATATAATAAAGAATATCAAGGGTACCCCACTACTACTTCCCTACTGGTTTCCCACTCTAACACCAACACCGTACGTCCTAAGAATCTCTGTCTAAAAAAGTTATCCAAAAAAAACTTAGGAAAAGAACTAGAACATTCACCTCATTCAAGAAATTCCACCTTTTCAAAATATCCAATATTAACTAGGTAGTTTTCGGGATCCATCACAGCTCATACACTGAGTAAGGATCCTCAATCCATTACAGTCTATACACGTTATACCTAAAGAAGTCCCTAGGAAAATATATCCAGAATACATGTGTGTAGAATAACCATAATCTATTACAGTTCTATATACACATATATTAGGAAAATTAACCACCACGCATACTAGCACAAGTAACTACCAATAGAAGAGAGTAGGTCTAAAGGGGGTTTTCATCCTTCCATCCTTTCATCAGGATGTTAGGGAAAACACTCCCCCAATGATCAAAATTATAGGGTTTTTAATGAAAACACACCTCACCATATCCACATCAAATCCCTTCAAGGATACAAAATTCCCCATGAAATGGATTTCTCAATCCCAATACTCACACTTTAGAAACTTCCCAAATTGTTGTTGATGACAAAGAACTCCCAAAACAGCACGTAGATGCTCTGCATGATCCTCCTCATATGTAGAGTGTATAAAGATTTTTTCAATAAAAATCATCAAGAACATATCCCATAACTCACGGAATACAGTGTTTATTAACCCTGTGAACAAAGCTATAGTGTTCATCATACCGAACTGCATCACAATGAACTTGTAATACCCATGATGACAACAGAAATATGTCTTTAAAATATATGAATCCTTCACTCACATATGATAATACCATAATTTCAAATAAATAATTTAGAACCCACATTCACCCTTCTGTTGATAGAATAAATCATTAATCCATGGAAGAGGGTAGCGCTTCTTTACTGTAACTTGTTTCATGTGGTGATAAATGATACAAAAGTGCAAATTGTTGTTAGATTTATTGAAAAAAACTTGTGTGCCCCCATGGTGAAACACTCAACTGAACAAAAAAACACTATAAAAACCATTAATTTATATAAATATCTCTTTCAATTCAGAAGGAAACATCCTATATGGGTACATTGAGATAGGAGACCCATTTTGTTTTAGTCTAATCCCAAAATCGGTCTCTCATCGAGTGGGTAATTCTAAAACCACCTCTGGAAAGAAATTAGGGTACTCATATACAACCCTAAAAAATTCCAATTTTTTAACCTCAAACTAACTCAACCTCATCTCATCCATCAAGAATGATAAGGATAGAACATGCCTCTGACCCATCTGAGGGACATTCTCTCCACCAAACACTATTGGTTCTCCATCAACATTGAAGAACACCACCTTCCTCTGAAATAAATATTTGATATCCTAAATATAATCGACCAATATATAATATGTATAATTTCATATGTTTGTATCCATAAACATAGGAAATTTTCCTAAAAGTGTTGATTCCCCCGCACTAGCTCATAATTTCTATATAATTCCAACAATTCAGCTCGACATCAAATTTGCATAGTAAATTCCAAGGGAACTAGAAGCCTCTCTACCTCAAGTCTTAAATCATGGGAAATTTTAGGTTATATGAATGAGTTTGTCACTCTTGGATAAAAATATCATGAAAGAAAATGGTACCTCAAACGACATCTAGATCGCCTAGCATTAGAAATGTAAAATCTTGAAGCCTAACGATGATCAGCTCCATGACTTATCTGACAGGATAACGACCACCTTTATGGATGAACTTTTCTCTTAGAGGATGGGGAGAATCCTCCAGATTTCCTCTGCATTCCCCATATCCTCTCTACTAATCCAAAAAATAGAGAAAAATGCTATTGTTTCTACCACTGGAAATGCCTATTTGGAGGAACTTGAAGTAGAATAATTGGTGAATGATGACTGCTCAGAATGTTCGGGCACTCTCATCATTGATGACCTCATCCTCCACAATAAAAACACATGTATGATAAATTAACATCGTTATGAGAGCCACCTCCCCTGGAGAAAGGATACATTGAAGGAAGGGACCTACCCCCAACTAATCATATGTAATTCTATCCTGACAACTATGAAACCTAGACCACATCTCTACATCATGGGGAATCTTATAGACTCCCCTAACATGATGATCCTATTTTGGATAACATCTTCTCGATGAACTATTCTCACTACAACTCCTCATGATACATATTCAACATAAATGGGGTTACCTGGCATTGGATCTTGGCATGAAAATCCTCATTGAAATACCATTCCCTAGCTTCCTTATCCAGAAATAGGTCTAAACCATATCACAGAAGGTTCCTGAAATAGATACCAAACTATCACACATTGGAGCTACCCATATGAAAGGTAAGTAGATCCTAGAAACTATCCACCTTCAGAGTCAAAGAAATAAAATCCGCTCTTAACTATTCTCCAAACCCCTCCTACGAGACTATAGACTCCTCATGACCCCTAAGGAATAAGAACTACTACTCTCTCACTGTCCCACACAGCATCATCAAATCTAATGACACCCAGTGTTCCTTCTAAGCACGGATCAAACTAAAAGTTATCTCAACCTCCTCCAACCAGTCTTCTACGACTACATCTAAAAAGGATCCCTCGTACCTCTATAGACTCTAGCACAAAAACTCTAGGAGTTTACCCCTCTAAGTGTCGTCGTTGTTAACCACAACTCTAAGGTGATCTGCTGGCGCAACTTGTTGAACAAATTCTATATGAAACTAACAAGGATTTAAACCTAAATCCATACATGTAAAGTAATAAAAAATAATAGCTCCAAAAAGAAAGATAATACATACACCAAACAACTCCAATTTATACTACAATATAGAAGAAACCCCTTGAATGCAAATTTATTGTTATGGAAGAACTACTACAACTGAAAAGTAAAAATGTAAGTTCCAAAAGGAAGTAAGGACGATAGTGACCACAATGACTAAACAACTCCTAAAACCCACAAGCTATTAGTAACCATCCTAATCACTGAACTCCACTAACTGGCCTGAAAACAATTTATATATATGTAGGTTGAGTATAAAAGTAAACTCTGTAGGATCCTCTCTATAGCCTCTCATGAAAAAAGTAAAGAAATCATGCTAAAGCGTAGTGAATAACAAGTGAAACAAAATTCTAACCTAAACAGGTATAATAAGATCCAAACCTCAACATGGCTACTCTCCCCAATTATCTCAAACAAGAGAATATAATATAACAAATAATATTAAGGGTACCAAACTATTACTTCCCCAGTGGTTTTCTACTCTACCACAACATCTCACGTCTTGAGCATCACTCTCCAAAAAGGGTAGACCACAGAAAAATGGGTGAAGCACCACAACATGCACCTCATGCAACACATACCACCACATCCAAATATCAAAAAGTATCCAGGTAGTTTCTGGAAGCCACAAAATCCTATATAACATGTATCGTACATTGGGTATTATACCTTAAACCATCACATCTCAAACACCGAGTAACGATCATCAAGACATCAAAACCTATACACATTATACCTATAGTAGTCCTTATGAAACTATATCCAGAATACATGTGTGTTAAATAACCACAATCCATTACAACCCTCTACACACATATATTAGGAAAAATAACTATCATACATACCAATATAAGTAACTACCAAGAGAATAGAGCATGAATGAAGGGGGTAGTCAGTCATCTATCCTCCCACAGGGATGTTAGGGAAAACACTACCACATTTATTATAATTATAGGGGTGTCATTTTCCCTAACCGAAAGGGTGGAGTAACATATTAAGACATAGAAAGTACATGATATAATATAGCTCACAACAACACTATGGGCATAAACTAGTCTCAGACTCAATTGCAGCTAACATATCTCAAACTCCATGTTTCCACTTCTAAGACTAGATATCCTATAAGAAAACACCCATTTAAAGAGATACATTAAATCAATTTTTCTCATTTTATCAGTTTCACTTTACATTAATTAATTTTTTAACCATTAATTAACTCTTATAATTTCCATATCACATCACATTTACTTTTCAACAAAGATCCATTCCCTCCAAGTATAATAAAACAGAGTCCACAGCTTCTAATAATTATAACCACAACATTGCATCCTTTCAAGCTCCAACCCCATGGGTTAAAAATTAATTCATATATTAAACAAAACTACTTTCCATGTCACCAAGTGTTCTTGGAAAACATTCTAAGATCCCAAAACACAAGGGTCTCAACATAGGGAGTAGATGAACTACCCTTCTATTATTTTCCACCTATATTCGGAGAGTGAACTCTTCCAACCATGACGAGATAAACACAAAAATCACATGGAATACCCCATGCATCTTCACCTCCCATATAAAGAGAGTAACCAAACACATATGTCTGCCTCAAGGAGTGGGGAAAGAAAAATAGATAAACAAACAACCTAGCTTCCATCCAAACAACAAATTCAACAAGAATCCAACTATCATAACAATTGGTAAGCTAGGATTTAACCAGTTCTTCCACCTCTGGTTCCATCCACAACACATTCCTGCATAAATTGATGCATCTCACCACTCTAGGTGTCTATTAGTTCCACAATACCCCAGCCTCCCCACCCCACATACCACAACATTCCTCCAGGCTTAGTCATCCCAAGCTCAGGAAACATTCGGGCCCCCTACCTCACATACCATAATAGAACTCTAGAATCAGCCATCCCAGGATCATTTCATATCATAAGAAATAGGAAACTAACATATAAGATGAGTTATTAGCCCTAAAACAATGAATTCAACCTTGAAACACAATAAGATCTCATGGATCCAATGCACAAGGCACTCAGCCTTCATAAGAAAGCAGGAAAAACATTGCCTACAAAGACATTATCTTTTATCACACACCAAGTTATTATTCTATATTGAATTAATTGATTCATTATCACATGTTCCAACTATTTGAAACCTAAGTAACAACTTATCACAACTATCACAAATTAATTAAAAAATTAATTTATTATGTCTTTAATTTTCTTACCAACATGAATTACCATGCTTTAGGTTCATTAAACAAAAAATTAAACATGCATAATTGCATCAATTTTAGTAACATAAAATCAAAACAACAAATGGATTCATTAAACATGCCTCATTATATTTTAGCCAATTAATTATAAAATAATTATTTCTTTACTTTCTTGACCAATTTTTATCAAGAACAACATGTTAAACTAATAAAGGCAAAGATATCACTCTATCTAGAAAATCAAGAAGAAACCCATTATCATGGTATAAAGCAGCAACATTTTTATTTTATTGATACCAATTATTTAATCCAATTCAAATAGTTATTGGGTCAACTGCATTATAATCCAATGGAGTAAATCTTGCTAAATCTATGATTACATGTAAAGAAATAGATAATCAATGAAACCCCTACCTAAAAATTTCATTAATGTTCTTTTCATGACAACGGACCATGAAATGGCTCTCCAATCACCCCTCCTACTAGAACTGCATCTATCTGAGGATGACGCGGCACAACCACACTAACAGAAACCAAGAGAAACCCTATTAAAACATAGAAGATCATCCTAAATCACATGAAAACAATAACAAGAAAAAAATATCAAATTAGGAGAAACCACAAGAACAGAGGAATAACGTACCTTATATTGAAGGTGGATTGTTACATATCGATGGAGGGTATCTAGGAGTTTATCCTTCAAGAATGAATCCTCAAAACATTGAATAGTGGTCTTTGGGTCACCTGGATTTGAGGGAGAGCCGCTACATCCATAGGGTTTGACAAATTGATCTTATGGAAAACGTTTTAAACCATATAGTAGTGGGGGACTACATGACCTGTAATCCCCTTCCACATCCTGTAATGCCTCGAGGTTAGTTTCCTTCAGAAATAATCATCACCTTTTTTATTTTATTTTATTTTATTTTTCAAAAACCAAAAATATTACATGTCATGAAACCCTTATTCACATCGTTTAATGCTTCATGACATGAAATCCTTCCCTACTTCAAGACTCTAAAAACCCAAATTACTCCCTACTTCCTCTGATCCTCCTTCAAGATCCCCAAGCCTCAGAAACAAGAAAATTGTTTGATACATGAGGATCTGGTCCCTTACATCAGATACCTCTCAAAACATTATCATCCTAGAGAATAAAAAACCAACCCATAGAGGAAATTGAAAATGGGTCATCTGAATAGTCACCCAATGAGATACCTTTCAAGGTTCTCATCACCACAATGTATCATCACCTCCCTTGAGAAACAAGTGTAAAACCATGAAACTATCATAACCAGATTTTAAAAACCCTCTTGGGGAAGATACCTCTCAAAGAGTGAAATCCACAACAAGTAAAAGAGAAATCCCACTCACAAACAGTAAAGGTATATAACCATAAAATGAACATCACTATAACAAAATAGTTAAACATCAAACATATCTGATTACTGAGTGTGTATTTGTGACTCACATTACTAGGTCCTCTCCTATACATCACCATACAACCACAAGGCACAAACCAAGGGGATATCATGCATGCATAACACCTTCTCCTCGGGGTCTTGTATCTCTACAAGCCGTTCCTCAAAGGTTTCATCATCATCAACATCGATATCACCCCAATCGATGAATTGTGAGTCATCATGAAGATAACAAAGGATTTGTGACATGTAAAAACCATCATGTATCCATCTCATCTATGGTGGAATAACTACCTGATATTCCATGGATCCAACTTAAACTAACACCTCAAAAGGAACAATAAACTAGGAAGAATGCTTACTCCCAAGACCAAACCATCACTACCCAGGATGGGGAGTAACCATGAGGAGCACATGATCCCCAATGCAGAACTCTAGAGGTATCCTCCTATGACTGGTATGAGATTTATGATGATCCAACATTACTTTCACAATATCATGAATCACGTGAACCAACTCTTCCATAATATGTACTAGTTTATATTAAAGAATTACTGACTGTCTAACCCCAATACAACACAATAGAGAACACGATGGTTGGATATACAAGGCTTCAAATGCCACCATGCCAATGGTGGATTGAAAAATATTTTTGTAACAGAAAACTACTAAGGAAAAGGGCCTCATCCACGCACCTATATGATCCAGGACACAAGAGCGCAACATGTCTTCAAGATCCTGGATCGTCCACTATATCTGGAAATATGCCTATGGATGAAAAGTAGTGCAAAGGTATTGCTAAGAACCAAAAGCTTGCTGGAGACCTCTTGTAATGTCTCATATTTCCCAAGTATTATTCTTAAATATTATATGGAATTATTTCGAGACCGGCAAAGAAGATGAAACATCATTCCAAGGCCTAGTGATCCTGGACTGGTGGTTTGAACTTTTTTTTTAAGTTAAGTGAGTCGGCACTTGTGCGCGGTTGTGGAAGTTTCTAAACGGATGCCCAGATTGAAAATATGAGGGCATCGTTGCTTCTGGGCAACGACTTTTCCTAAGAATGAGCCTAACCTCGACCGGCACGGGTCGAGGGGAAAAGTTATTTTTTGGACAATTTATGTAAAATGAAATAAAATAAATTCGCAAGATTATTTTAGTTCTTTTATGGAAATATCCACCGCAGCGTGGAAATGGGGCAGCTATTTCCTTAATTAAATGGCATGTCATAATGAATCAAGAATGTCAAATTTGAATCATTAATACTATAGCATATTTTTGAATTTCAAATATGTTTACCTTTTTATAGGGATAATCGAACGTCGATCGTTGGCGAAAGATTGAGAGAAACGCTGGAGAAAACTCTCGGTGACGAAGGACGACGGATCGAAGCTGCGAATTGTTGTTCCAACAAGGTTGCAGGATCTCGACGACGATTTTAGCATGGACTCTTCGTCAGCGATCGATCCCTTATTGAGGCAGGGGTTTGTTATTTAATTTTTTCCCCGCTTTTGATTTAAATGACGAACGTGGATCAACCACAAACAAGTTGATCCAATGATTCGTACGTTCCTGTGGGGGGGGGGGTTCTTTTGGATGATTATGGGGGAAATCAATCTATTTTGATTTTTTTTTGATTTTATGATTCGTTTAATCCTATTAACGGGAGGGGATCAACGTTGTGACGAACGATGGCGGAGGTTCGTTCCTCTTTTTGTTTGATTGGTTTTCTTTCCCCCATTTTCTTCTCGTGCATTCTTCACGTTCTTCGTGGGGTGATGAACAATGGATTGGTGCACATCCATTCTGTGACGCAATGATCCCAAATTAAAGAATCAACACCCCAATGACCTTGCGGAGGTGTGACGAAGATAGCGGATGATGAATTGGATCAGATCGGGAAGGGCCATTCTTCGAACGTTCTTCACGCGGATGGATCGCTTTATGTTTTTAGAGCCGATTGGAGGTATGGAAACAACAAAACCGGCTTCGTGGTGTCAGGGTGACCAAAACATGGGAGTTTTGTGGCGATTAGATAGCTGGATCGACGAATGGGGCATCACCGGAGGCGCGGCGGGGGAGGTCCGCGTTTCTAGAAATTTCCAGAATACACGACATGTACTCTCGAAGAACACGTCGTATAGTACTGGAGGTAGTGTTTAGGGTTTCAGGGGTCAGAGAGGAATCACACGGCATATGACCCTAGTCACACGGCGTGTTAGGATTTCCCCGAAGATCGGCATGTATTTTGGGAAGTACACGGACACGGGTTGGACTACACGACCTCAGGCGACACGACATGTACAGTAGGGCAGAGGCGGCTACGCGGAACTCGGCATGTATCCAGGGGGTACACGGACACGAGATGGAGTAAAAGACTGTGTACCCCATCCCACAGCTAGGCGAGTCCAGTAAAGAGGGTCACCCTGTGTACCGATTACACGGGTTGATGACCATGTACGGGCACATGGATAGCGTACACAGAGCCAATCCCAGTCACTCGGACACAGCTTGTACACCTTACTACACATTGTGAACTCAGTTTTTCTTCACATCCATCCTTACGACACAGGCCATTGTAAACGAAAAGTACCCAGGGTCAAACAACACATCGTGTAACTTTTCTACACGTCGTGTACTTTTATGGAAAATGGCATGGTCCTCTTGTTCACCGTATCTTGAACATCTTTCGTTTGGGTTAATGCCCTATCTTATTGTTCCCCTAAAGGTTAGGCATCGTTTCCTTTTACAGGAGTATGATCTCTTCAGCAGGACTTCCTTTGATAGAGTCAGGCATCCATCCGAGAGGCCCAGATCGAGATCCTCTATCCATTTTTGACCCTAGGTATAGTCTGGCATCGAGGTGAAAAACTCCAACGGGTGTCGATCCTCTACCAATTAGGTTAATTTCAGATGAGTCGCAGTATCCACCATGGACCTAGAAGTTTTCCTCATATATGTATCATGATCTTTCCCAATCAAGAGTGTGTCTCTCATAATGAGTGCATCTATCTACCGTAACCTTCTCACTCAAGAGTGTGTCTCCCATAATGAGTGTAACTACCTCTCATGACACTTCCTGATGAACAGTACTTCTCGAATAGACATCATCAGAGCTATAAGACTCATGGAGTTTGTTCTCCCAGAATGAGTGCTACGTGGAATCTTCGAACTGAACCCCTAGCTGGGGGTATGCGGTTGTGTGAATTGTCTCTAAACTATGGGTCTTGGTTTTGAGTATATTTGGTTTGTGCTATATTTTCTGTAGACATATACTGTGCATAGATGATTAAACCTTTACTTTGTGTACTTCTTTGTGGTTTTCGGGGTCCTCTACTGAGTATTGTTATACTCACCGCTGCACGGGCTTTGCCCGCACATGTCATTTCTTGTTCAGATGAGCAGCCTTTTGACAGAGTGCAGGGCAGACTAGGATAGAACCAAGATTTATGAGTTCCCTATAGGCTGAGGCGTTCCTATAGCTACGAGCAGCAGTCCGAGTACCTTTTTTGTTTACAGGTTGGACTTTGAAGTTTTCAGACTTTTTTTGGTGGGCTTGTATTCTGGCCCAGTTTACTTTCAGTACTTTACCTTTTTTTCATACTCTGTTGGTTGGGTTTAGTTGTACGCATGAATTTTTGTTCCTTAGTGTTTTTAAATTTCATCATTTGCAGGCTTGGAGATTTGTTCATGTGTACATGTACTTAGGCAAAGCCTCCCATGATTAGTAATATTATTACTCGGTGCTAGTCATCAGCCCCTGGCTTATTGGAGGTGGGATTGGGGAGTCATGGCGCGGGCCCCACTAGGACAGGTCATGACAGAGTAGTATCAGAGCTGTTTGGTTCTACCTTAGGACCAAGAGTCTGTGATATTGGTTTGGGGCAACAATGTTTTGTGTTTCGAGTTTGCATTTCAGGACAGAGACTCCAGTGTTGGTGCGGTAACCAACATATCCATACACCAGGACTTTGATTACCTGATTTTTGACTCGGTACATGAAAACACTAGTTACGGGGAAGTAAAAGAATAGTGCATTCATCATATAGGAAAGGTTTTTGTTTTCTATGTCCTTTGTATCAGCTATCTAGATATACTCATTGACCATAGTACATATTGTTTTTTTACAGGATGCCTCTGTGGTGCATACCCTCTAGGATTTAGTGGCGCGATCACGAAGATGGCCCCCTCAGTGATGAGGCTTCGATACAGGGACCAATTCCCCATTAGTTCCCACTAGGTGGTGCACTAGTTATGCTGCCACCAGTGGAGTAGCTCGTGGTACCTACGGTACTGACCAACGAAGAGCGTAGGCTTAGCGTGCTCCATGAGTTCCAGAGACAGAGACCCCTTAGGTTCTGAGGAGAGCTTGACCCTCAGGTGGATGAGGACTGGATTGAGGTGGTGACTAGAGTTTTCCATCTGGTGAGGACACCATAAGACCAGATGGTGATCCTAGGAGCGAGCCTTCTTCAGGGTTCGGTGGGACAATGGTGGAGTCTGACCACACAGACTCATGAAGAGGAGACTCTTTTGTGGACAGAGTTTGAGTGACTCTTCAGGGAGGAGTTCTTTCTAGTTATGTTGAGATATGTGCGCATCCAGGAGCTTATTCAGCTCTAGTAGGGTAGTATGATAGTAGATGACTATTCATCGAGGTTCACCAACCTCACCCAGTACTCGATGGATATGGTTAGGGATCAGTACATCATAGCTTGGACCTTCGAGTGAGGTATATGATGATACATCTGAGCAAGTTTCGTGCCTCTATGATTTTTGACTTATGATGGAGTGCTTGAGTGGGGCTTGGTGATCGAGATCTTCTTGGCAGAGAAGAGACAACTGACGATGGTCAGCAGTAGGAAGACAGGTGCGGAGACCCCGGCAGCAGGGAGCTGACATCATGCTCAGGGATCTCAACGTGGGAAACATCATAGGAGGACCCAGGACAGAGGATCGACTGTCCAGGGCTCTCAGTATGGATCCAGTCAACCTAGGGAGAAGAGATGTTATGCATGCGACAGTAGGGGACATCTCACTAGAGATTGTCCGACCCATCAAGCTGCTGACAAGGAAGCGGTGGATAGACCACCGAGGTAGAGGCAGAGAGTGGAGTAGACAAACCTACTAGGCAGGGAACATGGAAGAGGAGTAGGGAGAACTACGGGTGGTGACAGATTCTTTGACTTACTTCCACCACCACCCCCAGGAGGTCTGCACCAGGATTAGGGAGCCGGGGGACAAGGGCGGGGACAACTGCATGCGGTCAAGGCATACGACCCAGGGGATCCAAGGATGATTCGAGGTATGATCTTTGTCTTTTCTACCTTAGCTTCCATACTTATAGACACATGTTCCAGTCATTCCTTCATAGCCACATGTCTTGTACGAAACCTCGAGATTCCATTAGAACCGTTTACTCAATCTTTATGCTTGGAGACACCTATGGGAGGTGACTCGACGATCATGCACCTTTGCAGACAGTGTGATATTACCCTTGGAGCTGAGATTTTCAGTTGGAACCTCTTGGTGGTAGTGTCGAGGCCTTACGACGTCATTCTCGGTATGTATTTGTTATCTTCGGTCCATGTCCAGATTGACTGTTTTAGGCGAAGAGTGTGGTGTGTCTGCCGTGATGGAATGAGGTTTTCCTTTGTCAGAGAAAGGGAAACCCAGGTAGCGTAGAATGGCCTTATGCATAAGAGGGTGCAGCCAATCTCTCATGAGTTGGCTAGCCTTTCCCTTGGAGCAGTGGATGTTGTGATCTCCTAGTTCCCAGCAGTAGTGGCGGAGTATGAGGATGTCTTTCCAAAATATGTACCAAGATTACTTCCCCATAGGGAAATAAACTTCTACATCGACTTACACCCCAAGACAAAACTGATTTCCTCATCAGTATATCAGATGGATCCCATTGAGCCTTGCGAGCTGAGGGTGCAGTTGGAGGATTTGAAGAGCAAGGGTTTCGTGAGACCCAGTGTTTCACCCTGTGCGGCCCCAGTCTTGTTTGCCAAGAAGGTAGACAGGATTATAAGGTTGTATGTGGATTACCGACGCCTGAACCAGGTGATAGTGAAGAACAAGTATCCACTACCAAGGATCGATGACTTCTTTGATAAGCTAAGAGGTACGCATTGGTTCTCAAAGGTTGACCTTCGATTGGGTTATCACTAGTTATGAGTACGGGATGAAGATATACTAAAGACGGCTTTCAGATGCCACTACGGTCACTATGAGTACTTGGTGATGCCTTTCGGCATGACAAACGCCCCTGTAGTGTTCATGGGACTAATGAAATGGATTTTCTAGCTGTACTTGGACCGTTTCAAAGTGGTCTTCATCGACGAAATCCTTGTGTACTCGGCATCAGAAGAGGAGGATGCGAGACACCTGTGGATGGTTCTAGATGTACTTCAGGAGCACCAGCTTTATGGGAAGCTCTCAAAGTGCCAGTTTTGGATCTAAGAGGTCTACATTCTGGGACCTGTCATCTCAGCAGATGGAGTAGCTGTAGACCCAGCCAAGGTAGAGGCTGTGTTAGAATGGGAGCCACATCGGAGTGTGAAGGAGGTGCGGAGCTTCCCTAGGTTAGAAGAATATTACCAGATATTCATTCCTGATTTCTCACAGATATCAGCACTGATGATGGCCTTGACTAAGAAGGGGTAACCCTTCATGTGGATGGAGAAGTGCCAGAAGGCTTTCGATAAGTTGAGACAGAGTTTGACGAGTTCCCCAGTCTTGAGATTGACGGAAGAGGGTGTCGAGTACATAGTTTTCTGCGACACATCAGGGAACAGGATTGGTTGTGTCATGATGCAGAGGCAGGTGGTAATTGCTTATGGTTTTTGGTAGCTTAGTCCACATTATCAGAACTATGCGACCCATGATCTCGGGTTGGCAGTGATAGTCTTCACATTGAAGATGTGGTGACACTACCTTATGGGAGAGCGGTTTATCTTCTACTCTAACCACAAGTGCCTCAAGTACATCTTCTCGTAAAAGGTTTTTAATATGAGGTAGAGGCATTGGCTATAGTTCCTCCAGGAATATGATTTCGAGATCATAAATACTCCTGGGAAGGGGAACAAAGTGGTGGATTCTCTTAGAAAAAGGTCGAGCTTACAGCTGTTTAGTGAGGAAACAGAGCATTTTTTCATGTTTTAGTTGTCCTTTGTGGATGGAGAGGATACAGCTTACCTACAGTCGATGGTTTTTTCCCTCCACTCTTAAAACAGGTTAGAGTGGCGCAGCTAAGAGATGTTGACTCTGTGGCCTTATGTGATCAGTTATCCATAGGGCATGTTCCAGATGGATATTTGCAAGGTAGGGAGCACGCAATTATTTTTAGAGGATGCACTATTTTACCAGTGGCATTGTAGGAAGAGTTCCTGAGAGAGTTTCATTCATCCCCATTGGTGGTACATCCTGGAGTAAAAAAGATGAACCAGGACCTGTGATGAATGTTATGGTGGTCAGGTATGAAGAAGGAAGTAGCGGAGTTTGTTTCTCGATGCCTTACATGCCAGCAGGTGAAGTCTGAGCACCATGTTCTAGTGGGATTAGCTCACCCCCTTGAAGTTACAGAGTGGAAGTGGGATGGAATATCGATGGACTTCGTGCCAGTCTTACCACGGACGTCCAAGGGGCATGATTCCATCTAGGGGGGTCATTGACCGGCTCAACAAGTCGGCCCACTTCCTAGATATCAGAGAGCAGAGTATCGTAGAGACATTGGGATGCCTCTATGTACAGAAGATAGTTCGGCTTCATGGAGTTCCCTCAACAATAGTCTCAGACTGAGATGCCCGTTTCACATCCTAGTTGTGGAAGGGATTGCAGGAGGCTTTTGGAACTTAGTTATGCTTGAGCATAGTGTTTTATCCCCAGATTGATGGTCAGATGGAGACAATCATTTAGGTTCTAGAGGATATGTTGAGATCCTCTATCTTGGAATTTTGTTGCAGTTGGGAGGACCACCTACAACTGGTGGAATTTGCATACAATAATAGAAACCAATCCACCATTGGAATGGAACCATTCAAGGCCTTGTATGGGTGACCATTTCGGTCACCACTTTACTGGGCAGACCCTAGAGAGTCAGCACTCATGGTTCTAGAGTTGGTGCAAGCTACCACTGAGGAGTTGTAGATCATCCGAAAGAGGATGAAGACTGCACAGAGCCGGTAGAAGTCTTATGCTGATAGACGACGGAGACCTCTGGAGTTCAAAGAGGGATACCACGTCTTTCTTTGGGTCTCACCTCGATGTGGGTTACAGAGATTTGGATGAGGCGGAAAGTTATCTCTGAGGTTCATCGGACCTTTCCAGATACTGTGCAGAGTTGGCGAGGTGGCGTACTTCCTATCTCTACCACCACAGTTGTATCAGGTACATGATGTCTTCCACGTGTCATAGCTGAGGAGGTATGTGCATGACCCATCACACACCATCGAGAGGGGAAATATGGACATCGAGGATGGAGTGACCTTTACTGAGTACCCAGTGGAGATCAAGGATCGGTTGGAAAGGATCCTTTGTGGGTGATCAATTCTCTTGGTGCACGTCTGGTGGTAGCATAGGAATCTTCAGAAGAGCACATGGGAGTGGGAGGCCCAGATCCATGCCCAATACCCACATCTTTTTTAGTATCCTTTTTTTTGGCTTTTCAGGGATGTAAAGCCCCATGGTGGGGAGAATGTGATGTGTTGTATTTTCCGTGTACTATTTTTAATTATTATATGGAATTATTGCGAGACCAGGAGCGAAGAAGGCACATAATTATGAGGCCCAGTGATCCCAAAATGGTGGTTTGAACTTTTTTTTAAGTTAACTGAGTCGACACTTGTGCGCATTTTCGGTAGTTTCCAAAAGGATGCCCGGATTAAAAATCGAAGGGCTCCGTTACGTCCGGGGTGACGACTTTACCAAAGAACGAGTCTAACCTCAACCGGCACGGCTCAAGGGGAAAAGTTAATTTTAGAACTTTTTAGTAAAATAAAATAAAATAAATTCACATGTTTATTTTATTCCTTTTATGGAAACATTCATTGCATTGCGACAATAGGGAATCTATTTCCTTAATTAAATGGCATATCATAATGACTCAAGAATGGAAAGTTGGACTCATTAATACCGCATCATATTTTTGAATGTCAAATATGTTTCCCTTTTTATTGAGATAGTTGAACGTCGATCGTTGGTGAATGATTGAGAGAAACTCTAGAGAAAACACTCGGTGACGAACGATGACAGATCGAAGCTGCGAATCGTTGCACCAACAAGGTTGGTGGATCTCGACGACGACGATAGCATGGCCTCTTCATTGGCGATCGATCCCTTCTAGAGGTATGGGTTTGTTATTTAATTTTCCCCCCTTTTAATTTAAACGATGAACGAGGATCAACCATGAACAAGTTGATCCGAAGATTCGTATGTTCTTGCTGGGGTGGATTTCTTTGGGATATTTATGGGGTAAATCAATCCATGTTGATTTTTTTGTTTATTTTTTGGTCCATTTATGCCTATTAATGGGAGAGGATCAATGCAGTGATGAACGATGGTGGAGGTTTGTTCCCCTATTTGTTTGATTGGTTTTCTTTCCCCCGTTTTTTTCTCGTGCGTTCTTCGCGTTCTTCGTGGGGCGATGAACAATAGATCCTTTCGCATCCGTTCTGTGACGCAACGATCCCAAATTAAAGAATCGGCACCCCAATGACCATGCGGAGGTGCGATGACGATAGAAGATGATGAATCAGACCGGATTGGGAAGGGAAGTTCATCAAATTTTCTTCATATGGATGGATCATTGCCTATTTTCGGAGCCGATCGGATGTTCGAAAACAACGGAATCAGATTCGTGGTGTCGGGGAGAACAAAACTTTGGAGTTTTGTGGTGATCGGATAGCCGGATCGACAAACGGGGCATCACCGGAGGCGCGACAGTGGAGGTACACATTTCTAGAAATTTCCAGAATACACGGCGTGTACTCCCAAAGAACATGTCATATAGTACTGTCGGTGGTGGCTAGGGTTTCGGATGTCAGAGAGGAATAACACGGCGTGTGACTCTGGTCACATGGTGTGTTAGACTTTCCCTGAAGCTCGACGTGTATTTTGGGAAGTACAAGGACACAGGTTGGAGTACATGGCTTCAGGCAACAAAACGGGTCATGACACCTCCCCACACCCTAGTGGTAAAACATTTAACTAAATCAGAAATGATCAACCTCATGGTTTTATGGAGTCACACCACTAACTCCATCTACTACCTCAACATAATCTCAACTGAGATCGAATGCTTAATCTCTATAAAGTTGGTTGATATTGTCAGAAAATCCACTACCAGCCATATAGTGTCATATACTCCACGATCTTGAGGTAAATTGGTAACAAAATACATAAATATTTCCTCCCACTTCCACTGAGGAATATCTAATGGAAAGAAAAAACCATTGGGAACACGGTGCTCAGCCTTCACCTTCTAACATACCAAACATTGAGAATCAAACTCTAAAACAGCACACTTCAAACGAGGCCACAAATTCTGACCTCTCATGGCTCATTTAATCTTTTTCTGGCTAGGATGTACTTCCAAAATCCAATTATAGAACTCAAGGATAAAATTATCACTCATCACCAAAGGAAAAAAATCCTTAACTGAAATAACACTCGGTGTTCTTCATCCTCATACCAAACATCAGGGGCTTCACCACAAACATCTTAGTATCTCCAGACCTCTACCTCTAGATCCCCCAACTCAGAATCCCCCACCAACTACACTAGAGATGACTAAACCTTAATTTGAAAAAGATAAAATTTTCCCTTTGAATTCTCCCATATCTAGGTCTAAGGATGAAAGTTCTTCCATCACCCTCTAGGAATCTCATGATTCACGCATTGCATCACTACGTAACTTCCTACTCAACTCATCAACCACAACATTTCCCTTTCCTGATGTCATGATATTTTGAAGTCATAATCATGTAAGACCATCATCCATTAATGTTGATGCAAGTTCAAGTCATGCTTGGAGAAAACATACCTTAGGATTTTATGATTTCTAAAGACCATAATGTTCCATTAGATAAGGAAATGTATCCACAACATCATAGATTACACCACCGATTCTATCTCAACATTGGGGTTGGAATACTTAGGATCATGGAGGCATAACTGTTGAGACCCATAAGAAACGACTGATCACTTCTTTATTAAAACACAACCCAATAAAAGATGTGAAGCATCATAGAAAACCTCAAACTAAACACAATCTTCTGGTAGAAAAAGAACTGGATCATTGACTAACCTCCCCTTCAGATACTCAAAATCTACCTGACATTGATTAGTCCACATAAACACCTAAACTTTCTTGTAAATGTTGTTAGAGGAGTAATTATTCAATAAAACTCAACTACGAATCTCCTAAAATAACCTACAATACAAAGGAAAATTTTCACCTCTTCTATTTTCTTGGGATCTACCTAGAACAAAACTACTTCTATCCTCGACATATCCACATCAAATCCCTTCTAGGATAAAAAATTACCCATGAAATAGATTTCTCGATCCCAAAACTCACACTTTAGAAACATCCCAAATTGTTTTTGATGACGAAGAGCTCCCAAAATAACACACAGATGCTCTATATACTCCTCCTGATATGTTGAGTGAACAAGGATTTTATCAACGAAAATCACCATGAACTTATCCAATAACTCATGGAACATAGTGTCCATTAACCCCGTGAACACAGCTAGAACACTCATCAAATCTAACAACATCACAACGAACTCGTAATGCCCATGATGACAAGAGAAAGCATTATTCTAAATATATGCATCCTTCACTCAAATCTAATAATACCCTAACTGAAAATAAATAATTGAGAACCAACTTTCACCCTTCATTTGATTGAATAAATCATCAATCCATGGAAGAGGGTAGCAGTTATTTACTATAACTTGGTTTAAATGATGATAAATGATACACAACTATAAACTATTGTCATCCTTCTTTATGAATAAATCTTGTGCACCCCATGGTGACACACTAAGCCAAACAAAACCACACTACAATAGATAATCGATATATATACATAGCTATTTCCACTCAGAAGGAAACATCTGATATAGAGACATTGAGATAGAAGATATTCCTGGTTGTAGTCTGATCTCGAAATCGATCTCTCATCGAGTGGGTAACGCTAAAACCTCCTCTAGAATGAAATCAATGTACTCTTATAAAAACCATGAAAATTACAATTGTTGAACCTCTGATGAACTCAACATCATCTAATCCATAAATAATGATAATAATAGAGCATGCATATGACCCATCTGAGGGTCTCGCTCGCTATCAAACACTACTCGCTCTCTATCAACATTTAAGAACACCACCTTCCACCAAAAGAAATCCATGATATCCTAAACTGAATATAACCAATCTTTTGCACAAATAATGTCATATGGTTCTATCCATAAATATACGAAATCTCCCCAAGAGTGGTGATTCCCTAGCACTAGATCACAATTTCTATATAATTCAAACAAATCAGCTCGACCTCTAACTAGCATAGACAATGCCAAGGGCACTAGAACCCTGTCTAACTCAAGTATCAAATCATGTAAAAGGGTTTGTGATATGAAGGAGTGTGTCACTACTGGATAAAATAAATCATTAAAGAAAATGGTACCTCAAAAGACATCTGGATCACCTATCACTGGAAATGCTAAATCATGAATTCTCGCAACGACCTACTCCATGACTTATCTATCCATGTTGATGACCATTTTTTTGGATGCACTTTTCTCTTTGAGGATGGGGAGCATTATAGGGATGTGATTTGTGTGCCCTATCTTCTCTATAATGATCCCAAACTGGAGAAAACTACTACTCTTGCCTCCGCTGGAAATGCCTCATTGTAGGAACCTAAAGTAGATTAATTGGTGCTTGTTAACTGCTCATAAAGGTCAGGAACTCTCTCTACTAATGACCTCAGATTCCAAAATAAAAACTCATGTCTGATCCCTTAGCATAGGAATGAGAGCCACCACCCCAGATAAAGGAGACATTGAGGGATGGGATCCACCATGTGCTGGTTAGAAGTTCATCTATCCTGAAAACTAGGAACCATAGACTATATCTCTGCTTCATGAGGAATATTGAAGACTCCCCTCCTGTTATAATTCAATTATGGGTAATGTCCTATTGAAGAAATATTCTCTCTCCAGCACCTCAAGATACATCTTCAACATAAACTGGGTGACTTGGCATTAGATCTATGGATAAAAATATTCATCAAAATACCTACTCCTAGCTTCCTCATCCAGAAGTAGGTCTAAAGTATATCGTAGAACCTTCCTAATATAGACTCCACATAATCCCTAAGGAACAAGAACCACTACTGTCTCACTGCCCCACACAACATCGTCAAAGCCAATGACAAACAGTGCTCCTTCTAAGCACGGATCAAACTGAAAGTTATCTCAACATACTCCAACCACTATTCTATGAATTCATCTAAAAAGGATCCCTCATACCTCTATAGACTCTAGAACAAAAACTTTTAGAGTTTCCTCCTCTATGTTTCATCATCATCAACCACTATTCTAAGGTGATCTGCTGGTGCAACCTGCTGAACGTATTCTATATGAACCTGACAAGGTCATCAACCTAGAGCCATACCTACAGAGGAATAAACAACCACAGCTTCTAAACCTGGAATATAGAAGACATTAACATTAATTAGTTTTTTTCTTTTATTCATTTTTGGTTGACCTGTATCAAGGACTACCATTCAAAAAAGGGGCAAAGAAAAATGATCCTTGATCCTTTCCTTGGTCTCTACCATGAAACTGACATCACTTCATATAGTATACATTGTAACCTTAAAGGTTTGTGCATTAGATCACAGAGGGGGGGATAAATACCCATGTCTTAGTAGGTCTCTCATATTTACAATGCTTGATAAATTATCTGACACTATTTCCCAACCAACTCATGAAACCTCACATGTGCGTGACTCCAAACATCATCTTATCCCTCAACGTGACCACAGAAACCACTCTGTTATGACCCCCTCTCCACAAAGTTTACCTCTCCTGGGCTGGAAATGGGGGAAGATGGATTTTGACCCCCTAGTCCTTCCGCCAATTGGCCCTAGGATGGGGACTATCACTGAGGGTATAATAAACATGAAGATGGGAGGAATTTCCCTCTGAGAAACAAAAGCGAGAGAGAGTGATAAGACATACACCAAAAAACTCCAACTCAGACTAAAATATAGAAGAATACCCAAGTACACAAATTTATTGTTATGCATGAACTATTACAACTGAAAAGTAAAACCGAAAGTATCAAAAGAAATTAAGGATGACAGTGACCCAAAAGACTAAACAACTCCTACAACCCACAAGCTAGTAGTAACCAGCCTAATCTATGACCTCCACTAACTGACCTAAAAACACTTTATATATATATAGGGTGAGTATAATAGTAAAATCATAAGTATCCTCTTCATAGAATCTCATTAAAAATAAAATAAATCATGCTAAAGCACAGTAAATAACATGTGAAAAAACTCCTGACCTAAAAAAGTATACTAAGTTCCTAACCTCACCATGGATACTCTCTCCATTAATCTCAAACAAGAGAATATAATATCACAAATAATATCAAGGGCACCCCACTACTACTTCCCCATTGGTTTTCTGCTCCTCCCCAACATTTCACATTATGAGCATCACTCTCCAAAAACGTTATCCCACAGACACATGGGTGAAGCACAACAAAATTGCCCCTCATGCAACACACACCACCACATCCACATATCTAAAAGTAACCAGGTAGTTTCTGAGATCCAAAAAATCCTACATAACATGTATCGTACAATGGGTATTATACCTTAAACCATCACATCTCATACACCATGTAACAATCCTCAAGACATCGCAACCTATACACATTATACCTATAGTTGTCCTTATGAAACTATATCCAGAATACATATGTGTGAAATAACCATAGTCCATTACAACCCTATACACACATATATTTGGAAAACTAACCATCATACATAACAATATAAGTAACTACCAAGAGAATAGAGCATGACCGAAGGGGGTAGTCAGTCATCCATCCTACCATAGGGATGTTAGGGAAAACACTCCCCCATGGCTTATAATATTTGGGGTGTCATTTTCCATAACAAAAACTGTGGAGTAGCATATTGAAACACAGAAAGTACATGATATAATATATCTCACAACCACACTATGAAAATAACCTAGTCTTAGAAACAACTATAGCTAACATCTCTTGGAGTCCTAGCTTCCAAAGTTTAGACACGATATCCTATAAGAACACAACCATTTGAAGATCTACATTAAATTAATTCATCCCTTCTTATCTGTTTCACTTTACATTAATTAATTCATTTACCATTAATTTACTATTATCACTTCCACATCACATCACATTACCATTCCAAAAATATCCATTCCCTCCATGAAAAATCAAATTGATTCCATGGATTCTAAGAATTATAACCACTATATTTCATCCCATCAAGATCATACCCAATGGGTTAAACATTAATTAATTTATTTAACAACATTACCTTCCATATCACTAGGTGATCTAGGAAAACATTTTAAGCTCAAAAAACACAAGGGGATCAACATAGTTAGAAAATGAAATACCCATTGAGTATTCTCCACCTATAACAAGAGAGTAAAATTGTAAAACAACTATGAGATAAACATGAAAAGCATGTGGTGTAACCTGTGCGTATTCAACTCCCATGGAAAGAAAGTTACCAAACTCATCTGTCTAGCTCAATCAGTGGGGAAAAGAAACAAGACAAACAAATCACCAAGCTTCTAACTAAAAAATAGATTCAACGAGCATCCAACTTTCATAATAAAGGTAATCCAATATTTAACCTGTTCTGTCACCTTTGGTGTTATCCCCGATACACTTATGTATAAACTAATTCATATATTTGCTCTATGAGTAAAATTATGACTGAAAAACTAGTCCACCTCACCCCTCATAACACAACATCCCTCTAAGATCTGCCATCCTAGGCTTATGAAACATCCAGGCCTCCCTACCCCATATACCAGAATAGCCCTCCAGGATCATCTATTCGAGGCTCACGTTACATCATAAGCTGTAGGAAACAAACAGAGAATCTACGATCTTGTCCATAAAATAAGGCATTCATCCTTCACACACAATGATCATCATTACGCCAATGCACAAGGCACTCGACCTTCACAAGAAAGTGAGAAACTTAGGCTATATAGAAGGAATTATCTTTTATCACCCACTTAGTTCTTATTCCATCATGAATTAACTTATGCATTATCATAGGTTCCAACTATGGGAAACCTAAGTAATAGGTTATCACAACTATCACAAATTAATTAAACAATTAATTTATCATTACTTTAATTATTTTATCAACAAGCATTATCATTCTTCATGTTCATTAACCCATTCAATTAAACATGCATACTTGCAAAATTTTGATTAACATCAAATCAATACAACTAGATTTATTAAATATACCACTTTATATTTTAACCAATTAATTATGGAATTAAGTTATTTTCTAATTAACATCAAGATTAAAATTTTAAACCAAGAAAGACATAGATATCATACTATTAAGAAAATCAAGAGGTAAACTATTATTACAGCATAAAGCAACAACATCACTATGCCATTGATACCAATTATTTAATCCGGTTTAAATTATTGTTAGTTCAATTTCACTGTGATACAATAAGATAAGTCATACTAACTCTTTGATATCACATAAAGAAATATAGAATCAATGAATCCTCTACCTTAAGAGGTCATCAACGTTCTTCTCATAAGAACAAACTACATAATGGATCTCCAATCAACCCTCCCATATGAACTACATCAATATGAGGACGTCGTAACACAATCGCACCAACAAAAAATTATAGAAACCTCATTATAACCATCGGAGGTCATCCTTCATCGCATGACAAGAAGAACAATAGGAAAAAAAGAAATCAAGCCATGAGAAAATGCAGGAACAGATGAAAAATGTACATTATACTGAAGGAGGATCATTATGGATTGAATGAGGTAAGATATGAATTGATCCTTCAGGAAGGAATCCCCAAAATTTCGAAGAGGGGTCACTGGGATTCCTAGAGTCAAAGGAGAACCGCTACAGCCATAGAGTTTGACAACACGAATGGTTGGAAAATGTTTTAAAACATGCAGAAATGGGGGATTACATGACATGTAATCCCCTTTCACATCGTGTCATTCCTCATGGTCAGTTTCTTCAAGAAAAAAACATCTCCCTTTGGATTTTTTTTCAAACCCTGAAATATTACATGTATTGAAACCCTTATTCACATTGTGTAATGTTTTAAAACATGAAATCCTTCCCTACTTTGATCCTCTATAAATTGAACTACTCCTAACTTCCTTCATGCCTCCTTCAAGCTCTGCATGTCTGGGGAACACAGAAAGGGGTCAATCCACATGGATCTATTCCCTTACATTGTTCATGAGTATCATAAAATATATTTTACATAAATTAGTTGAAATTTTATATAAAACTTATAATTTATTAATTTCTCTATGATGTTACATATAATCTCAATCCATTTAAGATTCATCTCAAAACACCTTGAAAACTTATTTCCAAGATTCTCATCCATATCATATAAGTTAATAACTCATACAAAAGTATTGTAAACAGAAAAAACCATCCCTAATGGGTTAAAAAATCACCCCATTTGGAGTTTTTCTAAATATCATGTATTTCACTTTTAGATTATTTTAAAAAAACATTTGGAGTCTTATATACTCCGCCTAAAATTATTCAATAAAACTAAAATTTTAAACCAATTTTATAAACCATTTTGAAATTAAAGAAAATTTATTTAAAAAAGGTGGTACCATTCCTCTAAAATAAATAATTTATGAATTAATAAAATCATATTCTATATGAGATAACATAGAGTAAAATACAAGAGTAAAAAAATATAATCATCAAATATTTCCATAAATTAGTTTATTAGGTGATACCAAATCAAAAAAATTCATCAAGATTTTATACACATATTTTATAACAATTTTCTAAAATTGTATCAACAACACATATAAAAAAAAATAAAAGATACTTTCTCACCCAAAAATTATATCTTAAATATTTTAAATAAAAAATATATAAATGATGTTGGAATAACTAAAAATACAAATCATTGTTGTCGAATAATGTGTTTCACTCTCATTTACTTCCTCGTCTTCTCAAAATAAAATGATGGAAGTGTTTTAGTGATAACATATAAATTATGTTCTTTCGATAGCATGGATGGAATTTTTAATAAGACTTCTGCCACCATATCCTTTATGAAATTATACTTGATATCAATATGTTTCAATTTTGATTGTTTCACTATATTTCTGTATAGATATAAGGAAATTTTATTTTCATAACCAATGACCAGTTTATACTCTGTAATAACATCCATATCCTCAAGTTGTGTATTCTTACAATTCATTTTTTAGCTTCCAATATAAAAAAACATACTCATCCTATGTGAAAAAAAATTTAATAATGATTTGTTCTTATAATTATTTTCCATATATATTCCCATAATAAATAATTTTCTACTTGATGTGTACCTTATATCATCAATATGATCATCCCAATCAGCATCCTTGAAGCAATGTAAATTCATCTCACTATTATTCTCAAAAAAAATGCCATTATTGTAATAATTTTTTATATACCCTAGATTTATATATTCCAATAGGTGAGGTGGTTATTTATTAATATATTTACAACTAGAAAAAAGAGTAATGATAGAAAATTATATCCTGGAGAATGTTAGTTAGACAAAACTACCAATAATCATTCTAAATTCATTCTCATTAAAACCATTTATTTCATAAACTTTTCTGAAATTTATGCTCATGTGAAATATTTTATATTATACTATTGACTCTTACATATTAAATTATTTAAATAAATAATTGGAATATTTTTATTTTTTTCAATATATGTTCCAAAAATTAAAGGTGATTCGTAAAAACAAAAATTATTCTGTCTCACCAAAGAAGTATATCTAAAATATATTTTTCATATATGGGGAGATAATTCTCATATTTTATCCTCATTACATGAAAAGATAATTTAATCAATATACACTATCACAATGAGGTATGTGGCATTTATTTCTATCATATGCTAGATATTATCTAGCTATCATTTCATGGATTTAATGATTATCAAGTACTCATATAACATGAAAATCAACCTTTCCTTTCTTATATTTCATGTTTATCAAGTACTAATACAAAATTAAATACCATGTATTGGTTATTCCATCATTCTTCAAATATATTTCATCTTTTTCACATATTTATTCCATCATCATTATGTATAAATACTTAATGTTTTTACATATAAACTTATTTATTTATCTCATCATTCAAACAAAATATAATTTACTTGTAATTGATAGACATTTAAATTTAACTATGTTTGAATTGAATGAAATATTATAATTGTGTAAGGTCGGGAAATTAGTATAAATGTTTCATCAAAAAATAATTCCTTTGATTTGAGAATAATCCTTGTAAACCAATATAGATATTTTCTTGTAACCTCGGTTTTTCATTCATCTTATTTAAAGAAAATACACCCTAATGTTATTCTATTAATTAACACTTTTCAAAAGACCGCATATCAAATTCTTTTAAATAAATTTTAATTTTTTGTTTATGGATTCTGTTGATTGTTTGATCTTGTAACACCTAGATTTTTTATGAACATATTCTTCAAATAAATTAAATTTTCAATTATGTATTTAATTTCATGATACACGAAGTTAAGTTTTAATTATACAAACACAAAGATAATCTTTCACTACATGAAATATTTACTTGTCTTGATTTAGAGGCAACACTGAGCTTCTACTAAACAACTTTTTATTGTAGTAATTATTTAAATGGTATAGTTATAACATTGTCGTTAAACAAAGTAATATGATTTATAATATTTATTTTCTAAATATTATTTATAATGTTATTATATAAATAAATTATATTGATAAAAAAACATACAATTTTTTTAAAGTCATTATATTTAAAAAAATGTATCTTAAAACAATTTCTTTTCGTAACCTTCTGTGAAAAATAATAAAATTAATTTTAGTCACTTTCAGAAATTTAAATTTATAAAATAAAATAAATTTTTGAATTCATAATTTCATGATTTTCTTAAGGATTTTTTTTTGGATTTTTCTAAAAATTTCTTTTTTTATGAATGGTGAAAAATACTCAATTTTAATTTAAACCCACTTTTTCATCTAATTTATTTACATTGTTATATTATATTATCAATTTTGTTTTAAATTGTAATTAGAATAATTTTACATCAATTAATACAATTTAGGTCATTTTTAACTAATTTCAAATTTAAATTTTATATAAAAACATCACAAACATATAATCATTTTTGTTAAAAAAACTGTTATCACAACATATCAGCTTGATTAATTTTAAATTAATCCATACCACTTTTGTGATTAGAATTTTGAAATATGGATTCCATATTTGGAATTATTGTGATTTTTTATTTCTAATACATTCAAATTAGTTTTTGACGAAAAATATTAGTGAATTCTTTTAAAATTTATTATAATGGTTAAGAGAAAAATTAGCTTAACAAAGGACTACACATTAAACATAAGGTCCAAAAGGACCTAGAAACTTTCCCAAAAACCATTTTATATTAATATTTAGACACAATAATCCATTTTATCAGTTTTTTATCATTATTTTATCCACTTCACATTGTAAAAAATGGGTGTAATTCCCTTTTCAAAAATTTACAATAATGTCACTCCTCCTCCACTATAAAATGGTACTCACCCCTCCCACTTATTCACACCTATCAAGACCTTTCATCGGCCAAACTCTACCAAAATATCATCTCAACATCCCTAAATTAAACTTATATTCTTACCTTTGGGAATAAATCCATCCAAGGAATCCCTTTTGTGCAAACCAAAAGGGGTAAGCAAAAGAGGAGGTAACATCATTCCTTAAGTGCTTTTATTTTATTTTCATTAGCCAGCCCCATAAAATATTTTTATTCCATGATTATATAATAAACTATTTATCATAAATATAGTGAGAATTTTTTATTCTAATTTTGTTACCAAAACTTACACGCACTTCCATATAATGAGTAATGAACTTACTTTTCTTGTCAATGGCGAACTACCATCAAACAAAACAATGTTGTTCATTTTTTACTTTACCACCTATCATGATTGGGAATTACAAAGGAAGTTATTTTTTTATATTATATATATGATATTTAGGATTTATTTATTCTTATGTAATTATTATATGACATATACCTTCATGATTTCCATTTTTTGTAAATATGATAACTTCGTTTGGGGAAGTGTGGACAACTTCTTCCCCAAAGTGATGTTATTCGTTCACACTTTACATTGAATGTTTTATGGATGGTTTTAGTGAAATTATATGATATATATGAAATAATAACTCTAATTTAATGATATTATATATATATATAATTTAATTTTTTTCTTTCAATACGATAATCAAATAAAATGAACATTCATGTGGACGTACGACCTACCGTCTCCACGAACGGTGTCTTCCATTTCATATTTATATATTTTATATAATACTTTAAATAAATATATATTAAATATTATATATATATATATCATGTTTTAAATTATATAAATAATTAAATCATGATCTAGTTAAGAGTATCAAGAATAAAAATCCCAAACATATATGAAAAACAAAGAAGAAATTACCTAAAACATAACATTAACTTGGAGTTGTTAATAAACATGAAATATAAAGTAATAATAAAATATTATATGGTATTATATATAATAATATGGTTTTTTATGTATAATAAACCCATATTTATTAAATAGGATGCTTGAATGTTCATGAGGAATATTAATATTTAAGGTAAGGGTTTTTCTCATCTCACTTTTTATATCCATGAGATACAAATATTATTCAGCACTCATTTATTTTTTGTGGAGTATAAACTACTGATGAATTTATTATATGATACATATACTTAAATTTATGGGTATTTAAATATCTATTTTATTATATCTATTTCATGGATTTTATGGTCCAAAAGTGACCATATTGGTAATGTAATTTTTTTTCAATTTGACTTCACTGATATAAATGCCATGTTATATACATATGATTTTATATGAGGTGTATATACTAATATTTGAAATGTTATATCAAAAATATAATTATTTTAATGATAATTTATACTTCATTTAATTTTAGTCTTTCATGGGGATTATGATTCAGAGATACGAAAGTGGTAACAGTTGATTACCACAATCCTATATTTTATTGAGATTTTTTAGTATTATGATTCCATTGATGAAATATTATGAAACATATCTCGAAAAGTGTCATGAAATTTCTTATCCTCTATTAATTCATGATATCTTCAAGTAATAATACCATTTGTTCAATATTTGTTACTTATGAAAATTAATAAAATGTTTTTACGAAAATCCGACTTTATTTATCCTTTCGTTTGAAAATATGTGTTCTTTAAAAAAAATTACTGTGTTCAAAAAAATGTATTACTATTATCCTATTGTGTTTATTGGAAATTCTTACCCAGGTTTTATATTTTTAATAAAAAATAGTTTTAAAAGGAACCTCCTAGACATTTTCCCATCTATGTACTTTCCAAAATCTTTTTACAGTGTAAATGGAAAGTTTGACATGTGAGGATTTACCTGTCATCATGAATTTCATTTACTTTATGCATCCTTTGAAAGTTTACAATGTAATTTTTAAAGAAATTTTTCTTCTAAAACTAATTAAATTTATTTATTTTAAAATTATTTTAAAAGAACATTTATTTCCAAAAAAATTTATGTTTAAAAGGGTTTCAAATGATTTTTAAAGACTCCATTATTTTCTTTCAAAAGATTATTTTTAGTGAAACAAATTATGAATATTTATAGCCTTAATTATAGGGTTTCCAATCTATTTTATAGGAATACTTTTATCAAAATTCGTTATGTTTTAAAAATCATTTTTCAAAGAGGAAAATATATTTTCCTCAAGAAATTTTTTAAATGATAATGTGAACATTTATTTATAACAAAAGGATTTTTGAAATAATTTTATTTAAAATATTTTCAAATAAAGGATATTTTTCATTATGAATTTTTTCATATGATATTCAAAAATCCTTATCCTTTTATGATGAAATATTATTTATAGTTTATGATTTACTAGGGGATCCATGAATACCAATCATATTCTTTCATTAATGGTTAGGTTTTTATGGAATAAGGTCTATGAAACATTTTTCTATTCCATGAGTTATATTTTATTGAAACCCACTTATTTTAATGATTTATTCCTTGATGAGATGAATATGAGAAAAATATATTTTATATTGGTAATGATGTTAGGAAATGCTTATGATACCCATTTCATTCCATGGGTTATGATATAATGTTTATGAACCCCATCTATTTTCATGGTTTGTGATATAATGCATGTTTTATGATTTTATTATGTTATAGGTGGGACCTATATATCCATCCAATGATATGTGTAAATATTAATATATCATGATAAAATGATGGGAAACAACTCGATGAGCTAGATCCATAATGAGGAACAGGTTTTTCCTAATCCATAAGGGAAAACTGGTGTTTTCTTATATAAAATGGAAATAGTTTTGTCCTAATAAACTATGGGAACATGTGTGTCCCTATCCTCTATGGTAAATAGGTGTTCCTAATACAAAAAGGGAAAACATGTGTGTCATAATCCACTATCCTTATGCTCTTGGTTATTACCCTTGACACATTAAATTGTTTTTTGTAGTTATAATGGGTCCACACTTATATGATAGGATCTTATGATTCATGATTGATTTGTGATGATTTTTCACCCTTATGATTCATTTCCTATGAACTTACAATATTTATTACATGACCCTTGATTATGATGTTGGATATATATGGTATGATCTTATAATTTTAAGATCATGTTCTCATCCCCTTATGTTCAAGTAATTCTTACATATTCCTATTGATAACCTTTGCTGAGAATCTGAGATCAACCATTTTAGTGTTTCTTTTCACTAGGTTATGAAGAATGGTTTTAAGTAGGAGTAATAATGGGAATATATTTAATAAATTTGTTGAATATATTTCACCATGTTAGAAGATTATGTTTCATAGTTTCTAAAGACACTTAACATTATGGTCATCAGGGGTGTATTTTTGTAATGTGTTGAATATTCATCTAAAATGATTTAATATCTATGTATTTTAAGTCTAGGTCTCCATATTTTATATCAAAGTAAATGTTTATTCAACCTTTGGAAAAAAGGAAGAGAAAAATTTAGTGAGATCACTAAGGTTATTTATAATGATATGTCTAGGGATGTCTCTTAGGATAAGCCTTAGGTGTTATAGATTCAAGGATTTGGTGTTATGATTCTGACATCGTATAAGTAATTTTTCTTGATTATGTGATTTTATTTTAAGATAAGTGATTCTCGTGCTATGATTATGAGTTTTTTTAATGGATGGAATCCAAAGGAACCATGTAAATGCGGAATGCAATTGACAATGAAATTACTATCCTCCTAAGAAATCAAATGATATGGGGTATGGAATGAAACTTCTTGTTAAAATGCTATAAAAACCTTCCCAAACTATGAATCGTGTTGAACTTCCAAAAGAAAAAAGTATGCAACAAAATTATGTCAAGTCTTAATGAGGAAATATCCACCAGTTTTTAGTGGTTCCACTCAACCACTAGTTTCAAAAAAGGGATTTGTACCACTGAAAAGATATTATCCATTCTTCAGTTCACTTAGCTTGAAAAGGTCATTTTTGCGGCTTGTCAGTTGGAAGGTGAAGTGTATTAGTGGTGAACTCTTATTAAGAACATTATGGAAGAATAATTAATTGAATCTATGGAATGGGATGAGTTTAAGTAGATATTTTTTAGTAAGCACCTCATATTCTATAAACAGAGATGGTGAAGGAATTACTTGAGTTAAAGTAAAAGTATGAAGAATCTATTGGTATCAATGAAACTAATTTTAAAAGACATTCAAGCTAAGCTTATGGTTTGATCATCAGCTTTGAAAGAAAAATTGATCAATTCTTTAGTGGCCTGAAACCAAGTACTCAAAAGGCCTTGTCTATAAGATACTTTAGTAGTTATAAAGAATTAATTTTTTTTAGGAAGGCAGAAATTGAAATTGGATATTCCAACCATTCCAATGGTTTGGATAAGAAAAATAAGGTTAACTCTCATGAAAACTCAAATAGTGGAAAGAAATTCCTGACATCAGTGTGTCTGTAATGTGGGAAGAATCGTCAAGATAATTTCTTGAATCGAACTAGGAGGTTCTTTAAATATGGAAAGGCATGTCAAAAACTCTATGAATTTTGAAATATGATTAATGGGATGTTTAATTTAATGGAAGAGAATAAAATGACAAAAAATGCACCACCCACACTCTATTGTTTCAACTATATGGATTTTGGGAATTATGTGAACCAATACCATAATCTAAGGGCTATTATGGATGATAATCCACAACAATGTTTGATGACAAAGGAAAAAAAGGGAAATCATATAAAATCACAACATATTATGTGAATCAAGATAATTAGGGTACACTTATCTTCCCATCTTAGTCTGGGAGTTAATGTTTTTATTTTTTATTAACAAGCCATATGAAAATTTTATTTTTCATCCATTAGAGAAGTTTTATGTTACTATCTCCCTTTACCTATATTTTTGAAAATCAAAATCACATTTAATATTATATTGGTTCAAGCATTAACCCATGTTTCCAATTAAAATGTGTTTGGTATAAGATAAGGACATATTTAAGGAATAAAGGATGAATTATATTTTGGATGGGTTATATGTATAAATATTTTTGGAATGGTTTAAGTTAAACTTTAGATATGGATTTATAAATCAAGGTATTATCTTACAAAATGTGGATTTATTCATATTTGATAACTTGCAATAACATTTTTATTGTGATAAATGAATTCAGAATGAACTACTGGAAAATGGTTCTATACCCACGGTTTTACAAAAAACCGTGGGTATAGGCCCTCTATACCCACAGTTGTGCCGAAAACTATGGGTATAGTATACTTTTAAGACATATACCCACAGTTTTGGAGAAAACCATGGGTATAGGGTATTTTCCAAAGACCTATACTGAAAGTTCATCAAAACCGTGGGTATAGCTTCCCTACATTATGGCGGGGAAAGAAAATTAGGCGGGACCCGAGAAAAATTTCGTGGGAAGACATTTATTCATGGTTTAGATTAATATATTTACGTAAATATAAACATATATTTTCAAAAATTCCATAGCTCGGTTGGTAAACCCTTCTCTACGGCTGTTATAGGTCACATTTTCGATTTCCATCATTAACATTTTTTGAACCGAAAATCATATTAATGTATATATGTAGATATATGAATATATAACAAATAAAATTGATATCCCGTTTAGTCCTTTGGTGAGGCACAGCCTTCAAGCGCGTTGTGAGGCGCGGGTTCAAATCCTTCCATCTTCAGCATTTTTTAAAAAATGGCTTATATTAATATATAAGATGATGTATGTATATATAACAAATAAAATTGATAGCTCAGTTGGTCCCTTGGTGAGGTGTGGATGTGAGGCGCTCCGTGAGGCACGAGTTCAAGTACTCTATAAGCCGAATTTTTTAATTTAAATACCGCACGGTTTGAAAATTGTGTGGTCTGTTGTGTGCCACGCTGGAACATCATGGTATACCATTTTAAAATCCTATACCCACTTTTAGCAAAACCATGGGTATAGGCTGAGAACCCTATTGAAATGACTTTCCATCCCACGGTTCCCAAAACCGTGGGTATAGCCTATACCCACGGTTTTGGGGGCTATACTCATGGTTTTGAACCTTGGGTATATGTCATTTTTCTAGTAGTGACGACTTATCATTATATTTATAGATCTCAGGATCCGTTAATGATTCAAGAAGGAAAAATTCACCATCTTTCTGGGAATAAAATATTACGTGGAAGTTGATCAAGGCACAACAAAGGGTAATGTTGTCCTAAAATCATCCTAGTAAATCTTTTCATGAAAATTCACCAACATTAGGTAAAATATATAAGGAACCAACCTTAAATATTACATAATGATGAGTTAAGTCAAGAATTCATCATTGAGGATCTTTTCAGGATTATAGTTTTAGAGAATTAGCTATAACTATTACATTATATCTCAAAAATTACAATGTAGACACTTCTACTCTATCCAAATTTTTTTCACAAAAATAAACCTCCTTAAATAAACAAGAATTATTTTTTTGATATAAATATTCCTAAATTATTATTTTCTCTTACCATTACTTATACCTTGTAAAAAAATTTCAAAAACATGGGATGGGCATAAAAATCTTAGTAAGGGATATAAAATAAAGAAATAAAACATTAGTCCATCAATACATACAAACCAATGAAATCATACTTTTCAATCATAAAACATAATCTCATTAAAATAACTCATCAAATAATAATATTTATTAATAACACATAGAAATAATAAATCATAAATGCAATGTGTGGCATCCATAACATACTTACATTGTAGATTTCACATCTATATAGGGAGTTATGTTTGGAATACACATTAAAGTATATTCCCAAAATCTATTAGTAGAAACCTTAAAGTTTTACTCCATCATGATACCCAATGAATTGGATAACTATGTTGGGATCACTAGCCCAAGGTTTATCATGGAACCACCCATATACATAAACAATTCCCAAGAACCATAACACAAAAAACAAGCGTAAAGGAAAGATAACATTTCCACATTATAATCATAATATATAATTTCAATATATTGAAATAATAAATGCTTTATAAAAACCATTTTCAATACCAAATACATAAAAATTTGCATATGGTATTTATTTCTCTTTTAAAAACACTACATCTTGTTAAGGAAACCAAATATCAAAAAATACTCACAGCAGCGGAAGGGTCATTGTCACCACATACATTAAAAAGAAACATTACTTTTTTTCTTTTAGTAAAACACTTTGTAGAAAAAGATTACCTTTGAATGAAATGAAAGGTCCAAGGGTCTTATACATCATATAAAATAAATTTATCCATAAATCCAAATATGCCTCAATGAAAGGAGATTGAGACGAAGTCCCTACCCTTGAGTCTGACTTGTCACATATGTTCATACTCTTCCTAAATAATAAAATTAAGTTAATTTAAACTTTTTTAAGAACGAATTTCAAGTTTATTATTCCTTTTATATCATTTATTACCACATAATAAACATGACATAATTATTTTAGTTAATATTGGTCATTTTATCGATATTCGGTACTTGAGTCAAAAATAAACCTTTTATAATTACAAATTTTCCATGTGTTCAAAAGTTCATTATATCCAGAATGATATAATTGATTTAAATATCATATTTATCCATTATATATATGTATGTATTATAGTACATAACATTTGGATATGACAAGTGAAATGTACTGTTCATGGAGATGGTAAGCCATACAAATGTATGAACGCTACTTTGATTTATTTTTTTCCTACTTAAAGGAATTAAAAATAAATGATACATAGGTATATTATAATTAACTTATAATATAATATTTTATATACATCACATAAGTTCATTAATTTCATCCTTTATTCGTTCCATGTATGGAATGAACGAGTCATATAACATTGAGGGGGCGGTAGTCCGCACTTCTTCAAATGAAATTATCGTATTTACCCATTATGAAAAACATAAAGGTAAGATATAAATGAAAAAAATACATAATAATTAAGACAATATAAATATAATATATATCACATATAAATTCAATGTCATCATAATGGACACTATGAGAGGTAGTAGGGGAAAATTAATCAATCATAGTTTCATGAGGCAGTAGTTCTCCATCCACATATACAGTATGTCCATATCCATTAGATGGAGGTGTATGTAATTTTAGTTCCAATACATATCATAAAAAGATCCTTGTATATTTAGGATATAGTTTTTGTAATGTAATCAAAGAATAATAAGAGCATAGTGAGTGAAGAAGGAAGATGAAAGAAAAGGATTTGAGAAAAACGTTACCTCTAAATCGTGTAACGCCATTCGATTTGAGCTTAAAGGATTTCTTGAATTTCCTTATTCCCAAGATAAGGATTCTAGGAGGAATATAGATATGTTTTGAGATTATTTGGGGGGAGTTTGTACTAGAAAAGGGGCTTGAGAGGTGTGATTAAAAGGGTTCGGTGATGCCCTTTTATAAGTGGGAGGAGGGGCACTTTAGAAGTGTTTTGAAATATTATTTTATTATATTATTATTTTAGGTTTAAAAAGGTCCCAATGTAATTTATTACAAATATAAGATTCATTTGGGTATGAAACCTATCAACCAATAGGTTTTAAACAAGTCTAGATCAAAAATTTAACCTTATCTTTTATCTTTAACCCTTAGTTAAGAAATTTAACTCCTACCATGTCTTCTTGTATATTCATACTATATTGTTAATATAATAACTATAAAATTCCAATGGAACCTCAAGTGGTTAATTAATGAAAATTTAAACATTATTCAAGTCATTGGGCCAAATATTATATTTTTATGACTATTATATCATTTAATAAAATAGTATTTGTTTTAAAAACTCATTTATGTCAATTTTTATACTATTCATATGATGACTTTTTTAAAAATCCATAACAACTTTATTATTTAGAAAAAAATTCATTAATTAAAATATAAGGAGTCATAATAATTAATAAAATTCGTGTATGGCATAAAAAGTTTTAAAATAAATTTATTTTAATATTTATAATCTCATTTATTTAAATCGTTCAATAATATGGTAATAACTACATCATCATTGTGTCATAAATATATATATTTTATATTTAAAAATTATAAAAAAATATCATGATGTTGGAAATATTTTTATCTTTATAATGAATATTTATAGTAGAAAATATCTTTTATATAACACCATATAAAAATGGTTTTACTAAAAGATACATGTTTATGTTATATTTTTCATTTAAATTAATTCTTATAAAATGTCATTTTCACATCCAAGTGGCTCCATGGGGTCCCAAAATCTACCCAAGGATTCCCATGGTCAGACATTTTTCTTCCAATAGTATTATGATACATGTTTGGGTAATTTAATATTATTATAATATTATTTTTTTACCAGTATTTACCAGATTTACCCTTTCACTATGGTAAATCAAATAATTATTGAAGTCACTATTCATAATGTATAAAAATAAAAGGTAACCATATACAAAATTTGGACCTCCTAATTACAAATATAAAATGAATTTCTCCAAATTCAAAACAAAGAAGTTGCAGAAATTAAATTAAAATTAATTACCATTGTTAAAACCAAATTGCCTGTTTTTAGGAAGTAAAAACTACCAAAATATTAACATGTGTTTTTGTCTAATTTCCAAGATAAATTACATCCAATGACCAAAATTATATTAAATGATAAAAATATAATCCAATTAAACTTTAAAACCTATTAAAAGAAAAATATAAATATATAAATAAATTAGATGAAAATGTAGTTTTGACTTAAAATGTGGTATTTTTCACAATTCATTAAAAAATTAACTTTATCAAAAAAATACCAAAAAATTTACCTATGGTAAATTTTTATGTCCCTATTATAAATAATAAGTTTTTTTTGTGCAATGGAACATATTAAAGTTACAAAAAAAATTAAAAAGGGTTTTCCATCAAAAGGCAGTAAAACAACTTTTTAAAAATATTAGAGTATTCCATGCTCAAAATCGGATTCGTTATTATTTTAACCCTCTAAATTTAATTAGATTAATATAAAAACATTTAAAATAATGTTTAATAATAATATGGTTAGTACTATTCATTCCCACTAATACAACTACTAGTTGTTAACTACCATTTAAAATAATAATATTATATTATTATTGTTTTTTCCAGTATGCCTCAGGCTTGTGTGCAATATAACATTTCAGAGAAACCCATTGTTGCATGTCGTGTACACTATCGAACATAGAATCTCCTTTAAAGTAAAATTATTATTTAATTCAAAAATATTAATAAATATGAAAATTTCATATTCTTTATTTACTTGGCAGGTTACATCCTCCCACATTTTTTTAAATTACATCCTTGAAATTCTATTCACTTATCAAATAAGTGGGGTTATTTATCCCTCATAGAATTTTTATATTCTCATGTTTTCTCTTCAACCATATGGTGTTTTCACAAAAGCTTTACCTGATGAATTACCTTATTCCATAACACTTTCTCTCTTCATTCAAGAATCTGGATTGGTTGTTCCTCATAAGAAAGGTTCACTTCCAACTAAACTCCCTCTGGACTCAAAACATGAGATGGGTCAGTTATATACTTTCTCCACATTGAAATATGAGAAACATTGTGTACATGGGATAAACATGGAAGTAAATCTATACTGTAGGAAACTGATCCCACTTTATCCAGGATTTCATAGGTTCCAATGAACCTTGGACTTAGATTTCCATTATTACTAGAAAATATATAACTTTTACATGGAGAAACTTTTAGAAATACCTAATCACATACCTAAAAAATATCCTTCCTCTGGTTATCGCCCAAAATTTTTTATCTTCTCTGAGCTGTTCTCATGTGCTTCTGAAAAACTAAACATTTTCTCCCATCTCTTCTACCAATTCTAGTCCCATCAACTTCCTTTCACCTACTTCATCACTAAAAGATGGAGTTCAACACCGCTTTCCATATAATCTATCAAATAGTTCCATCTGTATATTGGAATAAAAACTAATATTATAAGAAAACTCAACCAAAGAAATATGTTGGTCCCAACATCCCTGGTAATCCTTTGAACAATCACGTAGTATATCTTCCGAGGTATGAATTGTTCATCATGACTTCCCATCTGATTGAGGATGAAAAGTTGTATAGATATTTAATTCAGTTCTCAATAACTTATGAATGCATTTCCAAAACATTGAAGTGAACTTGGGATCACAATCAGATACAATGGATAGGTAAACTCTGTGTAACCTGACTATCTTTTTAATATACAATCAATAAAGTTGATCTAGAGATGGATTATTGTGAATAGGAATAAAATGAGAATATTAAGTCAATCGATCAAAAATAACCCAAATTTCATTTTTATCTCGAAAATTCTTTGGTAATACCACTACAAAATCCATAGACACATTTTCCCATTTCCGCTCTAGCATTGGAAAAGGATAAATCATCCCTTTCGGTAACTTTCATTATTTTTTAACCTATTTAAATGTTAAACACTTCACAGTAAAGTTAACAATATCTTTTTTCATTCCATCCCATCAATAATACTCTCATAGATCTCTATACATCTTAGTACTATAAGGATGAACTAAAAATGCAGAACTATGAGCTTCACATAACAAATTTTTCTTCAAATATGAATAACAGGGAACACATAATGTCTTTGAAAACCTCAAAACACATTCTTTATAAATGTTAAATTCAGGTAACTTACCCTTCTGAATAAATTATACCTTTTTCTGCAACACACAATATTCTTTCTGTGCTTCATTTATTCTGCTTGCTGGTGATGATTTCACTTACACTTGAAAAAAATAGAGGAATTCCATGCACCGACAACTTCCAATCCAAAATTCATCAAATAAAAAACCAAGGTTTTTTGTTCCAAACATAGCATAGTTAATGTATAATTACTCTTTCTACTCAAAGCATCATCCACATTATTTTCCATTCCCAGATGGTAATGGATCGTGCAATCATAATCTTTGATTAATTTTTGTCATCTCCTCGGTCTCATGTTTAATTACTTTTGAGTAAATATATACTTCAAACTTTTTTTATCAGGATATATTTCACACTTTACTATATAAAAATAATGAATCAAAATTTTTAAAGTAAAAAAACAGCAGCTAATTCCAAATCATGTGTAGGGAATTTAACTCATGGGTTTTCAACTAACGTGAAGCATAAGAAATTTCTAGATCATTCTTCATAAGGACACTGCTATGTCCTTTCAACGAAGCATCACTATTGATAACAAATTCACTATTTCTAGAAGGCAGTGCCAACCGTAGATCATTCACTAATCTTCTTTCAAATTCCTGAAAACATTCATCAAATTCTTTTTTTCAGATGAACATAACACCTTTTCAAGTTAACTTAGTTAGTGGGCTAGATAACCATGAAACATTTTCAACAAACCTTTCGTAATAAACAGATTATCCAAGAAAATATCCAATCCTGGTTATATTTTTGGGTCTTGGACATTCATTAACAACTTTTGTTTTAACAAGATTAACAATTATACCATATTTAGAAATAATGTTACCAAAGAATGAAATTTTATGTTACCAAAACTCATAATTGATTAATTTTATATACAATTTATTTTATTTTATGTTTTTTAAGACAACCCTTAAATGAATTTCATGCTCCTCGTTAATTTTTTAAAATACCAACATATCATCAATAAACACAACCTCAAACTTATCCAATAACTCATGGAAAATTCTATTTATAAGATCCATGAATACATCAAGTTCATTTGTTAACCCAAAAGGAATAACTACATATTCATAATGGACATATCTAGTATAAAACACGGTCTTTGGAATGTCTATTTCCTTTACTTTCAATAGATGGTACCCCGACCTCAGGTCAATCTTCAGAAAATACTAAAATCCCTAGAGCTGATCAAACAAATCATCTATATGAGGAAAAGGAAACTTACTCTTAATATTATGTTATTAAAGACTCTATAATCACTGAAAATTCTCATTGAACCATTTTTCTTTTCAATAAACAAGACAGAACAACCCCATGGGGATGTTCTAGGTTGAATGAAACCTTTATCTAATAACTCATTCAATTTATTATTTAAATCTAAAATTACATTTTGATTCATTCGATAAGGGGGTTTTGAAATTGGATTACCATTAGGAACTAATTCAACAGTAAATTCAACTTCTCAGTCAGGTATTATACTATGAAACTCATCATGAAAAATATCAAGATAATCATTGATCACTGGTACATTGTTAATCTGTACATTTCTTTTTTTTTCAACAATATGTGGAAGGAAACATTTATTTCTATATTTTAATAGTTTCTCAGCTTCGTGATATGTTATAAAAAGTAAGGGTTCTTTCTTTTACACAAACTGAAATTATTTCTGAAAAAAAACCTCTTTAGCTCTACAGTCAATCTTAGCATGATAAATGGAAAGCCAATCCATTTCTAAAATGACATCAAAATCTACTAGAGGAAAAAAAATATGTTTTGTAGGTTGATTCTTTCTCCACACATGTATAGGAAGGTTATTATAAATTTTTTTGTCTCAACATTTCCACGAGGTGTTTTTACTGAAATTTCAGGATTCATATCTTGAGATGGAATTCCCAATTTACTTGAAAATTTATTAAATATTAAAGAAATTTTAGACTCTGAATCAAAAAACACATCACCATAATATGAATAAAAAACAATGTACTTGATACTACTTCATTTTATGGCCCAACATCTTCTGAAGAAGTTTCAAAGAATTGCACTCCACCTTTCTTCTTGTAGTCTGGCTTCTTTCCTTCATTTGAGTTCTTCTTTGGACAGTCATTTTCATAATGACCCATTTAATTGCAGTTAAAATATTTTACTGAATGTAAATTATATTTTTTATTAACATTACCAAAATCGTTTTCAATGTAATTTCGAGCCATATGTCCCATTTTACCACATCGGAACCACTTACCAGAATTTAAAAGGCATTCTGTAGTGTGATTTTTACCACGATTCTCACAAAATGTAACTTAAGTTTCTTACCAACATACATTTTTGAAGAGTTATTCCCTTTCATCTACCACCACGACCTCTTTTTCTATTGTTTTTCAATAAACATCTGGTCATCAGTACACTCCATTTACACCTTCTCTGCACAAGAACAAGTTTTTCATAACTTAGGAACTCACAAGAAGCTAAATCCCTTCGATACTTTGGCTTTAATATTGAGTAAAAACAATTTATTTTGATATTAAGATCCCATATGAAATTTTGAGGATACCTTTCTAGTCAATTGAATTTTTATTCATAAACAGCCACTAAGTCATCCTCCTGCCACAATTCCTAGAATTGTTTTTCCATACTATATCAAACTAGATTAAGAAAATATTTCTCAAGAAACATACATTTGAATTCAACCCAATAAAAATAATCATTATCCTCACTATCCCTGATATTTTTAACCATATACCACCACTAATCGGCTTCACCTTCAAAATGGTAAATAGAAAGACTAACCTTTTGATGTTCTGAACAACCCATGACAACAGAAATCTTTTCTAGTGCATTAATCCACCCTTCAGATAGCCTAGGATTTGATGATCCTCTGAATGATGGGGGAAGTCGCCTCTGGAAATGATCCACTATTGAAACATTCCTCTATGGTTGATATGGATGATCTCATGCCTAGATACCACCACCATCAATATCCTGAGTCAAGTGTTCCATCAGTACAACAAACTATTCAGTTCTGATTCTGACCATCTTTGCTAATTTGGAAGGTTGTTTTCCTCTGGATGTTGTCCAATCATAGCTTCCCTATTTCCTATTTGGATAACCATTCTTGAACAAAGAAATATCTTAGGCAAAACAAAATTTTAATCTTTAAATTCTATATTATTTCAATCTTATCATAAATTATTTCATGGATATTAATTTAACAATATCATAACTCCTAAAGTTGTCTAAACCAACCTTTGATACCAACTATAAGGCCCCAACATTAAACATTACATAATCCTGAGTAAAGTAAATAATTATACATTGATGATCATTTCAGGTTTAGAGTTTTATAGAATTATTCCATAACTATTACATTAAATCTTAAAAATTATAAAGTAGACACTTCTACTCTATCTAATTTTTTTTATAAAAATAAAACTCTATAAATAATCAAGAATACTCTTCTTGATATAAATTTTACTAAATTATTCCTTTCTATTACCCTTCCATATACCCGGTGAAAAACATTTCAAAAACTTGGGATTGGCATAGAAAATCCCAGTAAGGAATATAAAATAAGGAAATAAAACATTAGTCCATCAATACATACAAATCAATGAAACCATACTTTTCAATTATAAAACATAATATCTTTAACATAACTCATGAAATCATAATATATATGAATAACACATAGAAATAATAAATCATAAAGGTAACTTGTGGCATCCATAACATACTTACATTATAGCATTCACAACTACATAGAGAGTTACATTTGGAATACCCATCACAGTATATTCCCTAAATCTCTTAGGATAAACATTAAAGTCTACCTCTGTCACATTACCCAATTCTTTAGAGATCTATCTTTGGCTCACCCTCCATGGGATTATCATAGAACCACATATATACATAAACAATGCTGAAGAACCATAACAAATAGAATAAGCATAAAGGAAAGATATCATTTCCACGTTGCGATCACAATAGATCATTTTAAGATATTGAAATAATAAATTCTTTCTCAAAAACCATTTTCAATACAAAAATATGTAAAAAAGTATATATTATATTCATTTTCATTCTAAAAAAACTAAGGATTTTTAATTAATCCAAATATCAAATAATACTCATCGTAGTGGAAATGTCGTTGTCACCGCGTATGTTAAAAAGAAACATTTATTTTGTTATTTTGTAAAAAGCTTCATAGAAAAATATTCCCATTGAATAAAATGAATTGTAAAATGGTTTTAAATACCATATAAAATAAATTTTTTATAAATTAAAATACACCTCAATGAAAGGATATTGAGACGAATTCACTTACCTTGAGCCCGACTTGTCACGTATGCTCCTTGTTCTTCCTGAATAATAACCTCTTGTAAATTTCTACATTCATTAGAATATTTTTTAATTTTATTATTCCTTTTATATAACATATTACCACATAATAAATATTACATAAACATTTAAGTTAACATCTTTTTTTTTGTCGATATTCATAACTCGAGTCAAAAATTAACTTATTATTATTATGAATTGTCTATGTGGTAAAACGTTCATTATCTCCCAAAATGATATTAATGATTTAAATATCATATATATCTAGTATATATATATATGTGTGTGTGTGTTTTTTTGTTTATAATAGTACATAAAATTTCTTGATGAGAAATTAAATGCACCGTTCATGGAGACTGTAAGTCGAACATACGTATGAATGCTACATTCATTTATTTTTTTCATACTTAAAGGAATGAAAAATAAATGATACATAGGTATATTATAATTCCATTATAATATCATATTTTATATATTTTATATAATTTTATTAATTCCATCCATTATACATTCCATGTATTCCATGAACGAGTCATATCACTTTGAGGGGGCAGTAGTCCACACTTCCTCAGATGAAATTATCATATTTACCCACTATAGAAACCATAAAGGTGACATGGAAATGAAAAAAATACATAAGACTAGTGAAAATATAAATATTATATATATCAAATATAAATACAGTTCTATAATAATGTCCTCCATGAGAGGTGGTAGGGGAAAATTCAAGAATCATCATTTCATGAGGCAGTAGTTCACCGTCCAGAGAAACAGTATGTTCATATCCATTAGATGGAGGTGTGTGTAAGTTTAGTTCGAATCCTTATCATAACAAAATAATACTATATTTATTTTACTAGTGTATTTATGTATTCAATTAATAATAAGAGAATAGGGAGTTAAGAAGTAAAATAAAAGAAAATGACTTGAGAGAAGACATTACGCCAAAATCTAGTAACTCCTTTAGATTTGAGCTTAAAGGATTTCTTGAATTTCATTCCTACCAAGGTGAGGATTATATGAGAAATAGAGGGATTTTGGGAGCTTATTTGTATAGTGGTTTGAGGATCCAATGGGTTTGATATGTGTGATCAAATGGGTTGGGTGATGTCCTTTTATAAGATGGAGGAGGGACACTTTAGGAACGTTTTGAAGTATTATTTTATTATAAAATTATTTTCGGTTTAAAAAGGTCCCAAGTTAATTTATTTCAAATATAAGACTATGCTGGGTCCATAACCTCTTAATAAATAGGTTTTAGACAAGTCTAGGTCACAAATATAACTTTATCTTTTAGCTTTAACCCTTTATTTACTAATTTAACTCTTATCATGTTTTCTTGTATATTCATATTGTATGGTTAATATAATTACTATAAAATGCCAATAGAACCTAAATAGATTCATTAATGACATGTTAAAAATTATTTAATTTATTTGGATTAAAAATATATTTTTAGGACTATTATATTATTTAATAGAATAGTATTAGTTTTTTAAACTCTTTTATGTCAATTTTTATACTATTCATATCATTACTTTTTAAAAAATCCATAACAAATTGATTCATTAGAAAACAATTCATTAATTAAAAAATAACAGTTAATATTTATTCATAGAATTATTTTAGGTCATAAAAATTTTTTAAATAAATTTATTTTAATATTTATAATCTCATTTATTTAAATCATTCATTAATAAGGTAATCATTACATCATCATTTTGTCATAAATACATTTATTTATTTGATGTATAAAAATTATAAATAAAATATCATGACGTAATAAATATTTTTATATTTATTATTAATATTTATAGTCGAAAATATCACTTATGTATCACCATATAAAAACTCTTTTAATAAAAGATACATGTTTATGTTACATTTTACTTCACTTGAAATTAATTCTTATAAAATGTCATTTTCACATCCAAATAGAATCAAGGGGTCCCAAATTTGACCCAAGGATGAAAATGGTCGTACATATCTCTTCCAATAGGATTAATAAACATGTTAGGTTTGTTTAATATTATTAAAATATTTTTTTTAAACTTATTTACCAATTTTACCCTTTAACCATGGTAGATAAAATAATTACTAATGATAATAGTCATAATGCCTAAAAATAAAGGGTACCTATTTACACAATTTGGACCTCCTGATTTCAAATATTGAATCCATTTCTCCAAATTCAAAACATAGAAGTTTCAGAAATTAATTTAATATTAATTCTCATTGTCAAAACCAAAAAGCGTGTTTTTAAGAAATAAAAACTACAAAAAAAATTTACATGTGTTTATATCCAATTTCAAAGTCAATTTACTTTAAATTACAAAAATTGGATTAAATGATACAAATAAAATCCAATTGAACTTTAAAAAAAATTAAAGGAAAATATAACTATATAAATAAATTAGATGACAAGGTAGTTTCGACTTAAAATTTGGTATTTTTTATTATTCCTTAAAAAATGAACTTTATCAGAAAAATACCAAAAATTTACCCAAATTAAATTTTGATATCCTATATCTAAATAAGAATTTTATTTTTTCTAAAGAAACATATAATAGTGACAGAAATAGATTTTAACAAGGGTTCTAAATAAGAATGCGGTAAAAGGACCTTTTAAAAATATGAGAGTATTTCATGTTTAAAATAAAATTTGTTCTTATTTTAAGCCTCTAAATTTTATTTGATAAATATAAAAACATTTATAAAACATGTTTAATCATAATATGGTTTTTTCAATAAATTCCTACCAATACAACACCTAGGCGTTAACTACCATTTAAAATAATAATATTATATTATTATTATTATTTTTAGTATGAATTGGCCTTGTGTGCAATATAATATTTTGGAGAAACTCATTGTTTTGTATTGGGTACACCATCGAACATAGAATCCCTTTTAAATTAAAATTAATATTTAATTCACAAATATTAATAAATATGAAAATTTCATATTCTTTACATACCTGGGATGTTACAAAAAGTCTCTTGAAATAAAAAAATTGAAGTTTTCATCTTTTTTTATGAAATAAATGACCTTTTTCTAGCCAATTTGGGTTATGGATTTGTGATTTCTAACTTCTTATCACCATGTTTTCTATCACTCTCTATCATAACTTGATAGTAAATTTCTCTTCAATGTCTATTTTTCACTTGCCACCCATATTCTCTTATGTGGGAACCTATTTATTTGTTACATTATGTAACAATTATGTTTCCAACTATCCCTTTTTAAAGTAAGTTTTATTATTTATTCTTGTTATGTGGGTTTCTATAAAATTAACTTCAAAGTATTAGACCTTTGTTATCCAAGACTAATTTCGAGGGAGAAATTCATTATAAAGTGGGTAGAATATAAAACCTTGAGTTTTTACGAATATTTTTCTTCGAATAAATTAATTTTTATTTCATGTCATCTATTGAATGATACACCGTATTAATTTTTTATTATATGATAAACCAAGATAAGTTTCACTATATGCAACACCAACTTGGATAACATTACATACAACACAGAGTTACTATGAACAACATTTTATTATATTAATTATTTAAACGAGATAGTTATAACATAGCTATTAAACGTAGTAATATTAATAGTAATAACTAATTTATAAATATTTTTTATAATTTTTTTAATAAATAAATAATATTGATAATAAGACATACAATTTTTAGTAAAGTATTTATATGTTTGAAAATATTATTTCTTTACAGAATTCTTTTTCATGTCCTTTTGTGAACAATAATAAAATTAATTGTAGAAACTTTTATAAATTTAATTTTATGAAATAAACTTCACTTTTTAATTAAAAATTTTAATATTATCTCAGGGTGAATTTTTCGGATTTTTCCAAAACACATAATTTTTTGATGAATAGTGAAAATGCTGAATTTTAATTCAAAACTATTTTTCCGTTTAATTTATATGTGTTGTTAAATTATATTTTAATTTCCTTTTAAAAATTAATTTGATTAATATTAAGTTGAAAAATCAAATTCAGGTCATTGGAACCAATTTCACATTGAAGTTCGAAATAAAAACATACTGAACTTTTAAATGTTTTTTCTTAAAAAACCAAATGTCGCAACACATGTCTGAGATTAATTTTAAATTAATTTCTTCCAAACACATAATTATAATTTATAAAAATTGATTAATTAATTGAAACCATAATAATTTATAATTTCAAATAAGTTTAACATAGTTTTTGACCAAAAATATTAGTGAAAGTGATTAAAATTAATTAGCGCGATTAAGAGAAACATTAGCTTAACAAAAGACAAACCCAAAATGTTAAGGGCCAAAATGAATTCGAAAATTGTAAAAAATCCATTTTATGTTAATATTTCAAGCATATCCACTATTTTTTATATTTTTAATTAATATTTTATTGAATTATAAGGGAAAAGTGTGGGTGTAATTCCATTTTAAAAAATTTACAAGAAAGACTCTCCTCCTTCACTATAAAAAGGCACTCACCCTTCCCACTTATTCAAAACACTAAATACATTTCTCTCTTCCAAAATCTACACAAATATCCTCCAAAAATACCTAAATTAATCCTATAATACTTCTTTTTGGAATAAATCCACCCCCAAAATGTAACATTAACATGAAGTTGTTAATAAAAGGGTAATATAAAGTCATAACCTAATAATATATGGTATTAGATATAACAATATGGTTATTTTTTATATGTATAATTAAATTATATTTATTATATAGAATTTTTTAATTTTCATGATGAATGTAAAGACTTAAGGTAATGGTTTTCTCATCTCAGTTTTTATATCTATGAGACACATGTCATGATCACCACTTGTTTCCTCTGTGAGGTGTATAAACTTCCCATTAATTTATTATAGTATTCTTATAATTAATGTTATGGATATTTACATATTCATTTCCTGATCCATCTATCATGGGGTTTATGGTTCCGAAGTCACCAAATCAGAAATGTAATTTTGTCTCAATTTGCCTTCATTGAGATACATGCCATGTTATGAACCTATATATTTCTATGTGGTGTATATGATGAACTTCGAAAATTTATATCATGAATATGTTTATTTTAATTATTTTATATGCTTCATGTAATTTTATTATTTCATGGGTATTTTTAATCAAAGTTACCAAAGTGGTAATAGTTTATTGCAACAATCCCTTCATTTATTAGGACTATTTATGATTACGTTTCCATTAATGAAATCTTATGATCAATCTCTCAAAAAATATCATGAACTTTATTCCTCTCTATTAATTAAATATATATTTGATAAATGGTACAATTTTTCAAAATTTATTACTAAAAATAATTAAAAAATGTTTTTATGAAAATTTAACTTTATTTCTCCTTTCGGTCGGAAATCTTTATTCTTTAAAAACAATGTTTTTGAAAAAATGTCTTAAAAATGTATTACTATTATCCTATTATGTTTAAAGTGAAATTTTACCTAGGTTTTACCTTCTTAATAAAAATGGTTTTTAAAAGGGATCTCTTTTTCATTTTCCGATCAAGGAAACTTTTATAAACTTTTTACAGTCAAAAGGTAATGTTCAGAATGTACAGATTTACCCACTATCAAGATTATAATTTACTTGAAAAATCCTTTGAAATTTTAAAATGGTTTTTTAAAATAAATTTCATTCCTAATATTGTTTAATTTTTTTAAAATGGTTTTCAAATAAAATGTTTTTCAAAATTTTTTATGATTAAAAAGTGGTTTAAATGATCTTTAAATATTCCTTTATATGTTTTCAAAAGTTTAATTTAAAAGAAAATGTCTTTACAAATATCAATATTTATTCATAATTTTTCTAATCTATTTTAAAGTAATAAGGTATTAAAACTTATTTATGATTTAAAGAGGATTTTTCAAAGTATAAAATATATTTTTCTCAAGAAATGTTTTAAAATAAATTGTAAAGACATTTTTTAAGAAAATTAATTTTGAAATGATTTTATAAAAATTGAATTTCAATGAAATGATATTTTTCCTCAATAAATGTTTCATGTGATATTTCAAAATCATTCTTAATCTAAGATGAAATAAATTGTTATATTTTATTATTTAATGGGGTTATAATCCAACAATATCATTTATATTATTTCATGAATTGTTATGTTTTGATGGAATTATGTTTATGACACTAATTTCTCTTCCATAAGTTATATACATTTGAAAACAACTTATTTTCATGAGGTAGGATTTAATTAAATTATTATTAGACCTATATATTTTCCAAAGGTAACGTTATAATAAAATTATTATGATACCCATTTCATTTAATGGGTTATGATATACTATTTATGAAACCAATCTATTTTTATGGGTCTTGATATAATGTAGGTTTTATGATTTTATTATGTGATGGTTAGGACCTATATCTCACTATAATAAATTTGGTAACAATTTATATATCATGAGATAATTAGGGGAACAATGTATATGAATTTGATCAATAATAATGAGCATGTGTGTCCAGATCCAAAATGAAGAACAAGTGTGTCTTAATCCAAAATAGGAAACTGGTGTGTCTTGGTCCATTATGGAAAACAAGTGTGTCCTGATCCAAAAAAAGGAAATGTGCGTTTCTTGGTCAACTATGTTGATGGTCTCGGTAGTTAACCTTGACACATGAAATGTTTTTATTCAGTTATAATAATGCCACACTTATATAAAAATATTTCATGGTTTATGATTGATTTGTGATGATTTATGTCCTTTATGATTAATGTCTTATAAAATTCCAATATTTATGACACAAATCTTGAATATGATCTTTCATATGCAGGGTACGATCTTATAATCTTAGGATCATATTATTATACCCTTATTCCCAAGTTATGCTAACATATCCCCCTTGTATTCCCATATTGATCATCTAATCTCAATCCTTTTTATGTTTCCTTTCCCAAGGTTATGGAGATAGGTATTAAGTAAGAGTACTAAAGAGGGAGATATTTAATGGAGATCTTGAAAATATTTCAAAAATCTAGAAGATTATTATTCCATGTTTCCAAAGACACTAAACTATTATGGTCCTTGGAATTTTTTTTACATGTAGAATATTCATCTAAAATGATGTACTGTCCAGGTATGTTAGGCATGGGTCGATATAGTTCTCACATTCTTCAACAATATTTTCGGTCTTGGTATTTGAAATAATAGTAGTGTGTAAAACTTATATATGTTTTATTCTTGTGAAACCCCTTTATTATTCCATCCAATGATATTATGAAGTAAAATTTGATTTTTTGTCTTTATGTTTTCCCAATTTTTCTCAAATACATATATTCATCACTAGAATAAGCTGAGTCTAAATCATCGATTATAATTTATATATTTTTTTAAAGTTTTTTACTAGATTAAATTATCATAAAATCACACACACCATCATTTTTTATATATTTATTAAGATTAATAATTTTTCAAAGACTATCAACTCCTCATATTCAATTATCCTATTTGATTTCTTATTATGGAATCTATATAAACATCAATTTCGTGTATGACCAATAAAATATCAATATTCATATTTTTAATTAAAATTATCACCATTATATATTTTATACTTTATCAACCATATAATTTTGAAATCCTTAATTTTTTATATATGGAGTCATATTTAAATTTGGACTCAATAGTAACCCATTTTGAATAATTAGAGCAGAAGTAATTGCTTGACACTAGAAATTTCTTGAAGTTTATTACTTAGTTATCATGGTATCAATAAATATATTATTTTCTCATTGATATAATTTGTTTTTAAGTAGTATATGTTATACTAAAATCATATATTATTCAATGTTTATAAATATATTCAGAAATTTCATTCTCTATACACACCCTTACACTATTAGATTTATGCCTTTTCAAAGGAAAATCAGTTTTCCCCACAAATAATTTTCAGAAATTGTAAAACCTTCTCAATGTATGAGTCTATTGATTTTTGAACACAATAAAGGACATTCATGTAAATTAACATATGAATTTAATGAAAATGATACACTTATTGACATATTTCTCATGAGGTCCCTAATATCAGAGTGAATAAACTCTAACAGTCCTTCATTCTCAATTCCCTTGTAAATTATATTCACCATCTTCCCTCTTAGACATTATTATAAAATAGTGAAGGTATATCATTTTTCTTTAAAACATTAATATTTTAAATTTTCAGTTAACTAGTAAATTCATATATAATATTTTGGCAAAGATGATCAAGATATTTATACCACAGATTATTCTATATTGTATAATCATATATTATAAATTTTTGGAATCTAAAACATAAATCATGTACCATTAGGTTCTAAACCCCTTATTATTATATCCCCATATTCTAATCCTTTTAAGATGTAACCTTTATTTCTTCAAATTACTTCATTTCTAACTTCATAATGTTCTAATAAACTAAAAAATCATTCTCCATCCCATCAACAAATAGAAAATTGTTAGGTTATAACTAATTCTTCTCAACTTTTTATACACCAACACCTTTTATATTTAATGATCCATTATTTTTAGAGGTAAAAGCACCTCCTTAAAATATTTCCACACTATTCAAGTTATCAATATTAAGTATCATGCCAAAAAATAATCAATTATCCCAATCAATGTTTTATCATATTTGTACACATTGAAAGATACTTCAACCACATTTACTATTTCCAAGAATTGATTAATTTTAAAAATATTATGAAACCACAGAAATTTAATTTAATTAGGTTAATGTGTATTCCAAACATTCAAATGATGTGTTTCATTCTTGATCCCACCTTTAAAAAACTTCTTAAAGACTCTCAAAACTATTCTTCACATTGATAAACTTATTAAAGTATTGTAGATGATGATTTACTCTAAGATGTTTTTTACACATCATTAATTAACCATTCTTTGTCTAGTTGGACACAATTTTTTCTAATAACTCTATTTCGTGTGACTAAACAAATCACAACACCAATAGTATCTCAAAAATTTCCCTCTTTGGTAAAAATTTTATTTTTTCATTGTTTGATTTCCAAGATCATTTTAGACCTCCAATGAGATGATTTCACTAAAAACATGGATCAATTATTTAGACATTTGAGGATTGTGGAGACATATTTAATAAATTTATCTCCCTATATATGAGTAGGTTTTTTCTTTTATTTATACCTCCTCATTGATCAAGCCTAATATTTTTCATTGGATTCACTTGAAACCATGATGGCATTTTATAGTATTTCAGTAGTATAATTACCTTCTTTAGTTATAATAACCTTTATATAATGAGTGATAACATTTTATTTATTTGTAATCTCCATTAATAGCTTAGTATCTTTAACTTAATTCTAAAATTTCTTTTAGATTTCATCAGCACATATAATATTTTTATTTTAATTAAGCCTCAGTTTATCTCTTTTCTTATGAATTTGAAAAATTACAATATTATCCTTTAATCTTATTCACCTATAATATAGATAATGGAATTCATAATATAAATGATTTTCCTTTTCTTACCATTCTAAAATTTAATCTTATCAACTTCTTTTATGATATTTTCTTTTTCAAAATGAATCTTTTTTCTTACCTACTGGTTTACATTAAGATGTAAATTTTCATCCCTTATTCTTTGAATATTTTTTAGGCACATCAGTACATCAATTCTCATCACGTAATCATGAGATGATTTTTCCTTTGCAAAAAAAAACTAACCATAATATTTTGTTTCATACTTTGAGTAGGAACTATTATCACCTTCTCTAGCCATGTATTCTTATGATTTTTTTTAGTTTCCTCACAAAAAATATTTTTTTACTACAAAAAACTCATTTTTAAGGGGATAGTAAATTAAATATAAGGAATTTTATGAAATATTATTCTTACCATTTGATTAAGATTAATTTCTATAAAGGAATATTTTTCATGAATATATCTTAGTTTATTCATCATCATCATATTCATTTATAATTTTCAAATGACACTCTGTTGAAATGGTAATATTTTAACTAAAATTATATAATTTAAATGTAAATTTACATTGATAAACACATTCCCCAATTTTTTAGTTTATTGTTAATATATATAATATCTTATCAAATCCTTACATATCATGTTATTCATCATATGAAATGTTACTTTCTCAATAATAAAATTCATAACATATTTAAATAAAATTTATATATATCTCTAAACATTTATTTTGAGAAAAATTTCCCTTTTAATATGAAAAATAATTAAAGAGTTCTTTATTTGATAAACTATAACATCATTAAAATCTATATCTTCATGATTTGATATTTTCTATATCAAATTTTTCTTAAAGAATTATCATGAGTTTCTTCACCACTATGGATACATGTAGTTTTTCTCCATATCCACTAATATTAAAAATAACTATATTAATAATATTAAATAAATAATCAATGTATTACTTTTTTATTTATTCTTACTCAAATTAATTTCTATAAATTTTCATCTTTTCTTACATCACCTTTGTTCTCCTTCATAAATGAAATATATCTTAACCTATATTTCCATAGTAGTTTTAGAGCCCAAGAATTTTGTTAGTTACTTATATTTTAAAGATGAAAATAATTCATTTCATTACACTCTACCACATTCAATATTATTCCTATCACATAAGTACAAATCATTAGACTCAATAAGTAAAATGAAACATTTAAGAAAGTTCAAGAGGGATAACATAATATATAATTCATCACTTCAAAATATGAAAACCCTTTACCAAAAATGATGGAAGTTATTTATAATTTAATGAGTTAGGAAGATCCATAAAATTTTCAAGAGAGTTACAGTGTAATAGATATAACATATTCAGTCCATTGATTTGTGAGTTTTATGTTTTATAGGCCTCAATAAGAAGTTCTTGGGAGAAGGGGGATTGTATTTGATGATCTTACTGAAGAAATTTGTTATGATGTGGTAGTGTAGGTTTTACTATAGAGGTTCCATGAAGAATGAGGCAGATAAATATGGAATAGAGGATTATATTGAGGTTTTCAGTTTTTCTGGTGAGTTTTTGTTTTACAAAATAGGTGTTGTGAGATGATATATAGTCCTATATGATTATTTTTGGGAGTTTCGTGGTTCTATTGGTCTCTAGGTAGCTATGGAATAACCTTTAAAATGTGACCTTGAAAAGCCACACATAGAAGTTTTGTAGCTAGATGTATTCCCTATGGTTCTGTGACATGGAGGGAGATTTTATGCGGTTCTATTTATTTTGAGTAAAATTACTCATAGAGTTGTTTCGTAGTCTATAATTCCTTATTAGAGTTATAATTTTATGACGTGATGGTTTCTTTGTATCATGGTCCATCTCCAACATTATAGTATCTACTGTATAGACTACACCATGTCTCTTAGATGTATTTTTGACCATACCCATTATGATTTGGTATTCTCCCTTACACTACGGTATCTGATCCACATCAATATAATACGATGTAATCTAGAGTGGTGTCTCGTAGTCTTATTTTTTATAGAATGGGTATAAAATTTCATAACCCTTCAAACCCACATATAGTATCTTTTTTTATTGATCATAGTTAATTTCCCTCCCTCGCATCCTTGGTTTTCTACTAATTTGCTATCCAATTCTTCAGCTAGAGATGGTTATTGTTCTGGGAATGACCAGTTTGGGTGATTTTATGGCTGGAGCTCGATGATGGGAGGGGTTCTCTAGGTTTTTGATTCCTCATTTTTTTCATGTGGGTTTCCTCTATTCATGTCACAATCTAATCCAAGGTACCATCTAAATTAACATTCGGCATGTTCCACAGTATGGTCCTAAAAGAATTCCTTATCCCTATAGGATGGAAACTAGTTCCTGAGTATCAAAAAATACATTTGGAATTATTTCACCTTATTAAATAAACCTAAACAACCATAAATTATAAATAAACCAAAACTGAATATTCATAACCAAACATTGCATAAAATTTTATCAGATTCAAGTTTACCACTTTAAATAAGAAACAAAAAAGTTCTACAACCAAAAAGGGGAAATTTAATTATACCAAAACCACCATATAACGAGAGGAGCATCATCCTCAATCTACCACCACAACACCTATAAGGGAAGACCTCTAGCATCCTGAACCACCATCTCCAAACATGTTTCCACTACATGTATCATAAATAAACAAGTATAGTTACACCCAAAGGTGTAAGTAGGTTATGATCCAAATAATAGTAGACTTTCACCCAAAAAAGAGATTCCATGATATAAAAATTATATGAAAATTCACATACAAGTTTTATAAAAAAATAAAATATAGAAACATTTTTATCGGAAAAATTTTACTAAAAAACTTGCTTTTTTTTTCTGAAATAACCAACCAAATACATTGTATTCCAATGGTAGATATGATATTAAAAAATAGAATTAATTCAATAGAAAACCCCATAGGAACTAGCTAGAAATGAGATACTAGGTACATCATATCTTAGTGAAAATTAGTTCAATAACCATGACCAATGGTGTTCTCATGAACAAGCCACAAGGAGGGGACACCCCATGGGCTCAGTGGTCTCTAACCATCAATAACATTTAGAAAGTGTTGTAACCATTAATCCTACTAAATGAATCTCAGATGAAACACTTCCGAGTCAACTATCGTACTAGTCCTAGTCCACCCACCTAGTTACCCAGGATTCCCTTCTTGCTCAATTTTCATTCCACATGTCACATATAACATCACATTCATATAAACACATGCCAAAAAATATAACAATAACTAAAATATCAGAAATTTTAGAATCAAAACCACTTTTGAATCCAAAAACACCCCAAATACATTTCAAAACATGTTTTTTAACCCCTAAATTATTTACTAAACATATTTCCAAATTTAATAAACTCATACAAAGGTGAAAATGAAGGATCAAAATTGAAATATATCCAATATCTTCTAAAAACCATATTAAATCCATATTATTATCAAATACAATCAAAAAAATGTCAACACACACATAAATCCTAGAACACATATAAATACTCAAGAAAGCATAAAAAATATTCAAATAATGTTTAAGCATGGAACCACATGCCTTGAGTGAAGAAAATTCAATAAAATGGTGAAAAACATCAACCACACATCAATGGTACCCAAAAGAGGAAATATCAAAACATAAACCTCAATATTGAACCTCAAAGAAGAATATCTAAAACTAAAAATTCCACCTTACCCACTAAAGAAATGAAACCCCAAACAAAGAGGGATAATACCCTATAAAATAGGGAGAAACTAAGATTTGAGGTGACTTATATGATAAATCATAGAGAAACCACACCAAATACACCAAGAAAATGGATTTCTAATAGAGGAAGAGGGATGGGATGAGGCACCTAGGGTGAAAATCCTAAAGGGGGATAAAAATGGTTTTTTAGGGTTAAAAATTGGGGTGAGAAAAAAATGAAAAATCTAATTTTTAATAACCTGGATTGGGCTCATTTTTTTCCTACATGGTTTGTTAAATTGTGTAGCAAACATGCACACATTACCATCCAAGAAAAACATGATGCATGGTTATCCCACATGGTTTACAAAACAAGCTCTAACTATGCAATAAGCCTCTATCCAAAACACAATTCGGTCGCACGGTTACCTAGAAAAGGCTGAATGGTTTGAGAAACTGTGCACCAACCATGTGCCACCTACTGTTTACCCAAATTTTCATATTTCCCAAGAAAAACTCATATAAACCCCAAAAGGGAAAAATATATACCTAAAATAAATATAAAAATACATCAAAATAAATCACAAGTGTGAAAATTCCCCCTACCATGAAAACATTTCATCCCTGTAAAGTCAACTCGAAATATAATCCAAGATTAAGAATGGATAATATTTCTCAACCCACAACTTCTGCTCCCAACTATCTGGCATATAATTAATGTGCTATATAATAATCTAGACTTATGGAATAAACTTCCCATGAATCACTTTCTCTTGGGTATCTGTAATTCACTCTATCTTCTCAAACATAGATAAATTAGGCTCAATTTCCAATTCTTCCCAATTCTACACATTAGACCGACCTAGGTTGTATTAATCAATTGGGATACATGAAACATGTCATGAATGGATGTCAACTTTGAAGACAAGGATAGACTATATTCCACCTTAACAACCCACTTGGTGATCTAAAATTTTTTGACATACCTTGGCGTTAGCTTCCCTTGTTTTCACCAATAGGGATGACCCAAGCAGGGTACCGCTTTCAAGAACACCCAATCAGCCACATAAAATTTTAGATCTCGACGCATCTGAACGGAATAGGATTTGTGGTGACTTTGATATATCAAGAAACACTAACAAATAAAATTGAATTTATTATATGTCTCTTTCACTATGTTTGGAACCAATAATGAGGTTTCACCCACCTCGGTCCAGCAGAAATGATACCAAAACGGCCGACCATAGATCACCTAAAACGGAGCTATTTAGATCGATTATAGGTAATTTTTATCATATAAAAACTCGATGAACCCTAAATGGGTATCCCACGCTCCCCCAAAATAAAAGATTCATGTTCATAGTATGTATTCAAAAATATAATTTTCCTACTCTTATTCACCATCCATTTAAGTATGGTATGTCATGTTCAATTTGACTTTCATCCCCAATGCCTTTTCAAGTACTTCCCAAAATAAGAGGTAAAATAGGGGATCTCAATCTGAGTTGATTTCCAATAAAAAACCATGAAGCCTTACAACCTCCTAAACATATAGTTGGCACAACTCATCAACCTTTGATGAATCCTTGATTTGAATGAAATGGGATAATTTGGTCAAATGGTCAATCACTTACCAAATGAAATTCCTTCCCCAGGGTGTATGAGGTAAACCAATAATAAATCCAATAGAGATCTCATCCCTCTTATAAGAAGAAATGGGTGGCGGATGAATAAAACCATATGGTCTTCAGTGTTCCACTTTAACCTGCTGACATGTATAACACCTCGATACGAAGTTGACTATTTATCATCTCATACATGGCCACCAAAACTACTAACACATATCATAGTACATCTTGGTAGAACTATGATAAACAATCACTGAGATCGCTGACTATCCTACATCACCACCTTTCATAGAGATAATGGAACCACCAAGCATACCTTGAAACATAAAACTCCCTTTAGAGACAATAACCAAACTTATAGTGTATCCTCACCATGAAAATACTACATATACTAATATTATAGCTCACCACCTAGTTTCTCCCACCAAATCACCTTCAAATGAGAAGGATCCATCTAAACACTAGCCAAGAATTCACCCCCAATGTTCTTATTTTCTCCAGATGAAACTAAGAAAAAACACCCACCAAGGTCCCCTTGCCACTAGACACTTTCAATTCTTGAACTATCACTTTTCTGCACATAGTGTCTTCCACAACATTACCCTTAGCCATTGTATAGACTATATAAAAGTCAAACCCCTAAATGTACTCAACCTAGTGGTTTTTCCTCAAATTTAAATATTTCATGTAGAAAATATAGGGTAAGATTTTATGGTTAGAGTAAACCAAAAATTTCCACCCAAAAAGTTAATGAAACTACATCTTTAGAGAATTCATCACCGCTACTAATTCTGGTTCACAGCTTGGGTAGTTCTTTTCATATGGGAAGAGTTAGAGAAAATTTTATGACACCACATAGTCTTCCTACATAAGAACACTCCCAATACCCATACTGATGGCATCATAATAAACCACATAGACCTTTCCAGATTCTAGAATGATCAATATATGAGCTATAGTCGACTGTCTATTTAGCTCCTTCAAGGATGTCTGACACTATAGACTCCATTCCAGCTTCACCCATTTCCGGTTGAGCACCGTCATAGGAAAATCAAGTTGAGTGATGTCCCGAAAAAATTACCTGTAATATATATCCATACCTATAAATCTTTTGATCTCAATTACATTCCTCTACTACTTCCACAACATAACTGAACTAATATTATCGGAGTCCACTAAACCCCCTTTTTCTAAGATCACATGGCACAAAAACATTACCTGTTGAATCCAGAATTCATATTTAGAAAAAAAAATTATAAATATAATGGTCCCTAATAGTTCCCAATATGATACAAAAATTATGATCATGCTCTTTAGTAGATTCAAAATAAACTAGGATGTTGTCCATGAATGCCAGAATGAAGTAATCAATATATAGGTGGAACACCCTATTCATGAGTTCCATAAATATCACTAGAGAATTCGTGAACCTAGAAAGTAAGAACAAGTACTCCAAACAGTGGGACCTACTTCAGAAATCCGTTTTTGGGACATTCGTCTCTTTCACCATGACTTGGTGGTAACCAAAACACAAATCTATCTTAGAAAACCACATTTCCCCTTTTAACTAACCAAAAAAGTAATCAATTTAGGGAAAAGGATATTGTTTCTTGATTGTTACCTTATTTAACTTTTGTTCATCGATACACAACTAGAGGGATCCATTAACCTTCTTCACAAACAAGACAAGGGTGGCCTAAGGAGAGACACTTGGGTGAATGAATCTTTTAGATTCCAAATCATCCAGCTATATTTTTAATTCCCTCAACTCTATGTGGTTTATAAAATAAAAGGGAATAGATATCAAATGTGTTCCTGTGGCCAAACTAATTGAGTACTCCCCATCGTGATCTAGAGGAAAACATGAATAATCCTCTGGGAAAACCTCTAGGAATTCATCCTATATTGCAGGTAACCCACCCTTAGGAGGACCACCATTTTCCTCCAACATGAGATACAATAACTTAATAATGATGTTTCCCAATTCCAAGAGTGGTAATTCAGCATAACATGATCGAGGATCCTATTCTCCATGAAAAACTTGGGTAATTTCATCAAGTGCCAAGAAATTCATCCTCCACATATAGAAATCGATATGTACAAATAAGTTCACCATCCAATCCATGAGAAGGATAACATCAGATAAGTTCAAGTACAATACTATGAAATCTCATTCAATCTCAACCCTTGACATGGTGAGTGCACAAGATAGACACCTAAGACCCTTCTCTATCTTCTTACCAAGAGGTGTTACTAACTCCATTGAATAAGACATAACATTGCTTGGAAAATTCTACAGGTTCACAAGATAGGAAGAGATAAATGGAATAGAAGCATCAATATTAAATAGAATATAAGATATAGATGATACAATAAAAACAGTACCTCAAACTATCGAAGGCCCTACATCCACTTTTTCTCATGTGTAGACTAAAACATGAATATGTTCTATCTCTAGCTAAGTCTGAACATGACCATTGGCCTATGGATCTATCCTGAACTCACTTTGACTAGAAGATGATATGGTTCTATCTCCACAACCAAAAAACTGATATCAAACCATCATATATGGATCTGAATAATCTTACATCCCTTTAAAAGCTATGGATCCTAAAATATTCAGATATGGGTGTATAGCTTTCCACCTCCATTTTCCCTTCTCATCCCTCTTCCTCTTTTCCTCAAATTAACAACCATTGTCCATTGTTGACATAAAACTAGAGGAACTCAAATTTCCTTTAAGGTCAATATCCACCATACAAGAATGATCAACTAATTAGGAATAATCATTCTTCTTAAATAGAAATACCAGAAAATAGTTCTTAGGCCACAAACCCCTTTTAAACCTACTAGCCTTCATTTTCTCATTCAAAATAATTTTTGGTGTTTACTGAACTAAATCATCAAAGCAGTTGGAATACTCCATCATGGACTGATCACCCGGAACAATATCTATAAACTCTTGGTATCTTGCATAGGCTAAGACCCCGGGATAATATTGATCATTGAAAACAACCTTAATGTCTTTCTAGATTATCCTCTCTTTCTTACCAGCTGGCACCACTGAGTCCCACCACCTCCGACTGGGACCTTCAAGAAAAAATGAAGTGCATTTCACCCTGACTTCCTCCGGAGTGTTGAGAAATTATAAAAAAATATCTATCTTCTCTATCCATTCCTCTAATTTTTGGGGATCCATGCTCTCTCAGAAAGAAGGAGTCTTATTCTTAAGAAACTCTTAAGCATTATCCTTTCTAGGATCTTTTCCATCTTCTCTAACCTGAGCAGGACCAGATCCCGACCCTTGTCCCAAATCTTATACATCAAAAAACACATAATCCACAATCCTTTGATCAATTGGTGATAGAAAACTCTCCACATCTTCTTCATTCAATTTTACAAAAAATATTTCAGGAGGCATTTTGCTACAAAAATCAATAACCACAAGGGAAACCATAAATGCAACTATTTTGAAAATTTTCAGCCATAACAAAAAATATCATCCTTCAATAAATCAAACATAAATAAATCCATTTCAATAAAATTACATGAAATAAAAACACTCCACCCCCACCCAATGTCCATATACAGTCTGAAGCATGTATGTCTCACATGGAGGAGAATTTAAGAAAATCCCAACATACCATGGTGACTCGAGCCCGATCATGAGGTGTGTTGGACAAACACCACACTCATAACTTGAAAATAAATTCCAAACTATCATAGCTCTTTTCTATCAAAATTCATCCCAAATATCATGACACAAAAGATTTTTACCTACTCTGATAACATTTTTTCCCGAACAAAGCAGATGTGATTTCTAACCCGACAACCGACCCTATTGGTGGCATGGCCTAAAAGGTTCTATCAATCCCCATGGGCTGGAAACTAGTGATTGGGTATCAATAAACACATTGGGATTGATTTCACCCAATTACATAAACATAAAAAACCAATAATTATAAATAAACAAAAATTGAATATTCATTACCAAAGTTTTCATAACAAATTTATAGACTCAAGTTTACAACTTTAAACAAAAAAACAAAAAAGGTCCACAACCAAAAATGGAACAAGTCACTATCCAAAAAACCACCATATAACAAGAGGAGAATCATCCTCAATCCACCACCACAACAACTACATGGGAAGACCTCTAACATTCCAATCCACCATCTCTAAATATCTTTCCTCTACTTGTGTCAAACATATCCCAGTCTAATTACACAAAAAGGTGTCAGTAGTGTGTGAGAAAAACCCCCAGTAGGATGCCACCCAACTAAAATATTTCTTTCTATAAGCACTATAAGACAATTTCAATGCTTGTTTTATAAAAAAATAAAATCTGGAAAAAATTTATAGAAAAACGTTTAATGAAAAAAATGCTCTTCTTTTGAAACAACCAACCACATACACCGTATATTGATGGTAGATATAATATCACAAAAGAGAACTAAGTAACGAGAAAACCCCATTTTCACTAGATATAAAAGGGACACTAGGTACATTATATCTTGGTAAAATTTGTTATAGAAACCATGACCAATATCATTCTCTTCTACGAGGCACTAGGAGGGGATACCACATGGGCCTAGTGGTCTGTAATCATAATTATCATTTACCTAATGTTGTTGTAATCAATCCTGTTAGATGAATCTAGGAAAACCACTTATGATTAAACAATCAAACTATTCCTAGTCCACTCACCTTGTTCCCCAGGTTTCCCTTAATGCTCAATTTCCATTCAACATGTCACATATGGCATCTCTTTCACAAAAACATATGCCAGACAATACAACTATGCATGATAAATGACTAATTTCATAACAAAAACCATTTTTGAATCCAAACACACCCCAAATACATTTCAAAACATGTTTCAAATTATTTTATAATTTATTAAACATCTTTCTAAGTTTAATAAACACATTTAATGGTCACAACTACATTTCAAAATTGAAATACATCTAATTTCTTTTAGAAAAAACATTTATAAGCCATGTGAATATCAAATCCCTTCAAATCATTCTTTTTCATAACAAATATAAATCATATAACACATCTAAATAATCAAGAAAGAATATCAAATTGTTCGTATAATGTTTAAGCACAGAACCACCAACCTTAAGTGAAGGAACTTCCGAAAAAATGTGAAAAACATCAACAACACATCAATAGCATCCTAAATAGGAAATATAAAACATTAAACATCAATATTTAACCTTAAATAATAATATATAACCCTAGAAAACATTACTCTTCCCATTGTAGAAATTAAACTCCAAAGAAAGAGGGATAAAACCCTAGAAAATAGGGAGATACTAAGAGAGGAGGAGATATAGAACCTTAAACATCAAGATTTAAAAATCACACCCAAACTAATAGGGAGAAACTATGGAGGAAATATAAAACCTTAAACATCAATATTTATCCTTAAATAAAAAGATATAACCCTCAAAAACATCACCCTACTCGCTGGAGAAATGACCCCCCAAATAAAGAGGGAGAAAACCCTAGAAAATAAAGAGAAACTAAGAGAGGAGGAGACTTACTTGATAAATCATAGAGAAACCAAAAAAAAAATATTATAAGAAAATATTTCTTGAAGGGAGGAAGAGTGATGGGGTAGGAACTTTGGGAGAAAATCTATAAGGGCGAGAAAAATGGGTGTCTAAGGTTAAAAAACTAGGATATAGAGTAAGGTAAAATACAATTTTTAATGACCTAGATAGGTTGCATGGTTTGACCGCATAGTTTTCCAAGTAGTTAGGAAACCATGTGAACCTTATTTTCCAAGAAGGACATATTGTATAGTTAGCCTGTATAGTTTACAAAATGTTCTCTAACTATGCGATAAGCCTCTATCCAAATACATTACTTGGTTGCACAGTTACTTGGAAAATGGTGCACAGTTTTATAAATATGTAACACCTACTATTTACAAAAAAAATATTATTTGTACCAAAAAAATAAAATAAAACACAAAATGTAAAAATATTTTTCAAAAACAAAGAGAAAAATAACTCAAAAGAAATCATGTGTGTGACGCTTCACCTCATCTTTATATAGTGTTTTTTTATTTTTCTAGATATGGTATGGGATATTAAGACTTATCTTTCATATTCTGGAATTAATATTATTGAATAATCTTGTTGTGTTCTCTCCCAATTATTCCATTTTTATTTCATTGGGTGTTTTGGTTTATAAAAAAGTGGAAAATATAAGGGAAACTTAATCTCAGAAAAGATTATAATTTAATAGAGATGATGAACTAACTATGCGGTGTTAATTGGGCCTAATTATTTCCATTATTTTATGATATATTGATTTCTATGATGTATTTTTATTATCTTGTTTTCTTATATTACTTTTTTTAGAACTCATTCCATCGTCGTAAAAAGATTAATTAATTAAATAAGTAAATGAGTAGTAAAATTTTAGTAAAAAAACTAATAATTTATGTTGATGAATTTGTTGGTGTTTAATACTTTTATTACTTTTATGTTACATTATCATAAAATGTGGGATGAAATCTAGAATTATTAAATTTATCATTGTTGTGTTTCTGGGGCATTTTTTTTTTGTGTTTTCCTGAGTGTTTGATAAAACAGTTTATGGGTTATAGAGACAATGATATAATGGTTTATAATATAAATATTATATGTGGAAATTGGAAATAAATTTTGTTATTAATAAAAATGGTCTGTGTACAAAATGAAAAATAGTGGGATATGAAAAACAATTTCATGTTTGGTTTTGTGAAAAGGGGTTGTTAATTTGATAGAGGAAGGTTTTAAGGATTGGAATTATATGTTATGTGATGATCTGGTGGAATGAATATTTAATTTGATTATTTAAATTAATGGTGAAGCCTTTTTTCAATGTGATTATATTTCTATTTTTTCAATTTAGTGTTACTTCTTGATTATTATACTATTTTGATGTTATTGTGGACATATTTTTTTGGAAGTTTCCTGGAGAATGGGAGATGATATTGTGGAATATACCCTATATATAAGGGCCTGAGGTTGGTATATACACATGAGTTGTGATGGATTGTGGTTATTATGAACTATAAGTGATGGTGGAATTATAATTGGCTATGATGAATTAAGGTTCACATATATACATTGGCAATGATGGAATGAGGTTATATTGAACTAGATGTGGTAATTTATGATAGGATGAGTTGGTTCATATTGGGGTTCATGCATGGTAAGAGGAGGGAATTAGGTTTATTATCTATATGATCATTATAAAATACTATAGATAATTGGATAGTGTATGTGGTAGATATACATGAAAGGATAAGTGTATGATATTTATGTACTTTGTGTTTACATTTCCCTATCAATAGATGGTTGGGAAGTGGTGTAATTGTGTTTATTACAATGATGTGGTTATGAAAGTGTCATGATGTAGATATATACATGTGGATAATTGGTTATGTGGTTGTGGATGCATGAAATAATGGTTGAAGATATGTTATTGGTTTTTTCGCATATTCTGTTCAAGTACTTACTGAGGATTCAATCCTGCCAACTCACCCTAAGTATGAGAGGGATATCCCCTAAGTTAATAGGTTGGAGTCAATATAAATATATTCTAAGTTTGAGGATGTTTTGGGATGTTGATAGTATTGATAGTAATTATAGTGGTGGTGATACATTAAACATATTAGACATAATAAGTGGAGTTATATCTATGTTGACTTTATTGAGAGTTTAGTGGTCACAGAGGCTTAATGGTAGTGTTATTTTTTCCACCTGTTCATTGGATTATAGTAAATATTTGTTATTAATCTTATGGATTATTTATACGTTTATTATTTTCCTTTCTTGTTATATTTCAATCCTTATTATTTTTTTCATATTTATTGCACATGGATGTTGATCCACTTAGAAATATGATACTAATAATTACTCCCATGTGTTAACTCCAACAATGTTTTCCAGTGTTTATAGGATAGATCAATAGAGCTGGGGGATAATTTTCGAGTTGCTGTAATGGAGAAGAAGTCCTGGACCTTTCATTATTTTTGATGTATTTCATGTTTTCACATATTTTCATTTGGTATTAAGAAATTTTATACACTTTTATTATTTTATGGTGTTTAATTGGTGGTTGTTTATATATTTTTTCCCTTTGAATTAAGAGGAAAATGTCACCCATATTTTTTATTTATAACCTTAGTGAAAGACTTCAAGTTGAAGACTATTAGAGGTTGGCCTTAGGGGTCACTCTCATCTTTACTTTTATCCTATTAAGTGTTTTGAGTGGAATTTGTTCATCATGGATTGGTATTTTAGTTTTTGGATTATAGATAAGGTGGAGAATAAAGTTTTTAATGGGTGATGTTTTCATGGGAATGGTAGGTAAATAGTTAAACTCAAGCCTAACATGTGATTTTGTTTAAGAATGTTGGATGGTATACCAATATTTTAGGGACCCCTATTGTCGAAAAAAAATTAATCCAATAACCTAATGAACATGTTTTGGTTAGAGTGAAATCTTTTCAGGGTTTAAATTATTGGGGGTACATTCATCATGCTCGTTAGTTTCATTGAAATTAACATTTTGATTTTTTATGTGTGTTTCTCAAACTATACCTAAGCTCTAGATGTTAATGAGTTGTTACTATATTCTACATTGCTAATATAAGTTGAAATAATCTAGTAAAATAGTGATTAAATGTAATGAACCTTTTTTTGAAAACTTTTTGAGACATGAAAGTGTTATTCCCTTGATTATTATTACATGATTATTCATGAATTTTATTTTATTTCTATTTTTAAAATACATAGCATAAAAAACATATTTTCATAATGCTTGAAATTTTTATTAAATCCTATTTAGTTTATTTTATTAAAAATAAATATGGGATTTTAAAATCCTTTAAGACAAAATTTACCTTGGGTATATTTCATACTTCCATGTTGAAATGATTGTTTTGAAATAATTATTAGGAATATAATCATTCAGAAGAGAGTTGATATGACCTGAATTTTTTTTCATTTGTGATTCATCATAAGCATGCATTATGTACATATAGATAAACTTGATTCGGGATATTTAAATTCATAAATTACTAAAAAAATGACCATCATAATTATTGATAATTTACATAAAATTTTAAAAATTGACATGAATAACTTCCTCCTATCTTTTTTGGAATTACTACAGTTTTGTAGTATTAATTGTCTTATATGTTGTATGTATGTGTTTAAACTTTTTTTCGAAGTTTAAAATTTGTAATTTTTTTTGTTTCTATATTTTTAAAAATGATAAACAAGCTCCTTTCTAATTCTTATCAATTTTAATAATTTCCAGTCATCAAATATTTCTTACTTTCCAAGAATGATTTAGAGTCTTTTTTGTGATAAATAGTTTATATTTATACTTTGAACATTATCTAGTAAATTGAATTACATGTGACACATTTTTTTAACATGATACATGTATTTCATTTGTTATGAAATTATTGTAAGTATGGATTTTTACTATATTTAAATCTTGTAAAATGATAAGTGTTCTTTGTGGTAACCCATTGATACTTGATATTGTTTACATGATGGAACCTACTCATTAGAAAATAGAAAAAGAAATATCTTCAAGAAATAATTGTGACTCACATGTAAACCCTAGAGTAGTTTTTTGTGTGGTTCTTGTATAATTTTGATAATATTAGTGTGGTTATGTTGAAATTACATGTATGTAAATATTTATCATTTTTATTATTTATTTTAATATATTTATAATTTTAAATCTTGTTTTTTGTTGTCTGTGTAGTATTTAAATATGGAAACAAATTATGGTACAATTTTGGTGTATAATAATGTTTTACCAAGTAATGAAATGTTTAAATACTATTTAGTTAGATAATTTCAATCATGAAACATAGAGATACAACATGTGGAATTTAATTTTTTTTTCCAAAAATAAAAAATTATTAATAATATAAAAGTATTCTATATGTTTTATAAAATGATTAAGAAATGATTAATTTGTGTTGGGATAACATTATGTAATAGAACATAGAATTTTATGTTAATGTTCTATTTAAATAATTTTTCCTTATAAACAAAATGGTTAGTTTAATTACTTCAAACTTGATTTATTGTACCACAACATGTATAGTTTCTTTCTTTAACATTACCCCATGCTAGAGTTGTTGGAATGAAAGTCTTGTGGATTCCAATAAAAATGACTTGGAAATATTTATTTTTGTTTTTTGGTTTAATTTTCTATTGATTATTTATTTGAAGTATTTAAATTACTTCCTAAGAAACTAATTTTTTAGAAATAAAATAATTTTTTAATATATTTTTAAAAAGTATATGTTCTTTACTGAAGCTTAAGTTATGTACCATTTATATTTCAAAACATTGAAACTGTGTGATAATTGAGAGGATGTTTTTTTCTAATGTGAACATGTATCCTTGCTTTGATTATCTATTTTCCAATGTTTTTTTGATGGAATAAAAAATATCCCATAAAAGGATATCCAATTAAAGTTGGTAATAAATATGTTGTTACAAAAATCATGAAATTTATGAAGATGTACATTCTCACCACAACTAAATTATTATAATAAAGTGATTAATTTATATATATTTTCAATTGACTTTTTATATTGATTTTATACTGGAGCATTGTTTTATGTCTTTAATCGTAATAATATAGGGAAACCCATTCCCCATTAAGACATTAAACATTTTTGATAAATTTTAAAACCATATGGTAAAATCAGTGTTGTTAAAAGTAGATTGTATCATGATATGGTGGGTGAGTTCCCTGGATTTTTCTGATTGAAGAATTTTTGTTTAATTGTTGTGGTAGTTTTTATATTAATATATATATATATATATGGGTTAAAATGGTTTTTTGAATAGTTATATGTAAGAGATGTTATTTGTGGCTCATTTGAGTTGGTGTGGTGGTGTGCTTGAGGGAGGATGGTGATGTGATTGTGGATGCTATTTTATAGAACAGTGGGCTTAGTTTGATACCCTTAATTTTTATGTGATTGTGTTCATTATTTTTTATTATATATATTGGGTGGCTTACTCAAACCTTGTTTTTTTCTAGTTTAAAGATATATAATAAAAATTCCATCAAGTATTGGGGTGTGGAAAATATGAAGAGATTTATCAGGGTAACACCTTATTCAAATTATATTGGTAGGAAGTGATGACCTTATTTGGTGGGTCTTAGAGAACTGACATTAAGGTTTGGTTATAGGGTGTTGAGGTTCATTTTGGTTTGGTGACAACCCCATATTAAATCCAAGTTTCATTGGTTATTGGCATATTCCAAAAGGAGACATCATGATGCTGGGAGATAAAGTGTAATGATATTAGAGAGTTTTATTCAAGGACACTTCATGAATTATTCAAGATGCATTTCCTTTATTGAGTGAGTATTCATGATATTTTGAATGATATTCGGAATATTCGATAGGGGGATGATAGTATCCACTCCCTTTGCCTCTTATTTATATACAATATTACTTGGTTTTCGTGTTTCTGGTTTGAGGAGAGGTAACATGTTAAAAAAATTTAATCCACTTTGAGACCATAGATTTAGTGGTCCATCATTTCATTTTAGTTTCCATATTTAGAATCCATTATATATTGGGTAAATATTAGAGATAAATGGTTTCTATAAAGGATTATTCTAAAGAATATACCTAATAAATGGTTAGAATGGTAGATTAGAATACTATGGGATGTGTAACACCCCAAGATTTCATGGTACGTTATTTATTGAAAGTAATTCAATAACTTTCACTACATGCAACACTGAGTTCAAGCGCACCACAACTTACAAAACTAGCCGTTAAAAAGTGGTTCTGAATAGTATTAACTGAATTTTGAACTTTATATAATCCTTATAATTTTATAATCCATATTATGAGTTTCTTAGACATAATATAAGAACAAATACATTTTTTTCAGATAAAAGAAGTATTTTTTTTAATGCAATTTTATCACCTTTTAATTGCGAACACTTTTTAAATCCAATATTTAAAACTTTTATATATTCAATTTTACAAAATAAACTTCTTCTTTAGAATCATGACATAAGAATTTAGTTTCAATAAATTTTTGGTATTTTTCTGAAAACTTTTAATTTATGATGAATAGTGAAAAACACTGAGTTATAGTTTAAAACGTAATTTTTATTTAAATAATTATTTATTTTATTTAAATTTATTTTAGTTAAAAATAGATACATAATACCTATATATGTTAAATGTAATTCATTGGAGTCAGTTTATAATAATTTTAGATATATAAAAATTTATTGAACATTTCACCGTCTTTTACCCACCTCCTGGGAGAATTTGTAAATTCACATAAAACTTAATTTTACCGCTTTTGTGAGTTGAATTTCAAAAATCCAAGAGACATAGTTAATATCAAGTATTAAAATCTGGTTCAATAAGATAAAAATAATTTTCTGTGAATAGTAACTTTTTAGTTTTATTTACCATGGTTAAAAGTAAATAGGGTAATTAAGGGTAAAAATGATATTATTATTACCCTAACACATGTCCTAATTCTATTGGATAAGTTTAATTAGACCAAAATAACCTTAGGAATAAAATATGACCCTTTAGGTCCACTTGGATTAGATTAAGACATTTATTATTATTTTATTTAAAGAAGAGTTAAAAGAGTTAAAATAAAAGTTTAATAACTAAACCATATTTAATATAGGTTTATACATAAGATAAATTAGACTATAAATATTCATTAGAAATCTAAAGAAATTCCTACGTAATGGTATTTTATTTTTAATTTATAGAGATTAAATAATTAAATTTATTAATTACACCATGATGATACATTAATTACCCTATTAATGAAAGAATCAAATAAACGGTATTATAAATATTAAAATAAATATAATTTCAATGTTTTTATGACATAAACTAATTTTATAGGAGACTATGACATGTTAGAGAAGATTTAATGTATCTTTTTTTGAAGAAATCAAGTTGTGATGACTTTAACAAAAACAAAATACCAAACAGTGTCAAAATTGACATAAATTAATATTTAAAATGAATACTATATTATTGGTTGATATAATATTCCTAAAAATGTAAGGATCATCCAAAGGGATTAAATAATATTATATATTTCATTAATGATCCACTTGATGTTCTCTTGGAAGTTTAGAGTATGTTTATTAACCATATAGAGTAAGAATACAACAAGACACGGTAAAAGTTAAACTATTTAACTAAGTGTTAAATCTAAAAGATAAGGTTAAAATAGTAACATAAACTTGTCTAAAACCTATTGGTTGAGAGTCCTTAGACCCATAACCACCTAAGGATATAAATAAATTCTTTTGGAACCATTATAAACCGAATATTATTGTATAATAAATTAATACTTTAATCTTTTCCTGAAGTGACCCTCACCCCTCTTATAAAAGGGCACTTCCCCTTCTCTCAAAATCACACCTCCAAATCCATTTGTCTCGGCCAACACCTACCCAAATATCCTACCAAATTCCCTCAATTGACCCTAGAGGCCTTATTTTGATCATAAATCCAACCTAAGGAGCCCTTTTCATCAAATCAAAAGGAAGAACCCGAAAAAGAGGTAATAATTTCACCACCCTCTTTCAAGTTCTTTTCTTCTTCCAGTTCTTCTTTATTTTTTGTTTCCATTATAAAATAATAACTCTAGTATATTCTATATAATTTTATGTTAATATAAATATGGCACAACTATATTCATTATTCTATCCATATTATGAATGATAATGTCACCACTCGTGCGTATGTACGGCTTAACGTCTCCATGTCATAGTATAATTTGTTATTCCACACAATGTTATTCGAATGGATATAAGGATGTGTAATATGTATATAAATAATGAAAATAACATGATTATTTCTCTGTAAAATTAATATAAAATCCAATTCCACACCTTTAAGTAAATTATATTGTCGCTCGTGCGTACGTACGGATTACCGTCTCCATGACGCGATGAGATTCATTTCCGCGTTCACCATTCCCCGACAATTATAAAAATATATATTACTAATAAGCATGTAATATATTATATAATAATGATACTGGATATATATATATATCTATATACTTACATGTATCTTATTCACTTAGTTCCGTTCAATACGATATGAAAACAGAAACACCGTTTATGCGTATGTACGGACTACCGTCTCCATAAACAGTGTTTTAATTTCATATATATGTCTATTATACATATTTATATTCTAAATATATATGATATATAAATAAGGTTTTATATTCTGTGAGTATTTAAATCTTGATCTAAGTGATACAATCAAGAGTAACAAGTTAAAACACGTACGATAAAGAAAGCGATTATTGCCTAAAATGTTAATTTAACATGGAAATTATTATTAAATGGGTAGTATAAAGTCATAAATGAATAATTTATGATATCATAAATATTAATATGGTTTTGGTATAATTTAATATTATACTACAGTCTTCATAAAGGAGGTTAAATGTACCCTCGACTAAAGGAAAGTGCAAGGTAAGGGTTAATTTCACAATCTCTTTATTATTTGAGGTTGTTTTAAGTAAGTATCTACTGGGACATATTTATTATCCATGTCCATGTTTCATAAAAGGGTTTTCAAAGGGATTATTTTTAAGGGACTTTTTACTAAAACATCATTTTAAATGTTTTAAATATTTATCTTTCTAAACGCTTTTAATTAATGTCCATGATTTCAGAATTATTTTTAAGGATTTATTTATATGGACATGAATGCTTTGAAATGATAACTCTTTTCAAAAGTTTCAAAGTGGTATGGAAAACTTTTATTCAAAAATAAACTTTAAATAAATTCTTTTATGAATTTTGATACTTTTAATTGATTTCATGAAAAAGGGGTATTTTTATCAAATCATTTTAGTGATCATTTTCATCTATGACAACATCTTTTGATGGATTTTAAACTTGTTTGAAGTTGATTTATTATGATACAAATATTCCATATTTTATTTAAGGTTTTGTGATATGTTTTACTATAGATGTGTTATTTTTATACCATTCATGGTTTATGGTTAAAGTATTCACATTTTGTATGCTAGTTTTAATAAGAATGTTTATGTTATGTTTCAACCTTTTCATATGAGAAATGTGTTGGACTTAGTAAGTGACGGGTGGAGCCCGCTATAGCTCCTCGATGCATCGGTAGGTCTCATTAGACAATTAGACATGGAATTGGCTGAGGCGTTTCCAAATTTTATACATGGTTTTGGCCAAGGCCTTAATCATTTTTAGACGTCTTGGCCAAGGCCTTGACAAAATGTTTCAGAATGTCTAGCATTATACATTCCCTCATTATGAAAATAATATTGATGGTTCATGTGGTTATTTGACTAGTATAATACCCATGATTATGTTTTATTATGGAATTATTTACTCAACTCATATTTCTTCCATAAAGTGTTCATGTTTATTTTTTGTTAAGGCAAGTTTTATCAATTATTCACCATGCATATTGTTCATGTTATCTTATGCTAAATTATTTACCCTTACTGAGCATCTGAGATCACCCCTTATATTTTATTTTCCCAGGATCCCAAGAAGTGTTTTATGTTTGAGATGTAGGGTTAATCTAGGGGAACAATGGAGTTCTCAATGGATTTTTTTTGTATATTAGAAAGTGTAATGTAATGTTCATGTATGTTATCTATTTTCCAAGACTGCTAAACTAGTCGTTCTTTCAGGACTTGATTCCATGTAATCATGCTAATGTATTAAAATAATGCACTGACTCTAGGAATATAGGGTCGGGGCATTACAGGATGTGTGTATCAAGATACACAGAGTAAGAGAGCATGGCGGTCTTCTATGACTAGGATGATTCTTGGTTCTCTAGGGTATATTGATTCATTGTTTCCTATATATGAAGATCTTATATGTTTTTAGTGTGTTTTTTCTGGGTTCCATTAGTATGAATATCCCAATATTAAATATTTTTTTCAATATTCACAAGTTATTTAATTCTGGGGAATGTCCTAGATGAATTTTACACCTTTAACCAAAGACTTATAGTGAATTTTGAAACTTTTTTGGAAACTATATTGAATAATTTGGAAATTTTAAATGTAAGTGTATTAACAAATATTTATTAAATGTCTATTTTCAAATCAAATTAGTTGTTTTAATAATGATTGAAATAATTTATCAAGTTTTGGGGATCCAAGAACCTTGTTATGGTTGAATTAGTATTCAGGAAATGGTGTTCATGAGTAAGGAGGATAGTGCCTTTTTGGATACATCTAGTGGTGGATATCTATTTTTGAGGTATTTCCAGCAGTGATTATGGATTTATAGAGATATTATGTGTGAGGATCATCGTTCTTCTGTTATTTGGGTTGTTGGTAGTATGTTTTTTCTATTTGAGAGGTATATTCCAATAGAGTGTTTTGGTAAAAGTTGTCTTCCACCTGAGGTTGGTTTTAATTATTGAGGATGAGAGTAATTTTTTCTAAATATGATATAATTGTTAAAACCTATTAAGCATATTACTTTAATATTTTTAGGTGTTGGAGGTTTTGGTATAAGTTTTGAGGGTTAAGGGAAGAGTTTAGAGTTTAGTATTGGCTGGAGAAGTTCCTCATAGTGTGGTATATTATTTTTCATTATAGAGGTTCCTTGTAGATTAAGGTAGACTTCTATAGTGTAGAAGCATGGATAGGGGGTTCATTGGCTATTGGTAGTTGGTGGTTTTCACTACGGAGTTTGGGATATGACTTGGAGTCATGTATGATCATTTTTGGGAGTTCTATTGATCTTGAGTTAATTATAGTGTGGAACTTAAGCTTCATAATGGATATCCCATGGATAGAATTTATATAGAGTGATGGATTCCCAACTATGTGGATACTTGGAGGGGTATTTTATTTGGTTCTATCAGTTTCAGGGTCGATGCACTATAGAACTAAATTTTAGTGTTTCCTTCTTCATTATGATTATAACTCTATGATGTGGTGGTTTCTTTTTGTTGTCTTATTTCTCTTAATTTATAGGATCTATATCATGAACTACACCATGTTTATCAGACATGGTATTGACGAGTCCCATTATGGAATGGTATTATTTCTTACATTATGGAATATTCTCTTTGCCAACATATTGTGGTGTTATCTATTATACTAGGGTTTGGTCTCCTAATTTATATCCTTGGTATAAAATATAGAACCCATTTGGAACCTATCATTTCTATATATTTTCCCTTAACTATTTGATGTCTATGTTGTGTCCTTTAAAGGTATTTAAACTCCCATTTATTGGATTTGATCCCCAAGTTCAATACCATTGTTTTTAGAGATCATAGGTGATTTCCAACCCTTCTCTTCTAATATTTATTCTGGTTTATTCACTTTTTATTCATCCATAAATTCATATAGTGGTGGTAACAACTAGTTTGGGTGATGTTATTAAAAGATGTTGATGATGAGTGGTGTATTATAGGTTTTTATCCCTAATTGTTATAGTTCAATACTTGTGAGAATCCTCTCTTCACCACATCTTCGCACAGTATTTTTAGAAGTTCATGTTGAGGTAGGGGATCTCAAGACTTATCTTTTATATTTTAGAATTAATATTCTTCAATATGCATATTATGTTTTCTCCCACGTATAATTTTTTGATTTCATTGGTTATTTTGGATTATTGTGAATGGAATAAAATATGGAAAACCTAACCTCTATGTTTATTTATTATTAATAGATAAGATGAACCAAGTATGTGGAGTTGGGTATGATTTATAATTTCTATGCTATTTGATATATCAATTTCTATTATAGAAGTTTTTTATTGTTTTCTTGCTTTGTAATTACTAGAAACCATTCCCCCATGTAAATATGTTAATTAATTAAATAAAATAATTTGTAGAAAAATTATAGATAACTGATTTTAGAACCTATGTTAATGAATTTTTTATGATTATTACTTTGATTTCTTTATATGTTAATTTGTTGTGAAGTGGGATTAAAAATCTATAATTATTTAACTGAACGTTCTTATTTTTATGGGGTTACTATTTTTTTATTTTACAAAGTGTTTGATGAATAGGTTTGTAGGTAGAGGATAAAATGGTATTGGGGTATAGGATATAAAGTTAATGGATTGGAATTAGAAATTGAATATGTTAATAATTAAAATTTTAAAGGTAATAAATAAATAATGGGGGTTTTAGAAAATCTTGTCATAAATACATGTGTTGAAATAGATAAATAATATGATAGAGGTAGGTTTCATGTATTGAAATGGTATTTGATGTGATGAATGGGTAGGATTCATATTTTATGGTATTATTGTAATTAATGAGGAATTTTTGTTCTATTTAATGATATTATTATTTTTTTCAAATATGTTGCCGATGTATGAATTTTGTGCTATTTTAATATTATGGTGGATATGGTTATTGGGAAGTAATGTGGATAATGGGAGAAGATTTTATGGAATTTCATTTAAGATATAATTTTTATAGGTTCGAATATATGCATAGGCTTTGATGGCTTTTGGTAATGGGGAACTGAATGTGAAGATGGAATTTATATAGGTTGTAATTTATTTTGATTTCCATATAAGCATAGGTTATGATGTATTGTTATTATGGTGCACTAGATTTAGTGATTGATGAGTGGATGGGGTGGTTCATAGTGTAGTTTTAAATCATTGGGGGAGGGCATGAGGTTAATATTTTACAAATTCATAATACCCTATTATATAGAGTGAAATATTTTTTGTGGTATATGTACACGGAAGGAGGAGGTCATGATGTTCATGTCATTTGTATTAATATTTCCCTATCGATGGATGATTGAGAAGTGGTGGAATTTTTGTGATTGTAGTATGAGGTTTTGGATGTGTGATCATGCATATGTGGACATGTGGATATGTGTTAATTTGGTTTCATATGAATGGAATGATGGTTGATGATATTTTTTTGGTGTTTTTTCATACTCACAACACTACACTTAGATGGGAGAAAATCATGCTTGATCTATATCAGTTTGAGTGAGAGAGCCCATTATTTTACATTTTAGAGCCAATATGAATGTATACTAGGATCATTGATTTTATTGGATACTGATAGTCTTAATGGTAATTTTGGGTATGGTGATACTTTTATGATAATGGAAAAATTAATAGAGTTACATCTTTGATGATGATTTGATCGGTTTGGTGACCTTGTACACATTGTGATGGTGTTACTTATGACTCTTGTTTGTTGACTTGTGGAAATTTTTTGTTATTATTATTGATAGAATATTTATAAGTTTTCTATTATGATTTCCTGTTTGATTTTACACTATCTTATTATTAAATAATTATTGCACATGGATGTTGATCTTTTTAGAGGAATGATCCTATCGAGTACTCCCAAATGCTTACCCCAAAATAGTTTTCTAGGGTTTATATGATATACCACAAATGTTTAGAGCAACTATTTGTTAAACTAGAGTGGAGATTAAGTGTTCTTCTTTGTATTTATTTTAATGTGATACACTTGATCATTTAGTTTCATTTAGGATTGGGAAATTTTATACCTTTAATTTATTTTATGGAGTTAACTTAGTATTTTTTTTAAATATTCTTTCCTGAGAAATAATGGGGTAATGCCTCCCATATTTTTGTTTTATAAAATTTGTTCAAGTCACCAACACAGGACCTATTGGAGGTGGGCCTCTGGTGTGATTATTGTCTTCACTATTGGTCAAGAAGGGGGTTCCAAGAGGGACAAGTTGTGACATTTAGATAGAAAATAATTATATTGATACAAATTATTACGATCATAAGGGAAATTCATCAAAACTGAGAGTGTGGGGGTCAATCAATGTTGATAATTTTCCTTTTTAAATATAATTTCTTTCTTTTTTATTTATTATAAGTCTATCAAACTTACCATGGTGTATAAATTTTAATAAGTAACACAATAGTTATATTAATGAGATTAACCTTCAAAATATATAACTATGTCCCCAGTATATAGTAATTATTGTCCCAAACATATGTAGATTCTATTTTATAATCAATATGAAGATATAAGAAAGATTATTTCTTTATGACCACAATAATTACTTTAACCAAATGGTTTGAAATAATCACCATGTTTTTATCGAATAAAAAATGTATTCTTCGTGATGAATAAATAATGAGAAGGCTTGATTAACTAGTTTACTTGTTGGAATATGATTTCCATCCTTCTCACTTCTATAATAGTCCAGTGGTATTTTATGTTCTTAAATTTTTCTCATAAATATTATACTAAATTATCACAATAAATCTCAACATTAACCCTCACCACTGTCTATTTTTATCCTTTTATTACAACTATGTCTTAAAGTTTTCATTATTACTGAATTTCATAATTCTCCATAGAATGATTATTCCCACATTTGAAAACAAAAATATAATTAAAATTGGAATAATTTCCTTCATATAAACCCTAATAAGAAATATATGAGAAATCCTCTATCCTTCATATCATGAAAATCAATTCCTAAAATATCTCACAAAAGGTCTTCCTATAAACACATTAAACTAGCATGAATTATTTCCATTATATCTCATTTTATTTTCCATGATATTATTTTCATTTAAATCCTATTGAATAGAATTATCTCTCCTTTTAACTTTCATAATACCCAAGAATAGGTTCCTACAAAACCATAATTATATATTCTGTGTGTAAATGATCTCATGTAATGAACTGTTGCAACGGGATTCCTTAATTATTCTCACAAAATTCATATCCATAGTATAAAAAATATCTTAACTTGAATTGTGATTAATATGAATCATCTTGATTTCTATATCATGATGAATAACATAGAATAATTTATGTTAATATTATTTTAATTTACTTTTAAAATACTTACATAACACTCAAAATGATATTGTGTATTATTTGATACCATAAATAACACTTAATCTTTTATATATTTTATTTGATACTTTATATCAATAGTTGAATTTTAGGTATCTCTATATAAATCTCATTTATGATCTAATATTACTTACAAATTATTGAACTGTGATAATTCTTCTTAGCGAAATATTATGTATTCTTTAAAAATGATATGAACACTTCATTGAACTTTATATGTAATTAAGTGTGTGTGACATATCTTAGTAAAATATTTCTTAAAATTTTCAAATTTTCATCATTTTATAAGGTATTACATATGATATCTACTAACATAGATTCAAATAAAAACACCTTCCATCCATTTTTACAATAATATCAACCACATAAAATAATTTATCATCTCGTCAATATGTTTTGAAAAGTAAAAAAACACAATATTTAATGATTTTTATGTGAGGGAGGGAGGGAGGGAGGGATGGAGGGATACATCTTCTTATTCCTCTATTAGAACTCAAATATCCCATATTTAATCCATGGATTTGTTTTCATGAAAATCATAGAATGATTAGGAATTATCTTAATCTACTTTAATTTTTTATTTTGGAATTAGTCTTATTGATATATTTGTATTAAAAATGATTTTATCATGTGACCTTATCAAAATTAAATCATAATTTAGGTTTTTTTCATATTGATTCTTGGGATGGGTGGTTAAATATATTTTTATATAATTTTAGTACTAAACTATATAAAATTTGATTCATGATATTTAATTAAAATTGTATTTTTGAACATTTATTAATGATTTATTAATGAAAAATTGGAAGGAATCATTAAGTTGTGTGAACATAAATTATAATATGGTTAAATCATAAATTACATAGTAGGATTTTATTTGATAAATGAATCATAGTTAGGTGTCTTTACCACTCTTTGAAAAGTTTTTATAAATTATAACTTAACTATATTGTTTTTTAGTGTTATTATGATTTTCTAGTTTATATGCATTGTATGAAATTCTTAAATAAGATATTTTTTAAATAAAATTATCCAAGATGTGTATTTATATACAGTAGAAACAAAAAAAAATTAATTAATTATTTAGGGTACCCTTAAGAATTCTATTATAATATTCATGGGTATTTTATGTAAAATGGGTCCCCAAGGGAAAAACCTAGTAGTTATTTGTTTAAGGTGCCTTAAGGAGGTCTCAGGTTCAGGTCTCCCTAAGTATTTTGTAGGATCTCATAGATTTTCATGGTAATATATAATTCCCCCTCCCTAAACATTTTTAATTTATTTATATAAAAAGGGCCCCAACTATAAATATTTTTTATTTTTTATTCTATAGTTTTTAAATATTTTTATGTAATTTTTCAAATTATAAATATCTAGGGTAAAATTATAATTTTCAGATAGTATAAAATATAAATAAATTATAAGACTATTTTGTTTTTTTATAATATGGTTATTAACATTTGTTATAATATTGTTAAAAATATGAGAAAGAATAATTTCAATAAATACAATTTAAAGGAAAATATATTTAATTTTTCAAAAAAAATTCTAAATTAATCATATCTTTTATTTCAGGGATGGTTGGAATTGGGAGGTAAATTAATGTTTTATATGAAGCATTTTTTGCTCCACCATTATTATTTGTGGTATTGTCATGAAATTTATCTGGAGGTTAAATCTTGGGGGTCAAATATTTTATGGTTGGAAAATTAGGAGAGGAGAATAATGTATTGAATCATATTTTTTACATGGACTGTCAAAGTGGGTGGTATATAATTTTATTCTATAAGTATTGAGTTGTGGAAAAATATATACGCAGGTAAAATACTTTTCCTCTCTTGATATTTGGTGGATTATATTTTGTTATTAATTTTTTTTGAACTTGTTAAATTAGTTATGATAAATAAACAATAACAAATAATTAATAGTGTTATATTAAATATTTAAGGTTTGTGAATCTAGAATTTTGTCCATATAATTATATATGATCAAATCATAGGTTTTTAAATGATTTACAGTAGATTTATGAGGATATAAAGGTAAAGGTTTTGTATAGTGAATTGATGGTACAAAATTTTTGAATTGGGAGTTTAAAAAACAAGGTGATGGAGAAATTACATTAAAATTAAAAATATATTAGTAAAATTTAGTTATGATACATATATATATACTAATTTTTATATCAGTGTTTTTAACCTTTTTATATTTTAAAATAAGTGGGATTGAGAGATTTCACCCCTCCCATAGATACTCAAAACTCGGTAGCATACTGTGACCCCAAGTAAATGCATATGTAGGATCTCATATGAATAATATTCATTTTTATTATATAATGGATATACTGAATTTATCATGTTTAGAATGGTGGTGTTAAATATAGAAAAATTTCAATTACACTTATCATTATTTTTTTTCTTCCTTCCTAGGAGTTATATAGGTTCTACACATAATTAATACGAAGGTGTGTGAAAATTACATGGGTAAGATCCCACTAACTAAACTTATTCCTCTTACTAATCCTATTGGTATAATTATATGATTGAATATGTGGGTGGGAACTTGGGGCATCAGATTTTAAAACTCTTAAACATTTTTAAAAAAAATTATTGGGATATATAGGTTATTAGATTAAATTTTGTCTATATAAGGATGGTATTAAGTGAATAAACTTTGTTGAATTTTTTTTGATGGTATTATGGTATTTCATATTCTTAATTGGTTAAATATATGGTCATTCATAAGATATTAACATTTTTTGCAGGTTTTATCTCCCTAATATTTTTTTAAGGATCTTGGTGGGAGGGTAGTGTAATTTTTATGTCAAGGATAATATTTGAGATCCAATTAGATTCATTGGTGTTGAAATGATGATATAATGAGTGAAGGAACTATGAATCTATATTAGTGGTTGATATTATGGAACATGTAATGACCCGTCCCCCGGGGCCCATGTCGTGACTACCCCAAGCCCGCAATTCATAGGCCAGGGGTTGGTGACAAGCACCGGAAAGGCATTTCCCTAAAATGGGAAGGCATTATTTCAAAAATTGTACACACGTAGAAATAGTACCCCGCACACAAGTAAAACACAATGGAATAAGAATGTTATAACCAAAACTAAAAAACACCATAGAGTGTAAAAGTAAGTACTGAAGTAAAGGAGCCAGAATAAAAGACCAACTGAAATGGAAATATAGAAAAAAGGGAAAATATCTCTTGAGGTCATCCGCCAAGGATCCTACCTGAAGGGTACGTATATCTCATCACTACAGCTCTCCACGCCAATCGGCCACCTCCATACACCAACAAGTCCTAGCTCCTCGATACTCAGTCAAATCTTCCTATCGTCTACACAAGACACAACAAGGTGTAGGAGAAACCTGTGCAAGGGTGAGTATAATAATACACAGTAGGGACCCTGAGACACTCGAAACTCTCTCAGAGTTATACAAAGAAAAAACCACAATGCATGATCTCAACCACAAAGCACAAAGAAAAAGACAGCTCACACCAGGTTTAACTTAAGTACAGAAGTATAGATGTTTAGTAATAAATCTAAATTAACTTATTCTGTCATGAGGCTCTATTGCTGATTTACACAGGATTGCTCGGTGTTGATCCACATAGGGTCGCTCGGTTTTGATCCAGACAGGATCACTCAGTGATTATCCACAGAGGATCTCTCGGTGCTAATCCACAGAATATCACTCCATGAAAATCCACACAGGATCGCTCGGTGCGGATACACACAAGATCACTCATTGTTGATCCACACTGGATTGTTATTCATTCTTCACCTCTCAACCAGCCACTCGATTCCCGCAAAAAGTATAAAAGATACCAAGAGGATCTTCTCCTCATTCAATCATTCATATTTCAACTGGTATTAAGTCCCATGAAGAAGTAACTCGATGAACTTCCATGTCATAAGGGTTCCAACGCAACATATGGTGCATCAAAAGGACTCTCGGTCTGTAAGTTATAGGAATTTTAGTGTCGAGGGCCTGGTTAGATTTGAGATTGATCTAACCTGGTCATTATCCAACTTTCTCCAAAACTCTAGTGGAGTATCACAAAAGGTCTACCACATCCTAAGGCTTCAATTGTCGTAGAGGGTTCATCAAACAGACGTTTAGTTTAGTAGATACACTCATTTAAGTGTACCTGGGCCAAAAAGGGTCTTGGTTCAGTGCGACCCGGTTCAGCAAGGCACAGTTTGGCCCAGACAGGCCACCCACAAGACCCGTGGGGTGCGGGTCCAACCTTTACCATAGCTCGAAGTCATGGAATGCTGTCGCGGCAAACCTCTTGGTGACAACATGACCGGTGATGGGCAGCCGCCCCTTCTGTCCGCCATAGCTCGGAGCCACATCCCTCCTCTGTAGAACACTGCCACAATGTGATGCCATTTTCAATGTGGTCAGCATCGGTCAGCCTCCCTTTTCAACTTTGGCGCCTTCGGGTGCAGCGTCTTCTTCATAGCCAGGGGGTTCAGGATGCGGCCTTCTTCGGTCGTCAAAGTCATCGCGTCGGCGAAGCTTCCGTGGGCCTCTGATAAATCTCTAGATGTTTGTTTCCTTTACCGACTATGCCTATGGGCCACCCAAGATGTAGCCATCATGGCGTGGCCCTCGATCTGGACTTTCCGCATTGTTACTTGGTCACCCCTGAATAAATACAACCAAAATAAGAATGGTGGAGGGTTCGGTCCTTCTTCATTCGGCCTGCACCCTCTACATTAGAATTATAACATGGGATGGATTATTTAATCATAAAAACTCCAAAAATGAAACCTCTCATTATCCTCCCACATTAAATAATGAAACGTGGATCAACCCATGGGATGGTTGGTCTGTGTCTTTCATAACATTCAAAAACTGGAAAAATGAGGAATGAAGTACCTAACCCCCTACCTCAAGATTGTTAGAAGTTGTTATGGACAAGGAAAGAGTGTCCATGTTTGAGAGTGTTGTGGATGAAGGGTTGTCGAATCCTCATTCTAGGTTAGTGGAAGACTCCACGACACTTCTTCAGAGGTTCCTCTCTTGAATGCCAGAAACTCATGCTCGAGATTCATTTAAATAGACGATAGAAAAGACCAAAGAACTTCACAATTAAATAGGTTCATAAATGAATTAAATTAATGAACCTATTAATTCTCCCAATGGTGCGGTTACAAAACCAAGTGTAACCAACCATTTAATGGTTTGACAACTCATTGGTCCCACCACCGCTACTCAATAGTTACAATAATGAATAAAATAACTCATTGAGTTATTTTATTATTTTTCTGTAAAGTCCAAAAATTAACTTTTTTTGTCAACCCTTACTGGTTAAAGTCAAGTTTCCCTTAAGCAAATCTTGGTGCTGTGAATTCAATGGTGCCATTGGATTTTTAATCTGAACACCGGTTCAAAAGATAAAAATTTCCGCATGCGTGTTTACTGAACGTACCTTAACAAAAGTCCAAAAATTATTAACAGTCACCCTTAACCCACGCTAGTCGAGGTTAGGCTCTGCCTAATAGAAACACGCCCTCACAAGCTCAATTGGACTCATGGATTTCCACTCGGAGTTACCACTTATGAGTTAAATAATTTAACAATAAAATAATTGTTAGTTATTTATTTTATTTAGGTCCAAAAACCAACTTCCACTATTGGCCTACATCAGTCCGGGTTACAATCTTCCTAAATAAAGTATACTCTCACTAGTTCAGTAGTGGTCTTAGATTTTTAATCTGAGTCCCCGTTTGTGAGTTATGAGCATTTGAAAAATAAAATAATTTTATTTAATTATTTAATTTATGGTGATTCCATTTTTGGGTTTTCTTACTGGAGGCAAGCACCGACTAAAATTAAGTTGTTCCTAAGGTAAAGATTCCATTTTGAATTCAATGATTCCCTTGGATTTCTAATATGGGAACCTGTTTAATATTTATTCCACTTTTTCATGAAAACTTCTCACACGCGGTATTTAATGCTTAACACTTTTTCGACGGATCATTTCGGGGACTCCGGGCCTCCGAATCACGTGTCGTCAATTTTGTAGACTCGTAATAATTCTATTTAATTAAAAAAATTACTTGGAATTTCCAAGAATTTACATTCTCTCCAACTTAGGTATTTTCTTCCCTGAAAGATACCACAAAATCTAGGAAAACAAATGGGGATACGAAGCAGGTATCTGAGCCTCCCACTCCCATGTTCTCTCATGGAGGTTCTCATGCTACCACCAAACTCACACCAGAGGAATCGACCACCCATTAAGGACCGGATCCTGTCGATCCTCTATCTTCATCAGGAACTCCACGAAGGTTTCCCCATCATCAATGTCCAGCACGCCCAGTCAATAATGTGAGGTGTATCATGCATGTACCACAATATATGTGACACGTGGAAAACATTATGCACACGGTGCATTTATGGTGGAAGATCTAGATGGTACACCACCTAACCCACTCTGCTGAGATTCTGAAAAGATCTGATGAACCCAAGATATATCTTTCTTCCCTGACCAAATCTCTGGAATCCTCATCGGGTTGAGAACCGTAGGAAGACATGGTCTCCCTCCTCGAACTCCAATGGCCTCCATCTTTTATCAGAATTAGACTTTTTCTGCTATGTTCAGTCTTTATCCGCTCACAGATGATATGAACCTTCCTAGTGGTAGCTTGTACCAACTCTAGACCCATAATTGCTGACTCCCTTAGGTCTGTATAGTATAGAGGTGATCTGTATGGTCTCTCATACAAGGCCTCAAACGGTGTCATTCCGATGGTGGTGTGATAACTATTGTTGTATGAGAACTCCACTAGGGGCTTTTGGTCCTCCCAACTGTGGCCAAAACCAAGGACGCAAGCCTGAAGCATGTCCTCAAGCATATGTATCGTTCGCTACGTTTGACCTTCTGTCTGAGGATGTAATATGGTGCTCAGGCATAGCCGAGTCTCAAACGCCTCCTGTAATCCCATCCACCACGAAGATGCATAATGAGTTTATGTAACACCCCAAGATTTTATGAAAAATATTCTTTTTAATTTCATTAATTTATTTTGTTGTACGCTACACAAAAAGGAGATTTCACAACACGCATCCTTGACTTGCCTTGCATTACACGCAATCGCGACCTTCCTCGATAGCATGTGTAGTACGCAATAACGAGTTTCACTAAACAACAATATGCTATTAAAATAGTATTAAAACTAGCCGTTATGAATAGTAATAACCACTTTTTGAAATTTTGTAAATTTTATTTTTCAAAATTGACTTCATTTTTGGATTCGGAATATCAAAATTAGCTTAGGGTGAAATTTTGGTACTTTTCGGATAACTTTCATTTTTTGATGAATAGTGAAAATTACTAAATTTTAATTAAAAACAACCTTTTTAATCAAACTAATTAATATTGATAAATTATTAATTTGAGTGGTTTTAAAGTTTATTTAGAATATATTTTTACAATTTAATACAATGTTGGTCATTGGATGTAATTTCACATTTAAACCAGACATAAACAAGTGTCAATCTTTTGATAGCTATTATCTCTTAAGAACACACTATTTGTTTTGACAACGGGAATTAATTTTTAAATTAATTAATGCAACTAATATGTTTTGAATTTGGTAAAATAGATATCATTTTTAAGTTCATAATATCAAATATATCTTAGGCCTAATTCTTGGTATTTTTCTGGAAACTTTCATTTTTTTGATGAATAGTGAAACCACTAAGTGGTAGTTAAAAAAATGAATTTTTCATAAAACTTAATTTTACCGCTTCTGTGAGTGGAATTTCAAAAATCCAGGAGACACGGTTGATTTCAGTAAGTAAAATGTGGTTCAATGAGATGAAAATAATTTTTGGTGAATAGTAACTTTTTACCTTTTTTTACCACGGTTAAAAGTAAATAGGGTAATTAGGGGTAAAAATGATATTATTATTACCCTATCATATGTCCTAATTCTATTTGATAAGTGTAATTCGACCACAAACAACCTTAGGAATAAAATATTTTCATTTAGGCCCGCTTGGATTATATTAGGACATTTATTATTAATTTATTTAAAGAAGGGTTAAAATAGTTAAAATCAATGTTTAATAAGAAAATCATTTTTAATATAAGATTATACATAAGATAAATAAGACTATAAATATTCATTAGAAAGATAAAATCATTTCCTACATAATGGTATTTTATTTTTAATTTTTAGACATTAAATAATTTAATTTATTTATGACACAAAGATGATACAGTAATTATCTTATTAATGAAATATTGACATAATTGATCTTATAAATACCAAAATAATTGTAATTTGAGACTGTTTATGAATTAAACTAATTTTATAGGTTAATATGACATGTTAGTATTGATTTAATTAACTTTTTTTGAACTAATCATTCTGTTATGATTTTTAAAAAAATCAATTACTAAATAGTGTCAAAATTGACATAAAATAGTTTTTAAAACAAATATTATATTATTAATTGTAATTTTATTCATAAAAATCTAATGTTCGGCCAAATGACTTAGATAAGGTTATATATATTAATAATAAACATCTTGGGGTTCGTTTGGCATGTTATAGTAAGTTTATTAAACTTATAGTATAAGAACACAAGAAGACACGGTAAAAGTAAAATTATTTAACTTAATGTTAAATCTAAATTATAAGGTTAAAATAGGAACCTAAACTTGTCTAAATTATATTTTATGAGAGGATTTTGACCCATCCTCACATTAGCTTCTAAATAACTCAATTTTTAGCTATTAAAAACCGAATTTGGCTTTATAATAAAATAATTTTTTTAGTTATTCCAAAGGTGCCCCTCTCCCCCCTTATAAAAGGGCACCTCCTCCCTCTCTTCCTCACACCACTTTGAGCCTTAAATCTTGGCCAAACCCTGCCAAATTCTTTTCTCCACTTCCCTAAAAATATCCTAGAGGTCCTGTTCTTATTCAAAGACCAATTTTAGTACCCTAAGATGAGTACTCAAAGAGGCGCTTCAAAGAAAAGGTAATGTCCGTTACCGATTCTTTCAACTTTATTTATTCTTCCACTTCTTATTCTTAGGTTGTTTCATTGTGAAGTAATAACATAAGTATCACTCATATACTGATACGTTATTATAAGTATTAAATAACCCTATTTCACCATCTATCCATCCTGTGGAAAACAAAATCACCGCACGTGCGTACGTACGGAATACCGTCTCCACACCGTGGTGTAATCTATTTTCCACCACCACCTTACTTGGATGGTTATAATGGTGTAAATAATAACTATATATGATTATTGTAAAGTTATATTGATTCTTAAATAGTATACATACACTCTAATACAATTCCCCGATCTTGAGAACGATATCATCGCTTGTGCGTACGTACGGACTACCGTCTCCACAACGCGATGAGATTCATTCTCCATGTTAACCATTAATGAATGATTATAAAGTATATATAATAAGTAATAGTGAAATATATGACATAATAATGATACTAGATTTATGTGTATATATATGTATGTCATCTACTTAATTCCATTCAACTCAATATGGAAACGAAAACAGCGTTCATGCGTACGTACGGCCTACCATCTCCATGAACTGTGTATTTTTTCCATTTACTGATCTCTTATATATGTATATTCTAATATTTATTATATATAAATCCTGTTTTATATTCTGGAATTAAGTAATCATGATCTAAGTAATCATATGAATAATTACAAGTCAAAACACGGACGACAAATGAAACGATTTTACCCAAAACGCTCTTTAACATGGAATTTACAAAAGAACGGGTAAAATAAAGTCATAAGTGAACCATATATGATATAATAACAACGAGTATGATTCTGGAATAAGTCAATGACATTATTTAAATCATTATACAGGAGGTTCAGACACTTACGAAGCAAATCGGACCTAAGGTAAGGGAAAATATCATAATCTCATTTTTATCTGAGATTGTTTATACTTTGGTATTTACTGTGGTGTATTTTATCATCCACATCAATGTTTCCTCAAAATGTAATATTTATATCCTTCTACAATATTTTATATCCAATTTTACCCTTCGGTGAGTTTTTAGTAAAAGATATGAAAAGAATATTTTGTCGTTTTTTCATACGAGGTACTTTTTGACTTTTCCGACAAAAGTACGAGATGAATGTTTTTTTTAACTTATACGGCATGAATGGATTTTTAAAACATTATTTCCAAAAAGCTTCCTTTACAAGTTTTCAAGTTTATTTTTAATCAACTTCTTTTAGTTTAAAATTGTATGCCATGTTAAGAAAGGAAAATGTTTTTGAAGTAGAAAGGATATTTTCCTCAAGAATAGAGTTCAAGTGTTTTATCAAAATTATTTTCCATCTAAGATAATATAGGGTTCTATTTCTATCCCTATTATTACATGGATTTGATTATGTTTTGATGGAAATATTTTTATAAATTCCTCTATCTTATATGAATTGTTTTATGATTTCATGATTTTTAAGAATCCCATTTTTATTACATGGGTTATGCAATGATGTATGATTTGTGATTTTATGGCACACATAAGAATGGTATCATTATGAGATGGGTGGGACCTATATCTCCCTCCAATGAATTGGGTAAAGATTTTACATCTCTTTAGATAGACATGGCTGGAATGGCAGGTTAAACCGGTTCAGTGAAACAGGACTGAAACGAGGAGTAAACTCGGTTCAGAAATGGACTTTGTTCACTAAGATAGTCTTGGAAATGAGTCTTGACTAATAAGTAATGATTCTCTATGATTATGTGTGTATGACAAAAAGTTTCATGTTTTAAGTTATGATTATTGGGATTACATTTCACTACTATGATTTATCCCATTTTATGATATTATGATCTCTTTTGCAGGTTAAGATTTCCAAAATGTTATGTTCTTATGAATATGATGTGAATGATATTTTTTTTGTTTACCCTTACTGAGCATTTGAGCTCACCCTTTTATGTTTTTTTTCCCAGGATATAAAGAAAGGTTTTAGGTAAAAAAAGGAAGATCTTTATGGGAGGTGTTGAAGATCTTTCACCATGATTAGAAGATTATATTCCAAGTTTCCAAAGACACTAAACTATTATGGTCCTTGTGTGTGTGTTTTTGTTATGTACTAAGTATTCTGAAAAATTAATGTAATGTCTATGTACGTTAAGCTTAGGGTATCTAAAGTTTCATGATATTAAATAATCATAAATGACACCCCATGAAGGTTTACAATCTCTTGTATGTAGAGGCATCCCAAGCCCTCTACAAATCCCTCCTCTCGAATGGGTAGGAAGTGGTCCGACTTGGTGAGTCGGCTAATGATCACCAAGATGGAATCGTGGCCCCTGGAAGTACATGGTATCCCTATCATGAAGTTCATAGAGATACCATCCCACTTCCACTCTAGTACCTCAAGTGGTTGAGTCAAGCCTACTTTAACCTGGTGCTCAGCCTTTACTTGATGACAAGTGAGGCATTTTGAAACGAACTCAGCCATTGCTTTCTTCAACACTGGCAACCAGTACAGACACTGGATGTCCTGGTACATCTTTTCCATATATGGATGTACCACTAAAGGGGATGTGTGGAACTCCCTCAACACTTCCCCTATTAGTGTCACTAGCACCATGGTACGCCCTCTGAAGAGGATGACGTGCTCCCCACCTTCCAAAAAATCCTTCAGGAGCCTATCCTGAGGATATTTGAGCACATCAGGTCTCACTGTCAACGTCCCCAAGTTTTACCTCCATGACTCACTGAAGAAGTGGGGGAGTGACTCTCATAGACTAGAGGTAGGTTTCTTTATCACTATCCATGAAGGATAACTACAACGTGGCTAATTTCTCTGTCACCTCACTCAGCATGTGTAGACCCGACCTCTTGATGAATGTGTCTACTACTACGTCTTCCCTTCCCATGAGTGTAGACCATTTCAAAAACATAGTACTTGAGGAACTCTAGTCATCGTCATTGTCTCATGTTCATGTCTTTTTATAAGAATATATACCCGAGACTCTTGTGATTGGGGAAAAGAGTAAAATTTTCTCCCAAATATACTCTCAGCTACCATAGCTCCACAGGAGCCATCCGATGTGCAGTTGTAGATATTGGTTCCATCCTAGGGTAAAAGCCAATATAGATGTTCATCTCCCTATGGGGAGGTAATCCACGAAACATCTTTTGAAAGGATGTTCATGAACTCTTCCACTACTGTTGGGAGCTAAAAACTCAAAACACATGCTACCACAAGGGTAAGGTTGGACGACTCAAGAGTGATCGAATTCACTCTTCTATGCAAGAATTTATCCCATGCTACCTAGGTTTCCTTTTTTTGATAACCAAGGAAAATCACATTCCAATGTTACAGATACACCATAACCATTTTTCCAAAAACAATCAATCTGAGCATGAAATGTTGATATCTAGTCCATACCCAAACTAACATCGTAAGGCATAATCATTGCCACCAAGAGGCTCCAACAAAAACTCTCACCTCAAGGGTTAGATCACACCATTGGAATAAGTGTGATTATTGAGTCTACCCTCATAGGTATCTCCAGATGTAAGGGTCAAATCAACGGTTTAAATGGAAACTCTAGGTCTCGAACAAGATTCCTGACAAGAAGGAATGATTAGTACCTATATTTATTAATTACGACAGCTATTAGTAGACACAGACCGTACCTCCAATCATTCATGGAAACCTTAGGTCACACCCATTGACTGCATGAAGCTACTCCCTTCCCTTGTCCTTCATCTCCCTAATCCTGGTGAGGACAACAATAGGGTTGTGGTTATAACGTGTCGAAATGTAAACCACTTCCTTCTTCTCTACTATATCCCCTTCCACATTTTCTCCTATAGATTTATATGTCCCAATAACTCCCTCTTCTCGAAACATTTTACATGTCTAAGTCTCTAAGACTAACGTCGGTTTCCTGCTTTCCCACTACTGACATTCACTGCCTGCTTCTACTCAGCCAAATAATTTTCAACCACAAAAGATTTCCCTAGAACCCTAACATAAGTAGGAATTCACATAGAAATAGTGGTGGCTCGAATGTCCCTAAACACGTCTCGCTCGTAGGTCCGAGATAGTAAGCACTGGTCGTATCATATTCATCGAGAACATAGAATGGTGGGTACACCTGGAAGAATAATCAATTAACGACACGTCTTCCTATCAAACCTGTAGAAGCTATTGGGAACACAAACCCCTTATTTTTTCATGGAAAGTGACCCCCTTCTCTAAGGAAGGTTCTCAATCTCTGTCCATGGAAAAATTCACCTCATCGTAAGATAGGGGTAATCAAAACCCTGCCATTACCCTACTGAGCCACATAGAATGCTCTCTTCCAGGGCCACCATCTGATATAATTGTGCCCAAGCTAGATGGAAACTTGGTCACCATCTCAAGCCAGTCCTTAGCCTCCTATGAGTTGGGATCGCCTCAAAACATGAGGGGTATCTGTCACTGAAACTCATGTAAGATATTGAGCCTATATGTGTCCTCTACTGGTAGCACTGGTGGTAACTGCTGACCAACAGGTAGTGGTATTGTTGGGACACCTTTTGAAGGTACCATCATGGGAAACAATACTTGTACGGAAGCCTTATCACACTATGGACCATCCTCATGGTCATGGACTGGAATCATGGTTGTTTTTTTGCATAGAGGCATATTGAAAGAGAATCAAGATGAACCACGGTCAATAAGTTATACCTGGTGAGCTGACTCAAAGAGATCAAAAAGAAGAAAAAAACATTTTCAAAACACACGCAACTAGTTTTTTCATGTACCAAGTTGGAAATCAGAATTCAGGGTCCCGGTGTATGGATACATCAACTTCCACACCAACACTAGACTCTCGGAACTAAAACCCAAACCCAAGACACTTGACACTATTTCTACATTAAAAACATAGACTCTTAGTTCTTCAGGTGTAACTGACTAACTTTGATACCAATTTTTCACAATTTGTCCCTCGGGGACCGTGCTCTGACTAACCCAAGACCGTCTTCCATAGGCCAGGGGTTGGCGTCTAGTACTGGAAAGGCATTTCCCAAAAATGGGAAGCCATTTCTTCAAAACATGTACACACACACATGGTACACTACACACAAGTAAAAAAAATGTAATAAGAAAGGTGCAGCCACAACTAAAAACCCCCACAGAGTGTAAAAGTAAGTACTAATGTAAAGGGGACAAAATAAAAGAACAAATAAAATAGAAATATAGAAAAAAGGGAAAACAGCTCCTGAGGTCATCCGTCAAGGATCCCACATGAATGGTAGGTACATATCATCACCGCATCTCTCCAAGCCTATCAGTCACCTCCGTACACCGTCAAGTCCTTGCTCCTCGAGACTCAGTCAAAGCTTCTTATCATCTTTACAAGACACAACAAGGTGAGGGTGAAGCCCCTGCATGGGTGAGTATAACAATGCTCATTAGGGACCTAATACACCCAAACGTCTCTCATAATTCCACAAAGTAAAAACCACAAATCATGATCTCAATCACAAAGCACAAATCAAAATAAATATCACACCATGTTTAACATAAGTATGGAAGTACAAATTTTTATCCATAAAGAAATATCATCAAATTCTGTCATGAGTCTCTAATGCTAACCCACACAGGATCTCTCGGTGCTGATCAACACAGTATCGCTCGGTGCGAATCCACATAGGATCGATCGGTGCTGATCCACGTAGGATTTCTTGGTGCTGATCCACCCCTGATTACACAGTTCTGATCTACACAGGATATCTCAGTGCTGATCCATATTTGATCGCTTAGTTCTCATCCACAAAGGATCACTATACATTTTTCACGTCTCAGCCAGCCACTAGATTCTCGCACAGAGCACGCATGATTCTGGTAGGATCTTATCCTCAAACCATCGATTGTATTTTAACTAGAACGAAGTCTCACAAAGAAGTAACCTGATGAACTACCATTTCAAATGGGTTCCAACGCAATAGACTTCGCATCAACCGAACACTCGGTCTCTGAGTTATAGGCATTTTAGTGTTGAGGAACCATTTGAATTTTGGGTCGATCCAACCTAGCCATTCTCCAAATTTATCCATAACTCAAGTGGAGTATCACAAAAGGTATACCTCATCATAAGGGTTTCTATGTGGTAGAAATTTCAAAAAATGGACATTTGGTTTAGTAAATAATCTCATTTAAGCATAAATGGGCTGAAAAGGGTCTGGGTCCAGTCCGACCTGGTCCGACAGACCTGACCTAGTCAGACAAACCTGACTCGGTCCACTGGGCTTAGCCTAGTTCAGTTGGGCCTAGTCTAGTACACTAGGCCGTGGGTTCGGCCCATCCCACATTGTTGGGTGCGGCCCTCTGGGCTGTGGAAACACCCTTCCCGCTATCTGGGTGTGGGGGTCCGCTCCCATTCCCAAATGGCCAATCCGTTCAAGTTTTTATAGTGGCGGTGCCAGATGACACGACACTGCCTAGTCTCTCCAATCCGACTGGTCACCCGCAGGGTGCGGGGTCTCCCACCACTGCAGCTTGAAGTCACGGCCTTCCACCATGTCTTGAAGATGCGGCCTTCCTCTACGGTACGCTATTGCAGCACTCCTCCTGGTGACAAAGCGGTCGATGATGACTGGCCACCCCATCTGTCTGTCACGGCTCAGAGTCGTGGCCCTCCCCCATGGCACGCTATCACGGCACACCGTCATTGTTAACCTGTCCAACATCGGTCGGCCACTCTTGTCATTTCTGGTGCCTTCGAATGCCGCCACTTCTTCACAGTAGGCAGGTGCCAACCACCGCCTTCTCTGGTCACTGGCGCGGTGGCATCGATGAAGCTTCCATGGGCCTCTAGTGAAGCTCTGGAGGTCCATTTCCTCTACCACCTACGCCTATGGGCCACGCGGGACGTTTTCATCACTATGTGGCTCTCGGTTTGGCCATTTTTCATTGTTGATCGATAACCAACAAAGAAACACAACCAAACCAAGAACAATGAAGGGTCCAAACCTTGTTCGTTTGGCTCATTCCCTCCGCATTAGAATTATAATATGGGAAGGATTATTTAATAATAAAAACTTCAATAATGAAACCCTATATTTCCTCCTACATTAAAACACAAAATGAGGATCAACCTGATAGATGGTTGATCCGTGTTTTTCATAATATTCAAGAAAGGTGAAAAAAGAGGAATTAACCACCTAACCCCCGACCTCGTGCTCATTAGAATTTACTACGGATAAGGATGGAGTGTCCATGTATGAGGGTGTTGTGGAAAAAGGAGTAGGTTCACATCCTTTGGAACTCATCATCATATCCTCTAACGGTCGTTGAAGCCTCATTCTAGGTTGGTGGAAGACATCGCGACACTTCATGAGAGGTTTTTCTCTTGAGTGCCAAAATCCCATGCCCGAGCTTCGTTTAAATAGACGAAAGAGAGGATCAACACACCACACAATTAAATAGTTTCATTAAAGATTTAAAGTAATGAACCTATTAATTCTATCAATGGTGTAGTTACACAACCAAGTGTAACCAGCCATTTAATGGTATGACAACCCTGTGGTCCAACCACTACCACTCAACAGTTACAAGAAAGAATAAAATAACTTATTGAGTTATTTTTTTTTGTAAAGTTAAAGAATTAAATTTTTCGTCTGAACCTTTCTATTTGAATTTAAGATTCCTTTAAGATGGTCCTAGCACTACAAATTCAATGGTGCCTTCAGATTTTTAATCTGAGCACTGGTTCAAAAGATAGAAATTGTTGCATGCACGTTTACTGAACGTACATTTAAAGAGTTAAAAAAATATTAATAGTCACTCTCAAGCCACGTCGGTCGAGGTTATGATCTTCCTAAGGGAAATATACCCTCTTGGGATCAACGGTACTCTCAGATTTTCAATCCATGTAACCGTTTATGAGTTAAAGAATTTAAGAATAAAATAACTGTTATTTAATTATTTTATTTGGGGCCAAAAACTAACTTCCACTATTGGCCCACGCTGGCCAAGTTTAGAATCTACCTAAGAAAATCATACCCTCATAAGTTTCGTGGTGGTCCCAGATTTTTAATCTGAGTCACCGTTTGTGAGTTATATTCATTTGAAAAATAAAATATTTTTTTAATTAGTTTATCTATGGTTAATCCATTTTTGGGTTTTCTTACTGGATACCAGGGCCAACTAAACTTAAGTCACACCTAGGGTAATCCTACCATCCTAAACGTAATGGTGCCCTCAAATTTTTTATGCGGGCACCCATTTAAGAGTTATTCCACTTTTATAGGAAAACTGCTCATGCCCGGTATTTAAAGCTTAACACTTTTTCTATGAATCATTCAGCGAACTTCAGTCCTCGGAATCATGTGTTGTCAATTTTTTGAAAACTTGTAATAATTATATTTAATTTAAAAAAACTACATGGAATTTCTAGGTCTTTACAAAACATTTGTTTTGTTAGTGATTATTACCAAATCATATGGGATGGGTTGATTATATGTTTGATGTTGAATAAAATATGATTAATCATGGTAGTGATTATATTATATTACTCTATTTTTTGAGAAGTTAAAAACTATTATTCTTCATTTACAATGTGATATTCACTTGAATTCAAAATAAATATATTTTATTAGATAACTTGTGTATTTCCCACTCTCATATCCCTTTTGAAAATGCTTTTATATCTGTATATATGTATTAGTATATTTTTTTCATTTGGATTCGTATATGATGATGGTTATAAGATGAGACATTCATTTTTTAGGACTTGAGGTGGAGATTTTATTGGGGAATGGTTATTGAAGGATCAATTAGTATATTTTGGAATGTTTTATAATTCTTAAATCTACCTTATGATTTTGGGCACATGATTTTTTTAGGATAATGGATTTATTTATTAGTGTATATTTACCCTATACTTGTAGGTTTTTATCTATTTCACTCACTAATATATTATTAGGATTAATTTAAATATACATGTGACAAATTAATGGATAACACTATGGTTTATTTTTCATGTGATCACCCATACTGAATGAATTATTCACTAAGATAATGTCACTATGATAGGGTATGTCCTAGAAAAATATTTTATGACAAAATTCCCCACACAATGTTTTTTGTATAGTGCATACTTTTTTAAGTAGAATATTGGGACTATTATGGTAATTTTACATAAAGATACATTTTAATGGTCCGTATAATTTTTTGAAAAATTTAAATCGTAGAAATTTACTTCAGTTAATTAACAGAACCATTATAAATTAATTGTAATGTCTAAAAAATTAAATACTATGGAATTAAGGAGTATTATGGGTGTCATTATAATCCAAAAAATTTATAAAATTCTAAAAATAATGATGGATCTTAAATGGGGAATCTTTGAATATTGTAAATGGGTGTTTGAGTTGATGAATGATATATGTTTCTAAATGTGTATGATTCAATGATATAGCATTCCTTGTATTATTAACTATCATTTATCCTACTTCCCTCAAACCCAATGTTCTAGCATGATTTGGTTTTAGAGAGAAATCATACAAAGAAGTTTTATTAGTGATTTATGTATCCCATGGAGTATCCTATTAAGTAAATTTTGGTTTTATTCATGAAATGGATCTCCTTTAATCACTTGTGATGAATTAAAGGTTTACATTCCATCAATTAAAATGAAATATTTTATTCATTTCTTATATACAATTTAAATTAGTTGTTGATGAATCTTATGGAAAAGGGTTTTCATGTTTAATTCCATTGTATATAGATTGGTTTTGTATAATAAAATGATAATAATATTTGATCCAGTTAAATTTCATTTGAATTTTACAGTTAGAATATGAAGATTTAAAAATATATTTTCCTGAATAATTTCTCGTTGCTATAAAATATGACAACACACTATGTAATATTTTTCAAAAAAATAATATAGTTTAAGAAACATGATCAGGGGAATCAATTTTAAAAAATAGTTCATCTTGAAATCAAATTCTCTATGTTTCTTTTGAAATTAAAATGGTTTTGGTTTTTATTGGAATTAACTTTTCAAAATGAACACAATGACATGATTGAGAAATACCTTACCATAGATCAACCATTTAACATTATAGGACTTCTATTTGTAAAAAATTTTAGAATAAAAATATTATATTATTGATTTACAATTTCATATCCATTTAAAGAAATACTCCAAGTGTTGAATCCCCATACTAGTTCACCTCAACCGTGACCAAACCAGGTGTTACACACCTCTATCATTCCTCCATGTACACCAGAGGTTGTTTGACATTACCAAGACTCACACTCCCAAATATGGAGAAAAAATTAAAATATGAAACAAATGATTTGATACTAGGTGAGATGACCCGAGCATAATGCATATATAGTTTACATCAATAAACATTTCAACTAACAAATTCACACACAATCCTAGAGCTCAAAGGTTTAGTATCTTTTGAGGTTAAATACATAATCTTCTTACATTAGAATAAGTCTATAAATTTCACATAAATACACTTCTAATGTGATTCCATTTTAGAAATATCATACACAATACACTAGTTCCTAACCTTGGGAATAGAAATATAAGAGAGGGACGGGCTCAAATTTTTACTAAGTATAAACATAAGTGATATCAATCAAATATAAAATGTGAACATAAGATAAACATGTTTTTATGAGAGAATAATCAATATACATAACCATAAAATAAGTAAATAGTAACCCTTAAAATGAATATCACAATCATGGATCATTACACAAGTATTTATTGATAACATAATTTATGAGTCACAAAAGTTTATAAACATGATCCATAATCATGAGCTAAGAACAAGATCAAAGGATAAATATCTGATTAAAAATAACATGACATGGGAACATAGGTCCATGAAAACTGATCATTGAAATAAAACACATATAATATAGAATTGGGATTTGGTGACATGGGAAAATAATCGTGATCCATGGATAATAACATGATCATGTGTTACAATCATATTCATAGGTAATTCTTAGCATTCTGAACATATCAATATAGTCCATTCTTAGCATTATTAACTTTTAAACTTGGTTCAAACAAAAAAATGAAAAATCAATGAGTTATATATTTAATATTGTGAAAAATTCAATAATGTTCACACTTAGCATTTTAAATATTTCAATTAAATCAACGTTTAATATTGTGAACATTTCAACATGGTTCATATTAAATATTGTGAACATTTAATTAAGGTTCACATTTAAAAAATTTATCCCATGTGAACAAAGAATTACCAAATTCATTTTTGGGATATAACTGACCTAAACTTCATATAATTATAAACCATACATATGTGTAGAATATAATCATGAAAACATTAATAATTAAATCATAGATTAACTAACCCCTAAAAAATAAAAAGGGATCATAAAAACATTAACATAAAAAATCATAACATGTTTAGACAAATAAGGTATATGGTATCATTAGATCATATCCCCATTGAATTATAATAAACATTAAAATATTTTTATGTAGATTAATAACCCTTTTATAATATAAATAAATAATTTCTTCGAAAAAACTAATAAATGTCTTTTTCAATAGATAACCAGAAAAATTTTTAAAAAAAGATATTTGAAATTGATTTAAAAAAACAAGTAATATTGTATTGGTTTGTTCATTTTAAAAAATGGTTCTAAAATTTGGACGATATTTTCATGTGGAAGATACAAAAAAGGAATATTTTTTCACACTTTTGTAAAGAAATTTTAATCAATAGAAAATGACTTTTATGAAAAATATTTAAGATTATTCCATTAATCCCCTTGTGGTGAAAATTAAATTACAAAGGGAATTTAATTAATAAATAAAGGAATAATATATAAGTATATTTATAAAACAATATAAATTACACAGACATGGATTAGAAGGAATTTTAACCAAATGGATATGAAAATGTCATATCCACTTGCAAATACACCTTTGGTCATCATAAAATGTTTTGAATACATGTAATCCAAAAAAAATAACTAGATGACAAGGTTAAAAGGGATTTAAGAGATAAATAATAATAATTTTCCTTATAAAATTATTTATACATGAACATTCTTCATCTTAATGTGATATTAGAAAAGAAACTCTTATGGATTTTGTAACAGTTGAACCAAAAGAACTAAGAGAATGAACCTGATATATAAATTAAATACATATGAGTTACATGAAAAATATTTTATACTACATTAATTTCTTATCATATAAACCCCATAAATAAATAAGGTGTTAAGTAATGAATATATCTTAAGGAGAATGAATTGGGTTGACAAAACTTGTACCTTTACACCAAATTTCCATAAAAGTAATTTAACCCTCTGTAAACAAATATAAAAAATCTTAATCAACAATTTTATAACTTTACTAATATTTTTTAACTTTTATGAAATTCTATTATAATTATTAACTACACATATATTTGTTAGTTATATTTTATTTCCATCATGCGATGTTATTCATATAGATGATTTTATACAACTTTCAGAATGAATATGTAACTCAATTTTAACAATGGTAACTTCACTTTATGCTTAAAAATGATATTGATCTACTTAAAAAACATTAAGTGAAAGTTATAATTTTAGACACCATTTAATTTAATTAAATTTCTAATATTGGTAAATTTATCATTTAAATAAAATCATAAAATATATTGAAAAAATTGTATTTATGGAAAAATAACTTTTTAAAATTTGTGTGTTCTAAATCTTATTTCAAATCATTTACAAATAAAATGAGTGTTGTTTTATTAGTTTATACATTTAAACACTATTTTATAATAATTTAACACACTGGTATTTAAATATTTGATTATATTTAAATATTTCAATATTTTGGATAGCTTTATCAACACACATCACAGAACCTAAAAAAACAATGATATATTTTTATGAAATATAAATATTTATGAATGAACTTTAAAACCTAGCTAGAAAATTAATGGGAATAAATAGGTGTAAAACATTATTAAATATTTAATTTAAAAAAATAATTTCTAATTTTAATCTAAATCTAGTTCAATTGGTATAGAAAAAAAGACTAATAATATTATCTTAAGAATATAATTGTATTTTTCTAAAAAACCATTTTTTTCTTTGATAAATTTTTTATCACTAATATATTATGATTAATTTATTTTAGTATATTTATATATGAATAATTTTTTAATTCTAATTATTAAACTATATGAAATAATAAGAATAATATATTACGCGTTATGTTTTAGTTTTCAATATATAAAATGATTTTTATAATATTTTTTAATTTTATTTAAAAGTTTAATTTCAAAACTTTGTGATTTTAATTTTAAAAATTTAAAATTATTTTGGGATTCATAGTACCAATATTTATTATGGATTAAATTTTTTTATATTTTTGAAAAATTATATTTTTAGGTGAGTAGTAAAATATATTGTTCTTAGAAATACCAAGATTTAATGACAATATTTGTATGCAAATATTTCATATAAATTTGAGGAAAATTTTCAATACAAAATATTGATTTTAATTTTGTAATTAAAATTTAAAAATATTTATTGTGTTTTTAGAAACCTATATTCAATATTTTAGAACTTCAGAATTACCTTTCTAAAAAAGTCTTTAAACACGTTATGTAGTTATTATTTAAAATTTATTTTTATCACTTTCATAAATAGAAACAATTGAAATTAATTTAATATTTAGAATCATTAGTTCCAAGTTAATTAATATGGACCATTTTATTTTTATGTATAAAAATTAAATTACTTACGTAAAAACTAGTTACCATTATAAGATTAAATTAGAGTCAAAAGTGTTTAACGAAGAGAAGAAGGATAAAATAAGTTAAAAAATTAATTTTAATTTTTTTAGGACTTTTATATGTTATAACTTCTTAAATACAGTATTTCTCAATTTTTTAACCACTTTACTTCATAGTGACAACCCATTCTTAAGAAGGTATGGGTTTTTTTTTAAAAATGTCATCTCTTCCCACTTATAAATGGGGTGTATCAGTACCCCTTCAATAAAACTCATAAAATGTTATTTCTTCATAGAGATCATCTATTTTAATTCCAATATAATCTTATTCCTCCTCCTTGAGAATATTTTCAAGATTGATTAGCATAATCCTTCATTTTCAAAAGAACTCTCCAAGGAAAACTAAATGTTTTCAATGTGAGTTGTTGATTTTCCTTATGTTTTTTCTTTTCTTATTAGAAATTTAAAATTAAATTTTCATATTTCATATTTAGTTAAATTTGAATTGGTTATATAATTAATTTTTCTATGATAATTTATTAACAATTAACCACCTTTTCCTTTTTTCCATTAAGGAAAAAAATGATGTATGTGCACTTGTACCGATAACCACCTCCATGAAGTGTTGTGTCTCATTATTCTTAACCACCATACTCAGTTGGTACTGATGTTTTATATAGTAAATAAGTATAATATTTATAAACTATTTTATATTATTAAAAGATAAAACATATTATAAATGTATCCCTTTCTGTGGAAAAAAATAATCACTTATGTGTACGTGTGGACTATCTCTTCCATAGAACGATTGATTTCCATTTTTATTTTATTTTCTTCCATATATGTATGGTCATAAGAATGAGTTTAATGGATAAATATGGTATTTATTATATCATTAAGCTTTTGGTATGGTGATTTGTAGAACATATTAGTAATGTGATCAATAAATTATCATCATTAATCCAATCGCTTAATACAATCATACAAAGTGGAAAATATTTTTATACATATTATGTAATATTTTAATTTACCTTAATTGTTCATACACATCTTTCAAGTTGTGATATATCAAACTAACATACAATAAATAAGATCATTGTTCTTCATGTATAAATATATTATTATTAAACTACTGCATAATCATCCATTAATCATGGTGTTTTCCTGAATGGGTCTATCTACCCACATACATGAACAATTTTATGAATTTATATAATGGATGACTATGGGAACTTAAATAATTTTATTATATGATATTAATATGTAAATAATTATTATTATTTGGTTATTTACTGGTATAATTATAAATAAAATCATTAATTAAGAAAACACCTTTTATTTTCGAGGAATCACCAAATAAGGTCATTGGCAATTTTTTCATCATGTATTATAACAAAAAATCATGGAATGAAATTATAACTATATAAATATCTTGTAACATATATTATAGTACCCTTAATGGTTTTAGGATGATGAATATTGTAACAATAATTAATACCAACACCATTTTTAAGAACATGTTGTTAAATGATAATGATTACTTACACCTGATATTGAAATAGTTATTAACTAACTAGAATTTATATAATGAATGATTATTAAATAATAGTATAAATACAAAATATGTGAGTATGGCTCTTAAATATTATTTTAATATTTCTATGTTTTTTTATAGAGGGTGTTAAATTGCTTTCGTGAAATCCAAGATAATGGATAAGCATATCTTATCTAAAATCAAATTACTTTGGATATATTTCTTATTATACACCATATTTGTAACACCCCAAGCTTCTATGGTATGTTTCTCTTTGAATAATGTGATAGCGTGTGTTGTACGCAACATCGAGTTTTAACACACCACAACCAATCAAACTAGCCGTTATGAATAGTAATACCTACTTTTTGAAATTTTCTAAATTTTATCTCTCAAAATGGAATTCATTTTTGGATTCGATGTATCAAATTTAGCCTAAGTATAAATTTTGGTACTTTTCGGACAACTTTAATATTTTGATGAATAGTGAAAATTACTAAATTTTAATTAAAAACAACTTTTTTAATCAAAATAATTAATAGTGATAAATTATGAATTTGAGTGGTTTTAAAGTATATTTATATTATATTTTTACGATTTAATACAATTTTGGTCATTGGACATAATTTCACAATTAAACTGAACATAAACAAGTATCAATCTTTTGATAGTTATTATATCTTAAAAACACGCTTTTTGTTTTGACAGCGGGAACTAATTTTAAATTAATTTCTGCCACTTCTGTGTTTTGGATTTGGAAAAATGGATTCCATATTTGGAATCAGGATGTTCAAATTGTGTAAATAGTTAACTTTTATTTTTATACATTTTGAATAATTACTTCGGTAAATATTTTATTTACCATGGTTAAAAGGTAAATCCAATAAATGAGGGTTAAAAAATAATATTATAATAATAAAAAATTACCCTAAAACGTGTCCTAACCTTATTGGTTGATACATGTTCGACCATGGTCATCTTTGGGTCGATTTTGGGACCCCATGGTGCCACTTGTAAGTGATAGGGACACTTTATTTTAATTAAGTTAAAATGAATACAAAAATGACACAAGCATATATCTTTTAGAAAAACAATTTTTACATAGGTTTATATATGTTGGATTTTAGACTATAAATAGTCATTAGAAATATAAAAATATTTCATACATAATGGTATTTTATTTTTAATTTTTAGGCATTAAATAATTTAATTAATTTATGACACAATGGTGATGCAGTAATTACCATAATAGTGAAAAATTAAAATGATTGATATTGTAGATACCCAAATAAATATAATTTGAGACTTTTTATGAATTATGCTAATTTTCTAAGTTAATATGATATGTTAGGAATTATTTAATTAACGTTTTTCGAAGTAATCATTCTGTTATGATTTTTACAAAAATCAATTATTGAATAGTGTCAAAATTGACATAAATGATTTTTTAAAACAAATAGTATATTATTAATTGATATTAAATTCCTAAAAATATAAAGTTAGGCCAAGATACTTATATAATGATAGGTGTATCATTAATGGACCACTTGGGGGTCTCATGGATGTATATAGTAAGTTTATTACCATATAATATAAAAATACAAAGGGACATTGTAAAAGTGAAACTAATTAATTAAGAGTTAATACTTAAAGATAAGGTTAGTATAATGACCCAAACCTATATAAATTCTATATTTTGAGTGGTTTTAACCTATACCCACCTTAAAATTTAAATAATAAACTTTGGATCCATTAGAAACTGAATATTAATTTATTATAAAATAATATTTCTAGCTTTTCCAAAGGTGCCCCTCACCCCTCTTATAAAAGGGCACTCCCCCTTATCATCAACTCACACCTTAAAATCCTTTTGGTTCGGCCAAAAGCTGTCCAAATACTCTCTAAACTTCCCTAAATGCATCCTAGAGGCCTTACTTTATTCATAAAGACAACCTAAGAGCCCTTTTGATCAAATCAGAAGGAAGAACCCGAAAAAGAGGTAATGATTTCACCACCCTTTTCCAAGTTCCTTTCTTCTTCCACCTCTTCCTTCTTTGTTATTACCATTCTAAAATAATAACTACAATATCTTACATATACTGTGATGTTATTATAAATATTGTACAACCATATACAGTATTCTATCCATCATTTGAATAACATGTCACCATATGTGCGTACGTACGGCTTATCGTCTCCACGCCATGGTGTAATTGTTATTAAATAAATTATTATTTGGATGGGTATAATAATGATGTGTAACTCATGTAAATAATAAATATAACATGATAATGATTCTGTATATATGATATACCATCCAATTATATATTATTTTAATATGAAAAGAATGATATTGTCGCTCATGCGTACGTACGGACTACCGTCTCCACGAACGCGATGAGATTCATTCTCCATCGTATACATTCATGTATAATTCTCATTTGATGATTAATAATAGTATATAAGGACTTGATATAATTCTGGATATGATTAATATACAACCTATCCATGACAAACATAGCTTACGTAACAAAACATATAAAATAAAATGAGTAAGTTAACACCCGAAACAACGATAATACTAAGATATTATTAACAAATCAATGTTAAAAGATCATATATGATATCATATTAATGTATATGATTCTTGTATAATTTAATAACAATTATTTCACCATTATACAGGAGGTTAACCTACCCCAACCAAGTAAAAGTACAAGGTAAGGGTTTATTTTGAAATCTCTTCATATCTGAGGTTGTTTATACGTAATAATCTACTGGGATCTCTTTATCATCCACATCCATGTTTCTTAAAAATGTATTTCAAAAAAAATTAGTATTTAAAAGAATATGGGTTAAAGTCATTTATACCCTTTTTTGACTTTTTTAAGAGTTTTATAAAGAAATCTTTCCGTCGTTTTCCAAACAAGGTGCTTTTTAACCTTTTTGACAGAATTAAGGTAAGAATGTTTTTTTAACTTATATGGAGGGTGTGGCTATTTTCCGCCGTTATAAAATCGTCAAAGCTTCCCTTATAATATTATAAGAATATTTTCAAGAAAAAAAATTTTTGGTTTATAAATGTTTGACTCTTAAATGATTTCAAAATAGAAAGAGATATTTCTCTAAAAAGATTTTTGATTTCATCTATATCAACATCCTTTGATGGATTTTACTCTTATTTGAAGTTGATTTATTATGATACAAAAATTCTATGTTGTATTGAAGGTTTTGTGTTATGTTTGACTGTGCATGTGCTATTTTTATACCATTAATGGTTTATGGTGAAAGTATTGACATTTCTTATGCTAGTTTTAATACGAATGTTTATGTTATGTTTAAAAATTTTCATATGGAAGTGCATTGGAGTTAATATGTGACGGGTGGAGCCCGCTATAGCTCCTCGATCCATCGGTAGGTCTCATGAGACAAACTAGTGTCTTGGTGCAAGGCCTTGGAAAAATCTTATTTGTAGTCTTGGCACGAGGCCTTGGCTATGTGGTTATGATAGTCTGGCATTATGCATTCCATCATTATGAAAGTGGTTATTGATATTTCATGTGATTATTCAATTAGTAGAATATCCATGCGAATAAGTAAATGCAATTATTTCATTTTATTTTTGCCATACTATGTTGAATTTAATGTTTAAAAGGATTTTTTTAGTCATACATTGCTTTAAATTTTTATTCTTATTTATAAAAGTTTCAGCTATATTGTTATCCTTACTGGGCATTTGAGCTCACCCCTTTTCTATGTTTTATTTTTTCCTAGGATGTGAAGAAGAAAATTATGAATGACCTGCAGGGATATTATGAGGGGATAATTGTGTGGACTATAGAGATAATATGTTGTTGTAGTAGTTTTTCACTTTATAATGTAATGTAAATCTTTATAAATATATCTAGTGTTTCTAAGGCTACTAAACCAATCAGTCTTTCGATATTTGATCTTTCTTGTGATCATGAAAATGTTATGTAATAATTCACCGACTCTAGGTAACTGGGGTTGGGGCGTTATAGTTGGTATCATAAGAAGTTTAGTACAAACCTTGGAAGATAGATTTAGATAAACTCTGATTAGAGCACATAGATTTAAGATGAACTTTGAGGATTAGTATAGAAGAACTTCCTAGAATTTTTGTATTGTTGAGATTTTGTGAGTTTTCCGAGCAATACATCCATGTCTGGATATTAGCAGGTCGAGGCGGCTCTAGCACAGATGTACCTAATGGTAAAACCCGAAAACACCACTATGAGATAGACTTGAATGAGAACGGGTGCACGACAACGGGCCTTACTGCACTCTTGGTTACGACACTCCCAGGGGATATTCTTAGGATAACTCTCATTTTCTTTACAAATCATTATTAAGGGTTTATGAGTATATACTTCTTCAAAGAAAAACATTTTTATGATTATGGATTATATCCATAAATAGTTCAATTTATGTTAAGTGTTTTATAAGTATGGAATTATGTATTTTGATTCATAAACTGGTCTAGTTTATGCCATTGTTTATAAATAGCACCTATCGGAAGAAATGGAAACTGTATCAATGCATGCACTCCATGTAGGGATTGCCCTCCTGCTCAAGATAATTATAGTGGAGCTAGTGATGAAACTGGTGCTGATCAGCTGATCACCATACTGGGACAACTCACTCAGGTTATGATTAATAAAATTACCCGTATGGAGCACCCTGATCCGCAGTGGGGAGGATCAATGTTAGATCGATTCATGAGGCAACAACCACCAACGTTCAATAGGAGTACAAATCCCTTAGTAGCTGATCAATGGATAAGTTCCCTAGAGAAAATATTTCAGGCATTGGGGAGTAGTGAAAGGGAAAAAGTTATCATGGCAGTTTACTGCCTCAATGGAGATGTTAATCATTGGTGGTCATGGATTCAAAACACGAAGGAAGATGATGAAGTATAAAATATGGAATGGAGGGAGTTCAAAGATCTATTTTTAGAAAAATACTTTCCTCGTGAGCATTGAGCGGATATGGAAAGGCAATTTCTGAGTCTGAGACAAAAGGAGGATAAGAATGTCCCAAAGTATGAGGCTAACTTTACAAGGTTATCAAGGTATGCTGGAGATTATATACATAAACCAAGAAGTATGATTGATCGTTGATTTTATGGGTTAAAACCATTTCTCCTTCGAGCATTAGTCTCATAATCCTTCTCATCGTACGAAGACATTGTCTCATGTGCTATCAAGACAGAAAAGGAATTATCTAAGTCTTATGACTTTAAAGCAAAGCAAGAGAAGAAGAGATCTTCTGATCAATCTGGGAATGGAAATAAGGGAAAGAAGGGAAAGGTTGAATATCCATCCTATGGTAAATGTGGGAAGAAACACCCTGGTACTTTCTTGAAGGTTATGGGTGTCTGTTACAAGTTTGGTGAAAAGCCCACTAAGTTCGTGATTGTAAAGGGAAGAAGGAAGCTACCAATGTTCAATGCTACAATTGCAGGGATATGGGAAATTATGAAAATGAATTTCCTAATCGTCAGGGGAAATTACATCAGAAAAGGCCAAGGGATCAAGGCCAAGCTTTTTCTATCACTACTGCTGAGGTAGAAGCTCCAAAAGACGTGGTGGCAGGTAATTTAATGGTTTCCTCAAGTTTAGCAAATGCATTATTTGATTCTGGATCATCGTATTGTTTCATATCTTCCCAGTTTTCTAAGAAAATTATATATTTCCAATTTGATTTAAAAAGGGAGTTGTTAGTTAAAACTCCTAAGGGAAGTATCATTGCAACAAATTTTTGTGAATCAGTCCCCATTAGAGCACATAAATGTCCTTCATCTGCTGATCTCATCCTCATACCTATGATTGAGTTTGATATAATCCTCGGTATGGATTGGCTTTCGGACTATGATGTGAAGATTTATTATAAGAAGAAGGAAGTTATGATTTTTTATGATGATGATAAGGAACACCTTATCTTTAGAGCAGAATCGTCACCACCTAATTCTTATCTAGATCCACCCCCAGTAGCTCAACTAAATTAAATTATTAGGGAGGAAGAGAATGAAATGACTATGGGTGAGGAAAGGAATGTTCAAATAGAGGATGTACCTGTTGTGAACGAATATGTAGATGTATTTCTAGAAGATTTACCTGGACATCCTCCATAAAGAGAAGTTGAGTTGTCCATTGATTTAATTTTTGGATCAAGGCCTATATTGAAGACCCCTTATAGAATGGCCACTGTAGAATTAGTTTAACTAAAGAAACAACTAGAGGAATTGAGTAATAAGGGATTTATTTTCCCTAGTGTTTCTCCATGGGGAGCCCCTGTTCTTTTTGTTAAAAAGAAATATGGATCTATGAGGTTATGTATCGACTATAGGGAGATCAATGCTATAAAAATAAAGAACAAGTATCCCCTACCTCGCATTGATTATTTATTTGACCAACTACATGGAGCTCAATAATTTTCAAAGATTGACCTTCGATCGGGATACCATCAGTTGTGTATAAATAAGTAAGACATTCTGAAGACAACATTTCGAACCAGGTACGGGCATTACGAGTTTACTGTAATGCCTTTTGGATTTACTAATGCACCCTCTGTATTCATGGATATGCTGAATAGAGTTTTCAAGGAGTATCTCATTGAATTTCTGGTGGTATTTATCGATGATATCTTGGTATACTCCAAAAGCTACGAAGATCATGAAAATCATTTCTGCATTATCCTGAAGACTCTAAGAAGACATGAATTATATGGGAATTTTAGCAAGTGTGAATTCTGGCTTCATGAGATTTATTTTCTTGTCCATTTGTCTCTAAAGATGGAATCTCTGTTGATCCTTCTAAGACCAAGGCAATCCAAGAATTTCCAGCACCTACGAGTATAACTGAGGTACGCAGTTTTGTTGGTTTGGAAGGTTATTATCGATGTTTCGTCCAGAATTTTGCCTGATTGGCTAACCCATTAACGAGGCTCACACGTAAAGGGGTTAAATTTGTTTGGAAAAAATAGTGTGAAGAATGTTTCGAAGAACTGAAGAGAAGATTAGTCAATGATCCTATATTGACTCTACCATCGGGGAATGATGGGTTCGTTATTTATAGTGATGCATCAAAGAAAGGACTTGGTTGTGTCCTTATGTAGAATGATAGAGTTATTGCCTATGCATCACGACAGTTGAAAATTCATGACCAAAACTATCCTACTCATGATCTCGAGTTAGCAGCTGTGATCTTTTCTTTAAAGATATGGAGGGACTACCTCTATGGTGAAAAATGTGAGATTTATACTGATCACAAGAGTTTGAAGTATATTTTCTCACAAAAAGAAATCAAAATGAGGCAAATAAGATGGCTTGAATTACTCACAGATTATGATTGCACGATACACTACCTCCTGGGGAAAGCAAACAAGGTGGCAGATGCTTTGAGCAGAAAAGATCATGGAGTTTTGAACAATATGAGAATTGAAAGGGATTAAATTTTCATGGATCTAGTGAAGATGGATATGGGAATAACCAGGGAAGGTGAAACATCAATTCTTTTTCAAATGGTAGCCAAACCATCTTTACTAGAAAGGATTAAGAGTTCTCAGACTGATGATGAAGAATTTCAAAAGAAGATTAAAGCTGTGAATGATGGGAGATTGAGAGACTTTGTGTATGAAGAAGGAATTTTGAAATTCGGAAAGAAACTTTTTGTTCCCGATATACCTGATCTAAAAATGGAATTACTGGATGATGCTCATAGTTCCAATTTCTCTATACACCCTTGGAGCACCAAAATGTATTGAGATTTGAAGGAACATTTTTTGTGGGACAACATGAAGAGGGAGATTTTAGATTTTGTGTCAAGATGTATGGTTTCTCAACAAGTGAAAGCTGGAAGGCAACAACCTGGAGGAGTCATGCAACCTCTTCCCATACTGGAGTGGAAATGGGACAATATTACGATGGACTTTGTCATGGGGCTACCAAAGACTCCTAGAAGGAACGATACAATATGGGTTATTGTTGATCGTCTTACCAAGTCAGCACATATTCTTTCTATAAGAGAAGATCTACCATTGTAACGTCTAGCAAAACTATATATTAATGAAGTTTTGAGATTTCATGGAGTACCCCTATCGATTGTTTCAGATCGTGATCCCCATTTTACTTCAAGATTCTGGAAGAGTCTTCATAAATCCTTGGATAATGAACTTCATTTGAGCACTTCCTACCACCCTCAGACAGATGGACAATCAGAATGTACTATTCAAACCTTAGAAGACATGTTGAGATCCTTCTCACTTTACATTCAGGGTATGTGGGATCAATATTTACCTCTGGTAGAATTATCCTATAATAATAGCTTCCATTCGAGTATTCAGATGGCACAATATGAAGCGTTATATGGAAAGAGATGTCGTACCCCAACATGTTGGGATGAAATTGATGAAAGAAAACTTGTAGGCCCAGAACTGGTGGAGGAAATGATGGAAAAGGTGAAGGTAATCCAAAATCACATCAAATCAGCTCAAAGTAGGCAGAAGAGCTATGCTGATAATCGAAGGAAGGATTTAGAATTTCAAGTTGGTGATCATGTTTTGCTGAAGGTATATCCATGGAAGGGAGTCATACATTTTGGTAAGAAAGGTAAATTGAGTCCCAGGTACATCAGAACCTTCGAAATTCTATAATGAATTGGGGCTGTAGCTTACCGATTGGCAATGCCGCCAAGTCTCTCCAAAGTTCACGATGTGTTCCACATATCTCTATTGAGGAAATACATGTCTGACCCAACGCATGTACTCACCTATGAGGAATTAGAACTGGAACCCGATCTGTCTTATTGCTAAGATCCCGTCAAGATTCTTGATACGAGAGAACAAGTGCTGAGAAATCGGACGACGTGTCTGGTAAAAGTTATATGGAGAAACCATAAGATGGAAGAGGCAACGTGGGAACCCGAGGAACTTATGATGAAGAACCACCCGAGTATTTTCATTCGGTAGAATTATAGAAATTTTGAGGACGAAATTATTTGATGGAGGGGAGAATGTAACACCCCAATCTTCTACGGTACGTTTCCCTTTGAATAATGTGATAGCGTGTGTTGTACGCAACATCGAGTTCCAACACACCACAACCAATCAAAGTAGCCGTTATGAATAGTAATACCTACTTTTTCAAATTTTATAAATATTATCTCTCAAAATGGACTTCATTTTTGTATTCGGAGTATCGAATTTAGCCTAAGGTGAAATTTTGGTACTTTTTGGATAACTTTAATATTTTGATGAATAGTGAAAATTACTAAATTTTAATTAAAAACAACTTTTTTAATAAAAATAATTAATAGTGATAAATTATGAATTTGAGTGGTTTTAAAGTATATTTAGAATATATTTTTACTATTTAATACAATTTTGGTCAATGGACATAATTTCACAATTAAACCGAACATAAACAAGTATCAATCTTTTGATAGTTATTATATCTTAAAAACATGCTTTTTGTTTTGACAGCGGGAATTAATTTCAAATTAATTTCTTCCACTTTTGTGTTTTGAATTTGGAAAAATATATTGCATATTTTGAATCAGGATGTTCAAATTTTTTAGATAGGTAACTTTTATATCTATACATTTTGAATAATTACTTCGGTAAATATTTTATTTACCATGGTTAAAGGGTAAATCCAGTAAATGAGGGTTAAAAATTAATATTATAATAATAACAAATTACCCTAAAACATGTCCTAACCTTATTGGTTGATACATTTTCGACCATGGGCATCTTTTGGTCGATTTTGGGACCCCATGGTGCCACTTGTAAGTGATAGGGATACTTTATTTTAATTAAGTTAAAATGAATACAAAAATGACAAGCATATATCTTTTAGAAAAAAAATTTACATACGGTCATATATGTTATATTTTTTACTATAAATATTCATTAAAAATATAAAAAGATATCTTACATAATGGTATTTTATTTATAATATTTAGACATTAAATATATTAATTTATTTATGACACAATGGTGATGCAGTAATTACCATAATAGTGATTAATTCAAATTATTGATATTGTAGATACCCAAATAAATATAATTTGAGACTTTTTATGAATTAAACTAATTTTATAAGTTAATAAGACATGTTATTAATTATTTTAGTAACTGTTTTCGAAGTAATAATTCTTTTATGATTTTTACAAAAAATCAATTATTGAATAGTGTCAAAATTGACATAGAAGAGTTTTTAAAAAAATAGAATATTATTAATTGATATTAAATTCCTAAAAATATAAGGTTCGGCCAAGAGACTTATATCATGATAGGTGTATCATTAATGGACCACTTTGGGGGTCTCTTGGATGTATATAGTAAGTTTATTAACCGTATAATATAAAAATAAAAAGGGAAATTGTAAAAGTGAAACTAATTAAATAAGAGTTAATACTTAAATATAAGGTTAGTATAATGCCCGAAACCTATATAAATTATATTGGTTGAGTGGTTTTAGACCTATCCCAAACTTAAAATTTAAATAATACACTTTCGAGCAATTATAAACCGAATATGAATTTATTATAAAATAATATTTCTAGCTTTTCCGAAGGTGCCCCTCACCCCTCTTATAAAAGGGCACTCCCCCTTCTCATTAACTCACACCTTAAAATCTTTTTGGTTCGGCCAAACTCTACCCAAATACTCTCTAAACTTCCCTCAATTCATCCTAGAGGCCTTACTTTATTCAGAAATCCAACCTAAGATCCCTTTTGATCAAATCCAAAGGAAGAACACGAAGAAGAGGTAATGATTTCACCACCCTTTTCCAAGTTCCTTTCTTCTTCCACTTCTTCCTTCTTTGTTATTACCATTCTAAAATAATAACTCCAGTATATTATATATACTGTGATGTTATTATAAATATGGTACAACCATATTCATTATTCTATCCATCCTTTTAATAACATGTCACCATACGTGCATACGTACGGCTTACCGTCTCCACGCCGTGGTGTAATTGTTATTCAATAAATTATTATTTGGATGTGTATAATAATGATGTGTAACTCATCTAAATAATAAATATAACATTATAATGATTCTTTATATATTATATACCATTCAATTATATATTATTTTAATATAAAAATAATGATATTGTCGCTCGTGCGTACGTATGGACTACCGTCTCCACGAATGCGATGAGATTCATTCTTCATCGTATCCATTCAAGTATAATTCTCATTTGATGATTAATAATAGTATATAAGGACTTGATATCATTCTGGATATGATTAATATACAACATATCCAGGGAAAACATAGCTTACGTAACAAAACATATAAAAGAAAATGAGTAAGCTAACACCCGAAACAACGATAATACTAAGATATTATTATCAAATCAATGTTAAAAGATCATATATGATATCATATTAATGTATATCATTCTTGTAGAATTTAATAACAATTATTTCACCATTATACAGGAGTTTAACCTACCCCAACCAAGGAAAAGTACAAGGTAAGGGTTTATTTCGCAATCTTTTCATATCCGAGGTTGTTTATATGTAATAATATACTGGGATCTCTTTATCATCCACATCCATGATTCTTAAAAGTGTATTTCAAAACATTTTTAATATTTAAAAGAATATGGTTTAAAGCAATTTATACCCTTTTTTGACTTTTTATAAGAGTTTTATAAAGTAATCTTTTCGTCGTTTTCCAAACAAGGTGCTTTTTAACCATTTCGACAGAATTAAGGTAAGAATGTTTTTTTTAACTTATACGGTGGGTGCGGCTATTTTCTGCTGTTATAAAATCGTCGAAGCTTCCCTTACAATATTATAAGAATATTTTCAAAAAAAATGCTTTATTTTATAAATATATGACTCTTAAATGATTTCAAAATAGAAAGAGTTATTTCTCTAAAAAGAGTTTTGATTTCATCTATGTCAACATCCTTTGATGGATTTTACACTTATTTGAAGTTTATTTATTGTGATACAAAACTTATATATTGTATTGAAGTTTTATGATATGTTTGACTGTGAATGTGCTATTTTTATACCATTCATGGTTTATGGTTAATGTGTTGACATTTCATATGATAATTTTAATACTAATGTTTATTTTATGTTTAAACCTTTTCATACGGGAGTGCATTGGACTTAATATGTGACAGGTGGATCCCGCTATAGATCCTCGATGCATCGGTAGGTTTCATGAGACAAACTAGTGTCTTGGCACAAGGCCTTGGCAAAATCTTATTTGTAGTCTTGGCATGAGGCCTTTGCTATGTGGTTACGATAGTCTGGCATTATGTGTTCCATCATTATGAAAGTGGTTATTGATATTGCATGTGATTATTCGATTAGTAGAATATTCATGTGAATAAGTAAATAGATTTTTTTCATTTTATTTTTTCCATACTATGTTGAAGTTAATGTTTAAAAGGCTTTTGTTTTAGTTATACATTGCCTTAAATTTTTATTCTTATTTATGAAAGTTTCAGCTATATTGTTATCCTTACTGGGAATTTGAGCTCACCCCTTTTCTATGTTTTATTTCGTCCCAGGATGTGAAGAAGTAAATTATGAATGACCTACAGGGATATTATGAGGGGATAATTGTGTGGACTAAGGAGACAATATGTTGTTGTAGTAGTTTTTCACTATATAATGTAATGTAAAACTTTATGAATATATCTACTATTTCCAAGGCTACTAAACCAATCGGTCTTTCGAGATTTAATCTTTCTTTTGATCATGCCAATGTTATGTAATAATGCATCGACTCTAGGTAACTGGGTTCGGGGCGTTAAAATATTCTCTTTTAAAAGGTGTATCTAATTCCCAATTAATATTTGGTTTAATTATACCATCATTATTTCTTTTATTAAATTTTACATTTGAAATAATTTATTTCAAGTGGTTTTCAATCAAAATTTACTAATGGCATAAGGGTTTTCTTGGCCTCAATTTGGATTCTTTGAGACATAATACATTTTAGGAACCATATTTTAAATTTATGTTGAATTTAATCCTTTTTAATATATTTTTATAGTACATGTTTTTTTATTTCATTGGATATACTAATAAAAATCAAATTCCCTCCTTAAAATGGTTATTCATTCAATTTTTACCCAGTAGTAAGGATTTTTTCTAACTCAAATTTATTCATTGAGTTATGATCATTATATGGAAATTATTTCATATAATATTTTTACACTCTTACCTTGATTTAATTATCTTTTATTCCATTATATTTTTTGGTGGATTTATATTCCTACCATATAAGTCATTTTTGAATATTTTTTATATTATGGAGTATGTTTCCTCTAAAGAATATTCATAGCTAAAATCTCTATTCCTTGTGTTATAATATTTTATATTGAACTTTGTTCTTCCATTATTGGTTTTCCAAACACTAATATTTAATTATATGGTATTCTATAATCCTATTTGGAAAAACTATTTATAAAAAAAATTATTAAACTCTTTTTACAATATTGGTTTTCAAAAATGGTGAGTTCAAAATTTAAAAGTATTCATTTAAGAGTCAATTGTTCTATTTTAGATTTTCATTTCCTATATAATAATTTATGAAATTTTCCATGATTCATTATTCAATATTCTATTTAAAATTAAATGTTTTGAAAATCTTTCACTACACCTTATCAAATGGTCTTTAAAATATGATTAGTACATTTGTATTTTACATCACTATTAAAAAAAGGTTTTAAAATCTATATTATGTTTTCACCTCCAATTTACTTTTCATATTTATAGGGATTTAAAATAATTTGGTTTATTCTACATTATTTATCCTCTAATAAATATATATTTATAATTTATTTTATTATAATCATGGTATCCAAAAAATTTATTCTTGATCCCTTCTTGTGTGATAAATTTTGAACCATTAATTTTCATTGATGTTTTATCTATGTTAACGTACTTTTGAACCTCCTTTGTTGCATCGGGTATATGTTTCTTAGAAACACACCACCTTCTTTCTCTAGATAGATTAAATAAAATTATTTTTTATCAAATATATGATATGTAACACCATGGGTCTTAGGAACCATTATAAATTTTTTATTTATTAATTTAAATAATTTAGAAGAACATATCTCTATTATTTCAAAAGAATTGAGGAATGGTTAGAAAATGAATCTAAAAATATAAAAACCAAAATAGAGATAGTGTTTTTATTCAAATGTGGAAAATTTAAAAAATAATATAAAACTATATGGTACAAAAAATTGATTATTACTCATCATGAATGAAATACATACATTACAGGTGACTAAATCATTCATGGAAATAGATATAAAAACAAAATATTCATGACAATGAAATATATGTGATCATCTTCAAACATGAATATCATTAAAATCTAAAAAAAACATATAATTATAAAGATCATGGTGAAGGGATAATGGATAAAAAAATATATAATAAAAAATAATAACTATGTCTTGCAAAGTGAAAGTGGAATAAACAATTGATTTAGTATGTTTATATACAGAAATGGAATCTGGTCGTCACATATATGGTCATTAGAAATATTTCCATTAAAAATATGGTGATTGGTCATATATTCAATAGGTATTCTAATTTCATGAATTTTTGAGTAGTAAAATTAAAAACATATAACTCATAATGAAGTTAAAATATTATATTAAAATATTATATATATATATATATTACGTATAAATATATAAAAATAATATCATTAAAGTATTATATAATATATATATTTATATTTGTGTGTGTGTGTGTATTTATGTATGTATCCACTAAATATTTTAATATCAATGGAATATTAAAATTAAATTATATAATATAAATAATTAAATTTAATTGTATTTTATTAAGTTTAATTAGTATAAAATTAATCGTATTTTTCAAAGAAACGTTTTGATACATACTAAATATTTTATTCTAAGAGATGGAATTGAAAAATTTTAAATTATTATTATATATGAACTAACATATTAAAATTTTTAAATTTGAAATTATATTTATAGAATATAATGTTTAAAAACATTATTTTTCAGTAATAGGAGTTTTTTATTTCTATTTTTTATTCTAATTTAAAAACTAAATTTATTTTAGAATCTAAATTAGATAAATATATATTTTGTTTCTTTAGAATTTTAAAATTAACTCAGTATCTATTTTTTAGTATTTTCTAAAAAGATTCATTTTTAGGTGAATAATCTAAAATACCATTTCTAAAAAAACATGAATTTTATGAAATTATTAGTACATAAATATGTTGATTCCTAGAAGGAAAAAATTGGAAAAATTAATTAGTGAATAAACCCATTTTGAGGAAAAGAAATTTTGAAGGAAAAATGTAAATATAACTGGATCAAATGGCTACTTAAGGTTAATTCGATATAGGAAATGAATAACCCCAAAATGATATGTGATCACATGACCTAAGCTCTCAACATGATTCCCCATATGATATATGATCATCTAGGGCTTAAATATTTATTCGACCTAGGATGTATGAGATGGGAAGGTTTCATGGTTTATGTTATTTATGTAATTATCCTTCTGGACTCACTATTATTTACGTGATACCATATATCATACTCATGATCTCACCCCATGACAAAAAAAATCACATGATTTACTCTAAGGAATAGCTATTCATGAAGAGGGAATCACTTGATCGATGTTCTTCATGAGATGCACCAGAAACATCATTTATGATATAAAACATAATCACATGTAGTGAAGATATTTATAATGACTTGTGTGGAGAATATTCTACCAACCTAAACAGTGGATGTGACTAGAACTCTTTGAAAAGAAAAACAAATATGGGAGGTTGACATCTATAAATCACCAATGAAAACTAAATTGAAACTTAAGAGGGGAACTGGATACAATGGGAAGAGTATAATTTCTGGAGCTATTCAAAGTCCTATAATTTATAAGACCTCCATTAAAAAATTCAGTAATTAAAATTTAAAGGATAAAATTGGTGACCTAAGAATAGATGCATAATCTATTCACCAAAGACCTAGATACTTTACATGACAACCCATCAGTCATGACATAACATGATGACCCATCAATCATGCGATCATGTGAGAGGATTTTGGTCCTGAGAACTTGTCACATTGGCACATGGCTCTCATTCCTTTGTGCGCTCATGTGGTCTCCCAATTCCTTCAAATGGTGACATAATTCCACAACCATCACATGAATCTCATGACCCTACCTTCATCACATGGAGTTCATGATCACATGGAATTCATGTGACATAATATATCCCAATAGTTCTATTAAAACTATCCTAAGTCCTTGATTACTTATTCTCCCACAATACAATATCCCTTAGTATCTTCCATTATTCTCTAACACATGGGGCTATAATCACTATAGGGATAGTCATTCCTTATCACCTACCAGTGGGAATGAAAATTTTGAACCATGAGGTCACTGATTTCTAATATAAACCAGATACATAATATTAATTTTTATAGTTTGAGACCCATGGAAAATAGTGTAATACAACCATATATAGCTTTCATATTTTAGTTTTCATTATAAAATATCATAATTATTTTTTTATAGAGATATATAATCAATAAGACTCATAACCATAATACTCATAAAGAAATCCAAATCTGTAATTACTATTCAAATCCATATTAAATGGGTATGATCTTTTGATGTATCTTATTTCTCAAACCATGAATTACCCATATGGGATGAGATAGTTGAAATGGTCATATCATCACCATAACAGAAAATAATGTAATTAAGATAATCCTCCTTAGGTATTAGCCCCAAACACATATTATTTTTTTATTTAATGGGACCTACATTCAATGAATCATCTCAAGGAATCATAATTCCATATTCCCTATTCATAATCCACATAATGTTTTCTTGAAATGCATATAATCTTATGATATCATTATTTTCTAATACTCAGCATGAATCACATGAGAATAGAGATATGAAATGATCATTCTATTAGTATTACAAAAATACCTCCAACACAGGACTCCAATTTATGTGTATGTTTTTATTATACCATATCCTCTGTAGGGTTATATTCCAAGAGAAATATATGAGGGTAGACTCATATATATATAACCCACACACAAAAAATCCAACCTTTTACAACATATATGGAATCAATATTATTACTATGTAGACTCTGATTCAATATATCAAGGGATATATAGGATTCCCCTCTATGGATTGATCCCCCATATTTTATATTCAAACTCCCCCACATAAATACTTTTTACATGATATTGAATTGCATTATGAAGTCCTATCACACAGCCTTAAACTGTATAATTAAAACTACATAAGATTTGATTTCTATCTCGATGGGATACATAGTATGCCTCTCAATATATCAAACATAATAATAATACCCTTTCATCATTAGCCTTATTGGGTCCATATCCTCATGAGGTCATTCACATCCTTCCCTAGTCTATCCATACTCATGGATGTCCCTTCCATCGGGGTCATATTCCCTAAAGACAATCTTCTATAAGGAAATATTTTCAGTAGAATCATACCTCCCCCAATAAATATTTATTACTTTAGGTTCCCATAATATCTCCCTCATCAGGCCACATTATTAGTGAGGATACACTTCAAAAGGACATAATATTTTCGAAACCATCTATTCCTCGTTGTGTCATACTCACAATGATATCCATTTTCAAAAGGTCGTACTACCTGCAACATCAACCCATCCTCATTAGTCCATATTTTCCAAATGGATAACCAGAACAGGGTCTATCATGTGTAATTACCACACTATTTATTTCTCAAAACCTTTCACCTTGTCTCACATAATTAAAGATGTTAAAATGAACAGATTATATTTTTTTAGATGACATTAAAAGGTATGGTGTGTCCCATTATGTGGTACTGAACAATGTGGGTTCTGATTTCTTTTATAAAGAAACATTGGAATCCCCTTTATATACGAAATTGCATCATCATAAAAACCTAACATCTTTTTATATGAATATAAACTATATTCCCTATTGAATGAATTTAATATAAGATAAATAACCTCATATACATACAAATGTTCAGGTTAATATGACACCTCTAATATGTACAGACATTCATATCCACAGTCATGAACCAATTTTTTGATATTAGAGTAACCAGTCTCACATTGGGATCTAGGAAAGATTCATGAACATATCTTAAATCAATAATTGATTCCTATAGTATGCAATAATTCCCCCCAAAATGGTATGATAATTTCGACATGTCATCCCCTAGATAAATGTGTGTACTTAAGTGTCATTTTCAAGGAACCCCAATGACCACCTAATATTGGAAACCAATCCCATAGAATTTTATGGATGTGGTAACCATTGGGTGTTTCCATTAGAAAAAAATATTGAATTAGATAAGAATGATTGTGTATCCTTACTCAACCAACCATAATCAAGAATCGTGACATGTTTTTTCCAAAAAAAATGGTGAACCCAGTGTGAATCCTTCAACTATGTCTACCCTTCTAAGATGATTGATTTCCTAGTTCCCATAATCCACTTCATTTTACAAGGAGTACACACTATCACTAATCATGTTTTTTCTAGAAAAAAAAATGTGAACCTAAAATGAATTGATTAATAATAAAAATTATAAAAATTATTTTTCCATACATCAGGACATTTATTTACATTCCCTACACAAACAACCTAAAATGATTCTTACATTAACAGAAATAAAAAATTGAGTTCCTCTTTCATAGGTAATTAAAAATGTTTCTTACTTGGGATGTTTCAATAATTGATTACCCTTTTTTATTATCATTGTGGTTGTAGAACCAATTCCTAAAAACTCCATATAGTTTCATGGTAATTCCATAATCTTCAAGAATGTTCTTTGAAACTTTAGATTCCATGAGAGATGTTACCTTTGCAAACTGAATAATGATGTCACTAGCCTGATGTATTCAATACTAGATAGAGAATGAAATGGTAATTATTATAACTGAAAGATAATAATCCAAATCCTAAAGAATGTGTGTAAGAGTCTCCAAAGACTATAACACACTACCATACATCATTTTAGGAAGGTCATAATGAATCCTACGATGCTCTTCACCACCACCAACTTCTTCAGGATCTCATCATCGTAACATGATGATTAAACCATACATATCCTTGTAAGGTACATCAAGAAGTAAACTATGGTTCTACAATGGATTTGGAGTTTCCAAGGTGTGATTATTTCAACTACTTCTATCATCATCGTACAAAATACAATCAATCACTTTATGAGGGAACCAATTGATAAATCACCACCTCAAACACCCATATTTGGGTGTTTAAGAGACCTCTTATAGCATGATGAGAAATTTATGTCAATAATTTGGACCATATCCCTTATCCTACTGATGAAGCTTGTTGATATATCTTGATGACAACCACTGAGTAGGAAAATATTCCTATTCTCATGCATTAAGTCCTCAAGCATATTTTGTTAGTGAATATGGAACATGTGCATATTCTCTCCCTAATACAAGAATTTATAGACATATTTGAGTAGAATATGAAGAACATGAGTGGTAATATATACCCACATTAATCAAATATTTCGTCTAGAATTTCATGATGTTCTAAAATTTGTAAGTCTTTATTCATACACAGACCCTTTTTAAGTGACAATATATTCTTAAATCAAATATGGATCATCACCATAATATTCTAATAATGAAACAAGGGCAGGCCCATAATCTTGTTCCAATATCAAGAGTAGTACATCAACATGACCAACAAGAAAAGTTAGTTACTTAAGAGAATGTTCATGTTCTTACTCCCCTATTGGAGGATTATCATCATATTTCATTAAAGGAAAAGACATGAAATTGGGATAATATCACTGTTTTGAATGGGGTTCATCAATGAATCATGGAAATCATAATAATATAGAATAATATTCCAATTTAATAAGGCTGATGGAATATTATAAATTCAAACTAGGTCTGGGCTCAGTATATTCCAATAATCACCTTATAACAGGCTCATATCCATACAAAAAAGAATGGCATTATATTTCAGTAGCATATATGATCCATGTTCAAATTTATTCTCCTACTTATATTGATATACACCAATGTTATATATAGGCCATAAAAGAGGAGGCACATATCTATTATCTCATTTAGGTTGTTCATCAGTATATTCTAATGGAGAATACACATCTGGATTAGGCTTATATTCCCACTTCAACAAGGGATGGTCAATATATTTTGACAACCACCCAATAGAAGGATCATATTCTTTCCAGTTAAATAGAATTTTACCACCATGATTCAATAGAATTCTAAAAGTAGGTATATGTACCTATATAATCAAAATATGGTCGTCAGCAAAATCCAGTTACTACCACATATCATACCCATATTCCAACTCAACCCCAAATATTGGGTGTACTTATTCTTACCAAGATGTATGGTGGGGTTCATAATTATATAATAAGAAAATTCTAGAATCCTTAAGTCTATAAAACACTTATCTATATTATTACAAAGATCCCCCGACTCTTCATCTAATGAAGATGGTGATGTCTACCATGATAGTCCTCCCCATGGTTGCACAGTGATGTGTAATGGGGATCCTACACCTAACATAAACCATGGAAAAACTCCTCAAAATGACATCTCACTAATTCTATGATATCCTCCCCTTGTCAAGGAACCATCATATATAGTGGGTCTCAAACAAAAAAGTTCAATTATATATAGTTCCCCGTCAATAGCATGTAACACCACACCTTGAATAGTTATCTTCCCAGAGTAGTGACAACAAACCGTACCTTCTATCGTTCATGATTCATTATATGTGAAAAATTGATATCTATGGTATAAATAGGTGGATGTATATTCCTATGATGAGGAACAAACATGCATAGATTTGTAGAAGTGTTTTACTAAGAATAACCTCTGAATTATGTTTTTCTTCATCACCATGTTAATCTATGAAATACCATATCATCTATAAGAAGATTTCATGAATTACCTATTCCAAAACATATGGAAAACATTCCAATGGATAGACCTTATCAAGGATATGAGGTCCATCTTCCATCCAAAAACATGCTCCATTACTGATAGACCATGTTTTTTCTCTATGGCTTGGGACTCAAGGATAGAAAAGAACTTTGTAATAAACATCATTCCTACCTCCACATCATAAAATTCCATTAGAAAATAATCACTAAATACTCATCAAATATAAAAATCGAATGATATAGGGAGTATAGAGAACTAAAATTTTCCTCATCCCCATAATATAAATTATATCTAGATATGGAATTTATTAATTTCATTTACACAGTAGAGGTCTCTAACCTCAAAAACACATAATCCATTTGGTCAATCCAAAAACATATTCATGTATGTATAAAATAAGATCATTGTGAGTGGTCCCCTGATAGGGTAATGATATTGTCCTCTTAGAAATTCTAATTCATTCTTGTGATGAGAAATTTAAAATCTCTAAATCTACGGAACCTCTCATGGAAATAAGCACAGATTCTCAGTAGGTATTACACCCAGATAATGCATGATTAAAAATGTGAAAAATCATAAATAATTCACTAGAAATTAATCAGAATCCATTTAGGAAAAAACTAAACCTATAGTCTTGGAGTAATTTTTATCTCTATCTCCAAAGATGGGTTTTTTAAATATATTATAGTTAAAGAATAAATCAGAAGAGACTCCCAAACAACCCCATATCGAAAGTTTGGGTGCATTTTTACCTTGATTTTCACATTGTGGGTCATTAAACCCTCACTAGGTTCATAATTTACTAAGGGACTCCCACATCATCCCTAACCCCTATGGTAGGGGGGTTTATTTCCATATTCCCTAAGAAAATTTGTCTTCTCTAGACTTAGTAGTAGCTACCAATAACTGATACCCTATCCATTTATGCCTCCATGTGATACGAGAATTTCATCTGGTGCTTGATAATTCAGGGCAATTAGAGATTCAATCAAGGTCAAAATCCATATTCAAAAAATCAGGGAACATCTAATAAATAAAATCAAGCCTAATAATGGTATCATTTTGGAGTGGACAAGTGAGAGAGAGAGGTGGGGAGAAAACCTTAATTTAACTATCATAGGGGATGTGATAAATGCCAAGTCATTTTCTTACTCAGATAACTATGATATGATTCCTACAACATTATATGCCTTGGTCAATGTTTTTATTGTGAATATAGTGGATAATAAAGATAGAGACATAGATTTTAAGGGATAAAATGTGGGAATGGTAAACAGAGAGGTAGGTGGCACTAATATAGAGACTTATTCTACATGTAACTATAATTAGAGGAAGAGATAGAGTTTAGTATATATAAATGAGGATTTTCCACCCCCTCAATTTAATTTTTCCATATATAGCTTTAAATACATGGATATATCACACTTACCACCAATAATGGCCAAAGTCCCCTTTACATAAGAGAAGAAAAAATGGTGCGAGGAAGAGATATACAATCTCAGATAGCTCAATGTGAAATTTCTTAGGAGAAATATCCCCACCTATTATTACCTCAAAGTATAAGTTAACATACTAAATCAAGTCCATAAAATGGGATATAATTGGAAATCCATAGTGGAATATGAATTTTGGGATGGAAAAAGGTATGAAGTATCAGTCTACGTGAATATGTAAATTATAGAAGACCATGTTTTCCATCTGTTTGGGTGATAACCTTGCCCATATCTGGACAATCATATAGTCCCAGCATGAACCAGTATTTAGTATCTAGTGAATGTTGGGTGACCACATCAATCCTATCTCATATCTCGTGTTCAAGAGGTTTTCTTGATAGCAGTACCACCATAACTACTAAACACCATCATGAATCTTACTACTAGGATGGAATCCATGGAAGGGTGGTGTTCCACTATTTAGCATGAGAGGTAATTGTATCACAAATTGGTAGATTCTACATTTTCTCTATCCAATTTAATTTATCCAAATTTCTTGACATTCAATGACATGAGAGATGGTGAGTAGCATATTTAATACTTATTTTCCGGATATGTCCCCATGATAATCCAATGGTACTAACAAGATGTATAAAGGATGAGTTTTTTTGTATAGACACATGTGGGTATAGATATTTTCTGGTATAAAATCCTCCCTGTGGGGACCATCTTAGTTTGGGAAGATATTCATCCCCAATTCCTCAAAATATTTAGCAAAATGGTAGAGAATATGATAATTTTTGACCTCATGAACTACAAACAATATTAAAATGAAAGGGTCACTAATTTTATCACCACATGAAAAATAATGAAATACAAACTCAATATACCACTCTCATAGGAGAATTTTCTAGAAAGGTTTGTAGAAAATATCCATGAAAAACTGTATAAAATGCTAAACTGGTTGAAATATCAATGTTGGATATAGAAGATTCCATGAAATACCTAACTTAGAGAATATGTTATTTGGTAAACCCCTAAAAAAACTTGGCCCACATTTATGGAAAAAGGGAAAAATTCTAAAAGGTAAAAGGATGTTGTTTCCATAATAAATCAAAAAATATTTACTGTTAGAGGACCCAAGAAAACCTCACTTCCTGATGGATCCTTTTGAACATAAGTAGTAGAAAAATAGACCCCAAACAAGGAAAATAAGAGATCATTATTTCTTATGATTTGAGAAACATAAGAACAAAATATGTTCCTTTTAAAATGAATAAAATCCTTGTTATTTATTTACATACATGGAAAATAATATCCTCAAGATTTCTGATCACATGAATCCTAGTGAGGTCATCCTCAGTGTTTATCCTAAATATTTCCCTTTTCATTGATGGTTGGGACACACTATTCAACTCTACTTTTTCTTCACACACATCATCCATTGTATGGTTGATTCTGGACACATGATACTTCAAAATTCCTAGTACAAGTGGCCCACACCTCTACTACACAACTAGAAGAAGAATTCTACTTAGATGAATTTATGGTAAAGCATGATGAAAATATTGATACCATTATAAACTAAAAAGAATTATTCAGGGCTATTCCATTCTCTTAGAAAACCATCATCAACTATCCATGGTCCTTTAACATCCAAATTTATCCAAAGGAATTTTATCAGAAATATCCTCTAGAGGAAGATGTAATCACTGGAAGTAAGGTAGGGAACCTGAGGAAGAGTCTTAACCAGCACCCATTCTGTCCCTAACTCTCATGGGTTTCTTAGCCTTGACTTTCAGAGCACGGGCACCGGCCTTCCAAACAAAATCCTTATCATGAGAAGATATTTCATTCAATCTTGTTAATGCCATTCCTTTCACATATCACTTATCTATTGAAGAATATACATGTGATACCATAATCCCAATAACTGATAGGGTATTTGTAGTTAAAGGCATTAAAGATAGTGGAACAGTGGAAGATATAGTCATGGATGGGAACAATATTTCATTTATATCCACACAAAATCCATATTCGGCCAATGAATAAGGGAAATTGTGTTAGTGATCATAACAAGACCATGGAGAAACGCTGTAATAATTCAAGATTCATCTAAAGACAATTATTTTATATTGATAACTTTCAGGTGTGAAAATGTCTGACCATCCATAATGAGTGGTTAGAAAAAATTATTTCACTATGTCAAAAAAAGTTGTTTCATCAACTTCTGATCTAAAACATGATCTATCTACCTAAAACACCTTAACCCCAAAGGGAATTCCTTAGATAAACTTGATATTGGGAATCATAGATATTTTGTATAGAGGTGTGAAATTATGAATCAATGGTGATTGTCACTATTAATCTCTCAATACTATAATCTCTTCATCTTTCAAAGGATCCTAGGGAGGCACTTGTTTAGTCCCTCTAAAGTCCCCATAATTTCTTGACATAAGTCACCAAAACTAAGGTTTATCAAAAGGAAACTACTTCAGGAGTATGTTATTCCACTATTTCATTTACAAAAAAAAGTGTTAGGAAGAATCCATTAAATGGAATATAATACCACAGTACATCCTAGGAAATCTCAATAATATTGACATTAGATGATGTTTGGTCTACAATATCATTGTTATTAATCTACTCCTAATATGAACATTACATAATTTAGGATAAAATGATGATGATTCATCTCCCCTAAAGCCGTTCATTCAATGGTATGACTGAGATGAATTGAATCCCCTCATAATGAGCAAGCTCATAGAATAATTTCGGGAACTCGTGTCTAATGTAGTGTTCATGGTTATCTAGTAGGACATGACTTATAATGTTCTGCTAAGGAGATATTTTATTCATATCCATGTCTTTGTGCCATTTATATTACATATATTCCTAAAGTATCCCATTTATAGAAAATATATCATTTTTTATAGTGATAGACCCCCCTTTGAATGTGAATCATAGTACACTGAATATGGTTTCTAAAAGAGTGAAGGGAATCAAAAAATGATGGAAAATTACATGAATTTTTTCACTCACAATGTCTTTGGAACCACCCTAGAAATACCATGGATCTTGCTAAGTGATGAATATATACTTCAAAAAAATCTTATCAAGGTCCTAGCCTCATCACAAGACTGTCAAATCAACACCCATTTTGATCAGAAAATTTCATTGTTATTAAAATATAAATTAAAAATTTCACCATGAAATATATTATAACTCAGGATTTCCATAATTATTATACCTCCAAAAAAAGTATACTAGGAATAAATTTTATCTGATATTATATTTATTATACAACATATTCTTTGGAACTCTTAGGCTTTAGGGTTATCCTCTAATCCTTAATCGGGGATAGATTTTGTCTTTTTTTTCACCAAACCATAAGTAAACATTCATTAACATGAAGATGTAAAATAAATAACATGAGCTCAAAAACACCACTCAAGGTTTTGAAGAATGAAATATCACCACCATCAATGAGATCAGGGTGGTAAATATAGAAATAGAAGAGGACATGATACCTATATTGATAAGTTACACCATGACTCTTAAAGGGAAAATTTTATATATATTATTCTTAAATATTCACTATTATGTGTTTTCCTAGAACTATAGGGAGATTCTAGGATTCGACCATTATGTTGAAACTCATCACCTAGTCTTGATCTCTTACCATTGAAATTTCAAATAGGCAACCAAGAAAATGTACCCTTCACATGATTACATTGTAGAATTTGAAGATTATAGTCATATCAAATCCAACTTCATTAAAGTTGTAAATTAACCCAAATCGGTATCTAGATCATCCCTCTTAAGAAAATGAAAAGGAAGATAAGGTTTTTCATTAATTTTAGGGATCTCAACTGACATTTTTTAAAGGATGATTTCCCAATTCTGATCAAGGGACTCCAGATTAATGAAATTGTAGGTTTCTAATAATTGTACATTATATATGGGTAGTCCTCATACAATCAAATCAACATTGGCCTTGAGGATGATTTATCCACTAATTTCAGGGAACGCTAAAGGATATTATTCTACAGGGTCATTCCATTTGGCATAAATAATACTGGAAATACTTACCATCAAGTTTATAATCTCATCTCTAAGCCCTTAATTAGAATAATTGTAGAGTGTTATTTCAAATATGTTGCATTTAAGTCCTGAAAACATTTTGACCATCTCACCGACCTTATAACAATATTCCAAAAAATTTAGTAGAAAAGCCTAAAGATAAACCCAATAGAGTTTATATTCAAAGTAACATCTGTTGACTTAATTTGATTTATATTAACCCATCATAATATTGAATTTGACATAGAGAATACTACTTTGATTCTGTCTATTTCACCACATTAAACCCTATATTTGAGGAGGATTAAAGGATTTCATGCTCATATTAAGTATTTCGTAGTGAACCTGGTTGGAAAACACCTTCCCATCATGAATTTAATAAATAAGGGAGTCACATATTTGTGAGGTGATGATTTCTTGGAATCCTTTTAGAACATCATGAAATATCTTATATGACCACCATTAATAATGTCATAGGTAGAAGGGAATACACTCTTCATGTATATGTACTCTATATATAAATCACTTTACACCCTTATAGTGTAAATGAATGATGTAAGGAATGATAAAATTCTATAATATCTAATTAGAATAAATCTAGATGATGAGTTATAATATTCTAATATCAAGAATATCTCTCTTGCACTAATATTCAGGGTAAAAATGTTGAGTCATTACTTGAAGCACTATAAATCCCACTTGGTATTCTATATAGACCCACTCAAGTATATGCTCAACTATACTATATGGACCAGGGGTTTTGTCTGATATTCCACCATCCTGCAATAATATGACATCCAATTTATACCATATAATGTAATAAAAGGGAAATAATTATCCAATATACTCATAGAACATCCTTCCTCAGAAATCAGAATATTAAACAATAATCTCCCAGATTAAGAGTCTTTTTATAGACATGAAACTTCCCAAATGTGGAAAATATATATCAATGGGGAATGTCGACGTATTAATGGTAAATTAATTTAATCCTAAATCTCAATCAGCTTAGCCTTAAGATATTCATTATTTCCCTAAATAAGGAAATATTTACATATTCCTTACCACTATTTGAAGGATTCACCTATTATGAAGGTAAATACTAGTCCCTCATTATAGGATTTAAGTTAGGCTTGTAGTTATAGACACACTATATTAACAACAACGTTGATTCAACTTTACTGATTATGTAGATCAATGATAAAAATTCCATTAGAAAATAAGAATTAAGCCCTCCTGTCATCTTTGCATAGGGATTAATGGAATAAAATTACCCTTTGAAGCTACACTGCATAACATCTTACATTAATTGTATTAACATGTCAATGTATTGCCTAATGCAGCCACTAAACATTCTTATCATGACTAGGATGAGAAAATCATCAGCATCACACACTAAATTGTAGTTTCTCTAGACATCGTCTAAAATATGTAGGAGATAAATGAGATCTTCACTACAACAAGACTTGATGTGCCAAATCCTATTATTGTATGGATCCACACCATAATGGTCTACCTCTAAAATAGGACCCTACCATCATATTGATCCAAGAAGGAATAGATCTGATGTCAGGAAACAACCATCACCCTTTTTGATGGTCTATATAAACATAAATTGCTCCATAATTGAGCCTTTAATGGAGTCGTCCATAGATGTATCCCAGGAGAGACCCTATTAATAATGAATTAAGTTAATGAGTGCTCTTGTGGTTCATATTAGTCAAGAACAAGGCTCTTCAAGCAAATCATAAAGCTTGGTTATTTCTAACTAAAAATGACACTAGACTGCATGGAATTCACCAAGAAGTTCCATGCCTTTAAAACACATGATAATTTCATTCATCATCCCATGTATTTGTTTCATAATTCTAAATACTCCTTGCAATTTTCTATTTGGTTGATAGATGTTTTAGTTTATATCCCCTAGCTATAACCAAACAACTTAATTAAATTCTTTTTACTACTATATTATTATCCAAATGGGATAATACCATAACCCTCAATTATATCCAAACAAATAATATCATAAACTTTTTGATGTATAATATCATCACCAATTTTAGTTCCCCTCATATAGTATTGATGGAAAATGACCCCAATTAATTTTTTTAGTTGAAAAGGCTTTACCAATAGAATAATATCGAGGCCCACTATTCATCACACTATCATGGATTGGAAAATATGAAAATAAAGTCTTTCAGTAATACTTTTTCATCAATACTCTATAAAATTGTAGATAATTAAAAGAATCCCTCGCCAAAAAACTATTCCATACCTTGTGGGACTCTCATACTAGCACCCACACTTCCACACAAGAAACCTTGTATTCTCTTATCTATATAATAAAGGATAATATAGTGATAGTAGTCTAGCTACCCCAACTCTGAATCTTCGTCTTTGACCAAATCTCGTTGAATGGAAAATCATAGAAGTAACTTGATGAGTTAGAAAGGAAGAATGAGGAGAGGTATCATAAAATGTACAAGTTAGAATTCCAAAACAATCGGATCATTTGGGTGATCAATAAGATGGTATGACTATACTCATTCCTTCAAGGATAGATGATACTAGTTCTCCAAACCCTAATGATACCTGTTAATAAACTTCCAAATATAGAACCAAAATGGGAAGGATATAAAATTATGCAAAATTTATATTCCAATGGATATAACTATATAATAAATATGGGTGAGGAACATATAATATCACCACTAATGCAAGGATAATCAAGATGTATTTCTCTTAATTTATTTATGAGAAATGGTCCTTGTATCAAGGCATTAAACTACATTACACCCAAGTCTTTATAAGAATACATTTAACTACACAACACCCAACTCCTGGAAACAATGATTTAAACAACATATCATTTACATATTTATCATGTGATTTTAAACTTCCAAACATTTCGTCTACCCTAAAAGACATAAAAACATATTAGAGTGGGGATTCAATGGGACCCACTACCTATAACAGATTTAGATCTATGTAAGGATATGTGGAATGTGACCCTATCAATAAATATGTGATAGGGTTGAACATTCCATCTCCATACCAGAAATTATTATAGAAAATTCATCCCTTATATATGAGATCAATCTACACTAGGTCCCCTTTGCTGACTATAATGTAAAATTTTACTCAGTAAATGACTCAAAATACCATCTCTTCATATATTAACTTGATCAGTATGGTGACATTTACTTTGTAGAAATTTGTGTGGATTGATTCCATTTATTTTGGGATAAATCTTGATACCTAAATATTTCTCCCTATGCCCAAGAGGAATTAAGAAAAGATTATATAATAATTTTTTCCCTCTTCATAGTTGATTTTAAAATTCCTTCACCATGTCTAATAATTTATATCCTTCATTCATTTATTTTTGGGTCTTTTCTCACTCATCCTTGGGAAAAGGACCTCACATTTGAAATATTGATCAGAACAATGTGAAAATAACCATATTTTATGTAAAAATGACTCTAAATATTACAAACCAAGCCTTTACACAAAATATTACATGATTTTAAACATAATAAAATATAAATTTACAAACATAGGATTGTAAAGTCTAGTGTCTTTAGAATAATACATACAAAAAACTGGAAACATAAAAATAAATAAAACATTTATATATTTATCATATATTATGAGATTATAACTTCTTTTTAGCCCCTAAATCTTCATAGGATAATCTAGGGATAACATTTACAAATGGATGAGTTAAAATCCTAGTAAATGAGTAGGCATTAAAATAAATCATAGTACATGGGTTAGAAGGCAGAACATAAAGATAAAAAAGGCATGGAATGTGATTAAACATAAGGAATAATAACATGGGATCATATAATCCAGGATTAATAGTAATTTGGTAGCAACATAAAACATTAATTTATCACAATTCAGGGCTCTTTTCACATAGAAGAGCATGAGTCAAGACTCATTGTACATATAGGAGCACGAGTCAAGCCGAGCCACTAAGACTGTTACACATAATGTCTCATGAGACTAAACAATAAAAAATTAATTAGAGAACAATATGGGCACACCCATCAAAACATTTTGAGGTACATTTTTTCTACATAAATAGTCATACATAATCAAAAAAACATAAACATAAGGGTTTCCCATGGAATGAATTGGGTTTCATAATTATTTAAATAGGTATATAAAAAGGTAATATCATAGTGGGGTCCATGAAAGGATGGATTTAAAAAATACATGGATATTAATAAGTTAATATAGGCACATATCATGATAATTTATTTCAAACTAGAGTGAAAATAATGTTTAATAAACTTTAGAAATAAAACATTTTAGAACAATTTAAGGTAAAACAATCCAGATTCATTAAAATGGAAAAACAATAATTGTTTATTTAAAATATTAATTAACCATGTTAGTTATTCATTATAAAATTAGTGATTTTGGAAAAATAGTGGAGGCTCTAAACATATTATCGAGCATACTTGAAAATGGGTAACAATTTGGGAAGTTCTCTTAAATCGGGCTTGCTTATCATGAAGAATTGAGTAAATAACCTTTTATAAACTTGTATAACCCTAAAAAATAAGGATTAATGGATACTAATACATGATTTAGAAACATATACACATAATTTTTAATATTTACATGACAATAAAATATAATTTCATTTGGGTAAAAATCAAGAAAGAATAACCATAAGGAATAATGGAGTTTCAGGTAGAATCCCTTACATTAAGTCTGAAGGTGTTCTTCACATGATCTTAATATCCAAGATAATCAAATTAAATTCATTAATTAATAATTACATAACAATTTATAAATTTATTTTATTTATAATAACCATATTAAGTTCGGTTATGTCCTTTTTTGGGTTAAGAGGATCGATTTCATCGTTTAGGAGTATTAGTTTCCAAGGTTTTCATGATCGAATTACTTGTATATGTGTATGGAAAATCCTATAGAAAGAAAATAGTTGTCCAGAAATGAAATTATATTTTATTAATAATCTTATATAATATTAAAATACTAATTTTTTCCATGATTTTGGATGATTAATTAGATAAATCGTTAATGATAATTGTTTTAATTACTTTAGAGTTTTTTTTATTACAACGAACTCATCTTCTTTGATAAATTAATATGTGTAAAAAATGATTGCAGAACATTATATAATATATAATACATATATTATAATCTATTTCAACCATAAAAATGGTTTCATGACTATTCTTGAAGATGGAATTGAAAGATGAAAACGCATCATCCACGACGGTGGTAAATTGGCACCTCACGGACGATGTTTTCATTCTTAAAGTAAAAGAGAGAGGAGAATAGAATTGATGAATAATTATTAAATGAAAATGATAAAATAAAATTATATGTAATATAATTTATTTTTCATTCCATTTTTATAAGGTAAGGTGAGGAGAGAAAAATATAAGAAAAGAACTTTAAAATAAATTGAAAGAAAACAGAAGAGGGTTTTACCTCTTGATTCCTTCTTCTTGAGAACCTCTTTAAGGGATTGGTTTTGGTGTTTTCTTAAGACCAAAATCTCATGAACATGGGGGAGATATTGGGGAATTGTATCGGTCCTAATTTTTACAAGTCTTAAGTCTTTATGGGAGTTAGGAGAAGAGGTGGTGACAGGTAGTATTTAAAATGGAGGAGTGGGGTGTTTTCTCAATACTTAATTAATTAGTTTATTATTCTACTCAATATAACCAATAGTGTTGATTATCAAGACTAAATATATAAATTATATCTTTTTAGTTTTAATCAATTATGATTACATCATCCATAACTCAATTAATATTTATTTAACTTATAATTTACATATACTGTAAATTACAGTATTTTACTATTCACATAAAAAATCAAGTATTGTGAAAAAAATAGCAAAAAACCACCCTAACCATTTTTCAATGTTTATAATTCAAAAATAAATTCCATTTTTTAAAAATAATTTTCTAAATTTGAGAAAATTAATTTTTAATTAAAATTATAATAAACTCAAAAAATACACATTTTAAAATTATAACTGATTTTATTTCACTTTAAAAAAATTTACTAAGGTCTCATAAAATTATTTTATAATAATGAGAAATAAAAATATAAATTTAATAATACATTTTATGAAAATAAATTTTCTTCTAAATTATTAAATTTTTCATAAAATTTTAATTTAATATTTATGACTTACAAAAATACCAACAATTAATTAATAATTTTTGAAATATTTATTTGCTTATACTATGATATAATTATATCATATTGTCACTTATAAGATGGATAAATTTTATTCATACTTTAATTGGTGAGTTTACTACTCAATTGTCTTGTTTACAATTCATAAGGGTCACATTACTATTCCAAAGGTCAAGTACCTATTTCATCAGTATAAGTTCCAAAACTTCTAAAAATTCATTTTATTTAATCAATTAATCATTTATAAGGTTTTTATTGTGTTATTTATGTGATTTTATGTGATTATACTATATTACATAATTATAATAAGGGAATTCTCAATGATAGAAGTCAGGGTCATTACATTCTCCCCCCTTATAAAATTTCTCCCTTGAAATTTTGTTTTACATTCTAGGATGAAAATAGATGTGGGTACTTTTCCTTCATTGATTCCTCTAGTTCCCATGTTTCCTCTTCGTACTTATGGTTTTGAGTAGTCTTATTACATAGAACTTTATCTCTAAGATAAAAGATCTTCATAGGATGCACCTCATAAGAAAGATCATTCTACAACTGTATCACCTTTGAAGTTAGTACATGTGAAGGATTCGATATCTGCTTCTTTAAGAGGGATACATGGAATACATTGTGCACTTGAGACATTAATTATGAAAGTTTTAGTCGATAGGCTACACCTCTGACATGATCAAGGATCTCTAAGGGGTCGATGTACCTGGGACTTATCTTCCTTTCTTCCCAAATCTCATGATCCTCTTCCATATATGTGGAGTAATACCATGTCTCCAACCTTAAAATCCAAGTCCAATAAAAAATTATCTACATAGCTCCTTTGCCATATTTAGGATGCCTTGATGTGATACTGAATGGTTTTCACCTTCTCCCCAGTTTCTTAGACCATTTCAGGTCTAGGTATATTATGCACACTAACTTCATCCCTACATGTCGGTGGTCTCTATCTTTTCCCATAAAGGGATTCACATGGAGCCATTTAGATGCTCAAGTTGAAACTATTATTATAAAATAATTAGACCAGTGCCATAATGTTGGTCCCATCCTCCATGGAATTCCATAGAACATTATCTTAACGTTTCTTCTAGTTTATGAATAATTTTCTCAGATTGGCCATCAATTTGAGGATGATAGGTAGTAATGAAGTTCAGATCAATGATTAGAGAATATTGGAGACTTTTCTAGAACGTAATGGTGAATCTTGAATATTAGTCAGATAAAATAGATAGTGGTATTCCACACAGCCTGACCACTTCATTGATGTATATCCAAGAAAGTTGATCCAGTGAGAAGTCCTCTCAAATTGTGATAAAGTGATTTGTATTTGTAAGATGATCCATAATAACCCATATATCATTGTTTCCTCTAGATTTTTCTAGAATTATTGTGGAAAATTATATGGTAATGTTTCCCCATTTCCATGTTAGTATGGGTAATAGTTTCATCATCCCTTTAGAATTTTCTCTTTCAACCTTCACTTAAAAACATACCTGGAACTTTTATGAATATTCATTAATCTCCTTTTTCATATTGTCCCAGTAAAATTTCTCATGGAGATCTCGATATATTTTTTTCTCCCTAGATGATTAAAGAAGGTTGAGCTAAGTGAATAATTCAGAAGATATTTCCTTATCTTTTTATTAGATGGTACACATATTTAGGACCCAAATATTAAGAATCCATCATCACTAGTCTTGAACTTGGAGGATATCTTCCACCCTTTTTGAATTTCCACATCATTTCTTTGATCATTGTTTATTTTCTCTATAAGGGATGGTTGAGCAATAATATGAGAAATGATTCATGATGTTCCTTCCTTAATGATTCTCATGCCCATCCTTTTTAAATCTAAGAAGATTAGATCCTTCTTAATTCTCGTCATTAATAAAGATGCAATATCCTTTATAATTAGAGCATCTTCTACCTTACTTGCCTTACCAAGATGGTAATGGATTGAGTTGTCATAATCCTTGATGAGATTTATCCATATTCATTGGATCATATTAATATTCTTCTATGTGAATACATATTTGAGACTCTTTTGATTAGTATACATCTCACAATTATCCCCAAAGACATAATGCATACATCTTTTCAATAAAAATATCACAATTGCCAACTCCAAATCATGTGTAGGATATTTTTGCTCATGAATTTTCAACTATCTTAAGGTGTAGAATATCACTTTATTATTTTTCATTAGTACATAGCCTAAGACTTTCCTTGATGCATAGTTGTACAACACAAAGAGTTCTCCACTTTTCTAGATTGTGAGTATTGGTGCAATTATAAGCCTATTTTCAACTCCTTACAGATTTCCTCACATTATGAATTCTAGAAAAACATCACTTCCTTCTATGTCATCTTGGTTATTGGGTTTTACAATTATGATAATTTCATCAAAAATCATTCATAATACCTGGATATACCGAGAAATCTACGGATCTTCATTACAAATGTTGGTCTAGGCCACTTTTTATTTTCTTTATCTAGGAAGGGTCTGTAGATATTCCTTTAATGGTGATAACATGCCCCAAGAAAGATACTTCCTCCATATAAAACTCACATTTACTATACTTTTAAAATATTTTCTCCCTTAGAAAAGTTTTTAACATAGTATTCAAAATCTCCTCATGTTCTTCCTTACTCATGGAGTATATCATAATATCATCAATAAATACTACCACAAATTTATCAATGTAATTTCTAAAGACTCGATTCATTAAATCCATGAAAATGGTTGGAGCATTAGTGAGTCCAAATAGAATCACTGTAAACTCATAGTGTTCATAACACATTTGAAAGGAAGTATTGGGAATATCTTACTTCCCCGCATTTAATTGGTGATATCCAAACCAAAGGTCCACCTTAGAGAAATAATTTTCCTCACATAGCTGATAGAACAATTAATCTATCTATGGAAGAAGATACTTGTTCTTTATTGTGATTTTATTGAAATCATGATAATCTATGCAGAGGAACAATGATCTATCCTTTTTCTTGATGAAGATGACCGATGCACCCCATGGTGAAGCACTCAGGCATATAAAACCTTTTTCCAAATTCTCATGTAACTACTTATTCAGTTCATCCATTTCAATGGTGGACATTCTATAAGGTGTCTTTGATATAGGCCGATATCTAATAATAAGTTCAATTAATAACTCAAACTCCTGATCAGGAAGAAGAATAAGAAATTCTTCAAGGAATACATTAGTGTAATCCCTAATAATGGGTATGTCATCAATCATGATCATCTTCTTTGTCCAAATAATTTGAGTGAGATATGTTTGTTTATAAGGCAGTAATATCCACAATAGAGATGATGATTCTGAAAAAGATTCATCTTCCTTCTTACACTTGTATAGAATTGGAGGATGCTTCAGGATGTGAAGAGTGATCTCCCTTTCCCAACCATTAATTTTGGATTTGTATAAATATATCCATTACATTCCAAAAATAGCATCAAACTCCACCAAAGGGAGTAAGACAATATTTTATGGGAGGTTCAATCCACAAAAATTAACCCAGGAGGATTTATATACTTTAGATTCAACAATTTCCTCATTATTTGTTCTCACAGATAACTCAACCTCCATATTTTGAGGTGGTGTTTGAATAGTTCTACTAAATAGGAATGATATGAATGAATTCATAGAACCAGAATCAAATAGTATGTTCTCTATTATTTAATGAATTACCAGAGTACCTGTCACCACATCATTGTCCATATTCACAAAAATAGTAGTGATTGCATAATCCCGTCCTTATTACCTTGGAGGTTGATGTTTATTTCCTCTAAAAACCCAGGGTTTAGGGAATTACATTTCAAAATGATCATGTTCTTTATAGTTGAAACACTTCACTAAAGGGTGAACGTTTATATGAACCATCCATTATTCTTCCACGTTGGTGGTATTATTCATAACCCTTCAACAATTCTTATCCAAATGCCCCATTCTTCCACATTTGAAGAATTTAGTGGATCCCTTTAGACATTTCCCTGTAGGATTCTTCCCAAAATTTTGAAATGTGGGATATTTTGTCTTCTTTATATCATGGATTTATTTGTATAACCACCCATATTAGACTCCAATTTTCACTTTTTGTCATCAGGCCCACAACACCAATGAGTTTCTCCAATCTCCATTTCAACCATGAGGGAAAAACGGACAATATTCTCATAACTGTCGAAGTATAGTATTTCTAATTCTTTTAATAGACTCATATTTAGTTTGGTAAAGAATAGATCCACTGTAATTTTGGTGTTCAAGAAAAATGCATATGTGTTTCTTGAAATCCTTGTAAAGTTTACTTCATACACCTTGATAGACTCATCTTCCTTCTTCTTAAGTCTAAGGAACTCTCTTTCCATTTTGAGATAAGGGTTTGGGGAAAATATTTATTGAAGAACATTTTATTGAATTCCACCCAATCCATCAAATCAATTTCCTCCATGGACTTTATATTTTTTATTACTATCCACCATTGATCATCTTCCCAATCAAAACGATATACCTACAACACAACATTCTCTTCTTTTGAGAACTATAGGACAAGGAATATATTTTAACTGAAGTTAATCCATTGTTCCATGAGGATGGGATCATAAGATACACTAAATATGGGAGGCCTTCACTATATTAAGGATATTAAGACAAATTTATCTCTCTCAAGAGATGGAAGTCGTTCTGCATTATTCAAGTTATTTTTCATAACTTGAGCTAATTGAGAAAGTATTATCTTGAAGTTTTGATCACGTGTTCCCATCATATAAATCATTTCATTAGGGAAATCATCACATTATTTATCACATTCATTTTTGGATTGTGTTCTTATATTTTCCATCATTAACTAAGAAAAATAAAGTGTAATAAGTGGGCTTGAATACTTAGCTAATAATTATAAAGAGGAAATTTAAACATATAAGGATAAAATCTTCAAGGAAAATTATAACCTAAATTGTGATTCCCTATGTTTCAATCTAGGTTATCCATGATCTGTTTCCTAAAATATATTCCTATAGGCTCTTTTGTTTCCCTAATAATGGTTCATAATGAGAATATGAATTTACCAAAGAATATCCCTTGGGAGTGTCAAACTAGGTGTGCAGTAAGGCATGTTGTCATGTACCAATTTATCCCAAGCCAGGCCTGGAACACCTTGTCGGAGTTGTTACTCTTAGGTACATATGTGCCAGAACCACATCCACTTGTAGTATATAGACAAAGATGTATTTTCTTGATAAACCACTTACTCTATACTAACCAAAATTTAAGGATGTTTTCTCACACATAGTCTTATCCTTAGGGTTTTTACTAAAGTGTTCCTAGTATCCAAAAATAACTAAACTTTTCCTCTGATACCAACTATAGTGACCCAATCCTTTACATGTAATATTACATGATTTTAAACCAAATTAAATATCAAATTACAAGCCAAGGATCGTAAATTCTAGTGTCTTTGGAAGATTAGGTACATAAAACTGAAAACATGGGACTAAATAAAACATTTATTTATTTATCATCGATTATGGGATACTAACTTCCTTAAATCCCATACATCTTCATAGGATAATTTGAGTATAACATGAACAAAATTATGATATAAAATCCTAATAAGGGAATACACATTAAAATAAATCTTAGCACATGGGTTCTAAGGCATAAAAAAAGATATAAACAGGAATAAAATATAATTAAACATAAGGAATCATAACATAGTGTCATATAATCATGGATTCATAGTAATTTTTCAAAAACATAAAACATGACTTTACATAATTCAATTCTTTTTTCATATAGAGGATCAGGATTCAAGGATCGTTGCACAAATAGGATAATGAGTCAAGTCTAACCACCAATATCATTGAACATAATGTCTCATGAGACTAAAAATTACCCATTTCATTAGATTTATATATGGTAACACCCGTAATAACATTTTCATGAATATTTTTTCCACATATTGAATCATATATAATCAATCAAAAATAAACATAACGGTTGCCCATGGAAATAATTGGGTATCCTAATTATGTCAAAAGGAATATAAAAAAGGAATATCAGAGTGGTGTACATGAAATTATGGATTTAAATAATACATGTACATTAATAGAAAAATATATGAACATATCATGATAAGTGATGTCAAAATAAAGTGAAAATAGTGTTTAATAAATATTATAAATAAAACATTTTAGTACGGTTTAAGGAAAAACATTCAAGATTATTTAAATTGGAAATGGCGTAATTGTTTGTATAAAACCAAAATCTAACCAAGGTAATTTTTCATGATAAAAATAGTCATTTTTTAAAAATAAAGGTGTCTTAAAACATATTATGAAGCACACTTGAAAATGGGTAAGAATTTAGGAAGTTCCCTTAAATCGGGCTTGCCTATCGGGAAGAATTGAGTATGGAACCTTTAAAAAATATGTATAACCCTAAAAAAAGGATTAATGGATATTAATACATGATTTTGTAACATATAAACATAATTTATAATATTTACATAACCATAAAATATAATTTCACTTGGTTAAAAATAGATAAAGAATAACCCAAAGGAATAATGGAGGTTCGGGTAGAATCCCTTACCTTAAGTCTAATGGTGTTCTTCACTTGATATTAATGTCTAGGATTATCAAATCAGGTTAATTAATTAATAATTATATAACCCTTTATACATTTATTTTATTTATTAAAACCTTATTAAGTTCATTTTTTTCCTTTTTATGGGTTAAGAGGTTCAATTTTATCATTTAGGAGAGTTTGTTTCCTTGATTTTCAAGATCGGTTTACTTGTATATGTGTATAGAAAATCATGTAGAATGAGGATATTTGTCTAGAACTCAACTTATATGTTATTAATGAACTTATATAATAATAATTTACTATTTTATCTATAATTGAGGATGATTCATTAGATATATCATTAATGATAATCATTTTGTTTAATTTAGCATTTTTTATCACAAAGAACTCGTCATGTTTTATAAATTAATATCATGTGTACAAAATGATTCCAAAACATTATATAGGATATAATATATATATTATAATCTAGTTCAAACAGAAAAATATTTTCATGGCCAGCCTTGAATATGTAATTGAAATATGAAAGCATATCGTCCATGAAGGTGGCAAATCAGCACCTCACGAATAGTGTTTTCATTCTTAAAGTAAAAGAGAGAGTAGAAGAGATTTGATGAAGAATTATTCCATGGATATTATAAAATTATATTATATGTAAGATACTGGATTTTTCATACCATTTGATTGACGATAGGTGAGGATAGAAAAAGAAAAGAATGGAACTTGAAAAGAAATTGAAATAATACGAAAGAGGGTTTTACCTCCTGATTCCTTCTTGAGAACCTCCTTAGGGGATTATTTTTTGTCTTCTATTAAGTCCAAAAGATACTAGACATGGGGGAGAGTTTTGGGAACAATATTGGGAATAATTTGGACAATGTGCAAGGCTTGAGAGGTGTGAGTAGAGGAGGTGGTGAGGGTGGTATTTATAGCGGAGGAGAGGGGTGTTTTCTCATTATTTAATCCATTATTTTATTATTTTACTCAAGAAAATAAATTGTGTTTATTATTGAGACTAAATATAGTAATTATATCATGTGAGTTATAAAAAATTTTTCTTACATCATCTTTGACTCAATTAATAGTTTATTTAACTTATAATGTATATATACTGTAAATTAATGTATTTTACTATTCTCAAAAAATTCAAATATTTTAGAAAAGTATCAAAAAATTTCCCTAAATTTTTTTGACATGTAGAATTAAAAACTGAAATCCATTTTATGAAATAATTTTCTAAATATGAGAAATTTATTTTTTAATTAAAATCATATTTTACTCAAAAAATACAGATTTTAAAATTATAACTAATTTTATATCACTTTGAAAATTTAACTATGGTCTCGTAAAATTATCTTATAATCATAAGAAATAAAAATTTTAATTTATGAATACATTTTATGAAGATAAATTTTGTTTTAAATTATTAAATTAGTCATAAAATTTTAAATAAATATTTATGACTTACATAAGTACCAACACTTAATTAATAAATTTTAAAATATTTATTTACTTATACTATGATATAATTATATCATATTTTCCCTTATAAGATGGATAAATTTTATTCATACTTTAATTGGTGAGGTTAATATTCAATTGACAAGTTTACTATTCATAAGTTTCACATTACTATTCCAAAGGTCGAGTTATTATTTCATTGGTATAGGTTCCTTAACTTCTATATATGCCTTTTATTTCATTAATTCATCATTTATAAAGTTTGTATTGTGTTCTTTATGTGTTCTTATGTGATTATACCATTTTAAATAATTATAAAAAGGGATTTTTTTAGTTATATAATTTAGGTTTGTTATACTAAATTTCATATTATACACATCCTAGTCACATGATGTTAAAGTACTTTAAAACACATGTATCACTTGATCCTAAACTATATGATCTTCAGCCTTTCCACATGATGTTAAACTATAAGGATGAATTCCATCATGTAAGACTTTAAACTAATTATAGTTGAAAATTATTTATGGCCTATTTTTCTTTTATATTAGATCTTGAACTATATATATGTATTTAGAACACCATTGGCCAATACTATAGAGCATTAAATACTGAGATTCCTCACATAGAAGCTAGATCTATACAGGGAACCATTCTTTTGATGAACTATATGTAGGATAAATTCCCATCTCTATATGTAGTGACATCTAGATACCCAACCACTATAATATGAAAATTAACCTCTCATGTGTATGATCTGAATATGCGTTGGAGATTTCAACATGGGTCCTCTCACTTTTGAACCCATGATTGAATTAAAATATCCCTTTTAACACACATGAGTCAGATTTCTGTAGCAGAAAATTATTTCCATGGACAACATGTGGCTTTATTCCTTCCCATACAAGATACATAATGACATTCAAAATGCACATCCTAGGCCCAATCATAATGATAAAAATGCACTCTCCTTTTATATAAGTGATATATGTGTGGGAAATTTTCTTTTCAAGCAAAATGTGTTTCTTGATTCCAGACTACATAGGATATATAGTGACACTCATATAACATAATCCTATCTCGACCATGATATCTAAAATAATAATTTGATAATTTGTCTCTCCCATGTATTTCAGATAGATCTATGCGTGGGACCCCTTTTCTTTCTAGGAACTATGTGTGGTTGGTTTTCAATCTATATAGGATATATCTTGAATCCTAGATCCAACATCCTAGGACTAACCACAATATGAAAAAATGGTCCTCACTGTACAAATTCATGATCTATGACGGTAATTTTATATTTCAAGAACTACATGTGGTATGACTCTTATCAACACAGGATATATAGTGACTCTTGGATCCCAAATCCCAAGCCCAAAAAAATATTAAACAAATTCCCCATGCATGAGAACTCGGTCTGGTAAGTAAATTGTGATATAAAAATAATGTTTGGATTGATTCATGATAATTTTGGACACTTAGTTATGATAAAGTATATTATATTGGTCTCATACATAGGATTATGATTATAACTATTCTAACCCATTTAGGTGTTTAACCTATATCTAATGCAGTCATTGTTATCTAGTGGAAATGTTGTGAAGATCCCCCCTAACTGAAATCTTCTCACAATATGAGAAAGAAACAAATTTATAATAGTCATAGATTATCTACATCGAATATATTTTGGAACTCCTATTTTGACGAAAAATATTCCCCTTTCCGAAGAATATAGGTCTGATCTATGTGGGGGGGATTTTTTCTATAAGAACTATATATGGCTTGATTCCTTTCCATAAATTATATATAGTAACTCCAAGATTCTTCATCCCTTCTATACTTGTAATTCTTATAATATCAATACCATATTTTCTTTCATGCCTATGATCCATATAAATATATGGAAGCATGGATTAATTCTCCAATCCATGCATGTCACCTTTAAAATTATGGTATAGAAATGCCCCCTTTCACCTTGTTGTCTTGGCCACTATCATTTTTCTCAAATGTTTATATGCTAAGGTAAAAACCTTTTTAATTTCTCTAAAATTTGATCTTGATATATACAGGGTATATCCTCTCTAAGAACTACATTTGTCTTTGACCCCATCATCACATGATACATATGGACACATGAGTATCCTATCATAGGCCCAACCACAAATAATTTTAAAAAATTCTATTTTTACCAATATGTTTAAATATTTATATCCATAATTCACTCCCTATATGGAAATTCACTATGTTAAAGATTAATTATCATTCCATACATATGAGATAGATATTTATAGAGGAATCCTCTTAAACATTATTCATGGCTTGATAAAAAATTCGTTCTCCCAATATATGTGTATAATCTATGAAGGGAACAATATGAGAACTATGCATGCATTAATTATTATGTCTATAGTATACAAAGTGTCCCCTAGACCTTCTATCATGGAACTAATCCCAATTTATAAAAAATATTTTTCCCTACCACACTACATATGAAATGGACCTGCATTTGGGGTTTTGAATGAAAAAATAGGGGGTTGTCTATGGATTGATTCCTATAATTACAAGATTCCTAGTGAAACCCATATGGGTTTATCTATAGATATTATAAATTCCTATAATTCATCATGGTTTTTTATCAAGTAACTCATCATCCCTGATAGGTATCACCCATTTTTTACAGTAAGACTAGTTGCATTTCCCTCATTCAGAAATCAAAAATGCACAAAAATAGAGGCTGGAAAGGGGCCTCCTCGATCATATGATCAAGATATGTGCATTATTCCTCATCATGATTTTTCTCAATGGTGTAAAAATTCTATGCTAAGACACCCTTATATTTATGATCTCTTTTTCATGCACCTCAAACAAGAACAATATAGGTTTCTTTTGACCAACTTTTGTTTTTGAAACATAGTAGGACTCACATGAGCGTAGAGTATTTAGTCAACCCATTTGGTGTGGATAGAAATATCATGAAGAAAGACAAGAACCAAACATGGTACAAATTAAAAGATCTTAAACTAATCTATAATGGTCATTTAATAGAGGCTCACTTTTCTTACATTTGTTTCACTCTATGTAAGGATTTCTTGAATATGAGTCATATATGTGCAATGGGACCCCATCATAAGGCTTATTATCAATAACCTTATGAGAGAATAAAATAACCCTAAATATAATAATAGTTTTATGATGTTAAAATACATAGAATATGTTCCTCATCGTAATAACCTAAACTGTATAACACATGAGTCCTTGTCACATGATGTTAAACTACACAATATTTGTGTCCTCATTGAATGATGCTAAACAATATAGAAGACATAAATGTTCACTACTTATTAAATGAATATAATATCTTGATCATGCACTAGTGGAAAAAAAAATTAACACGTCGGAATTTTTCACGTTGGTTTTGTCATGACCTGACCCATACCAGGGCTCAAACCGCAACTACCCCAAGCCCACCTCCTTAGGCCAGGGGATGGCGACTAGCGCCAAAGGCACAAGAAACTTGGGGAGGCCTTTGCCTAAGAACCTGTACACACACACACAGCTAAATCAATGAAAAAGTGCAGAGAAAAATAAGAAAGAAAGGTTCCACACTACTATAAAAAGGAAACCAAACAAAAATGCATCGACCTCTAACAATTCAAGTACAAGAAAAGTAAAGTTGAAAGGGAAAGGGGAAAAAATACACACCCAACTAGACAAAATATGCCACAACCCGGCAATAGGTGAAAAAGTAAAATAGCTAGAAGAGTCCCACCCCTAAATCCCAAGCTACGACCACCGCACACGGTCCAAGCACCACGTATCCCGAAGCTCCTCTGATGTCACGATCAACCTGTTCGTCTTCTGCAAGGGCACGCCAAATGCAGGAAAAGACCAAGCAGGGGTGAGTATAAAAATACTCAGTAGGATACCCCGAAGGCTCATGGGAGCAGCAATAGATGCACTGAATAGGGGAGCAGTAAGAGAGAACAAGGTACAACAAGAGTGAACAAAAAGAGTACAGCTCCACCCAATAATAGATATGATCGCTCAAAGAAACCCAAACGATAGAGTAAGGGGATCTTCATCTCACAGCTCACACCAAGTATATGCCCATACATATACCCAGGGCAACTATATATACTCATAACTCAGACTCGTAGTCTATAGACAAGTCACACCACCACATACCAACGCTAGGGATCCAGTTCGAAGATTTACACAGTGTACTCGTTCTGGGAGAATACACTCCACGAGTCTGATAGCTCTGATGATGTCCGTCTGAGAAGTACTCTTCATCGGGAAATGTCACGAGAGGTAGTTACACTCATTACGGGAGTCACACTCTTGAGTGGGAAGATCACGATAGATAGAAGCACTCATTCCGGGAGACACACTCCTGAGTGGGAAAGATCACGATACACAGATGAGGATCACTGCTAGGGCTATAGCGGATATCATGACTCATCCGGATTCACCATTTAGGTGATACACCAGCTAGGTAGAGGATCAATTCCCGGTAGAGTTGGTCATGTCGATGCCTGACTCTACCTAGGGTCATGAATGGATAGAGGATCTCGCTCCGGGCCTCTTAGAGGGATTCCGACTCTATCATATAAAGTCCTGCTGAAGGGATCATACTCTTGTAGAAGGAAACGATGTCTAACCTTCAGGGGAATGAGAATAAGGGTCACTAACCCAAACAAAATATGTCCAAGATACGATGAACAATAGGATCAAGCCATGTACTGAAAAGTACATGACATGTATAAAGGTTACACATCGTGTCCTCTGACCTCAGGTACTACGTGTGTTCAATGGCCTGTGTCATAAGGTTGGTCATGTAAAATGCAACTACACAACATGTAGAAAGGATCACCCGTCGTGTCAAAGTATCGGGGGTTTGCCCTGTGTGCGTTGACCATGTTCCCGTACATGGTATCAACCCATGTACTCCAACCCATGTAATTGGTACACAGGGTGACCCATGCAACCGGTCTGGTCTGTCCGTGTGGTGGAGTACCAACTCTAATGATAGTAAAACTATCTCAGAGGAAAACGAACCCACACTCATGAGGTGGTGATTCCCACCTCTACCAGAGTAGAGGAGTAAGAAATACTTGCTCCTTGAGTCATCAAGGGAGTATCCATCTAAGAAACACCCTAGCTCTACTCCTCAGGTTATCGGTCATACCTCAACCACCATGAGGTTTCACAAGGGAGAAAACCGGAGGACCGCCATGTCATAAGGGTTCCTACATGATAGAAGGTGCGTCAATCAGATGTCCAGTCTGTAAGTTATAGGCATTTTAGTACTGAGGGCCCGGTTGGATACGTGTTCGATCCAACCCGGCCATACTTCAAACAACACCGGTTAACCAAACCGGTCACACTGTTGCGATCCATACGGAAAAACACATGATATGGACTACCCATTTTTCAAAAACAGATAGCCGGTGAAAAAGTTTCATTTCACCTCAACATACGCGAAATGGTCCTTGTGGGGCCCATGCTTCGAACATGACGTAAATATCCAATACTGGTCTTGAAACAGTCATCTTAATTTCAGGGTCGCAACATCATAGACGATTCGTTATTCCGAAATCTTATGAGAGAGATATGTCAGATACAAGATCCCATAATAATAATAACATTATTATAATTGGGTGTTTCATGGACCCGAGCCATGAACTTGAATTTAGTATCCAACATTAGACTTGAATCGACCATATTAAAGTGAGGGTCATGTATCCACTGACGGCAAATCAATCGGACGTTGCATGCAGAAGTTATGGATGGTCGAAGATTTAATAATAATATTAAATATATTATTTTCCGAGCACTTTGGGTACCAGATATGAAAACCCGAAAAAGACATCCAATATTGGACTCATAATTTTTGTCTCGAAGTCAGGGTCACACTGCCACTGACGGTTCATGAAACCGAGGTCACGTGATGAAGATACCGTCAAAATAAGGTTTTCCCAACAAAAATAATAATATTATTATTGTATTATTATTTTTTTAAATTTAATTTAATTCCTTAAATTCCAATGCACCACCAAAATGGCTCCTCCCTTTTTTCTTTTCCATTCCTAGCACGCCTCATCACATAGATTGATTTCTTTTTTTCGTTTTAATCTATTTCTCTTATTTTCTTTTCTCTATCCAATCTAACTCTTATCCCACGCAATTTCACGTTTTATTCTTCTCCAAACCCTACGACTATGCGTTCATGCGGGCTGCCTCCACTGCCGGATATGCCGCCTCCATCCTACCTCCGTCCAAGCCTCCTGCTAGCACAGCCGCACCGCCTCTGCACCAGCCACGCTGAACCGTCCTGCTCCTTCCGCGTTGTCCCACTGAAACCCTCATCAGACCCGTGCCATAGGATCCTTCTGCACGCCATTCCGGATTCTATTTAACTCAGAAAAAGGATAATAATGTGGATCTGTAATCCTTAGGTAGAGACCTTCGCGTCTGTATTTCGCGCTCAATGAAACATTAAGTTTCCAACACGCTTAATTATTTTTCAATGAAGAACACACGAAGAATGATCGGACAATGAATAAGGAAAAATCACGGTCTAAGTGCAGATCGATAGCCATGTTAGTTTGACCATAATTTTTGAGAATCAGGAATATGGGGAATTGGAAATTAAATATTTATCATGCCTCAAAAATCTCCAATTCAAGATAAAGAAGAAGAAAATTATTCAATCAACTGTTTGTTGATCCGCAAATTAATTTATTTAATTCTCGTTCATCATGAGAAATTAAACCGGGGTAAGGAATCTACAAAGATAAATCCTACCTCAATTTTGGATCGGTCGTTAGTGAAGATCGCGTTCATCAAGATCCGTTCAGTGTTGATTAGGATCACACTTCACAATGATGAGAAGAAGATGTTGCGTTCGTCGCTCTTCGATTCGCTTGGATCTGAGGCTTCGTTGTTCTTCGTTCGTCGTTCATCAACGAGGAGAGGAGGAGAGGAGACGAAGGGAGGGTTTACCGTCATTGGCCAAAATAAATTATGATGCCAACCCCCTCTAAACAAAGAATTTATAACCACTCTATAGGTTAAAACAAATAAATTAAATAACTAAATACACAATTATTTAATTATTCTCTCGTGATGGCGCATATGCCAAACACCCGATGCGGACAAAGGTTATGCCTTTATTAGGGTAAAACCTACGTTCTGAGCTCATCGAAGGCCTCATATTTTTCATCTGATTCCCTGTTCTAGAGATATTTGGGTTTGAGATATTAAATGAATAAATTAATTATTTAATTTACCCATTTAATACACCGCCAACGAGAGAGGGGTCCGAACATCCCATGCCAGCTTATTTTATGTCGCTCCTAGGGGAAACATTGTGTTATGGACCCAACCATGGTCTTGGATTTCTGATCTGATCAATCGTATAAGAGATATACCATTTCATTTAGTTCACTGCGCGTGCATAATATAAAAACACTTAACATTTTTATAAGATTAATTCCGGGCACACCGGGCCTCGGAATTGCAAGTCGTATTAGCCCCAGCTCTAGAAATATTCTCATAAATATTTCAAAGTTTTATTATGCCAAACATCGGGTCTTTATAGGTTCTATATAACCTATGTTCAAAGCTATAAAAATTTATTTATCACATCAGTTATTGTATAACTGATGTGATAAATTGATGAGAATAAATTTTTTAAGTCAGTTATAAAATAACCAACATCAAAAATATTGAGATCATCTTTATCACGTCAGTTATTTTATAACCGACCTAAAATATCAAATCTGGGTGCTTTTTAACGTCGATTATAAAATCACCGATGTGATAAAGAAAATATTGACAATTTATCATGTCGATTATCAAAATAACCGACGTGATAAAGTTCCATTTATAATGTCGGTTATAAAATATCCAACGTGATAAATTATTTTCTACCTCAGTTATTAAATAACCAATGTTATAAACATAAAAAAATAGTTTATCAGGTCGGTTATTAATTAACCGACGTGATAAAGCTTTTAAAATATATATCATGCCCAATATTCAGTCATTTTATTTTCTTCGATAGGGTGACCTCAACTCGTCTCTCTCACATGAAAAACCTAGAAAGGATTCTTCAAAGTCATTCCCTCCAGCCTCATTTTTCCAACATCATTTATCATCTTTATTATCAGTAGATCTATTAGGTCGACTCACAACAATCATGTAAGCCTCAAACGGCCTGGTTTCATTTTTTATTTTTCACGATGCCCTAAACTGTTTTTTTAGATGTTATTTTTCTATATTTTTTTTGCTATCAGAGTATGTTTCATAGTGTTCTTTTATACCATGCTAAATTATTTTCTCATAAAATAAACCATGGAAGTGATATCAAGAAAGTTTATGATTTTTGTATGTTCGGTCATGGGTGTCTCCATGTACAAGGGGTGTCTAAGGGGGTGGGGGTTGTCCTAGTGGGTGGGGGTGTCCAGGGGAGGGGGACTGTCCAGGGGGGTGGGGGTGTCCAGGGGGTGGGGGTGGTGTCTAGGGGGTGATGGGGATGTCCAAGGGGGTCCGGGTGTCCAAGGGGGTAGGGGTGGTGTTAAGGGTGTGAGGGGGTTTTCCAAGGGGGTTGGGGGTTCTAGGGGGTGGGGAGGTGGTGTCCAGGGGGTGAGTGGGATCTCCAAGGGGGTAGGGGTTTCTAGGGGTGGAGTGTCTAGGGGGTGGGGGTTGTCCAGAGGGGTGGGGGGATGTCCAGGGGTGGGGCGCTATCTAGAGGGGTGGGGGTTGCCCAGGGGTGGGGGACTATCCAGAGGGTTGGGGCTGTCCACATGGGTGGTGGTGTCCAGCAGGTGTCCAAGGGGGTGGGGGTGGTGTCCATGGGTGAGGGGAATTCCAAGATCGTCGGGGTGTCCATAGGTTGTGGATGGTGTACATGGGGTGAGGGAGCTATCCAGGGGGTAGTGGGTGTTTGGGGGTGTCCAAGGGGGCAGGGTTGGGGGTGGTGTCTAGGGGTGGGGGAATCTAGGGGGTGGGGGTGGTGTCTAAGGCGGTGAGTGGGTTTTCCATGGGGGTAGGGGTGTTTAGGGGGTGGGGGTATTCAAGGGGGTGGAGGCTGTCTAGAGGGCTTAGGGGATTTCCAGGGGTGGGGGTTGTCCAAGGGGTGTCCAAGGGGGTGGGGGTGGTGTCCAGGGGGTTGAGGGGGCTTTCCAAGGGGGTGGGGGTTCTCTCCAGGGGGGTGAGGGGCTATTTAGGGGGTGGGGGTGTCTAGGGGGTGGGGTGTCTAGGGTTGTGTCCAAGGTGGTAGGGGGTGGGGGTGGTGTTCAGGGGATGGGGGTGTCCAGGGGGTGGGGGTGGTGTCTAGGTATGAGTGGGATATCTAAGGGGTAGGGGGTATCCAGGGGAGTGGGGGTTTCCTAAGGGGTGGGGTTGTTTAGGGGTTTGGGATGTTTAGGGGGTGGGGGCATCTAGGGGGTGGGGGTGGTGTCAATGGGGTGAGTGGGTTATCCAAGGGGGTCAGGGGTGTCCATGGGGGTGGGGTTTCCATAGGTGGTGGGGCCTTTCTAGAGGGGTGGGGTCTATCTAAGGGGTAAGGGGTTGTTCATAGGGTTGGGGGCTATCCAGGGGGTGGGGGTTGTCCAAGGGGGTGGTGGTGTCTAGGGGGTGTCCAAGGGGTGGGGGTGGTGTCCATGGGGGTGAGGGGGATGTCCAAGGGTGGGAGAGTCCAGGGGGGTGTCTAGAGGGGCTAGTGGTGCTATTTAGGGGGTGGTGGGGCTATCCAGGAGGGTGGTGGTGTCTAGGGGGTGTCCAAGAGGGTGGGGGTGGTTTCTAATGGGTTAGGGGTTCGGAAATCCCCTCACCCCATGAACACCACTCCCCCCCTAAACACCCCACCCCCATGGACACCCCCCCCCCCCCCATCGGACAGCCCCCCACCCCCCTGGACACCCCCAACCCCCTTGGACACCCTGTACATCCTCATACCCCCCGTAAATAGCCTCTACCCCCTTGGACATCCCCCACCCTCTTTAGACATCCCCTACCCCCTTGGACACCCCCTTGGTATATATATCCCAATGGTTTCATTGAAACCATTGGCATATATTAACTTCAGGCAGTCTTATCAACAGTTACTATAGAACTATTGGTATATGGCTATTGAAACAACCATCATACCAATAGTGTGTGAAACCGTTGGGATATTCTATCCCAATGGTTTCAGGGGCTATCTGAATGGTTTCAAATCGTTGGGATAGGTGTAATTTTCAGTAGTGAATGTATACATATTTTAATATTTATACATCATATTTCTTGTTTAGATAGGGGTGAATTTGGTATCCAGTTTCACCAAGATGTAATCTTTGTGTACCCTAAGAAGAAAAGATCCCAGATGAATTTAAAACTGTTATATCTAACTATATTTTTTTTAAATCATTTTCATGCATATATTTTTCAAATACGCAAAGATTTGTTTTATATTTAAAAATTGTCTTAGTTTCAAATTATGATATTTTTCATATGAATATAAAATTGGCTTATCTTAACAAGATGTATAATTTTGATATTTCTTATAGGTAATAATGAGTCAAAGTTGGATTAGGGGATGTCAAATGTGTATTGAATATGAGGAAGGTGTTGATGCCTATTTGTAATTTTCTAAATGAAATGTTCTAAGAAGTGACATGTTTTTCTATCCATGCCTGAAATGTTTGAATATGAAGAGGTTGAATAGTAGAGACATCAGAGATCATCAGATTTTTCAGGGTTTTAATCCAAGTTATAGCCCTTGGAATTGGCATGGTGAAACTGGACACAATTTCAGATCTACTAATGATGATGATATGTAAGATGGTAACTCTAGTGGAATTGACGAAATTATTCGTCATATTGCAGTAGAAGAAATTGAGATAGAAATGACAGTTTCACGTCTATATGGTGATGCTGAAAACCATTATATCCTAGTTGTATATATTTTATGGTTTTTTTAGTGATGTTAATATTGATTAACTTGAAGGCGAAACATGGATGGGGTGACAAAAGTTTTATAGAGATACTTCAATTGTTGAAATACATTCTTCCAAAAGACAATAATCATCTAGATTCAAACTATAAGGCCAAGAAAATATTATGACTGATTGGATTGGGATACGATAAAATACATTCCTGTCTGAATGACAGTATAATATATAGTAAGGAATATGAATTTCTATTAGAGTTTCCTAAATGTGGGACATCATGGTATAAGATTAAAGAAAATTCACAAGCTGATGTATGGATTACAAAGATCCCTGATAAGTTATTTTAGCATCTTCTTATAATTAATCAATTGAAACATTTATTTTCTAATCCACATAATGCCAAAAGGATAAGATGGCAAGCTAATGAGTGGATATGTGATAGAAAAATACGACATCCAACTGATTTTCCACAATAGACGAATATTGATGAGCATTATCCTATATTTGGTAATGAAATTAGAAATATTGAACTTGGGTTGTGTACAGATGGAATGAATTCATACCAAACCCTTAGTAGAACACATAGTTCATGGCCTGTTTTATTAAATGAGCACAAAAAAACATTTTTTCCCTTGGTTTAAAAAGACCATGCTTAGTAGATCAGATGTATCGGAGACATTAAGATAGTTAATGGGTGGTCCAAGATAAAATGTGATAACATGGTCTGGGTATGACATTAATGGTTATACATTTCATTTAAATGATCAAGACAATATGATTGAAGTTCAGAATAGTGTTGTATTGGTGTTTGCAGAAGCAATTCATTTTTCGAGTTCTAAAGACAAAAACCAAATTTCTACATCAAGTGCATATTATGGTTTCATTGAAGAAATATGGGTGGTTGATTACTTTAAAATTAAAGTTCTTGTTTTAACTGCAAATGTTTTATTGATAACAACAGTGTCAGACACGATGAATTTTGAATGACAGTTGTTAATCTGAATAGGTTGGAAGACACAGTAAATTCTTTTATAATGTCAGAACATGCAAACCATATTTTTTATGTAGTTGATCAATTGGATATGTAGTTCTCTATTGTTTTACAAAGGAAAAACAATATTTTGGTGAGGATCCACTTTGATGAAGATTCCTATTTATGTGAGATCCCTACTTCCATGGAAAGATTAGAAGAAAATAATGATGTGCATGTTGAAGACATGGTTTGATCCATAAGGAATGATCATGATGGAGGAATTTTGGAAAACAATCCATTTGTACAATCCTAATTTTCCAGGTAACATATATTTGTTTCTTTTCTACACTTATTATTTTTATAAAATGTTACATATTGTAATTTTTTTTATTAAAACGTGTATAAAAACAAATAAGTAGAAATTTTTGTGTATTTTAGTTTTTTTTAGTTTAGTTTATCATGTGTAACATTTCATAACTTATATATCGGTTGATTTTGTTGAATGAAAATTACTTTACAATGTTTACCATGTTTACCATGTTTACCATGTTTACCATGTTTACCATGTTTACCATGTTTACCATGTTTACCATGTTTACCATGTTTACCATGTTTACCATGTTTACCATAGTTTACCATAGTTTACCTTTACGTAACTTATATATTTATTGATTTTTTTGAATGACGATTACTCTACCATTTTTACCATCTTTACCATATTTACCATTGTTTAACATGTTTATCAAATTTACCATGTTTACTATTTTCTAACATAGTTAAGTTTTACATTTTTTTACATTAGTATTGTAATATTTGAATTTTTATATTTGTGAACTAATTTTTTCTTTTTTGATTTTAAGGATAATGACAAATCAATCAGTTGATCAACCACATGATTCTGGAGATGAGTATCATGATCATGCCTCTTCACATGCTCCTCTGGATGTTCCCCAATATTCCTCATGTTCTCTCATAATGAAAAAGAAGAGTTCAAGAGTTGTTAAATTTGGCTGCACACATTTACCAAAATAATCACTTGCCCATAGCCTGGACTAGAGGATACTAGTTGAGTTTGATGAAAATGATATTCCTAGAGGTCCAAATGAAAAATATTTTAAGAGTTTTGTATCAAATCAAGGTAAAAGAAAAGTAATAATTTTGTATGATGATTGGAGAAGTGTAGACAAAGCAATAATATATCAGTTTTGGGAGACAATTTTGGTAATTTATTTTGTTATTTTTTGACTAATCTTTAAATGTTTCTATGATAATATGGTTTACCTCTTCTTTATTATATGAAAATTGATATTCTTGACACTGGAGGAGTTAGGAAGAAATTTTTATCGATGGCTTCCAAGAGATATAGGGATTTCAAATCAACCCTCACATCTGATTTCATTTTTGTTCACAGGAATCATGACAATTCATTTCATATATATCCTTTCATGGATGAAGACACATGGAGGAAATTTGTTGAAATTAGAAGAAAATATTCATTCTTGGAAAGGGAAATGTAAACTTTGATAATATTTATTATATAAATGATCTTATCAATGTTTTATTAATGATTTCTTATTCTTAATTTAGGGAAAAAATGATATCTCATCAGAAGAACCAATCTAAAAATGTATACCCTCATAGTTTATCTCAAGGAGGGTATACATTATTGGAAGAACAAATAATGGCGGAAAAATTAAAAAATCTGATATCTGAGTCTTCAAGCTCTAGAGAGGTTTCCCCTCCATCCCCTCAATCTAGACATGAAAAATTTAAGAGATCCCATATGAGAAAAAAGGGACAATATATTTCAGAAGAATCGAGAATCATAGCTGAGAGGATTGTAAGATATTTATTTATTCTAATTATATTATTTATATAATTTAAATCATTACATAAATTTTCAATTAATTAATATAAGATTTTCCTGAGGATAAGAGCTCACAGGGGGTATTTACAGCTGCTAGGAGGCAAGATATTTTATCTGCAGCATTGGGAAATTATGAAAACCCCATATGTGTACAAGTATATCTAATGGGTGTATCGGTAAGAAAAGTGTTGTCATGTTCTTAAAATTCTTCCATTGATGGTGTTTATAAAAAGAATAGAATCATTGGAGGCTGAAGTTCATAATATTAATGTGATGATGGAGGAAAAGATTAGATCATCAGTACATCCTATTTTGCAAACATACAAAGACAATTTTAGACTACAGATCCCACTCCTCCACCTCCCCCTACAGATCTGATTATTTATCCTCCACCTCTTCTAGTATATCTCACTCCCCCACATCAGCCTTCGGACCCCATTTTTTATCCTACTCCTCCACCACAACTTCCTACTTATTTTGAGTTTAATGTTGATGATCCTCACCATAATATAGTTGCATATGGGTTGGTATATTGTATAAGAGATACAATTCAACATTAATAGTTAGAGGTAGAGCATCATAGGGTCACTATACAGGATATTATAGATAGATCATCTCGACTACCATTACCTACAGATGAGGTAACGACAATTGGACATAGTATCGGCCACTTTTTAGTTTGTCCATCTATACTTTTGCAACTCTTTATCATAGAGGTATGTAGGTTATATCTTTTATTTTATTTATTATTAAAATTTTAACATTTGAAAACTAATATATTTTTCTATTTATTTTTAAGGGAATACTTCAAAGGTAAATAAATACTATATATAAAACAACAGAGACAAATTTCTATGACATCAGATAAAGATTCTAGTAGTCTTGACTGATTGTCAAGATATTCAAATTTGTTAGTGGATCATTATTAGTTTACAATGGAAAATCATTTTTATGGACATGAAATCAATATGGTGATTGTGAAAAATGATATCATGGAGCTTGTCACTAGAGATAAGTTGGGAATCAACGTGGTCCAGATTTTTTCCATGTAAGTCTTAACACCTTTCCCTGTGATATATTTATTAAAAATGCATACTTATGTCTTTTTTGTATTAGGTATCTTTATAACATGTGTGAAAATAATTAGAGGACAAATTTATATGGGTTCATATACCCGCAATTGATTCCTCCTGAAGGACATGCATTGGATGAAGAACAAAGAACACTTTATATTGCTAAAGGATTTGAATAGAATACAATCATGCAGTGTTGGATGATGACTTTTTGTGAGGGGTATGAAATATATATCTGGAAAAGTTTTCATTATATTTTAACATAAAAGGACAATAACCATAAATTTTCTTTTATATTATTTATCATTGGATGTTAGGTGTTTTTTGTCCAAGAGAGAAAACACTTTATTAGATATGCTCTATCCATGGTGATGTGCGGGAAAGTTTTCATAATATGTTAAAAAAGTAAGATTCATTTTCTGAATAGTTGTTTATATTATAATGAATTTTAAATTTATCCCATTTTTATTATTTTCTAACATGGGATGGGTCTACTTTCGAAAAAAAAGAAAAAGAGTGACAATATCAGATTTGTAAAAGTAAAGGTAAATATCCATTTATAATTTTTACTTTTTGATGTATTACATAAAAATTATATTTTGAATTGACACTGATTTAAACAGAATTTTCATGAATAATAAGGCATCTTTGAAAGTGGATATTATATGTTAATATTTATGTATGAAATAATTAAGATTGGAACACTTGTGAAGTTTGACCTAGGAAGATTTCTTTATTAACTTTTCCATAATATTTCATTTTATTTATTCATTATATATGTTAACTAATATCCTTTTAATTATATCTATTTCATGACACTCAACCCAATAGTTCTCAAGAGGTCAAACACTTACAAGTGTAAAGGTCAAATTATTTTACAGGTTTGATTATATTTTAGTTTGTTTATAGTGTAAAATGTAATTTTGAATATTTTAATTATAATTGTGTATTTGGTAGTTGTTTTGGTTGGATTTAGGTTTTTTTAGGAGAAATTGTAAATTTTGAATGTAATATATGTGCATGTTTAATTTTTCTTTGGTTTTTCTTGTTTTGGTCTAGTTCTAATGTTTTTATGGTTTAGATTATGGTCTGGTTTTGGTCATCTTTTGGTCCGGTTTCATCTTGTATAATACTTTGGAAGAGAATAATAATGGTTTCATGGGGGTGGGGTGTCTAGGGGGTTCTCCAAGGGGTATGGGGGTTTCCAGGGGGTGGGGGTTTCCCATAGGGTTAGGGGGCTATACATGGGGGTGGGAGGGTCCAAGGGGGTGGGGCTATCTAGGGGTGGGGAGTGTCCTAGGGTGTGTGGGTTGTCCAAGGTGGTAGGGGTGTAGAGGTGTGGGGAGGGGGGGTTCTAGGGGTGGGAGGGTGTCCAGGGGGTGGGGGGTTTCTAGGGGTTGGGGTGTCCAGGGGGTGGGAGGGGTTGTCCAGGGGTGGGGGTGTCCAAGGGTGGGGGTTTTCTATGGGGGTCAATGGTGTCCAGGGGGGTGGAGGGTTGTCCATGGGGTGGGGGGTTTCCAGGGATGGGGGTGTCCAGGGGTGGGTAGGGTTGTCCAGGGGGTGGGGGTGTCTAGGGGTTTGGGGTGTCCAGGGAGGTGGGGGTTGTCCAGTGGGGTGGGGTGGTGTCCAGTGGGTGGGGGCTATCCAGGGGGTGGGTGGGTGTCCAGGGGTGGGGGGTTATCCAGTGGGGTGGGGTGGTGTCAAGTGGGTGGGAGGGTGTCCAGGGGGTAGGGGATGTCTAGGGGGTATGGGTTGTCCAAGGGGGTAGGGGTGTCCAGGGGTGGGGGATGTCCAGTGCATGGGAGGGTGTCTAGGGGTGGGGGCTATCCAGTGGGGTGGGGTGGTGTCCAGTGGGTGGGAGGGTGTCCAAGTGGTGGTGTGGGGGCTTTCTTGGGGGGCGGGGATGTCCAAGGGGGTATGGGGTGTCCAAGGGGTGGGGGTCTATCTAGTGGGTGGGAGGGTGTCTAGGGGGTGGGGGGCTTCTAGGGGTGGGGTGTCATGGGGGGTGGGAGGGGATGTTCAGGGGGTGGGGGCGACTAGGGGTAGGAGGGTGTCCAGGGGTGGGGGTGCCCAGGGGGTGGGGGTGGGATATCCAAGGGGGTAGGTAGTGTCAAGGGGGTGGGGGCTATCCAGGGTGGTGGGGGTTTCTAGGGGGTGGGAGGGTGTCCAGGGGGTACGTGGTGTCTAGGGGGTTGGGGTTGTCCATGGGGGTAGGGGTGTCTAGGGGGTAGGGGGGTTGTCCATTGGTTTTGGTCTGGTTTTGGTCTATTTTCTGCTTGTTTCAAGTCCTCTTTGGAAGCGCATTTTAATGGTTGAACTTTATTATTAAAAAAGATTGGTTTTTACGCCGGTTATTTTTTAACTGGCATAATAAATTCATGGGAATGGTTTTTTAAGTCGGTTATTTAACAACTGACGTAGTATATATGTTTTCATGTCCGTTATTTTTTAACTGACATGATAAATTAATTTAGAGACTGAAATCGGTTTTCTAATAACTGAAATGAAAAATGCTTCATCGGGGTTGTTTATTATGTCGGTAATTTAATAACTGAAGAAATAAACATATTATGATGGTTATTTAAAAAGCAATGTAATAAATCATGACTATGAACTATTTTCCACATAGGTTTTTTAGGAACTGATGTGAAAATGGCTTCAGATTATTGTTTTTTACGTTATTTGTAAAATAACTGATGTAAAAGAAATATTTATAACATCCCCTGTAATAATGTCATCCCAAAACAGACATAAAAAATGAAAAATAACTAACATCAAAAAAAAAATTTCACTAGTGATGGAAACAAAGTTATGGGGTTCTTTCCCCATACCTTATGATCACATCAATCCAAAAGTCACACATCATATCTTGAGCACCTCAGATTTTGGTAGATCATCCACATCCCTTGGTGAAATGCATGAAAATTTCAAGAAAATGCTATTTAACTATGTATATCTATGTATGGATCCTATATACAATCCCCCAATACTATCAACCAAATGTGTATATTCCTTAAAAATAGGTTCTCTAATCCTTATGAGACCTAAAAACCTGAAAATGGAGTTTTTCAACCCTGAGTGATTCATAGTCTTTCCTTTTATGTTTTCCCCATACCATTGCTCATGATTCAAGAACCTTGATCCATGATTTAAAATGTTTTCACCAAATATTTAAAATGCTGATGCGGAATTCTTGACCCCTAGATCCCAAATTAGGTATTTTTTTCACACATATGCACCACAGTTGGTATATTCATCATTACCATAAACTACATACACATAGGTCCAATCTATAAGACAAACAAATCAATACATTTATAATCTAAATCAAAAGACCCAAAATTGGAATTCAAAGTTCCATAACAATTTTAAAACATCAAACAATTAAAGTGATTATTTAGAAAAAGTAAAGTCTCTACTAACTAAGATATTTATCTATAGATCATAGAAAAAACTTAGACAGATAAAAAAGAGACCCAAATATTTTCAGATTGAAAATCCATAAATATTGGTCTAATTAAAATTAGTGTCTCTACTATCTAATATCTTCAATTACAAATATTCTTAAAAATTTAGAGTGAAAAAAGAGGTGTAAAGATTGAATAGCCTACCTTATATCTCCATTAATATTCAATACATGCTCACTAGTCCCTTCTAGTCCAAGTAAATTTTAGAAAATTATATTTTATATTTTATGGCCTTGATAACTTATTGAATACTTGACAACATAAATTTTAGGGTTCTAGAACCATTTTTGGATTTATTTTTTCACATTACCTAAATCATTTCTTGAGTGATTAAATCTCCCCAATTCTTCCATGTTCTATGGAAAAGATCATATAAATCATTCTATTTGCTCTTATCCCAATGATTCATAAATATATTACAACATAACACATCACCTCTAAGTGGAAGTTTTCACTTCATAGTGATTCATGACAATACTTGACATATTTTCTTTATTACATTATCCTTGGTTAAAAATATCTGAGTAATTATTTAAACAATCCATAATCCAAATACCCATTTGGCTTTAACACCCTTAACACAATGTCACTAAATACCACACACATCATTATATAGAGGATATAGTGTTCCAGAACCATTCTTGAATATTCATCCTCTTTGAACTAATTTTTTCCAAGAGCATTAAAATCCACCATAAAATGTTATATGGCCCTTGATGAGTATCTTATATACTTTCATGGTAATCTCTATTTTAATATTCATTTTAGCCTATAGTTCTCACATATGATCCTATGACCTGTCAACCAAATTCATCTTTGACTTGTAAAAAGTTCTTTTAGACCATGTGATGCCTCACTACATTATAGTTGAAAACATCACCATATTGTCATTAAAAATAATCCTAGTTATTTATATCACATTTCATTACCCTGATTCAAGCTCATCAAGACATTATTCCCCTTCCCAAGAGTCTATCCATCAAGTCACAATACATTTCTATCAATTTAATTTCTAATACATATGGAATTCAACTATATAAACATAAGTTCTAAGATATATAACCCTAATCTACAACAACATATGGTTTAATTTATATGAAATTAAACTATTATAACATATGGTTCTAATCTATATAACCATTTGATTTGGCATTTTTAGGTCAAAATGGTTTCATATAAAATATCAACAACTCATATATCAAACTTAGAGGACCTTAAAACTCCCACGGAAAGAAACATAGTACTCATTAATTGATGATATTTAAAGGTTTATGTGGGAACAAGTGGATTCACTACTCACTTATTGTTCACACATTGAGATATAGGAAAAATTGAGTATCAATAACAAAAGAGTCCTAAACAATTTAGGGTAAAAAATCCACAAAGGGATATATAATAAAAAGTCATTCATATACCCTACAGGAATTACTTATATAAATTTTATACATAAATAATGGATGTAAAATAAAAATGACAAAAGACTTGTGGGGTCCACTATAATATCGTAGAAATAACCAAGCTATGCTCACTCAGACCCTGGGCTACGGAAAATTTAGATCACTCCCTCTCCGTGAAATATTCACCAAGATACCCCTCTAACCCAGAAAATTTTAAATTACTAGCCCTAACATTTCAATTATGGTGTTCATAAAATTTCCCATCTATGAGAACCCCTCTGAGGAATCTATTATTACTCAATAATTTGAGTTCAAATTTGGTCTCACATAATATTATAAAAAAGGGTTTCAAATGTCTTGATAGTGAATATGTTACTGATTCATCATAATATCATGATTATAAGAAAATAAAATAATAATAAGGGTTGGTAGAGACATATATAGATGAAAAGATTTATTTATTGATAAGTAGAAAAGAAGATATGAATCTTTGAAAAATAGACTATCTCCCATAATCACCCAAATAAATTGAGGCTCCTAAAAGTAAAAATATATTATTATTTTCAGATAACCCCTTCATCTCCACCATATTCTATTCTGGGTAAACTTGGGTTTGGTATAGTTAATCTATCAATTCAATCTCTACCTCTATAACCCATTTTAATATATTTTTCAGGTTAATAATGTCCATACTAGTCTTATCTTCCATTTTAATGAGTCTCTATTTCTCTTCCACTATATTCTAAAAATATTAAAACATATATTTAATATAAGACAACTATTTCTAGATCTTGTAAATTCAAGCCTTACTAGAATTCAATAAATCTTGGTGAGTCATTGTTTTGGTTTCATGATGGGAAGATTCAGTCAAATACTTGTTTTGACATTTCTTGGATGAAGAGGAGGCCTCTTCCATTTATATTCTCAGGTCAATGGTACTCTTATACACCCTTATGGAAACAACATCCTCTACTTTGGCTTGAAGTTCCTAATATTCAATCCCTCTATAACCAAGGTTTGTGAAAATATACTATAGGTGGATGAAAAATCCCTTTAGCTCTTCAAGGTGGCCCTCCTTAATTAGAATCCAGACATCTTCCAATAATTTCCACCTCAAATGAAAGTGAAATTCTAATTACTCCAAGATGTGTCTCAATAATAGTCCTAGAACAAGGATATATTCCATGACTCTAATGCTAACCAAGGGACACTTAAATGCATCCTTTGGTGAACTTGGTGAATGAAAGACCAGAATATTGGTTGTTTTAATAGAGAGTGATCGTAATGTAGAAGATTATGGGACCTATGAGATCTATGAAGGAGATACTATATAGAATAATAATAAATTCCATCAACCTATAGATATATAATACTATCAGACAATCAAAAATTATGTCAACCACTAAAATTGTACCTCTATCAGTCATGTTAATAGCTACTTTTACCACCTCATCCTAAAATTTTGGATCAATGAAAATATAAACCATTCTACATGAATTTGGGTCTCATAGGATGTTTCTTCTATTGATATAGTCAAATTGTTACATTAAAGGGATATATACATAAGAGGATATTAAATAACATGATGATGTATTCAATTATTACTTAAATTCATACCCTTTCCCTGTGATTCCTCAATCAGGCCATCCCAATAGAAGAATAACTTCTGAAATTAGAATCTTATAATAAACGTTACCATATATTTTATGTTAAATATAATAAGATCCAGTTCATCAGCATAAGACACAAGTTCTGTCCCTTCTTAGACCTCAAACACTTCCACCTCTCCAAAAACATCATCCACTATCAGGGGTCCTTCTTGAGGGATGCATGATGTGTCTTCCACCATATACATATATGTTTGTATCTTCAAATGGACTTAATAATAAACCTCACAATGATATCGGTCAGGATATCCTACTGGATAAACTCCAATGAAAAAGTAGAAGTCATCAATGTAAAAAACATAATTTCTAACACCTGGATATATTTCTTTGTTTACTTCTAATGATTTATATTCTATGTCATCATCTATGAGGAAGGACCCTCATAAGAGAAAAATACCGGAGGCGTCATATTAGAATTGATTTACATCAGTGGTGCTATAAGGGGAACTAAAAGAGAAACATGAAGTGTTGCTTCCAAATATGAAACCAATACCTCTATTGGTTACTTCTAAGTATGAGAGTCCAAGTCATTAATGTCTTTGTCACAATTAGAGTCATCATTCTCCTTTGTTCCTGTGGAGAATACACTATGTAATAAAGATGTTACTAGATCACTCTAGCCTCATATAATATCAAAAATGGAGATTTTTTGTACATTTCCAATGGTAATAATCAAGTAATAGGAAGGTAATACAAAAATTAATAATTACCTCTTCACTAGATCTATCTTGATCTCCCCTATCATCATGAGAAATTATCATGTTGGGGATCATCATTAGTTTCAATTGGGTCCGATAACAGACTTCTCCCTTGATGGTGTAAATAAATTCATTAATGTCCAAGAAGAATTCCTCTACAAAAATGGGTTGTTATTTGATTGAAATTCATATAGGTGTTGTTAAATTTTTTGAAACCCTCATGCTCCACCTATTCTAGTGTAGTAACTTCTAGGATTCAGTGATTAAGGTATCCTCTCTCTCTCTCTCTATTCATCCCATTTCTAGTATGTAATGGGAAATGTAAACATATCCATAGTGGGTGCCCTCCTGGATAGGGCTTTAAACATAGGTACTTCACTATCCAATGGAATATTCTTTGTCACTTTGATTGATGATATAGTGGATTCCAAAAATACAATTTATTTATGGTGAATCTCAAGCTATTTTGATATATTCGACAATCAATAAATTTTTGGCCTATAATATTTTGATACCACTAGAAACATTGAAATACCATCTTTCAAAATTGTTCATAGCTTCATGGAATTCATCACCAAAGGTAGCTAATTTCCACTCCAAGTATCACCAGATCCATCCATTGATGTTGGATTTGTAGAGGCTAATTTTTATGCTATCCAGGTGGATGGTCACTTGGACTTGAGTATCCAATCTGGTGAATATTATCTAGAATTTTTTATCCACCATTGGATGAATTTCAGAATAAATGTGGGGAGTAGTATGGAAAATATTATATGCACACAAAAAATAATGCCTATGTAGGGAGGGCACATACTACTCACAAGACTTCTTCCCATCAATTCGAGTGGAGAGGGTACTAATGTGGATTGGTATCAGGTAATCTTGTTCTTCAAGATCACCCTTCCCATTTTTATTGATTTCAAAAGTGGTTACCCTATACAATATGAAGATTAATCGGTCATGTTGATTTGGAATGAACTTAATTTTTAAATTCATTATCATTGAGGGAGTAACCCCACTAATACTTTATAGAAATGACCTAAACCAAGAAATTAGAATATTCTATGTGCTAAGAAACTCATTTCCACACATATGGTCCCCCATCTATCCCCATAAAACTTTTAAGGGGAAGAAGATCTTGTATATGGTGATTCCCCTATAGATGTGATACAATTGGAAATATTGTTAAGATTATATGGGTATGTCCAAACTAATATGTATTCCACCTAAAATCACTACCTACACCACAAAGGTGGAGACCCTCATATCACTCTTCTTTAGAACCAAGAATAAGTACCTGCACAATTAAATTTCTTAGAAATCAGCTAAATAGACATGATAATGGTCATTATAGGTGACCATCCATCTATAGAAATTAAGGAGTCTTTCAAAAATTGTATTATATTAAAAAAATACCCCATGTAATTATTGTGATAGGAAGTCCTTTAGATTCAGTTCTAAGGTTTTGTACTGAGTTTTATTGATAAAACATTTATCCCACTTCCTATAAGGGTTTTCTATCCCTGAATATAACTCTTTTTCAAAGACATCATTCACTATGTGGATCAAATCCTTGTAAATGAGAATTTTACATCATGCATCATCCCATGTAGATGAGGTAAGAATGAAATCATCATAGTTATATCCTCATATATACACCCTTCATATTTTCATGTCATCTTTCAAACTGATATCATCCTCACCATGGATCAGATAAACTATTTTCATGTCTAGACTCTATCGACTTATTAGGTCCACTGTCAATATTTTTTCAGATAGAAAGGGTTTGAGAAACCCATATAGCCTCATATAGGATAATCTGCATCATCTCAGTTGAAAATTATATTTTAATGTGATGTACCTAGAAGGGACAACCCTAGTCCATTCCAAACATTAAAATCAATAATATGTCCTTTCTAAGAAACTACCATAACTTCTGATTGTAAATTAACATCCACTTATTGATCAAGATATGTTGGTGTCATGTTGATATTCACACAAGACCTATTCAACATCCATCAACAAATGCTTTTGAATATATATTTCAAAGTGGTCATATTTGGAGATGAAATGACCCAAATATGATACCTTCTCACAGAATGTATTTTGATTCTTAAATATAATGGAGTGACGAATGATTCCCTCTTGAGGTGGTGAAATTTGCCTATAATTTTGGGGGATGAACCTGTATAAGGGAAACTAATCATACAATAGATTCTTTAGTAGATCATTCCCCCATCAAACATGAAAGATGATCTGGAGAAGATTGAATGACTATACACTAATCAGTGTCTACACTATCTACGAAGGTAGTTAGAAAGATAAAACCACTTATGTATCATTTCATGAAGACATCTACAACATAAGTAAAAATGAAAATTTAGTTTAAGCATGAAGGATACGGAATTTTATTTAGAAAAGAAGATTAAAAAGGAGAAGTGAAAGACTTTGGAACATCACATGAATTTTATAAACATGGAAGGGTTATATGATCATGTAATTCCTATTAAATAACATGAATAAAATTAATAGGCTATGTGTATACTACATTTTCTCAAGAAATATACCATATGTTATTGGTAATTTCATTTATTGGATTTGTTTGGATGATTATATCACATCACAGAAGTCATGTGATCAGATCTTATGATCCATTTACACAAGGAAATCGTGTGATAGGGATTAGATAATTCATCCATGAAAACCTATATATATAAGAAGTGGATGGAAGTGAAGTGACCTTCCCCTCACTCTCTTATATATAGGTAGATTTATAGAATAAATAAATCAAGAATACCAATAGAATAATTGAATCCTATGAGACTCAAGAGGTAATTTACATCATAAGAATTGATTCAATCTTCCTACTTATAGATTTAATTTATAAGTGGGTGGTATAAATTTCTGATTCCTATAAGAATAATATTAACAAAATGTAGTGTTGAAACTACCGATTTTGATGTAAGGTAAAGCATGATTTTAATTGGATCACATGACCACTTATGGGTCATATGAAACATGAATAACAAAACCCTAAAGAGAATCATGATCATTTTAAACAATTTATTCAAAAAATTCCCAAAAAGATAAGAATATTCATAGTACTAAAATTTTTATCAAAAAAAATATCTTCTGATATGGGATGGTCTCATGGTTTCTTTTCTTTACACGACACCCCACCATGACTCGGTATTCTATATGTGATTCCCCCTTATATACTCTACCTCTCACCCTATGGAAAATTATGCATGTTATTAAATCTCAGGGAATTTTTCCATTATGGTAAAATCATATGGTCATTGCTCTTCATGTGATTCACCATAGATGTCATTGGTGATAAGAAAAATGGAATTGGGTATGTGGAGAAGAGAATAATTTTTTAAGTTAAAGAGAGTCTTGTGATTTTGAAAATTCCCATTTGAATATTCATAATGTAAAAATCAAAGGATATAATTTGTGAAACGTGGATTTATGCCAAAACTATTCATAAAATAAAAGTTTGTGTCACATGAAAACCCCTCAAACACATGATCACGTGATGTCCCATTAATAAAGAGACCACATGATAGATGTTTCATTACATGATCTCATTATGAAATTGCACAACTCTCATTCGCTTTAGCACTCACATCATCCCCCTTTTCCTTCATGTGATAAGACTATTCTCTAACCTTCACATGAAGATCATGACCATGACTTCTTAATTTAGAGTACATGAAACCATGGAATTCATGAGACAACCTATCTCCTAAGGGTTCTACTCAAAGTATCCTAATTCTTAGTTTCCCTTCTCTACCATAGGCCATATATTTTAATATAATAAATTTTTTTCTATATCATGGGAAATAATCCCTATGGATCCAATCATTCTTCGTCACCAACCACTGAAAAGGAAACAGATAAACCATAATGAATTTGGTTTATATAATTAACATGATACTTAGGACACCTTTTCAAGTTTCAATCCCTATTTAAAATACTATAATTCTACCATATATATATTTCATATACAAATGTTTCATGTGGAAGAACATAATTATTTTCCAGTGGATCCATATTCTCTTTGACACTCATAAACATACTCCTCTTGTGGAAACCCCAATGGGCAAAACCTGTAGAAATACATATGTAGTTCATATGATATTTTTATAACATTTTTTCTCACACTGAGTGTGACCCACACAATATTAGGGGGTTATAATAAATATACCATTAACATTAAAAAAAATAACCCCATTAGGGGCCTCATCCATAGGTAGAAGACCAAAATACAGATTCTTCTTCTTTTCTTCAAATGGAAATAATCACAATGATGGATCTTATGGAATCCTTAGTTCATAATCCCTATACATTTTTAATCTTATGCTATCATTTAATTATTTTCATCTTCTTTTATATCTTTTATCTAATACCTAGCATAAATCAAGTGGTCATAGAGACTTTCAAGGATCATTTTATTAGTATGATAAAAATTACACCAATATGGGAACCCCCTTTAGGTATAAGTCCTGATTATATCCTCTATATAAAAGGATTATATTCCTAATGAAATATATCAGATCAAAATCATGTGAGTAATTCCTACTCAAACCTCTATTGTCACACCATTTAAAAAACATATGGATTTAACAATGGAAATATGTGGACTTTGAATATAACAGTTATGGGATATTTAAGAATCCTCTCCAAGAATCAATCCCCCATATTCAATATTCAATTTCCCCCACAAACTTCCTTACTATATAATATTAAACTGCACAGTGTGTTCCTATCATACAACTTTAAAAATGTTTTTAGAACTATGAATGATTTGATGAATGTCTATAAGGGATACATTGGATGAATACCTAAGGTTGAAACCCAACAGCATTAACATTCATAATCAATTTCATTTGTTTTATATCCTCATGAGATATTTCATGTCCTTCCCTCTACTAAATATACGCTTACAAGTCTCAATGTCTTGTCTATCTGGTCCATATTTCTTAAAGACCATCTTCTATAAGGGAATATACCAAAATAGTATCATTCCTCCACTTAGAGGTCTATATTCCTTCAGAGTCCCATTATATCATCCTAATTTGTCCATATTCTTAGTGTGGATCCCCTTAAAAAGGATATACTCCTTATAAATCCAGATTATCCTCATTTTTTAATAATCTAAAAGGGATACATTATCACCTGGCCGTACTTACTATAACATTTACCAATTATTGTGGGGATATATTCACCTCATGGACAACCAAAAAATGGTTTCTCATGTATAATTACATATTAATTATTTGCAAGAACATTTCACATAGTCATCCTTACTACATGTAATTAAACTGCATGGATATTTACTTTCCACATGAACTTAAAAGTTACAACATGTCATGTTATGTGGAACTAAACTATGTGGTCTCTTATTCATTTCATAAGGAAATTTAGGAATCCCCTTTATGTGATTTATTCCAACACTATAAACTTATACTGACTTATTATATGACTATAAACTCTATAGCACCCAGATGAATGGGTTGAAAATAAGACTAAGGTAATATGATATATACAGATATTAATATTAATATGACACATATGATACATGTACTCATTAACATTAACAGTTAGTAATTGATTTTTTGATATTTGGGTAACCAATCCAACATGGGGATCTAAGAAAGATTCCCAAATATATCCTAAATCTATAAGAGATTCCTAAAGTAGGAAATAAATCTCCCAAATAGTGTTTAAATGGACTGACATCCCATCCTATAATCCAATGTGAGATCCTAAGTATCTTTGGTAAAAAATTCCAACAACCTCCTACCTTTTGGAATTAGGCATATAAATCATTATAGTCATGGGAACCATTGAAAATTTCCATCGAAAGTAAAAAAAAAAAATTGGACATAAATGATTGTGAAACTATAATACAACCTAAATAATCAAGATTCAATCCATGTTTATTATGAGAAACAAAAATAGTGAAGGACACTTTATTTTGAATGAAGGCCAAACTATCCCGAATCATGTTTTTTATCATGAAAAAAATTATGAAATGTAAATTCATGAAACGTTTTTATATAAAGAAATATGTATTTTATATGTGAATTAATATTTTTTAAAATATTGGTTTAAATTTATTAACCCATATTTGTCATTTTTCAACTTAAGTTTTTTTAGAACATTATTACTAATACATTATACCTTCAATATTTTAAAATTAATTTATGTCACTTTTAAAAATTAAAATATATATATATATATATATATTTAAAATTTGGAACCATTTTGTCTAAATTATATAATTAGGACCATTTTTTGTCTTAAATGATAAATTACTTCTACAAAAAATATTTACCCTAGTGAAAAACAAAATGGTAAAATAAGTAACATAAGAGGTAAGGGACAAACATGTTAAAAACATGATTTAATTGAGTGGTATAGGTTTTGATAGACATTATATCTTCTCATATATATTATTTCTAAGTTTTTCAGACAATTCCCTTTATATTTAATCCCAATTATTTATTTATTTTGGGTATTTATAAAATTGAAACTCTTATTCACTTATAAAAGGGGTTATCCTATCCCCACTTACCTTCACATAGAAACACTTTTTCCTTAATAAATCTTACCAAAACACTCCCCAACACACCTATACACTTTAATTTGGCTTATTTATTCTCAAAACATCATCCTTTAACATTTTAACTCCCTATACAAATGAGGATTCCCAATTAGTGAGAGAAATATTTCTAAGTGATTATTACTCTTTTATTTTTTAATTATGCATATTTCTATTTTATCAAATTTATTTTTACCATAAAAAATGATAACATCAATACACATATTATACTAGAATATAATTATAATGATGGTATGATCTCTCAACATGTTTCCCTTTTACCTTAGAAAACTGAAAGTGACATTTTTATGTGTGTGGACTACCACCTACACAAAACGTCAGGTTTCATTATTCCATAAACAACTTACAAGGTTGATACTAATGTTTAATTTAATAAATATGTATTATATTTATAAAATATTTTATAATTTTATATTATAATTCATATTATACATTTCTCCCATTCTATGGAAAACAAAATCGCCAACCATGTATACATGTGGACTACCACCTCCATGGGACGATTGATTTAAAAATTTCTTTTTATCACAGCCTTACATGGGTGGTAATGAGAATTATTTAAAAGTATAAATATATTTTATATGATATAATAATGGTTATATTAATACATGTTAGTGAACCTATTAATTATATGATTAATAAAAAATTACCATTAATTCAATCGTCTAAAACAGGCATAGTATTGTGAAAATCATTAATATAAATTAAGTAATATTTTTATATAAATTAATCATTATTATAATTAACTAATAATTATAATATATCATAGAAAACACACAAAATTATATCATTATACTACCATTGTAATGATATTTCATCTAATTCACCTCATAGTCATCCACTAATCATGGTTTGTTCATGTTTGGGTTAGTTTGACCACCTAGTCGAACAATTATATGAAATTATATCATGGATAACTATGGAAACTATATTACTAAAATAATATGATGTAAATATGTAAAAAATATTTTTTTTTTGAAAAATATACATAAATATTTTTTTCAATAATAAAGAGAACACACTTTATAGGTTAAAAATTATTGGGAAATTTTTATTGTTGATTTCATCTTCTAGGATAAAGACTGCAATACTAATTAAATGAAATTTTAACATTATAATTCATTATAATTCATCCATTAAAATAAATTTAATTTAATTTTAATTATTATATTTTTGATAATAATGAATAACTACACCACTATTATGAAACTAGTTAAAAACGATCAATATCACCCATACCCAACATCGAAAATTGTTAATAAATAACTAATGTAAATGTAATTACTAATTATAAATAATATTTATATATATATATTAAAAAAGATACTAAATAGGGGAATAATATATTTGTGATTATTATAAAGTATTTTAGAGTGCATTTGTTGAAGTGGGGAAACAAGGTAAGGGGTTCTTGGTCTAAAATTTAATTTCTTAAGACTTATATCTTAATGTGCACCATGATACATTTAATATGGTTTGACTGATAACTAATTAATTTATATAATAATTTCCAATTGTATCTAATATCCATATATTATACACATTTTAAATGGACATAAATTTAAAAGATAACTAAATTGAATGTGGTTTTGATGAAAATATTACTCACATCGTAAGGGTTTCATTCCAATATTATAGTCACATAGATTTTCTTTTCAAAAGATAATCCTTCTAGGGATTTTTTATACATTATAAAACCACTAAAATTTTCCTTTATATATACATGTGTTTTTTTATGATCCTTTAATATTTTATTTTCCCTTGACTCATATTTTTCTAAAGTGTTTCTTTTATGTGAAACTAACCCCAACTTTTCTTCATCAAGGAACCCACCTTTTCCATGAACTAATTCATTGTATTCCTTTTAAAGTATCTTTATCTATGAATAAATAATTTATTTATTTTTTTAATAATAACTTATTATATATTAAATGTTTTATATAAATTTATAACATTTTCTATATGGGTTGTTTTCATCAAAATGTAAATGGAATCTTTTTTTAACATTTTCCATGGGAAAACCTATATATTATATATTTTAAATTTTATATGATACTTCATTTAGAAGAATTAATGGCTTTATAAATTAAAATAATATTCTCATTTAGTTGTAAAATATTTTTATTTAAAATTTTCCTACAAATTTCAAAGATATTTGTAATTAATGAAGTCATTTTTTCTAATGATACTAAAAATGGGTTTAATCTAAAACCACATTCTTTGACATAAATTATGCTTGATTGAAGATATCCTTATATTGTGACTATCAACCTTCTTTCATTGGATTACCTTTTCAATTTCCTTCCCCTTTAGAGGAATTATCAATAAATAACTTTTTCTTTCCAAATAAAAAATTATGCTTGATTTTAACTTTTCACTCAATGACTTTATTTTGTGAATACCTTTTTTTATTCATTTTATTGAAGGGTTTTCATGAATATTCCATATATGAATTGATTTGGGGATATTATTTACTTTACTATATACCCTTTATCAATGCATTTTAAATTTCATATGGTTAATTATCTTGATTAAATAGGAATTACATAGAATGTTACTTGATGTCATTGGATAAGCATTTACCTTTAATGGGTTTATCCTGATATGATTATTGATGTAATTATTGATTATTTCCATATGTGAATAAATATAAATCCAATTTATATTTCATGGGTTCTTTATGATGCTTTGAATGAATCCCGTTTTCCTTCCATGATTTATTTATTCTATAAAATCCAATCATTATCATTTGGAATGTTTAATGAAGCACATTCTATTTCCATGGTTTATTTATGATGTGATAAGTTATTGATTAAATGTTTAACTCATAATTATGGATGATTAAATGTAGGGTCATATAGCACTCTATAATATATTAGTATAGGTTTTATATCTCCTAAAATATGTGTTCATGTGTATATTTTAGTTTTTCATAATCACGGGAACTCATGGTGTGGATCATGAATGTAATGTTACTTATAATAATGTTTATGTTAAATTTGAAAGGTTTTTCATTGTAATATATTTATTCTCATGAATCTATTAAACTCTCATGGTTAATTTTTATTATATTGTATTTTTGCAATCATTTGATTCATGTCTTATGTTATTCCATGCCATATATCGTGATTTAGTATCCATGCATTATGGAGAATGATTTTTTATAAATATTTATTATTCCCTTATTCTTATCTTATGTCGACTTAAGATATTCTATTTTTACCAATTATGTTTACCCTTTCTGAGAATCTGAGCTCACTTATTTATTATCTATCCATTTCCTTGGGAAATTTAGTTTATTGAAACTTTTGATAATTCTAAAATGGGTCTACTTTGGTTCAATTATGGAAAAAGGATCACTACTGATATAAAATAATATGTTTATATATCCAGTATCCAAGTCATTAATCCTATTCATCCTTAGGTTGTGTGACTATTAGTGAGATATATTAATTTAATCATGGAATCAATGTAGTATTTGTATTATTATTTTATGGTTTCCTATAGTTTGTATTAGATATAGTATTAGTTATTTTTTATATTAGTTTAGAAACCTTAGGTGTTAGGGTTTAAAACCATAGTGAAACTTCTATAGAAGTGTCTATGTATAGAATGGCATCCTGAAAATTTATTAATGTTTTCATAATGTGGTTTTTCTAGAAAAACATCCCTATCTAGATACAGTTAAGTAGATGTGGATGTGGCACAGATGCACACTAGTTAATAACCTCAAAAATTGTTAGTTGATAATTGACTTGACCATCACTCTGATATACGATGAGGGGCCTAAGATTGCACAACCAGATTCATAGTCATGGTGGATATGAATTGGTTTATCACATAAACTTTATGAACAACTATAAAGGATTTATTTCCAAGTTACTTTGAGGGATTATGTTAATAAGTATAATATAACCCAACAAAAAGTATCATGGGTCATTCTAAGATCAATATAGATTGAACTAATGGAATGATATGCCAATGTGATAATATTAAAGACCAAGGTATTATAAGGTTTAGATTTTTTTTATGGTTAACATAATTCCCTTTATTGTTCATTTTTTTTCTACGCATTTCATCCATTTTGGTTTTATTAATGATGGGAATTAGAAAGAACCATGGGTGGAATGGAAATTCATAGATTAACTCAACAAAGAACCCATCAGAATGTTTTTTGGATTGAGAAACCATTTGATTATTCCAAACCAACCATCATGAAATATAATTAATAATTTGAACAAATTAGAAGTCCAAATCCTAGTAAAGAAGAGAACAACAATATCTCAACATAAAGTAAGGGATGATGATGATGATAGAAAGAATATTAATTTACATACATGTGATAAATGTGGAATCGAGCGCTAAGGGGTTTAACTTAAGTGGACTATAAAATGATTTACTTATGAAAGAGAGAGTCATCAAGCATCAAACTTCCATAGGAAAATGGAGAGTTTAAATAAATTTATTGGAATAAATAGATTTCATCCTATGGACCCATTAATAATTAAATATCTTATATGAGGTACACTTGGACACTGTCCATGTAGATATCATAAACCAATCACTAACCAAGACAATGATTATAAAAAACCTAAAAGACTAAGAGGAAAATATAGTATATGTGCAAGATCTACCCCCAAAATAGATCCTGGTATTTACGGCACAAATACCCTCTGATCCGAAGTTTTAAATGTCATGTTAAAATTTGATTATAGAAACTCTTATATATCCAATATGTTTTCTTAGTTCATTAAATTACCACACAAGGTTTTAAATGTTGAATAAATATTATAGTAATATAACTATTGTATTATAAGGTGAATATTATAGGAAAAATCCTTGTAAAAATCTTATTACCTTTCCTTTAGATAGATTTAACTTGATTTTAGTGGTATATTGTTTCCATCCACTCTGAGAAACAAATATCTAGAGTATGGAAAACACCTAACCTGTGAAATTCTATCTATAGAGACCCTAGCCTTTTACATATGACATTAAATGATTCTAATCAAAAATATACATCATAGTACAATCCAAGGATCATAAAGTCTAGCGTCTGGGAAGATAAGGAATATAATACTGAAAATAGGGAACTAAATAAAATATTTGATTATTTCGTCTTCATAAAGAGCCCCTAACTTCCATTGTGCTCATACATCTTCAGAGGATAACCTGAGGATAACTTGAACAAAGGGATGAGCTAAAATCCCAATAAATGAATAATAATAATAATAAATCCATAGAACATGGGTTAGGAATATGACATAAATAAATAAAAACTCATGTAACATAGGGGATTATAACATATAAACATAGAGTCATATAAACATGGAATCAAAGAAATGTTGTAGCAACTTAAAACATGAATTTAGAATGAGTCAAAGCTATCCCCAAAGATCGTTTCCCATTGTATCACAAGCCAAGTTTTACCAACAAGATCGTCACACATAACATATCATGAGTTTTAACTTTACCCAATGCATTCGAGCGCTATTTGGGAAAACCCATTGTAAAGACCTGGATTTTCCATGATTTTTTTTTAATTATATGAAATTATTACGAGTCTATGAAAATTGACGGCACATGATTCTAAGGCCTGGTGTGCCCAGAATGAATTTCTGAAATTTTTTAAGTTACGTTCAGTAAATGCATGAACAGAATTTTCAAAATTTTGAACCGATACTGGATTAAAAATTTGAGGGCACCGTTGAATCCGCAGTGTCGGAATTTTCATAAGGGAGGCTTCACTTCGACAACAGTAGGTCTAGAGAAAAATTTATGTTTTGGGACTTTTAAAATAATAATAAAAACAACTTAGTTAATTTTTATTTTATTTTTTTTTACTTTTCCTCCAATGGACAAGCGGAGTGTGGGACCAGTGAAATTTCAAGACAATAAATGTATTGAACTTTCAATTATAAGTAATTACACCATTGGGGAATTAGGAAGGTTCCTAATTAATGGGCCTCCATTAATTCCACGAACGTTGCACACCCTCCCCCTCTCCTATTTATATGGAGCTTAGGGAGAGGTGTCAGCTATACTTCTCCAAGAAACAAAGTGATGATAAACTGTGAAGATGCCAAACCATTTGGAAATAGATATGGTTCCAGCAGGAGGTTATGAGCGACACTGAAACCCCAAACCAGAGATCGATGACCGACCGACGTCATTGGAGGCTAGTTGTGGGGGAAGGCGAACACCGACCCAATTCCTCAACTGCAAACATTTCTCCATCATTCATGAGGTAAGGATTTTATTCATGTTTAAATTGAAGTGAATTTCTTGACCCCCTTTAATCCTACATCATGATTACGAGCTAATACAGAGGGTGTGGGCCTAACGAACCTGGCCTAAACCCTTCGCAACATTGATACCTGCACACCCTCCATGGAAGACTGATGGCACGACAACACTAACCAGCTATGGAGTAGGGGTCATGTAGATGCACTATTCAAGAGGAGTTCATGGCACAAGGTCATGATGGTCATTAGAGTGGTTGACACTAGAAGGCCACAGAGGAGGTGCGGTGCACTGTCGCGCACCCCTGGTGAGCAAAGGGGTCGTAGCTCATCAGTTGCGGTAGTCAGAGAAGGAAGTCAGCACATCAATTGGTCACGGAAGTAGAGGGTGGTGAGACCAGTGTTCTTTCAGTGGGAAAGAGGTCATAGTTGAATCCATGATAGATGGGGAACCTGTCGTGTGGGTTCTACAATGACTGGGCGGTACCCACATGGTGCCTCCGTTTCCCAAAATCGAACGGCCTCCAGGATTTTCGGAATACTGGGAGGAAACTCTCCCCAGTTTCCAAGTCGGGTGGACCATGTGCCACCCCTTGTGGGTCGCACCTCATGCGGTCGGGCTTCCCCTGGAGATCAGCGCCTCATGCGGTCGGGCCACCCCCTTGTGGGTCGCGGCTCACACAGTCAGGCCGCCTGCCCAGCGGGTCGTGCGCCAGCAGGCCACGCCCCCTTACTGGTCGCCCCATTGTAGGTCGGCCCACTACCTTGAGGGCTGGGATGAACCATAACTCAGTGGACCGAGTCCGCCGCGGCCTGGCCCAAACCTAGTCTGTCCCACCAGGTGAGACCAGACCAGGGCCCAACCAAACACAGAAACACTTGAATGGCCATATCTTGAGACCTGGATGTCTGTTTGACGAACCATATACAGGGTTGGGATACTTGGATCGATACGGTCCTTTTGATATACTCCACTAGATTTTTGAAGATAGTTGGAGTACGGACGGGTTGGATCAAACCTGAATCCAACTGGGCCCTTAGAACTAAAACGCTTATAACCAACAGACCGGGCGTCCGATTGATGGTCTGTCTATCACGTTGGAACCCTTACGACATGCAGGTATTTTTGGGTTACTCATTTTTTGATCTTAATGGTGGTAAAGGTACGACTGATAACACTAGGTGTAGATTCTACGAAACTCAAGTGCACCGGGTGCGAGGAATCTAGTGGCTGGCAGTAACGTGAAGAAAGAACATTGATCCTATGTGGGTCAGTATCTATCGATCATGTGTGGGTTAGAATCTATCGATCCTATGTGGGTCAGCATCTATCAGATCCTCTGTAGGACAGTGCTCAATGATCCTGTTTGGGTTATATCCTATGTGGGTCAGCTAGGGTTAGTACCTATCGATCCTGTGTGTGTCAGCAGTAGTGCTTCTTAACAAAATAAGATGATCTAGCCTTACAACTAATCATATGTACTTCTGTACATAATTTATACCAGGTGTGAGATGATTGTTCTATCTTTGTGGTACTTCTAACTTTGTGGTGTTACATGTGTGGTACTTCTATATTTGTGGTGTTACCTGTGTGGTACTCCTATCATTGTGGTGTTACTTTTGTGGTATTTATATCTTCATGTTGTTACCTATGTGTTACTCTTATATTTTTGGTGTTAACTATGTGGTACTTCTACCTTCGTGGTGTTGTCTTCATGGTGTAACCTATGTGTTACTTCTACCTTTGTAGCGTTGCCTTTGTGGTATTCTTCCCCCAAGTATTATATGAGTATTTCTTGGTAACTTAGGTATATGTATGGGAATATAACTAAGTAGAGTTGATTTATATTTCTTCGTGCTATGAGATTGAGGTCTTGCTTTGTAGAATTTCTTTTGTGGAACTCTAGGAGACCTACAGGGGTCTCGAGGTCCCTACTGAGTAACCTTATACTCACCCCTGAATGGGCTACGCTAGCACCTTATTGTGTATTGTGCATACAATGGATAGCGTTGATCGAGGCTGAGGGACCCAGGACTGGACGGTGTTAGGAGGTGGAATATATGGCATGAATTGATGCAGGGACTACTAATCGTGAGATGTACCTACCCTTCAGGTAGGACCCTCAGTGGACAATCCAAGAGTTGTTTTCAACTTTTCAGTTGTATTTTCACTTTTCAGTTGTACTTGTACTTTTCAGTTGGGCTTGTATTCTAGCCCTTCACTTTCAGTACACTTTTACTATAGTAGTTTACTTTGTTGTTGCTTCTTGTTATGTTCCTAGACTATGTGTATGTACAGGTTAAAAAGGAAATGCCTTCCTGTTTTAGGGATATGACTTTCTAGTGCTAGTCTCCAGCCCCTAGCCTATGGAAGGTGGGATTGGGGTAGTCACAGCACGGGCCTTGAGGGATGGGTCGTGACAAAGTGGCATCAGAGGGGTCGGTTCTACCGAAGCTAGAACTCTGATTTTTTCTATGCGGCAATAGTGTTGAGTGTTATGGGTGTGGTTTTCTGTTTGGGGAATCCATTGTTGGTGTGGAGACTAACGTATCCATACACAAGGACCCTGACTTCTGATTTCCAACTTAGTGCACGAAAACACTGATTGCCTGTTTTTTGAAAAACATTTCTTGTAATATCTTTGAGTCAGCTCACCTAGTATATCTTATTGGTCGTGGTGTACCCGTTTTCTTTCAGAATTCTGACACATAGACAGCTATCTAGGATTCCCAATAGAGTATGTGATAATGGTCCACCGAACGATGAAGCCTCAGTGCAGGGCCCTCTTACAGTGTTAGCACCTTCGGGTGGCGTACCAGCAGCACCACTACCCATTGGGCAGTTGTTCCACCAGCTCCACCAGTAGAGGGTGCATGCGGATTGAGCGCATTGCATGAGTTTCAGTGGAAGAGGCCTCTGAGGTTCCAAAGCGAGATGAACCCATAGGTGGCTGAGGATTGGTTGGAGGCTATGGCCAGAGTTTTCTACATGGTTGGGACACCAGCTGACCTTATGGTGATCCTAAAAGCCAGTCTTTTTCAGTAAGTATCATGGAGATGGTGGAGCATGATTCTACAGATAAATGATGAGGTTACCCTCATCTGGGTGGACTTCGAGAGCCTTTTTAGGTCAAATTTGGTCTCAGCGACTCTACGCTAAGTGCGTATACAGGAGTTGTTGCACTTATAGTAGGGCAGCATGATTATGGCCCCGTACTCAGCGAGGTTTACTGATCTCTCCCGCTACTCCACCTACCTGGTATGAGACCCTTTATTTAGGGCCCTGACCTTTAAATAGGGTCTTAGACTGGATATTAGAGCATTGATGATATCTCTCAACATTCTGATGCAAGCTGGGATGCTAGAGTGAGCGCTTTTGGTAGAGAGCTTCCTAGCTGAGCAGGCACTGACAACGAGAGCCACCACCAAACGTCAGGTAGTAGAGACATCTGCAGTAGGTAGTAGATGGATGATGCATGGGCCCAAGTGGGACAGAACTTCTGGTGGGAGACCTCAGGATATAGGGTCGGTGGTGCGGGATTGGGGTAGAGAAGAAAAATTTAAGAGAAGGCAATGCTACTCGTGCGGCGGGCAGGGTCACATGGCTCACGACTGCCCGACCCGCCATAAGGACGACCAAAAAATGGTCGAGGGACTACCGAGGTAGAGTCATAGATTTGATCGAGATGTTTCGTAGGGATCAGGCAGATGTGGAAGAGGAGTTAGTCAGGAAACAGGCGGTGGGCGGAGATTCGAGGTTCTACCGCCACCACCTCCAGGTGGTCCACCCCAGCCATAGGGAGTAGGTGGATAGGGATGATCTCAGCTCCAGGAAACTGAGGCCTATGACCATGGTGCTCTAGAGATGATTAGAGGTACAGTCTGTGTCTACACCACCTTATCTATAGTACTTATAGAAATAGGTTTCAGTCACTCTTTTATTTCCATGGCCCTCATTCGGAGCTCTGAGATTCCGGTGGAGACTCTTATGGTAGAGGATTAAATGATTACACACTAGTGGCAGTAGTGTGATCTTACTCTAGGAGATGAGAGATTCAGCTGGGATCTTCTAGTAGTGCCATCGAGGACTTATGACGTCATCTGGGCTACAGACTGGTTTTCCACATTTCATGCCCAGATTGACTATATTAGGTGCAATGTGTGGTGTGTCTGCGACGATGGGATTAGGTTTTCCTTCACTAGTGAGAAGGGAACCTTTGCAGCATAGGATGGACATACCCGAAGGAGGGTGCAGCTGATCACACATTAGTTGGAATGCCTTACCCTCGAAGCAGTTCATGTTAAGATACCAAGTTATCCTATAGTGGTGGACCAGTATGTTGATGTCTTTCTTTATGATTTTCCGGGACTACCTCCACACAGAGAGGTAGAATTTTACATCGACCTGTACCCCAAGACGAAAATGATATCTACACCATCATATCGGATGGCTCCCGCGGAGGTTCGTGAGTTATGGGTACAGTTGGAGGACTTGTAGAGGAAGGGGTTTATAAGGCTCAGCGTTTCTCCATGGGTAGCCTCGATTTAGTTCGCCAAGAAGGCAGATGGGAGTTTGAGACTCTATGTAGACTACCGGAACCTGAACCCGGTGACCATGAAGAACAAGTACCCACTTCCGATGATTAATATTCTTTTCAATCAGTTGAATAGATCTTGTTGGTTTTCAAAGATAGACCTCAGATCAGGCTATCATCAGCTCAAGTTATAAGAAGAGGATGTACAGAAGAAGGACTTCCGATGTTGGTATGGACACTATGAGTTCTTGGTTATGTCATCCGGCATGACTGATGCCCCTATAGTGTTCATTGGACTCATGAACAGGATCTTCCAGTACTACCATGATCACTTTGTGGTGGTCTTAATTGAAAACATCATGATATACTCAACAAAAGAGGAGTATCATTCCTATCATCTTCAAATAGTACTGAATACACTTTGAGAGAACTAGATTTATGGTAAGAAATCGAAATTCTAGTTCTAGATATAGGAGGTCCACTTTATATGACATGTTATATCATGGGCTGGAGTTATAGTGGATCCAGCAAAGATAGAGGTTGTACTTACTTGGGATCCACCCAGGAGTGTGATCGAGGTGCAGAGTTTCCTAGGATTGGTTGGATACTACTGGAGATTCGTGCCTTACTTTTCCAAAGTTACGGCACCATTTTCAGCATTGACAGAGAAGGGATAGCCCTTCATATGTACAGAGATATGGTAGAAGAGTTTTCAAGAGATGAGTCTGAGACTGACGAGTGCCTCCATTTTTAGGACCAATAGAAGCCTATATACCCTGAGAGGGGGGGTGAATCAGGGTATGGATATTCTTTTCAAAATTATTCCTTCCCTACTGGATCTTGAACTCTTTATTACAAGGGTCACTTTTTTTGCACTTGTTTGTTTATTATGATCACTTCTTTTCTTCTTTATCTGATGATGATTCTTTGAATGCAATGCAGGGAAGCAAGCAGATAGAAATAGAGATTTTTACTAAATTCACCCTCACTGGGCTACGTCTAAGGAGCATACAATGATGATGTGTCGTTGTACCAAATCCACTAAAGCTCACTGCCAATTTACAATATTCGGGCTAGAGCACTTATATGCCCAGGCTCACTTCCTTTACAATGTTTAGGGTCAACTCACTACTTTCCTAAAGCTCACCTGCACAACACCCCCTTATTCAACTCTAAACTAGGGAGACTCACACACTTTCTCACCCAAACCACTTTGGGCGTGCAACTATCAACTGGCGCGCAGCTTCTGAATATCTTTACACCTGTGCGACCACACCACCACTTGCGCGACCACAACACCTATGCGACGGGAGCTTTGATTTTCTCTAATTGTTGAAATCACACCAAATGAGGAGGGTTCAACCTCTATTTATAGGCATTTGGACAGCCTGAGCAACGGCACACAAGTCTTCTCTCGGCATACAAGTCTGGTCGCCCTAGTCTCTGTTGCCCTAGTCACTTGCACGACCAAACCTAAAACTCGGGTGCCCCTTTTTCCTTTTCCATATTTTGATGTTATGATCTTGAAAAACAAGTGGGGTGCATGTTTCCATGACTCAAAGAAAACGGCATGCAATTCCATTTTCCAAAAACACTTTTCTCCATTTGTCGATTTTGGGGTCCAAAAATTTGGCAAACACTGGAAAACGTTTCCACCTTGTATCTGCTCTTTTTGAACTACCTCCATATCAACCATTCCTTTTTAAATGATCTTGAATCAATTGTGGATAGTTAAAAATATCCCTTGAACTCGACATGCCCCCGTGAAATCCCCTTTGTCAACAAATTTGTTCATCATGGTTTGCTCTGTCAACAAACACAACACAGAGGCCCACTTTGTCAACAAACACAATCATCTAAAAAATGCTTCAATGATACCTTGAGGGATTTTTTCCCAACATCCATCTTGATGCTATCAAAATAGGGTGTTGGGTATGTAGTCTACTGCGACGCATCAGGTATCAGACATTGATGTGTCCTGATGCAAGAGCGAGTAATGATCGCTTATGGTTTGCAACAGCTGAGATATCATGAGAAGAACTATGCTACCCATGACCTGGAGTTCGCTGCAGTGATCTTCACCCTAAAGATTTGGAGACATTAATTGATGGGAGAACATTTTACAGTCTACTATGATCACTAGAGTCTCAAATTATCTCAAATGGACATAAACCTAATCCATTTGGGATGGCTAGAGTTAGTCCAGGACTATGACTTTGAGATATTCTATACTCTTGGGAAGTGGAAAGTGGTAGCAGATGCACTCAGGAGGAGGTCAGGCCTA